>OZ035876.1:69399679-72297179 GCA_964034865.1 Eristalis intricaria | reverse complement strand
GAACAACTATATCAGAGCTCGATTCACTCTTTCGATGTCTGAGGCTGGACTCGGAGGAGAACTACTTCATTTTGGCCGGGGACATAAATGCCCGGCATGGATATTGGGGGAACATGGTTTCCAATAACAGAGGGGACCAGCTTTATAACTGGTTTTGCTTACACAGTGTCGAGTATAGACTCGATTTGAAAGCAACAGAGGTCTCGTCGTTCCCCAGAACCGGGTCGTATCTGGATCTCCTACTATTAGACGCAAGACTGCAGCTGACAGACACAAACGCACAAACGGTAAACTGTTTGAACACATTCGTGTACCTCAGTGACCATTGCGGACTCAGTGCCGAAATCAAGATACCCAAAGACATTGCGGAATTAGGAGAGTATGTTCAAACGTACACTTGCAACTACAGTAGGGCACGATGGACACGCTTCTCCAGACAAATGACACGAGCACTCTCTTCGAACGCGCTCCACATACCGTCCAATAGAAACTTGTCAAACGAAGAGATTGACATGTATCTAATTCAATTGGACGAGACAATTAAACGAACCATGGACATTACTATACATCGGTATACACGGACAAACAACGAAAACTTGTACCACAATGCGACAATCGACGCACTCCACCAACGTAAAAGTAGACTCCTGTCAAGATTAAAAACCTTGTACAGGCGGTTTACTGACAGACGAGACACTGAAATCGCTCATTAAGAATATCCAAACATTAATTGTCCAGAATTACAGGCTTTCTGTTAATTCGTACTGGAATAACAAGATACGGGCTGTAAGATCTAACAATCCGAGCATGTTGCCGCAAATTAACAAATTCTTTCGAAGTAAATATAGCGATCTTCCGTGTTTTAAGCTCCCCAGAACGACGGACAACGAACAAATACTGACTACAGCAGGTATTGATCCAGATAACGCTGTACTCGACGATAACTTCTTTGTGGTCGAAGATCCGCAGGAAAAAATGGAGTACTAGGCGCGGGATTCCAAGAAGTGTATAAGGTGAATGAGAGCGTTCGCCCGAACCACGACTTGGATAACCGCGTACTGGCTAGCAACTCTCAACTTCGAGAAGACATGCAGCAATGGCGATCTGAGAACACTGGCTTTGTCGTGTTCAATGATGACAACATGGCAGATAATGCCATCGCCAACGAAGGGGTCCATCCCCCGTTCATATTGAAAACAGAACTCCAAGCGGTCTTCGAATCATTAAAGAAGAAGAAGTCTGTTGGAATCGACGGGATCTCCAACATTGTGCTAAGACACCTCCCCCTGGAAGTGGTTAATATGTACACAATTCTGTTTAACAACGCTCTGAATAATGCACATTATCCGGAGCATTGGAAAACGGCTATTGTGCAACCCATATCTAAGAGAGGAAAAGATTCTTCGAATCCTTGCTCCTCCGGTCAATTAGTCTCCTTCGTATTCGAGAAGGTGATCAATAGAGCCTTGATCAACTGGGCTAAGGACAAAAATATAATTCCGGATAACCAATTCGGTTTCAAAGCGGGACATGACCCTATTCATGCCGCGTCGAAACTGGTGTCTGATATCCAATGGAACAAGGGCCAGAAACAATGTACGGGTGCCTGCTTGATTGACCTGGAGAAGGCCTTTGACACCGTATGGTTAAAAGGACCTTTCTACAAGCTCAATCGGCTAGGTATTAGCAAATCACTGCTGTACCTACCTTGTAACATGCTTACCGGGAGACGGTTCGTAGTCAAAAATAGCAACGTGACCTCGACAGGTATATTTCAAGTTAAAAATGGTCTCCAACAGGGTGCCGTTAATTCGCCGATCCTGTTCAACATTTACTTGAGCGATCTGTTAAGATCTCTTCCTCATGCAATTGCGTATGCCGATGACTTGATCATGTACAGATCAGGCAAAAAGATCGAGGAAATCACTACCCTCACGCAGGGTGACTTCGATTCATTCATGAGAAGTTGCGATGACTGGAAGTTGAGCATCAACTTCCAGAAGTCGGAAACCATTCTGTTCAGGACGCCGTTGTATAAGGCCTCGGCGGACACGAAAAAGAATTGGCGACAGTACGCAATCGTCGGACGACACGGGGAATCACTGGCGCAAAGGATGGTAGTCAGATACCTGGGGATCTGGCTAGATCAGTATCTATATTTTAATAAACATGTAGATGCTGCTCTGGCCAGAGCCCGAGGCGCTTTTGCTCTTACAAAAAGACCTGTTTTACAACAGCCAACTCGATGCGAGGGTGAAGGTAATCTGCTACATGGCCCTCATTCGGCAAATGCTTACCTATGGCTGTCCCGTGTGGTTCAACGTGAATGCAAGCTTAATGGAAAAGATTCGGTTGTTCGAGAGGGCTTGCCTTCGCCTGTATCGAACTCCAGAGTCCCAGTACATAAAATACTATTCCAATGAGGTCTTATACAACAGGGCAAACCTGATAAGAGTGAACAATTTCCTGGTGAAGTTGATTCGAGGTCACACTGCTAGAGCGATGAACTCGGTCAATAACTTCATCTCGGGGGCTTACTACCCCAATCCATTATACCACGAAAGGGTACGTCACAACGGCTTCGTCCCCCAGAAGCATTTCTCCATCTAGATAAGCACAGTCTGATACAAGACGTAAATGCGGTGCCGCTCATCTACCACATCGCCAGATCAACTGTGGATGGGCGACTCAACCACGACCGTTCCGTCGCACAACGAGCTGAGGAGGGTCTCCTCCGGTTCAGTACGGCGGTATCCAGGCGGGACATTCGAGAAGTTGAAATGCAGCACCAAAAGTTCTCGTGGCTGGGAAGCGAGGGAACTCCCTCCTCGAATCCTTTAGACCCCGGTTAGAAAGGTTTTCCCGCATGGGGAGCAGTCGGTTTCATGTCTTGCAGTGTATTGAATATAAATATTCATATTATTAGCTGCAACCTATGGCCGACGTACTTAGACTAGGGTAGTATATTTTAAGGTAGAGTAAGGAGTACAAAAAAAAAAAAAAGCATGTATATGTGTATACATGACTATACATGTATACATTGTGTATAATAAGGATATATGCGTATAAACATGTGCATATGGGTATATACATGTGTATATGCATATATACGTAGGTTAGCTTAAGTTAGTTATAAAGTTTTATTTTAAGGTAGAATGTAAGTTAGCTTGTAAGTTTTTATAAAAACCGTCCAGTAGTTAAGTTTAAATTTTTTTTTAAATTTCCATTTATATTTTATTCGTTAGGTTAGGTTGAAAGACATAGATTAAGATTAAGTTTAGCTTAGAGTGCCCGCCTAGCGCCAGTAAGTTAGAAATAAAAACATTGTTCGCCTAACTAGCTTTAAGCATTTTTGTCTAGTATGTAAGTTTATTATGAATTAAATAATAAAAATGAATTTAAAAAAAAATGCTTCTTGATAAAAGACATTTCTTGAACGTCTCCACCTGGATCTACAAGTGTTTCTGAGTTTTATCATCTCGAGAATGTAATTTGGGAGAATATTGGATACACATCTCCTTACCGTTTTCTTTGGCACTGAATAGTCTACGCTTTCTAAAATCGCTGAGGTAAAAGTTTTTACATTTTTATCGATTTCAGTTGTGTTGTTGTTCTGAACCAGAGAATTTTCAAGTTTAGTTCGTACAATGCTTCTAAATAAGTTCCAGTTGGCATTTTTGAAGTCATAGACTCATAGACTCACACAACCCTTAACAGGTAGATGGTCCGAGCCTAGCTCGTTAAGGGTTATGGGCGGGGTTAATAGATCAGGCACATTAGTTAGATATAAGTCTAACGTAGAAGGGTTTTTGTTCCTACTAGATGTTATGTGAGTAGGACTATCTGGAAAGAGGATTTCGGAAGGATGTCTTAAGTTAAGGTCCCTAAGAATGTTACCCCAAGCATTTGCCCTCAAACAACCCTAGTGCCTGTGCCTGCAGTTGAAATCACCGCCAATTAGGAAAAGGTCGTGAGCGTTGGCTAGCCTTAGGAAGTCACTGCGGAGATCAAATCTTTTTTGAGGTGTGATTTCTCCACCCGGAAAATAAGCACTATACATTTTCAATGTGTATCCATTAGCAAACGGAACTTCAATACCAATGGCTTCAACTAGTTTCAGATAAGTAGTAGGAAGTACTTTGTGTTTTATGGAGCGTTTTATTACCACGGCAACACCACCACCACTTCTCTCTTCCCTATCCAAACGATAACATTTATAATCAGAGTTAGACAAACGATCATTTGAATTTAACCAAGTTTCACAGATTAAAGCTACGTCAATATTAAACCTACTAAGAAAAGAGTAAAATTCGAATAGTTTCCCTCAAATGCTTCTAGCATTCCAACATATAATGTTTAAGCTACAGGTCATTACTTAGACTTATATAAATACTTAATTGCAAGTTGGGTTATAGCGTTGAATTGTTCCGCCTTCGTTGTACAATTGCCGAGCATGATCATCATCTCGTGATGATTTTAAGGTTTGTCATTTAAATGCATTAAAGGGAATTACGCTTATTTTAAATACATTTTTTTGTAACTTTTGTGACTTTTAAATAAAAGTCTGGTGTTGATGTATTCTTTATCATTGAGACTTAGTCCAAAAATAAATCCGATGCAAGAAAGTATGTAATATGTAATATTTCAGTAATGATAGAGTTACGGATACATATATATATAGTGTTATATTGCAAAACCTCTCTCAATTGTAAGATTATTGGCAAAACAGCTAACCCTGACAGTGAGTAGGGTCGAAGTACATGATAATAGCATAAAATGCCTGGTTGCTTGTGCTTATATTGCGCACCGAAGTTGATCTCTCCGCTCTTTCCATGTTTTCACTTCTTTTAATTTTTGCTTGTCGGGACTTTAATGCTAACCTATTTAAAAATGATTCTGGAGCCTCTCAGATACGTATACGCTGATTCTTCAGCACCCTGACTGATGATGCTTGACTTTTTTCTAAGCCTATTTTTAAAGAAACAGTCAGGGTTCGCTTGGTTCACAACCAATGTCGTAAACACCATCAAAGACCGTAACGAACTCTGCAGTAAATGGAAACGCACTCCTCTAGGCTTAGCACGACGATTCCCCCAAAAAAGCCTTGGAGAAAACTGCGGTAAATAGGTGTTTCTGGGTCTAAGAGTTTTTCAAACGGTGAATTTGATCCTGACACTCTATTTAACTGTTTCCTCGAAAACATCG
The DNA here is from genome assembly GCA_964034865.1 of Eristalis intricaria. Classification (NCBI taxonomy): domain Eukaryota; kingdom Metazoa; phylum Arthropoda; class Insecta; order Diptera; family Syrphidae; genus Eristalis; species Eristalis intricaria. The sequence goes on along the minus strand of OZ035876.1, from coordinate 72,291,974 downwards.
AGGAGATAAGTTTTAATATTCACGTAAGTTCCTATCAGACTCTTATGCAAGAGGTTTTGAGTTCCAGTCAATTAGTGTGGTTGAAGTTATAAACTATGTGGCACCTATTAAATTACATGCGGTGAGTGAAGATTGGATTTCACTGCGCTATATAAAACTGATTCACCAGAATCAGTTCCTAGTGAACACCTCCACGTAAATGGGGCAAGCATAAGTTGGGATCATTCTGTTATATAACGAACACATTAAAAAAAATTGCAATTAGCATGTTATATCCCCTTCTACTTACTATTTATAAGTCAAACCTGTCAAATGACAACAAAATAAAAATGCATATAGTTATTTTCCAAGCAATTCTACTCTATGGTTGCCAAGTATGGCGTAGCTGCACAAGAAGCCATATAATAAAATTACAAGTTTCACAGAACGAATTATTAAAAATGATACTCAACTTACCATGGAATCATTCAACATGCGATATTCACAAAAGAACGAATTTTGAATTGATCTGCGATAAGTTACAGAAATTAAATCAATGCTTTTAGACCGCTGTAGTTTTGCTGAAAATCCTTTATTTTACAACCTGGGGCCTATTTCACAGAACATACATCTCATAGATTGTATGATTCTTGCACTTCTGCTGTATGATTTCTGTTTCAGATTTGTTTTATGAGCCGCTGTAATACAACATGTACACCTAATGCCTGAAACACAATATGCGCTGGCGTTGGTTTTCAACACACATAATTCAATGGCCAAGCTCAAAATACAGCGTCGACCTGCGTCAGTGAATAATGAGAGAGATTAAAAGGATCGTAATAAAACGTAAAACGTAGTCGATCGCACGTCATTATTCAACATGTTGGATATTTTTTGACAGAGGGGTGCGCTGTGAGAGAGATTTTCAGCCAGATTGAGAGTTTTCTTCCAAATTGAGAGTATTGATTAAAAATAATTTAACGACAAAAATTATTTCAAATGAGTGTATGCAGAAAGGCGGCAATATTTTTCATCCAGTAGATGAGAGAGAGAACAGCTGATAAATTGAGTATTTATTTCAACGCAGTGCGTCATCGTAATATAAAGTCGGCTGGCGCAGCGCACTATTGTGTTTCAGGCATAAAGTTTACACTGGAAATATGGGAAATTTGTATGATTCTGTTTCACAGAAAAATATCATACACATCATACAGCAGTTTTTTTTTCAAATTTGAACATACATTTCATACAGCACTTAAAACTGCAAAAATGAGATTTCAAATGAGAAAATACACAAAAATAAGCATTTTGGGCTTATGATGTTTGAATAATGAATGATTGTTCATGTTTTTTTTTAAATTAGGCGTGTAGAGCAAGGAGCAAGGAATGCTAGTTCGTCAAGAAAAAATCATGTTCTATTTGGAAAAATTGTCTTATCATTACTTATTCAATAATTTTGAAATCATATTTTTCTTCATATTTGAGGAACTCCATTATTTAGTTTCATGTTTGTTTGTAATCCAATCAAAAATTAATTAATAAAATTCAGTTAAATTCTCGACACTTTTTAGTATTCTATGAAATTTGTCATTCAAAACGTCACAATAATACACATCATACAACAAAGAAAATATCATACAATACTTCCAGTGGAATCTGTAAAACAGAAAATTGTATGATGTGCATGATGTAGGACAGTTTTGTATGTTGTATGAAATGTATGTGATGTATGATCTGTGAAATAGGCCCCTGAATAATAATCATTTCCACCTTGATAGTTGATGCCATATTATCTTTGTTTCTTTTTGGTGTTTGTTGGAATATATATTTAATTACATTGTGCTTGTTTACTTAATTACATACACATTTATTTATTTGGTTGCTTATTTTTTTATTTTGTTTACTTATTTATTTGCTTATTTGCATTATTCATTCGTTTGTTTATTTTAGGCCAATAAGTATCTTGGACTTCAAAGGGTTGATATGGCGTCTCATGTACCAGGCCTCATCTCTCCTTATGGATGGCGTCACAGCTGGAAAACTATCTGGCCTACGGCGGCATCCGAAACTCCAGTCAGTAGGTGCTACCTGGTGCGCAATCCTTCTAGAGCTATGTTGACATTTTCGGGGCTCAGGTCTAGAAGGTTCTTTCAAGGCCAAGTCGGGGCCTTGGGATGGCGGCGGAAGATCCCTACAGCTCTAGGGACAACGGCGGCGCTCACAGCCTCAGCAAGGTTACCGACAGTGGATAGTCCCAGACCGTCCCGAGGTTAAAGAATAGGGCCTGGTCTTCCAGTTGGGGGTTGTGCGTGAGATTAGATCCCTTACCACGTAAAAATTGTAGAATTCAGAGACAACCAACTGCCTCGGATAAGGACGGAATAATGTTCAAGACCCCAGCAAACGATACAAGGACAACGATTTCCGAGTCTGCAAGTGGAATGTTAGGTCCCTTTACAGACCACGTGCAGCTGAAGAACTCGTGAAGCTTTGCCTGTAAAAGCGACGCCTCATAACAATCTGCATCAAGACTTAATTCGGGAACATCAGTTTGATTTGCGCCCACGCCCCGACAGATATGATCTCCTAGAAAGGACTTAAGATCAGTGCCCCAGCTTCGACACCAAGATCGTTCTATGAGATTTCAATGCAAAGCTGGGTGAGGAAGGCATCTTTGTCCAAAGTCACCGGGAAATACAGCTTACACGACACCACATCCGATAATTGACTCAGGCTGGTGGACTTTGTCACAGGACGTAATTTCTCTGTAGCTAGAATGCTGTTCTCACACTTCAACATCGATAAAGAATACCTGGCGGTCCAATGATCATTCAACCGTCAACCATATTGATCATGTTGCGATCGATGTCAGGCACTCCTCCAGCATTCTTGATGTCCGAACGTTCCGAGGAGCCAACATCGACTAGGACCATTTCCTTGTTGTAGCCAAGTTAAGAACTCCGATATCAAGAGATCAACGGAGTCGAGAAAGGACACAACGGTATGACGTCGGATAGCTACAATCACAACGGCAGGAGAAAAAAGAAAGAGCACGAGAAGCATGCGATCGAGGAGATGGAGAGGTGCTACGGCAGGAATGATGTCTGAAAGGTTTACCAGAGGGTGAAACAGATATCCAGTGGATATCAGGTTCGGACAGAAGCCTGCTGGTACGAGAACGGAAAGCTAGTAGTAGAGTCGCAGTCGGTACTGAGAATTTAGAAGAACATTTTTGCCCGATCAGTGGAATCTCAGTATCGTTTACAAGATCCACAAGAAAGGAGACCCCATTGGCTGTTCCAACTATAGAGGGATAAGTCACCTAAATATCGCATAGAAGAACTTCTCTGCCGTTTTGTGTACTCGACTGAATCCGTTTATAAACAACTTTATAGGTCCATATCAGTGTGGCTTTAGGCCAGGGAAGTCCACCATCAATTCCATTCAGATATTCAAACTACGGCAGATCCAGGAAAAAACCCAAGAGATGCAAATCGGCACCCACCACCTTTTCGTCGATTTCAAGCCAACGCATATGACAGCGTGCATAGGGACGAGCTATAAAGCGCCATGTCTAGTTTTGACATTCCTGCCAAACTCGTCAGATTCTGCAGGATGATTATGGAGAATTCTCGCTGTTCCATTAAGGTCGATAACGAACTCACAGCGACCTTCAATGTCAAAAAGACTAGACTCATGTCGCTGAACATCCCGTACAGTTCGTGGTTGAATCTTCTCATCCAGAAACCGTCAACGCAAACAGGGCCAAAGATCGCACGCAGAGCTTTTCTCTCGAAGAGACCAAGTACTTCATCACCCGCTTTTGAGATTGTTCATGCCTCCGCGCCGTACAGCAGTACTTTAATGATCAAGGTGTTGTATAAAGTCAGCTTTATACAAGAAGTCTTTACAACTGCTAGCAAACGCGGATGACATTGACGTGATTGGCAGAACACAGCGAGCCTTCAATCAGGCGTTTGCTTTCATTGAGACGTAAGCGGCGGGTTCAGCGGTGAACGTGGGCAAAGCGAAGTATATGCTGTCATATATCATACACACAACATCGACGTCTTGGACAGAGCATCACAATGGGCAGCTAAAACTTCGAAGTAGTCAAGGCCTTCGTCTACTGCAGCTCCGCAGTAAATAATACGAACAATATCAGTACCGAAATCAAACGCAGAGTAACTCTTGCCAGCCGCTGTTTCTATGGGCTCAAGAGGCACTGAGTAGTAAAGCCATCTCTCGAAGGACCAAGCTGACTTTCGAGAAGTCGAAGACTCTTCGGGTCTGAGCTGAGTTGTCCATAGGCTCTACATGGACTAGCCATCTTAGGCGTTGGATCCGAAGACGCCTGGCTAGACTCATGTCGCTGAACAGCCCGTACAGTTCGTGGTTGAATCTTCTCATCCAGAAACCGTCAACGCAAACAGGACCAAAGATCGCACACAGAGCTTTTCTCTCGAAGAGACCAAGTACTTCATCATCCGCTTTTGAGATTGTCCATGCCTTGTATAAAGTCAGCTTGGTCCTTCGAGAGATGCCTCTACTACTCAATTGCATCTTGAGCCCATAGAAACAACGATTGGCAAGACTTACTCTGCGTTGGATCTCGGTACTGATGTTGTTTGTACTATTTACTGCGGAGCCGAGGTAGACGAAGTCCTTAACTACCTCGAAGTTATAGCTGCCCATTGTAACGCTCTGTCCAAGACGTCGATGTTGTGTGTCCTTCCTTGATGACAGCATATACTTTGTTTTGCCCCAATTCACCGCTAGAGCCATTTTAGCCGCTTCCGCCTCAATGCCAGCAAACTCATTTAAGGCTCGCTGCCAATCACGTCAATGTCATCCGCGTTTGCTAGCAGTTGTACAGACTTCTGGAAGATCTTGCCTCTAGTGTTGGTGTGTTGCACGATCTTTTCCAGGATGATATTAAAGAAATCACATGACAGCGCGTCGCCTTGTCTAAAACCTTTTTTGACATTGAAGGTCATTAATTATTTTTCTAATCTGCTAAGTCTTAGTACTATAAAAGATATTTACCTTAACACATTGGCTGCCACGTCGACCTTTTTCTTGCGAAATTTAATACTTATTCTTGGGCTTCGCAAACCAATGTGTTAATGTACATTTTGATATTTTGATAAATTGATTTGCATTGAATTCAAAGTACATAGTCATGATACATTTATTTTGCTTTCGAGATTAATGCACACTGGAAAAAGAAAAACTAAACCGGTATGCAACTCGGATAACAGAGCAGTTATGGGCGCAGCGGTGGCATTACTCTATAACTGGGGAAACACATCACCTTTGATAAGATATTGTTGATATAAAAAAGTAAAAAAGCCAAAATGAAACACTGAAAAAGGCATTTATTATAAAAAATTCGAAGAAAGACGTAAATTCACATTTAGTCGTAGTTGAATGGAACTTTCAAGAGCTTTTTAGAATACCTATGTAAATCTTCGAAAATTCATGTTTTTCTTCGTTAAAGCATATATGGAATAATTAAGTCGCTGTGGCGGAGTGGTTTGATGCGTGGAATTATACTCCGGGTTGCCACGTTCGACCCCGAATTTACCAGCTGTTTTTGTTTCTTATGCGACTAGGAATTTAGGTATACATATTACGTAGTGTGAGTAAGAATCATGATTGCATATATATATACATATATGCAAGCGTCAATTTTTTGATGTTTGCAATGTCAAAAGGCAAAAAGGCAAAATAAAATACATATAATTGGAATCAGGCGGACGTGAAACGTGTTTGTGTAAAGACTGTACTATCTTCCGATTAACCAAAGAAAAAGAGGCAAAGTTAGTCAAACACAACGCTCGATTAGTTGAGATTATTCGCCGGTTCTTCTTCTTCTTGTAGTTTCTAACGATACCTCGTCACACGAAAGAACGACGAAACTAACCAGAATCCACGATCCCCTTACACACTGCAGCGGCAGAATGTAGGCCAACCGCAAAAAAGAATTCAGTATCATCACGTATCGAACGAATTCAATATTGTGAAACTTAATATTGTAATTGCAAGGATGAATGGCTTTATCAGCGTTTACTGAAACCAAATTCATACGCTCAACTTTGCAAACATACAACATTGGTCACATGTGAAATAAAAATGTAGCTTAAGTTCCATTGACTGTAGCGATTCGGAATATAAAGGCAAAATAGATGGAATTCCCAAGCACCATTTTTTATGAATCTCCTGATATGCCTCACTACGCTATGAGAATTTTGGTGCAATTGACATACTTCACACACTCAACATAGTAATAGTTTTGTCCTAGGCGTCAGTGTTGGCGACCATTTTCGTAGACAGCATATACTTTGTCTCTCCTTGGTGTTAAAGTATGAGTTACGTACTCGGTAAAACTCTCGGTAAAATCTTTATCGACCTTGACGGAACAATGGGTATTCTCCATCGTAATTTAGCAAAAACTAGTTTTGCAGGGATGCCAAATCAAACAATACGCTCGTCTCAATTATATTTTTGATATTCAATTAAAAAATAACTAACTTATAGTAAGTGCGCGGTGATGTGAATTTGACTGAAACACTATAGCGAATAGTAGACGAATTTGTATTGCTGTATAGTTCAATATTGCTTCGTAAGCATACTGTCCCACTAGTTATCGTCTTCGGCATGCATCTATACGAAAGAGGTGGAGCCGTGATTTATGAAAGGTGGTAAATTCGGATCTCCAACGTGGCACTCTCTGCGTAGGTGTCGACGCACTTACTTGACTTATCCCTCTGTATTTGGCACAGCTTAGAGTGTCTCCTTTCTTTCGAATCGGGCTAACGACTCTAAGATTTCATCAGTCCGGCATACTTTTATCTGACCAGATTTAACAGATGAGTTGGTGTATGCTCCTTACCAAATCCATCGGAACCAGCAGCCTTATTGGACTTTAGTTGCGATTACTCTTGTAACTTCACTGCGGTCGGGAGGGCGGAATTTTTGGTCCATCGTCGCCTTTTTTGTATAGAATATTCTGTCTGACAGCGGTATTTTGGTCGTCATTGCGATTATACAGTCTACAGAAGTGATCTCTCGACATTCCCAGCACCTACGGTAATTGCACCACTAGGTTCCCATACTTATCCCTGCAGGCTTCTGTTCGATTTTGAGAACTTGACATATTCGTATTACCGGTTGGTAGTTTCCGTACGTCATGCCTGCGGTAATTTCCTCAAACTCCTCGATCGCGCTTCTAATCCTTCATCTATTTCTTCCGGAGAAGCCGGTGCTTTTCCCTTCTTTTATGCTCTTAGAGCTCACGAGCAGCCTTCGTACTTCTTTACAGCGCCACATTGTATGCTTCCAGTTTGGCTGCATGTGCCTGCTGACATTCATCATCGAACCAGGAGGTTCTTCTTGGTGGTTGAGTAAAACTCAGCACATCAGTTGCGGCGCACTAGATGTCGATGGCATAGGACTTTGTGAAAGGTAGAAGGATACTCGATCGGAAAATTCTCTCTTCTCTCTTCTCTCTCGCGATTGTAGCCATGCGACGTAAATACTCATTCGAAGTTTGGGTACACATAGAAAGTGATCCGAACGGCGGAACGTCCAGACGTCCAAAGTGCTGCTGGAATGTCTTACGTCGATCGCTATATGATCAATTTGTTGACGGTGGATTAATATGGAGACCGCCATGTTCCTTTGTGTGTGCTTGCTACATTGATTAGCCTAAATTCGTTATCGGTTGTGATGTCGTGTAGGCTATGTTCTCCGACAGCGCTATCAACGATGTCCTCTTTTCCCAGCTTTGCGTTAAAGTGAAGGAGCTTGGTTCGAGCTAAGCACTCTTTGGTTGCGTCATCTTGTGGGTCATTTGCTGTGTTTGTTTTACATGTAAAAAACTGCGCAATCTAATCTCTAAAGTAAAAAACTAAAGAACTGAAAAAATAATAAGAATTCATAAGGAAAGTGATTATTTTTGATTTATTTATTGACAATAAACAATATTGGCCCCCATTGTGAGTATCGATTTTGTTTGTTTTTATATTTGAAACTATCTTTGTTCGAAATTGAAACTATCATTAACATGTTTTAAAGATACAACAATATAAAATAATTTAGATATGATGTTGTAGGAGTAGCCATTTTTGGAGCAGAGTTTGCTAAAGATGCGGTTGAACTTTGACAAAAAATTATCAATTTTCCATATGGAACCCAACAGTTCACTCGGTATTTGGAAAAGTCCGCTCACAAACATAAGAAAAGGCCATACATGTATTTTTTGTCAGATTTAACTAATATCAAATTTAAATTTTAGAAATTTGTTGTAAGGGGCGTGTCCGTCTTAAGTCTCCCCGGTCAAGTCTACGCTAAAGTTTTGGAAACGCGTTCTAGAGCTATGCTTGAGTAAAAGATGGGCAGAAGAACTAAGAATAGTACTTGAGTTCCTCGAGGTAAACTCTGGAGAGTTCTGCAGGAGTATGGGATTGAGGGTCCTCTTTTGAGGGTCATTCAATACCTTTTGAGGTCTCATTCGCTACACAAACTGTAGCAGCTGCGTTCGGGTTAGCTGTTCTAAATCAACAGCTGCCGTTAGACTTCGCCAAGGGTGCGTCTTGTCACCTCTCCTTTTCATTGTTTATATGGACTGGATGTTCCAGACTGGGCTCCAGCGCACACTCGATAGGTTTGTGTGTTAAATGCCTGCATTTGGTTAGTGGAGTCCCCGGTTCGAATCCCAGTGAAAGCAATGTTAATATCCTTTTATCTAGTTTTCAAATCTAGTCCAGTTACCATTTCCTATTGGGATCAAATTAACGGCACTATCACTGGAGTGGTCAATCAGTGGTAGTAGTCTGACTGTGGGTATCGCAATGGTTTAACATGGTCTAAGTGTGCTGGTGAATTCACTATCAGCCCACATAACAAACCTAACCAACCTAATGGAAGCCATTCCCATCAAGGACATAATTGCCGACACCATAGTTAAGTGTGGGTGTTTTCATAAAAGTCAGACTGTGTTAGACATGTTCATTAATGTAGATTGACGATCATACTAACATGTCATCGATGTAGGTAGATTGTGCAGTCATTCTTTTTTGACTACCAAAAACCCGCGATTGGAAGATAACGTTTTTAATTGAGAGTCATTCTGCAGCTTGTAAACGTCCAAAAACGCATGAGAAAAGAAATGCGATTGTACGTTAAAAAAAATGTGTATACATATATGTAGATATAGTTTACCTACATACGCCTTACGGCTTAGAAGATATTTGAATCTTTGTTTTAAAGGATTTTCAATTTTCAAATGTCCTTCTCGTCCTTTCCAGTGGTCCAAAAACCGTTTTGGATTTAACCCTTCTAAGTGGTAGCACATGTATTTTTATTTTTATTTTTTCCCTCTTGTATAACCCATTCCGTGTGGGCAAGGACACCGCGATCAGGGTAGATCTATTGTATCGAAGGGTTGGAGTTAAGACAAAAGACAAACCCTCATGAAAGAAAGTAAATCTTCTTTGTAGTGGAATTTTTTAACTCCACTGAAGTGAGTATCTCCTTATGGCAGATACGTTTCCTTAACCAGATTATTGCCGGACATTCACACATGATGTGCATGTGCTCTTGAAGTCTCATCCTCTTCGAGGCAAAGCCGACAAACCGGGTCTTGACAGGTTTAGTTTTTTAAGGTGATATTTTAGGCCGCAGAGGCCGGTAAGAAAGTTTGTCAGAAATCTTAAGCTACCCTTATTAAGATGGAGTATTTCCATATATGAATATGGCCTGATTGATATCTTGGACTGCCTAAGGGCTCCGGCACATAGAATACTTTACTTGCGTAGCGTCAGAGCATACGTACACGCTGAAGTATCTGACGCAAGGCGATGATGACACAATGAATACTTCAACGCACAGCTGATTTCATTTGACAGTTTCAAGTTTGAATTCAAAATTTAAGTTGTTTTGCTTATTTATACACAATTAAAATATGTACAATTAAATATTGAACATAAATACTCAATTATAAACATTCATTTATATTTTTATGTATTTTGAACGTTGCTTCAACGAGAACCGAATCCCAAACTTTAACATAAAATTCATATTCTCTTAAAATAACACAATAAATGACACAATCTGAGGATTGGCAACGCTGAAGGAGAGAGAAAAGTTAAAAGTTAAGTATGGCCTATGTGTCACCTCCCATAAGACCACATGTATTGTACGTATCTGTCAAAGTATTGCTGACGCTCACGCATGTAAAGTATTCTATGTGCCGGAGCCTTAAGACCTTTACCATTTGTCCACTGGTCTAGGCGAAGTTTGTTTTCTCATTCGTTAATCTGACTACATCTGCAGCTACAACTGATGTCCAATTAATACTGCAGAACAGTTCTGGACCGATGAACGCTGATTCAGAGCCAACTTTAATCCCCCTATGTCCAGTGACCCAGCCAAGTTTCTCTCTGTTGTGTATGGCAAGGGATTGCAAGGAGTCATAGCAGCACTTCACTGTTTTGGAGTCCATTAGATTGGACGAAAGTGTCTTTAGTGCTGTTTGACTGTCGAAGAATATTTGTATTATTGCACCCTTGATACCTTTGTGGAGGTTGTGTCTGGCACAGATCTTGATGGCTTTTCTTAACACCGTAGGACTCGACCCCATGTTGGGTCCAAAAATTCCTGCCCCCACCCCAGAATCCACCTTTGATCCGTCTGTGTACCAAACCAGACTTCTAGGGTCTAGTTTTGAGATGCCATTGGTTTACTTTCCGCGGTCCAATATTTCAACATCAAAAAGCCTCCCGAAACAATGTTTAATAACCATGGTATCCGTCAGCCCATTCGATCCTGTCCTTACTGAACATTTTCCCAGATGGACTTATATAATATATAACTCTACTGTTAACAACAACCCTGTGGTCTGCTGTGTTAGAGTGTACATGAGATGTATTGAAGGACGCGCCTGGAAAGTGCACATAAAGTAACGTCTTAAGTGTATCTTCCCGGTCATTCGTGTAGGTTCCGTCGTTTCTTTAATAACCCTACACAGTTAATCCGATAATTTACTATCGTTTTATGGATACGTGCCGTTGTCAGCATGTCAGCAATGCCTTCGCAGTATTTCCTCCAGATATCCCTTTTAAATCGTCTCAGTTCTAAATTGTATTCTGTGAGAGCGAACCTATATTCGTCCCACCTCTTCGTTTTCTTTTCAGAATTGAAGAGTTTTCTGACTTTTTTCCTGAGAGCTGTCAGTTGATCATTCCACCAAGCCACCTTTCGCTTGTTAACACAAGCTTTAGGGACACAACTGTCATGGTAGGAATTTATCAAAAACTTATTAAGCTGAAATACCGCTTCCTCTAGATCGTCAATGGACTCTATAGACGTCAGCAGCATATGCTTATTAGAGAAAATAAGTTCTCGGTATATATTCCAATCGTGCGTTTAGTATCAAGCCTATTTTAGGCTCGTGCTAGTTGACCAGGTATGTTAAACCTAATGTGCTGATGGTCACAGACAAGGATGATTTATCTGACACATGCACCGCTTCGCGAATCGTATTTATGAAGGTAGGTTTTGAGCCTTTGTAAAGTATATCTACTCCACTAGTAAGATATTCTAAAGGACGCTCTTCTCTTGTCCACTCTTTGTTTTAATTATCTTGACGTTACTTTTCATCCATTAAGCGGTACTCCTGCCTGACACAATGAAGATGAGCCAACCCGTCTTCTGAATCGATCCTGAAAAATGAGGCCACACGCCTCTTGGATTCGAGCCATCTGCTCTGTGGACAGCAGTTCTTTGCCTAGTATTGGACACTTGGCTGAAAGTGGGAGCATTAGTTGGAGTATCCTTTTACCTAACCCTCTTAGCATCTTTAGCGATAGGGGTTCTAGCAAAAGCTAGGGTATTTTCCCTATTATTGCCTCTGCGAATAGTTTGCTTGAACCGAATAGTTCTTCTCTCAGCGGCTTTGAGCCTGACAAAACCGCCCGGAACAATTTGTAGTTCGTCTAGTTTTATCGCAATGGAAGAACACCCAGATTTCTCTGTTACGACGCTGCACGTATCCATAACAGTGGATGTGGAAGAATTAGAGTTGGCATTAATTACTTCCTCTGCGTTGGAACTATCAGTAAGCAAGGGCCGTGCCCACATGGCTCCGTTCTTGGTAGCTGATATATTGACCGAAGGTGTATCAGCCGCCGGATGCCCAGTGGCTTCGAAAATTATCGGTTCTGTCTGCGCAACAGCAGAAACAGAAGTTATTGAATTAAGAGAAACACCATTATCATTTTTGTTTGTTTTAGGTGAAATTTTGGTTCTCACGCGTATTCTGGACAAGAAGGTCGCCCTGGGCAGAGCCCGTATTCGAACGTATTCGAAGTTTCCACGTATTCGAAGTTTGCATACTAGTGGCTAACAACTCTCTTAACCATGCATCACTAGCCGAATGCTGTTCCAAAATTAGAAATGCGAACGTTGAGAGTCTAAAACCCGCATACCCTGCAACAGCCGAAGTTCATGATGACGATCCACAGCGAATATCTTCACATACATCTCCTAATCCAGCAACTTTACGCACAGCATGTGAATACACTAGTCCTCTATACTAGGAAATATAGTCAACATCGTCGTCGTTCAGGAACATAGTTTTCCCAATCATATTCAAAAAGGAAATTTAATTCCTACTGCCCTAGCGTTCATCAATTCAGTCGTTATCTCATTTGAAATATTTATATTCTTTGTTCTCTTTGTTTATATTCAAATAGTAATAAACTTTTCCCTTTGTTTTCTATGAATTACTCTGTATGTCTTCTGTATAAATTATATGAATTCTATGTAATATTATCTGTAAATATATACACATACATTTATCGTATGAAACTTTCGTGTACATTACCTGTGAACTTTAATGTGTAAGTAAATAAATGAATGTAGCGTAAACAACAGCAGCGCCATCTAACCAATAGAAGCCAAAACGCATCAACATTGCGAATGATTGAACTTAGATATAAATTCCCAACCAATTCGTTCCTGCATTTAAAATAATTTCGAGTGTCCTTTTGGGCACGTCTACGGTTTCCGGGGCGCCAAGATTTGAAAACACCATTTTGTAGATTTCCACGAAATAAGCAGAAAATATGATGAAACAAAATATTGATTTATCGCTTAGTTTAGGAGATATCGAGGTTTAAAAATATATATGTTTTCCTATGAAAATTGCAGTGAAATTAAACATCATTTTCCATTTGTAAAAAGAGTGTTGCATATTTGCAGGCGCCAATTTAAATTTTTTTTAAATAATATTTTTGACGCCAAGTCTAAGAGGATGCTCCATTTTTGCGTTTACTTCTAAGAGAATGCCACATTCGGAAGGAAGGGCAATAATTATTAGTTTCATTGCAATTTTCTTGGGAAAAAATACATTTTGAATCCTCGATATCTCCTTAACTAAGATATTAATTAATATTTTGTTTCATAATATTTAGTACTTATTTCGTCAAGATCTACAAAATGGATTTTTCAAATCTTGGCGCCCAGGGATTGCAAAGAACATACCTACAGAACTTACAATCTTCATGTGAACGTCTATTAACGTGTTGTTCTAAACTACAAATGTGCCAACCCTGACTTATTTCGATTATAGGTATAAGTACAAAACACAAACTGTCAGTTTCGTTGTCAACAAATTTTCGACTGTCAGGTTTAAGAGATAGTTATTTTCGAGATTAAAAATGTTTTACCCTATTTGTATTGCATTTTCGCTTATTATATGTGTTTTAAGTGGTCCTGAAGAAAATGAAGGTGTTAAATTTGCCAGCAACTGTGAAACATGTAAAATATTGGCCATGGAATTGCAAGATAAACTGAGTGAAACCGGCAAATCACACGACGTTCTTGAAATGGGGTAACGAAACACATTTTTATTCGTCAATACTTAATTATCTTTAGCATGTATTTGAAGATATTCTTTGGACGATGTAAAACCAAAAAAAAGAACAGAATATCGTCGAAGTGAGCTACGGTTGCTTGAATCTACTGAAAACGTTTGTGACCGTATCTTAGAATACAATCTCCATAAAGAACGACAGGACAGTACTCGCTTCGCGAAAGGAATGCCTCAAACATTTAAGGCTCTGCATGGTCTAGTCGATAAAGGCGTTAAGGTCGAGTTAGGAATCCCTTATGAACTCTGGGATAAGCCGCCAGTTGAAGTTACTCAAATGAAATCTCAATGCGAAAATTTTCTAGAAAAGTATGAAGATGTTATTGAAGATTGGTATTTTAATCATCAAGAAGAAAAACCTCTTCTACTCTACCTATGTGAGGATAAGGCTCTTCCAAAAGATGACCAGAAATGTCTTAAAGAACAAACATCTTCGATGAAGACGGGTGAGGATTTAAATAAACGTACCAAAGGCGAAACTAAAAATGATGAGCTTTAAGTTGCAACATTGATAAATGTTACATAGTCTTGATAAGTGAAAAATAGTCATTCAAGCTAATATGTTTTTATATCAATAATATTATCAAACTTTTTATATGAAAGTTCGTTTTTTCATTTGTATTCTGTTAAGAATTAAGTATTATGAGATAAATAACATAAAAGGTAAGTATAAGTATGGATGACTGTTCTATGGACAGTTATAATTTAAATTAGATCACATCGTCGGGAATTATATTTTATTCAATTAAGAAAAATCATGGGTATCATTATGTAGTTCATAGAATATGTACATACATGTAGCTGAATACTTACAAGAAAATTATGATAGTACCTAAAAAAAATATGACCCGTTAACTATCGTCAGTAGACACATGGCAATCTAGACCAGGGGTTCTCGAACTTACTAAGCTTTGGAACCCTTATCAAGGCCCTAATGTTATATTTCGTAACCCCAACGATTATCAAATAAAAAATTAAAAACACATTTCATTATAAATTTTTTCATTTAATATATTTTTTTTAAGTTTAGTGTGAAGCTTGTTTGATTCATAACAGGTAAATTCTATTTCCGATAGCTATACTCGTGTATCTGCAGCAATCTCGATCTATATTTAGTATTTGCATATGTATACACTGAAAAGCCTGCTTCACATTGATATGTTGTGACAAAATGGTGCAAATTTAATGTGGTCTGTTTAGAAAATGCATGGTATTCACTCCTAATACCAATCTAAGATTCGTTCAATGATACAGAATCAAACTCATGTTTTGTTGTAGAAGAGCTCTGCAGATCTCTAAGAGACTCGTTTTCCGGAATGCTTATTGTGCAAGGCTGGATTTTCATTAGAAATGGATTTTGTACCCACTCGATATCAGTTTTCGTATCTAGAAAGTAATTTCATACAGATCTTTCTAGACTTAGGCAATGTCCAGCGATCATATTGCCAATATTTGCTCTATCTGCTCTAGCATGTTTGCTTGAAAAAACTGGAAACAATTCCAGATTGCAGTAGCATTTTCGTTAAACTTTTCAAAAATGTCTGCGAGAAAAACTAAATTTGCTTTCTTGCAATAAATTAAAAAGGTTTGCAGATGAACACATATTTTGTCCAGTTGGAAAACTTTCAACTCATCACTACCTTGAAATAATCTAAATAAAGCTTTTCATTTGGAAAGCTGTTTTATTTACGTGTGCAGAACAAGTGATTCATACATCATACCTGGGACAATGCTTTTATTTTGACACGACCCCTTTAACCTTTCCTACTGCGAAAGGTTGTTGCGCCTCTGTCGCTACATAATATGTCAATATACTTTTCCCAAACAAAGCTTTGTTCATTCATGAAACAATTTATGGTCTTGAATAGTTCATCACTAGTTCAAGGGGTTTTAAGTTTTTTAGAACAATGGGCCTATACTTTCCTAAGTGTGGCTCCTGTCTTTCGTACGGTAGTCAGCCACTTCAACCTAATTGGTTTCCGAAGGTGTGCAGATGAGAAAATCTTCTTGAATTGATATGTCGAAAGCACGAATACAAGAAGTATTAAAAGGCCGGCAAAATCTGTAATTTTATCCAGTTGAATTGCAAACATATAAGCATTAAATTTGAGTACAAATTCATCTTAAATGTGGGCAGATATTTTGTGAATCCGATCAGACAGTGCTGTTTGAACATTGAACTGTTGCAACTTTTTTTTACCATAGGTACGCAACGGATTATTTCTTACACAAGGCTTAATAGACGGTTCAATGTGGAAATAAATATAAACACAAGAAGCAAAATTAAAGTTTATTTTAATTTCATTCTGACTATTACTACAACTGACTTGTTGTTAAGAACTAAAGAGACAATTAATAAAACACGATTCAATCTCAATTTTCTATTAGTATATTTCATTTAAATTTTTCAATATAAAATTATCAGCTTGCTTTATGCAATCAATTCACAGGTAAAATTACAAGATTGTTTTATACATTACATTCCTCCGCTAAAAAACAAATTTGTTTTAATCATTAAAACGCTGCGGCTTCTGATTTATTGTAAATCGCTTGCGGACATGGTGCAGAGATAATGGATGATTACAGGTTATCTCTGCCATGGTGTAAGGCTAACCAAATTGACCAATTAGAGGATGGCATTTATCTTATTTCGTGAATAACCGTCAAAAATTCATGAATATCTGTCAAAAAAGCGCTAAAATTCGTCGATGGATTAGGGGGCAATCAGCTGTGAAGTCGGCTATCTCTGTAATACTTAATTTCTGATACTCAGTTTCTCTATTGTTTTCTGATGTGTGATTGCCAATGTCGGGTGTTAATTCAGAATTGATTCGAATTTGTTGTCGCCGCTCATTATTATTATTGTTGTCATTGTTAAATTGTTTAGCTTCAATTTAAATATCCTCTTTTGTTTTTATTTCCATGCTATCTTCAGATGTTTTCTTTATTGTTTTGTTTACTCCTATTGAAATGTTTTACCAGTATCTTATCTCGTTCTCCTCTTCTTGCTCAGATTTGAGATCCGATGGTTCTTATGATTTTCATCAGCACGGGATTAAACAGTGGAGTTAACTTATTAATTGCCTTTGCTTACAGAGAACTTCATCTCCAATTTTAAATTCAGATTCTTTTGTGTGTCTACGTTTGTCAGCATAATGTTTATATTTAATCTTATTTTTTTGTTAATTTCTGTTAAAATGTTTCTTTGTTTTGCATAGCGATGGGAGGAAATTGTTCATCTTCTTGTTGAATATCAACTCAAACGGTGAGATTTCTGTTGTTGCCCGTGGTGTTGCCATGTGGTGCACCCATTATGATTTTGACCATCTGTTCTGATGCACCGCTTGCTTCAGACCAGTAAGGAGTTGTCTTGTGACGATAGATGCTATTTTGTTCCATGAATTCTTTGAAATCATGGCTGATTAAAGGTGGTCCATTGTCAGACTTCGGGCTTAATGGGATGCCGAATACTGCAAATATCTTCATCTATACCATTGATAGACAAAAGGCGTTATTATTGCTTTATCAAGGTGAAGACATGTTTGAGATTTTCCAGAACCAACAATAGCAGAAGCAACAAAGGTAATAATCGACTAAAAAGGTGTTGCAACAACAGTAAACAGGAAGAATTTTGAGATAGCGAAGCAAATGCTGTTGAATCACTTTTTGTCCAAAACAAACGCGAAATTCGAAATATGTATATTCCAAACAAATCCAAACGAAACAGTAGGTCAATGTTACGCCAAGTTCTAATTGCTTCTAACAGGTACAAAGAAATCAAATCCCAAATTATATGCACAACAACATAGCGTAGACTAAGAGGTTTTGCATTTCAAACAAAGCTAACTCTTTAGAAGTTATTACAAGAGGCAAAAACTTATGAAATGTCTGAAGAGCATACTAACAAAATCAAAGCACATCAGCAGCAAGAACAACCTGAACATTGCAACTATGTAATAAAGATCAACAATTAAGGCGCACAAGTGCAAGCAACAAAGATGCATACAGAACAAAACAAATTAAGAACAAGAAACCTAATTGTATGAACTGTCGAAATGTTGGCATACTAACGGACTCCAACAATGCCAAGAACGAAATGTTCTGAAAGAAAGTACATTTTGCTAAGGTCTGTTTTAAATCAAAAAAATCAACAAATACTTTCAGAACCTACAATCTATGTATAACAAACAGAAACACTAAAATCAGCCAAGACAATTAATAAAACACGTGTTCTTCAACCTTAATATTCTATTCGACTGTGTAGAGTATATTTCTTTATTTTTCAATATAAAATTATCAGGTTGCTTTGTACAATCAATTCACAGGTAAAATTAAAAGGTTGTTCTATACATTACACCTATCTTTTCATTCTTTGTGAGATATTCACGCTTATTTTTGCTTATTTTTTTAGTCGTATCACATGTCACTTAAATGGGCATTTTAACTATTTTCTTAGAAAAGTGTTTTGAAGACGCATTTTTTTAAGTCATTTTTATTTTCCGAATTCATGAAGACTTACATACTAGACAAAAATGCTTAAAACTAGTTGGACGAACATTTTTACTATTTCGTAATACGTCTTTCGACTTAAACTAAGAATCTACGCAGAAAACTTGCTTTAACTGTACAGCTTAATGTTAAAAACTTGGAAAAAACAGAACTGACTATACTTAAAACTTATATACTAACTTACACTCTACCTTAAAAATAACTTAAACTAACTAAAGCTAACTACATATATATGAATATATAGACATATGCGTATGTATATGTATTGGATATACAATGTATACACGTAGGCACACAGTGGTGTATTACTGTGAATACTCATTCTTTTCTTCTTATCCTGTTTCATTTTTTTTTCATAATTTACAGCTTACATCTACCTTAAAACTACCCTAGGCTTTGTAGGTCGGCCATAGGTTGCAGCTTATAGATTTGCATCTAATTGCTGCAAGACAGTGACCGACTGGCCCCCATTCGGGGATACGTACTACCCTTTCTACCCCGGGTTTAAAGGGTTCGACGAGTTCTCTCCCGAGCCACCAGAATTTTCGATGTTGCATTGCAACATCCCGAACATCTCTCCTTGAACGGTCGTAGTTGAGTCCATCCACAGTTGAACGGGCTATGTGGAAGATGAGCGGTACCGCATTTATATTCTGTAACAGTCCGTTCTTGTCTAAATGGAGAAAGGCCATTGTGCCGTACCCTTTCGTTGTATTCTGGATTGGGGTAGTAAGCCCCTGAGATCAAGTTATTGGACGAGTTCATCGCTCTAGCAGTATGACCTCGAATCAACTTCAACAGCGAACTGTGCACTCTTATCAGGTTTGCCCTGTTGTATAAAACCTCATTGGAATAGAATTTTATGTACTGGGACTCTGGAGTTCTATAAAGGCAAGTCCTAAGACAGGCCCTCTCAAACAACCGAATCTTTTCCATTAAGCTTGCACTCACGTTGAACCACACGGGACAGTCATGTAGCAGATAACATTCACCCTCGCATCGAGTTGGCTGTTGTAAAACAGTCTCTTTGTAAGGGCAAAAGCGCCTCGGGCTCTGGCCAGAGCAGCATCTACATGTTTGTTAAAATATATATACTGATCTAGCCAGATCCCCAGGTATCTGACTACAATCTTTTTAGCCAGTGTTTCCCCGTGTCTTCCAACGATTGAGAACTTTCGCCAATTTTTTTTCGTATCCGCTGAGGCCTTATATAACGGTGTCCTGAACAGAATGGTTTCCGACTTCCGGAAGTTGAGACTCAACTTCCAGTCATCGCAACTTCATAAATGAGTCTCACCCTGCGTGAGAGAAGTGATTTCTTCGATTTTTTTTGCCTGATCTGTACACGATCAAGTCATCGGCATACGCAATTACGTGAGGAAGGGAACTTATCAGATCGCTCAAGTAAATGTTGAACAGGATCGGCGAATTAACGGCACCCTGTTGGAGACCATTTTTAACTTGAAATATACCTGTCGAGGTCACGTTGCCATTTTTGACTACGAACCGTCTCCCGGTAAGCATGTTACAAAGTAGGTACAGCAGTGGTTTGCTAATGCCTAACCGATTGAGCTTGTAGAAAAGTCCTTCTAACCATACGGTGTCAAAGGCCTTCTCCAGGTCAATCAAGCAGGCACCCGTACATTGTTTCTGGCTCTTGTTCCATTGGATATCCGACACCAGTTTCGACGCGGCATGAATAGTGTTTTGCCCCGCTTTGAAACCGAATTGGTTATCCGGAATGATATGTTTGTCCTCAGTCGAGTTGATCAAAGCTTTATTGATCACCTTCTCGAATACCTTGCTGATGTCAAATCTTTCCTCTTGGATATGGGTTGTAAAATCGCAGTTTTCCAATGCTCCGGATAAAGTGCATTATTCAGAGCATTATTAAACAGCATATCGTCGATTCCAACAGACTTTTTCTTCTTCAATGATTCGAAGACCACTTGGAGTTCTGTCTTCGATATGAAGGGGGGGTGAACCCCGCATTTTTTCATGCCGTACTAAAATTATTGTTTTTGCCCAGATTAGGAGTTATTGAGGTTTAAATAAGTTCTCTAGGGTTACTCATGTAATATAATTTTTTTTAAACGCGTGGAACATAATTTTGTTCATATCGTTTTATTTATGAACATTTTTGCGATAACATGATGTTGCATAACTTTAGAAGTGCCAATATGAAACCTACACGCATGAAAATATAGGCCTACTTTTTGGAGTTCTAAGTAATCTAAGAAGATGTGTACTATTTGCTTGCATTATTTAGCCATATCGTATTTCTTTTTTATTGCTGCCATATAAGTGAAATTAAAAGACTATTCTATATGCTAGGTATACACCAGAGATGACCTATAATAGAGATATCCAACTTCTGTGTGTGAGCTATTGAGAACAGCTGTGGAACAGCTGATACCCTTCCCCACCTTAATATTGGGGTCAATTAGAGTTCTTAATTGAAAATTCGCTCGTTATTTGAACTTTTTTTTTTTTTTCAAATTTCGGTGTTAAATTTTCAACACAGTATGGAGGGGTAAACGAACGAACAAAGCGTATGTTCATGAAGTCGATTCATTAAACCTTTGAGCAATTTACAATCTGAGATATTAGGACATAATTAATGAATGTACAACACAGTGTGAATTTTTACATATGAATAAAAGTGAATAATACATTTACGCGTTTAGGTAACTAATAATAAAAATATTATTAAAGCGTGAATCACATATAAGAAGTTTTGACAACCATTTTTATGCATTAGTAATAGTGGCAATATATTGCCATTGTTCTTAGTAAATTGTTTAAATTGAATTCATGAGTTTTCCAGAATTCATGAATCAAGCGTATAAAGCGAACTTCATTTTTTGAGTTAATTTATCAGGTATGGTTTATGTATAGGCTGTATATATACGTAAGAATTAATTTTATGTCAAATAGTTCCAGTTAAATGGGCATTTCAATACATTTTTATTTACGAAAGTCCATATAACAATGTAAAAATATTCTCTTAAAAATAAAAGTCAATTTTTTCTCGAAGCGGCCCCCAGATTGTGGTGAACTGAAGAGCGTTGTAAAAGTATAAGTGAAATACAAGGGATTACCACTACATCTTCGTTGTGGGCTAGGGGTAAAAATGGCCCAAGTTGGATATCTCTATCATCCATTATCTCTGGTATACACGAAGCAGCATTTAGCGGCGTTCAGGCACAACAATTTGTATTGTCGATATGTTCAGCAACAAATTGGTGCTTAGCGTCCATACGTAAAAAACGCTTGACTTCAGTTTTGACAGACTTCGTCAGTGTCAGTGTGTCAGTGTCAGTGCAGTGCGAATATAATGGCGGAGCTTGCACTGCTTTCTGTTTTGCACGATGAAGGTGAAATACTGTAAAATGAATAAAAAACTAAAACGAAGAAAAAGCTGGCTTGGGGACCATGGATATAGCAATGAAATAATTTCTCTTCCGTATACTTGTTTATTAAATTAAATGCAATATAATTTGAGGATGCACCGACGTATGAAGAATTATTGAGAAAAATAAGCCCACATACCAAATGAAGTGGCACTCTTTAAGATACTCTGCACGAACGTTTATCTGCCACTCTAAGATTTATGGAAACGGGAAGAGTTTTCTTTCGTTGTGTGAGATCGAGTTAAAAAGTGAATTTTTGAAAGTTTAATGTTTACTTTTTCTAAAAATTGGTTTTTAGTTAAAAGTAATATTTATAGTATGAGTTAAAGTGAACACTTATCATTCCTTCTCTTAATGGAAAATAGTGAAAGCGAAATAAGGACAATTTCGATTCCTTCCGATTTTGCTCTCGCCACGACTCAACGAGGACGACAGGGAAAAAATGTACGACAACGTGCAGATGGACTCGAGAGCCTGAGAGACAGTGGCAGAGAACGCGAATGTGGGTTTTCCCTGTATGACCATAGAAGAAAGGTCAGATAATTAAGCAAAAGCAATTAAACGGCTATAAGACCCACATAATCCATACCGGAAACGCGAACGAAAAAGTTCCACATAAGAGATCACTGAGGGATTTCCTAGCGTCCCCTGAGTATATGGGCTGGTTACCAGGCTGCTGGGCCAGTGCAGCAAAAAAATGGCTACATGCCGTAGAGGGCCAGGACTTGGCTTCTCAGCAACCACTAGTGTTGTGCATGGTATTGTTCTATCACGAGTGGATGTGATCTACAGTCTTATGCCGACTCCGAACAGCCAAGTTTGAGAAGCTTTTTCTAGACAGTTACTACTCTTTGAGTATTGTCAGTGACTCGAAAGAGGTGTGACCTTGAACATTATTTTTAACCGCAATGGCGGGAAATCGAAATCAGGTTGCGTATTGGTCGCCGCACATACCCATAACGCCAGGCTAGCTTTTGGCTTGTACGAAGACTCAGGACCTCACGCTGGTAATTTTGGACGAGAGAACTTGGAACTGATGGATGCTTGAGATTCCTGATGGATGCTTGAGTATCCTCTTGGCCATGGACAGCCATGACAGAGGCACTGCTAAGAGCATCCATGATGCAATCTGCAATGTCTGCGAGTGCGTTGATATCTTTAAAATTGTCAGATATGACAAACAGCGGGCGAATTTTTTCGGGAAGTCGTTCCGTCCAAAATTGATGCAGCACTTCGTGTGTCACCGCGTTCTTGGATAGCTCCCTCATCTCTCTGAAAAGTTGGGATGGTTTTTTGTCGCCCAGTACCTTTGCTGGAAGGAGTTTCTAAAGCTGTCTTTAACGAGATTCAGAGAAGCGCTGGAGGATTGCGGTTTTTAAATTTTCATATTTCTCGGCTGGCTATTGCTGTGGGTAAGGGTCTTAGGAGCTGATTGTACTTCTGAGCGTCACTAGTGATTCTATTTGCACAAAAATCTGCCTCAGCAATCGCGAACCAAAGATCTGGTGATTCTGGTGAGAATTGGAGCAAATGGAGATTGCCTGCATATATAAATTCCTGTTTCGGTGGGGTGTAAATTGGAGTACTGTACTTTGAACTGGACGGGTACAGTTTGCTGAAGTCCTGTTGACGCCGTCAGAATTTGCTGTAGTGACGCCTGCGTTATGGAATGCAGACCGAATGTACCCACAGAACTCTGCAGATTGGCTGGAGTAGGGTTGTTTTCAGCTATGGATTCCAGTGTATAATTACTTGTTGGAGGTATTCGACTTAACATAATATATATGAAATTCTTACTTGTATGTGACTTGATATCAAGATCACGTCGGGATCACCAATGTGGTGTCTGGTTCTGACACCAACTTATTTTGTTAGTTAACCAAACATTAATCAAGCACAGGGATGACGAAATATTTGAATAAAAGGTTCTTGGTTTTTATTGTCAGTTTGGTAATTTGATGAGTGTAAGTAAAATAAGTAATATAAGTAATGTATATAATGAACGGAAATTGAAGATGACACGATATGGATTTAAAACATGACAAAGTAAGGTATGAATTGAACAGAGGAAAATTGAAGCACAACAGGTATTGAATATTCTACACAATAACGGGGAGATACGAATAGAAAATAAACAATATTAATATTGAATTCACAGAAGAAAGTACGTATAGTTCATGATATCAAAATAAAATTACAACATTAAAGATTACACATACAAGGATTTGAATATTTGAGAAATGTTATCGAGCAACCGCACAGAAAGGAGGACAAACAAAGGAAAAAGAAGGATCTAGTGCAGTCCTTAGTGTAGTTACTAAATATTTGTTTGAAATTTAAATATTCGTTTGAATTTAGTTCGTTAGTTTTCTGTTGGTAATTCGTAATTGTGGTTATTTCGGCTATAGAGAGGCGCGACTGTCGATAGTGTGTCGCTACAAGCCAATGATACTTGGCGCCAGCTGTTAACAAATAGAAGCAAGTTTCCTTTTTTTCGAATCAGCAATTTAACTGAATGTTCGAGTCAGGCCAATCTATAACGCAAGACGCAAACAACAGTCATACCGGTTTAGTGGAACAATAGTTTACCGAATACATCAGTTCCAGCTACATTTGAGAAGCTAGATGGAAGATCGAACTTCATCCATTGGAAGTTCGCCATGAAAATTATGGGCAATTGCGTCTGGTGTTAAAACACAGATTCTTACAGATATCCATGATCTGAAAACTGGCAAAAAGGTCTGGAACGAGCTACAAAGTATATATGATCCAAATGGAGTGGCGGCGCTAATGGAGCATCTGGCCAGTGTTCGTTTTAGTATGTCGGAATACTTGAACAAAAAAGTAATGTTCGCTAAACAGCTCAAACGCCACCTCAAACGTGGGCGTCCTCTATTACGTTGTCCCACCCGAAGACTAGACCAAAACTAGGTGGTGAAAATCAACTCGATGGTGGAATTCCCTGGCCTGCATTCAGTCGAGTACACAAAACTGCAGAGAAGATCTTGTATGTGATGTTCAGGATACTTATCCCTCTATAGTTGGAGCAGTTATAAGGGTAACCTTTCTTGTGGATCGGACAAACGATACTGAGATTCCAATGATCGAGATTCCAATGATCGGGACCATATCTTGCAGATGATATGGTGCATACGCCTAACCAGAACATCTCCAGCTGCCTTGAAGATTTCAGCGGACAGTCCGTCCGCACCGCCAGCTTTGTTAGACTTCAACATTCTGCCTGACATTGATATTGGTGTCCCCATCGCCATTTAGAAGTCTGCAGAAATGGTTCCTCCAAATTCTCAGTATCGACTGCGACTACTACTTCTCGTCCCGGCAGGCTTCTGTCCGAACCTTATATCCACTGGATAACTGTTTCACTTTCTGGTTAAACTTTCGAACATCATTCATGCCGTAGCACCTCTCCATCTCCTCGATTGCGCGAGTTACATACCATTATTCCACAACCACTATATGTCAGCACACCGGTGAATTGAATATGTTGTGCTGACGCAAAGCGATTGGACCACCGGAGTGTATGAACTCCGATATGACATCGATTGTACTATTGGAGTGCATGAACTCGTTTTTCTGATGCATCAGTCAGGCAACGAACCGAGTACGCTGATACATATTGATAAGTGAATCGAAATTTTATATTTTCGAAATTAATAAAATTCAGTTTAAGACCACCACCAAAGAACACACAAGTGTTTCATTAAACGTAATTGGTGCAGTCGACGGAGACTAGTATCCAATAATAATAAACCAGAACCCATATCGAAAGTAATAGTGGTTGTCATCTCTTTTTTGGTGGTACTCAAAAGTAGAATAAACAAACAATCGAATTTCTCAAGGAAATCATTGAAAGTCAAGAGGAGGCCAACCAGCAGCAAACCAAACAGCAGCTAA
This sequence comes from Eristalis intricaria, assembly GCA_964034865.1. NCBI lineage: Eukaryota > Metazoa > Arthropoda > Insecta > Diptera > Syrphidae > Eristalis > Eristalis intricaria. Next base: position 72,266,222 of record OZ035876.1, on the reverse strand, counting down.
TGAAATCGTGCAACAGTTTCGACAGCTCAAAGCTTTCGAAAAAGGACATAATGTGTTGGCATGCATCGATTCAGTGAAAGCAGTGATGCGCATGTGCCCAAACAATAAACCATTATTAAGCTTCGGTCCGAACATAATAATAAATGAAAAAATACTAGGAGATACTGGAAGTGTGATCAGAGAGCTGGGAATCGATGCAACGTGGGAGGACATCAAGGCAAAATTAAAGGAGCTGCTAAGACCGAAGGTATGTTACGGAGATATATACAGTAAGTGTCGTAACATCAAAGTAAGCACTTTAAGAGATTAATTTAGTTATTTCCAAAATGGTAAAAGTAGATTAAGGGAAATATATTTATATGATAGCCCCTTACAGAATATACAAAAACGAACATTGTACAATTAACCAATTACTAACAAGATATTCAGAAATAAGAACACTAGACGACACAAGTGCAATTAATCACAAGCAGAAGAAATCAAATAAGTCTAACCAAACACAAATCGCAAGGGATACAAACACTAATTCAAGTATTATCATAGTCGATAAATGCGTTAAGGTCGAGTTAGGAATCCCTTATGAACTCTGGGATAAGCCGCCAGTTGAAGTTACTCAAATGAAATCTCAATGCGAAAATTTTCTAGAAAAGTATGAAGATGTTATTGAAGATTGGTATTTTAATCATCAAGAAGAAAAACCTCTTCTACTCTACCTATGTGAGGATAAGGCTCTTCCAAAAGATGACCAGAAATGTCTTAAAGAACAAACATCTTCGATGAAGACGGGTGAGGATTTAAATAAACGTACCAAAGGCGAAACTAAAAATGATGAGCTTTAAGTTGCAACATTGATAAATGTTACATAGTCTTGATAAGTGAAAAATAGTCATTCAAGCTAATATGTTTTTATATCAATAATATTATCAAACTTTTTATATGAAAGTTCGTTTTTTCATTTGTATTCTGTTAAGAATTAAGTATTATGAGATAAATAACATAAAAGGTAAGTATAAGTATGGATGACTGTTCTATGGACAGTTATAATTTAAATTAGATCACATCGTCGGGAATTATATTTTATTCAATTAAGAAAAATCATGGGTATCATTATGTAGTTCATAGAATATGTACATACATGTAGCTGAATACTTACAAGAAAATTATGATAGTACCTAAAAAAAATATGACCTTCCGTTAACTATCGTCAGTAGTCACATGGCAATCTAGACCAGGGGTTCTCGAACTTACTAAGCTTTGGAACCCTTATCAAGGCCCTAATGTTATATTTCGTAACCCCAACGATTATCAAATAAAAAATTAAAAACACATTTCATTGTAAATTTTTTCATTTAATATATTTTTTTTTAAGTTTAGTGTGAAGCTTGTTTGATTCATAAAAGTTAAATTCTATTTCCGATAGCTATACTCGTGTATCTGCAGCAATCTCGATCTATATTTAGTATTTGCATATGTATACACTGAAAAGCCTGCTTCACATTGATATGTTGTGACAAAATGGTGCAAATTTAATGTGGTCTGTTTAGAAAATGCATGGTATTCACTCCTAATACCAATCTAAGATTCGTTCAATGATACAGAATCAAACTCATGTTTTGTTGTAGAAGAGCTCTGCAGATCTCTAAGAGACTCGTTTTCCGGAATGCTTATTGTGCAAGGCTGGATTTTCATTAGAAATGGATTTTGTACCCACTCGATATCAGTTTTCGTATCTAGAAAGTAATTTCATAAAGATCTTTCTAGACTTAGGCAATGTCCAGCGATCATATTGCCAATATCTGCTCTATCTGCTCTAGCATGTTTGCTTGAAAAAACTGGAAACAATTCCAGATTGCAGTAGCATTTTCTAAATGTCTGCGAGAAAAACTAAATTTGCTTTCTTGCAATAAATTAAAAAGGTTTGCAGATGAACACATATTTTGTCCAGTTGGAAAACTTTCAACTCATCACTACCTTGAAATAATCTAAATAAAGCTTTTCATTTGGAAAGCTGTTTTATTTACGTGTGCAGAACAAGTGATTCATACATCATACCTGGGACAATGCTTTTATTTTGACACGACCCCTTTAACCTTTCCTACTGCGAAAGGTTGCTGCGCCTCTGTCGCTACATAATATGTCAATATACTTTTCCCAAACAAAGCTTTGTTTATTCATGAAACAATTTATGGTCTTGAATAGTTCATCACTAGTTCAAGGGGTCTTAAGTTTTTTAGAACAATGGGCCTATACTTTCCTAAGTGTGGCTCCTGTCTTTCGTACGGTAGTCAGCCACTTCAACCTAATTGGTTTCCGAAGGTGTGCAGATGAGAAAATCTTCTTGAATTGATATGTCGAAAGCACGAATACAAGAAGTATTAAAAGGCCGGCAAAATCTGTAATTTTATCCAGTTGAATTGCAAACATATAAGCATTAAATTTGAGTACAAATTCATCTTAAATGTGGGCAGATATTTTGTGAATCCGATCAGACAGTGCTGTTTGAACATTGAACTGTTGCAACTTTTTTTTACCATAGGTACGCAACGGATTATTTCTTACACAAGGCTTAATAGACGGTTCAATGTGGAAATAAATATAAACACAAGAAGCAAAATTAAAGTTTATTTTAATTTCATTCTGACTATTACTACAACTGACTTGTTGTTAAGAACTAAAGAGACAATTAATAAAACACGATTCAATCTCAATTTTCTATTAGTATATTTCATTTAAATTTTTCAATATAAAATTATCAGCTTGCTTTATGCAATCAATTCACAGGTAAAATTACAAGATTGTTTTATACATTACATTCCTCCGCTAAAAAACAAATTTGTTTTAATCATTAAAACGCTGCGGCTTCTGATTTATTGTAAATCGCTTGCGGACATGGTGCAGAGATAATGGATGATTACAGGTTATCTCTGCCATGGTGTAAGGCTAACCAAATTGACCAATTAGAGGATGGCATTTATCTTATTTCGTGAATAACCGTCAAAAATTCATGAATATCTGTCAAAAAAGCGCTAAAATTCGTCGATGGATTAGGGGGCAATCAGCTGTGAAGTCGGCTATCTCTGTAATACTTAATTTCTGATACTCAGTTTCTCTATTGTTTTCTGGTGTGTGATTGCCAATGTCGGGTGTTAATTCAGAATTGATTCGAATTTGTTGTCGCCGCTCATTATTATTATTGTTGTCATTGTTAAATTGTTTAGTTTCAATTTAAATATCCTCTTTTGTTTTTATTTCCATGCTATCTTCAGATGTTTTCTTTATTGTTTTGTTTACTCCTATTGAAATGTTTTACCAGTATCTTATCTCGTTCTCCTCTTCTTGCTCAGATTTGAGATCCGATGATTCTTATGATTTTCATCAGCACGGGATTAAACAGTGGAGTTAACTTATTAATTGCCTTTGCTTACAGAGAACTTCATCTCCAATTTTAAATTCAGATTCTTTTGTGTGTCTACGTTTGTCAGCATAATGTTTATATTTAATCTTATTTTTTTGTTAATTTCTGTTAAAATGTTTCTTTGTTTTGCATAGCGATGGGAGGAAATTGTTCATCTTCTTGTTGAATATCAACTCAAACGGTGAGATTTCTGTTGTTGCCCGTGGTGTTGCCATGTGGTGCACCCATTATGATTTTGACCATCTGTTCTGATGCACCGCTTGCTTCAGGCCAGTAAGGAGTTGTCTTGTGACGATAGATGCTATTTTGTTCCATGAATTCTTTGAAATCATGGCTGATTAAAGGTGGTCCATTGTCAGACTTCAGGCTTAATGGGATGCCGAATACTGCAAATATCTTCATCTATACCATTGATAGACAAAAGGCGTTATTATTGCTTTATCAAGGTGAAGACATGTTTGAGATTTTCCAGAACCAACAATAGCAGAAGCAACAAAGGTAATAATCGACTAAAAAGGTGTTGCAACAACAGTAAACAGGAAGAATTTTGAGATAGCGAAGCAAATGCTGTTGAATCACTTTTTGTCCAAAACAAATGCGAAATTCGAAATATGTATATTCCAAACAAATCCAAACGAAACAGTAGGTCAATGTTACGCCAAGTTCTAATTGCTTCTAACAGGTACAAAGAAATCAAATCCCAAATTATATGCACAACAACATAGCGTAGACTAAGAGGTTTTGCATTTCAAACAAAGCTAACTCTTTAGAAGTTATTACAAGAGGCAAAAACTTATGAAATGTCTGAAGAGCATACTAACAAAATCAAAGCACATCAGCAGCAAGAACAACCTGAACATTGCAACTATGCAATAAAGATCAACAATTAAGGCGCACAAGTGCAAGCAACAAGGATGCATACAGAACAAAACAAATTAAGAACAAGAAACCTAATTGTATGAACTGTCGAAATGTTGGCATACTAACGGACTCCAACAATGCCAAGAACGAAATGTTCTGAAAGAAAGTACATTTTGCTAAGGTCTGTTTTAAATCAAAAAAATCAACAAATACTTTCAGAACCTACAATCTATGTATAACAAACAGAAACACTAAAATCAGCCAAGACAATTAATAAAACACGTGTTCTTCAACCTTAATATTCTATTCGACTGTGTAGAGTATATTTCTTTATTTTTCAATATAAAATTATCAGGTTGCTTTGTACAATCAATTCACAGGTAAAATTAAAAGGTTGTTCTATACATTACACCTATCTTTTCATTCTTTGTGAGATATTCACGCTTATTTTTGCTTATTTTTTTAGTCGTATCACATGTCACTTAAATGGGCATTTTAACTATTTTCTTAGAAACGTGTTTTGAAGACGCATTTTTTTAAGTCATTTTTATTTTCCGAATTCATGAAGACTTACATACTAGACAAAAATGCTTAAAACTAGTTGGACGAACATTTTTACTATTTCGTAATATGTCTTTCGACTTAAAGTAAGAATCTACGCAGAAAACTTGCTTTAACTGTACAGCTTAATGTTAAAAACTTGGAAAAAACAGAACTGACTATACTTAAAACTTATATACTAACTTACACTCTACCTTAAAAATAACTTAAACTAACTAAAGCTAACTACATATATATGAATATATAGACATATGCGTATGTATATGTATTGGATATAGTGAAGTGGAATTGTTACTTTATTAAGTCAATAATATCTGTATGTACATATAGTGAAGTGGAACCGTTCACGCTGGTGGTTTAAGACTGACTGCTGTCGGTTGGTGTCATCGCGAACGAACGTCCAGTGGAAAATGCGGAGGTACGTGCAGGAATGTGCTTACGGAGCACATGCTTATCTGCTTCCTGAGCGTCATGAGAGATCTTGTTGTTGATGTCTCAGCAAATACTCCCAGTATTTGGAACAGTGAGACTGTACGGGGTATTATATGTCACTCGCCCCTCCTCAAGATTGATGCTCTCCTGAGTATCTTCAGCTTTATTCTTAATTGTTATAGTTGTCCTATTTGGTTTAAGTTTCAGAATTACAACCACAGCTGAAGTTATTAAGATGATTATGATGAAGATGTACGACACTCCATGTTTAACATTGTTTTCGTATTTAAGCTCTTCTATTATTTTACGATTCTGGATCTGTTTTAGGTTCATATCTTCGAGCTTCATTTCATTGTTTACAATTTCTAGTTTATCATAATTTGGTATTATTACATTTTGGTTGATGGTGATTTGTTCATTCACATATATAGTTTCGTTTATTTTAACTCTACAATCGCTAAAATGAATTAAGTTATTCTTTGACAACTGGTAGTTCAAATTATTACACGTGTTCGTTAAATTTGTCTTATATAAATTCTTTGTAAGTATTAAACCATCGCTTAATTCTATGATTTCTGGATCTTTATTTATTGTAAATTTACAAGTTTCATATGAGTTTTTAAATAAATTTTGGATACAATTAACACTTTTCTTAAGATTTTTTTTATAAAGTTCATTGTTGTCGTCATATAAGGTATCATTTACTGATATGTAATAGCTTTTTGGTACAAGAATTTCGTTTCCTTTAAGGTTAGGTATTGATAACAGCATTATTTTTTCGTATTCATTGTTTGAAAAGATTGGAATTCTAAGTACAAAAATTAGTTTATTATTTGATTCAATTAGACTGCTTTTAATATTTTCCAACTTTTGAATATTAATATCAAATCTAACATTTTCTTCTTCTGTTAAAATGTTTTTCCCCAAAATTCCTAATTTAGAAAATACAATATTATCTTGGAGTTTTTCTATTTCGTTATTTAGTAGTAAAATATCTGTGTTAATTTGAATTGATTGCAAATTTTTTGCTAAATTCATTTGTTCTTTGTTTGTATGATTAATAAAATTATCCATAATACTTTGATGTTTATTAATTCTATTAGCTAAAACATTTAAATTATTTTGTAGATCGGTATTTATCCCGATTTGTTTGTTCAGTTCAGAAATCGAATTGTGATTGTTTCCCTCTATAATTCTCAAATGATCTTGCAACTCTAATCGCTCGTCATCATCCATCACGCCAAATAAAAAATTTAGTCCTTTTCCTACCATGTTAATCAAACCTCTTTTTTGTCTTGGATGTGGTATGACTGTATTGAGTTTGGAACGTGCATTACTAAGGGCGTTAGTCAGTAGCATTTTTAATGTTATGTCCCCAAAGTTTTTAAAATTATCCTCGATTGCTACTTCTACTTGGCTTATTACCTTGTGGTAGCTTCCTAAATCTACTACATGAAGAACCTTATCGTATCCTTCTATTAGATGTATCGACTCTTGTTTTATCATCGTGTATCCTGCCTGGGTGTTTATTTCCTCTAGTCTGAAATCAGCCTGGCTTAGTTTAACAGTCGTGAGAAGAATTAATGTAGGGATAAATTCCATATTTATTCTGTAAAAATAAAAATTATATCTAGATATGTTGATACTTTTATAGTTGTCTTAATTTTCAATATTATTCTGGTATTTATTTCGTCGCCTAACTTGGTTTTTATAATACCTGTTTTTAGGATTGTCTTTATCTACTATATGATTTTGCTGAACGCTATAATTTTGAATTTTTTTGTACCTGGGATCTGACTTTCCCCTTCGGTTTTTATTGACATAGTCGTTCCTAAAATCGTCTACACCTATTCTATTTTTGTTTATAAGATTATTTCTGTTCACCTTGTTCAAATGTAAACGGTTGGAAATTTGCTGAATAACGTCGTCTGAAATACAGTTATTAATAAAGTCGATGGGTTTTATTTTTGTTGTAGAATGTATTGAGTTATTATAGTTTATTATAGCTTTAAAAACTTTATCTTTTAGTTCATCCTTATTGTTTTTATCGGCTTGGAACAGTCTCATATGTTCATTTAACGTGGAATGCAGTCTCTCTACATCTGAATTACCTGTTTTCAAATAGGGAGTTGTTAAATGTAAACTTATATTGTTTTCTACAAAAAATTGTTTAATTATACTAGTACCTAATTCGTTATCAGTTATTATTAAATTTGGCTTTCCTAAGTATTGAAATCTGAACTTAAGTGCTTCTAAAATTGATATCCATGATCTGTCTTTTAGCGGATGCGCGGTTGCGTATTTTGTAAGTTTGTCTATGGTTGTCAGATACATAACATTCCTCTGTGGAAACCATATATCTACATGAACTATTTGGTTATGTTTCTTAGGGGTTTCGGTAATATTAAACTTGTATTTAATAGGATGCCTATCAAACTTGGCCATATTGCAGATCTCACAATTGTTTATTAATTTATTTACTTCCTTTTGAAGATTAGGATAATAGTACTTATCTTTTAATTCTGAGAATACTTCATTTATTCCCCTATGGTTATTATTAAGGTGCTCTTTCTCTATGATTGACAGCAATTTTCCCTTGTCAGCAACATCTTTTAAAAGTGTGTTAGTTTTTAAGATTTTCAAATTTTTATTTTTTGCAAAAAACTGTCTATAGTTTTCCTGGAATTTTAAAAATAATTGCATGTCTGGACAATATAGTGCCATTAAACCTTTTTCCAGCAAAATGTTTTCCATAATGTTCACTAAGTTACTCTCCGGACCTATTTTTACAATATTTCTAACTTTTTTAAATAATATTTTCATAGTAATGGATTGCTTGTCAGCTACTTCTAATATAATCTGATTCTTAAATAGATTTAATGCTTTTTCTGTAATAGGAATAAAATCTGCACTGTCAGTATCTGCACTGTGTACGGTGTTGGAATCAAAAAGCTCATTTAGGTTTATCAATAATTCGTTTTCACTATTAGTTGCCTGATAATTTATTCTACTTAGTCCGTCGGCTACTACATTTTCCTTGCCTTTGATATATTCCACATTAAAATCAAATTCTGTTAATTTAATCTTCCAGCGTTGGAGCTTGCTATTTGGTTCCTTTAAGGAATTTAGCCATACTAAAGGCCTGTGATCTGTTTTAATCGTAAATCTTCTTCCGAATAAATACGGCCTAAAATACTTTGTGGCCCAGACTATGGCCAAAAGTTCTTTCTCAATGGTACTATATCGCTGTTCGTGACCATTAAGAGAACGACTTGCATAGCTAATTGCCCTATTATTTTGCATCAGGACTGCTCCTAACGCATAGTTACTCGCGTCGGTTATTAATGTAAATTTTTTACTAAAATCTGGGTGGACTAATATCGGGTCATTCTTTATCAATTCCTTAAGCTTGTTGAAAGCTTCTATATAATCTCTATCTTTTGTATTAACCTTTGCATTCTTTTTGAGATACTTCGTAAGGTGATGAGCAATTTTGGAATAGTCTTTGATAAATCGTCTGTAATAACCTGTGATGCCTAAAAAGGATTTAATCTCTTTCTGATTTTTCGGAATATCGATTTTATCTATGGCTTCTACTTTCTGTGGGTTAGTTTTAATACCTTCTGGGGTAATAACGTGTCCTAAAAAATTGGTTTCTTTTTTTAGAAAGCTACATTTTTCTAACTGTATTTTAAGGTTGAATTGAGCAAGGCGTTTAAGAATTAAATTTAGTGATTCAATGTGTTCTTCGACACTGGTAGAAAAAATTAGGATGTCATCCAGATAGACAAGACATATTTTTCCAATATATTCCTTCAATATATTGTTAATAAGTCGTTGAAAAGTGGCGGGAGCGTTGCGTAAGCCAAAGGGCATACGAATAAATTCGTAATGTCCATTAGCAGTGGAAAACGCAGTTTTATGCCTGTCGCCAGGGTGCATTTCAATTTGGTGAAAGCCCTTAGCGAGGTCCAATGTACTAAAGTACTGGCATCTTCCTAATTTATCAAATATCTCTTCGATATTTGGAATAGGAAATCGATCTTCCATCGTAATCTCGTTGAGCTTACGATAGTCGATAACGATTCGCCAGTTTTGCTTTCCCGATGCGTCTATCTTTTTAGGGACAACCCAAATTGGGCTATTGTATGGACTGTTTGATTCTTTTATTATACCCTGATTAAGCATTTCCTCGATCTGTCTATTAACTTCGGCTCTATGAATTTGAGGGTATCTATATAGTTTCGAATACACCGGAAATTCATGTTTTGTTATAATACGATGTTTAACTTCATTAGTGAACGTTAAATCATCACCTTGTTGGTAGAAAACACATTTTTTTTTGCCTTATAACCTTATGCAGTAATCCTTTCTCATGACTACTGAGGTGTTCCGTTTTAATAAAGTCGACCACATTGTTTCCGCTAATATTGGTTTGAAAAATTTCTATTACATTGTCTTTATAAGCCTGATTTTCATACTCCTCATCTTCTTTATTAAAATATATTCTAAGAACCGCTTCAGTTGTTACTAGCTGCTTGTTAGGGTAATCAATGACTGCGTTAAGTCTCCTTAAAACATTATTACCTATGATGCCATCAAAATTGTTTTGCAAATCGTGTTCTAAGAACTCACCGAAAACTTCTTCGTTTACGTTAAATTCCTTAAAGATTGGAAACTTGCATAATGTTTCGATAAAGAATTGACTTCCCATTGCTCTTACTGGTATCTTTACTTTGGTTTTCCATTTAGGGTGACATATGTTTGGACTGACGATACTGATTTCCGCTCCAGTATCGACAATAAAGTATAAAGATCTTACATGATTTTTGATTTTTATATAGGGAAGCTGTTTGAGGCTCCTTCCGAAAAATTTCCTATTTCCATGGGATCCATGCTATTTGGGCTACCAATTTGGTTATTCGTAGAATTCCTGCTGCTGCGATTAACGGAAGCAGTATTGTTCTGACTGTTCCTACTCCTGTAAGTGTTACCTGATCTTTGATATTGGTTTTGATGCCGATTTCGGATCTCGGGCTGGAATTGGCTATGGTATTGGTTTCTATTTGAATACTGATTATTTTGATCTGCTTGACCCCTGCTTGTAAAATGATTACCTCGATTTTCTTGATTTCTTGAATATTGAATAGTCGGGTTTGCTTGGTTCCTACTTAAAAATTGATTACTCTGATTCCCTTGATATCGAGTTAAATTTTGATTATGATTTTCATTTTGATTTCTCCTACTGCTAAAATTTGAATTCCAACGATCACCATTCCTATTAAATCTGTAGTAATTTTGATTATTATCTTGCTCAATATAGCTTTTTGTAGTTGGACCATATAAAGTATAATTCTGGTGTCGCGCCCTTAAAATAATGTTAAAAGCATCTTCTAGCTTGTCTGGGTTTCTACTGAAGATCATGGTTTTAGTGGGCTCTGGCAAATTTTCCCTAAAAATCTGTAAAGCAATTCTATTTATTTCTTCACTACTAAAGGTTTGGTCTTGATGCGTTAATATTCTATTGTGTAACCTGTTTGTAAGTTTATTTATTTCGTTGTAGTAGTGCTCTATAGTTGAAGAGATTCTACACATCTTAAGCCTATCCACTAAATCTGCGCTACTTTCTTTTTCTCCGTAATGTTTTTTTAGAATTTCTTTGAGCTGAGTCCAGTCGGTTACCATCCCATGGTTGTGTATAGCTACTCTAGTCTGCCCTACACATTTGTTTTTGATATAGTCGAAAAGTATTATTTTGCAGTTTTCATCAAAACTTCCCAGTTGGGGTATAATATTGTCTACCTGACGGATGAAATCCGGCAAATGATTTTTATCTCCTTCAAAGGGTACTATATTTTTTATACAATTAAGCATGAAATTAAAAGCCTCAATTGTTGTGGCATTCATTTTGGACAATAAAAACAATCTAATTAACTTTGTCACAAATTTAATTAACTTAACTAACACTTTAGCAAAACTTTTAATACATAAGCCTATTGTAAGGCTTGTAAAAGTAGCTTAATTTAACATAAATTTTCACTTCACTATTATTTTCTTTTACTACTTATTGAATTATTTAACTCGTACCAGTTATTTTCCCACGATGTTTTTCTGTTTCTGCTCCCTAGCCTTTTACTTTTTGTTGCTTTTGCTCGTTCGTTGCTTTTTTGGTTTTTTTTTCGTCCGTTGCTTTTTTCGTTTTTTTTCCTCGTCGCCAGTGAAGTGGAATTGTTACTTTATTAAGTCAATAATATCTGTATGTACATATAGTGAAGTGGAACCGTTCACGCTGGTGGTTTAAGACTGACTGCTGTCGGTTGGTGTCATCGCGAACGAACGTCCAGTGGAAAATGCGGAGGTACGTGCAGGAATGTGCTTACGGAGCACATGCTTATCTGCTTCCTGAGCGTCATGAGAGATCTTGTTGTTGATGTCTCAGCAAATACTCCCAGTATTTGGAACAGTGAGACTGTACGGGGTATTATATGTCACTATATACAATGTATACACGTAGGCACACAGTGGTGTATTACTGTGAATACTCATTCTTTTCTTCTTATCCTGTTTCATTTTTTTTTTCATAATTTACAGCTTACATCTACCTTAAAACTACCCTAGGCTTTGTAGGTCGGCCATAGGTTGCAGCTTATAGATTTGCATCTAATTGCTGCAAGACAGTGACCGACTGGCCCCCATTCGGGGATACGTACTACCCTTTCTACCCCGGGTTTAAAGGGTTCGACGAGTTCTCTCCCGAGCCACCAGAATTTTCGATGTTGCATTGCAACATCCCGAACATCTCTCCTTGAACGGTCGTAGTTGAGTCCATCCACAGTTGAACGGGCTATGTGGAAGATGAGCGGTACCGCATTTATATTCTGTAACAGTCCGTTCTTGTCTAAATGGAGAAAGGCCATTGTGCCGTACCCTTTCGTTGTATTCTGGATTGGGGTAGTAAGCCCCTGAGATCAAGTTATTGGACGAGTTCATCGCTCTAGCAGTATGACCTCGAATCAACTTCAACAGCGAACTGTGCACTCTTATCAGGTTTGCCCTGTTGTATAAAACCTCATTGGAATAGAATTTTATGTACTGGGACTCTGGAGTTCTATAAAAGCAAGTCCTAAGACAGGCCCTCTCAAACAACCGAATCTTTTCCATTAAGCTTGCACTCACGTTGAACCACACGGGACAGTCATGTAGCAGATAACATTCACCCTCGCATCGAGTTGGCTGTTATAAAACAGTCTCTTTGTAAGGGTAAAAGCGCCTCGGGCTCTGGCCAGAGCAGCATCTACATGTTTGTTAAAATATATATACTGATCTAGCCAGATCCCCAGGTATCTGACTACAATCTTTTTAGCCAGTGGTTCCCCGTGTCTTCCAACGATTGAGAACTTTCGCCAATTCTTTTTCGTATCCGCTGAGGCCTTATACAACGGTGTCCTGAACAGAATGGTTTCCGACTTCCGGAAGTTGAGACTCAACTTCCAGTCATCGCAACTTCATAAATGAGTCTCACCCTGCGTGAGAGAAGTGATTTCTTCGATTTTTTTTGCCTGATCTGTACACGATCAAGTCATCGGCATACGCAATTACGTGAGGAAGGGAACTTATCAGATCGCTCAAGTAAATGTTGAACAGGATCGGCGAATTAACGGCACCCTGTTGGAGACCATTTTTAACTTGAAATATACCTGTCGAGGTCACGTTGCCATTTTTGACTACGAACCGTCTCCCGGTAAGCATGTTACAAAGTAGGTACAGCAGTGGTTTGCTAATGCCTAACCGATTGAGCTTGTAGAAAAGTCCTTCTAACCATACGGTGTCAAAGGCCTTCTCCAGGTCAATCAAGCAGGCACCCGTACATTGTTTCTGGCTCTTGTTCCATTGGATATCCGACACCAGTTTCGACGCGGCATGAATAGTGTTTTGCCCCGCTTTGAAACCGAATTGGTTATCCGGAATGATATGTTTGTCCTCAGTCGAGTTGATCAAAGCTTTATTGATCACCTTCTCGAATACCTTGCTGATGTCAAATCTTTCCTCTTGGATATGGGTTGTAAAATCGCAGTTTTCCAATGCTCCGGATAAAGTGCATTATTCAGAGCATTATTAAACAGCATATCGTCGATTCCAACAGACTTTTTCTTCTTCAATGATTCGAAGACCACTTGGAGTTCTGTCTTCGATATGAAGGGGGGGGTGAACCCCGCATTTTTTCATGCCGTACTAAAATTATTGTTTTTGCCCAGATTAGGAGTTATTGAGGTTTAAATAAGTTCTCTAGGGTTACTCATGTAATATAATTTTTTTTAAACGCGTGGAACATAATTTTGTTCATATCGTTTTATTTATGAACATTTTTGCGATAACATGATGTTGCATAACTTTAGAAGTGCCAATATGAAACCTACACGCATGAAAATATAGGCCTACTTTTTGGAGTTCTAAGTAATCTAAGAAGATGTGTACTATTTGCTTGCATTATTTAGCCATATCGTATTTCTTTTTTATTGCTGCCATATAAGTGAAATTAAAAGACTATTCTATATGCTAGGTATACACCAGAGATGACCTATAATAGAGATATCCAACTTCTGTGTGTGAGCTATTGAGAACAGCTGTGGAACAGCTGATACCCTTCCCCACCTTAATATTGGGGTCAATTAGAGTTCTTAATTGAAAATTCGCTCGTTATTTGAACTTTTTTTTTTTTCAAATTTCGGTGTTAAATTTTCAACACAGTATGGAGGGGTAAACGAACGAACAAAGCGTATGTTCATGAAGTCGATTCATTAAACCTTTGAGCAATTTACAATCTGAGATATTAGGACATAATTAATGAATGTACAACACAGTGTGAATTTTTACATATGAATAAAAGTGAATAATACATTTACGCGTTTAGGTAACTAATAATAAAAATATTATTAAAGCGTGAATCACATATAAGAAGTTTTGACAACCATTTTTATGCATTAGTAATAGTGGCAATATATTGCCATTGTTCTTAGTAAATTGTTTAAATTGAATTCATGAGTTTTCCAGAATTCATGAATCAAGCGTATAAAGCGAACTTCATTTTTTGAGTTAATTTTTCAGGTATGGTTTATGTATAGGCTGTATATATACGTATAGAATTTATAGAATTAATTTTATGTCAAATAGTTCCAGTTAAATGGGCATTTCAATACATTTTTATTTACGAAAGTCCATATAACAATGTAAGAATATTCTCTTAAAAATAAAAGTCAATTTTTTCTCGAAGCGGCCCCCAGATTGTGGTGAACTGAAGAGCGTTGTAAAAGTATAAGTGAAATACAAGGGATTACCACTACATCTTCGTTGTGGGCTAGGGGTAAAAATGGCCCAAGTTGGATATCTCTATCATCCATTATCTCTGGTATACACGAAGCAGCATTTAGCGGCGTTCAGGCACAACAATTTGTATTGTCGATATGTTCAGCAACAAATTGGTGCTTAGCGTCCATACGTAAAAAACGCTTGACTTCAGTTTTGACAGACTTCGTCAGTGTCAGTGTGTCAGTGTCAGTGCAGTGCGAATATAATGGCGGAGCTTGCACTGCTTTCTGTTTTGCACGATGAAGGTGAAATACTGTAAAATGAATAAAAAACTAAAACGAAGAAAAAGCTGGTTTGGGGACCATGGATATAGCAATGAAATAATTTCTCTTCCGTATACTTGTTTATTAAATTAAATGCAATATAATTTGAGGATGCACCGACGTATGAAGAATTATTGAGAAAAATAAGCCCACATACCAAATGAAGTGGCACTCTTTAAGATACTCTGCACGAACGTTTATCTGCCACTCTAAGATTTATGGAAACGGGAAGAGTTTTCTTTCGTTGTGTGAGATCGAGTTAAAAAGTGAATTTTTGAAAGTTTAATGTTTACTTATTCTAAAAATTGGTTTTTAGTTAAAAGTAATATTTATAGTATGAGTTAAAGTGAACACTTATCATTCCTTCTCTTAATGGAAAATAGTGAAAGCGAAATAAGGACAATTTCGATTCCTTCCGATTTTGCTCTCGCCACGACTCAACGAGGACGACAGGGAAAAAATGTACGACAACGTGCAGATGGACTCGAGAGCCTGAGAGACAGTGGCAGAGAACGCGAATGTGGGTTTTCCCTGTATGACCATAGAAGAAAGGTCAGATAATTAAGCAAAAGCAATTAAACGGCTATAAGACCCACATAATCCATACCGGAAACGCGAACGAAAAAGTTCCACATAAGAGATCACTGAGGGATTTCCTAGCGTCCCCTGAGTATATGGGCTGGTTACCAGGCTGCTGGGCCAGTGCAGCAAAAAAATGGCTACATGCCGTAGAGGGCCAGGACTTGGCTTCTCAGCAACCACTAGTGTTGTGCATGGTATTGTTCTATCACGAGTGGATGTGATCTACAGTCTTATGCCGACTCCGAACAGCCAAGTTTGAGAAGCTTTTTCTAGACAGTTACTACTCTTTGAGTATTGTCAGTGACTCGAAAGAGGTGTGACCTTGAACATTATTTTTAACCGCAATGGCGGGAAATCGAAATCAGGTTGCGTATTGGTCGCCGCACATACCCATAACGCCAGTCTAGCTTTTGGCTTGTACGAAGACTCAGGACCTCACGCTGGTAATTTTGGACGAGAGAACTTGGAACTGATGGATGCTTGAGATTCCTGATGGATGCTTGAGTATCCTCTTGGCCATGGACAGCCATGACAGAGGCACTGCTAAGAGCATCCATGATGCAATCTGCAATGTCTGCGAGTGCGTTGATATCTTTAAAATTGTCAGATATGACAAACAGCGGGCGAATTTTTTCGGGAAGTCGTTCCGTCCAAAATTGATGCAGCACTTCGTGTGTCACCGCGTTCTTGGATAGCTCCCTCATCTCTCTGAAAAGTTGGGATGGTTTTTTGTCGCCCAGTACCTTTGCTGGAAGGAGTTTCTAAAGCTGTCTTTAACGAGATTCAGAGAAGCGCTGGAGGATTGCGGTTTTTAAATTTTCATATTTCTCGGCTGGCTATTGCTGTGGGTAAGGGTCTTAGGAGCTGATTGTACTTCTGAGCGTCACTAGTGATTCTATTTGCACAAAAATCTGCCTCAGCAATCGCGAACCAAAGATCTGGTGATTCTGGTGAGAATTGGAGCAAATGGAGATTGCCTGCATATATAAATTCCTGTTTCGGTGGGGTGTAAATTGGAGTACTGTACTTTGAACTGGACGGGTACAGTTTGCTGAAGTCCTGTTGACGCCGTCAGAATTTGCTGTAGTGACGCCTGCGTTATGGAATGCAGACCGAATGTACCCACAGAACTCTGCAGATTGGCTGGAGTAGGGTTGTTTTCAGCTATGGATTCCAGTGTATAATTACTTGTTGGAGGTATTCGACTTAACATAATATATATGAAATTCTTACTTGTATGTGACTTGATATCAAGATCACGTCGGGATCACCAATGTGGTGTCTGGTTCTGACACCAACTTATTTTGTTAGTTAACCAAACATTAATCAAGCACAGGGATGACGAAATATTTGAATAAAAGGTTCTTGGTTTTTATTGTCAGTTTGGTAATTTGATGAGTGTAAGTAAAATAAGTAATATAAGTAATGTATATAATGAACGGAAATTGAAGATGACACGATATGGATTTAAAACATGACAAAGTAAGGTATGAATTGAACAGAGGAAAATTGAAGCACAACAGGTATTGAATATTCTACACAATAACGGGGAGATACGAATAGAAAATAAACAATATTAATATTGAATTCACAGAAGAAAGTACGTATAGTTCATGATATCAATATAAAATTACAACATTAAAGATTACACATACAAGGATTTGAATATTTGAGAAATGTTATCGAGCAACCGCACAGAAAGGAGGTCAAACAAAGGAAAAAGAAGGATCTAGTGCAGTCCTTAGTGCAGTTACTAAATATTTGTTTGAAATTTAAATATTCGTTTGAATTTAGTTCGTTAGTTTTCTGTTGGTAATTCGTAATTGTGGTTATTTCGGCTATAGAGAGGCGCGACTGTCGATAGTGTGTCGCTACAAGCCAATGATACTTGGCGCCAGCTGTTAACAAATAGAAGCAAGTTTCCTTTTTTTCGAATCAGCAATTTAACTGAATGTTCGAGTCAGGCCAATCTATAACGCAAGACGCAGACAACAGTCATACCGGTTTAGTGGAACAATAGTTTACCGAATACATCAGTTCCAGCTACATTTGAGAAGCTAGATGGAAGATCGAACTTCATCCATTGGAAGTTCGCCATGAAAATTATGGGCAATTGCGTCTGGTGTTAAAACACAGATTCTTACAGATATCCATGATCTGAAAACTGGCAAAGAGGTCTGGAATGAGCTACAAAGTATATATGATCCAAATGGAGTGGCGGCGCTAATGGAGCATCTGGCCAGTGTTCGTTTTAGTATGTCGGAATACTTGAACAAAAAAGTAATGTTCGCTAAACAGCTCAAACGCCACCTCAAACGTGGGCGCCCTCTATTACGTTGTCCCACCCGAAGACTAGACCAAAACTAGGTGGTGAAAATCAACTCGATGGTGGAATTCCCTGGCCTGCATTCAGTCGAGTACACAAAACTGCAGAGAAGATCTTGTATGTGATGTTCAGGATACTTATCCCTCTATAGTTGGAGCAGTTATAAGGGTAACCTTTCTTGTGGATCGGACAAACGATACTGAGATTCCAATGATCGAGATTCCAATGATCGGGACCATATCTTGCAGATGATATGGTGCATACGCCTAACCAGAACATCTCCAGCTGCCTTGAAGATTTCAGCGGACAGTCCGTCCGCACCGCCAGCTTTGTTAGACTTCAACATTCTGCCTGACATTGATATTGGTGTCCCCATCGCCATTTAGAAGTCTGCAGAAATGGTTCCTCCAAATTCTCAGTATCGACTGCGACTACTACTTCTCGTCCCGGCAGGCTTCTGTCCGAACCTTATATCCACTGGATAACTGTTTCACTTTCTGGTTAAACTTTCGAACATCATTCATGCCGTAGCACCTCTCCATCTCCTCGATTGCGCGAGTTACATACCATTATTCCACAACCACTATATGTCAGCACACCGGTGAATTGAATATGTTGTGCTGACGCAAAGCGATTGGACCACCGGAGTGTATGAACTCCGATATGACATCGATTGTACTATTGGAGTGCATGAACTCGTTTTTCTGATGCATCAGTAAAGGCAACGAACCGAGTACGCTGATACATATTGATAAGTGAATCGAAATTTTATATTTTCGAAATTAATAAAATTCAGTTTAAGACCACCACCAAAGAACACACAAGTGTTTCATTAAACGTAATTGGTGCAGTCGACGGAGACTAGTATCCAATAATAATAAACCAGAACCCATATCGAAAGTAATAGTGGTTGTCATCTCTTTTTTGGTGGTACTCAAAAGTAGAATAAACAAACAATCGAATTTCTCAAGGAAATCATTGAAAGTCAAGAGGAGGCCAACCAGCAGCAAACCAAACAGCAGCTAATGAAATCGTGCAACAGTTTCGACAGCTCAAAGCTTTCGAAAAAGGACATAATGTGTTGGCATGCATCGATTCAGTGAAAGCAGTGATGCGCATGTGCCCAAACAATAAACCATTATTAAGCTTCGGTCCGAACATAATAATAAATGAAAAAATACTAGGAGATACTGGAAGTGTGATCAGAGAGCTGGGAATCGATGCAACGTGGGAGGACATCAAGGCAAAATTAAAGGAGCTGCTAAGACCGAAGGTATGTTACGGAGATATATACAGTAAGTGTCGTAACATCAAAGTAAGCACTTTAAGAGATTAATTTAGTTATTTCCAAAATGGTAAAAGTAGATTAAGGGAAATATATTTATATGATAGCCCCTTACAGAATATACAAAAACGAACATTGTACAATTAACCAATTACTAACAAGATATTCAGAAATAAGAACACTATACGACACAAGTGCAATTAATTACAAGCAGAAGAAATCAAATAAGTCTAACCAAACACAAATCGCAAGGGATACAAACACTAATTCAACACACATACTCGACAACCCGAAAAAATAAACTATAATAAGCCTAGCATTCAGTTAACAAATCATTCCAATGAACACAATAACCAAAACCAGCAGAACTCATAATTCAGTAACACATACACCCGAAATCCTAGGGTTATCAACTATGCTTCGTACATTATGGAAGATAGATCAATCAAAAAATCATCCCAGAATCATTCTTTTAATAGAATTATGAATGATTTTTTAATATCGCCTCAAAATCCACATTACCCATAGTGTAATTTACCATAGGTAGGACTAAAATTAAATGCCTAATAGATACAGGTCCTACAACTAGCGTTCTTAAAGACAGTAGATTTACAGACCAGTTCCATACGATTCTTTTACATACCCCATGTTTCTATAAAACCTTAAACGGGATAAATAAAGTACAATATATAGTCACAACACCGTTTCCTGAGGAAACCAAATGTCCAGGTACCCTTCAGTGGAAACTTATTAAATTCGATAACAATAATTGTTGTGGAATTATTGGCCAAAACTTTGTAACTGCAAAGCGATTATTAACAACGAACAGGGATATATAGATATACTGGGAAATAATTTGTATTTTGAAGAATACAATTATCCCACATATATCGAGAACATTTGCAGTTTACTAACACTCAAAGAAAAAGAATTGAAGAATAACTTCAATCTTGATCACTTGAGTACGGAGGAGAAAAAAGCTATTTCTGAGTTGCTAGAAAATTTCAAAGATCTATTTTTCAAAGATCGAGATGTTTTATCGGCAACAACCGATATCTCCCATGAAATTATAACAACCTCAGATAAGCCTTTATACACCAAAACATATAGATATCAACACGTTCGGGAAAAGGAGATTGAATCTCAAATAGCAGAAAAGTTGAAGCAAAACATTATAAAGGAGAGTAATTCTCCCTATAATAGTCCTTTGTGGATAGTAGGAAAAAGAGTGGATAATTCAGGAAAAAAGAAATACAGAATCGTGTTCGACTACCGTCAATTAAATAATTTCACGGTAGATGATAAATTCCCCATTCCAAATCTGAATGCTTTATTAGATAAATTAGGAAAGGCTCAATACGTTTCCACCTTGACCTAGCCAAAGGCACTATGAATTAATTCGAATGCCATTTGGGTTTAAAAATGCCCCATCATTTCCAAGTTTTTCCAAGTCATTCCAAAGGTTGATGAATAAGGTTCTGAACATTTTTTTAAATAAAATTTGCATAGTGTTCATGGATGACATTCTCGTATTCAGTACATCACTGCAAGAATATATGGATAATTTGAATGCGATCTGCCAAGCTTTGAGAAAAGCCCAATTAAAGATTCAAATAGACAAGTGTGACTTTCTAAAGAAAGATACGCAATTCCTCGGACATGTTCTAACGTGTCAGTTGGTAAGACCTAACCCTAGCAAAGTGTCTATTATACAAAACCTAAAATTACGGAAAACACAAAAAAAACACCATTCTTCGGTGTGACAGGGTTTTATAGAAAGTGCGGCATTCAAAAAGCTAAAAGACTCACTAGCTCTCCGATATTACGTTACCCGAATTTCTCAAAAAGATTTAAAATAACGACAGATGCAAGTAACCATGCAATTGGAGCGGTTTTATCTCAAGATGAACACCCAATTGCATACGCATCGAAAACTTTAAATAAACACGAAACCAACTATGCTACTGTAAAAAATAACTCCTGGCCATAGTCTGGGCAGTGTAATATTTTCGACCGTATGTTTTTGGAAGAGAATTCGATCTGGAAAGTGATCACAAACCTCTAAAGTGGCTTATGACAAAGAATTCTGGCAAAGACATAAGTCCAAGACTACAAATATGGAAGGAGGAAGATATAGAATTAAGAATCAATTGAAGTACAGAGTGTCCACTCTCAAGAGGAAGATCTTCAGGATTATATTCCAACTCTCGACACTGTAGTAAATAGATTCCCTATCCAACTTATAATCATAGAAACCATAGAAGGTATCCCCAATACGTTTGGGAAAATATAAATATATATATTCAAAAGAGATACTAACGAAAATAATGTCAGAAATATCGTTCGTAGGGAAATACAAAAAGGAAAGGTAGGAATATATTCGTATCTTAATGACCATAACTACAACAAAGTCCAGGAAATACTTGTTGAAGAATTTTCTGGCAAACCACATGTAAAATTTGTCAAATGCTCTAAGCGAGCAGTAGATAATAAGTGGTCATTGCGGCATAACCGCTACATATGAGGAATTAAAATCAAAAATGTTCAACCCCAAACTTTAAGAACACATACACACAATTTTATACAAATGTGATATTTGCACTGCAGAAAATACGATCGCAACCCAATCAAAGAGAAATTTCATGTAACCGAAACTCCTAAAACCATCAATGAAATTGTCCATGTTGACAAATATGCTAACTCAAAATATTCCTTTTTAATGTTAATTGATAAGCCTTCAAAGCATGCTACATCTCTTCCTCTCACAAATAGAAATAATAGAACCATTGTAGAAACTATCCAACTGTTCTTATCCATAAACGTAAAGTAAGAAAATATTCGCATTTGATAACGAATTCAACACAATGGAAATTTGAAACTTTCTAGAAAAAAGAAGGTATTGAATATCATGCAACAAAGCCAAACAGTCATACTGGCAATAGTGACATAGAAATATAAAATAATACAATTACAGAAAAAATAAGAACTCTAAACATAGGGGAGAAAAATCTAATTACAGTGCAAATGAGCAGTGCTATAATGTTCTACATTCCAATCATACATTCCACCGTTCCATAAAATGCACACCAAAAGAATTACAAAACTTTCGAGTAGATCATAATTTAGTTTACAAGAGGTTACAGGACGCAAAATCAAAACCAATAGAGAAAGCGAATTGCAATAGAACACGAGAAACATATCAGGAAATCAGAAGTGAAGGATTTATTAAAAACTACAAAATGTCAGACACAAAAAAAAACCCAATTTAGGAAAGCAGACCTCAATAACAGTCACACATCTAACATTAAGCGAGCTCTTAAAATTTCAGGTAATACTTCTTCACTTGTTGTTACTCACCCCGATATCGAAACAGTGTCAGACTCTACAAATTGAAAGAATTGATTCAAAATTAGGTTACGCTGAAGTAAATATGGGTAAAGAATAAATCATTAGCAGATACACACATATGTACATATTATTCAACCCAACGAAATACTCGATCTCCTCAATATATTCAACTCAACCATAAACGATATAGATATAAATATAAACCGGAAAAATTTAAAATTTCAAAAACAAACAATTTCAAAACAACCATTATTCCTCATAGGTATAAGAGGGGTCTACTTAATATCGTCGGTAAAACATTCAAATGGCTGTTTGGTACACTAGATGATGACGATAGACAAACGATAGAGGATCATTTTTCAGACGTAGGACGTAATAACCACGAGTTAATTACAAAAGTAAACCAGCAGGTTAGAATAAACACTAATTTAAACAACAGTATTTTTGAATTACAACGTATAATTGAACTAGATAGACAGAAAATATTAGAAAAACACGTATAATTGATTCGAAGGTATATCCTTAAGCCGGGAGACTCGATCGAGAAATATCTTAGCAGTCCGTTGCAATTGTAGCTTTCCTACGTCAAACCGTTGTGTCCTTTCTCGACTCCGCTGATCTCTTGATATCGGAGTTCTTAACTTGGCTACAACAAGGAAATGGTCCGAGTCGATGCTAGAGAATGCTGGAGGAGTGCCTGACTCAATATGATCAATCATGTTAACGGTTGATTGATCAGGGGACCGCCTGGTCCCTTAATGGATGTTGAGGTGTGGGAACCGCATGCTATCTACAGAGAGATTATATCCCGTAACAAAGTCCACCAGCCGGAGTCCGTTATAGGATGTGTTGACTTTGGCAAAGATGTCTTCCTTACCCAGCTTTGCATTGAAATCTCCTAGAACGATCTTGGTGTCGAAGCTGGGGCATTGATCATATATCCTTTCTAGGAGATCATAAAAGTCGGGACAAAATAAGAATCGAATCGAGCAAACAATTCCGTAACAAACTTATCAGCATTAAACCGTCTTCAAACGCTTAGAGTACATTGACCAAATCACCGGTCGCAAGAGGACACCGAACCCTGAGTTGAAACTGAGCTATGTATTATAGATTAAGTTTAGACCTCTCCTACTGATAAAGTGCAAGCTTTTGATGAATTCTACAGAGAAAAATTAAGACATATGCCGAAAATCTAATTCAGCGTTAGCAAGACTCCCTCATCTTCAACAATTGCATTAAGCCAAGCCAAGTTGATTCCGATGAAAAATAGTAATAGCACAAACAGCGTGGACAACTACCTTCCGA
Organism: Eristalis intricaria; assembly: GCA_964034865.1. NCBI lineage: Eukaryota > Metazoa > Arthropoda > Insecta > Diptera > Syrphidae > Eristalis > Eristalis intricaria. The sequence goes on along the minus strand of OZ035876.1, from coordinate 72,242,475 downwards.
CTTCCATGCAGTCAAAACTAGGCAAGTTTCTAGAAAAATCCATCAATATGGATTCAAACGTGGTCATTCCACGGAGCTACTATTTTTGCAGGACAAAATCTTAAAGAACTTAGGATCTAAACAATTTCACTGTTGCAAGTACATTAGACCTCACTGACTCCTTTTAGCATACGGGACTCATTTATAAATTGTTTTTTTCTGAAAATGTAATCATAATTATTAAGTGCGTCGTTCCGTTCGCACCTTTAACATATTCTTTGAACAACAAACTTCTCAGTCCATTCCGATCGTAGCGGGGGTTCATCAGGGCTCCATTTTTGGACCCCTTTCTTCAATTACTTTCTCTCTGATTTCCCTAATCAACTGGAGGACTGAGAAGTTAATTTATATGTGGATATATGGATGACACCTTCTTATTAAGTCATTATGAAAGACGGCAAACTGAAGATGGGAGCTGGGGAGCTGAAATATAATATTGGGGTTACCAGTAAAAACATCTATTAATTACCAGGGCATTCATCTCTAAGAACGCTTAAAAATTAACCCTCATGCGAGAAAGGCTCTAAACAACTCCAGGTTTGTTGAATGTAGAACGAAACTTCTCATCTGCAATACGCCAGTCTCAGGAAAATTTTTTGCGGAGAATTTAGAGAGATAATCGATTGTTATTGTTACTATCCGTCACCGATCATCTTACTAAATGAGAGATCTCCCATTTTTCCCCCATTTTTATCATAGGTTATCGACAATTTTTTTTACGGCCGCTTTTTATATGAATTAAATCTCCAAAACCTACCGAGATTGAGTGGCTCAACGTAGCTCTCCTTTTCTTTATGCATTAATATATACTGCAAATAAATCAAAAATTTTTAATTTATAATTTACCACCTTTGATAATTCACGGCTCCGCCTGTTTCGAGTCACTGACAATTATCAAAGAGTATTCCTGTCCAAAAAAAAAAGCTTCTCAACTTCGCCGTTCGGAGTCAGCATTAAACTTTAGGTCCCTTCCATGCGTGAAAGAACAATAGCACGCACAACACGTGTGGTTGCTTAGAAGCTAGGCCCTGGTCCGCCTCGGACTGTCGCGCCACCCATATTATATATTATTATAAATAAATTAAAAACACTACCTACTCATGTACATTTTGTAACTTATTAATTGAATTCGAAACTGAAATATTGAAATCAATGTGTTTACAGTACTTTATACCTGTAAAACAACGTTTTTTAATAAACGTAAATTATCTAGTCACAAGAAAATATAAGTGCCAAAATGGAGGTATTTTTAAAAAGTCGTGACTACGTCAAAAAGGGGTAAAATTGCGGTAAAGTCGCATAATGGCAACCCTGCTTCCACCCCAATTTGAAGTTGCGTGAGTTACCATGCCAACATAGGGTTAACATTAGCCTGTACCGAGCCTCCCATCCTGTTCCTAATTCGAGCTCTTAGCGTTCCAGTAACGAGCCCCCCATATAAATCATAGCATAAGAATGAAATCATCGTTATTTTATAGCTAATTTATTTAAATCCATCAACCATTTTAAAATAAATGCATGATAAAAATTTAAAAATCAACAAAAATAAATAACGTATTTTCTTTTTGCGTCCATTTTTTTTTGTTGATAGATCAATGGGTTTTGAATGAATAACCAATGGATGGAATGAAAAAGTCTTAGCTCCAAAACATAATTTCATTTGAAACATTGATTAGTAAGTAAGTAAGTAATTTTATTAATAAAGATTATTATATAAAATCAATTAGCATGGCTTTGCCGTCTGCCAGATTGACAATTATTACGTTACTAAACATTGCATCTAATTTCTTTCATTAATGTATATATAATTTAAGTGTATTACTCTATCAATTTGGCAATTTTAAAAAGATTCTGTTAATATACTTTCCCTATATTTTAAAGAAATTTCACAGTATTTAAATAGCTTTATTACATACATTTCATTGAGCAGTGGTACTATTTCCATTTCAGATAAGTAGTCTTTCTCAAAAACACTTCTTCTAGTCTCATTCAAAATTGGACACCTGCCTATGAAGTGCATGACATCTTCTCTTTCATTTAGATTACACATGCCGCATAGTATCGGGAAGTCCTCCCTGTGGTTTTGTAGTTGATTGTTGATATTTCCCGGATACTATTCGAATCTTTGAAATAATTTCTACTCCCCAGGTTGTAATTGAGCCGGTTGTACGTACTGCGATAATAGGTGCAGTGCATATTCCCAGTCCAGGCTTTCCACGTTCAACTGTATACCACATGTATGCGTTAATTCCAACCAAATAGAGGAGATAATCCTGTTTCCAGCATAAGCATGTAGTTCATTGTAGGAAAATGGATCCTTTTAATAAAAAAACGTTGCAACCTCTCCACTTCCTCATAGGCTTTATGTCCCCACACTTGCGCCGCGTATAACATTACCGCCTCCGAAACCGCTTCAAATACCTTGAATTTACTGCTATGGTTGATGTTGAGATTATTGAAGCACCTCTTCCACGCCATATTTACAACAGTCCTTGATTTGTTAAGACGTCTCTTCATATTAAGATTACTAGTTAATCAAATTCCAAGATATTTATACTCTTGAAAACTTCTATATTTATTCTATTATAATGCCATTTCTCATTACGCGCTGTTCTACCGCCTCCTCTTTTGAATATTATTATCTTTGATTTTTGTAGAGAATTTTGAAGAGAATTCCCGCATATTCCACCCCACCAGGAAGCAGGTCCACAATATCATCTATGAAGAGGGCAAACATGCTAGGGCCTAGCGAACATCCTTGTCTTAACCTTACCTTCTTAAGTACGGAACAATGCTGATAGTTCCTCCCCATTCCACACAGCTGCCTTTGTGCTTCCGTAGAGATTTTGCAAGACTTTCTCGAATTTCGATGACATCCCCAATCCATACAGGTTATAAAACAAAGCCACCTTTTCTTCTCTGAACCGCTGCGGTACCACTCCCAAATTTAAAATGTTGTTATACAACCTTATGAGGGTTTCTTTCAGATTGTTGGTACTTTATTTGTAGAATTCAGTTGGTATACCATCCGATCCACCTGCTTTTTTATCCTTCAGTTCAAATAGCACTCTTCTGAGCTCATCATTGGTTATCGGCCCGTCTAGGATGTCATTTAGAATGTTTGGTGTTGCATATTCGAAGCTTGGCCAATTATGACGGGGTTCAATAGAGTTTTGAAGTGGTCGTGTAACTCGTTATTAGCAATACTTCTGTTAATAATATAACTATTTCCATTCAACCTTTTCATTAGACTCCAGAACTCCAATGGTGTTTTACAGCATCGCAACCTGTGCGCCTCGCTTTCGTAGTAAGCTCGTCTTCTTTGCATGGATATTATTTTGAATTCTCTATTGGCTTCTACGTACAGGTTTTTTAGAGAATCCGTGTTATAACCATGCGAACGATATTTGTCTTGCTCTCTGACAAGTTTTATCAAACCAAGGTTCTTTGCTTCTCTTAATTGTATCTTTGTCTTTTATAGCTTTTTCCAACTCAGCAACGTTCGAAATATGTTGGTCCTGCAGTTTTTCTTCAATTCTATTCTTATATAGCTCAGCTTTATAATCACTCCACTTTTACTTTGGTATCACCATCATATCCTTTACTTGGTCTCTTCTCGATGGTGCATAAGTAAACTTCGTTATGAATAGCAGGTGATCTGAATAAACAACATTTTGTACTTCCATATCAACATTATGGTCATTCCATTTTCCCTTCACTAAACAATAGTCTACAACGGATGTCCCTTGTCCTCCAATAAATGTTAACTCTCCATGACTATCGCTATTCGTTGTACCATTCATAATCCGACATCCAAAGGTATCGCAGAATTCTAAAAGCATCAATCCTATTTCGTTGCATACTACATCCTTAGATTGCCGATATATCCCAGCCTTATCGTTTTCAGCCCCCCCAATGACTCCAACTCTCGCATTCAAATCTCCTATTATCATCACGTTTTCTTCATCACAGCTCAATATTGCCTCCTGTAGTTTATCAAAATCTCTAGCCCAATGATTATAATTTAGATAGATTGGGAAGATAATAAATCTTTCCTTATTTAATTGGAAGCTCAAATATTTTACTTGTTCGATCGTTCTGAACTCGCAGCAACATTGATTATAAAAATATTTATATTTACACTTTAATAAAGTAAAACATAAAACATAATTATAAATGATCCTTGTTCCTTATGATTATGTACGAAACAGCATCAAAGAGGACAATTACAATTCGGAAAAATGAGGGCCTTCGTAAGTAAACATCAAAAGCTTGCGTGTCCACGGGTTTTTATAAATTTATTTATTTTTATTGAATCTTGAATCTAAGACAATCTATCTAGGACGGTCGGACAAAAATTGCATTGACTTGGTTGTGAAAACGTACCTAATTAGACTTTTACAGTTCAAATGGCATTATTTCTATATGTAACAACTTTTATAGCAAAGCTTGTAGTTAATATTCTTAAATACTTATCACATATTGCATAAAAAATTTAATAAGAAATGCAATTAGTAAAAAGTCTATCTACATAAAGTGCCGTATTTTAATTTTTGGTTGAAAATTGGCCGGGCTCGTTACTGGAAGTTGATTATTTTTTGTTAACCGGGAGGGGCTCGTTATTGGCTTTCCTCATTTTTTCGTCCCAGTAACGAGCCCCCAATATATTTTAATAGATAAGTTAATTCTTACTTTTGCTTTTGAAATAATAAAATATACATTATTATTGTTACTTTAAGCCTTAATTAGGCAACTAAACATTAAGGAAAATCACTTACCTTCGTAGTTAAAGTGTCTATTTTCTTAAGAAATTTCACAAATTAAACTGATTTTTTCTCACTAACGGGACAGTACTGAACACTTTGAAAACAAGCCATCCAGTGCAACTGCAGCGGGGACACGTGTGGGCTTTGACCCCTTAGACTCATTTCCAACTTTGTAATTGCAAAGGTGAATTCATGAAACTGATGTATCAGCATCTGCTGAATTTGCGATCTGCAAGCTGAAGATATCACCTCGGTAAAAGATAGGTTCTATTAATAATTGAAAATATTGTAGTCAGTCGAATAAAGATATTTTGTTTGTACCTAAGCGGGTTCATTAAACTTGTTATTCGTGCGACCTAATGTGTCGTGGTTTATCGCATTTTTTTGCGCTAACTCTTCGGAATATTTGGCTAGGCTGGGCCTATACATAGTCAAGCATATATATATAGGTAGCGCGAGTTTTTGGGGTAAAGTTTGTTACAAGAGAGGCATATTGTATGAGGTTGCCGTTGAACATGCAAACTTGCAACCTTTCTGAATTGTGAGATGATTCTCTCAACAGGTGGTTTTCGCTAAACAGCCGACGAACATATGCGGGTCTGCCATTAGTTACTTTTTGCCGAGATTAAACCAGTTAGATCTTTGTAATGGTACCCGGCTTTTGGTGAGGAAATTAATGAAAAACGTCATCAAAGCCACAATATTAGAAGAGAATTACAAACACGAAGACTTTACAAGCTTTTCTCCTCTCAAAAGCTCAGCTTTAACAGATTTGTTGTTATGTTTCTTATTGAATGCATGTATGTTGAAAGCAGAACTGAAATTCCTTTTGCTCTTTTTTCATTTTTGTTTCCTTCGTGCCTGAAGACTGGAGTCTGGGTTTGCTAAAGTTGAAACATATGTATGCTTATGCACATGTATATCTACCCGACACTGTTTTGCCATTGGTGCCTATCCCGATCTCTAATTCACATCCCTACTTATTATATAATTTGTTGAGTGTGTGCATGCATGGTGAAGAAGAATTATCTATATGTGCTGCAGAAACAGAAGGAAAATACGATTCTTTTCGATCGGACAACCACAATTTGCATACAGCGTCAGAAGATTCATACAAATTTTCTTGGGAAAATTGTGTTGTGGTGTTTTTTTTGTGTACATTTTTTTTATATCTTTCGAATGTATCTACTACTTAATCCTTTTATCTTATTCTTAGTATGCGCCGTTCGTGACGAATATTATAAATATTTATTTATTTGCCGTATAACACATACGTACGTAGAGGAGTATAATTATAATTTAAAATCTATTACACATGACTCAAAAGCGGATTTTTTTGTTTTGTTTTTTAAAATAATCCTCAATGGAATTTAGGTTAGGTTTAGGTAAGAATCATTTGTTATTTCATGAGTCTTTGAATATAAACGTAAAATGTGTAATGAATTTGAAACCAACTCGTTTGAAGGCGGTTGAATCAAATTATCCTCAATTATCGCCAAGTCTTTCCCTATTACATCACTAGATCTGTCATCGTTATTGTCGAGCTGAGAAGATTCGGATTCACTTGTAAATATCACCACAGTATATTCATCTGTGGGAAACTCCTAAGTAACAATATCGTCATCCACCTGCAGAAATTCATCATACCATCACCTTGTATACTTCTGGTATTTTTTCAAGCTTCAAATTTCATCTGCAGTTCTCTTTTGCTAGCTCATTTCATTCGTTTGAGTGTTCAGTTCTGAAAATCGAAGAAATTTCATCCTCTTCCCCCCGCTTACAATATTCACCTAAAACACGATTTTGTGTACTAGGTCAAAGGAATATATACAAACAAATTTGGGAATTACTCTTCAGAATTCGACTAATCGAAGGTGACGCCAAATAATCTGTTCGAGTTATCATGACATTCGAGTAATCGAAGCTCGGGTTATCAAAGTCAAATAACATGCAAATTTTAGTCTCTGTGCTATTGCCAACGAATTTCATTCGAGTTATCGAAGTTCGAGTTAACGAAGTTCGACTCTATTTTTTAATTATTTATTCCAGTACGAATTGAATTTTTATAGGTAAACTAGAATAGCGTATGTCGGGTCATCTAGTGAGTGATATAATTCACTCATAACCAAGAAAAGACAAAATGTTCCACTTTGGCTCGAACTTCGAAAAATGTTTGATTTTTTACGTCGAATCAAAGGTTTTCGATTCGCGAACCGTACGGCATACCAATTTCACACAATCACATTTATTTGTTTGAGTCGTCAACTGTAATAGGGGTGTTGTAACCAAAGACCATATAATATACGGTTAATGCTAGTAATGTCAAAATTGTAGCCGTTCTTTCGCAGATACCTGATGGAGAAGAGAAAGTTGTGGCATACTTTAGGAAAGTACTCTTCAAGTCGGAAAAGAATTATAACATGACTAGTAGACTAGAACTTTAAGCTACGATTTTCACGAGAAATCACTTTCAAAAATACCTATATGGGCAAGTCTCTTCGTCTCGAATATCGTGGGCCATGGTCGATAGAACGACACCATCAGAAGGGGAAACTAGGAACTAAATTTTGATTTGAAGAGCTAGCTATAGCGAATTAAAAAGACAAAGAAGCCACTTCATCCACAGCCAGACGGAATGGTTTAACGATTTAATTAATAGAACCTAAAATGAGCAACTTTGCTACCAAGTGAGATTCAAAAGCGAAAACGAGTACGTCAGGGACATTTACAAAAGAACCCGAGCTTAGATTAAGATTTATATTCCTTTAGTATCGAAAATAAGAAATTGGTATTTTGTATCTATAGCAACTGATCACAATCCGTAGTCGGATATCAAAAGTAATGCCGACTTAATGTTGCCATAAGTGGCACCCCAAATACAACATCACCCAGCCACACAAGAACTCCGAAGATACTGACGGATTTTTAAAAGATTACGAAAATATAGAATTTATCAAATATATAGCTTTTATTTTTGTTGAATGTAATAAGATACAAGGAGTGTCCACGGGTTACAATATTTTATCTAGTCCCAACAAATTAATGTAGGACCTATTCGTATTCACAAAACATTGAAACTAAATTACCTAACTAAATTATATACAATGTCCTCATTGTGTACGAATAGCTCACTTTCATTTGTATTTACTTATTTATTGCAAAGTTCATCTAAGTTCCACTATACACAGCTGACATATGTTTCAATATTCTCTGTAAGAAACACATATTATAAATACGGGGATTATAATATAAGAGGGATCTATTGCCTATGTACAATAGATCCCTGTTTGCATAATTTGTGTTTTTCTCACTTTCAATAATATTGACACATCTTTCTAAATACTCATCAGTGTTTGTATCTTGACGAAGTCGTTCTGAAACCTGAAGACAATAATCTGGACCATAATCCAAAAAGAACTTGTCGCTGTCAGGAATATCGTCACTCAACGCTGAACCACACATCGCCGCAGTTATTTGGGTCCAATAACGGCTTGTATTTGGAAAATGATAGCCTCCCCCTCCTAAAAACAACGTTGGTATTTTTGGTTTCATAATGAACTTAATACATTTCAATAAATCCTTTGGATATAGATTAGATGCACCAAGTGGATCTCCGGCTATAATGTCTCCGCCACATTGTATAACGCAAACCTGTGGTTGATAGCTCTCCAAAACACGATCTATCACTCTGCAATTCGTTAAAATACGTGTATATTAATGTAACTTTATTTAAATTTCGATGATATACCTTTTAAAGTACTTGACAAAACGTTCACCATTGATTCCACTTTTGAAAGGAAAATTAACTGCATAACCTTTACCACCCGAAAAACCACAATCATCACTTGCTCCCGAGCCTGGAAAAAACCCAGGCTCATATTGATGAAAGGATAATGTGAACACTCTTTTCGTAGTTTCGAATGCTTCCTGAACTCCATCACCTGATAAGAAGAGCATATGAAATTAGGAATACATTTCAATGAACACCTACCGTGGTGAATGTCTAAATCAACATATAGAATTCTCTGAAATTTCTTCCTTAACACAAGAATACCAAGAACAATGTCATTGACATAGCAATAACCTCCAGCCTTGTCCCGATGGGCATGATGCCAGCCTCCATTCCAATTAAAAACTATGTCTGCTCGACCGTAGCAAATTTCATTACATCCTGTCATTGTGGCTCCAGCAATACAGGATCCATAATTGAATATCCCATTCCAGATTGGACAATCAAATCCTTATCGAAAAATATTGTTAATCTATTCGCAACTAATGTGGTTTATTCACCTAATCCGAACTCAGAGTCTTCGATATCGGAATCACTTTCATCTAAAGTAGACCTCTTCATAAGAAATTCAATGTAGTCCTTTGAATGGAAACCTCTCAAGTCAGCAGCTTTACATATCTTTGGTGATAAAATATCCATACAATTCAAGAGTCCGTAGGACTTTATTAGTTCATGAACCATTTCAGCCTAAGATTGGTCGAGCTAAGTAAAGATGATAGCGATGTATTTTTGTATTTACCCGGTGTGGCACGGCAGGATTCTTACAACTTTCTGTAATCAAATATTCACTATAAACATATTTAATCCGAGAAGAATGCATAATTCTTTGACTACACTTAATAATTTTTCAAATTACATACAAACGTCAGATTCAAAATACTCAACTTAAATATTTTATCAAATACATCAACCATAAGCTGCCGACGTTAAGGTGCATATGCAATATACCATAAAAACTAAATTAAAAGTAAAGCATTACATACTCATATCGCAACGAGTCATTCAGTCATTTGGGCCTTGACCAGCGTTACCCAAGTGCACATATTGTATTGTACTACTTTCGGTACATTCGTACTCCTGTACTCCTATCGTGATCGTACTACTATTTCTAAAGGACTAAAAAAAAAGATATACAGTGGACAGAGTGAGAGAGGGTTTGTATGGAAAATTGAGGGAAATGTTTGTAAACATTACGAAAAAGGTCGAGTTAGAGAGAGAGAGAGTTTCGACTTAGCTAGAGTCCACTGTATTTAGTTAGAGATTAGATTATTTAGTTAGTTAGAGGTCAATTTCTTAATTGTACTGTTGTTGCACCAGAATGATGCTTGGCAAAAAAGAATATCTATCTTAATATCTTTAAAGCAGAGTGTATGTACCATTCCTTCCCTGTTTGTTCATATGCTGCAGCTAAGAAAATTTCTTGAACATGGTGTGGCACAAACATTACAATAGTGAACTGCAGTAATACATTACTTTTTAGAAAATTTATTGGGCTCTTTCACAAATTACACCACAAAATTGTAGTTATGGTTTCTAGCCAATTTTACATTTAATTTCACATACACATACATTCAATTTACAACATAAACTTTTGCCATATATTAGAACTTTGTACACATCCATTTTAGATAATTTTAATAAATCGTGATTATATTGACTCTGTTATTGCGGCTAGGGTTGTACTTTTTAATAAATCAAAAGAATTTTAAATAAATCAAGTACAACTTAATTTAATTTAAAGGTGTTTGGTGAGAATGTTACATTCAGCGATTTTATTGTGAATGTAACTTAAAACTTAATTCTTTTGTCTGGCAGCACTGCTCCTTTTGTTATGTCAAACATTCCTTGCAGTGATGGGACTTCAAAATGAATAATGGTGGTATATAACCAGAAAAAGAGGTGGTAGATAAGTGGTAGCAAAAACAAAAAATGTTTCCATTTTAATTCACTTATTTATTTTAGCAAAATAAACAAAGACAATGTTACTTTGTAACATGTTACATTTTAAAAAACTAGAAAAGCAAATAAATTGAAATCAGTCCATTGGTATATTCCACCGAATATCTTTAGAAGATTCCATTCCATCCCTTTGTACATCAGATCAATCTTCATATTCCGAATTAATAATAATATAAAATCTTATAAATAAATATAGAAATGTTTTTGCTTTTTGAAACTTATCTGTTCTGCGAATTCAAGATGGTTTTTCCTTCGATTTTTGGTAAAGACCAAAATTTCTGGTGGCTGGGGAGGGAGGGAACTCCAGCGTCGAACCCTTTAGATCCGGGGTAAAAAGGGTATAGCGTATCCCCGAATGGGGGAGTAGTCGGTCTCTGTCTTGCAGTGGTGTAGATGTCATGTTTCATGTAGGTCTATCTTGCTGCATCCTATGGCCGACTTACACATATTAGGGTAGTTGTTAGGTAGTTGTAAGTTGAATAAAAAAAAAAAAAGAGGTATACACTTATGTACACTTGTTTGTACTTTTTTGTATGCATTGTATATACATATCAAATATATGTATATGTATATATGTGTATATAAGGATATATACATATGTATATATATTTATGTAAGCTTAGCATAAGGTAGTGTAAGTTATTTTTAAGGTAGTGTGTAAGTTAGTATATAAGCTTTTAATAAAACAGTTCTGTTATTAAGTTTTTGATACATTTTCTTAATTTAAAATTGTCATTCAATATCTAATGTTTAGCGTTAATAGATAGTTTTTTAGTTTAGGTGGAAAGACATAGAATAAGTATAAATTTAGCTTAGAGTGCCCGCCGAGGGCCAGTAAGTTACATTTAGCATTATTGCTCGTCTAACTATTTTTAAACATTTTTCTCTAGTATTTAAGTATATCATGAATTCGCAAATAAAAATTAATTAAAAAAAAAAAAAAAGGATGAGCAAGAACAACCTCTGTATCCTAACAGGCTTCCTAACGGAGCACTGTAGACTTAGGGAGCACCTAAGGAAACTAGGAGTATCGGAAGACAGGTCTCTACAGATTCTGCGGAAAATTTAACGAAGTTCCGGAACAAAAAACAATTATATCTGGGCAAAAACCTAATATCAGAGGAAGAACTGAAGTCATTAGAACCAGCTCTCATTCTCAGATCATACTCTAAGATAAATCTCTTCCACATTCTCGCAAAAGGAGCATATAACCCTCAATACACCTCTGAAAAGATCTGCATGGGAGGGAACCTCTTAAGAAAGCGAAGGTATGAATAGGGGGCACAATAGATCTAAAGGTCGCGGTGCAACATACCCTGAACAATAATAATAAATGCGCTTAATTTGAATACCTAGGATATCGGAACTACTACTTTTTCAAAATATTCCCCATTCAAGACTGCCGTACTACCTTACATAATTTTTCTCCGGCAACGCTGGCCTTGACATTCTAAGTGTACCTATTGTACATAATTATAGGTTTTGTTTTCATATTTTATAATTTCATATTTCCACCAAACATAAATACCCTATTTTGGTTGAACCCAATAGAAACAAGTGAGGCCATATGAAGTTCAATTGCCTTTTTTAGAATTCTAATAACAAATATGGTACTTTGATGATCGTCTTGTTCCTAGTTTTATGTCTTTTAATTTGTTAAGATCAATGTTATATTCTATTTTTTACTCACTAGATGAAATGTTGCCACGCAAACTCCCATGTTTAGCTGAAGATATGTTATCTTGTAAGTGCTCAATGTATTTTCCAAAACGTTTAGTTTTAGTAAGCAATCTATGTGAAATATGTTACATTTAGTAAGTTACGTAGTAATAGATTTCTTCCCCTTGAATAAGTTTCTGTCCAAATAAAACATTCTTTCTGTAGAAAGTAATATAACATATATGTTAGAGTAAGACAATGAATAAAGGAGTGGAAATGAAGAACTAGAAATGAAATGCAATAAAGGAATAGAAAAGACGTAGAAATGGTATATTATATTCATAGAAATGGTATATCATATATTCATAAAGAATTAGAGAGAAAAAGTAAGTAGAGAGCATGAAGTGAAGTGAATAGCGTCCGGTCCGCTCCCTCTCGCCCCTTTCCTTCACAAGCCACTGTTGGGCATTCTCGGTCGCAACTCCCGTTTGATTCCATCGGGCGGGCTGATGCAATGACTGAGAGTGCGTAGCATCTGACATAGCGGATCTTAGAAGTGTGAATTTGTTGGTGGACCAACTCGAATCGATGTATGGGCATAACACCTACATCGATTGTTGTTGGGAAGCTAATTTTGAATTTGCACTTCTCATTTCTGCTTCAGCACTTGCAGTCGGAGTTGGTTTTTTCATATCTGCGTTTTGTCCTTTATGGGAAGTTTTAGGGTTGATGTGAGCAATGTGCGTGGGCTTAGAGCGAATCTCTTCGCTGTGTATGTCCACCTATCCCGTTTCAAGCCAGCTGTCTTGGCGCTGAGTGAAACACAGGTAGGTGAGAATACCGAATTATCGGATTTGAACTTGCCTGGATATAGCTTGGTGCCGCTCTTCTTCTTACACCGCGGTCTCGCCATTTACGTGCGTAGTGATGTAGCTTACCAAATTCAACCACAATACGGCCTCTGTTCCAATCCGGAATTTAATTTTCTGTGGTTAAAACTCCATGTCCGTAAGCATTTAATCCACTACTGCTTTATTTATAGAAGTCCAAGCTTGGATAGCAATTCAACTTTTAACGAATTTGATGCGCTATCCGATTCCATCTCAAGAATTGTATCCCTTTATCCTCACACTGAAATTGCCATTGCGGGCGATTTCAATGTACACAATTCTAATTGGCTTCGGCATTCAGGCCAGACAACACCCGAAGGAAGGTACGTCGAAATCTTTGCTGAGGTAAACAATCTGACCCAGCTAGTAAATGAGCCCACACGAATACCTGACATTGGAGATCATTCCGCCAACACCCTGGACCTGTTTCTCACCTCCCATCCTGATAAATATTCTGTTGACATGCTTTCACCTCTAGGCTCGTCGGACCATTGTGTCGTATCAGCAAAATTCTCGTTATACACATAGTTAGAGAACAGATTCCTAAAAGAACAGCTTGGCTGTACGAGAAAGCCTATTGGAACAAACTTAACAACTTCTTTAAGAATTTTAACTGGTCACTTTGCTTCCTCGATAGTGACGTGGATGCCGCTGCTGATATGATCCCAAATATTCTTCTGCTGGGCATGAGAACATTCATTCCTCCCAGAGTGAAGAGTGTCAAGCCCAAAGCAAGCGCATGGTATGACTCGAGCAGTAGAGAGGCTATTAGGGTGAGAGAGTTGAATTTCCGGACATACAAAGCCAACCCTACTGAGGAAAACCGGAATAAGTTTATACGGGCCGGAAATGACTGCAATGCAACTATCAGACGTGTGAAATTCTCTTATGAGCAAAAAGTGCTAAAATGTCCCAAGGGTAGCAAAAACTTTTGGTCATTTGTAAAAAACGTAAAGAATTCCGCCTCGTCTTCATTTCCCACGCTCATTTACAATGACATTCCAGCTGTCAGCTCTTTAGATAAAGCTAATCTGCTTGCGGCTCATTTTGCAGCTAGCTCAACACTGCCAGATTCCAATTTGTCTCCACCTGTACTTGAGAGCGTTGATTTCACCATGGGAATAATCCACTTCCGCACTCGTACAGTTGCAAGAGTACTGAAAGATCTCGACGTGCACAAATCCGCTGGCCCGGATGGTATTCCCCCTATACTTCTGAAGAGGTGTTCTTCTGTGCTGGCAAAACCACTGCGTAAGCTTTCTCATCTATCCTACTCTTTAGGTCTCTTTCCGAGCAGATGGAAAACAGCATTTGTCCAGCCAGTCCCTAAAAAGGGCGAATCTTCGTCACCCACCTTGTACCGACCCATAGCACTTACGTCCCTTCTTTCTAAGGTCATGGAAACGCTGATAAATCGTCAGCTTATGAAATATCTTGAATCGCGGAAGCTTCTTAATGACCGACAATATGGTTTCCGCAGCGACAGGTCCACTGGTGATCTGATAGCTTATCTCACCGAAAAGTGGAACCAATCTTTGCACAATTCAGGCGAAAGCAAGATCGTTGCGCTTGACAGAGTTTGGCATCAAGCTCTCTTGTCGAAAATACGTGCCTATGATATCGATGAATCTCTTCTTCTATGGATTAGAAATTACCTTTCGAACCGTTCAATTCAAGTTGGTTTGGATGGGTTCAAGTCTGATATTCACCAAATTAATGCTGGTGTTCCCCAAGGCTCAGTTCTGTCTCCGACACTCTTTCTCATTTTTATAAATGATCTCTTGTCTGCTACTTCTAATCCAATCCATTCCTTCGCTGATGACAGCACCCTTAGCTTTTCATATTCGTTCCTAGACTCACGACCCAGCCCTTCGGCCGTAGAATTGGAAGGGCAGCGTATGTTAAGCACGTTGAATTCCGATCTTGACAGCATAATTAACTGGGGAAAAAACAATAGAGTGGAATTCAATGCTTCAAAAACTCAATGCTGTCTGCTGTCACTCAAGCGAATCCTTGATAATCAGCCATTATCCATGAATGGCGCTTGTGTCGATGAAACCGGAAAACTTTCCATCCTTGGTATGTGTATCAACACAACACTTAGTTGGAGCGATCGCATATTTTAGGTCGCCAAAAATGTTGCGAAATGTTTAGGTTTTCTTAATCGATGCAAGAAATATTTCACCCCTTCTGATTTGGCTTTAATTTATAAGGCGTGCATCCGCCCCAAGCTTGAGTATAATGCTCATATCTGGTCTGGTGCCCCCAAGACCACACTGCACCTACTTGATAGAATCCAAAAGCGAGCGATAAAACTTATAGGAGACAATAATATCGCAGAGTCATTAGACTCGCTCGAACATCGACGTACCGTCTCTTCTTTGTCCGTGTTTTATCGTTATTTCAACAAACGATGCTCAAGTGAGCTAGCCAACTGCAACTCTCCATGAATTCACCCGCAATACTCGTCTCGCCAGGAATGCCCATCAGTATACCCTTAAGCCTACTTTCGGACGCACAGTTAAATTCAGAGACTCGTTCTTCAGCCGCACTGCACGAATATGGAATGCTCTTCCCAAACTAATATTTCCCACAGACTACAACCCGCAGATATTTAAAACCAATGTGCACATGAACCTCCTCTCCCTTTCTCCCTCTATACCTTCGGCCGTGCTGTGTCTTGACCCCGGACACATAAGGGTATTAGCAATCCCTTGAGCGTGCGCAAATTATAAAAAAAAAAAAAAAAACAGTAGATACTTCCCGGGGACTGGGAGTCATGAATCGTCATAGATCACGTTCCATAGTAAGGGACCTAACACTGATCCTTGGGACACGCCCCTGTAATTTTATACAATTTCGTCCTGTCGTGGGAGTCGTAAAGGAGCAACCTATCAGTAAAGTAGCTCCCGATAATCTTAATATGTACTTCGGTACATTTAATCTTTCGAGGCATTGTAAAATACGCGATCAGTTAGCCGAGTTAAAAGCATTTTTCATGTCAAGTGTAACCACGGCGTAGTACTTTTTACTGCCTCCTTTCCATCGTCTTCCTTTTATGGCCGATTGTGCTTTGTCTATTACGACTTTATTCGCGTCGATTGAATTTAAAATTGTCGATCGGCCCTTTCTAAAGCCATATTGATATTTCGCGAGGCCATCAGTCTGTTACATAAAATTTGCTCTAATATTTTGCCCATAGTGTTTATTTTCTTTCGGTAATAATACCAACCGTGGGTATTTCCATTGTTCTGAAAATATGCGCCCGCTTAAGCATGCAGTATACAAGCCAACGAAAACGTCTGGGACATTGATATTTTTAATGCCCGATTTGGTATGCCGTCTGGACCAGGTGCTTTCGATTCTCTACCATCTCCGATCTCGCTTAGTAGAACTCCGCCGTGTTGAGAGGGGAACAGAATTTCTACGATTCTGCTAAGTGATGGCGGGCAAGTTGGCGCCAGTCTCTGAGCCGTCTTGAGCTTCGCGCTTATAATTTTGTACGCTTTATCCCATATATGCGTACAAAGATCCTAAAAGCACTGTCTTTTGCTATCCTTAATGGCGGATTTGAACGCGGCACCTGCTTCTTTTTACCCTGTCCTCAACGTGAAATCTATACCCGTATCGCGTCTAGACCGTTGATATTTTCATTGTGCGTTTAGACAGGCTGATCGAAGTTCCTTGATGTCGTCGTTCCACCAATACGTCGAACGCCAGCGATTTTATGTCCCCGTTCGAGCCATTGATAAATCGCAGGTAGCGTGCATTTGTCGCGTTACTTGACGTACGATTTCTTTCGCTGTTCTCCCTTCAACTGTAGCTTCCGCGATTGCGTACTCTAAGAGCTCGTCATGTAGGCTGTTCACGTTCCAGTTAGTCTTGCTAGTGTATGCCCGAGTGTTTCGAGATCGCGTAAAACTTTGGATATCTATTATAATTGCATTATGATCAGTGTGGGTGTAGTGATTGCTAACGCGCCAGATCGTATGCTTAAATAAGCTACTACTAACGAACGTTATATCAACAATCGAGCCCGCACCCGCTGTACTAAAAATGTTCACATTTCCGAAGTTAGCTATGACAACGTCTAAACTAGAGAAGGCTTCAAGTAGAATGGTTCTTCTTTTATTCATTAGCATGCTCCTCCATTTTACTGCCCATGCATTAAAATCACCGGCTATTATAGTTGGCGTATAATCCTGAGCATCAAGAACTATGCTTTCTACGACTCGTTCGTATTGCTCAATATTAAGGCTTGGAGGGATATAACAGCTGTATAAAGCGAGAAATACTTCTTCGAGAGTATTGCGATGTCGACCTTATGGCCGTGGACCGTTTGAGGCAAAAGATCCTGAGCAAAATTTTCATGTTTTCGCGTGTAGGCTCTCAAGGGCCTTTTTATGCTCTGGGCACCTAACACAACCGGTTATATCCGAGGCATGCATTGGATCGATCGGTAGGGTTTACGCACGTTCTTGCTATATGGCCAAACCCGAGGCATCTAATACATTTCTTTGGCGAAATTTTTTCTCTGATCCTTCAATAGATCCAATCAACGCGTACTTTTCCGGCGGTAAGTAGACATTATTACAGATGTCTGCAGGCAACCGTAGTTTGTCCGCCTGAGTCCCACCAAAAGTTCTCCTCATTGTTTTTATTGCCGGCGGTTTGACTTCGTAATCTTGAAGAAGCTTTGCAGCGCAAACTTCTTCTTTCGACGTTACTTCGTCTATATCTTTGCATTCGAGTAGAATTTCGATCGTCATAGAACGAACGCTAGCATTTTCACCTGACGAATCTACGATATTTTCCTTTAGGCTCGAAGTAGGTATCTCAGGACGCTAGAGGGAGGTGTCCGCCTACTGTTTTACTATAATTCAACTTACGTTTTCTCCGACATTTTTTAAGCTCCTGTCCGATTTCAATTTTCGCAACAAGTCAGCATATGTAAGTTCACCCGTGCTTTTTATTATTATTGCGTCGCGACGTTTCGCCTTTGGTGCATGATTTTTCTGAGTACCTCTTTCAACTTTCGTCTACTCGTTGGCCTTCGTTTTGGTAACGTTTGTGTCTCTGAGAAGCTTCCCTATCGAGTTTCGATCGAGTTGCAAACGGCTTCTTGAAAAGCGGACTCGATTAAACTTCTAAATTTTTTTGATTTCAAATCAGCTCATCGATTTTTGCACCTAGTTGAAGCTCCTGTCCGTTATTTCCTCTTTGAGGCGAAGTCTCATTGGTTGGCGTGACCAGTGGGCTTCCATCTTATGGTAAAGCTCCGCCGTCTATCTCTGAGGGTGATAGCGGACAAATGCAACCCTGTTCTGGGTCCCTCAGCACATGGGTATCCCGGGCAACGAAATTGCCGACGAATAAGCAAGAAGGGGCCGTCTGTCAATAGCATTGTTTTTATAGCTCCCAATGAGAGCGATAAAAGCAATGCTATTGTCAGACGGCATAATAAACACAAATCGTAGATGGGCGAAATTGGACACCTGTAGTTCGTCGAAAATGATGTGGCCTACACTAGATCCATCAAGAACTAAAGCTCTCCTAGAATTGGATAGGAGAAACCTTTGTAAAGGAAACCGTGCTACACTAACTCGGAACCTGGCCAGCCCTTGCAGAGACAAGGAGAAAATATACGGGTACATAATTCCTAAATAGCTTTGAAGATCTAGCAACTACCAAATAACATCCTCAATTTCATTAAAACCACCAACTGGTTTTAGGAAAAAGAGGTAAGAAAGAGTGAAGTAGGTCAACGAAGTGGCGGGAAAAGCCGAATAGTGACTTCACAATGGACCTTAAATGTGTAAGTGCGGCAAATACTCATGAGGGCTATGCGTGAACGCATAGATCTCTTGAAAGGGTCTATCGCGTCAGTCGTTCACAGACCTTTATTTGAAGCAGACGTGTCTCGACTCAAGTGTATCAAAATATCGCGTTAGTGATAAGTAATCGATAGCCTAGTGGTAGCGCTACCACTCATAACGCCGCGGCGCCGGGTTCGAATCCGAAAAAAAAATATGTTTTTGGTGTTATACAATAAATTCAATAGACACTAAGTGTGAAAGATAGAGAGATGGATCAAAGTGAGCGACCCGCGCTCCCAAGAACAGGTAATTCGAAAGAAACGGCGGATGGCTTATCAGGTGACCAACACAGCCTGAAACGCGGCAGAAAAGACTACAACAGCAATCTGCTGTAGTTAAACGCCGTTCCACTATCACATCAGGCGACCCTACATCTCAGGGAGAACCAGCTGCAAGAACAGCAGCAGATATTGTAGCAACAACAACAACAACAGATGCAGCAACAGCCTCGACCGCAGTAGCAGCGGAACAACATAAACAATACGGTTATGACTACGTCGAATATGAGTCGGCAGAGGGCAAGGGAAGATTCTCATACGGAGGTAGAGGGAACTCCTACAGTGCTCTTATGTCATCCGAGTCGGATGACGAAGGGGAAGAGGACCGGGAGGTACTCGCTAAATTTCAGAGGGAGAAGGAAGAGTTGAATGCCCACATCAAAGCCATCTAAGAAAAATTAAAGGCCCAGAGAGCGGCTAAAGAGCAACAGCAGCAACAACTACAACAGCCAAATCAACAGCAACAACAACCGAAGCAGACAGCAGAAGCAGCAACAGCAACAACATCAGCCAAAGGAACATCAGCAACAAGAGCAGCAGTAGCAGAAGCAGCCGCACCAGAAGCAGCAGCAACAACAACAGCGGAAACTACAACAACAGCAACCAGCAGTCAAAAAGGAGAGATGCCCTCCCATCAACGTCTTCGGACTGGAGACGAAGGATGTCGATATCCTATGTAAGTTGGTCGCCAAAAATGGTTATTTTATTAAATATAAAGGGCCCTTAAAGTTGTCTGTCCACTGCTTATCATATGCTATATCGGGGGCCGAGTTTTTCTCGTATACCCCAATAGGGGAAAAGGTGCAGACCATGCTCCTTAAGGGCGTGGATCCCACTATTGAACCCGAGGAAATCCTCGCTAAGCTGCGCCAAGCGCACAGCGACGATGTCAAGGTCATTGGGGTTAAGCCCTTTATCACTGCGGCATCGAAAAGGGGGAACAGGAAACTTCCGTTCTTTCTTGTTCAAGTCACCACAGGCAGCAGAATTGAGAGCCTAAAGAAAATAACCCATTTAGGCTCTTTGTCTGTCAAATGGGATACATTAATAAAAACGAAGCACATACTCCAGTGTGCTCGTTGTCAGAGGTTTGGGCATGCCGCGGCGAACTGCAACATGCACTCACGTTGCGTCAAATGCGCAGGAACCCACAATCGTGGGGAATATCCATTAGGGACGGAATTGGTCGATGATAGGAGTAAGCTCACATGCGTTCTCTGTAAGACTAATGGACACCCTGCTGACTATCGGGGTTGTCCTAAGTTCTAGGAACTCAGAAAGATTATAGAAGACAAACGGAAAGCTCAAATGGTAGTAGCGAGGCCAGTGCCCCGTGTTTCAACTACCACTGTTGTTATAGGCTGTCTCCTATGCCGAAATAGAATCAGGAAGACAACGAGTACAACAGACAGGGCCGAAGGTGGTGCCGGTCCCTATGGCCAGGCAGCCTGAAGCTGATCTGGATGTGAAGGCGGTCTTGCTCTCTATCCAGAGGCAGATCGCCCAGCTTCAAAAGCAGTTCCAAGAGCAAGCAGCGCGAGTAGACCTCATCTATTCGACGCTGTTTGACGAGCCAAACGCCACAAATTTTTAATGGCTGCGCACGTAGCTAGTAGCCTTAAGGTACTAGCAGTGAATGTGAGTTCGTTGATTACGACGAAACTTAACGCTCGGTAACCTGTTGCAAACCCACGATCCAGACGTGCTGATGGCCTGCGAAACTAAGCTGAACCAGACTCGCAAACTCTGGTACAAGAATTACCACGTATTTCGAAGAGACCGACCACAATCTTTGCAAGGGGGCGGGGTCGCTCTCCTAATCAAAAAAGGCCTCTGTCATAAGGTCATGTATAACAGTGAAGTGCGAAGATTTCAAGTGCTTGAAACGTGTATCGCACGCATCCCTCACAGGGTGGAAAACGGTTGTTTGTGATCGCGATCTACGCACCCACAATAAAGACCTCAATCGTAACTTCATTTCTGAACTCGATATTCTATTCACTAGTCTGCGACTTAGCTCGGAAGAAAACTATTATATCATAGCCTGGGATATGAACTCCAAGCATAGAGAATGGGGCAATATAGTGCACAATGACAGGGGAAAACCTCTGTATAACTGGTTGGCAGAGCACAATATTGAGTTCAAGCTAGATTTGCTTGCAACCGATAGGCCATCCTTTCCCAGAAGCGGGTCCTATCTGGATCTTCTGCTAATCGACAGACGACTGACGATACTAGACGTGGAAAGGCGCACACGGAACTGTCTTACTGCGGTAGAGTACGAAAATGATCACTGTGGACTCTTCGCAGATATTCAGCTCCCGAACGAGGTGGAAGAACTGGATGATTATGTCCAGAGGCACCCTTATAATTATAATAAGGCCCGCTGGGCACGCTTTTCCAGGACTTTATCCACAGAACTACTTTCGAGTTGAATCAATCCGCCAAGAAACAGAAACCTGACGAACGAAGAGGTTGACAGGTACCTCATACAAATGGACGACGTAATCAAACGTACGATGGACAAAACAATTCCGAAGGTAGTTCAAATCAACAACAGCGATGTTTATCGAAATTCTCCCATAGATGCACTTCACATGCACAAAAGCAGACTGCTGTCAAGACTCAAACTCTTGCATAGGCGGTTTACAGATCCACAAAACCCGGAAGTCAGGGCACTGAAGTCGGAGATCAAGAACCTCCAACAATTAATACGCATAAACTATAGCTCGGCTATAAGCTTGCACTGGGGCAACAAAATCCGGGCTGTACGATCTAACAAACCGGGTATGTTCCCGCAAGTAAATAAAATATTTCGGAGGAAAGATCAAAATGACATTCATGCCGTTAGTCTTCTCAGGACGACAAATAACGAACACTTACTGACTTCAATTGGTATCGATCCAGCTGGAGCAGTGCTAGACAATAACTTCTACGTGGTTGAAGATCACCAGTAGAAGGCGAAAGCTATTGGTGCTGTATTCCAGCGGATGTACACGGTCAACGAAGTAAGTAGGCCGAACCACGATCTGGAGAACGAAACCCTGCTGAACCTCACTAATCTTTGTAACGAGATAAGTCAATGGCGATCCAAGAATCCAGGTTGTACCAGGTTCAGTGACGAGAACATGGCACATAGTGCAGTTGCCAATGACGGAAATCACATCTTGATTACTCAAGAAGATCAAGAAGAAGAAAAAGTTAGTGGGAACCGATGGAATAATGCTTCGCCATCTTCCCCCCGAAGCGGTTCAAATTTACACAACCTTGTCAAACACATTTGCACATTACTCGGCGCACTGGAAAACAGCTGTTGTTCAACCGCACTCTAAACGGGACAAAGACAAAGAGTTCTGAAACAGTGGGTTGTGGAAAATAAAATCATACCGGACAACCAGTTCGGATTCAGGGCGGGGCATGAAACCATACAAGCCGCGTCCAAACTGGTATCCGACATTCAGTGGAATAAAGGCAAAAAACAATGCACTTGGAGAAAGCGTTCGACACCGTTTGGTTGGGGGCCTCTTCTTCAAGCTGGTCAAGCTCATATGACATGACATGATTACAGGTAGAAAGTTCGTCGTGAAAAGTGGTGATGTAACTTCTACCACGGTCTTTGACATCAAAAATGGTCTGCATCAGGGGTGGTTGGTTCGCCGATCTTGTTTTTCAATATTCACTGCAGATCTTATAGGTTCCATGCCGCACTTAATTGTGTACGCCGACGACCTAGTTGCGTACAGATCAGGTCCGAAGGTCGAGGTAATAAACATCTTGTTGCAGCGTGACTTCGAGAAAATCCAGCGATTTTGCGACGACTGGAAGCTGCTTATCAACTTCCAGAAGTGCGAAACTAGTCTTTTCCGGACCCCGTTGGACAGGGCAACGCGGGATACGCGCCAAAACTGGCGTAAGTTCGGCATAGTTGACCCGCATGGTCGGCCGTTAGCTGTAAAAAATGTAGTTAGATACATTGGCATTTGGCTGGATCAATATCTGTATTTTGACAAACAAGCTCTGCCGAAAGCCAGAAAAGCCTTTGCTGCGGCAAGAAGGTTGTTTTTCAGCAGCCAACTTGATACCAGAGTGAAGGTAATCTGCTACATGGCCCTAGTACGGCCAATTATGGCCTACGGTTGTCCCCTGTGGTTCAACGTGAGTCCTTTCCAGATGGAAAAGTTGAGGTTGTTCGAGAAACAGTGTCTTCGGACCTGTCTCCGGTTGAATCGTACACCCGAGTCGTACAAGAAGTTCTATCCAAACAAGGTTCTGTACAACGAGGCAAACTTGAATAGGATTGATAATTTTATTATTAAGTTGATCAGAAGGCACATTGCACGACCTATGATTTCTTCCAACAGTCTGATCTTTGGGCTTACTACCCCAATAAAATGAACCATGAAAGAGTGCGCCATAACGGCTTTGTTCCACCTGAAGCATTTCTATATTTCGGCACAATTGGCCTCATACAAGATCCACAAGGATGTCCTGTCATCTTCCATGTCGTACGTCGAACAGTGGACAGGCGTATCCTATACGATACGGATGTCGCTCGCACCCACGAAGATCTTCTTCGGTTTAGTAGAGCGATCCCCGCTCGAGATAGGAAAGAGTCTGCAAAAGAACGGCAATTTTACGTGTGGTTACACCAAAACCAGTCTCCGCCACCGCTAGCTTTTCTTAATGATCATGTAGTTGACCATAGTGGCCAACTTACATACATTTTTAAGGTAGTTTTTAAGAAAAAAAAGTAAATGAATCCAAAAAAAATGTATAAAACAAAAGAAAACCCAAAAAAAAAATATAAAACAAGAAAAAGGTGCACCACTGCGTATAAATTATATATATAGACATGTACATAACATATACGCAGTGGTGCACGTTTCCGTACTGTTACGGACATATTTAACATAGTCATAAGTTTTATATCAGGGTAAGTTAGTATAAGGTAGGTTGAGAAGTTAAGTTTGCCAAGTTTTTTTTAATAAGTTTTCTTGATAAATGAAAAATTAATAAAAGTTTGTCTTCAAAGACAAAAAAAAAACGTAGATTAAGCCGAAAGGCACATTTAGGAACACATTTGAGTAGCTTAGAGTACCCGCTAAGGGTCAGTAAGTTAGTATTAAGATCAATTGCCAATTGTTAAGTTAGCTAAGCAAGTTTTAAGTAATTTTGTCTAGCAAGTAAGAAAAATCCATATGAATAAAACAAAACTACATGAAAAAAAAGGTCTGTCGCGAAGTCTTTCTATAGGCAATTCCTTGTAATACTACCTACGGGGGTTCCATCGCTGTAGGAGTTATTGAAGACGCTTATTATTCTAGTCATTATATCTCGACGACTTTGAGTCTGAATTCGCACTCTCCGCCGTCGGTACTAGGGATCCGAATTCCTGCACCTTAACCTTTTTTTTTCCGTCTCACTATATCCATCATTGAATTTTCAGAGTAATTCCGCTCTTGCCAGGTTTTGGTCCGCGGGTGGTATTTGATATTTCCATTAAATCTGTGTACGTATACGTTAATGCCCTATGCGCACACAGTGGGCCACTATCCGCCACCAGGGGACGTGCCCGTATCTCTATAAGTTCGTCTACAACTGACTCCACATTAGCGGTGTTGAATTTTATCTATGATGTATGAGATCAGCTGTTCTTGTGTAAGCTCTATTAACAGTTAAACCCCCTTCTGCAAGACCAACTGGGACGTGTATAGCGAAACGGTCAGCAATACCTTAACGCATACCTAAGCCCGTCGAGCTTTTATTCGACAGTAGTCTCTCTACTGATCTACTGATTCTGAGTTTTGCTCTACTCAGATCCTATTCTATCAAGACTGTTAGAACAAAAACCGAAACCCCCATGGTGGCGATCGGATCTTGACACCCTTCGTAAAGGATGCAGGAAGCTATTTAATAAAGCCAAGTAAATATGAATCGATGTTGACTGGGAAGCTTACAAAACAACCCTTAATACTTACAAAAATGAGCTTAGAACAGGCAAATAGTCATCTTGGAAACTATTCTGTGGTAAAATAATCCGAGGCATTCAGGCTTAGGAGAATATTAGCATCGTCTCCAAAAATACCTTGCTTATTACAAATTGAGGACAGAACCTGAACTATTTCCAGTTCGGAGAGTCTAGAACTACTCATTGATACTCACTTTCCTGGAAACTGTAATAAGACTAGAACTCCAACCCACTCATTCCCACTCCAATCACACCCCTTTAAGTGACTAATAGCACTCATATGGGCTATCAATTCCTTCAAACCCTACAAAATGTCAGGACCAGATGGCATTTTCCCAGTAAGACTTCAAAAGGTTGCAGACCTCATCTCTTCCTGGCTGGTCAACATCTTTCAAGGATGCCTGAATCATGATTATGTACCTAGTATCAGGAGACCGACCACCGTGATCTTCATACCAAAGAGAGCGAAATGCTCGCATGTCAAACCGAATAGTTTTCCCGGTATCCGGAATTCGACCATCGCATCAAATAGTTCCTTGCGATGAATGCTGTCGTATGCGAGTTCAAAATTGATGAAGAGGTGGTGTGTATCTGATGTGCCTTAGTGTGAAAATTTGGTCTATAGTCGATTTCGGTCGGAAGCCGCACTGACTCTTGCCGATTAGTGTCTTGTCTCTAGACTCTTTGATATACTTGATCTAGGATGCTGCGAGATACCTTTTCTTCGGGAGTAGAAGTTTCTTCTCCTCCCTACTTCTAGCCCGGCGCTCCTCTTGTGCTACACTTGTTTACCGTTGCAGCGCTTTTTAGTATGCCTCGTCAGTTGCACGTTTCTTCTGCTCACACTGCCCGTCATACCACGGTTCTCTTGACGAAGGTGGTAGGTAGCCTAAGGTGATTTCAGCTACCTCATTGATGGCCGAGCGGCAATGCACCCACATCTCGTCGGCGATGGTGTTTGACGTAGGCATACCGGAGAGTCCATCACGTAGCTCCATCACGCAGCTTTCTGACAGTGGACAGTCGAGCTCTGAATCTTGCTAGGAATGAATGTTCGCACATCCAGGATATTGGCCACATGCCTTGCGTCAATGAGCACATTGTCGATTTAGTTGTTGGTACGACCGTGCGGTAGTCGTCAGATTGCTGAGTGGAATCTTTTGCGAGGGAGCCTCGTGCTGCTTATTATCATATTAAGTGCTGTCTGTGAGTCGGAGGCCGTTATCTGTTGTTGTCTCGTGGAGACTGTGCTTTTCCGATCACTCCGCCAAGGACGTTTTCCTTACCGATTTTGGCTTACAAATCTCCGAACACGGACGTCGTACTCCGGACAGGCTTTGTTAGGCACCATCCAAGAGGTCGGAGTAGTCTTCTTTGATAGAGTCCTCAGCCTCGTCAGTAGAGGCGTGTGCACATATTAGTGTAATGTTGTAGAATATGCTTTTATACGGTTCACAGCCAGGCGATCACTCATCGGTAGATAACCTTCGACCTTAACCGTTTTCAGACAACGAATCCGCATTACTCGCAATTCGTTGTCGCTTTTCGCGCTGTGTCGTCG
This sequence comes from Eristalis intricaria, assembly GCA_964034865.1. NCBI lineage: Eukaryota > Metazoa > Arthropoda > Insecta > Diptera > Syrphidae > Eristalis > Eristalis intricaria. Next base: position 72,215,689 of record OZ035876.1, on the reverse strand, counting down.
TTATAGGTCCATCCGTTCATCCGAGGCTTTTTTTTTCTGTCGGCGGGTTGTTAGCCATCCGCACAACCACCAGAGCGTCCGCTGCATGCATTAGTTCATGTCACAACGGGTGTTGTGAAGGCTATACAGGGGGCGCCGCGATGAGGCTGTGTGTCATCTTGATCTATGCAAAGAGAAGGATCGTTGCTGCTTCCGACAAGTTTGGAGCGATCAACAACTTTGCCCAGTGTGTATCCGATCATGTATTGTAATACCCAAATATTGAAGAAGCAAAATGGATTCCAGCTATTATATCTAAAATTATTAGACCTCGTGTGTAAGATGTAAAATTATTTTTAACAATAGCAGGCAGTTCGCTTTTCACAGCTAAGATTATCTTGTCTAGAAAATAAGTATCTGAATAATGTTCTGAGTACAAAATAATGTCAATATTGGAAACGATATAACAGTTGTTGATTACGAAAAGAAAACTTCTAACAAGTCGACATATGGAGCCTCACCCGTGAGTACTCCAAATGTAAACTTGTATATATGATAGCTTTTTTTTATGATGACGAATGATTACATTTTGCCGATAGAAGAATGAGTAAATACACAACTTTAAATCTTTGCTAAGTTCTAATTTTGAATTAGAACATTTTGTAGATGTTCAGTCCGTAAGATAAAGAACATAATAATTATGTTATTATATATATAATAATTATTATTGTGTGGCGTGAAAAAATACTGTTTATCTACTTTTCAAAATTGTTTAATTAAATTCCTTATAAGCTACATTTTCGTTTCAGAAATTATTTACAGAAAGTAATATACACAAATCGTTTTAGTGCTTTCTCCTTATTCCTTTCTTATTTACTAATTTGATTATTTTACATAAATCGTATGTTAACATTAAATGATCTCTATGTTTACATTAAATGATTTCAGTCGATATTTTGTTTATAAAACTACTATTTTTTTACAAAATTATTAAATATTTAACAAAGAAACAATGAGATGTTATTTCATGGTCTAGACCAAAATAAAATATAAAGATATGTAATATGTATAAGATATTGTTTAACCGTTTTTTACATTATTCAACTAGTTTTAACTTGCCTTTGTATATAAAAAATTTATTACTGTACATTACAAATTATATTATAACTTAGGTTGTTATATGTTCCGCATATTTTTCCTTTTCTATTTCGACCACAGGTAACTACTAGAATCGGTTTACTTTTAAAAATAATTTTAATGGAAGATTTGACTATACTTTTCTGTTTTGTTTGGAAGCGTACTAACATGAATTCTTTACAGTTTTGTGGAAAAAATATGAACTAACTGGGATTACTCCATATCAATTTGTAAACTGTACCTCATAAAAGGTTAAACGTGCACAATATGTTCCACGTTTTTGTGCACGCATTTATTACATCATGTCTACTTGGCTTTGTATTCTATACAAATAATGCAATAAATTGTGTTAGAGATAGACCGAAGTCCTTTACTTTTCATGTCCCTTTTCCTTCAATAGTTTAAAGATTCATTGACTTTGTTACATGATCAATTTTTAAAACCATGTCTGTGATTGCTTTTATATCTTCAGTGGAGGTGAAGTATCAGTCAAAAAAGGCTTTTAACGTATATACTTTCACATATGTATATATTGCACGAAAGAAAAAAAGTATACAATGTCTCAGTCTTTAGTATGAAAATTGTTTCTAAACATGATTTCCGATATTTTATGTTTGAAATATTGCGCAGATGCACCATTGGTCCATTTTTCTCATCCAAAAAGTGAAGGTACATCTTATATTTTGCCTCCAAATGAACTAGAAGCTTGAGATGCAAGAAATTGTCATCAATTTTAGGCATCGTTCACATTCGATTTTAAACATATGTATTTATCAAATTAAACTTTCGTGTCATATAAACATTCCGAGTTTTCATGATTCGAATGTTTGTTTTTTATAAGGCGAGATATAATATATTGTGATGCTTACTGGTTCAACATGTAAATGAATACAAACTTCTAAGATTGTACGGAATTTACCGATGTATCCGATTGTCTGGCTCTAACTGCCCATTTAAAAATATTTTAACGGTGCGACATCTTACGACGAGTTCATTCTAGCCTCCAACCGTGTACACCTCATTTATTTGCGCCATAGTGTTTGGAATTGTTTCATGTCCTTTGTTACATCATGAATTCCGAATATTATTGATGAACAGAAATCGAAAATATGTGCTACATTACGTCAAAGATTAGAAACAAGTTATTTCCAATGAAAATTTTAGTCTACGCGTGGGTATTAAGTAATTCATTCATTATCCTTATGACACGCAATTTTTTAAAAATTTAAAATTATATCGTTTGTCCGCATTTTGGATTTTACGGAATATCTCTCGGTTTATTGGAGCTGCATCTGGCCAGTATTTCCAATGAAAAGTTTTAAAACGTTTAAAAAACTAGTGAGCGAAAAAAGGAATCAAGGTTTCGATTTACTCTTGTATCTATATTGATGTTAGTACTGCGAAACTAACATAAAAAGCGTTTATTTCGTTAAACAATGCATGGTAGATTTATAATCAAATACATTTGTTTATATTATGTAATTCTCTAATTTAATATTAGTAGTAATAAAACATCAAAACGAAAATCAGCAAAACATTTATCAAGCGAAATTTATTGCTATTTCCGTGAAATGCATTCTGTCACAATGTTTTTAATACGTATGTTTGTTATTGTAGCAAAGGGAACATATATATGTATTTGTACTTAAATACATACTGTACAATTTGTGGGAATGAGAGAATAATGTACGAAGTGGGGTTATTCAACAGATTTGATACCCAGCTGTGGAATTAATTAGAAGCAATATTTGTTTTTGCTGCATTCGAGGATGGTTGGCAAGGTTTTAAGGTATTATTCAGGTAGTTAAATCGACTGATGGATGAAGGGATAGATGTGGGTATCAATAAAATTGTGCTCCAGGGATGAATATATGGTGTAATCTATTTTGCAAACCGATTGACTGATATCCCTGGATATTCGTCATTAACTGGTATTTTAACCATAATAAAGCGCTATGTATGGCAGTATGTCATACCTATACCGAATGGAAACAAAAAAAAACTTGAAAGTTATCGGGTCCGTTGGCGGAGTGGGTTGGTGTGTTGCTTATGCTTTTTAGAGGTTCTGTGTTTAAATCTGGTAGTACCATTTTCTTTATGCATGAATAAACTTTTTATATTCTGTTTTCTGAAGTACTCTATTTGCAATGAATATAACGAAAACTATAATGTATAAGATACAATTTTTTAATAAATTTGATGGCATACATGGGCATCATTCTTCCTGTCGTACGACACGCTTTTCTACTTGGTGTTAATAATGTGCATATTTTGGCATTGTAAGCTTTTTCTGACAGATTGCACATAATGCACTACACTATCAAATTAAAAGCAGGGACATGAAGTGGTTATTTTATGTGCAACAAACCTGGGGAACGCATTACTAAGTATGACATACGAATGTGTGCTTTGAGTATTTTTCTGTTCTCTAATTTCATTATAAGCTGATTATTCTGCAAAGTCATGACGTATCAATAGCATTTATTATTTATAATTGAATCTTGAGCTAACTTTTCATATAGTTTGGTATAAATCAGGTAACCGTGTATGTCGTCATCCATAAATTAAATAAGGTGTCATTCCGAGAGTTTGAATGTTTTGTTACAGCAAATACATGTAAATGTATCTCAACACTCAATCTCTTAAAAAGCTAATGCATCCTTTATTGAAAAGATACGCTTATAATAACAAAATAAATATATAAATTAATAACTGTGCTTGATGTGTCCCTCCAAAATACGCTTAGTTCGAATCTGTTTCACAAAACTTGTTGGTACTTATAACAAACTGTTACACTCTGCTTCCAAACAAATACCAACCTGACCTTAAAAAATATGTGCGCATATTTTGTGTGTATAACAAATTGTTTTCATTATTATTTTCACAAAAATATACACATCATTCTTATACTACCTTGGATTTATTGCCTTTTGGCCCTCGACTGAACTTAAATGGCTTCATCTTGTTGTTGGTCAGTAGTTTCATCCTCTTCCGTCTCCAGTTCTGGCTCTTCAGCTAATGTATACACTCCCGTTAGCGACAATTGCACCTGCTGCTGTGGTTGTAGAGGTTCAGTTGACGCCTGCGATGGTGGAGGCAAGCTATCCATCAATTGGGTGCTTGTTTGAAGTCCTCCCACTACCGATGACCCCGTTGTTGGCGACATAATATTATTCAGTGGTAATGACACGACATTATTCTTAAGAAGATGTGTAGTGTTATTCGGCGTACTGTTCGGATCCATAGTCATAATTGGTACCAGTTCATGATTCACATAGTCCTTGAGACTATGCATTTGGCTCATATCAGAGTCTTGGCTGAACACAATTGAGGTCGGTGTAGCTAAATAATGGATTAAGAAAGTGAAATCGGAAATGTTATGAATAAAAAAGTAGTGCAAACCTGACACCAAAGTTTCCTCGGTGGGATTCCTATGATAGAGATTCGTATTCTTTGCGAAATGTCAGGGTGGAATGTAGTAGCCAGTTGTGGCATCATCGTTTTCCAGGGACGCATTATTCTTGAACTCCACAACTACCTTGATTCTGTGTACAATCTCTTCATGCAAAACATTAAAGCACATTGCTGTCAGCGCCATTCCCGACATTATGTACACAGAACAGAACCACGTCGTTGCCGTTGACTCCTTTTTGAGGCCAGGGACTAAATCACCAAAACCAATTGTCGATAAGCTCATAAAACAAAAGTACACTCCATCAAGAATGGGCCAATTCTCCAGTCGATAAAGTACTACCGCTCCAAACATTATGTAGATGATCATCATGCACAGGCAAAGGAGGATAGGAGCCAATATGCTTAAACCATGCATTGAACCCCGAGATTCAGATGCACTCAGCGAGTCCACATCCGGCAGCATATTATTGTGATGACCAACTACGTACTGCTGCTTTTCGGGTGAATGAAAGTTGTTGTGTAACGAACCAGGTCGCACATAAAATGGTTCGTTCATGGCACTTTGCTGAGCGCGTATCTCTTCCTGTTGTCGTTTCCTTTTCATTCTACGTTCTTTTTCAGCCATCCGCTTTTCGTCGTAGCAACAGTACCCACAATTGGAACACAGGCAGCAGCAAAGGGCTCGCGAGAACACCTCTCGGGCAACTTTTGCTAATACACCTCCAGTGCTAGATAGGTAGACCAACGTCAAAGGTATGCCCAGAATTGCATATACCAGCGTTACCAATCGACCCAATGTTGTTTTTGGAGCAATATTCCCATATCCTAGGATGAAAAAATAACATACAAAAGTGCATCAATGGTTAATGTGTTTTGTGAAGAGATATTTCCCTCTAAATTTGGGGATATTTCTAATGCGGTAACCAACATTTGTATTCACTTTCGAAAATGTTCACAAATGTAGAATGGAAAATCAATTTTCTGCTTTTCCACCCTCCCCTGAAGAAAGTAATTTGTGTTGGATTTAAACGAATTCATTTGAACTAATTTTATTGCTATTCCCGGATAATGGAAGGTAATAAACAACCCACATTTGAAATTCGATTTGAGTTTGGAATTTTAAAAGCAAAATCCGATTAGGATTTATTTCGATGATTGCCTAGATGTTTTGTAAGCACCACCATTGGGTTCTCTGTATATCAAACGCAAAAGCGTTTTGTTTCTTATCATTAGCAAAGTAGAATAAGGAAAAAGTGAAATATGTAATATGATTTCAATTAAGTTTACTGTCGGCGTTATAATATAATATATTTATATACATATATAGGTATAATTTGTGTTTTTTGAGAGATGGGTAACTATGTTACACTCGAAATAACTTTAATCGAATTTATTCAGCGAAGTTTATTCGTTATTTATGACTTAAGATTCTTAAACACTTTGATTTGGAAATTTTAACATGAACAACTTTTTGCAAGACCGATGGAAACGTAGGCATATGACTATATCTAAATCACTGTACTGTATTCATGTACGTTTGATTCTAAGATGTACAGATCATTTGTCCAGATTGGATCCTTGCACAGCGGTAGTACCTACCACAACTTCCAATTAAAATATTAGTTACCATTGTATCACTTGAATTGGTGTACTTTATCCATATATATTATTAATGTATGAACATTTTATAATTTTTCCTTTTGTATATTTTCTATCAAAATGACGTAATTTATAATAAACTTAAATTTTGGCTTCATAATAAATAAAGTTCAAATGAATATTGTAATAAAAATGTTCACACATAATTGTGTCATGTGCATATAAAATATGACACAATCAATCCATTAATTTTATTGTTTCGAAACGCATTTTACCAATTGTACTTACCAATTGTCGTTAAAACTGTCAACGAATATAAAAATGCTTTCGCAAAATTCCATTCGTATTTCTGACGATCGGTCGGGTGTGATAATAACAGAACAGCTTCTGTAGCTGGACTATTGCCCTCCAAATTTGATAAGATAACATCTTCACTCAGTCTCTTTACTAATTGGTCTTGGAATTTAGCAATTTCTAAAGCTGCTAATCTAGAAATAATAACGTTTTGAAAAAAATGGATCTTTGCATGCGCAGCATTGTGTAAACATACTTTGTCCAATTTTCCTTATATAAAATATTTAAGGAGACGGTAATATCCCAGATATTTTCAATGGTTCTCTGCCGAACATCATACGTGTCCGCTTCTATCGTCGATTGTGAATCAACTATCCCATTCAGATATATACCACTCACACTATTGCTGCTACTGCCAGTAATACTGGAATTATCTACACGACGTTGGGGAAGATTATTACTACCGCTCTGCCGCTTTGTTGATGCCAACGTCCTTTGTTGATTATGTAATAGTGAATAGTCTTCGTTCTCAATAGTCAGGAATATGAAAGAACCTGAAAGAAAAGTAAAATAACGCAAAGTTTAGTAAAAACAAGAAAGGATGAAGCAGTGTTTGAATGACTAAAATAATAAGAAATAATTGCTTCCAATAAACACTCCTTGCACTTTTCCATGCCCGAGTATGTTTGATAGATACACGGCTTGAATTGTTTGGTTTTTTATGAAACAGCGGAAAGTTAAGGATGGGTAAGAAACTCAATAAAACATAAATACCTACATTCATTGGTTTCTCACTCCCCGCTTTTAGAACGCGAAATTATATGTATGCATATTTATATGAATGTACAAAAACATGCACATGGATATTCGCATTGACTATGAGATGAATGTTTTAAGTTTATTTTGACGATCCTAACTACTTCATGAAAAAATGGCGCCCAAAAAATAATGCGATGAAGCTTAGAATAGAAAATAGTCTTATATTTGTAATGATAAGGAACTGCATCATTTTGTTTTTGCTTCGGATTGATTTTTTTTAACTTCATTCGCATTTTGATTCACACAATCAGTTTCACGCTTAACATCATGAAGTGTGGCACATGCGAATGAAATGGTGTGTGTGCATAAAATCTCAATATGCTATAACGAGGGTTGTCCTTCGTATTTTTTTTTAATGTGATACATATTACTCCTTGATCCATTGAGCCTGCATTTGGTCCGCGAAGCCACAGTCCTGGGGTAGCCAGGACACCCTTTCAATAAAACATCACAACATTTATTATCATTTCAATGTGAAACATAAACAAATGTTGTTTACCAAACCGAACATTTTCTTTCTTCACTTATTTCCTCATTACTTTCCATACCATTTTCCTAAGCTCTCTCAATAACAAATGCATGAACTAAGTTTCAGTTACACAAACGATGTTCTACCAAAATTTCCACTATCTGAAAACAGTTTAAAAGAAGTCATATTAATCGGCAGATTCTAATATTTTTGCCTATTACGCCTAAGCGGCCATATTTATTATATTATTCAAAGAATTCATAAAAAGGAACACAATATTACACAATAACGAAATAAAAGTCACTTCTTAACAATTCATCAATATAAACGCACGCGTTTTATTTTCGCTCTATACGAATCGGCCTATTTTTGTACGTACGTCTATTTTGCATAAAATATAAGTTGCGAAAAATAATTCGATTTTTTCAAAGGGTATTTGCATTTTAATCTCAATTGTAAACTGAATTTTGCAGTAACCGAAATTTGTAACTTTTATGCGTATTTGCTTTTTTTATAGGCCAATCTCAGAATTACATTTGTCGTATTCCCAGTTGCCTTCCTAAAGTATGGAAAGCTGGCTTAAAAGAAAAATTACTGAAGACGTTGACTCCAATACGAAAAAAACTTTGGTGAAGACAGTAAAACTGTATACAATGAAAGTGTTCCTCTGAATATCTTCCGTTTGGATTTGGGTGTTCAGGTAGATTCAAATGGTGAAGAAAAGCCACAGTGAGTCTTGCGCTGCGTGTTTTGAGCAAAGAATCGATGAATCCTGCCAAATTAAATCGATATTTCGAAGCAAAGCACAAGGAATACAAAGATAACCCTCATGATTATTTCAATATACAATTACAGGAGTTACAGAAGAATCAGAAGTCTCTATTTAAATATGTTACAGGAAGAAATGAAAATGCTGTATTTGCCCAAGTTTTCCTGATGGTAGGTAAACTGTCTGATACTCTTACTCATACTAACGGTGATGCCTGTCCCGCTCACCGGTCGAGCTTAACACGAAGGAACTTCGAGCAAGTCATCAGTGGCCTTGTGAGCCGTTATTGAACGTCTCAGCTCTCAAAGGAAAGGTTCGTGAGCCAGTTGAGAAAGTTGCCATGGGTATCTCTTTGACGAAGCAAAGAGCATCAAGAACTGTGACCCTTTTAGACGGGTGAAGACTCTTCCTGTCCTGATAGAGTAGATGCCATTAGGAGGTAGAGTCGGGATCTTAAAGCTCGAGCTTGAAATGTTAATTTTGGCCCTAGTGCAGGTGTATGCACCAAGACTAGAGTCAGATGGGAGATTCAATATCATACACAGAGTCAAATTCAAGGATTGTGCGTTGCCTTCCAATGAGGTAGACATCTTGCGCAGGTGGAGCGATCACTTCTCGGAGCTGCTCAATCCCGAAGAGGCCACTGAGGACGTCTCTCTCGTATTTCTGTAGCATGGGAACGCGGTTCGACACCTGGTCATTAGAAAACTGGGGTGATTGTTCCTCTTTTTAAGAAGGTGGACAAAAGAGACTGCTCCAGCCACAGGGGCATATCTCTTTTAAGACTTGGGAAAGTCTACGCTGAGGTTTTGGAAGCGCATTTTGGATCCATTAGCCCAGAAGGGGGGATAGACAGTATGGCTTTCGCCCCGGCAGCTTTCACTCTAAGAATGATACCTTAGAAGGCGTATGACCGTGTACTTCGACAAGCTGTAGTAGCTGTGTTCGTGTTAACGGTCTAACTAAATCAACACCATTCACGGTGTGCGTTCGGGAAGTTCTAAGGGCGGGGCGTCGGCTACGAAATGCCCATTATTTGAATCCCCAAACCAAATTCCCCAAGGTTTAACCTGCTTACCCGACTTCGTCTCTCCACTAAGGATATGTGAACAAGTGTTAGGCAGGCGCCTGGAGCTAAATTTTAATAATATTACCAAGTGTTATTGACCATTGTGGCCATATGGCCTGTGGGCTTATGACCCTGCACTGGCATTTGCTTGCGGATTTTGGACTTGGCTTGGGGCTTATAAAATTGTGTATTTTTCAAAAGGGGGGGATTTTGCGTTTTGGGGACTTTTCACTTGGGTATTACGAATGTCACCTTCTTCAAGGATGCGTCTTGTGACCTCTCCTTCTCAGTGTTTCTATGGAATGGATGTTACAGCGAAGCGAGGAATGTTTCACATTGGGAGAGTTGAGGATATGTCATCTTCTTTTTAGAATATTTAGTTATTCTTACATCTTCCCAGCGGGAACTCCGTGATTTTTATGCTGCAGTGGCTTACAGCACATCACCCGGAGGCCACTTTCACTTCTTTCCTCTATTAAATATTATTATTTTTGTACCATATGCTGTAATATTAGTTTTGTTTTTTTGTAAATAACTATGAAATCGGTAAAATTATGTTATAAGAGCAAGTTTAATTTGTAAGAAAAATGTACAGCCCTTCATGTTTTGAAACAACAAAGAAACCAATCAAGAAGTGCCCTTTTGTTCAAGTTGATGATGAAGGATAACGTGGACAAATCAGAGGTTATGGTAATTTCCAGAACGCATGATTAATGCACTCTATATGTTAGTGGAGTCCCGTTGTACCAGGTGGAGAAGATAAAGTATATCGGGGTCTCCTTTACGAGTGAGTAGGATTGGTCAGGCTGGGTTAGTTTTGACACAACTTGAGAGATCAGCAATCGGGATAACCGAGCTTTGTCTGAAAGCTGAGTTTGTGGCTTATAACTAAGTATTTGTTTCAACTCTCACCCATGGTCATGAAATTTGGGTAATGACCGAGAGAATAACGGCTCGAATACAATCTGCTAAGATGAGATTTCTTCGTGCTACTGTGGATGAGGTGGTTGGACCAAGTCCATAAACTCGCCTGGTTACGTTTGAATACCAAGAGTTGATGGTGGAGGATCGAGTTGCCTGCAGATCTCTCATGCGTGCTTTTCTCCCCAGATGCAGGTCAGAAGATGATGATGAGAACCTGATTTAAGAATTCAGTAATGTTCGTTTGATCTAAATATTGAAAACTTGGTAGGTAAAAAACAACACCAGCCATCACAATAATTATTTTATTTATTGCTTATGTACTTTCAATAACATTTTGATAATAGATATTTTTATAAAAACAATATTTGTATATTTATAAATGTAACGTTTTTAGTTTTTTTTTGATAGCCACGTTTTATATTTAAACTTATGTGTGAGAGGGGTTCCCCGACTAGTAAATTTGTTGATGGGGTTCCGCACACGCTCAAAGGTTGAGAAACGTTGCATGAAACTTGTTGCTGACAGGACTGAATGCCATGCAGAAGATAAGGTAGTAGATGAGAGGGAAAATTATATTTTGGTAAACCTGAAGGCATTTTAGGGGAATTTTCCACAATTTGTATCTTTACTGTTTTATTTGGATTCGAAAAAGAATAAAGCGACTTAATTCTTAGATCTTCTTTAAAGATCTTAAAAATCCTCTTTTATTAAAAATAACATTTCTAAAAATTAAGTTAATAAGTAAAACGTCGAATATCAACACCAAATATCAATGATGTCAAAAGATCCAAGGGATGCAGATTGCTTAGCATGAAGCAAATTACCAGCGTGGACGACATGGTGAGATGCGACATTTGTAAACTGTGGGGCACATTTTAGTTTCGCAGGAGTTCATTCAACGTCTATTGCTGATCGTTCTTGGAGCTGTAGTGTCTGCACATTTATAGGGGTTACATGAGTGGCAGCAGGAAATGGTGATCAGGACGCAAGACATGACGATAAAAATGCAACGTCTCACAAGGACTTGGTTTGGCGCTCGGTTGCTTCATCAAATCGGAGTAAAAGATCATTGCAACAACTACAACTCATACGCCTGGAGGAACAAAAGAAAATAGATGACGAGTTCCCGAGGAAAAAGTTATATCTTTTGGCATTACAAGTGGATGATAGCGACGAGGAAAAAGTGTTGCAAACACTCGTATTACTCGTATCAACGAATGGGTTCAAAAGTCTGCAGAGAAGAAAAAAGACTTAAAACTGAGAACGAAGGAGATTGCTTCGTGACAAGTATTGGTGCAGGAGCTATCTATATTTACCGGTAAACCCGAAGAGTGGCCATTATTTATGAAAATTGAAAATACTACGAAGTGCGGTTTTACATTCTAAGAAAATATAAGGCGTTTTCAAAGGACATTAAAAGGAAAAGCTCTGGAAGTTGTAGGAGCACATATACTATTACCATCGATGATAGAAGATAGCACACACGCCTCGCATCTGTAATTGAAGATGCGTTGCCCCGCTCCACCAAGGCCAGCATCTCAAATATCAGAACACCGCAGTTCCATTGCCCGTGCTTCTTGAAACAATAAGCGACGCACAAGTCGGCAAATAATTTCAACATGTGCACTTATCACTTTTTGAATTAAGGAAGATTCATAGAAGTCTACCTTAAAGTCATCCAAACGGAGTGGAGTAGTAATGATTAATTCAGAATCATAAATAATTAACTATAAAAATGAACTTTGTGTTAATGTGAATTTAAGTAACTGATTAGTGTAAAAGTAATTTAATGTATTGAAATATTATTTCAAAAACTGTTTAAGAAGACTGTACGATGTTAAAAGGAAACTAAATCAAGTGATTGTGATGAAATCAGGAACAACTACAGTACAACTAAGTCGCCTACAAAGCACCTCGCGTTGAAAAATTCGCTCCAGTCTCTATCAATCATCTTATTGATTCAGGCAACGCCACCCTCGATTTAATCAAATCACTATCCGAATTTAATGGACTGCTTACCCGGCATGGCGAACAGCCGCCAATTTCAGAGGGATCAAAAAAATACTACATAGCAGAAATAAAATTACTGGCAATGCTAATGCCACATTATCAGCAGTTAACACAGTGCTTAGCTTCAAAGCGATCATAGCTAGAATTGACCAAACTTACAAAAATAAAAAGCCGATTCACGTGCTGCAAAATGAGCTTAGCATTCGAAGATAAAATAATCTGTATATTATTGATCATTATGCCTTAGTTGACAAGCAGTTAACACTCATAATTAATAATCAAACAATGACACACAGTTCAAACTATGATATTATTAATGCTCTTAAGGAGCGCGCAAGGGAAAATGCTCTTAGAGTTTTCATTTCTGGACTTCGCCGTCCTATATGTGATATGCTTTTCTCATCGAAACAGGGAACATCATATAACATGGCTCTTGGTAAATGAATATCACCATCGGCACCATCATCGCTGTCAAGCGACAGTTCTAAAAGAGGTACGACAAAGGTATCATATTTCGAAACTTAGGGCGTTTGTGAAGTCTGTTCGTTGTTGTCAGAGATGTTTTATCATCCCAGTTGCACTGAAGTCTCCCGAGATGTCACCTGTACCGACGATTGGCAGCATATGTGAACCCATTCACTTTCACTGGCGTGGACTGTTTTGGCCCTATCATGATAAAATGTGGAAGAAGATATGAGAAGAGGTGGGGTGTAATTTTTACCTACCTAACCATAAGAGCTATACATATAGAGTTTGTGGGCCACACAATGTGACAACCGATTCAGCAATAATGTGCGTTCGAAACTTTATAAATAAAAGAGGAATTCCCAGACAAATTTTCTCGGACAACGGCACATATTTAAAAGCTGAAAATAAACTGCCTGACGCTTCAGATGAAAACCCGAAATCATCAACTTCATGATGAATACCTACAATCTGTACTCATCGAAATTGAATCGATCATAAATTCTCGTCCACTCACTTAATTGTCTATAGAGATGAATGACCAGGAGGCGTTAACGCCTAAACATTTTTTTCTTAAAAATTATTTAACAAATTTCCAATTTGTTCTGGAAGCGATGGATTCGGGAATATCTTCTACGCTACAAGGAAGTCTAACTGGTTCGAAAAGGTAAGCTGAGAACTTGCCGAAGAACACTTGGCCAAATGGAATCGTCATCAGTACAGTCAAGGAGAAAGATGGTTAGGAGGAGTGAAGGTACGTACCGTAAACGGTATTTACGAATGCCAAGCAGTAAAATTGGCCATATTGGATGTCAGAAAAACAGAATCGGTGAAGCAGCAGCAGAAGCTGCTCCTCACCTGGAGGGGAGAAATATTGCTGACAGGACTGAATGCCGTGAAGAGGATAAGGTAGTAGATGAGAGGGAAAATTTCATGTTTGGAGTTTCCCAGAATTTGTATCTTTACTTTTTATTTGGATTCAAATGCAATAAAGCGACTTAATTCTTAGTTCTTCTCTAAAGTTCTTAAAAATCGTCTTTTATTAAAAATAACAGAACTAAAGAATAATGTCTTGTGCTTCTAACGTTCAGGAGAAACTTTGGTCGTCTTCTGCATACTACTAATTTTTGAACTTGGGTCTATTATGATACAAACAAAATTTCCGAAACGAAATTTTTATGACGTGCTAGTATCTAAGTCTTTGGTTATACCGTTGAGGTAGTTGTGGGTACATTAAGTGGATTTGGTGTACACATAACGATACCGATTTATTATCAACATAAAAATCGGATGTGTAAACAATCGTTCTTTTTAATATTGCAGATATATACTCTAACCCAAACTAGGAGGAAATGCAAACTTTGCTATTACCAGTCAAACAATCAATCAATCGTCATGATATCACGGCACGTGTGTTCCAACAAAAATTGAAATCATTGATTGATTTAATCGTAAAAAATATATGTACATATCTCACTTTCTGGTTTGGTTTGAAGTTAAAATCTGTCCAGAAGCAATTGATTTCACCCGAATACAACTGGATGGTGCAGTTAACTAACAACCGCCTGCCCTTGGTAAGTTCGCTTCGAATCCCGGTGAAAGCAAAGTTAACACACTTGTGTTGGGATCTAATTAACGGGCCTGTCCCTGGAGTAGTCGAGTACTGGCAGTAGTCGGACTGTAGGCAACACAATGAACCAACATGGCCTGAGTGTGCTGGTGAATTCACTAGCAGCCTCCTACCTAAGCTAGAATTGTTTGATATTGTTTTTTTACCAATCACATGATTCACGGACCGTGCGGTGAGTTTTACATGACATCACTGAGCATGGAAGTTGGGAAATGTAAGAAGTGTTTCCCAAAGTAATATAGAAATGATTATTAATTATGATTATTTAATCGTCCACAAAAAGGGTTCTGTCACACGAAATTATTTACAAACACTGATTTACTTCTTAAATTTGCTAATAATAATATGGATAGCACTACAGGCCATAGAGGGCCAGGGCCTAGCCTACAGCAACCATTCGTGTTGTGTCTGCAACTGTTCTTTCACGAGAAGGTAACTATAAACTTATGCCGACTCCGAACGGCAATGTTTAAGAAACTTTTTCTAGATAATTATTACTCTTTGAGCATTGTCAGTGAATCGAAAGTGGTGGGACCGTGGAAACGGTGGACCAAGGCAACGAGATTCAGTTGTGTAGGGGCATTGTGTATGAAATCTACTATCATCAGAACTGAGTGAAGAAGTTGGCGATGTATTGTATTGCGTGGACATTGTTGAGTTAATCAAGGGGACCAAGGATGAAGTAGTGTTTAACCATTCCTCCAGAAGTTTTCGTTCTAAGTTATCTTGCTGTTCCTCTAGAGCTTTCTTGATCTCGTACTTCTGGTCCCCTAGTGATTGCTGCACACATCCCAGCCATCCGCGCACACAGCCGAGCGATTGATGCATTTGCTGTTTTTGATCTTGTGGTGTATTTTTCGTTCTCTTGGTGTATTTGCTTTTGTTCTTGGAACAAATTTTGGATCATCGCTATTACCTGTGCCCGATCAACCGGGACCATACTTTCCGGTGATTCCGCAGAGGTCTTACCTTCATATGCGTCACGCAGCCGTTGTCGCATTTCAGCCTTTCCTGCGACTGTAAAAAAAAAGCTGTTTCAAATACACAAATTTCACCATTGCCGCACGATCC
The DNA here is from genome assembly GCA_964034865.1 of Eristalis intricaria. Lineage (NCBI taxonomy): Eukaryota > Metazoa > Arthropoda > Insecta > Diptera > Syrphidae > Eristalis > Eristalis intricaria. Next base: position 72,200,040 of record OZ035876.1, on the reverse strand, counting down.
CACTTCTGAGACCAAATGTTACGTTTTCATGAAATGAGTCTACGTAAAATTAATCAAGTGTCCACAAAAAGGGTTAAATCAATGGATTGCGACGAATGAAACACAAAATTTCAATTATACAATACACGAATTTATTTACAATCATTAGTTTAATTAGAGGCTTGTGTTTTTTAGTATAGTCCAGAGAGCCATCTTCTTCTTCTCCGGGGTGGACCTGGGCCTCAACCAGTAAGCCTCTCCAGCCAGCACGATCTATAGCCAGCTGTCTCCAACTGCGCGCACCAAGTTGGTTGAGGTCCTTCTCCACCTGGGTCGCCACGGAATCGATGGGTGTCCTCTATTGCCACTGGTTTGGATTCGAAGACTCTTTGGGCTGGAGCCGTGTTGTCCATGCGCTCTATAGGCTCTATAGTCGCTCCATCTCCAATAACTATCAACGCAGACAGGACCTAAGATTGAACGCAGAACTTTTCTCTCGAAAAGACAAAGTGGTTCTTCACCCGGCTCCGCACCATAGAGCAGGACAGGGATGATCAAGGTGTTATATAATGTTAGCTTGGTCCTTCGAGAGAGGACTCTACTACTCAATTGCCTCTTGAGCCCAAAGAAAATGCTATTGACAAGAGTAAGTCTGCGTTTAATCTCTCGATGTCGATGGTACTGGTGTTGTTCGTACTGTTTACTTGCGAGCCGATGTAGACGAAGTCCTTCACTACCTCGAAGTTATAGCTGCCTATGGTGACGTTTTGGCCAAGTCGTCGATGTTGTGAGTCCTTTCCTGACAGCATATACTTCGTTTTGCCCCCGGTCACCGCTAAATTTTTTTTTTTGGCCGCCTCCGCTTTAATACCAGCAAACGCTTCATTGACGGCTCGCTGTGTTCGACCAACCACGTCAATGTCATCTGCGTATGTTAGCAGTTGTACGGACTTTTGGAAGACCGTGCCTCTTGTGTTAGCTTGTGATTTCTGCACGATCTTCTCAAGAATAATGTTGAAAAAGTCACATGACAGCGCGTCGCCTTGTCTAAAACCTTTTATGACATTGAAGGCCTCGGTGATCTCGTCACCGACCTTGATGCAGCAGCGAGAATTCTCCATCCACATCCCGCACAACATGACGAGTTTGGCAGGAATGTTAAAACTACCTATGCACGCTGTCATATGCGGCCTTGAAATCGACGCATAAGTGGTGGGTGTCGATCTGCATTTCCTGGGTTTTTTCCAGGATTTGCCGTAATGTGAAGATTTGGTCGATGGTGGACTTCCCCGTCCTAAAACCGCACTGATAAGGACCTATCAGGTTGTTGACGAATGGTTTCAGGGCGATCAGTTTAGTTCAAATCTGTTTAATGAATTAGTTCGTTCTTCTAGTTCATTTAGTTCAATGTACTTCACTGAACAGGAAATATAGTCGTGTGCGATTTTAGTTGACGGTGAGGAATCGATAATAATCGATCATTCCCGAAATATGGTTGTTGTACACCGCTCAGTCAATGTCACATCCACGCCATACATGAAATACATGGAATTATATACAAATAGTAAGTGAGGCAAATAAAGCCCACGTGGGTAATATGGTTAACACATATATTTCTTAAAAGTGTAATAAAAGGTATGTTTTCATAACTGTTTTCATAGTGAGCTTCAAGCAAGTTTCTGAAGTCTAATGCATCTATGGCGCGAGCTCGCGTACTATGTGTTGTATGGTCAATGTTGGTACAAGAAGACTGTACAGGCAAGGAGCATGTAAAGTATGTGAGTTTTGTTGCAGTTAAACCTAAAAATCATAACCAGATCATATTTAACAAACACAATATGATGTGTTAGTCTTTTCAGTATCTTTTTGTTACGTATTGTTGAAAATAGCTATTTCATGTGATATTGTAACTTGGCTTCACTTATTGTGCGTTACAACAGAATTTAAGTGTAACATCTATTTAAATTCATTCGCCAATAAAGTTTAACTTCCACACGTTATGTACCCAAGAGTGCTCTTTAAAAAGTTTGATTTTTAAATTGAAAATTAATTATTTTCAAATAGAGAAATTGGACGAATCCAATTACGATGTGTGGAGCATACAAATGAAGAGTGTTCTAGTGCAGACAAGATTCTGGGAAGTTGCTTGTGGCAATGTGAAAAAGGAGTCCATCGAGGATGCTGCAGAAAATGAAAAAATTCATTCCGACGATCAGAAAGGTTCTCGAAAATATAATCTTAAGTAAAGCCTGCGCAATTGTTTTATATAAAAACCGCAAACCTCCCGACCGCGTTCGAGGCATGGAGAAAACTAAAGAAATGTATGCGCCCAGATGTCCAATCCAAAAAGTGTGTCTCTACAAACGTCTAATAGGTCTCCTCATGGTAGATGTGTGTAATATGGTGCAGCATTTGAATTCGTTCCTTGAAGTGACAGAAAAATTTTCTGAAGCTGGAATTGAAATGGAAGATGAGCTTCTTGTTCTTATATTGTTGTCCAGTTTGTCCAAGAGTATGAAAACTTTGTCATCGCAATGGAAACACGGGACTCGTTGCCTAAATTCAGCGTCATCAAACAAAAACTTCTCGAAGAAGCAGAGAGAAGAAAAGAAGACGTTTTGGCTTGTTTATGGTAGGTGAAATCGTTAAGCAAAGGATATTCGTTTTACAGAGTAAAGGTGACTTGTGGCACAATAGATTTGGTCACATTAATTACAAGTCCCTCCATGAATTGTATGCGAAAAGACTGGTAAAAGCGTTAAATGTACAAAATATCAAAGAAGAAGTATGTAAAACTTTCATAGTTAGCAAGAAACATTCATTGACTTTCCTAAATGGCCAGAAAAAAGACCAAAGCAGCTACCAGAACTTGTCAATTCGGATGTATGTGCGGACTGTTCGACACGGAATCACTAGGCAACTCCAGATATTTCATCACCTTCATAGAAGATATGTCCCGAAAGATATAAGTGTGTTTTATGAAGGACAAAGCGAAGCCCTTAGTAAATTCATTCTCTTTTGCCTCTAAGTTGAGCTGCAAACGGAACGTCGACCGTTTGCCGCTCAACTTGGATAAAAACTTTACGGACGGACAACGGAAAGGAATACGTGAATGCTGAATTTGATTTTTTCCAGAGACAACTTACTCCCATTTACACACCTCTACAGAATGGCGTTTCTGAGCTCGCCAACAGAACATTAGTTCATTCCAGTGTTGAAAAGAGTCTAAGGGCAGAAGCTGTGATGACGGCGGCTTATATCAGAAACAGATGTCCAACTAATATACTCAATGGTAAAACTCCGTTTGAAATATGATTTGATAAGAAACCAAACGTGCAACATCTTCGTACATTCGGTTGTGGAGCTGTTAGCATGAAGAAACCAAATCGCGGAAAATTTGAAGCAAAAGGTGAAACATATTCAACAGTTACAAAAGCATACCGGCTTTTTGGTAGACATACCAAGAAAGTCGTAGAGCGGAAAGACGTCGTTTTTGATGAAAAACTTTCCGAAACACGGTGAAAATTGATGGTGAAAATTGTCACTATACGGATGCTTATATTGATTCAGTTCATAATGTTGATTATGATGCTGCAGAAACAGAGGAAAAAGATTATCGAGTTTTGAGATGTGGAAAAAGTTATAATAAACTTCAGATAATGACATTCATATAAGGCCAGATTGGTTACGATTACCAAGAAACATTTTCACTAGTAGCCAGATACTCAACAATAAGAATGTTAATGGCTTTGACAGTGGAATGGAAAACGCATCTACACCAAGTCGACGTTGAAATCGTATATTTGAACAGCGATTTATGCGAAGAAATGTACATAAAACAATCCGAGTACTTTGTAGACAACAAAAATCCAAGTAAGGTTTTGCTACTGAACAATGCAAATTACGGTCTGAAGCAGGCAGGTAGAGAATGGAATACCAAGTTCGATAGCGTTTTGAAAAGCATGGTAAAATGATACCTACCTGTATCTTTCAAGACAAAGCAAGGCATTTATAATAATTGTAGTATATGTGGACGATTTATTGATCTCATGTAAAAACTTGACGAGTGTATTTGATGTCAGGAAAAATCTGTGTGCTAAATTTGACTTGTACGACAAAGGTGCAGTTCATGGTGATGATGGATGGTGTCGCGGGAGATATCAAGATGAGTGAGAAGCAATACATAACAGATATCCTCCAACGGTTTAGTATGGACAAGTGTAAAAGCGTGTCGGTTCCCTTAGATCCTGGGCATAGGCTGATATGCAATGGTGAGTGTCAGAGAGTTGATAAGAACCAAGATCAATCTATGAATGGTGTCTTAATGTATCTCGCCATAACAACGCGGCCAGATATTTTACACTCCGCCCGAAAAATGTCGCAATCCAACACAGATCCTGACATAGAAAATCTTCAAGCATTTAAGCATATCTTTAGATACCTATCCGGAACTTGTGAGAAGAAACAAAATTATTTCATGTGTGGCTACGTTGCACTGAACTTATTTCATGCGTGCAGCACTGAAACATAATATATTGCTGTGTCGGAAGCTGCGAAGGAATCTGATGGCTGCAAGGAATCAAATGACGAAGCAGTAGTAGTACACATCGACAACCAGGGCGCAGAAGTTGGTAACTAATCCAGTATTTCACAGGTGAAGTAAACATATCGACATAAGATACCATCACATCAAGGAAGTAATAAATAGTCAGCAAATTATATAAGAATACTGTCCATCATAAGATAATTTTGACAAATAATTTAGCGAGATTTAAACACGATAAATGTAATAAGCTTTTAAATTGAAATTAACGATTTTCAAATTTAAATTTTATAGAACGATTTTATTGAATAATGTTTTTGAAATGAAAGAATCTATTTTGGTTTTCAAAATGTGATGACATCCACGTTGATAGGGCGTGTTGAAAAAAGCTGGCAATACCCAGCGTGTATGGCACAACCTATTTCATATGATATTGTAAATTCGTCTAACTTATTGTACGTTACAACAGATTTCAAATGTAACATCTTTTAAAATTCATTCGCCAATAAAGTTTAACTTCAATATGTTCTTTAAAAAATATTTAATAGCAATTTATGTGCAAGAAAGAAAGAATATTGGGAGGCATAAATATCGGAACGGCTTCCGAAACAGCACAGCTCAGTTTGGGAATTTATATACCGTGTTCAAAGTGTTAACCGAGTCAGCCTGAAAGGCACCAATGAGTCTTATAGTAAGGTAATACTGGTAGTTAAGAGAAGTAAAGTAAAATAATAAAACCAGTGCTTGTAAATAATGCGTATTGTACAAGTGAACTTTTGCATTTCATTCATCACAATCCAGTGATCGAACTTTTTGTGGACAATTGATTAATCTTACGAGACTCAAAAACCGTAAGAATATAAAAGCCAAAACTACAATAGCAGATCACATGGAATCATGTATTTGTCGACATGCCAGCGGAAAATTCCAAATCTAAATGATATAGTTTTAGTGATGATTTTTAAATGTGTTACAAGGCTTAAGAATGAAACCATTATTTGTAAATAAATTCGTGTAGGTAGAACATAAGTGAAGCTTCCTATTTTATTCGTGAACACTTTAATTGATAGTACGCAGTCTCATATCTGCAAGTAATAATATGCAAAACTATCTTAATCCTAAAATCAAATTTTTCACCAAAAACAGTTCCACCTATGGGGGCCAAAAAAAATGCTCTGTCAATGCTCAACGTTTAAAAAAATTCAACTAAATTGGTTGATATTTACTGGCGGTAGAGGGAACATACGCATTTTGCTACTTAATACGGACGGACTTGCAAATTTTATGTGGTTATGATAATTTGTTTTCTAGAATATAAAACCGAATAGATGAGCAACATATTTATAACCGTTAAGTCAAACATTTTATTTCCAAGCAACTCAGTAATGCTTGTTTGTGTGTACGAAACCGAGCCAAATTGAAACAGAAAAAACCTGGACGATTCATTCAAATGGTTTGATCGGAATTGGTAATAGAGGTTATTATTTTTTTCTATGAAAGTGCTTTAGTGTTTGTGTAATAAATTATCTTGCTGGGTGGTTTTTTTGGGCTTTTTTCGACAAAGTTTCTTGTGTGTGATTCTTGTGCTAACAGTTGAAATGAGTACACATGTTATGATTCCTGTCGGGAATTCTAGAATCTATTAATAATAAAGCGCTATGTATGTAAGTATATAAAAATGTAAGTTTGTCACAGTCACCGCTAAACCGAATGTGGTTGAAAAGACTGCAACTAATGTGGTTCCTTGGCGGAGTGGGTTGGTGCGTTGCTCGCGATTCTGCAGGTTGTGCGTGAGAATCCGGCTGGAAGGAATTTATTTTTTTGTTCTTATAGGCAATTACATTTTTTGCTTTGGTTTGTATGAATAAACATTTCATCTTCTGTTTTCCTAACACCCAGTTTAACAGTGCAAGTTTAAACTCCTCTTTTGGTTTCAGTTCAACGTGAGTTTCTTTCCTTGAACTGTATCAATCAAAAACTGATGTATCGATAATTGAATTTATCCTTTCTCGTTTTTCCTTATATTACTTTTTTATTTTCGAAATTTGATGAAAAATGCTTTTTCCCTTTTTATGCAAAGAAACTTATTGCTTTTCACTGGTCATACTCAGAGATGGATTGTCTAAGGTGATTTAATTATTTATTTTATTTTTTCTAATATACAAAGCGAGATATATCTTACAATAGAGTTATACAATTAAAAAAAAATTAAAAGAATATACAAATAATACATATCAATCCTAACTTGTAGTTTGTGTGGAATGATGCAGCAAATTTATTACTTGAGTAGAATATGCACAATTTGATGTGGGGGAAGCATCGTTTTAAGAATAAAATAAAAAATAATAATAAATAAACATAATGTTTACAAATTGATTTCGACTTGATAAAAGTGTATTTGTATCACAATTCAAGGAATACAATGGCTACAGTAAACAACTTACCTATATGAGAAAAACAATTAGAGATTTAATATCGAATATTACTTTAGTTTTTGTGAATAAATTGACATTAAACATATGTATTAACTAATGCTGATATTTAGGATATAACTCAACATTTGAGCAACGATACAAGAGGACATATTTATTATTTAAGTATGAGTTGACATGTGTGATTATTTGGACTGGGAATGGTAGTTTACTGAATATTAATTGGGCTATAGAAGTGAAGAAGTGAAGTGAGAAAAATATGTTTTGCATACGATTGGAACATTGACAAGATTCGTGGTATTTTTACGAAGACTATAAAATTAAATGATTCTAGTAGGAATATTACAGCTTATCTTAAAAAATTCTTTTAATACTTTAAACTTAAAGACTTTAAACTTTTTTTAAACTTAAAGATATAGATGTATCTTAACGGCAGAATACACAGGTCTCTAAAAATGAGTAACTTATTATTATTTTTATTATTCGTTACAAATAATCATGAGTACATGTTTCTGGGCAATTAACAATGGACTAAATGAGTTATTGTACGAACCACCCCAACATGAGATACCATATTGTAATTTAGAGTGAGCATTGCCATAATAAACAGTTTTTAATACTTTAGCGGGACAATGTTGCTTAATTAGATACATTTTACGCGTTACTAGGCATTTATAGTGATGCACCGATGCTATGTTAAAACAATTTTCAGAACAAAACGAGCAACGAATGATTTTAAATGTTATTTGATGTTTTGAAAGAAATAAGCATAGTCTTTTCGCTCTAGTCACTCTAGATTTTCCGTGATTTGCGACACTTTTGAAATCTGTATATACCTAAAGGCTATATCGTCTGCGAATGCTGTTTAAATTTGTAAGAGATTCTGAATTTTATAACAATAACAATAATGTAATTAAAATATGATAATCGCAAATGAAGCACATTTGTTTAGAATATCGTACCACCCTGTCTAAATATTAGAAATAAATACACACACACACTCTGTTAATCTAGTGTTAAGAAATACTATGTGAATGTACATAGCAGTACACTCGAATGATCAAGAGCAGTTTACATTATTGTCAGCCGATCGGCTTGCAGCGCTCTGTGAAAGGCAGTCTCAATAAAGTTCTCGTTGAAACAAGACGTGTTTCATATTATGTTATGTGATTTATGTGTTTAAGTATTACGTTTCTATCACAAATTCCATTTAAAATAAGTTCGAACAGGGATATAATGTATATGAAGAACAGCACAGGTCCAAGAACTGAATCCTGTAAACCGAACATTTTAACTCAGTTTAAGGTTCAGCTGAACTTGAGTTCTTGACTCTGTAAAAATGAAGTTTGTCGTACAAACAAAATAAAAGTCATGGCAGCGATGCAGAAGCATTAGAAAACCCGAAAGAGAAGAACAAGAACAAGATATTACCTTCGGCGAATGATTGCAGTCAAAATCATGATATGGTGGTACGATTCTCGAGGGTCGTGATTACTAGGTAACGCCCCTAAGGAAAAATATCGCAACCATAAAATTCGATCTTGCGATGGCACATAGGATTTTCGAATGCTGGTAGTGAGTTTCTCTATGTACATTTTCGAATGTGAAAGAAAAAAAAAAAATCCCCCAAAGATATCGGGTCCGTTGGGCCAGTGGATTTGTACGTTGGTCATGCTATATATTGCTCAAATCTAGATGGAGCTATTCTTTTTTTTCCATTCGCAATACCACTTTTTTGTATGAATAAACCATTCATATTCTGTTGTCCAAAGTATTCTATTTGCAAAGAATATAATGCAAATTATACTCAATAAAAGAAATATTATGTATTATAATTGAATAATAATTGATAACATAAATGCTTATGACATTGCTCGTGTCGTACGACAGGCTTTTCTACTAGTTACATAATAATTTCCATCAAGGGAATTTGTACTGAATCTGGGCTGAGTTCAGATACTTCATTCCGCAGTGAACCTTTTTTGCAATGCTGATTGAACTGATCGCTGACGTTTCAAAACGCATTGTTTATTTTAAACAGTTTGCCATTATGGAAAATGCTTTAGTAAAATTTAGTCTCTTGTTTGATGTCCCGAGTTCAATGATGGCACTTGGGAAATGAATAATGGTGGTAGATAAGCACTTATTTATTTAATGATGATATATGATATATGAATGTGAAATAATATGTATATCCAAATTCACTTTTGTCTCAGCGGACTAATGAATATTATTAATTTGTTTGCTTTTTGTTAATATTATTATTATATTATTACTACCTTGTGCTTTTGGTTAGGATCGGCTTTGGTTAGGCTGAAGACTCTCCTCTCTCAAAGAGGACTTTTTCAACCTCTTGGACGGTGCCTATGGATTCTAAATCAAAATCGTCCTGAGAGACTTCAATGCCAAATAAGGCGGAGTGAATGAAAAGCACAGCCTCCACGACACCATAACAGATAATGGCTTCCGCCTCACTGACTTTGCGACAGGACAAAATATAGTCATTAGCAGCATGGAGTTTCCCCGCAAAAGAATCCACACAGAATCAGCACAGATCTCCGGATGGTCGAACCGCCCACCAAATCGACCACGTGCTCATTGACACAAAGAATGAATCAAATATCCTGGATGTGCAAACATTCAGGGGCAAGCGTTGACTCTGACCATTTCCGAGACTACGATGAGCAATTACGTGAGAGACTCTCCGGTAAACGTCGTCGAACATAAGCGCCAACGACATGTGGTTGCACGCCATAAAAGATGTGACTGAAACCACTTTAGGCTACCTACCACCTTCGTCAAGAAACCCGTGGTTTAATGCCGAGGAGCAAAAGAAATGCGCAACCGACGAGGCACACCAAAAGGCGTACCGGGTTAGAAGATGAGAGGAGAAAATGCTTCTACGAAGAGTCCAGGGAGACACATAAAAACAAAACAAAAGCCTCGCCGCTGGCTCTTCGAAATTGTGAGAGTTAGTGTGTTACTGACCCACAGGGAATATTGGATGTATTTAAGCAGAACTTCTAACAGATCCTTGACCGGCTTGACTATGATAGAGTGATAGGGAATCAAGAAATCCTTACTCAAGTCGATGAAGAAGTCGGCATAGCCATTAAAAGGCTGAAGAACAATAAAGCAGCAGGCTCAGATGGCTTACCATCACCTTCAAGGCCGGTGGCGATGTTCTGTTAGGGAGCATACATCAGATCATATGTAGAATTTGGGAGGACGAAAGCATGCCCGACGACTGGAATATCAGCTCCATATCCCCCTCCACCAAAAAGGCGATCCTACCTCTTCTCACAACTATAGAGGTATATCCCTGATCAACGTCGCCTACAAGATCCTGTCCAGCATACTGAGTGAGCGTCTAAAGCCGTTTTGTACTGGCACGTACCAGTACGGCTTCCGGTACGACAAATCGACTACAGACCAAATTTTCACACTAATTCTGATCCTGGAGAAGAATAGCTAGTTTCAGATCGATACACACCACCACTTCATTGATTTTAAAGCCGCATACGACAGCATTCATATCAAGGAACTATTCGAAGCGATGACCGAATTCTGGATCCCTACGAAATATATGCTGGCTAGCATGAAACGATCCGCCATACACCACCTAGGGCAAAAAATCACAATCGGCAGCTAAAATTTTGAGTGAAGGACTTTGTCTACCTCGGGGAAAATGTCAACTTCATGCACAACGTCACATCACAAATAACTGGGTTCAAAACTCCTGCCTCGAAGAACCAAGATCATGCTCTACAAATCTCAACAAGTCCTGCTGGATCCGATAACCGGACGATAAGGATAACTGCGGAGCTCATTCTTGGAATGGAGGAGAATAAATAACCTACGGTGAATGGTGGAGAAGAAAAAACCGCGAACTCTACCAGCTGTACCAGGATGTGGTAGTCCGGAAGGCAAAAAACCGTCGACTGCACTGGCACGGCCAGATCGAGCGGATGAACACCAACGCTCCAACCAAGAGGGTCTTCGAATCCGAGGTAAGATGTGAAAATTATCTCAAGCAATGCAAACCCAATCCATTTAAAAAACTGTATTTGCATTGTGAATAGCTATTCAACGTGCTACAGGAAAACTAAAGAAACTTTTCGTTGTAATTTTGTGTACATATTGAAATAGTGTTGGAAGGAGGCGTAAAGAGGCAAGAAACAACAGCAGTTGACATTAATAGGATGAATTACAATGCGCGGTTAGTTTTGCACTTTGGTAGTAGTCCTAATACTGATCAATGAGAGCAACAAATCATTTTCATTTTGAGGAGATAAATTCTCATTTAACTCTTAACTAATGTTAGTTAAAAGTGTGTACTTTTAATGCTTTGTTTAAGGAAACTCACTCCAATGAATCTCTCACACTCTCACAATCCAATAGACCTACAGTTTTACGCCGGCGGCCTCGTTTGAGAAGCAGTCATAACTCTTTGTACATTGTCCGTTACTCGACAGAAGAGGCCCCCGGACTTAACTGCGGACTGCCGAGTTTCAATTTCGGTTTCGCCGTTCAATCCAAAGAGTCAAAAAATTAGTGTTATTATATTAGATATTGAAAAGTTAAATTAGGAGTTGCCGCACAAATATACAAACTCAATAAATTAAACTTTCCTATGGAAATTGTTAAAATCATCCGGAGATTTTTAGATGTATAAAAAAAGTAAAACTACAAAATGTCAAATGTTTTGTGCAATGTATTACATACTTCAAGGCTCGAGGTACAATACCCGACCCGTCACAAAGTATTTGTTATATGCGTTTAGTAAGGACATCAAAAACCAGAAAATAATAACATCCAACAATGTCAAGTACTTACCTAAAAGTGTGTATGCTAAGAGTAATGTACAAATTCCCAAATTCGTTATTAATCCGGTCCAAAACGACATCGGTTTCGAAGTTGTTGCTCTTCCAAAACAGGAGCAGCATTTCCTTTTCGCGTTTCGAGTATTGCCACCGCTTCCACCACTAATACCACTAGTGCTATTTTTGTTACTAGTTGTACTATTATTCCCAATATTACCAATGCTTATTCCTCCTGAACCAGTCCCGATGGCGTGACCCATTGTGAGGCCACCACCACTGCCACCACCCAAAACTATTGATGGATGCGCATTGTTCATGCTTTTTCCAAGAATGAGCACATTGCCATCTGCTAAGCTAGAAGTCACACCAACCATCCCACTGCCAAAACCGATCCCGCTTTGGTACTTGAGCAAATTGGAAACTTCGTCAGCTTTTGGAGACGGTGTCATCGTCATTGTCATTGTCGTTGTGGCAGCTACTGCTGGCGTTGCTGTTGCCAACGTGTTGCCATTATTATTGGATGACTTTCCCAGTGTCACATATGCTGGTTCGTATTGATATTGATCGTTCGTTGCTGCGGATAGAGGCGGTAGAGAGATTGTATGCTGCATTAAAAGAGGCGGTGGCGGTGGCTGTGGGGGTGGAGGTTTTTCGTTCATGTTATTCATGATTATATGATTGCTCTTTCTGTAGACCAAGTTTTGTTTTCTATCTGATGAAGGATGCCAGTCCTTTTATTGAACTGTTTGCAGCGTTTGCCTTCCGAGCCTTATTCGACTTGTTAAAGTTTGTGGCACCGACATTCTTTGGTTCCTTATTGTCATCGTTGGTCGTTGATCAGAAGACGAAGTTCAATTAATTTTACGAAAAGTTTGCCCTGCGGTCGGTGTTGGTAATAGCAATTTGGTACCGTCGGCAATACTAAAACCCGTAGCAGCTGTCTGGGCCATTATCGTCCTGACTAAGGCCTTAGAAAGAAAACAGAATTGAATTTTACAGTTGTGGGTCGATTTGTTTTTCTATATCGATACAGTAACTCTTCGTGCCAATGATTCTATGTTGCTATTGTTATACTTCATATCCATCCATTCAACTTTCTTTTCTGATTGAAAGACGTTGGTTGAGTCAAGTGGAAGCAGATATTGTTGTCTTATTATAAGTCTGAACTTGAAGCGTTGTGTAAAAGTTCTGAAAGTGGAAAGAAAAAACAGCACATGAAGTCATAAAGAATATTTTTCAATTTTAAGTTCTTTTGTTGGTAACGTTCTTTTTGCTGCTTTTGGGCAGGAAAAGCTGTAGAGGAAGCAACACAGAAAATAACATCATAAGGCAAAACAAAAAGTTACTTTTGAGGGGAACTTTACACGAAAGAGAAGTTATAAACCATAATATTCGCGCATGGAATTTTGATTTCGTACATAAATAGAGGTTTGCTGAAGTAGGGGGTTGATAGTTAAGGTATTATGTATGTATCTAACTATAAATTAATAGGAAGATGTTATAAAACGCTATTGAAATAAACACATTTAGTTGCATTTTAAAAATATATAATCAACGATTGTTTTGTTTTTACGTTTCATCAATTTTACTCTGAAATCTCTGAACTCTGAAATCTTTTATATGCTAATTTTTTGCTGCTAAATTGGTAAATCGCTTGCTTCACCAAACATGGTTTGTATAACTCACAATAATATTTGGGAACACTTTTGATGTTAATTCTTCTTTTTCTTTCTTTGGCCTTATGAATTGACAAACATTTGTTGAAAACGAAATTGCCAATGTGAGTGATTGTGAATGAATCACACAATCGAATAAATTGCCAATTGTTAAAAATTTAATTCGATTGTCGATTTAGTCGGTGTCATTACAAAACAATCGAATAATAATCAAATCGAATTTAAGAATTAATTTTCAGTACCAATTACATCTTAAGTAAAGCTGTTGCTCTAATCAGAAAATGTACCAAACGGGAACATTGGGAATGGAAATACAGTCAAACCTCTGTAAGTCGAACATAGTTAGTTTCCCCATATTTCAAACTCCACAACTAGAACATTTCATAAATCAAACAATTCAATTTCAATTCAATTCATATCGGGTTTCCTCACCCTTATCAGTCTCACCCGTGAGCGAATTGTACTCTCACTCTCATATATGTAAAGTTGAAATTGTAGTAGCAGGGGCCAGGCCAAATGCGAATCTTATTGTTAGATTTTTCTCGCAATTCCAATATACGAACCAAATGCGCACAATCCAACAATCTCTCTCACCGTATCGAAAAATCGACGAAGACACACAATCTAGCAATCTCTCTCACCGAATTGAAAAATTTGTGAATACACACATTCGATGCCAAGCCGAGCCGATTGTAATTATATAGTACATACAAGAATCGAAGATCATCAATCGACTCCGGCCAATTTTAATTCGAATAATTGCAAGTTTGAGAATAATCGAATTATTCGATTGTTTTTTTTTCGCAAGTGTCCATCGCTAATTCTTCGTCTCCGAAGACATCATATTTTACAATGAAGTGCATGAGCGCTTTGAGTTTCTGCTTCAAAGCTTGTGGTCTTATGTCGTGACGATTCGGTCGTCGTGGCGTAGTGGGTTAGTGCGTCGACTCCTACGCAGAGGGTGCCAGGTTCGATACCCAAATTTACCATCTTTCATATTTCACGGCTGCACCTCTTTCGAGTCACTGACAATGCTCAAAGAGTATTTCTGTCTACAAAAGGCTTCTCAACTACGCCCTTCGGAGTCGGCATTAAACTGTAAGTCCCTTCCACTCGTGAGAGAACAATAGCACGCACAACAAGAGTGTCAGCAACCACTCTAGGCCCTGGCCCACTACGGGCTGTAGCGCCACACATATTATTATTATTATGTCGTGACGATTAGTGAAGGGAACTATCGAATAAAAACTACCGACTTGTTCGATAGTAGCACACTTCATTTATTCGATGGTCGAAAATCGTTCATTCACGCAATCCAATAAAAAATGAATGATCCAATGAAAAATGAAGTTTATAGTTTACAGAGATAGCAGACTTCATAGCTGATTGCCCTCAAGTCCATCGAAGAATTTGAGTGCGTTTCTTGACAGATATTCATGCATTTTTGATGGTTATTCACGAAATAATGGTTTTTTTTTGTGATATTTACATGAATTCGTGTAAAGTGGGTTGAAATATACCCAGGATAAGGCTTTCTGGGGCAACCTAAAATTAGGGTGATGTAGAAACGCAGATGTAAAGATAAGAAAAACGCTACCTAAGAATGAATGAATCTATTTGTTCGAATCATTCAGTTGCTTAATATCGATATTAAAATTCATTCGATAGTTCCCACTAGTGACGATCGCTGCATGATTGACCGGGCAAGAACAGATTACTGATTTCAATCAATTTTGCATTGCACGTGAAAGTTGTAAATGCCTAAATCTGGTCGATCGTATTCGCGCACGTAGGTCAGAGAATCTTGCACGTTTTCTTGCAAACCCAGGAGAAAATATGTTCAAATTCATTATGCTAAGGAAAAAATAAGTGATACGAAACAGAGAATACTTACTGTATAAGAATATCAAAAACCTTTAGTAAGCCTTACAATAACGCTTAGATAAACCATATTATAAGGAATAAATATAACCACAAGAAAT
This sequence comes from Eristalis intricaria, assembly GCA_964034865.1. Taxonomy (NCBI): domain Eukaryota; kingdom Metazoa; phylum Arthropoda; class Insecta; order Diptera; family Syrphidae; genus Eristalis; species Eristalis intricaria. The sequence goes on along the minus strand of OZ035876.1, from coordinate 72,184,605 downwards.
GTCTTGCAGATATTACCTATTTCTGGGCTTAAATAAGGGTTGCGTTTCTTAAGACCTACTTAAGCATTATAATAAGTTGTAAGATAATCATGCTTGGAATTATACTTCGCAACAATTATTCTCGAAATCATGTCGCGCCTTTTAAAACAGATGAATTCTTCAAAATTTATTTTTCTTTCGTTGACGATTTAATTGCAGTTTAGCGAAGACATTTGAACGCGTAACATCGTAAAGTGAAGAATGTATATATGTGCATATAAAGTTAAAAACATAAGCAAAATAAAAGAATAAGGGAAATATCAATTTTTAGAATATAATGTATTAATCACATTTCCTTAAGAAAATAACCCGGCCGACAACAACAAAATCCTTTTAACAATAATTGATAATATTGACAATAAAATGAAGAAATTCAGCTACAATCACCAAGTAACTCCTCAAAAGCAACAACTATAGTCAGTTATTATTTTGCTGTAAAATCCAGTATAAGGCATTTAATTTATTATATTTTTATGATTTTTAAAATAAATTTGTTTAAATGAAGATGTATTTTTATTATTCTTTGTGTGGATTAGAAATGGACAATAATACTCCTTATAATAAGACCAAAGCTTACTTTATCCCTTACAATAATTCCAAATAATTGCTCGACATTGTTAATGGAAAAATGGCTCTTGATGCATTTTCTGAATAAATTACATTCCCAGGCAATTCTTGTCTCTTTTCAGAAACAAAAATCGAGTTCATCGGAAAATATTTTAAGAAAATCTTCATTTATAAACCTCAATATAATTTTCATATATGTATGTATGCAGGTTTATGTTGCAGTGGATGTGTATAATGTGCGTCAATTCTCATTTTGCTTGTCTCCAAACATGTTCCGTTCTTCGTCTGTAGCATTGTCTCTAGGATTGTGAACTTGACTAGACTGATATTTGATATTTTGACGCCCCACTGGTAGCATTATTATAAAAATTAACTATGTACGTACAAATAAGACGACAATAAACCTCTAAACAAATATCAACACCTAAATACACGAAACACCGTTTTGCTGATGAGAATGAATTGCCAATTGTATAAGACTTTAAATAATTATTACTTTTGACAGTATAATATTCTGTTTCAATTTTGACATATCTATCTACGGAGAACTGATAAAATAATCGGTGGCAGTTCAAAATGTCGTATGTCCTATCATCGTTTAGACAAATACCGAAATTGTATGTTATTTTTCTTTTATACAAACATTGTCCTGAAAATAACGAAAGCCAAAACAAAAGCATTATCTAATTTTATGCAGTTGTTCGTAAGTTGTGTGGATGCATACATTCTGAAGACTATTTTTTATTTATAAAAGAAGAAGAAGAAAGAAGATATCGCACATATAGTACACAATTGTCACAACTTACGCACTTTTTGAGTTTATGCCATACACAAACTTACCTGTAAACATATCTATCAAGTTGGCATTGCCTTAAGTGTTTTGAATGAGATTAAAGTTGGTTTGACAAAAGGGACATACTTTTAGATGTAAGGCGTGCATAAAGATGTCAAAAGTGGCATATTTCGAATTGTGCAAATAGAATTTAACTTCGGTATTACGGTTGTCGATTAAGTGTCACAAAACGACTACTTAAACGACACTATCATGCGTTTAGGATTTTGTTAACGACTCCAAGTGAGTGTTGTAATTGAGAGTTGTGTAATGTAAATTTTGTTTGATGCAATTACAATATTTAAATATTTTACCTATGTATATTAAAAGAATATGAAGGAATAGGAAGAGGCCCGTTAAAGAAAATTTCCGTAGTGAAATATAGGACTCCTTTCAAAACATGAAGTAATATACCACGATTCGACTGCAGTCCAGATGTATCAGATGTCACTTCATTTGGTTGCATCAACATCAAGTGCAAATTATGCACCTATGAAAGGAAGAGATGACTTATGTAAGTCATTTGGAAAGCACGGTCTATTCCAGGGGTGAAGTTATACACATAAATAAAAACATTGCGGACTCAACAAAAAAATTACTTGTATAAAACCTATTCATAAATAAAATAAAATCGTCAGGAAAAATAAGACACAATTTTGTGTCAACAAAGTCAAACAAACATTCAATTTTCAATTTCTTTTGGTGTGGAATGTATTCCACACATAAATGTAGGGTAAGACCAGTCGTTTAAGTTTCTTAATACCGATAGTTAATAACATGGGTGGCGCGACAGTCCGAGGTGGACCTGGGCCTAGCTTCTCAGCAACTACTTGTGTTGTGGAAGGGACCATTTAACTTAATGCTCACTCCGAATGGCGAATTTGAGAAGCTCTTTCTAGAAAGGAATACTCTTTGAGAACTGTCAGTGACTCGAATGAAGTGGAGCCGTGAATTATGATGGATGGTAAGTTCGGATATCGAACCCTCTGCGAAGGAGTCGACGCACTTACCCACTACGCCACGGTGACCCACATAGTTAAACGACGACAAAATAACATAACTCTCAAAACGCATCGAGTAGAATAAATAAAACGACAAGCGGAATAAGGGTGAGTGCAAATCGCATTTCAAAACCTTCAAGTTAAAATCTCGGCCAATACACCAACGAAAACGTTTAATAATTAGGTTAAATTATGCTTACGATATTTTTATTTCTTATTATTCTTTATTATTATTTTATTTTATTTCTTATAAACACCTGATACACACAATTAAATATAAAGGTAAGAGAATTACAAAAAACTATAAGAAATGTGACATTCGGTATTTAAATACAAGTAAAAATAGAGTTGAATGTCACTTCTATTAATAAAAGGAATACAAAAAAGGAAAATTGGGCGGGGTGGCCATTACAAAATTTCAGAGAAAAAAATGAACTTGAAACTAAAAATTAAAACATTAAAAAAGCACAACAAAAAATTTTAAATAATTAAGCATAAATCAGAGAATATAAATAAATAATCTATTGTTATAAATGAAAAAATATGAAGAAACAGCAAAGAATGAAAGGAGATATTAGACCAAGACATCAGAAGTAAGAGATTCTATAGTAGCATAATCAAGGCTTAATAGGCAAATAAAATGTCGAAAGGTACAACGGAAATATTTTCTTAGAGTATCAGTATGGTTCGCTAGAACTCATCCTGGCATCAAGCGTATGTCCGAAATGTTTGAATTCATTTATTCTTTCAACTTGAAAACATTTATCACTACAGGTAAGATTATAAGGAAAAGAGGCAGACAACGAAGTAAACGCACAATAGCAATATGTCAGGTGCATGAAAAACCACATTGACATCGAAATCAAAAATGGAAGATAAGTTGACTCAGCAAACTTAGATTCCAATTAATATTATAAACTAGATCTAAAAGGCTGCTTACGCCAGAAATGAAACCATTATCATCAGCAAAAGCAGATGGGGATCCTTTGAAATTTAGTGCAAGAAGTGAATTTATATGAACTAAGAACAGAATAGGGCCTAAGATATAGCCTTGAGAAACTCTTAGGTTAAAAAAAACTTTATACCGCTCCTAATATCATCAATTTTCACTCTTTGAGATCAATTTTCAAGATAAGATTTGAACCAGGAGAGAATGAAACCACGAAATCCAGCTTCTTCCAGTTGTTTCAGTAAGATATTGTGGTTAACCATGTCTAAAGCTTTAGTAATGTCAATAAATAAACCAGCCGTACATTTTTTACTGTCGAGATGAGACATTGAGACATAAGGGAACAACACTGAAGAAGTGCATCTTCCGTCGGTTTGCTTTTTAAAAACCAAATTGATTAGAATTGAACAAATTTGATTTGGTTAAAAAACTTACTCTTCTGTATTTCATTATTTTCTTAAAATTTTGCTGAAGACAGAAAGAAGTGAGATTGGCCTGTTATTATTCTGTAGCGGAACCTTTTTTATACAAAGGAGTGACATCAGCACATTTAGGACAATCAGGAAAAACACCTTCCAATACACAGCGATTAAAGACACTTGCCAAGACGTCCACTACAAAGCATACAATTTTTTAAAGTACACAATTAGAGATACCATTGGCTCCGCAAGAACAGCATTTCAAAGGGAGTTATGAGCAGAAAGACAAAACTAAAACAAGGGCAAGTGCAACTAGTCAAATTAGCAAGACTTGGTTGTAGACTGTAGACAACATTTACAAAATAACAGTTAAAATCATTAGCAATGGCAAGTTTGTCATAAACGTCAGAGTTGTCAATACGTAAACAAGTCGGCTTATTAGAAGTAGTGGATTTATTCATTAACTATACGCCATTCAATTTTAGGTTAAAACATACAGTGCTGAATTGAGCACGGTAGTAGTTATCACGGCATATAGGAATCTCTTTTTTTGTATTCGATACATAATCTTTTATATTTTCTTTTTAGAGCTTCGTTATCGAGATACTTGTTTCGACAGTGACATTAATGCCAGAGTAGGCCCATTGTGGTACCACGTGGAGATAATTGAACCTGCTCCGTAAACTATAAATAATGCGGTGGAGATGATTACTACGAATGCTACTAAGTACCGTTACGATGTTAAGGTAGAAGGCGGCTAAGTGATTTCTTCTATGGCAGGAGAGAGCAATTATTAATTGCACAAAAAATTCATGGTATTTTTTTTCTCTTCCTCGAATCTGCAGCTTCTGGAAATTAATTGTAGGGAAGGCTTAGTCATCATTAAGATGTGTGTTCCCGATGACAAGCATTTTTGTTTCTATGATAGTCCCTACCTCCTAAACGGGGCGAGATAGAGCCTTCCCCTTCCACAGTAAACAATTTTTGGTTTTGACCTCTTTAAAAAATACTGTTACAAATTGTTGAGTAATCAACGTCGTAAGTCTCATATGATTCAATGAACCCAACATGTTTCTTGCCTTAAAATAAATTTAAAAATAAATAAATATTTGAAAAATGTTCATACTTAAGGTGGTTCTTGACCAACAGGCATGCAATAATTCATTTAATTAATTTCATTTAATACATTTCTGGGGTAATTTTGAATTCACAGCATGAAATTGTTACGTTTTGCAGAAATGAATCTACGTAGTCTTAATTAAATTTGTCCTCAATAAGGGTTCGATCAATGGATTGTGGCGACTTAAATAAAAAGCTTCACTTACCCAATACTCGAATTTATTTACAAATACATTTTTATTTCTTAAATCCTACTTCATGAACTTTTAATAATCACCAGTATTGTGCCGTGAGTAAAAAGTGTAGGCGCTCACCAGGTCTTACTATTCATCTGAATACCCGTTACTAGTTACTTCCGTTACTTCCTTCAAAATTTCATGTTAAAATTAATAAAATATTCAATATCAATTCATGATAAAATCGAACTATTTCAACTAAATAAAATATATAGGTTGGCATGAATGATATCTGCTTTTTAGTCTACTACATGCTGTGAATAAGTCAATTCACACTCACAAAACTCATTCACACTCCTCACAAGCAATATTTTGTGATTTGCATCTCGCAAATTTTTTAAAGAGGTCAATACGCAACAAATGGAAATGTAGAAATAGACAATCATAATGTCTGTATTATCATATGAAAGATCACAAAATTTGTACAAAAATTAATCAACCATTTTTATTAGTGAAACATTTTTCACTATACTTCTTTAAAAGCCACAATAGAATTACTGTACTAAAGGCAAACAAACGTCTGATATGTCATGAATTCGCATATAGTGAGAATCAGAAATGAAGTATTACAGAGATACCCGACTTCACAGCTGATTGCCCTACCTTTGAATACCTCGTGCATTTTTTACGGGTATTCACGAAATAACGTAAATGCCGTCCTCTGATTAGTCAGTTTGGTTTATGAACACGTTATAAGAAACAGTTGTCAAATCTTAAGAGGAAAGAGAAGAAGGCATCTCTGTAATACTTCATTTCTGGTGAGAATACATTATTTTGAATTTAGAAATTTAAACTACTATTTCCAAATTTTACTTCTCCAATTCTATCGTTCAAATGATCATATTTAAATCAAGTAGTTTGATGTATTTACATAAAATGGATTACTTGCATCCATTAAGTTTATCGTCTGGCGTTGATCGTTGAATCACTGGCAATATCTGTCGATAATCACCTGCTAAGGGAATCAACGTACCTCCAAACCGGTGTTGATTTTTGTGTTATTTAGTTTCAATGAGTTTTTGTGTACCATCGGGCACTAGATAATATCAAGCGATCAATTAGGATTGCGGCAACACTTTCGCTATCGCGGATTCATCGTTCAACGGCAACTTGAGTGTTGAATATGCTTCCAACAATGTAGTTTGCAATACCTGATAAAGCAAGTACAATGGGAATTCCATTTTGCTATGGAATCGTTGCTAATTTAAATGATATTAAGAATGCAGTTCTAATAGTAGCATCTAAGAAAAGTATTTCGCCCTTTCCATCTTTCACTACTTTCATGAGCGTAATGCAGTCATTTATTTACAGAGATACCTCATCCGAATAGTTATATGTACGTGAAAAATCTCAGGTTAACAATGTATATGCGAGTGGCTTTACAAAATTACACATCGATAGAAGTGCTTTATGCTACTTACTTTACTTATCAGGCTGAAAACCCATGTTGGGTCCGTGCCAGAGCGATAGCTGCTTTCCATTCCTGACGGTCCTGGGCACGCTGCTTCCAGTCATCAAGACCAATCTGTCTTGCATCCACGATTACTTGGTCCTTATATCGGAGATTCGGTCTTCCTCTCTTTCTCTAACCCTCTTAGTTGGAGCACTGTTGTCCATGCGCTCGATGTGGCCGAGCCAGTGCATTCGACGGTTCCTTGCCTTCCGGACTACATACACATCCTGGTAAAGCTCATAGAGTTCGCGGTCTTGTCATCTTCTCCATTCCCCTTCCTCCCAGACGGAATCAGTTCCGCAGATTTGCTTATCGTCCAGGTTTCGGCTCCGTATAGCAAGACTGGCAAATTAGAGTTTTGTAGAGCATGGTCGCAGTCCTTCGAGTCAGGAGTTTTGACGCGAGTTGTTTTGACAAACCGAAGTAACATCGGTAGCCAAAGGGTTTGTGGAGTTTACGTTTGCCCCGAGTTAGACAAACTCCTTTACTACCTCGAAATTGTAGCTGTCAATTGTGATATTTTTTCCTAGATGCTGCGTGACGGATAGTATTTTGGTCGACAGCATATACTTTATTTTGTCCTCATTGACCTTAAGATTGGCTCGCTTCGCCTGTTCTTCAATTGCCCTAAACGCTTCCACCACGGCACGTTGGGAACGCGCGACGGTGTCGATGTCGTCATATCCCAGCAGTTCGACTGAATTGTAGAAGATAGTGCCTTCCATGATTACAGCTGCCGCTCTATCTTTTCCAGAACCAAATTGAAGAAATCACACGACAGCGCATCTTCTTGCCGAAATCCGGTGCAGGTTTCAAATGGCTCAGAAGTCGTCGAGCAAAACTGCACGGTGCATCGCGTATTTGTTAGCGTAGTGCGACACAACCGGATCAGGATCCCGAATTCGGCCATCGCACCAAAAAGCTCCTTGCGATGAATGGTATCGTATGCGTCTTTGAAATCGATAAAAAGGTGGTGCGTATCGATTTGAAACTCGCTGGTCCTTTCCAGGATTTGCCTTAGTGTGGACATTTGGTATATTGTCTATTTGCTGGGCAGGAAGCCGCCTTGGTACATGCCGATTAGTGTGGTTCAAAACGACTTTAGACGTTCACACAGTACGCTGGACAAGATCTTGTAGGCGACGTCGAACAGGGATATACCTCTATAGTTGTTGCAAGAGGTAGGATCGCCTTTTTGGTGGATAAAGCATATGAAGCTGATATTCCAGTCGTCGGGAATACTTTCGTCCTCCCAAATTCTACATGTGATGTGGTGCATGGTCTCTACCAGAACACCGCCACCGGCCTTGTACTATTACTCTGTTGGTAAGCCATCTGCGCTCGCTTTTGTTCTTCAGCCTTTAAATGGCTCTGTCGACTTCTTCAAAGCTAAGTGGGAGGACTTATTCATCGACTGGAGTTGGGATTTCTTGATTCCCCATCACTCTCTCCTGGTCAGGCCCGTTAAGCAGCTGTTAGAAGTGCTGCTTAGATACATCCACTCTTCCCTGCGGGACAATTACCAGATTACCCTCACAGTTTCAAAGAGCCTGGTTGCCTTTCCTAATGCCAGCGGCAAGGTTTTTGGCTTTTTTTGTAGAAGGCTCGTATTTTATGCTTGTCCCTAGACTCTTCGATATCCTTGAGCTGGAAGGTTGCTCAACGGGTTTCTCGTCGGAGGTGGTAGGTAGCCTAGTTTGATTTCGGCTACCTCTTTAATGCCCGAGTGACAATGCAACCACATCTCGTTGCCGTTGGTGTATGACATAGGCATACTAGAGAGTCCCTCACTTAGTTGCTCTTGGTAGGCTCTGGCAATCTCAGCGTGCTTAGCGTCCAAACTACTCTTGTTGGCTGGTGCAGCTTAATGACATTGGACAGTCGAGCTCTGAATCTTGTTGCTACGAGGAAATGGTCAGAGTCGACGTTTGCTCCCCTGAATTTTCGCAAATCCAGGATATTTGACGCATGTCTTGCGTCAATGAGCACATGGTCGATTTAGTTGGGGGTTCCAGAGTCCGGAGATCACCAGCTTGCTGTGTGGATTATTTTGCGAGGGAACCGCGTGCTGGTTATGACCATATTACGTGCTGCCACAAGGTCTGTTAGCCGTTATCTGTGGTCGTGTCGTTGAGGCTGTACTTACCGATCACTCCTCCAAAGATGGTTTCCTTACCGATTTTGGCATTGAAGTCTCCGAGCACGATCTTTACATCGTACTCTGGACAGGCTCTGTAGGCATCGTCCAAGAGGTCATAATATACCTGTTTGACAGAGTCTTCATCATCTTGGATACGACCTTAACCCTTTTCCCCCAACGAATCCGCATCCAAATATGTGCAACCTTTTGTGACAACTGTAATATAATTCACTCTTTCTTTTTCATTTTCCCTTGTCCTATCCAGCGTATTTCCTGGATCGCAGTAATATCCGCTTTGTACTGCGTGAGGATACTTTCCAGCTTATGATCGGAGTCTAGACTGTTCTTACATTCCAAGAGCACACTCGAAAATCATTGTCCTTTTTCGCGCCGTGTCGTCTTTGTAGGTCCGTCCCTGTATCCGAGGCAGCTTGCACTCTCATAACGGTTAGAGTTTTATGTGGGTGGGTTGTTAGACCTCCACACAACCACAGGGATATCGCTGCGTACATTGGTTCACCACACAACGGGTATTGTGAAGGCTATCCAGGGGCCGCGGGGACCTGCTAAGTTGGGAGCGACTAACAACTTTGTCCTGTGTCCTCAAGCCCAAATCTATTATTAGAAATTGGCAAACATTGTGTAAATTATAAAAGCAAAGGCGAACGATCCATTTATTAGGATGTAAGTGGTTTATGAAAAAATTCAATTGAACCTACTATAATCATAGCGCAGTTGTACTGCGCGTACTCAACAGTCGGCAGACTATCGGCGCTATTTGTTTTCTCTCTGTATATTTCATTATATACATAACATTTTCGAGACTTTTTTTTTAATTTAACTGATTTAAATTGAACGTGTGTTGCAATATATGCAATTATTTATAATAAGAATTAGAACATTCACAAACAAAACATATGGTGGTACGAAATTCGCCAAAAATTGATAAACTTTTCTCCGCATTTCTTAACTCGATATCAGTGGTGGAAAATGATTAAGTTAAACTGTTTTCTATTGGAACGGTTTTTTATACTCCTCACCACTTCCGGGTAAATCAAGTTTCAGAAACAAATATTAACTTTGAGTCACCAGCTTAATTAAAAGGTACTGGTACCTAAATCCTACTAATAAAAGAAACGCTAATGTTCTTATTCTATTTTTCTCGTACATGCTTTATTTTTCCCTTATTTACGACTTTGAAATAAAGCTCGTTTTCACATGAGACATTCGTAGCACAACGATATCCTTAGATTCTAAGGGTAAGGATACTATCAAGCTAAATGCTGCGTCATAGAAGCGTTTCTCATTAATTGTTTGGGTCTTTCATCTAATTGCAATAAATATCTCCCCCTTGCAACTGTGCAGAAAAAGAGTAATACAGGCACTCGTGTACCTTTATAGTTCGTGACTGCTCCTTTGTTAATTACGCGACGCTATTACATTTTCTTGAAGGGTACCCTCACTTACGGAATTTTCACACCTACAAAGTTATTTTTTAAAATACGTATATAAAAAGAAATTAAATTCGCTTACGTGAAGACACAAAAAGTACAATTCATGAATACATTTTCAAAAATACATTTAGGTATGTATAAAGTGTTCTTTTCGTTCGTTATAGTGCAACGTTTACTTGTGACAGCGCGCTTTATTGTGACACCGCTTTACCGGGACAGCCTCTTAACTTGGGCAGATGAAAACTAACGGATACTTACTTCGCCTTTTTCTTTTTTCTCTCCTCGCTTCATATTATTGAAGAAGCCGCCTGATTGGTCAATTCAATGTCATCAATTCAAAAGTTTTCGGTAAATGTAGAATATGCAAATGTTGTAAATTACATTTTAGTACAAATTACTGAATTGAAAAAAATAAAAAAAACAAAAATTATATTACAACGATATTAAAACTGCTTTAACGTTTCTACTTAGTGAGTCCAAGAAAAAGAATGTTCAAGTTCAGCATCAATAGTCAGCTTAACAATTATAAATATTTTCTGTATTGTACTGCTGTCAGTAATGGCCCATAACTCGCAATAGTTGTGGTTAAGTCAACATTATTATACATATTGTTGTTCACAACTAAGTCGATGGACTGGCGATCAGGTGATGGCACACCACAATAACTTGCTTTTTGTACAAAGAACATGCGTTGTTATTAACTATTAACTGTGAACGATTACAGAAATTGACGTTTGTGAAATAAATGAATTCATTCTTTGGTTAGCTTCTAAGAAGAATTTATCAGTGACGAGGAGGATAAAAAGATCTAGAAAAATTTGCGATGGCCGAAACTACACAACAAATAATAAAGAGATTAACAAGTGCAATCCAGAATTTACGGCGTCCACAAGCCCAAATTTACATTTCGAGCAGTACCACGAAAGTGATGAACCATTCCCCAAATACATTAAGAGATTGGAAAACTAATTCGCATTAAAAAATGTTACAGAACCTACAAAAAATCTGCAAGTATTAATAAATTCACGACTGAAAACCCCGACCAGCATAAAATTCTTTTGAGACTGCAACATGAAGGAGAATCGGTGTCCAACTACTTAAGTGAGCTAAAGAAATTGTGCATATTCTGCAATTTTACATGTTCCAAAATTCAACCTTAAATACACAATTGCAAAAATTTATTAGGGTCTCAGGGACTCAATCAAGGAGATCAGAGTAACCAACCTATTTTGTAAGAAATGTCATAAGAGTGGCCATGTGCATTCCGTGTGTATTAAGCCACATTCATTTCACAGACCAACAAATACGCTTCAAATATCTCCTGTTGACGACGATGAGCCAGTTTCACGTAAGCTATTACAAGCGGAGGACGGACCACACAGGTCAAACATGCTTAATATTGCAAGCGAGCGAAACCAAAACCTAAATTACGTCAGACTACACCAAAATGTTGATACCCATGCGGGTAAGTACTATATAACCCTATAAATTAGTAATAAAGAATTTACAATGGAATTTGATAGGAGGAGTGGCCATATCTGTAATGAATAATAACACCTTTATTGCTCATTGGGCGAATGCAGAAGTTTCACCAACGAGCATAATGCTCGTTACATACGTATAATAATACCCGTATTTGGCAAGGTAGGTCCGTTTGATACACTCTTAGAACGTGAATGGGTAAATGCACTTAAGTTTTTACAAATTCGTTCATTCGATATATTAACAGAAAAAGACATTAACCGCTTGAAGAATAAAATCTTTGACAGTCACAAACATGTTATTGAGCAGAAAATTGGAACGATTCGTAGGTACAAAGGAATATAAAAATTACGAGAGGTGACGTGTCTTGTATTTATGAAACCGAGATCAGTCCCATTGCAATTCGAACTTTTTTTTTAACTTTAAAATTCATTTTTATTTTTTAAATTCATGATTCTTAAAACTAGACAAAAATGATTAAATCTATCTTAATATCTTAAAAATTCATGTTCTTAAAATCTAACTTACTGACCCTTCGCAGGTGTTCTAAAATAATCTAAACTTACTTATCTATTTGCCTTTCGGCGTCTACAACTAATATTGTTTTTTTTTATGTAGTCCATATGGACAATCTTTATTGTTTTTGCTTACTGGCCAAGAAAACTTAGGAAAAACTTGGCGCTCTAAGCATTTTTTTTTTAATTTTCTTAAAACTAATTAAATCTACGTTAACTCTAACCCTAATAAACTTAAACTATCACGAGCGGGGATCGCTCTACTGAACCGGAGTTGATCCTCGTGTTCCCGAGCGATATCCGATTCATAGTGGAGTCGCCTGTCAACTGTTCGGCGTACAGCGTGGAAGATTATGGGAAATCCAACCATGTCCTGAATCAGATTTAACGAACCTAAATAGAGGAAAGCCTCAGGTGGCATAAGGGCGGTGTAGCGCGCCCTGTCCTGATACATAAAGTTCGGGTAATAAGCCCCGAAGATCAGATTGTTGCTAAACATCATTCTCCTTGCAATATGTCGTCGCGTTAGTGAAATTATAAAATTGTCTACTCTTTTCACGTTAGCCCTGTTGTACAAGACCTCGTTGCGATAGTACTTCTTGTACTCGGATTCAGGTGTCCGATACAACCGGAGACAGGTACTGAGACACCGTCTCTCGAACACCCTCATCTTTTCCATCTGGGAAGGGCTCACGTTGAACCAAAGGGGACAACCATACACCATGACTGGCCTTATGAGTGCCATGTAGCAGATTACATTCACCCTGGTATCAAGTTGGATACTGTAAAACAGCTTTCTTGCCACAGCAAAGGCTTTTCTAGCATTGGTCAAAGCCTGCTCTATATGTTTGTTAAAATACAGAAAATGATCCAACCAAATGCCGAGATATCTGACTACATTTTTCACGATTAGCGGCTGGCCCTGAGGGTCAACAATGCAGAACTCTTTTCAGTTCATACGCGTATCACTTGAAGCCCTGTGCACCGGGGCACGGAAAAGAACAGTTTCACATTTTAGGAAGTTGATAAGCAACTTCCAGTCATTACAAAATCCAGTTATTTTATTTGCATGCCGTTGCAACAGGGTGCTTATGACTACTACCTTCGGTGCTGATCTGTAAGCCACCAGATCATCGGCATACGCGATAAGGTGCGGCATATCGCATCTGCAGTAAATATAGAATAATGCGGATCCTACAGCCCCTTGTTGTAGACCGTTTTCTATACTAAATACTCTACTTGACGTTACGCAGCCACATTTCACGACGAACTTCCTACCTATTATCATATCATAAATCATGTATAGCAATGGTTTATTTAGCCTAAGTCTGACCAACTTAAGGAAAAGGCCTTCTAACCAGACGGTATCAAATGCCTTTTCCAAATCGAACAGACAGGCACCCGTACACTGTTTTTTTATCCATATTCCATTGTATGTCGGAAACCAACTTTGCAGCAGCATGCACTGTCGAATGCCCTGCACTAAATCCAAATTGGTTGTCCGGTAGAATATTATTGTCCTCGACCATGTCTGCAGAGTTCGAATGACAATCGTTTCAAATGCCTTGCTGATGAACGGATGAAGACTTATCGACCGAAGATTAGATGGAATGCTTTTGTCTTTATCCCATTTAGGGATTGGTTGCACTACAGCTGTCTTCCAATGTGCCGGGTAATGTGCATTGCAAAGCGCATTGTTAAACAGTGTAGTGTAAATTTCCACTGCAGCCGGAGGGAGATGGTTGAGCACGATGTTCGGCTGTTCTATCCCAGCCGATTTCTTGTTCTTAATGGATTTTAAGACCCTCTGGAGACCCCCTGATTTACATCGTTGGCGATGGCATTATTTGCCGTATTTACGTCATCGAATCTGGTGAAACCAGAATTCTCAGATCGCCATCGACTGATCTCCTCACGGAGATAGAAGTGATTTACCAGGGCTCTGTTCTGTAGATCGCGATTTGGTCGACTGACCTCGTTGACCTTATACACTTTCTCGAAAACAGCGCCTATGGTCTTAACCTTCTCTTGGGGATCTTCGACCACGAAGTATTCGTCATCTAGCATGGACTTATCTGGATCTATATCAACTGATGTCAGTAGCTGTGCGTAGTCGTTTGTTCTCGGAAGTAGGACGATCGGAATGTCATTTTGATGTTTCCCCCTGAATAATTTATTTACTTGCGGAAACAGCCCGGATTTTATTGCCCCAAAGTTCGTTGGCGGATTGATCGCACTCTTATTTATTGTAATTGTAATTTTAAGGATTTCGCTGGACATATTCCCCCAGATCAGCCAACTCGTTCGGGAGCTTGCTTTTGGTTGAGCTTAGTTTCGCTAGCCATTATCACATCAGGAATGTGGTCTCTGTTGGCCGAAGGAAAGTTTCCTGTTGGTCCCTATTAGTGAATTGACATTTATCGCGAGGATCTTAAGGTCATCAGCTGCGCTTGCAGCCATTATATTGAGGCCGTTGTGGCTTGTTCGCCAGACAGTCTGGAATAGATGACATCTATTCTGACTGTCTGTTGAAGGAACTGCTGTTCCAAGCGAGGAGTCCGCTCTGCTTGTTCAGCAATGCTTTTTTGCATCTGAGCCATCTGTGCCTGGATAGCCCGCAGGATGAAGCTCAGATCATTACTTGCCTCCGGTTGCCGGGTCACTCACGGACCGCGGTCGCCTTTGGCACTGTCTGTTGTGCCGGTTCTCTACATGATGCCATTTGGGCATAGGAGATGACTGGCGTAACAGCGGTGGCTGCAACGCGAGGCATTGGCCTTGTTGCCACCATTTTTAGTGTCCTCCTTTCGAACTTGTTTTTAAGTTCTTGCACTTTTGGGCGGCCGCTATAACTACCCTACATATAGCATATTTGAGGCTGCTCCTGTCTTCGACTTGGACCTTTCCTAGAGGACATTCTCCACTACTGTGGTTTTCAGCGCATTTCGCGCAGCGGAACTCCATCTTGCAGTTCGCTGCAGCATGCCCGAACCTCTGGCATCTAGCACACTGCATAGTGTGCTTACCTTTTTTTAATGTGTCCCACTTAATGGCAGCACTCCCCAAGTGTTTAATTCTCTTGAGGAGCTCTCCGTTGCTAGTGGGCGTTATCTGAACAAGGCACATAGGCAAACGCCTATTCTCCCTTCGTGCCACCGCAGTGACAAATGGCTTGACTCCTACTATGCGGGCAGCACAGCGAGAATTTCCTCCGGATCCGTAGAAGGATCTACGCTCTTAAGGAGCAGAATCTGGAGTTTTTCTCCTTTCGTTGTGTACGTGTAGTACTCATTCCCCGCCTTCTCCAATGCCTCCCTATTCGAACTGTGGTTGAAGATGAGATTACACGACTGGGGAATGACGGTATTCTTGAGAAGGTTGCGCACACAAATTAAGGATCACCAATTGTCCCCGTCATTAAATCCGGAAAATGGTTGTTTTTTTTTATAATTTGCGCGTGCTCAAGGGATTGCTAATACCCTTATGTGTCCGGGGTCAAGACACAGCACGGGCCGAAGGTATATAGGGAGAAAGGGAGAGGAGGTACCTGTGCACATTGGTCTTAAATATCTGCGGGTTGTAGTCTGTGGGCAATATTAGTTTGGGAAGAGCTTTCCATATTCGTGCAGTGCGGCTGAAGAACGAGTCTCTGAATTTAACTGTGCGTCCGAAAGTAGGCTTAAGGGTATACTGATGGGCATTCCTGGCGAGACGAGTATTCCGAGTGAATTCATGGAGAGGAGGAATGCAGTTGGCTAGCTCACTTGAGTGTCTATTGTCTAATGACTCTGCGATATTATTGTCTCCTATAAGTTTTATCGCTCGCTTTTGGATTCTATCAAGTAGGTGCAGTGTGGTCTTGGGGGCACAGTCCAGAAGTTGTTAGGCTATGCTGTTTCTTAGTGCATTTAACTGCACAATTAAGTGGAAAAATACCAAAGCACATGATGATTTTCTGATTTTCTTTCCAGAAATCCACTAAATATACAAGAAAATAATTCATACAAAACGTTTTAGATTTTTCAACTTTGGGAGGACCTATCACAAATAAAGACACATGACAGGAATACAAAAAAAGGACAAAAAACGAAGCCTACTTCCTCCAACAGGAGCAACTTTGTATTTACCGTACAAAGGCATGGAAAGCGATGAAAAAAATATTTTAGTAAGACAGAAGTTAGCTCCTGTAACGTGGTCTGTTGAGGGTCCTAACAATTCAAGTGCAGAACCGAAAATCGTTGTCCTTGTTCCGTTTGCTGGGGTCGTTGGCAGTTGGTTGTCTCTGCACCGTCTGATTTTAACGTGGTGAGGAAGTTAGCATCACGCACAACCCCAACTGGAAGCACAGGCACTATTCTTTAACCCCCAGTCGAAGGGTCCGGGTTTATCCGGTGTCGGTTACCTTGCTGACGTTGTAAGCGCCGCCGTTAGCCCTAAGGCTATAAGGGCTCTGCCGCCGCCATACCTATTCCAAGGCCAACTGTGCTCCGACTATGTCGAAGTACAGTACATGATGGAATAGAATTATCTACGTTTGCTGTAGCAACACACAAGGCATTTGTGTTTTTTCGATTGATCAGAAGTGACAACCACAATTTTCACACATCGTCTTGAGGGATATCAGTAGACTCATTAAAAGGGTACTTACGAATTCCAAATACATGCGTGTGTTGTGCACTTGTTGTAAGAATTGAAGTCTCACGTCATGAATAAAGAAAAAAAGTAGCCATATTGTAAGACATACTAACTAGCCCATCTCTCCAATTTTATGTAAATCGGCCAATCCGCTCACAAGTGTGATATTCGTAATTACAGAAAAGTAAAATATTGTGTCTGATTTTCAGAAAGGGCTTTCTTCTGGCTGAACGTGATTTCCTCCGACCGTGCCTGTCAGAGCTTTTAGCAAAATTTTCACATGATGGATCTGAACATTTTCGAAACAAATAAATATTGAAGTCAATTACCAAGATAAAAACTATCTATGTATATTAATTTGGGCCACATTACACATTTTAACCCAAATTTGACTTTTCAAATTCCGGAGTTTATGGAAATAAGTAAAACATGTTAAATTGTTTTCAACATACATTTGCCCATCCAACATTGAAGTGGTTAATTATGGCAAAGTACAATGCTAGCGAGTGATATATGTATTAATGTTTATCTCTAGGTAAGTTTTTGATTATTTTCATTCACGGGATGGCTTGATACTAAACCGTTCTCTGACTTGATTTCTCTTCTCTTCCCTCATTGTATTCTTACTATTAGCATTCAGTCATCAGGTTCACTAGGTTCACTAGATACCTATTTCTAATATCCCTTCAAAATAATTGCCTGTTTTTAATGTATATGTGTATATTAAATTTCATTTATTGTTGATTCGAACATTCTTATATGATCTTGTCAATGCTGAATAACCCAGTGCACATGTCAACTTCTTTATAAAGTATTTAAAACGTGACAATAACTATTGTTTAAAATAAACATATAAAAAAATAATAATGAGCAAGATGTTTATCCCATCTTACATATTTATCCCATCTTAGTGTGTTCAGAAGTTCGATTTTATAAGAGGAGGAGCTAAGCAAACTAAGCTAACAACAGCTCCCACAAGGAGTGCGACATAACAGCATTATGATATTTTTATCTAAGATATTAAATAATTATCGGACCATCGAACGAGTAAGGAGTGAAACAAAACATTATGCTTATTACAACCTGAGAAACTTGACCCTGTCCCTCTACGGGCTGTAGTAGCAACACTCATTATTACAATCTAAAAAAAAACAAATCATATAACATGGAGTTGAAGTTTTCTCATCATTGACAAGCCCGAGACATCCAAGAATGTTATATGAATGCATCCAATCCAAGAATGTTATGTTATAGAATGCAGAATGTTATTGGTCAGCTTAACGCTTCTGCTTCAATGTTTAATCAGTACAAGAACTTCCGCTTATTATTTACACTTTAAGATTAAGATAAAAGAGAATAGGTAACTGGTCATGGTCGGAACCATGTGTACCTATTACATATATGCCGACATTTATAAAAGCTTCCACCTTAATATTAATACACATTTATAGATACACAAATACAAACAGCATTGATTCAGCACCCATATAATGTGAGCATCATATGCATATTCACACAATGTGTGAAGGAATGAATTCTCTCAAGAAATTACTTAAGTATGGAATCGGCAATTTATGTTGCACAAAAATACATAGATAAATGGGATTCCACAAAACTGGGCTGTTTATAGCGAAAAGGCCAGAATATACTTTGTCGGTTGTGAATGGAAGGAAGTTTAGCACATAACAAAGGCAAGCATCAGAGGCATTGTCCTTTGTTGGGCCATTCCACTTGAGTTCTTTCCGCAACTGTTGTCATTCAGCCCTCAAGTGTGTGTTCAACTATACCATTCAGGCCAAAGAGAGGAAAGGATTCTATCCTCCATTTTGAAGTATGAAAAAAGGATTTCTTTTTGTTCGTTTAATAACAACGACAGCAGCCTACAAAATAGGCTCTTTTGATATCCCAAGCTGGTATGAAACACTTCTAAAGAATGGTATAGTTGCTGAGTTTTTATGGTATTTGCGAGACCGTAAGGAATGACAAAGGAACGAAGTTTTTTATGGTTTTCCTTCTCCTATTTTATGAATCAAATGTTGCATCTGCTGAATGGAAAGTTTTGGATCCAATTAAGGGCAAACGAATTTTCTTTGGACTTGTGTGGTTGGCTCGTTTTCACCAAATACGGAAATCCCCAAGGAAAAAAAAATGCATTTTTGTTCATAGTCGCTTGCGTTTTTCTTTGGACACTAAAACATACAATGGAGAATACGAGAATTTCACTTCGTTATTAAAGTCATCCCATGAGTTTGTAAACAGATGTCATAATTTAGTTACGGATTTTCGGGAATACTAACAATTCCTATACATATTTAGGTATGGTGACGAATAAACATTGTATTAGTACATACTAGTTTTGGCAAAGTAAGTTTCTCCGAGTAAGTATCTCATATAGTTTCTCGTAACTAATTACAATTTGTTATGTCTCATTTTTCACGTAACAATGTAACTATTATAAATAAACCATTGTTTACTGAATATTTAAATTATGAAAATTTTTTCCAAATCATATTAAATAGAACGCGCGCGTTTTTCATGTAAGATGTTGTGAAATACATTTCAAAAGAAAAAGCTATGCAATTTCTACTGCCTCAACCCCCCCAAAAATGAGTAAAAAAGAAATGTTGTTCATAACTGTTAAAACGCCCGAGTTAGTTAAAGCAGCCGCTTCCGTTTCAGTGCCTTTTAGACGGTTCACTGTGTTCGTCCAATCACGTCAATGTCATCCGTCTACACCAGCAAATGTACGGAACTTTGGAAGATCATGCCTCTCTTGTTGGTCAGTGACTTTAGCACGATCTTCACAAGAATGATATTTAAGAAGTCACATGACAGCGCGTCGCCATGCCTAAAACATTTTTTGGTATCGAAGGTCTCGGTGAGTTCGCCTCCGACCTTGAATGAGGAGAGAGAATTCTCCATCGTCGTCCTACCCAACCTGACGAGTTAGGCAGACCGCATCATTCAGACATTGAGTGCCCATCTGCCCCCGTGAATTGTGAAAGCGTAATTTGGCCAGTAAAGTTCTTAAACCCTCTACGTACAATATCAATTCATCAAAGCTTAAGTAATCGAAAGGAGATCTTTGCGTTTTTGCGTTGTCATTTTATTTCCTTTTATGGGGCATGACCTCATACATTATTAACTAAGTTGATTGATTATTCATTCAGGTCTGAGGTTGACGAACATATATATATATATATATATATTATATATATATATATTATATATATTATATATATGTACATTGCTTGTGCGTCTCCACAAAAAGATCTTGACTTGACAAATTCAATCGGAAATGAAGAAGATCAAATAACAGTAAACAAATAGAACAAATCGAACCAAGATGAAGTGCAGTGTAAGAACTTCTATGATATAAAATGAATTGGTTGGCGTCGCCAACAGTTAGTTATTAATCTGCTTTTACAAACCGAAGACTTCCCCCCACCAGTGGTAAGAGGTCTAAGGTTTAAATAAATATAAATTTAAAAAATAAAATAGTTGTTTTATTTCTGCCCTGTTCCTCGCGAGCAGGAGAATCTTTTTTTTTTAAAAAGATAAATTTCTCAAAAAAGAATGGCGCAGTCGATAGGATCTCTCTCAAAGAAGAAGAAGTTAAATGCAAATTAATGAAGAGATGAGATTCTGTGTACGAACCGAAAACGATTTTTATAAACTGTGAACGTGAACATCAAAGAACATTGAAAAGTGAAAGGTGAAAAAGAATCGAACGATTATCGATATCTTTAGTTACAATAACTATATTCAGTGAAAAAATTATTCAGTATCCCATGACCAACGCATATGGTTAATGAAACAAAACCTCATAGGGAGGAAATAATTTAAAATAATACAGTGACTGAAATAATTCAAGCAAAAAAAAAATAATAAACGGCAAGAAGTAAGCCGCAGCGTGATCGAAAATAAAAGAAGGAAGAAAACTGGCTTAAAATCCTTGTAGCCCCAACGTGATCAAGAATTTATGAAGAAAATCATCCATCGAATCAGACGAGATTTGCAGCGTGAACAAAGGGTCAATTTATTCAACAATCAACGGAACATTGAAATCACCATGGAAGCAGCAGAAGCCGTACCACCAGCAATAGGTAACAACAATTTAAATTTAAGGTGTTTAGAGTTAAATCCATTGAAATATATTGAACGCCTACAAAACTTTGATGCCAAAACAGACGATTTACCAATCTTTATGCAAAATGTAGACGACATTATACCTACTTTACTGACATAAAATGACCGATGGCAACGAATGTGTATAAACTTATTAAAGTCCAAATTTATAGGTAGGGCCAGACAAAGTATTGAAATACACCCTCATTTAACAAACTGGACTGATATTAAGTCCATGCTAATCGAAAATTTTGTTGGCTTTAAAAATAGCAACCAATTGTACGAAGAACTAAGAGGTTCTCAATATAGAGGTGACGTCAACAAATTCTATAATTACATCGAAAAAACCCTCTCTTTATTAAATCAAAAATGTCTTGAAGAAAATAATATTTCTGACATTAGAAAAAATAATGAAACAGCCTTGAATATTTTTAAGGAACTCTTACCGATACATATGAGAACAATCCTCTATGCTCTAAAACCAAGTACATTGGAATTAGCACTTCATGAACTTAACCATGCAGGTTGTATTACTCGCCCTAAGGAAAAAGATAGGCAAACTAAATTCGAAACAAAAACTCGAGACAAAAATACATTTAACAATAATAAAAACCAAAACAATATACACCTAAAAACAGTTATAATAATAATTACGACAGCGAAAATAATAATTATAATCATAACGGAAATAATAATTATAATCATAACAGATATAATTATAGACAATTCCCTCAAAAACCTGAACCGATGGATGTTGATCCTTCATCATCCCAAATTAGGCGAGCGCCTATAACTAGTTATGTAGGAAAAACGCAAACGGAAGCAAATTTTCGGCATTCAGCCTCGGAACCTCACTTCCCTATATTAAATTAGAAAAAGGGAACGTATTTATAAGACTCTCATTGACACTGGAGCAACTAATAGACTTTTGCGTGAACAAGATTCACCAAGGGAATATACAAAATGGCGTATTAGGCCAATGACAGTGAAGCAGCAGGAAATCCAATAGTCGTCAGACAAGGCGTAGTTATACCAAAAAATAAATTTGCACTATCAGTCAAAAATGACTGTGAATTCCAAGTTCATAACTTCAATGAAGAGTATAATAGACTAATCGGAAACAATATTTTGATTTCAAATAATGGAGAAATAAATTATAAAAATAAAACATTAACATTGAATGACGAAATCATACCTATTTTCCTCAACGAAAATGAAGAAAAGGATTATGAAAAAACGATCAATTATTTTAATGAAATAAAACCCGTGGATTCCATAATAAATAATGAAATCAATAAGGATTTTCGAACAGATCACTTAAATAAAGAAGAGAGGAAAATACTACTTAAAGTAATCAAAGAATGCAATGAAGCATTTTATAAAAGAAGGTGATGATTTGCCTTTTACGAACCATGTAAAACACAACATCCCTACGGAAGATAATTCACCTATTTACACGAGGATTTATAGATATCCTGAGATGCACAAAAAGGAAGTGGATAGGCAAAATGAAATGCTCGAATCAAAAAGGCATTCTACTTCGCCTTATAACGCCCCAATGGGTCGTACCTAAAAAAGAAGACCACGCTGGTAGTAAAGAGTGGCGCATAGTTATCGATTATAGAAAACTAAACAATGTAACTAAGGAAGATAAATATCCTATACCAAACATGGACTCAATATTAGACAAATTGTGACATGCAGTGTATTTCTCTACACTGGATCTAACAAAAGGTTTCTATCAAATAGAAGTAGAACCTAAGGACAGAGAAAAAACAGCATTTAGTACTTTATCTGGACACTATGAATTTTTACGGATGCCATGCGGGCTGAAGAATGCACCCGCAACCTTTCAAAGACTTATGAATGAAATCTTGAAAAACTACATAGGAAAAAAATGTTATGTCTATTTAGATGATCATTATATTCTCCTCGAGCCTACAAGAACATATGGGTTTTTCATTATTATTAATTCATTTTAATTATCTACTTCATGACAAATTATATACTAGACAAAAATGCTTAAAACTAGTTGGTCGAACAGTGTTAGTTACTTATTCTAACTTACTGACCCTTAGCGGGTACTCTAAGCTAAACTTAAACTTATTCTATGTCTTTCGACTTAATCTAACATTATTTTGTAAAGGAAATTTTAACATGACTAATAAATAATAAGAAAAAAATTTAAAAACTTAATGACCGAAAATATTTTTTTTTAAAAGAAACTACAAGCTAACTTACAATCTACCTTAAAATAAAACTTAAAAACTATCTTAAGCTAATCTACGTATATATACATATACACATTTTTATAGCTACATACACATGCGTATACGCATATATCCTTATATACATAATGCATATATATATCGTTATGTATATATATATATACATTCTTTCTTTTATATATTTTTTTTTATTTATATTTTTTATATATATACATTTTTTTTTAATAATTAATAATAAACAGCTTACCTTACAACTACGCTAAAATATGTATGTCGGCCATAGGTTACAGCTGATATATGTATAAAATCCGCTGCAAGACGTGGACCGACTACTCCCCATGAGGGGGTCTGAATTACCCTTTCTAACCGGGGTCTAATGGGTTCGACTGGAGTTCTCTCGCTCCCCAGCCACCAGAACTTTCGGTATTGCAAAGCAACATCCCGCCTAGATACGGTCGTACTGAACCGGAGGAGACCCTCCTCAGCTCTTTGTGCGACGGAGCGGTCGTGGTTGAGTCGCCCATCCACAGTTGATCTGGCGATGTGGTAGATGAGCGGCACCGCATTTACGTCTTGTATCAGACTGTGCTTATCTAGATGGAGAAATGCTTCTGGGGGGACGAAGCCGTTGTGACGTACCCTTTCGTGGTAAAGTGGGTTGGGGTAGTAAGCCCCAGAGATCAGATTGTTGACCGAGTTCTTCGCTCTAGCAGTGTGACCTCGAACCAACTTCAACAGGAAATTGTCCACTCTTATCAGGTTTACCCTGTTGTATAAGAGCTCATTGGAATAGAATTTTATGTACTGGGACTCTGGAGTTCTATAAAGGCGAAGGCAAGCCCTAAGACAAGCCCTCTCGAACAACCGAATCTTTTCCATCAAGCTTGCACTCACGTTGAACCACACGGGACAGCCATAGGTGAGCATTGGCTGGATGAGGGCCATGTAGCAGATAACCTTCACCCTCGCATCGAGTTGGTTGTTGTAAAACAGTCTCTTTGTAAGGGCAAAAGCGCCTCGGCTCTGGCCAGAGCAGCATCTACATGTTTGTTAAAATATAGATACTGGTCTAGCCAGATCCCCAGGAAACTGACTACAGTCTTTTTCGCCAATGGTTCCCCGTGTCTTCCAACGATTGAGAACTGCCAATCGCAACTTCTCATGAATGAACCGAAGTCACCCTGCGTGAGAGTAGTGATTTCCTCGATAATTTTGCCTGATCTGTACACGATCAAGTCATCGGCATACGCAATTGCATGAGGAAGAGAACTTAACAGATCACTCAAGTGAATGTTGAACAGGATCGGCGAATTAACGGCACCCTGTTGGAGACCATTTTTAACTTGGAATATACCTGTCGAGGTCACGTTGCCATTCTTGACTACGAACCGTCTACCGGTAAGCATGTTACACAACACAGCAGTGGTTTGCTAATGCCTAGCCGATTGAGCTTGTAGAAAAGTATGAAGTATGAATAGTGTCATGCCCCGCTTTGAAACCGAATTGGTTATCCGGAGTAATATGTTTGTCTTCAGTCCAGTTGATCAAGGCTCTATTGATCACCTTCTCGAATACCTTGCTGATGTTCGGAAGGAGACTAATTGACCGGAGGTTGCACGGATTCGAAGAATCTTTTCCTCGCTTGGATATGGGTTGCACAATCGCAGTTTTCCAATGCTCCGGATAATATGCATTATTCAGCGCATTGTTAAACAGGATTATGTTCATATTAACCACACCTAGAGGGAGATGCCTTAACACAATGTTCGAGATCTCGTCGATTCCAACAGACTTTTTCTTCTTAAGTGATTCGAAGACCGCTTTGAGCTCTGTCTTCGATATGAACGGGGGATGAACCCCTTCGTCGGCGATGCCATTATCTGCCATGTTATCATCATTGAACACGACAAAGCCAGTGTTCTCAGATCGCCATTGTTGCATGTCTTCTCGAAGTTGAGAGTTGCTAGCCATTGTGCGGTTCTCCAGGTCGTGATTCGAGTGCCCACTCTCGTTCACCTTATACACTTCCTGAAAGATCGCGCCAAGTACCTCCATTTTTTCTTGCGGATCTGCGACCACAAAGAAGTTATCGTCGAGTACGGCGTTATCTGGATCAATACCTGCTGTAGTCAGTATGCGTTCATTGTCCGTCGTTCTGGGGAGCTTGAGACACGGAAGATCGCTATTCTTACTTCTAAAGAATTTGTTAATCTGTGGAAACATGCTCGGGTTGTTAGATCTAACAGCCCATAACCGAAATTCTATAATTTTGAGCAATCAACGTTTGTACATTCTTGATGAGCGATTTCAGGGTCCTAATTTCCTCGTCTGCCTTCTCGTCTGTCAGTAAACCGTCTGTACAAGGTTTTTAATCTTGACAGGAGTCTACTTTTTCGTTGGTGGAGTGCGTCGATTGTCGCATTGCGGTACAAGTTTTCGTTGTTTGTCCGTGTACACCGAGGTATAGTAATGCCCATAGTTCGTTTAATTGTCTCGTCCAATTGAATTAGATACATGTCAATCTCTTCGTTTGACAAGTTTCTATTGGACGGTATGTGGAGCGCATTCGAAGAGAGTGCTCTTGTCATTTGTCTGGAGAAGCGTGTCCATCGAGCCTTATTGGAATTGTAAGGGTACGTTTGAACAAACTCTCCTAACACCGCAATATCGTTGGGGATCTTGATTTCGGCACTGAGTCCGCAATGGTCACTGAGATACTCGAAAGTGTTCAAACAGTTTACCGTGTGTGATTTTTTGTCTGTTAGCTGCAGTCTTGCGTCTAACAGCAGTAGATCCAGATAAGAGCCGCTCCCGGGATAGGACGAGATCTCAGTTGCTTTAAAATCGAGTCTATACTCGACACTGTGTAAGCAAAACCAGCTGTAAAGCTGGTCCCTTCTATTGTTGGAAATTGTGTTTCCCTAATATCCATGTCGGGCTTAAAGTCCCCGGCCAGAATAAAGTAGTTTTCTTCCGAGTCCAGCCTCAGACATCGAAAGAGTGAATCGAGCTCTGATATCATTGTTCCGGAATGAGAAGGGCCGGAAGAGTAGACCGACACCGCATACAACTTCTTTCCACTACGGAGAGAGATGCATACGATGCAGGCCTCCAACCCCTGAAACCTCCGTACCTCACTACTATATACTACCTTGTGTTCAATGTTATTTTTTATGAGAATCGCAACACCGCCTCCACCATTGGAATTGGGCCGGTCTCTTCTAATAATATTATATTTACTGTGCTCCAATTTGCCTCTCCAAGTTAGCTTAGTTTCGCTAATCAGCATCAGCTCTGGGCTTTGATCGTCCAACAATCTGTAGAGCTCGTTTTTTCGATCGAACCCTGTCAATGAATTTGCATTCACTGCAAGGATCTTATAAGCACATCCCGTTTGCGCAGCCATTAAGATTGTTGACGTGGTGGATTCTGCAGGAGCGCCAGAATTTGGCCAACCTGCTCCTCTAACCGATCCATACGCATTTCGATGGATGTTTTCCAATCGAGCGCTGGATCGTGTGCTCTTGGCACTGAAACTGGCGGCACTATCTTTGGTAGCTCCTTTTCCGTGCTCCTCTGACTAGACGCCATTTGGGCGTAAGTCACTTGAGGGGTCACGGTTATGGCTGCCCCTAATGGATTTTTCACTGGGGGCTGCTTCTGCAGAATCATTTGTTTCTTCCGCTCTTGGAAATTAGGGCAACCCCGATAGTTAGCGGTGTGCCCCGCGTTCCCGCAGAGTACGCACATTAGCTGATTTTTGTCAGTTGTTCCTTCTTTCCCCAGCGGGCAGTCCTCCGCCTTGTGGTTTTTACTGCACTTCACGCATTGAGGCCGCATTTGGCAGTTCGACGCGGCGTGACCAAACCTTTGGCAGCGGGCGCATTGGAGAATGCTGTCGCTCCTTATTATACTTTCCCATGTGCAATCAAGATAATCTAAGGACTCGATTTTCCTTAGATTTCCCGGTTTAATTGCGGGCGACACCTCTACAATGTAAAAGGGTAAATTACGCCCTTCTCTCTTTGCCTTCGCTGTGGTGAAAGGCTTAACTCCGACGATCTCGACACAGTCGCACACTTGCTCTTTGAGCATTTGGAAGATCCTCTCCGTCTCAATCGGCGTGGGGATCTTCAACAACATACTGTGACATTTTTCGCTTTTCGGGGTGTATGAGAAGAACTCCAACCTCGAAATTTTCAAATATTCCTTCATTTTTTTATATTGTTCCACGGTCTTGCAGTGGATTGAATACTTTTCAAAACCCTTATTTTTTTAATAATAAAATTGCCACTACTTGTGGCTTCCTTACATACCTTAGCGGTCTGTTCTACATTTGCCTTGTAGATGTTTATGGGTGGCACCTTTTCCATCTTTTGTGGCCGCTGCTGTTGCTGGGGAGCTGACCTTTTCTGCTGCTTCTACGTCCTGATTTGCTGTGTTGCTGACTGCTGATGTTGCACTGCTGGCTTATGCTTCGCTGCTGTCTGGTGCTGCGCTGCTGTTTGGTGCTGCGCTGCTGACTGTTGCTGCGCTGATGACGATGGCTGCTTCTGTGCAGCTGTTTGCTGTTGTTGCTGAGCTGCTGGCTGTTGTTGCTGCTGGGTTGCTGGTAGAAGTTGTTGCTGGATTTCGGGCAGTTGTTGCTTCAGCCCAGGAGTCTTCTTCTGAACCGACTGTTGATGCCGCTTTTGTCGTTGTTGGGCCTCTTTCTTCTGGTCCAACGCTTGTCTGGCGAGAGTCATTTCTCTCAGAACTCTTATTTCTTGGTGGAGACGACTGACTTTCTCCTCCAGACCTTGTAGTTCGATTTCTTTATCGCGAAGTACTCGGTCCACCTCATCCTCAGTATCGGAGGCCAACAATCCAAAGCTATTGCTACTAATCGCAAACAGCCCTTCTCCTCCGTCGGACACATACCGTACCTCCTCTTCTTCATCAGTTTCGGCTGTTGCTGCTTCGGACGTCACCGTCGCATCACTCGCCTCTTCTCCCTGCAGCCCCTCGGGAGACGCCTTGGTGTTGCGGCGTTTAGCATTCTTTGGAGTGGTTTTCTTCCTCCTCCCCTTTGTTGTACCTTCCGTTGACTGGTGGCCTGATTCTGCCACCGGTTGTTGTTGGTTGTTGTCCGCTTCTAAGAGCTCGGACCGCTCTTGGGATTCCATTTTCCCGATTTCACTCACTTGTTAAGTAATTTGTTTATTGTTATTTAATTTAAAAAAAATGTATTTTTCACTTCGCCCTCACCAGGGCTCGAACCTGGGACCTGTAGAGCCAAGAGTACTGACTTAACTATCTTAAGAATTACAATTGTTCTTAATACTAACCTACTGACCCTATGCGGGTACTCTAAGCTAATCTAATCTATGTTATAAATGTGCCTTTGGGCGTAATCTACGTTTTTTTTTTAAGTCTTTAGTGACAATCTTTTATTTATTTATTCCTTTGCCAAGAAAACTTATAAAAAACTTGGGTAACTATAACTACTTAACCTACCTTATACTAACTTACCCTAAAATAAAACTTAATACTATCTTAACTATGTCCGTAACAGTACGAACACGTGCACCAGGGCGTATATGTTGTGTATATGCATAACATATATAATTTATACGCCATGATGCACCTATTTTTTTTTGTTTCATATATATATATTTTTTTTGCTTTATATATATATTTTTTTTTTATTTTGATTTGTTGTTTTATATTTTTTGTTTTTGGATCTTTCGTTTTATAATTTTTTTTCTTACATCTACCGTAAAAACGATGTAAGCTGGCCACTATGGTCAGCTCTCTGATCCTCTTGAAAAGCTAGCGGTGGCGGAGGCTGGTTTTGTCGTAACCACCAGTAAAATTTCCGTTCTTTGGCAGACTCTTTCCTATCTCGAGCGGGGATCGCTCTACTGAACCGTGTCTAGATAGAGGAATACTTCGGGAGGAATAAAGCCGTTAAGGCGCACCCTTTCATGGTACATACTATTGAGGTAGGAAGCCCCAAAGATCAGACTGTTGGAAGAGGTCATAGATCGTGCAGTGTGCCTTCTGATTAGTTTAATAATAAAATTATCTACCCTATTCACGTTTGCCTCGTTGTACAGGACCTCGTTAGGGTAGTACTTCTTGTACTCAGACTCGGGTGTGCGATACAGACGGAGACAGCTCCTATGACTCTGCCTCTCGAACACCCTCATCTTTTCCATCTGGGAGGGACTCACGTTGAACCACAATGGACAACCGTACACCATAATGGGCCATACTAGGGCCATGTAGCAGATTACCTTCACTCTGGTATCAAGTTGGCTGCTGAAAAACAACCTTCTTGCCGCAGCAAAGGCTTTTCTGGCTTTCGTCAGAGCAATATCTATATGCTTGTCAAAATACAGATATTGATCCAGCCAAATGCCTAGATATCTAACTACACTTTTTACAGCTAACGGCCGACCATGCGGGTCAACTATGCCGAACTTACGCCAGTTTTGGCGCGTATCCCGCGATGCCCTGTCCAACGGGGTCCGGAAAAGACTAGTTTCGCACTTCTGGAAGTTGATAAGCAGCTTCCAGTCGTCGCAAAATCTCTGGATTTTCTCGAAGTCCGCTGCAACAAGATGTTTATAACCTCTACCTTCGGACCTGATCTGTACGCAACTAGGTCGTCGGCGTACGCAATTAAGTGCGGCATGGAACCTATAAGATCTGCAGTGAATATGGAAAACAAGATCGGGGAACCGATGGCCCCCTGTTGCAGGCCGTTTTTAATGTTAAAGACCGTAGTGGAAGTTACGTCACCATTTTTCACAACGAGCTTTCTACCTGTTATCATGTCATAGACCATGTATAGCAATGGTTTACTTATGCCAAGCCTGACCATCTTGAGGAAGAGGCCCTCTAACCAAACGGTGTCGAACGCCTTCTCCAAGTCAATCAGGCAGGCACCCGTGCACTGATTTTTGTTTTTATTCCATTGTATGTCGGACACCAGTTTTGACGCGGCAATAATGGTATCATGCCCCGCTCGGAATCCGAACTGGTTGTCCGGTATGATCTTCTTTTCATCAGCCCATTGCTTCAGAACTCGAATGACTATCTTTTCAAAAACCTTGCTTATGCAGGGAAGTAGATTGATCGACCGAAGATTTGTCGGAATGGACTTATCTTTGTCCCGTTTAGGGATCGGTTGAACAACAGCTGTTTTCCAGTGTGTGGGGTAATGTGCATTACTCAGCGCATTGTTGAACAGGGTTTTGTAAATTTGGACCGCTTCGGGGGGAAGATGGCGAAGCACAATGTTCGGTATTCCATCGATTCCCACTGACTTTTTCTTCTTCAGCGAGTGGAAGATACCCTGGAGATCTTCTTGAGAAATCAAGATGTGATTGCCATCATTGGCGACGGCACTATGTGCCATGTTCTCGTCATTGAACCTGGTGAAACCTGGATTCTCTGATCGCCATTGACTTATCTCATTGCGGAGATAGAAGTGGTTTAGCAATGCTCTGTTCTCCAGATCGTGATTCGGCCTACTAACCTCGTTGACCGTATGCACTCTCTGGAACACTGCACCAATAGCTGTAACCTTCTCCTGGGGATCTTCCACCGCAAAGAAGTTATTGTCTAGCACTGCCTCATCTGGATCAATGCCAACTGAAGTCAGTAAGTGTTCGTTGTCTGTCGTCCTGGGAAGCCTTACGATTTGAATGTCGTTTTGATCTTTCCTCCGAAATATTTTATTTACTTGCGGGAACATACCCGGGTTGTTGGATCGTACAGCCCGGATTTTGTTGCCCCAGTGCAAGCTTATAGCCAAGCTATAGTTTATTCGTATTAACTGTTGGAGGTTCTTGATCTCCGACTTCAATGCTCTGACTTCCGCGTTTTGCGGATCTGTAAAACGCATGTGCAAGAGTTTGAGTCTTGACAGCAGCCTACTTTTGTGCACGTGAAATGCGTCGATGGTAGCATTTCGATAAACATCGCTGTTGTCGATTTGAACTACCTTCGGAATTGTTTTGTCCATCGTACGTTTGACTACGTCGTCCATTTGTATGAGGTACCTGTCAACCTCTTCGTTCATCAGGTTTCTGTTTGTCGGCGGATTGATCCCACTCGAACGTAGTTCTGTGGATAAAGTCCTGGAGAAGCGTGGCCAGCGGGCCTTATTATATATTATGACCTATCGGTTGCTAGCAAATCTAGCTTGAACTCAACATTGTGTTCTACCAACCAGTTATACAATGAGGTCCCCCTGGTGTTATGCACCACGTTGCCCCACTCTATATGCCTCGAGTTCAAGTCCCCGGCTACGATATAGCAGTTCTCCTCCGAGCTCAGTCGAAGGCTAGTGAAAAGAGTATCGAGCTCTGAAATGAAATATTGGTTGATGCGTGACTTGTCAGTCGCATAGATAGCGATCGCATATAGCCGCTTACCACCCCGAAGGGGGATGCGTGGAATACACGTTTCTATGGCCTGGAATCTTGGCACTTCACCGCTATACACGACCTTATGACAAAGGCCTTTTTTTTTTTATTAAGAGCGCGACTCCACCAGCTAGGAAGATCGATGTCTTCGAATAATATTATAATTTTTGTACCTGAGTGGGTGCGTCTGGCTTAGCTTAGTTTCGCAAACCATCAACACATCAGGATTATGGGTCTGCAACAAGTTACCGAAATTTAATTGACGTTCAGGGCGGATCAGTGAATTCACATTCACTGCTAGAATTTTCAGGTTGCAGGCTGCCTGCGCAGCCATTATACCGATGTTGCGTTTGGCTCTCCAAACAGCGTCGAATAGATGAGGTCTATTCGCGCTGCTTGTTCTTGTAACTGGTTCTGGAATTGGGTTTGGAGTTGAGCGATCTGCCTCTAGATAGAGAGCAGGATCGTCTGCACATCCAAATTTGCTTCTGGTTGCTGGCCACAGGGACCTGGGTACTTTTCGGCACTGTCTGTTGAACCGGTCGCCCAGCCGATGCCACTTGGGCATAGGAAACTGCCGGTGTAACAGTGGTAGCTGGAGCACGGGGCACTGGCCTCGCTTCTACCATTTTTCCTTTACGTTTGGCCTCTATTATTTTTCTGATCTCTTGGACCTTAGGACATCCCCGATAGTTTGCAGGGTGTCCGCTGGTCTTACAGAGCACGCACGTCAGTTTGCTCCTGTCCTCGACTTTATCGGTCCCTAAAGGACATTCCCCGCGATTGTGGGTTCCTGCGCATTTGACACAGCGAGACTGCATATTGCAGTTCGCCGCTGCATGCCCAAACCTCTGACAACGAACACACTGGAGCGTGTTCTTTGTCTTTTTTATTGTTTCCCATGTAACAGACAGAGTGCCTAAATGGGTAATTTTTTTTAGGCTCTCTAGTTTGCTGTCTGGGGTGACCTGAACTAGAAAGAAAGGAAGTTTCCTATTCTCCCTTCTTGATGCCGCAGTGATGAAGGGCTTAACCTCTACGACGTGGACATCGTCGCTCTGCGCTTGGCGCAGAATAGCGAGGATCTCATCGGGATCAGTGTCGTGATCCACGTCCTTAAGGAGCATGGTCTGCACCTTTTCCCCTTTTGGAGTGTACGAGAAAAACTCGGCCTCCGACACCGCTAACCTTTCTTTGACTACGTGATAGTCTGCCATTGATAAGCAATGGACAGAGACACGTAGTGGACCCTTATACTTAATAAAGTAAGAATTTTTTGTGACCAACTTACATAGAATGTCAACGTCCTTCGTCTTCAGTCCGAAGACGTTGATTGGAGGGCATCTCTCTTTTCAATTTTCGCAACATATGGTGATAATGCGGAAAATGATCCTAATTCTGATGAAAATTATGACTCTCAACCAAGTACAAGCGGAGTAAGAAATAATAGACCTTAATAGGGGAAATGGTTTTGCTTTAATACAGTTAAACGAGTACCAATTAATAAAGCACTACGGCAAAATACTTCATATAATTAATTTAACAGAATATGGAAAAGATATCGAAATAATGAAATGTGATGTAAAGAGAATACCTGAAGAAAACAGTAGTATATCTAGGAAAATGTTAGAAATACGAAAAGAGAAACACGAAAGAAACCCTTTTACCCCATCCCGAGCAAAATAGGTATAGAAGAAGTTTATAAGATATAGTAGGAACAGGTTTAAAATTTTTATTTGGAACAATGGACAATAATGACAAGACAGAAATCGAAAAACGTTCAAAAATAATTGAAATAAACAGTCATAATGAAATCAAAAATTTAAACAACCAGATAATAATTAATGACAAATTAAATAAACAGATACAAATACTGACTGAAACCTTAAGCAATGAGACTCAAGACATTATACATAAACTTGACGAATTTATAGGTAGTTACAACTACAAAAAAGATATAACAAAGATACAGTATGAAATCAAATTAAGAGAAAATATTGATTATTATTATTTATATATTATATATATATTTATTAGACAGAAAAAATTAAAGAAATAATTATGACTTCAAGACTAGGAGTACTAAGTAGAGATATTTTAACCATAGAAGAAATTAACACTTACGACATTAATATCAACAATTTAGAAGAACTAAATCTGAGTTTAGCTTTATATAAAACGAACATTATATTTATCATTAAGGTACCAAGGACAGAAGTATATAAAGAAATACAATTTTTTCAAAACAATTAAATAAACCGAAATACCTAAATTAACTTTTGAAAAATTGCATTGTAATAATATTAAAAATAGTGAACTAATAAATGAATTGACATATGATAAAAATAAAATAAAAACATATGTTTATTCCACTACAATAATAATAATCATTATAATTACACCTATAGTTTGTATACTATATAAAATGTTTATAAAGAAAGATAAAGAAATTCTAAATAATATCAGTCTCCCACGAGTTACTTTCCGACCCGTAGAAGACTCTAAAGGGGGAGGTGTTATATCAGAGATTGCTTGTGCGTCTCCACAAAAAGATCTTGACTTCAAATTCAATCGGAAATGAAGAAGATCAAGTAACAGTAAACAAATCCAACCAAGAATTAAGTGCAGTGTAAGCACTTCTATGATATAAAATGAATTAGTTGGCGACGCCAACAGTTATTTATTAATCTGCTTTTACAAACCCAAGACTTCCCCCCACCAGTGGTAAGGGGTCTAAGGTTTAAATAACGATAAAATTAAAAAATAAAATAGTTGCTTTATTTCTGCCCTGTTCCTCGCGAACAGGAGAATCTTTTTTTTAAAAAAGATTAATTTCTCAAATAAAAATTATATATAATTTGTTTACAAACACAATTTTTTAAAATAAAGTCAGAATGGAACGCTTTTCATCTCTTATGGAACACGTTCACTCTACTCTGGTAACCGCGATGGGGGTTCATTTATTTCAATAGTTTCATTGGAATACTTCGTTGGACACATCTTATTTCACTAAGATAGAGTATAGTGAAAAATGGGCTTATATATTAATAAATGAACCGCCATCGCGGTTACCAGAGTAGAGTGAACGTGTTCTATAAGATATGAAAAGCATTCCATTCTGACTGCATTTTAAAAAATTGTATTTGTAAGCAAATTGGAATAAATTGCGCTTAGTTTATATAAATAAATACATGCTTACAAATTTGTTGGGGCGCAGGGTATGCAAACATAGGACACAGTTGTTTATTGCTTCCAACTTGGCAGGTTGCCAGAAACTGTCATTGTCGATGTTCAATTTGACATGTAGTAGTTTCGCGGCGCCACCGAATAGCCTCAACGAAATCCATTATGATAATAAGGAATGAATGCAGAGGACGCCCTGACCGAGGGCTAAGTCCCGCCTAATTAGAACACTTGTTACGGTGGAGCGGACGACGCATAAGATGGACAACGATTTGTGAATGACCTTCAGAAATGTGAGAACACTCTCAAGCAGTACAAGCCGGTTTTTACTGCGATCCATGAAATACGCTGGATAGAAGAGGAAATGATAACGGAGCTGTCACAAAAAGTTGCACGTATATAGATGTTAATATGTTTAGGGAAATGAGTAAAGGTCGATGCCTTTAAGCTGATTTGTAATTGCCTGGCTGTGATCATCAAACGAGATTCTAGAACACCATATGTGCACACACTCTTGCCGACGAGGCTGAAGGCTCTATCAAGATGACTCTTACGACCTCTTGGACGGTGTCTACGGAGCCTGTCCGGAGTACGACATCAAAATCGTGCTCGAAGACTTCAATGCCAAAATCTGTAATCAAAACAAACTTTCCGGGGGAAACGTCGACTCTGACCATTTCCTCGTACCAGCAAGATTCAGGCCTTGACTGTCGAATGTCAAAAGAAGAAAAGGTATCTCGCAACCTCCCAATTCAAGGATTTCGAGTAGCCTGGGGCAACACGGGTGCTTATGAAAAAGACAATGATCTAGACGCAGGCTTTGGGCAATGCAGGCTCTTTGAAATTATGAGGGTAAGCCTGTTACTGACCCCAACCTCCCAATTCAAGGATTTCGAGTAGCCTGGGGCAATACGGGTGCTTATGAAAAAGACAATGGTCTAGACGCAGGCTTTGGGAAAAGCAGGCTCTTTGAAATTATGAGGGTAAGCCTGTTACTGATCCACAGCGATTAGTGTATTTTAGCAGCACTTACAATAGCTACTTAACGGTGTAAACCAGGGGAGAATTATAGGGAAGAATCGTCAGTACAGCCATGAAAACTCTTAAGAACATCAAAGGCGCATGCTCAGATGGTTTACTATCAGAGCTCTTCAATGCTAGTGCCAACATCGAAGGTTTAGGGGCTGATGTGTTCTCCGTCTAAGGTGGTCTTCGAATTATACACTCCGGGTTCAAGAAGCATCATAAACCTGAACCCCCTGTAGAAAGACCAAGTTAACTCGGACGCAGGACAGCTTGGTCTTGATAAGTGGAAGCGAGACATTATTATGTTTAATAATCTCGTTTAAGATTAAAACACGCACGAGGATCTCCATTCAACTTGGTCCTCTTCCATCGCCTCTAACTGATCAGACTAACATGCTATACCCAAGCGTAACCAGGCCTGTCCCAATCTCATTATGGGAGCCCCAAAGGTCGCCCACCTGAAGGATTCACTTTTAAGGCAGTCTGAGGCATAGCCCTTCCCGTACGAAGATGTAGCTGCTTAACATTGAGCTTCACGCATGCATAATTCCCGCAACAGCACGAAGAAATCTCATCTCGACAGCTTGTATTCCCGATCTAATTTTTTCGTTCATTACCCAAATTGCATGTCCATACGTGAGAATGGAAATAAATACTGAGTTGAAAACCGCTATCTTGGCTTTGACATTACTCGTGATAAAGATCCCAAGATATTTAAGCTTCTCCACCTGCTTCAATGGGACTCCGCGTACATGTAGAGGGCATTGAACCGGCCTACTGGAAATTATCATAACCTCTGAGTTGTCCACGTTAACCTTCATCTCAACGTAAGCACACACATATAGAGTGTGCGCTGAAGTTTCGTCTGCGAGGATGTATCAACTCTCCTTATGTGAAACTTTCTTGCCTCGGCTACATTGCAGCATCTAGTCCATATATAAATCGGAAACATAAACAGAAGAGGGTCTCCTTGTCCACCGCCCACGGTAAAATGAGTTGATTTAGCACTGTTGCCCGAAAACACATTCTACAGTTTGTGAGAGCTGATAAGCTCCCTTTGTACTCCTTATTGCCTTAAGCATTTCTGGCCAAATCTCATCAATTCCACCTCATGAGAAAGCAACACACCATTTTTGCCTCTTCCGATGATGCTGAATTTTCCAGAACATTTTTCGCAGATCTATAGTGGCTTTCCATCTTCTCGCCGAACTCCTTGCAAATTCTTCGCACCTCAGTATACCGGTCAGGAAAAGTATCAATTCTCTGCAGGTCTTCATCTTCACTCTGATAGCTTCTTTAACCCCGGGTGTGTTAAACCACGCAGTTCTTTTCTTACCACCTTCTTACCAAAAATCCCGTGAGGAGTCAATGACAGTTAAAAACAGTCGCCATTCTTCCTCTACATGCAATGGAACAAGATGTTGCCTCATCGCACTGTTGTGTAGTTTCTCCCATACGTGAAACCACTCTTGATAGAAGCTGTAATTTATTAGTGAGCTGCGTATACAACACCAGGAGATGATCAGTTGGCCGTTCGGACCCTACGTACCCTATACGTGGTACGAACAAGAGATCCATCAACGATTTCTGTTGAAGACTTTGAACGTACCACGTGTATATATGGCTGCCTTTGAGTGGAAAGAAGATATTCATTAGAGTGGAAAGAAGGTGGAAATGCCAATTGCACAGTAAAAAAAAGAGTTGAAGATCATTGTTCCACCCACACACGCTATCCCACATCGTTCCATCGACACCCACGTAACGTGAAGACACCCATTAGGATATAGGAATCCATCTAAGCTCCCGTATTAAACGCAGCTTCATCCAGGGAAGGTGCGTACTTTGCGGTTTACCTTTTCTCTTCGCACGGACAGGTTAATGCCAGCTGCCGAGCGGGAAAGTCCGGCAACCAGTCGCTCGCATATTGCCCCCATTCAGGTCCGAATCCAAATGGGGCATTCCTGTTTGCGTTTCGTTTGCTAGGTTTGGGATATATTAGTATGGAATTAAATTTCCAAATTATATAATTTTTCCTTTTTTATTTCATTGCGTGTATTTATTGTTTATATCTACTTATTTATTTATTTAATAACGTATAAGGTTTTCCAATAAGGATACGATTTTAAGCACTTCGAAAGTAATTTCCACACACTTGCCCATGTCTATTAGTCTATTTAATGCTTTATATAATATACAATATTATGGGTATGAACTAGATTTATACACACACATGTTCCGCAATGAAAAAATTATAAAAATAAATCATATGACAACAAACAAATTGTGGTTCTAAGCACAATTATGAAGACAATCAACTTGTTGAAATTTGTGCTGACATTCACTACCACATATATCTTGTCAAGCATTTTTTTTCCAAAAAGCCGAAAAAAGTACCGAACCAGATGCGTTAAATGATTAAAAAAAATCGAACAAAATCCGTCCGCTTCCTTAGCGATATCACCGCCTTCTTCTTATCTTTATATATATATATATTTTTCGCTTTGCAAACGAAAAATTCAATTAAAATTTATCCCCAAACAAGTATTCAATTTGAATGTTCCTTCATCCTCCTATCCCTTTCGTCACCTTCGTTAATGGTTATGTCACTTTGGAGTCTATAAAATGTCAGTAAGAGCATCTATATATTGTATGATATGTGTACATACACTCATGCTCATACAATTAAGCCACATATGCGATAAGGAAGTTCTTGCCGTAGCAATTGCTACTGTTGCAATGAATGAACCTGAAATATTTTAAAACTGCTAAAAGAGTAAGAAAATGGTTTATCGATATGTCGAACAGTGGAGAGTATAACCTGTAATAACCCAAACAAAGAAAATAAAGCGGAACGGAGGAACGAGATGTGAGACAGCAGGTACTTCAATCGCATATGTGGCTTAATTGTATGAGCATGAGTGTACATATGTACATGTGTGTATGTAGGATCCGCGAATAACTCAATGGATTTTGACTAGAAAACAAAAGATTGTACATATTTAGAGGGATGAATATGACGTCTGCAAAAGTCGTAAGCACACAAAGTACTACCCTGATAACTGGCCTCATTTTGGTCCAGCGTCGAGGAAGTCGTCTTCTAGATGGCTGTGGAACATGACAAATTCATGTAATCGACAGCATTAGGGACTTCGTAGGATAGGATATGGTTGTAGCTCTCCTTTGTCGGCGTCATCACATCCTGGGGCCTTTTCACATAACATACATCTCATACTGCATCCTATGACCGACTCACACGAATTAGGGTAGTTTTAAGGTAGCCGTAAGATGGTCAAAAATAAAAAATAAATAACAAATAAAAAAAAAAAAATTGGTATACACATGTGTACACTTGTATTACTTATGTGTTTGCATATGTATATATATTTATTAAGTGCATGTATACATATATATACGTGTATCATATATCCATATATATATACAGTGGACTCTCCCTAAGTGGAACTCTCCTTAAGTCGAAACTCCCTCTAACTCGAACTTTTTCGCCATATTTTACATACATTTCCCTCTACTTTCCATACAAAAACATCTCTCTAAGTCAAACTCTCTCTAACTCGAACAAATTTTGGTATCCCGTGACAATTCGTATAGGGGGAGTCCACTGTATGTATGTAATTTTAGCATAAGGTAGTTTAAGTTATTTTAAGGTATTATGTAAGTTAGTATATACGTTTTAAGAAGAGTATAAGAAAACAGTTCTTTCATTAAGTTTTTGGTAAATTTTTTTGCTTAGTTTAAGCTTAGTTTAGAGTTCCCGTCGAGGGCCATAAGTTATATTTAGCATAATGTTCGTCCAACTAGTTTTAAGCATTTTGTCAAGTACCTAAGTATGTAATGAATTAAAAAAAAATAAAAATGAATTTTCTATCGTGAATGATCTTTTTTTTAAATTAAACATGTAGGAACGAGGAATGCTAGTTCGTCAAGAAATTTTTATTAGAAATCATGTACTATTTGAAAAAATTGTCTTATAATAGCTCAATTGATCTCAATAATTTCGAAATCATATTTTTCTTCATTATTGAGGAACTCCATTATTTAGTTTTTTGTTTGTTTGTAATCCGCTTATATGGTGTCTGGGTTTAATTCACGACACTACTTAGTTTTCAATGATATTTGTCATTAAAAATTAAACGTCAAAATAATACACATCATACAACAAAGAACATAGCATACAATACTTCCAGTGGAATCTGTGAAACAGAAAATTGTATGATGTGCATTATGTAGGACAGTTTTGTATGTTGTGTGAAATGTATCTGATGTATGATCTGTGAAATGGGGACCTGGTGGTCAACATGGTCCGTATCCCGAGGTTAAACTTCATCTCCTTTATCGGTTCCGTCTCTTGTCACCGACTTAGTATTTTTCAAATCCTTAGGCTTCTTTTCGTCCGCTAGCACATTAAGCTTTTGCTAAATTTTATATGATGCGTCGATTCTCTCAGAATGATTGTGAAATACTTCATCTTCTTTTTTCTCAGATCTACTAACCTCAAACATCTGTAAGTTGAAAATCCTTAAGTTGTTTTTTTTATAAGTCGAGCAAATTTTTCAGAACTTAGACCCAAGACTTAAATTTTTCCATAATTCAAACTCCAAACAGATTATCTTGTACGTCGAAAGCCTCCTCCAATCAAACAAGTTTATCCGTTTTAGTTTTCGTGGAAAGTTCCCTGCATATCTAATAGTCCAACACTCATTCACAACATGCAAGCAAAAGAAAAAAATAAGCGAAAGTTGGTTACAATTGAATTCCTAAAGTCGCAATTGCCCACTTTGCAGTTCGAATTTTCTTTAAGTTCTCAGCGAGTCCAACCCTGCCGAGTAACACAATCGACGAACAATGAAACTGTTGTCGAAAATGCCGCCTCTGATGTGCTGGGTCTTAAACGCCACTCAGAAAAACCCCTGGCTTGAAAATGAGTGCAGGCAGGCGCATTCAGCGAAGCAATCAGCATATAACGTATATATAACGCTAAACAGATGGACGAGAGCGGTTCGTGAGCTCTTCGAACTAAAATGAAGGGAAGAGCAACGGCTTCTCAAAATGAAATAGAAGGAGCACGAGAAGCGCGCGATAGAGGAAATGGAAAGGTGTTACGGTAAAAACAAATAACGAGTAAAATAAATATCCAATGGATATAAACTTCGAAGGGAAGCCTGTCGGGTCGAAGTGGGGCAATTCGTAGTAGAGTCGCAGGATAGCCTCATGGATAGCTTCTGAATATACTACAGTGTTTAGGCAGTCTACGGGACAGGGAAAGGGAGATTTCCTGCGGTAGCGCTAATACTCTCAGTCCAGTGCCATTTTCTATTTTCTATTTTGCGACAGATTTTCTGACTAGTTATAGTATTTCTTATTCATATACCACTGCATCTTAATCCTATTCCACAGTTTATCGTTCCATAAAAAATGGCACAACCCATTTTCGTCTAATCAAAAGCAATAATTTATCCAGTGTACCCGTCCTTTTTCGCCCAAGAAAAAAAACCAAAAAGTTTAGGATATCGACTATGAACATTTGCGTTCCATGGGAGAGGCATAAACATCAAATGTCATTTGCTTGTTATTGACTTTCGTCTTCGTGTGTGATAGTCGGGAAACATTGGTTGGATATCCTCTTCAACTCCTATCGTGAAACCATGTATGTTGGCGTAGTATGAAAAAAATCTTTTGCAGCAGTACCGAATCCAGAACCACTCACAGTTTAAGCTAGATGGACATTGAATTCTTAACAAAAGAAAAAACAGTTTACTAAAGGGAGAGACGACTCTTGGGGTCGGTCGTGAAAAATGTATTCTAGCATCCATCTATTGGGTGAATATATATTTTTGTAGAGTGTAACCAGAAGGCGATTGCTACAGAGTATTTTAAAATATTTAATTACATAATGGATTAACACAATAGTATTAAATTAAAACTGGCTCAATGGCCCTATAATTTTGGACTGATTCCCCATCATATAATATAAACTTACAATCCATATCATTTATTAAATGCAAATAAATCTTACTCATTGGAAAAGTTAGAAGAACTTATTTTACCAAAAGTTTAGAAAATTTTTAAACAGTCTAATGCAGAAATATTAAATACAAGCTTTTAATTTATGCTAGTAATTATTTAATTATGAGCAACATTTCTAAAGTGTTGCGTAACAGGTAGTCTTACTTGTGACCTAAGATCACATGAGAATGGATTAGATCATAATTCTAGTGGCAGTATTTTGACAAAGTTTCAGCCTTTATTGGGATTTATATATATTATGGCGGAAATTATGAGGGTCGATCATTTATAGTAGTTAATAAAATCTCTTCGAAGAAGCAATGGTGATCTAGAACTGTGGACATTTCAGACAAGTGGAAACACTTTCAGCCAGGTTGCACCTCAAATGTCTGTACAGACGGGAATGGGGATACTCATAGGTCCCCTGCTGGCACACAGGATACCGTTACAAAGAAGAGTCGGGACAAAACCTTAGAAGAATAGAATGAAAGCTGCCGAGATGAGATTTCTTCGTATTGTTGTGGAAATTACTCTCTGGGTGGATTGGGTGGGAAGCACGGCAAATGCGAGAAATCAATGGTTTGGTCACGTAACACGAATTTACCGGTCATTACGATTTCCAAGGTGTGCCTTGAATACGATTCCAACAGGTAGACGACCGCTTGGAAGACCTAGGACGGGGTCCAAAAACTCGCCTTATTGCGCTTTTGAAAAAAATCTTGGTGAATTTAAGACGGTGGTGGCAGATCGAATTGCGTGGATATCTCTCTTCCATATAGGCTTCAGTACTTGCTTGTATAATAGCAGTTCGTTGTACTGCGTTCTTAGTAACCTGTACATTTCTCTATACCGGTGTTCGAGATCATCTTATTTCTTTTTCACGTCCCGCGTTCCCAGCGTGCCGTTGTGGAAGCATTTACGGCAATTGAAGAACAGGCGAAGCGAGCTAGTCTTATGGTCAATGATGATAAAACTAATTATATGCTGTCCACCAAAAAACGATCCGTCACACACCACTTAAGACAAAATATTACAATCGACAGCTACAATTTCGAGGTAGTAAAGGAGTTTGTCTACCTCGGGGCAAACGTAAACTCCACAAACGACATCACTGTGGAGATCCGACGTAGAACCGCCTTTGGCAGCCGGTGGTAATCCGGTTTGTCAAAACAACTGGCGTCAAAACTCCTGACTCGAAGGACTAAG
The DNA here is from genome assembly GCA_964034865.1 of Eristalis intricaria. NCBI lineage: Eukaryota > Metazoa > Arthropoda > Insecta > Diptera > Syrphidae > Eristalis > Eristalis intricaria. The sequence continues at coordinate 72,141,552 of OZ035876.1, read as the reverse complement.
ATCATGCTCTACAAAACCCTTATTTATATATCAGTCCTGCTATATGGTGCCGACAGTTGGACTATAAGAAAACTGCGAAGCTGATACTTGGTGCCTTCGAAAGAAAAATTCTGGGTCGGATATATGGTCCCGTCTGCGAGGGAGGCGAATGGAGGAGAAGACACAACCGCGAACTCTACGAGCTGTACCAGGGTGTGGATGAAGTCTGGAAGGCAATGAACCGTCGACTGCACTGGCTCGGCCACATCGAGCGCATGGACATCAATACTCCAGCTAAGAGGGTCTTCGAATCCGAGTCTCCTGGTTCGAGAAGGAGAGGTATAAAGACCGAATCTCTGGTATAAAGACCAAGTAATCGTGGATGCAAGACAGCTTGGTCTTGATGACTGGAAGCAGTGTGCCCAGGACCGTCAGGAATAGAAAGCAGCTATCGCTCAGGCTCGGACCCTGTATGGATCGTCAGCCTGATGAGTAAGTAAGTACTTGCGCTACAAACGGCAACTCTGTTTCAATCGTGGTGCCCCTTTTGTTGTCTTCTTATTCTCATATATGAGACTGATGTTGTCTTAGACTTGGAAATTTAGATTGATTTTTTGATTTGGTGAAAGGATGGATGTGGATTAACTTAATACATATGTTTAAGTATTATATATAGGTACAATTAATATATACGATGTATACGCATAGGTGTACTGATGTGGATTCTAATTTGTTTCTATTATTTACAGCTAACAACTACCTTAAAAACTACCCTAGGCTATGTAGGTCGGCCATATGTTGTCGCTCATAGATCTGCATCTAATGAGGAAGAAACCATTGTATACTTGCTTTGCAATGGCATCGCTCTCTCATCCCGCCGATTTCGATTTCTGGGAGCATACAATTTTGATAGCGTGGCGGAACTAAGCAACTTCAAAGTCAGCGAACTTCTGCGCTTTATCAAAAGCCCTGATTGGCTTGCGGAATAGGTACCAATTGATCCAAGTGTGGCTGCTGTCCTTCTGTACAGCAGTCAGCCACTTCTACCTAGCCTAACCTAAGTTCATGTTGATTGGATTTCATTAAAAAATGATTGATTGAATATACGAGTATATGAGGTTTTGTTTTTTCAACCATAAATTAAGCCAACTCATTACGTAACAATACAATTTTAACCGCACAGTTTCATAGATACTATCCAATTTGTAACGTAAACATATCAATTTTTACACATATATATTTGTTAAACAAAAATAATAATTAAAGATACAATCGTCCTATTCATTGTGAATTCATTTGCGAAAATCGAAAAAGAATATATTAAAAATATATTAAAATATTTATAAGTAACTAGTGAAAGTTCGAACATTTATGATGAACTATGTGGTCGTAATTAACGGATGCATCATACCTAACTACTTGCAAAAAGGAAACAACTATTTTCCAACCGACCTAAGCTCTTAGAGGTTTGTTGTTTTGTCGTATCTAAATTCATTGTGGCGGCAACGAAGTTAATTTAATATACACAGATATGTATACACATACATATATTGATTTCCCATCATTGTATATAACCCGTGTTGTATGGATCTTACTTTTACAAAAATCGTACCTGTGTAAGCCAACGGCACCCCTGGGGATTCCTTGCATTCGTTTGTCCCCATTCAATATTCATGTTTTTGTCCTGACTTTGATTTTGTCGCTGCTACAGCCGCGGCTTTCTTGGCACGGAATGAGAATTTTAAAACCAAAAATACCCGAAAACGATGTCGCCGTGTTATTGGAAATGCATGTTTTTTTTGGTTACAGTTTATTGGTTAGTTGATTGTTCCGAGTGAATTATTTAGTGTTCTTACTTGGTAGGCTTCCAAAGGCTGTTAAGCGGGTTTGGATCATAAGTAAAAATATTTTATCCTGAAGTACGCTGTTGTTACGTTAAGATAAAATGTTATACCCAAGTAAGTTAATCTGATCGTTTTTTTGTTATGTATCTTATATTAAAAAAATGATAATATGATAAATATTTTCTCCACCAATGTCTCTACCAAATAGATGTCAGTCATGACAATTGATACACCTTGTGAATTTCACTAAAAGCAACTGCGACTTTAGTAAGTTGTCATAATTAAATGACATGTAAAATAGTTTCTAGTATATCTTAGTCTTTAGATGACCTTTTTCCAAAATAAAACTGATTAAACATAAGACATGTTTTAAGAACACAACAAGTGGCGAAAAGATACTGTGCCGGAATTGCTGAATCAACAAAAGGAATGTGTGGAGAAGAGATAAAATCCAACAAAGAATGCTTGGAACGCGTTTTAAAAGGATTTTCATCAGAACAAACTACCATTCCGCAAATTCGTAATTTTGACCTATAGAAGGTGTCTTGGGAAAGCTACCTTTTCCAGTTTCGGCGAAATCTTTGCACGACAGAAGGCATATTTTGAATCAACCTGTGGGAATCAAAGTAATAAACTGCTAAATCAGCTGTTGGGGGCAGAGAATGTAAGTATGCACACTTTTGGGGACCTATCCGAAAGATACTCGCATTGAGATGCTGAAGCAAAAAATGGTTCGTCCGCCGAGCAGATCGCAGAACTAAAAGGTCTTGCTAGAGATTGCACCTCATGATTCCAAAATGCGTCAACACAAAGGAAAAATCAGACGCTAGAAGAGATCGAAGAACTTGTCCTTGCATTTGAATCAACAGAACAAGCATCGAGCATACTTAAGGAGAGCAATACTTCCAGCCCGCCGACATCCATCGATGTAAATCAGCTGAGTCAAGGACGTTGCCAGAAACAAACAAGTAAGTCGAATAAAACTTTTATAGTAAGGAAATCGTGCCTCTTCTGTTTTTCTCAACACAAACGTAATCTTTGCAAGCATTTGAATTCGGTGTGAGATCTGTGTCAACGGAGCGGCCATATCAGTAGTGTATGTCTATCGGCAAAGCGTTCCGAGGCGTTTTCATGAGCGCAGCCTCACCACCAATCCAAATACCGAGGATAGAGACGTTTGCCACGTAGCAGGCAAACATAATCTGGTCAATCAATTAACGTTGTGATCGACGTTTATAAGTCAGTTTCTCCGGCAGAGTTGGAAACCGACCTAACAAACATCTCGAACAAAATATTTGTGTTGCTTCACGTTAATCAGCGCCCTTTACGTTTTCAAATGGACATAGGTGCCACCTGCTCATTAGTAGGCCTCGAGGGGTATCACACTTCAGGTAGCCCGAACTGTAATCCAACAGCTCGCAGCCTTAAAACATATGGGAGCATGAGCGTGCCTACTAAAGAACGATCAGTCTGAAACTAAATCACACCCATTATCGCTTATTATCTCCAATCTCACTAAACTTGCAAACATAATGGGTTTGCATTGGCTGCAAGCCTTGGCTTTCCAATTAAATTTCGCAAAGAAGGAACCCGCGCTGGAAATCACAACTCAATCTAGAGAACAATGGCAATCGGAAGCCATGTCCCTATGCAGGAGGCATGCGATAGTTTTAAGCAATGGATTGGGTTGCAGTAAAGATTTTGTTTCCGATCCCATGCTGAGACCAAACTTTATTAAAATATATCGAATATCGTCCCCTACCCTTTCACAGGAGGATGTCCACCGAGAGATTTAACTTTTGGAGAAATCAGACACATTGAGCCCATTTGAAACCAGCCAGTTGGCAGCTTCCATAGTGGTTGTTAAAGGATTTCAAGATTACTATCAATCGTCATCCGGTACCCTGTATTCAAGAACTGTTTCACAAATTACAAGGTGGGAGATATTTTACCAAAATTGATCTTTCCGATGTATCTCCAAGTTCCTTCGGATGAAGACGTGTGTCATCAACACGGAGCTTGGTCTGTTTCAATATCAGCGCTTGCCCTTAGGACATCCAGTTCCACAGGTATTTTCCAGCGGTATATGGAGCAGCTGACGGCTGATTTAGAGTTCTGGGGCTTGCGTTGCCGATTGGATAAGGACCAATTCGCTAAGCCGGAGATCGAATACTTAAGCCATGTTATTAACCAAACATACGACCATCGGAATCTCACGTTAAAGCCATTCGCGATTTGCCTCCGCCAAAGAATATCGAGGATTTGCAGGCTTTCATATACAAAATTAATTATTATAGCTCATTAGAACAAACATTATAGTTCATTGAACATTTTGGCCAGATAGCAGCTCCGCTAAATAAGCTACGCAGTAATAGTAAGGATATTGTATTAGGGGAACGATCAGAAGCGTGCTTTCAATTAGTTCAAGGAGAGCATTTTGAACGTATCCAGTTGGTACAAGATAATCTACCCATTACTTTAGCGACAGATGCTGCATCATATGGCATTGATGCTGTTATCTCACACATCTACCCAAATGGAACTGAAAAGCCTATCGCTTTCGCATGGAAGACTTTGTATGAATCGAAAAATAAGTAAAGCCAAATTGAGAAGGAAGCCCTCTCCATCATTTTTGTTGTTAAAAAGTTTCATCAATACTTATTTGGGCATCAATTCGAAGTGATCACTGACCACCACCCACTTTGTACCATTCAGCCCAGGAAAGAAGCTACCACTCATGACTGTTCGGCGCCTTCAACGATAGGCAATAAAGCTATATGGAAATGCGGATTGTGTCTCGCGTTTCGGGCTAGTGAACTGGTTGACCGGGTCTATTCACTTATCGTAGAATATTTTTTAATCAATACCAGTGTGGTAGCTAGATTCTCTCAGCAAGATCCTAAGTTAAAAAAAAAGTCATCGAGCATGTGCAGAAAGATTGGCCAGACCGCTTACCAACAACTGAAAACATTTTACTTCCATATTTTCGGCGAAGGTTGTCCTTGAGTGTGTGTACTAACATTTTCTCTTCCACAGTGAAACTTAAGGAGTATTCATTCAGGCGCAGGTTCATCTCTTTTACATCAATGCCATTGGGGTATCACGCGGATGAAGCAAATGGCCCGGAGTCATTGCTGCTGGCCAATAATACAAAACACTCGAATCTTATATCCAATTGGATCATTTTTGCATTTCAGAGTTGCGTAAACGAAAAAAATCCAATTACTCATTATAGTAATTGTAATTAAAAATTGCTTGAACTTCAATTACCCATTACACGTAATTGAAAAGTTCAATTACTTCTAGCTATATTACATTCTAGTAATTGGTATGAAATGTAATGCTTACAAAATGCTGTAATGATTATTTTTTTGCATTTTGATTATTTACTTTTTTTTAATGATTACATTAAGTAATGTAATTAAATACTTATTGTTCAAATACAAAGCCATGCACTGTCGCACTATAGAATGATTGTGTCGTATAAGCACATGCTTCGGCGTTAGACTAGACGAGAACAATCGCGTTCACTAGAGCAAATGTATTTCTTGGCGGACTTGCAATAATGTAATCTGCAACGTAAAATGTTCAATTACTTTAATATGCAATTTAACATTCTCAATAACAATTAGTTGTAATTGAATAATTTTATTCTTTAAATTACAATTACTTGTAATTGTTATTGGAAAAGGTTATATTACTAATTACTTGTAATTGTATTTAACCTTGTAATAAATTAAAAATGGCAATCATAACTTTTGAAATCTGTTGCATTTGAATTTGAGTATCATAAGTCGCATTACATATGGTAACCCGCATGGAATTTGTTTCTATCGTTGAGCATTGCCATTACGATAGATAAATAAAAAGAATTGATAAAAGTTGTTGATGTGTTTGTTTATTATTGCTCGTATATCTCGCCACTAAAATAGCAAAAAGGGGTACCCCACAAGGTGGAGTCCTTTCAACCTTACTTTTCAAAACTTTTTTGTTATTCTAACTCAGGAAATAATTCAATACAACTTCATCGAGCAGTACATTAAGATCAGTAATAATGCGGACGATATTGATCTATTTATCAAGAAAATTTCTAGACACCATGATACATTAATGGATTACGATGTAGCATGCTTAAACGAATAAGCTGCAGTCAGGGAATTAAACATAAATCCTCAAAATCATACTTTTCTTCTAATGTATATAGAAAAAAAAAACATTTAAAAGAGCATATTTCTGAGTTCCAACACCGTTTTGTTTCAGATCGCTCAACAACAACCAGCTTGGCTCATTTCACGACTTATGCTATTAATGCCGTAGAAGAGGGCTTTCAAGTTGATGAAATATGTACTGACTTTAGCAAAGTCTTTAACAATGTGAATCACTAGCTAACGCTTATGAAGCTGAAAAGTTTTGGTTTTCATGCGAATGTCTTAAGTTGGATCTCATCATTTTTAGTGGGGAGGGCACAAAAAGTCTCTCTTGATAACCACTAATCAGGGCCTATCTCCTGCAAATCTGGAGTTCCACAAGGTAGTCATGCAGGTCCCTTGCTTTTTATCATTTTTATGAATGATATCATAAAAGGTTTGCAACTGTTTAATGTATGCTGATGACCTTAAGTTATTTTTAAAAATGCAAGGCATAAATGATTGCAAAAAATTGCAGTTGGTCCTAATTTCTTTACCAGGTGATGCGCTGAAAATTGTTTAAAACTTAATATTAAATAATGTTTTGCTATATCATTTTCAAGAGCTCAGTTACAATACTTTTACTCTTACTGTCTTGAACTCAAGCCACTAGACAGAATGGAAAAAATAAAAGATTTCGGTGTCATTCTTGATATAAAGCTCACTTATGTTGCACATATCGAGTACATAGTTGCAAAAGCTAACAAGAATAGTTGGGCTTATCAAAAGAAATTCAAAGGAATATTCTGACCCCCCATACTTTAATATACCTTTTTATAGCACTTGTAAGGTCAATCCTTGAATATGCTGATATAATTTGGAGCCCAATATATCAAATCGACTCGGATCGGGTTGAAAGAGTTCAAAGACGCTTTGCAAAATATGTCTTCTTCAAAATGCGTTGGCATTTCGAGCCTTGGTGTGTGCAAGGTGTCAGTATTTGAGGTTATTGGCTCTTAGTGCAAGAAGTCACTCACATGAAATTTTTTTCATTCGCGATGTTTTGTACACTTTTATAAATGCTCCCTATTTATGCTCCAGAACGCAATCTAAGAGCTCGCTATCTTTTTGTTCAAATGAGGCATTGGTATGAATGAACCACTTTCTAGGGCTCTGAAATCTTTTGATGAAATCTGTTATCATTTTGATTTTCACATTTCGAGAGAGTATTTCAAAAACATTATAGTAGGTCTATTTAAATATGAAATGTAATCATTTCTTATATTATTTATTATATTGATTAGCGAAACTTTGCAAAAACTAAATTTTAAATAATTGAAATGTTTTTTATTTGTACCTACTTATTATTCTAGTAATCTATAAGCCAAATATTATTCATGGATTAAGTAAGTATATATAGATATACATAAATAAATAAACATACATATATATAAATGTTATATAAAAATAATTCTGTTTTCTCTTTACATGGCAGTTAAGTCTGTAAATCATAAAAAACATCTTGTAAAGTTATCTTAATATCAGATATAACAAAAATAATTCTCATTTTTAATACTTGCTGGCTGTAAAACTTTGTTTTACCGTTTCGTCGTTTTCTTGTAAATAACTTTATGACAGTTTGAATTGTAATGATTTACTTATAAAAATCAACATTTCTTTTAGCATTTCCACATTTTGATTTCTGTATCACGTTCATGCGTAATCCTCAATGGACAGAAATTAGAAGAGAATCTTTTCCTGGGAAATCACCCAATGATCGCCAAAATATCACCACAAAGGTGTTCGGCAAGATACGCTGTATGATGTATGGCATTCTGTCAAGCCTAAGGAGTAAATTTATTAGTATTTGTAAGAAATAGCTAAACTAATAACGGAGCCAGAATGAAGTAGCACATATTTTAACCGTCTAACCACCACTGGTGGCTTAGATATCTATTAGTGATTTGCCTGGAGCTGAAATAATTGTCAACTTGTGTTTATCATCAACAACCATTGAAAATAAAAACATTAAAAACCTGGCACAATTCAAGAATTAGCCATAAAATTTCAGTTCCATTGCAGTAAAATTATCATTTATGATTTTTCTGTTTCACTTGTTAGTAGCATTACGTTTAATATATACTACTTGGGCGACAGACGGCAACTCAGTTTCAATCGTGGTGCTCCTTTTGTTGTCTTGTTATTCTCTTAGATGAGACAGCTACGTTTGGTATCTTATTATTAAAGTTTAAGTTTTTATATAAGCAATATATTGCAATATGGCAACTCTGAATTCTTCTTCATTGTTCTTATGTTCTTACTATTCAAATAAATTTCGATTCTTCTTCTTTTTTTCACTCGTCAACACGCGTTTATCTGTAAAAAATACCCAACAAAGGGTACGGGCGGAGATTCGTGAGAAAAAATAAATAAATAAATAGCAGAATAGAAAATATAGAACTCAAAATGAGTATGTCGATTCAGATTGAAAAACTTGATAGCGGAAATTATGATTTGTGGTGTTAGTCTATGCGAAGCGTGCTCATTACATCAGATTTGTGGAATGTTGTAAATGAAACAAAAGTGAAAACCGAAAATAATGAAGAGGAGGCTCCGCATTTTAACGCGACTGATCAAAAAGCACTAGCATTTTTTTTTTGAAGGATATGCCAACACAGTTAATGCACATTAATGGCTCCTGCACATAGAATACTTTACATGCGTGAGCGTCAGCAATACTTTGACAGATACATAAAATACATGTGTTCTTTTGAGAGGTGGCACATAGACCAACGCTGCCGATGACGCGAAGGATGTATGTGCTCAACAATTTTTACCTTTCCCTTTCCTTCAGCGTGTGAAATGACTTGAAACTGTGAAATGAAATCAGCTGTGCGTTGAAGTATTCATTGTGTCATCCATCCCCTTCCTTCAGGTACTTCACCGTGAACGGATACTTTGACGCTACGCATGTAAAGTATTCTATGTGCCAGAACCTTAAGGTGTGGAAAACATCGGCTGAAGCATGGAAAATCTTAGACATTCTTTTGCCAGCATTTTGATCGGACCAAGAAGGTTCATTTATATCAAAAGTTGCTGCGTTTGAAGATGCACCATAACGATAATGCTGTCGAATACGTATATGGCTTTGTAAAGATAACAGATAAATTGGCAGAACTTGATATCGAAATAAATGACGAACTAAAAGTTATTATGTTCCATTCCAGTTTGACGGAATCGTGGGAGAACTTTGTAGTCGCAATCGAAACACGCGACAAGCTACCAATGTTAGAAGCAATTGAAATCAAATTCCTAGAAGAAAATGTACGCAAAGATGAAAATGATGAACCCGAAATAGCACCTCAAGCAACATCAACCTCAGAGTATAGCAGACATAACATTCCCGGAAGGTCCAAAAACATCGATCGAAAAAAAAGAACAAAAAATTCCAAGGAAAATGCTAAAATTGTAACAAGCACGGTCACAGAGCAAGTGAATGGAGAAACAAAAAAAGGAAGGGGATAATCAAAATAAAACTGAATACTCCAATTTCTTAAAGCACAACAGAAAGAATATTATTATTTACATAACATTTGTTTTGTGACAAAACTAAATTGAGTCCTTAGTGGAAAATAAGACAACAAAAAATAACTATGCAAAATGTCTTGTATGTTCCATTATTAAAAATGAATTCTGTGCCTATAAGCAGTCAACACAATATGGAAACAATACAATATTTAAAGTTGTTTTACGAGCACGGAAAGAAGACAATTTATATACTTCGATCAATCTGAGCAAAATAAAGTGAACCTGTCAATTGATTCAGCGTTGGTCAAGACATGGTACGATTGATTTGGGCACCTTAATTACAGGATTCTTAAAAGTATGATTGAAAATGATATGGTAAATGGAATGAATCATAAAAGTATAAATATTAAAACAAATAATAAACGAATATGTAAGGAAACTATTCAACAACTGTTTAAGCGAGCGCGGCATGAAAAGGGAATTAACCATCCAATACACGCCACAACAATTGCGGTGGAAGATCCCCAGGAGAAGGTTACAGCTATTGGTGCAGTGTTCCAGAGAGTGTATACGGTCAACGAGGTTAGTAGGCCGAATCACGATCTGGAGAACAGAGCCCTGCTAAACCACTTCTATCTCCGCAATGAGATAAGTCAATGGCGATCAGAGAATCCAGGGTTCACCAGGTTCAATGACGAGAACATGGCACATAGTGCCGTCGCCAATGATGGGAATCACATCTTGATTTCTCAAGAAGATCTCCAGGGTATCTTCCACTCGCTGAAGAAGAAAAAGTCAGTGGGAATCGATGGAATACCGAACATTGTGCTTCGCCATCTTCCCCCCGAAGCGGTCCAAACTTACACAACCCTGTTCAACAATGCGCTGAGTAATGCACATTACCCCACGCACTGGAAAACAGCTGTTGTTCAACCGATCCCTAAACGGGACAAAGATAAGTCCATTCCGACAAATCTTCGGTCGATCAGTCTTCTTCCCTGCATAAGCAAGGTTTTTGAAAAGATAGTCATTCGAGTTCTGAAGCAATAGGCTGATGAAAAGAAAATCATACCGGACAACCAGTTCGGATTCCGAGCGGGGCATGATACCATTAATGCCGCGTCAAAACTGGTGTCCGACATACAATGGAATAAAAACAAAAATCAGTGCACGGGTGCCTGCCTGATTGACTTGGAGAAGGCGTTCGACACCGTTTGGTTAGAGGGCCTCTTCCTCAAGTTGGTCAGGCTTGGCATAAGTAAACCATTGCTATACATGGTCTATGACATGATAACAGGTAGAAAGTTCGTTGTGAAAAATGGTGACGTAACTAACACTACGGTCTTTAACATTAAAAACGGTCTGCAACAGGGGGCCATCGGTTCCCCGATCTTGTTTTCCATATTCACTGCAGATCTTATAGGTTCCATGCCGCACTTAATTGCGTACGCCGACGACCTAGTTGCGTACAGATCAGGTCCGAAGGTAGAGGTTATAAACATCTTGTTGCAGCGTGACTTCGAGAAAATCCAGCGATTTTGCGACGACTGGAAGTTGCTTATCAACTTCCAGAAATGCGAAACTAGTCTTTTCCGGACCCCGTTGGACAGGGCATCGCGGGATACGCGCCAAAACTGGCGTAAGTTCGGCATAGTTGACCCGCATGGTCGGCCGTTAGCTGTAAAAAGTGTAGTTAGATATCTAGGCATTTGGCTGGATCAATATCTGTATTTTGACAAGCATATAGATATTGCTCTGACGAAAGCCAGCAAGCCTTTGCTGCGGCAAGAAGGTTGTTTTTCAGCAGCCAACTTGATACCAGAGTGAAGGTAATCTGCTACATGGCCCTAGTACGGCCTATTATGGTGTACGGTTGTCCATTGTGGTTCAACGTGAGTCCTTCCCAGATGGAAAAGATGAGGGTGTTCGAGAGGCAGTGTCTTAGGAGCTGTCTCCGTCTGTATCGCACACCCGAGTCTGAGTACAAGAAGTACTACCCTAACGAGGTCTTGTACAACGAGGCAAACGTGAATAGGGTAGATAATTTTATTATTAAACTAATCAGAAGGCACACTGCACGAGCTATGACATCGTCCAACAGTCTGATCTTTGGGGCTTACTACCCCAATAGTATCTACCATGAAAGGGTGCGCCTTAACGGCTTTATTCCTCCCGAAGCATTCCTCTATCTAGACACAATTGGCCTTATACAGGATCCACAAGGATGTCCTATCATCTTTCATGTCGTACGCCGAACAGTGGATAGGCGACTTCAATACGAACCGGATGTCGTTCGCACCCACGAGGATCTCCTCCGGTTCAGTAGAGCGATCCCCGCTCGAGATAGGAAAGAGTCTGCCAAAGAACGGCAATTTTACTGGTGGTTACACCAAAACCAGCCTCCGCCACCGCTAGCTTTTCCACAGGATCAGGTAGTTGACCATAGTGGCCAGCTTACATAGTTTTTAAGGTAGCTTTAAGAGAAAAAAAAAAAAAAAAATAATAATAAAACAAAAAACAAAAAAAAAAAAAATAAAACATTAAATCCAAAAAAAAAAATACATATGAAACAAAAACAAAAAAAAGGTGCATCACGGCGTATAAATGATATATGTTATGCATATACACAACATATACGCCCTGGTGCACGTGTCCGTACTGTTACGGACATAGTTAAGATAGTATTAAGTTTTATGTTAGGTTAAGTTAGTAATAAATAGTAATTAAGTTAGAATAAGGTAGTTTAAGTAGTTAAGTTTAGCCAAGTTTTTACAAGTTTTCTTGGCAATTGAATAAAGAAATAAAAGATTGTCTTAATGACTAAAAAAAAACGTAGATTAAGCCGAAAGGCACATTTAGAAAGTAGATCAGATTAGCTTAGAGTACCCGCATAGGGTCAGTAGGTTAGTATTAAGAACATTTGTAATTCTTAAGATAGTTAAGCTAGTTTTAAGTAATTTTGTCTAGCAAGTAAGGAAACAGAATAAATCGAATAAAATTATGTTAAAAAAAAAAAAAAAAACACGCCACAACAAAATGGCGTCGCAGAAAGTGCAAACCGGACGTTGGTCGAAATGGCAATGAGTCTAGTTATACACGCAAATTTTAAAGAATTTTTATGGGCTCAAGCGGTTCAAACAGCAGCTTATTTGCGCAATAGATGTCCAACTAATGCACTGAAGAGAAGCACGCCATTTTAGGTATGGAGCTGACGAAAGCCATCAGTGAAGCATCTCAGGATTTTTGGTTCACGCGTTTTTTCACTTGATAAAACACAGAAAAGCAAGTTCCACGCAAAGGTAAAATAATTTCTTGAATACTCTTTCGAGGCAAAATCATACCGGTTATACGATCCAGAGAAACGGATTATTGTGGAGCGTCGTGATGTTAAATTCCTAAACGGTGAGTTTCAGGCTTGTGCATCAGATATCAGAACTACTTTCGTTACAAATATTATTCGTTTTGAGCCGAAGATCTACGCAAGGTTTAAAAGAGCAAAGTAAGCTAGAGGCTGAACACACCGGCTACGATGAAGATGGGGAAGAATTTGTTAGCGCTACTGATGAAGAAATAGTAACATAAATATAGAGAGTGCTGAGGATATTCCAATTCCTAACAAGACAGCACATTCATCGCAACGTGGACCTGGAAGACCCAAAATTATACGCACAGGTCAACCCGGGAGGCCCAAAAAACAGTATAACATGCTGAATAATTTGAACTGTTGAATAATTTGATGACATCGATACCCCGCAAACTGTTTCAGACGCATTAAAAAGCGAAAACGCATCTGACTGGCAGAAATCAATAAAAGCTGACCTGAACGCCTTGAAGGAAAACTACACTCGGTCCTCTGTGGATTTACCAGAAAGTAAAAAGCTCATTGGCTCTAAATGGGGTTTTAAAGTAAAGTGGAACAAGGATGGTGAGATCGAACGTTTTAAATCCAGATTAGTTGCTAAAGGATATGGACAACAGTACGGCATACATTTTTAGGAAACCTTTTCGCCAGTCATTCGCTATGAAACAATTCGAATATTGTTTGCTATAGCTGCAGCAAAAGAACTATGCATGCATAATGTTGATATTTTAAACGCATACTTAAAGAGCAACAATGAAGAAGAAGTCTATATGGGGCACCCGGAAAATGTTGTCGCCGCACTTGGTGACGATGTTTTAAAAGACATGGGCCCAACAAGATGGCCGAGAGAGCTATGTCTATATGTCAAAACGAAATTCATGACTGTGGTCCCTTACATTTTTTCCTTCGAATGGATCGACGTCAGACACTCCTCCAGCATTCTTGATGTCCGAAGCGCGCGATCGAGGAGATGGAGAGGTGCTACGGTAGGAACGATGTCCGAAAGTGTTACCAGGGGGTGAAACAACTATCCAGTGGATATAAGATTCGGACAGAAACCTGCCGGGACGAGAATGGACAACTAGTAGTAGAGTCGCAGTCGATATTGAGAATTTGGAAGAACCATTTCTGCAGACTGCTAAACGGCGATGATGACACCAATACCGCTGTCAGGCAGAATGTTCCACTCAATATGGACGATGATCGACGAGAATACCGTCCCCCGACTTAGACGAGGTCAAGATAGCAATATCAAGACTGAAGTCTAACAAAGCTGCCGGTGCGGACGGACTGTCCGCTGAAATCTTTAAGGCAGCTGGAGATGATATGGTTGGGCGCGTGCACCAGCTCATCTGTAAGATATGGTCGGAGGAGAGCAGGCCCGATGAGTGGAATCTCAGTATCGTTTGCCCGATCCACAAGAAAGGAGACCCCTTTGACTGCGCCAACTATAGAGGGATAAATCTCCTGAACATCGCATATAAGATCTTCTCTTCCGTTTTGTGTACTCGCCTGAAGCCGTTTATGAATAACCTGATAGGTCCATATCAGTGTAGCTTCAGGCCAGGGAAGTCCACCATCGACCAGATTTTCACACTACGGCAGATCCTGGAAAAGACTGTTACACCGATTTTCCGACCTACGCGAAATAAATAACTGAACTTCGTAATTTTTTTTTAATATATTCTCTTTATTATATATATTCTATTATAATTACGGTTTTAGTTCTTTATTTACTATTAATAATACGGCCGCTGTCTTAAGCAGGGCTGCACCGTACTATCCGGATGAGAGTTTACTATGAACTACCACTCAGATCGAATCGAATGCCCGAAGAAGGTTTTGTTATTTTTAATATTTCAACACGGTCCCCCAATTGACTTGATTGGGCTTACATTCTTCAAGAGGTCAGCCGAATGCATTGGTTTTATTCTCCCTATTTCTCAATAGGTTAACCGAATGCATTGGTTCACTTTCCTTGTTTACTCTTTCGGTCATCGTTACTTTTATGGGTCACATAAAGTGATGACGATAAGAATTTATGGTGTGCAATTGAAGAATGCAAACACAAGCAAGTATGGTGACACATTGTATATTTTTATTTTTAAGAATTACGACCAATACTTAACTCCTCCTTCCTTAGAGAAAGTTTTCTCCTGGAAATTTTGATTTGAGGGTTTCGTTTGTTTTTTTCCTTGCTCTTCTGTTAAGCTATCAATTTTAATTTTAATTTTACCGGTACTTCTGGCATTCTTGTACATTACGATTCCAATGATACTTATACCAATAATAATTATTAACATGGATGTACCAGAGATTAAATAGGTTTTTACTTTGTGGTATTGAACTAATTCTAGGTTATGTCTATTTTCAATTTCTTGTAGTTCCTTAAATTTTGTAAACACCGTATTGATGGTGGCATTTTCTTTCATTATTTCTTCATAATAGAATTGAAATGTATAATTAGTTTCTTTGTTCTTAATTATAGCGTCATTGATTTTAATATTACAATTCTGAATATTAACAATAAGATTTCCAGCAAAAGTTAAATTTCTAGAGTCACAATTATTTTGTACGGTTACATTTTTAGCGTTTTTAATAATATAAGTTCTTTCGTTCAGATTAATAATTTCAAAATTATTATTGATCCTCATTAAACAATTTTGCTTACTAATACAATCATTTCTCTCTTTTAATTCGTTAACATTAATTTTCTCCTCGTTATATTTATACTCTTTTCCTTCGTTTACAATTACAACAAAGGGTTCTAAGTCAACTTCTTGTTTTTCTCGATTTGGTATTGGTACGATTATTTTAATTGGACGTGTTATAATCTCTTCTGGTATTTTCAAAGCTATAATAATGGCATCATCTGTATATTTCATTACCCCTGACTTAATATTTCTTAATTTGCTCCAATTCATATCTGTCAGGATTAGTTCGTCCTTAGTGAGTAAGCTAGGGTGGGTTATTCCCATTTTCGCTGCAGCTATCGTGTCTAACAAATTATCAATTACTCTTTCTAACATCTGTAATCTAGTTAGTATTTCGGTTCGTTGTAGGCGTTTAAGTATCGTATTTTGTAACTGTTGGTTTTCATTCTGATAGCGTTCTATTTCTTCCCTATCTCTCAAAACTAAGTCTCTTATGTTTTTTATGTTTCCGTTTAATTGAGTATTAATTTTGATTTGCTTGTTTAGTTCCTGAATTGCATTCTGATTGTTAGTGTCAGTAGCTTTTATGTGTTCTTCTATTTCTTCCCTATCTGAGTTGTCCATAGTACCGAACAACCATTTCTGAGCCGTTCCTACTATATTTACGAGACCTCTTTTTGATCTTGTCTTATGAGGCATGATACTATGTATTTTTGTAAAAATTGTATTACATTCCTTTCTTATTTCTGAGTCTTGTCCTACAATTTCAAATTTTTTTATTTCCTGTAAGGTGTCTATCAACATTTTTATTTTTACTATGTGGATGATGGTTTGGGTTTGGTTGATGATTTCTCCTTCACCCATGCTTATCGTTGTGAATCCGTTGTCACTTTCGATTGGTGTTATTACAAGTGCTGCTTGTACTAGGTTCATTGGTGTCATCAGGAGTAGCAGCATAGTAGTTATATTTGGATGGTTCTGGACCAGGAAAGTTGTGGTCGTTTCGTTGTGGTTTTTCTTATCAGTAGAGTCCAATTAGAAGTTGTCGTGTGCTGTTTGTGACTGTTCGGGGACCTTGAGCTGGTGGTTGAATTGATAAGAGGTTGCGAGTGACCTAGTTGACGGCTGTTGTGCGGTCAGTGACTCATATTCTCAGCGTTGCGTAACATTTGATATACATATGGTTGCGTAATGTTGAATATGAGTTGTGTGTTCTGGGAGTATTTTTTGCGGTCAGTGGCCTTTGTGTGTTAAGAATATTAACATGAATAGACATGATCGTAAATGGCTTTTGATCTTATATGAATGAGATAGATTGAATGATTTAATAGATTATATGAAAGAGATGGATACATTAGGATGTGTGTAAAACAATATAAATAGGTGGGAATATATCGGTTGATGTTCAGTATGCTTAGGATTGTAATAATAAATTTGTACAATAGAAATTGCAAATGCCCTAAGCCGTGTCGTTTGTGTGGGCACAGAAGAGTATGTTTTGGATTCAAACGATAAGATCGGGAGATAAATATTGTGTTTGTCAATCATCATGGAGATATTTTCGAATAATAAGAGTGGATGTGATTGGATTATCTTTAACAGTACATGTCACAGTAGAAGATGGATATGAATCTCTGTTGCTAAGCCAGCGTAGAGGGGAATCGCAGCCGAATTTTTTATCATCAGTACAGTTTGAATATAATGTTAATGATCACGTTAAAATAGCAGTAAAAGGTGGATCAATAACTCTATTAGGTGTTTCGTATGATGGTGCTAAACGTATAAAGTATATAAATCGTTTTCAAGAATCATGTGTATTTAATGATATTGATGATATCGATGAAGATGACATAGACCTTTTAGATAAGCTATTGGTATTGACTAATAAAAATACATAAAAAATCATGGCATACATAAGTTGCTTAGAATTTTTGAAACAAATTCAATCGTTCTTAATTAAACACAAGGAAAATATATTGGATGAACATTTAGAGCAGATTACAACATGTGCCTCTAAACTAAACCAATACAAACACATTTACATCACTACATATATAAATGGATACCAACGTACTATATGTAGTCTGTGTTCAGATGATAGCATTGAGGATAAACCAGATACTTGTGCGTGTTTCATGATTGAAAGTCGTATAAAACATACAAAGAAATTAATGTTGCTCTATGAACGATTCTATAATTAAATAAAAAGCCTTGTATCAATAAGTCGTGATCAGTTTAATTTCAATCTTCTTGCAGTGAGTGGCTCTTACAAATAAACTAAATATTAAGAAAAATGAAGAAAAATATTCATTCGGTGATTTTAATTTGTGCATTGGCTGTGGGCTGTTTAAGAGCTAGTCCAATTCCAATCAATTTATCGACCCTAGGTGATAATAATAAAGGAAACTTGCAGTTTAGCGTCCAACTACCTAATAATGACAGCCTGAAAATTGATTTGTCGTTTCAATTGATGAGATCTAGTGAATCTTTAGATGTTGATAATAATAACCCCCAAAACGATGTAGGAATACAATTAACACCACCAACAACAACAACAGAAAAAGCTGATGCTAAATATTTTACTGTTGAAGAAGCTATAGAAGCATTTAGGCAAGATTTGATTCTTAAAGAAAGAGATATAGCTGGAATAATTGAAAGTGAAAATAAATTTTACAGACACTTCAGATTAGAATATGGCGCTGTATTTTTAAATATTCGATGTACTTATAACAGTAATTATGTAAGACGTTCATTAAATATAAGTTGTTTTGAGTATCGTGAAATAGAAAGTGAGAGAATTTTGAGCAATGGTGAAATAGAAGTTTTTAAGACTGCAGATACAACATACCGTTCCGATGTGGAATTGATTGATATCAAGAAATATAAACAAACTTATGAAATGGTTATTTCTTAGAGACATACAAAGAAAAGATTGTGGGAGAGAGAAAGCTGTTGAGATTTTAATAAATAATAATTAAAAAGAAAAAATTCAAAAAATATTTGTTTCAATGGTTTTCTTTATTTATTTTATAAGTTTTTTTTTTGTTTTTTTTTGTTTAAATCTTTAAAAAATAGGTTTCGTATCATTGCGGTCTTCGTTTCAAGCTGAAATAACAGCTTTATAATTGTGAGCATTATATGTTAAGAGAACATTATTAGAACTATAAAAGATGAACAAATTTGACTAAATTCATCACACAGTCTGTTGAATCCAACCTTAACGCACGCAAACACAATGGATCCCTTAAAGGAACTTGAAGACTTGGAATACAGTTTTAATAAGGAGACGGTTAAGCTTCTAAGTCTAGTTAGAGGGCTTGCGTACCCTATAGAAAGTATTAGGGTATGCAAAACAAAACATGGTGATAGCATTTTATGCGAGTTAGTAGAGTTCCAGGTAAGTCGCATAATAGATATATATGAAAATAAAAAAATAATCAACATTTTTCTTCACACAGGTTTTCCTTCCATCAAGATATAACAAGATGTCAAAGGAAACAATGGAAGCCATAAATGAAAAGGGGTATACGTTAACATACATAGAACCCCGTGGTAATTCATCCCACATAAAAATTATTAAGAACTCAACGTAATAAAAAAAAAAATATGTTATTGAAAATAGTTATTGAAAAATGATCTATACGATTGTAAAATCGGAATGAAAAATAAAAAAGAAATTATTTTAAAAAAAACGTTTATTTAATATTACTTATTTAAATTGTACAGAAATTTCAGACATAGATGTCCACAATTGAAAGAGTCGAAGTTTTGATATTGACTATAGTTGTATTGAATATTTTTTCCACCCAGATATTTGATTATCTCTTTAGGTGGCTGCAGGTTTCCAAAACTATCGAAATATTCTTTATGATTCTTATTCTTATTGTACGCTACCCAATGTGTGCCGGAACCGTGAGAAGAATCCAAATTGACGATGCCACATTCCCTTTGATATGATCGTTTCGGTAAATTATCAAGCATGAAAACGCCTCTGAAATGTGGTAAAAACTTGGTGTATTTCATCAAATCTCTATCGGTAAGAGCCCGTCTGGGTAGCTTCCTTAAAAGTTTTTTGATTCTGGACTGTAAAATAAACCATAACCCTTTTTGTATGGTTTAAGATATAACCCTTTACCCATAGCAATGGCTTCCATAGTTTTATTATGACGATTTGATTCTTCAAGTTGTTTTCTAGCAGATTTAGTTTCCTTTATCGCCTTAAAAATGGAGCTTCCACCTGTTGCTAGAGCTCCCAATGCACCAAGCGCTGATAGAATGGGCACTAGAGGAAGAAAGCCTCCAATCTTAGGAATTGGTATTACACGCGGAATTTGCACTAATGATTTCTTTCTGTTTAATGTATTACCTATTGTCTTTCGAGCAATTTGTATTGCCTCTTGAATGTCTTTAGGTTTGCGTTTATGTAAAGTCTTTGTAGCTTTTCGTATAGCTTCATTGAAGATATTCTTTACACATTTACTTTTTGTTGTTCTAGTTTTCTTAAACTTGCTCATAGTATTACCCATACCGAATTTTACTTTAGCCTTCATTGCATTAGTCACAAACCATGCGTTTGAACGTTCCGCTAAGCTACTGTCTTTCGACTTGACTCTTGTCCACGCGTTGTTCGCTAATATTTGATCAGCCTCGTGTCGCTTATTTAAGTCCTTTGATTGAGAATAAGCAATGTCGTGTTGTTTACATGCAGCATCTAATGGATTAATTCCTTTATCGCCTCTATCTAAACGTTCTTTAAGTTTAGTACCTGGTCCACAAAATTGATATCCAGGTAGATGAAGTTCTATTGGTAGAGAATTGATTATTTTATCTAGCAAACCTCTTCCGACAGCGTTTCTATTACGACTGATTGATTTTCTATAAACCATTGCCATTTTTTAACACAAAGGTACGATACAGACTGAAAAAAAATCGATAAAAGCATACACTTAAATATATGTCATGTAATGTTATATGTTTTAATTAGTCGTTGTAAATATGCGTTTCGTGAAACAACATGATGCACTGATGGTGCGAAATATTGATTTGGCTAGTAGTAACAACAGCAAGAGGAGGCATAGTTCTCTTTTACCAAGTACAATTAGAGCTTTATTGGTTGGTCCTTCAAATTGTGGTAAAACAAATGCTATGTTGAGCTTAATAGAGAGTCCAAATGGATTAAAGTTCAAAAATATCTATATTTATTCAAAATCATTGTATCAACCTAAATACAAGTACTTGCAAGAATTAATACAACCCATAAAGGGTATGGGATATTATACATTCTCTGAAAATGAAGAAGTTCTAACACCAGATACAGCAAAACCGAATTCTATTATAATCTTCGATGATGTGGCTTGCGAAAAGCAAAATAATATAAGGTTATATTTTTGTATGGGACGTCATAAAAACATTGATGCTTTTTATTTATGTCAGTCTTACACACGAATTCCAAAGCATTTGATACGAGACAATGCAAATATGATTATAATGTTCAAGCAAGATGAGATGAATACAAAACATGTGTACAATGATCATGTAGGTGCGGATATGAATTTCAAAGATTTTTTATATATGTGCAGCGAATGTTGGAAAGATAGTTATGGATTTCTTGTTATCAGCAAAGATGATCCTATAGATGGCGGACGTTATAGAAAAGGGTTTGATATTTTTATTCATCTATAAATGGCGAACTATCCAGAATTCTAAAATTAGTATATAAACACTATTCAAGCAGAATTGACCTGATCTGTTAACTGATAATCATCAAAGCTGATGTATCTGATCTGATCTAATCAATAAGCTGATATATCTGATCTGATCTAATCAATAACTAATCAATAGACTAATCTGATAATGAGTAAAAAAGAACGAGTATTAAAGGATGTTATAAACACCAGGAGAGTGTTGAGGAACAAATTTAATAGTATCAAGAATCAGGGGTTAGTAACAGAAGAGCTATTAGAGGATACCTTTAAACCTATCACTAAGCCTCTCAAGAAACTAGTAGAAGGTATTAAGCAAAATAATGATCAAATTAATATGCCCTTCGATGCTGAATTTCTAAAAGTAAAAGCGAATACAAGCACACCCTTAAAAAGTATTAAAAATAAATCAGATACACTGGATACGATTAACGATTACACTTTTTATACACAATCGGGTGAAGAAAGCGGTGGTTCAAGCAATCAAGCATTGTCATTGGATTTAACCCTGTTGGAAAGGGATAATAAATTAGATAAATTATATGGTCCATATAAAGATTTAAATGATAAATGGAAATTAGGTAACGCTGATTTGAAATTAGGAGCAAATGAGATTACCATAAATGATAACAACTGGTCTATCACACCAGGTCTCGTTGAATTGATGTTTCACAAAACACCTAAGCACTATACCGATAATGATTTACAAGAATATAAGGAAATTTTAATCGAAACAAATGCCCATAAACGCCATCATAATAGAAACGAACAAATTAAAGGAACTAGAGCAATCAAGTACAAAAAGATTATAAAAACATTATTCCAGAATGAGAATAAAAAAGGATCTGGTTTAATGACAGTAAATCTCAAAAAAACAAATTATATATACTGGGATAATCCTAATGAGCTAGTCGATCGATTACGACTTTTGATTTCATCACAATCAGCTGGTCATACGAGTCATAACAATGAAATTATGTCTATCATTGAAGAATTGAGAGAAAGCAATATAATTGCCTAGGTTTAAATTTACGCCTAGTCAGTATAAAAATGGGTGTTGACAAGTTTGGTAATTCAACGCATCATCATCTTATTGATAAAAGACTAAAACACGCTTTAGGTTTTAATTTAGATCGTGACAGGAATATTAATCTTCATTTTAAACGACTAAAAAATGTAGGACTTCCCATTGACGATAATGATGCCGCCTCTATGATATTTGTTACAAACAATGTGAAACAGATGATATTGAAAGGTCAAAAAGACTATACGCTGTTGAGGAATAAAATTACTGAAGAAATTGAAAGACTAGCAGCGAGTTATCAACAGGACAAAGACGTGCTTACAAATTCTATTAACTTATTAAGGCAAGAGACCGAAAAGGAATCAGAATCACATAGAAACTATATTGAAGATAGACTCAAAGGAATCGAAAATTATTTTTTTCAACAATTTGTTAAACCAAAGTCTATAGAATTGTTGGAGAATAATTTTAAAAAAATAAAAAAAGATTCTGTTAAGAAATGAGTACTGTTAACGAAAAGAGAGGTATTGTGGATGAGCTTCATAGACAAGCTCGTAGAAACTTCAAAAGACGACGAGTTATAACAAAAGGAATAGATGATCTTTGGCAAGCAGATCTAGTTGAAATGGGTGCGTATTCAACATTTAATAGCGGTCATCGTTTTCTTCTAACAATCATAGATACTTTTTCCAAATTCGCTTGGGTTGCACCACTTAAGACTAAAACTGCTTCTGACGTTACAAAAGCTATGAAAAATATATTTGTTAAGCATAAACGATCACCTAGGAATTTACAAACCGATGACGGAAAAGAGTTTTTTAATCGGAACTTTCAAAATCTAATGACCCAGTATGATGTCAATCATTATTCCACGTATAGTATCGTAAAGGCATCAATAATTGAACGATTCAACAGAACCCTAAAGAGTCTAATGTGGAAGGAGTTTAGCTATACGGGTTCATACAGGTGGTTAAAGACATACAAGGACTTGATTGTGAAATACAATAACACAAAACATAGGACTATTGGAATGTGTCCAAGTAATGTGAATTCCTCCAATGAAAAGCTTATATTAAACTCGGCTTACAACAACATGAAAACATATGACAAACCGAAACTTGTTGTTGGTGATCATGTGCGAATCAGTAAATATAAACATACTTTTGAGAAAGGCTACACACCAAATTGGACAACAGAAATTTTCAAAATTAAAACAATTCAACATACAAATCCGACTACATACATTTTGGTGGATTATCAGGGAAATGCGATTAAGGGAGGATTCTATGAATATGAACTGATGAAAACGCAATATCTAAATAATTACCTCGTTGAAAAAATTCTACGCACAAGAGACGACCGAGTTTTTGTGAAATGGTTGGGATTCTCAAACGAACATAACTCTTGGATTAATAAAAATAGTATACTGTAATATTTATATATACACATACATACACACCACGCAGACACATACACATCCATACATATATTCAATAAAAAATTTTTCTTCAAAAGCGTTGTCTTATAATTTTCTATTTCATTTTGTAGCTAGTCGTGAATATGTCAATAACATTAACTTTAAGTGGAAATACATCGAGTCTCACTACGAATTACTTCCCACCAATCGATTTGGATAGGGAATATGAGTGTGGGCTGGTAGACTTTCATACATACAATTCAGTACCCAATATTGATTGGGATAATAATTTATTTCATATAGGTAATGAGGTGATCGAACTTCCTATAGGTTCATACGAATTTCAGGATATTGTTGAATATATACGAGAAAAATATGGATCTATAGATAAATCGGCTGAACTTTTCATTGATGCTAATTACAATACCCTCAAAACAGAAATTTTATCTAACGATAATATTGATTTTAGTCAAAATCGAAGTATTGGTTCATTGTTTGGATTTAGCAAGAAGATTTTAGAAGGTGGTAAGGCATATGAATCAGACATGCCTATTCATATAACAAAAATCAATGCAATACGTGTTGAATGTAACATTGTGAGCGGATCATATATTAACAACTCACCAGCGCATACACTTCATGAATTTTCACTACATGTTAGTCCTGGGCATAAATTAGATGAAATTCCTAAAAATGTTATTTATTTACCTGTGACCGTCAGACAGATAAGTTCGATTACAGTAAACGTTGTTGATCAAAACAGTGGTCTTATTAATTTTCGTGGAGAAACAATTACTATTAGATTACATTTAAGACCAAAGGATAAATGATTATTTATAATAAAAACAATAAGAATTTCGGAAGTCTTATCACTTCTTCGTTGTCATTCAATCAAGAAACATTGACGCCGTTAACATCATCGTCATCAACGAAAAGAGAAAAAAATAAAAAACTGACTGCAATCAATAAAAAATTCCTTAAATCATTAGGACTACAGGTTAAGTGAAAGAAACAAAAAGGACATGAATGAAGTTTTAAATGTTTTGCAAAAACCCGTCTATGATGAAAGCATTATAAAAAAAGAATATCATAGTTATATACCATACTTACAATCATACAAAAATAACGATGAAATTAGAATATCTATTCAAAATCAGGACCTCTATCTGTTGCCATGTGATAGCTACATTTATATTGAAGGCTTTGTAACCTTGGACAATGGAACAAAATCAAGTAATATTAATTTGAAAAACAACTGCATAGCGTTTTTATTTGATGAAATTCGTTATGAAATCAATGGAATTGAAATTGACCGCACCCGATATACAGGAATAACAACGATGATTAAGAATTTCGTTTCATTAAATCATAATGAGAGCATAATGCTGAAAAATGCTGGATGGTTTGCAACGAAAGATCAATCTATTCAAAATGGTTATTTTAATTTTTGCATACCACTTAAAATACTTCTAGGATTTGCTGAAGACTTTAATAAGATTATTTTAAATTCGAAGCATGAGCTTATACTATTACGTTCAAAATCTGATTCGAATGCTGTCTACTCGACTGATGCAAAGGAAAAAGTTCTGTTAAACATTCTGAATATCACGTGGAAAGTTCCTCACATACAGTTGGCGGATTTTTCAAAATTGGAAATTCTCAAAATAATAAGTGCTGGGCAGAGTTTAAAAATACCATTTCGAAGCTGGGATTGTCACTTTAATCCCACTCTATCGCAAGGAGTGCACCACTTGTGGAATGTGAAACTTTCTCCACAGAGTGAAAGACCTCGATTTATATTAATAGTTTTTCAAACTCCAACTGGAGTACAACATTGTGATGTGTCAGATGTAAAAGTGCATCTTAACTCTGAGACATATCCATATGATGATTTAAAAGTTAATTTTGGTCGAGATCGTTACGCTCTTTTATATGATATGTATGCTAGATTTCAACAGAGCTATTACATGCGGGAACCTCAACCATTGTTATCGCGAGATGAATTTGCAAATTTGGCTCCAATTATTGTGATCGATGTAATACATCAGAATGAAGTTGTTAAAACGGGACCCATTGATATCAAAGTGGAACTTACAACCAACAAAAATTTACCAACAAACACAACAGCATACTGTGTTCTCATACATGATCGGCTCGTAGAATATACTCCACTTACAGGTGAAATTAGAAGACTAGTTTAGATTATAATTAACCTCGAAGCGAATAACACATAAAAATGAGCGCAAACGATTTTATAACTATAGACGTGCAAGGATATAAAGTCAAAAACAATAAATTCATTGTGAAGGAAATAGCCGTCTCTTTTAGTTTCTATGAATATCAACATTTTCTTATTAAACCACCATATACCTTCACTGTATTATCACCTAGAGATCAGAAACAAGTGAATTGGTTGAACAAAAATCATCACAATCTTTCTTGGTGTCTCGGTAGTATATCCTTTAATAGCATACAAACGTTTCTGAGACTAAATCTAAAACCGGATGTAAGAATTTTCACAAAAGGAATTGAAAAAGTGGAATGGATCAAACATATCCTTGTTAGTACTAAGTTCGAGGTGTATAATATCGAAGATTATGAGTGTGAAAGCTTTAAATATCTTCAGCAGCACCATCCAACATATTCAAGATGTAACTATCATCATCAACAACATGGAAGTTGTGCCTTAGAAAATTCATTGTTAATAAGACATGTTGTAAATAGAAAAGAATTTAAATAAAACATTTTTTTAGAAATTTATTTAGTTTTGCGTTTTTTTATTATTTATTGATTTTCTATAGACATTGCATTGACAATTTTGTGGAAAGTTTTACTTATTAATTCAAATGTTAATGTATATCCTTTCTGATTATTGACTGCTTGTATTGTTTCCTCTAACATTTTATTATATCGAGTTGGATATAAGAAACTGTATAAAAAGAAATACATATTTTTATTTTTTTTTTTTTTTTATTTTCAAATATCATTTATTGATATATTTTTATGTCCCCAAGCATAAGTACTTATTCCGTCATTACATATATATCTTTTGCTGTCAGTATAACTTAATGATAACTTATTAATATGCTGTGTATACACATTATGTAACTTAGTTCTAAATATAAACATTGGCTTATAAAACAATTGTTTCTTTATTAAACATTTCCGATAATCTTTTATATCTAAACTATTAGTAACAGATTTTTTAACTCCTTTTGCTTTTTTTACCACTTCATTGGTCTCTGTGACAAAGGAATACATTTTGGCTCTTAATCCTATAAATTCTAACATTTTTAGAGAATTATTTTCATCTTTAAATTTACCAAGAACTTTATCATTCGTTTGAGGAAAATTATGTATATTGTCTTTAGGATATGAATAGGTATCAAACCTTGATTTCTCGGGATCAATGACGTCATCATATATGTTTGAATAAAAATCATCTGTTATTATTGAATAAATAAACGAGTCTGTATCCATATAGTTCAATCGAACTGATTCGACAAACTTGTTCTTCATATACTCATAATGAAAATCATACATAAGCCATTTTGATAGCTCTAATATAACAAAACCTAAATAGATAGGTTTATCATATACCACTCGTCCCTTTAACATTTCAATAGCACACATCTCTGGTGTAAATATAGATCGACTATGGAAATTAGGATTTGCAATTAGCTTTCTAGCGCTAAAAGAATTTCGTTTACCATACCATTCAGTCACAATTTTCACAACTCGTCGCTTTTCTACATTTTCCATAGTTTTACCGTAGACACTGTTGTTCATCAATTTGAAAAAGTCTTTTTCAAACTTATTGCTAGCCCTTTTCCTGTACTCAGTATTAAGACTTATATATTTCTCTAACCATTCAGATTGAGTGAAAGATAACACTCTGTGTACTTTTGTTAGAGTTAATCTATTTTTCAGACACTGTTGTAAGTTCTTAAGATGAATTACATAATGAGTCTTTGAATTTAAACTAGCTATTAGCTTAGGAATATTACTACCCGGAGTTATCATATTCTCTGGACAAAACGGAAGATCATTGTGGTAATCATGAAGATCGATTGGGTAGTCTAAATCTACTTCCAATACACAACCAACTTTATCCTTTTCCCAGCTTAAAATGTATTCTGTGGTGTAGATCTCCGGATCTTCCCACTGGAAATTCCCATCAGGAAGCGGTTGAGACATTGCCCACCCATATAAATTATTTGCGTCGAGATACATGAGAAATTCACTTGATTTATTTTTATCGAATTTATCCAGGTACTTATTATTAGCGATGGCATGTCTATGACTACACTGACATAGACCACCTCTGATACCTTTCTTAAAGAAATTGTACATGCTAATGTCTGTAAAAAGTTCTAGATTAATTTTTGTTACTTTCAACATTGCATCCCAAGATAAACCGGGAGATGTATAGTAGTGACATGGATCTAACTCATATATATTTATACAAACCTTACGAAAATTTTCATATATATCAGCTAACAACAAAACATCGCTCTGTAAATATAAAAGCATGTAATCTTTTAAAGATTTACAATTGAAATGTGTCCATACTTTTAGAGCATGATCATAATCCTTATCTATACAATCTTTGTCTGTTAGCTTATTATAAAATTGAGAAATTGGAGGAAGAGAACAATCATCTAAGCGATCCCATGAATCAAGATAATCGTAAGGAAATACACCTTTCCTAATCATTAATTTAAATGAGTCTTCATTTTTGAAAAATCTCTTGGTTACTATAAAATCATGTTCTGATAAATTTTTCGCTAACGAGTCTATACTAGATGGTAAAAATCGAAATGAATCTAAAAATCTAATTTCAAAGCTGTTAATTTCATTTATATACACTCTCTTAGAAAGTGATATATAGTTTTCCTTATTTAATGGAATTATATTTATTGTACCATTAATAGTACTTAAACTTTTCACAAACAGATGACAGTCATAACCCGAAAAGTTATGTAAGAAAATTGGAAAAAAATTTGGTACTCTAAACTCTAAATTACACTTTGAATGTGCTGGTCCTCTATATGCACCAGTGAAGTGACAGTGATCTCTTACCCTTACTTCTGTTTGATTAAAACTTTGTTTGCATATACTACACATAGTGGCTGTTTGATGGATGTAGTTCTCCCGCTGTGTTAGTTGAATCATCGGTTTTGGATTCATAATAACTTCCTGATAGATACATTTCAGATCTTCAACTAAGCTCTCAACAAATTTATCCGATGCGTTTTCACCTAATAACAAAAAATCGATTAATGCATTTTATTATGTGTTGTTATAATAAATTCTTACCGACAAATGTTCTATGCTGGTTCAGCTGATCATCAAACGAACACTTTATGTAATAAGAAAATGCACATGGTATGTGCTGTTGTACATCAGTTGTTGATGAAGTCTCTGGATTTGGTATGCAATGACTCACGGGACATAGAATGGACTCAAAGTCTGCATACACAGCAAATGGAACTTGTAATTGTCTGTTGTATTGGGAAAAATTGATTATATTACTTCCTTCCTCTGGCATAATCGTAACCAGTTTACGACATTCACTTTTATGTTTTTCTAGATTGGATTCGTTGCGAAACAGTTGTAAGCAACCATTACAGAGATGGATTCGATTTTGATGCTTAGTTACTTGGTTGCGTAATAATCGTGATATATTTTTGATGTACACATAATGCGTTTGTTCACCATCATAACTTTCGCAATAGAGCAAGTTAATATGTCTTGTCTTTTCTTCATGTGTATGATAGTAGGGTCCAATTATATCACATTCCTCCTTCTTATTGATTTCATAACCAAAAACGCTTACACTGATGTTTGGATTATTTGTTTCGAAAATTTGTGCATCTTTTACCTTAAGAGGAAATTCCATATTTTTGAAGGAAAGAATTTCATCATTAACTTGAATAATTTCACTTGTTATGTCGTTTATTTTATATGATGATGGTCTATCAAAATGACATGTGACTGTGTTATCCAAAGCAGATATAATAGCCCATTTAAAACAATATTCATCAGTGTTTTGGATGTTTATACAAGCTTTTTTAGCTAATATCTGCGTTGGTAATCGAAAATATGAAGAACCTCGAAACGCTTCGTATTTATTGATGTTTATTTCGATTCTTAGAAATGATAGTAAAGCCCATCCGCTATCTTTTTCTTGGAATTCTTCTAATTTGATCTTGATGTCATTGATCATAGTATTTAAAGTTTCCGGTATATTATCTTTTTCTATGATCGTGTACATTTTGGTCTGCATACTTTTTACATCTAGGATCATCTCATCGTTATTTTTATCATGTTTCACAAATTCTGAAAATAGCTCTATGTTAAATTTAAAAGCTTTCAAAATTTCAATTTCATTTTCTAACAGCTCTGTAATCACGCCCATACTTTTTTCAAATAATTTATCTACATTCAATATGTTCTCATCATTGTTAGAAATGGAAAATGTTTTGATTCGATTCTTGAAAGCACCTTCTATACAGCATACGTTTTCGCTTATAATCTTTTTAGCCTTTATTTTATGAGTATTTTTCCTTTGATGTTGAGTCCAATGCCTTTCTTCAACATCCTCTTCGCAAATTAAACATCTTTTATAAACATTTAACCTCAATCTTTTTCTATGTTGCACTCCTGAAGTTGATGGTTGTTCTTTGAGATTTGTCATCAGTTCTTTTTCAGATTGCATTCCTGACATTGATGACTCTATTTTCTGAAGATTTTTTCTTTTTTTATCACAACACCGATTTAATTTTGTATGACGAACAAAAGATGATTTATCCCAAAACTCTCTTTCACATACTTCGCAGCGATACATTTTTCTTGTTGGTCTTCTTGTAGATACCTAGATATTATTACCTGACACTTATCTTACCGCTGATTCACAAGCACTATACCACTTTTTAACACTTAACACAATGTTACTGATAGGATGGTGTTTTCGAAATGTCCTCATGAATAGATATTTCCTTATTTATATGGTTGTTATTATCTGTTCAACAAATATTTTTCTATAGTTTTAGCATGTACTCTACATATCACAAAACAATATTTATCTCGGTTAATGAAAAATATCACTGAAAACCTAAACACATCACTAAATACTCAACCTATTATATTCTTATTCTTCTCTATCTTTGTGTTGAAGGTCATTTACAATCATATATATTCATGTTAATATTCTTAACACACAAAGGCCACTGACCGCAAAAAATACTCCCAGAACACACAACTCATATTCAACATTACGCAACCATATGTATATCAAATGTTACGCAACGCTGAGAATATGAGTCACTGACCGCACAACAGCCGTCAACTAGGTCACTCGCAACCTCTTATCAATTCAACCACCAGCTCAAGGTCCCCGAACAGTCACAAACAGCACACGACAACTTCTAATTGGACTCTACTGATAAGAAAAACCACAACGAAACGACCACAACTTTCCTGGTCCAGAACCATCCAAATATAACTACTCAGCATCAGTGTGAGTACCTACAAATTGTCTTGGTCGTTTAATATTTGATGTATGTACTCTATCTAGGTTTTTAAATCGAAAATTGGGTTCATTTTTGTGTCTCACATGTTTATAATTCTTTATATAACCAAATGATCTTCTTTCTATATAATCTTCCCTATCTTGGTTCCTTTTGTTTATAACCTTGGTTTTTTTCATTTTTAGCTTGGTTACTAATGCTTCTATATTTGTATGTTGAGCCTGTTCTGGTGACATACCTATCGTAGTATGATACCTTTTGTTATAGATTTGAAAAGCTCTAAACATTTTGGTATTTACTGATTCTGCCTGGTTCATGCTAAGTAGTATCTCAGCTATAGTACTATGTAAGCGTTCAACGTCTGCATTGCCTGTATGTGAGTTCGGTTTAGTGAAATGCACTTCGATATTTCGTTCCCTAAGAAATTCTCTGATGTATGTTGTATTAAACTCGTTATCCGTAATTATTTTATAGGGTGGACCTTCTCTAGTTAAATGTTCTGTGATAGCGTCTGTTTTGTGAATGTGATTTTTACTTTCAAGTCTGTATACATACCCTTTCTTTGTCAGCTTGTCAATCATTGTCAAAAAAATGTGTTTATGAAAATGGTAGATATCTATGTGAACTATTTCGTTAGGTTTACTAGGTGTTTCTGTTACTTTGAATTTCCCTTGAATAGGTTTCCTCTCGTATTTAGCCTTTTGACATACGTCGCAATTGTTTATAATTTGTGTAATTATCCTTGTAAGTTTAGGGTAGTAAATCTGTTGTTTTAACGTATTGTAGGTCTCTATGATTCCTGAGTGTTGACTTTCCCTGATATGGTATATGGAGACCTGTTTCCTAACTTCCTCCTCCGTCCTTAAGTCTCTAACTCTCCGTGTTAGTTTAATCAATTTAACCTTTCTATTTCCTGACTGCAAGTTCATGAGTAACCGTTGAATTTTGTTAAAGTCAGATTCTTGTACTTCAGAATAAATACCGCTAACTCCTGGGGCAATTTCTTTGAGTTGTTCTGTTATCGTCTCAATAGGGTCCGAGGCTCTGATATATAAAATTCTTTTACCATTTAGTGTTTCCACTTTTGGTTCTTTGTCATAACTCACAATAATTTGTTGTTTATATATATTGACAATACCTTCTTTAATAGGTATGTGATCAGATTGTCCTTCCGCTGTCGATTGACCCGTTCTGCTATCAGAAATTTGATTCACTTCATTGTTTTCTTTCTCAATTCTACTTAAAAAGTCGGCCACTCGATTTTCTTGACCTTTGAGATATTCAATATCGTAATCAAATTCTTGTAATTTAAGTAACCATCGTTGGTTGCGTTGTGAGAACTCTGCACCATTATATTTTTTATTCAAATATTTTATGGGGAGATGATCAGTTGTGATCTTGAATTTATTTCCCCACAGATAGGGTCTTAGTTTGGATACACTCCAGACAATGGCTAGAAATTCTTTATCGGTTACGGAATAATTTCTTTCATGCTCGTTCAGAGTCCTAGAGATATAGCAAACCGGTTGTTTGTCCTGTGTTAGGACAGATCCGATGGCAAAGTTACTGGCATCGGTGTATAAATGAAATGGTTTTTCGAATTCTGGAAATTTTAGGATTGGTTGTGTTATCAATTTGTTTCGGAGTGTTTCAAACGCATTCACGTATTCAGGATCACTAATATTTATTTTGGTGTCCTTTTTGAGATACCTAGTCATTGGATATGCAATTTTTGCATAATCCTGAATGAATTTCCTGTAGTAGCCAGAGGCTCCTAAAAAACTTCTAAGTTGTTTTTCTGTGTGGGGTAGTGGGAGGTTTCTGATTATACTGATCTTATTACCATTAGGCATTATTCCCTTTGGTGTTAATATGTGACCTAGGAATTCGGTTTCCTTCTTGAGGAATGAACATTTGCTAATTTGTAGTTTTAAATTATGTTTCTGCAAAACTCGAAGGATGTCTCTGAGGTTTTTCATATGTTCTTTTAGGGACGTGGAGAATATCAAAATGTCATCTAAATAAACGACACAAATTTTGTTTATATATTCTCTTAGTATGTGGTTCATTAGTCGCTGAAAAGTGGCTGGTGCATTTTTAAGTCCAAAAGGCATACGGACATACTCGTATAATCCTTGTGGAGTAATAAACGCAGTTTTCGCTATGTCAGCTGGGTGCATCAAAATTTGATGGTAACCTTTTGCTAAGTCAAGCGTCGAGAAATAGACCGCTTTTCCTAACTTATCGAAGAGGTTTTCTATATTTGGCAGAGGAAATCTGTCATCTTCAGTAATTTCATTTAAAGCCCTATAGTCAACACAAATGCGGTACTGTACTTGACCATCTTTGTCTGGCTTTTTAGCAACTACAACGATCGGAGAAGCATGTCTACTCATGCTTCTTCTTATGATACCTTGTTTTTCCATCTCTTTGATTTGCTTAGCTACTTCTTCTTCGTGTTTCTTTGGTAATCGGTAACTTTTTGCATGTAGTGGTTTGTCTTCTTTAAGGTGAATTTCATGTTTTATTTCCGAGGTATGAGTTAACATGTCGCCTTCCTTATATTGGATGTTTCTAAATTCGTCTAGCAGTGAGGTCAATGCTGTCGTTTCTTCGCGATTAAGGCTGCCGAAGTCAGGATTGCCTTCCTCTAGGTAGTTGCATGCCAACTCGTGTCCTCGTTCTAT
Source organism: Eristalis intricaria (assembly GCA_964034865.1). NCBI lineage: Eukaryota > Metazoa > Arthropoda > Insecta > Diptera > Syrphidae > Eristalis > Eristalis intricaria. Next base: position 72,107,697 of record OZ035876.1, on the reverse strand, counting down.
CTTTAGAATGGTCTGATTTTTTAAAGTTATAGTTCCTTTCTCAAAATCAATGGTTTCAATGATATTTTTAAGGACATCCATTCCTAGGAGTATCGTATAGTTTTTATTTTCTAAAGCCTGAGCGTAAGCTTTAATAAAAGTATTATCGCTGTAACCGAATTCTTTTGGTATTGGAAACTGAATTATTGCAGTATTCCTGATTACGCTACTATTAATGGTCTTTATCTCTAGCTGTCGGGTGTCTAGAATTTTATACGGTGTCATGTCGAGTTTACTAGTATTTATGATAGTCATAGCACTGCCAGTGTCTACTAAAATATAGTGTCGTTGGTTCTGAATTTCAGTGGCGACTGTCATTAATTGTCCGAGGCTCAGTTCAGAAAAACCGGCGGTTCTACTGAGTTAATGTCCTGACGGATCGGTTCCTGACTTGTTTGGATATTATTGGTATCCATTGGTTCTAGTCTATTCTGTCTATTCTGTATGGAGTGGTTCTGGAAAGGTCTCTGTGAAGTAGTGTGATTTTGGTAACGATACTCATTTTGTCTAAACCTTCCCGAATGATTTTGTCCACCAAAATTATTATTGTGACCATTATTGTAACTGGGTCGTCGTTCCTTGTCGGGGAGACTAAACCTATGATTTTTGTTTTGGTTATTGTAATTTGCCGTGGTTCTAACTATTTCACTATTCCTTAAATTTCCATTATCGTATCCTATGTAGGAGAATAAAATACTCTTTATTTCATGTAAATCATACAGATTCCTAATTTCTCTGGCTAAATTCCCTATTGTTAATTCTCGTATTTTGTTTATTATAATATTATAGTACAATAGTTTTTCTTGTTCCTGATTGTCACAGAATACTACATATGTATTTACTTTGCTTAAAAGGTATTCTAATTTATTGGTCAAATCATATATTGAACTCACTTTCATATTGCTGATTTCCTTCGTAAGATCGCTGCTGCTGATGACCGGTCGATAGTGTTGTTTAAATAACTCCTTCGCCTGTTCCCACGAAGTGACTCCATTGATGATCAGTAGGTCCATAGCTCGACCTTTGATTTTCACTTGTTGTATGATGTTCCAGGTGGCTTGGTAATCTCCAATAGTATTCCGAAGGTGGTTCTCTATCATTACGATGAAGTGCATTAGGGATTCGCTATCCCCATCGAATTCGGGTAAGTATTGAATTTCCCGTAACACGTTGCTCCCATGACTCGGCTGTGGTATTCTCGCCACTATAGCCATTATACTATTTAGGATATCCCGGTTGGATACCTCAGGGATGACGTTTGGATTTTCTGCCATATTTCCCGTTTCACTATTACTATATGCCAACAACTTCCACTACGGTTTTAGAAGGGTTTCACTATACACAATCTTTTCCCGTGTTTTTTTTTTTTTTTTTTTCCGTTCGTCGAAAATTGCGGTTAAGGAAATGCGAATTGAACTTTCTCAATGTGGATCAGGATAGTTGTACCTGATCCTACCGACTGCGCCAAATAAATAACTGAACTTCGTAATTTTTTTTTAATATATTCTCTTTATTATATATATTCTATTATAATTACGGTTTTAGTTCTTTATTTACTATTAATAATACGGCCGCTGTCTTAAGCAGGGCTGCACCGTACTATCCGGATGAGAGTTTACTATGAACTACCACTCAGATCGAATCGAATGCCCGAAGAAGGTTTTGTTATTTTTAATATTTCAACACGGTCCCCCAATTGACTTGATTGGGCTTACATTCTTCAAGAGGTCAGCCGAATGCATTGGTTTTATTCTCCCTATTTCTCAATAGGTTAACCGAATGCATTGGTTCACTTTCCTTGTTTACTCTTTCGGTCATCGTTACTTTTATGGGTCACATAAAGTGATGACGATAAGAATTTATGGTGTGCAATTGAAGAATGCAAACACAAGCAAGTATGGTGACACATTGTATATTTTTATTTTTAAGAATTACGACCAATACTTAACTCGCGCGACCTCGTCCGGGAGGGTGCCTGACCAGCCGTGGAGAAAGGCCGTGGTCTTGTTGTTTGTTTTTTTTTGTATGGGCGCCACGCGATTGACCTCCCGTACGATCCACCACCGTTTGAACCGCGACAAAAGATGGTAGTCCGCCTTATGATTCTCTTCACAATATTTATTTACTTAAAACTAACAATTTTTGCTTAAACTAACTTAAATCTAACATCAATTAAAAGGAGACAAATTCATTAATTCAGAGAAAGAAAAAGGAAAAAGCCGAAAAGATTTCGAAACAAAACAAAAAAAATAAATGGTCGTCTTTCTCGGGACTCGAACTCGGTACCCACCGATCCGGAATGGAAACCGCGATATCACAAACGCGCTCCGCCAACGCCTGGACTGATCGTGACACTCTTTTAATCTAGTGGAATCGATACAGCTTTACCGACAGTTCCGATTTTTGTTTTATTGTAATTTTTTTTTGTTACCGCACACAAGCACACCCGGTCCTACCCACATACAACGACCGATAACCTGGTCTTCGGCTAGCTTTACCTCGTGTAAAGTAATAATCCGGTAAGGGAATAATCCGCGATATCGTGTCGGGATCATGCGCTGCCTGTCGGGGTGTCTTGTTTTCCGCGCTCCTCCCTCGGTAACTTCCCACTGCGATGTCCTCTTAGTGTCAGGGTGGGACGCGAATGCTTCTCTAGACGTCTATCTAACACGTCACGCAAACAGAAAAGGTTGCAAGGAAAAGCCTCGAATCACTGTAAACCAAAATAGAGTAAAAGTAAGCCCAAATTAACGACTCGGTTTCGCCCGCAGACGAGAAATCCTTCCTACCTTTCTTCACTAGTTCTGCACCTAGGGTGTGATCACTGTCATAAAAAAATCCGTAGTACTTCGTTCTATCCCCGACGTCAGAATGCGACTGAAGTGGATGGGTCCAGCTGTCCTCTGCATCGGTTGTACTTTGGAGAGTTGCGGGTGTGGTGGAGACCCCCAATCAGGCCATCTGCAGAGCCGCTAGTTCCCAATTTACCACTTCAGCCACTTCAAGGTCATGGAACCATAATTTGGAGGAACTTGGAACGACCGAAAAAAAAGGAAGCACTACCGGACAGGATTCGAACCTGGGTCCCAACGATCCGAGCTAGCGCTAGAACCACAGAACTACGAACACCACTAGCATCTAACGAACTAACACTAGTGACGTAATGTTACGTCATACACTACGCCCTGAACACATTTAAATAGTGTTCTGAAACTGGGCGAAAACCTTTATAGCCTTGCGGCCTAACAAGACCCAAGAAATGCAAATCGACACCCACCACCTTTTTGTCGATTTCAAGGCCGCATATGACAGCGTGCATAGGGACGAGCTATACAACGCCATGTCTAGTTTTGACCAAACTCGTCAGGTTGTGCAGAATAACGACGGAGAATTCTCGCTGCTCCATCAAGGTCGGTAACCAACTCACCGAAACCTTCAATGACAAAAAAGGATTTAGACAAGGCGACTCGCTGTCATGTGATTTCTTTAACATCATCCTGGAGAAGATCGTGCAAGACTCACACGCAAACACTAGAGGCACGATCTTCCAGAAGTCCGTACAACTGCTAGCATACGCGGATGACATTGACGTGATTGGCAGAACACAGCGAGCCGTCAATGAGGCGTTTGCTGGCATTGAGGCGGAGACGGCTAAAATGGGTCTAGCGGTGAATGAGGGAAAAACGAAGTATATGCTGTCATCAAGAAAGGACACACAACATCGACGTCTTGGACAGAACGTCACAATGGGAAGCTATAACTTCGAGGTAGTCAAGGACTTCGTCTACCTCGGCTCCGTAGTAAACAGTACAAACAACATCAGTACCGAGATCAAAAGCGGAGTAACTCTTGCCAACCGCTGTTTCTATGGGCTCAAGAGGCAATTGAGTAGTAGAGCCATCTCTCGAAGGACCAAGCTGACCCTATACAAGACCTTGATCATCCCAGTCCTGCTGTACGGCGCGGAGGCATGGACAATCTCAAAAGCGGATGAGGAGGTCCTTGGTATTTTCGAGAGAAAAGCTCTGCGTGCGATCTTTGGATCTGTTTGCGTTGACGGTTTCTGGAGAAGAAGATTCAATCACGAACTGTACGGGCTGTACAGCGACATGAGTCTAGTCAGGCGTCTTCGGATCCAACGCCTAAGATGGCTAGGCAATGTAGAGCGTATGGACAACGGCCCGGAGAGTCTTCGACTCCGAACCCGTGGGACAACGCAACAGAGGACGCCCGCGTTTAAGGTGGCGCACCCAGGTGGAGAAGGACCTCAACCAACTTGGCGTGCGACACTGGAGACAGCTAGCCAGAGACGGTGCTAGCTGGAGAGGCTTGTTGGTTGAGGCCCAGGTCCACCCCGGACTGTAGCGCCAAATAAAGAAGAAGATGGAGCTCTAATACAAAATGTCCACAATGTGTGGCTTACAGCTTAGGATAGCATATTGCTACACTTAAAAGGCTCTTGCGGCTAATGTTGACTGTAGATGGATATGATATTTACATAATGCTTTCAGATAAACTCTCCCGTTAACCCTCTCGGAGCTCATTGTCTAGAGTCCAACAAATAATAAACCTCTGCAAAGGTCACGGTTATCTTGTCTTGACGCTGAGTCTAAATGAGTTAAATATCTCTGTGGTGTCTGGTGCTATGGCCAGCATAAAGTGTGCTGCTTGTTCCTCCCAATTCTGCTACAACTACATACCACTCTTATCTTTACAGCCAATTCCTCCACGTGATAGACATGTTAGTCTCACTTATTTCTAAATAGCCCGAGGTCTTAGGAAACCTCCACTACGACTTGGGCGCAGAACCGTATGCTTTATATAATTATCATCATTAGACAATCGTAATATATTAATTTTTTTGTTTATTTTATTTATTTATGTAGTTTTTTCACTCCACACCTGACACCATGTTATACTAATGCATCAAGTGACATTACTAGGCAACGGTTACAGTGATAAACTATATAAATAATAAAGTAAATAAATAATGCATACTCACATGTATGTTATACTACATAAGAGTGCAGGGGAACATAACCCATTGTCAAACTTATCAATCAAGAATCGTTCTCGATTGTGTACAAACACCTTAAAGACCACTATTATTTTACACAAACTTAACAATTATTCTTCAGGCTGAACGGATTTACACTCTATATTTCCCAAACTAAACTGGGTTATTTACCAAACTGTACTGAACTATAATAATTCTCAAACTGAACTGTGCTGCACAGAATGCGACCGGGTTTGCCTTGAAAGTTGGTAGCTTAATGCACAAGGGAGTAATATCACACTAAAAAATCAAAAGGGGACCCTCGGCATAGCAGATATACAGATTCTGTACACCCATCATTTATCTGCCACGCTTCTTCGCGGTAAGCATGAAATGGTTTGTGTGAATCAAAATGCGAATGGGTATTTGATAATAACAACTCATGTGTGTGCATGATTAAAAACTTCAGTCGTTCACAGGCCAATGTGGAGAACATACGTGTTTCGGCTTAGTACATATCAGCGAAAGTAATAAATCAAGTGTTAAATAAGACAGTAAATTGCAAGCTAATAGTGTGGAAGCGGTGCAAGACCGGCCCGGACATCGAATTTTGTAGTCGATCAATTGTTACTTTTTTTTTCATTTTGTGCTACGAGGAAAACAGAAAATAGTAAATTCTGAGACCTGATCACGTGAGTTGATGAGTAAGGCGGCTCAAGTACCGAAAGGTTTGGCTGTTAAAAAATCAGGCGCTGAAGATGCTCAGGTCACTCGGGAAGTACATTAGCAGAAGCGGGGGAAACGGACAAGAGGAAGAGAAAGGCAAAGCCCTCTTTCAATTTGATAAAACGTCCTACCCTGTCAGCCTCTGCATAAAGCTGCCAGCCGAGGAAGACACCGAACACTTCCCTTACGTCTCCGACGGACTAGAAGGAAGGTACACTGGGGAAAGCAATAGCTTTGCCTCTATTGTGCCAACGGAGTCTGAGTACGAAGATGAAGAACTGGAGTACCTGAACAGCAGCATCAGGCAGCTCCAGCAATAAATAAAGGCAATTAAAGAAAAGCAAGCAGCTAGACGTCGAAGGGAGAGACAAGCTAAGCTCCAGTCCCAGCATTTACAGCCTCAACAACCTCAACAACCACAATCACAGCAGAAGCAGCTGACTCAGGAGCAACAAAAAAACAACCTCAGCAAAAGCGGTTACAGACACACAGCCACTGCAGCAGACGAAACCAGCCAAAGAACGCGTTCCTCCAATCAACACATAAAAGATGGACTTCAAAGAAAATCTGGAATTATGTAAGTCAGCCATAGGCATTAATAATTTTACAAGAAAAAGATTCAGTAGAATTAGACATTCAAATCAATGCAATACTGTGGAACAATACCTCAAAATTAAAAAAATTGTTAAGGGACTCGACGACAGAGTTCTATAGTTTCAATCCGAAAGCGGAAAAGCTTAAACCATGCTCTTAAAACGGCTGGATCCGTCAACTGATGCGGAGGAACTCCGTAAGACGTTCCAAAGTATGGAGTGCATAGACCCCCAATTTGTGGGAGTCAAGCCCTTCACCACGGCAAGAGCCAGACGGGAGAAATGGAACACGCCATATTTCTTTGTTCAGTTGTTGCCCGATAGCAAGCTTGGTAATCTGAATGGTATCACCAAAACAGATTGCCAGGTTGTTTCTTGGCATACATTAGACCGCAGCGGAAGCATTATCCAATAAACACGTTGTCAAAGGTTCGGACAAGCGTCGAACTGCGACATGCAGCCTTAGGTCACACCGCTAGTTATCGGGGTTGTCTTGAGTTTCAAAGCATTAACCAAGCAAATTAGCCCCAGTCCCAAAACGAACCGTCAACCCCCCAATATCCTACTCCCAAGGGGAGTACAACGGGACAGTAAGAGCTGAAGGTAGCTGCACAGGCCCCACTGCCTAATGCACCTGAGGCTCAAGGCGCAGTTCTGACCATTTTGCTCAAAATTCAAGAGCAGATAGGGCAGATACAGAGCCAGTTACATGAGCAAGTTGGGCGTGTGGACATCTACAGGATTCTGCCGAGTCTAACGCAACGTCAATCATGATGGGTGCGCATGTGTCTGTACTCTTTGAAGATCCTAACCCCTGAATGTAAATTCATTGATTCGGATCGACGTAGGGAATCGTTGTACAAGTTGCTCGACGACCAAACTCCTGATATGTTACTGATTTGCGAAACTAAGCTCACCCAGAAATACAAATTAGGACACAAAAACTACAATGGAGAAAGAAGAGACCGACCCAACTCTATTCGAGCAGGTGGTGTCGCGATCTTCTTTAGTAAACAATTTAATTATAAAGCCGTGTACAATGGTGTTGTGCGAAGATTCTAGGGGCTATAAGCGTGGATTATATACATACGGCTCCGTAGTGGAAAGAAGATGTTTACTGTCGCACTTTACGTCACTGATGAAGCGCAATCCACACAGGGGATATCATTCGCCAAACCATAGAGGGACCTTACTAACTCCTCAATTGGTGGGTTCAAAACAACATTGAGTTCCGGCTCGATATAAAGACTACTGATAGTCCATCGTTTCCTAGAAGCGGCTCCTATCTGGATCTACTGCTGACCGACAAACAATAAACTGCCTGCGCACCTTTATGCACGACAGTGACCATTGGGGACTTGGTGCCGAAATAACCATTTCGAATGACATTACGGAACTAGAGGAGTTCTAGAGGAGTACAGTCTACAATTATAGGACTCGTTGGACTTGCTTCTCTCGCGACTTAACAAGAGCCCTCTCCTTGACTTTACTCTATCCACCATCCAACAGAACCCTGTCAAGTGAAGAGGTTGACTGGTACCTTAAACGAATGGACTATAATATCAAACAATCAATGGACAGAACCATACCCAGGTTTCAACCAACTGACAACACTTTACGAAATGCAGCTATAGACGCATTACACGCCCAAGAAAGCAGGCTACTTACAAGACTAAAAAAGGCAGTTTGTTGACGCTGAGATACGGGCACTAAAGTCGTTAATAAAGAACCTCCAAATCCTAATTAAGGCAAATTATTGGCAGTCAGCCAATTTGCACTGGGGAAATAGGATTCGGGTTATCAGATTTAATAACCCGAGTATGTTATTAATAAAATATTTCAGAGGAACGATGCCAACGTACTTTCGTGTCTCAAAATACCGCAAACAACGAACTACGAACGACTACTCACAGCAGCAGGAGTAGACACTTGTCCTGACAGGAGTAACGACGTCTTTGAGATCGAGGATACGCAAAAGAAGGTCGAGGTCATAGGATCTATATTTGAGCAAGTGTACAAGGTGAATGCTAGCCCGAATCATGGCCTAGAAAATAGAGTCCGTGTGCACAACACTCGTCTTGGAAACGACATGGAGCACTGGCGATCTGAGAGCACTGGTTTTACCATGTTCGATGATGAAAACCTGACATTCAATGCCACCGCCAATGAAGGCCTTCACACCGTGTTCGTATCTAAAGCAGAGCTTCAAAAGATCTTCGAGTCATTAAAGAAGAAGAAATCAGCGGGAATCGATGGAATATCGAACATTGTTCTTCGGCACTTGCCTCCAGTAGCGCTGCAAATTTACGCCACTTTATTCAACAATGCAGTTTTTGTACAGCCGATTCCTAAAAGAAGTAAAGACAGCACCAACCCGATGAACCTTCGGTGTATAAGTCTCCTACCGAATATCAGCAAGGTATTCGTAGGTCGTGGGTCGTGGGTCGAAGACAACAAGATAGTTCCGGGCAACCAATTCGGTTTCAAGGCGAGGCATAATACAATACATGCTGCGTCGAAATTGGTTTCCGACAAAACACTGCACTGGTGCCCTGCTTGTCGACTTGGAAAATGCCTTTGATACAGTTTGGCTGGAATGGCTCTTTTACAAAGTGAGCAGGCTAGGTATTAGAAAACCACTATTATACATGTTGCTTAATATGCTCACCAACAGAAAGTTCGCGGTTAAAGAGGTTAAAGAAAAGTGACTTCTGTTGGTACGTTCAAAATTAAAAACGATCTGCAACAGGGAGCGGTTAAATCACCGATACTCTTCAACATTTACACAGCGGATCTGATAGGATCACTTCAGCACACGATAGCGTACGCAGATGATCTGATTGCTTACAGATTAGGTCCTACCATCGTGGGCATTGTCGCACTCTGTAGCAACGTGACTACGAGACTATTCAACGATTTTGCGACTACTAGAAGTTGATCATCAACCTTGAGAAGTCGGGAACAATCTTGTTCAGAACGCCGTTATATAGGTCTTCGGTGGATACCAAAAATAATTGGCGAAAGTTTTCAGTTGTTGGACAGCTCGGCCAACAAGTAAAATACCTCGGGATCTGTCTAGATCAGTATCTATATTTTATCAAACATATAGATGGTGCTCTGGTCAGACCTCGAGGTGCTTGCGCTCTTACAAAGAGACTGTTTTGCAACAGCTAACTCGATGCGAGGGTTAAGGTGATTTGCTACATGGCCCTTATTCGGCCGATGCTTGCCTATGGTTGTCCCGTGTAGTTCAACGTAAGAGCCAGCTTGATGGAAAAGATTCGGGTTTTTGAGAGGGCCTGCCTTCGCCTTTATACAACTCCAGAGTCCCAGTACAAAAAACTCTATCGTAATGATGTCCTATATAACAGGACCAATTTGATAAGAGTGAACAATTTCCTAATCAAGATGATACGCAGACATGTTGCAAGGTCTATGCTCTCGACAGACAACCTGATCTGGGGGCTTACTACCCCAATTACAGGTACCATGAGAAGGTTCGCCTTAACGGCTTTATCCCCCCGGCAGCATTCGTTTATTTAGAACAGATAAATTAGCAGTTCCGTTAATCTTCCACATTGCTCGGACAACCGCGGATATGCGACTAAACTACAGTCGAGACGTAGCACTGAGCTCTGAGGAGCTTCTCCGTTTCAGTAAGCAACACCAGACATACTGGTGTTGCTTCAAGAAAGAGCTTAAGAGAAAGAGCTCCCTCGTCGATCCCTTTCGACCCTGGCTAGACTTCTGGCTAGTCGGCAGAGATATTAGTCCCCATGGCCGACTTTCATCGTTTACTAGGTTTTAAGGTAATATTAAGAAACTAAATGTAAAAAACAATACAATGGAATGCATATATGTAAAGATTACTTCAACTACAGTAAAATATATATATATATATATATATATAAATCAAAGCATTTAAGATTTATTTTTAAGGTAGGCTTAGGTTTTATTTTTAGGTTTAGGTTAAAAATAAAAAAAAATTCATATACTAAATTTTTTGTTTTCTTTCAAAATTGTTATTAGTTTTCAAGTGCCCATAACTGCGTACTAGCAATACGGTAAGTAGATAGGATAAGTCGAAAGACATAGTTAAGATTTTAAGTTTAACTTAGAGTGACTGCAAAGTGCCAGTAAATTAGATCCAATAAGTTAGTTAAGTTAGTATTAGTAATTTTTGTCTAGCATGAAATAAAAAAATGATTAAAAACTGCGATTGTGATTGCGAACGAGTAGCATTTTGGATTGCAATGGCAGTTTAAATCACAGTCTCAAATACTACTCAAAGCATTTTCCTTTATTAAACGCTCCGCTGTTCTCAGTTCTAAATCAGATTTGTTGCTGTGTTTCTTATTGAATCGGTGCGATTGCAGAATACGAAACTGAAACTCATTTTGCATTTTTCCTTTTTTCTCTTCATGTCTGGACTTTGGGTTTGCTAAAGTAGAAACATACTGAAACTCATTTTGCATTTTTCCTTTTTTTCTCTTCATGTCTGGACCTTGGGTTTGCTAAAGTAGAAACATATATCTATGTTCATATATAAGTTGATAAAATAAAAGTCTACTTACTTTTAAAAAAATATTTTGAGGCAGATTGCCTATTCATTATTAAGCGATATGAATATCGAATTATATACTCTAAAAGACAAATTCGACCTTCACGCGTATTTCTGGAAAAATGTTGTAACACATTATGTGATTAGTCTATCTCTCCAATTATATCAAAATCGGTCCATCCGGTCAGAAGTATGATGTTCACAATTTCAGCAAAATATAATGGTATTGTTCAAAATTCTTTCGCAAACCAGAGAAGGAAAATATTGTGCCCACAGCCATACATGCATCGATGGATTGGGTATGAGAAGATAACGAAAGGCATGAAACTTGATATCGTTTCGGGAAGTGTGATCGTTTAGAAAGAACTTTCCTCTCTCTGAATGTGATTTCCTCCACGCGACCAACCGTGGTTGTGAGAGCTTTAAGCTAAAATGTTCAGGTCTACTATATTGGTATTATATTCTGACGTCCATAGGGTGATACGAATCATGAAAACCTACCACCACAGTCAACAAATCCAGTCCATCTAACAACGACAACAGTCCATCTAGCTCTTACGTCACCCATCTATAACTCGGGCTCGGAATCAATCATCATTCCAAAGACCATTCCCGAAACAGGGTATTTGTACACGGTTTTATTAAAAGACCATGCATGCATCTGAAAAATTTTGCTACAGCTGTGTTTTTTTGCAAGCGTATATACGCTTAATTTTGAAGTGCACAAAAAAACGATCATCGGCGCTTAATGATTCATCATAAAATCTTGGCAGCACCGACGACATTTATGACATTTGCTAAGCAGTCAGGGTTGTAATCGTTGAAGGTGATGGTTGATCTTTGATGGTCACAATCTTCGTTTTGTGACTGTATAGCGTGACCATCAATTTAAAAGCAAAAGTACTTAATAATTATAAAATAAAAAAAATGTTCATCAAATGAAAATAATCGTTTACGAAACCTAAACGGAATTTATAGCAGAGACACTCTGGGTAGACCAAAAATTGCATACTTAAGCCACATACAGCCAAAAAAACTACAAATAATCTGATACATAAACCAAACCTGCAGGTGTAAGCCGCATACAGCAACCTAAACAATGAATGAATGAATTCAGGAATGAACACACAGAAATTAAAGATTGAAAGCATTTTTTTTATCCGCGCTTATTTCTTAAGCGGCGATAGATATGATGAGTAAGTTAAGCGGATATAGGATTAGTTGTTAGTGTATTTCACATGCAAATCGAAATTTAAGCGTATATACGCTTAGAAAAAAACGCAGCTAATATCTCACTAGCACTGGTTGAGGAAATCACATTCAGAAAGAGTAAAGTTCTTTCATAGAATACTTTACATGCGTAGCGTCAAAGTATTCGTTAACGGTGAAGTATGTAAAGTATTCTATGTGCCGGAGCCTTGAAAGATCACACTTCACCAAATGAAATTAAAACAGAAAACATGTATGCCATTTTCTTATCTTCTCATAACCAATCTATCTATGCATGTACACATAAACACAGCTATTTTTGTAGGCACACACTTACCCATAAGCAGACAACATTTTACTTCCCTGCTTAGGATTTTTCCACAAAATCAGTAAATTTTGCTGAAATTATTAATATCAAACTTCCGAACGAATTAGTCGATTTAGATCAACATAAAGTGTTACAACAACTTAATTTCGAACAACAAGTGTACATCGCACACAGGTAGACGGAATTCCCTAAAACCCTTTTTTTATAAATCTCCTAATATCCCTAACCACGCTGTATAAAATTATTGTTGGCACTCTAGTCCAATCGAAATCGATTTTGCCTTAAGTTTCGCTTCAGTACATGTAGATAATTCTACTCACCATGTATGCTTCCGATAGAAAAGCGCCGAACATCTGACGGCATCCCGAACAAAGCGATCAAATCAGTGGTCAAGTCGAGACAAGATCAGAGTTATTCTGAACCTATGGTATTTCTTCTCTTAACAGGAATCATGGAACTTACAACATGTGGTGTTACTACCTAAAAGCAACAAAACACCCGGAGAACTCTCGTCGTACTGGCCGATAAAACTGAAACACTCCAGGAAATATCCTGGAAAGCATCATATACGAGTGGTTAATCACCGTGGCTGAGGATAGTGGGACCTTATCCGATCACCAGTATGCGATTCAGAAAATCGCGTTCAACCATCGAAGCCATTGAAGTGGTAGTAGATATAGCAGCAGAAACAGAGCAGGGAAAAAGATAGACATGTGACACACAATATATTGCGCCGTAATAACACTAGACCTAAAAAACCCCGGTCATGCGTTATGAGAGCCTTGACTAGAATGTGTTATTTCACTCACCGGAATTAAAGGTACCAGACTGACGGGGGCCCAAAGTACAGTATGGTAATTATCAGCCTGGAAGGCAGCAAAGAATAATTGTAATGTGTAATAAAATAATAGCGTTCTTTTAGGTGTTTGAAAATAAATTCGTGTGCATTATGTATAAGTTAACTTTCGTGTTTTATTAGTCACAATCCAGTGATCCACTAGGAAAATTTGATTTATATTACGTAACCTCATTTTTGTAAGACTTAACAATAGGTATGTAAAATACAGTCGTTGTGATATTGACTTAAAATTCGCAATGAAACTAATTACAGACTAACGGCATTGTATATGAAACTAATAGTACTACCGCTTGAAGAAAATGTTAGTGCCCTCTTTGTTCTCAAATACATGTTGAAGCACTCAGAGTGATAATATATTTTCAATCTAATTTAACCAATCTAATACCAATATTCTATCCTATTGCCGACATGTTTAATACGAACACAAAGCGTGTTATTTCTTACTTTACCACAGAGAGTTGTGCTCGCGAAAATGATAAAGAGAGGCATCGCGGTCAAACAGCTCTCAGTAGGTTATATGGTTTTACTTTGTTGCTGTTTGTTGTAAAAAATGAGAATTCGACAGAAATCTTATAACTAACAATATCAACAATTTGGGAATGTCTTTTCCCACTCTGATTACTTTTGCAATTAATCTTGTAATCTGAAAAAACCAATGTACTCTGAAATTGTTTTTTTTTTATCGTGGAGCATAGCAAATTCCCAAGCGCGTAAGCAGTCCAAAGTACAAGGAAGTGAAAACAGAAAGTTAAAATCAATATCATCATCATCAAGCACAAGATATCATTATCTGTTCCGAAAGCCAGGCAGCGATCAAATCTCTGAATTATGTCCTTTTTAATTCAAAGACTTCTCTTAATAGCCACCTATCTCTTAACGAGATGGCCAAGTGTTTTAACATCCATCTTATGTGTGTGCCGGCATACTGTGACATTCCAGAGAATTGCGAAGCAGACGAACTCGCTAGAAAGGGTACTAATCCTCCCTCCATCTCTATCGCTATTATTAAACATCTGCTAAAGCTAGAAGCACTTGCTCAAATGGATCGTAGATGGACAACTGACATAAGATGCCACTATCAAACCACGCTGACCTACGATCGAACCTAAGGGATCGCTTAACCTGATTAGATTAAGCAGGCCGAATCTTAGAGCTCTCATTGTCCCTAGTTAGAAGGGTCCTCGGTTCGAACCTCAGTGAAAGCAAAGTTAACACGCTTTTATCTGGTTTTCAAATCTGGTCCAGTCACCATTTGCCCATTGAATGCCTATGAGTATCAGATTGGACCAACATGGTCTAAGTGGGCTGGTGAATACACTCGCAGCTCATCTACCTAACCTAATCTAGAGCTCTCATTGGCGTTATAACAGGCCATTGTGCCGTCGTAACGCACGCCTCTAGACATGCCTTACAAAAATGTCTGCAGAAGCTACAGGAACGGAATAAACCATTGAATACTTGCTATTCAGCTGCAGTGCTAACTCTTTTGCTTTGGCCATCTTCTTTGCTTTATTATAAGCACCACCTAGTTTGGGGAATACCTAGGTATTCATTTATCCGAGTGGTAGCACAATGGGCCTATGCTGGCATAAGTGTGGCGGTTGTCCTCCCTTACATCAGTCAGCCACTTCAACCTAGCCTCAACCTATAATAAACGTAAGAGGCAGCTGTTAAGTCATCTATTGTGAACGGCCAGAACTATCTACTCCAGAACACTATCTACTCCAGGTCAGTAATTTGATACCTAGGTATGATCCGAACGAAAACTAATACATTATATGAACTATGAAGTGAAGCTGTGAGTTATATCATATCCATTTCATAGGTTTCATATACAATGTTAATGGTCATCTACCCCATCCATCGTAGTATAATATGGTTCAATATGTCTAGCAAAAAAATGTAGCGTTTCACTGGAAAAACTTACAAAGCCTAACAAAAAGGATTGGAATATTAAATCTTATAAATTTGTATATAGACAAGTTCTGGAAATCTCTAATTCGTATGAATCCTTCTTAAATGAAAAAGATTACTTCAATATCCCTGCTACGGGTAGTAATTGTAATAATAAATCGTAAGATACTTACTGTTGATTTATGTTTTGCCCTTCACTTCAAGATTTTAAAGCGATGATGTTGCTCTTTCATACAATGCTCTAAAAAGGAAGATAAAAGATCATGCGATGATTATTTTTCGGTCGCGATTTAAGGAACAGAAACATTTAACACAATTTATGCCCCTCTATTTATATTTTGAAAACGTAAAACAAAAACAAATCCTAACTATATTAAGTCTGTATCGCATATATAACTCTTACATTCAAGTATAAATTTGAGTGTAAATTAAGTTTTCGTATTAAGAAAACTTCAAAAAAATATTTTTTTGAGGCTTCGCCTCCTTATTCAACCGATTCTTACAGAAGTTACTTAAAAACTAAAGACAAAGTGTTCTTAAAACTAACTTAACACCTATGCGGCGGAAATGTGAGAACAAAGAAAAGATAGGAGAATGAAATTGAAGATCTTTGTTTGTTTCTCCAAACGCAAAGTCAGCGAAATACACTGGGAGCGTGTTGGATCTTCTATTTGAAATTTGGGAAAGTGTCGGATGCTTGATGCTAGGAATGTAGAATGGTGTCAGGTGTTTTCCACTGTTGTACTCGTGGAAGCAATCATCTTAGGAATGTGGGATATTATGATGTGTTAACAATGTTGTTCGTTAACTTGTATACCCTTAGGTCACCTCGTTTTGTAAATAACAAATGATTAAGAGGTAAATACAGTAAACAACAACAGAGCAGTCTGAAGATAAGGTCAGACTTCATTAGCAATATGTCAGTGTGCAAGTATATCGTGTGTCATATGCATCTGATTAAATTAAATTGAAGCATTGAAGTCTTTTCACTAAAAATAGGTTTATTCGTTGAGTTACTTCACATCACCAAGTCTGGTAGCGTAGTCGTAAACTTAAGAATTGAATTCACAACTTGTAGGAAAAAGTATGCGTGTTTATCGGTATTTACATAATTATTGACCATGTCAAAAGGTATGGACAAAAACACACAACACGGACTCGGGAAAAAACCCACATACCGACATACACATACATACTGAGCAAACCCCCTCTGTATAGTAATCAATTTCAGAAATTGCATCCACCGGAGTCCCTTTTGGAATGTTACTAGTTTGTAACGCTTTAAGGGTGAAGAACCTTTAAAGTGGGTTATGTGTAAGGCTCTCAAGTAATACAACGTTTCTATATACCTTAATGGAGTTATAAAGCGGACGTCATTTCCAATGAAGTTATGCGGATAAGAATTCATTCTGTCTTCTCATGTAATCCAGCATTGGGAGGATTTTGTAAGACTGTATAAGAACGGAAAACTAGAGCGTTTATTGTTATATTTTATGCAAAAGTATTCGAGTATGTGCAATGATTGGCAGAGTTCTGATTAATTCAAATGTAATGGACTGATTTGGACTTTGCTGTTATGTCATTTCGATTTATTACTGTCGATTATTTAAATGTTGTACCAAGGAGTTGAACTTCTTTAATTCGAAATTCAGTTAATCGAACTTTTATCGTGAACAATGATTTTTAGTTGCATTTATCATGTATGTTTTCCTAACTCCCTAACTTGAGTTTCTATAACTGGAACTATCCGAAGAGATATTTCAACCGTAATTCGAATTTTTCTGTGAATTTACTCGACATTTTCTTCAAATACATTTTCTTAGAAACGCAGAAGGTGTAGCCTCCATATTAATACATACAGTTATGTTTTACAGAAATGAGTGTACGTAAAATTAATCAAATTATCCAAAAAAGGGTCCGATCACTGGATTGTGACGAATTCCACTTATCCAGTATGCACACGAATTTATTTACAAAATCCTTAAATAACACTTTTACCTTACGCAAAACTTTACAATAATTCTTTGTTACCTTTCGGGCTGAACCGATTTAACACTTTTAACACTCTTTAATTCAAACTGAACTGCGTTCATTACCAAACTATATATCTCCCAAAGTTCTTCTGGATAGATACTGGCGGCAGTTGGTTACGGAATCTTCCCGCTTTCGATTATGTACATAATTCTTAGTATTCCATCTTCGAGAATACTCTTCGGAGTTATAATCAGTTCCTGCTCCCGTGTATAGATGGCAGTCTGTGATGTGGACTGAATGATAGTGTGCTGAGAGTGAATGTCCGATGGATGGTATCCACACTTCATACGATTCACATCACACTACCCACCACCTACATTTGTTCTCCTCGTAAAAGATTCACAATTTATCTATGTACAGTGGTGGACGAACCCAATGCCATGCAACCATCGTGGAAGTCCCTTGCCCCGTTCCGGGTTTTGGAGCAAAACCATCTGCATATCATCAGACCCTCAAGAAGACAACCTGAAATCACTCCGTGCTTTTGCCTTTGCTCCGTTGCGGGTTTTGAAACAATACCATCTGCAGATCATCAGAACTTCGAGCAGACTCCTTGACATCACTTCGTGCGTTTTTACCATTTGACGAACAAAGCCCAGACGTGTTTCGGAAAACGATAGCTCCTGTTTGGTTACTGTGTCTATGTCGCCCCTTTTTACTGGTGCTCCAACGTTGAGCTGCTGCATCTTCAGTCGCTTTCTAGATGTTAGTCCCTTTGCATAGCTATTACTTACCTGGATCCCTTCCCTCACTCACTTCGGGCATCCAACCCTCTGGATCCCTTGTTCCGCTTTCACAACTCTGTTTGTGATGTGCAGATGTCCTCCACTTGATCCCTCGTGATTTTCCTCCACATTCTCAAATACCGTTCTCCACGGGACTTCAATCAAGTCACTGTCTTCGCTTTCTTAGTAGCGATGCAGCCAATGAAACGGACTCTGCTTCTTAGCCCAGTATGTCTTGGCGATAGCATTTTCCCCTGCCATATCCTCCTCCGCCTGTCTGGCTCCATGTTCACTTGTCTCTGTAGTCCGAGTTCAGAATCAACTCGTCAACTATATCCGCAAATAGCCACGCCATACAGATCCTTTCTTAGGATTGAATGTGATACTCCCGTTAACGGTCAGCCTCTAATGATACGATTGATGCCGTTCCCGTTCCTTCCAAGCTGAGACAGAAAGATTGTAGGGCAATCCTTTGTGACAGCTAGCTTACGCGCTTTTTCGTTTCGGACGCTCCCTAGAGTCGCTTGCCGAATGTCCGATCCTCTCGTAGATGAACAAACGGCCCTTGAATGCGTCTCGAGTAGATCTGGGCTCCACATCTACTCTGTGTGTCCTTAGATATGTCATACACACCAATCCCGCTGCCTTGTAGGACAGCGCAGCAGCAACCGTCTCATGGAAGGTGCTCTTTGGTGATGACATAGTTGTCCGCTTCGTTTCTCGCATCCGTTTGGAGTTTTCAATGAGCTCAATCGTTCAGCTGGCATATGACAGATGTGCCAATCGCTCAATCTCCGAAGCAAATTCTTGAAGCGAATCACAACTCACAGCGTTGTTTTCGGCTCTTCAACTCCATCTTGAAGACTTGCATGCGATGTTCACTTCCATACTGATCGACGAGAATTCCATCCCCCTGACTTGTACCAGATCAAGATAGCTATATCAAGACTGAAATCTAACAATGCTGCCGATGTGTACAGTCTGCTGAAATCTCTAAGGTAGCTGGACATAATCCCGTTGGGCGCATGTACCAGCTTTTACAAGCATGCGCAGGAGTGAAATCTCAGTATCGTTTGGCCGATCCACAAGAAAGGAAAAACCTTAGACTGGGTCAACTACCACTGGTCCTTAGCATTGTATAGTTGCTTATAGTGATGAATAAGATACCCTAAAAACTAGACAAGTAAATGATTAAAGTATGTAGTTGCACAGCTTCTATGCCTTAACTTCATGGATGTACAGAGCTATAGTGCGTCCCATCCGTACTTATGGATCACTAGTTTGGTGGCCGGCCCTTTAATAAAAATATAATATTGTGAAGCCCAACAAGATACAACGAATGGCATGCATAGTTTCAATATGTATGTTAAGTTCAACAACATAAGACGGTGCTTTAGCTCCTGTCTATCGATCATCACATTCAAAATGCAGCGACCCACAGTGCGATCAGACTGATCAGACATATGAATTTTGCTTAAGGCCCAGTACTTAGTCAATCACATGGAGCATTATGTTTTACATCAATAACACTAAGCAAACATGAACAGAACTATTCCGTAATAGAAAAACACTGTTAATATGGAAGAAAGTTCGTGATCAGAACCGACCACAGGCCATTGGTATGGCTTAGTACGCTAAAGGAAGCTAATTCCAAGTTACAACGCTGAAAAATTGAACTAGAAGAATATGACTTCAAAATGGAATATATTCATGGAAAAGAAAATAAATCAGCAAATGCCCTTTCAAGAATTAGAATTAATGAACCGAATATGAATATTTTAGAAGAAGAGGAAGAAGAACTTTGTGCTGAAGAAGATAATTCTCTTTTTATACCTATTATCGAAAAACATAATAATTTAAAGAGACGAATAATTTGTCTCAGATTCCAATTTAAATGGTGATAAAATAATTTCATTCCCGCATGTTGGTAAAAGAAGAATGACCTTTTAATGATCTACAAAAAGTGAAAGTTTATATTTACAAATGATGAATGAAGTCGACACTAGTATTACAAATGCTATATGCATTGAAAACGACGAACAAGTTCCAGACAGTATGGATCCGAGAGAATAACATGAAATAAGAAAAGATAGAATCATTTAGGAATTGATAAACTTTATCTCCAACTGAACGGAGAATATTATATTCCAAATTTCATGGAATTAATTAATAAAACAGCTAACCAATGCAATTTTTGTGTGACAAAAATAGAAAGACATCAAATCAAAAAACATATGATCCTTTCCCCTTAATAGGCCAAGTTACAAAAGCCCTCTCCATCTATAATACAATACACTTAACAACAAAAGAAAAACCCATTGACATTCATTTAAATAAAGTAAATAAACGTAATAATCTACAAACAAATAGAAAAAACGAAAGAAAAAGTATTGAATAAATTAAATGAAAATAGGAAAGATGTCGATATAAATGAAGAATTTATTAAAACAACAGAACAATATAGGATAAGAAATAGAATTATTACAAAGTATAAAAAAAGGAAATGTAATAAGTGAACGTAGCAAGAAATATACAATTGCAGAAGGAATACCCTATAAAAAACAGGCTGATCGTATACTCCATAAAGATCAGCTTCATAAAGGGAAAATATTCAGAAATAAAACTCTTGATTTCAACACAAAAATGCAGAAAATTTGTTAAAATTAATGGGAGTTTTCATATAAATGATGTTCGGATACATACCAATTGGTTCCACTGTGATAAATTTCTTGTAGCATATAACCGAAAGTTTCGTTTAAGCAGAGTCGACTGTATCTCCAAAAAATCAACTATGGGAACAACAAATAAAGACAGTAATTAAGATTATCATTTGTACAACTTGCATTTCAACAATGAGAATACAGAAATTACAAATAACAAACTTGAACCAAAGGAATGGTTTATAAAGATCAAGATGAACAGAGGATTATAGACAATCACACCAAAATTCTACATATAATAAGCCTAACTAACGAATAAAATATAAGATTACCAGAAAAAATCGTCAGAAAACTTCCACTTTTAGAAAACGATACTAAATCAAAACAAAATTCTGCAATTATAAATATGATGATTTACTGTAAGAAAGAATTTGACACTATAATTCCCCATCAGAGACAAAAAAGAGAGGTTCTGCAATGAAATTCCTATACGGAACAGTGGACGATGACGACCGTGTAAAATTGAAAAACAAATCAAAATTATTGAAACTAATGCCCATAATTCAATAACGAACATCAATCAACGATTAAATATTAACGACCATTTTAATTATCAAATCAAAGGCATTACAGAAACATTTAATTCCAAAGCCAAAGGAATGTCTGCAACCATTAAAAATTTCTATAGTGTTTAGGAAGATTTAGAAAGAAATTTTCATAAAAGAAAATATTAGATACGTTTTAAACGATATAGAAAATATCAAGGAAATTATTTTAACTTCAAGGTTGCAGAAAAAGAAATAAGTACTTTGCAAAAGGAAAAGAAATGTTCAATAATACTGATCTTAAGAAATATTTAAATGCAATAAATGCATTCATTTCTTATAAAACATATTTATGAAAAGAAAATGAGACGTATAACCCATAATTCAATAACGAACATCAATCAACGATTAAATATTAACGACCATTTTAATTATCAAATCAAAGGCATTACAGAAACATTTAATTCCAAAGCCAAAGGAATGTCTGCAACCATTAAAAATTTCTATAGTGCTTGGGAAGATTTAGAAAGAAATTTTCATAAAAGAAAATATTAGATACGTTTTAAACGATATAGAAAATATCAAGGAAATTATTTTAACTTCAAGGTTGCAGAAAAAGAAATAAGTACTTTGCAAAAGGAAAAGAAATGTTCAATAATACTGATCTTAAGAAATATTTAAATGCAATAAATGCATTCATTTCTTATAAAACATATTTATGAAAAGAAAATGAGACGTAATTTAATTGAAAATAATAGTTAAATGTCTCAAAAAAAAATATTAGCTGGAGATTTTTTGGTATCAATTTGGTCAAGATTGCTTTTTAAGAGCGATTCAATGCGATTTCAGTTTATTTTTCTCAGATTTCTTTTTGTTTTACCTGCTATACTGGCGTCATCCAAGTCAACCCTGTAGAAGATAGGTCCTGGCTCTTTAGGGGCTGTAGCACCACTCACATAATTTTATTATAGGTGCGGACACTTTATTTATTATTTGTAAAATGTTTCGTGAGACAACAGTTGTTGAAATGGTTCGCTTAATGAGTTAAGCAGAGGAGAACCTACGTAGTGTTGAGGTTATCTTTTTAAGACTAATCGCAGTCCAACCCAAATTCTCTACAACGAAAGTCATTACATCGAATAACTGGTATAACAAATATTTTCTTCTTCCCTTCAGGTTCGTTATATCGAGGTTGTACTGTATATTGAAATAATTTTTATCAGACTTGTGATTCGCATCGTCCTATGCACCGCATGGACTAGTTTTGACATTCCTGCCAAACTCGTCAGGTTGTGCAGAATGACGATGGAGAACTCTCGCTGCTCCATCTAGGTCGGTAATGAACTTACAGAGACCTTCAATGTCAAAAAAGGTTTTAGACAAGGCGACGCGCTGTCATGTGATTTCTCTTACATCATCTTGGAAAAAATCGTGCAAGACTCACACGCCAACACTAGAGGCACGATCTTCCAGAAGTAAAACTGCTAGCATACGCGGATGACATTGACGCGATTTGCAGAACACAGCGAGCCGTCAATGAAGCGTTTGCTGGTATTGAACGAGGGCAAAACGAAGTATTTGCTGTCATCGAGAAAGGACATACAACATCGACGACTTGGCCAAAACGTCACCATAGGCAGCTATAACTTCGAGGTAGTGAAGGACTTCGCCTACCTCGGCTCGCAAGTAAACAGTACGAACAACACCAATACCGAGATTAAACGCAGAATTACTCTTCAAGAATTACTTATTCAATACAGACAGTTTTCATTCCTATTTCCCAAGCTCACTTGTCACCTGAATCCATAAACTGCAATCTAATCGAATTCACCGGTGCGCTTGTAAGTAGAAAAAATGAACAAACTAATTTACCGGTGCGCGTGTTCGTCTTGCGGATCGGATATCATTGCGAAGAATTTGGCAAAGTGAATATGGAGTGATTTGTTTTTCCATATGGTATATATAATTCTAACAACATGCCCTGGCCCTCTACAGGCTTTAGCCCCATCCATATAATTATATTATATTTAGATTATTTATCTCAACGTATCTTTGCACACTTAAATAATTTAAAGTCACGTTCTTAATTGCACCCTCGAATTATTTTGAACGTTCGTTTGTGCCAAATATAATCAGTAGGTACTATAAAATACTTTTTGCAAGGTATAGAAATTACTTAAAATATAACAAAGGTGAAGGTATTTATATCCGTTCACCTAATTTAATAATTTCAGGCAACACATCCCAACATAATCGCATGGGCCCATTTCACAGTTCTAATTATTCGAGATGCATTCTCTCTAATTATGAAGATAGCTTAGAAATGTGTTTCCGCACACGCTAACCTGAATAAGAGATGAATCTCTGATAAGGACGGAAACAAAAAATCCGCAATTGCATAGTAGCATCCCCCTTGAAATAATTTTTTCTTTATATTAATTCTCGTCCTTTTTATTCTTTTTACACTTAAATTCGTACTTCTCACCATGTTGAAAAAAAATTCCCCGTTTCCACACATTTTAATTACATTTTTCTCACGTTGACATGCCACCTCCATTTGGCGCTTATGTGGCTACCAACAACTTAATTGTTGCCTCATTTATGCGGATGAAACATTTACAGCATTGGCAACTGTCCTTTCAAAGTAGAGGTAGCAATAGGACTTGAGAAATATTTGCGCACTAGCGTGGAGGCGTATGTGTGACGACTATAAACACCACGTATTTGAATGAACAAAATAGAAAACGAGGTTACTCCAACACAGGTTGTGGAATACATGCAAGGAAGTCTGTTTTCAGGATAGTCCAGTCATGCCTTGAGGTTTGACCCATTTCACCGGAAGGACGATTTCTATGTTATGGAAATGGTGTGTTCATTTTCTAGTTCAGCAGCTTCATTTAATTTTTTATCCTATTGGGCACATCACCAACATATAAAGCGGTAGTTGTAAGATAGACATACAGAAAATAAATATAAATACCTTAATGTAGATATGCAAATGCATATGAAGAAAATTGAAATTTAATTTGACTGTGTGAAATTTTCGAACTTTATATAATAAGTTTGTATGCACAAATGTACATATAACAATCTATCATTTTCTTCCTTAGACCTTTATTTTCGGGCCATAACATGTATTTCGAGTATCTCAGAAAACTGCCAATCGAGTCGATTTTGCGCAACCTTCCATAATCTCTTGAATCAATTAAAGTTTATTTTCATAGCTAGAAAATTAGAATAAATCTATTAAAAATTCTAGCCAATTTCTTGACAAAGAAACTTCAGTTTTAATGAATCTACGTGAGTATTTTGTGTTGTTTAAAGGGTGGTCAAAAGAAAACGCACGATGATAATTGCAAATAAAATAAAAAGTCTTCAGAGAATCACCTTAATATTTTATTTACAATTATATGTGAAACAAAATATAGTTTAAATGCTCTTCACGGATTCGTTGGCATACCTCTAACCGATGGTTACTCTTGGACATAATTGAGGTTAAGTGTCATTAATGTGCCGAATTATCTCATCCTTAAGCTCATGAATTGTTCTTGGCTTATTGACGTACACTTTTTCTTATAAATATCCCCAAAGAAAGAAGTCCAACGGTGTCAAATCCCATGATCGTGGTGGCCAATTAACATCGCCACGACGTAAGATAGCACGGCCATTGAATTTTTCGCGCAAGAGAGTCATTGTTTTGATGGCTGTGTGGCAAGTGGAACCATCCTGTTAAGAGCACATGTCGTCCAGGTACATATCCTCAATTTCTAGCCACAAGAAGTCCGAGATGTTTACATTTTTGGCACGACGATGAGGTTGACGCCTCTTCTGACACACTATCGCGAAAAATAGCAATGTTTTCCGCAGGACGAATTGGGCGAGCAAGCGCAGGTGTTTTAATATTTCCTACGCAAACTGTTTGCTGAAGTTTGTGCACAATTCTGCCGATTGTGGATACATGTTGGCCGATTATGCTGGCCAAAAAATCACGAAGTATACGAAATGCAGTTTTTGAACGCCCATTTTCGTAAAATGCTTCAACAATCTTAACGCCCTGCTCAATTGTAAACCACTCCATGGTTAAATTTGTCAAACAATCAAACAAAAAAATATCAAATTATGTTGGGCAAGAAAACTTGAAGTTAAGGTGGAATCACAATTAACATCGTACATTATGGTTGGGCCACCCTGTATGAATATTTAGAGTATAATATAAGTCACAATAAAGCAAAATAGTCTTAAAAAAAATATACTTTCCCTTATTTGAAGAATCATCATATGTAGACATTTGCGACTATGTGTACATTACTCATTTTGTAACATGTATGTACAAATATTAAATTGTAAGAAGAATAAGACGACTGTTTTTTAAATTAAATTTTATTTATGAAAACGACTAAGACTAACTGTGCCCCTCTACGCACGCACAGTCCAAGCTACATTTAAACCTCTTATCCGAAAAAGTTACTTAATTGTTAATGTGCATTATTATATATTATCTATTAGATATATTTTATATTATATATTTACTGAAGATTTTTTTTCAACACAAAACTATTGTTGTGCTGGATAGTTCATTAGTCGAGGAAGAATTTGGGGTTCA
This sequence comes from Eristalis intricaria, assembly GCA_964034865.1. NCBI lineage: Eukaryota > Metazoa > Arthropoda > Insecta > Diptera > Syrphidae > Eristalis > Eristalis intricaria. The sequence goes on along the minus strand of OZ035876.1, from coordinate 72,081,905 downwards.
TGAAACAATTTTCAAACGGGCAAAAATGTACCCCTTTTTGAGAGCTTCCGTCGCGCGTAAATTAACGCAAAAATAATGTATGGTGGAATTGTTCCTCTTTAAAAATTCTAAAAAAATCTCTGACAGCATATGTCTATCTTTTAACACTTAAGAACCTAAACTTTGTTTATGGTAATCAAATTTGTTTGGAAGTAATATTATTTATCCAACCGCGATCACTCACGATCGCCGAACAGTTAGTGTATTAATATATACTTTGCCCTGGGTATTAATTTATATGAAAAAAAAAAACAATTAGAAACAGAGGATTATACAATATCAGCAATTACATCAAAAACAATATCGGCATGCATATTAAAACACAATGGGTAAACTTTTTTAGAAGCGAATAAATTAAAATTGACTAATTTGATTCTTGTTTAATTACATATCAGGCATGCAATGCATTTTTTTAGACCGAAATTGAACAATTCAAGAACGAAAATTAAGTTAAGAGAACTTGAGTGAACACAGATTTGAATAGGAAAAATGAGATTATAACGAGACCACAATTTCGTCATTAATGAAGTTAAGTGATAGAAGTTGACAGCCAACAATTATGTACATATTTCAAGTATTAATATAAAGGTTAAGTTAACTGAAATGTAGCTTTTTTTTAAACCGATTAATTTAAGCACACAAATTGTATGCAATATTTTTACGAGCTATTCAAAATATATGGCGGCCGTGGCGTTGTAGGTCTGTAGGTCCCTTCCACGCGTGAGGGAACAATAGCACGTACAACACGAATGGTTGCTGTTCAGGCTAGGCCCTGCCCATCTACGGGCTGTAGCGCCACCATATACAGTGGACTCTCCCTAAGTGGAATTTCTCTCTAACTCGCCTCTATCTTCGCCATATTTTACATACATTTTACTACCCTTTAACTCGAACAATTCATGGTATTCCTGGATTTTTGCGCTGATAGCCTCATATATTATATTAAAAATATATGAGATTAAAGGAGTTTACTCATATATCTGATTCTGAAAGGAAATCCTATGCTTAGATATAATTTATACATAATTGAAAATGCGTGCCCTCGTGCCCTTCTCTGTAATACAGAGCAGTACTATAAGAAATTTATCATCAATTTTGTTTTTGAATTACTTTTTTTCACTTTTAATTGGACCTTTACATTTTTATTCTGTTCATTGGAAAAGATATATGCGTCATGTGGCTGCCGCCGGTGTTGATCGCATTCGTTTTAAGCGATGTCGAGAGCACACCCGCCATATTCTCGACCGAATGACCAATCCGGTGGCCGCCACGCCACCTCCTGAAGTTCCACTCTGTTCGAGTCGAAAAGATATCCTTCATGTGGCTGCGGTGTTGATACACTTTTGTATTCGTTTTATCGCATACGTTCTCAGCGACATCTACAGTCACACCCGTGATGCCACCTCTTGTAATTCCAGTTTGTTCGAGTCGAGTAGCTATGCGCTGAAATGTATGCCCAGTTGGCGCGACACGATTAGGAAATCAAAACACCATATCAAAATAAAATCGACACAATTATTCCGCGCTCTTGCGGATTATATCGTTCCATTTCTAGTCTTTTTGTATCAGGTTTGTATACTTCAGCTGTCTAGTTCACAAATATGAAAAACAAATATCACTGACGCACAACGCCATTTGCAAGAAATTCAAATTTCTTCCGATAGGATGACTAAGTTTGTGCTACCACCTTATTTTCTGTACAACAATCTATTCACTATACCAGAAACGAAGTTTTACAGAGATAGCCGACTTCACAGTTGATTGGCTCCTAGTTCATCTACGAATTGAGTGCCTTTTTGACAGATATTCATGCATTTTTGACGGTTATTGACGAAATAAAGTATATGCCGTCCTCTGATTGGTCAATTGGGTTTAAGAACATGGGCCTATTTCACAGAACATACATCTCATACATTGCATGATTCTGACACTTCTTTTTCTCAGATTTGTTGTATGAGCCGCTGTAATGCAACGTGTTTCGCCTAAATTTTACACTGTTAAAATATGGGAAAGTTGTATAATTCTGTTTCACAGAAAAATATCATACACATCATACAACAGCCTTATTACAAATTTATCATACATTTCATACAGCACTTCAAACTGCTGTAGCCACTATAAAAATGAGTTTTCAAATGAGAAAATACACATTCAATGAAATTTCTTTTTTTTTTCAAAATTAAACCTCAAAATTATACACATAATGCAACAAAGAAAATATCATACAATACTTCCAGTGGACTCTGAGAAACAGAAAATTTTATGATGTGTATGATGTGCATATGTATGCCGGTTTTGTATGGTGTATGAATGTGATGTATGATCTGTGAAATAGGCCCCATGTTATAAAAACCAGTTGTCTAAAATCTTAAGGGGCAAGAGAGGTAGAAGTCGGGCATCTCTGTAATACTTCATTTCTGCTCTATACGACGCTCAATTTCTTTCAAACAATTATTTGCAATAAAACCTGAAGTAAGCATAACTGACATAATACTCACACTATATTGATATGCATATTTATATACCTATCAACTGTTTAGTATTCAAAATATAGTCTTATAGCCGATAAAATATATTTCAGAAACAAACATTTTGGAAAAATAATTTCAATTCAAATCACGTTTCACTGAGCCTCACTGATTCTATTGAATTTTGGATAAGGACAGTGTTTCACGTAATGAAACTTTCTAATATAATTTTATTAATTATATGGAAAAAGGGAATCAACTTGGATGAGTATTCGCACCAGTAACTTATTCATCAATCAGGTTTATGTATGTATGTATTTATTAAACAACATCCTGTCGCGAAGTCTAAGCATCTGGTAAACAATTTAATTCACGCAATCTTTTACTTTGATGTACAAGAACTTCGCTTTAATGACTGGGTACCAATTACCAATTATACCTGTGCATGCACTAGCTTAATTACTGTAGAATACATGAAGATCATAGTACCTTAAACGTGGATAAACAATGTCCGTATTTAAAGAATTAAAAACGGGATCTGCGGCATTTTTTGATAATATTCAATATAATGAAGTGTGTACTTAGACCTTAAGCATTACCTAATACCATCCAAGTAGCTCAGATAGCTGCCGCGAATACTAGCTTTGTACGCACCTTTAATTCTTGTGTCATGGACACTTCATTAGAATTAATGTAACATATGTTAAATTTCGAAAAGGAGAACAAAAAAATTTATTATTATTATCATTATTATTTCTTTCGCGGACTTTATTGGATATAGTTACAAGAAATGTTCGTCTTAGTGTGAAAAATATATAATACAAAAACAACACTCTATGTTTCTTTCATACACATACGTTGTTTCCAGTAGATAGTAGCGATAACTGGTTTCTGAAAAATACATCGTTTAGTACGTGGTATCGTGAAGTGTGTCGAAATGTGAATATTTTCTCTAAAATAGTGCCGAACAATGACCGAGTACTGAGACTTTGATGCAAGTTTTAGATTCTTGTTTAAATACTTTTAGACAATGCTTATATTTTGCTTAGTTGAAATAAGTAATATTGCATTGTTTTCTTTAATAATTTCAGTTTCCGGCTAATGTTTTTTAAATAAGAAATTGTCTGTCCGGGTACTGAACAATTAGATTTGCTGTCCGGGTAATTGTGTTGTTTTGGCATTAAATCATGTAAAACCTTGAAAATTAGACATATTTTTAGATTATTTTTTTACCTCAGAATGGATATTATTTAATTACCTCAGAATGGAAGAAAGTAGTCCAACTCGGGTTTTAGAAGATATTCGGAAAAAATAAATTTCAGTTTAAGAAAAGCAATCCTCTAAGAGAAACACAAATAACTAATTGAAATTAATTTCAAACTTATTATCTTAAGAAGTATAGCCTTTTACGTGAACAAATAATTTTTTTAATTAACTTTCTTTTTACTATATTCTTTCTATCAAATAAAATCAGCCAGATAAAAACAAAGAAAATCTATGACACCCAAACAAATACCAGTGTCAATAAGCTGTCTTAAAACAATATAATAATTATAGACACTGAATAAAAAAAGTAAATATTGTAAAATGCAAGTTCTAGCATACGAAGCAGAAATGAAGTATTACAGAGATGCCCGACTTCTCTTTCCCACTAAAATTCTCGACAACTGTTTTTTATAACGTGTTCATAAGCCAAATTGACCAATCGGAGGGCGACATTTACGTTATTTCGTGAATAGCCGTCAAAAATTCATGAATATCTGTCAAAAAGGCAATCAAATTCATCGATGGACAAGGGGGCAACCAGCTGTGAAGTCGGCTATCTGTGTAATATTTCATTTCGGATACGAAGTATATTCTCGTTGTTAATGCATGAATTAAATTCGGACTTTAATGTCATTCATATTGGAATACATTGTCTGTTTAGTAGCTTAATTTTTTTTTTATTTTTTATTTTTTTTAAGTAAACTTTTTTAGTAAAGTTGGACCAAACGCTACTCGATTCCATCAGCGATTACAGTAATCTTAAGCCCTTGAATTTCTAAAGCAGAAATTAGTAAATTCACACATTTATACCTTCAATTTGGTATGCATAAAAAAGGGTAATTGTATAAATAATAACAAAGAAACGAAAAAAACAAATAATATACTAAAAAATCGAACAAAAATGACTTAACGGCCTTCCATTCCATAACTCCCATGTAAATTACATCCAGTTCCAAGTATGTAGTATGCATGTGGTGTGTTTTGTTTCAAATTCTGTTCGGTAATAATTTATATGCATACGTAGATAACAGCGAAAACGTTCTCCTTACAATAACAATGGAGGAGACCATTCGACATTTTCTATCACAATTCTACAAAAAATTTATATTATGGATCGTAGATAAATCTTCAATATGATTTCTTAATAAAATAAAACGAGATGGACCAGTGGTTTCTTATTGAGATTGATACAGTAAACGAAGATTGAATAAATAAATAAATTACGATCATAACCAGACATAAATGAAAATATAATTTTTATTTTTCTATTTTGCTTCTGGATCTTCAAGTTATTAAAATCATGAGTAATACTCGTCATCCTCAAATTAATAAGAAAACCTATTATCATCACCATTTAATATGTCAGGTCAAATTTATTTAGTCGAGAGCTGAAAGATATTCAAAAAAAGAGTTTGATTTGTATAATAGAAGGTCGCTCAATTCGACATCGAAATACAATTCGTAATTGTATCTGATGTATAATTATATATTCGCAGAACATATAATCTTAATGCGGATTATACGTTTCATTCGTCAAGGTGAAAACAATTGTTATCTACTAATTTATAATTTACTTTGGTAAATTAATCATAGTGGGCGTATCCGCCCTAGTACGGGTCTGAGTAAATATACATTTTGTTTGGTCATTAAAATATTATCATCAACATTTAATATGTCAGGTCAAATTTATTTAGTCGAGAGCTGAAAGATATTCAAAAAAAGAGTTTGATTTGTATAATAGAAGGTCGCTCAATTCGACATCGAAATACAATTCGTAATTGTATCTGATGTATAATTATATATTCGCAGAACATATAATCTTAATATGGATTATACGTTTCATTCGTCAAGGTGAAAACAATTGTTATCTACTAATTTATAATTTACTTTGGTAAATTAATCATAGTGGGCGTATCCGCCCTAGTACGGGTCTGAGTAAATATACATTTTGTTTGGTCATTAAAATAAAGCGGTCTTGAGTAATTGTAAAGAGAAAATATAATTGTGGGTGTATTCTAATTCAACATTATATGATGAATTAGAATACATATATGTATTTGATATTTATGTATAGAGCCATGCTTAATTTAGTACCTTTTTGTTATTATGTAATTATTATGTATATACATATTTAGAATATATAATGCACTGAAGTAAGTGAAGTAGATTGTTGACATTACATTTACATATGTTTTTCTAAGCGAATATACCTACAATATTATATACGAGACTACTAAATTGGCTATGATTTGCTAAGATACCATCGATGATTTTTGTGGGTGATTTTGAAGTTCCGCCAGAGATTGCATTGAACTAGAGTAATATTTCAGGGAAAGGTAGATTGAAAGTGGGTACATGTAAAGTTAAAATTATTTATAGATGTACAATGTAAAATGCTATAATTTTAATAAAGCTTGTAATTTTCGCTCGGTTGAATGGAATGGTGGAATATTCCTAACATTGATATTGTGGAACTACATTCTTTCAGTAATGTTATTTATTTGTTAGTTTGTGTTCTTAAATTAGTTTATTGTGCTATGAAATCACAGGTGCCTCATAATTCAACGATTTCATCTCGCAGCCCTTTAATTTCGTCCACCGTTTCAATGTATTTCAATTTTTCTTTATCCGGAGAATTGCTGTGAATATAATTCTCACTACCCTTTTTTTATCGGCCAACGCCATTCTTCATTCTTGTTCGTTCATCTTTCTATATGTTTTTTCGGGTAATATCTCCTTCAACGTGGATGTTATCCGAGTAATCATATATTGAAATTCTCCGAGATTTACTCCAGCAGAGAAAATGTTCGTTTGAAAAAATAAACTCCTTCCATAAAAGACCAATTATGCTCTTATTATTGATGATATCAAATCTCGATTTTACGAAGTTTTCCTATCTTTTACAAATAAGACTACTTTATTGTAATAAAAATTGGTTAGTACTTGTCCCCGCGCAAAATTATTTTAATTTTCGCGCATAGTAATTTATCTTATGAAAGATACTCGGTATTTGTCTTTTAATTTTGACGGCTTGGAAAGAAATTTCATTAATTTCATGACAATCCCATTTCTACCGTATCAGTACATGAATGCATTTTGTAACTATAGCAATATATATACATGATCAAACTATAAAACATGTGGTATAGGTGTGTATTGAATCTCTTATCAAATTGCTGCTTCTGTCATTACAAGAGATTAGTATAACAAAATAATCGCATTGAATTAGTTGTTCTAACACAAAAAAAGATTGCTACAAAAGCATATCCTTTCCACAATCGTATAGCTATTCTAAATCATGTACATATTAAAATATGGAATTATATATGGATAAGCTTTTAATAATACATATTAAAATGATAATCACAGTCCAAACTTACTCAAACAACAATCAACACAAATACATGTTATATCGTCTTCAGTATCCAATAAATCTTTATCCACTTTTAATCCTTTTATACGTCTCCTGGCACATGAACATTTAAATAACGTACAACCCGAGATAAAGATCAGATCTTTTCGATATCATCATCAGCTGAAAAATGGGTCTTTCAGAATGTTTACGCAATTCAGCTTTCAACAATAATGCATCTTCCGTTAGATACGTACATATATATGCACTAACGTAATAAATTTTTCGTTGGAAAAAGTATTCTTATTCCGATTTTTTTTAGAATTGAGGATATGTTTACGTATATCCTGGCCGTAATAAATTATTCATATCGCATTGAAATCAATCTATTCACACCCGCCTTGATAAGGATGATTTATTTTTATATTTTAACGATATTCTTTGAGCGTCTTCGCAATAAGGATGACTTCTCGAAAACACTTCTTATTTATTTATTCACTCAGGTTTGTCACCGACACTTACACAGGCACTACTGAGGTCGTTAAATAACTGCAGACATTAAGTATGTATGTTTGAAGAACAATTTTAATATTTACCAATTAATGCGCGGTGAAAAATAAACACTAGAATTGAGACTTGTTGTACAAATTAATTAACACTGTTTGTAGTTATGAATACAGTATTTGCCAATGAAATACTGCACCACAGGGTTTAATGCCGAGGCCTTATTGAATATTTATCAAATTAGAAACAGGTAGAGCGCCAAAAACTGCTTAACTAGAATAGTAAATGCCTTTATTCCCTTTTGTCCTACTTCCGAAATAATTCAATCACTATTAAGTACAGAAGCAATGCGTAATAAAACAGGTGATATCTAAAGAATTGTAAATGAAATAACACGAAAGAGGGTTCCAACAAATTTATTCAATTTTGTTGAATTGGAAGAAAGAAAATACTACAATCGTATAATAGGAGCTTTTTTTGGAACAGGGAACACGCACATAATTCGCAATAAGTGGAAACACTATCATTTATGATGCCGAGTATTCTTCAAACGTAACATTTAAACACAGTATGTGAACCGTCGGAAAGTGACTGAGGAGTAGGTCTTTCGTAGCTATGAATAACGTGGTTGTTCAGTGCTTCGTTGGTGAGAATATTTCGATGAATCGCAATTTGATCTGCGCATGAATTCCCCTGTATTTGCAAAGCTCCAACACATTTGGGTATTTTCAACAACAAGAAAATAGATTTAAGACTATTTAATAATGAACAGCATTTAAATGAAATATCGCGTAAGTACCTATTCACGTACATATATTGAATGATTATATGAATGATGAAAAATGTACAAGTCTAATATATTTAAATAAATTAAGAAATTACAACCTTTTTTACTGAATATTGTTTAGTTCGCAAATGCGCAGAAAATAACTATTGGGGGCAGAGGGGTGATCTACCCCTACAAACCCCTTTTCAACAGTGCGTGTTCCTTGAGTAGGAGAGGAATGAATTTATATGTAACTTTTGATAAATATGGCCTTGGAAATCCTTAGAAGTCATGGACAAGGTTCGGTGAATGAGAGTAAAAATATATCATCAGTTAATGAGTCAAACGAAGAGGTGCCTTTAAGTTATTCTTTTTGAAAAGCACTAGATGGTTGCTTTTCATATATAATAAAAATGACGCATAAGTGGAGAGCATATCTGAACTTGTTATTCCATTACAACATATATTTCATCGTGTAGTAGTATTCTTAAGACTATATAGATACGCTAGTTATAAAGAATGCATCTTTATGAATAAATGTAAGCTAAGTTTAGACAATATTTAATTTTTTACTTTCAGAAAATGTTTTCAGTATTCAAACAAAAGTAAAAACACAGAGAGTTTAATAATATATGCGGAATTCGATACATTAGTTCGAAATATTTCGAACATTGCAATTCGAGCTCCCTTGGTCTGATAAGCTACAAATGATAAAGGAAACTATTTAAAATCTCCATAATATCCGTACATATGTCGCTATTACGTTCAAACTAATCCTATTGGATACTTTTTGTTTACCAAACGTTTTTATGCTCTAATAATAAAACTTATATTACTTTCTCATATTTCTCTCAAATTTGTTAAGAAAGCGTGGTATCAATGAAAAGAAAAAATACAAACGATTGCATGATATGATTCACAGTTCCTTTATAGCGGAAGTAATAATTTAGGTTTACTATTATTAAGGAATTTACTTCCCTGGAAACCAAGCAAATGTTTAGGACTTGGCGATTGCCACCACTGTAGCAGTCGTGGCCCACTTATATCCTGGTTGGATCCTTTGTTCTAAAGCAAATGTTAGAAATGTGGAGTTGATATAGTTAAGCAAATTCGCATTAATCCTTCCATGCCTATAGGCAACATTGTATGTGATTACTTCTCGCTCTCGCAATGCTAATTTTTTTCAAAACAATTGTACATATTTGTTTTGAGTGCAAATTGTTGAATTTGATGCCAACTGCATACTATTTGATCACAACATATCTTCTACAAGAAGTGTCCAATCCAGTAGAAACCTCAATTTGATATCAGCTTAGAGATATTATACTTATTTGCTGATTACTCAAGGAGGTTGCGTCTCATTGTGTAGTTTATTGAACAGTCACTCAAAATGAATATGACAAATCGGCACGACTGATTTTTTAAATTTTGAACTATATTTAATAATAGATATGCATACATAAATAAATTTATACTCGTGTTTCCTTCATCGGTACAGCGCAGTGAAGTGAGATTGAAAAAAAAAAAACGATTCGTAGTTGATTTGATTTTTATATGTCAATATATATGAAGAAAGATTGTCTGTCGCTTACAAAATATATGTACCTCATATGTATGTATGTATGTATGTACATAGTAAAAATGTTCGAAATCGAATTAAGTCATTTTACACTACCGATATTATGAGCAGTGATATGGAGTGGGTTATTGTATGTATGTACGTATCTGCTTTATGTGCAAAATCCTACTTTCTTATTTATAGATTTTTGAAAAAACAACACGGCTTATATTGAGAATAGTGGACACTTTTATTTATGCATAAAATTGGGATAAATGACACATTACTTGTATTTATGATAGTAATTCAAAAATTTGTGCAAGTTGGACGTGGCGGAAGCTTTGCAGACTATGTAATTTCAATGAATATTTTTTTTTCATTTTTAATTTATAATATTTATATGCAAGTATAAAAATAAATAAGTTAATGACATTAGAAACATTTCCAAAACTCGAATTTTGTTACTATTGTATATATAATAATCATACAACATTTGTATATTGGATTTCTTGGTAATTTAAATACATTGTACATTAATGCGAAGGAAGAGAAAAAAATAATAAAAAATTAATTTTTAAAATTATAGTATAATAAAAAACTATTTTTGGACTTTAAGAGAATTTATGCAGCCACTTTAAAGTAGACTTTTTATTATTCATGGTAATCTTAAAGTAGTTACTAAAACTTAGTTTAAAGTTAAAATCGACTTTTGTTTAAATGAGCAGAACGTAATTTAAAATAAATAAAGCTGGCTATAAGCGATTGTCAGATTTGATTTTTTAAAGCTGTTTTCTATTTTGTGAAAATATTTCCAACGGATCGAAATTTTGAGATATGCATTTGAAGATTTTGAATGGATTTCATTCATAGCTATGCATTTTTTGGAAGAAATGTTCATCAGTCAGTGTTATTCTGAGATTCACTTCCATTTGAACGTAGAGCTCGAATTGATTAGATTGTATGTTCAGTTTCGAACGACAAAAAAGTTCACTCTTTCATTCGAAAGCTTATTTTCCAAGGTAAGGCCAAGGTTATAAACGTCACACTGAGGTAGCTCTGAAAGATTCATAAATACAAGTAAATCGCAGTGACTGTGCATGAGAGCAGTCGCAATTTTCAATTTTAGGGATGATTTGTTTCATTGAATTTTGATATTTTTATACTGCGAGGAGTATTCTTCCAGGCTGATTTCAGGATGTTACTAATAAACTTTTTAAGTTCGAGTTTTTAAAGACCCATTTAGACCAATATTTTCCTCACAGTCATGTCTAAAACTTTCCCAATCAGGTTTAGGCTCGAGCTTGCTAAGTTTGTCAAATATGATTCTATTTATCGCGGACTGCTCGTCAAGTTTGGAAAGAATCGTGGCGAATACTTGTGCAACCGGGTCTGCGGAATCGGCAGGCTTTTTGTTTACCGATAATAATTGGGCATACGTCAGAGTCTTTGAGCACTCTCGCTCATCCGCAATTTTACGCAGGGTAGATTAACTTTTTTCCCAACTTTTTCAGTTGTGGCCTCATTTACTTTATTATTTTTATTGTTTTCGCATTTTTCACGTTTTGACGTAAAGCGTCACGTCTTTATTGCAGCTCTTTGGCAACCTCGTAGTCTCTCTAATTAGCTGGATGTTTACCTTTGCAATATGCACAGATAGCCGTCGCCTCTTTACTAATATCCCAATTTTCAGAGAGATGATTTCCGGCGCACTTTACACATTTTGGTTCTCTTTGGCAATATGAACGTGTAGGATTAAAACGATATTGTTCTTGAATTCGTCCGCAGAGGCTCAATTTTTACTACAGACTTTAAAATGCTTTAATTTTTTTAGATATCATCAAAACATTAGTTTTTCACGAATGTAAGCAAACATAATGGTAGTTGTTTTGATCATGATAAGATAACCTTGTTCCCTTTTCTGCTTTACCTTCTTTATGATATTGACGGGGTCATAAGTCTATAAGTCTATAAGTGAGTTTTTTTTTGCCAACGTTACTTTGAGGAGACGGAGCAATGTATTGTAGTCCGTATAACAGACGTTTATTGCTGGCGGGGAGCGTGCTTTCTATTGTACTTGCTTTTTTCCTTCAATTCCTTCAATTCTTCCCGTTTAGTTTCCGATAAAGAAACTGCTTTGCGTTTCTTACTAGGTCTCTTCTTCGATGTCCAGTCCGTTCCTTGTTCCAGTTTCTCGTCATCATTTATGTACTTTGGACCGGCTACAGAAGGGTGACTTCATTATCCTTTTTCAATTCTGAGGTCTTATGGGCCCTATTTTCTTAGTTTAGAGTCTCTATCTTTCTTTTAAGCTCTTAGTAGAAATTCATTGTTTATAAATAAAACAACTGCATTATATGTGCACTAAAGTGTTTCTCAATACTTTCTTGAAATAAGTCAAATAGAAATGTCAGACAATTTCAAACAGTTAATTTAAGAAATCATGGTCATTCATTCATTGGAAAATTAATTTTTATTCGTTCGAATGTCAGAATGTACAAAATTCATTCAAATGAATAGATCTATTCGAATCCCTTTCAGGAGCCTTGCATATAATTTCCCAACCAACAAAGGGCAAAATCATACAAAAAATATCAAAATAGATCACATTATTACTTCCTCTTTTCATTAAATTTCCGTTCACAGCTGCAGAGTTAGATGAAATAAATCAGCATTTTTACCATTATTGAAAATTTTTGAAACCCTCAAACCTCTGTAGGGGCTATAAGCATAATTGTATGAATTAATCCACTCTCAGAGCAGCCTCAATTAATCTTAAAATAAGCTGCAATACATTCATTTTTTGAATTTGTTTTGATTTCAATATTTAATTTCTTCCTTGAGAATTCAAGTTTAAACACTTAAAAGTACTAAATTTCTCGAGAGTTATTGTTGCATTTGGGTTTGTTTGATAAAATCACACTGCGTTCAATCTTTGGTCCTGTTTGCGTTGATGGTTATTGGAGAAGAAGATTAAACCACGAACTGTACGGGCTGTACAGCGGCATGAGCCTAGCCAGGCGTCTACGGATTAAACTACTAAGATGGCTGGGCCATATAGAGCGCATGGACAACACTGCTCCAGGCCGAAGAGTTTTCGACTCCGAACCAGTGGGACAACGCAATAGAGGACGCCCACGGAACCGGCGGCGCACCCAGGTGGAGAAGGACCTCAATCGACTTTGTGTGCGCAGTTGGAGACAGCTGGCTAAAGATCGTGCCCGCTGGAGAGGCTTACTGGTTGAGGACCAGGTCCACCCGGACTGTAGCGCCACCAGAAGAAGAAGAATATGTATGAACTTGAGAAATAATATTAGAAATTAAAAAACAAATATTGTCATAGGCTTGAACATAAAACTAGTATGAAAAATTAAAGGTCTGGGATAGAACACGAACTCCAACTCAAATGATGAATTTGGTGTGAATGAAGATGGAATGTATTCAGATATCGCTTATAGAAGTTGAGTGTGCATAGAGGCCGACTTCAAGAGAGAAAAAAGTGAAAACAACTTAAAATAATGGAAAATACTGCATAGGAAGAGGAATACTTCGACGGATTAAGCCTTAATGGAATGGACAATTTCACCAAGTGCTTGCAATTTTATCCAGACACGAAAAATAAAAAATTGACCATCTCGCAAATAAAGAAAAAAATTGATAACATGAAGGGCAGTGTCAAATCAAAGGGCGATAAGATAAAGACGGACAATCTTCCCATTATATTAAAAGAACAAAAAACAATCGAAGGTAAGGCACCACCACGCCAAGAACTCTAGTTCAAACGTCAACTTAAGGGAGGGTACCTAGTTTGAGGACATTTTATTCACTCCAAATTGAGTATTTCCTTTAACGAAAATAATCGACTCATGTGTTCTTACTCGGAGTGTTTTCTCTGTTTTTATTCACACCACCCTTTTGTAAAATATTTTTTGTCAAGAACTGCGTAAAATATTGCAAAATAAACAACGGCTATAGTTTTTGAAGATTTCTCGCAAGCGTATGCGAGGTGATGCTGGAAACTAAACCGAGCTTCAATATCACTCCCAGGTGTTTTAAAAATGGGCTGAAAATAATATTGTGCTCTCTGACTTTGATCGTTATCGTCTTTAGTACCTTTCTACTGGTAATGAACACGGAGTAATAGCGGGCAATTTGGTACCCGTCTCCGAGGCGTCTTGAGTTTCGCATGTATATTTTTCTATTCTTCACCCCATGCATTTTCGTTCAATTGCGTACCTACAAATATGCTTAAAGCACTGTCTTTTGCTAGACTTAATAGAGAATTTGATAACGCCTTTCATACGCTGTCCTAAATATTATGTGTCCATCCGTATCGCATCTAGAACGTTGGTATTTTCTTCGTACCTTAGGACAGGCTGATCGAAGTTCCTTAATTTCGTCGTTCCACCAATACGTTGGACATCGGCGGTTTTATGTCCCCATTCGAGGCATTGCTACATCACAGGCAGCGTGCACTTGTCCCGTTACTTGGTGTTCGATCTCGTTCGCTGTCTTACCTCTAACTATAGATTCAGGGTACTCTAAGGGTCACTTTGTTCACTATTGGAAAACTTGCCGGAAACTGCGGAGTTGTTCTCAACTCGAGGTTTAACTGGCGATTTGCATGTGGTATACATGAAGTATAATACACTGGTCTCAAATAACATTTCCCATTAGTAGACAGATATACGGTCTTTCAGTCACTATATAACCGGCATCGCTCGTTTAACTATTCGCGATGGACGATTACCGCTAAGATGTTTCAACCATACCTAGTCTACCCCCATCAAAGTATCAAAGGATAAGGCTGCTATGCCCATATGCCCATCAAACGTTCATATGCCCACATTACCAAACTTTAAAGAAATAGTTTAAGAGTTTTGTAAGACACGAATATATAAGATGAAAGAAAAAAAGCAAGCATTCAGAAGTAATCAAAATATCGTGCATAGTGCATCGGTATGCCAATGCACTATGCACTATAGTGTCTTAGAACGAAGAGCGAAGTATGTATGTAACTCTGATTTATCACTTGCAAAAATATTGGCTAATACAGAAATAGCTTTCGGTTAAACATCGATAAAACGTGGTATCACATACATATGTAGGTACCCAAATTCGCTTGGGCATTACTCGCTTACAGTAGAACACAAAGTTTCATTCCTACTTTATCTATCCACATCTACAGATAAAGTACTTACGTTATCTAATTTACGTGCAGGATATACACGCTGTGTTTGCGCTATCTTTGTTCCACCTACATTGAAACTGATGAAATTCGAGGGGTGTGAAAATAGAAGTCACAGCATACATATAGAATTCTAAACTTCTTTTATTTCAGTTTTCATTTCATTCAACCCGTTCCTGTCATGTTGGTTCCTGATGAAGGATCAAGAAATGCTTTCAAAACAAGAAGCGAACAGTCGGGCGCCCTTTTTCGCATTTTATATTCAATAAGTTGCGACAAAGGGAAAGAAAGTGTCGTCTGGTCTGAAACGAGAATTCCATTTCATGCATCATTGCATGCCTTGTCACTTTCTTAACATATTAGTGCAAATTTGTATTGAATTGAAGGCAGCTTAGAAGTCTGTCAATCACCAATTCTATTGTAAATGTGAAAATTGTTCTCACTTGCTGTTCTATATATTATGTTGAAATGCAAAATACTTGAACGTTCTTGCCATATGATATGTCCATATGTACATTCGTGTGTGCGCGAGCTTATATCATCAACCAAGAAGAGTTTTCTTAAAATGTGTTGAATGACTGCGAATGTTTTCTTGGAGACACGTATTTACATTGCTTGTTCAGCAGTTATTGAAATTCGCAATCTGAATTTCTGCTCCCGCTGATTTCAAGTGAATGACATTTTTTTGGAATATTTCTATCGACAAGCTAAAACCGAAGTGTTTGAGTTTCCGGCTATAACCCATTTGATCTATTATTTTTGAATATATACCCAATTGTACATATGTACGTGCATTGCTACTAGCGTTTGGTGAATTAATTCCACTAAACTAATGTATAGTCACCTAATGACCTGTACAACACAGAAATTTGAAACTGTGTACAATTTACCGAAAAAACCACAAATATGCCGATTTCAAGTTATTTTTGAATTAAAAAAAAATATTTTTTTTTACTTTTTTACATAACATTATAAAACAATTTTAGCGTTCAGCTTGATTTGTTTTGTTTTGTAGGAGCCTCAAGAAGATGACCAATTCAATTTTATTAATTCAAGGATTCCTTATTTTGCACATCTTAACATTATGTTACATATTGTACGTTTAAAATAAACCGAAATCACTTCAGACTCTGTTTCATTTATATATGTATTATTAAGTTTTTTCAATACTGGTGTTAACTTCAGTTAAAATAAATTCATGAAAAATTCCCTAGAACCTACAAATCTGGAGTTCACAGATCATAATGTAACAATTATTGTTTCGAATAGTTTGTAACAATATCGCGAATATTTTTGTTCGAGAAATTTATGTTTTACATATTATGTAAATGTGATTAATATCAAGAAAACAAAAAGTGGTGCAATATTTCCAATGCCGAATTTAATATTTCTCACGGAGGAAAGTCTAAAATAGAATCACATTTGAAATCTGCAAATCAACTCAAAGTGTTATGCGAACTGGTTTGGACTAACTTCAACATTATATTGTATATAGAGCAGACGTATATTATTATACCTGTTGTTGGCTAATACCTCAGCAACCGTGTATTGTCCTAGAAAACCCAGTGGTTGTGACTCTTAAAAGGTGCTATACGTTGCTTCCATTCTTCTACAATTCCGTCGGTTTTTCAGTTCTGTAGTCCTTTCCTCTTTTTTGAAAAGTCACATATCCAGGGCACGGAGCTCAGTGGTTCGCTTTGTATGTGAGCGTGAAAATAAATATGCAACTTTTGAACCCTTGCACCTACTTCAAACGGATTACACATTAACGGAGTATATTTAAGTAAAAAATATCTATTAATTAAATATCACTTTTTTAAACAGCGAGAAGATTTCTCGATACTTTTACTATGTTTCAAATTTCATTAAGATCGGTTATTGCAACCCAATTGCCATTTTTTGCAGCTAAGGCCAATGTATTACTACATTTAAAAGGCTCTTGCGCGTAAAGTGGTCGTTATGTCCAAGAAACACTAAAAAGTACCGCCTGCAAAAGCGTGTTTTATTTAGATCCTAGTTGAAGAAATTTAATATCCCACAACTTAGTCCATGTATTCGTTTAAATTTTTCTTAAGAGAAAATTTCAACTTTGGTGGCATTACTTACTTACTTAACAGGCTGGCGACCCATACAGGGTCCAACCCTAGCTGCTTTCCATTCTTAACAGTGCTGGGCACGCTGCTTCCAGTCATCAAGACCAAGCTGTCTGGCATCCGCGATTACTTAGTCTTTATACCGGAGATTCGGTCTTCCTCTCCTTCTCGAAACAGGAGGCTCAGATTCGAAGACCCTCTTAGCTGGAGCTGTGGTGTTCATGAACTCGTTTATGGTCGAGCCAGTTCAGTCGACTGATTTCTGCCTTGCGCACTAGATCCACACCCTGGTACAGCTCATAGAGTTCGCGTTTGTGTCTTCTCCTCCATTCGCCTTCCTCGCAGACGGGACCATACTCATCCTCAAAAAATTATTCGCACAAGACTTCATTTAACGAAATAAGCTAAATTCCACTAGCTTAGTCGTGAAAAATTAATTCAATAAAATTTAAAAAAATTAGAATTAGTAAAAGATTAAAAATTAGTACAAAAAAATCAAATATTAATAAATCCAAGTAGGCAAAAACGAAAATAAACAAACTGACTTCAATTAAACGTAACACAAAATTATTCGCACAAAAATAAAAATATGAAAAAATACATAAAATAAAGTGGCACATCAGTATCTAGTTGCACCACCCTTAGCATCAATAACGGCTCTTAGTCGTTTTGACATACTCCCGACAAGTTTCTTGCAAAAATCTGGGCGTAAGATTTCCCATTCTCGTTGAAGAGCTTCTTTAAGAGAAGCTTGCTGCTGATAGCTCGATTTCGAATATTTATTTTCAAGCTCTGCCGACAATTGTTCAATGGGGTTGATGTCGGGTGACTGTGGAGGCGTTTTGAGCTGCGAGCGAGCATTGGAAAGCAGCCACATTTTGACATTGTGAGCAGTGTGCTTTGGGTCGTTGCCTTGTAGAAAAACATAATTTGACCCTAGACCCATTTTAGTAGCGCTTTGCTGCAAATTTCTTTTTAAGATGTCAAGGTAGACATATTGGTTCATTCTATAGTCAATGAACTCCATTTGAGCGATTACTAGCGTCTTAGGGTTTTTCTTGATTTTTTTGACAATATGCCTCTCATTTGCCTCCGATAATATTTTTTTTCGACCCCTACCTTTCTCATTTTCGAAACAACCCTAATTTCTGAACTTATGAACAACATCCCTAACTGCGGTATAGGATCATCCAACAAGTTCACCAGTCTCTCGGTACGTTTTGCCTTCGCAAACTAACTTTAAAATAACCTTACGCTCTTCTATAGAAGTTTCCGATTTTCTTCGTAATTTGCTCTTTTTTCGTTTTTTTATTTTATTTTCTCAGAAATATCCTCTATCCTTCTGCATGTTGCCTCGATCACAGCATTCAACAGAATGAGCGGTTATTATAACACAACGCTTGAGATTGTGCGGATAATTTTGTGTCTGCTTTCCTCTTGCCGTATTCGGAGAAGTCGAAAAAAAAATACCTTTAGGGTTGATTGCATCAGTTTGAACCATGAATATGACTATTAAATATATATAGAGCAGACTTATAATACAAAAAAACACTTACTTTTAAGTTGTACATAGAAAATATTAAATAAATTCGGCTGTAAAGTCTTTGTGCGAATAATTTTGTGAGGATGTGTATAACCGAAGTTGGATTTTTCTTTCGAAGGAACCAAGAATCAGCTTCGCAGTTTTGCTTACCGTCCAGCTCCGTATAGTACCCTAATTTCTGAACTTATGGACAACATCCCTAACTGCGGTATAGGATCTTGCAACAAGTTCACCAGTCTCTCGGTACGTTTTGCCTTCGCAAACTAACTTTAAAATAACCTTTCGCTCTTCTATAGAAGTTTCCGATTTTTTTCGTACCAATTTGCTCTTTTTTCGTTTTTTTATTTTATTTTCTCAGAAATATCCTCTATCCTTCTGCATGTTGCCTCGATCACAGCATTCAACAGAATGAGCGGTTATTATAACACAACGCTTGAGATTGTGCGGATAATTTTGTGTCTGCTTTCCTCTTGCCGTATTCGGAGAAGTCGAAAAAAAAATACCTTTAGGGTTGATTGCATCAGTTTGAACCTTGAATATGACTATTGAATATATAGAGCAGACGTATAATACAAAAAAACAGTTACTTTTTAAGTTGTACATGGAAAATATTAAATAAATTCGGCTGTAAAGTCTTTGTGCGAATAATTTTTTGAGGATGTGTATAACCGATGTAGAATTTTTCTTTCGAAGGAACCAAGGATCAGCTTCGCAGTTTTACTTATCGTCCAGCTCCGTATAGTAGGACTGGCAAAATAAGAGCATGACCTTAGCTCTTCGCGTCAGTAGTTTTGACGCCAGTTGTTTTGACAAAGATCCTGACTACGTCGGATCTCCACAGTGATATCATTCGTGGAGTTAACATTTTCTCCGAGGTAGACAAACTCCTTTACTACCTCGAAATTGTAGCTATCGATTGTGATATTTTATCCTAGGTGGTATGTGACGGATCGTATTTTGGTCGACAGCATATACTTCGTTTTATCCTCATTGACCTTAAGACGAGGTGGGTTCGTCTCTTATTCAATTGCCGTAAATGCTTTAACTACGGCACATTGAGAACGCGCGACGATCGATGTCGACTGCATATCCCAAAAGTTGGACGATCTGGTCGATGATAGTGCCTTCCGTGTTTATAGCTGCCCACCGCACTATCTTCTCCAGTATCAAATTGAAGAAATCACACGACAGCGCATCTCCTTGCCGAAATCCGGCGAAGGTTTAAAAGGGCTCGGAGGTCCTTGAGTCGACCTGCACGGTGCATCGCGTATTTGGTGTTTCAAACTCGCTGGTCTTTTTCAGGATTTGCCTTAGTGTGACGATTTGGGCGATTGTCGATTTACCGGGACGGAAGCCGCACTGGTACGTGCCGATTAGTGTTGTACAAAACGGCTTTAGACGTTCACACAGTACGCTGGACAAGATCTTGTAGGCCTCTATAGTTGTTGCAAGAGGTAGGATCGCCTTTTTTGTGGATGGAGGATATGGAGCTGATATTCCAGTCGTCGGGCATGCTTTCGCCCTCCCAAATTCTACAGATGCTCTGGTGCATGCTCCTTATCAGAACAACGCCACCGGCCTTGAAGAACTCTGATGGTAAGCCATCTGAGCCTGCGCCTTTGTTGTTCTTCAACCTTTAGATGGCTGTGCCGACTTCTTAAAAGCTAGGTGGGAAGACTAGTTCATCGACTGAAGTTGGGGTTTCTTGATTCCCTATCACTCTCTCCTGTTCAGGCCCGTTGCGCAGCTGTTGGAAGTGCTGCTTAAACACATCCACTATTCTCTGCTGATCAGTTACCAGATTAACAGGTTACCATCACAGTTTCCAAGAGCCTGGCTCCCTTTCCTAAAGCCGGCTTTTGGCTTTTTTTGTAGAAATCCCGTATTTTATGCCTGTCCCTAGACTCTTCGATAACCTTGACTTGACTTCATCTTGAGCTGGTAAAATTACTTAATCTGTGTGGATATCGTCGTTTATGATTTACCATGGTTCATTAACGATAGTTCTAAGCACCTTATTTTGAAAAGTCTGTTTTATGTTCATATTACTTTCCTTGGTACAACCCCAACGGTGTATAATAGGTTTAAGGATTCTCTTACATTACATGATTTGTATACAAGCAGTCTTTTGTCAATATTTAGCTTGGAATGTTATCTCTGTATTCGTGTATTTCATGTCAAGTTCTGCACGTTTCTTCTTAACGTGTTCCATTCACTTGAGTTGTCCGTCAAGAGTCATCCCGCGGTATTTCGCTTCGTTGCCAAAAAGTATTTGGACATGATTTAAGAAGACTGGCAAGTTATAAAATAAATAAATATACAATTCGCCAGAAGTTCATCCATTCATTTATCTGATGTAGTGCACGTTATAATTTT
This sequence comes from Eristalis intricaria, assembly GCA_964034865.1. NCBI lineage: Eukaryota > Metazoa > Arthropoda > Insecta > Diptera > Syrphidae > Eristalis > Eristalis intricaria. Next base: position 72,060,755 of record OZ035876.1, on the reverse strand, counting down.
TCTGTAGACTCTTCAACCGTTTTGGCTGTTACCAAAATGGCGGTGTCATCAGCAGCCTAGAACATCTCCGGTAGGGATCGACATAGTTTATATTTCAGGCCTTCATGCCAAACTTTGTCAAAGGCTTGGGAAACATCGATAAATGTGGCTGAACAAACCAGATTTTGTTCAAATGCGTCTATTACATCAGCTAGACCATGCACTTGGTCAATAGTTGAGTGTCTACTTTTTTTGTTGTGAGCTGTTTTTCTTCCATAATTGAACTTACATGTCTAAGCAGATTTTTTTCAAATACCTTAGGCATTATCGGGGGTGGTAAAATAGGTCTACAGGATTTTTTATGGGTTGGTGGTTTCCCGGTTTTTGGTACCATTATAACTTCTGCCACTTACCATTGACTAGAGACATGGTCTACTCTAAGCGCGGAAACTAAGTAGAGTAAATTAAGAACAGCTTTCTTAGGTAAACCAGGAGCTTTTTTAATTTTTCATTGAGCTCTGCCAAGGTAGCACTTCTCCCATTGCAGGTCACAGGAGTAATATGCGAAGAGATTAGCTTACTCTTTATCTTCTTCTGCGCATTCATCTCCATACTTCCAGTTTGGAGCGTTTTCTGCTTCAGGTTGAGACAAGTAATTAATTCACCGATTATGCGTATTTTGTTTCTTACCCTCAAAGTCATGCCATCAACTCTCACATTACTGTAGGTTTATTTAACTTGGTTTATAAAGTTAAATTAACTAAATTAATTAAAAGCAGATCTTGTCAAATTAAACATTATCGGAAATTAACAACATTTTCCTTGTAATTTATGTTTCAAAATATTGAGGTTATTGGTGACGTCAACAAGAAATACAAGATCCAGGATAAACTCTTCAGTAAATCACTTTCGAAAGGTAAAGTCCCTTCATTCCTCTAAAATTGCCAACACCTGCTCTCTCAAGTTGAAGAAAAGTTTCAACACGCTGCTCCTTGAAAACTCAGTACAGTTGTAACTCTATAAATTCGTAAATTTCTTCATAAAAAAAATCTTAATTAACGTCTATGAATTAGCTTTGCACGTATGTAATTTACGCAGCATACTACTTGATCCATAATTCACTGAAAGCTCCCATAGGTGGACAGTGACGGTCGCAGAACTTTTGCAAGTTTCGTCTAACACCAATGAAAAATATTTTCATTTTGTTACGATATCATGGATCTGACTGCCGATATCAATTCCATCTCCTCCACTCATCGTGTAATAGTGTTCCATGAGAGTCAAAACCACTGTCGGGTTTAGATTTGACGTTTTTATCATAACAATTTTTAGCAAAGATTGTTAAAGCTTCTTCAACAATTTCTCTATAAGAAAGAGGTTCTTTCTGTTTATGTTTTGACCTGGGATTCAAGCTCGCCGTGTCTTTTAACGAAAGTATTCTGTGGGCGGAATAATTGCCGTTTTTTTCTTAAAACATTTTCTCTGAAAGCATCATCAACAAAATATTATTTTTCAAAAAGATTATGATTATTCGTATAACGTCTTTCTAAATTATATTTTTGTTATGGGTTTACGCGCCCTGTTTTCGATGAAAAGATTTTCATGAAAAACACGAACTCTGTCGAATTTGACGTACTTGGCCATCCGAAAACAAACATTCAGAATACGATTTTTATAGGTAAGTTAAAACACTTCGTTATGTGCTATAGTCAATAGTTTTTATTTCTTCTTGACCTCTCTGAACCTATCTTAGCAATTTACTGGTGCTGGGACTTGCGCGGGAAGTGCTGAATCAGGTATATGCATTTTGAGGTGATCGCTCTAATGTTGGGAAGTGCTGATAAGTAAAAGTGTAGCGCATGAGGGAAGTGCAAAGTGAATAGAGGTGAATGTGCTGGGAACGTGTCACAGAAATGCATGGTGAATGGATTATGCCTTCCACTGCGTGGCGTGCTGATTGATTTGAAATGGGGTGTACCGTATACGTACTAGTGTTGAGCGAAAAATAACCAGCGGTTACTTTTTCAGTAACTGAAAAATCACAGTCTGTGGTCACCTGTGATTTAAACAATGATTATGATGTTCACAACTGATATTTTTTCACAAACATATTCACGCACAAATCACACGCCTTGCATGGTACTTTGCACAACCTTTGAAATGGTGTGTGTGTATATATTAAACTTAAGTATGCTATGTCGATGGTTGCCATTCTTATGTATTTTTAATGTGACACTATTATTTTATCCATTATACATTGTACTATCAACGATAAGGGGCATAACGGTCGCCGTCTGCATACAATTATTGTGGTAAAAGTTTGACCTTTATACATGGGATGGAGGTATGTCTGTAAATCAGAACGGTCGGAGTAGTGGATGTATTCAGATTTTATATACTATTTGGTGTGAATTTTTGGATACGGGAGAATCAAACAACAATTAACAAAAATTGAATGTACAACAAAAAGTCACAGTTAAAAATCACTATGCTTAGAAAATCGCAATCACTGTTAAGCCTGTGAATGCAAAATGGCATCTAAGCCCAAATCTAATACGTACACCTACTTGAGGTGTGATGTGCTTACTAACTTTGCCAGGAAATTTTGAAATTTCTTGCGCGAGACATCTAAAGTTCGCCCGCGCGGCTGGGTCTTGAGCACCCTTGTCCTTTTTTTCACTGTTTTGTACAACAAAATCACAGAGACAGACCAGTCCCATCATCACAGCTTAAGGGAGTAATAGGAAAAGGAAGAATCATCGGACATCATACGGATACATCGTTAGAACGACCCAAAATTGTACGTCTTGTTTCTTCTCACAGAGCGATTCTATGGACGCCCTGATAGTTTTTTTTATAAATTTCTATCTTAACGCGAGTTTCGAGGAATGGATAACATATTTAACACACAGCCACTACAGATACACCACTCTGATTTTACCTCGACCCAGACTGTTTTCTTTCTTATCTTCACACTAGTTATTTTAAAAACACACTTCTGAAATATTAAATGTTTTCCTGATGATGATTTTTTTCTCCGATTCCTCTCTTTTACTACAGCGGGTAGTTTTTGTTGCTGATTAAATCGATTGAGGTAAGAGATCATTTTTATTCCTCGTGCATATCTGTCAAAACCACTGATTCTAAAATAGGTTTCCAAAAACACGATAAGTCCAATTCTCATACACAAGCCATGGTTATGTTGCAGAACAAATTACGTAGAATATTAACAACTATAAGCATTGAAACATCGATATTCCCGAGAACAGTATTAGAATTTGAGACTATTTTACTCCATTTAGTAGTAATACATTTTCTAGTTGTAAACGAATTTGCTTCTAGTGGAAATTATATTTAAGAGGGGCAAAAAGAACATAGCCCCTGTTAGAACTATATGAAAGATCCGAAATTGAAGGAGACGAGAAGGCAGAAATTAAAGATCAAATAATTCTTTGCAACTACAGCACATCTTGATGCAGCTACTTACAGCAGTTAAATACTGCCTTACACATGCATGACGAAAATCGAATCACCAGATCAAATCAAGTCAAAATTTAACTTGCGTCGTACCTTTATTCATTGCATTGAAGAATTCATATGTTTTCTTTACGTGAGTTATTAGCTCTTCGACCAACTAATTTTTGACAAAATATGCGTTTTAAAGATACAATCATAGGATGGAGACAGCAACTGACCTATGCTGTTGCTACTGAACATAGGTGGTTGGAATGTTTTCAAAATTTTGAAAAACAAAATTTTTTATTAATATTTTCGAAAAATCTTCAGGTGCCTGCGTTTGATTTATACCCACCTCTTTCGTGTCACTGACAATGCTCAAAGAGTAATAACTGTCTAGGAAAAGCTTTTCAAACTTAGCCAACAAACCGGAGTGGGCAAAAAGCTGTGGGTCACTTCCCTTCATGAGAGAACAATAGCACGCACAACACAAGTGGGTGCTATAGAAGTTATTAATATTACTATTATAAAGGGTGCTCCAACCATAACGCACGATGTTAATTGTAAGTAGTTAGTACTTAACGTCAAGTTTTCTTGTCCAACTTAATGTTTCATTTCAGTGCTACAATCGCAATTGACCGCTAGCAACTTTGGCGATCGAGTGTGCCGAAACAATCAGCCAACAATGGAAACGTTGTCAAAACGCCATCAAAAAAGCTGCATTTGATGACGCCACCCCAAACAAACCCTTGGTTTGACAACGAGTGCAGGTAGGCACATTCAGCGAAGCAAGCAGCATACAAGGCGACGCTGGACAGAAGGACGAGAGCGGTTCGTGAGTTCTACGAACTTAAAAGAAGGGAAGAGCACCGGCTTCTAAAAATGAAAAAGAAAGAGCATGAGTAGCGCGCGATCGAGGACATGGAGAGGTGTTCGAAAGTTCTACCAACGGGTAAAACAACTATCCAATGGATACAAAATTCGGACAGAAGCCTGTCGTGACGCAGAGGGACAACTCGTAGTAGATTCGCAGATCATTTCTGTAGACTATTAAATGGCGAGGAAGACCCGAATACCGCTGTCAGGCAGAATGTTCCACTCAACGCCATTGACGATAGTTGACGAGAATTCCGTCCCCCCGACTTAGACGAAGTCAAGATAGCGATAACGAAACTAAAGTCGAATAAAGCTGCTGGTGCAGACGGACTGTCTGCGGAACTATTTAAGGCAGCTACTCATCACTACGAACTCATCTGTAAGATAAAGTCGGAGAAAAGAATGCCCTACGAGTGGAACCTCAGTACCGTTTGCCCCATCCACAAGAAAGGAGACCCCTTCAACTGCGCCAACTACCGAGGGATAAGTCACCTCAACATCGCCTATAACATCTTCTCTCTTTCATCTGCTCACAAGTGAACAGTACGAACAACACCAGTGCCGAGATTAAACGCAGAATTACTCTTGCCATTCGCTGTTTCTTTGGGCTCAAGAGGCAATTGAGTAGTAGAGTCCTCTCTCGAAGGACCAAGCTAACATTATATAACACCTTGATCATCCCTGTCCTGCTCTATGGTGCGGAGGCATGGACAATCTCAAAAGCGGATGAAGAAGCACTTCGTGTTTTCGAGGGAAAAGTTCTTCGTTCAATCTTTGGTCCTGTCTGCGTTGATGGTTATTTGAGAAGAAGATTCAACCACGAACTGTATGGGATGTACATCGGCATGAGCCTAGTCAGGCGTCTGCGTATTCAACGTCTAGGATGGCTCGCCATGTAGACCGCATGGACAGCACTGCTCCAGCCCGAAGAGTCTTCGACTCCGAACCAGTGGGACAACGCAATAGAGGACGCCCACGGAACCGATGGCGCACCCAGGTGGAGAAGGACCTCAATCGACTTGATGTGCGCAGTTGGAGACAGCTGGCTTAAGATCGGGTCAGCTGGAGAGGCTTACAGGCTAAGGCACAGGTCCACCCCGGACTGTAGCGCCACTAGAAGAAGAAGAAGTGTTTGACAAATTCAACCATGGATAGGTACACAAATATTCAGCGTGTTAAGATTGTTGAAGCCTCTCACGAAAATGGGCGTTCATTTAAAAATGTATTTTGATCAGCATAATCGATGAAATGCGTCCACTGTCGGTAGAATTGTGCGCGAATTTCAGCAAACCGGGTCTATTGGAAATGTGAAAACACTTATGCATGCTCGCCAAGAGTACCTGTTTGGTGCGGTTTATAGGTTGGCGGCGTCATCGGGCCGTACGTCTTTGAAAGTGATGTCGGCCAAGCAGTTACCAAGAATGGTGTACACTACCGCGAGATGATAACGCACTTCTTGTGGCCAGAAATTAAGGATATGGACCTGGAGGACATGTGGTTCCAACATGATGGTGCCAATTGCTACACACCAAACGAAACAATGGCTTTTTTGCGAGAGAAATTCAATGGCCTTGTTATCCAACGCCGTGACGATGTTAATTAGCCGCCACGATCATGACACCGTTGGAATTCTTTCTTTGGGGATATTTAAGAGAAAAATTCTACGTCCATAAGTCAAGAGCAATGTAAGAGCTGAAGGATGAGCTAATTCGGCAAATTAACGACAATGAACCTTGATTTTGTTTCAGATTTATTGAAAATATGGACCATCGGATAGAGGTATACCACCGAAACCGTGGCGAACATTTAACCGATATTTTGTTTCACACATAATTGTCATAGATCCTTCTATCATAATAAAAAAATATTGAGATAATTCTCTGCGGCCTCCAGTATATTAACATTTTCCTATCAAATTTAACGATTTACTGTATTTTTCTTTTATAATATTCTCTATTTCACCATATGTGGGTCGCCGTGGCGTAGTAGGTGAGTGCGTCGACTCCTGCGCAGAGGGTGCTAGGTTCGATACCCGAATTTACCACCTATCATAATTCACGGATTCACCTCTTTCGAGTCACTGACAATGCGCAGAGAGTATTCCTGTCTAGAAAAATCTTATCAAATTCGCAGTTCGGAGTCGGTATTTCACGCGTGAAAGAACAATAGCACGCATAACACAAGTGGTTGCTGAGAAGTTAGGCCCGGGTCCACCTTGGACTGTCGCGTCACCCATATTATTATTATATCACCGTATGTATAGTATGTACAAATTAAATACTTCTGTGTTTTATTATTAAAAAAAAATGTATTTTTACTATCTGGGCATAATAACCCCTTACACGCTAGCTTAAGACTGAATTACAATTTTGCTTACAACTACCTTAAATACACCTCGCATGCACTGGGTTGATGGATCGTTCCCACAGGTGCGCTCGGGTTTCCGATTGCCGTACGTGATGGAATGTGGCTGGTTGCAATGCTGTCTCTGGTTCGCCAGACGCTAGGTAAGCGTTTTCGCGACTTAACTCCCCCACGCTAAATCTTCGAGCGTCCTCGTTCGAACTTCAGAAGAATGGGATCTGGCTTAGTCTTGATACCTATGGATCCTCATCTTCCTTGTGGGCAATGGTTTTTTTTTAAGGGCGTGACGGTATCTTTTATTTTCGGCGTGACATCTACTGGATGGGCTTCCGATGAATATGTAGCTTGTGCTTGAATTACGATTTTTATGCTGTTTTTAGCGCGTTTGATGGGTGGGAAAATTACTATGAATACTGTGAATGCGATGCCAACTGATGACAACCCAAAGTTTATTGATTGTTTCTTTGAGTTTTCTTCCTTGATGAGTCCTATAAACTTTTTATTCCACAGATGAAGTTCCTTAACGAACTCTAGAGAAAGGCTTTCTTCAGTATTCGTCGTAGATGATGGTGGCTGAAGCAACACTGCAATTGGCTGTACTGTCGTAATGTCTGTTGGAATTCTGCGTTCCCGACTTTAACAGTGGCATTCTGGAACTGAATTATGAAAGATCCAGACAGCTTCATCTTGTCGTCGTTTATTTGTACCGTTCCGCTAATTTGGTTCAGGAATAGGGTTCCACTAGTTATTTCTTCGATTGATGCGAGATGTTGGTTGTTTGTCGTGGTGCAGTTTGAAGGAAGATTGTTAAGTAGCTCAGGTAAACATGAAGTATTGCTTATATCGATAACATTAAAGGTATTACATAGAGTTAGATTTTCAAAGGTATTACAGGAGCTTTTTTTCTCCGAATATATAATTTTTCTTACATTTTGTTACGGATTTAAAATTTATTTTGTTGCCAATATTTCCATTTTGTATGGGTAGGATATTTCATTTGTCGTTGTTGGGGTACATATTTATTATATATACAATTTTTAAGTTACTTACAGCTATCCTTACATTACTAAACTCTAACATATGTTCAATATTTGAATATGGTAGATTATTTCTCATGATAAAATGTTCCTTTATTCTTTCTTCCATATTTGTTAAAATATATGAATTAATGACATTGGCATTGGCCAATGGAAAGCGTAATCTATATTGGTAATTTCGTTTTTTATTATATCGATTTTACTTTTCGTCACTAGGGCGTATTCGCTTTTCAATGTATTCGCAGTTTTTAATTCTTTTATGATTTCGTTTTCTTTTTTAGCTAATTCATTAAATCTTTCTTCAATAATATTATTTACTAAAATTTGTTTATTATTATTTTCTGCCAATTGGTCAAGTTTTCCCGTTAATAACATTAAGTCATAGTGATCAGGGGATCCCGCTACCCATTTCCATGCCGTCCCGAGAAAGTCCAACGATATGTCGTCGAGTCTGTAATATGAATGTAATATGAATAATTTTGAAGTTTGCGTTTTCCAAATATCTTGTAGTCAGATAAAACGTATCCTATTGTTGTCATTTACCTAAAAAATAGTTGGTTTAGTTTTGGATATGCGACTTGTGCACTACTTTTCCTGATTTTTGTTAGTACGGTAGTGACCCTATCTTCAGCTATTATTTCTTTTTTATACCTTGCCGTAAGTTTGGAGCCTAATCTAAATCTCGTCTATTTATTCAGACGCACACGATATCTCCTGATGTATAGGTTTTTATGGGTTGCCTACTTTTGTTGTGATATTTTAGATCCTTATCCTGTTTTTCCGTGAGATTCTTTATGTTTTCTAATCTCGCTTTTTCCAGCTGTATTGGATCAGTGCACTCAACCGGTTTTCTCTTGGTAACTGAATGTACCGAAAGGTTATAAGCACAGACTGCTTTTTCGAGAAGATCCGTGAAGGATTGGTGTACATTTTCGGATTTAAGGCATATCATTATTTCGCCAAACGTTAAGTGGAACCGCTCGACTTGACTATTGACTGAGCTCGTATAAGGTGGTGTTCGAAACAGTTGAATACCGAACTCCTCTTCGATCAAGAAAATTATTGAGGCCGAACTAAAGGATTTCTCATTGTCAATCACAACAGTCTTTGGTATACCGAATGCAAATAGAATATCTCGAATAGGCTGTCTTACATCCTCAGCGGACTTCGAGTAAATGTTTCTCACTTGGACGTATTTTGAGAACTTGTCCAAAGCTGTGAGCACAAGCTTTCCCTCCGTTGAGAAGATGTCAATGTGGACTATCTCCCCAGGATATGTTGGAATGGGAGTGGATTGAATCTCAGGCTTGTTGGGATGCCTGTTGTACTTATTCTGTTTGCATGTTTTACATGTTTTCAGAATCTTACTAATCTTCCTGGCCATATCTGGAAAGTATTTCTCGAGGATTTGAGCTTTGTTCTCTTTTTCGTTCCTATGTGCTCTCCAATGAGTCTCGATTATGATGTCTTCTTGCCTTTGTTCATTCGATATGTCCTCTACTTGCATTTGCGTAAATCTACCTTGTAACTGTTAAAGTTTGACGGATAAATGTCCTGTATATATTCCCATGATCCATTCTTCAGTATTTATTGCGTTAATGACCAATGGATTTAGGATTCGCTTCAAGATCCGTTTAAGATTTTCCCGGTTCTATTCGGGCCCCCTATAACTGTATAACGATGATACGTCGGGAAGATTATTTCAAATTTGTGATTGGACGTTGAACCGACTTCGAGAAATATTTGATTCTTAACGGCGTTAATTGGCGTTAATTGGCACTTCGACACTTGAGATTAGGTTATGGGAAGAACTCTCGTCGCTGTGTTCCGTGGTAGTTAGAGAATTTATCTGCGATGCCTGAGGAGGTCGGGAGAGAGCGTCTGCTACGACGTTGCTTCTTCCAGGTTTATACTGCAATTCATAATTGTATTCTTCGAGATTGCTTTCCACCGCTTCATTTTGCTGTTGTTCTTCTTATTACTGAGTGCGTATGTGAGAGGCTGGTGGTCAGTGTAAATCCTAATGTGTGCAGAGCCGTATAAGTAACTACGCAATGAGCTCAAGGCCCTCCTTCTCGTTAACAGCGTAGTTCTCCTCGGTTGTACTTAGCGTTCGCGAAATAAATGTTATAGGTTTCTCTTCCTGCGATAATACAGCGCCAATGGCGTAGTTGGACGCATCAGTGGTTAATTCAAAGGGTTTATTGAATTTTGGATTGGATAGAATAAATCTGGGGAAATTAAATTTTTTTTTATTTTGTTGAAGGCGTCAATTGCAGTGGGGCCAAGAAAAATCTGTTTTTTAACGGACTGGGTTTTGGACATACGTCCCTCCTCCCCCCTTAAAAGGGCTGTTAGGGGTTTCGCGAGCTTTGCACAATCTAATCTTTGCATACCCTGACAGGCCAAGGAAAGAACGCAAGTCTCTTAGGGTTTTAGGCACCGGACATTTTTTTATGGCCTCGACTTATGCTGGATTGGTTTTTATCCCATCAGAAGATATGATAAATCCCAAGAATTCGACTTCCTGTTTGAAGAAATGACACTAGTCAAGCTGGACTTTCATGTTTGCATCATAGAGTGTTTTAAAAATGTGTTCTATGTGCTGGGCATGCTGACTCTCGGTTTTGCTAAATATTACTATGTCATCGATATAGACATAGCAAATTCTTCCGATGTGATCTCGAAAGATGTCATCGAGTGCCCTTTGAAAGATCGATGGCGCGTTCTTAAGGCCAAATGGAAGCCGGGTAAATAAATTCGTATTTACCATTATTTATGGAAAACGCGGTTTTCTCAAAATCAGATTCCTTCAAGGGAATCTTATGGAAGCCACTTCTCAAGTCGAGGACACTGAAGTATTTATTTTTGCCAAGTTGTGCAAGCACTTCACTTATTTCCGGAATGGGATATCTATCAGCTATGGTGACACTGTTTAGCTTTCTGTAGTCTACCACCATTCGGTATTGCCGTTGCCCTGAAGAATCTGATTTCTTTGATTTTCTTTGGTCTTATTAGGCCGTCCCTAAGTAAATTTTGAATCTGTTTTTCTACTTTGGATTTAAGTGCCATTGGAAAAGGATAGTACCTGCTATAGACGGGAGAATCGGTTGAAGTGCGAATTTCTCCGACAACCTTTGTGGTAAAGGTTAGTCTCTCATCTGGTTCAGAAAATAGGTTTTGAAAGCGATTAACGACAGTATTTAATACGTTTTTTTGGTTTACTGTTAAGCGTTCGGTTTTAATATCAAGTGCATTTATTAATGGAGATTCTAATTGCTTGATTCTGATTTTTAGACGATTGAGAATGCACATGATGCTGTTCTTCGTATCTATGACAGCGGAAAGAGTGTTCAGGCTGTCGTTGCCGAGGATACCATGGAATGTTCGAAATGACGGAAGGAGAAAGAATTTCAGGTTTACTTCGTTTAGACCGAAAAGGTTAAGTAGTGTATGTTGAGAGATTTTGATGTCTCCGGCAATCGATTTTTCCAGGAAACATTGTTCATTTTGTAGGGGTTTTTTGACGAGCGAGTGTTGGATATAATAAACTTTGAGGAGCCAGTATCTATTAAAAACTTTAAAATATTACCACTCTTCAGCTTGGCGAAGTAGGGCAAGGAAGAGTTACTTAATTGCGGAAGCAGAGTAATTTTCAACGTTAGGATACTCGCATGCTGCAGGTTCATTATCTGTATCTATGTGGAAATTCGGTTGTCGTCCTGTAGCCTGGTATCCTTGGTTGGTCAACGGTCTTGTCCTGCCATAAGTACTGCCGAATCTATGTCGACTTTGATTGTGTACTTCCCTTGCATGATTACTCCGTCCTTGGGTTACTGGTTCTTGTTTGATAGGTGGGCCTTGTTGAGATTGTCCAACTTGGTGACGGTTTTGATTAAACCCAGAGAAGTTATGGCGTTGGAACTGGTTAGGATTACTACTATTTTCACGGTTTTGTTGTGGAAGTGATGCTCGGCAAGGTGACTGGCAATAACGTTGATGATTATACTGGGGTTGCGCATGTGGCACGTTATGTCTCTGTGGAACATTGATTGGATAACGCTGTTGAGGCTGAGGCCTTCTTTATATTCCTTGTAACCATTCGCGTAATGTTTCTGTAATTCTGGTTTTCCAATTTCAGGCAGAGGTGGAGTGCCTGGGGCAAGTCTACTGGTTCTCGGATTCCTAAGAGTCGTGGTAAATCTCTCTTTAGACCACTTACGAAGGTGTCTAAGGCTTTCTCCGTATAAGTTTGCGTAAGCAGACTCATCGATTCTCTACTAACGTCCACGCACGAAAATTCGCCTGGATCACCAGAAAATTTCCTCAAACAACGGACGACGTCTGGAATTCTATCGAGGTCGTCTATTCTATAACTATATTCCGGCAATATAGCCTGGTCTACGCCAGCATATCGCTCTGCATTCGGGTTAAGTACCATTTCTACTATAGATCGGGTTTGTTTTTCCAGTATTCTGCCCACTATGGAAGATATCAAAGTATCAAAGTCAGGAGTGGACACTGGGTCGACGTTTGCGTCGGTATGAAAGGGATTTGATTGGGTTGAGATATCAGGATCGATCACATTGCGGCGCGTATTGACGTTCGGTGGAGCAGGGTTTTGGCCAGAACCGGATGGCCTAGATTGAGACACGGGGGGATTAACGTTTTGAGCGCATCTGGGGGTAGGGACTGATCAGTCCTCTTAAGAGTGGTTGGCCTTGTTTCTGGCATTTTGCTTATATCAAGTTAAATATATGTTTTTAATAATCGGATAAAATGGATAGTTGTCAATTTAGCAATATTTTTTTCTCGATTGTTTCACTTATTCCTAATATTTTGCTGTCTATTTTTTTCTCTTAGTTCTTTCAATTGTTTAATGATTTCATATAAATATTTCTTTGTTAAATAATATTATGTAAATATTTTCCTTGTTAAATGATTTTATATAAATATTTTCCTTGTTAAATGATTTTATATAAATATTTTCCTTTTTAAATGATTTTATATAAATGTCTTTTTTAAATTCTCGTTAGTACAATAATACTTTTCTTAAGTTCTCAAAAAAATTACACATTTAAAACAAAACTAAATTTCTTACATTAGAATAATAATGGCTGTCATCTTTGTTGTTTGGTTTCCTCCGGGTTGTGGATGCTGGATATTGGGTGGTGCGGCGAGTTCCGATGAACTGCCGTTTTGTTCACAATGTCACAAAATGTTTGATTCACATTACAATGCACAATGTGAGCTACTCCGGGGCCCTTATATTATTGCTTCACCACAACACGATTCCGTGGGACCAATAGGCGTGCGGGAGCGTGAGCGCGGCGACAGCTTGAGGTGACTGGGTATACGAATGAACAAATGAGAAAGGAATTTACCAACGCGCGGCGGCTGCTTGGCGTTTGAAAGCGCGCCGGCTACTTTAGGCGACTGGTTTAACTATTAAACTTTTTTGCGCACTAACACCTATTAGTCCCTGCTCGGGCGCCAATTAAACACTTCTGTGTTTTATTATTAAAAAAAAAAAATATTTTTACTATCTGGGCATAATAACCAATTACACGTTAGCTTAAGACTGAATTAAATACACCTCACATGCACTGGGTTGACGGATCGTTCCCACAGGTGTGCTCGGGTTTCCGGATGTCGTACGTGATGGAATGTGGCTGGTTGCAATGCTGCCTCTGGTTCGCCAGACGCTAGGTCAGAGTTTTGCCGCTTGTGGGAACGTTGCTGGTTATTTGATGCCATCGTGAAACACATGTGAGGGAGACAAATATTTGCGACTTAAATTACATATTATAAGTATCCAAAAAGTACACAATTTATGAATTATTTAGTGTAAATTTTGTAAATCAGATCTACCAAATCAGCGCTACCAAATCCCCATACAATCTATGTATCTGTGTTTGACTATATATATAGTCAAAGCCAAGCCAAATATACAGGTCAAATCACAACTTCAAAGTGGGGTGGAAGTAAGCAGTGTGTTTGTGGTTTTGTGAGTGTTCTCGGAATAGATATGCGTGTGCCAGCACTCCACTGGTGGGCTTTTGATTGCAATGAGCTACGCAAATCCGTAAAATACGTAAATGTCAAATAATTACATCACAGTCTAATACATCAATCTCTTCACCAGGAAATGTACTTACCGAAGAATAAAATCATATCCAATTTGTTCAGTAACATGCCTGTATAGCATTTTCTTAGTTAAGAAATCACACAAAAAGGGTTAAACGCCCCAATAACGGAATTAGGATACTAAAAACCATCTCCGGCTGTACTACTACTCACGAATAATCAATTTATGTGTAAATTGTTGAGGTATTGTTACTTACCTAATCCCTACAGGTCAAACAGAAAAATATGTTCTCTCTTATAGCAGTAGAGATTATTGTTACATACTCCAGGGCCTTTGACTACGGTTGAGAGAATTTTCTCTTCAATAAATGCAATATGGTCAGACTTTTAATAAATTATATATAGATATATATATATTTATATTTATATATTATTTAATATTATATTATATATTTTCCTGTGTGCCGGATTCGGCTTTGTCACTGTTTTGAAACACGCAGAGTATACTGAGTTACACCGAATGGACCGAATGCACAACGAAACGATTGGTGCTCCTTTTGTTAAAAATACCATTTTGAGACACAAAAAAAAAATACGATAATGCTTATGAAAAAAAGAGTGTGGATTCTAAATTCAATTTAAATATTTGAATTTATTGTTTACAGCCAATTTCTTCATAAACACTCACCTTGAAACTCGTTTCAAGACAGACAAAATATGTCAGATATAGGCATATATGTATTTATTTATCGAAAAGGGCAATCGAAAATCCCAATATCTCCCAGACGCCAACCAAAGGTACAGATAATTGTAGTATTACCTATAGAAATTTTGCAATGTCAACAATCTATATATTAGGATGTTTACCCACACGAGTGTATACTGAACATCTGACAAAAGTGAAACCTCAGCATAACATAAGAGTGGAAACCTCCTATTTATTACAGGGAGTGAAATGAATTTTATTTCTTGAGCACAAGTTCTTTTTGTCTTATCCTCTTCGAGTGTGTTAGGGTGCGATGATATGAGATTTTGGATCCCTTCGTATTTGCATATGTTATTAAGTTGAGTAAATATGAAAATTTGTTGGCAAATGACAGCTTTTTACGACAGTAATCTGTATGCTGACACATTCGTGACTCTTTCCCTCAACTCAACTCACTGTATTCTGTTTGTTATCACTCATATTGGAATATATTTGCACTTACGTAACGACAAGATTTTTTCATGAATGTAGTAAAAGTAGTGTACAAAAGCACTCTCAAGAGGTAAAAATAGGAATGTTAGAAGGAAAGCTGCGTAAGAAAATCTCGGTGCCATAGGATCAGTACTGATTATTTTAGTCTACATTCGTGTGTGTAAGTATATTGACAACAGAAAACCATTGATAAGTTGGAACAAATTTCATTAGAAAATTAAAAAATAATCCTACTGAGTGAGTTCAATAAGAGCATAATGCTATCGGAACTCTCCACGTTTATATTGGTTTTCTTTAGTACATAAAGAATAACAAACACATACCACCTTTTAAACCTTCCTGCGTTCCTTATATTTACAACAGGCGGACTTCGAGTCAAATTTGACCCACAACTATATTTTAAAATCTACTATGACTATATTCTCACTATCATTTCGGAATCTTACCGTAAACCAAGACCCCCTCGTTCACCTTTGCCAATGCCTCTCCATATACACCCCGTCATATTTCAAACATCCTGGGTCGGCTGAAGGTGTTTGGTGACTCGTGCCTAGGATCAACCAGTCTGGAGACCGAGTCTAATAAATAGTCCAGTCGAACATCCGGATACTTATCATCCTCCTTGCACAGACGGACCTACCTTCTCCGATGTGGTACTAAAATTTCGTCTTCAAATAAATCACCAAACGGAAAAGGACTTTTGGGGACACAGGATCTAACAAAAATTATATTCAACCCAGTCTCATCCGAAATTATATCCCTAAAGAAATTGTACGTTAATCAAATGCTGGTAATGTTGGTATTACTCATCACACAATGCTTAAACTTTTCAATACCAACATAAAAATACATTTTTTCCTCTTACCATCACTTAAATCCTTTCATGCACTTTTGGGCAATGACAGTCTTAAGAATCTATCTGCTGTAATTTTCGCTAGAGAGAATTGCATGTTAATAAATAACGTAAAGGTGAAACTAAAACAACAAGTGCAGAACAAAGGAAGCAGCTGTTCTCCTTGACTGAAGAAAATACAAGCTCATTCGGTGCACCAAATAAAAGGTTCATATACACCACAACGTTTAAAGGAAAAAAAACTCTCAGTACCCCCAGTCACTTAAGAACGAAATAGATAGTCAAATGAAACAACTACTGAATGATGATATCATTCGTACCAAAAAACAAGATGCTTCGGGGGAAAAGAAGTATCGTATAGTCTCTTTGACTACAATAAGCTCAATAAGTGACAATACCTGATCTTTACCCCATTCCCGAAACAAACGAGGTCCTAGCTCAATTGGGAGAAAACACATTGTTTTCGGTGATTGATCTCAAAAGTATTTTTGAGACTACTTTTTGGATTAAATGCACCGTCAATTTTCCAGAAATGGTTTTCCGAAGGCTTAAAAGTCAATCCAGACAAAGTAAGTGCTATGGAGAAATAACAGGAATTATGATCGAGAATGATATGAGAAAACAAAATATCATTACATCATTACATTTTCTAAGCAGTGCATGGAATGAATAGCGGATAATCTCACCACCATGATCATGAAATTATTATGAATTAAACAAATATAATGTTTTAGAGTATAATAATCAGCAATGTATAATTAATAAACTAGTTTCTTTAACAAAAGAAGAAAAAAATAGTTGTCAACCTAATTAAGGTTAGAGAAACAATAAAAAACTAACAAGAGAAATTAAAAATACCTAGAGAATAAATAAGAAAAAATGTAATAAGCTTATCAATAAAGATAATAATAAAAATATCGCCTTTACACCAACCACTGGGAGGTGATCCATTGTAGGCAGCGGCGCCTTTTCCAGGGGTATAAACCAGGACCAGGTCCTCCAAGTTTCGGGGTTAGTCTGGGATACGGATGACCTTACCGCTGACAACCCTAGCAGACGAAATAATGACAACAGACCAGTAAGACGAATATATCAAGCTCCCAAAAACCAAACCGAAGATTGCAGGGATAAAGATGGACACCGGAATTTCAATCGGTGCTGAAAATATGACGACCAAAATACCGCTGTCAGACAGAATAATCCATCCAGTATAGGCGATAATGGACAAGAATTCCGCCCTCTCGACCTCAGTGAAGTTACAACAGCAATCGCCAAACTAAAGTTCAACAAGACTGTTGGTGCCGATGGACTGCCTGCCGAACTTTTTAAAGCAGCTGGCGATTTTTTGGTAAGGTGCATACACCAACTTCTTCTTCTTCTTCTGGTGTCCCTACAGTCCGGGGTGGACCTGGGCCTCAACCAGCTGTCTCCAACCGCGCACACCATATTGGTTGAGGTCCTTTCCACCTGGGTGCGCCATCGGTTCCGTGGGCGTCCTCTATTGCGTTGTCCCACTGGTTCGGAGTCGAAGACTCTTCGGGCTTGAGCAGTGCTGTCCATGCGGTCTACATGGCGAGCCATCCTAGACGTTGAATACGAAGACGCCTGCCTAGGCTCATGCCCATGTACAGCCCATACAGTTCGTGGTTGAATCTTCTTCTCCAATAACCATCAACGCAGACAGGACCAAAGATTGAACGCAGAACTTTTCTTTCGAAAAGACCAAGTGCTTCTTCATCCGCTTTTGAGATTGTCCATGCCTCCGCACTATAGAGCAGGACAGGGATGATCAAGGTGTTATATAATGTTAGCTTGGTTCTACGAGAGAGGACTCTACTACTCAATTGCCTCTTGAGCCCAAAGAAACAGCGATTGGCAAGAATAATTCTGCGTTTAACCTCGGTACTGGTGTTGTTCGTACTGTTCGCTTGCGAGCCGAGGTAGACGAAGTCCTTCACTACATCGTCAAGTCGTCGATGTTGTGCGTCCTTTCTCGATGACAGCATATACTTCGTTTTGCCCTCGTTCACGGCTAAATCCATTTTGGCCGCCTTCGCTTCAATACCAGCACACGCTTCATTGACGGCTCGCTGTGTTCTGCCGATCACGTTAATGTCATCCGCGTATGCTAGCAGTTGTACGGACTTCTGGAAGATCGTGCCTCTAGTGTTGGCGTGTGAGTCTTGCACGATATTTTCCAGGATGATGTTAAAGAAATCACATGACAGCGCGTCGCCTTGTCTAAAACCTTTCTTGACATTGAAGGTCTCGGTGAGTTCGTTACCGACCTTGATGCAGCAGCGAGAGTTCTCCATTGTCATCCTGCACAACCTGACGAGTTTGGCAGGAATGTCAAAACTAGACATGCCGTTGTATAGCTCGTCCCTATATGCGGCCTTGAAATCGACGAATAGGTGGTGGGTGCATTCTTGCATTTCTTGGGTTTTTTCCAGGATCTGCAGTAGTGTGAAGATTTGGTCGATGGTGGACTTCCCCGGCCTGAAGTCGCATTGATAAGGACCTATCAGGTTGTTGACGAATGGTATCAGGCGCTCACACAAAACGGCAGAGGGGATCTTAAAGGCGATGTTAAGGAAACTTATCCCTCGGTAGTTGGCGCAGTTGAATGGGTCTCCTTTCTTGTGGAGCGGGCAAACGATACTGAGGTTCCACTCGTCGGGCATACTTTCCTCCGGCCATATCTTACAGATGAGTTGGTGCATGTACCTTACTAGCTCATCTCCAGCTGCCTTAAACAGTACCGAAGACAGTTTGTCTGCACCAGCAGCTTTATTCGACTTTAGTTTCGATATCGCTATCTTGACTTCGTCTAGGTCGGGGGACGGATTTCTCGTCGATCATCGTCAATTGCGTTGAGTGGAACATTCTGCCTGACAGCGGCATTGGAGTCTTCCTCGTCGTTTAACAGTCTACAGAAATGATCATTCTAGATTCTCAGTATCGATTGCGAATTTACTAGGAGTTGTCCCTCTGCGTCACGACAGGCTTCTGTCCGAATTTTGTATCCATTGGATAGTTGTTTTACCCGTTGGTAGAACTTTCGGACATCATTTCTGCCGTAACACCTCTCCATATCCTCAATCACGCGCTTCTCATGCTCTTTCTTTTTCTTTTTGAGAAGCCGGTGCTCTTCCCTTCTTTTAAGTTCGTAGAGCTCCAAACCGCTCTCGTCCTTCTCTCCAGCGTCGCCTTGTATGCTGCTTGCTTCGCTGAATGTGCCTGCCTGCACTCCTTGTCAAAGCAGCGGTTTCTTGGGGTGGCGTTTTAAAACACAGCACATCAGATGCAGCTTCTCTGATGGCTTTTTTACAACGGTTCCATTGTTGGTCGATTGTTTCGCCTGGCAGGGTTGGACTCTCTGAGAGCTTTAGGGAGACTTGATCGGCAAAGTTGCTAGCCGTCAATTGCGATTGTAGCTTTCCGACGTCAGACTGTTTTGGTCTTGCTCTACTCCGTTGTCCTATCGATATCCGTGTTCTTACCTTGGCTACAACAAGGAAATGATCCGAGTCGATGTTGGCTCCTCGGAATGTTCGGACATCGAGAATGCTGGAGGAGTGTCTGACGACGATCGCAATGTGATCAATCTGGTTGACGGTTGATTGATCAGGAGACCGCCAGGTCCCTTTGTGGATGTTGAGGTGAGGGAACCGCGTACTGGGTACAAAGAAGTTTCGCTCCGTGACAAAGTCCAAAAGCCTGAGACCGTTATCGGACGTGTTGTCGTGCAGGCTGTGATTCCCGATGACTCTAGAAAATATTTCTACCTTGCCCAGCTTGCGTTGAAATCTCCTAGAACGATCTTGGTGTCGTAGATGGGGCATTGATCGTATGTTCTTTCTAGGAGATCGTAAAAGTCGTCTTTGCTGTCGTCATCTTTATCCTCCGTTGGGGCGTGGGCGCATATCAGGCTGATGTTGCCGAATGTAGCCTTGATGCGGATTGTTATGAGGCGCTCGCTTATGTGTTTAAGGCTTAAGACTTCTTGCCTAAGCCTGCCTCGAACAACAAACCCGCATCCGAATAAGCGCTGCCTTCGCTTTTTGTAGTAATCGCCGAAGTAAATGTCGCAGTTTTTCATCCTCTTTTTGCCCGGCCCATCCCACCGCACCTCCTGAATGGCGGTGATATCTGCCTTATATGCTTTGAGGGCTTCCGCAAGTTCATCGGCTGCACGTGGTCTGTTCAGGGAACTCACATTCCACGTGCAGAACCAAAAATCTTTGCCTTATTTCGTTGTCGTCATGGTCGTCAGCAGTAGGGTCATCCGTATCCGAGGCTTCTTGTCGTTTCTGAACTAGTAATTTTTTACACGGTGGTTAAGTTAACCCCACGCGCAACCTCTGAACCTGGAGAACTGGGTTCTGGTTTAAACCCCTGGACAAGGGGGCCGCTGCATACATCACCTCTAAGCGGTTGCCAGAGGGGCCGTGAGGAAGCTGTATGATCTGTACTTGACCTGTGCATTTAACAGGGATCGTTGCCGGCATCTCGCCAAGTTGAGAGCAGTCAACAACTTTTCCCTGGATGCACAGGCCCATGCCCTCTTGCACAGGCCCACACCAACTCATTTGTAAAATCTGGTCGGATGAAGTATGCCGAACGGATGGAATCTCAGCATCGTTCGCTCGATCCGCAAGAAAGGTGACCATCTAAATTGTGCCAATTACAGGATAAATCGCTTGAATATATCGTATGAGATCTATTCTGCCATCTTGTGTAAGCGCACTGAAACCCTACGTCAACAACCTGATTGGTCAATATCAGTGCGGGTTCAGGCCAGCGAAATCCACTATTGACCAAATAATTACATTACGGCAGATAATGGAAAAGACTCAAATTCAAAGTTCTTTTTTATTTATCGACTTTAAGGCCGCGTAGGACAGTATTTATAGAGACGAGCTGTACAGCGTATTATCTAGTTTTGGCATCCCTGCAAAATCCCACTCTGTACAGAATGACGGTGGAGAATGCCCGTTGCATCGTTAAGGTCGGTTATGCTTTTACCGAGACTTTTGATGTCAAAAAAGGATTTAGACAAGGCAACGAATTGTCATGCGATTGTTTTAGCACTATTCTCGAGAAGATCGTACTTAACTCAAACGTCAATACCAGAGGCATGAACTTACTGATATCATCGGAAGAACACAACGGGCTGTCAGTGGGAGAGAAGGAAGCGGCGAAGATGGGGGACAAAGTATATGCTGTCTACGAAAAAGGTTCACTAACACAAAAAGCTCCAAGTAGCGAAAGACTTTGTCAACCTAGGCTCCGAAGTTAATGCGAACAATGACACCACCGCAGCGATAAATCGAAGGATCACGTTTGCCAATCACTGTGTTTTCGGGCTTGGAAAGCAATTGAAGAACAAAGCCCTCTCTCGTAGAACCATGATATGCCTACATACGACCTTGATAGTCCCAGTCCTGCTGTATGGCGCAGAAGCATGGACACTAACTAAACCGGACGAAGAGATTCTTGGTCGCTTCGAGAGGAAAGTCCTTCGTATTATCTTTGGTCCCGTATGTAGTGATGGTCAAACGAGTCCGAGTCTGTCGTCTCAGATGGCTAGGCCATGTAGAGCGAATGGATACCTATGCTCCGGCACGGAGAGTCAACTCCTACCCCGAGGGACAGCGTCGCGTCGTCAGCTGAAAAAGGACTTCAATCAGCTGAACATGCGTGGCTGGAAGCAACTATCACAAGACCGTGGTAGATGGAGAGGCATGTTGGCTGAGGCTCAGGTCCACTCCGGACTGTAGCGCGAGCCAAAGAAGAAGAATTCGGGTATATTCTGGACCTTAAAAATAAAAATAATTAAGAATACGATCCTCAAGAAAGGTGACCATCTAAGAATACGAATTTAATAAAGATAGAAAAAACAATAATAAAATAGTTATTGAAATTAAATATAAGCTAGATGGAATAAAAGATGAAATTGTTAACGTAGCTTACGCAATAAATTGGGCAAAAGCCAACATTGTAAACTGTTTTGTTGTTTCAAACACATAAATAAATATACCCGAAACTTTATTAGGTGCACAAAATATTCCATATATTAATGCAGACGAATCACTAGAATTTGTAGAAATTGAAATTACTTCAGACAATAAAAATACAATCTTCATACTAAGTTTTCCACATTTATCATCAAATATCACAATACAGCAACAGTTATTAACGGAAAAACAATAATCGAAAAAGAAGTCACTCAGTACCAACCCATACTGGCATTATTACAAACATCACACAACCACGGTGGTACAGAAGAAGTTATTTCACTCGAAATGATCAAGAAATTGTACATCAACAACACAAATGAAATCAAATTGCTCGAAACCAGGAACCATATCAATCTACCTATAATATTGATTGTTATTATCGCGAAACAATGTACCAACAGATAAAGTCTAAAACATCAGAACAATATGTGTAGAGGACCTAATTACATCAGCTACGTTGAACGAGGACGTTCAAATTTAAGGGCGGAGGAGTTATTTAAAGGCGGAGTATATATTTTCTAATTACCAACAATGGTAAGCAATTGTGTAGAAAAACCCTCTTCATCAGTCGTTCAGCAATTCGACCCGATTTTATTTACAACCAAAAACAATTTTCACAGTCCCGCCTCTTTCGAGTAACTGAAAATGCTCAAAGAGTAATAACTGTATAAAAAAAGCTTCTCAAACTTGACCGTTCGGAGTGGGCATACAACTTCAGATCCCTTCCACTCGAGACAGAACAAAAGCATGCACAACATGAGTGGTTGCTTAGAAGCTAGGTCGCTAAGTGACTAAAAAAGTTAAGTCTACCAACTGTCCGCCGGGAATTCGCTTGAATTTTTTTTTTAAAGAAATCGCTTTGCCCTGCTTTGTGATCAAAACAAAAGCCCTCCCTTGCATACTGATTATCTCCGTAACGAATGAGAAGTAAACTTGAATATTTCTCTTTCTTTCTCATTAATAGTATAATGTTGTTGTCTTAAAAGCAACATGGCTAAATTCACGAATCTGAAGGGTGTACGACGTTCTCAGTTGCTTTTTTTTATCTCTTACACCATTGTCCGGAATAGTGTAAGACAGTGTTATGTGCTGACAACATTGGAAATGTTTTTGATCCTCTCAACTACCATGTGTATTGGGAGACTTCAATATTGGTGATGTTATTTGAAAGATTGTGGATGCTTCAATGTTAATCAAGTTTGGAAACTTATATCAAATAAACAATGTCCGGAATAGTGTAAATAGCATACCAGCATACCATTTGTTTTTTTTAAATAATGAAATTAATTTAAATGTTTCAGAAGCTTTGGATCTTATTGATTGCAATAAAATCTTCATCTCAAATCTTATCAATTGAAATTCGAGTTTTTCAGTTACTTAAATCAAAGTAATAACAATGATTCCGCGTTTGTTCATAATTTCGCTAAGACCAATTTCGTTGCACTTACGGAATACATAAACAGTGTTGATTGTGATATACTGCTGAACGGTTCCAATTTAAAAGGTAATTACGATGTAGCTATCGTCAAAATTAATTCTTGTTTTGAGTTATTTGTACCTAAAACGAATCACAAAAACCGGTTTAGAATCCTGTGGTCAAATGACGGATTAGTTAATTTACGAATTGTAAAAAGAAAAACATATTTGGCTTATATTTTAAGTAAAACAAACTCAAACCGAGAACTTTTTTGAAATTAAGAAAATAATATGGGTTCATGAAAAGATTTTTATTCAGGCAGACAGGAGTAATTTTAACAGATTTGAAAAGAAATTGTGGGTTATTTGCCAACTTGTTCGAGTTGGCTTAAAATGACTCTCCAGTCCAATCAACAAGGAACCATTACTCAAATATTACTGCGGTAACATTGATAACTTGTTTATCTTCCATCTTTCATTTACCTTTTTTTTTTATTTTTAATCAGTCGCTTGTCACTGGATAATTCCCTAGTGAATGGACATGGACAGTAAACGAATTATCATCCGGCCAAAATTCACCTGCAGCAATATTTCCGACCAACCAGGACATATTCGGAAAGATTCAACAATTGCCGTTACTTTAGGTTAGTAATTCAAGAGAGTTCAAGCGACATATATGAGTACGATTGTAGTAAACAGGAAGTATATAAATCGGATAGTATAGCTTATCGACGATTACCTTAATAAATTCGACAAGATTTGGTTGCAATAGTTTCCGAATATATGAAGTAAAAACCGAACACAATAAAGAACGTTTCAACACAGTTAATCATTGTCACTGATACACCTTCAGAATTCAAAAGAGAGAAAGTTCTACTTAAGTATTAAAAAATGGAATTAAGGAATAAAACTTATGACCTATTACATGGTATGGATTTCATGTCGAAAACCGTCTTAGAATTGAATTTTCGTGAACGAGTTATGAAAATCTGTAAGTGTAAAATTGTTTTCCGATACTTCTGAAATATTGGAATGCTTTGAATTATCTGACCAAAATAGAAAAAACACAGATTTGTCTCATAATAAACAGAAAGAACGAGAGAAAGTAGACGAACTATTGAAACAGTTTAATAACATGGTCTCACCTATAGTTGCATTAACAAAGAATGTAGATAGTTCAGGCGACCAGGAGTTTAGTATATGCGTTGACTACAGAAGGCTGAACGACTTAACAGTCGATGATAAGTTCCTCTGCCTAATAATGACAATTTATTGTGCAAGTTAATATTTGTTCAATATTTCACGACTCTGGATTACCAAATTTGAATGCATCCTAGTGATATTCATAAGACTGCGTTTGCGACTAGCCACTAGCCCAGAGGAGCATTTATTAACCATAAAAACAATTTTTAAAATCTTGGAAAAGCATAATTTATAAGTCCAATTCGACAAATGTTCATTCTGGAAAAAAGATACGGAATTTTTCATCCTCGCAAAAGCTGGAATGAAACCCAACCCAGTAAAAATAAAGTGCGTAGTTCATTATAAGTTCCCAGATACAGTCCAATAATTAAAGGTCTTCTTAGGGGTAACAAGCTTTTATTGAAAATTCGTTCATTATTCCAAAATTGCGTACCCCATAGTTAAGTATATTGAAAAAGAAGTTGAAATGAAAAAAATGGATCCGGAGTCCAAAATCGTTAACCACCCCATCCTAAGATTTCTCGAATTTGGAAAACCATTTATTCTTCCGATCTATCGATTCCGATCAATTAGGCAATTGGGGCAGTACTTACACAGGAAGGCCAACCGGTTTGCTTTGCCTCAAGATCTCTAAATGATCATAGGAAACTCTATTCGATGACTGATAAAGAATTCTTAGCCATTGTTTGGGCTGTTACTTATCCCTGCCCATCTTTATGGGGTAACAAATTTAAGAATGTAAGAGACCATCAACGCATCAAATATCACAATACGAATAATATAGCGGAAAAGAATTCCCCCAAGGAACCAACGATGGTTACTAAAATTACAGGAATTAAATTACGAAATACAATATCTCAAAACTAAAGAAAACGAAATTGCTGATTTCTTAAGCAGATTAGAATATGTAGACAATATTGCAACTCCGCAGCAGACAAGAACTCAATATCTTAACCCTATTTTGTATATAGCTGTAAATCGATTTAGAACTAAAGTAAAAGAGTTGAAAGAATATTCTGTCGTAAGAGAATTTACATTGACAAAAATGATATTAACAACATCGTCGAATATAAACGACATCGTCGAAGATGTTGTCGAATGAAAAGTTGGATTGTACCCAAACCTAGATGATTCTGCATACAATCAAGTTCAGCTTAAGGTGATTGAACTTTGCCGATCAAATAGTGGTATAAAATTTGGGAGATTTAAGTATTTGGCTAAAGAGCTTAATTCTGACGAGGAAGCTATTAGACAAATCTATTTATTCCATAAAAATAGTCAACCCATTAATGTATCATTTCAAACTATGAAGGATATCGTCTGCTGTCCGAACCTTTGAATTTCGATTCATAAAGTTGTGAGCAACTGTAATACTTATAGAGCCGCAAGGTAAGACAGGAAACCCATTAACAAAAAAATTCAATTAACCTCCGATATTAATGAAGTCAATCACATTGACACATATGCAAATTCAAAAAAAACCTTTATTATATTTATTGATGAATTTTCTATAAAAGCCGTTCGTTTTCATTTAAAAAATCGAAATATTCGAACACTTGTTACAAAAATTCGTCAATTCATAGCAATTAAAGGTAAAAGGAAAAAAGGACTTTGTGACAATGAATTTAACAATCAAATTCATAAGATTTTTTCAGAGAAGAAATATTCAAGTTCACTTTGTTAAGCCAAATAGTGACACTGGAAGCGGTGATGTAGAGCGTTTAAATAGTACCATCACTAAACTAATTCGTGCTATGAATATAGAAAATAAAATTCCTATATAAATCTATTCATTCCACGATTCAAACCACACCACTTAAGGGCTAAAATAAGCAGATAGGTAAGGCCATAATAAAAGACAGGTTAGGGAAAATAAACAACAAATTATTACAAAACTCATTAGAAAACTATGTCGAAACTCGTGAAAAGGGATTTATCAAAAATTATCTTAGTGTAAGGCACAAAAAACATTCAACATTTAGAAAGCTTATTCTAAGAAATGTTCATGAAGCTAATATAAAAACAACACTTCAAATTTACAGAAATTGTACACCTAATAGCATTTCTAAGAAACATCTTCGCTCCAGGCAATGGAAATTGAACGAATGGAGTCCAATTCAGGATATGCTGTTATAAACATAGGTGCAGAAGAAATATTTAGTAAGTATAATCTTTTACACGTGGTTAAAAGACAAGATATTTTAGATGCACTTCAACATTTTCACTCAATAACAGAAACATTAGTTACTGAAGTAAAAAATAAAACAAATTTGCTTATAGAAGAAATAAATTATATCAAAAATAAGATATATAGTAGAACCTCATAGATATAAGCGAGGACAATTAAATTTTATTGAAAGTGCATTTAAGTGGCTATATGGAACTTTGGACGTAGAAAGGCAACTTGATCTATTCAGAAATTATTTTGTAGCTTACAATAATTATTCAATATTTCAAAATATTCACAAGTCTATTAACTATACTATAACAAGCACAACTATCATATTGTTCTTAGGTGTAATACTACAATTAAAGTAATATTTAAAACTCAAAGACAAATAAGAATAAGCATGAAAGGCAACGTAAAAGAAAGCATCAATAAAGAAAATGACAAATATATATATGATCTAGGAATGTTAAAGGAAAAATATTGTATAGAATAAGCTGTGTTTTTTGCAAGCGTATATACGCCTAATTTGGAAGTGCACAAAAAAACGATCATCGGCGCTTAATGATTCATCAAAAAATCGTGGCAGCACCGACGACATTTATGACATTTGCTAAGCATGATGATTGATGGTTGATCTTTGATGGTCACAATCTCCATTTTGTGACTGTGTACCGTGACCATCACTTTATAAGTAAAAATACTTAATAATTATAAGGTAAAAACAATTTTCATCAAATGAAAATAATCGATTACGTAGCCTAAACGGAATGTATAGCAGAGACACTCTGGGTATACCAAAAATTGCATACTTATGGATGCCAAAATAATTAAAAATGATCTAATACACGACCACACCTGCAAATGTAAGCCACATACAGCAACCTAAACAATGAATGAATAAATTCAGGAATGAACACACAGAAAATAATGGTTGAAAGCATTGTTTTTATCCTCGCTTATTTCTTAAGCGGCGATGGATATGATGAGTAACTTAAGCTGATATAGGACTTGTTGTTAGTGTATTTTACATGCAAATTGAAAATTAAGCGTGTATACGCTCACAAAAAACACCGCTATAAGTAAATAAATATGTATTTGAATTTTCTAATAATAAATACATCTGGTGAATTCAGGAGAAACACAGCGAAACTTGTGTGTGAGTATATGAAATTCAATTAAATTGGGTCATTGCAATGCACTTCATGTTTTGCATACATTGTAATTAATAATTTCTATGCTAGTCGGCTCGAATACTACAAACAATTATGGGGTCATTGTGATCGCATTACAATAGCGATTGAACTTCATATGCTGATAATGGTGAAATTAGTTTGTAAGGTAGAAGAAGAGAATTAGTAGAATGAAGTTAAGTTAAGACCACACCAAACACCATAGAGTTTTATTTAACTCACGCTTCTCGTGCTCTTTCTTTTTCCTCCTAAGAAGCAGGGTCTCTTTCTTTCATGTCTGTTTGTAGAGTTCACAAACAGCTCTCGTAGTTGGATGCAGAGTTGCACTCATCGTCAAACCAGTATTTTTTCCTAGGTGGTGTCGTAAGACCCAGCACATCAGTGGCAGCTTCTTTGTTGGCTTCTTGACAATGCGTCCAATCTTCTTCGATTGTTTGCGCAGGCGGCGTCGAACTTAGACAGACTCGATCGGCAAAGATCGCAGCAATCCGTTGCGATTCTAACTTTCCGATGTCAAACCGTGGTATCCTTTCTCTACTCCACTGTTGTCTTGATATCCGAGTTCTTACTTTGGCTACGACAATGAAATGGTCCGAGTGGATGTTGGCTCCTCGGAACTTTCACGCATCAAGTATGCTGGAGGAGCGTCGACCGCAACGTGATCAATCTGGTTGACGGTTGATTAATCAGGTGATCGCCTGCTACCTTTATGGACATTGAGGTATGGGAACCGCGTGCTAGCTACAGAGAGATTACGTCCCGTGACAAATTTCACCAGCCTGAGTCCCTTATCGGATGTGGTGTCGTGCAGACTGTATTTCCCGATGACTTTGGCAAAGATGTCTTCTGTACCCAGTTTTGCATTGAAATCTCCAGAACAATCTTGGTGTCGTAGCTGGGTCTCAAAGAAGTTATCTTTGCTGTCCTCATTTTGTCTTCTGTTGGGGCATGGGTGCAGGTTAAGCTGATATTCCCGAATTTAGCATTGATGCGGATTGTAATGTGGCGCTCGCCTAAGTCTGCTCGAACAACAAATCCAAATAACCGCTGCCTCCACTCTCTATATCGAAGTAGATGCCGCATGTTTTCATCCTCTTTTTGCCCGGCCCATTCCACGCGAGATCGACGGTTCGGAGTTACTCCATGCACTAACCTGTACGTGCTGGGATCAAACAGCAACGCACAACGGCATGCAATTAGGATACGGACATATCGTTTGTATATTGTGGGAATCTCTTCGGCGAAGCAAAGGGGATCCAGAACTGTTGACATTTTGGACGGGTAGAAACGTTTCCTGTCGGGAGTTGCAATTCAAATATCTGCACAGGCGGGAGTGGGGATACTCACAAGTCCCAGGCTGGCAGACAGAGTATTGGAGTGGATCCTCTAGGAAGGATACCATTAGGTAGGGATCTTAAAGCGCAGTCTTGAAAGGTAAACTTTGGCTCTGGTACAGGTATATGCACCTAGTGACTTCAATGCTCATGTGGGTGTTGGTGTAACGACATGGGGGAGTGTGATTGGGAGGAATGGTGATCCTCACCAGAACGCGAACGGAGAGAAACTGTTGGACTTTTGCTGTGCAAACTTACATGTCCATAATGAACACCTTCTTTCCGCAGGAAACCAAGAGTGGTTACAAACCTACAGAGGGAGAAATTATAGAACAGTGAGTGCAGACATGCGGTTTGCATGGCACATATCTGAAAGGTTTGAGCGAATTCCAACCATTCCATCGCATATAGAGGAAAAATGGCGACTGTTTTCAGCAGCTGTCATTGCCTCAGCAGGGGATGTTTGTGGAGTGAAGTGGCTATAAGTGGAGGCTTGTGGTGAGAAAAGAACTGCGTGGTTTAGACCCACAAAGGCTAGATTGTCTTGGGGGACTAACTGTGCGAACAGCTAAAGAGCAGTCTTGGAAGGAGTTCGGCGAGAACCTGGAAAGCGACCATAGATCTGCGAAAAAGGTGTTCTGGCAAACCATTTGCCGACTCAGAGGAAAGAAATTTAACGTCATCGAAGGAGTTAAAATCGTGTGTTTTTTTTGTGTTGCATTCAGTCATTTTGGCGATAGATTCGCTAAAAGATGGCGCACTCTGCCGGTGTGGATGAAATCCGGGCCGAAATGTTTAAGGCAGTGGGTAAAGAGGGAGTTTTAGAAGTACGTTTTAGAGCTATGGTCGAGCCAAGCAGAAGAACAACCGATCAGCTTTCACTATAAGAATGGTACTGGAGAAGGCTTTGGAGAAGGGCCAAACCCATATACAGCTGTTTTGTAGATTTGGAAAAGGCATATGACCGAGTTCCTAGAGGTAAACTCTGTCTTGAATTGTATGAAAGTTTCGATTTAAGCAAATTTTAAGTTAGCATAAAAACTAAACGCCATGGCTACCATAGTACGATTAATGGTCCTTTATTATTCAAGCCTGTTTATCACTCTTTTGTTCCTACTTTGAGTTTGACAAATAGTGAAACCATTTTTGGTTTGCCAATGTCGATTGACTTTTTGACAATTTGAGAGAGTGGCATCTGTTTTTTACATCTTTATAAACATTTTCTATGTTTTTTTTAACTTCGTTGCGTATATTATCTCGCTATCTTTTAAAGATTTCCTCTATTATGTGAAGTGCATCGTATTCTTGTACTTTTTTCTCCCAGATTTTTATTTTTGTTTGCAACTAGTTTATGCTTTCCATACACCTGAATTCAATTGCCCCCAGAAAAGTGTTATTGTGACATCATTTTGGGGAAGTGAACTTGCGAATTTCAGCTTGTATGCTGTTATCAATTGTGTATTCAGTTCAACACTGTCCTGCATCTTTTTTATCGGCAAATCCACATTTTGTATGTACATATACCATACACTCTTGATATATAAAGTTGACTGTTTGATTTGTGCCTATGACATCAGCACACTTAGACCATTTTGTTCCATTGTGATATCCACAGTCACTGATTGACCACTCCAGTGAGTGCCGTTATTTGGATCCCAACGGTAAATGGTGACTGGACCAGATTTGAGAACCAGATGAAAGCTATTTACTTTGCTTTTACTGGGATTCTAACCAGGGAGGCACATAACCACCTGCGCCATACAGGCACATCGACGCTTGATGTAAAAATCAAATAAGTATGTTGCAGTCCGAAAAGCCGTCCGTTTATCGCACTCTAGCATAATTTAATAT
This sequence comes from Eristalis intricaria, assembly GCA_964034865.1. Lineage (NCBI taxonomy): Eukaryota > Metazoa > Arthropoda > Insecta > Diptera > Syrphidae > Eristalis > Eristalis intricaria. The sequence goes on along the minus strand of OZ035876.1, from coordinate 72,029,718 downwards.
TATTTACTTTTTATAATATATATGTTAATATACATCCATTCAAGTTGATCAAATAATTTAAAAGAATTTCGGTGACGGAAACTATAGGTCCCATTCACGCGTGATAAAACTCTACGCGTGGGTTTTGTAGAAACTAAATCCCAGACTAGGTATACACATAGATCTTGAGAGACAAAATATGGATGTTTGAACATAGCTGTTTAAGTGCGCAAAACATCGCAAAATCGATGTTAAGAACAAAACGTCAGATTCTGATGTTAGCAAAATAAAATCTACCAAAGAGGATTTTTCCGGATTTCATCATAGATAGTTTCGGAAAACAGTAGGCAGTTCATGGAATTTGGTCATGGATTGTTTAGAATTAACCCTTTTGCGCCGCATGGTATATAAATGTAGCAGCAAAAGTTAAATCAACCCTGGATTCACTCATTTATATCAGAATCGGTTCAAATGTGCACCAAATGGTGCTTGAGTATTTCTTAACTAACAACTAACGGCGCTTCACATTTTCGTTGCTGCTGTCTTCCATGCGAAAAAGTGGTGTATTATAAGCTTTATCGCAGTTTTCGGAAATTTGTGGGGAAATAAATATATTTAAAAGTGATTTCAGATGATATAATTCAAAATAAAAAAGCAACAGTTACCTTCTTTTCTCTGTCTCTCTTTGAGTGGGATGTGGGATTTATTGACAGTATTTCTTAGGTAGACTCAAATCAACCATTCTTCTTTTATAGTGGTTCATATATGTACCACTCGTCTGTTTTTGCGTATGATTTTTGTTTCTGTTTGCCTCAAGATTCCAATGGATAATGACCAAATCAGAATGACATTGAAGGAAGAGATTCTTACATCAAGAGAAAAAGACTTTGCTAATGATCTTGCCACGGTCTCTTTACATTTACGTAGCACAATGTATTACGAGCGTCTAAGCATCCATCTCACATTGACAAATTATAAACGGAATAAAAATACGCAACCAACAAATGCAGGTGAAATCGAAGTTATGATTGGGTGTATGTATGTAATGTGCTACAACCGACTTCCTTCCCTAAAAGATTATTGGTCATTGCACAAATCAATGGGAAACGAAGGGATCGATTTGAAATGATGTCTTCAAAAATGTATTTCACTGCTCTCGAGTAGGCTTCAAATAATTCGAAAACGTACTATGTCAATGACTTTGAATGTTTCAAAAAAGCTTTTCAAAAGTACAGACAGGACAGAGTGTATCGAGGTCTCGACGAATTAATGAGGTTCAAAGGGCGCAGTTCGCCTAAGACCGGCTATACCTATGATTTTAACATATACTGTGGCAAGGATTGTCAACCAGTTGAATGCACACTAGGAGAACAAGTTGTTAATAAATTTACCAGTACAATCGCAGAGGCGGATGTAATCTTATGCTTTAACCGTTTATTCACATCCGTGGATTTATTGAAGAAAATGGCCTATCCAGCGGTTGGTTCACTAAAGTCTAATCGAAAGAATGTACCCAAATTTGTGAAAAAACTACAAAGAGGGAAAGCAGAGTAGAAAGGTACTTCCTCTGGTTTCTTATGTGTAAAATGGGAAGACACAATAGTAAGATAATAAAATTGTCCTGTGAAATATTGACTGGGCTTTCCGAATTCGATCGAAAATCTTATAAATGGTGGAAACAAATATTTTATCGTTTGATTATGATAGCAGCCGTTAATTGGGTCACTCACTATAACATAAATAGACAAAAGTTACCTTTCAAAACGTTTTTGGTGAATTTATCGGAGGATTTTATAAAGCAAGGTGTGAAAACAACAAGTATTCGTGGATCATTTCAACGAGGTGTACGACCCAAAAGAGAATCAGGTGTGAAACACTTGCCAATCGAGAGAGCTACTAGACGCCGATGTTATAGTTGCAGCCTAGTAAAAAAACAGTGGCGCACAACGTGCAAGGAGTCCGATGTCTATTTGTGTACAAAAATGTTTACGCCTTTCCATTTTTAAGCTTTCAATACATATTTTGCGTTTTCTAAGAAACTGTTTTTTTTATTTCAAACCGAACGAGTTGTACATAAAGGTACCAGGCTAACGTCTTGATTGGTACATTTTTTACCTGCCTCAAAATTTTTATAAGCATCTTCATTGTATGACAGTAGCAGTACAAACGCCTGAACCAAGGCATATAAGGTTAACATACAATATACGTGTGTATATAATAGACGTAGAATTTTAGTGCGGGATACAGCCGAGCGTCTTGGAAAAACTCACTGCAGCTGCTAATTAAACACGTAGATGGAGGTACCAAAAAGAAATTCATATATGAAGCTGCGTCTTCAACTGGCGTGAAGAAATTAAAAAAATTTTATTTATTAATTGCATTAAATTAAATTTTCTTTCAAAAATGTTCAAACTGCGTAGAGATATCCTAAGTCTTAATTTCGTTCCTCATAGAGATGCAAATGACCTTCCGCTAATCTGTAACATGTAATTGAAAAGAAGATTTCATGCACTTCCTAGCCAATTGTTCAGATTTAATTTAAACTAGGAGATTTTTTCTTGGAAGTGACTACTTATCTGAAAGTGAATGGCATCGCTGCTCAATGAAATGGGTGTCATTAGCTATTTCAATGTAATAAATGAATATTATCAGAATTGTTTTGAAAAATTTAAAATAGAGGATTATTACTACTTATTAAAATTGGTGTAATCAGATGCAAAATTTATTATATGTGTAATTGTCAATCTGGCAGACGGCATGCTAATTTTAATTTGTAAAATATTCGGAAAGACAAAATTAACAGAAAATAAAAGTCTAATCTAACCTTAAAAAAATCTAAATCTACAATATATAAATCCACTCTCATTACGACTGGCGTTTAAGCTGTTCGGTGGTCGCCGAGGTATAATTTTTGAGTTTTTGATCTAAGATTATAATTTTTTTTAATTCTTCGCTTGAACCACAAAGACAAGCATTTATTGCAGAATAGCAATGGAAGCATTCTCACAAAGGAGATGCAATAAGTTTACTTTTATCTTATTAAACAGAAAATTGCGCAAGAAAAAGAAAAAACAATTTCTCAAAACCAATTTATATTATTATTTAGTTAAGTGAATATTTTAATGAAAATAAGGAAAAGAAAATATCAAGTTGAATAGGGACTTTTTGCAACTCCATCACTTAGTTCATAATATTAATGCCATACTTCATAGCTTCAGACTGAAGACACATTTTGTACAACTCAGCAGCTTCGCAACTAAAAAATCGAAAGTTAAGAAAACAGCTATACAAAATAAAATGTTTTTCTTACTGGTCATCAGGTACATCGATACTACCGCATGCAATAGTTACAGCCTCTGCGATTTTAATTCTTTCTGGGTCCCCTTGTGTATGAAGTTCAGCCATTTTTAATGCGTTTGTCTTATCTAATTTTCCTTCAGCGTTCATCTAAACGACAATCAGATTTATGTATATAAATATATATGCTTTGGATAATAATGACAGAACTAACAACTTCAAAATTCTTCATGACGCAGGCACGAAGACATTTCGTTTCCAAATTTTTAGCGGGTAAATGCTTCATCATTACGCTAATATCAGCTAGACACAAATTGTTCATAATTATAGCTTTAACAGATGTATGTACATATATATATTTACAAGAATAAATTTACCATCTGTAGCTCCAGTTTCCTCTGCACATCCGCTAGAGACTGAGCGAAAAGCTTCAATAGCCTCCTCCTTCATTATGCCAGCCTAATGAAAGAAATGTGTTTTAAACTTTGTTTTTAAAGCGTACCTTAAACTAAACCTTTGTAGCAGAAATTGTAAAGACCAAAACAATCACGAAAAGCAAATTCATTTTACTTTTTACTGAGTGTTTAGTGCAGGGAACGATGATATTAACTGATGAACAGTCGGCATTTAACATCAATATTTATAGAAGTTTTGGAATATTTCAACAGGCACATATTTATTGACAAAAAAATGTACGACTTTCAGTTTCATAAGTCACCTCTAGTCATGTGGAAAATTGCAGATAAAATACAATACAAAATTAAATGTATGAGTGATATAACCGCAATTTGAGAAGTATCCATGTGTAACTAATTATTATATTGATGTTACGTTTTCTTCAAAGCCTTCTTATCCTCACCATATTAATGCTTTACACTGTTTGTTATTTACACATACATAGCCATCATAATAACAAAAATGACAAGCAGTCTTATAATCATATAATCTTCATTTCAATTTTGACTATTTTAATCGCACTTGGTCAAGGAACAGTTTTGTAAAAGACAGTAATGAGATTAAAGTGGCACATGGTGTAGCGGATGTTAGAATATAAGTGGAACACACAAAATGTTGTTGCAGTTGTCAATTCAAGAAAATATTTTGCCTGACTACGTGCGAATAACAACTGAACTCATATTTGCTCTCTACAGCGCCACATTTCGTGAATGGGAATAAGGATGTTTTCAGGTTATTGCAGTTGTGCATGGGTGCAGAGGTGTGGGCTTGAGCAACGCAAACGTTCTTTTGCTGTGAATGTTATTCTGGGGTTATTATTATTTTTTCTGTCGTTACTCACTGTTGGAGAAGGAAAAGAAATTGTTATTCAAGGTAGCAAACTACAAGGTAACCCAAAAAACATAAATGCTTCTGTGGTATTATTGTGGCAATGCTGCAAAACATACATATGCAAGCACATACATAGATATGCCCGAAAAAAAATTCCAAATTTTGAAATATACCAAGAAATTATGTATTTTGAATAGTAGTGTACAGGTGGTGATGGGATTACAGATGACTATTACCTTCTAACATAATAACGTTGGTATGGTTTTTATGTTTTATGTACACTTTGTTGCGTTGTACTAACCTAAAAGGACATACGCAAAAGACACTGATGTACTGTATTACGTGACAGTGACACACAAGTGCAGTCATCCTGAGCCACTCAAGTCCCCGCAATTAATAACAGAAAATGTCACAAAGTATCGATGACAAATGTTACATATTCTTGCGATTATACGAGTGCATAAATACGTTACGAATTGAATTACATACGCACAATGGGTATGACTTAATCACAGCGCACTAGGTGTAAGTATTATCGGGTTGCTCTGATTGACCCTGAAAAGAGTATAAAACATAATACCGAAAAGAGTCTTAGAGGAAACATGAGGAAGAACTGGATGGGGAGCCGAATCTTACCGTTCAACAATGTCTAGACTTTGTCTCGCTCGTCTCAACATTTGCAGTCAAGGCTGGGATTTTTAGGATAAAGCATCTCCATACAAAGTTGTTAAGTATCTTTTGAAAAAATAACCGTACCACTCCCAACTTACCTACTTTTTAACAAATATATTTGGGTATATGAAAATAGCGAGCGAGAGGACGTTTCACCCTCTTCTAATGATATTAGCCGAGATTCAATCTCAATACATATCTAAGAAGCGGAAAATGGTGGCGAGGAAATTTTTAAAGTGCCGAAAATTCTGAATTAAAATCTATGTCTATTCAACGAACCCCTACTAAAATAAAACCGCAAGAGAACAGTGTCGAGGAATTTGACATATGAGCGAATCAAGTATCCAGTTAGTCGATCTACAGTCAAAAAAGCGACTGACGATGTGGATAAGGGAGAATTGCTTGATATAGTGAAGTCAAAACTAACTGGCCGAGCACTAAGCATTTAAGAAAAATCCAATCGGTAGAGGTGCTACAAAGGGCGATCTTTCAATTCAAGTCAAGGCTACAAGAAGCCAGTAGCATCCTACACGGAAAGAGCGCGTTACGAACTAAAAACAGCACGTTGGATAAAACTGCCGATAAGGCAATTCGTTTACACAACGGTGGAATGATATTGAATATATGTTGTAACGACTTGATACATCAGTTAAAACCTCTCGGCAAAAGTGATAGATGTAAGGAACTCGACGAAGCAGTGGAAGAAGAAAACTTAATATGTATTGTCAAAACTGCAGGAACAAGATCCATAATACCAGCGAATATCGTGGGGCAAGAAACAATAATTCTCCCTACCCGAACGTAATAATAAGTTCTCTCTTTGCACATCACAGACATACTCCCAATACCAGCTTTTCTTTCCCGAACCACACACACAATTACACCCAACCGCTACCAAAAGGGATCAGTATTAACACGGTGAAAAACATAATCTGCAGGTACTGTAAGAACCCAGGTCATTCTCTAGAAAAATGCTGTAAATGAGCGTTCAACAACAACCATTACTACTATAACCAAACACACTATAACCCAGAAAACTACCAGCGATCTGTACTGTCTGACGGTCGGAGAAAGATATCAATACACGTTCGTAAGTGTCATCAGCCCTAAAAATGAAAAACAATCAAATTACAAATCAAGGAAATATCCCTCAAAATCAAACACTGAATCAACTTCCAAATTGAACAAATATCACTCAAAATCAACCACTAAATTGAATTCCAAATTGAGGAAATTTTCCTCAAAACCAATTGACAAAGGAAATACTAAACCGAGAGGAAACCTCAGAATCAAAAATTATATTCACTGTCTAAAAAATTTAATGCTACCAAGCCAAAATGCGATTCCTATCAATACAAAATGGACCGTAAAAGCAAAACGTCTAGGTTCGCTAGTGCGAAAGTACATTTCAGATCAGTGTTGACACATAAGTAGGGAATTCCGGTATGAAATTTGGTAAAAGTGGAAACTATAATCTGGTAGAACAAAATATGGGGAATCTCAACTAAAATCGAACATTGCACTGAAATTGTCTGAGCAAAAGTTAAGGCAAAAAGTGTTACAATGTCCCAAGGGTAGCAAAAACGTTTGATCACTTTAAAAAACGTAAAGAATTCCGCCTCGACTTCCATTCCCACGCTCATTTACAATGACATTCCACACTGCCAGATTCCAATATGTCTCCGCCTGCACTTGAGAGCGTTGATTTCACCATGGGGCAAATCCACTTCCGCACTCGTACAGTTGCAAGAGTACTGAAAGATCTGGACGTGCACAAATCCGCTGGCCTGGATGGTATTCCCCTTTACTTCTGAAGAGGCGCTGGCAAAACCACTGCGTAAGATTTTTCATCTATGCTACTCTTTAGGTCTCTTTCCGAGCAGATAGAAAACAGCATTTGTCCAGCCAGTCCCTGAAAAGGGCGAATCTTCGTCACCCACCTCGTACCGATTCATAGCACTTACGTCCCTTCTTTCTAAGGTCATGGAAACGCTGATAAATCGTCAGCTTATGATTATATCTTGAATCGCGGAAGCTTCTTATTGACCGACAATATGGTTTCCGCAGCGACAGGTCCACTGGTGATCTGATAGCTTATCACACCGAAAAGTGGAACCAGTCTTTGCACAATGCAGGCGAAAGCAAGATCGTTGCGCTTGATATTTCTAAAGCATTTGACAGAGGTAAGCATCAAGTTCTCTTGGCGAAAATGCGTGCCTATGGTATCGATGAATCTCTTCTTCTATGGATTAGAAATTACCTTTCGAACCGATCACTTCAAGTTGTTTTTTATTAGAAGAATTATATTATGGAATATAATATATGAATTAAAAAAAGAGAATCTGCAATCTATAGTTCAGAAGGAACTAGAGGCGAAAGCAGGGATAGGATAAGATCATAGTTAAGATAAGATCAAGTTAAGCTTATAGTGCCCGCCGAGGGGGGTAAGTTAGAAATATTAACAGTTCTCGTCCAACTAGTTTCATGCATTTTTTTCTAGGATATAAGTTTGTTATGAATATTAAGAAATAGAAATTAATTAAAAAAGAGAGATAGAATCTCAATGAAATGTGCAATAAATATTTATAAATCAATCTTACTACCACATATTGACTGCTCACCAATTCTTTATCTTTGCAAAACACAAAAACTAAATAATTTACAAATTTTACAAAATAGAGCGAAAAAAACATAGCCGATATGTGTGCATTTGTGCAAGCGCAGCATGTTGCTTGGATGAAGATAGAGAGAGAGAGTCGCAAAAGAACCTCTAATAAAGCATCTCGGAATATAAGTATGCTGTTTTTGGTATCTCGCGAATAACAATTTGGTGGTAAAGATAAGGTAAATATTTTGGAACCCGTGGAAACAACTTAAATTTCTCTCGGTAAGCTATTCGGGAAACTTACAAAAAAGCGGTAAATCGAATCATGAAGCGATTCCTGTATCTACAATGTAAACAATGTAAATGTTGATCTAAGGGGAACTAAAGAGTTTTTAGTGTACTACTGAAATAAAGCGTATAGTCGTAGATCATTCTTACACATTTTTTTTATTTTTATTATAAGAATTCATGAAAAACTTACGTTCTAGACAAAAATGCTTAAAGCTATTTGGACGAACATTGTTAGGTACTACTTATAACTTACTGGTCCTAGGCGGGCACTCTAAGCTAAATTCAATCTTATTCTATGCCTTTCGACCTAACCTAGAAATGAATATATATGAAATAAATGAAATTAAATGTAGAGATTAATATTAAGAAAATTGGGGACAAAACTTAATTACAGAACTGTACTACCTTAAATAAACATACATACATATATATATATATATATATACATGCATGTATATTATTATACGCACATATGTATATATATGTGCCTCCTCTATATACATTTTGTATACACATAGGTACATTCCAGATGCGGCCCCTGAGATCAAGTTATTGACCGAGCTCATCGCTCTAGCAGTATGACCTCAAATCAGCTTCAACAGGAAATTGTCCACTCTTATCTGGTTTGCTCTTTTGTATAAGACCTGATTGGAATATAATTTTATGTACTAGTACTCTGGAGTTCTATAACCGATTCTTTTCCATTAAGCTTGCACTCACGTTGAATCACACGGGACATCCATACTTGAGAATTAGCTGGATGTGGGCCATGTAGCAGATAGCTTTCACCCTTGCATCGAGTTGGCTGTTGTAAAACAGTATTTTGTAAGGGCAAAAGCGCCTCGGGCCTACAGTCTTTATAGCCAGTGGTTCCCCGTGTCTTCCAACGATTGAGAACTTTAGCTAATTCTTTTTCGTATCCGCCCAGGCCTTATACAACGGCGTCCTGAACAGAATGGTTTCCGACTTTCGGAAGTTGATACTTAACTTCCGCGACTTATCATGAATGCGTGAGAGTAGTGATTTCCTTGATCTTTTTGCCTGATCTGTACACGATGAAGTCATCGGCATACTTAACAGATGAAGTAAATGTTAAAGAGGATCCGCGAATAAACGGTACCCTGTTGGAGACTAACTTCAAGACTTTAACTTGAAATATACCTGTCGAGGTCACCATTTCTTGACGTCGCCATTCTTGACGACGAACCGTCTATCATTCTTACACTTAATGGAGGAATCATGCTGAACAAAGGCACACATTTCTTCAAACATCAAGCAAAGATGCCATAAAAAATATGAGGGACATGAAAATAAACGAATCAGAGAAGGAAATTAATCAGGTTAGTTCGGTACAGCCAATTCACTTCTGCAAAGAAACAGACAATAATGTTTCAAAAGGAGCCATTGCGAATAAAACTAGAGGAAAAGGATTTCCATAATGCAAAAATCAATTAAACAAATTTTAATTTTAACGGATTTCCGAAGAAATCCTTTTAGAAGTGTTATGCAAACTTATAACTCCATTTGATAGTGAGTCGAACAATGTTAACCATGTCCTTTTAAACGCAGATAATGCTATGCAACACCAAGACAAGGAGTATGTTTAATGCCCTTTATAAAATGTAGAATAACAGAAAAAGCCAAAACAATTCTTATGATTAAGCTTAATACCTGGGTAGACAAAATAAAAATTGAACTAAATTAAGTTCTTGAGGAAGCTTGGAAAGGGAACCGTTGTACAATATTTACAAAGAGTTGGAACCTTGCAAAGGCGAAGGATTCATGATATCTATTGTATAAATTAAGACGACAGATTGCTTGAAGCACAATTGCAAATGATAGAGAGGGACATGCTTTACGCACTTACAAACGGTTTGAAGATGTAGGGAGCTTTGAAAACAATCAAAGACCAACTACATTAACAGACCAACTACATTAACATACATAACATACAACAAAGTAAGATTCATAGGAAAAAGAGCTAGTTACTTCCATAACACAAGGGACTACACAGAAAGAATCGTTAAAATAAACCACAATGATTCAATTGTAACAAATTAGCTGACATATGTAAATTAAAAATTGTAGAGCTTCTAAATGACAACAGGAAAACTATAATAGAAATTTCGCAGGCACAAATGAGAAACAAGCCGAGAACAGTAATAAGTATTCAGATCAACAAAACTATATCCCTCTAAACCAAAATCATAATGTGGCAATTCCGAGAAAGCATGTAGAATAAGAGCATCCTAAGAGAGTAGAAACTGGCTGCCGGTAATAAGAGAAACATTATGAGAAGAAGATGAATAAAAGACACCGTCCGATTTAGACCGCGAAAGGAAGAAGTTGTTTGATTTCAGATTGTGTGCCTTAAAATCAATAGTGGGATAACAGCCTGAAAAAAAAAGAACAGCAAAGATAAAAAACAGCTGAAAATATTCACAACAATGGCAGATATTCAAAAATATAAAAATATAAAAGTGAGCCAGTTAAAATTGTGGCTACAAACACTCGGGATGAAAACGACAGGCAACAAGAGTGAATTAGTGTTACGGTTGCTTTCCATCCCCGAAGTTGAACGAAGCGAATTCGATTTTACCGTTGCACCCCAGAGATTGGATGATGACGACAGCAACGCACATGAACATGAGGATCGACACGACGATGAGCGAGCAGAAGAGAGAGATGATGATGGAAATGATGAGCGCCAAACCGAAAAGCAAGAGAGTTACAGGACAATGGGTGACGATAAGTGGGAAATAATGAAGAAAGAACTAAATCTTTTAAAGATTCTCTCTGGAAATGGAGCTATAAGCAAAAGAGAACGAATTATTAAGAAAAGAAAATGAGTGGATGAAGAAGGAACGATAGTGGGAAAGCAGATGTGCGACAATGCGGTAAAGATGTCAAATACAACGATGTAAAGGAGTTGGTATGCGAATTTAGTGGAAATGGTGACGCATATCAACACTTCGAAAGGCAACTCAAATCCGTTAAACGTACATATAATTTGACGGATAATAACATGAGAGTACTTATCTCGCTACGCTTGAAGAAAGAGAATTGCGTTGGTTTCATTCAAGGGAGGATTAAACAATTGTCTCCTTCGAAAGTTTGCTGAGTGAGATGAGGGGAGTTTTTGACGATCGTCCAAGCAAATTAACGATACACTAATTGATCGAATTGCTGATGAAACATTATGCTCAAATGCAAAGTTACAATGTTTCGCGAATAGACATCGTTTGTTGTAGGCGTTCAAGACAGTCAAGCTAGCAACAAAACCAAAAGGAGCAACATTAACACATCTTCAACCGCAATCCGATGAACTGAAGAAACCACCACGCTGTTTCAACTGCAACTCTTTGGGTCACTTGGCTGCTAAGTGTTTTAAGGAAAAGCGAGCATTAGGAGCATGCCACGTGTGTGCTGAGATGGGGCACCATGCCGCCCAATGCCCAAAGAAGAAGTCACCGCGACATGTCAATTATGTCGATCAGGATGCTGAACAAGAATTCGTAAGAACTTTAACATTTGTATTTAAGAATAACGATATAAATTTAAATTTAAAATTAGACACACTATTAGACACCGGCAGCCCAGTCAGGCTCATCAGATAGAAATACGTTCCAAATGAATTAAAAAAATATGTTAACGTTATAAATAGTTTTAGTTCTCTTATTCGCTTAAATAAAAGTCCACTTTCCGTAATTGGCAATATTTGTTGTAGTGTCATTTTTGGTGAATATTGAAACTAATTTATTGATAGTTGCAGAAGAAACTATGCAATACTCAAGTATATTAGGGCGAGATTTTATCACTAAAGCTAAATTGAGCTTAAGGAAACTAACAGACAATATTGATGAATGCAGTAAAGAATTTATAAATTTAATGAACATTGAAGTAGATAATGAAAATGAGCTTAAAGATTATAACATATATGATGAAAGAGTGTATTATTAAAAGTATAAAACCAAATGAAGTGTTTGATTTGATAAGGAATGATGAAGTGAAATTTGTAACAAGAGAGAGATTTGCAAAAATATTCGAAAAATATTATTTGTACTGTATACGTCCCGAATCACCAGAGATGAAGTGTCAAATGAAATTAATATTAAATGATGAAAAGCCCTTCCACTGTCCTCCGCGGAGAATGTCCTATTTCGAGAAAGAATAGGTACAGATCATTTTAGATGATCTTTTAGAACAAGGAATTATTCGGTCAAGTAGGTCAGAGTATTCATCGACGGTCGTTCTGGTAAAGAAAAAGACAGGTGAAATACTATTATGTGTACACTATAGAACACTAAATATAGTCACACAAAGGGATAATTACCCAATCCCATTAATAGATGATCTTCTAGACGGGTTAGCTAATAAAAAACTATTCACATTGCTAGATTTAAAGAGCGCGTTCCATCATATTCAAATGAGTGAAGAATCCGTTAAGTACACATCCTTCGTGACCCCGCTGGGTCAATATGAGTACACCAAAATGCCTTTTGGATTGAGGAATGCACCTTCAGAATTTCAACGGTATGTTAACAGAGTGTTTGATGATTTATTAAGGAAAGGAAAAGTAAAGATATACCTTGACGATATAATGATAGCAACCGAGTCGGAAGAGGAACATTTTGATATAATGAGAGAAGTTTTTAATAAATTGGTTCGCAATGGGCTTCAGTTAAGGTTAGATAAGTGTCAGTTTATGGTATCACAGATACGATATCTCGGTTATTTGATTAATAAAGATGGTATTAGGCCAGATACAAAAGGGGTAGAATCAGTATCTACTTTCCCCATACCGCAGAATGCAAAGGCGCATAGCTTTTTAGGGCTGTGCTCGTACTTTAGAAGATTCGTCAAAGATTTTTCAATCATAGCCAAACCGTTATATAATTTGATTAGGAAAGACTCAGTGTTTAAATTCGGTGAGCAAGAACTTAGATGTTTTGAGAAATTAAAACAAAGGCTAACTGCGACACCTGTATTAGCACTTTACGATCCTAGGGATGAAATCGAGCTTCATTGCGATGCAAGTGCTTTGGGATTTGGAGCCATATTGTTGCAAAGAAAGGCTGACAAGAAGCTCCATCCCGTTTTCTATTTCTCTAAAAGAACAACCGACTATGAATCAAAATATCATAGTTTTGAACTCGAAACATTGGCTATTATTTACGCTTTACGTAGATTTAGAGTCTATCTCCATGGTTTCAAATTTAAAATAGTTACAGATTGTAACTCATTGACCCTAACCTTAAATAAAAAGGAAGTAAATCCAAGAATATCAAGGTGGGCGTTAGAGCTACAACACTTTGATTACGTGTTGGAGCATATAAGTGGCTCCAAAATGCCACATGTTGACGCTCTGAGTCGGATTTATAACGTTTTAGTTCTTGAGGATTTCAACAAAATAATGACGAAGCGATAAAGAAAATAAGAACTCAGTTAGAAGACGCTGAAAGTAGTTATTTAGAAATGCGCAACGGGGTGGTCTATAAAAAAATTGGACAACAAATCCTGTTTTTTGTACCAAAGAGTATGGAAACGAATGTGATTCATAAGTACCATGATGAGATGGGGCATTTGGGATGCGACAAGGTCTTAAATGGCATAATGAAGACATACTGGTTTCCAAAAATGAGGGACAAAGTTAAAGGGCATATTGAAAATTGTTTGAAATGCATAGCCTTTTCGCCTAAGTTCGGCAAACATGAAGGTCTTGTTCATAATATCCCAAAAGGCGATGTGCCGTTTAAAATGATGCATGTTGATCATTTTGGACCCGTCTTGCTGAAGAACGGAAGGGAAAAATATGTATTTCTGGTGATTGATGCTTTCACTAAATTTGTTCGACTGTATGCAGTGCGAACAACAAATACGAAGGAAGTACTAAGTTGTTTGAAAAGTTATTTTCAATGTTATAGCCGTCCAGATATTCTTGTGTCTGATCGAGGCAGCGCATTCACTTCCAATGATTTTGAAAGCTTTCTCCACAAGCAAATGGGCAAGTGGAAAGAGTCAATAGAACTCTAGCGCCAATGATAGCAAAGTTAACGAGTGCTGGTACAACTTCATCGTTAAATGGAGTGTTGTCTACCATAGAATTCTCTCTTAATAATAGTATTCACAAAAGTACTGGTGTAACTCCAAGTCAATTATTATTTGGTATACTACAAAAAGGAGTGGTTGTAGATTATTTAAAAGAATTTTTAGATGATAGTGTTAGTCGTCAGTATGATAGAAATCTAGTAAGAATAAGAGCAGACGCACAGAGTAAGATAATAAAGAGTCATAACTACAATAAAGAAAAGAAGGATCGAACTAGGATTCATAGAGAATATAAGAAAGGAGACTACGTAATGGTGAAAAATTTCATAACCTCTCCGGGTGCGTTTAAGAAAATTGCTCCAAAGTTTAAAGACCCGTACGAGGTGGTAAAGGTTTTACCTAATGATAGGTATCTGCTGAGGGATGTGGAAGGTCATCAGTTAACGCGGATTCCGTACGAAGGGATATGGGAAGCGGCTAACATAAAGTCGTGGGTTGTAAATGTAGATCATCGGGCGAATATAATCGGGACGATTACAATGTTAGGATGGCCGAGTTGTGGCAATTCCGAGAAAGCATGTAGAATAAGAGCATCCTAAGAGAGTAGAAACTGGCTGCCGGTAATAACACAGTCCGATTTAGACCGCGAAAAGAAGAAGTTGTTTGATTTCAGACTGTGTGCCTTAAAATAATAAGAAATATTCATTTACAAGAGAAAATATATATATATATGAAATGATAAATTGTCTATCAAAGGTAAAAATAAACGAAGCTATTGTTTCCAATTATACCGAAAGTCCTCATGTGATTATAAAATATGACTGCACAGATTATAAATTTCTTTCAGGTTGTTGTATAAGTCTCATTGAAGACAAGTGCATATATGAGGAGGATGTGCATTTTTATAATAAGACGTGGTTCAGAGGAATCAGTGGATCTAATACATCCAGTATTGGTAGGGCTGAAATTACAGTTGAGTGTGAATATAAGGAAGCAGATGATTTTTACTTAAAGGCAAAAATAATGTACAATGATATAATAACGATGGACTTAATGAGAGACAGAAAACAGGAAGACATTTACGAATATTCTTCGAATTCAAAAGAGTTTTTGAAAGAATTTTTTTAAAGGAATTTTATATTTTATTTTATTTTATTGGAAGTTTGTTGTAAAATAAAGGTGTATTGCACTTTTCAAATTAGACATCTCATCTTTAATTGAATGTTCAGGAATTTCGTAATTTAATGGCGTGAGCGAAGAATAAGAGTGACGAGTTAAGATATTGACTACGAAAGAGAGTGAAGTGGTTAGTTCTAGAAGATTGTGTGAAACGTATTCTGTTACAGATAGATTGATTTTATTTGTTCTCAATCGATACAATATATAATAACATGATTTAACTTATGACTTAATATGATTTAATTTAATTTCATTTGACTAAACATGATTTGATAATTTAACAAGAATGTGACAAAAATGAATGACATAAATTATTTTTATACAAAAAAATAGAGTACTATGCCACGTCAACTGTTGTACGTTATTATTTTGCTACGGGTGGGGTGGCCCAAAAAAAGCGCACTATACAGAAAGTATTTACAGAATTGAAAACAATATTACGGGATTCGTCCATTTTGTATCTACGTACAAAAGATATAAAATGGAAGTAAAATAAATAAACTAAACCAGAATATAAGAATAAATATTTAAACAATGTACTACTGGACCCGAAGTATATAATCCATATTAGTTATGTCTAAGCTAAAGACCCATTTTTAAAGATTTCTTGTAAACGCAGCAGGAAGTCTTAGTGATCTGATGTAAAGAGAAAACTTGTTAAATAACCGGAACGCTGTTACTTACTGTAGCGAATTACGAAATGCTGTTGTACGGAAGCTAAGAAGAGAAACAAGATGCAATAAGTACACTATGGGTATTGATATTTTTGGGTAAGAACAAGCAGTTGCTGGTGTTGATGAACTGTTGAAAGGAGCAACCTAGGAAGTCCCCAGCATACTGTGTAGAATTCTAAGGCATAAAGGTTTTGAGATACTACTGAATTTCGGACAGAGCTAATCTACCAGTGAAAGATTTAAAGCCCAAAATTTCGAATTCTGAGGCTGACTTTTGGGAAAAAAGGTGGAGGACGAGTGGAAGTGGAAAAATACCAGTTACGAAATAGTCATCGCGAAAACCCTCATAGAAGCAGCAGGTGAGATCTCACTACAAGAGAAGCAGAGCAGTCAACATGGAGCCAGACCGATACAAGAGGAAATAGAAAAGAAAGAAAGCTGAGAAGCAAAATCCGTTTTGTTAGCTGCATCGCTTCTGGGAAGAAATTGACGTAACACCAAATTTTATTCATGTGCCAGGAATAAGAGTATGGAGTGGAGTCTCGTCGCCACAGCTTATGCGGATATCGCTGGATTCCAAATTGCATTTTCAGAGCATTGTTCCGACATGGCGGTGTCCTATGGTCACTCGGGTGAGCTAACGGATCGAGTTACGGTCCACCACCAGAAGCCTATTTGTTTATCCATTATTAAGACCGAAGCTTAATGATCTTGTAGGTGTGGCATTTATCCCTTGCGACCCAAGACGAGTTGGCTTTTATTAGTAGAGTATCGCTTATGGTCCAGTAAAATGCACTGATCGGTGATTGCAGTGATGAGCCCGTTTCGCTTATGTTGTGACGCTTATGCATCAGTTCATAACAGCGCTTTCCTCATTGTATAGGATCCTATTGACTTCAGTGCAGCCTGTTCTTAAACAAAGATGGTGATATCTGATGGTGAGATTTCTGTTGCTTGTATGTGTTTGGCTGCCTGTTTGCGCAGGGTGTCCGAGTAGAAACTGGCCCCAGTACCTGTGTCTATTTTTGATCCATCAGTGAAAAGGGCAATCTCGTGGTCGTTAATAACGGCGTTCGGAAGCCATATGTCACTGTCAAGAAACCAAATTGAAGGGAAAAGTCAGTATGATATAGTTGTTGCTGCGAAGCTACTGGAACCATGTCGCTTTCCAGATCAGCTATAATTTTTGATTATGGTCGCATGTCTATAGTTGGCGTGTTTCTACAAAGAGGACTCCCTTAGTCTGAGAGCGCTTTTTGCAGCGTAGCCATTTATGAACAGGTTCAGAATAAGGAAATGAAGTATCATATCCAACCCTGCTTGCGGGGTGCTCCTTATAGCTCCCTTTGTACAAACAGCGGCTGACTTTGTACTTTGTTGAGCATGTTCGTATAGCTTTTTGTGTTGCTAGCATTCCACCAGACTAGGGCCCCATAAGTTACAATGCATCTGATGATTGTTGTGTACATCCAATGAATAATGTACGGCTGTGTCAATCTGTGATGATTTTATATTGAATTTCCTGGAAATATATTCTAAATCCCTCTAAGGCATTTAATTCTTTGATTTTCACTACGAGCAAGAGTGATATAAATTCATGGTTTGCCCGATGGGTTTTACAGTTGCAAACCTATGATTACGTTCGAGAAAATCGTAATGGGGCGAAAATGCACGTTGAGGCATTACGCCTTGCGACAAATATATTAGTGATAGAAGAAATCAAATTCAAACAAAACTTTTCCTTATGACATTACAGGGAAACAATATATGTACGATTCGGGAATGTCTGCAAAGTCCAAAAGATAAGTTCTATGAGATGCTATTTTATAGAAAAACGAATGACGACATAAAATTTTAAGTATCAGAAGATATGCAAAACCCCTGTGCTAAACAAATATAACGACGAGGTGGGTCACGTTGGACGTGATAAGGTGCTAGCCATTATAACGAATACGCATTGGTTTCCAAACTTTAAGGCAAAGATAGAAAGATAGAGTCCACTGTAATTCAAGAAAGAAGTAATGCTGTTGGTAGTGAATGGATTTACAAAGTTTCTCGAGTTCTTTCTTATTCGAGCGACTAGTACAAGGGGATGATAAGACAGCTGAAATTATATTTCCATATCGACCTAAGGCAATAATCTCAGCCATGGTAGTAGTTTCACTACGCATGATTTTGAGGCATTTTTATCGACAAACAATGTTGGACATATAAAGATAGCACACTGCAGACAAACGGTCCGGTAGAAAGAATGAACATAAGTCTGAGCCCAATGATAGCGAAGGTAACTAGCAACAATTCAAGAGCAAGTTTGGACACCATTTTACTTCCAATATAATTCTCGATGAGCAGCACTCTACACCCGCGATAGGTACAACGCCAAACAAATTACAGGTAAACCTCCTACATCGCGGTTTCCTATAACGCGTTTTCCCAACACTGCGGTTCCCAAAATGCGGACATTTTCTTACAACGCTACTCTTACAACGCGATTTTCAATCAAATCTTCAAATCTTCAAAACAATTTAGCTCCCTGTCAAGAAATTTATAAGGATTTGCGAAATAAGAGCAAACAAACTTTAATGCACGATTTTTTCAAACCAATAATTAAAAAGAGGATGCCCGAATCTGATAGTGGATCAAGCTCAGATTTTGAACTAGTACGAACAATAACTAAGTGATGATGAGTAGAAAGTTGTCGTTCTATTTTGGCATTATTTTACTTGAATATTTTACGTAGAATTGAAATTTTATCTTATTTTATTTTGTTTTGTTTTTGTTTAAATAAAGGGAGTGTTATTAAATTGCATTATATTGTATGTTCTTATGACTCAACAAATAAATACACAAAATTATATTAAGCACATATTTTTACTATACAAATTCCAATATTTTATTGAAAATTTTCTTACTTTGGAACCAAACTCTGATTTTTGTATGGAATTAGAGTCTCCTATAACGCGGAGTTTTTCAGGAACCTATTCACCGCATTGTAGGAGGTTTACCTGTATTGTTTAGGGTACACAATGTGGAAATGCTATAGATATATGGGTGTATATTTCAATGATTCTATGGAAAACACAACAAGTAGGAATTACCGGTCGTATCGCGTAAAGAAAGCAATAGCATTATAACAGGTATCTGGTAGAGGAAGTGGAGGGCTTTCAGGTTAGCTGGGTTCCTTGCGGGGTATTTGGAAAGCATCTAACATGAAATTATGGTTTTCATCATCTCCTTTTCGTGGATAATTATCCATCCTTTTCGTGGATAATTCAATTTTTGTAGACTCAATTTTGAAAAAGGTAACAATATATTTCTGAGATTCTGGATAACGCAGTGAACTGTAGTAGTTCCAACATAAATTGGTGCTGCTGCGCTTACCTTATGTACATATCCAAATTCTAAGGTTTTTTTCTTGATCATTGTGACATATATCACATCCCAATTGTGTTTCCCGTTATCTCTGTCGAATCCAGGACACCGAACATGTCCATGCTAAAGCATTACTACTCACCACGCCTATACGTAATATCGTATTGCCAACCTTTCTACCCAAAACAAGGAACAATTCTATGTAGCCAACGAGACTCTTTTTGAGTGAAAACTTGTTAATTTCTCTGACTTACAATTATTATGATAATTAATCAAACTCTATGTTCAACAAACACTGTGATTTTCAGTGTGCTCTACACTTGATTCCAGTGCATTTAGTGTGGCATACATTTTGAGGACTAGATAGATCTAATGTGTAGCAGTACCGCAGAAGTATGTATTATTATACTCAAGCACTCGAATGATCGCTAATTACCCTCTCCCTCTCTCTTTCTCTCTTAACGATGTTATTATTACATCTAATAGAGGGTAGTAGGTTTATTTCAACAATGCACATTTATGATATATCAAAGAGAAGAATAAGCTTAATCATTTAAAAGAGAAAATAATGGGTTATTCTGTAAGGAACAAGTGAAGTGTGAATAAGAGCCTTTTAATTCTACGTCTCATGACAACATAAAATTCATATTTCACTACGGGTTAACACAAAGAAGGGAAAAAATAGGTAGTTTCATTGAAAAAATAGCATAAACGAATAAAGAGTGAGAAACACAAATGGACTTATCTGTGGATACACAATTTACCTGTCGTTGGGGTACAAGATTTTACCGTAGGCGCACCAGTCATGCGCATAAATGTAGTGCCGGTTGACATGGGACCCGCCGATGCGCGAAAACGAAGTGGCCGACGAAGCTGACACCGTGCAAGGTGACCAGGCAAATGATAAACGTGGAGAGGCGTCCGCTGACCGAGAAAAAGAGCTCGAGTATTGCAAACCAGAAGCAGATCTACAGATCTACTAAGGAAGGAAAAGGAATTGCTGCTGAGGGAGAACCAAGTTCTACGTAAGATGAGCTGCGAGCGATGGAACAAGCAAGCGAGAAGCTGTCCATTATTCCTGTATCGGCTATCGGCGAGGTTACCGAAGATGATGGACGTGGTGTGAGATTCAGTTAGGAAGTGCTGTGGCCTGAATGGATGTGCTTAAACCTCAGTTATATGATGCGTTGAAGGAGATGCTACTTGAGTACGATGGTGGCCTATGGTTGGATGTGTGGTTGGCTATGAGGGACGTGTACAAGGTGGAAGATGACTGGGTATGGAGGAAGGCGAGTTCGTGGAGTATGTGGTAGAAAGGAAAGACGACGAAATCCAGCGGTCCCAAGCACACATCCAGTGCTTCACCACCAAAAGCTAGCTGCTCCAAGCCATCTCATAGTTCAGACAAAGGGATCAACGGTATACAGCAGTCACATCGGAGCAGAGACCACAAACTCAAGAGCCAGCTGGATGTTTCGGAAGCATAAGTTCAGATGGTCCAACTGCAACTCGTTTGGGGATTACGTCGCAGATTGCAGTCTATTCAGAGAGAAAGAACGCGGACCAGCTTGTCGAGGGAGATGAATAATATATTAGGTACATCGATTTTTATGATAAATGACGTAATAATAGTATAGTCGTAGCCCAAGGTGGGTCGCCATGGCGTAGTGAGTAAGTGCTTCGTCTCCTACGTAGAGGGTGCCAGGTTCGATACCCGAATTTACCACCTTAATAATTCACGGCTCCACCTCTTTCGAGTCACTGACAATGCTCAAAGACAACTACAAATGAATTTTATTGACTCAGAATTGTGTTTTTTGGATGGTAGAAATATTAACTTGGAGCTATATGTGTCTATTATGGTATGGTAATCTTGGGAAGGGAATTTCTAAGAGCTGGTAGATTAAAGGGAATACCACATAATCTCTACGCCCAAAATCCCGAAGAATGGCATCTCGAAAAATTTAGATCTCGATTTTCAAAATCTCGAAATATTAAAATATCGATTTCGCATTAAAATTTAACAAATAGCGGTTTTTTTTCTCATGAGCAACCCTAAATTAAAGCTACTTTCAGTTACCGAATAAAGTGAAGTCGAATATGTAAATAAAAATAATGGTAGTCAGGTTAATGATTGTTTTAATTCTGATAAATTAATTATTTAATTATTAGTTGTGAGTAGTAGCGAAATCGTTTTAAAAGTTATCACTACTGTGGGATTAATAATTCGAAAAAGATTGTACAAAACTTTTGATAAATTTTATTTGACACCCGAACATCCCACCGAACCGATGATAAAGACCGAAATGACGCTGATGTTGGCAGGTGGAAAGCCTGTCTCATTTCGAGAGGGATACATTACTGAAGGTTAGGTTAAGTTAAAGTGATCCTGGTTGGATTCCTTGTGCTATCACTTCACGGTGCTTTCCACCGGCTCCTCTTAAATTCAAGGGGTGTACACTAAAGAAAATAAAATAAACCTAGTGACTCATTTTGATGAATCCTCTTCTGCGTTGATTTACAGCCAATTTGTTTTCCTGATAATCTTAGCTATGTCTTGTATCTTTAAATGTGGCATTTCCTCTAGGGTACTGAAAACGTAGTTGTATATCATTTCTAGTTTTTGCAAGGGCTGGACAAGTGCCCAGGAGGTGAAGCGTATTTTCTTCCTCCTCCTCGTCTCTACGTGTCAACATGATCACGTTATTACAGTTTGCACTTTTATCATTTGTCATGTACACTTGTCTTCGGTGGCACACTTTGCATTATCCAGCATAACTACGTCTTTACCTCTCCTTTGCCTTTCCCCCTCCCCTTTTCAAATCATCGTCTTATGGGAGATCGTATGCACTGTATTAGCATATATTCGGCCAAAAGCGACCATGAGTTTTTTTTTGTATGGAGTATAGATCGCCACTATCACGGCCGGTGGCTTACACTTTCTCCTTTTACCCTTTTCTCATTTTTTGTTTTTTTTTCTTAATCAGTCTATCGGGAGCAATAATCGAAGCCGGAATCTCAATTACAGTATAACGTTTTTTTTTTGTGCTTACCTATTTCTAGTTCAAATATCGATTTTTTGCTTATATCGAATGACAGTTTCGAACAAAGAGAACAAAGTCATTTTGAAATCAAGTTAACACGATCAAGCCTGACTCTACAATAAAGAGTGGAATATATAGGTGAAGTGGAATACGGCCCAATGAAATAAGACAAAATATAACACACAATATGACTTTATTTCCAAATGTAAAATTTGGCCATATTTCCATTTTGAAAATGGAATTAAGGACAATTCGGTTTTATTTACATTTCCACATCGAAATAAGACCAAATTTTATTTGGAAATAAGGCCAAATTCAGCCTGTAAGAAAGTCTAGGGTGGAATCGAATCTATCGAAAAAATGTGTTATTTGTTCATACAATCTCAATGTTTTTGCTTATATTTGATTCAGAACGTTGGTGTTATAAAATTAGCTGCTGTTGCATATCATTGATTTCAATTTATATATTGTTTCTTTTTGTACCAGATTTTTCATTATAAAATAAATGCAATGCATTGTCTCCAAATCTTAATATTGAACAAGAGTATATGAAAACGATACCAAATTAGGTGTCACATGAAATCAGTCGAAAATTTGCGACTCTTACGTTGACTATCGCTAAGGCAATGTCAACAATTGCCAGGTGGGCGCCTGCAGTTAATTTCATTATAACCGTAAGACTTTTTAACGGGTTGAAATGATTTGTATCCGTATGAACGATCCGAAATTGATGAATATCAGTAACAAAAATCACTAGTTTTTCAAAGCAAAAAAGCCAAATTGGCCTTCTTTCGTTTTCGAATGAGTACAAATTCTTCATCGTGGATTTATTTCGTTTTGTATAAGACCTACGTCACCGAATAGGTATGGGGGAAGAAGTACAAATAAATTTATTTATTAATTTTATATATTTGATTGATTATAGATCATATTATTGTACATAATTCAAACATAGTGTACATAATTCATAATGAGATCTATTTTCTACAATAAAAGTGATTATGTAAGGTCGGTAAAACTCATCGAGACCTTCAATGTAAAAAAAAAAATTAGACAAGCCGACGCGCTGTCAAACTTTAGAGGTGTCAATCAGGCGTTTACTGGCATTGAGGTGGAAGCAGCTGAAATGGATCCAGCGGTAAATGAGGTAAAACTGAAGTATATGCTGTCTCAAGAAAGGGTGTAAAACACCAAAGTCTTGGACAAAGCGTCACAATGGGCAGCTATGTCAAACGGAGAGTAACTCTTGCCAACCGCTGTTTACACCTGCTCAAAAGGTACGTAGCAGAGGCATAACAACCTCTTATGCGGACGAAGAAGTTATTGGTCCCTTCGAGAGAGAAGTTCTGAGTGAGATTTTTAGTATTGTTGGCGTGGACCGGTTTTTGAGGAGAAAAATCAATCATGAACTGTACAATCCAACGCCTAAGATGGCTAGGCCATCTAGAACGTATGCGCTGGAGAGGCAGCTAGCTAGAGACCGTGCTAGTGGGAGAGGTTTGTTGGTTTGGGCCCAGGTCCACCCCGACTGTAGCGCCAAATAAAACAGAAGAAAAAGCAAATTGAATTAAAAGCATTTGTAAGAACAAAATCAAGGCCCACCTTACTTTGTCTTTACTTGGCGATTTTTATATATGAGAGAACTTCCAACAATATAATATAATATAATATCTTCTCATTCAAACGGATAGTAACATGAGAGATTATAATAATTTAATGCTTGTTATAGAACATCTAAACGAATACATACCGAACGAAGATTGTTTTTTAATTTTGCACATACAAACGCCATGCATGATGTATATATTTTTTCCCCAAAAAAAAATGTGTAAAACTATGCACTACATCAAATGCTTTAAATTATAAGCTCTCAGTCACCATTTCGATTGTCTCCTTGTTTGTCGCTTTTATCTTTAATATGTACATATAACTTGCTATCAGGTTTCTAAAGTTAACGCCCTTCTGCACACGTTTCCTTCCTTAATTCAATTTGCATTGTACGCAGTATCATTGAGGGCGACTCCTTCAGTTTTTTTTGCCTTAATCTTATTTGAGCTTAGTTCATTTTAACAAGGATGTAAAGTTAGTTTTCTCTCGAGTTATTCCTTTTATTTTTGCTGAAACCGGAGGTCAGGATGAAATTACCTGACCTAGGTGCTAACTCCAGTTTTCACGCCTTATCTACGGTGATTTTTCACATTATTACCGACCATTTGTAGAACACTTCGAAAGTGAAGTTAATTGAATATTCTTGTCATGTTCGCATGGCATACAGCAAACGGACTCGTGTATATTCATTTTCACTTTGTGCTGGCCATGTTATTTGCCGGTGGGCTTTATCGTTATGTAGCCGATAGATCTTTTGTCGCATATTTGTTGGACGGAAAATTGTCATCAAAAATGAAAAATGAGGCAAACTTTTCAATTTGGTTTGCCTAATTCTGTTATATTTAGTAACTTTTTATAGTTTTGTTAGTATCTTTTTCTACTTCCGTCAAACCGCATTGCACAGAAACACATTATGCCACATGTCTTGTTGAGTGATCTCCCACTACATTAGTAATACGTATTATGGGTGGTGGGACAGTTCGAAATATACCTGGGCATATTTCATACTGCATAGACTTATGTTGAGCATTCAATCAACAACAATAAAAGAAGAATTATAAAACTATATATAACAAATTAGATATTAACCTGTAATAATAATCGCCAAATTCAGCAAGTAAAGGCAAAAAAATAAAATGCTAATGCTTAAGAAATTTTATACAGATTTGTGTAATTTAAAAAATATGGCACGCATTTCTTATGTATTTTAATTGGAGCCGTTATATTTCAAAAATATCGATAAAACCATTAATTTCTAAAAATGTGATTTAGGGTTAGAGGATTAAATCCAGAGTAAATAGAATCTTTTATAACTTAGAGTGATAGGAGAACTGTATACCTTTGATCGTGGGATACCTTTTAACAGAACTAATAATATCTTACTGGAAAAAATGTATGTGAGTGTAAACAATATTATAAACCTGGCAAAACGTTTTTCTTAAAACGTCAATGGCTTTTGGTCATCTTTTCAGTCGTCATTTAAAAATTGCTGCGGTTGGAAGTTTTTATGCTACATTTCCGGCACTTTTTTACTTAGTATGAGTATACCAATTGTTTGATGACCTTTTTCTATGAAACATATTTTTTGAAAGCGAAGGTTCATTTAGGACCGTAGTAATGTAGGTAGGTAGTGGCATGACTAGAGTTATGTCAAAATACGCCCTTGTACCGCCACGTAGAGAGGGTTGCCGTGGTTATGACAGCCAGCCAGTTTTGTCAACGAATTTTATTGGTACCTTAACCTATATTTTGCCGAGGTCGCTTGGCCTGTCATAGAAGTAGGAGCCTAAGTCAAGGACCTCCTCCTCTTAGGAAGCATTCAGGACACCCCTTATAACTTTAATAGCGGACTCCATTATGCTTTCCGTAGCCAGAATAGCCGTATCTTCTGCGAACGTTGCTACTAACACAAAAAAAGAGTAGGGCCAATGACACTCCCTTGCGCGACAATATAAATTTTTCGAAAATATCCTACTAAGTTTGTATTTCAAGCCGTCGTGCCAAACCTTATCAAAGGCCTGGGATACGTCGTGTAAAACGCGTAACATTCATAAATAACTAATATTTTAAATTCTATAAGAAACACTTTTAACAAAAGATATATAACGATGTATAAAAAAATATGACGAATTAAGTGAATATATGTAATTGTGATATTTATCTAATTTACCCTTAGCAAATAGTAAGACGCTAGTGCTTAAAAGTTTTGCTCCAATAATATTGATGTGAAGATTTTTTGGAAAAACTGTCAAATTTAGGATTTTTACGGTAGTTACATTGGTTCCGTTATTTTTATTATTAGTTACATTATTTACGTTAGTTACGCGTAACCGAACATTTTTAAAACTCGTCGGAGAATTCCCCTATTTTTTGCATGTACATAAATGAATTCATCCAAACAATCATATGTATCAACATGGTACAGAAAAAAAAATCAGAGGTTCACTTAAATGGAGAAACCGAGTGTATGCATGTAATTCGATTCATTTCGGAGGTGTCCCAATTACAGAGTTTCCTAATTAGGAGGTTTCACCAGGTATTTTTATACATAAATACGTACGTAGGCAGTAATGTGCTGCATAAACATGAGAACGCGGTCGTAACTTATAATATTAATATATTAGTGTATATCGGACTACAACTTTTACTTTTTACTTTTGGCTTGCTAACAAAAATGAATATCGATGTGGCAAGTGATGGCGAAAATTACGGACCCTTCTCCTTTACCTTCGCATAAACTTATAAATGAATGTAGGTACATACGTATATGAAATAATAACATCACATATACAAATATTTGTGCATATATACATAAATATGTATCAACGTTGTACATTTTTTGCATCTAATATCGAATGACATAACATCCGCCATGAAATTACGTGGAAGAGGTGCTTTCAGAACGTCAATGATGTGAGTACGTGACACACATGTGCACATACGCAGCCAAGAGTGAAAATATATGTGAATATATGAATCCATGAATCTTGGGCGGCATGTAATATGATAACGTCAAGAAAACCAAGGACGATGATGGTACACAATTACTGTAGATATGTTTACGTGTGTTCATGGTACGTTCTTATTATTTTTCAAAAAAAAAAAAAAAAAAAACAGTCATACGAGGGCGTTGAGGGAAAAAATAATGAAAGAACGCACAAATTGATGAAAATGGAATCGGATGAGTTAAATATACCTACAGAGGAAGATAGGATGTGTAATGAAATATAATGAAACAATTTCGGCATCGAATGCGACTGTTACCATAAATAGTACTTCCTTCGGCAAACATAAAATAGATGTCAGTGAATGAATAACCGTAATCATTTACACATTCCGAGTTTTGCTGTCGGATACACTTAAATCCTACTTCCTGTGACATTCTATAGGGATTATCATCGTTAAGTATTTCATTTCTCGTTCCATCAAACTAAATAAAGAATTACTTATCTGACACTTGACCATTATATTGGATAGTGAAATACACACACATGTTATAATAGTAATTAGAAGATATTTAATATGTAGTGATGTTAATTTTGTTTGATAATCTTTTGAGTTAGTCGCTGCATTCCATCCATGGAAAAATCAAATATCGAGCTATCATTAAATATCAGATTTTCAAAAGGTGAAATCCTACACACACAAAGATAACACATTTTCGACTAAGGCAAAAATTAATGTGGAACTAAGCCGAAAGAAATTGCGTCATCTAAGTTAAACTATTTCAATAGTTTCAAAGAAAATGCACAACTTTCACTGCCGTTTTATTGATACATTACATTTACATATGTAGGTTAACAACACTAGTGGTCGGCCCTTTAATTTTTTTTTCACTTTGGTCCTGTCAAAATTCAGCATCCGAAAAGTTAGATGCAATGTAATAATTTTTATTCAATAAGTACAGGGTGTTATTTATCTTTCCACCACTGTACATATATCGCTTATACTTTTAATAACTATGTAAAATCATTAAAGCGTGGCAAAAACACATTTTTGTTAACACGCACAGTAATAAAAAATAAGAAATCACCATTTTCCGCTGAAGTAATTCCGTAATATTATTAAATGTTTGGTCATGTATGTAGAACATGTTCCTGCTTGTTTCGGTGCCTCAAGATTCCGAACGGCTAAAATATATATGTATATGTCCCAAATGAGGTTGTGAGATATCGTAGTTGAAGCCTTATTTCTACGACAGGATGATTAGTTTAAAGTAAACGTATGATTTACATTACAATCTATTGCTAATTAAAATAAGTAAAATCATCACAGTTTTCAAAACACAATTCATAATATCCGCCTTAGTGTCTTTATGCATCCTTCTTGTCTCTGCCTCTTCTGCAGAAGTCATTGTATGGCCTTATCTTGAGGTGAGTGTTTCAATGTAATAGGCCCGGATATGACGCTGATAATGGGTCAAAGATTCCGCCCACTCATTCTGATCAGAATGCGTGAACATTTTGAATCGAGAATAGGTCATATTTGCTTTGTAATGAGGCACCCAGTGCCGGTACATCCTCTACGATTGACACGAGCAAGCGTTTGGATCTTTCGTAGTGATGGGCATGGCAGGTCGCTATGTGGAATGAGTACGGAGCTAGTTGCGCTTCTGACATCAGTTTCTACGTGAAAGACGCTGCAGTAAAGATAAAGGAATGTTTATATGCTTTGAATATACACACTTTAGCGGGGCTGTACAACATGTCAGATTGCGATTTGCTGGTACATTGCTGGTTATTTGAAGGCGGTCTTATGCGACGATGCGTTTAATTTACTAAACAGAATTAAAATGTCAGACACCAATTATACACTAGCAGGGAAAAAACTGGAATGCCGATACGATAAGCCTCTTTATATTATTAATGCACTTATTAAAAATTTCCCGAAAATACCCAGTGTCAATACTAGTGACGGGGAAAAAAAAGGGCATTTGTCCAACCCGTCCCTAAAAAGGGCGAATCTTCGTTACCCACTTCGTACCGACACATGGGACTTACGTTTTTTTTCTTTCTAAGGCCATGAAAACGCTGATAAATCGTCAGCTAATGAAATATCTTGAATCGCGGAAGGTTTTTATTTCACGGCTCCACCTCTTTCGAGTCACTGACAATGCTCAAAGAGTATTTCCTGTCTAGAAAAAGCTTCTCAAACTTGGCCGGTCGGAGTCGGCATTAAACTGTAGGTCCCTTCCACGCGTGAGAAAACAATAGTACGCACAACACGAGTGGTTGCTGAGAAGCTAGGCCCAGGTCCGCATCGGACTGTAGCGCCACCCATATATATATTATTACGTTGTTTTGGATGGTTTCAAGTCTGATATCCACCAAATAAATACTGGTTTTCCCCAAGGCTCTTTTCTGTCTCCGACACTCTTTCTCATTTTTATAAATTATCTCCTGTCTGCTACTTCTAATCCAATCCATTCCTTAGCTGATGTTTTTAATATTCGTTCCAAGACTCACGACCCTGCCCTTCGACAGCAGAATTGAAACGGCAGCGCATGTTAAGCACATTGAATTCCGATCTAGACAGCATAATTAACTGACGGAAAAAACAATAGAGTAGAATTCAATGCTTCAAGAACTCAATGTTGTCGGTTGTCACTCAAGTGAAATCTTGATTATCAGTCATTATCCATGAATGGCGCTTGTGTCGATGAAACCGGAAAACGTTCCATCCTTGTTATGCGTATCAACACAACAATTAGTTGAAACGATAACATATTTGAGATCGCCAAAAATGCTGCAAGTGTTTAGGTTTCCTTAATCGATGCAAGAAATATTTCAACTCCTCTGATTTGGCTTTAATTTATAAGGATTACATCCGCCTCAAGCTTGAGTACAACGCTTGTTTCTGGTGTGATGCCCCCAAGACCACCCTGCATCTACTAGATAGAATCCAAAAGCGAGCGATAAAATTTATAGGAGACAAGAATATCGCAGAATCGTTAGACATGCTCGAACATCGAAATAACGTCTCTTTTTTGTCCGTATTTTATCGCGATTTTAACAGACGATGCTAGTGAGCTGCAACTTCATTCCTCCTCTCCATGAATTCAACAGCAATACCCATCTCGTCAGTAATGCTCAACAGTATTCCCTACTTTCCTACTTTCGGAAGCACAGTTAAATTTAGGGACTCGTTCTTCAGCAGCACTACACTAACATGCAATACTCTTCCCAGCGTAATATTTCCCTCAGCCCACAATCCGCAGATATTTAAGACCGATGGACACGGGTACTTCCTTTTCCTTTCTCTCTCTATACCTTCGGGCCGTGCTGTGTCTTGATCCCTGCATTTAGTGCCGATTTTTCAGTAGTCAGATAAACAGTCAGATAGAAGTTAACTGTCAGTTAAGACATAAATGCATTTTTCAATAGTCGTTTAGCAGCTATTCGAAGAATATATCATCTAACTGTCCAATAAAGTTATCTGCCCGATTCAGAGGCAGATAAAATGTAATTCTCCTGTTAAAGTAAGCGAACTGTCAAATTTAAAAAGTTTTTTACGAAGTTGTCTTGGGAAATATTGTTCTGATGGATTTTTTCGATACTATCGAAGATATTCTTATTGAGGAAGAAGAATTAGTGCATAATTACTTAAATCTATATTCAAGAAAGGAAAAAGTAGTGAGACAGAGACCTGACCATTATACAGAATGAACGCAAATTTTAAACGAAGATTGACGTTACAAAAAGGTGCTGCCGAGTACCTACTTTCATTAATAAAGAACAAAATCATGCACAAAACAAAAAGGTTAGTTAAAAAGATACATTTGTACATACATAATATGTATGTATACATATGTACAAATATATTTTATTTTCATATTGAAGAAGTCAACGCTATATTTTTATTTCAGAAACTAATGTGTTTCACCTTTGACAGAATTGTTGATTACTCTAAGGTTTTATGCTACAGGAAGTTTTTATATTACTATAGGAGACTTTTCGTGTGTCAATGCTTTAACTACATGTAAGATTGTGAAAAGAGTGACCCTACCTATTGCTGCGTTAAGACCAATGCTTATAAGATTACCAAGAAACCAAGAAGACATTTTACAAATACAGCAGTGTTTTTACCAGATAGCACGGTTTCCACGGGTAGTTGCTTCTTTAGATTGCACACATGTGCGTATAATTTCGCCAGGTAAACTTTAACCCTATTCAATTTGTTTCGAACAACGCTTTGAAAAATGACACTACATTTCATTTCAGGCGGATATACTGCTGAAAACTTCAGAAATCGAAAAGGCTATTTTTCCATTAATACCTGTGATTGAGTCACTGTCGTTCCGAGCTTCCAAGCCGTCAATGTTTGAACACATAACCAGTACTTTTTCCTCCGCGCTTGAAAATATTTCCTGTGTTTCTTCTCCGCCAACTGCTCTATACAGTTCTTGGCGATTGTGTGCTGCTTGCTTTTTTGTATTTTTTTTAATGCTCTCATATTTGAGTTTTAAATTTTTTGAAGACCGTATATTCACGCCACTTGCACTGTTAAATAAATCCGCAATTTCAAACCACGCAGCTTCCTTGTCTCTGTTCGTTATTGCATCAGTTTGTTTATTTTCTATGGTGTTGCGATACTTGAACACCAAATCAGTTAATAATTTTGTTTCACTGGAAGTAAAATTAGCAGCTCTCTTCCGCTTTTTCACAACGTTTTCCATTCATTCAATTTTATTCAGACTTTGAAATCGAAACGAAAAATTAAGGACAAATTTCTAACTATGAGTATAACCAGCTTCTATGCTCTAACACGAAAAACGGTCGACCAAGCTGTTTCATTCACATCCGAGTCATGTGAAGTTAGACATAGTTCATATATGTAGATCTGCAAAAACCGTCAAATAACTATCCATCTGTTATTTTTTGATTATAAAACTCAAACTACTTATCTAGCAGATAAAGAGTAGAATAAATTTATTCATTAGTTAGCAATCTGACTGTTTATCTGACTATTGAAAAATCGGCCCTTAGGGGTATTAGTAATAAATTGAGATCGCATTTTTTTTCATAATAAGAATCATTCTTTTTTCAAATGAAGATACGATGTAAATGAAAAGGCAAAGGTATTGGTAGATCTAATAGATGTATATAATGATCTAATACAATGATATAATTACGACGAAGTTAAAGAACTTAAGATAAGTATGTTCTTCGGATCATAGCCACCCGAAACAATCTGCATTCGGAAACAGTTGAATTGGTGAAATTGGGTGAAAAAGTGAAGCATGTATGGCGTTACCGCGGTATAAATGTTATGTAGATAATTATTCTAAAAAGAGAATTTGGAAAATGCGTTAACTGAAAGGCTATGACATAAACTTTCACCCGGTCATGCAAAATTTGATATAGGGATAAACTCGCTGAAGGATATAGTTAAGAAATTGGCCGATTCTTTTAGTCTAGAAGAAGCTCAAAGGAATCTATGCTATTGAGCACCACACAAGGACCATAAGTGATAAACCAATCAACGTCAATAGCTTATCGATATCCTAAGGTCTACGAAGACCAAGTAAGCAAAAAAAGTAAAACAATTACTTGAGGATGGTATTATTAAGCATCCCCATGGACTAGTCCAATATGGGTAGTACCGAAGAAAGCAGATGCCATTGGGTTACAAAAATGGAGAATGGCTATAGACTTTAGACGATTGAACGGTATTACCATTTTTGACTTTTATCCAATCTCAAACATAAATTAAATTCTTCTCTAAAAAAAGTCTAAAGTGACTTAAAATCGGGTTTTCATCAAATTCCTTTAAGCAAGGAGAGTAGAGAAAAAAAACGCCATATAGGCTTGTTGACTTTTTGATCTCAAAAATGCACCATTATACTTTCAAATGATAATCAACTATCTGTGCGAGTTTAAATGAAAATGTTAAATACTTGGGCGTTTGATTACATGAAAACTTAGGAAAGATAAAAGCAATTGATAATTTACAGAAGTATAAAACTACAATAAAATCATTCAGTATACTCACGAATCACCTTTACTTAAGCTGAAGAACATTCTAAAAGCTTTAATGAATTGACTGCCTTAAGTAAAGAATTTATCATAACAACAGACGCTAGTAATTTGCGAATTCGTGCCGTTCAAGAGAATTCTGGGAAAGAACTATTAAGACAATTTTCAAACAGAGTTTTAAACAGAAATCAATTACACCACCATTCAAAAAGAATGTCTAGCTATTGTATGGCCCACACAACAGCTTAGGCGACATATCTATGCTCAAAAGTTTAAAATCAAAAGCGACCATCCACCTCTTAATCTTCAACATAAAAACCCAGGTTCAAGATTGGTTAAATGTAGGTTGAAATTAGAAGAATGAACAACGCTGGTGAGCATGGCCGAAATTTAATATGCCCTATTCAGAAAGTTAATTACTTATAGCGAAGAAGAATAAGATAAGGTTAGATATATTTTTGGGAGTGACTCTTCTATCTATTAAAAAGATAGTATTTCTCTAAGACGAATTTACGACAAAATATTCCAAAATCCTCAAAGCACTGAAACTAATTTAAATAACAACGACGAGGAAATAACACATCAGGAAGAGATCCCGTGATTGATGAAACTGATAATATAGGAATTAAAGTTATTACTGATACTGTTGAACGGATTAAAAATGCATTTCACAATGGCTCAAAAGGAGGCCATGGTGGAATAAAGCCCCAATTGCCAGAATTAAAGACAAATTCTACTAAAACAATTTAAATAAAGATTAACAGGCATCCTAGCCGTAATCCTATGAAAATGCTGTCTTCAGCTGAGTTTTGCTTAAAAGAGGGTTGCATTGTATTTAACAGGACCGTATACAGAAAATGAAGGCCATGGGCCTGTGCATCCAGGGCAAAGTTGTTGATTGCTCTCAAATTGGCGAGATGTCAGTTACGATCCCTGTAAATCCACAGATAGATAGATAGATATACTTTATTTCGTTTTTAAGTTTACAAGCGTTTGCCACCACACAATTTACAATACAGAGATATGATATGTTATATATATCTTTCTATTGAAATATTTCAATCAATTTGAAGAGCAATTTGAAGGAAAACAACGAGAAAACCCTTCTTCTAAAATAATAATAATAATAATAATAATAATAATAATAATAATAATAATAATAATAATAATAATAATAATAATAATAATAATAATAATAATAATAATAATAATAATAATAATAATAATAATAATAATAATAATAATAATAATAATAATAATAATAATAATAATAATAATAATAATAATAATAATAATAATAATAATAATAATAATAATAATAATAATAATAATAATAATAATAATAATAATAATAATAATAATAATAATAATAATAATAATAATAATAATAATAATAATAACAATAACAACAAATAAATAAATAGTCAAATAAATCAATATATATCTATTTATAAATGAGTAAATAAATAAATAAATAAATAAATATATAAAAAAATAAATTAATTAATTAATTAATAAATAAATATATATATATAAATAAATAAATAATTAGTTAAATAAATAAATAAATAGTTGAATGCTTATTCAGGTAAATTTAATTACAAACAGATTAAAAGATAGAACATACATCGAATAAATAATTGAAATAAACATGTTTAATCGAATTAATCATGGAATGCCTGGTTTAATTGATTAATGAGTGGGTTATCGGGGAAAGTACAACGTATCATAAACGCTTCGTTTAGCTTCCGTATTCTATAGGAAATCAATGCAACATCGGCCTTGATGTGTAAATCGTTTGTTGAGTAATGCCAAGGAAGACTTAACATCTTCTTGAGGAGCTTGTTTTGCGTGAATTTGTAATTTTTTATTGTGGCAGTCAGCACATCTACCCCACACTTGGCATCCATACAGCAAAATTGTCTGAAAGATTACTTTGTGCAGTATAATTTTATTTTCATCTGTCAATGAAGACTTTCTGTTAATAAAGGGATACAACATCTTAATGCCAATGCCGACTTTATTAAGTGTTCATGTTATGTGTTTCTTGAAGGTCAACTTACAATCGAGATAAACACCTAAATATTTAACTACCTGTGCCCAACTAATTTGATGGCCATTGACGGTTAGCTGACTAGACGGTAAGAAACAATTCTGTCTTTTTTTTGTAAAAAAGATAGCTTGAATCTTTTCCGGGCTTACTTTTATCTTCCATTTGTTGAAATAACGAATTAATATTTCGACTGCAATTCGAAGAATGCGACGAGATTATGGCAATATCATCAGCATACATAGCAAGTTCACACTGAGGTAACGCTGGAATATCCGACATATATAAATTATATAATATAGGTCCGACGATGGAACCTTGCGGGACTCCATAGATAATATTTATTAGACTCGAAGGATTTTTGTTCACATAAACTCTGAAAAGACGGTTTGACAGAAAACAGAAACAGTGGGAAATTAAAGTTTAAATCATTTTGCATAAAAGGCCATTGTGCCAAACGCTGTCGAATGCGTTTTCGATATCTAGAAGTATCATTCTACGATACGTGTTGCATATTCTGAGAACTTGGTGGCATGTACTGTGATGTTGCCTAAACCCGAACTGTTCATTTGAGTAGATGCTTCGATCGTTAGTTATTTGTAATAATTTTAACTTCAATACCCTTTCATAAACCTTGCATAAGCTGTTAAGTAAACTTATCGGCCT
This sequence comes from Eristalis intricaria, assembly GCA_964034865.1. Classification (NCBI taxonomy): domain Eukaryota; kingdom Metazoa; phylum Arthropoda; class Insecta; order Diptera; family Syrphidae; genus Eristalis; species Eristalis intricaria. The sequence continues at coordinate 71,993,971 of OZ035876.1, read as the reverse complement.
GTAACTGTCAGGTCTGTTTGGAGGTCTTCCAGCTTTTAATATGGGGACTATTTTTGCTTCTTTCCAGGCAGTGGGAAAATATTGAATTTTGAGACAAGCGTTTATTAAAAAGGTTAAATATTTATATCCTATTTTAGGCATTTGTTTAAGGTACACATTTCTAATATTGTCTAACCCACTGGATTTCTAGTAGTAGCTAGATTGTCTATTATATATTTTGTATCCATTTCGCTCACGAGCTCGCTTGCCGGGGTTTCACGCATAGCGGAATTAAATACTTGAAGCTAATTTTCTACAGCTGTTTCTGTATTTGCATCGCCAAGGTGTAGCGAAATGGTATGATTCTGTGCAAATTGCTCACAAAGGACATTAGCTTTTTCTGCATCAGTGTAAAACATATTACCATTGTTATTATTTATTACTTTCGCAATATTCCTGAATGGTTTAGACCCTTTGTCTAGAGAACTAAGTTTCCTATTCCATTCTTCGTTGAGTGTATTTTGAATAGAATTTCCTATTAACTTATTAAAATACTTAACCAGTCTCTGAGAAATAGGAAGTCTATATCTTTGCCAGTTCCGCCTATGCATATTTCTTAGTCTAACTAATTCTAGGACGTAGGCTGGAAGTTTCATACAATAGTACTTTTTCTCAATTTTTGCTATACTACAATTAGCAGAACTTATAATATGTCCAGAAAACTGGCAGACAATATTATCTACATTATCAGTATCGGATATAGTTTCCATATTCATAGATGAGCTTCGAAGCTTAAGCGTTTTTCAGATCAAGGGAATATTGCACAGTTTTATCTCCCGACCACGCAAGGTGACACAGAACTGGGTTGTGATCTAATGGCAGATCGATGTATAACTAGATGAATTTGTAAAAAATTAGATCAAGAACAGAGGGTCTATAACGAGAACATGCTGGAAAATAAGTTGGACTGAACGGATATAGAACGCGCACAGGTAACATAGCAGGTAGGTCACATAAAACATTACCCCAACCATTTGTACGAACACAACCCAGTCTATGTCTACAGTTAAGATCGCCTCCTATCAAGAAATCGCCAATTAAACTGAATAATCATACTTCTTCTTCCACCTGGAAAATAAGCACAGTCGATTTTAAGTGCGTTTCCATTTCTTAGCTTTATTTCTAAGTCTATATTTTCAACATATTGAGAATCCACACTATATATATATTAGAACACTTTAAATGAATGAGTTCGACATGTTTTTCCTTAATACCCCTTCCATTCCATGTTACAACATTTAAATGACTTTCTACTATATTACTTTGCATTAGAGTACAAGAACTTAATAGCTAATTGTGCGATGGCATTGAGTTGTTCTCGTTTAGTATTACAAGCACCTAATTTGTTTATCATTTCTGTACAAAGCATGTTCAGTTCTACTAATGAGAACAAATCATTATTGGTAGTGTGTTGATTGTTGATGTTCGTAGTAGATGGCGAAGATTCATGTTGCCATACGATTGGTTGAGGAACATTGCAATGTTCTAATTCCACCCGTTTCACTGCAGCTTGATTTGGAAGAGCAGGAAAATCACTCATCGATTGGAGAGAAATAATTTTATTGTTGGCACATTGATTGGCACATTGATTGAAGAGCGGCTGTTCTTTCTGGCATGCTTAACTCTTATTTCCAAATATTTATTTCTACTGACGCATGAACTGTCAGTTGTTCATGTTCTCTTTTGCAGTTTGTATACTTCACTTTCCCATTGTTATTATTACATACCTCAGTCTTATGCGGACCGGCACAGATGGCACAGTATGTGTTAATGCGACAGTTACGTTTGCGTATCCAAACATTTGGCAGTTACGGCATTGGTCACCCGATTTTTTTGCTTGCGATAAAAGCTCCAGTTCTCTTGACTGTGGAAAATGGTTCGAACGTTTTTCTTTAGTTCATTGAGCTTAACACTGCTACTTTCAAAAAGAACTATGTAGAATGTGTCTGTATAGTGATCGTTTGTTTTACTTATTGGTTTTATGTCAATGCACTTAAGTCCAAGTTCAGTAAGTTCACCTTTTAGTGTGTTTGACTCAATCAGATCCCAACCATACAAAACAGCTTTAAACACTTTTTCACTTTGCGGATCATGGGTAAAAAACTGACAACTTTCTTCTTTCAATTTACACTTAGCGATTTTAACAAGCCGTGCACATATTCAGGCGTTTTTTGAATAACTTTTATGGGAGGAACATTTACCTTTTTAGTTTTTGGTGAATTGATTTCGTCCATGTCTTCAGTTTCGTTGTCACTGTCCGGCAGACAAGGCAGGGGCTCCAATAGTTGGAGCGAGAGTGTTTTTGAATGTTTGCCTTTGCTGGGAGAGGTGTAACTTTTTTCTTCTTAGAAGACAGTGAACTGTCCCCTAAATTGGGTGATCTTGGCCGTTTTTAATTTTGAACAGACGTTTTCACGCGGGGGAGCAACAGATAGGTAGCGATTTCAATATCGGTGGACGGTAGTCGATGCGTAAAGCTTTAAAGCCGCGGCCAGACTGAAAATCCACAGATCAAATTGACATATATCCTCATAGCGGGGCCCTCCGGATAGATAGGATACAGCAAACGATTAGATGTGAACCAATGTATGCAGTGGCCCCTTTGTTCAGGGTTTCAAACCAGGACCCGCTCCTTCAGGTTTGGGGGTTGCGCGTAGGGTAACTTCCCCACCGTGTGAAAAAATAAATAGTTCAGAGACAACTACAAACCTCGGAAATGGGTGACTGTACTGCTGACTACCATTGACAACGGAATTAGGTATTAGGTATGATACGATTTTAGGTTCTGCACGTGGAATTTGAGGTCATTCAACAGACCACGTGCATCCGATGAACTTGCGGCGGTTCTAGAATGCTATAAGGCAGATATCAGGATGCGGTGGGACGCTACATAGTGCAAAGGCAGCGTTTATTTGGATGCGGGTTTGTTGTTAGAGGCAGACTTAGGCAAGAAGTCTTAAGCTTTAAGGAAATAAGTGGGGGCTTCATAACAATCTGCATCAAGGCTACATTCGGCAGTATCAATCTGATCTGCGTCCACGCCACAACAGAGGATAAAGATGACGACAGCAAATATAACTTTTTTGATCTCCTAGAAAGAGTATTGGCCCCATGCACTAGCTGCGACACCTATAACGTTCTAGAAGATTTCAACGCCAAGCTGGAAGGAAGACAACTTTGCTAGAGTCATCGGAAATAACAACCTGCACGACAACACATGCGAGAATGGACTCATGCTGTTGGACTTCGTAACAGGGACATGGCGGTCTCCTGATCTATCAACCGTTAACCAGATTGATCACACTGCAATCAACGTCAGACATTCATCCAGTATTCCCTATGTCCGAATACTCCGAGAAATCAACTTCGACTGACAGCATTTCCTTCTTGTAGACAAAGTAAGAACACGGATCTCGGCAGGACAATGAAGTAGAGCAAGACCATATCATTCATTCATTCATTCACTTTTTATTAATATTCCCTAAGTTAGTTTAACAATTTGAGAATAGTAGTAGCATTTTTTATGTTTTGAAAAAATATACTGTTAAATGCTACTTCATTAATATTTAAAAATATAATAATATAAGACTATCATTTTGACGTCGGAAAGTTACAATCGCAATTGACCGCCAGGAAAATTGGCAATCGAGCCTCCTTGAAGCTAGAGATTCTAACCCTGCCGGGCGAAACAATCGACGAACAATGGAACCGTTGGCAAAACACTATCAGAGAAGCTACCTCTAATGTGCTTTAAAACGCCGCCCAGAAAAAATTCCCCCGTTTGACAACGAATGCAGTCAGACACATTCAGCGAAGAAAGTAGAATTCAAGACGACGTTGGAAAGAAGGACGAGAGCGGTACGTGATATCTTCGAATGTAAGAGATGATGTTCAAAAGTTCTACCAACGGGAAAAAAATAACTATCAACTACTAAATTCAGACCGAAAGCTGTCGTGAAGAAGAGAGACAACTCGTAGTAGATTCGCAGTCGATACTGAGAATCTGGAAAAATCACTTCTGTAGACTGTTAAACGGCGAGGAAGACCCCAATACCGCTGTCAGGCAGAATATTCCATGCTGACGATGATGGACGAGAATTCCGTCCCTCGGATCTAGACTAAAGTTAATGGAAGTTGCTGGTGCTGAAGTACTGTTTGCGGAACTGTTTAGAGCAACTGGAGATGAGCTGGTAATGTACATGCACCAACTCATCTGTAAGATATGGTCGGAGGAAAGCATGCCTGAGGAGTGAAATCTCAATATCGTTTGATCCAGAAGAAAGGAGATCTGTTTAACTCCGCCAACTACCGATGGATAAGTCTCCCTTACTTCGCTTGTAAGATCGTCTCTCCCGTTTTGTGTGAGCGCATGAAACTATTTGTAAATAACCTGATAGGTTCTGATCAGAGCGGTTTCAGGTGGGGGAAGTCACCTATCGACCAAATCTTCGCACTACGGGAGATCTTGGAAAAAACGCAAGAAATTACAGATCGACACCCTTCACCTTTTCGTCGATTTCAAGGCCACATATTATAGAGACGAGCTATACAACGCCATGTCTAGTTTTAACAGGAAAGGTTTTAGACATGGCGACAAGCTGTCATGTGACTTTATCAAAATTATTCATGAGAATGTCGCTAACACAAGGATGACATTGACGTGATTGGTCGAACACAGCAAGCCGTCAATGAACTGTTTGCTGGTATTGAAACAGAGGTCAAAATGGGTTTAGCGGTGAACGAGGGCAAAACGAAGTATATGCTTCCATCGAGAAAGGACGTTACCATAGGCCGCTATAACTTCGAGGAAGTGAAGGACGTCATCTTAGAGAGAGAATAGAGATTAAACGCAGAATAATTCTTGCCAATCGTTTTTTTTTGCTCTCAATAGGCAATTGAGTATTAGTGCAGAGCCTACACTAAGAGTTAATATTATATAACACATTGATCAGAGCGCGGAAGCATAGAGAAGACAGCTGGCTAATGATCGTGCCAGCTGGAGAGGCTTGTTGTTTGAGGCCCAGATCTACCCCGGACTGTAACACCACCAGAAGAAGAAGAAGATATGAGAGGTGCAGGCCCCTGCTTGGTTGACTATAGGATTTGGAGTAGGTGTAAGGGATAGCGTGACATAAGGCCCAACTAAATAAGAGTAAATGTAATTCTTAAATTTTTTGTGGCTTATTTCCATTTCCCCATCGATATAAAGCCAAATATAACCAACCCAAGTGGGTCATAAATCTATTGTGGACTAACTGACCCTGCACAGACAGAAGACAGAAGAAGATAAGGTTGTATTCTGAGAGCATTCTTTCAATCATTTCAATAATAATAACACGCTATCGTTGCTCATCGAAATTTTTTATTTATATACCCATAAAAAGATTAATCAAATTTAAATCGTATACACTGGTTTCAATTTTGTTTCTAACTGAAATATTGGCTATTCCAAAATGTCAACAGACATAAATCAACTGAACTTCAACCATGTACCTGAAGCAAATTGAGAATCAATTGGAAATTAAATTGGGAAACACGAACCTCAAATTCAATTAATTTGAATTAGCATTTCAAAAAATTTATAGCGAGCACGATAAAGAAAAAGAGTATGCAAACAACTCTAACACAACAATCATCGTCTATTGGAATTCGAAACTGAGTGGATACTCGTAATGATTTCATGCTCCTCCAAGTTTGCTAAATGAATCATGGCATTCTGAATCAAATAAATGTGGATCGTTGAATTTGTTATTTGAATACCCACTCCACTCTATACAGAATTCTAGCGAATTTTCTGACTGTTTAATACGGTTGCGTCTAAGAGAACATGGCAATGGATAACTACTATGACTAAATTGGAAAAAAAAACATATAAATTGACATCTTTTTTATCCAAAAACCTTTGAATAAAATCGTGTATGCGTTTTCCTTTGAATAGAAAATACATGTCCACTTGGAACATCTGAATAGTACAAACATACCTACATACGTACGCACATGGATGGAGGATGAGATTCAATTAGATGGAAACAAAACAGAACTACTGAAACCAATCAAAACAATGTTTCCTCTAGCAGATGTACATACATATGTATTCAAAGAGGTAACATGAATTGGACAGTAGTGGAAGCTCATTCCTTTGTTTTCTGTTGGGATGTTGAAAGGTGAAATACCAAACAGGGGATATACAATGGAAAATACAACAATTAGCTTCAGATAGGTACATTGACATTGTTACATACATCTTGGGTCTGGTTTCATTTCTTCACTCAGTATTCGAGTTTTCTCCCTACTCCACTCGCTGACTACATAAGATTCATGCAGTTTTCAAACAAAATGCACAAAATTTAGGTCCAAATAAAGATTTCCAGCACTCACTTTTGATATTTAATGAAAATGAAATTTTAAAACAAAATTGACTTGAAGTGACTATATTAGTCTGCATATATTGCAGAACTTTCTATTTTCAGAATGAAAGGCGGACAGGGTCTATACAAAAACGGCAATGATTTGCGACTGTGCTCCTGGAATGTAAGAACACTATGTACAAGGCGGATATTACTGCGATCAGGGAAATACGCTGGATAGGACAGGAGATATTGAAAAAAAGTGCGACATATATTACAGCTGTCACAAAAGGCTGCACATATTGGGATGTGGATTCGTTGTGGGAAAAGGTCGGAGGTCATCGACTTCAAACCGGTAAGTGGTCGACTGGCTGTGATCCACATCCCAGGCTGATTCTGCAACATCATCGGGGACTTCAATGTCAAAATCGGCAAGAAAAAAATCATGAGTGAAGTTATCGGAAAGCATAGCCTCTACGACACAACAAGGAAAACAGCATTCGACTCACTGACTGGGCAACAGCACGTTATATGGTGATAAGTACCGCCAGGGTTTTTCGCAAAAGATTCCATACAGCAACCTGGCGGTCTTCGGACGGTCGAACTGCCAACCAAATCGATCATGTTGTCATTGACGCAAAGTATGAGTCAAATAATCTGGGTGTGCAACATTCAAGAGGGCAATCGTCGCCTCCGACCATTTCCTCGTAGCAGCAAGACTCGGAGCCAACAAAGAGGACTTTTGACATTGGACGCCTAAGCAGATTACGAGTGCCTACAAAGAGCAGCTTAGTGAGAGACTCTCCGGTATGCCTACATCAAGCACCAGCGGTAACGAGATGTGGTTGCATTGCCACATGGCCATCAAAGAGGCCGATGATGGCGAGTGTGAGTAAAAGAAACGTGCAACGTACGGGACATACCAAAAGGCAATGTCCATATTCCCTTATGTCCCTTATCAGATGCAAAAAAATGCTCGTAGTCCCTCTCTGGTACAATAAAGAACTCCGTACTCTTCGGAATATCAGAAACAAAGTATAGAAAGTTACCTGAGTTCCACATCTGCTTACGATTTTACACTCTACCAACATGCTTACTCCCGATTCTAAGCTCTCTGAAAACAATTTAATCCAGTTTAATTACTAATCCTAGGCGCTTTTACAAGTCTACTAACGTGAATGTTTTTAATACATCACCTGCAGACCCTAAAACTATAGCAACCTTTTCGCAACTTCCAATCGTTAAGAGACAATGTTCATGAACAAGACCTTGACTACTCCAGCTACATGAATAACTGCCCGCAGACCACTCTAGTCTTAATTAATATATATAGCGATACGGTACGTGAAAATATCAATCAACTCAAGGATCGCTGCTTCCCCCGGCCTGAAAGTAAGCCTACCATGTTTCTTAAGAAATGTGTAAATGGTCTGTATCTTCCACTTACAACTCTATTTCAACTCAAGCTCTCCCAAGCCGTTTTTCCAAATTCATGTAAGGACTCCTTCATTTCCCCTATCTATAAAAAAGGGAGCAAAAGCAACATCTAACTACCGATCCTAAATTCTCGTATATTCCCAAACTCTTCGAAAGCATTGTATAAGACTCGCTGAAATTTCACTGCAAATCTATCTTTTTCCCACAACGGATTCCTAAATGGTAGATCAACTACGACTAACCTAACCGAGTGCGAAAAAATTTGACGAAGTCAAATAAGTGAATGTGATTACCACCGAATTCAGCAAATCATTTGATAAAATCTGCCACCATATTATCAACTTCATACTTACAGCCCTCGGCTTCCCACCATCTTTTATCTCATGGCTGAGATAGTACCTTGAGAATCGCTTCCCAGTACCACTTCCCAGTAGAGCATACCACTTTCTTGACGAGTGTACTCCCTTTGTCTCCAAAATACGTGATTTGGGTGTGATTTTGTGACAGGGAGCTTAATTTTCGTTTCCAATCTTCTCTTGGTTTCATAAAACGCTGGTCTAAAGAATTATTTAACCCCTACGTTACAAAACCACTTTGTATCACCTTTGCCATACCCATACCTGAATATTCCAGCCAAGTTTGGTCACTCTTACAATCATCTCACTCCCATAAAATCGAAGATGCGCACCAAAGATTCATCCGCTTTGTTTTACGATGTCTTCCTTGGGCCGACAGCGTTATATCCTCCTACGAAGTCTGCTTAAAATTGATCCTTGAAAACGTCGTGAAGTCGCCGACACATTCTTCGGACACCAGATTTTAACTTGTATTGGCTCCAAGAGTTAATAACGGTATTTTGCAGAGGTGCTATGAAAGAGGGCATATTTTACTATGGGAGGAAGGTCCTTCTCCCCACATTTAGTAGGTAGGGCAATTTTAGAAAAAAATTACTGGAAAAAATTAGAACCAACGGCAACACTTACTGAAAGTTAGAAATCAGTTATTTGAGATAAAATCTTAATCAAATTATTTATGAACGAAACAATTTTTGAAAAATGCTCATTCAAACTTAAATTATTGTTAAGAAAAGATAAAAAAAAAAGTTTAAACCAATTTTTTCAAAATTGAAATGATGTGCTTATATTACCTGGTAAACGGGGCAAGATAGACCCCCACATCCCCTAGTAAAAAACGCTTGTTTTTAAGCCCCTCTACATTATTATTATATTTTCTATCTACTTTAACTATATATTCTATCTGCTATTACACACCCAACGACAGGTATCACTTGAATCCAATCTTAAGAGTGTAAAGTGCGCACATTGTATGCCATAGTTACGGTATCTTGATCGCTATAGTTGGAGAGAAGATAAACATTTAATAAGGACTTCGCAAGAATACAGGCTCTTGTATTACAAAGACGAGATTATAGTTCCGCGCCCTAAGTCCGCAGATCATTTCTAGCCCAAGCCTTCTGGACCAGGGGAGGATGTTCCCCCTGTTGGCTGAGGCGGAGAATAAGGGCGGCCGAGGCCGCAGTGGAGTGGTGGAGGTTAATTCGGTTCACTCGAAGAATGGCTCTCGGGGCTATCCATCCGCTACCTCCATAGCGGATACCTTCTCGACCACCGTGTTGTTCTCCTCATCTGAGAACTCCAGAGAGGACTCCTCGCTATGGGGCGACGTTGAACCGAGATCGAATCACCGGTTCCCTTTTCTAGACACCAGCACTTCAGGAGCTTTTTTAAGACCCATACGGGCACTGGGTTTTTGGTTGCCAGTCGATGTGAGAGCACTGGGCTCTTTTTTTTTTGGGTGGGGAAAGTGTAGACGATAGTGATAATATCCCACAAGTAGCGGAGAAAGGAGGGTCGGGCTACGCAGAGGTCCGCAATACGTAGCTAAGGCTGGTTAGCCCGGAGAGTTCCCAGGTGGCTGCGCAACTGAGCTAATTTTTAGAAGTGGAGATCCCATTGTCGTTGCTAACTACCCTGATCTGTGATTCCTTGACAACATACAATACATTTGCAGTAATACGTTTTAATAGGCATAGAAAACAGCATTCTAAACGAATTCAAATTAGCATAGTTATTCCAGTGCATCTTTTTCCGGCTTCACATTCATATGTCGAAAGATCAAGTTATACGCTTTTTTCGTTGACTTAAAAACCACATTTCACAATATTAATAGAGAAGCTCTGTTATAAATGCCTTGAGACCTTGGTTTTATGGTCGAGGAATTTGTCTGTTATATAAATTACACAATTAAGTTTCTTATGTAACTTAAAAGCTGCAAATCCGGCATAAAATGTAAGTGCCGCTGCTTGTAGCTTCTCTGAACATCGCTTGAATAGAATTATTTCTGACCCATTGCCTTCGTCATCAAAATCTTCATCGCAATTGACATGATATTCGATACTGTTCGAAATACCTATTTCCATAAGAAGATCTTCTAAGGGGCTTCAATGTGGAATTCTTTGCTATCGTCACATTTAAGATCAACACAATCTGCTAGCAAGCAAAGATTCGAGAGAGAATATCCATAAATCATATTTTCTGACAATATCACAATACTGCTTGTTTTCGTTTGCGCCCAGTGATTTGTAAGCCATTCTGTAATTACTCCCTTCGTCACAACAGACAGTTATAATTTCAGGCCCTCATTTTAACATTTTTGATATTGTCAGCTTTAAAATATATCTTCCTCACACCACCCAACTCACACACACATGACAACACACAAACTTCGATAAGTCGAATGTCTGATAACTCGAACAGATTATTTGACGTCACATTTGATAAGTTCTGAGGAGAAATTCCCAAATTGTGCTAAGTTCTTTTTATAAGGAATCGCTTTAGGGGCAATGCGTTCGCTTCTTCTTTTGATCTAGTATAAGCAAAATCACTCGGCCGAAAGAAAAGAACGAGAAATTCAACTGCAGATGGAATTTGAAGTTTTAAGAAAATACCAGAAATACACGAGGTGTTACGTGTGATCATTTTCTGCAGGTAGATGGCGATATTGTTAAGTTTAGATGAAGTATATATCTTGTTTCCCAGTGATGAAGATATTGTCGAGATATTTAGATGGGAATTCAAACCTTCTCAGCTCGACAATAACGACGACAGTTATGTAATAGGGAAAGACTTGGCGATAATTCAAACGAGTTGGTTGCAAATTCATTACTCATTTTGAGTTTATATTAAAAGACTTATGAAACATCGAATGAATTCGTCGACCTGCAAGGGCTTGAATTCCATTGAAGATTTTTTTTAAAAAACAAAATAATAAAATCCGCTGTTTATTCATGTGTAACATACTATTTAAATTATAACAATGCTAATCTACCTTTTATTTCTGACAATATCACAATACTGCTGGTCGCCGTGACGTAGTGGGTAAGTGCGTCGACTCCTACGCAGAGGATGCCAGGTTCGATACCCGAATTTAACACCTTTGATAATTTACGGCTCCACCTCTTTCGAGTCACTGCTCAATGCTCAAAGAGTATTCCTGCCTAGAAAAAGCTTCTCAAATTCGCCGTTCGGAGTCGGCATTAAACTGTAGGTCCCTTCCACGCGTGAGAGAACAATAGTACGCACAACACGAGTGGTTGCTGAGAAGCTAGGCCCAGGTCCACCTCGGACTGTCGCGCCACCCATATTATTATTATTAATCTACCTTTTATGTGTTATATCGCAGATAAGTAGATATTTATATTGTATTTTACTTGATAACTCGAATGTTTTTTTTGGCATGTGGTAGTTAATTTTATCAAAGTTCGACTGTGTTTACATATCCGGTCTATCATGTAGATTACAGATTACATTTTGTTATCACTATGAAAAGTAATCTGATTGATTACAATTCGTAATCTTTAATCAGATTACAATCAATCGTATTATTTATCTGATTATAATCAGATTTCAAGTCCACATTTTCTACACACACCCATGACACCACCCAACATACCTCACACATGGCAAACACACATACAAAACACGACTTGCAGTGGTACTTGTCAATAAAAAGGTACTAGTTCACTTGTTAATAAATCTGACCAACATCACATTGATGGACATTTCTTCCAAAAACAAATTAAGCCATGTACAGCCACATCAGGTGCGTGGTCTGGTCTTTTACACTTATCACTCTGAGTGCTTCCTCGTGATCATATATGGCGCACCAACATTTTCGACAAGTGATAGTAGTATTAGTTTCATATAGAATGCTACAACCAACTGCTGAATATTTTTGTCCACCAATGTACATAAAAATTAATCTCTGTTTCTCTTGGTTACGCGATATCTTGACTTATTCGATTTGATTCGTCTTTTTTAAGTTTTTTTTTTCTTAAATTCATAGAAGGTTCTTTCGGAAACCTACATATGCATATAATATTGAATAATTTGCAAAATATGGAACAGATAATAAAAGATATTTTCGTATAAAGTGCGATGAATAAATGGCCCTGCGGTTGAACAGAAGTACTTATATCTGTTCCCTCTTTATATGAAAATTACATTTTTGATAAATTAAGGCTAGAGTAGATTCTCTTCGTCTTTTTTGCACAATCTACTTCGAAAAAAATGTCAACTTTTGAAAACAATAATTAGCTCCTTTGCACTTTTCAACAGTCAACGATTTTTATTATGTTGTCATTTATAGTCAGTATTATAGAAAAATGGCTTTTGCAATAACCATCAATAAAGCGCAGGGACAATCGTGTGGTTTGATTTTGGAAAATAACTATTTTTCATATGATTATAGCGTGTTTACGTCTTCTGAAAAACCAAAAATATTGGCTATCACAGAGCTGTACAGTTAATTCATTTGAAAAAAAAAAACAATGTTTTCCAAGTTAGGAAACCATTAAAGGAAACGTCTATTCAATCTTAAAAATATATCTGCCCAAAGTGTGTTGCGTGAATAAATTAGACTTTGATTATTTAGTTTGGCATGCACATGGCTTCCTTATTATAAAGGCGCAAATTCATAGTCTGCTCATTAATAGAGCATAAAGCCGACATTAGTTATAATTGGCTTTCGTTCGCGATTTCATTGAAATTGACGTAATTGAGGCCATTTTCAAATTGATTCGTTGTATGTCAAATTGGGCAGTTTCGATCCTAATTATGAGGAAAATTGACGAAATCACTCACTTTCGTCTAGTATTAATCAAAAATCCGACTTTAATTTTTTGTTATTCATAGATATATTTATGCCTATGCATGCCTAGTATCAACTTAAAAGCGTTATTATAAGACGATTTTATCAAATAAAAGAGACAAAGAGAAATCTGTAACTCTTGTGTGTTTTATATATGTTTATATATGTTTTTTATTGAATTTTCAAAGAAAAAAGTAATCAAAATCAAAATAATGGACAAAATTAATTGAAGGTATTACATGCTCTTTCTTCTGCGCCCAACCAGATCATCTCTGCCTTAAAGATTTCGTTTTCGTCGATCATCATCCATATTGAGTGGAACATTTTGCCTGACAGCGGTATTGGTGTCATCATCGCCGTTTAGCAGTCTGCAGAAATGGTTCTTCCAAATTCTCAGTATCGACTGCGACTCTACTACTAGTTGTCCATTCTCGTCCCGACAGGTTTCTGTCCGAACCTTATATCCACTGGATAACTGTTTCACCCTCTGGTAAAACTTTTGGACATCGTTCCTGCCTTTCCGTCTCCAAGATCGCGCGCTTCTCGTGCGTTCTTCTTTCTCCTGAGAAGCCGGGTCTCGTCCCTTCGTCTCTGTTCGTAGAGCTCACGAACATCTCTCGTTGTTCGTTGCAGCGTTGCTTTGTAGGCTTCCAGCTTCGCTGCATGTGCCAGCCTACACTCGTTGTCAAACCATGGGTTTTTTCTAGGTGTTGCAGTAAAACTCAGCACATCAGCATGGCAGCATCTTTAATGGCTTCTTGACAACGCCTTCAATCTCCTTCGATTGTTTGCGCAGGTGGCGACGAACTTAGAGAGAGATTCCGGGAGACTCAATCGGCAAAGATCCTGGCAGTCGGTTGTGATTGTAGCTTTCCAACGTCAAATCGTGGTGTCCTTTCTCGACTCCGTTGATCTCCTGATATCCGAGTTCTTACCTTGGCTACAACAAGGAAATGGTCCGAGTCGATGTTAGCTCCTCGGAACGTCGGGACATCAAGAATGTTGGAGGAATGTCTGACGGTTGATTGATCATGAATGTTGAGGTGTGGGACCCGCGTGTTTGCTACATAGAGATTACCTCCCGTGACAAAGTCCACCAGCCTGAGTCCGTTATCGGATGTTAAACTAGACCATAGAGAATAAACTTCATCTTTTCGATGCTGTTTGGAGAGCCAAACGGAACATAGGAATAATCGCTGCGCAGGCAGCCTGTAACCTTAAAATTCTAGCAGTGAATGTGAATTCACTGATCCGCCCTGAACGTCAATTAAATTTGTTGCAGACCCATAATCCTGATGTGTTGATGGTTTGCGAAACTAAGCTAATCCAGACGCACCCACTCAGGTACAAAAATTACAATATCATTCGAAGAGATCGAAGCTACCTAGCTGGTGGAGTCGCGCTCTTAATAAAAAAAAGGCCTTTGTCATAAGGTCGTGTATAGCGGTGAAATGCGGAGATTCCAGGCCATAGAAACGTGTATCGCTATCCATGCGACTGACAAGTCACGCATCAACCAATACTTCATTTCAGAGCTCGATGCTCTTTTCACTAGCCTATGACTGAGCTCGGAGGAGAACTACTATATCGTAGCCGGGGACTTGAACTCGAGGCATATAGAGTGGGGCAAGGTGGTGCATAACACCAGGGGGACCTCATTGTATAACTGGTTGGTAGAACACAATGTTGAGTTCAAGCTAGATTTGCTTGCAACCGATAGGCCATCGTATCCTAGAAGCGGGTCCTATCTGGATCTGATGCTGATAGACAAACGACTGACTATGCTAGACGTGGAAAGACGCACACGGAACTGTCTAACTGCTGTTGAGTACGAGAGTGATCACTGCGGGCTTTTCGCAGCTTTTCAACTCCTGAACGAGATGGAAGGACTGGAGGAGTATGTCCAGAGGCACCCTTATAATTATAATAAGGCCCGCTGGCCACGCTTCTCCAGGACCTTATCCACAGAACTAGGTTCTAGTGGGATCAATCCGCCGACAAACAGAAACCTGACGAGCGAAGAGGTTGACAGGTACCTCATACAAAAGGACGACGTAGTCAAACGTACGATGGACAAAACAATTCCGAAGGTAGTTCAAAACGACAACAGCGATGCTTATCGAAATGCTATCATCGATGCACTTCACGTGCACAAAAGTAGGCTGCTGTCAAGACTCAAAATCTTGCATAGGCGGTTTACAGATCCGCAAAACGCGGAAGTCAGAAGTCGGAGACCAAGTACCTCCAACAGTTAATACGTATAAACTAAAGCTTGGCTTTAATGAATCACATCTTGATTTCTCAAGATGATCTGCAGGGTATCTTCCACTCGCTGAAGAAGAAAAAGTCAGTGGGAATCGATGGATTACCGAACATTGTGCTTCGCCATCTTCCCCCCGAAGCGATCCAAATTTACACAACCTTGTTCAACAATGCGCTGAGTAATGCACATTACCCCACGCACTGGAAAACAGCTGTTGTTCAACCGATCCCTAAACGGGACAAAGATAAGTCCATTTCGACAAATCTTCGGTCGATCAGTCTACTTCCCTGCGTAAGCAAGGTTTTTGAAAAGATAGTTATTCGAGTTCTGAAGCAATGGGCTGATGAAAAGAAGATCATACCGGACAACCAGTTCGGATTCCGAGCGGGGCATGATACCATTAATGCCCCGTCAAAACTGGTGTCCGACATACAATGGAATAAAAACAAAAATCAGTGCACGGGTGCCTGCCTGATTGACTTGGAGAAGGCGTTCGACACCGTTTGGTTAGAGGGCCTCTTCCTCAAGCTGGTCAGGAAAAATGGTGACGTAACTTCCACTACGATCTTTAACATTAAAAACGGTCTGCAACAGGGGGCCATCGGTTCCCCGATCTTGTTTTCTATATTCACTGCAGATCTTATAGGTTCCATGCCGCACTTAATTGCGTACGCCGACGACCTAGTTGCGTACAGATCAGGTCCTAAGGTCGAGGTAATAAACATCTTGTTGCAGCGTGACTTCGAGAAAATCCATCGATTTTGCGACGACTGGAAGCTGCTTATCAACTTCCAGAAGTGCGAAACTAGTCTTTTCCGGACCCCGTTGAACAGGGCAACCCGGGATACGCGCCAAAACTGGCGTAAGTTCGGCATAGTTGACCCGCATGGTCGGCCGTTAGCTGTAAAAAGTGTAGTTAGATATCTAGGCATTTGGCTGGATCAATATCTGCATTTTGACAAACATATAGATATTGCTCTGACGAAAGCCAGAAAAGCCTTTGCTGCGGCAAGAAGGTTGTTTTTCAGCAGCCAACTTGATACCAGAGTGAAGGTAATCTGCTACATGGCCCTAGTATGGCCCATTATGGTGTACGGTTGTCCATTGTGGTTCAACGTGAGTCCCTCCCAGGTGGAAAAGATAAGGGTGTTCGAGAGGCAGTGTCTTAGGAGATGTCTCCGTCTGTATCGTACACCCGAGTCTGAGTACAAGAAGTTCTATCCTAACGAAGTCCTGTACAACGAGGCAAACGTGAATAGGTTAGATAATTTTATTATTAAGCTGATCAGAAGGCACACTGCAGGTATGTCCTCTTCCAACCATGAAAGGGTGCGCCTTAACGGCTTTATTCCTCCCGAAGCATTCCTTTATCTAGACACAAGTGGCTTATACAGGATCCACAAGGATGTCCTATCATCTTCCATGTTGTACGCCGAACAGTGGACAGGCGACTCCAGTACGAACCGGATGTCGTTCGCACCCACGAGGATCTCCTCCGGTTCTGTATCGCGATCCCCGCTTGAGATATGAAAGAGTCTGCCAAAGAACGGCAATTTTAGTGGTGGTTACACCAAAACCAGCATCTGCCAACGCTAGCTTTTCCACAGGATCAGATAGTTGACCATAGTGGCCAGCTTACATAGTTTCGAAGGTAGATTTTAAGAGAAAAATAAAATTATAAAACGAATATAAAATCCAAAAAAAGAAAATTAAAAACAAAATATATAAAGCAGAAAAATCCAAAAAAAAAAAAAACAAATATATATGCAACAAAACAAAAAAGAGGTGCACCACGGCGTATAAATGTGCACGTGTCCGTACTGCAACGGACATAGTTAAGATAGTTAAGACAGATTATGCCGAAAGGCACATTTATAACATAGATTATATTAGCTTAGATTACCCGCACAGGGTCAGTAGATTAGTATTAAGAACATTGTAAATTCTTAAGTTAGTTAACCTAGTTTTAAGTACTTTTCTCTAGCAGGTAAGTAAAACAATTCAAAAATAAAAAAAAAAATCCAAAAAAAATACATATGTATGTAGTTCCTTATCCTATTAGTCGAAATTATATAAATTCATTCTATAGCATCTATGTTAACATACATCGATGTTTTCATCGACGTCAACATCGATTTTTTTGCCAACGTCGTACATCCCTACTCTGAAGTAGCTTAGTTTTATGAGGTGAAATTCGGATACTTGAGTATGTACGTACAATGAATGTTAATGGTACTAGAAATAGCATTGATGTATATGGTGATGATATTATAATTATAAATTGATAATTCTATTGCACTTTCTCAGGAACAATACATTCAAAAAGTGTTCACTCAAAATAATATGTCTACCATGAAATGCAGTACACCGCTCGATTCAGGAGATAGTTCAAGGAAATGTCCGGAAAACTCAAATTGAAAAAAGGTGGACATCAAACAGTAACAATCATTGATATGTTACTTAATATATTTAGCAATTTTATCAACGCCTGATATCCAACATGCTGTTAGCAAACTGGGACAGCTTAATGTTGATCCTGATATCGTGCCATATTAAAAACATCAAGTTTCACGTCTTAATAACCTAATCTCCCGCCTTTTTTCTGTTCATAATGACCAAAAGTGTAACACGAAATTAACTTCTCTGAACATAAATTCGGGCCCAGAATGTATTATTAAAGTATTGAAAAATAAATACAACTTCATTACTCCCTGATTCAGGAAACATAATCTGTACGTATCTTGAAAAAGCAAATGCACTTGCTTTTAACTTCGCAAAAATCATGAAGTATCTTCTAACTTAGGAGATGTTGCAACAAATATATTGGTGGATCGAACTATCCAAAATTGTTTGATCAAAATTGGTTAACAAAAGTTTGTCGCCTTCAAGCTTCTTTATAAATGTGGATGATATTATGTTCTTGGTCAGCCAACTTAGTACACAAAAAGCCGTGGGAATTGACCAAATTAAAAATATTTTCATCAAAGAGATGTCCAAATCTGTTTTTGAACGTTTTTCATTCATTATAAATGCATGCCTTAAAATGGAATAGTTTCCAAATATATGGAAAATTACTCAGTTATGCCTATACCTAAATTGGTAAGCCCACCAATTTGACTAGCAGTTATAGACCAATTAGCTTATTAAGCAGAGTTAATAAAAGCTATGAAATAGTTCTAAAGGAAAACATTTCGAAGCACATCACCGAACTCAATAGGAAGACCTAACAAGCAATTTGGCTTTAGGCGGTATCACAGTACGTCTCATCAAGTCCTAAGAATCTGCAAATATATTACGTCATCTCGTGCAATGGTAAGTCAAATAATATGATCAATCATAATTTTTCTCCCCATTTCTGTCCGTAGTTTATTGTTACACCGTCTATTAAAATTCACTTTAAGAACGACGTCTCCATTGTTATATACTTTCACTCCGGTGTTCTCCAGGGCTCTGTCCTTTCACCTGTTTTGTGTAACTTGTTTACGTCTGATTTGCCCTCAGTGCATTGAAATAATGTTCATATATTGCTAGTAAAAGTAGGCTTGTGTGTATCTAAAAAGCCTACTTTTAAGAATACGTTATCCAATATAAGGCCTTTGTCCATTCTTTCTAAAATCCTTAAAAACTTCTCGTTAGAATTGGATGTATTCCAACATATTATTTGTTTAACAACTTTCTCTGGATACTAGTGTTGGGCGAAAATCTAAAGGAAGTTAATTATGTCGGCTGCAAGCCAATAGCCTACGCACACGACATACGCCTAGTCATAATAGCGAAATTTCATCCCATTAGTAGAACTATTATGAAAACTTCGCTAAATAAATTAGCCAAATGGACAGGCAGCTGGTCAAGACGTTAACGTATCCAAAACAGAGCTTGAACTGTTCACAGGAAGATGTAAAATAGAACCAATAACACCACCAAAGCTGAATTTAATTGATTGTAAATTAAGCTGGTATTGTGGTGGCCGTGGCGTCGACCGCTACGCAATTTAATCTCGTTACCTCAGTTCGATTCCCGGACGGTGTACTTCCATTTTTTTTTATCTTTTTCTACGATAATATTTATCATGTTTTGCCGACGATTTTGAAGCCGACTGTCATTGGTTTCATAAGATGAAATGATTACCTTTTCATTCTCGTTTTCGTTTAAGACTACAAGAGGAATATTTGTTTATCATCAATTTTCTAAAGCAAATGCTTATTTTAGAAAATGAACATTTGTTTATGTCATATTTTGTTGAGAGTTAATACTGTTCATTGAGTTGCCGAGTTTGGAATGTGCTGAACTAAAATAGAATATCATTTTAAATACATTACATATAGAGTGATTTTACATTTATCACTCATTTATGGATTGAACCTAAATTTAATACTGTTAAAACAGGGAACAATGTGAGCAAGTCCCATTATAGACTGGAGCACAGAGTTTCCATCCGCACTATTATCAAAGATAAAACTGAACACACGTTTGAGTCTATAGTATTTATATCGACACTTTCCATGTCTATTTTGTTTTTCCGTATTTTTTTTAATATTTATTTCGCAGTTTTAAAAATCAAGAAACATTTTTCCGAATTCACAAAACAACCGATACTTACATGTAACTAACTTGCAATAACTTACGCGATTATGACGAAAAAACGAAGCCAGGAATTTGCAGCTATCCAATTTGTGTTTTACGCCGTCAAACATGACTGGTTTTACTTCATTGTAAATCATTGGTCAGATTTTTGCATTTTGGGTACACGGAAGAAGATTGGAGTCCCTACACCGACTTCAAAACAGAAAAATGAAAATTACGTCAGGAATTTATTCATTCACCAGCCTAGAAAATTATCAGATATCACTAAGAAAACAAATTGGCTTTCCCCAATGGATTGGATCATTCCACAGTAACACCACTAGGTAATTTCAGGTGTTAGATAGTATTTTGGCTGATGAGCTACCAGTGGATTAATTACCGCAAAGTGACAGCACAATGGATCCCATCAGGATATAAGCGGGTCACGGCTGATTCAGCTGCGTCTTCTATTTTTCAGGATAATAAGAATGGGATCTAATAACAGCATCAAAACAAAAGAACACACTTTAAAACTGCACTCATCACAATGGAAGTGTAAATCTACTTAAAGAATTACTTGTTATAAGTCAAATATAATAAAATAAAATATTCATTCGTTTTCTTGTTGAATCATTTTCTAAAACAAATAGTTCGGAAAACCCATTGAGCTTTGTAGGGTGGTAGTCTTTCCAGCGATGATAGTCGACTATCCCATTCTCCTTTAAGATAAGCTCAATACTATTTCCTGCACTACCTGTAATAAATCTCCTGTCATTAGAATCGAATGTGATGTGAAAGTTCAGTGAACCCCTCTTCCACATTCCCATTGCTGTATTTTATTCTTCCCGTCATGTCTTTCGATATAAGAATATTATGTCTTATTTGTATCCTTTTTCTTATTACGATTACTGTTGTTATTCTAGAGTTTACCTTCCCATTAATATTAATCTTCTCCAGGAAGAGCAGAGTATAATACAAGCTCTGTCGTTGTCAATATCACGCAACCACAGACAACTGTCTTGATATGTCCTAAAGGACATAATGGCATAGAATCCTTTTCTAAGTCATATATATTAGATTATACAGTGGAGTTGATGTCAGCGACAGCGGGTCATGTTACCTTTGTATTTAGTTGCCGTATATTGTTGGGAAATGGATCGATTGACTTCAGTCCAGACTTTAAATGCGAATGATGAAATAACTCTGACGCAGTCTCCATCAAACTGCAATCGTTTAATGTTCATTAAATGATTCTAGTTAACTTAAAGGCGTAAATTCATTCTGTGTAAGAGCACTTTGATAAACATACTCGTGGTTCATTTGCAGACTACTTCAATCTTTTTAATTTTTGATTTGTAGGATATACTTCTGTAATTAACATGTTTGTACTATGTTCATTGTAAATTGCGTGATAAAAACATTTAAAATGTGCGGTAGTTTAGGTATTTAAGGGGAGGCTCCTAACTGCTTAAGGAACCATTATTGTGGACAACATCAGTATCATCAGGGTATGCAATTGTCTTGCTGCTGCTGTAAATTAATTTCAGAAAAACTGTATTTGGCTCAATCGTGATATTTCTGGATACCTGTCCTCTATGGTAGTATCCTTAATTGTTTTTGGCGTAATTTCTGAAGAATGGACATCTGATAAATTTATGGTTAAGGTGGGATTATAAGCTTTGTATTTCTAGTGTGGTGATTATGAGAACAACGCTGGTTGCCATATGAACTTCCTGTTAGTAAGATTGAGTTTCCTTACTTGTTCTAGAGACGGTTTTCTTCAACGTCTGTCTTTAGCGGTGGCTGCAACCACGCTGGGTTTGGTCGTAGTATAGTAACTTCAGTTGAAATTTTTCCACGGTTCCATTTTTAAATTGAATGATGAAGTATCCCATTAGATTAAGCTTATCGTCTTTGATTCGAACGGTACCATCGAATTGATGTAAAAACAATGTTCCGCCTGTCACTTCTTCCACAGATGGTAAGCGCTGGTTGCTTATGATTCTGTATCACAATTGTGGGTTCCTAATAGAGAGCTATTACTTGAATGATAAACTTTGTTCCTATTACATTTTCGAAATCCTTCCTATAAAAATGACATATGTGCTCTCATTCTTCTCAAATTTCACAAACTCATTCTCATTTCAGTTTGCGAACGGAACTAATGGAAATGTGACCTTTCACTTTAAGAATGTTTCAAAAGTGTAGAACAAGATATGTATGCACAATTTGTTCTCATTTAATAGGGGATGATACTGAAATATGTAGGTATCGCCAAAAATCAGTAGTCGAGTTAATGTACTAAACAAAAATATTATTATTAGTATTATTGGTATTATTATTATTATTATTATTATTATTATTATTATTATTATTATTATTATTATTATTATTATTATTATTATTATTATTATTATTATTATTATTATTATTATTATTATTATTATTATTATTATTATTATTATTATTATTATTATTATTATTATTATTATTATTATTATTATTATTATTATTATTATTATTATTATTATTATTATTATTATTATTATTATTATTATTATTATTATTATTATTATTATTATTATTATTATTATTATTATTATTATTATTATTATTATTATTATTATTATTATTATTATTATTATTATTATTATTATTATTATTATATTATTATTATTATTATTATTATTATTATTATTATAAAAATATAATATTATTATTATTGTTATTATTATTATTATTATTATTATTATTATTATTATTATTATTATTATTATTATTATTATTATTATTATTATTATTATTATTATTATTATTATTATTATTATTATTATTATTATTATTATTATTATTATTATTATTATTATTATTATTATTATTATTATTATTATTATTATTATTATTATTATTATTATTATTATTATTATTATTATTATTATTATTATTATTATTATTATTATTATTATTATATTATTATTATTATTATTATTATTATTATTATTATTTTTATTATTATTATTATTATTATTGTTATTATTATTGTCATTATTATTATTATTATTATTATTATTATTATTATTATTATTATTATTATTATTATTATTATTATTATTATATTATTATTATTATTATTATTATTATTATTATTATTATTATTATTATTATTATTATATTATTATTATTATTATTATTATTATTATTATTATTATTATTATTATTATTATTATTATTATTATTATTATTATTATTATTATTATTATTATTATTATTATTATTATTATTATTATTATTATTATTATTATTATTATTATTATTATTATTATTATTATTATTATTATTATTATTATTATTATTATTATTATTATTATTATTATTATTATTATTATTATTATTATTATTATTATTCTTATTATTATTATTATTATTATTATTATTATTATTATTATTATTATTATTATTATTATTATTATTATTATTATTATTATTATTATTATTATTATTATTATTATTATTATTATTATTATTATTATCATTATTATTATCTATCCAAAGCTATCCTCATAAAACCAAAGGAAAACGAGAAGTGCACGGATATCCTAAGAGAAATCCGAAGTAAGGCTAATCCAGATGACACCGAAACTATCGTCAAAAGCGTACGGCAAACGAAGTCTGGAGATGTCCTCTTAAAGCTCGGATTCAAGACAAAGGACAAGGAGGCTTTTGGAAAATCTCTTCAAGAAATTCTAGGGGATAGAGCAAATGTCCAAAGTTTGGAATCAAAAATGTCGCTGGAAATCAGAGATCTGGATGAACTGGCCACAGCAGAAGATCTCATTACGGACATTCCAACCTGTATGTCCGTATCACATGCAAGAACAGATGCTCTTTAAAGATAGCTATCGTAAAAGTAAACTCAAGAGAATCCGACGTAGAACGGAGGTTACAACTTGCTTCAGGTGCTTCGGATACGGACACCGACAAGCGATATGGGTGTGGACAGAAAGGGGCTAGCATTGTGCTTTCTTTTGCGAAAATCCACCAAAGTGCTCCTTATGTACGACCTTTGAAATTCATACAGGCCAGTGCCAAGTGTTCCGGTAGGCACTCGCAATACCGAGGAAGACGTCCTCAAAATTACCAGGATAATGCAAGCGAATGTCCACAGAAGCCAAGCAGCAAACAACCTCCTGGTGCAACTTATAGTTGAATTGCAGGTAGATGCTCTAATTGTCAGTGAACAATAAAAACCAACAGAACTGGACATCAACTCGATTAGAACCGCTGCTATATGGATCCCAGACCCTAGGAAACTTCCCGTCAAAAGCCAAGGCATATAAACTGGTTTTGTCTGGGTGAAAGCCGAGGAACTCACAATAATAAGCACCTATCTTAGCCTGAACGACAGAATCGATGAGTTCCGACAGAAGCTAGAGGACCTGGAAGACTTCATGTCTAACACAGAAGGAGGAATATTGTTTGCTGGTGACTTTAGTGCTAGAGATCAATAGTGGTGGATGCAACTACAGGTTCACGAGGAAGGTAAGCACTTGAGATGGCTGCGAGGCGGGGGCTTAACGCAGTGAATGTATGAGACACCCCAACTTTCAGAAGGCCAGGACATAGAGGCACCATCCCAGACGTAACCTTTGCTATGAAATAAACATCCGCACGGATTAAAAACTGGCAAGTCGTTGAACAGGCAGCGACCGCCTGTATATGATTTTTGATCTGGAAGAGCACCAACGGTCTCTAAACGGAAAACTACAGTCGGTCTCAAAGGTGGAATATAAGAAGGCTCAACGTAGAGAATTTCTACTCCGTTATCAAAGACGGGGAAGTGCCACGCTCCGGGACCTGGGGATACGAAAGCTGAAGCCACGATGACACTGATTCGGTTCGCTTGTGATTCCTCCATGCCTAGAACGAGGGGTACTACCAGAAAATCAGGAATCCAGTGTACTGGTGGACAGAGAGGTAGCTGCTATGCTTAGAACTCCGACGCATAGTCACCAGGGGACGAAGAAGACGGACTGAATCTACGCAGGCTGCCGTAGCAGAATTCAGAAACAAAAGATCCGAGCTCAAGAAAGCCATCAATTCGAGCAAGAAATGGGAGGATCTCCGTCGATGCGGAAACTCGGAGCACAGATGACAGCCCCCGTCCTCATCGAAGGGAAGATGGGCCGCATAATAAGCGCACTGTTCCCAACTCACCCAGTGCGACAACCCGTCACCACACTGGTCCAAAGACAGGAAGTCCAGCCTTTGCAAAACTTCTGCAAAACAAAATAGCCTCCGGCCCGGAGAGGATCCCTCAGGAAGTGCTGAAAATTAAAGTCCAAACATGTCCTCACCTGATGTTGAGCATGATCTACAGTTGTCTCGAAGCAACAACGTTTGGTGCTAATCAGCAAAGACAAAGGAGACCCGGACTCCCCTTCGGCATACAGGGCTTTGTGCATGCTGGACACCGCGGGCAAACTCTTTGAAAAGCTACTGAAACCACGTCTGGTAGCGGCAGTACGAGCAGCAGGTGACCTTTCAGAGAGACAGTATGGCTTCAGAAGAGGCAGATCTACTTTCGGAGCCATTAAAGAAGTATTGCACGCCACCCAAATTGCTCAACAGGAATGCCACTACTCCAAGAAGATTGTTCTGCTAGCAACCTCGGAAGGAGATTCCATATACCAGCGTATCACCTACGAATAGTGAAGAACTTTCTCAGGGATCGAGAGTTGATCTATGAAACCACAGAAGGCACGCGGAGAAACGAGGTAACATCAGATGCAGCGCAAGGATCAATCTTAGGACCAGACTCCCGCATGGATATGCCTGAAGACATCTTTCTGGATGGCTACGCTGATGACATCGTGGTGGTGAAAACGGCAAGAGACACCGAAAACACACAAAGAAAGTTATCGCAGGTCATGCGACGAGGGAACTCTTGGATGGATGACCACGGGCTAAGCCTGGCAACCGAGAAAACGGAAACAGCCCTTCTGATGAAGAGGATTCCCAATCAAATCGACTTCCAAGTCGGTACCGAAGTGAAACGAGGCAGGGTTTCAGTGAAGTACTTCGGATTGAGACTTGCACAAAGTTAACTTTCTGTCAACAAATAAAGACTAAAACGGAAAGAGCCTCAAAAACAACTGCTTCACTCAGCCGACAAGTAGTTCTTCTCTATGGAAGTGAAATCTGGGCAAAGGACAAAAAGAATGAAATTGTATTGGAAGCGGCAACTGAGGACGCAAAACAACACAGCAAGCAGAAGTGGCAATAACGCTGGAGCTCGGAAAGTAGCGGACGTTGGACAGCAAGGCTAATCAGTAACGTAGCCAACTGGGACGACCGGAAGCACGGTGAGGTAAACTACAACATCACTCAGTTCCTCACCGGACACGGTTACTTCAACGTCTTCCTCCACAAGATCGCCAAAAAGAATAGTTCATGTCTTCTTTAAAGTATTTGTAAACAAATTAGTGTGCATATTGGATAAGTGAACTTTTGTGCTTCAATCGTCACAATCCAGTGATCGTATCCTATTTGTAAACAAATTAATTCATTTTAAGCATACTCATTTTTGTAGGACGTAACAACAGGCTTAAGTCTTTTTATATGCTTTTGCGCTTTTTCGATGTCATATATCAAGAAAGAGTACAAGCACCCAAAAATGAGGAGAATCATACTAGTAGTAAATATTTTGCAAATTAATGACTAAAAGATACAAAAAATTGTTTAATGATAGTATTAGCTTGCAGATCATCGAATTAACACATAAATGTTCTTATAACTCCTGTACGAAATATTAAAAATTATGAACGAAGATGTCCAAACCTTAGGATGCGAGGAGTTAATCGCAGCAACTCGGGGTGAACGTCGCTCTTTGATAACATCGCCACAACTTCCGCTAGTAAGAACATCCCATACGCATCTTTAGACATGAAATATCAAAATGTTTTGATAAAACTTTCAGGACTGATACCATCACGTCACTGTAGTGTCTAAGAATTTACCTGTGATAGCTGGTGCAAATCGCGAAAATCTGGAGAGAATCTGGAAAGATTACTTCTGCAGACTGTTAAACAGCGATGAGGACCCAAATACCACTGTCAGCCAGAATGTTCCACGGCAGATCCTGGAAATGACACAAGAAATGCAAATCGATACCCATTGATTGTGATTTCTTCAACATCATCCTGGAGAAGATCGTGCAAGACTCACACGCCAACACTAGAGGCACGATCTTCCAGAAGTCCGTACAACTGTTAGCATACGCGGGCGACATTTACGTGATTGGCAGAACACAGCTAGCCGTCAACGAGGCGTTTGATGGTATTGAGACGGAATCGGATAAAATGAGTATAGCGGTGAATGGGGGCAAAACGAAGTATATGCTGTCATCAAGAAAGGACACACTACAACGACGATTCGGCTAGAACGTCACCATAGGCCGTTAGAATTACCTAGTCAAGGACTTCGTCTACGTCGACTCCGCAGTAAATAGTACGAACAACATCAGTACTCAGATCAAACGCAGAGTAACTCTTGCCAAACACTGTTTCTTTGCTATCAAGAGGCAATTGAGTAATAGAGCCATCTCTCAAAGGACGAAGCTGACTTTGTAATAGACCATGAACAATCTCAAAAGCGGATGAGGAAGTCCTTTTCCTCTTCGAGAGAAAAGTTCAACGTGCGATCTTTGGTCCTGTTTGCATTGACTTTTTTTCGGGGAGAAAATTCAACCACTAATTGTACGGGCTGAACAGCGACATGAGCGTTAGGACATGTAGAGCGTAAGGACAACTCAGCTCCGGCTCGGAGAGCCTTCGACTCCGAACCCGTGAGACAACGCAATAGAGGACGCCTGCGTTTATGTTAGAGCACCCAGGTGAAGAAGGACCTCACCCAACTTGGTGTGCCACGCTGGAGGAAGCTAGCCAGAGACCGTGCTAGTTGGAGAGGCTTGTGGATTGAGGCCCTTGTCCACCCTGGACTGTAGCGCCAAATAAAAAAGAAGATGCTGGTGGGATTTCTGACGGAAAACATTACCCCCAGCCGACTGCATTCCTTTGTACTTTCAATGCATCCACAGAATTTCTTCCAGGATTCACTTTGAGCTTTCTTGTTTCCTTTTTTATAGGTCTTAAAGCATTGCTTGCTTGAATAAATACCAGTTGACCACGCCACTAGACAATTTTGCTCTGTTAAAGGATCTTCAACTGGCTTTGCGTAGGTCTGCTAGTTATCGATTCCACCATCGTGGTTTGCTGGTTTTCTTCTGTCTTCTCACGTCTACTGTTTATGTCCGTCTTAACCATAGTGTGTAGTGTCCATTTGCGTCTTCACCTATCAACAGGGGTATGTTGGCTTTCTGCACGGCTGCTATTGCCTTACGTATGGGTTCCACCGGAACTGGTCCTTCGTCGCCGTAAGACATGTAGACCGAGGGCACTCTGGCATTCTTTCCTCTGTCGGTGTTGAATTCCAGACGCTTGAAGTCTGGGCCACTAAATTGTTGTAGTAGAAAGGGTTTGAGAACATTTTTAGCAAGAATGGATTTTTTTTTACCTGATTTTGTGGTGTATGGGTGTCATTTCGTTTCTGCGTCATGCCGTTTATCAGCTCGAAGCTTCTCTCCCTAAGAACCGGAATCGGCAGCCGGCCCTTTTCATCCATTTTACCGGCCTTGGTAATCTTCTGTTATCCGTAGGGATCTCTAGATTCTGCCCTCTAAGCAGCCTCCGAATTTATTTTTGGTTGGGATTACTTGGGCCTGGTGTCATCCATGCTCTGATACGACTACTGATATGATAGGTCTCACATTGATCTGTGAGCTATGGTTATAAGAAAAAACCCGGTTTCCCTTGACTTGTCGACTGTCTTGTCATTGTTAGCCGGACTTCTAAAAGAGTGTCTCGTGCTTGGCCCTTTTGGTTGCCCGTCAGTCCGGTTCGATCTGCCGAAATCGGTTGAGCGCAATACGAGTTAGCTAGAAGTTGGCATTTCGGATGACTCTTATCTTGACGATGGCGGGTTTTTTTCTTTTACTTGCCGTGGAGGCCGAGTCATTTCTAAGACTAAACACAGACCTGTAGAATCCAATAGCAGGTCGATATTGGTATCCCTCTTACGATGGTACATCTCTTACGATGAAGTTGTCGTTGATGTTGTTGGTGTAGCGTCATTTATTTGTTTCTTGTTCGTATTATCCTTGTCGCTTGTAATGCTTGTTCGAGTGTTGTTGTTATTGCTTGGGTTGTTTTTTGTAGAGTTCATTGTATGTCCCACGAGTAATCCGGTGAAAACGGATCCACTATGATGACAGCCAGCAATTACGACAGGCACTGCCCAGTGTATCGGTTTGGTTTCTGCTCATAACACCACTGAGTTTTGGGGCTGGCTGTGTCTTGGCTTCGGGAACCTTATCTGAAGGTCGTGCAGTATAGTTGACCCTAACGAATTGCGAATTTTTAGCTAGGGACATCTCCGTACTGGCTTGTCTCGTCCTAGAAGTTATTACTAAGCTTGCATCTTTTATGGAGGAAGCACTGATGCATATGATAGATGTGAGCCAACTTTAAGCTTTATACGTTTGAAGAACCTAGAAACCTGTAACAAAGGCGATGCCCCTCTCTTCACTCAAAATCGCCAAGATATTTAAGATTTACTCTCATCTCTAGCAATCAGAGACTGGAGACTGTCCTAAGCTCACTCATCCTCAGACTATCAAAACCTGTGTTTCGCCCTAAATGACCACACATAACCGCCACCAGCATTTAGTAACTATAGGAAAACAATATGGTCTCTCTACAACTGTTTCTTCACTCTTTCTCTGCCGAAAAAACTCCCTGCACTACTCCTAAAGGCCATTTAGCTAGACGAGTTCTAGTTGATATTCTTATTAAAAACACTCGGAAAAATGCCCGTTGTTGGAACACAGATCTGATAAATTTTCGGCACATCTGCAGAAGAGAATTCAATAATGGAAAAAAAAACAAGGTGACCTAGATTGGGAAAGCGGAAAGGGGTACGTAATAAATTCCGCGAAAAAATCAAGGAATCTTCAGTAGCATTCAGGCCTCGAAAGTTTCTCTATACTTGTCCCAATATATCCAACTGTGTACTGCAAAACGGCCGACTATACATAGACCTCATCAAAGAAAGATTACTTCAATTGTTGCTGGATACCCATATCCCGGCAAACTCAGCTGGCTGCTCATTCCCAAATCGAGTAAGACTGCTTCCCGTCACTAATACTAACAACCTAATAACGAGTCACAAAGTCATGTGCGCAAGATAAATCAGGACTGGATGTTATAATCCCAGCTAAACTCCAACAAACCTCAGCCATGACCAGAACTTGGTCGGAAACTATTTTCAGTGGGTGTGTCAGATGACTATCGTATTCGATTCGGCAATATCGTCGATGATTTGCTTCATGTAAGAGCATCACTATCAGCCACGTTTTCTCAAAAATCTTTAAATAGTGAAGTAGAATTGTGCACACAAGCACATATAACATCATATTGCATATCACTGCCTATTGTAGGTATAGGCAGTCGAAAGTGGCTGCCGATAAAAAATTGACTTCCATTTTTTTCATACTTGGTATCAATTTCGAACAAACAAATTTCTTTTTCATATATTTTGACCATGAAAAAAACAAAATAGACTTCTATCCTTTATTTCAGTTTGAGTGCTCTGAAAATAATATCTCCTCCGTCACATGCTCTCATTCCTCTCAAATTTCATTATCATATTCTCATTTCAGGTTGCGCCCAAAACTTATACTAATAAGAAATAATCGAAATCGAATTTTTTTAGGCAGTCACTTTCCATTGTTTTTACTTTGCGTGCAAAATCCTACTTCACAATTTATAGATTTTTGAAAAAGTACGACCCATTTGCTCTCATTTAATAGGAAACCATACTGAAATAGGTATCGCCGAAAATCAGTTGTCGAGACGATAGTTACTGACAGTGCAGGCAAAACGATATTTTCCAAGCGTTATCGATTTTGAAAGCCTACATAAAGCGAAACTATTGTCGAAACGCTTACGCGAGGCGAGAAAGAGCCTTTCATATTTTCTATTAAAAACAGTAGAATGACTGAGTGATTTACATGTAAGATCCACTATAGATCCAACTGAACTCTCTTTATCTCAAATAAGTACAGAGACAGATCCCCTCGAAATCACTAAACTTCGAAGAATATACCATAGTAGATTTCCTGGATATAAAAGGAGCCTTCAAGAACATACGCAATTACACATGCACTGCAGGAACTCAACGTTGAAGCAGGACTTGTAGCATTAATGGACCAACTAATTACGAGTAGCCTCTCTCTTCTTCCAACTTCTCTGGAACTTGGCAGTGAACAAACTGCAATTACTACTAGACAGATGATGTTAACATAGGCTTCTCAGGAAAATATCCTCAAGTCTTAAGGGATCTAATGCAACATGGTCCCAATCTACTTAACACCTGGGTGAATTATAATGGTCTGGGTTTTAATGCTCAGAAGACCGAAATTTTCACTAGAAAATATAAAATTCCAACTATCGACCCCCTAAATGGCACCATGCTGGTTCTAGAATAAAGCAAAATATCAGAATAGTAAATCAGAAGCTCAGAAGAAAGAGCAAGGAAGGCCATTACCGCCTTATATACGAGCAATAAAGCCATTGGTAACAAATAGGGTCTTCAAACATATATGACAGACTGGCTTTATATAGCTTCTCTTATACGGCGTAGTAGTATGTAGTACTCAACGTCGATACCCACCTCAATAAAATAAGTAAGGTACAGAAACATCAGTGGAGCCTGTTGGCAACACCCTTCATCCGAGAAACAAAATGAAACGAAACAATGACAGCTAACGAACTTTCAAAATTCCTTTTAAATTCATTCGATTCTTAGCGTCGCCAACTGACAAATCTAAATAAATAAAAATCGAAATTGACAAATAGTGGGTTTCTTTGTTTAACAACAAAATTTACAAATTTATAATTTGAAGCCAAAGAAAATGTCAAGAAAGTCTAAAGACGGAACGGCGTCGAAAGATCCAGAAACCAATAGTTGCGCCATGTGCAATAATCCAGACACAGACGAAATGGTAGCATGCGATCAATGTGACGCCTGGTTTCATTTTAATTGCGTCAATGTAACCGCATCCATTTCAAAAGAAGTCTGGAATGGTTTTACCCAACGCTGGAATCCAATCCAAGCCGGCTTCTGTAACACTCAGTTCAGCTAAGTCACAGGGTTCAAAACGCACTAGAGTTGAACTCTTGTTACTTGAAGAACGCAGAGCGCTACAGGAGAAAAGGGATGCAGAATATCTTCAAAAGAAGTTTGAACTTCTGATGCAGGAGGTAGAAGACGAAGAATTGCCAAAAGCAGATGAACAGGAGGATATACAGAATCGTATAGGACAATGGCTAGAAAACGAACATGAATTAACACCTGGACCGCACCGAAACAACGCAGACGCAAATGCAAACTTCCCCGCACTTCAGGCAAGTAAAAAACAAACGTTTTCAATCGACCCACCTATATGCTCAAAAATTCCACCGTCAAAAATGCATAAATTCGTATCCCTCCCCTCAAATCAACAATATTTTAATAAAAACTTTAGTAGCAATCAAAACTTTATACCTAAACAAGCACTGCAGATCCCGAACACGCAACAACTTGCAGCACGTCAGTCACTTCCCACCGAACTTTCCATTTTTAGTGGAGATCCAGATAAATAGGCATTGTGCACATTCAAGAGTACTACCAGGATATGTGGCTTTAATAATGAAGAAAATTTGATACGTCTGAGGAAATGCCTCAAAGCCAAAGCACTTAACGTAGTTAAGAATATGCTCTCGTTACCATCAAATGTGCCAAGGATAATGGCCACACTGAGAACATTGTTCGGACGCTCTGAATTGATAATTAACACCATCCTGCAAAAAATTCGTCAAAGTTCACCACGCCGATCCGACAAATTAGAGCAAATAGTTGAATTTGCATTTGCAGTCGAAAATCTTTGCACGACAATGGAGGCGTCTGCATTATATGTTCACCTAAATAACCAACTGTTGCTTCAAGAGCTGACTGACATGTTGCCATCCAATTTCAAAATGATGTGGGCTGTACACAAGAGAAGTTTGACATCTGTTAATTTATCTTAAACAGCAGAATCTATCAGTCATGTAATTTACTCTCCATCAGTATTCAGCGAATATAGAAACCATAAGCACCCAAAAGAAAAAGGTCACATTCACTTGCATACAGAAACCTACATCGACAATACCAACAAGAGGCTATTGTGTAAAATCTGCAACAAAAAGTGTACATCAGTCGAGAAGTTTAGTGCATTTTTGGAGTTAAGCAAAAATTAACGTTGGGAGGCTGTTAAACGACATCACTTGTGGCGGATGTGTCTAAAATCCCATCGCAGAACTCAATGTAGCAGTAGTAACGTATGTGGCGTAAACGGATGTACATACAGACACCATTCACTCCTTCACAACATTAAAAATAAACAAGCTACTAAAGAACAATCTACTAACAACATGACTATTGGATCAGGCCTAAACGAAGATTCTTCCAAAAGTGCATTCACTTATCACAGCTGCAACAAACATGGCTATAAAGAAAGAGAAATACTTTTCATATATATCCCAATAATTCTATACAATCAAAACAAAATGGTGCGAGCATATGCATTTCTTGATAATGGTGATGGAAGAATCAAGAAGATTGATAACGATGATGGAAGAATCATTAGCAGATGAGTTGAATTTAACCGGAAAAGTAGAACCACAATGTCTCAAATGGACTGGAAGTACACACCGCGAGGAGATTGGGTTAAGAATCGTTTCCGTCGAGATTTCCGGAATAGAGAGTATACACCGCAAGCTTCGCATGACCAAGGTACGTACAGTAATATCCCTGAATTTTCCTAGACAAAGTGTGGACGCGGCAAAACTTACTTTACATTATCCTCATCTGCGAGGCATACCAATCTCGTCATACCACCGTGCAGTTCCCCGTTTGCTGATCGGACTAGACAACCTTAAGTTTGCGTTACCTTTAAAGGTACGAGAAGGAAATCTGACATCTCCAGTAGCAACTAGAACGCGTCTTGGCTGGGTGGCCTACGGCCCAATGTCGAGCTACATCAAACGCACAGTCGATAGTCATGAATTTCACAGCTACCATATTTGCGAATATATGCACCAACGAGCTACTACAGAATATGTTGAAACAATATTTCTCACTGGACAGCCTGGGTGTAACTAAACCAGCCGTTATAAAATCAGCAGATGAAGAACGCGCATGTAAAATACTAGAAGAGCAAATACACCGAAAAGGGAATTCCTTTGAAACCGCATTGCTATGGAAGTATGATAATATACAATTGCCCGACAGCTTTCCAAAGGCACTTCGACGGTATCAGTGTCTTCAAAAGAGGTTAGCACGTGACCCAGACTTAAAACGTATTCTGGAACACCAATTCGAAGACTACCAAGCGAAAGGGTACATCCGCAAACTGACTTCAAAGGAAATATCCCAACATCATCCCCGTAAGTGGTACTTACCAATATTCGTCGTAACCAACAAAAACAAACCTGGAAAATCGAAAATAGTTTGGGATGCGGCAGCTAAGGCCCATGGAATCTCGCTTAACTCTGTACTTCTGAAGGGACCTGATCAGCTCGCTTCACTCACGGCAACACTTTATCGCTTCCAAGAACATCACATCGCAATATGTGGGGACATCAGAGAGATGTTCCACCAAGTACGAGTCAACAGCTATGATCAACACCCTCAGCGCTTTCTCTGGAGTCATGATGGCAGCAACAATCCGGACAGCTACGTGATGCATGTATTAACATTTGGGGCAACATGCTCACCGAGCTGCGCTCAATTTGTTAAAAACCGAAACGCGCAAGTATATGCATCCGATTTCCGACGAGCTGCTAACTCCATAATCCACAACTACTATGTGGATAATTTCCTGGAAAGTGTGGACTGCGAAGAAGAAGCGGTAAAATTGGCTAAAGAAGTGAAGTACGTTCATCATCGAGGAGGTTTCGAAATCCGTCATTGGATATCAAACTCATCCAAAGTCGTAAACGCACTTGGTGAACAAAACTTTGAACACTGGAAGTTAAGTTTAAAAACTGAAAATGAGGCAGAAAAAGTTTTGGGTTTGTGGTGGAGCAGATCTCCAGACAATTTCACATTTTCACTATCAACTAAAGCACACCTTTGTGAACAGCTACCAGAAAACCATCGACCAACAAAGCGAGAAGTACTTTGTGTTCTTATGTCAATATACGATCCCCTTGGATTCATCGCCAACTTTATGGTATTCCTGAAAATCCTTATGCAAGAGACCTAAAGATCCAAGGTGGATTGGGACGACCGTATATAGCTGACGAACATTTCCAACAATGGCAGGTATGGGTACGCCATCTGAAAAGTATCAACCAGGTCCAAATTCCAAGATGCTATCTGCATAATATTACGTTGGGTCAACACGAATCAGTCCATCTACATGTCTTCGTTGACGCGAGTGCAAACGCATTCGCAGCAGTGGCTTACATAAGGGTATGTCAAAGTAATCTTGTCGAATTTCGTATAATTGCAGCCAAGACCCGAGTAGCACCGCTTAAACTAATTTCCATCCCACGGCTGGAGCTAGAAGCAGCAAGGCAAGGTCTATCAAATTTAGATAGACCACTTTCGTGGATCCAATCCGACCATCGTCCCTATCGTCCATTTGTCGCTTTCAGAGTCTGCGAAATTCTAGAGGACTCAACAATGCAACAATGGCGATACGTCAATACGAAATTAAATGCCGCTGATGATGCCACCAAATGGCAAAAGCTACCGGACTTTAATCCATCTATTTGTTGGTTCACTGGTCCATCATTTCTCCTGCAGCCCGAAGATAAATGGCCACCACCTAAGGAGTTTGATGAAAGTACAGAAAAAATCAGGACATCGCATTTGTTGCATCACAGGAACATTCCCCCAGCTTTAATTAGCTTTGAAAGATTCTCCAAATGGAATAGACGAACACAAGCTTGTGTCTCGCTTTATTTGGAATGTTTCCGCAAAAAGAAGAGGCGTACTAAAAGTTACGGATGGTTTCCTTACGAAAGAAGAATTTATCATAGCGCAAATAGCCTTTTTAGAGCGGCCCAGAACGATTGTTACTCCGATGAAATAGTAGAAAATAAATCGTTGTTGCCATTTCAAGGACTTTGGGAAATCCAGTCCAATTTACAAACTGTCACCTAACGTGGACGAGTACGGAGTCTTGCGGATTCGTGGGCGAATAGATGCAGTAGTGGGTGTCCAACGATGTCAAGCGACCGGTCATATTACCTAGAAGACATCATATTACCCAATTAATAATCAAATCATACCATGAAAGATACCACTATCATAACCACGAAACTTTCGTGAAAGAAATCCAACAAAAATTGTACATTCCAAGTCTCCGTGTTGAAGCAAAGACCGTCCGACAGATGTGTCAACTATGCAAGAACCAGACAGCGTCTCCAAGACCACCAGAGATCGGAAATCTGCCAACAGCAATGCTTTCAACCTTTACTCGTCCGCTTACATTTATAGGCATTGATTATTTTGGCCCAATGTATGACACGATAGGAAGAAGCACTGTAAAGCGATGAGGTGTCCTCATAACATGTATGACTACAAGAGCTATACATATTGAAGTTGCCAGCAGTTTATCTTCGGACTATTGCATTCTTGCTATTAGGAGATTCATCGCTAGATGTGGCCGACCGAAAGAAATTAGATGTGACAATGGCACTAATTTTCATGGTGCAGAAAAAGAAATCCAGATAGCGATACGACAGCACAATGATGATTTGGCGAATGAGTTCTCCAGCGTCGAAACTAAATGGATAATCCTCCTGCATCTCCACATATGGGAGGCAGTTGGGAACGTCTCGTCCAGTCGGTCAAGAAAACATTATATCAAATCACGCAGACACGAAATCCTTCGGACGAACTCTTGCTCAGCATGCTATTGGAAGTGGAGTTTATAGTGAACTATAAACTAACTACCGGTAGATATGAATAATTTGGAAGAACTAACCCCTAATCATTTTCTGCTAGGGACATCCAACGGCGAGAAACCCGAAAGTATCGAGTGCGATGAGGGTGTCACCCTAAGAAAAAACTGGTTAAAGTCACAACAATTCGCCAATGCATTTTGGAAACGCTGCGTGCGTGAGTACTTACCCACATTAACACGTCGAACAAAATGGTTCCAGCCGGTTAAACCAATCGCCAAAGGAGACATCGTTGTTATTGTGGACGAATCCAATCAGAGGAACTCATGGCCTAAAGGGAGAGTACTAAGCACTATCTGCGGCAAAGATGGACAAGTAAGACGAGCCACAATTCAAACACCTGATGGTAAACCGGCCAGCTAAATAGAGACCTCTTACCAGCGAGGAGAATGTTGCCAACACCCTTCAAAACACCCCGAGAAACAAAATGAAACGAAACAATGACAGCTAACGAACTTTCAAAATTCCTTTTAAATTCGATTCGTAGCGTCGCCAATTGACATATCTGAGCAAGCCAACTAAATTTGTAACTCTTCTTGATATTTTAAAGTGAATAAATAAAAATCGAAGTTGACAAATAGTGGGTTTCTTTGTTTAACAACAGAGCCCTTGAAATTGCTCCCACAATTAAAATTCGGTTGAACCTTAACACATTAGATATCTTTGATATTTAAATAGCAACCAACTGCGCACTTAGCCTAAAAGCTTGCTTCCCATAGTGCGATTACACCTACGGATGCGCCAAAATTCTTCACGAACAAAACCTCACCTCGTTACACTTGGACTACAAATCACCACAACACTTCCCAGAGAACAACTTCGTAACCCTGATTCCAGATAGAGACCTGTGATCCGGCGGCAACATACCCTTTGATAGGACCATACATTCTTACACAGATGGATCCAAGACGGATGATGGGGTAGGAAGTGGCAAGAAAGCATCCAAAAACTGCTTTGCAACTGTCCCGCACTTGAATCAACAAGGAAAGCCAGTGTGTTGAGTTTGTTGAATAAACTAGCTTTTGAAATTTGAAATACACCACGTGGCGGTACATGGACTTACTTTGGCCTTAGTGCATCAAAGCCACATTTAAGTAGGTAGATAACTTACTCAATGTAAAACACTTATGTTGCGACGCCAAGCCCAATAAGATTCCAAGGCATTGAGGAAAACCGTTCAGAGAAACGTTCGCCTTTTAAATCAGGAACAAAAACATTACTAGTAGTGAATGTTGTAGTTGCCAGAATTATTTTCTAAGATGCTTTCTAGGATTGATATTGACAACGATTCCAAAGTAAAATGGAATTCCACTAGCAGCTAAATTGCTTGAAGGCGGTCGAACAGCTCATTCAGCACTCAAATTAACGTTGAACATGGAAACTAATGAAACTCCAACTTGCAACCTCTTCAGGAACTCTGCCATGGCCAAAATGTTGCCGAAATGCAAATTGCGATTTTAAGAACTATCAAAACTAGTCTGCACAAGTGATTATCGACAGACATAGTCAGTCATTCCACGATTAACGCCAGCCGACTATCTTAATGCATGTATCATAATAGTCAAACCATTTGAACTAAATATGACCATGTGGGTCGAATTGCAGAACGACCGATCTGGAGAAGTATGGAAAAGGAAAATTCCAATTGAAGCATTGTCTGTATAAATTACAATCCCAGCCAAGTTTTGTCACTTGACAGAATCAAAGACAAAATCATATTAGGTTAAGCGAACGTGTGTATAAAGTGCAAAAAACGTTAAGGTAAACCAAATAAATTTTCAGATTCAAAATTAAATATCGATGATACAAAATTTGATTTGATGACTTACAACCAGGTTGATTCTGTTACTAACGATGTACTATCATTATAAATATGATTCTCATATCATGTAAACGCTCGCGCTCTTATTAATAATGTGTCATGACGAAAGGGTCGTGTTTTATTTTTCTCTCCGGCCAATGAACGACCAGACTTGTGTCACTGTTTCTCGGCAGTGGCGAAAAGCGTCTCAAACTTGATAGTTCGGAGACGGCATACAACTGTAGTGAGTAGACGCACTTAACCACTACGCCACGGCGATTAAAGATTGTTAATGACTTGCAAGGTGGGTCGCCGTGGCGTAGTGGGTAAGTGCGTCGACTCCTACGCAGAGGGTGCCAGGATCGATACCCGAATTTACCACCTGAATTTACCCGAATTTACCACTGACAATGCTCAAATCCTCGGAGTCGGCATTAGACTGTAGGTCCCTTCCACTCGTGCAAAAACAATAGCAGGCACAACACAAGTGGTTGCTGAGAAGCTAGGCCCAGGTCCGCCTCGGACTGTCGCGCCACCCATATTATTATTATTATTATAATGACTTGCAATACATGGGTTTGTGCATTATCAAAGTCGGAAAATTCGGAAATTGAACCAGTAACCACGACCGTAGGAGTTGATGCACCAACCCACTATATCACGGCTATCACAAATTATCTCTATCACCACTGATAAGACTTAAAAGGATAACCTTTTTTGAAAATGTTGCAAAAATACATATTCAATCGAGTTTATTTAAATATCAAAATATACAATTTTACGTATTATGTATGACTGAAACTCATTGTTGTGTTGCTCTGTTGTGTTAAGTATTATCTAAGCATCTGCATAATTTAGCACTTAAATCAATTGGTAATGAATGTAAATGAGTGTAACATGTCGATATGAGTATTATGCATCATTATTAAAAAATTCAGGATAGTAGGGTTACCATGATCGACTGAGTTGTTGTTAAGGCATTTAATGAGTACATAAATGCAGGTTTTAATTTTAAATATATTAATATGAAAATGTCTTTGAATATATTTTATTGATCATAATCAAAACTACATAAGTAAGTGTATTATTTCCTTTTTATTATTAATTGATTCACTTCTTAATTACCTTACTTGATTTAATCATTTTACTGTTGAAAAATGCAAACTGAATTCAAATAAACACTTAACACTCCAATAAACTTAACTCTTCATTCAAATCAGATTTCAGTTCTTCCATATCTCGTCTATATTATAAAAGATGATATTTTTCACAGATTCTCTTCTTCTAATAGTAAAGTAAATCAATTCAATACATTACTCAGAACTTATTCTCAAATGGAGATTCATAGAAAATATGATCTTATGTGTTCCACGGCCCTCAACACCCCGATATAAATCGATGATAAACCTAAAAAGATTCCAAAGAAAAAATGGCCGGTCCGTAAAAATTGAAAGCATTAGTACTCCCACACTTCAAGAAAAAAATTGTTTGCCTCACTCACTACTCATATATGTCGAACTAGAGGTTGACTTGA
This sequence comes from Eristalis intricaria, assembly GCA_964034865.1. Lineage (NCBI taxonomy): Eukaryota > Metazoa > Arthropoda > Insecta > Diptera > Syrphidae > Eristalis > Eristalis intricaria. The sequence goes on along the minus strand of OZ035876.1, from coordinate 71,953,707 downwards.
GCATAAGAATTTATTGGAAGCCATTGGTTTGAAGTTCCTTCTTAAACCACCCTCCTATGGTAGTGATATTGTTTGGAAACAGGTGAAACGAGATTTAAGTGAAATTTTCACCATCAACTGGGCAAGTGCTTTTTTTACTTTCCTCAACCTTAAAGGGAAATAGGGTATGGAGGCAAGAGGCAGATGCAAGAAGAAAACTGGCCACACTCACATATATACATATATTAGGGAGTTTATGTATGGTGAGCTTCATTTTTCTTGACACCCTTCCTTTGGTAGTCGTATTTTATCTAGGATTTTTGCTATCGTAAGAAAGTATAGCATTCCTCTGCTACATTATTAGGGGATGAAAAAACGTATTCATAAGAAATAATTGGTCCCTAGGAAAATCAGAAGGTTACCCATGAAATTTGAGGAAAGCATTTTGCCTGTAGGTGGATTTTTGTACACTGAGAATGGATCCTGTTCCCTAAAGACACTCAATTAGTTGAATTTTCTTCTCTTCATTGTTTCTCAAGTCTGCCAAATAATACTGAAAATCACACTTTAGCTGAAACCTACTGAGGGTAAAATAACGGAATAAAACAACATATTTTACGAATGAAATTCTTAGCTCGTACTTTAATATTATGTGAGCATTTTTGTGTTACACACTTCCGCGTTGCATTTATCAATAATTACGGCGCAATGATACAGTTTATAACAGTTTCAGTGATACAGTTTATAACAGTTTCAGTGAAACAACAATATATTCATAAGACTCCACTACTGAATATATATATATTTATATTATATATTTCTTTAAGGCAGTTGGAGATGATCTGGTTGGGCGCATGCACCAGTTCATCTGTAAGATATGGTCGGAGGAAAGCATGCCCGATGAGTGGAATCTCAGTATCGTTTGCCCGATCCACAAGAAAGGAGACCCCTTTGACTGCGCCAACTATAGAGGGATAAGTCTCCTCAACATCGCTTACACGATCTTCTCTGCCGTTTTCTTTACTCGCCTGAAGCCGTTTATAAATAACCTGATAGGTCCATATCAGTGTGGCTTCAGGCCAGGGAAGTCCATCATCGACCAAATTTTCACACTGTGGCAGATCCTGGAAAAGACCCAAGAAATGCAAATCGACTCCCACCACCTTTTTGTCGATTTCAAGGCCGCATATGACAGCGTGCATAGATACGAGCTATACAACGCCACGTCTAGTTTTGACATTCCTGCCAAACTCGTCAAGTTGTGCAGGATGACGATGGCGAACTCTCGCTGCTGCATCAAGTCGGTAACGAACTCACCGAGACCTTCAATGTCAAAAAAGGTTTTAGACAAGGCGACGCGCTGTCATGTGATTTCTTTAACATCATCCTGCAAAAGATCGTGCAAGACTCACACGCCAACACTAGAGGCACGATCTTCCAGAAGTCCGTACAACTGTTAGCATACGCGGACGACATTGACGTGATTGGCAGAACACAGCGAGCCGTCAATGAGGCGTTTGCTGGCATTCAGGCGGAGACGGCTAAAATGGGTCTAGCGATGAATGAGGGCAAAACGAAGAATATGCTGTCATCAAGAAAGGACACACAACATCGACGTCTTGGACAGAAAGTTACAATGGGCAGCTATAACTTCGAGGTAGTCAAGGACTTCGTCTACCTCGGCTCCGCAGTAAACAGTACAATCAACATCAGTACCGAGATCAAACGCAGAGTAACTCTTGCCAACCGCTGTTTCTATGGGCTCATTTGTAGGCAATTGAGTAGTAGAGCCATCTCTCGAAGGACCAAGGTGACTTTATACAAGACCTTGATCATCCCAGTCCTGCTGTACGGTGCGGAGGCATGGGCAATCTCAAAAGCGTATGAGGAAGTCCTTGGTATTTTCGAGAGAAAGGCTCTGCCTGCTATCTTTGGATCTGTTTGCGTTGACGGCTTCTGGAGGAGAAGATTCAGCCACGAACTGTATGGGCTGTACAGCGACATGAGTCTATTCAGGCGTCTTCGGATTCAACGCCTAAGATGGCTAGGCCATGTAGAGCACATCGACAATTCAGCTCCGGCCCGAAGAGTCTACGACTCCGAACCCGTGGGACAACGCAACAGAGGACGCGCGCGTTTAAGCTGGCGCGCCCAGCTGGAGAAGGACCTCAACCAACTTGGCGTGCGACACTGGAGACAGCTAGCCAGAGACCGTGCTAGCTGGAGAGGCTTGTTGGTTGAGGCCCAGGTCCACCCCGGACTGTAGCGTCAAATAAAAAAGAAGAAGATATTATATACTTAATATGTATTACATCCCCGATGAAAATTTTCATCTACAACAATTCCAAAACCGTCTTAATTTTTTAAAATATTGGAGTTTTTAGTAAATTGCCTCACCATGATCTCTACCGTTAAACAAAATTTGAAGCCTTTGCGTTCGGCCCTAGTTAGCGTGGTCCCTGGTTCTAATCCCAGTGAAAGTAAAGTTAATATGCTTTTACCTGGTTACCAAATCTGGTCCATTCACCGTTTGCCGTCGTGATCAAAAATCACTGGAGTGGTCAATCAGTGGTAGTAGTCTGAATGTGGGTATCACAATGGAACAACATGGTCTAGCCTACCCACCTAAGTACCTACCATAAGGTACGTTAACAATGATACAAATGAACTCACTTCACTTCTGAAAAGACTTTTTCTTATTTGGTAAAACGTCAGAGTTGCATACCCTGTGTTACTATTTGCCTACACAATATTTTCCAATCAGTCAGTACACATCTCTTTAATTAACCTCAAACATAGTCCCAAGGGCCGTACCCAGAATTGAATTTATGATAGGTCATCGCCAATTTAAGATCGTGCACCAGTTAAAATTAGCTTAATCTGATGTGATAATCGATTCTCGATATATTTATTTATATTCACCAGGTAATAAGTGAGTACATTTGTGTTACACACTTTCGCGTTGCATTTATCAATAAATAAAGGATAATAGATACAGTTTAGACGAGCTCTAATTGAAACTTAAATAACGCTTAAAATAACTATAGCTTCAAAGGCTTTTCATTTAATAACCTTCCAATCTTTACTATTTAGATCCGTCGCGAGTTGCCGGACACTCCTCTTATTTACGACAGTTCCGTGAAGAGGTTCCAGATCAGCGTTCAATATTCGAGCATTTCTTGGCAACACCCAAGTACGCTTTCGTTCGGTAAGAACACTAAGTAGATCCATAACATACTGAGATGATTTGTCAGCAAAAAAGGAAAGTTAATTTACAAGTTATAATCTTTCATCAAGCCCGGCTTTTACCATAGCACAAAAAGTTGATAAATGCTATTTTTGCGGTGCCAAACAACTGTCTTTCAAGTGGGAATGGGTTAGCGCACACTCGTGCCTATGTCATCATCATTCTCTCCTGCACCAGTTGCCTTCGAACCGTAGCCTTAGAAGTTTGTATTTACAAGTGATTTTATAACAAATTTGTGATTTTGTACTTGTAATCTACAAAGGGGTATTTGTAGAAAAACTTATTTGTTCGTCTCACCAAAGGTAGTATGTAGTTGTAATTTTCTAGTTGCAAATTAATGAAAGTGTTGCTTACTTCTATGTTTACTTTTCACCAAGAAAAACGAAATCACAAATCTATTAAGCAAGAAAATAGTAGAGGACTAGGGCCTCGCTTCTATAGTAACTACTCATGTTGTATGTGCGATCGTTCTCTCACGATTGAAAGGCACCTACGTTTTATACTGACTCCGAACGGCCAAGTTTCGGAAACAGAAAATTAATTTTTTGGTTTGTTTTGTCGTAATAAACATGAATAATAATAATAATAAAATATTAATTTGATTACTAGCTTGATTACAAGCTAACATAATTTATATCTCATATAAATTATTTCTAGTGAATATATTGATATTACATTTAAATGAACATGTACAATTCAATTCTGTTTCAGTATTCATACCGTCCCACTGGTTATCGTCTTCCAGTAAGCCTAGTGCAACGCATGCATCTTTATACGTTGAATACTGTTCTCCATTCACATTACATATACCTTGAATCCCAAAAATGTTGCTAGTGAGAACTAATAAATATGGGTGTGGCACTGAGAAATTAAAATTAAACCAGCCCGAGTCCGTTTAGGCTCCAAACTTATTGAGGAGACCGGTTTCGTTCTCGTCCATACTCTGTGCTGCTTAATAGGAGGAGAAGTGACGCCAGTAAACGCCTGGCGGGAATAACTGATCGTGGTAACTGATAAGACGTTTGAAAATTGTTAAAGTAGTTATATAATTAAAGTACAATACAGCTATTATAAATAAAATAAAATGGGGGTTGGCGGCAGAAGTGTGAAAATTTATTGTTGTATGTATATTTTAATGCCGAATCAAAAAACAGATTTTCAGTGCCTGTTTCTTTTAAAATTTGGCCCACATCCAATTAAATTCATGGTGGGGTCTAAGTTCTAATGCAGTTTCGCTCAATAGGGTTTTTGTTGTGATGTTTTTATTAATTACTTTTACTCACCACTGTAGCCTCTTTTCTACCACATCCACTAATGTCACATCTAACCTCATTGTAACTATACATTTGTCATTCTGAATCTCTTAATAAACACTCTCTTCTTGACAAACCACTGACGGATAAAGACGTGTTTTTTATAAGCTCAACAGGTTATGGGCCCAGCTCAAAAGAAATCTGGATTAATCTCGGTCATCGGTGTAATTTCGCAAAGAAATATTACTATTTCGGTTTTGTTGAGGTAATTTCATTGTAGAGATTATTGAATTTCTTTGGTAAGCTTTTTTGCATTTTTTGTGATATGGATAACGACCTTCCAAGGATTGATAAACTGATCTCGAGTGACCAGTGGAGTACCTGGAAGTTTCAGGTAAAAATCCTACTCAACGCCAGCAATCTTTTTGGAGTAGTCAGCGGGGATGAAGTCTTGCCGGCTCAAGCGGAATCAGCGGGCCAATCGGATGTTGTCACATGGCTCACAAGAGACAGGAAAGCACAGAAAATTATTGCCAACACCATCGGACAGCAACCGCTCCTGCATATTCTTAATTGCACCACCTCAAAAGAAATGTAGGATAAACTAGCGTCAATCTACGAACAGAAATCCAAAGCAAGTGTGCACATGCTGCAGCAGAAATTTTATTGCTTTGGAAGAAGTGCTGAGGACGACATTACCACACATATTTCAAAGTTAGAAGCACTGGTGCAACAACTATAAGAAGCGGGAGGATTGGATTTTAGATTCAGGTGCCAGTCATCATATGACGTTTCATCTTGAGTGGATTAAAAATTACCAACAATTAAACAAAACAATGCCAGTAATAATTGGTAATGGTGAGAAGATATTGGCAATCGGAAAAGGTACTATAAACGTTCTTGCTTTTGATAACAGAAATTGGTCTGAAAAGCGCCTAGTAGATGTTTATTTTGTGTCGAAAATTAAAACTAATCTTTTCTCCTCAGGAAGTGCAATGGATAAACATTTTGAAATGGTCATAGACAACCGAAAATGCGAAATAATAAAAAATAATCGTACCATTGCAGTGGGAGTACGTTGCCGACGGCTCTACAAAATGATGTTTCGAGTGGTTATGGATGACACTACTGGGGTAACAAACATTGCCATGAAAGGTGAATCTGTTCAGTTGTGGCATGAGCGACTCGGGCATTTGAACATAAAGCAAGTACGATCTGTATTGAGAAAACATAATATTCCGTATATTGACAACAACTCGTTCTTTTGTGATGCTTGTATGTTTGGGAAACAAACGCGATTACCGTTCAACAACAGCATGTCCAAATCAAAATCTGTGGCCGAGTTAGTTCATACGGATGTATGTGGTCCCATGCAGCAAATTTCAGCAGGTGGCTCAAAATACTTCGTTCTTTTTAAACGACTTCTCGCATTATAGATCTGTGTTCTTCATTCGAGAAAAAAGTGAAGTGCCTAACATACTCAATAGTTTTTTGCATTCAGTGAAACTTGACACAAATTGTGGAGTGAAGACTCTACGCTCGGATAATGGACTCGAGTATAAAAACAAAGATGTGAGTGCAATTTTAAGACGCGAAAATATACGTCACCAAACTACTGTTCCATATAAACCTGAGCAAAATGGATGTGCAGAACGTGATATGAGATCTATTGTCGAGTTAGCGAGAACTATGTTACACGCAAAAGGCATGCATATTAAGTTATGGGCGGAAGCAATTAACACTGCCGTTTTTCTCATGAACAGATTTGGTCCAAGTCCCGAAAAAGGAAAAAGCCCCTACGAGCTGTGGCTGAAGAAGGAACCGTCTATTGAAAATCTAAGAGTGTTTGGAACCGAAGTTTTTGTGCATATCCCCAAGGAGAAACGTCAAAAATGGGATGCAAAATCGAAGCCTGGTTACTTCGTGGGATATCCTGAGAACCAGAAAGGCTATCGTGTTTGGTTGTCTAACAACAACAAGGTGGAGTATCGCGAAATATAGTGTTCAAAAACGAAACAATTATCCCTGAAGCTGCCTTAAAAAAGGATATGGAATTAGATATCAGCAGTCCGGATAGTGCAAATTACAAAGAAAAGTCAGCGAGTGATAAAAGCGTCGAAGATTTCGAATTCGAATCAGCGGAAAGCGATGGGGAGGGTGGTCAGGAAAAACAACTGTTAACGGAGACACAAGCCGAAGCACATAGTGATCAAGTACAGAATCTAGAGGAAGTGGGTTATCGGTCGAAACTTCGAAGTCACAAGAATACCCAATTTTCAGCCACATCAAGTGTTCTTTCGAACATGTTGGAAGACTATGCTTTCATCACCCAATGTCATGAGCCGAGGAACTGTCGGGAAGGTTTGGCTTCAAGTGCTGGTAGCCAATGGAAGGTGGCGATGCAGGAAGAAATTGACGCGCTGAAACGAAACCGAACATGGGAACTTGTCGATCTGCCAAGAGATAGAAAAGTGATTGATAACAAGTGGGTTTTTAAAGCCAAGCTATCAAAGAACAACAAAATCGACAGATACAAAGCAAGGCTTGTCGTCAGAGGCTTTACACAAAAAGAAGGCATGGATTACTCCGAAACATTTAGTCCTGTAGCAAGGTTCGCGTCCATAAGGACCATTCTCACAATTGCTGTGGCAGAGAATCTTCTTTTGAAGCAGTTCAACATTAAAACGGCTTTTCTGAACGGGGAACTAAAAGAAAAAATTTATATGTCGCAGCCTGAAGGTTTTAATGATGGCAGTGGTCGTGTGTGCTTGCTAAAGAAAAGCTTGTATGGTCTGAAACAAGCTTCAAGATGTTGGAATCTGAAATTTACTAAGCTTCTAAAAGAATTTAATTTTCGATCAAGTGCGGCTGATTCGTGTGTTTTTGTGCGCCAAGAGAATGATGATCTGATCATGATGGCATTATACATTGACGATGGACTCATTGCTGCAAGTGATAAGGGCATTGTTCTTCAGTTCTTACAATATTTAAAGAAACATTTTGAAATTAAGGTGTCCGACGCAGAATACTATTTGGGTCTTCAAATAGAACGCAGTTGTGGCGGTTATGTTCATTTAAATCAGTCAAGTTACTCGGAAAGGTTGCTGCAAAGGTTTAATATGTTTGAGTGTCATGCTTTGTGCACGCCTGCAGAAACATCGAGGGCCGTGGAAGTGGATTTTTCCAATATGGAGTGCAAGTTCCCGTTCCGAGAAGCTGTTGGAAGCTTAATGTACCTTGCTGTGGCGACCAGACCAGATATTTCGTATGCGGTTGGAGTTGTTTCTAGACATTTGGAGAACCCGTCTACAGAACATGTTTGTGCAGTGAAACGTATTCTAAAATATTTAAAGGGGACCACGAACTATGGTATATGCTTTAAGAACAACAAAGTTTAATATTGCTTCTTATAGCGATGCTTATTATGCTGGTGATGTGAAAACAAGGCGTTCAACAAGTGGATTCGTGTTTCTCATTCACGAAACACCTATATCTTGGGCTTCACAAAGGCAGAAGAGCGGCAGTTTGTCGACAACAGAAGCGGAGTACATTGCTGCATCCGAAGCAGTAAAGGATCTTATTTGGATCAAATAACTATTGCTGGACCTTTATCCGGGGAAATGTTTAACTGCAGACCTTTTCCTGGACAACCAAAGTGGTTTGAAGTTAATTAAAAATCCAGAATTCCATAAAAGAACAAAGCATGTGGACATTTGCTATCACTTCATCAGGGAAAAATTTAGAGAAGGTTGTTTTGATTTGAGTTATGTGCCTACACATGAACAATTGGCTGATATTTTAACAAAGCCGTTATCAAAAGTTAAATTTGAAATGTTTCGTACGAGATTGAATATTATATCAAAATTAATTCTTTGAGTTATGTATTTTGCTTAAAATTAACTTTCATGAATTATTTTGTTTGAGAATGGTTTTTTTAAAACTAAGCCTTGTAAGAAGAAATGTTAAAGAATGTTCTAAAATTAATAATAAGTGGGAGTGTTGTGATGTATGTATTAATTACTTTTACTCACCACTGTAGCCTCTTTTCTACCACATCCACTAATGTCACATCTAACCTCATTGTAACTATACATTTGTCATTCTGAATCTCTTAATAAAAACTCTCTTCTTGACAAACCACTGACGGATAAAGACGTGTTTTTTATAAGCTCAACAGTTTTGTTACGGTGGTATAAATCTTAAAAATAAATTCGACCTTTTAGACTTAAAAAATTATGTTTTTGGTTCCATGGAAGATCTGGCCCTGTTCAATCGTTGACAGGCATCGGCACCCTGGTGCCAGTAATCCACATCAAGCTGTCTCATGCCAAAAACTTGGTCTTTATGTAAAAGGGTCTAAAAGTGTTCAATTTTAAAAATTACAGTAAATGTCCAATAGGACAGGTATATAAAATACATGGAAAATAAGAAAAAATATATATCGGAGGTTCCGTCTTTCTCTTTTTCTCGAACCAGGAAGCTCGGATTCGCAAACCCTCATAGTAGGGGCAGATGTCCATGTGCTCGATGTTGCCAAGCCAGTACAGTCGACAGATTTTTACCTTGAGTAAAATTCACCACTTTTGCTGTTTACCAAGGAATTCCGTGTTTTTCCGCTGTTCCACTAACCTCATGTCACTCAGCAAATATTCATAACGATGTTTATCACGTTCAAGCATAATAGGCAGCTATAAAGTTAATTGCAGGCAGAGTAATGATAGGAAACTAATTACATCATTATTTTATTAGAAATTTATCGCTTAGCGTTTATGTCACGACATTAAACTGGAGTGAGGTACATTCAGGCCTCCATCTGAATAAACAAATTTTATTACGCGTGGCTAGGTAAATTACAGCGGTTAATAAAAGTGAAATGATTATATCTGTAGGACAATGTTCACGTATGTATTAGGAAGACATATAATGTTTTTTGACTGCGTGCGTTTAAATATTGACAAGTTTAAGAGGTCTTAAGCTTTGTTTATTTTTAATTTTCATCAATTCAATCCTCAGCCTTTTTCTTGACCTTCAATATTACTGTTATTTTTTCGAGATTTCCGTGCCTTTTCCAACAAAACGTCTTTCAATTTTCACTTCGTATTTACTATTGTAATCGTATTAAATACAATTTTTTTTTTGTTCTTTATCTTGAGAAACGCTGGACCGGTTGACAAACAAACTTGAACAGTGTGTTGGTCTAGTGTGCAGTGAGGTCGTCTATATTATCCCAGAACAACAGAACCCGTTTCTGTAATGGGAAGAAGTACTTATATCTGATAAAATTCTATCGACTTCTTTTTATTTGTATGTATTCAATGCCAAAATCAAATGTTATTAGTATATCTCTTTTGAATGTGGAGCGTATTTAGAATAGAATTTGTGTGGAATGCGATCGTATGGCTGAATGGACTCGTTTAGGTATGTTAAGCATGGTAAACAGCAAGATTAATTCATTCGTCTCGGTAGATATCGATGCGGTATGGTAACGTTTCTATTCATTTGTACACGCTACTCTTGAAAATGCGAATATTTTTTGCTGTGTACTAACAAAAATGTTATTTGTATGGTTTATTTTTTGTGCGAATTTTTTGATCTTTCATATGTTCATACTGCCGTTATGATTGTTTGTTTCATGTAATAAGCAAAAACGTATATATCATTAAGTTCCTATTTGAGGTCCTAAGATTAGAAATATCAATTTGAACATAAAAATATTAAATATCAAAGTATCACCTCAGCATCGAATGGCTGCCACCTGATCCAAGCAAAGATGGAGCAGTGACAGAGACAGTCTTTTACAGTGTCATCGTCTTCTTCACAGGCGTAGCTGACGATTTCGTCTCTAACGTAGTTACTTCAATTCTTTTTGGATTTTTGATGTATTTGCCATACTTTGTAGGCTTAAAATACCCTTGGTGCAGTTCTTTGCAACTGTTAAGGCGCGAGTTACATATAAAATTACCACATCGTTCCTTAGAAAAACAAAAGTGTCAGTTAACCAGCTGGAAACTACACCTCATGCTATTTTCAGTACCGGAATGTAAGTATAGCAACATTTCTTTCCCACGAAAATACAAAAGGTGCATTTCTCGCCAGGTAATGAGCGATACGAATTAGGTTAATAATAATAACAATAACAATATGGGTGGCGCCACAGTCCGAGATGGACCTGGGTCTAGCTTCTCACAACCACTCGTGTTTTACATCTTTTGAATCTTTTTGACTGGAAGACTGGAATACTCTTTGAACAATGTTAGTGACTCGAAAAAGGTGCAGCCTTGAATTATGAAATCGGGTAATTTGGGGATTCGAACGTGGCACCCTCTGCGTAGGAGTCGACGCTATTACCCACAACGCCGCGGCTATACACGTGATACGATTTGGGTTACCACTGCGATTAGCTGCAAGTTGTTAAACAATTTTCCGGAAAAGTTGAGTAGGCCTCGCTGGAACAGCGGATTTTCCTTAGGAACATTAATAATAATAATATGGGTGGCGCTACAGCCCGTAGAGGGCCAGGGCCTTGCTTCTCAGCAACCACTCGTGTTGTGCGTGCTATTATTCTCTCACGCGTGGCAGGGACCTACAGTTTAATGCCGACTCCGAACGGCCAAGTTGAGAAGCTTTTTCTAGACAGGAAATACTCTTTGAGCATTGTCAGTGACTCGAAAGAGGTGGAGTCGTGAACTATGATAGGTGGTAAATTCGGGTATCGAACCTGGCACCCTCTGCGTAGGAGTCGACGCACTTTTTTTTTTTTTTTTTTTTAGTGCAATTTTATTTGATTAATTCTATATTTCTTAATTGCTAGACAAAATTACTTAAAACTAGCTTAACTATCTTAAGAATTACAATTGTTCTTAATACTAACCTACTGACCCCATGCGGGTACTCTAAGCTAATCTAATCTATATTATAAATGTGCCTTTCGGCTTAATCTACGTTTTTTTTTTAGTCTTTAGTGACAATCTTTTATTTATTTATTGCTTTGCCAAGAAAACTTATAAAAAACTTGGCTAAACCTAACTACTTAACCTACCTTATACTAACTTACCCTAAAATAAAACTTAATACTATCTTAACTATGTCCGTAACAGTACGGACACGTGCACCAGGGCGTATATGTCGTGTATATGCATAACATATATAATTTATACGCCGTGATGCACCTTTTTTTTTGTTTTTGTTTCATGTATTTTATTTTATTTTTTTTTTTTTTTTTTGGATTTTATGTTTTATTATTTTTTTTTGGTTTTTTGTTTTATTATTATTATTTTTTTTTTTTTTTTTTTTTTTTTTTTTTTTTTCTCTCTTAAAGCTACCTTAAAAACTATGTAAGCTGGCCACTATGGTCAACTACCTGATCCTGTGGAAATGCTAGCGGTGGCGGAGGCTGGTTTTGGTGTAACCACCAGAAAAATTGCCGTTCTTTGGCAGACTCTTTCCTATCTCGAGCGGGGATCGCTCTACTGAACCGGAGGAGATCCTCGTGGGTGCGAACGACATCCGGTTCGTATTGAAGTCGCCTATCCACTGTTCGGCGTACGACATGGAAGATGATAGGACATCCTTGTGGATCCTGTATTAGGCCAATTGTGTCTAGATAGAGGAATGCTTCGGGAGGAATAAAGCCGTTAAGGCGCACCCTTTCATGGTACATACTATTGGGGTAGTAAGCCCCAAAGATCAGACTGTTGGAAGAGGTCATAGCTCGTGCAGTGTGCCTTCTGATTAGTTTAATTATAAAATTATCTACCCTATTCACGTTTGCCTCGTTGTACAGGACCTCGTTAGGGTAGTACTTCTTGTACTCAGACTCGGGTGTGCGATACAGACGGAGACAGCTCCTAAGACACTGCCTCTCGAACACCCTCATCTTTTCCATCTGGGAAGGACTCACGTTGAACCACAATGGACAACCGTACACCATAATAGGCCGTACTAGGGCCATGTAGCAGATTACCTTCACTCTGGTATCAAGTTGGCTGCTGAAAAACAACCTTCTTGCCGCAGCAAAGGCTTTTCTGGCTTTCGTCAGAGCAATATCTATATGTTTATCAAAATACAGATATTGATCCAGCCAAATGCCTAGATATCTGACTACACTTTTTACAGCTAACGGCCGACCATGCGGGTCAACTATGCCGAACTTACGCCAGTTTTGGCGCGTATCCCGCGATGCCCTGTCCAACGGGGTCCGGAAAAGACTAGTTTCGCATTTCTGGAAGTTGATAAGCAACTTCCAGTCGTCGCAAAATCGCTGGATTTTCTCGAAGTCACGCTGCAACAAGATGTTTATTACCTCGACCTTCGGACCTGATCTGTACGCAACTAGGTCGTCGGCGTACGCAATTAAGTGCGGCATGGAACCTATAAGATCTGCAGTGAATATGGAAAACAGGATCGGGGAACCAATGGCCCCCTGTTGCAGACCGTTTTTAATGTTAAAGACCGTAGTGGAAGTTACGTCACCATTTTTCACAACGAACTTTCTACCTGTTATCATGTCATAGACCATGTATAGCAATGGTTTACTTATGCCAAGCCTGACCAACTTGAGGAAGAGGCCCTCTAACCAAACGGTGTCGAACGCCTTCTCCAAGTCAATCAGGCAGGCACCCGTGCACTGATTTTTGTTTTTATTCCATTGTATGTCGGACACCAGTTTTGACGCGGCATTAATGGTATCATGCCCCGCTCGGAATCCGAACTGGTTGTCCGGTATGATTTTCTTTTCATCAGCCCATTGCTTCAGAACTCGAATGACTATCTTTTCAAAAACCTTGCTTATGCAGGGAAGTAGACTGATCGACCGAAGATTTGTCGGAATGGACTTATCTTTGTCCCGTTTAGGGATCGGTTGAACAACAGCTGTTTTCCAGTGCGTGGGGTAATGTGCATTACTCAGCGCATTGTTAAACAAGGTTGTGTATATTTGGACCGCTTCGGGGGGAAGATGTCGAAGCACAATGTTCGGTATTCCATCGATTCCCACTGACTTTTTTTTCTTCAGCGAGTGGAAGATACCCTGGAGATCGTCTTGAGAAATCAAGATGTGATTCCCATCATTGGCGACGGCACTATGTGCCATGTTCTCGTCATTGAACCTGGTGAAACCTGGATTCTCTGATCGCCATTGACTTATCTCATTGCGGAGATAGAAATGGTTTAGCAGAGCTCTGTTCTCCAGATCGTGATTCGGCCTACTAACCTCGTTGACCGTATACACTCTCTGGAACACTGCACCAATAGCTGTAACCTTCTCCTGGGGATCTTCCACCGCAAAGAAGTCATTGTCTAGCACTGCCTCATCCGGATCGATGCCAACTGAAGTCAGTAAGTGTTCGTTGTCTGTCGTCCTGGGAAGTCTTACGATTTGAATGTCGTTTTGATCTTTCCTCCGAAATATTTTATTTACTTGCGGGAACATACCCGGGTTGTTGGATCGTACAGCCCGGATTTTGTTGCTCCAGTGCAAGCTTATAGCCAAGCTATAGTTTATTCGTATTAACTGTTGGAGGTTCTTGATCTCCGACTTCAATGCTCTGACTTCCGCGTTTTGCGGATCTGTAAAACGCCTGTGCAAGAGTTTGAGTCTTGACAGCAGCCTACTTTTGTGCACGTGAAGTGCGTCGATGGTAGCATTTCGATAAACATCGCTGTTGTCGATTTGAACTACCTTCGGAATTGTTTTGTCCATCGTATGTTTGATTACGTCGTCCATTTGTATGAGGTACCTGTCAACCTCTTCGTTCGTCAGGTTTCTGTTTGTCGGCGGATTGATCCCACTCGAACGTAGTTCTGTGGATAAAGTCCTGGAGAAGCGTGGCCAGCGGGCCTTATTATAATTATAAGGGTGCCTCTGGACATACTCTTCCAGTCCTTCCACCTCGTTCGGGAGCTGAATAACTGCGAAGAGCCCGCAGTGATCACTCTCGTACTCAACAGCAGTTAGACAGTTCCGTGTGCGTCTTTCCACGTCTAGTATAGTCAGTCGTTTGTCTATCAGCATCAGATCCAGATAGGACCCGCTTCTGGGATACGATGGCCTATCGGTTGCTAGCAAATCTAGCTTGAACTCAACATTGTGTTCTCCCAACCAGTTATACAATGAGGTCCCCCTGGTGTTATGCACCACATTGCCCCACTCTATATGCCTCGAGTTCAAGTCCCCGGCTACGATATAGTGGTTCTCCTCCGAGCTCAGTCGAAGGCTAGTGAAAAGAGTATCGAGCTCTGAAATGAAATATTGGTTGATGCGTGACTTGTCAGTCGCATAGATAGCGATCACATATAGCCGCTTACCACCCCGAAGGGGGATGCGTGCGATACACGTTTCTATGGCCTGGAATCTCCGCACTTCACCGCTATACACGACCTTATGACAAAGGCCTTTTTTTTATTAAGAGCGCGACTCCAGCAGCTAGGTAGCTTCGATCTCTTCGAATAATATTGTAATTTTTGTACCTGAGTGGGTGCGTCTGGCTTAGCTTATTTTCGCAAACCATCAACACATCAGGATTATGGGTCTGCAACAAGTTACCGAAATTTAATTGACGTTCAGGGCGGATCAGTGAATTCACATTCACTGCTAGAATTTTCAGGTTGCAGGCTGCCTGCGCAGCCATTATACCGATGTTGCGTTTGGCTCTCCAAACAGCGTCGAATAGATGAGGTCTATTCGCGCTGCTTGTTCTTGTAACTGGTTTTGGAATTGAGTTTGGAGTTGAGCGATCTGCCTCTGGATTGAGAGCAGGATCGTTTGCACATCCAAATTTGCTTCTGGTTGCCTGGCCACAGGGACCTGGGTAACTTTCGGCACTGTCTGTTGAACCGGTCGCCCAGCCGATGCCACTTGGGCATAGGAGACTGCCGGTGTAACAGTGGTAGCTGGAGCACGGGGCACTGGCCTCGCTTCTACCATTTTTCCATTACGTTTGGCCTGTATAATTTTCCTCATTTCTTGGACCTTAGGACATCCCCGATAGTTTGCAGGGTGTCCGCTGGTCTTACAGAGCACGCACATCAGTTTGCTCCTGTCCTCGACCTTATCGGTCCCTAAAGGACATTCCCCGCGATTGTGGGTTCCTGCGCATTTGACACAGCGAGACTGCATATTGCAGTTCGCCGCGGCATGCCCAAACCTCTGACAACGAACACACTGGAGCGTGTTCTTTGTCTTTTTTATTGTTTCCCATGTAACAGACAGAGTGCCTAAATGGGTAATTTTTTTTAGGCTCTCTAGTTTGCTGTCTGGGGTGACCTGAACTAGGAAGAAAGGAAGTTTCCTATTCTCCCTTCTCGATGCCGCAGTGATGAAGGGCTTAACCCCTACGACCTGGACATCGTCGCTCTGCGCTTGGCGCAGAATAGCGAGGATCTCATCGGGATCAGTGTCGGGATCCACGTCCTTAAGGAGCATGGTCTGCACCTTTTCCCCTTTCGGAGTGTACGAGAAAAACTCAGCCTCCGACACCGCTAACCTTTCTTTGACTACGTGATAGTCTGCCATTGATAAGCAATGGACAGATACCTGTAGTGGACCCTTATACTTAATGAAATATGACTCTTTTGTGGCCAACTTACACAGTATGTCAACGTCCTTCGTCTCCAGTCCGAAGACGTTGATTGGAGGGCATCTCTCCGTTTTGGCTGGCTGCTTCTGTTGCGGTTGCTTCTGCTGTGCCTTCTTCTTCTGATGTTGTTGTTGTTGTTGCTGCTGCTTTGGCTGCTGCTGTTGTTGTTGCTGCTGCTTCTTTGGCTGCTGCTGTTGTTGTTGCTGCTGCTTTGGCTGCTGCTGTTGTTGTTGCTGCTTTTTTGGCTGCTGCTGTTGTTGCTGCTGTTGCTGCTGTTTTTGTAGCTGCTGTTGTTGTTGTGCAGCCTCTTTGGCTGCTCTCCTGGCCCTTAATTTAGTTTGGAGGGCTTGGATGTGGGCGTCCAGCTCCTCCCTCTCTCGCTGGCTCTTTTCCAGCTGCTCCCGGTCCTCTTCATCTTCGTCCTCCGATTCAGAGGACGTTAGAGTGTGGAAGGGGTTCTCTTTCCCGCTGTAGGAGAATCTCCCCTCCCCTTCAGTCGACTCGTATTCTACGTCGTCGACCATTCTGGATGTTGCTGCTTTTGTTGTCGCTGCAATTGTTGTTGTTGTTACTGCTGCTGTTTTGTTTGCGTCACCTGATCCAAGGCTGGAACGGCGCTTTATTAGATTGGGTTGCGGCTGGAGCTTCTTCCTCCTCTTCTTCCCCCCCTCTTCATTTGTTGTCTGGTGGTCCGATTTCAAAGCCACCGGTACAACATCACCCGATTTTATGAGCTCGGGTCGCTCCACTGGCTCCATTTCACTTTTGTTTCACACTATGTGTCTTTATTTATTTTAATTTAAAAAAAAGAAAGATTCCACTTTTTCCGGTATTTGAACCCGGCACCACGAAGTCACCGGCGATCACTCTACCGCGACGCTATCGGGTCTTGCAATTTTTTGCACCACTTTTCACACTTGAACTGTCTATGTTCGCACTAAGCCGAAACACGTCTGCACTTGGTGGAGGTCTGTGAACGACTGAGTCGACGCACTTACCCACTACGCCACGGCGACCACCTTAGGAACATTAGATTAAATAAAAATATATTAAATAAAGCGAGTGTTTTATTGAGTAATATTATTATTCACGTGGTGTTATCGTGAACGGTAGCTAGATAACCAACAAAGAAAACAGACAACCAATACCAGTGAAAGACAAATAATGAAAAAATATGGAAGTAGATAAAAACTACCTAGTCGCATAAAAAAGGATGAATAATTTTCCATCAAATGTCAGATATTAAAACAAAGTAAAATGGAAGGAAATATGAGGTAGGGATCAGTTGCTTTGAGAGAAAAATGCTCTCGCTCTAAAAAGTGCGAAACAAAATTCAGCTACATATGTTGCTGAACTAAGGTTTAATCCTTTCCTTACAAAGGTTTAACACTTTAATGCCAACCAACGCCTCTAGGCGAGGTATACGTTTTCAAGTGTTAAGAGGTTCACGGTGTATTTCTTTTCACAACTTTAAAAGCTCTATCTCTAGTTTAAGCCTTACACTTTTACTTCATTGGTGTAGTGCGTTTTGTTGCTAAGCCAAGTTGGTTTAAAGTCGAACCACTTGGACGGAATCAAAAATTTTTGAGCAGACAATATTTTTCAAAAACATAGCGTCTGAGGCAACTCATAAATACGCAGCACATTCTCGATGAATCTGCTCTATGTCTTTGTCGATATTCGGCAAACACACGTAACTGCATGATAGAGCTTTCATACGTACGATTCCCGGACTGCAGGTGCTTATGGCCTTGTATCTGTAACGAGAGGAGAATTATTATTTTGTTTTGTAATAATATACAACCCTGCATTTCACTCAGTGTCTTTCGTCTGTTGTAAATTATTTTAAGACTTACATCATTTATTTGTGTTGGCCATGACGTTCGAATATTATTTCTTACAGCTTTTTTAAGGCGATAGAGTTCCGTTTGTTTCTTCACGGACGAGAATGTTACCGGTAATTCTCCAAATGTGGGTGATAAAATTCAAATCAACTTCCACATGAGCTGACGTCGATAGAATTTTATGTAGCTGTGATGATAAACTCTTCATATTCATCTAAAGCTTAACGATTTATTAATCTAATATGTAGAAGAGTGAGTGCCCATCGTTGCAGTCTATGTAGTAAGTGCGGTGTAAACAGGTATATGTTTTTTAACCGAAAAGCTGTTGCTGATCTCTCCGAAGTATGAATCTTCTTCCAGTTCTAGTTAAAACACGTGATTCAATTGCGGAACCAACTGTAAATCTATGCATTATAACGCCTGCAGTACCATCATCTCCAGCCACTATAATCTCTTTGCTGGGGTGAAAGTGCGCCAGAAGGAGTTCGGATTGCCAATATACCTTCGCCAAGAAAGAGGCAATACGGAATTCCACTGACTACCAAAACCTAACATCTTTCACTAGCATTTTATTCAATAGGGCACGAATTTCATGCATTATTGGTATTGAACTTTTGTACAACTATAAAAGAGCAAATTTTTCTGTTTGTCCACAAAAAGCAAGTAGGTACCTAACCTTATCCCAACAATATATAAGTTAAATAAAACGAAGTACTTCGTGTCCGATAAAGCTCCACGTTGTTAAGTAAACGAATCTAGTCGATGAATGGATCGGAAACGAACGAAAGAACTTCGTTTTATTTAACTTATACATCAATCGATATGTCGTGAGAAGCGGTATTACTTAGGATTGTTTTTAGTATCCTGTGTCCAATATCCGGCCTTTGAATACATATTACATGATTTAAGCCGATATTTGTGCTGAATGTTTTAAGGGAGACATTTGAATTTGACTTTTACGCTAAGGCACTATTGCACTTACTGGGACATAATAAATAACAGTCAAAACGAATATTTTTGTATAGAGAAAATAACATTGTAATAAAAAAAAACACATTTTTGGAACAAAAGCAAAACACTACATTTATCATTACAAAATCAGAAAACCACAAGAGAATGGATACATACAAAAGAAAGCGTTTTTTTCAAAAGAAATCGAATCTCCCGGATTCTCTCTGAATTCATCGCCGCCATAGGTTTTTTACATCAGTATCAGCTTCTTTGATGGCTTCTAGACAACGCCTCCAATCTTCCTCGACTGTTTGCGCAGGCGTCGATGAAGAGAGAGATTCCGGGAAATTCGATCGGCAAAGATCCTAGCAGTCCGTTGCGATTGTAGCTTTCCGACGTCAACTCCGTTCATCTCTTGATATTCGAGTCCTTACTTTGGCTACAACAGGGAAATGGTCCGAGTCGTTGTTGGCTCCTTGGGATAGTTCGGACATGAAGAATGCTGGAGGAGTGATTGACGTCGATCGCAAAGTGATCAATCTGGATGGCGGTTGATTTATAAGTAGACCGCCAGCTACCTTTATGGACGTTGAATATGGGAAATGCGAGCTAGCTACAGGCTGTGTTTCCCGATGACTTTGGCAAACCCCAGTTTTGCATTGAAATCTCCTAGAACGATCTTAGTGTCGAAGCTGGGGCACTGACCGTAAGTTTTGCTAGAAGATCATAAAAGTCATCCCTGCTATTGTCATCTTTGTCCTCTGGCGGGACGTGGACGCAAATCAATCTGATGTTCCCGAATTTAGCCTTGGTGCGGATTGTTATGAGGCGTTCACTTTTACAGACAAGACTCTTTTGCCTAAGTCTGCTTCGAACAACAAATCCACATCCAAATAAGCGTCCATTCCAGCGCATCTGCGGTGATGTCTGCTTTGTATCGGATCTAACATTCGTGCAGAATAGAAAATCGTTGTCCTTGTTTCGTTCGCTGGGATCGTCAAGATTCATTCCGTCCGTATCCGAGGCAGTTGGTTGTCTCTGAACCATAAAATCTATACGTGGTGAGGGAGTTAACCTCACTCACAGCTCCCAACTGGGAGCCCCGGCCTTATTCTTTCATCCTCGGATGAAGGGTCCGGGTTTATCCGGTGTCGGTAACCTCGCTAAGGCTGTGAGCGCCGCCGTTGTCCTTAAAGCCGCCAACGTCCCACGGGAGTTGGTTACCCCATCTTCGATCGAAGGTGCTCGGCTCCCAGATTTCACTAAGTGGAGGTGAGAGTAGAAATTCGTTGATGGAGGCTAAGTGCAGACGGTTGTGCCTGCATGAGATGGCGTCAACGTTCATCAACGCTTTGAATCTTCTAAGTATATATGTATGCGAAATTAAGCAAATGTCAAAATCCAGTTGTTTTTTTTTCATTGAACAAATAAACAGAAATAGGCAATTTTATCTTTAATTACATTCATACATATGTATTATAGGGGTGATCACTTTGCCGAAGACAATGAAATCTTAGCATCTGATTTTTGCCTCGCTTTTGCGCTGCCTCTTGGAGTTTTGAACAGTCCCTTCTTCTAGATTTTCAAGTGGGGTACCAATGTGATTGTAGCTATCAATCTCCTGATTATGCAAATCAGGATCATGGTTACTACTACAACGCAGCTTGTAATGAAATACTTGGCCTCTAATAGTTTCAACACTTGCAAAGAATTCAACTTCCGAAATTTGTTTTTCAGCATTCCAAATGCTAGTTCAATGCATACTCTTGTAGCAACTTGCAGTTAGATGTAATCCTGAAAACTGTTTGCAATCTCAAAAAGCGACAGATTTTTAGGTATACGCCGTTGGAAATTTATATAAACTGGGAATAGTTTTCTGGAAACCTATCATTTCCTTTTTTCTAAATATGAGTATTGATACCATCCAATAAAGAGTTGAGAGTTACATTCAAAATGTTCATTGTTATTTTTCAAAGCAAGAAAGCGAATAATATTTTAGTATACTTTTGGCGTTTCCGAATAGGCTTCGGCAAAATACTTTCTACTTGTACTCTCATACTATCATCATATATTGTCTTCATTCATACAAAAACACCTTTTTTTACTTACAAACTTTTCAAATCTGGCATCCCTAACTATACATACCCGCATGCAGAATTAATACACATGCTATAATTAGTAATGTAGATTTGTATTTCTTGTCAGATGACATTTTGCAATCCTTAGGAAAAGTAAGCAGACTACAGTTTAAAATCAGTCAGTAATTGAAGTAACCAATCGCATAAATAACAAATCTATATACAGTATAAATACGATATACGCAACCCTCCATTCGCGCAACTCCTCGATTTTCGCAACACTAAAATATTCAATTTCTTTTGAAAAAAACGCTTTCTTTTGTATGTATCCATTCTCTTTTGGTTTTCTGATTTTGTAATGATGAATGTAATGATTTGCTTTCGTTCCAAAAATGTGTTTTTTTTTTATCACAATGTCATTTTCTCTATACAAAAATATTCGTTTTGACTATTACCTCTTATTGGAAAAATGTGTCTCAGTAAGTGCAATAGTGCCTTAGCGTAAAAGTCCAATGCAAATGTCTCCCTTAATACATTCAGAAATGTGTGTTACTATGTAATTGCGTTTGACATAGGCAAAGCCCAGCTAAATATACGGAAGAGAACACGACACAACAGGTCACGTAACAACTCACACACTACTTCAAACCGGAGTGGAAGGGAAGTAAGCAGTGTGTGAGTGCAGTGTTGCCATATGTTATGAGCGAAATTCCCCTTCACCGACTTCGAAATTCCCCTTTTTTCCTGATGAGTTTTCCCATGAATTCCCCACAGTAATTTATCTTTGAATTACGCTGGTGTCACGGAAATGTTTCAATTTTGCATCTCTCTGATTATATATATATAAACAAAAATTCTACTAATATAAAACCAATGAAAAATAGCAAATTTTTAAATCCAAATCGAGACAAGATCAATTTCGTTTATCAAATGTTCTTATGCTAGAAATAGCTTTATTGTAGACAAAAGTTGTTCTATGCTCTATATATGCTCTATCTATGGAAAAGTATATTTCCCACCTGAAGATATCTTTGGGAAGTATAAGTATTTCTAATCGAAACCAATTGTGGAGCATTTGTAGGATAATTAATTATGCCGCGAATAAACATGTCAGAAGCTGCCTTCCGCCGGAAAGTTAAATTGACTATTTAAAGTAAGCTTGATTAACTCGGTCTTAGCGGTTATCATAGTTGCATTAAATTTACATGATAAGCCAGATTGTTCCAAAAAACGAGATTTCAGTCAACCATATTCAAAAAGATGTGGGAAACAGCATTTTGGCAACAATACGTAATATAGCCTATCAGTACTATTTTTATGGATTACCCATAATTTCCACCCCATCTCTGCCCTTAAGTTCTGGAAGTTTTTTTAAGAAAAATATTCTGATTTTCGACAAGTATGCCGTGAGCATATGCATTTGATATGCATTTGATTTATACGAAAAAAAAAAACGTTTATAAACTTGTTCAAAGTATAAAAGTTCTGTAATAGAAACACTCTTTAAATTCATTAGAAAGTCCGAAGAACAAAACATATGAACTATGAACAGCAAAACTAAAAATTGCATTGAAAATTTTACAGCGGGATCAATTAGTTTTAACATGTTTCTTCAAATAAATTAGTTCGATTTTATTTGAGTTTCCCCATATTTTGTTCTACCATATTTTATATTCTCCTTTTGCCAAATTTCATACCGTCAAACAATCGTTCGCAATCAAATAATAGTTTTTAAACCAACACTTATCTGCATAGCGAATTCCTTCACAAAATGAAGCCGGACTTTTGAGTGCTCTGTAACTTTTCGACTTGTATTATTGTCGAATCATACGACTTCAGTGTGCGTGGTGACGCCTTCAACAAGTGCCAAATCATGTTTTTCATTCGCTGGCCAAATCTGTGAGTGTTAGCTTAAGGTCCTTTTTATCAGCTTCCAAATTCGACCGCAATGTCGTTCGAACATCAAAGTCATAGATTTGTATTATGTTATTTTGTAGCTTTCCAAATGCTTGTTAACAATACCTGCATAAATTTGAAAATCGAAAATCGCAATTTTAAACAGTTGTAGCGAGTTGCAAATAAAGATGCCTTCTTTATTTGCCGAGATATATCTTGGTACGATTATATCAGCTTACCGATTGTATGTGGTAATAATAGCCATACTTTTGCTGACTCTTCAAACACTTTGCCATCTTCTTCGAACACATCCTCATGGCGGCTATACCATTCGCGAAAAGTATTACCAATCCGGGTCATAGCTAAAAGTGCTTATACCATCTGTCAAAATGAATTAGTTAGTGAACTGGCTTTATATTATAATACATGTAGCTATTCTTCAATTTAAATTTTTTATTAGCTGTTTACTTTAACAGCTTACAAACTACCCTAAAAATTACCCTAGGCTATGTATGTTAGGTTAGGTAGGGGGGGCTGCTAGTGAATTCGCCGACGCACTTACACCATGTTGGTCTATTGTGATACTCCCAGTCAGACTGCTACCACCGATTGACCATTCCAGTGATAGTGCCGTTAATTTGATCCCAACGCAAATGGTAACTGAACCTGATTTGAAAACCAGATAAAAGGGTATTAACTTTGTTTTCACTGGAATTCGAACCCCACTGACCAAGGGTAGGCTCTTAATCCACAGAGCCATCTACTTGTTCATGTAGGTCAGCCATAGGTTGCCGCTCATAGATTTACATCGCTGCAATCTCGAACATTTCTCCCTGATAGCGCCATACTGAACCGGAGGAGACACGTACACGTTTCGCTCCTCTTGCCAACAAGCCTCTTATTTTCTGCGCTGAAGGGGGCCTAAAGGAACTATTATTTCGACAAATACTCGAAAAACTAAGCACGAAACAAAAAACATGCACAAATGTTGATAGTCACCAATTAACATATCATTCTAGATCTTCCTATCCGTCCTTAAACTGAATTTCGTTAAATATTGCAAACCGCTAACTATTGAACTAATAATAACCTGTAAATGCTTAACCTTCTGGTACAGAACTCCAGGTTGACATTCGTGCTGTATTTGTGGTTACTTCACCCAAAATCATTCAATGCAATAGCCTCATCAGTCACAGATCAGGGTGGGTGGCACTGTTACAACGTTCGATTGTTTTCCTGTATAATCATTCGCGAACGCTGTATTGTCTGCGGTTTCACGGATTCTGTGATAAAGATATACAGATATAACCAAATGGATGATGATGCGTGACATAGAAAGCTTAAATTTCTTACCAACATTTGGTTTATATACTGTTGCCGTACATAGTGATACGCATTAGGGCTTCACATGAATTCAAATATAGTTTTTAACATTATTTTTAAAGGCGAGTGAATCTGAGTTGCATTTAAGCTCTATCAAATAGTATCAACTGCTGACTGAGCCCTTGTAGCTATAATTTCCATTAAATTATATTGGATTATATAGGTAGTGTAACGAGCACTTTCTTTTGCATTTCATTTTCCATTTATTTCATATTTTTGTATTGTATGTAACAACCGTTATAATTCGTTATAATGTTGCGTATAAAACAGCGACACGAACAGGTCCCCGAAGTCGGTGTCAAGCAAGTTTTGAGTGCACTCAAATAAATAATAAATTTTGAGCTTTGAAACCTATAGTTGGACTAAGTGCTCATAGGGTGTTCAGTAAAAAGGTTGAAAATTTACTTGGTCAAATAGTTGTACATTTAAAGTTGAACCAACAAAATTTGAGGGAATGAAAGCATCGCTTGTAACGTAAATCGTCTCGCGCTAGTGTTTCGACGATAGTTTCGCTTCATGTAAGTATAAAAACTGATGGCGTTAGTAAAATATCGTTTTGCCTGCTTCGCGTATAATGAAAACTGTACGATACTATCGTCTCGACGACTGATTTTTGACGAAACATATTTCAGTATGGTTTTCCTTTTATTGAACATAAATTTGTAAACATATGTTATTCTACACAAACAATTCAGAATTGATAGTTACTTCCAAAGCTAAGCAATGAGAGCCCTGGATTCTTTAGAAAACAACTCTAAAAGAATGGAGCTGTATAGGCCACTCTCCATCAGAATATCCAAATATTTCTACAATAGAGCATGCAGTATCTCATTTAGGCATCTAATGACTTTCGGACAATTTGTGTTCGTAACAAGACAAGACGTACCAATTTTTTTTAAATGTTCTTTTATTTATTTATTTTATCACTAACGTATTGATCAGGCATACGACCCATGGAGGCTTTGAGCCTGGGCAATTGCTGCCTCTTATTGGTGACGGCCATGGGCAGCCAGACCAAGCTGTCTTACATCGGCGATTACTTGGCCTTCATACCGAAGGTATGATGGTCTTCTTCTTATGGTCTCCTTCTGGTTCTCCTTCTCGAACCAGGACGATCAGATTCGAAGACCCTCTTAGCTGGAGCAACGTGGGCACTGCAGTCAACGGATTTTTGCCTTCCGGACTACATCCACATCCTGGTACAGCTCGTAGAGTTCGCTGTTGTGTCTTCTCCTCTGTTCACCTTCCTCGCAGACGCGACCATGCATCCGACGTAGAATATTTCTTTCGAAGATGCCAAGAATCAGCTCCGCAGTTTCGCTTAGTGTCCAGCTTTCGGTTCCATACAACTGGACTGGCAAAATAAGAGTTTTGAAGAGCATGATCTTGGTCCTTCTGGTTCTCCTGGTTTTCAGCCCAGTTGTTTCGACAAACCGAAGTAACATCGGTTGGCAAGGGTGATTCTTCGTCGGATCTCCACTGAGATGTCAGTCAGTGTCTAATGTAGACTTTAGTTGCTGCAAGAGGTATGATCGCCTTTTATGTGGATGGGGCATATAGTCGTCGAGAATGCTTTTGCCTTCCCAAATTCTGGAGACAATCAGGTATATGCTCTTAACCAGAACATCGCCCCGGCCTTGAAAAGCTCCGATAGAAAGGCATCAGATAATTTTATAAAACCCCCGAATTTTCTGTTTGTCCCTGCATTCTTCAGGCGTAAAAGCTTTTTCTCCTCCCTTCTTCTAGCCTGGAACTCATCCTGCGCTGCTCTAGTTTTTCGCTAGAGCTTCGTCGGTTGAGCGTTTCTTTTGATCGCACTCGCCATCATACCACGGGTTTACTGACGGAGGTAGTAGGTAGCCTAAATTGTTTTCAGCCTACTACTAGTAGGCATACCGGAGAGTCTCTTAAGTAATTGCCAATGTTGGTAATCCTATTTGTTGGGTGATGCAGCTATCTGACATTGCACAGTCGAGCTCTGAATCTTGCTGCAACGAGGAAATGATCAGAGTCGACGTCTACCCCCCCTGAATATTTACACTTCCAAGATATTTATTTATTTATTTATTTCATCAATGGATGTATAATCTTTTAACTACAATTAATTATTACTGATATTGTTAAAAGTATTCAATACAATTCATATTTTTATTCCTTTGAAGGTCGACTTCATGATAAATTGAGTTAAATAGTAATTAACAACGGTTTATGGGGTCGTTTAAGCCATAATTCGTTCTAAGATATGGAATAAATAAGATAACATTACTATTTCTTAGGTATCTCTCTGGGACATAAAGAGGCATAAGAGTTAGTAAATCCAGGGACTTAATACTACCATTGTGTAAATCCTTAATAAAAAGAACGCTATGAGCTTGTCTTCGACTTTCTAAAGTTTTTAGATCATTCAGTCCATCTCAGTTTTCTTAATGCAAAGCGCGTGAATCTTTTCTGGATGTTTTCAACCCTGTTAAATGAATTATGATAAAAAGGAAACCAAATAACGCTGCAGTATTCTAGTATGGGGATTACTAATGAAAAATAAAGGGTTTTTAGGGTAAACATAATTAAAAGCTAGCGTATTCCGGTTCAGAAAGCCTAGCTAGGAATTTGATTTAGATATTATATAATGCAAATGTGCTGCGAAAGACAGCTTTGAATCAAATATAACACCTAGATCTTTAATTTCACTTACTAATAAAAGTTTTTCGTTACCAAGACTATAATCAAACGGAGTTCGTGATAATGATCGGAAAGCACTAAAAATCATACACTTGGAAATATTTTAACCCAGATGGTTGTAGGTGCACCATTCAAAGAATGAATTTATGTTTTTCTGAAAACTTAAGCAATCAATAATTGTAGAAATTTCCGAAAATATTTTCATATCATCTGCGAACATTAGACAATTAGAAAACTGCAAGGAGTACGGGATGTCATTGAAAAAAAGATTGAAAAGGAGAGGCCCCAAATGACTGCCTGACAGACCCGACAGAACTTCTATAAAGAAAGATTGCGCGCCTTCAATTTTGACAATTTGTTGACGATTCGACAAGTAGGATTTTAGCCATTCAAGAAAATTAATTTTAAATCCCATTTTTCTCAGCTTTTCAACTAAAAGTTTATGATGAACTCTATCGAAAGCTTTAACGAAATCTGTTTAAAGAACATCAACCTGCATTCCATTTTCTAAAGTAGAAATACAAAAATTAGTGAATAGGCATAAATTCCTTGCAGTGGAGCGACCATTAACAAATTCATGCTGTCTTGAAGTTAAAATTTCTTTTGTCGCAAAGTTGAGTCTATCAAAAACTAACTTTTCAAATAGCTCAGGAATTGCTGAATGTTTTGAGACATGCCTATAATTCTTAAATAAATGGTTTCCGCACCTCTAGAAAGACACCACTAAGAAGTGATGCATTGAAAATTATTTTTAACGCTTTAAAAAGCGAATCAACGCATTTGGATACTAAAAGAGGTGACATCGAATCAATCCCAGCCTTAATATTTGAATCAAGCTGAGTTAAACCATTATGGACTTCTTGGTCCGAAAGAGAAAAAATATCGAAGTCTATTACCGAAGTAAGACCAGTATAAAGGTGGATGCCTTGCGCCAATGAGCACATGGTCGAATTGGTTGGCGGTTCGACCGTACGGAGATCGCCAGGTTGCTGTGTGGATTCTTTTGCAAGGAAACCTCGTGCTGCTTATGCCCAAATTACGTGCTGCCGCAAAGTCTCTGAGTCGGAAGCCATTATCTGATGTCGTGTCGTGGAGGCTGTACTTTCCGATAACTCCGCCAAGGATGATTTCCTTATCGATGTTGGCATTGAAGTCTCCCAGCACAATTCTTACATCGTACCTCGGACAGGCTTCGTTGGCACCATCAAAGAGGTCATAATAGTCCTCTTTGACAGAGTCTTCAGCCTCGCTGGTAGGAGCGTGTGCACATATGAGGATGATATAATGTTGTTGTAAAATCTGCCTTAGATCACCTATCGGATTAAGGTCGATGGTCTTCGACCTTAACCCTTTCCCTCTTTCCCACAACGAATCCGCATCCAGATACACTTAGTGACAAAAGTCTAAGTACACTAGAAGTTCGAGTCAATATACGAGTTATTCTCTAGTAAAACACAGTAAAATTCAAAAAAGTAAATATGGTTCGCTTTATTATTCGATCAACTCTGAACGTAAACACTTATTCTGTAACAAAAAAAAGTTAAAAAAAAAATAGAAAACAACTTATTTTCCCGTAAATCTACCTTCGGCCCGTGCTGTGTCTTGACCCAGGACACATAAGGCATTAGTAATCCCTTGAGCACAATCATAAAAAAAAAAAAACGAAACGCTGGGAAGTTTCCACTGAACTGCAGAAACTGATAATAAAACATAAAAGCTGAGTTGCTGGAGGAAACGGGTAAATCTTGTGATGCAAGTACTGTTCGGAGAGTTCTCAAAAGAAAAGGTTTTCGGAGTAAATTGGTCAGAAAAAAACCCTTTATTAGCGAATAGAAAAAAAGGTAACACTTCCCTAAATTCCACCAAAATCATGCAAATGAGTTATGGCGAAAGGTTATATTCAGCGATGAGTGTAAATTTAATATTTACAACATTGAGAGTATGGTGTAAGCCCAATGCTGGAAAAATCAAACACCGTTGGTACAGTGAAGCATGGAGGTGAAAGCGTTCTCGTATGGGCTTGTATGTCAGAGGCGACGGTTGGAAACCTAGTATTTATTGACTCCATAATGGATAAATTCGTATACTTGAATATTCTTAAGAATAACCTAAAGCAGAGTGCTGAAAAACTATGATTGGGGGAGTCGTTTGTCTTTCAACAAGACAACGACCCCAAACATACCTCATTTTACAATTGAAAACACCTCCCCAATCTCCTGATATGAACCCTATAGAGAGCTTATGGGTGGAATTAAAGCGGTTCTCTCAAGGAAAGAACCATTACAAACAGGCAAAGTTTCTTGTAGAAAGAGGAAGAATGGGCCAAAATTGATCCCTCAGTTACCAAAAAATTGGTCGAATCAAAAAGAAATTCAACGCCTTATTAACAGCCATTCTATTTTTTTTAATTCACATTATAATCTTTAAGTGTACGTAGACCTTTGTCATCCTGGTTTTACTTAGATTTCCGGGAAAATATGTTGTTTTCTAGTTTTTAACTTTTTTGGTTACGGAATAAATGTTTACGTTTTTAGTTGATCGAATAATAAAGCGAACCATATTTACTTTTTTGAATGTTACTGTCTTTTACTAGAGAATAACTCGTTTATTGACTCGAACTCCTAGTGTACGTAGACTTTTGTCACTAAGTGTATGTGTAACGTTTTGTGACAGCTGTAATATAATGAAATTACAAACTAGGTTGGAAACTAAATTCTTTATTTAATTTTAAGAAAACACAAAAACAACTTATATTCTATAGGAGCAACCTCTCGACTTTACACTTCGATCTGAACTGAGAATTCTTACAGAACTAATCTTAAATTATACCTCGTAGACAAAGAATCATAAAAGGGATGTGTAGTTGCATAAAGCATAGAATGCTATATTGTTTACGCATGTGGCTGCGCAGTCCGATAATGGTTAAAGTGCGTGTGCATAAGCAAAGCGGAGACTTTATTGCCCGTGTCGATATTCTTAAGTACGGTCCAAGTTGACGCAATTAAATGCCGAATATTTATGTGGAAGCAAATTAAAAGACATGAACTCTTTCAATGGGTTCTTTGTCATGAACTATTTCAATGAGTTCTTTATCGGTTTGGTTGGATATGTCACTGTATAGGTCGCACTCTTTCTTTTTCATTATCTCTTGTCCTATTTTTTGGATCGCAGTAATGCCCGCCTTGTACTGTGTGAGGATATTTTCTAGTTTATAAGCGGAGTATGGAATCTAGAGTGTTTTTACATGTTCGTCCTTTTTCGTGCCGTGCTATCTTCGTTGTGAGTCAGTCAATTGCTCCTAGACTGCTTGCTCTCTCTTAACAATTCTTTTTTTTATGTGCCCTCTGCACAGCCGCTAGGAGATCGCTGCATATCAATTAAAATTAACTTATTTTACTTTTCATAAAAAATTATTTTTTATTCGAACTGGCAGCGACTCTGCCTACTTCACAATTGAACTTATAATGTTTCTAATTTCTACCTTAAATACTAACTTATTGCTGGAAATGCATTTTCGACATTCGTACTATTGGATCCGATCGATAGTAGGTTGAACGCAGACCGTGGGAAAGGGGCTTCATCAGCAATTTGACTTCGGAGCGTGTTGGACTGTCTACGCGTGTTGCATGGGTGTAGTGATAATGTGTTGCGTTAACTACTCCCTCCCTTTCGCATAAATCCCTATGCGGCCTCGCGATTTTATGCGAAAGGGATGTTGTAAATACTTGGATATCTCTGAGGGAATGCTGGGTAACTGATGTTGTTTTGGCTGGCATTTGGTACTGGCATTGGGTTAGCTTGTGCTGTTCTTCTTCCTTTTCAACGTCCAATTATAGCTATTGCCAATAATACTATTACAAGAATGACAGATGTTATTATTTGATGAGTGTCCTCTTCCATTAAATTTTGGTAAGGTGTTGCGTGTTTCTTGTATGTAGTTCCATCATAAGTTCCAGTGAAAGAACTTTTTCGATTGTAGAGTATTCAGATGTGGAATGTAGTGTTGGTGGTAAGGCTTGAATTTGTACCAATTCTTGTGAAGCATGTTGTTGATTATTGATGGTATCGTTGACGAATTTGATGACGAATGTTTCTTGTGAGTTTTGTTGTGGACTTCAATCCTACGGTTGAACTGGTTGAGTATGACAAGTCCTGCTGATATTTCTTTCACTTGGGGAATATGTTGGATGTTAGTTGCACTGCACTTTGTGTTCTTATTTTCTTGTTCCGTATTTGAAAATGGTAAAACATCTTTGTCAATGGAATTAATTATTAAATATATTTCCTTTTTTGATGAAATAATTTAATTCTTATAGTGAATACATTTTCTTAATGTTTATTCAATGGAAAAAATGCCACTTTCGCATATTTTTTAAAAATGTTTAAACTTTTCTCTCTTGCTTCTACTTATAATCCGCATCGCAAGTTTTTGTTGAATCAGTACTGGTTTATTTTTCGATCTTAAAAGGCAAACCAGTTTCTTACAGCTTGATTAGAATATTGTTTTAAGTATATTCCATTATAACTCCCAAGTACTTAAATTGACGAACCTTTTTACTACAAAACAATAATTACAACGTCTAGAACTAATATCAAAGGTAGGTATGAATCAATTGATGTTGGGAAGAACTATCGCCTAGATTGAATCAATTGCATCCGGGAGAGTGATTTTGTAACACTATATCTTGCGAAATCATATATGTGATGTTAAAAAGCATACATTTGGTATTATCTCTAATTAGAAGTTTATGAAAATTTAAGCAACTTCATAATGTTTCAAAATCGAACTGCAGATCACCATATAAGTCGATATGATTATTGTTGGAGTAGGATAACTCAGTGTCATCAGCGAAAGCTGCCATTTGAAAAACTTTAATTATGGGGTTTCCATAATTCGGCAGAAAATAGTTTCAATTTAATTTTAGGAAGCTAGTTACCTAGAAGCTCAATTCTATAGCTTCATTAGAAATATCCACTATAATAAAACACTATGTATGTAAGTATGTTAGTATGTGAGTATGTCACAGCTCAATGTAGCTGTGTGCTCAAAGCAAAACCTCCGAAACTAATGTGGTTCGTTGGCGGAGTTGCAGTTTGATCTTCGGGACTTATTACCCGAACTTTATGTATCATGAGAAGGTGCGCCACACCGGCTTTATTCCACCTGAGGCTTTTCTCTATTTAGATTCGTTAAATCTGATTCAGGACATGAGTGGATGTCCTATAATCTTCCACGCTGTACGCCCAACAGTTGACAGGCGACTCCACTATGAAGCGGATATTGCTCGCGAACACGAGGATATACTCCGGTTCAGTACAGCGACCCCTGCTCGAGATAGGAGAGTGACTGCAAAGGAGTGGTACTTCTTTTGGTGGTTACACCAGGACCAGTCTCCGCCATCGTCAGCGCCTGATCTGATAGTCGGTCTGTTGGACAACAGCCCACTTACATAGATTTAAGTTAGGTCAAGAAAAAAAAAAGTGTACAAAGGCGTGTAGATTATATATGTCAAGCAAATTAATAACGTATACGCCCTTGTACACACGTCCGCAATGTGACGGACATAGTGTAAGGTAGTTTAAGTTTTATTAGGGTTAGGGTTTAGTGTTAGAGCTTATGTTTAGTTAGTCTTAAGAAAAAAATGCTTAGAGCGCCAAGTTTTTTCTAAGTTTTCTTGGCCAGTAAGAACAAACAATAAATATTGTCCATATGGACTGCAAAAAAAAAAACAGATAGTGGTGTAAACGCCGAAAGGCAAATAGATAAGTAAGTTTAGATTATTTTAGAGTAGCTGTGAAGGGTCAGTAGGATAGATTTTAAGAACATGTTTTAAGAATCATGAATTTAAAAATAAAAATTAATTTTAAAGTTAAAAAGTTCAAGTTGCTGCGCTGCTCGAGATTCCCCAGGTTGTGCGTTCGAATCCAACTGGAAGCAATTTATTATTTTCTTTTTATACGCAATAAAACTTTTTTTGCTTGAATATTTTTTGTTTGAATAAACATTTCATATTATGTTTTTCTAAAGCTCGGTCTTACAGTGCAAGTATAAGCTCCACATTTGGTTCAACGTGAGCTTCTTTCCTTGAACTGAGTTAAACGCGAGTGTCCTCCCGTTTGAAACTCATTTGATCAACACAGCTGCATTAATATTGTTTCTCTCTTTTGAGAGTGAGAGCATTCTGTTTTCAATACAATTGATGTTCGCTAATGGAACCCATTCCTTCCTCATATTTCCTTCCATTTACTTTCTTTATTTTCGACATTTGGTGAACAATTATTTGTCCACTTTTTTTATTATTTTTTGAAAGGATTGCAGCAAAAGCATTTTAAAACTTAAAAGCACTGCTAATACATCTATAAGCCAATAAGAATTGCAACAAATACACCAACCAGTTGGAAGAGCTACCATTAGTTGAAGAAGAGCTAGTTTGTTTTGTTTGGATTTAGTAAGGGCCCAATAAGCCTCGAAGTCCTACATGTATCTAATTCGATCCATCTCTGATAAGCGGAGTCGAAGGCATCTGTAAGTAACATGGTCTTTATTACTTGTTAATTACAGGGTGTCCTGATTATTTGCCAGTGGCAAACCCACCCCTAATCTTGCTAACTCGTCGGCCCTTTCGTTGTTTGGAAAACCACTATGCCCAGGTACCAAGCATAGGTTGGATCTAACCGCTATCTCCCTAAGAGACAGACGGCATCTTGGATTTAATTAATGGTGTATCCAGAGCCTTTATCTTTGTAGATGGTGATAGGTGGCCCGTTTATAGGGTTCATTGACAGTTCATTAACAAGCAGCCTCTCGTATAGCTTTAAACTCTGCCTGGAATACACTACCTTGGTCGAGCAGTCGAAGAGACAGGGAAAAGGATATGTCCGGCGATCCCGCGAATACTCCTAGTCCGTTGCTCTCGTCTGTTCTTGAGCCATGCGTGTAGATCTCCAGGCTGCCTGGTTCTCTTACCAGAACTTTTTCGGGTGCTGTATAATCTGTATGAGTTGGTAGTCTCGCATTTCTGATCATTTCTGTATGACCTAAGCTGTATGATCTGTTCCAGCGGTTTCACTCGCGTACCCTTAACGCTGCTTGCTAAGGGATTTTTCAATGGTCGTTGTTTCAAAAGTCGTCTATGTCTGGGGACTTGCAGGGGTCGAAAGTTTTAACCGCCCAGTCCAGCTTGGATCTCGTAAGGAGTTCATCCGGTATGGTACTGCTGTATTGTAGTTCTGTTTGCGAGTTGCTTTTATCAATTTCACTGGAATCTTTATTTCCGGGTAAGAATGTGTCGGTTAGGATTTTAAGGGTTTCCTGAGCGGATTCTGTCCATTCTCCTTCCGACGATTGGATAAACGTAGGCATGGTCGGAGATTTTGTTAGTAGATGTCTCAACCGACCGCACTCCTGAATATTTTCTATGTTTCCCCAGAAAGCTGTTCAGGGTTCCTTTAGCGTGGTCTTGATATCTTTTTATAGTTCCTGAGACTATGCTTGTAGAGATCCCAGTCCGCTGAAATTTTGCTCATTTGAAACACGTCCTGCTTTCTCTTTGTTTCTGCCTGTTTGTAAGGCAAGCTGCAGAGAAGAGGAACTCATAGTTGCTGTGATTCTCCCTAATATGTCGTCAACACCGTCTAGTGAGCATGGCTCCATAATAACTTCTTTGTTTAATGTTTTTTAGAGAATGTTTTTATACGCGATCCAATCAGTCCTTCTGGGGTTACGGAATTTTCTAATTCGAGGTGTATCAAGGTTCAGAGAGAATTGGATGTATCTATGGTCGGAAAAAGAGATCTCGTTTGATGCTGTCCATTTTAAAACAGATAGGATGGGGTCATTAAAATTAAAAGTTTAGGACAGGCGGCTGGCAGCCAGATGGCAACATAGTATATCACCAGCCAACGGTAGCCGACACCGAACAAACAGAAGAAGCCAGACGAGACCCGTCTACGATGTGCATAACAACTACGGCAGAGCAACCCTCGGAAGGATACCCCAGCCATAGCGGTGGTCGCGACCGAGAGGGTGAAATCACCATCAGAGCACGCAACTTACGTGTACATAGCCCCGTTTCGGTTTCTTAAAAAAAACTATAAAAGATTTAGGTCGAAATGCACTTTATTTGTCAAACGTTCAAACGCGACTGAATCTCATCAGAAAGACTACGAAAATACATTTACTCAGATAACAAGCTTTAAACTGCTGAAGCAGTGTAACCATTCCCGATCGAGGTTTCTCAATCCAGACATAGCGAGTAAGCAGTTTCAAATTTAGGCATCTGTTTCGCGCTGTCTGGGAATTTTAATGATCTACGTTTCGCGATGTCTGGGAAGGTGGGAAGCTCGTTCGTTGACACATTAGATACACCCCTTAGAGAAGAATTCTCTTGGATTCGATTATTTACTTTAATATTTCGGAAACAAGTATATATTATCGCAACAATTTTGGTTACACCCACCAACATGTACAATATGATAAATTCATTTGACAAATGATTCTTAAATTTTATCTCTTTTATCTCATTGATATTTTCAAATGATTCTATTACAAGCTTGTTGAAATCTAAAGTTTCAGATAAACTAAGATTATTTTTATTGTTCGGGTAATAGAATTTTTGTTTCTCTATTTGTTTTACAAAAGATTTTTGGATTTCAAAGCGTTGATATGGCGTGTCATGCAGGCACAAGCGTCTGCACTTAGCCTCTATCAGCGAACTCCTACTCTTACCTCCAAGTGGTGAAATCTGATAGCCGAGCACCTTCGATCGACGATGAGGTAACCAACCCCCCTGGGACGTCGTTGGCGTCTGCAGACGAGAGAGGGGGGAGAGTGTGACTGTACCAGGGCTCATCTATCTTTATGGATGGCGGCGGAGGAGCTGGAAACCTTCTGGCCAACGGCGGCATCCGAAACTCCAGTGAGAAGGAGTTACCTGGTGCGCAGTCCTTTTAGAGCTACTTCGACATTTTCGGAGCACAGGTCTAGAAGGTTCCTTCAAAGTCAGGTCGGGGCTTGGAATTGAGATGGCGGCGGAAGATCCTATAGTTTTAGGGACAATGGCGGCGCTCACAGCCTCAGCGGGGTTACCGACTCCGGATAAACCCGGACCCTCCACCCGAGGATTAAAGAATAGGGCCTGGCCTCCCAGTTGGGGGTTGTGCGTGGGGTTAACTCCCTCACCACGTAAAAATATTATGGTTCAGAGACAACCAACTGCCTCGGATACGGACGGAATTAATGTTGACGACCCAGCAAACGTTACAAGGACAACGATTTTCGGCTCTGCACGTGGAATGTTAGGTCCCTTAACAGACCACGTGCAGCCGAAGAACTCGCGGAGGCCCTGGACTGCTACAAAGCAGACATCACCGCAATCCAGGAAGTGCGATGGAATGGGCCGGGCAAGAAGAGGATGAGAAACTGCGACATCTACTACGGTGATTGCAACAGGGAGGGGCGCTTATTTGGATGTGGATTTGTTGTCTTAGGCAAAAAGTCTTAAGCTTTGTCTGTAAAAGCGAACGCCTCTTAACAATCCGCATCAAGGCTAAATTCGGGAACATCAGCCTGATTTGATCAGCCTGATTTGCCACGCCCCGACAGAGGACAAGGATGACAACAGCAAGGATGACTTCTATGATCTCCTACAAAGGATTTACGATCAGTGCCCCAGCTTCGACACCAAGATCGTTCTAGGAGATTTAAATGCATAGCTGGGTAAGGAAGTCATCTTTGCCAAAGTCATCGGAAAACACAGCCTGCACGACACTACATCCGATAACGGACTCAGGCTGGTGGATTTTGTCACGGGACGTAATCTCTGTGTAGCTAGCACCTCAACATCCATAAAGGGACCTGGCGGTCCCCTGATCAATCAACCGTCAACCACATTGATCATGTTGCGATCGACGTCAGACACTCCTTCAGCATTCTTGATGTCCGAACGTTCCGAGGAGCCAACATCGACTCGGAACATTTCCTTGTTGTAGCCAGGTAAGAACTCGGATAACTGAGTCGAGAAAGGAGACCACGGTTTGACGTCGGAAAGCTACAATCGCAACGGACTGCTAGGATCTTTGCCGATCGAGTGTCCCGGAATCTCTCTCTAAGTTCGTCGCCACCTGCGCAAGCAATCGTAGAAGTTTGGAGGCGTCGTCAGGAAGCCATCAAAGATGCTACCACTGGTGTGCTGGGTTTTACGGCACCACCTAGAAAAAACCCATGGTTTGACAACGAGTGTAGGCTGGCACAGGCAGCGAAGCTGGTAGCCTACAAAGCAACGCTGCAACGAACGACGAGAGCTGTTCGTGAGCTCTACGAACAGAGACGAAGGGATGAGACCCGGCTTCTCAGGAGAAAGAAGAAAGAGCACGAGAAGCGCGCGATCGATGAGATGGAGAGGAACGATGTCCGAAAGTTTTACCAGAGGGTAAAACAATTATCCAGTGGATATAAGGTTCGGACAGAAGCCTGCCGGGACGAGAATGGACAACTAGTAGTAGAGTCGCAGTCGATACTGAGAATTTGGAAGAACCATTTCTGCAGACTGCTAAACGGCGATGATATATATATATATAATATGGATGATGATCGACGAGAATTCCGTCCCGCGACTTAGACGAGGTCAAGATAGCAATGTCAAGACTGAAGTCTAACAAAGCTGCCGGTGCGGACGGACTGTCCGCTGAAATCTTTAAGGCAGCGATGATCTGGTTGGGCGCATGCACCAGCTCATCTGTAAGATATGGTCGGAGGAGAGCATGCCCGATGAGTGGAGTCTCAGTATCGTTTGCCCGATCCACAAGAAAGGAGACCCCTTTGACTGCGCCAACTATAGAGGGATAAGTCTCCTGAACATCGCATATAAGATTTTCTCTGCCGTTTTGTGTACTCGCCTGAAGCCGTTTATAAATAACCTGATAGGTCCATATCAGTGTGGCTTCAGGGCAGGGAAGTCCACCATCGACCAGATTTTCACACTACGGCAGATCCTGGAAAAGACCCAAGATTTCAAGGCCGCATATGACAGCGTGCATAGGGACGAGCTATACAACCCCATGCCTAGTTTTGACCAAAGCGACGCGCTGATATGTGATTTCTTTAACATCATCCTGGAGAAGATCGTGCAAGACTCACACGCCAACGCTAGAGGCACGACCTTCCAGAAGTCCGTACAACTGCTAGCATACGCGGATGACATTGACGTGATTGGCAGAACACAGCGAGCCGTCAATGAGGCGTTTGCTGGCATTGAGACGGAGACGGCTAAAATGGGTCTAGCGGTGAATGAGGGCAAAACGAAGTATATGCTGTCATCAAGAAAGGACACACAACATCTACGTCTTGGACAGAACGCCACAATGGGCAGCTATAACTTCGAGGTAGTCAAGTCTACCTCGACTCCGCAGTAAACAGTACAATCAACATCAGTACCGAGATCAAACGCAGAGTAACTCTTGCTTACCGCTGTTTCTATGGGCTCATTTGTAGGCAATTGAGTAGTAGAGCCATCTCTCGAAGGACCAAGCTGACTTCATACAAGACCTTGATCATCCCAGTCCTGCTGTACGGCGCGGAGGCATGGACAATCTCAAAAGCGGATGAGGAAGTCCTTGGTATTTTCGAGAGAAAGGCTCTGCGTGCGATCTTTGTATCTGTTTGCGTTGATGGCTTCTGGAGGAGAAGATTCAACCACGAACTGTACGGGCTGTACAGCGACATGAGTCTAGTCAGGCGTCTTCGGATCCAACGCCTAAGATGGCTAGGCCATGTAGAGCGTATGGACAACTCAGCTCCGGCCCGGAGAGTCTTCGATTCCGAACCCGGGGGACAACGCAACAGAGGACGCCCGCGCTTAAGGTGGCGCACCTAGGTGGAGAAGGACCTCAACCAACTTGGCGTGCGACACTGGAGACAGCTAGCCAGAGACCGTGCTAGCTGGAGAGGCTTGTTGGTTGAGGCCCAGGTCCACCCCGGACTGTAGCGCCAAATAAAGAAGAAGAAGATTTGTTTTACATTTGAATAGGTTTGATCTAAAATGGTTATGGAACAATTTGCAAAATTTATGAAGTAATTTCCTATTAATTTTATTTCTTTGTCATCGCATGTTTGACTTATATTTAAATTGATATTTTTTATAAAGATCATATTATCATCTATAGACATGATTTCCGTTTTGTAGTTCTTTATGAGTTTACAATTGTTCTTAAATACACAATGTTTGCTTACGTTTAATTCTCTTACATTTTTATTAACTTCATATTTCAAAACATTATTTTTATATTCCACAATGAATTCTTTTTCTTCAGCAATTTCCATAAAATTTTCATTTGGTACTGCCATTAATAGTTTTAGTGGCAATATTACACAGTTTTTGGGAATTTTGATTGCGAATAACAAGGTATTTTCCTGATATAAAGCTACTCCCAATTTAATTTGTTTGAGTTTGTAAAAATCTATTTTGTATTTATGTATCTCCTCGTTAGTGAGTATATTTGGATGTAATATATTGTTTCTAGCTGACACTATATTGTCCTGAACGTGTTCAACTTTATCAGCTAAATATTAAAGCTTAATCAATTGGTCAAAATAAATTTGTTTCAATACAACATCCCTTTCTGTTCTCTGTATAATATTGAGTTATTTTGATATAGTAATTATATCGCTTTCAATTGTTTCTTTTAAA
Source organism: Eristalis intricaria (assembly GCA_964034865.1). Lineage (NCBI taxonomy): Eukaryota > Metazoa > Arthropoda > Insecta > Diptera > Syrphidae > Eristalis > Eristalis intricaria. Next base: position 71,914,135 of record OZ035876.1, on the reverse strand, counting down.
AGTTGGAATGTATTATTGAAGAATTTATTAATTTTTATTTGCTTGTTCACTGTTCACTTATTGAATTGTGATTGTTTTCTGTAATCGTTTGTAGGTGTTTATCTATGATTTGCATATCTTCGTCGCTCATTGTACCAAAGAGCCAGCTTTGCACTCTACCTACTATATTAAGAAGTCCTCTTTTCTGTCTGTTTTCTAAAGGGATACGGGTTTTAACTTTGTGCAAGATATTAATTTCTTCATTTAAAATGTAGTTCTGATCTTTAGGTAATGAGTAGATATCTTGAGAAATATTCTTAACTAACTCTAGAATTTCTGAAGGACTTATGATATGTAGAATAATGTCCGTTTCGTAGCTTTCGTAACGTCTGTCAAATGTAATTTTACAAAACCTGTTTGTTCGGTAATTTGTTGTAAGTCAAGAAAGTGCTGTGTTGTCGGTGTCACCATTGTTAGAACCACGAGGAACATCATTAACATCCAGTTGACCTGCAAATTTATAGGGACGTTTTATGTTACTTGGGTGGACATTAGATAGGTTAAGTTTCCTGAACTTTGGTTGTTCTTTATGTCTGTTAGCCTTATAGTTTTTTACGTAACCCTGTTCTCTTTCTTCGACATATTCTTCTCTTATTCTGTTACGTTTTGATATAATATGAGCCTTTTTAGTGTCTATATTGTCTTTAACTATCTCTTTATCGACCATACCTCTTTCTATGTCTAATGGGGTGAATTTCGTCGTAGAGTGAACAGATTTAATGTACTATTGGACACATCTGTATATTTTTTCCTGTGCTGTTAAACGTGATTTTTGGCTAAAAAGAATTCTCATTTTCTCACCTATTGTGCTGTGGAGTCTTTCAATATCCGAATTGCCTGTGTGGCTATTTGGCTTCGTAAAGTGTACTTCCACTTGTTCTTCCCTTAAGAAATCCATAATATTGGTATTACTGAACTCATTATCTAAAACAATTTTATTCGGGTTTCCTTCGATGGAGAATAATAGTCTTATTGTTCCTCTAATTGTTATGCTGCTTCAATCTTCTAAATGGAACGCGGTTGCATGTTTATAGAAGTTATCTATAAACATTATGAATCTATTATTTCTGTTAATATAAATATCTAAATGTATAATTTCCTGTATGTCAGATAATGTAGGTTTCACGGATTTCGATCGTATTTTGATTGACTACATACATCGCAATTGTTAATATATTTCTGGATGAGTTCCTTCAATTTATTAAAATAAATGAGTTTCCTTAATCCTTCATAGTTTTCTGTGATACCACCGTGTCCTGTTTCGTATTATGCTTTGCTTGGAGCCACTTTAGGGGTTGATGGTCAGTCATTAGATCAAAAGGTCTGCCATATAAATATGGACGAAAATAGTTGACCGCCCAAACAATAGCTAAGAGTTCTTTCTCTGTAGCTGCGTATTTTTTTTCATGATCATTTAATGTTCTGCTTGAGTAACAAATTGGATGTCCTTCCTGTGTGAGGACAGCTCCAATAGCTACGTCACTTGCGTATGTTATGAGTTTGAACTTCTTATTGAAGCCTGGGTATCTTAATCCGGGTGGATCAGTAAGAATTAACTTCAGGTTTTCGAAAGCGTTAATGTATGTTGAGTCCTTAGTGTTGATTTTAACATTATTTGTTTAGTATTTAGTTAGCGGTAGAGCTACCTTCGCGTAATCTTTTATGAATTTACGGTAGAACCCAGTCATTCCTAAAAATGACTTGATTTGTTTAGCTCGAGCTTTTGAATGCTTTGAATTTTCGTCATATTTGCTTCCATCCCTTCTGTGGTCAAGATATGCCCTAAATATTCGGTTTGTCTAGCGAAAAAGTTGCATTTATCTGCTTGAATTTTAAGGTTATGACTTCTGAGTTCGTTAAAGATTGCTTGAATGCTTGAAATATGTACGTTAAGGGTGGTACTGAAAATGAATATGTCATGTTAGTAGACGACGCAGGTTTTATTAATATGTTCTTTCAGAACTGAATTGATTAGCCTTTGGAACGTTGCAGGGGCGTTTTTGAGCTCGAAAGGCATTCTCACGTATTCATAGTGGCCTGAAGGGGTGGAAAAAGCGGTCATTTTCCTTTTGCAAGGTCCAAGGTTGTAAAATATTGCGATCTACATAGTTTCTCTAATATTGATTCGATATTAGGGATAGGGAACTTGTCATTGACGGTAGCTTCGTTAAGCGTCCTGTAATCAATTACAATGCGAAATTTTTGGTCCCGGAATTGTCCATTTTTTTTGGGACAATCCAAAGCGGACTGTTGTACGGTGAATTACTTTGTTTTATAATTCCTTGGCTGAGCATGTCTCTGATTTTTCTATTTATCTCATTTTCGTGAATCTGCGGGTATCTATATATTGTCGAAAAAATTGTTTATCGGTTGTAGTAATGATTTCATGTTGGACTTGATTAGTGTGAGTGAGCACCTGACCTTCCTTATAAAATAAGTCGCTGTTTTTAAATAGAAGGTTTGCTAATTTGCTTTTTTCATCTGGATTCAAGTCATCTCTCAAGTAAGATAGTATTGGTTGTTCATTGCTTTCTAAAAATTTACATCATTGTCATATAATTCATATAATATCATATAATTATATGGGCAAGAGTTTGCGAATTTTATTTTTCGTTCGTTTATCTCCATACATTCATCTCCTAAATTGATTATAGCTTGCAATGATTTCAATATATTTTGTCCTATGATACCATCGAAATTTTTGTTTTTCATTTCCGTTAGTTTCCAAATCATATGGGCATTTTCATTAAATTCGTCGGGCAATTTTGTCATTATTTCTTTATTAGAAAAGGTTGTGTTTATCAAGGTACTGAATGCAACTGGTTTTTTCAAAGGTATTCTCTTATATGATGGAAGTTTATTTTGGTGTTAAAGTGTAGTTGAGGATCCGGTATCTATGAGAAAACCTACCTGTGGTTACCTATATTTAGTTCTACTATCGGTAAATGGTGTTTGAGAGAACCGAATGAAAATTTATTTCCTCGTTTTCTTGTAAATGTTCTACGTCCATGATATTCTTCTAGAATGTAATATGCTTCTCTTAGTGTGTTTGCCTGTCTACTTAAAATTATACTAGCCAAATGTGGTTTTAAGCCATTTAAAAATGTTTTAAGAATCATTGATTCGTTACTTGTGTTGGAAAATTCGACCGGTCTATTCGGATCGAACACGAATTTAATATTGAGCTTATCTAGTATGTCACTAAGTTTATTGAAGTATTCACTTACATTTGTATTTCTTGTTTACATTGCTTCCTGGTAAAGGCTGTAGTATGTCTCTCTCACTCCGTAATTCCTGATGAGTTCGTCCCTTATTTGTTCCCACGTTGAATTTAGCCCAAGTGTACTTATTGCTTGCGGAGCTGGTCCCTATATATTATTAATGTACCGTTGCACATTAATTTGCTGGAATTATCTTTCCAGTTCCTCCAGTAAAACCCGGCAGAAACAGTTCCACCTCCCGTATAAAGCTTGATAAGGAATAATCATTTTAACGCAAAATTCTTTTATTCTAGACGATTCCTTTAGGATTACGTCCATGGCTAGATTTATATTTTTATTTGTCATTTTTATTTTATTTGTTTCACTTTTTGTGGCACTTCACGTTTTCGTTCTTAAAAAAAAAATTAACTTGATATTTTTTTTTCCGGTTCCCTGCACTTATATTTTTCTGATGTCTTTAGACATTCAGTTGCACTAAATATTATTTTGCTCTTTTCCTATGATATCTTTTGACGTTCAGAGGTACCGACTGTGCCACTTACCTGTATATCGCCCCGTTTCGGTTTCTTAAAATAAACTATAAAAGATTTAGGTCGAAATGCACTTTATTTGTCATATATTATATTCTCATTTTCTCACCTATTGTGCTGTGGAGTCTTTCAATATCCGAATTGCCTGTGTGGCTATTTGGCTTCGTAAAGTGTACTTCCACTTGTTCTTCCCTTAAGAAATCCATAATATTGGTATTACTGAACTCATTATCTAAAACAATTTTATTCGGGTTTCCTTCGATGGAGAATAATAGTCTTATTGTTCCTCTAATTGTTATGCTGCTTCAATCTTCTAAATGGAACGCGGTTGCATGTTTAGAGAAGTTATCTATAAACATTATGAATCTATTATTTCTGTTAATATAAATATCTAAATGTATAATTTCCTGTATGTCAGATAATGTAGGTTTCACGGATTTCGATCGTATTTTGATTGACTACATACATCGCAATTGTTAATATATTTCTGGATGAGTTCCTTCAATTTATTAAAATAAATGAGTTTCCTTAATCCTTCATAGTTTTCTGTGATACCACCGTGTCCTGTTTCGTATTATGCTTTGCTTGGAGCCACTTTAGGGGTTGATGGTCAGTCATTAGATCAAAAGGTCTGCCATATAAATATGGACGAAAATAGTTGACCGCCCAAACAATAGCTAAGAGTTCTTTCTCTGTAGCTGCGTATTTTTTTTCATGATCATTTAATGTTCTGCTTGAGTAACAAATTGGATGTCCTTCCTGTGTGAGGACAGCTCCAATAGCTACGTCACTTGCGTATGTTATGAGTTTGAACTTCTTATTGAAGCCTGGGTATCTTAATCCGGGTGGATCAGTAAGAATTAACTTCAGGTTTTCGAAAGCGTTAATGTATGTTGAGTCCTTAGTGTTGATTTTAACATTATTTGTTTAGTATTTAGTTAGCGGTCGAGCTACCTTCGCGTAATCTTTTATGAGTTTACGGTAGAACCCAGTCATTCCTAAAAATGACTTGATTTGTTTAGCTCGAGCTTTTGAATGCTTTGAATTTTCGCCATATTTGCTTCCATCCCTTCTGTGGTCAAGATATGCCCTAAATATTCGGTTTGTCTAGCGAAAAAGTTGCATTTATCTGCTTGAATTTTAAGGTTATGACTTCTGAGTTCGTTAAAGATTGCTTGAATGCTTGAAATATGTACGTTAAGGGTGGTACTGAAAATGAATATGTCATGTTAGTAGACGACGCAGGTTTTATTAATATGTTCTTTCAGAACTGAATTGATTAGCCTTTGGAACGTTGCAGGGGCGTTTTTGAGCTCGAAAGGCATTCTCACGTATTCATAGTGGCCTGAAGGGGTGGAAAAAGCGGTCATTTTCCTTTTGCAAGGTCCAAGGTTGTAAAATATTGCGATCTACATAGTTTCTCTAATATTGTTTCGATATTAGGGATAGGGAACTTGTCATTGACGGTAGCTTCGTTAAGCGTCCTGTAATCAATTACAATGCGATATTTTTGGTCCCGGAATTGTCCATTTTTTTTGGGACAATCCAAAGCGGACTGTTGTACGGTGAATTACTTTGTTTTATAATTCCTTGGCTGAGCATGTCTCTGATTTTTCTATTTATCTCATTTTCGTGAATCTGCGGGTATCTATATATTTTCGAAAAAATTGTTTATCGGTTGTAGTAATGATTTCATGTTGGACTTGATTAGTGTGAGTGAGCACCTGACCTTCCTTATAAAATAAGTCGCTGTTTTTAAATAGAAGGTTTGCTAATTTGCTTTTTTCATCTGGATTCAAGTCATCTCTCAAGTAAGATAGTATTGGTTGTTCATTGCTTTCTAAAAATTTACATCATTGTCATATAATTCATATAATATCATATAATTATATGGGCAAGAGTTTGCGAATTTTATTTTTCGTTCGTTTATCTCCATACATTCATCTCCTAAATTGATTATAGCTTGCAATGATTTCAATATATTTTGTCCTATGATACCATCGAAATTTTTGTTTTTCATTTCCGTTAGTTTCCAAATCATATGGGCATTTTCATTAAATTCGTCGGGCAATTTTGTCATTATTTCTTTATTAGAAAAGGTTGTGTTTATCAAGGTACTGAATGCAACTGGTTTTTTCAAAGGTATTCTCTTATATGATGGAAGTTTATTTTGGTGTTAAAGTGTAGTTGAGGATCCGGTATCTATGAGAAAACCTACCTGTGGTTACCTATATTTAGTTCTACTATCGGTAAATGGTGTTTGAGAGAACCGAATGAAAATTTATTTCCTCGTTTTCTTGTAAATGTTCTACGTCCATGATATTCTTCTAGAATGTAATATGCTTCTCTTAGTGTGTTTGCCTGTCTACTTAAAATTATACTAGCCAAATGTGGTTTTAAGCCATTTAAAAATGTTTTAAGAATCATTGATTCGTTACTTGTGTTGGAAAATTCGACCGGTCTATTCGGATCGAACTCGAATTTAATATTGAGCTTATCTAGTATGTCACTAAGTTTATTGAAGTATTCACTTACATTTGTATTTCTTGTTTACATTGCTTCCTGGTAAAGGCTGTAGTATGTCTCTCTCACTCCGTAATTCCTGATGAGTTCGTCCCTTATTTGTTCCCACGTTGAATTTAGCCCAAGTGTACTTATTGCTTGCGGAGCTGGTCCCTATATATTATTAATGTACCGTTGCACATTAATTTGCTGGAATTATCTTTCCAGTTCCTCCAGTAAAACCCGGCAGAAACAGTTCCACCTCCCGTATAAAGCTTGATAAGGAATAATCATTTTAACGCAAAATTCTTTTATTCTAGACGATTCCTTTAGGATTACGTCCATGGCTAGATTTATATTTTTATTTGTCATTTTTATTTTATTTGTTTCACTTTTTGTGGCACTTCACGTTTTCGTTCTTAAAAAAAAATTTAACTTGATATTTTTTTTTCCGGTTCCCTGCACTTATATTTTTCTGATGTCTTTAGACATTCAGTTGCACTAAATATTATTTTGCTCTTTTCCTATGATATCTTTTGACGTTCAGAGGTACCGACTGTGCCACTTACCTGTATATCGCCCCGTTTCGGTTTCTTAAAATAAACTATAAAAGATTTAGGTCGAAATGCACTTTATTTGTCAAACGTTCAAACGCGAGTGACTCTCATCAGAAAGAATACGAAAATACATTTACTCAGATAACAAGCTTTAAACTGCTGATGCAGTGTAACCATTCCCGATCGAGGTTTCTCAATCCGGACATAGCGAGTAAGTAGTCTCAAATTTCGACAAATGCTTCGCGCTGTCTGGGAATTTTGATGATCTACATTTCGCGATGTCTGGGAAGGTGGGAAGCTCGTTCGTTGACACATTCTTATGACTTTGGGTGTCAAGTGTCAACGTAACCCGCACGCAGATCGCACCCCATTCTATAGCGCGCTGGGTAGCGGTTGTCGCGAACGAGAGGCGGAAATCACCATCAGAGCACACGCGCAGACCGCACCCCATTCTACAGATCACACCTCAGTAATTTACAGTCCACTTAGAGGTGCAGAGCTTAATGTGCGATATACGAATTATCTAAAATAAATATTTCATTGTGCAATTTGGTGTTAATTTTTTCTTTTCATTCTTCACTGAGCTATTGAACACATGTCATTGCTGAATGTACAAAGCCTTGCATGGTTGGATCACAATAGGTGTGCCGTACAATGAGTGCCCAATGAATCACCCAGTCTTATGGATAACAAATTATCCATGTTTAGAAAATTACTACGCACTTTTCACGAATCCTGCTAGCTATTGTTCTATCCCTTAAACGTTTTTCAAATACCGTGCAAGGAACAGTGCATTATCTCGATTTTCTGTCTTCATCAGAAAAAATAAACACTTCAAATTATTACATTTTACTCTACTACCATCCCTCTACCACATCAATGAAATTCATTATCTTAAAGATAGGAATTCGCAAAATTAAATTAAATTTAGTTTCACTCGAAAAAGCTAATCCGTAACTTATTAAAATACTTGAACTTATCCTCAATTCTGGGAACGGAACGTTTAACGAATCCTTTTATGATTCCCCTTAGATTATTAAAGTTACATTTGTTCCTTTTATTCATTTGCAGGAGTCTTTGTACATAGTACACATATACGCAGTAAAGTCTTCGAAAGCGGTTTGAACGCGTTCTATCTGTAGGGGAAATCCCCAATAAAAAGAACATAAATCTTACATACTCCCCTAGATCATAGATAGATACACACGTGTGTGTATATATCCACTTTAATGCCTTTACATTATCTTTCTGTTGTTTAAAACAAAAAACTCTTGTGCTACAGAACTCAAAAACAGAGTTATTTTCACAAGTTCGTGGAGTTCCTCTTCCGGATTAAGAATTTGCAGGGAAGCAGGCGAATTTAAAAATCTTATGAAGGCATTAAACGCGAATGTTGCTACACAAGCGCTGCTAAAGTACGTTTCATGTTCAGAAGTATGTAATGAAATAATACTTTCGGTTACAATCTGTGTGCTTAAGCACTATACATTCATACAAAGACATTGGATGGGTGCGTATAGGCTTATTGTATGCTGCAAAAACCTTACGGCCTTCTTAAGTAGTAATTTAATCAGGTCAAGGCAAGATAATGTACAAAGTTGGTTATTACATAATTTATTATTCCAAACTCCATTGGCGACCCGGCATTGTCAGCTTCCGAGTATACGTCATTATGTAGTACCGAGCACCTGGGAGTCGAGACCCGAGTGTAGAGCCCGATGCAACCAATACTCTAATCAGTACAAGAGTTAAAAAGTACACATTTAGTGGTGAATATACTATAGTATTACACTATCGGAAAAAATGGATGCAACGATGAAAACATCATTGGTGGAGTGCCCAACAAAAGGAATGAAAGTACAACGACTTTTTAGCAAACATTGAGTAGTATAAGTAGCAGATTAATTTCTTTCGAAGAACTCGAAATATTTCAGATACCCAGAAATTTGATACCGATAATGCGTGTATCAAGAGTTCTACCATACATACAATGCTTACAGCTGTTTTCCATGAGACACTATAAAAAAATAATTTTAAGTATATATAATAATATTGGTGGCGCGTCAGTCCGAGGCGGACGTGGGCCTAGCTTCTCAGCAACCACTCGTGTTGTGCGTGCTATTGTTCTTTCACGAGTGGCATACTACTGTAGTATGCCGACTCCAAACGGCAAAGTTGAGAAGCCTATTCTAGACAGGGGTCCCCGGTTCGAATCCCAGTGAAAGCAAAGTTAATGCGCTTTTTACCTGGTTCTCAAATCTGGTCCAGTCATCATTTGCCGTAGGGATCATATTAGTCTGACTATGGGTATCAGAAAGGACCAGTATCAGTCTAGTGTGCTGGTGAATTTACTAGCAGCCCCACTACCTAACCTAACATAACCCACTACGCCACGGCGATTAATTACTTTTGTTTAGCGATAGTCTTAATTTTAACTGTCGAAATTAGGTTAAGTTGAAGTGGCTGACTGCTGTACGGAAGGACACCACCCACACTTGGGCCAGCATAGGCCCATTGTGCTACCATATGGATCAATGTGTATCTATTCCTCAAACCAGTGAGTGATTTTATTAAAGCGAAAAAGATGGCTGACTTTGAACTTGCTTAGTTCAGCCAGGCTATCAAAATAGTAAGCTCCCAGAAATCTAAATCTACGGGATGAGAGAGCAATGCAGTTGCATAGCAAGTGTACAATGGTTTCTTCCTCAGTCGTTCACCGATCTTTGAACAGTGCGCATGTGTTTCGGCTTAGTTATTCAAAGTGAAAAAATAAAAATAAAAAGTGCAGTCAAGTAGTGTAAACAACTTGGGGATCCGCAACAAGGTCGTGGCCGAGAGCCTAAGGTGCACAGCCGGGAACCAATAGGGCTGGGTTCGAAACCCAGCGGGAGCAATCTCCTTTTTTAATTTTTTCTTCTCCCACTATAAAAATTTGCACTGGATAAGTGAGTCAGTGCAAATCATGGTGGAGAACGGGCAGTCCGCTCGCCCAGAAGAGGTCGGCGGGAACCAGCAACCGGTGGCAGAAGAGTCACGCCACCAAGCAACGGTTGCCAACGATGGAGGTACGAAGAGGAGGAGGAAAAAGTAGACCTCCTCCAGTTCGAAACGACGCAACACAAACGCGTCACCCAAAAAAGCCCAAGAGGAAGCGTGTGCAGCGTCTACGTCATCGGACGAGACTTCCCACGAGGGCGATGCAGAAGATGACGCATATTCATATGTGTCTGATGGGAGAGAGGGGCGATTTGCCGTAAGCAGCATAAGCTTCGAATCGGTGCCCTCCGACACCGAAGAAGAAGTAGAGGCGATCATTCGCTCCAAGGAAACGAAAGTCTCGAATCTGAGGGAGGAGACTGACAAACTCCTTCAAGAGATTAGAGAGCTACGCCGAAGAACTCTCGAAAGGAGAAGGAAGGAGGAAGAAATCCTACAACGCGGGCAACAACAACAAAAAACGTTGCCCGAATCAAGTCAGTGGGCGAATCAGGCGCAGCAACAACAACAGCAAGCAGCGCCTAAACAGAAGAAGCAGCTTCAACAGCCATCAGTGCAGCAACAAAAGCAAAAGCAGCAACAACAGCAAAAGCAGCAACAACAGCAAAAGCAGCAACAACAGCAAAAGCAGCAACAACAGCAAAATCAGCAACAAAAGAAAGCAACATCGCAACAAGACAAGCAGCAGCAACATGCAGTACACCAGCAACAACCACAGCAAAAGAAGGAAAAAGTGCCACCGATCAACCTGTACAAGCCGGATGTCATTTAGACTGCACAGGTATGTAGGACGGCCATAGGTAGTGGTAACTTTCTAATTAAAAAAAATAAAGGGTTCGAAAAATACTCAATCTGCTGCAAGACAGTAGACCAATATAACAAAATTAAGAAGGTACTAAAGCGGTCGACGATGGAGTTCTTCTCCTTTACGCCAAAAGGAGAAAAACTCCAGTCAAAATTATTAAAGATCTCCGGACCGCTCGAAGCGGAGGAGATCTTCCAACTGCTCAAGGAGCATGTGTGTGACGGTGTCGAGATCGTCGGAGTCAAGCCCTTCACCACAGCTAAGGCAAAAAGGGAGGGGCGGAAATTACCGTTCTTCATTGTGCAGGCTACACCCAATAGCAAAATAGATAAGCTAAACGATATAGATCGTCTGGCTGACTACTATTGCGTCTGGGACAGCATTAGAAGGCGCGATGGCACTCTTCAATGTGCTCGCTGCCAAAGGTTTGGACACGCCGCGTCGAACTGCGACATGCAGCCTCGATGCGTCAAGTGCAGTGAGAACCACAGTGCGGAGAATTGTCCTCTGGGGCAAAAGGGAGCAGCTGACAAGAGTCAGCTCAAGTGCGTACTCTGCGGAAACGCGGGGCACACCGCTAACTATCGGGGTTGCCCTAAGTTTCAAGAGCGGAAAGCAAAAACGGTTCTGCAGAAGCAGCCCCCTATGAAAAAGCTGCTCGGGGCAGCCATTCCCGTAACTCCTCAATTGACCTACGCCCAAATGGCGTCCGGCCAGACGAGCACGGAAAAGCAGCAACTACCAAAGGTAGTGCCGCAACCTTCAGTGCCAAAAGCACTCGAACCAGCGCCTGAATGGAAAGCTTCCATTGAAGGGCGTATGGCTCGGTTAGAGGAGCAGGTCGGCCAAATTCTGGCGCTCCTGCAGAACCAACCACGTCAAAAGTCTTAATGGCTGCGCAGACGGAGAGTATTTTTAAGATCCTTGCAGTGAATGCAAATTCATTGATAGGGGTCCCACGAAAAAACGAGCTCTATAGATTGTTGGACGATCAAAGCCCAGAGCTGATGCTGATTAGCGAAACCAAGCTAACTCGGAGAGGCATACTGGAGCACAGTAATTATAATGTTGTTAGAAGAGACCGGCCCAATTCCAGTGGTGGAGGCGGTGTTGCAATCTTCTTAAAAGATAACATTAAACATAAAGTAGTGTATAGTAGTGAAGTACGAAGGTTTCAGGAGTTGGAGGCCTGCATCGTGTGCATTTCGCTCCGCAGGTCTACTCCTCCGGCAACCCTAGTTCCAGAACGACTATATCAGAGCTCGATTCACTCTTCCGATGCCTAAGGCTGGACTCGGAGGAGAACTATTTTATTTTGGCCGGGGACTTAAATGCCCGACATGGATATTGGGGAAACATAATTTCCAACAATAGAGGGGACCAGCTTTACAGCTGGTTTTGCTTGCACAGTGTCGAGTATAGACTCGATTTGAAGGCAACAGAGATCTCGTCTTATCCCAGAAGCGGCTCATATCTAGATCTTCTGCTGTTAGACGCAAGATTGCAGCTGACAGACACAAACGCACATACGGTAAACTGCTTGAACACATTCGTGTATCTCAGTGACCATTGCGGACTTAGTGCCGAAATCAAGATCCCCAACGACATTGCGGACTTAGAGAGTTTGTTCAAACGTACCCCTACAATTACAGTAGGGCTCGATGGACACGCTTCTCCAGACAAATGACGCGAGCACTCTCTTCGAACGAGCTCCACATACCGTCCAATAGAAACTTGTCAAACGAAGAGATTGACATGTATCTAATTCAATTGGACGAGACAATCAAACGAACGATGGACAGCACGATACCACGGTATATACGTACAAACAACCAAGACATTTACCGCAATGCGACAATTGACGCACTACACCAACAAAAAAGTAGACTCCTAACAAGATTAAAAAACTTGTACAGGCGGTTTACTGACAGACGTAGTGAGGAAGTTAGGACACTGAAATCGCTAATTAAGAACATTCAGACATTAATTGCCCAGAATTACAGACTTTCTGTTAATTCTTACTGGAATGATAAGATTCGGGCTGTTAGATCTAACAACCCGAGCATGTTCCCGCAAATAAACAAATTCTTCCGTAGCAAAAATAGCGATCTTCCGTGTCTTAAACTTCCCAGAACGACGGACAACGAACGTATACTGACTACAGCAGGTATCACTCCAGATAATGCCGTACTCGACGATAACTTCTTTGTGGTCGAAGATCCGCAAGAAAAAATGGAGGTACTAGGCGCGGTCTTCCAAGAAGTGTACAAAGTGAATGAGAGCGTTCGCCCGAACCACGACTTGGATAACCGCGTACTGGCTAGCAACTCTCAACTTCGAGAAGACATGCAACAATGGCGATCTGAGAACACTGGCTTTGTCGTGTTCAATGATGATAACATGGCAGATAATGCCATCGCCGACGAAGGGGTTCAACCCCCGTTCATATCGAAGACAGAACTCCAAGCGGTCTTCGAATCATTAAAGAAGAAAAAGTCTGTTGGAATCGACGGGATCTCCAACATTGTGCTAAGACACCTCCCCCTGGAAGTGGTTAATATGTACACAATCCTGTTTAACAATGCTTTGAATAATGCACATTATCCAGAGCATTGGAAAACTGCGATTGTGCAACCCATATCCAAGAGAGGAAAAGATTCTTCGAATCCTTGCAACCTCTGGTCAATAAGTCTCCTTCCGAATATCAGCAAGGTATTCGAGAAGGTGATCAATAGAACTCTGATCAACTGGACTAAGGACAAAAATATAATTCCGGATAACCAATTCGGTTTCAAAGCGGGGCATGACACTATTCATGCTGCGTCGAAACTGGTGTCGGATATCCAATGGAACAAGAGCCAGAAACAATGTACGGGTGCCTGCTTGATTGACCTGGAGAAGGCCTTTGACACCGTATGGTTAGAAGGTCTTTTTTACAAGCTCAATCGGCTAGGCATAAGCAAACCACTGCTGTACCTACTGTGTAACATGCTTACCGGTAGACGGTTCGTAGTCAAGAATGGCAACGTGACCTCCACAGGTATATTTGAGGTAAAAAATGGTCTCCAACAGGGTGCCGTTAATTCGCCGATCCTGTTCAACATTTACTTGAGCGATCTGTTAAGTTCTCTTCCTCATGCAATTGCGTATGCCGATGACTTAATCGTGTACAGATCAGGCAAAAAGATCGAGGAAATCACTACCCTCACGCAGGGTGACCTCGATTCATTCATGAGAAGTTGCGATGACTGGAAGTTGAGTATCAACTTCCAGAAGTCGGAAACCATTCTGTTCAGGACGCCGTTGTATAAGGCCTCGGCGGACACGAAAAAGAATTGGCGAAAGTTCTCAATCGTTGGACGACACGGGGAACCACTGGCGCAAAGGACTGTAGTCAGATACCTCGGGATCTGGCTAGACCAGTATCTGTATTTTAATAAACATGTAGATGCTGCTCTGGCCAGGGACCGAGGTGCTTTTGCCCTTGCAAAGAGACTGTTTTACAACAGCCAACTCGATGCAAGGGTGAAGGTCATCTGCTACATGGCGCTCATCCGGCCAATGCACACCTATGGCTGTCCCGTGTGGTTCAACGTGAGTGCAAGCTTAATGGAAAAGATTCGGTTGTTCGAGAGGGCTTGTCTTAGGGCTTGCCTTCGCCTTTATCGAACTCCAGAGTCCCAGTACATAAAATACTATTTCAATGAGGTCTTATACAACAGGGCAAACCTGATAAGAGTGGACAATTTCCTGTTGAAGTTGGTTCGAGGTCACACTGCTAGAGCGATGAACTCGTCCAATAACTTGATCTCAGGGGCTTACTACCCCAATCCCCAATACCACGAAAGGGTACGTCACAACGGCTTCGTCCCCCCAGAAGCCTTTCTCCATTTAGACAAAAACGGGCTGTTACAAAATATAAATGCGGTACCGCTCATCTTCCACATAGCCCGTTCAACTGTGGATGGGCGACTCAACCACGACCGCTCCGTCGCACAACGAGCTGAGGAGGGTCTTCTCCGCTTCAGTACGGCGGTATCAAGGAGAGATGTTCTGGATGTTGCAAGTCGGTCTCTGTCTTGCAGCGGAATAGATGAAAATCTATAAGCTGCAACCTATGGCCGACCTACATAGCCTAAGGTAGTTTTTAAGGTAGTTGTAAGATGTAAATATATATATATAAAAAAAAAAAAAAAAAAAAAAAAAAATATTAGTATTCACATGGGTACACCACTGTGTATCTATGTGTATACATTGTATATATTAAGTACATATATATACATATGTCTATGCATTCATATATACATATGTATATGTATGTAGTTTAGCTTAAGTTAGTTTAAGTTAATTTTAAGGTAGTGTGTAAGTTAGGTTATAAGTTTTAAGTAAATCCTGTTCAGTCATTAAGTTTTTTTTTCTCAATTTTTCTTAATAATAAGTCGTACAGATCATGAAATTATTCTTTAAATGCATGCAGTTTTAGTTTAAGTCGAAAGACATAGGATAAGATTAAGTTTAGCTTAGAGTGCCCGCCTAGGGCCAGTAAGTTATATATATCGTAATTCTGTTCGTTCAACTAGTTTTAAGCATTTTTGTCTAGTATATAAGTTTTTATGAATTCCAAAATAAAAATGAAGTAAAAAAAAAATTAAAAAAAAAAAAAAAAATGGTTTCTTCCTCATCCTCTTCTCCGCAGCTTCTGCAGAAGGAGTAGAACGCCAAGTCTGGAATTCCTATGACGCAATGCCCTAGTCCATTTCTCTAGCTTGAAAAGAGCAGATTGCATGATATCCCCTATCATAGATACAAATTTTCCAGATACTGTAATAGCGATATCATCTGCAAAGGTATTACACTCAGTCCCTTAAATGTCACTACCAGTTCATTTAGTAATACGTGATGTGTTATTGAGAACCTGATGAATAAAAGCCACTAAGGACTTTTCGATCCCAAGCGTTTTGAGGGCTAAGATTATTGCATAGGGTTCGACGTTGTTAAAAACTATCTCAAAATCAACAAAAGCAGTACTAAGGGTAAATTCCTTATGCTTAAGGATTTTTTTCTATAGTGCTGCTGCTGTCGAAACAAAAACGTTCATTGCTCCTGAAGAGATTAACAATTTGTCTACCACTGAATGTCTGATGAATACGCCAATCAGTTTTCTAAAATTTTAAGAATAAAGGACGATAGACTGTTTGGTATTAAATGCTTTGGAATGGCATCAAACATCAGGATGAGTGCGGTTTTTCTTCTTAGTAGCTCCGCTATTGGTTCAACATGGCCATGTACGGCAAGCCATAAGTAGGGATCGAGATCGGAGGGACTGATACTTATTCTCACGGTTGGATGAGGATTTCTTGTCGTTGAAAATTTTAAGTTATTGAAAGATGTTTTAATAAAAAAAAAATTGCCGTCAATAAACTTATATTGCTTTAAATTATGCAGTGGTACAAACATTTCTTCACGATTTCGAACTAGGGAGTGCGAAAACATAATATTTTCTTCCTTTGTGGGTAAAATGGTCAAAGTTGAGTTATTGTGAAAGGTTTTGAGGAAGAACTTCTTCAGAATGATTTGTTTTGCCCTTTCGAGAATACCAAAAATTAAAAATGTCGTTCTAATCTATAAAAAAATGATCGACGCTCATCATTGAGTTCCGCAATTGGAATGGACATGTTTCCGTTAATATCTAAACTGAAGTCACCTTTTTACTCCCGAAAGGTCTTAAAGCCAGCAAGTCGCTTAGAAGTGCGCCATAAGAAATTAAATATCCATTTTACAAACAATTCGGGCTCACTAAGAATATTTTTTGCTGCTGCTTTCGCACAAACGACTGGAAGGCGCACCCACATAAAAAAGTGTCGGGCTTAAAGAATAAAACTGCTGCTCAGCTCTCATCGATTCATCAATCATGAATCATGAGTTATGCAATATCAGTGCCCAAGCCTAACAAATGCTTAACAGAAATATCTAGACACACTGTGTATGAAAGTATAGCTTTTGAATTTGAATTTGCCATGGATTCATTTAATTCAAGGAAACCAAAAAATGTGTCTACGTGTAACCGGATTTTGTTCTTGGTGACGTAGAATTAAAACTAAAACTTTGTTTCATCTAATATTATTACCCTAATCTATAGTTAGCTTACGATATTTCTTTTTATGTACTTCTACAATATGACTTTTAGTGTAATAAGTCGGATAAGTGCAGTTGCCTTTTTCGTACAGCACTTAGTTCTGTTCGCGTTTGGCCCTGATAAGTCACTAATCAAATTTGGCTGTGAATTCATGATACTTAAAGGCAAAGAATTGGAGACACAATACATCACCATTGTGATCTATTTTTTCAAATTGGTACCCTTACTAGTTTCAACATTTATCTGATTTTCAATCACATTAGCCGTCTTTAAATGGTTCTTGAAAATAAATTCTTTATTTCTGTGGTATTGTGAACAAGCATGTCGTTCCAATTTATTGACGTTATTGTTCGGGGTTTTTTTTTTTTAACTTGCAATATGCTATTCTGCTTATATCGATGATTTCACCGCTGATAACCCTATCAGACGAAAAAAGGACAATTTTCGAATCTATACGTGGAATGTCCGGACTCTCAACAGACCACGTACAGCGGAACAACTTGCGGAGGCCCTAGGCTGGTATAAAGCGGATATTACAGAGATCCAAAAATTACAATGGGATGGTCCAGGCAAAAGAAGGATAAAAAACTGTGATATTTACTTCGGTGACTGTTAGAAAGAACGAGATCAGTGCACATTTGGATGTTGGTTTGTCATCAACAGCATACATAGGCCAGAAGTCTTGAGCCTTAGATGTTTAAGCGAACGCTTGGTGACGACCCAAATCAACCCAAAGAGGAAGCATACAAAGCGGTCTGATCGACGAGGGCTGCTCTACGAACAGAAAAGAAGGGAAGAGAACCGGCTTCTCCGGAAGAAAAATATGGAGCATGAAGAAGTGCGAGCAGATTGAGGGTTACTGCAGGTAAGACGAACATGTCAAGTTCACAAAAACCGAACAGAAGCTTGGATAAGGATGGGAACCTTGTCGTGGAATATATACTATACACTTATTTAAAAGCCCTCAAGGTCAACAAAACATTTGTTCAAGATGCGAGCCATATTTTTAACCAAAGTTCATGTACATGTCTTTCTCCCAAGCTTCATAAAATAAATTCTGTATCTTTATACATCTTTCTATTGGTCTCTTCTTGGCTATTTAAAATAAAAAAAATATTAAAAAATCTTTAAATATACGTTCAATAAGTACCTTCAAACATAGGTGACAAAAAAAGCATTTGATGAATACTCTCTGAGCTTTCAAGGTACGCGTAGCGACTTCAATCAGCGTATGATTCATACATTCAAGTTGTTGGAACCTCTTGCAACCTTTGGAGTTATGTTAAAATTTGTTTCGCTGTATCGGATTTAAAAAACACGGTCTTGACTTTGGTTTTGTTACAAAATTCACAA
The DNA here is from genome assembly GCA_964034865.1 of Eristalis intricaria. Taxonomy (NCBI): domain Eukaryota; kingdom Metazoa; phylum Arthropoda; class Insecta; order Diptera; family Syrphidae; genus Eristalis; species Eristalis intricaria. The sequence goes on along the minus strand of OZ035876.1, from coordinate 71,895,995 downwards.
TTTCTTGACTAGTGATGATTGGAATGAATGCAACTAGGACTTTTCAGGGGAAATATAAAACCTTCTTAAAAAAAAAATAAATGGAACGGAGCTCTGTGATATTCAATTTCTTATAGTAGAATCTTAATTTAGCACAAATTTGCAGGTGGTGCGTTTTATCGCTTGTTGGACTGTAGACAAAAAGCTGCAAGAGGTTCCAACGGGAGACCCCTGAAAGCTGAAGACTTGCCCCATTGTAAAAATCTTATCCGCCTACCGACCACTTTGACGAATACTAGTTTTGCGAAGTAATAAATATGTACCTTTTTGACCCGAAGACCGATTTTAATGGAATTTAAAAACTAGTGCCAAGAAATCTTTTCGTGGTTTCGAAGAAGATTTCGAAGCTGGTCAAAAGATTTCGAGTCTCTCGTCTCAGATGGCTAGGTCATGTAGAGCGAATAGACACCAAAGCTCCGTTAGAGTCTTCGACTCTAACCCCGAGGGATAATGTGGTAAGGGAAGACCACGCCTCAGGTGGTACACACAGATGAAAACGGACCTCATGCGGGGCTGGAAGCGACTAGCACAAGACCGTGCTAGATGGAGAGGCATGTTGGCTGAGGCCTAGGTCAACCCCGAATTGTAGCGTCAGCCAAAGAAGAAGAAGAAGACTTATTAACGGTTTCAACCGCATTCCTCGGTTTCTAAAACGGTTGGAGGTAACATAAATATGGTATAAGAATAATTATTTATCGTTTTCGCAGTCTATATGACGACTCTTGGACCTTTGGACCAAGAAATGTTCCGACCTCTGACGTAATTCACATTTCAAATTGAAATAGTAGCCATGGTTAGATTGCGATGTGTTTGATTCCATTGCACAATCACACGCTAGAAGCGATTATCTCTTTAGATTTAAACGGAAGGAATGAAAAAAAATACTTACATAATTTCAAAAACTAGAAGACATAAAATCTTCCGGTTTTTTCGTTCGATTCAGAATTGATATAGCTATGCATTGACCAAGACTAATTAGCACTTTATTTTACAATTATGAAAACAAATTGGCCTAGACTTTTTTTTCTTATTTTTTTTTTTTTAATTTACATTTTGCGTTGGTATGCGAATTTTTCAAAACTGTCGAAATAAATAATTTAAATTCGTGATTATATAGGAGTGGTGTACCTTACACCGTTCGACCGGTTTCAGATATGCAGACAAATGCATCGTTAGCATATGCTCGTCGTGAGAACATAGAAGCCGTCGTTTTGAGTACCTAGTGCGTAACAGGTGTGAAACAGACGTTTTTCATTTGTTAGCTAGGTATTAGCTATGTATTTCACAACAAATGTGTCTGGCCTACCGGTATATTACTTCATTGTAAGTGTTGCATTTGATTTTTAATATATTTTTTTTTTTGTAATTTTTTTCTAGAATTACCCCGGCATAAAAAAAATGCTTATTTTTGAACCCTCTTATAATACCGTTGTCAATTTCTGGTGCCATTGTTATCATTCTCATGCCTTTATATGAATCGAAAAAACTTATTTTTACATACAATACATATATTTACATATGACCCTGTGTGAGTACATATTCTCTTTGAATTAACCTCTCCCTTGCACTTGAGGATTTTCAGATCCACAAAAATCAATTTTCACGCTTCACTCAACACAGAAGCCAGAAATTCTTCATGATATACCTATATATTATAAACACATATTTCAAGTAAATAGTACTGAATTCAAATGCCATGAACTTATACGAACGCAAAATAGAACTAGAGGTATCAGAAATACTCACTTCAGTGAAATAAATAAACATCGAATAGGTACCCAATATTTCTTTGAAATTTCAATTTATTAAAGCGTTTTTCAGGTCTCATCCATCATATATGTGATAAGTTTAGAATAGGCACTCTCTTTCATATCAGAAGAAATCCATTGAGTAGGCTAGTTCGCCTTCTTAATTAAAGTACACCCTTCAGACGGTTCCTTCTACGTATATGATGTTGCATAGTGCACACCCATATGTGTAACACAATTACGAAACCAACTATGATGTGGAATCCAATCGAAAATCCCTTTCTGTGTACCTGCAGGGTGGGCAAGTTGTGGGTAGATCTGCTGAAATTTGTTGGTTATAGAGCATTGGTACAAGAATTTACATAAATCACTGGCTGGACTACTGCAAAATCACAAACCATGTACCCATACAGGCATACATATATAGTCGTATACCCAAACAAAATACGGAACAGGCATCGCCCATGACAGACAGTGTTCCCTTCGGCTTTAATAATGAGCTCTGAAAAGGGTATGCTTGTGCAGATCACTGACTCTACGGAAAAATTAACTTGAATTCAAGGTGGGACTTGACACTTATATGTCCTATTATTTATGAACTTACATTGGCTATACTTTCATTCGGTAAGGACCTTAACGAAGTTAAGATTACTACTACTGTATAGGGAAACCTAGTTGTAGTAAACAAGAAAAACAATGGGAAGACGGAAATTGGTTATTATGGAAAAAAAATCGGGTTGAATTGTTAGGCCAACCATTAATATATCATTGAGCGAGCTTCCAGATGAGCTTTTGGCAGAAGCATCAAACACTACCCTTAGCTTTGTTGATGAGCAATCGGGCTGCATTACACAATGATGGGGTAATACGTAATGAACTTGCTCAATGTCCTTTTCGCTAATCGGACGCATGTGGCCAAGTGCTTCGTATTCGTCCATGAAATTTACATGAGCAGTCTTAAGATCTGGCTGTATATTTAACTTCCGCTCAAGATACATCACACAGCATGTGTGCTCGGGTCCTGTTTTAATGGCAAACGCAAAATAAATTGGCCATTTAGGCTTCGACTGATTGTTTTATTGAAGTGCGCTTCACATTCATGTTCTTCTTTCGACATTCGTCTCACTGGAGCTTCATGACATTCTGACTTCCAGAATTTACGTACGAGTGCCCCCAGGGAGGATGTTACTTCGCAGGCTGCCACATGGCAGCTTGAAGAAGTCTCATTGGACAGAGCGCTATCAGAAACGATCCATCCCAACTTGCTCTCTCGCAAAACTGGGAGATCAGATGATATTTTTATCTCTCCTGGTAGTACAAGTTCGAAGAAGAGCTCGGCTCCTATCAATAAGTTAATTTGCTGTGTAGTAAGGTATGTCGGGTCTGCCAATTGCACATGGGAAGGTATCTTCCAACAAGGATTGTTAATTTTGTGCGTTTGTTGATAGTCACTTATTCGTAACATTACGCTTGCCTCGATTGTTGTTTTGTACTTTAAGGTGCGTGATTCAATGGTAACATTGACAGCAAATTCATAGTCTTAATTGCCATGGACCCAACACCACTAATGGGGATCTCCATTTGGTGTTGCTTAAAGCCTAACTTATGTGCGAATGACTTCGTTATGAAATTAAGCTGAGAACCAGAGTCTAACAAAACACGGCAAGGTATTCGTGTACCAAAAGATGAGATGACGTTAACAATTGCTGTTTCTAAATAGATATGACGCTTAACCCACCCTACCGCAGCGTTTACAAAAGAATTGGGTGACTTACCAAACATACGCCCTTGACTACCATCTGGATATGATGTGCTTGTCTCCCGAGGTTGCTGCTGAGTTTCAGCTGATTTTGACAACTGCTGTTTAACTATCCTAGGTTGATGTAGAAGGGTATTATGACCGCTTCCACATTTTTGACATCTTCTTGACTGGCATGATTGGGCGAAGTGACCTGGCTTCAAACAATCTGCGCAGAGGCACAGCTTGCGAACTATATCTGACCGATCTTCACCTGCAAGATTTAAAAATTCGGAACAATTAAATATCTCGTGTTTACCTAAACTGCAAACAATACAGCTCGAACCCTCAACTTTTCTTTCTATTGTAGCGACTTGCGTCTTCCTTCTCTCTTCTCGACTGCTGATGGCTTTAAGGGTCTGAAACATCGACTCGACAAACTTCAGGAACTCGGCTATTGATAGGCTGCTTCTTGGATCTTTCAGGTCCTGTTCGAACAGCATGCGACTCTCCTCATCCAATTTTCCCAACATCAAATGAACAACGATGGGATCCCAATTATTGATGTTGTAGTTCAGATTGCCAACGGCTTGCAAGATTTCCTTTGATGTACCGTGGAGTCTTTTTAGGCTGGTGGCAGTACCAGTTGTATTCGATTGGTTAAATAACCTGTTTAGTTGCGCGGTCAAAAGTTATCTCTTGTTATCATACCGCGCAACCAATGTTGTCCAGGCCGTATCATAATTTGCGTCAGTAGCCTGAAAAATGTTGACTCAGACTATACGCGTCTCCAGTAAGGTTTGCCCTCAAGTAGTACAGCTTTTGCGCCGGCGAAATTGGCTGGTCGTGGATTAGTTGCTTAAAGATGTCGTAGAATTGTCGCCAGTTTAAATAACTCCCGTCAAACTTGAGCAGCTCTATTTTCGGTAGTTTCATTGAAGAGGTAATCATTGTTGTGGAATTCACTGGATCTGGTATGGTGATTTTCTGATGCAACTGCATCACCATAATGTCTACTCGCTCTTGTAGATCGTAGTATTTCTCAACATCAGACGCTGTGATTTGATTATCTTTTCTGATACAAGTTAGATATCTCATCCCACTTCTGTTGCAGACTCTTTATCTTCACGGTTTGAAATTGCTTAGTTTGTGGTGTACGCAATTCTATGGCACATTTACTTAGTGCTCTCCGGAGTATAGTAATAACAAGATCGAATCTTTCTCTATGTGTTAGAATACTTCTTTGGGGGCTAGCATCGTCTGGATTCTTTATAGTTTCCCTAACGCGATGATCTCCCTCTTCATGATCCTTGTCTTGAAGACTTACAAGCAGTTCCACATTCTTTTTTGGCCTCGCACCCAGCTGTTTCGATTCACCTTCACTCTCACCTCCAATTGCACCGAAATCTTGATTATTACGATCATCCTTCTCTGGCTCTACTGGCATCTGCATGCGGTTTTCAATATCTTCCATGGTGCGATATGCCACCCCTTTTACTCCGTGATAATAATCCTTACTGAAGTAAGGTTGACTTAATTCTCTGGAGAAGGCCCCTCGAATTTCACTGTCGGTTCTGTCGAACCGAATCCAAAGAGTTTCAATTTGTTGAAGTCTTTTGTGGAGATACTTTGGAGTGGAAAGGCTGTCTTTGTTGTAATTCCTCGCGATACGGCAAATTTCCTCACCAACCTTTTTCTATAGGGATGAGTAATACTCCAAACCCTTTTCTGCCACGAACACATCACCACTTTCCATTTTCACTTGTATCACTTTTGTTTCTATAAACACTCACAAAATTTTTTTTTTTTTATTATCTAGTGTTCTATCACGGTCGCCAATGTTTAATTGTGCAAGTGCGCAAGGGAATAAAACACAAGTATTTTTCCGGATTTTATTTCTTGGGTGTTGACCCGTTTGATTCACATACTGCGTACGAGCTCTACAACTAATTGCACCTTGTGGTTACAATATAACAAAGACATCAAAATCAAACCGTGCGACCGACTGCGTTGGTGTCAAATTCTGTTATCTACACAAACACGAGAAGCGTGAATTCATTCGGCGAGAGTTTATGGTCACAGGGTTTGTTACAAAAAATTATCTGATCTTATTCAAATACCTGAGCTCGACTGAAATTACAAAATTTAACAACCACGCTAGATGCAGCGACGGAGAATCCCATCAACGATCTAGTATCTGTTAAGAGGACTCAGTTTGGTGTAGGACTTAATCTTAAACCAATTTGGCCCATCCTTTGACAATTTTGAAAAATATTGATTAAACTTTTTTTTCATTTTTTTTACCAAGAATTTGAGTTTGAATGCGAATTATTCAAAAAATATTCATCTTTCATTCTGTATGGCAGTTTATTTGTAAGTGTTCCCGTTGTTTTTTTAATAATGTTTTCCATATTTTAACCCTTTTTTCCTAAATTTGCCGCTCAAATACGACCGCTTCCCATAGTATATAATACGTTGGTTTTAAGCCGTCTACAAAATACCGTTGTCCTACTCGTGCCAGGTCCGCGGTGTACTATTGTTGCCGAAAGGATGAAGGTCTGGACGAATTACATTTTTTGAGACGAATTTACGGTCAGGAGGATGATATCAGACCACATGACTATACAGTGGACTCTCCCTAAGTCGAACTCTCCCTAAGTCGAAACTCTCTCTAACTCGAACTTTTTCATCATATTTTTTGTACATTTACCTAAAATGTCCGTACAAAACCCTCTCTCTAAGTCAAACTCTCTCTAACTCGAACAGTTCATGGTATCCGATGACAATTCGACTTACGGGGAGTCGACTGCAACCCCTGTCATAAGACCAACTAACGAAAGTTGATATGAAATCGTTTTGCTTTGTGTCCAACGTGGATTGTATATATTTTTCTCAATAATAATAATGAACTTAATTCCTTAAAATTCGCGTTATGTTTTTTAAATGTTGAAGGCCTGTGTACATAAAATCTTCCTACACTTCCTTGCTTCGTACTATAACCCACATTTCTTAGGACACATTTGTGACATAGTTACGAAATTTTGTAATTGTGTAAATGCATAAACTAAATCCACGTACAAATGGTATGTTTATAGTTTGTTTTTCATTGTTATTTATACATTTTCACTTTCATTACTTCAATTTGATATATTTTCGGTATTAAAAGTAATAACCAAAGAATACGTCCACTCTAATTTCCACGTTTTAACAATATAATATTCTATAAATATACAAAGCTGATAATATATACACTGAAAAATCTCCCCGCAAATCAAAACAACACTTGCTATGCCCAGGCTAGTATCACACCAGCCATATCCATATCCCCAGCATATGTGTACAGTCACTTGATGTATTGCATCCACTTCACTGCAGGACTCCCAGATACTCCCTTTTTCACTGAAAGAGTGTAAAAATGGTAACTTGAACTTTATATAAGCTTTCAACTCATTTATCTACACATAAGATTAGTGGCGCCTGAAATGTTTTCGTTCTCAGTGTGCTTGAAGAAAACATTTCCTTACATACATTGGTGGGCACAATCCTTCTTTTAACTAAGGTGGTCTGTTGGATAAGTAAATGGATTGTATGATATTTAACCTAGAGTAAAGATTGCTTAACGGTACATATTGTAGACAACATCTACCAAGTTTCTGGTCGGGATGAAACCTTATCTATTATGGTAGTATATTTCTTATCGATCCCATACTTACTTTACTGTTGGGTTTTGATCAATTGCTTTTGTTCTGTTACATGGGCTAATCCTTTTATGTAACAAATACTCCTGAGACTAAGTTAATTATATCCTTAATGTAAATTGGTGTAATTTGTACCAAACTTAAATGCAGCTTATTGCAGAAAGTACATTGCTGCATGCTCTCAATTTCCTTTCTATTTTCTACGGTAAACGTTGTGGAATTTTCGTTTTCTTCTTGACATAAGATTGTATTTTTTAATCGTCATGAAAGCAGTCAAGTGACATTGTTACAGGCATTTAGTTGTTGTATCCCATTGGGGGTGAATAAATTGTACAACAATTCTGTGGAAATAAAAAAAAAAAAACAGAACTAAAAAGTTACTAAGAAGCCTTTAAGTGGAGAAACGTGTTAAATGTTTGGAGAATTTGTATTTGAGGAACTCTTCTGGGAATAAAGAGTGTTATGAGGCAAAACAGAATTTGTGATAATGGGGTCTATGTACAGTGTGTAGCAGTATACAGTATAGGACAAAAATTAAGCACCTACTACTTTCAGTGACTTTTTATTCTTAATATCTTTGGTTCCATAAGTCGAATTTAAAAAAATGTCGGTATTGTTAAATATGAAAAACAACAAATAATTGGATCAGTACTATTTCATAGGTGGGACAAAAATAAACCACCGTTTGCTGTACGCCGTGGTGAAATTCCAAGACAAGGAACAAATAAAATCTAGAAACATGCACTAGGACAATTTGCGAAGAGTTGTCGATGGTGGTATGACATATTCCTGTTGTTTTTTTAGGGATTTTAGTAGGATTCGTGTGTCGGGTTATACGGTTTTCCTAATCACATTCTATTAGAATTTGTATTTGCTAATTTTTGTACCTGAGCTCAAAACAGAGACACCAAACATAACAGCTGTTTTTCAAAGGGCTTAATTAAAACGCTAGAACTCCTCTACATATGTGCATAATAGTGAATTGTATTCAACATAAGCTAGGTAGCGAGGTAGGTAGATGTGACTGGCAAAGTCCTCATGCGTATTTGCCTCACTTAGACCTTTAATGTGCATTGTGCTGTCACTATTCGGCTTTTCCCGCCACTTCGTTGACCTACTACACTCTCTCTCACATGCCTTTTTTTTGGTGTGTGTAATTTTACCTATAAACTGTTGGTGGTTTTAATGAACTTGGGGATATGCTTTATGTTGGTAGTTGCTAGAACCTCAAACTATTGAGGAAGTAGCTACCCATATATTTTCTTCTTGCTTCTGCAAGGGCTGGGCAGGTTCCGAGGTAGTTACTGTTAACTCTCATCCCTGCAGCTTCTGCAGAAGTCGCTGTAAGGTGCACCCAGTCTTCTGGCTTGGTTGCCAATTAGGCAGTGGCCAGTAATTATGCTTTTATTAGTAATTATAGTTTTGGGTAGACTGCAGGTGTCCAGTTCCGTCCATCTACGATTAATATTGATTATGGTGTTTGTTAATAGCATTGTTTTTATTGCATTCAAATGGGGGGTAATGTGTCTCCTGATTTTGCGCCAGTGGTAGAATCGCCACATTCCTTGCTAATTCGTCGGTTCATTCGTGCCCGGAATAATTATGTGCCCAGGGACCCAGCACAGGGTAAGTTAGCATCTGTCCACTATCTCCCTCAGAGATAGACAGCAGAGTTTTACCATCTCAGAGTTGATCGATAGTGTTTCCATAGCCTTTATGGCTGCCTGACTATCTATGTAAATAACAATAAATTGTTCGTCTATCGGGTTCTGCACTTTTGAATGCTCCTTGCTGAACCATCTTGCTGAAGTGTTTAGGGCTGATTCCATCATGTCAGTTATGGTATCTGGAAATCTTCCTGTGATAGCTAGAACAATACCATCTGCAATCTTTTAAGGATGTCATCAACTATAATAATCCAGAGAAGATGAGGTAAGACTCCCCCTTGAGGTGGGCTCTGAAAACTCTTCTTACTGTATTATAGTTGCGTAGTTGAGATTAAATTTTTCTGTTATACAGGAAATTGTTTTTCCACTCTTGGATACAAATTTCCACATCCAGGTATCTTAGAGCGTTTCCTATCGTTTCGAATTGGACGTTTGTTAAAGGGCCCCTCCATGTCGAAGAAAGCTACCATTGTGAAATCCTTGCTATCAAGGGATTTTTCAATGGTGCTTACTACAGAGTGTAGTGCTGTCTCAGTTGTTGTTGTGATTTTGCATGTTGATGCGGACACAGGGATCTTAATAGAGTATTGCCTCTAATATGTGGATCTATCTGTCTCTCCATGGTTTTAAGAACAAAGGTTGAGACCGTGAATTGTCTAAAACCTTTTGGAGTAGTATGTACCGTCTTCCCATATTTAGATAGGAAGACTACTTAAACCTCTGAGGCAGCTGCTGAATGTGGTTGTTAGCCATGGTGCTATTAGCTCAAGAACTTGTTCCAGTTCCGCGGGCCTTATATCATCAGGATTTGTAAGGGTCGAAGCTTCTCACTGCCCAGTGTAGCTTATATGGCGTTATTAGACTCGACGGTATTAACCATGACTCGCTTAATTCTTCTAGTCTAACGTCGATTGCTCATCTGTTGCGTCTTTCCCAAGAAGCGGGTGTCTATTAGGAGGTGAAGGGTCTCTTCCCTCGATTCAGTCCAATTTTCAATATATCATGCGTATTGATTGCTTCATTGCAGGTTTTGTGACTCAATTTTCGTTGAAGAATCGCTGTATACCTTGACCAGTCAGCTTTCCTGGGGTTTCTGAACCTGCTTTCTGGTGGTATGTTATAGTTGATGTTAGTTAGTTCGATGCACCTGTGATCCGAATAATATACTTCCTTTGATACCATCCATTTGTTAACTGTAAGTTCTGGAATTCCTGCCTTATTTTGTCTATAAAGGTTGGCTCTAGGCCGACATTACACAAACAGAGACTAAAGTCTACTAAATATTCATATAGTTTCTCACCTCTACGGTTGATGTCCGTATTTCCCCATTAGAGTTGGCACCTATCAGAAAGGGTATGTTGGCATTCTGTGCTGCTGTTATTGCCCTACGTATGATTTCCGCCGGAACCGGCCCCTCGTTGTCGTGAGGCCGAGGACACACACATATTTTATTTTCTCTACCAGTGGTGAATTCCAGACACGTGAAGTCTGGTACACTAAATTGTGATAGAAGAAAGGCTTTTAGAACATTTTTTTGCAAGAATGGACGTTCTTATTTTACCAGTTTTATTGGTGTATAGGATATATCCTTTAACCCACAGTGCAGAGATATGGTTGTCTCTCATCTACGGCTCCTGGATGAGGGCGATAACCTCCCTGTCCTTGAGTAGACGGAGTGTAAGGTTGGCAGATGCTGCCTTTGAGTGGTGTAGATTGATCCGCACCAGTCTCATGACAGCAGGTTTTCTTTAATTATGACGTCACCATCAGAATCTGATGATGCGTCAATATATTTCTCGGGGCTGTTGTTTTTAGGGGCATCTATCGCTTGGAGTTGCCGACGGTTTCTCTGTTTTATAGGCCAATATTTCATCGACCAAGAGAGTCATTAGTAACCTCCAGTTTTCTTCCCTTGCCCTTTTCTTTGCTAAAGTCTGAGATCTCATAGGCGAGGTTGTTCTTTACTACTTCGCTGAAGGGTCGGTTCACCGTTTCGGCGCTCCTCATCTTAGGAGTTTTATGGGCCACATCCTGGGACCTGGGTCTCTTGGACGTTATGTCTTTGGGGGCTTCAGCCGCTTGCCCGCCTTTTTCAGGTTTGACAATTGGCTTGCCGACTGTCCTGTCTATGCAAGCTGGCCTCCTAAAGGCGTGGCTGGCGCTTGGTCTTTTGGGTTCGATCTGCCGATATCGGTTGATCTACCCTTTCCAGTACCCCCGGGATCTTGGCTTTAACAATATGTGAATTCTTATTTTTATTTATTTATTTATGTTAGAAAAATAATGAGAGAAAATGCAAAATTATTTATTATTGTTATTATAGGAATTGTTATAATATGTTTATCTTAATGTTTATACATATACATATATTACTTATTTTTTAAAGATTTCACAAACAATATGTATAATCGAATCTTCGGTGGGAGGAGTTACGTGTCGCAACATGTCACTACAACTTCCACTGTAGCAACATTGCATCTATGCACTTGTCCTTGTCTAGACCCTCATTCCCCATATTTGTTTACGTTTAAATTAAGTAGCGTCCTTTCCATTTCTTTATTACTGTTATATCTTGTTGTTTTGTCCACAGTGTATAGATGCTAAGTTAGTAATTAGTAAACCACCGACGAAGACGGTTCTAATAAAATATATTGTTTCGGCGCTCCTCATCTTAGAAGTTTTATGGGCCACATCGTGGGACCTGGGTCTCTTGGACGTTATGTCTTTGGGGGCTTCAGCCGCTTGCCCGCCTTTTTCAGGTTTGACAATTGGCTTGCCGACTGTCCTGTCTATGCAAGCTGGCCTCCTAAAGGCGTGGCTGGCGCTTGGTCTTTTGGGTTCGATCTGCCGATATCGGTTGATCTACCCTTTCCAGTACCCCCGGGATCTTGGCTCGGCTCCCTTTGTATGAGGGCCCACCTTTTTTGGGATTATTGCCTTCTGCCTCCAGGAATTCGTTAGACCAGCGAAAAGTATCGTGTTCCCTGTCTGTCCACCTTCCGTCGGTATTCTAGCAATACGTATAATAATATAATATGGGTGCCGCGACAGTCCGGGGTGGACCTGGGCCTAGCTTCTCAGCAACCACTTGTGTTGTGCGTGCTATTGTTCTTCCATGTATGGAAGGGAACTACAATTTAATGCCGGCTCGGAACGGTGAATTTGAGAAGCTTTTTTAGACAGGAATACTCATTGGCCATTGTCAGTGACTCGAAAGAAGTAGAGCCGTGAATTATGATAGGTAGTAAATTCGAGTATCGAACCTGGCATCCTCTGCGTAGGAGTCGACGCTCTTACCCACTACGCCACGGCGACCCACTCTAGCAATACATGCTAGCTGGAATTTGGCATTCCGGATGGCTCTACTTTTCATAAGCGCGGGTTTCGGCGCCGTGGAGGCCGAGCCTTTTGCAAGACTGCACATGGATCTTTTGTCAGAGCCCGATAGTATAATCAAGTATACCAGCCATTTCCCTCTTCGATTTTATCTGTGCTTCGTCGCCTTTGTGCGGTTGACTTTCTCCTCAACCATTCAACCCCTCGGCACGGTTTGCTTTTCGCTCACACGACCACTGAGTTTTGGGGTTCGTCTGCCTCTTGGCAGACCGTAATCTGCCCTCGTCCTCCAGAGTCATTGGGCATCCTACTGAGCTCCTTCACCACGGCAAGGTGTACAGCCAAAAAGGAGTATTCAACTTAAGCTCTTATTAACGCAGCTTTACTCCACAAAAGTGTATATTTTGGTTATATATTATTATATCATTATAACAATAATGCTAATTATAATATTGATATAATATTTTGGGTTCCAGGTTACAGTGACATCCCATGAAAAAGGTAGGCCAATTAACTAGCTAGGCCAGGATCTTCCCTTCAGAGCGCGAGTTACGTGTCGCAACATGTCACTACAACTTGCACTGAAGCAACATTGCATCTATGTACTTGTCTTTGTCTAGTCCCTCATTCCCCATATTGATTTACGTTTAAATTGAGTAGCGTCCTTTTTATTTCTTTATCTCCAACTGTTTGTTTTTGTCAAGCCTATTGCTAACTGTTATATCTTTTTGTTTTGTCCACAGTGTATGGATGCTAAGTAATTAGTAAACCACCGACGAATTCGGTTCTAATAAAATATATTGTAATAAATTTGTTTTCTTGTTATATATACAGTCTTTTATTTCATTTCGTGTATACGTTTCGCTCCCGAACGTAACTGGCGCAGTCGGTAAACGCCACATAACTTCTGTAAAGTGTGTTTACACAGTCGTGGCAAAATAAAAAAAATTAAATGTATAACTAATAGAAAAGAGTTCTTCATATCATTTATTCTTAAAATTGTTACGTGAAATGCCGTTGTGTTTTATTTTCTGTTGTGCGGACATTTTGAACCACGTATAATATATATATGAGAAAATACAGTGAAAATACATCTTGAACAACGTAAGCGGAAGGTTAATAGCGTTCCAGATCATATGCAGAAAACTACACTCAAAAAGAAAAAAAAGAAAAAGCGGTATCAAGTCAAGTAAAAATATGTACATGCAGACAGTTATTAATGAAACATATTATTACATTAATTTCTAACTGATATGACAAGTATGTAAAGAATCAAATAGATTGAGTAAATGAAAATATAGATAGTTATTGACACAGATTAGAGTTACAGTAAAAATGTACAGTAAGAACTTAAAATCTAAAAATATGTATGTGTACATAATAAATGCAAAAGAATGTGAAGATAATTTAAAGAAAAAAAAATTATAAAAGGCCAAAAGAAATCAGCCAATGTATTGCTTAAAACTTCGAGAGCAGATCGGAGCAATTTTCGGAATAAGAATAGTGCACAATAGGATTTATTTATAAATATGTTGATGAACATTGCAAATAACTATAATACGAAGTGAATAATACGAGTGGCCTATGCTTTGATGCTATTATAAAACAAAACTAAAAATACAGGTGTTCAAATACTGTCATTTATTCATAGCGATTATAATTTCAAGCGAACACCGGAATTGTAATTATACGGCCTTGATTTAAGTATACCAACAAAAATAATAATAAATGTGAAATAAAGAATTAAACTCAAAAAATTTAAACCATTATATGAATAATAAGCAAAGTAAAATAAAGTATTTATAAGCTATAACAGCTTAAAAGATTATCTTATATACTTATATAATTACCAAATTATTCAATGACAAATATTTCAATGACAAAAATAAAGGTGTTATACAAATAAAAAGAAAGAAATCAATAAGTCCAAATTTACTTACTAAACAAAACAAAACATAAATAATTAAAGAACCAAATGATAGAAACACTAAATATGTTAAAAGTATATTTACAATGATTGCATACATAGATGGTGTGAACATCGAATTTGAAGTGTCAAAATACTTAAAATTAAATAAAAGTGAATATAAAAATAAAGTAAGATTATGTACGTACATAATATGATATTAACAAATGAAAAGTACAAAAAAATATGTTGACAAAAAAGTAGCGAAATGGTAGTTCTTTTTGCACTATAACTTATAAAAAAACAAAATAATAATATGCTGACCCGTATAATCTATAAAAACAAAGGTGAAATTGAATGAATAGCCTTCCAAATATGAAAGGTGAAATAGTACAATATACATAGAATTTACATAGTAGCCTTCGACTTTGCTTAGAACTTCGAGGGGATATTGGATTTAACCTAAGTCTGTTTTTTTGTAAGCACATAATGAAAAATAAATTACTAATATCCTATTTGATACAAATCATACAAATATCGATACTAAAAGCGGAAAAAAAATTATTAAAAAATATAACAATTGTAAAATATTACACGAACAAAACAAAAATATATAAAAGAATAAAAATAATTTATTTCAAATACATATGTAGAAATAAAACTTGCTGCAGTTACTTAAAATGAAGCAAAAAATGTATAGAAAGAAAAAAAGTGAAACTAAAATAAAGTTGGGATACATACACTTCGAGGGCATATCGGAGTTGTAACTAATACTTAAGAACATAATAAAAAAAATAGAAATAATAGTACGCAAAAATCAAACAAAGAGTTTATAAATAAATAAATAATATAAAAAAATACTAAGGTGAACAAAGAGTAGCCTGACAAGGTATACGTACAAGGTGAAAATATAGTAACCGATGCGAAGCTAGATGCTCCAAGGAAATATTGGAGTAAATCGAAGCAAACAAATATGTACATAAGTAAAAGATAATATAAAAAGCAGATAAAAATAGATAATAAATAAATAACTAAGAAGATAAGTAATTAAAGATACTATAAAAGATCAACAAGATAAGTAAACAGATATTTAGAAGGAACATTGAAATGGTGCTTATAATAATTATGAAGAACTGAGTCAAAGCAACTAAATAAAAAATGGAAATATATACTAGGTGAAATAATTCAGTAGATTACTTTTTCTATTCAGGTCAAGAGAGTAAGAAAATATTTCTGAAAAATTGTAATAAATAAAGAACTAAGTGCATAGTAAACAAAAAACTAATTAGTAACAAACTTAACATATATAAACAAGTAAATCGTTTACAAATCATTCATGTAAAGCATTAGAAAATTAAGATTATCAGCATAGCTGGGTACCATTATGTGAAAAATAATTAATTAGCTTGGAATTATATCGAGTACAACTGAAACATTTAGAAAATTAATTCACAAACATTTACCGAACGTTTTCTATTTTTCGTAGCACATGCTCAATCTGTTCCTGTATTATATTAAATATGTAAAAAAGGGTATTCTGTCTAAAACCTTTATTTGATTTCAACATGAAGTACTTCTTTTTACTGAAATAAAATAAAATTCGACCCATATCATATCTATATTATAAAAAAATTTACATATTGATAAGAAAAGCAAAAAAAAGACATTTGAGAAATTATTTAACAATAGGTGAATTCTTATTTTTATTTATTTATTTATGTTAGAAAAATAATGAGAGAAAATGCAAAATTATTTATTATTGTTATTATAGGAATTGTTATAATATGTTTATCTTAATGTTTATACATATACATATATTACTTATTTTTTTAAGATTTCACAAACAATTTGTATAATCGAATCTTCGGTGGGAGGAGTTACGTGTCGCAACATGTCACTACAACTTCCACTGAAGCAACATTGCATCTATGCACTTGTCCTTGTCTAGACCCTCATTCCCCATATTGATTTACGTTTAAATTAAGTAGCGTCCTTTTCATTTCTTTATTACTGTTATATCTTGTTGTTTTGTCCACAGTGTATAGATGCTAAGTTAGTAATTAGTAAACCACCGACGAAGACGGTTCTAATAAAATATATTGTAATAAATTTGTTTTCTTGTTATATATCTCTACACACTTCCCTAAAATAACTAACGCCGACTGGCAAACTGTGTAACATCAAGGAAAATATGCCCTGAATACAAACAATCCAAAACAAAATACCTCCTTCGGCGAACTCGTCATATTTCTAGACTAGTGGTTGCCTGTACAGAACACTGGCCGATTGGAGATTAAACTGGGCATCCCACACAACTCAAAGCTGAGAGGGAGACCCTTCTTCTTCTTCTTTTTCTTCTGGTGGCGCTACAGTCCGGGGTGGGCCTGGGCCTCAACCAGTAAGCCTCTCCAGCCGGCACGATATTTAGCCAGCTGTCTCCAACTGCGCACACGAAGTTGGTTGAGGTCCTTCTCCACCTGGGTACGCCATCGGTTCCGTGGGCGTCCTCTATTGCGTTGTCCCACTGGTTCGGAGTCGAAGACTCTTCGGGCTGGATCAGTGTTGTCCATGCCCAGCCATCTTAGGCGTTGAATCCGTAGACGCCTGACTAGGCTCATGCCGCTGTACAGCCCGTACAGATCGTGGTTGAATATTCTTCTCCAATAACCATCAACGCAAACAGGACCATCTTTCTCTCGAAAAGACCAAGTGCTTCTTCATTGCAGAGTAATTCTGCGTTTAATCTCGGTATTGGTGTTGTTCGTACTATTCACTTGCTAGCCGAGGTAGACGAAGTCCTTCACTACCTCGAAGTTAAAGCTGTCTATGGTGACGTTTTGGCCAAGTCGTCGGTGTTGTGCGTCCTTTCTCGATGACAGCATATATCTCGTTTTGCCCTCGTTCACCAATAAACCCATTTTGGCCGCTCCCGCTTCAATACCAGCAAATGTTTCATTGTAGGGCTCGCCGTGTTCTGCCAATTATGTCAATGTCATCCGCGTATGCTAGCAGTTGTACGGACTTCTAGAAGATCGTGAATCTAGTTTTGGCGTGTGAGTCTTGCACGATCTTTTCGAGGATGATGTTGAAGAAATCACATGACAGCGCGTCGCCTTGTCTAAAACCTTTTTTGACATTGAAGGTCTCGGTGAGTTCGTTACCGACCTTGATGGAGCAGTAACAGTTCTTCATCGTCATCCTGCACAACCTGACAAGTTTGGCAGGAATGTCAAAACTAGACATGGCGTTGTATAGGTCATCCCTATGCACGCTGTCATATGCGGCTTGAAATCGACGAATAGATGGTGGATGTCTATCTACATTTCTTGGGTTTTTTCCAGGATCTGCCGTAGTGTGAAGATTTGGTCGATGGTGGACTTCCCCGGCCTGAAACCGCACTGATAAGGACTTATCAGTTTGTTGACGAATGGTTTCAGGCGCTCACACAAATTGCGTTGAGCGGAACATTCTGCTTGACAGCGTTATTGGAGTCTTCCTCGCCGTTTAACAGTCTACAGAAATGATCCTTCCAGATTCTCAGTATCGATTGCGAATCTACTACGAGTTGTCCCTCTGCGTCACGACAGGCTTCTGTCCGAATTTTGTATCCATTGGATAGTTGTTTTACCCGTTGGTAGAACTTTCGGACATCATTTCTGCCGTAACACCTCTTAATGTCCTCGATCGCGCGCTTCTCATGCTCTTTCTTTTTCTTTTTGAGAAGCCGGTGCTCTTCCCTTTTTTTAAGTTCGTAGAGCTCACGAACCGCTCTCGTCCTTCTGTCCAGCGTCGCCTTGTATGTTGCTTGCTTCGCTGAATGTGCCTGCCTGCACTCGTTGTCAAACCAGGGGTTTTTTTGGGTGGCGTTTTAAAACCCAGCACATCAGACGGAGCTTCTCTGATGGCTTTTTAACAACGGTTTCATTGTTCGTCGATTGTTTTGCCTGGCAGGGTTGGACTCTCTGAGAGCTTTAGGGAGACTCGCTCGGCAAAGTTGCTAGCGGTCAATTGCGATTGTAGCTTTCCGACGTCAAACTGTTTTGGTCTTGCTCTACTCCGTTGTCCTATCGATATCCGTCTTCTTACCTTGTGCCTGACGTCGATCTCAATGTGATCAATCTGGTTGACGGTTGATTGATCAGGAGACCGTCAGGTCCTTTTGTGGATGTTGAGGTGAGGGAACCGCGTATTGGCTACAAAGAGGTATCGCCCCGTTACGAAGTCAAAAAGCTGTGCTTCCCGATGACTCTAGCAAAGATGTCTTCCTTGCCCAGCTTTGCATTGAAATCTCCCAGAACGATCTTTCTGTCGTAACTGGGGCATTGATCGTATGTTCTTTCTAGGAGATCGTAAAAGTCGTCTTTGCTGTCGTCATCTTTATCCTCCGTTGGGGCGTGGGCGCAAATCAGGCTGATGTTGCCGAATGTACCCTTGAAGCGGGTTGTTATGAGGCGCTCGCTTATGTATTTAAAGCTTAAGACTTCTTGCCTAAGTCTGCCTCGAATAACAAACCCGCATCCGAATAAGCGCTGCCTTCGCTCTTTGTAGCAATCGCCGAAGTAAATATAGTTGTTTTTCATCCTCTCTTTGCCCGGCCCATCCCACCGCACCTCCTGAATGGCGGTGATATCTGCCTTATAAGCTTCGAATGCTTCCACAAGTTCATCGGCTGCACTATGTCTGGGACCTCACATTCCACGTGCAGAACCGAAAATCGTTGCCATTATTTCGTTGTCCATGGTCGTCAGCAGTAGGATCATCCGTACCCGAGGCTTCTCGTCGTTTCTGAACTAGTAATTTTTTACACTCCGAACCTCCGAATCTGGAGGACCGGGTCCTGGTTTAAGCCGTAGACCCTGGTTTAAACAAGGGGGCCGCTGCATACATTAGTTCACCTCTAAGCGGTTGCTTTAAATGCTATCCAGAGGGCACCGCGAGGAGGCTGTATGTCAACTGTGCATTTAACAGGGATCGTTGCTGGCATCTCGCCAAGTTGAGAACTGTCAACAACTTTGGCCCGGCCTTATCTAAAGCCAGACAGCGAGCGCTTGGTAAACCCTTATTTAACTTAATTAATGAGATTTCTACAAAGGATATTAAAGAACTACTGTCCTTCCTAAATACCTCATATCAGATTTAGAGATATCTCAAATACGCCTATACCTCCCTCATTAGGTAACAGAGCTGTGTCAAATGAAATGGCACATAGTGCTTTTTAGGTTCGCATTGAACTACCACTTCTATCTGCATACCATAATATTAATTCGGAATTTCAAGTTCTTTATAAGTATGTATAAGTATAAGATTAAAAATGTTTAATCTTATAACTGTTCCTATTGATATGGTAATAATATCTGTGTAATTTGAAGTGTAGTACCCTTCATTGTAGCTACTAAATTACATTTTCCTAAAAACTATATTACAATTTACTACTAAAAACTTATTACATATCGCACGAAAATATATGAAAATAAATGCAGTGGCGGTTCAGTATAACGAATGCTAAAGAAACGCTCACTTTTGTATTCATATGTTCTAAAATTCCGGTTTCTAATTAATAAATGTGCTCAACAATAACGATTTGTTGCAGTTTCAAAAATGTTTTTATTTATCACATTTCCAATTTAAATATAATTTCTTATTGATAAACAACAAATCTGATGACAGCCGACAAAGATTCAATAATATTTAGATACACTCTAGTATCTCTACACTCTAACATGACTACTACTTTGGTTAACAAAGTGCATCCAGCAACTCGACAGGCTTAGTCAGCTAGTAGCGTAGAATCGGAATGTCCAAGAGTCGATACAATTTTGGAATTCTTAGAAATTTACAATGCCCAAAATGTATGCCAATGCATCTAGAAGCTAAAAAGGAATTAATGAAATCAAACACCGACAGTTTTCCCAGACACTTCTTCCCACTGCTGTCGGCAAGGTCAGTGACATCATTGAATTCTATCAACCATTTCGTATACTTATACACTCTGGTCCTCAGGTAGCTCTCGTTACGAAATTCTACGTGCAAAGACGAGGTTTAACTGGAACAAACGTATACTTATTATCGGAACTGGTTAAACATCTGCAGAAAAAACAAGAGTATTCATTTCGTTGGTAATATGTTCTTGTTACAGGGCAGCTAATATATTAGGAGGTGTGTATATCTAATCAAAAGTGACGACAGCGTTTCCCTGCATTGAATTTGAGATAAAACATCTGAACTAAATAAATTTAATAAACAGAGCACAATTGAGTTTTAAGAGTGATCTGGGGAAAATAATTCATCAGAAATCTATCTACGGCTAAGCTGGGTGATTTGTAGTAAGCGTTGAGAAGATAATTAAAACGCACTTTAGAATTATTGACATTGATTCGATCTTGCAAGCATTTTGGCACGTTGAAGTACTCAATCCTACAGTAATCGTATCAGACACGGACAAGGCTATTGAGAATCATTTTTCTCAGATTGGCGGCATAAAGACGGGAAACATATCCTTAATATTTTCTTTAAATAAACACCTAACTTCATCAATACATTGAACGGAGTTCCTTCTCGCTTAGCATCATTCGAGAGAAAGTTCGAAAAGGACGCCTCACTGCATCGTGCGTACTCGAAATTTATGAACGAGTACTTGAACTTGGGGCATATGAGTAAAGTGCCTTTTTCGGAAATAAATAAGCTAAATAGTTTTTATCTCCCGCACCATCCTGTACACAAACTCGACTGGTCAACAGCAAGGCTGCGAGGTGTTTTCAACGGCTCATATAGGTATTCTAAAGAAACCTCTCTTAATGATGCGCTCGTGGTAGGTCCACATATTCAGCCGAATTTATCGTCAGTATCTCTTAGATTACGACGTTGAAAAAATGTGTTACGGCGGATATAATTAAAATGTTTCGCCAAATTTGGGTAGTATATGAAAACTGCGACTACCAACGAATAGATGGACGGAGTTCGATCAAAGGTCGGAGTGAACATTTTCGTTTGCGTACCGTGATTTATGGGACACTGTGTATGTTGTGTCACCTATCTGAACGGGTTCTCGAACAATTAGCCATACTAGACTCGATCGTCGTAGAAATTTGACTACCATCAGAGGTAACGCAAACAGAAAATTTGACAGAAGTACGTAAAGCTGTAAATATGTTGTAAACTAACAAAATAGAAGGTGGCAGCGTAATGAAATATGAAGAAAATGTGTGCATATCGAAGTAACAACACTGGATAATAGTTGACATTTATAAATAAACAACTTGAAATAGTTTGACGCAACAACCATTTGTTGGGTATTTTTAAAACTACTAACCGTGTTTTTTTCATCGCTATCGATAGTAAAGTGAAGTGTAAGTGTCATGCCTTTTGTTTGAATAAAACTCTGTATAAGCGTACGACAAGAATGGACAGCACGCATTTAAATAAAGATACCATCAAAACGAATTCCCACGATTTCTACATTGACGACATTGTGCCAGGTGGAAATTCTGTGACTCATGCTTTATATAAAAAGCAGCATCTAATTCAACTTCTGGCAAAGGGCGGATTGCATGATTGTTCCCATTGATACAGAAACAGATCCTTGGGTGAAAGTGCTGGATAGTTTTGTATATCATTTAAACCAGTCTGAAGATTAACCTATCAGAAAACGTTAGATTCTTGGAAATATTGTTTAAATTTTCAATCAGTTCGGATGTCTTGCGTCTTCAATTGAGCAACTCAAGATTATTTTTCAAGAACTGTGGCATCGGGAACTCAATTGGGATCACCAACCTCTTGATGGTGTAAACGCGAAATGGCGTAAAATTCGTCATGAACTTTCCCTTTTTAACGGATGTTCGAATAGTTCGGTGTATCGCCATTTGATACCCTTTGTTTTAACTGCAGACGCACCCAGCATCCGCATATACTTGCCCCAAATTTAGCACGCCAAGTTGGTTGAAATCCTTTTCCACTTGCGAACTTTGCCGGTTCCGTGGGCGTCCCCTATTGCGTTGTCCCACTGGTTCGGAGTCGAGGACACTTCGGGCTGGTACAGTGTTGTCCATGCTTTCTACATGGCCTGGCGGGGCTCATGTCGCTGTACAGCCCGTGCAATTCAAGAAGAACACAAAACTTTTCTCTCGAAAAGATCTTCATCCGAGCTTCTTCATCCGCCTTTGAGATTGTCCAGGCGTCCTTGCCTGGTCCTTCGAGAGAGGGCTCTTCTACTCAATTTCCTCTTGACCCCAAGGAAACAGCGATTTTCAAGAGTTATTCTGCTTTTAAATCTCGGTACTGATGTTGCTCACAGTATTTACTTGGGAGCCGAGATTGACGAAGTAACTTCACTACTTTATGTTAACATACATATAGTACATGCGCACTTTATAAAATTAATATTCCTTGAAAGTTTTATCACTCAAAGCAAGCTTTCAGACAGAATGTCTCTGCGAACAGAGAATACTTTAGTGATAATAAAACCAGATTTCTTCGAGGATAGGGTTCCTATTATGCAATTTTTGCTTTTTAATGGTTTTCGAATTACTCACAAAAAATTGATATCATTTAGTCCGGAACAAGCAGCTGAATTTTACAAGAATCACTCAAAAAAATATCCGTATTTTGCTCTTAAGGTTATGTCTCTCTCCAAGGGGAGAGCCGAAGCTGTTATTGTCAATAAAGTTAATGCCATCAAGGAACTTTTAAGCCTTAAGCATTTTTCTATGTGGGTAAATTCTTATTTTCTTAATACAACACATATATACAATACAAACATAATCATGTATTTACGCATTTCATATCTTGAAGTTGCTACCGTCTATTGAATGTTGGTGTGGAGTGCAAAATTCATGCTAGTACATTTGAAGAAAATGCGAAAGATGAAATTCGGTATATATTTCCAAATGGTAAGTTACATTCGAAAGTAATGTTCAAAAGCTTAGTAACGTAATAATTTCTAACCAATTGAAAAATTCAGTCATTCCGGATCCCTCCAGAGATTTATACTTCGACACCTATTCCGGTCAAACAAATCTCACAGAAGTTTTTGCAGATGCTATATTTAATGCTTTTGAAAATAAAACAGAAGATATAAGAGGTTACATTTCAAATTGGCTCCTAGAACGTTCTTATAAGTCCCAATCAGATAACTGGTGTGATCAATAAATTAACATATTTAAAATTCATTGGTTCATATTTAAATCATCATGCCAAAGTTTCGTCGTACATTATCGGGGCTCCGAAATTTCTCGATTTCATTGCTATCTTGTTGAAACCCCCTAGAGTTCATCCATTCGTGAGAGGTTGTCAAACCGAACAATCCAATAGCGTAAGCCAGAAAGCGTAAACTTCACTTTCTCACTTTATCTCTCTCTATTTTCTGAGTTTCTCAAACAATTATATTCTGTCAACAGAAAGCTTTGTCATTAGCTCTCTCTTAAAAAGTGAAAGCCAATGATAATTGTTTTTTGGCGGCCACTTAAATAATAAAAAAATAAATTAAGTGCATCAACTCGGTGCGAATGGCTTATTGAGGTTTCAGTAGGTATTCTTAAATATCACGCGATTTCGGTTCTGTAGGAACATGGTAAGTATTAAGTATTAAGTCAGGTCAATATTCAAAAAAAGAAAATTTGCAAAAAAAGTGTTAATTCCATCTTTCGTTTCCAATTGTACCTTGCATAGAAAGTTTATGATCCTTTACAAAATAATTGCTATCTGTTACCGCAAAAGACTTGCTGTCTCTTCTGCAAAAATGTGTCGTGTGCAAAAAATCAGAAGGCAGATGTTAAGATAAAATCATTTCTTAATACTCCCACCAATACCAATCTGTAAATTTTACCACTTAAGAAATTGTTTCCCCTGTACCTGGATATCATCAATTTATCAAATCAAGTTGCGTCGTTGAAATCTCATCAATTACCACATCTCCTGCATCTAACCTCGGATACTTCGAAGAATCGACTTTGGTCACAGTGGTCTATAGATGAACCACTTGGGTATCATTAGTGTGTATACTGCTATGTTGATGCAAATTTCTTTGTTTTCTGTTCCATTATAGTATATATGAAATTCTAAATATATATAGCCTTTATTTTATTTAGACACATATGGTATGAGATAAGTATAAGCATTAGCGTAGTGCAGTTATTCGTTGCACGTAGTGTCTACAGAAAGGATTTCTCATTCCTGTAGGATTAGGTTTCCTGTTGCAGCACCCACAGTAGAAATAAATGGAAACGAAAAATAAAGTAGAAGTAGAAGTGCCAAACAAAATGTGAAAAGCAAAGGCGAATGGCATTAGTCTCGAAAAGTTTCTTGTTTGCTTCTACATTCAATAGTGCAACAAGAATTAGCACGCAATTAAACAAACGTGTTGGGAATTCGTTCCGACCGTTTCCAAATGCTCTGAGTGACCAACAGTGAACGGAACTATTGCAGTTTTTCTGCATTAAGTAGTTTGATACTACAGGTCGATTGCTGTGAGCTCGTTTGCTGTTCGTTTTTTTGTACAGCGAATGTGAATTGAGCCAATGAAATGGTGAATTTGAAATGATTAGATTTCTTTGCCAACTCCTCGAATAAAAAAATATTGTCAGTGTCCATTTTTTTAAACGAATTTATAATTGACAAATTCATAATGAACATAATTTTGTTTTACAAATCAAAAAAAAAACAGTTGTCATCTCCATCATAAGCCGTTGTAATAACATTACAGTTCCACAATATAGCAAGTCGTTGTTGTGTTAGTTTGATTTTATGTCAATTGAATTTGGGAATATTTAATATCTGCTCACCCAGGTTAACCTATTGAAAAATTATGGTTGGAAATCTTTTCATTAAATATGCGTCACAGGATTATAGTAGTTTTACTTAATTTTTCTAATCTACGCTTATGACATTTCTTATTTCCAACTGTTAAAATTCAAACCTTTTGGTTTTTTGTTTACCGTATGTTTGGAAAGTATCTACTTGCTTTCACCCATGTTATTCTTTCATATTTAGGGGAGAGAACGATAACTATGGGGTAAAAAAATTTATAACGGTATTTTAATATGTATGATATAGAACATTTCTGTTTAATTTGTCTGCAAAGATATTATCTACATCCTTTGCGTACATATTATGGTAATCGTATTCTTTTAGGTTCAATCTTCACCGTAATAGCCTTTCACCGGGACCTCTAACATTAAATAACAACGAAAGTGATCGGTTGTAATCCCAAACTTCTTTCCGTATAATGAGATCTGTAAACTTTTGAAGTTCTTCTGGAAAATGCCGCCTGGTCCTGTCATTTTATATGGTTTAAAGGATTTCAATGTGTTGACATTGAGTCTCATGCAGGTACAAGCGTCTGCAATTAGCCTCTATCAACGAACTCCTACCCCCTATGGGACGTGGTTGGCGGCTGCAGACGAGAGAGGGGAAAGAGTGGGCTCATATCTCTTTATGGATGGTGGTGGAGGAGTTGGAAAACTATCTGGCCAACGGCGGCATCTGAAACTCCTACCTTGTGCGCAGTTCTTCTAGAGCTACTTCGATATTTTCGGAGCACAGGTCTAGAAGGTTCTTTAAAGGCCCGGGCCTTGGAATTGAGATGGCGGCGGAAGAATCCTATAGCTTTAGGTACAACGTCGGCGCTCACAGCCTCAGCGAGGTTACCGACATCGGATATACTCGGACCCTCCGCCCGAGGGCCTGGCCTTCCAGTTGGGGGTTGTGCGTGAGGTTAACTCCCTCACCACGTAAGAATATGTTTATGGTTCAGAGACAACCAACTGCCTCGGATACGGACGGAATTAATGTTGACGACCGCAGCTAACGAAAAAAGGGCAATGATTTTCGGTTCTGCACGTGGAAGAACTCGAGGCCTGGACTGCTACAAAGGAGACATTACCGCGATCCAGGGAGTGCAGTTAAATGGGCCGGGCAAAAAGAGGATGAGAAACTACGACATCTACTGCGGTTATTGCAACAGAGAACGCCTCATAACAATCCGCATCAAGGCTACATTCGGGAACCTCAGCATTATTTGCGCCCATGCCCCGACAGAGGACTAATATGACAATAGCAAGGATGACTGCTACGACGACCTAGAAAGGACCTAAGATCAGTGCCCCAACTTCGACACCAATATCGTTCTAGGAGATTTCAATGCAAAGCTGGGTAAGGAAGACATATTTGCTAAATTTATCGGCAAACAGCCTGCACGACACCACAACCGATAACGGACTCAGGCTGGTGAACTTTGTCACGGGACGTAATCTGTCTGTAGCTAGCACGCGGTTCCCACACCTCAACGTCCATAAAGGTAGCTGGCGGTCTCCTTATCAATCAACCGCCATCCAAATTGATCATGTTGCGATCGACGTCAAGCACTCCTCCAGCATTCTTGATGTTCAAACGTTCCGAGAAGCCAACAGCGACTGGGACCATTTCCTTGTTGTAGCCAAGGTAAGAACTCGAATATCAAGAGATCAACGGAGTCGAGAAAGGACACCACGGTTTGAGGTCGGAAAGCTACAATCTCAACGGACCATAGAAGAAGATAGGAATCGTCGTCAAGAAGCGATCAAAGAAGCTACTATGGATGCGCTGGGCTTTACGGCACCGCCTAGAAAAAACCGATGGCTTAAGAACGAGTGCAGGCTATCACATGCAGCGAAGCTGAAGTCCTACAAAGCTGCGCTGTAACGAACAACGAGAGCTGTTAGTGAGATCTACGGACAGAAACTAAGGGACGAGACCCGGCTTCTCATGAGAAAAAAGAAAGAGCACGAGAACGCGCGATCCAGGAGAGGTGCTACGGCAGGAACGATGTCCGAAAGTCTTACCAGAGGGTGAAACAGTTATCCAGTGGATGTATCGTTCGAACAGAAGCTTGCCGGGACGAGAATGGACAACTAGTAGTAGAGTCGCAGTCGATACTGACAATTTTGAACAACCATTTCTGCAGTACCTACCACGTACCACCTCCGACGAGGAATCCGTGGTATGATGGCGAGTGTGAGCAGAAGAAACATGCAACTGACGAGATATAAAAAACAAAACTAGGGCAGCTCAGGAGTATTACCGGGCTAGAAGAAGGGAGGAGGAAAAGCTTCTACGCCTGTAGAAAAGGTCTCTCGCAACCTCCCACCTCAAGGATATCGAAGAGTCTAGGGACAAGCACAAAATACGGGAATTCTGCAAAATAGCCCATGGCCTTGCCGCTGGCTTTAGGAAACGCACCCATGCTCTTAGAAACTGTGAGGGTAACCTGGTTAATGAGCCGCAGGTTATAGTGGATGTGCTTAAGCAGCACCAAGGGGCCTGACCAGGAGAGATTGATAGGGAATCAAGAAATCCCAACTCCAGTCGATGTAGTAGTCTTCCCACCTAACTTTGAAAAAGTCGGCACAGCCATTAAGAGGCTGAAGAACAACAAAGCCGCAGGCTCAGATGGCTTACCATCAGAGCTCTTCAAGGACGGTGGCGTTGTTCTGGTAGGGAGCATACACCAGATCATCTCTAGAATTTGGGTGGACGACGACTGAAATATCAGCCCACAAAAAGGTGATCTTACCTCTTGCAACAACTAAAGAGGTATATCCCTGCTCAACGACGCCTACTAGATCCTATCGAGCGTACAGTGTGAACGTCTAAAGCCATTTTTCACCGCACAATGCAATAGCAAATCGACAATAGACCAAATCGTCACACTAAGGCAAATCCTGGAGAAAACCAGAGAGTTTCAAATCGATACGCACCACCTCTTTATCGATTTTAAAGTGTCATACGACAGCATTCATCGCGAGGAGTTATTTGGTGAGATGGCCGAATTCGGGATCCCGGGAAAACTGATCCGGTTGTGTCGCACTACTCTAACAAACACGCGATTCACCGTGCAGTTCGGCTCGAGGTCTTCCGAGCCATTTGTGTGTGTGTGATTTCTTTAATTTGGTACTGGAGAAGATAGTGCGGCGGGCAGCCGCATGGTCAATGAGGGTAAAACTAAGTATATGCTGCCGACCAAAAAACGAGCCGTCACGCACCACTTAGGACAAAATATTACAATCCACAGCTACAATTTCGAGGTAGTATAGGAGTTTGTCTAGCTGGGGGCGAAAGTAAACTCCACAAACGACATCACTGTGGAGATCCGGTGGCAACCGATGTTACTTCGGTTTGTCAAAACAACTGGCGTCAAAACTCCTGACTCGAAGGACTAAGATCATGATTTTGCCTTCGAAAGGAGGAGGAGACGGCACAACCGCGAACTCTACGGCCAGGATGGGGATGTAGTCCGGAAGGCAAAGATCCGTCGACTGCGCTGGCTCGGCCACATCGAGCGAATGGACAACAATGCTCCAGATAAGAGGGTTCGAGAATGAGAGGAAGACCGAATCTCCGGTACAAAGACCGAGTAATCGCGGACAACAGCTTTGTCTTAATGACTGAAAGCAGCGTGCCCAGGACCGCCAGGAATGAAAAGCAGCTATCTCTCAGGCTCGGACCCTGCAGGGTTCGCCAGCCTGATAAGTAAGTAAATATTTCTGCAGACTGCTAAACGGCGACGAGGACACCAATACCGCTGTCAGGCACAATGTTCCACTCAACGCAATTGACGATGATCGACGAGAATTCCGTCTCCCGACTTAGACGAGGTCAAGATAGCAATATTAAGACTGAAGTCTAACTAAGCTGCCGGTGTGGACGGACTGGACGTTGAAATCTTTAATGCAACTGGAGATGATCTGGTAGAGCGCATGCACCAGCTCATCTGTAAGATATGGTCGGAGGAAAGCATTCCCGATGGGTGAAATCTCAGTATCGTCTCCCCGATCCACAAGAAAGGAGACCCCTCTGGCTGCTCCAACTACCGAGGGATAAGTCTCCTGAACATCGCATCCAAGATCTTCTATGCCGTTTTGTGTATTCGCCTGAAGCCGTTTATAAACATCCTGATAGGTCCATATCAGTGTTGCTTCAGGCCGGGTAAATCCACCATAAACCAGATTTTCACACTACGGCAGATCTTGAAAAAGACCCAAGAAATGCAAATCGACACCCACCACTTTTTCGTCGACTTCAAGGCCGCATATGACAGCGTGTTACGGACGAGCATACAGCGCCATGTTTATTTTTTTCATTCCTGCCAAACTCGTCAGGTTGTGCAGGATGGCGATGGAGAATTCTCGCTGCTCCATCAAGGTCGGTAACGAGCTCACCGAGACCTTCAATGTCAAAAATGGTTCATCCATTTAACATCATCCTGGAGAAGCTCATACAAGATTCACACGCCAACACTAGAGGCATGATCTTTCAGAAGTCATTCTAGCTGTGAATGAGGGCAAAACAAAGTATATACTGTCATCAAGAAATTACACACAACATGGACGTCTTGGATAGAGCGTCATGATATGCAGCTATAACTTCGAGGTAGACAAGGTCTTTATCTACCCTCGAGTAAATAGTACGAACAACATCAGTACCGACATCAAACGCAGAGTAACTCTTGCCAACCGCTGTTTCCATGGGCTCAAGGGGCAATTGAGTAGAAGAGACGTTTCTCGAAGGATCAAGCTGATTTTATACAAGACTTTGATCATCCCAGTCCTGCTGTACTGCGCGGAGGCATAGACAATCTCAAAAGCGGATAAGGAAGTCCTTGGCCTCTTCGAGAGAAAAGCTCTGCGTGAGTTAAATTCGTAACTCGAATAAAAACACACAACTCTTCAGTGTCGAGTTTCTTTATTGACTTCTCATTTATTCATTTCTCAATCTAACTTATGACCTACGCTACAATACGTTGACTCGCCAACATGATATCGACGATTAACTTATTGCAATTAGATACATGATGTCAACAAACGAACCTCAAGGTGATCACCAAGCAAGCGGTTTGGCTGTGCTTGTACTTTGGTGTGCAATGCTAAGTTCGTTGACAAGGTTCGAGTCAGCATTTCCTGTTGTACTGCTCATATACATAACCCCTCCTCGCTTTGAATCAGGAGCTTCTGGCTTTGTATTATTTACAATTTTGATTGTGGCTTTTCTGTTTTTTAAGATTTTGAATATAGCTATACCAATTATGCTTAGTATACATATTAACATTAAACTTATGTTCGTACCGTACATAACATTCTTATGATATTCCAATTCTTTAATGTCTTCCAAATTTTTTTCATTTACCATTATTATCTTGTTGGGTTTTAAAAACATTTCATTATTTTTAGTTGAAGGGTAAAAATATTTATCTGGTACAATAATTTTTTTTGTTGGGAAATCTATTTTGTTTTATTTTCAACGTATAGTTATTGTAGTTAATTAAATAATTCCCATCTAATGTAATATTTGTTTGATCGCAATTTTGCCACAATGTCTCATTGTACATATTTTTAAGCATTAAGGACTTATCATCTATTTCTTCGATTGATGTTACATTATTATATCTTAAATGGCATTTTCTTTAAATGTTTAAATACTGTTTTTTCTTTGTATTGGTATAAATTTACATTTATTATTACAATCATATCTTCTTCTTCATTAATTTCTAAGTAACTCGAGTAAGGAATAGCTTTAATAACTTGTAATTCTGTAGTTATATAGTAAATTGGAATCTTAATAGCGAGTACTACAAAGTTATCATTATATTTCATAGATATATAGATATATATTATATTTCGTATATATATATATATATTATGTCATTCTTAGCTGCCATTATATTGTCAAAAATTCGATTGATTTCATTTCATAATATCTTAACTTAGTTTTTTCAAAATACTTTTTAAATTCGTCACTCGAATAAATACACACAACTCTTCGGTGTCGAGTCTCTTTATTGACTTCTCATTCATTCATTTCTTAATCTAACTTGTGACCCACGCTACGTTGACTCGCCAACATGATATCGACGATCAACTTATTGCAATTAGATACCTCATGTCAACAAACGAAACTCTGTTTGCGTTGACGGTTTCTGGAGGAGAAGATTCAATCACGAGTTGTGCGGGTTGTACAGCGACATGAGTCTAGTCAGGCGTCTTCGGATTCAACGCCTAAAGTGGCTAGCTTATGGACAACTCAGTTCCCGCTCGAAGAGCTTTTATGGTGGCGCACCCAGGTGGGGAAAGACCTCAACCAACTAGGCGTGCGACACTGGAGACAGCTAGCCAGAGACCGTGCTAGTTAATAACTAATTATAATTAGCGTAAGCATCTAAGGCCGACCGCTTCGATTCCGCAGAGGTTTTGAGAGGCTATCGAGTTATCAAGTATGAGGACGGATTATCCAAGGATTTTCTATGCAGGTGAGTTCATAAGATCCGAGTCGCGTGGAAGCTCTTGAGACTCAAGCTCATCTTGACAAAGGACATCCCAAAGAGACTTCGTATTTGTATTTGACTCTTGACAATGAATAGTTACTGCGCTGCCTTAAAATTCACAATCCATCAGTTCCTATGGATGACTGGAGGATCATCAAGGCGGAGAAAATGGATAACAACACGCTCTCCTTTTTTCTCCAAATAAGCGAGGACAGCGCCAACAAACTTCTGGAGGACTTGTACTTCGAGCCCAAGCAACCTCCTCGCGTTTCAAACTCCCAACCCTCCTCCTCCTCCCGTTTCAAACTCCCAAACCTCCTCCTAAAAAAGCTGAAGATCAAATAGATCATTCTGCATCATAAGAGAAGAGCTGAAGATAACCTGGTCATCTTGCTCACTGAGGAGGACATTGACATCGGCCTTGTACAAGTTAAAAGACTTGCCGCTAAGAACTACAACCTTATCTACAATCAGAACAACAGCAAAAACGGTAAGCCTAGAACTCGCACCCTAGGCAAAAAAACATATTAAGGTATGTTTATAGGGTGAGTATCTTCTCCCAAATCGTTGTTTGTAACAAGGGCAATGCCCTGACATTCACTTTTCCCAGCACGGATAGCTTTAATGGCTGAGAGAATGTCTTCGACATCACTCTCTCTCAAGGTAAGTATTTTCGTAAAAGCTTTTAATACAGCTAACAAAGTATAGTGTCCTGTTAAGTTCAGCTAGAAATTCTATCCTCTCTGGTGGAATGTAAATCTCCCAAATTTTAGAAAGCTGACCAGTTACAAATGCAAATGCTGGCAGCCATACAAAGTTTGCCTAAATATATACAATCAAGCTATCAGTGAAGCTAATAAGCAATCCTTGATAGATCACTGCCAAAATACAGAAACCTTAAAAAATTCTGCCATGCTAAGTAAAATCTTGTCAAAAGAACAGTCTAATCCGAATTTTCTGAAGAAATCGGACGGCGTATGATATGAAATACAAATGATATTTTTCCCGGATGTGAAGATAGTATAATTGAGACCACTAACTCGCTTTGTCCTCAACTGAGATCTTGGGTAAATATCGCAAAAATTGATGGGCCATTAAAAGCTTTGCTCCTTAGAAATGTCTAGGCCTAGACTGCATACTACCGAATATGCTGCAAAAAATTGCAAAATTTTGCTCTCCTATTGCTTATGGTGATCTATTGAGACTGTATCTTCTATGACCACATCCCCGGCTCGTGGCGACAAATTCGAGTATTTTCATCCCCGCAAAAGACTGTCGGGCTATTTGTCTGACCTCCTTCGTTTTAAAGTTTCTCGAACGAATCTTGGACAACCACATACGTGTCACTGTAGTAGAAACATCCCTATCGCAACACACATACCTCAAAAGAAGATCCACAGAAACGACACACCATAAAGTTCGCACTAGACCAATAGAAAAAGTGATAAATTGTAAAGAGTACACTCTAGCTGCCTTCTTAGACATAGAAGGGACCCTTAATAACATTCATATTCATTGAATCATGAACTGGTATAGACCAATTTCACCTGGGCTAGAGGGTGTGGCTTTGGCTTCAACTCAAGCAAAACGGAACTGATGTTCTTCACCACGGAATGTTCTTGGCACGTATTCCAACATCAAGTACCAAGGCTTTACTTTAGATCCCAAACTCAACTGGAAGCTAAATCTAAGCCAGCGAGTTAAGTAGGAGTTAGGTTTTTACGCCTGCAGTATAACCTTCGAAAAAAGTGGGGCCTCCAACTTACGTTGACCCTATGGATGTATACGGCGATAGTTCGTCCGAATCTTACATATGGATCACTAGTATAGTGGCCGGCCCCTAGTAAAAATACAACAAGGTACAAACCTTTGCCTGTACCATTGGACCTACACATTTAAAGCACTTTAGCCTACGGCGCCATCAGGCTCACATCAAAGCCCTATGGTCATAGGACCATCTTAGATCTTATACCAAGAGATCTCGTAACATCCTCCACAAGTTATACAATCCCCAAAATTACCGAATTATTACCAAAACAACTGATTGGCACAGCAGGCAGGTGTGCAGTGATTTTAACTGGGCAATCTGCACTGATGGCCCAAAGATGTGCAGCGGAGTTGGTGCGGGCGTATACTCAAAATTCCTGAATATTTCTAAAGCCTACAGACTGCCTGACTGTAGTGTGTTACAAGCGGAACTATTTGCAATCCGGGATGTAAGTCGTCAAGTCAATATACACCCAACTATCATGGTAAGGCAGAATGTGGCCATTTCTATTGATAGCCAAGAAGCCATCAAAACTATTGCATCCTGTACTTCACACTCTAAGTACGTGGATTGCAGAGCTGAGCTAGCTTCATTAGAAGACCAGCTCATAATCGCCCTCATCTGGGTTCCAGGTCACAGTGACCCAATACAAGCAGTCAAGGCTAATATCTCTACACACCTCCTTAAAGTAACTTATCCAGACTGACAAAGTGTGCAACATCAAGAGATATGCCCTGAATACAAAGAATCAAAAACAAAAGATCTCCTTGGGCGAACTCGACGTAATATTTCTTGACTAGTGGCGGTCTGTACTTTACACAGGCCAATTGGAGATCATGCCGTTAAGCTGGGCGACAGCGAGGGCTTGGTAGACCCTTCTTTAACTTACTTGATGAGATTTCCGCGAAGGATATTAAGGAACTAATGTCCTTGCTTAATACCTCAGGTTGGACTTAGAGATATTTTAAGTAGGCCCATAAATCCCTTATTTTAAGGTAACAGAGCTGTGGCATTAAAATGGTACATAGTGCTAACTAGGTTCTCATCGATCCACCACTTATATCTGATGACCTGAGGACCTAAGGACTAGATCACGTTTCATTATTTTTATTATAAAGGTATTTTTACCAAGGCTTGATGTCATAGAATCGCGCGAGTTAAATACTAATAACACATCCAAATCTTCTATTCAACCTTACAAAACTATAAAATGAACCATTTATATTTTATATTATTTGAGCCCAATCGAATTTATATGATTAAACTACAATGTACAAAACATAAAATGGATCGCGATGAGCAAATTTAATTGAACTTCAATTGTTCAACGTCCGATGAAACAATTCACTCAAACTTAGATGCATAGCACGAATTGTTGATTTTACACCTTCATGTCCACGTCATACTATTGTACCATGTGTATTGGAATACGAATTAAAATATTCAAACTACAAATATTAAACAATTTTAACGAATTCATTATGTTGTACATGAGACCCACTAAATTTAAGTGTATTACAAAAACAAAGGGTATTACAAAACTGTACCCATATGATTTATAGAGAACATCCTTAAAATGGTGAGCTGTTTTTATTAAATAATTAAAATGACCCATAATATATCCAAATACAAACAAATATATGCCTGTAATTAAAGTTGATGGATCAAAGACTTCATTATTTTGTTTATTCGAAACCCTCTCATGTTTATTTATGTTTTTTTCACTATTTCCAAGTTTTCCATCATACCTTTTCACCATACTTTAAAGGTTGGGTTTCTAGGCTGCGAACGAAACGCAAATTAAAGCAAAATTCAAAGCTGGTAAAGCCTGAACTTCGCTTTGTGGTACACAAAAAGAAAAAAGGATACCGAACCACTAGAGGTTATCAAAACATAGATGGGGGCAGATAACTCTACAACAACGGAGGACGGAACGAGCAATTCGAAAGAGAAGGCATCCTTTGATACGCATGAACGAGTTGTTAAGTTGCTTTCTCAGATTTTATCGCATTTGGCTTTCATATGAAACCGGTTTCTTTTTTATTTGTGTTTATAAATCTTGTCCTTGATTTTTTTTCAGTGCACTTACACTCTATTCATTCAAATGTATGTAGGTATAGATATTGAAATATTCGTTTGAGACCTATTACACAACAAACAGCTGAAATGCCTCCTTGGGATCTCTTTGTACTGATTGCTCGTTATTACAGAAAATGGCATAGCCAAAAGCGAGTTTTGACATAGTATATATGTTTTCTTATGCATAGTCACGTGAGTTATCATAAGGGAAATATGAAATAATGATTCTCGGTCCATAACAGAGTTGTGAGCTTCTTTTGTGTCTTAGAAGCGAGCTAAACTTGTCTCTTGTGGACACGTACTATTTCATTGTAGAACATGTTTTGCTGATGACAGATGTAAGGGAAAGGTGAAACCAATAATAATTTCTTTTACATAACATTTGTTTTAATACACATAAATATATGTATGATGGGTGAAAGGGTATGGATGTGCTATGAAAGGTAACCCTTATTTCACACACACTAGGTTAGGTTAGGTTAGGTTGAGGTGATTGTCACAACTGTTGCGACACACTTAGATCCTGATTGTGATATCACTGTTTGGTGATTGTCATCCTCTTTTGTCTTCTCCTACAATCGCCTTCCTCGCATACGGAACCATATATCCGATATAGAATTTTTTTTTCGATTCGAAGTATAATTAATTAGCTCCGCAATTTTGCTTATCTTCCAGCTTTCGGCTCTATATACCAGGGCTGGCAAAATAAGAGTTATATTGAGCATAATTTTGGTCCTTCAAGTTAGGAGTTTTGAGTCCAGTTGTTTTGATAAACCCAAGTAACAGCGGTTACCAAGGGCGATCCTACGTCAGACCTCAACTGTGATGTTGTTCGTAGAGTTAATGTTTGCCCCTAGGTAGTCAAACTGCTTTATTATAAATATATATATATATATATATATATATATATATATATATATATATATCCTCGAAATTGGATTGTCGATGGTAATGTTTTGACTAAGGCGGTGTGACAGAGCGATTCTTGGTCCGGAGCATCTATTTTATTTTATCCTCATTATCTTCTATCTTCTATTATCATTCTATCTTCTATTATTATCTTCTAGCTATCCTCTCAAGTACCAAATTGAAATAATGACACGACAGCGCATCTCCTTGCCGAAATCCGGTGCAGATTTCAAACGGCTCTGAAGTCCTTGAGTCGAACTGCAAGGTGCATCGGGTTAATATAGTGCGACACAACCGGATCAGTTTTCCCGGGATCCTGAATTCCGGATGGTAAGTTATCTGAGCCTGCGGCTTTGTTGTTCTTCAACCTTTTAATGGCTGTGCCGACTTCTTCAAAGCTAGGTGGGAGGAATACTTCATCGCCTGGAGTTGGGGTTTCTTGATTCCCTCCCTATCACCCTCCCATTGGTCAGACCCGTTGAGCAGCTGTTGGAAGTGCTGCTTGAATATATCCACTACTCCCTGCGGGTCAGTTACCCTCACAGTTTAGAGGATGCCTTTCCTAAGGCCAGTGGCAGGCTTTTTGCTTTTTTTATAAAAGGTCCGAACTTTCGGTTAGTCCCTAGATTCTTCGATATCCTTCTCTTTGTTGGCAGGCGCAGCTTTCTGACACTGGACAGTCGAGGTCTAAATCTTGTTGCTACGAGGAAATGGTTCGAGGGAAAGGTTAGAGTCGACGTTTGCCACTCTGAATATTAGCACTTCCAAAATATTTGACGCATGTCTTGCTGCAATGAGCACATGGTCGATTTGGTTGGCGCTTCGACCTGCTGCTTAAGACCGTAATACGTGCTGCCGCAAAGTCCGTGAATCGGAAGTCATTATTTGATGCCGTCTCGTGGAGGCTGCATTTTTCGATCACTCCACCAAGGATGTTTTCCTTACCGATTTTGGCATTGAAGTCTCCGAGCACGATTTTTACATCGTAGTCGTAATAGTCTCTTTGACAGAGTCTTCGGCCTCGTCAGAGATCAATCATCGCTTCAAAGTCGATGACCCTCGACTTAAACCGTTTTCCCACAATGAATCCGCATCCCAATAAGTGCAAACTCTTATGACTGCTGTAATATAAGTCGCATTCTTTTTTCCTTTTTCGCACTGTGTTGTCATTAGCGGTGTCCGTTCATCCCAGGTTTCTTGCTCTCCCATTACGATTGCTTTTTTTTGTTACCCCTCCGCACAACAGTAACCCCTCCATTTACAGTAAGCGGGCAGCCTCTGGGATAGTTTTTTTCTTCTGCCCGGAATTCACGGCAATGCTTGGGCAGTCAAAGGGAGAGTGAGCAGGATATATCCAGCGATGTCGCGATCTTGAGCCATCTTTGAAGATTTCCAGGTTGACTTAATTCCTTACTAATTCTTTTGGCAGTGATGCAGATACACGCTAATCTTTGCATACTACTCATCATATAAAGAATGGCTGTGTTATTCAATGCTGGCCACCGAACGAGGATATCATACGTCATGACTGGTTTGACGACAGATGTATACATCCAGTAAGTCATTTTCGGTTTTAATCCCTATTTGGTTCCTGTCCACAATTCTAATTTATTTAGTGACGGGAGTGACATAATATCTCCAATGATGTGAAAAAACCACCAATACCGAAAGCAGATGGGAAAGTACAACCCGTTTGTGGGGTTCCCCAGAAAACCCTTCTGCTTATATTGTGATGACCTAGTTCAGAATGGATAAATCTTCGGAATAGGACATTATTAATTCATTTAGTAATCCTTAACATTGAGTCTTTCTATAGCGTTATATATCGTTTCAAATTTGACATTATTCAGTGCACTCTCTACATCGAGAAAAGAAGCCTTTATTGTTGCTGAGGCATTTTACTATAGTACTTACTAGGGAATGAAGTGCTGTTTCTGAAGAGGAGTCCTTGCGATAACCATACTGGGTAGGTGATAAGGATTTGAAGCTGATACCTTTATGTAGATCCACTATCCTTTCCATCGTTTTCAAGAGAAAATAATTTAGGGTTATGGATCAATTTGAACCACCTTCGCTTTCCTCCATAACTTAAGATTATAGCTAAATCTTAATTAACTGTTAAAAATAGCCCTAATAGACCTGTGATCTAGTCCATGCTGTAAATTTGTTGGCCTCACGTCGTCTATGATTTGCAGGACTCGAAATTATTAACCCCCCAGTCCAGTTTAATTTTCGTTAAGAGTACAATTGGTTCGGTTCTACTACATATAATGCAGTCCGATTGTTTTTTATCAATTTCATTATTCCTGGGGAAGTGCGTGTTGATTAAGAGTTGTAGGGTTTCCTCAATGGATTCCGTCCATTATCCATTCCTTAATGTTTTCTATGTTGCCATTGAAAGGACTTTATTTTTCTTCCTTCTCTTTACGGGGCAAGCTGTAGAGAAGGCAGAATTCATAGCTACTGTGATTTCTCCTCAGCATGTCACTAATTTCATCTACAGAGCATGGCTCTGTGATGACTTCTTTCTTTGTCTTGAAGGTTTTTAAATACCATCCAGTTAGTCTTCTTTGGATTTCGGAAGATGCTGATTGGAGGTGTATTGAAGTTTAGAGAGTATTGGATGTACTATCGAAAAAATGGGGTCGTTAGAAATTAGGTTTAGGTCTAAGACCTGTTGATTATGCACGGCTCCACAGGTTTGTCTGCTTTGATGATTTTCCAGTTGCTCATCGGAACACCTGAAAATGAAGCCAAATATCTACGAGCAATCTTGGGGAGCAAACTCATGTCGGAGCTACGTGGGGTCTAATGATTTTTCCGAGCTTGGCTGGAAAATCCTAGTGATGCAGTCCACGCAGGTTAGGTTGAAGTGCCTGACTGACGCGCATACAAGCAGCAGACATACTTAGGCCAAACATACGCCCATTGTGTTACCAGGCGGATCATAGGCTACCAATTCCGCAAACCAATCTGTGCTTTTGATAAAGCGAAGAAGAGGGCTGATTCTGATGCTGCTCAGTTCAGCCAGATTAACAGAGAAAAGGGCCCCCAGAAGTCTGAATCTGAGGGATGACAGAGCACTGTAATTACATAGCAAGATGGTTTCTTCCTCATCCTCGTCCAAGGAGCTTCTACAGATATCATTATAGGGAAGGCCTAGTCTAGAGGCGTGAGTTCCGATGGCACAATGCCCTGTTAAAACACCAATAAGAGATCTGAGATGAGGCCTGCGTAATCTAATCAAGCTAAGCGATCGTTTGGGATCCATCATAGGCCAGAGTTGTTTGGCAATGAGGCATCCTGTGCCAGATGTCCATCTGCGGTTTGTTTGAGCAAGCATTTCAAGCTTTAGCAGATGTTAGTAGCAGTAATAGTAGCGATAGGCATGGAGGGTGGGTCTCCACTCGGAAAGAGCACGGAGTTTCTGCCCTTTCTAGTGAGTTCGTCCGCTTCGCAATTCTATGGAATGTCACAGTGTCCCGGCACCCACATCAGTAGGATGCTAAAATACTTGGCCATCTCGTTAAGATATAGGCGGCAATTAAGAGAAGTCTTGGAATTAAAGGTGACTGAAGCCAGAGATTTTATCGCTGCCTGGCTATCGAAACAGATGACGATATCTGTGCGCGATATTACATTAGTTTTCAGCTAGGACAGGGCTTCCTTAATCGCTATAGTTTCAGCCTGAAAGGAGCTACAGTGATTAGGTAGTTGAAAAGATAGCTGGAAATTTAGATCCTTGGAATAGACACCAGCACCCACACCTGCATCCATCCATCTTCGATCCATCTGTGTGTCTGGTGTTCAGACTCCCAGTAAGATCTGGCCGGTTTGCTGGTTTAGAGATTCTTCTCGAAGAGGAGTTTAGGTGGAGTGAGGTCTGTGTCTATGGGTATAGGATCCTGCGTAGGATCGTTGAATGTCCAGACTGCAGTTATTTCCTGCTGCTCAGCGATCTTAATCTAATCGCCTTAACTCTATATAAACAACAACATTTTTAAATACCTTATCAGTTCTGGCAAGCTTTTAATTTACATCGACGATCTGTTAGTTGGTACGGAGGTGGTTTTATGGTTTATTTTGAACGATATTGTTTCGGAAACGTGAGTTCATCTATGAAAAGTAATAGTAGACATTTTGAGTGCCGCGCGCAGATTTTTTTTCTGCAATTTTCGCTCAACTTTACTCAATGATTTCTTTAGGAATTATTAATTCAATGCATAATTTTACGACTTTTTCCTATGGAAATTTGTAAGTGCTTGTGTGAGAAATTATACTGCACAGGCTTGGGGTATTTTGTGTGTGAATGAACAAAAATTTGTAAAGAGAACAAATGATGAAAGCGTTTATTTATTTATGCTTCAGAATGCGCCCATTAGAGTAAATATAACAGCATAATAACGACACACACTGGCAAAAGTTATGTATATATTTCTATTCATACAGAAGGTATAAAACTCGGTAAATTAGTATACAGATACGTGAATATCACTCCAATCTTACTGTAGTGTCTGATCACAGGTAATTTGCTCTTGTAAATTTAGATCACAATGTATAGGGTAAATTACCCTATATGCTATATTTTTTTTTATTGTTTTTATGCAAGATAAATATTTAAAAATAGTAATTCTAAGCTTTGTTATGTATAGATATAAATACATAATTCTCTTTGGACTGTAAGTGACTGCTTAGATATGTATTATGAATACACACATAGATAATGCCATGTTGGTCCTACCGTTCTAGACTGATTGTTTTAGATTCAAGATCAAAAAAGATATGTACATATAAAAACTCGCCAAAGGACACGCAAACAATTAATGCTTATATAAGAAAACCTTTTCTTTTTTCGAATTTTAGTTGTCCTATTTGATGCTATTGCAATATGATACTTTATAATTATATTTTGTTGTACTTTTTTAAGGGAAACTGTTTATCGTTGTTTATATCAATAAGGTGCAAGAAGCGATGGAACCAAATAAAATTGCAGCCTTAGAAAATGGCGACCCCTCTTCAGTTTTGGTAGCATAAGTCGATTCCAGATTACACAATAGGCAAAATTTTTTTTTACAAAACTCTGCAAGTTTAAACTCCAGTTTTGATTGAACTGAGTTAAATTTATATTTTAAGTTTAAAAAGAATTTTTTGAAAACCCCTTTTGATGCAAGGTCATTAAATGTTAGCAAGTGCACGCACCAGTTGGAAGAGTTGCCTTTTTTCGATCGCGTTACAGAAACGATTGCACACTGTGATATCGGACGAGTTAAACCAACAATTTAACCTAGGTTTACGGATCAGCTGGTGGTTCGACGAGAACCTAAATTGCACTATGTGCTGGTTTAATGCAACAGCTCTGTTGCTTATAAATGAGGAAGATAAATGAAGGTGTATTTTGAGATATCTCAAAATCCAAGCTGAGGTACTTAGGAAGGACAATACTTCTTTAAAATCCTTCGCAAAAATCTAATCAAGAGAGTAGGAAGAGCCGAAATGTTCTGGGGTATCCCTCTCTGCTAGTTTAACGGAATAATGCCCAATCGGCAAATGTCTTGTACAAATCGCCACTAGTCTAGCAATATCACGATGAATTAGCCGAATTAGATACTTTGTTTTGAATGGAATGTATTCAAGCCATATTTTACTTGATGTGTTGCATAGTTTAACAGTCTGGCCCTTTTAGGGTTTGGTGTTCCAAGCAAATGTGAGATATTATATTAGCGATCGCAAAAGTGTAAATCTCGGTCTAACAAATTCATCGCCCTTTCATTTCCTGCGATGTCATTGTGACCTGCAACCCATATAAGGTAAATTAGCTGCCCTTAAAACGACGCTATCTCAGCTCGGCATTCCTGTAATAATTTTATATGTGATGTGAAGCACGCAATAGCTTTGATGGTTGCTTAATTATCAATGCATAACCTAACCTTCTGCTCTGGCAAATACTTTCGCTTGGAACACGTTGGAATTGTCGAGCAGTTTATAGGCTTTACGGATATTCAGGAATTCTGAGGACACACCCACAACAACACCGACGCCCATTCTTGAGCCTTCAGTGCAGATTGTCCAATTAAAATCCTTGCACATCTGGCCCCTATGCTATTTCGTTTTTCTGGGGATTAGACAGATTAATTCTGGAGACCGTATAGCCATTGGGATTAAATTAACGGCGATATTACATTTTTCTATTATTATTCTGACAGTAGATATCACAATGTACCAACATGATCTAGGCTGCTCCTAATGACATGATAATTCTTTAGTAATTTAATTTTTGGAAACCCTTCGCATATATCATCTTGGTTCTTGGTTCTTTTATTTAATTAAAAAAAAAATAGTAAGCCATTTTCTTAACTACCAATTTTG
Organism: Eristalis intricaria; assembly: GCA_964034865.1. NCBI lineage: Eukaryota > Metazoa > Arthropoda > Insecta > Diptera > Syrphidae > Eristalis > Eristalis intricaria. The sequence goes on along the minus strand of OZ035876.1, from coordinate 71,853,454 downwards.
AACATATGTCTTCAAAATCAATTATTTCTACATGAAAAGCCGGTGTCCCTAATAAGATGGCCACCACTGTATACACGTATATGTGCTATACTCACAACTACCGAAGAGCAAGGACCTTATCAAATTTGTGATCGACTATGAAATCAACTGTGACTGGTTAAGCGTAATTAAAAAAATATGAAATTCATAGATGAAATTTTGTAAAGACAATAACAAAATTATAATTCAATTGAATTATTGAAAATTGTTCAATACAATTTATACAATTTAGTTTATTACACATATTGTAAGTTCATTTGTTTTTTCTTTTGGAAAATAGTTTCGGAATGACATGTGCATTTAATTTGAAATCAAACATCATTTCAAGACATACATTTAAATCCGTGGGATGTAATATGTTCTCAATTAAATTACTATTCAAGGAAAAGGGGTATACCGAAAAATTATAGTGACAAATTATGTCATTTGCTTTTGCTTCCTTCAACAAAATGCCAGGCCATCAAAGGCAATGTAAATATTTCCATATGCACGAATTACACTTTGGATGTTGGATACACGTCTGTGTGTCATCATCAAAAGGAGTACTTCAATGAAAAGTTTGTAGCGTTACATCATGGCAGTAGTCGTGCATCGTGATGAAACTCCAGTCATGCACGTATCAATTACGATAAAAGTCACACGTGGGGAAAATTGTATAGATTGTGCAGAACCAACTAATCTGTGAAATGAACTCAAAGGGTAAATATTATCTCAATGTGCAACGAACGAATGGCAAGCAACTGTATTCATCTTTTGAAAAATGCTTCCTTGCTGTTGGTAGCTTTTTGTCATCTCGCTTCTTTTACTTCTTTGTGCAGATGTTCGCAAATAGACGGCTCTTTTCGATTAAGTAAATTGCATATCGTGTGAATGTTTAATACTGAGAAATAGGATTGCACGCAAGTTTTCTTTTTTCATCGGAATATCTTGTGTCATATATGATTATAGGAAAAAAGTATAGATAAAATCATTTCAAGTCAAGTCAAGTGATTTTGACTTAAGTGTTATATTCAATTTGGATATGAAATATGTACAGTAATGTTATGTAAGAAACCCAGTGCTTATGGAAACTATAGTAGTGTGATGTAATGGAATAGAATATATTCACGGATTCACACAGTACCTTATTTTTATTTCTGAAAATCTATTCTTGACATGTGCTGTTGTAACTGAACCAAGAGTGGATTTGAATACCATTTGCATATTGCATTCCAACACAATTCACTATTTTTCCACAAAATTGGAAACCTGTCTACTAGAATCTTTTCCTCTTTGGGTGATAACTAAGAAAATGCAGTATTTGCATTTGGAGTGACATTTTATGTTTTCTCTTAGACGGCGTATTTCCAGATGCGCGTGAGTTGATTCAAATAGGTAGCTAATAGAAACGCCAGATGAATTTGAAGTTTTCTTTAAAAATATGCAGTCCTTTATATCTATGACATATCTTAAGAGTGCATTTATAAAGAACTCATAACATGTTTTGCAGCATGTATTGCAGTCATGGATTATTTTTATATTTATATTTAGTATTTCATCTGAATAGAAAGTGTTATTTTAAAACCATATTTTTATTTATTTTTTTTTGGCAGTCTTTTTTGGAAGTGGTGTAGTGCATAGGTGCTCCGACTACTACGCTGAGGGTTCTTTTTTATAGAAGTGTGTAGACAAAGTGTACCAAACTTCATTCGTAAGCAGGTAGTACTCAAAGCCCTCAACTGTCTGTGAATGCCATAAAATACTCAAATGCTGGCGGAAAAAATAGGCTATAACTGATGAAAAGGCAGACATTCAATCAAATACGGGGCTGTAACTTCATTTATTGGACCTTTTCCGCCTCATGGATTCAGCAACATTAATGTACAACAACATATAAACAACTTGACGAATAAATGCCGCATCCCATGCTATGGCAATCAGGAGGAAGTTACACAACCCAAAAACTTCATGAGAGTTGATCCAAGAAGAACCAAGGAGGCTCTAAGCCTAAGCAAGACCTTAGGATACTACGTGGTGCACTTAGTGACTATTTCTTATGCTCCTACCACCTATAAACTATCAGGACATCTGGAGAAATAATCAAGTTTCTCAAGGTCGCTCCGAATAAAGTCCTAGATAAAGAAAGCTGGAACAATAAATCAGTTATGGTATTAGTGATATGTAATTAATTTTTACATTTACATATTCACACACCATTCTCTTCAATTGAATTCGTTCATAGTCGTATTAAAATTTTAGTTTCACTCACCCCATGAAAGAAAAGTGGCCGGCACTATATGAGTGGTTGATTTTTTATATATTAAATTACAAATTAGTAAAAAATATTAATGTGAATTGTCTGTTCTAGGAACTGAAAGTAATTTGAAAATAAATGACGTTGCGTACTCGATGTCAAACGAATGCCCTTAAAACAAATAAAAAGCTGGTTTAACACTTATGGAATTATGAATTCTTCAAATATGTGTGATTTTACTCTGTAGCGAAAAAGTTAAACAGAATGATATATATATTATATATCTCCTCTAAAAATCAGTTCTCCGAGAATGATAACGGTATTTTATAGAGGGATTAGAGTAAATTTTAGAAAAATGGAAATGTTATAAAAAATCGGTTTTGTAATCTTTAATATAACATATATATATCAATTGTTCATGCGAATAGTTTTTGAATAATTCGCATGCAAACTCAAATTTTTGATAAAAAGTGAAAAAAAGTTAGACCAATATTTCTCAAAATTATGAAATGATGGGATTACTTTATCTAAATTTAAGCAATTCCATTCGGCAAGCATCAATTTTTCTACTTTTTGAGAAAATTGTCAATTACTAAAACTACTTTTTTATAAGTTTTTTTTTTGTTATTTATGATGATTACACTATCGACACGCGAATTTCAGTAAAGTATGTCTGTGTGTATGTGTATATTATAAATTTAAAGTTTGTTTAAAAACTAAGGTATTACCTAATTAAACCTCATGAGAATATATAAACATAATCCACATTAATATGAAGTTCGAGCTTCTAATGACTAATTTTAATGATTCCCCAACTTGTTCTGTCAATTCCCATTTTATAATTATGTCACTTGAGAATCCAAAGGTCAGCGCTGACCTTATGGGTACTTTAACCTAAAAAATGGAATTTTAAATTTTTTATACGTCAAGGAAACTTTTTTATGAGAATGCTCAGGAGAAAAGTTTTAACCACATGGGGCATCTAAGTCCTCTCAATTCCCGAAAATGAATCAAGCAAAAGTATAATTCTTAAACATTTGAACTGAATATTGTATTTTTAATGATCATATTGTTTTGAAGGGAATGGATTTTAATATAAGTGTATATACCAAGTGGAACCATTTCGTTATTTTTCCCCAGGGCTGTATTCCTTTCGTCAATTAAACTAAAGTTACTCAATCAAATTGTCTGTCTTGTTTGGTCTGCTGGTAGCAGATAAAACTGCTGACGGTGTGGTTGATGGTTTTGACAAACAATTTTCAGTTTTTAATGTCCTGTATAATCGCACATGATATGATGGGGCAGAGACTCGTACTGATTTATTGCATTGGAACATTTATGAATAGCCTGCTGGCACGCTCAGTATATTTCGCCGGGGAAATGTATAGTTTACTACAGACATAATATCACTCCGCAATGCCACTTTAAAAGTTAAGGTATCCCATTGTTTTCAACTAGAAATTAAGTTTAATGAACCTTAGCTCTCATTAAAGTTAAATAGTTACATACTCGTATTTGAGGGTTAAGTCGGACGGGTCATATAGCTTTAAAATATGAGTTTTATTACTTTAAAACGAATTAAAATAGATCCTATGTCCCAATGTTTTCAGGAGTTCATATAACAAACATTGTCGAAGTAGATCTGCGTGAGGCGTGATTTATATTTCAAACTTTCATTATATTAAATAAATTCCGTAATTTATTGTCTACACCAAAAACTTAAATTATATCAACTACATAATTACATGGGTAAAAGACAAAAATTTTGATATCATTACACAACTAAATGCATAACAAGAATTTGATTATGACATTTTTTAACTCCCCACATGCCTGGGGGATACAACCCTGTGAGGCGGAGTATTCATGATGGACTGTTTGAAGGCATTGAAGTGATTTGGGAGGCGAGTGTAATATCTGTGTGTAACTGAGTGTAATAAATGTGTACCTATATGATTGGGTGGAATATTATGACTCATACTTTCTCATGGAAATGGACGAAAATCTTTTTTAATTCAGTATGTTTGGTTGTCTTCTTGGTGAAGCGACAGGATTACAAAACGAAAGTCGCTGGAGATTGAGTTATTTTATTCGTGTATTCGGTGGGTTGTCTTGTAAGTTCAGCTGAAATTCCTAGAAAATAATATATTAATGAAAGGTGCTGCTGTTAACGATCTTGTGGTTGCTAGTTACAATTTTGTGGAGTTAGTATTCGATTATGAACATATAGGAAAATATTCCTAGTCCTTCCTTAAAATTTTCTAGATAAATCCTAGATTCAATTTGAAAACTTCAAAGGCACACAAACACCGTGTCGATTTTAAGCTCCAACGATATTATGATGTGGGTGTTGACATAGATGAAATAATAAAGTCTCCCTATTCCACTAGCTACAGCACTTTAATGAGAACCATCCTGGACTAAATAAGATATTGGAAATATTTCTTAGCTTGATAAAGAGAGCCGAATAGCTCTCAAGATATATATTGCGTGGCTAAGAAATCTCCGCCCATGTCTTACTTAGAAAGAACCACCTGAGTCCAACGGCGGAAGCATTGTCGAATTACGAAGAAAACCTATTCGGAACTGCAAGCAATGAGATTGTCGCAGTGTAAAAATGCAACTTATTATCCACACAACGCTTTGCGGGAACGTACTGAGCGTCCATGTCAAGTACCTACCCAATCCAGTTATCATGCAATGATAGGTTAGGGTAGGTAGAGGGGCTGATAGTGTTTTGAGCGTTTTCTGCACACTTAGACTATGTTGGTACATTGTGATACCGACAATCAGATTACTACCATTGATTGAGCACTCCAGTGACAGTGCCCTTAATTTGATCTCAACGCCAAATGGTGACTGGACCGGATTTGAAAACCAGATAAAAGGGTATTAACTATTCTTTCACTGGGATTAAAATCAGGGACCCCTCTAACTAGAGGCAGGGACTCAACCAACAGCGTCATACAGTCGTATTTCATGCAATGATGTTACGGCTTCTTTCGATACAGTAGAATAAGGTGCCTTGTTTCACAAATTATACGTTCTGAGACTATTAATAAAGGTCGAACTATTTTTTAAAGAGCTATACGTCAAATAAAATGGACCTCAAATGGAGAGGACAAGGAAAGTCTCAAATTAGAGTATAGAGAAGTATTTCAACGAAAAACTCCAACAGCGAAAGCTGCAATCAATATTACATTGGACAGATGTTTTATGAACACATGGTTTTGAAGGAGTCTTGAGCTTATTTTTTTGTAAATGGTGAGATGGTTGAGAAATTTCTGAGATATTCCACTTACCACCCAACAAGCCAAGCAACATTATCATGTTGGAAACATGGTTGTCAAATTAATACATAATGTAATTATAATAACGTTGAAGTTGCATAGATGTTGCGAGGCTGTTTGAATTCTTCCAAATTGCGTCTGGCCACATCATTTTTCACTGAATAATTGTTTTTATTAATTGTTTGTAATTGTTGTAAGTAATAAAAATATGTACCAAAAATAAGTGTAAATTAAAGAATCAAGTTTTGTGTATTACGAGTTTTTGCGAAGCAAGCGTTGTTAACAAAACACTTTCTGCAGTATTTACACAGCTTGATAAGTCCGTATTTTTTAACAAAAGAACAAACATCGACTAAGAATTTGTTCGGTATTCGTCGCGTTTTTCCGTGTGTGGTCAGTGGCACACATTTCGACTCTCATTCCAAGTGGCTCTGAATTTATATTGAAACTGTCTATGTTATCGACGCAGTACGCGTTATAATGAGACTAAAGTGCGGCAAATACAACTTGAGAAGCATATGCAAGAATTCAAGTTAATTAATATTGAAATCGAGTCTTTGACTGAAAACTTTATTGAAGAAGAAGCATATCGCAGTGAATTTGAGAGTGCCTTTTATAGTACAGTGTGCATGCAAAGCTAAACTGTACTACGAGGAGTGCAGAACCACGTGACTCGCGATAGCATAACGAAGACAATATCAGAACATTAAAAATCAGCAACGATAATTTCGAAGTTGCATGGAATTTAATAAACCTGAGTTTATAACGATTTCTCATGTGGACAACATCTTTGAACAGCCAGTTCTTCGTAGTCAATCTCTTGTTGAAATCAAGCATTTATTTAGTGTCAACACAAGGTGTTAAAACAACTTGTTGGCTCGTGGAATGTGCGGAAAATAAAATACTGTGGGTGCGGGAAATGAAAGACAAACAAAATCAATCATCTTCTCACTTCGGTGCGTTTCCAAAAGGAAGAAGTAATGAGATTGAAAGTTTAAATTTATCGCGATCCATGTGCGGCCGTGATCCAATCCTAAATCGATGTGATTTTGTTAATGACAATCGAATCTGTCCATATTGTCTTCGCGTTAGACATAATCCGGCCGACTGCAAGTTTTCCTTGTGCAGGGTAGTGTAGTGCGCGACATAACACCTTGCTTTATCCCAAACAAGTGTTTCCCGTCTGGTACGTCGAATAATCTATCACGCGGAATGTCGGTTAACACAGCTCAGCATTTCCGCAATGAGTGTTATACGATGCGTGCGGCTGCAATTACTATGTTTCAAAATGTTACAGACGAGTTTAAATTTTTCGTGCCCTTCTTGACTCCGGGTCTCAAGCAACATTGATCTCAAAATCCAATCATCATTCAGTCTCTGACCTCTGAAGTGCGCGGACGTATTGTAAGTGCATTTACACAGTCCTTGCGAGTGAAGTGATAATTTATTACCCCCTCATCATTAGATGAGCAAGCAATTAAAGACAAAAACAAAAATAGCAATTCCGGGAACAGAGGATTATTGATGTCCCCGTCCCTATGAAAATTGAGTGGCTGAAAGCTCAATTTACCAAGGTGGCTCTTCAAGTAAAAGAACTGTCCACCAAACTTGAGCAAACATCAACAGCTATGGAAATCGCAATAAACCAAGCACCAACACAGGAAAAGGAGCAACAGCAGTAGACCCAGCAACAACTTAAGACCCAGCAACAACAGAAGACCCAGCAACAGCAGAAACCCCAGCAACCGAAACAGAAAACAAAACAACCCCCGCCGATCATCGTAAAGGACGTGACTTCGGCAAAATCAATCATTAAAAACGTGGAGGCGACTATAGGCTCCAAGAAATTCGAGACCAAGGTGGGGAGCAATTCCATGGTCATTAAGGTCACGAGCTCCCAGGATCACAAAAAAATAGAGAACATGCTGGCTTACAAAAAGACCAACTACTTTACCTTCAGAAGGGATGAAGAAAAACTACAAACATTCATCATCATTCCCTCCAATCCTTTGTAGGGAAAAACTACACAACCAATCTCCAGTCCTTAAAACCCGATAGAACACTTTTCCAGAACATAAATAGGCTCAGTAATAGAAACACTTCCGAGAAAACTAACTATCTTCTGGGCCCAAATAACAAACCCACAGAAACAGATCTAGAGTCTGCAAATCTCCTGGGCCAACACTTCGCCTATATACACGATCAAAATAATTCCCTCTGTACACCAGAATTTCGGCAGGAGGTTCAACAATATCTTACCCAATATCTTCAACCAAGCTCTGACAACAGATTCCTGACCCAGTTCAATAGTTATAACAAGGCTTCAAATCCTATATTCACAAGTAGGTTCACGACCCTAGAAGAGCTAAAACAATTCATTCATTGCAGAAAGAACAAAAAATCGACTCCAACTACAGACCAATTTCACTACGAAATACTATCAGTAAGCTCCTGGAATGCAAAATCTTAAACAGATTAAGAGACCATGCTACCGAAAACCAAATCTTTCCTGCGTTTCAATTCGGCAGCACGCCAAAACATTCCACATGTCATGCCATCTTGAAACTAACAGAGGACGTCAACTCAACCGTAAACACCCAACCCTATGCGTATCCCTCGACATTTCTAAAGCCTTCGACTGCGTTTGGATAGCAGGGCTTATCTATAAGCTCCATCACACTCCCAATGTGGACTGGAACACCTGCCTGCTAATACAGTCTTACACGTTACGCCAATAGCTCCAAATCCTCAACGTTCCCAGTAACAGCCGCAGTACCGCAAGGCTTCATAGACCTCTTTTATATCTATCACTCAACCCATCAACCAAGGAGTGAAGATCATCACGTATGCTGACGAGATATGATAGCGAGATACGCATCAACAGGTACCTGTCGACGCTCACCACCTACCTGGACAAGTGGAAAAATACGAGCCAATGGAAGGAAAACCCAAGTACAGGTAATCAAAGGCCCCAACAACCACTGTACAAGGAACACCCTGAAGCACCACATTAGAGTCCGGATACACACCAACAACGAATCTTTACAGCCAGGCAAAAATATGAAGTACCTAGGAGTTACTTTCACCAGAAATTTCTGCTTTGGAAAGAACATCTCCAACCGTATCCAGAAGGCCAAGATTCAACTCAACTACTGCAGGAAAGTCATGTGGAAACCCAACACACTTTTTACCAAGATAAAGAAGATCTAGTATAAACAGATCATAAGACCATCACTAGCCTATGCCTGCAAACAGTATGGTTCCATCTAACACCATATCAAATGGAGAAACTCTGACTCTTCGAACGTAGATGCCTCAGGACCATCACCAACCTCCACCGTCAACATAACTCCTACAAGTACATAAGGATGTCCACCCTCTACAACAACGCCGAGATAGACCGTATCGACGGACACATCCTCAAGCTCACCGTTAACTTCTGCAACAACCTCCAGAACATCCCGAACAGGCTCATAGCGGAACTATGTGGAATACGACCAAATCCCAGCGACATCCTCCTCACTACAAGCCACATCAGAAGCCTGTACGAGATGGGCCGAATTGTAGACGACCGGAACAATATCACATACCACAACATAAGAACGGAAATGGGCACTTTCAAGTTAAAGTAGTAACAACACTCAATACCACGAGAGAGAGAGAGCTGAGCTTCTAGCCGTCCTCCTCAAATTATTCTTTTAATCCTCTATAAATAGGTTTCGTTAGTATAAGTTATTTTTAAGTTAAGTTAAGTATAAAATAAAACAATCAAGCAGGTTTTATGAACCTTTTCCTGCAGTTCTATTCCAAAAACATAAATTTCCAATAACATCCCATACATCTATACAACTTAGATAATATCGTAAAATGTAAACCAATACCTGCTATATATAAAGCTAAGTTCTTAAGATATATTAAGTATTTGCAATGTCATACAAACTTTAAATAATTTGGTTCAATAAAGAAAATACATTTAAAAAAAAATATCTCAAAATCGTGTATGCCACGTATCGGGTTAGACCGCAATCACTCCAAAATATAAATTGTTGGGCTAGGTACCAAAGGAAAGCTTAATTCAATTTGGCATCAGTGTCAACATCGTACCCAATATTGAAATACTTTCGACAGTATAGCGTATTTCAAAAGACTCCTTTTGGCCGATCCTTCTTGCTATCGCTCGGGCAATATAAACCCTTTACTACTTACTTACAGGTGTCGCTACCGTCCGGGGTGGACCTGGTTCTCATGTTGTTGATAACCCATTTGGTAAGATGGTTGCCCATGCCAAGTTCCGTTAAGGCTATGAAAGTGGCTGGTGTATAGTCACCACTTCAGGTAGTGTTGAATTACATTGGCGTATGCATGCTGTGATTTAGATAGAGAATTTTCATCCACCGAATTCCGAAAGTGGAGGATGGGTTCGAGTGTCTTCAGAATAAATGGTCTGTTGGGTCTGAAATATTTCGCGAAATCTTTCCCACTGCGGTATGAAGATCACTGGGACTCGTCGCCAAGAGAGAGGAACATAATTTTTATGAATGCAATCTCGGGTACTTTTTGTTTCATGACAAGATTGATACCGTCCTGGCCTGGGGACTTGAATGGAGCGAGTAAATAAAGTTATAATGGAGGCAATATTCCCCCACGTATTCCTATTCGTAAGTAGTGTAGCTTTAGGTTCTGTCATGCTGCTTGTACAGCGTATTACAGTACATACAGTATTCATTAGTAGCTCCAAAGTTTCTGCCTACGTAATTGCCAATCACCTTCCTGGCTTGCTCAGAAAAAGGATTCGAATGCTCTCTTGACAAGTCTATTTAAGTCCTTGAGTCTCTCAATGGATTGACAGTATTATAACCAAGACTGTTTTTTGGCATCCCTTATCACTTGTTAATATATTTATTGATCTCCCTCGGCAGCTCATCTCCTCATGGTGGGGGCGTGCAACACATTTGGGATGCACGTATTTATTTCCATACATCCCAAACCTAACGAAGCGAAAACTACAGAACAATGAACTGCGCCTAAATTTTGCAGGGCACATATCTGAAAGGTTTGAGGGAATTCCATTTGTTCCATCACTTATAGAGGACATATGGCGACTGTTTTCAGCAACTGCGTGTCTTAAATATCCTGTAGTTCAAGAAGATGTCAGAGGTATGAAGAAGACCTACAGAGATTGGATTCTCTTGGGGGACACTGCTTCTCGCGACCGGTTCACCGAGGCCAAGAACTTACAAATTGGCTGTGCGAGCAGCTAAAGAGCAGTCTTGGAAGAAACTCGGCGAGAAGTTGACAGACCCGTAATCTTGAGTGTAGCAGATAATAGTCCCACCGTGGATGAAGTCAGTTTGGCGATTGGATCGCTAAATGGTGAGACACCTGACGATTGGTAATCTGGGCGTTTTTCTAAGAAGGGGGAGAAAAGAGACTGCTCCAACTACAAACGCATATCTTTTTTAAGTCTCCACTACGCTTAGGTTTTGGAAGCGCGTTCTAGAGCTATGGTCGAGTCCATGATGGGGAAGAACAGTGCGATTCTTGTATCGCAGAAGTTCAGTTGATCAGTTTTTCACTCTAAGAATGGTACTTGAAAAGGCTTCGGAGTGTGCCAAACCCAACCACAGTTATTTTGTAGATTTGGAATAGGCAAAAGAGCGAGTCCCTAGAGGTTATCTCTGAAGTCATCTGCAGGATTATGGAATCAGTGGTCCTCTTTGGAGGGCCTTTCAATTTCTTACACAAACTGTTGCAACTATGTTTGTATTAATGGTGCTTAATATACACCTGCGTTGAACTTCGCCAAGTGTGCGTCATGTCACCGCTTTTCCTCATTGTATATATTGAATAGATGTGGCAACGCAGCCTAGGCGAAGTATGTTTCACATTGGGAGAGTTGAGGGTAAGATACATGCAAGCATTATTTTTGTAGATGCCTTAGAAATACTCACATATTCCCGGACGACACTCTAGCCAGCACTTGATAATCTTGTGGCCGTATGTGCAGATGCTTGGATGAAGGTTAACGTCGACATATCAGAGGTTATGGTAATTTCCAGAGCGCCTGTTCAATGCACTCTACATGTTAGTGAAGTCCCATTGAAGCAGGTGGAGAAGTTTAAATATCTCGGGGTCTTCTTCACGAGTGATTGGAGAAGTAATGTAGAACTTGATCAAGCTTGATCAAGTTTGGACTCAGCTTGGAACATCTGGAAGCATCCGAGCTTAGTGTGAAAGCCAAGTTAGCGATTTTCAACTCAGTATTTGTTCCAACTCCCACCTATGGTCATGAAATTTGAGTAATGACTAAAAGAATAAGATCGCGACAAGCTGCTGAGGTGAGATTTCTTCGTGCTGTTGTGGGAATTAATCGACTGGATAGGGTGAGAAACACGCCAGTGAACGAGGAACTCAACGTTGAGCAGCGACTTCTTCAAACAGAAATACCTATGTTTCATTGACACGAATGTCCCTACCATCACGACTTCCGGAGCGGGCCTTGAATGCGATTTCATCATCACCACTCGGTGGGCTCAGGATGAGGGGGTTTGACCAAGTCCATAATATGATAATGCATATAAGCCAAGACGGGTTTGCTATAACTACCGAGGTTTCGATGTGGCAGCAACATAACTTGGGTAGTGTTTATACACACCAAAAAGTCAAATTGATCGTGGAAATTAATAATGAGCTAGTTTTTTTAGGTTTTATGAATCTGCATAATTGAAATCAGGGCCAGTGCAGAGCACCTTATTCAGATGCCTCCTAAAAAGTCAATTCGTTATGAGAGCGGGCGAGGGCGCCGTGGAGTCGTGAAGGGTAATTTGGTTTACCCGAAGCATGGTTTACGGGAAATTAAGATTGAGCTAGTTAGTTAGGTTTTATAAATCTGCATAGTTAAAATTAGGGTCGGTGCAGAGCACCTTATCCAGATGCCTCTTCACTCGAAGCATGGCTTACGGGTTCCCCATCCATTACCTCCATAGCTCAAAGTAAGACTCCTGACTATAAGACGACGTTGTACCGAGATTGAGATCGGAGAGACCAATATCCCGATATCCCGGTATCCAGATCCAGACAATACGACCACAAAAAAATGGGTTTGGTAACGTATTTTTATGGATATTGATTACGATTATGTTTGTATATCCTCGGAAAGCTAATATAGAAAAAAATCTCTATTCTGGGTATGCATTTCTATATGTATGTTACCCATTTCAATCAGTTTAATTCTGTAGATTGAGTAACAGTCATCCAAACCTTATAGTAATATTAGGCGGAAGAACGATGGTAATCGCATCGTAGTATCCAGAGGCACAGAAGGCTTATTGTTGGTTGTAGTGAGGACGCGATACACTTGTTTCCCTGGATCACATTTTTTCCTATCAATGATGGGCATCCTGGTAGCATTGGACTGTATTGTATAGCAAATCATAAGTTCATTTTCAAGGCTAACATCATGATTTCATATGATGTTGTATAGCCATGTCCTCTTTTCTTATTTCCAACAGGTAAACATCCTTTCTGCAAGTTAAATTATCATATGACCTACCACCGCATAGTTTCGTGAATATAATATAGACTGCAGTTAAGTGCTACGACTGTGTGTTTGTATAACATATGGCTGGCATTATATTTTAGGCATCCGTTCAATTATTTTTACACTTTTAAAATTTTGTCGACCTCAGCTGCCTCTAAGTCAACGATGAGAAATCCATTTCTGGTAGCTGCTCGAGATATCCTCTGGCAGAGCGTTCTACGTTCGTGCAACAACAATTTACACACAACACTAAGAGCCATCTGTATAGATGGCATGGAGGGTGATAGGAAGTCTGAATACTTGTGAATCCATTTCAACCCCTGCCTGCGTGTACAACAACAACTTATCTACATACTGCGTGATCGGCGATTTATGTAGATAGACGGCAAAAGCGTACATACTTGTTATTTTTTTAATGATCAAACTATGCGAGTTGGCGTCAGATCAAATTTCCAAATATCCAAGCTTTCGCTTTTATAATTTTGCTAAGATATGATAAGATAAGATAAGATTCAAGAGCCTCAAGCCTCAACTTCTTATTCAATAATAATGGTGACAAGATAATGGTTTATTTTATTTATATATTATTGTGCGAAAAGGTAATTCGTATCCAAGCAATCTTTAAAAATCCACCTTTTTGGAGTATTTACATATTGTATAATGCATGACAAGTCACATTATAAAGTTGTGATTGACTTAGAAAAACGAAGTTGTTCTTTGCACTCTATATTTCAATACTGCAAGTGCATTGAGTGCCCTACACACATGGCACTTGAGTGCGCACTTGTGTCCGTGTGCTAAAATGTGTCCAGTGGCTGTGCGTGAGCTAGTTAGTGTGCTGATTTCACGATGCGCAACACAGTGTGAGTAAAATGAAAGAATGTTCATTACTTGCGTCACACAGTGGTTCCATAGAGAAATATTTTCTAGACATGTGAAATGATTTTTCGATTCCACAAATATGAAATCCAACTAAGAGATCCAAAATTGTATGGTTCTTTGTTACTTTATTCGCACAATAGAAAACAAAAGATTTAGATTTGATGAAATAAATCATATCCTTTTTCATGAGAAAAGACATAGAAGTTCATAGTATATTAAAATAATATTCATAACATTTTCAATAATTCCAAACCAATTTTTTATATTTTGTTACTCTTAGAGGACAATTTCTTAATTCGTTTTGATGTAAAAATAAAGAATTACTTATAGAATATATTTATTATTGTTACTTTTGTATATAAATAAATATAAGAACCACCTGATAATGGTATTAATTGCATAAATCTAAGAATTAACTATAATACTTAATGTACCAATCCTATTCATATCAAGCACTTCACAATACATTATATGAATTGGTCCGGGCATCATTATTTTTTTTTTCCTGTCGGGAGTTGCACTTCAAATGTCTGCACCGGCGGGAGTGGGGATACTCACAAGACCCAAACTGGCAGATAGGCTATTGAAGTGAATTCCGTAAGGATCTTAAAGCTCTGGATTGAAAGGTCAACTTTGGCTCTGGTGCAGGTGTATGCACCAGTTGATGACGTACTTGAAAAGGAGATGGATCCCTTTATTCTAATGGGTGACTTCAATGATCATTTGGGTGTTGATGTAACAACATGTGTGATTGGGAGGAACGGTGATCCTCACCAGAACGCGAAAGGAGAGAAGCTGTTGGACTTTTGCTACGCAAATGGCTTGTCCATAATGAACACCGTCTTTAAACATAAATATATCTGGTACCGCCAGAGTCTTCAACAGAAATCGTTGACAGAGCTCTATGTGATACCAACGTGTGGAAACCGGATGGTTTGTGAAGTTCGTGTGATCAGAGAGGCTGAACTGTCAAGGGTGGTTTAAAACACCCCGAGTTCAAGAAGCCATCAGAGAGAAGACCTACAGGCCTACTGAGCCTGAATTCTCTTGGAGACTCTGCTTCTCATGACCGGTACACTGAGGCGCGAAGAAATTGTAAATTGGCTGTGCGAACCGGTACAGAGCTGCCTTGGAATAAGTTCGACGAGAGGTTGGAAAGTGATCACAGATCTGCGAAAAAAGTGTTCTGGCATACCATTCGCCGACTCAGAGGAAAGAAATTCGACATCATCGTAGGAGTCAAATACAAAGATGGTACGTGACGATTGGCAAACTGGGCTGATTGTCCATCTTTTTAAGAAGGGGGACAAAAGAGAGAGGTTCAAACTACAGGGGCATATTCCTCTTAACTCACTAAAATGGTACTTGAAGGCTTTGGAGAATGCCAAACCCATCTACAGCTACTTTCTAGATTTGGAAAAGACTAATGACCGAGTTCTTCGACTTGAACTCTGGAGTGTTCTGCAGGAGTATGGGATTGAGGGTTCAGTCTCTGCACGAACTGTAGCAGCTGTGTTCGGGTTTTTTTTTTTTGCTAAACACTTTTTACCGTGGGCGTTGGGCTTCGCCAAGGGTGCGTCTTGTCACCTCTCCTTTTCTTTGCTTATATGGACTGCAGGGTAGCCGAGATGAGGAATGTTTCACATTGGGAGAGTTGAGGGTAAGTCATCTAATTTTTTCGGATGACTTAGTTTCTTCCGAGACGGGACTCCAACTCGCACTCGATAGGGTTTGTGGCCGTGTGAGCTGAATGTTGGATGAAAGTCAACGTGGAGAAATCAGAGGTTATGGTAATTTTCAGAATGCCTGCTCAATTCACTCTACATTTAATTGGAGTCCTATTAAAACAGGTAGAGAAGTATAAGTATCTTGTTGTCTTCTTCACGAGTGATGTGAGTTTTGACACAGATTGTATATATATATATCATTATAATCAAGGCCAAGATTAGTGTCAAGGGCAACTCAGTACTTATTCCTAATCTCACATATATTCATGAAATTTGGGTAAAGACATAAAGAACATGATTAGGACTACAGGCTGCTGAGATGAGATATCTTCATGCGGATTAGTTAGTCGATGGGTAAGGATCGAATTGTCTAGAGATTTCCGTGATTTCTTTATCTACTTTAGTGGATCATGCGGGTCAGAGCATCGTGATGATGATACCTTCTCTTCCTCCATTACATAACCAACTCTATTGCTGGTCGGGTTAATTAATCCGGAAGAGACGCATTAGAGGACTTCTGCGGCGTGATTTTCACATGAACATTTCCATATAAGTACGTTCATTTTAAACGTAGATGCATAAGTGACGAATTTTCACAAAGTATCCAGAGCGAGTTTCAGTTTAATGCGAATATTTAATCAACATCCACTTCTGATTCTTTAGCAAGTCATTAATTTACTTCATCACTTAGATGAAGCACCCTGCACTCGGGTGTGTAGAAAGATGATTCCAAACTATTTCCATTTACCTAAATGTTTCAGACATTATGCTATGCAAAGTTATTGAACTCTCTTGATTTATCGTACATCATTGCACTATACAATGCACAGCATACACAAATACATATTTGCCTTTCATTTTCCATCACATCCAGTCATAAGTAAAATTACTTCTAAAGTGCTTCGCATCAAAGGGAATAGAAATCTATTCTGTGTTCCAACACTCTTATATAAACCAATACCATAGCATACGCTTTACTGAAGAACCAAACTATTCAAGAGGAAAAAGGTCATTTCTTCGAAAAGTTATGGAACTACTAAAGTTTTGCCGATTAAGAGCCCCCTGTGAGTTTTATAGCCAAATTTATGATCAGTCATTAAAAATTATGAGTTCACACGTTATTACATACTTTGAAAAGTGTTACGAAATTCATGTAGGCTTTCAGATATTTCAGAGGTATCCCTGTGGAACTAGCAGAAATCTATTTGTGTTCTCTTTTATGGAGTGTGTCATGCGGATGTCGCTTTCAGGGTTCTGGAATGCTTTATGGGTGAAAAGCTTAGACGTTTTGAAGGTATATATGACTACGTTACTGTAAGGATAATAATTACAGTTCAAGATATTAGTCCCGCAATGAGAAATAACTACATAATCTAAATATGTGGGAGAGCCTGATGATATTTTTAAATTGAATAAAGATGTTATGTTCTAATAATAAAGATTTTTTCCCAAGGATTCATACCAAATTGTTGATGATGTAAACAATAATTACTGGAATTGTAATGTTGATGTAATACATTTTTTATTATATATTAATAACAATAATAATATGAGGGCGTTAATATAAACAATATGGCCAAAGAGGGCAAAGGCTTTTACAACAACGAGTCGTGATGTGCGTGCTGCTGTTCCCTGCGAGTGGAGAAACTTTCAGAAAACTTAGAGATTATATTGAATTTGTGATATTAGAGATTAAATTTAATTTATGATAATATTACCTTTATTATATTATGGTAGTATTTAAGTTGCACGTTTTGTGGTATGATAGTCAATAGACATACATATATTACATTTCTTCTTTGAAGTCAATAAACTAGGTTTGAGCTTCTTAGTTCAGTCCAGAGAACGCTCACTTTAGTTCAAATCTGTTTATTGAACTAATTCGCTATTCTAGTTAATTTAGTTCAATGTAGTTCATTGCTCAGGCAATATAGTATTGTGCTCGTTCGTATTATCGTTGTAAATATCAGCGCTATCACATTTTATGTAACTCACAGAAAAATACTCACATTAAATGTTGCAGCAGGCTAAGCGGGTAGCTTCAGTGTCGAGGAGAAGGACGGCGGCACGATTGCGGTTGCACGGCTAAGCTCGTCGGAAGGGGTGGTTCGTGTCCCCTCCTTTGTACACCACCCATTTGCAGTCAAAAAATTTCTTGCCTGTAGCTAGCTATGATAGACGAGAGATAGGAAAAGATAGAAAGAGAGAGAAAGCCTTATACCCTAAAGCAGACCGCGGACGGACGACTAAAAATTTAATAGAGAAATAGTTCTCACAACAATTATTAATTTTAAATAGTTAAGAAAGGTTAATTATTTCCAGGAGATATGTCCGCGGAACTATGTAGTGCCACCGATATTTTCGGATTGAAGGAAGAATGCATACATGTTCGCGCAGCTTTGCAGTTACATGTGACATATTAAATATGCGGCAAAGTTTGGCTTGTATGTATGAAGTATATTTGAATAATCCTGACCTGACATCAACATATGATTACCACAACTATAGCTCTAGTGTTGCTGAGACATCGACAGTCTATCGATAGTAAAAAAAACCATCGCGTTCATTGATAGTTTAAAAAAAACTATTGCAAGACTATTGATATTTTAATAATTCAAAATTATTCTACCAACCAAGCGACAATTGTCTTTCTGAAAGCATTAGCGGTTTCTGCGACAGTTTTTTTGTTTTTCCTAAAGCACTGTTTAATACAATATTCTGAGGTTATTTCTTCAATACCTGTCTAGCAGTTAATTTGTCTAGCTCAAGAAAGAATATGAACGGTCGTAAAAAAATAGTTAATTTGAGCAACCACTTAAAAATAAAGAACCCTTATGAACTTACACAACAAACAGACTGAAAGTTGGAATCAGATCAAAATGCAGCCAAGCACACACAACACTGCACACAGGATCAGAAAGAAGGCTATTTAGCAGTTCAATGAAACGTATAATAATAATAATAATATGGGTGGCGCTGCAGTACGAGGTGGACCTGGGTCTAACTTCTCAGCAACCACTAGTGTTGTGCGTGCTATTGTTCTTTCACGAGTGGAAGGGACCTACAGTTTAATGCCGACTCCGAACGACATACGGTTCGGAAGTTACGAGCACTTTTTTTGCTTTGGTGCAACCATTCATTTTTTTCTACGTCTCAATCGAACATATACGAACGACTGCCTGAGTCACCAAACGAAAAGGAAACAATAAACATGTTCGCACTTTTCTTATTTTGTCATACCCAAACTATCTATGCATGTACATATACACAGCTACACACAAATCATTCTATTTTGCTGAAATTGTGAATATTGAACTTCTGAACGGATTAGCCAATTTAGATAAAATTTCGGAGCTAGACTAATTACATAATGCGTTACAAGATAGGCTCATTTTGTTCATAGTTCATGAAGTTTGACTTCAATTTGCACAACAAGTGAACATCGCGCGCAGGTACATAGATGGGATTTCAAAGAACTTTTTTTTTTTTTGAATCGCTTGATATCCCTCCACGTTGTGTGTAAATGGTTGAGAAAAAACCGTAATTTCCGTCCGTTTTGCTGCAGCACACATTGATAATTCAAACTTCAACATGTATGCACACAGTCAACGAATTGAGTAGGGATGTGAATGAGAGATTGGGATAGGCATAATTTATATGGCAAAACAACGTTTGCCGGGTCAGCTAGTTATATATATGTACAAGAATTTCAAATAATTAATTCCAACATTTCAGAATACGTTAAAAAATCAGACTAAAAAATGCAAATACATTGCATTCGAGATTTGACAGCAAAGGATTTAATTTACAGAATAGGTGTATATCTATTAAAATCTAGGCACTTAATACAAATTTTAAAATTGGAGTAAAATTAAATTTTCTTCTGAGACATCGTCGAATATGCTGTTCCTTCTCCTGCATTATAATTGAGATGACGCTCGGTGTCGCTCATTATTAAATGGTTTCACCACGGTTATATATAACCCCAAATTGGATAGAATTCACCATTCGTGGCTCTAAGATGTCCGTTTATTGGATAATATTCAGTTGAGTGGTTTCCAGCAGGCGAATATCATGATGTCATTTCAGAGAACTGATTATAATTATTCAATTATCGGGGTACTGGGATATGTGTAATTAACAATGGCCCAGTAGGACCAATGCTGGGATAATTCAACGGAGCATGTTATTTGAATTAACGTCAACCGCTGATGGGCTGATTACTCTAATATAATACATATGTGCACACACATGCGTGCATCGTCAGCCATCGTGGAAAGTAATTAAGTCCTTCTAATGTTTTTAGCTGAACATTTTCGCTGCGGATTCACAGCCACTTCGTACGCTCTTGATGTCATCTTGTGAACTCTGATCCTTCGTCACACTTCAGAGTAAGAGTGCACTAAAAGCGGCCTGTGTTTATTCTTTTTAGCCCTGTAGAGGACTAAAGTGATGGTAATTATTCATGCTAGCGAAAGTCTGTGCCACTGAGGGTGTATGCAGTTTAGGTGGTATCCTTAACATGTCGGGTAGGAGAACAAAGTGCAGAAATAACTAGCAATTTTTGTACGTATCGTGTTGAGCTGGAATGGAGTAGAAGACAATTAAAAATGGGGCTTTTAAAGCAGGCAAGTGGATGCTTGTGGGATGCTGTTTGAACTGAAAGTAAAATAAGGAGCAGTTAATGGGGTGGGAATTCACACAGATTTCGTTCTGTCTGGAAGTAAAAGAGATGTGGGTTTAAATTTGTATGTTTTCAAGACGGCTATTGACATTTGAGTATTCATTGCATTAGGACTAATCCGTTTTTAGAATTTGACATATTTATTATTGCAGCATTGAATGATTCTAATGATCTACTACAGACGGGTCTCATATTTTCATTGATTATTTCTTTGAATGTTAAAAAAAGATCTTTAAACTCTAAAAATTAATTATAAATCAAACATTCTGGGGTTTGTTAAATATATTGTTTCAATGTTGTTGCTACTCATCAACTATATTCGTGTTTCTCAACTTTAGTTTATTCTAAACAATTATGCTCACCGTAATATGAATATGAAATTATGCTAACTTTTAACCTAAAGAATTATAGTGTGAATTTCACGTTCATTCAGGGGTCCAGCTTGTTTCTCAGCTCCCTGATATCCTAGGATGGTACTTGATATCTAGAAGTTACTTTCCGAACGTCATGTATTGGTGCAAAGGGATAATGCGTGCTCATAAAGCTTCTTGTTCCTGTTCTAAGCACTTTTCTCCCCTCTTTCGTATGATATTGTGACATTGTATTGTGTATTGTTCTTTCTCGAGTAGATGGGACCTTATAGTTTCCCGACTCCGGACGGCATGATTACTCTTTGAGCATTGTCAGTCTTTTGAAAGAGTGGAGCCGGGGACTATGAAAGTTTGTAAATTAGAGGATCAAATCTTGCACCCTCTGCGAAGGAATTGATGCACCAACCCACCACGCAATAGAGCCGGACTACACGTTGTTATAACACCACAACAGTACCAAAGTACATGAATTCATATACACAAGTTTCAGCGGAAAACTCCATAACCACATGACGACAGAAAGCATATTGAGAGGCATAGCTATAGGAAAGGCTGCCGAAGTAGCGCAGTCTCATTTGAGATTTGGTATAGAACGTGTTCACAGTGTTAATCGAGTAAGTCCGATATACAGCACAGAGTATTGTAGTAAAGTAATAGGATTATATATTTCGCCACAATTTAGTGATCGAACTTTTTTAGTGAACATTTTAATTGAAATTACGTAAACCGGAATACGCACGCGAAGCCGTGATGGAACCTGGCCTTGGCCAAGCTTCTGGCTTATTTACAGAAGGCGCGTTTTTTTGATTATCCCTAAACTCTTAGACATACTTGAGCTGACAAGTTTCAATCCTTTTGCTGGCATTGGTGTTCGACGTAAGCATACCGGAAAGTCTCTCAAGTAATACCTCTTAGTAAGCCATACCTAAAGCAAAAATGATATGCTCTCGACATTTGGTTCGAATTCGCATTTGACCCTGTGAAAGCATTATACGATTACATGGGATAAATGCCGGGATTTGATGAGTAAAAAGTTGTCCGCGTAAAAGAGGTCCGCAAACGCTGACTGTGAAGAGATTCAACTATTAACGGCAATGGGAGAGATGTTGAATTTACAAGTAAGAATAACAGCTTCGTATTATTATATTCCAATATAATTATACTCAGAGTACATCTCCCCAAACCACCACTTCTACCTATCTATCCTCAACGTTGGTTATCGGAGGCATGTAACGCATATGTAAGTAAAAGAAACTTACTAAACAATTTTACCATGCGAAATCATAGAACAATTATTTTCGACAAATACGATCAAATAAGAGCGACCTTTTTCTCTTCAAATAGGTATGTGTAGTCAAAATAATGTATGATAGAATTGTCTGTCTTTATAAGGACTCTAGAAGCGAAGAGCGCTTTTTCATATGCATATACTTTGGTTACTTTCTATAACCAATTTAATGTTTAACCTAATTTATACAAATTAAGTATATTACACAATGTAACTTCAATGTAAATGTAAAAAATGTTAGTATTTTATAATGAAGAGGCAGATGTAGGCATATTATAAAAAGATATCCTATAGTGTATTCTCATCATAGGAGTAATATTACTTATCACTCCAAAAATACACCAATTAAATATCTACATTGTATCCGTGGGTCGCTAGTATTTTACTACAGTTTTTAATAATATCGAAGAAACTGCCATAAATATATCTGCTCTAGAAATAAAGAAATAGTTTCATGAATTGTTCAGTTGTTCAGTTGCACTTACAGAACAGGTATAATAGATCGTTACGAGTCAACGAACACTTGCATTATTCCTTCTTCAGCAAACTTACAGCCGATTCACAATCAAATACACGGCACTGCATTGTTGGAATAGTTGTAGGTAGTAGAACGCTAAGTTAACATGTATTATTTAAATATACTTTACATAACTTGTAGAGAAAACCAAACTCAGTGCAGAAAAAAGTTTTATAAAATCAAATATAAAAACTAATTAACCCAATTGTGGAAGAAGAATTTTGTTGTTAAAATGACTAGGACTAGGACATAAATATATAACCAAGAAGGTAGCCACAACTTAAAATCGAAGTCATTGTTGGATCGCAATTTCAATATGTTAAAAATAGAGGTGAACTCTTACGGAAGGTCGAAAAACAACCATCTAAGCAAAGGCCGCAAAACAAAAACACACAGCGGACTCCCCCTAAGTCGAATTGTCACGGGATACCAAAATTTGTTCGAAGTAGAGAGAGTTTGACTTAGAGAGAGGTGTTTGTATGGAAAGTTGAGGGAAATATATGTAAAATATGGCGAAAAATTCGAGTAAGGGAGAGTTTCGACTTAAGGGGAGTTCGACTTAGGGAGATTCCACTGTAATTGTTTTTATTGTTAAGTGTTATGATTTTAAATCAATATATCATATTTTTATGAAATGTATTGAACCCTTCATCTGGATCCCATAAGAACGTTTGTCGAAATTCTCGCAAGCAATCTAGGATATGGTATATCACCATCCGGGCTCATTTCCTTGCTCTAAATGCTTCTGGGACTGTTATAGTGTTTTTGAAAGTGTAGAGAGTTCTTGTCAATTTAATAATCACACAATTCAATGATTATCAAATCAAATTAAATGATACATCAACATAATTTATAATAAAATGGAAAAAATTCATTCGGTTTACACTCATATCCGGACAGCAGTTCGATTTAGTTAGTTAGTTTATGAATTCCCTTTTTTTAATACCCAGACACGAATTTTTTTTATGCAACGAACATTTTATTTTGTAGTCCAACAAACATTAAAACACACTCGCGGGAAAAGCTTGTTTTATTTAGATGCTAGTATAAGAAGTTGAATATCTCGGAGATCAATAGATTCACTTAATTTTTTAAGCGAAATATTTATATTTCTTCTATAAAAGAAAGTCCTTGTTGCATTCTTTGCAACCATTACTAGCCCAGAAATTATAGGTTTTGAAATCCGATTTACGGAAATAAATTTGTAAGAATCTGTGTCCTGGTGGTCAGGTCTGGTACCTTTCACTATAGGGCTGAATACCGTAGCAATTATATATATGTATAAATATTGGAAACTTTATATTTTTTAAAGAAACTAGGTTAAAACAAAAGTTGGTATCCATCTCTCTAGTTACTATTTCAAAATCTAAACCCAAAAATTGCTGCACTTTCAGGACTTAAGTAATTGAAGAAAGCATATATTTTATCCTTTACAATTGATTTACTTCAACTTATTTTTATTTTAGACTTAGTGGGTATGAATGGGTACCTATTTATCTCATAAAAGAATAAAACTTTGGGAATACTCGTGCTTTTACCTATGTATTTTATGACAGGCAAATTCCTAACTTATAACAGGTATCAATTCTTAAGAATGTTTTTGAGTAAAATGATAAAACTTTCTATTGAATCGTTTTTGGGTTTATTGTGCATTGTTCAATACCTACATAATGACTTCCCATTTTATATTTTGTACTTGTAGATACTCAAAGACATAGACCAACGCTCTTTTATACATATTATAACAAAACGTATACAAAACGAATATCTTCATTGGCTGTAGTACATTATTGTAGTAATCAATCAGTCACCGAATGTCCACATAGCCAATAACCAAAACACTTACAAATAAATCATTTGTTCGTAAATCTGTAGAACTCTTAGTGAAGATCCGTGAAAGTGACTCGAAGGCTTATATATAATACCACACATGACTACATACATATGTACATTTTGCGACACAGTAGGGATGACCCCAATGCCACCCTTTTCATGGTGAGATATTACATCACATTTTGATTTATACACGCACCCGGGGTTCCGTTTCACTCTCAAAGAGGAGTGAACATCGTAAATTAGCATAAATCCCCAGCAGATTACATAGCATCCTTTGAGTCCCTTGGTAACATTTATCTGAGGATTTCGAGGCGATTTTTTTTTTCTCTCGTTCGCTTCAGATGCCAATTTCCGTTTGCACCCATTATACACGTAAACGGGTTATTCTGACCCACCAACCAACTTAATATTATTATTTGAGATCAATGTGGTTTTACATTTTGAGCATTCCGAGAGCATAAGCAATTTACGTACGTATGAGTATAATTGCCAACGATGCTTTGGGTTAACTTGATGTAAGGGGATTTATGATATGGTTGTCAAAGAATGCCTGTGCAGTTAGGGTAGAGAAATTCTGTAATCTTTCCGGACCATGTAATATTTCATTTGAAGTTGATCCTAAAGTGGTCAATCTTACGGTTGACTCCAGATGTCGTGCACCCAAAATAATTTTCGAATTCAGTTAATGTGATTTGGGGCAAACAGCATCAACAGTCGCATGTATTAATTTGTATTCAAATCTTACGTTTTCTGAGACGTCGGTTAATATTTGATTATTCACTTAGGAACTCATACAAAATATAAACCACAATGTCAGCACATTATAATTTGCATTGTTTTAATCTTGCGAACAATAAATCATTATGCGATGGGAAAACGTTTTCCGAACTGAAATCGAAAATTATAACTCATTTGCATTTTTGCAGTGTCATACTGTTCAATAATTTAACGTTCACACAATTGTGTGAATACGCGTTTGGTTGTCAAAATTCCGTTTAGAACTTGTATGGCCTTGTTCCATGTTAAATATATCGATTCAGCTCGATGATTCGTGAACAGTTGTATGAATTAAATGCGATTATGCAGATTATTCGATTAGTTGAGTTTAATTGAATTTAGCTATACACTCATAAACTGGGACTCTCCTTTTTATTGTACTATGTGCAAAATACGAGTAAGCTATTCTTGAATAGAAATAAAATTAATTATGTCTAATCCAAAAGCCTAAAATAACAACATGTAATAAGTGTGTGCTTCTACGGATTAATTAATGAATTTTAATGAAGGAAGTTGATAATGCACTTTGTGTCGTTGTTAATTGTTTACATTTATTAAACGATTGAATGCACGGTAATCGTACCCAACCTTCATTAAATTACTGAACATATCTGCACTGCCAACTATTTCCAATAAGAATATTGTGTTGAGTGCAATCATGGGACGCATGAATTAGTACGGACTACGTGGCTGAAAGAAAAATGAAGTAGCATTACAATATATAGCATTACATATACAATATCATGCTCATATTTGAAGTAAATGATTTGAAGAAAAATAAACTAAGTCAGTATGCAAAACTATTTTTTCTTAACACTTCGATGCTAAGTGCAGCTACCAAAAAACGTTTCACTACATTGTGGCATATATAAAACAATTAATAGAATAACTACATCTTAAAAAACACGCCGACGTACTTTTCCTTCCAAGATCAGATTGGGACAGAGCATCTAATTCCACTCTTAAATTAACGTTCCGTATGACGGCTCTGAGATGAATTGCGGAGTCGGTGCGGACATCTGATAGTCTTGACGTCTCTGCAGGTGTCCTTTGAGAACATCATATTAAGGCCGGTGTGGCTCATGAAGCACTGCCAGCCTGCTTTAATATCTTCGAGAGGTTAGGCGACGATTCTGCCGATAGGACTATGAACTATTTTTAAGCACAGGCAATGGATTTTTAAAGCACAGGCAATGGATATTTTCTTTAACTCGGAGAGTTTCTTCTGAGCGATGCCTTTTAAGCGCTCTAGAACCCTAGAGGCAAATCGCAGATTTGTATGCTTCTTTTGAAAAGGCTTTATAACCTTCGAGTTCAGCGACTCCCCGTATTGCGAAATTAGCCTAGACCCCGGCACTTCAGGAGCTGGTTTACGACCCATACGGCCACTGGGTCCACCCTATCGGATGCTCCGGTCTCTTTTTTTCTTTTTTCGTGTCTTTGGTGAGGGGGGTTGTGTTTTTAGGGTTTGTAGACTTTTGGTTCTATGTCCTGGGTCTTACGACAAAAGCCTGGAGTGCAAGGCAGGCACATGCAGCAAATCCTACGAGGCAACGCTCCATCGAATTACGAGAGCCGTTCGTGAGCTCTACAAACAGATACGAAGGGAAGAGACCCGCCTTCTCAAGAGAAATAAGAAAGAGCACGAGAAGAGCTGTTATGGCTGGAATAATACCCAAAAGTTTTACTTTGGGTGAAATTGTTGTCCAACGGATATAAGGTTCGGACAGAAGCCTGCCGGGATGAGAATTGTCAACAACTAATACACGCAATGGAAGATGATACAAGAGAATTCCTTCCCCCGACCTAGTCGAAATCAATATAGCGATATCGAGTCTGAATTCGAATAATGTTAAAACTGCCTGCAGAACTCTTTAAGGCAGCTGGAGATGAGTTGGTAGGTTACATCACTGTAAGATATGGTCGGCGGAAAGAATTCACTACGATTGAAATCTCAGTATCGTTTGCCCGATTCACAAGACCTTACTCAAATCGATGCGTGGTCGTGTGACTTCTTCAATATCACCCTGGAGACGACGTGCAAAGCTCGCTGGCCAACACAAGAGGCACGATCTAACAAGATCCTGTACAATTGCTGGCATACGCGAACGAGGCGGCATGAGGTGTTTGCTGGCACTGAAACGGATTTAGTGGGTCTAGCGGTAAACGATTGCAATCCATATGAAGAAGAAGAGAACTAAAAATGTGCAAACAAAATAAATTCGAATTCGCCAAGCCCAAGTACATTAGCAAAGGAAATGGATAAAGTTATTAAATACGCCAGTCCAGCATCTTAATTCCAGAGCAATCTACATGTACTGCCATTCAAGAGACTCCAGCAGATCTGAATGTCGACATTGATTGCTAAGCAGATTTACCTTTAAAACATCTTAAGATTCAGAAGTCAATTAGTGACATTAGGAGTTTATGAACTTGATGAAAGACATACATTAGAATATATAGCACAAATGCTAAACAAAACTAGCAACGAATGGGGATTTGACACAAACAATGTATCGGCAGTTGTTACTGATATTAACGACTGAGCGAATATGGTGCAAGTTGTGAAAATAGTATTTGAAAAGAAGACATACGAATGACCTGCCTAATGAAAAGCAAATATAATGGAACTCGGAATTCTTACAAATACTTTAGACATCGTAAGGAGTAATGAAATTGGACTATAGTTTTATCCGTAGTTTTTCCTTGTGTTATACCAATTTAGCACTTCTCAATTTGTAATTGTCGTCATGTACGTCAACTCCAGTTTGCATGTACGTCAACTCCAGTAGGGAACGTGCCAGGGAACGTTTGACCGTCGAATGATTTAAACGTTTCCTCCCAGTAATTTGGAGAGAGAGATTTGCGTTATCTTCTACGAATTTTAAAGGAAGTTTTTATTTTTTTAGAATGGAATTATCTATACACCAAAGTCGACACATACAAATCAATCTGTAACACTTATTATGAACATGCACAATGTTTATATATACTCTCAATAAAAAAACCTAATAATAATAATAATATGTTTAGAAGCAACTTTTCACTCACTTTCAAACCTAAAGCCATATGCAATATACTAAATAAAAAGGGTGCGCTATTGGAAAGCGTATGCAAGCAAACACACTCAACTCTAAAAACTAACGGTAAGGAGCTTTAAAATACAATGTGAAATAAATGAT
This sequence comes from Eristalis intricaria, assembly GCA_964034865.1. Lineage (NCBI taxonomy): Eukaryota > Metazoa > Arthropoda > Insecta > Diptera > Syrphidae > Eristalis > Eristalis intricaria. The sequence goes on along the minus strand of OZ035876.1, from coordinate 71,825,088 downwards.
AGTACACACTAGAGACTGTATCCAGTGACAGATAAAATTGTTTGGTGTGAACTTACTTTTGTCACATATTGTCCACACATTCACACATTCTTGCGACAACAAAATTCATCTTACACCACACTACCCCTTGGAATGGAAACAATTTTTGGCTCTTCCATCATAAAGCCATTGAAGTCGATAAGAATATTCATTTGGATTTGGCTGATTTGGAAATATTAACAACTTAAGCTGAGTAAGATTCAAGAATTTTTGGAAAATGTCGAAAGGAACAAAAGAATATAGATTGTTGAATTATATGTTCAAGAAAACTAAGACAACTGATTGAGAAAGTTGTCCTTCTGCTGAAAGTGACCAATGCTAACCTGTTCCCAATGCTGATAAAGCAGAGGCTTCTGGTTCTATAAACTTTATTCAAACAGATGTTCCTCAAACAAAAGATTTCTGTAGGTTTAATGATTTAAAAAACAAAATGGACGATGCCTTAAAGTATAAACCTTAAACATCGCCTTGGAAGCCGGGCAAATCATTCACTTTTCCCATAATTGACACCAAATGGAAACTTAAATTTCAAATGCATAGGCTTGATAGATTTGCATGGGGTGTTTATACGGCAAAGGGAGAGCAAGGTGCCTTTTGGAATTATTGTGTACTCTTCTCGAAATAATGTGCTGGCAATGGTAGCCATACAAATTTGAAATCCCTGGTTACTAAACCTTTCAATAAATGGAAAAATGTCATTGAAGATTTTAAACATCGCAATACCATAAAACGAAAAAAAAGACATCGTTAGTCAAATTGACTCTGGTCGTGCTCAAGTTGCGAAAAATAGGAAAAAGTTGACACCTATTGTTGAATGTATTAAGATTTGTAGACGGCAAGAAATGGCCTTAAGAGGGTCCAATAAAATTCAATTACCCAGAACCAATAGTAAACGATGGTAACTTTCGAGTTTTGCTATGAAAGCAAAGTACATGTGGCGATTGGCATCTTAAAACGTATTCCGAAAATTTGAATTCGAACTCTACATATTTAAGCCCTACTATCCAAAATGATTTGATTGCTATATGTGGTAATATTGTTCAGGATAAAATAGTTAAAGTAAGAAATTCAGCAGAGTTTTTTGCAGTTTAAGCAGATAAAACTACTGATATTTCAACAAAGGAGCAAATGTTAATATGCATTCGCTACGTTGGTTACAAAGATGACTATTTTGTTTTACGAGAAGATTTCTTGAGTTTCTCTACGTAGAAAGCATAACCGGAAAATTCTTAGCTAACAAAATTTTCTCTGCATTAGAAGATTTGGAAATAAATTGCAGCAACTTAATTAGACAAGGGTACGACAGTCTTCGGTTTTGCAACAATAATCTTCCATTGCTGCTGGTTTTGGTAGTTGGGACAGTTTTGTTTTAATTGTGTTTGAAGCACTTTAGCTACTTCGTAGCCACGGTAATTAGTTGTCCCCTTGATTGCGTTGCATTCTTCGGAGAACACCTGTTCTCGCGCATTTAACAAGGATTTTTTTGGCAGTTATTTCGTGTGTGATTAAAACCCTAGCATTGTTTGCATTGTGGTACTAATTTGGATTGATGACAGACTGTGACATGTCTCATCTTTCGCACATTTCTAAAATATATGTTTCGAGAGTATGTTGTAGCATCACTACTTTGAAGCCTTTATTTTGTTAGTTAACACAATCCACTGATGATTATCCCCCTTCTTCTTCTGGTGGCGGTACAGTCCAGGTGGATCTGGGCCTAAACCAACAAGCCTCTCTAGCTGGCCAGCTGTCTCCAGTTGCGCACGCCGAGTTGGTTGATATCCTTCTCCACCTTTGTGCGCCATCGTTTCGCTCTACAAGGTCTGGCCATATTAGGCGTTGAATCCGTAAATGCCTGGCTAGGCGCATGTGGCTGTACAGTTCATGTTTGAATCTGCTCCAAAAACCATCAACTTAAACAGGAACAAGGATTGAACGCAAAACTTTTCTCTCCAGCTTGGTTCTTCGAGAGAGGGCTCTACTCTAGCTCTACTTAAATTTCCTCTTGAACCCAAAGAAACAGCGATTGGCAAGAGTTATTCTGCGTTTGATCTCGTTACTGCTGTTGTTCGTGTTGCTTGGGAGCCGAGGTTGACGAACTCCTTCAATACCTCAAAGTAAAAGCTGCCTAAGGTGATGTTCTGGCCGAATCGCCGATGTTATGCATCCTTTCTTCAGCATACTAAATTTCACCTTCATTCCCCTAAACCCATTTTGGCTGCTTTCGTTTCAATTCCAAAAAACGCCTTACTGACGGATTGTTGTCTTCGACCAATCGCATTGTGTTGGCGAGTGAGTTTTGCAGGAGTTTCTCAAGAATGATGTTGAAAAAGTCACATAACAGCGCGTCGCCTTGTCTAAATCCTGTTTCGACATTAAAGGTTTCTGTGAGTTATCTGCTACATTATCGACCTTGATGGAGCAGCAAAAATTCTCCATCGTCATCCTGCATAAACATGACGTTGTATAGCTCGTCTCTAGTACGCTGTCATATGTGGCCTTGAAATCGACGAATACGTGGTGGGTGTCGGATTTTCAAGATCTGCCCTAGTGTAAAAATCTGGTCGATGGTGAACTTCCTTGGCCTGAAACCGGACTGATAAGGACCTCACTTTATTCACGAATGGTTTCAGGCGCTCACACAAAACGGCAGAGAAAATGTTTTAAGCTTTTTTTAGGAGACTTATCCCTCAGTTGTTGGTGCAGTTGCGGGAGTCTCCTTTCTTGCGTTCGGGCAAACGATACTGGGATTCAACCGTCGGGCACACTTTCCTCCGACCATATCTCACAGATAAGCTGGTGCATACGCCCTACCAGATCATCTCCAGCTGCCTTAAAGATTTCAGCGGACGGTCCGTCAATCCGCCTGACAGCGGTATTGGCGCCTTCCCAGCCATTTTACATTGTGCAGAAGTGATATTTCCAGATTCTCACTTTTCACTATCGATTGCGAATCTACTACGAGTTGTCTCTCTTCGTCACAACATACTTCAATCCGAATTTTGTACCAATTGGGTAGTTGTCTTACCAGTTGGTAGAACTTTCGGATATCATTTCTGCCTTAACACCTCTTCATTTCCTCGATCGCGCTGTGCCCTGTTGTCAAATCAAGGGTTTTTTCTGGATGGCATTTTAAAAACCAGCACATCAGAGGCAGCTTCTCTGATGGCTTTGTGACAGCCGTTCCATTGTTCGTCGATTGTTAGCTCCTCGGAATGTTCGACCATCGAGAATACTGGCGGAGGGTCTGACGTCGATCACAGTCTGGTTCACTCTTAATTGTTCAATGGACCGCTAGGTCTCATTGTCGATGTTGTGGTGAGTGGGGCGTACGGGCTACAGAGACTTCTTGCCTAAGTCTGCCGGAAACCGACTGGACGGCGCAGTTGGTTTCAAATCTGGTGCATCATTTGCTGTTGGGATCAAATCAACGGCACTATCACTAGTGAAGTCAATCTGACTATGGTCTGACTGTGGGTAGCACAATGGATCAATATGGTATAAGTGTTCTGGTAAATGCACTAGCAGCCCCCTACATAACCTAACCTAACCTAAGTCTGCCTAGAACAACAAGCACGCATTAGTTTTTTATGTTCTGGTTATCCTATATGCACTAAATGAATCTATGGCCTTCTCAAGTTCATCGGCTGCATGTGGTCTATTAAGGGACCTCACATTCCATGTGCAGAACCGAAAATCGTTGTCCTTTTTTTTTTTTTTTTTTTTTAATGCAATTTTATTTGATTAATTCTATATTTCTTACTTGCTAGACAAAATTACTTAAAACTAGCTTAACTATCTTAAGAATTAGAATTGTTCTTAATACTAACCTACTGACCCTATGCGGGTACTCTAAGCTAATCTGATCTACTTTCTAAATGTGCCTTTCGGCTTAATCTACGTTTTTTTTTTAATCATTAAGACAATCTTTTATTTCTTTATTCAATTGCCAAGAAAACTTGTAAAAACTTGGCTAAACTTAACTACTTAAACTACCTTATTCTAACTTAATTACTATTTATTACTAACTTAACCTAACATAAAACTTAATACTTTCTTAACTATGTCCGTAACAGTACGGACACGTGCACCAGGGCGTATATGTTTTGTATATGCATAACATATATAATTTATACGCCGTGATGCACCTTTTTTTTGTTTTGGTTTCATATGTATATTTTTTTTTTTTTTTTTTTTGGCTTTAATTTTTTATTTTTTTTGGGTTTTTTGTTTTAATTTTTTTTTTTTTTTTCTCTTAAAGCTACCTTAAAAACTCTGTAAGCTGGCCACTATGGTCAACTACCTGATCCTGTGGAAAAGCTAGCGGTGGCGGAGGCTGGTTTTGGTGTAACCACCAGTAAAATTGCCGTTCTTTGGCAGACTCTTTCCTATCTCGAGCGGGGAACGCTCTACTGAACCGGAGGAGAGCCTCGTGGGTGCGAACGACATCCGGTTCGTATTGAAGTCGCCTATCCACTGTTCGGCGTACGACATGGAAGATGATAGGACATCCTTGTGGATCCTGTATTAGGCCAATTGTGTCTAGATAGAGGAATGCTTCGGGAGGAATAAAGCCGTTAAGGCGCACCCTTTCATGGTACATACTATTGGGGTAGTAAGCCCCAAAGATCAGACTGTTGGACGAGGTCATAGCTCGTGCAGTGTGCCTTCTGATTAGTTTAATAATAAAATTATCTACCCTATTCACGTTTGCCTCGTTGTACAAGACCTCGTTAGGGTAGTACTTCTTGTACTCAGACTCGGGTGTGCGATACAGACGGAGACAGCTCCTAAGACACTGCCTCTCGAACACCCTCATCTTTTCCATCTGGGAAGGACTCACGTTGAACCACAATGGACAACCGTACACCATAATGGGCCGTACTAGGGCCATGTAGCAGATTACCTTCACTCTGGTATCAAGTTGGCTGCTGAAAAACAACCTTCTTGCCGCAGCAAAGGCTTTTCTGGCTTTCGTCAGAGCAATATCTATATGCTTGTCAAAATACAGATATTGATCCAGCCAAATGCCTAGATATCTAACTACACTTTTTACAGCTAACGGCCGACCATGCGGGTCAACTATGCCGAACTTACGCCAGTTTTGGCGTATATAGTTGTCCTTATATAGTTGTAATGGTCATCAGCAGGGACACCCGTATCTGAGGGAACTATGGTTTTTTACACGGTGGGGATGTTATCGTCACGCACAATCGGGAGGACCGGGTCCTGATTTAAGGGCCGCTGCATACATTGCTTCACTTCCAAGCGTTTGCTGTTAAGGCTATCCAGGGGGCGCCGAGAGGAGTCTGTGTGTCAACTTGACCAGTTTATCTACAGGGATAGTTGCTGGCATCTCGCCAAGTAGAAAGCAGTCAACAACATTACCTGGACGCAGAGGTCCAGGCCGTCATCCTTCTAAGAATATCATATAGGCTGGGTGGCATATAGGCTAATTTTTTTTTGCCTGGTCGCCTTTTCGTTAACTTTTCGTCAGTTTCACGTCGGCATAAAACTGTAGTTCCTTCCACTCATGAAAGAACAATAGCAAACAAGAGGAATGGTTGCTAAGAAGCTAGGCCCTGGCCCTCTACGGGCTGTAGCGTCATACATATTATTATTAATGCGCACATGGTTGCGCTAGTAGGTCTTGATGGTGATGATTTTGTTACCGTAGAGGTTGACCCAAAAGAGGGTGGGTTTTCTAGTGTAACTGGCATTCCACGTGTAGTACTACTTCTGTTTGTTTTACTCATGCATTATTTTAGTCGCCTTAATTGCATCATAAGCTTGCCATTGATCTGTTGCTAATTTTGGTAAACTTTCATTTACAAAAACTGACAGCTCATTGTTGTCTTAGGAACGTGCCAATATTTCATCCGGAATAAATCTTCACGGCTGATGTCATCATTGAATGGCAAAGTAAAGTCCAGATTTTCATGTCTTCACATAAATGATCTTTGAAGTTTTCCCACAGTTTGACCGGTTCAGATGTGTGATGCAAAATAAATGTATCACAATTGTATCACCATATGCCCTAAGTGACGCAACTCTGAGAAACCACCAACAGTGAGCACGCCACATCAACTTAATGAATAGAATTTAAGAATATAATCAGTTGTCGTCTGCAGTTCAATCGGAACATACATATAATAATAAGTATACGTTATTTAAATAATAAATATAACGTATACTCCTCAAAATATCATCTTTTTTATTCCGGAATGCCCAGCAAAATTTTCTCCACGTTTTCTGGGGAACATTTTTTCCAAGCTCGAGTATAATATTGGGCAATTTCGTGATATAGCAATATTTTCCGCAAGGTCGTCTGAGTTGCACAGATCAAAAACTGCGGTCGGAGTTGTTTTTGCTGGATTTTACGCTATCCGTTGAACATTATCGATTGAAAAGTATACTCCTTTTTTTCTTAATGTACGGCTAACTGCAGAACGGTAAAGTGACGGTCATGTATCAGAAATTCTAACAATCTCCATAACGCTTTTGATGTACTTATGTACCGCCCGTTGAAATAATTTTCGATTTCTTCGATTTTTTCATATATAGAATGTTGGATTTTAGTTTCCACATGGTGTACCATACTTTTGCTCTTAATGTTAAACAATGCCGAATCATTTTCATTTCATCGCTTATACTCGCACAAATAAGCGATGAAATGAAAATGATTCGGCATTGTGAGCTCGTTGTTGCCACTCGACAGTCAACACAGGCCATACAACATTTTGACTTTCCAAAAACGTCGGCTTTTGTAAATATGTAGTTTCATAAGCTTCTTAATTTTTAAATGAAAAACTCTGTTTATAATTTTATAGTTTTTATACCATTAACATATTTTCTTGACTTAGAACTAAGATTGAAATCGTATACTTGCACTCAAATGTGGAGTAAAATACATAAATGGTTTTTGATACATATTCAAACATGCTGAAAAACATTCGTATTTGCTTACTTTTATGCACCACGGTGACTGTTTGACATTTAGACAAACTGTATTTACTTCAGTTACCTAATTTCGACAATTTTTTGTGGTACTTCAGCAGAAGATTCTGAGCCACACTGTAAATATGTATAGCCTTGGAAATTCCCTTCAAACAAAAAGAAATTGGCGTGATATCTTTGTTCCTCGTATGAAACAGCCTTTTTGTTCCTAAAGATTATCGTACGAAGCAGCTCATTCATCCGAAATAGCTATTCTAAGATATCAACCCTTTTTGTGTGTATTCGGCCAAACTACCTCTGTCGTTCTTTCTGTGCTACTTCTACAGCCGATAAAGATTTTCAATTTTTTCTCTAGGAGGGATCACTCACTCCAGGAAAAAAAATAACAAATACAACATGGTTTGAATCTACTCAGATTTGTCAGTGAATTCCAGTAGCGATTTAATTTGTGTTTCTCTGAGATCGCTTAGGTTATCAAAGAAGTAGAAGCCTAGAGTGGCTTTCCTAGCTAAAGTGGGTACAGGGCAGCTGCAGAGAAGGTATTTCACAATTTCCTCCTCTTCTTCATCTAGACAGTTTCTACCAAAATTATTAGAGAATAGTCTCAGTCATTTCGCGTGAGGACCCAATATGCAATGTCCGGTGATTATTCTCCATGCGGTGCTGATTTTGGATATTTTTAAGGAAAACAAGCTTTCAGATTTGTTAGGGTCTAATCAGGGCCAGATTTGCTTGGTGATTTGGCCAGTGCTGCCCGTATTAAATCTGGCATTGACTTCTAGTTTACTTTGATTATTGAGTTGTAACTTAAAGGTTACTAGGAGAGTACCTGTGTCAGAGAAGGTTCCGTTCTATCTCAGCCACGACAGGGGTTCGTTGAACGCCAATATTTCTGCTTGGAAAATACTGCGTTGATAAGGTAAGTAAATTGATTTGTTATTGTTAAGATTTTTAGTGAATACACGACCTCCTACTTTGTGTTCCGTTTTGGATCCATCTGTGTAGAAGTGTATGGCGTTACCAAATGATACATTACCATCATACCACAGGTCTCTTTCCGGAGTCAGAGTTTCGAAGTGTTCTCGGAGAAGTATACAGGTGAGGTGTAATCCAGATAAATAGACTTAAATTCTTGTTCTATTAAGATTTGAGCACATCCGAATGTGCAGTCTTGCACATTTGGGGTGGACGGTTTAGTAAGGTTTCAAGTGCTTCGGTTGGAGTCGTTCTCAAAGCTCCACTTATATAGATGCCGTCTTGCCCTTGTACATTTCTTAGAGTTTTGAGATGTGGCATTTCTTGCTTTTACAGTTGTATTCTTTCTAATATAAGGCCAATCTATTTTGCCTTATTTGAGAACTGTAAACTGGTGCCATTTTGAGGATCAGATTGGGAGGATCGATATTAGGTATTTTATATTTTCTAGTCAAGAGGACGGTCGAGGTTTTCTGAGCGGTTTAGTTCACATCATTTTTATTGAGTAGTTATTGAGTAGATTGAGATCATGTTGCATTAAGTCTGCATAGGCAATCGTTTTGCAACCAGCCCCTTCCAGTATTAGTAGCAGTTCGTTCCCTGCAAGGTTCCAAAAAAGGGGGATATTAATCCTGAGGCTTACCTCTTCGGGTACAGCTTTTCGCGGAAACGTTACCTAGAGTGGCGTTTCACTGGCGTTTTCGTGGCATTTCACTGGCTTTCGAGTTCTTTGGCGAATTTAACTTCATTTCACGAATTTTACCGTTTAATTATATAAAAAACTGTTTATCTGTTAATGAAGTGAGCTTTTTTATAAATCCTAATACAACACATTATTGCAATCATGCAATTGTAGCTGTAGCCGCGTTGCAGGGTGGAAGCGTTATTAGCTGGAAAAAAAAATAAGGAATGAGGATAAAAACACTTGCGGGCATGGGAATGTTGGTGGACAAAGTTGTTGACTGCCCTTAACTTGGTGAGATGCCAGCAACGATCTCTGATAAATGCACAAGTTAAGTTGACATACAGCCTCCTCGTGGCGCCCTCTGGATAGCTTTTGCAGCAACCGCTTGGAGGTGAACCAATGTATGCAGCGGCCCCTTGTCCAGGGGTTTAAACCAGGACCCGGTCCTACAGGTCTGAGGGTTGCGCGTGGGGTTAACTTCCCCATCGTGTAAAAAAAAAAAACAGTTCAGAAACGACGAGAAGAGATACAGATGACCATACTGCTGACGACCGTGGACAACGAAATAAGGACAACGATTTTCGGTTCTGCACGTGGAATGTGAGGTCCCTGAACAGACCACGTGCAGCCGATGAACTTGCGTAAGCCCTCGAAGCTTATAAGGCAGATATCACTGCCATTCAGGAGGTGTGGTGGGATGGGCCGGGCAAAAAGAGGATGAAATACTACGATATATACTTCGGCGATTGCTACAAAGAGCGAAGGCAGCGCAAAGCTGAGCAAGGAAGACGCCTTTGCTAGGGTCATCAGGAAGCACAGCCTACACGACAACACGCCCGAGAACAGACTCAGGCTGTTAGACTTCGTAACGGGCCGAAACCTCTTTGTAGCCAGTACGCGGTTCTCTCACCTCAACATCCACAAAGGGACCTGGCGGTATCCTGATCAATCAACCTTCAAACAGATTGATCACATTGCGATCGACGTCAGACAGTCCTCCAGTATTCTCGATGTCCGAACATTCCAAAGAGCCAGCATCAACTCGGATCATTTCCTTGTTGTAGTCAAGGTAAGAACACGGATATCGATAGGACAATGGCGTAGAGGAAGACTAAAACAGTTTGACGTCGGAAAGCTACAATCGCAATTGACCGCTAGCAACTTTGCCGATCGAGTATCCCTAAAGCTCTCAGAGAGTCCAACCCTGCCAGGCGAAACAATCGACGAAAATGGAACCGTTGTCAAAACGTCATCAGAGAAGCTGCATCTGGTGTGCTGGGTTTTAAAACGCCACCCCAAAAAACCCCTGGATTGACAACGAGTGTAGGCACATTCAGCGAAGCAAGCAGCATGCAAGGCGACGCTGGACAGAAGGACGAGAGGGGTTCGTGAGCTCTACGAACTTAAAAGAAGGGAAGAGCACCGGCTTCTCAAAAAGATCCAATGGATATAAAATTCGGACAGAAGCCTGTCGTGACGCAGAGGGACAACTCGTAGTAGATTCGCAGTCGATACTGAGTATCTGAAAAGATCATTTCTGTAGACTATTAAACGGCGAGGAAGACTCCAATACCGCTGTCAGGCAGAATGTTCCACTCAACGCAATTGACCATGATCGACGAGAATTCCTTCTCCCCGACCTAGACGAAGTCAAGATAGCGATATCGACACTAAAGTCGAATAAAGCTGATGGTTCAGACGGACTGTGTGCGGAACTGTTTAAGGCAGCTGGAGATGAGCTGGTAAGGTACATGCACCAACTCATCTGTAAGATATGGTCGGAGGAAAGCTTGCCCGACGGCTGGAACCTCAGTATCGTTTGCCCGATCCACAAACAGGAGACCCCTTCAACTGCGCCAACTACGGAATTTCCTTATCTCCGCCTATAAGAAACTCTGTGCCGTTTTGTGTAAGTGCCTGAAACCATTCGTCAACAGCCTGATAAGTCCTTGTCAGCGCGGTTGCAGGCCGGGGAACTCAACGATCGACCAAATCTTCACATTACGGCAGATCCTGGAAAGGAACCAAGAAATGCAAATCGACACCCACCACCTTTTCGTCGACTTCAAAGCCGCATATGACAACGTGCATAGGGACGACCTATATAACGCCATGTCTAGTTTTGACATTCCTGCCAAACTCGTAAGCTTGTGCAGGGTGACGATGGAAAATTCTCTCTGGTATATCAAGGTTGGTAACGAACTCACCGAGACCTTCAATATCAAAAAAGGTTTTAGATAAAGCGACGCGCTGACATGTGACTTTTTCAACATTATTCTTGAGAAGATCGTGCAGAACTCACACTCCGTACAACTGCTAGCATACGCGGATGACATTGACGTGATTGGTCGAATACGGCGAGCCGTCAATGAAGCGTTTGATGGTATTGAAGCGGAGGCGGCCAAAATGGGTTTGGCGGTGAACGAGGGCAAAACGAGATATATGCTGTCATCGAGAAAGGATGCACAACACCGACAACTTGGCCAAAACGTCACCATAGACAGCTATAACTTCGAGGTAGTGAAGGACTTCGTCTACCTCGGGTCGCAAGTAAACAGTACGAACAACACTAGTACCGAGATTAAACGCAGAATTACTCTTGCCAATCGCTGTTTCTTTGAGCTCAAGAGGCAGTTGTGTAGTAGAGTCCTCTCTCGAAGAACCAAGCTAACATTATGTAACACCTTGATCATCCCTGTCCTGCCCTATGGCGCGGAGGCATGGACAATCTCATAAGCGGATAAAGAAGCGCTTGGTATTTTCGAGAGAAAAGTTCTGCGTTCAATCTTTGGTCCTGTCTGCGTTGATGGTTATTGGAGAACAAGATTCAACCACGAACTGTACGGGCTGTACAGCTGCATGAGCCTAGTCAGGCGTTTACGGTTTCAACGTCTAAGATCGCTGGGCCATGTAGAGCGCATGGACAACACGGCTCCAGCCCGAAGAGTCTTCCACTCCGAACCAGTGGGACAAGTGGGACAACGCCCACGGAACCGATGGCGCACTCAGGTGGAGAAGGACCTCAATCGACTTGGTGTGCTCAGTTGGAGACAGCTGGCTAAGGATCGTGCCGGCTGGAGGGACTTACTGGTTGAGGTCCAGGTCCACTCCGGATAGTATCGCCACCAGAAGAAGGAGAAGAAGGATAAAAACACCAAACTGCTCCTTTTCTGAGATGTTGCCTCGTCGATCGTTTATTGACTACTACTTAGCAAAGTACAGAGAGGTACAACATTGTGACATAATCGCTTACATTAATGCTAGTGCATTAAGGCACAAGTTTTATACAATAGCTTGTATTTGTTAGTTTATTTAAAGAGCAGGAGGGCTATCGCAGACTGTTCAACACACTTGGTCTGAAACTGTCTGCAGCAAAATCTAAACAGAATGTTATGGTTATTTCCTAATTGGATCATTATTTTAAGTGAAATCACTGATAGAGCATGATCCTTGCTGCCTCTTTCCAAAAAACAATTCTTGTCTCTCCTCAAAAAAAAAAAAAATAATAATAAATAAATAAATATTAAAAATTTAGTAATGTCATACGGGCATAAAGGACAGACGGAAAAGTTTTACCATCCTTGATGTAATTAATGGTGTATCAAGAGCATCAATAGCTGGCTTCTTGTCTATGTATATAGCGATATATAACCAGTTTATCGAATGCATTAACAGTAAAAAGGCAGCTTCTTGGACAGCTTTTTAGCTTTTACTTCTGCCTCGAATACACTACAGTGCAAGCAGTTGACGGGACAGGCCTTATTTCGTTTTGAAGTCGATTTTGACTTCATCTAATGCTGTCTTCTCAATCAAATCTGTATGCGTTGGCCCTCTATGGGCCCAAGCGTCTAGCTTCTGTAACAACTACTCGTAGTGTACCTGCTGCTGTTCTCTCATGAGTGGGCCCTTTCAGTTTTCTTTCTGATCTTTTAATTATTTTTCACATATTAATAAAAATGCACATTTTCACAAATTTATAAATATTATATGTATATTATAAATTATAAATTAAAAAATATGGTTCTTATTAAAACGAAATAACGTTATATTTTGTTTTGGAATAGATATTCTTTTGTGGTTTCTCTCATTTTGAAAGCTCTTTGGGAAGAAAAGTTAGAAGTTTTTTCTCAAGAAGTCTTCCTGGATACGGCCGCATCAGAAATGTTTTTACAGGAAAAATGTTTTTACAGGAAAAGGAATCTCCACCTAGGTAATGACTACAGATCAGAGGAATATTGAGCTATCTATGTAATAATTTTTTGCTAACAATATATTGAGCAAAAATACTATCACTTTGACTGTCATAGGCGCCGACATCTACCAGGGTAAACATACCTCGCTTCGCAAGCAGCAGAGCTATTGACTGATAGCTTTTGTAATTAACATATTCCGAACCTGCTCTTGGTTGACATTTTGGCTGAAACACAATAAGGCAGATTCCATAATCTATAAAAATCTACCGTAATCTGTACTTCTGGAACTCTTTGAAAGAAAGACACCTGAAAGAATATCTTTGTGAGACTCTTTTTGTTACTTACATACAATAAAACAAGAAATAATCTGCAACTTGGTAATATTGGTTTTCTTTGGGGTGTCTTTTCCAAGTGGAGCTCTATTAATGCCCCCAAAAGATTAAGTGTAAGCGGCTTCATCCGAGTGGTTTTAAGGAACGGATCTGGATCTTCGATTTGAATTTTTTCCAAATTTCGAGCGTAGAACCCATTTTCGTCTCTATCTAAATTTAAGTTCATAACCCACATTTTATTAGTTCTTTTGTTTCTGTGTTAGTGTTGTTGAAAGAAAACATATCCCATTAAGGCCATCAAGGCGCAGTCCAAGAAATCCATGTATTAAAATTGTAACGAATTACCTATTCTATAGAAGAAGATTTGGTTTTCTAACATTTAATTTAGTATATTCCATTAATACATACCTGAAACCACATCTACGTTAAACTCGTGCGGATTAAATATTTTATACTGCCGCAAATATTTTTGCTGTATTTATATTGTGCGCGAAATTTGGTTTGTCAAACACTCGCGTTCCTTTCGATATGGAAAACTAAGGTTGGTGTGTTCTGACACAACATTCTCGTAGACTCGATGAAACGCGTATCAAAGCCGGTCAAAGGACGACTGCTCGAATGCGCCGTTGCAATTCAGCCTTCAAATTCAGATTACTGTACAATTATTTCGCCAAGTCGAGCTAAGATTTTGGCTCAAAGTAAAAATAGTATATATATTTTGTGGTTTCGAAATCTGTAATCAATGTAGATGTCGCTCATAAGTTGCACAAAACGTTTATCCAATAAGTTCAAGTGGGTCAAACTGACACTATCTCGTTTTCACATTCCTTGGGTACTATTTGGTGTAGAAAGACGCGTCATTTGTTATTTCGATCTCAATATACATAAATAAAAATGGATTTGTCGTTTTTTGATGTTTACGGAAGTGATGTTATTGGCGATTACGATTTAAGTATTGATGATGACCTCGTACCAAGTGAAGTGACAACGAGTCAAATATCGATGATAATTACGACAGCGATGATGTCAATCTCCAGTATATCGACCAAAATAGAAGAAAAGCTGCTGTTATACAGCCAACCATTGTGCTGCTGTCGAAAACCCAAAAAACTGAATTCGAAAGAAAGCAGACATTGTGTTATGTACATACATGCTACATACATATAACTCTCAATCTTATTCCTCATATTTAATTTGAAACTCAATCTATGCACATCATACACACATCATGGATGATAATATTGCATACTCCGCAGACACTGCATAGAGATGTTCATGTCAACGTCTGCTGATCATGCTCAAATGTGCATATTCAGCATATTTCTTTCCTTTGTCTCCACTCATTCATTCTATTCGTGCACCCTGGCACATTTTCTACCTTATCTCCTTTAAGTTGGAAAATAAAGTCAGTTGCAGTTCATAGCTCACACAAGAAACATTCTTCCACTTGTCGGTACACAACAATTGCCACGTTCGAATTTATCTTCGACCTCATCATTCGGCAACAGACAAGGTAGAACTTGTAGTTGATTTAATACACGGCGCATGCTATTGCAATTGTTGCTATTGTTATTGAGCTCGTTGTCACATGTGTACTTAACGCTCAAATTGAAACAAACGGTGTTATTGGTATGTCAAATATGCTTCACACTACTTGAAAATATGCGAAAATGCACACCAGGAACCGAATTGAGTTTTTTTTTTGATGTCTCGGCAATATTTTTCTTTTTACATCAATAGTAATCCGAAAGCCTTTTTTCTACTTAATTAAATAAAGCCATAAGTAATAAACAAATTTAATTTGAAAACCGTCTTGATTTCATTCTGTTTTCTTTATTCAGATGCGTAGCCGTCCATGGTCGAAAAGAAAAGGGGTGCTCATTTCAACTTAAAGCTAATAGAGCTATGAATTGACAATTGATATCATTTCTCAAGATTGTCAGTAGGCAAAGGGTGATACTGAACATTAAATAGATACGTGTTTCATATTTAATACATAACGCCTTCCGCCACTAAATAAGCTTGTTATACAAATGTAAGTTTAAGGTAAGGTAATTCACAAGTCCATTTAACTAGTAAACATCATTTAAATATATGCATAAATATATATATATATATTTTATACAAACAACATTTATACAAACAACATTATTTATTTTAATATGACTGATCTTTTTTCAATCTTAAAGATTTAGCTAGTTCTTTATCCTTAACTCTAGTCGGCCTTCTAACTTCCATATTTTCTAAGAATTTTTTTTTACCCCGGACGGGTCGGTTTACTTCTACAATTTTTAATTTTTACAGGATCAGGTATCTGATATAAAAATATATGTAAATTCCTTCTGAAAATTTGGTTCTCATGCACAAAATGTTTTACAGCATTAACAGCAGACTTCCTCCCCCACTTGAAATTTTGGACATGAAACCATTTTATAAGCTTGGTTTCCTCCAACCATTGCTCTCAATATTATATTTTTTACATAGTTTAAAGAACAAAATTGTAGGCTTAAAATTTAACAACATTTCAGAAGGAGAAATAAGAGGTGGTTTTTGATGGAGTGTTGCGGAAATTAAAAGGAATTCATATACTTTTTCTTGTAAACATACTGTTTTGTTCTCTCCAAGCAAACATTTTCGAAGATCCACTTTACCGTCTGTGAGCCAAGTCTGCTAATCCATTCAATTGCGGTTGGTACGGAGGGGAATTAGCCAAATTAACACCTTTACATTTGCAAAATTTTGAAAATAAACTCGAATTCAAAGCCGGATGGATCGATCACTATACAATCCGGATATCCAAAAACTAAGAGCAGTGAAACGTTTTGAGTTATTTTAAATTACACTCTGCGTACAAAATTATGAACGTATCTAAGGAACCGAATTGAGTTTTTTTTTTGATGTCTCGGCAATATTTTTCTTTTTACATCAATAGTAATCCGAAAGCCTTTTTTCTACTTAATTAAATAAAGCCATAAGTAATAAACAAATTTAATTTGAAAACCGTCTTGATTTCATTCTGTTTTCTTTATTCAGATGCGTAGCCGTCCATGGTCGAAAAGAAAAGGGGTGCTCATTTCAACTTAAAGCTAATAGAGCTATGAATTGACAATTGATATCATTTCTCAAGATTGTCAGTAGGCAAAGGGTGATACTGAACATTAAATAGATACGTGTTTCATATTTAATACATAACGCCTTCCGCCACTAAATAAAATTGTTATACAAATGTAAGTTTAAGGTAAGGTAATTCACAAGTCCATTTAACTAGTAAACATCATTTAAATATATGCATAAATATATATATATATATTTTATACAAACAACATTTATACAAACAACATTATTTATTTTAATATGACTGATCTTTTTTCAATCTTAAAGATTTAGCTAGTTCTTTATCCTTAACTCTAGTCGGCCTTCTAACTTCCATATTTTCTAAGAATTTTTTTTTACCCCGGACGGGTCGGTTTACTTCTACAATTTTTAATTTTTACAGGATCAGGTATCTGATATAAAAATATATGTAAATTCCTTCTGAAAATTTGGTTCTCATGCACAAAATGTTTTACAGCATTAACAGCAGACTTCCTCCCCCACTTGAAATTTTGGACATGAAACCATTTTATAAGCTTGGTTTCCTCCAACCATTGCTCTCAATATTATATTTTTTACATAGTTTAAAGAACAAAATTGTAGGCTTAAAATTTAACAACATTTCAGAAGGAGAAATAAGAGGTGGTTTTTGATGGAGTGTTGCGGAAATTAAAAGGAATTCATATACTTTTTCTTGTAAACATACTGTTTTGTTCTCTCCAAGCAAACATTTTCGAAGATCCACTTTACCGTCTGTGAGCCAAGTCTGCTAATCCATTCAATTGCGGTTGGTACGGAGGGGAATTAGCCAAATTAACACCTTTACATTTGCAAAATTTTGAAAATAAACTCGAATTCAAAGCCGGATGGATCGATCACTATACAATCCGGATATCCAAAAACTAAGAGCAGTGAAACGTTTTGAGTTATTTTAAATTACACTCTGCGTACAAAATTATGAACGTATCTAAGGCTGGCTTGGTGACAAAATGACTGTGCTAGCATTTTCATCCTAACTACATATACCTGCATGGTTTTTATGTAGCAACTATAGAACACACTTTTGTGACGAGGTTGGAACAACAAATATAAACATAAGCTTCTTTTAGTTTTTAAATATATATATAATATATAATATATCTATCCCATTAGATATACTATTTGGCCATCCAGATTGCAAATATTCGAATATTTGTGAAACTTGGTCACTGCGAAAATTATAGCCGATCTCGGTGCAATTGGGAGTAGTTTTCTTCCGTTGTTGACACATGATGCAAAACTGACTAGTTTTTCGTTGCCATCTACCGGATGACATAAAATCGTTCCAACACCATAGGGACTCGAATCAGTGAAGGAAACAATTTCCTTATTCGAGTCGTATAATTCTAAAATTTATTTTACTCTTCAAATGCTTTCTGAGAATAATTGATAAAAAGGCTGATGGTGGTGGTGATGCTATAGCCGGAAGAAATTTATTATTATTATAGTTTGGAAGGCCTAAATATGATTGCTGAAGGTTTTTTGGTGAAGGGGCGTGAGTAATTACTTTTTCTTCTACTTTCTTACCTCTACTTTCCCTAGGTAATCTACGGTTTTACAAACAAGATTACGTTTTTCTACATTAATATGGGCGTTATGGTTATGGTTAAGGTTGCGTTCACAGTCAGCTACAATGGTACCCCATACAAACATGCTGTCTAAGTAACAGCAACTTTTTTCAACCCTTGAAGAATCCGGTTTATTACGGATTGAAATATTGCCGGAGCACTAATAATTCAAAAATGAGGCGAGTAAAGGCAAAAAAGCCTTTATGTTTATTTGTAACCAAATACTTTTGTGACTTTTTGTCACTGAAAGTTGCTGATAAGCACCTTTAAAATCAAGTATTAATAAATAAGAACAGCTAGAGAACCTTGTATATACATATATAATCACAAGGTAGTGCGTAATATTGCTATTCTATACATTTCATCAATGTTTCTCTACAGACAGACACAGATCCCAATCTTACCATCTTTTTTTTATCACTATCACTGTGGGACTGGTTCACTGACTAAACTCTAATGGAATTAAAATGTTCTTCTAGCCTATTCAACTCAAGTTATACCTTTCCGCGCAATTTGTACGGTACCTGATATGATACCTATTGATGATACCATGAAAAATGGGTGATTGATAATTTTTTTAAACAATTATTGGATGGATAGTTGTGGATCTGTTATTTTCGGAAACTGGATTTAATTTTGTTTAGTTCTCACTTTATAGATATTTAATTCTTGAAACTTTTGCCTTCAACTAGGATACAATTTGTCAATCCAAGTACGTTCCATAAGACAAATGCGCGGCACGTCTCCAACAGCAAAGTTCACGTAAAGCAGAACATGTGTCTGAACAAAGATTAAACTTCGTTTTCATTTACTTAGAATGTTTGAACTTGTCTAAATTTGCTTCTCTTTTATTAAAGACGTTGTTGGAAAATAGCTGTCCTCATGCTCTTATTTTGATCTCATCAAACATATTTCTAATGCTATTTACGCTTTTCGCATTCAATCGAAATCTACACTTATATATATATGCCCTTTTCTATTACACGCATTATTTGATATTTTGCCAGACACTGAAACTCTTTATGCAGACTGCTGCCACAGCGAAAACTGCTTGACATTATCGCTGGAGCTCTAATATATTTTTTTGTTTTTTATATTATTTATATTGTATAGGCACTCTAAGCTAAACTTAAAATCTTAACAATGTCTTTCACTCTCTCTGCTTACAGTATTGCTAATACGCATTTATGGGCACTTGAAAACTAAGAAAAATATTGGATGCAAATAAAAAACTTAGTACTTACTACTTTTAACCTAAACCTAAAATAAAGCTTAAGCCTACCTTAAAAATAAAGCTTAAACTACTTAACGCTAAGTGGAAGGCATATATGTATGATTTGATCTACATATATATTTCATTGCATTCCATTGCATTTTAGTCATACTTATATATAGAAATAAGTATGTATGCATGTATTTTTTTTTTTATTTGTTTTTATATTCTTTTTCTTTTTTTTATTGCTTAATACTACCTCAACACCTTTTAAACTATGTAAGTCGGCCATGGTAACTAACTGATCGGTCTGAATCGAAGAAGCTCTTCAGTGCTTAGTGCTACGCCTCGACTGTAGTTGAGTCGCGTATCCGCGGTTGTCCGAGCAATGTGGAAGATTAACGGAACTGCTAATTTATCCTAGATCAGACCTGTCTGGTCAAACTAAAAGAATGCTTCCAGGGAGATAAAGCCGTTAGGGCGCAGCTTTTCATGGTACCTGCAATTGGGGTAGTAAGCCGCTGAGATCAAGTTGCCTGTCGGGAGCATAGACCTTGCAACATGTCTGCGAATCATCTTGATTAGATCAACCTGTTATTAAGGACTTCATTACGAGAAGAATTTTTCGTACTGGGACTCTGGTGTTCTATAAAGGCGAAGGCAGGCCCTAAGACAAGCCTTCTCAAAAACCCGAATCTTTTCTATCAAGCCGGCTTTCACGTTGAACCACACGGGACAACCATAGGCAAGCATCGGCCGAATAAGGACCATGTAGCAGATCACCTTCACCCTCTTATCGAGTTGGCTGTTGCAAAACAGTCTCTTTTTAAGAGCGAAAGCACCTCGAGATCTGGCCAGAGCAGCATGTACATGTTTGTTAAAATATAGATACTGATCTAGACAGATCCCCAAGTATCTCACTACACTTCTTTGTGCCAGTGCTTTCGCCACTTCATTTTGGTCTCGGTGGGCTTTATAATTAAATTTTGTACTATTGAAGATCGCGGAACCACCTGCTCGAATAGGGTTGGGTAGGTCTCTTCTTTCTACATTGTAGTTTTTGTGTCTTAATTTGTATTTCTGAGTGAGCTTAGTTTCTCAAACCAGTAATATATTAGGAGTTTGGTCGTCGAGCAACTTGTACAACGATTCCCTACGATCCATCGATGAATTTACATTCAGGGCTAGGATCTTCAAGGAGTTTTCAGACACATGACACATGAATCTTGAGCAAAATGGTCAGAACTAGGAGTTGAGCCTCAGGTGCATTAGGCAATGGGGCCTGTGCAGCTTCCTTCAGCTCTTGCTGTCCCGTATTACCCACTTTTGGACTTTCAACATTTTCATACAATTTCCTGCTTGCGAGCCAGATTTGCTAGTTTCATGGTTTGAAACTCAGGACAGCTCCGAAATCTAGCGGAGTGACCCTTGTTTTAGCATAGTACACATGTTTGCTAGCTTTTATCTGCTACCTTTTCCTTACCCAGAGGGCATTCCTCTGTTGTGGTTCACTACACACTTCACACTTTGAGGTTGCATATCGCAGTTCGACGCAGCATGTCAGAACCTTTGACAACGTAGGCATTGGATAGTGCTTGCCCTGCGGTCTAATGTGCGCCAAGAAACAACCTGGCAATCTATTTTGCTTATACCATTCATATTATCAAGCTTGCTATTGGGCGACAGCTGAACAAGGAAATATGGCGTGTTCCATTTCCCCCGTTTGGCTTTTGCTGTGGTGAAGCGCTTGATTCCCACAAATGAGAGGCTTATGCACTCCATACCTTGGAACGTTTTACGGAGTTCCTCCGGATCAGTTGACGGATCCAGCCGTTTTAAGAGCATGGTTTAACCTTTTCCGCTTTCGGAGTGAAACTTAGACCTCCATCGTCGAGCCCCTTAACAATTTTTTACTTTTGTGGTAGTGTTCCCAAGTATTGAATAGACTGTCCAAAGCTACTGAATCTTTTGATTGTAAAATTATTATTGCCTATGGCCGACTTTCGTAATTCTAGGGTTTCCTTGAAGTCCATCTTGTGTGTGTTGATTGGAGAAACGCGTTCTTTAGCTGGTTTCGTCTGCTGCAGTGGCTGCGGTTGTTGCTTCTGCGTTTTTTCTGGTTGTTGCACCTGCTGTTCTGGGTGCTGTTTAAACTGCTGTTACATTGGTTGTTGCTGCTGCTTCTGCGATCTTAGTAACCGCATGCTGTGGTTATTTTTGTTGTTGCTCCTGACTCAGCTGTTTCTGCTGTGATTGTGGTTGTTGAGGTTGTTGAGGCTGTAATTGCTGGGACGGGAGCTTAGCTTTGGTCTCCCTTCGACGTTTAGCCGCTTGCTATTCCTTAATTGCCTTTATTTGTTGCTGGAGCTGCCTGATGCTGCTGTTCTATTGTGCTGCCGTTGGCACAGTAGAGGCAAAACTATTGCTTGCACCGTGTACCTTCCTTCTCCTCCGTCGGAGACGTAAGGGAAGTCTTCGGTGTCTCGAACTTCGAATCTGCACGTCTTAGCCGCTGTCGTGGTACGGGCTCAATAATTCGCCGTCTTCTTGATAAGCTTTATTCTGCTTTGCAGCAAAATGATCCCCCAATAATTTTAGGCTAGGCATTTTCGGGATAGTTAGAGAAATGAGGATTTCGTAAATCTCTGCCCTCACTACAGTAATAAATAAGGCAAAAGGCCTCTTCTCTTATGTCATTTACTATAAAAAAAAGTGTTGAATCCGGCTTCATACACATTGAAATTGCTGCCGGGAACAAAGGATTCAATATTACCCGAAACGAAACGCGATATTTTGTTACTAATTTGTTTCATGGATCTTCATCGCCAAAATGTTACAATTTCAAACAACAGATTGGAATACTTCGAAAGATTTTCTTTATTGAGATGCGTATCCTTCCACGGTCGAAAAGAAAAGGGCCGATTATTTAAATTTAAAGCTAATATAAATATAAATTGACAAAAGTGTGATACTGAACATTATGTAGATAGATATTTCGTGTTTAATACATAACATATTCATAGACAAAAATATAAACCCTAGAATATGTGTGTTAACCTGAAATACGGGACTGTGAAGGTGAATTTGTTTTACCTTTTGGGAACAGATGCCTTAGTTGCTTTATGCGTGATTTCGAAATCGCACTGCGTAAATTAAAATGAAACATTATAACTTTCATAACAAATTGAAATGTAAACAGCTTGAACTGACTGGTATAAACCTATAAGCATTTAAGTTTCCCATTCTTATCGGCATTTAGACTTTTATATTACAAAAGTATCAACCGCATATGTTTATGGGTGTGAATACGATTTGCACACATTTACGGATTCAACGAAAGGTAATAAAGTTCTTTTTACTTCAGAAGGTATTTGCGTTTCAATGCTCTACTTCAACTGTTTTCCGTTTAAACAGTTCCAAAAAACCAATAACATGCCCATGTTCTTAAAATGAAATAAAAATCGAAATAGAATTCTAAATGCACACTTTCCATTCCCGGAGGTACACGCAGAAATTGTTCTCAATATATTTTGCATGACTAGCAGAAAATCTAAAATTCAAATTTCTCGCATAATCATTCCAACATCGACGTCAACTGCCAATCGTTGTGAAGGAAACTTCTTACACATTCGAGAAAGCACATTCGAAGAGCAAAGTACTGACTACGCCTGTTCTTCTCGGTTCCTCTTTGTTTTACAAGAAACTCACCGAGGGTGTCCTTGAAGACGTCCTTGCTTGGTACGTGCTTTCCTTATTATCGCACAGAAAGATGTCCTTTTCAGATAATACATCCGTTTTTGACAATCACAACAAACATAACCGTTCAACAAATAATCCTCGTCCACCGTACTGTTACAACTTCATTTTATTTTATAACTTTTTCAGAAGACAAGAGTTTTTTTTTAAGACTTTCACGTTTCATTTTATAACAGGAATATAAATATATAGGTAGTGGTACAAAGACACGCGAATATTGTAAGTCCGAATGAATCGATTTATTTACTACCGGCTACCCAGTGGTTTTGGAAAGAGTTGTTTTCTTAAAGAGCGTTCCACTCTTCTGTAATAAACCCGAAATTTCGGTCTAGCATTAAAACAACATCCGCAGCGCATTCAATGACCGCATAAAGAGATTAAGATAAGAAATGGGAGCAAAGACGCGCGAGTGTATCTTTATCTTATTTCGTCCTCCTTTTAATCCATTTTCATTTAAGATCTAGGACTCCAGGTCGCCATTATTCCCCGGACGACTTTTCCAGGAACGGCTTTGATTCGTCTCCTTTTATGCAGGGTTTCCATTTGCAATTCAATTTACGGAAGTAAATCTTCTCATTGAGATGATGCGGTTGATGGTATTTCATTAGCGATTACTCGTAGGATGTCCTTTTGTAAGTTATATACCTATTAATAGGAGTAGAGACAAAGAAGTGTTGCTTGTAGAAGTATGCGATATTAAAACAAGATTCCCCTAAAGAAAGTTTGAGTCGATGTTGGAATTTTGTTGAAGGCAATTTTCACCAGAATGTTTAAAAGTTTTACCTAGTTATTGTAGTTCATAACGCTGATTCTCTTGAGAAAGCCGAAAGTATACATCCCGAGAAGGATGCTTAACGTTTTCGATAAGCATCGGGTAATGAAAACCATTGCAATATTCAATTTAGAAATGTTTGCTTACGGAATGGTAAACTATGTATGATGATAAGATGTGCTCAAAACTAATTATGAAGACTTGATTGTGTTCAAAGTAAAATTTCATAGACTTTTTAAGCAGCATACAGTAATTTCTCTGAATTGCTCGAATATATGAACTACTAAATTAATGTACTGAAATTTGTTTATATGAACTCAAACTCTCCTTCATTGATTTTTCTCACCACTCTCTTATACTCTTCTCCCTGCGACCTCAACCAAGTGACGTGTTACATCGCTTATTTTTGAAAGCACTGCCACTGCCAACTCCTCTTGTATCGGTTTGGCTACGCGCCTTTGGATCTATTCTATCGAACTTTTCTTTTGCTGTAGTTTTTTTTTTTGTTACTTGGGTTGGTGAAAATCTTCAACAAGACACCCGACCCGTGTCCACATAATAGTGTCAGAGTTTTACTGACTAAAAACACCATTCCCTTTTGGTTTTTCTTTCATACAACTAAGTTACCTTATCTAGTAGCTTACATTTAAGGATATTTTCGAGTGCTGCAAGTAGACCTTCGGTAAAATCACCTGCCATGACCATCGTTAGGATGGTTTATTATTATTAGGCCAAATCGAGCGATCTCGTACGCTGGAGTCGGCGTATTAAACGTCTCATGTCCAAAATTTGGAGGATGGCATTGTTACAATGACCACGAAGTCTGATGCATAGCTTTCGAGCGGAGTTTGTTATTTCTTCGTCGACGGTTGTTAACCCTAGGTCCCTTGGTACATCATAATTCCTGAGATACCAGGGAGCTTTCACAATATCCCGTATATTTGAAAGGACTAAATAAATCCTTTGTTATTTGCTTTGGTACAACCCCATAGTTGTATGCCGTAAGTCCATGTAGGCTTCAGTACTTGCTTGTATAATAGCAGTTTGTTGTACATGCTTAACGTAGAGTGCCTTCCAAGTAAACAGTGGATTTCTCTATACCGGTGTTCGAGCTCACCCCGGTTCTTTTTCACGTGGGCCGTCCACTTGAGTTTCGCATCAAGTGTCATACCAAGATATTTTGCTTCATTAGCGTACGGTATTTGTACAGAATTAATGAAAGCTCGATTTTCAATATTTCTGTAGGTAAAATGTGCGTTGATTTGGTCTCATTGGGAGCAATGAGCCAGCGTTTTGACCATTCGTTAATTTTGTCCAGAGCTCGTTGCATTTTTTCAGTTGAGGACTCAACTGAACGTCCCGTTGCCAGGATCGCTGTGTCATCCGCAAATGTAGCCACAAGTGTACACTCAGTTTGAGGTATGTCTCTAGTGTACAACAGGTACAATGTAGGGCCAAGGACACGCCATTGATGGACTCCTGCTCGGATCTCTTTAAAATCGGAGTATTCAGTTCCGTGTTTAACTCTAAATATCATGTTATCGATATAATATTCTAGTATTTTATACAAGCTTGTCGGTAGAAGCCTGCTTAGTTTGTATTTTAGGCCTTCATGCCAGACTTTGTCGAAGGCCTGGGAAACGTCAAGTAGGGCGTTGGACCAGATCTATTTCTCCTCTAATGCCCCTTCAATTTCATTCGTTATTCTGTACACCTGGTCAATTGTCGAGTGTTTCGCTCGAAACCCGAACTGATGGTCAGGTATTAGTTGCTTGTCTTCGATAAATTTTTGAATGCGTTTTAATAAGAGTTTTTCAAAAATGTTGGATATTATTGGTAAACACGATATGGGTCTGTACGACTTTTTTTTGTTCAACGGTTTCCCCGGTTTTGGAACCATTATCACTTCTGCAACCTTCCATGAGTCTGGAACATATAATAGCCTAAAGGAAGCGTTAATTAAGAAGAGTAGTTTAAGTAGCGCCTTTTTCGGCAAGTTCCTCAGAATTTGTCCAGTTATTAGATGACAGCCAGGAGCCTTGTTGTTTTTTAGATTATTGATTGCCTGGCAGAGTTCGTTTAGTGATACTCTTTCAATACTAGAGCTGTCATATATAGAAGTTACACTTGGATGAACTTCCAACACTTGTCCATCAAAGGGCTGGAATGTTTCCTCAAAATGTTCGGCAAAGAGATCCGCCTTTTCTTTATCACTTTTTGCCCACTCAACATTGTTTTTCTTGATTGGCGCGGCTTGCATTTGGGGCTTCTTGATATTTTTACTTCTTTCCAAAGTGAGTACTTTGTACATTTTTCATTTGTTAGGCCTTCAAGAAAGTCGATATCTCGTGGTTCTTAAAGATTTGCAAAGATTTTTTTAGTTTGTTGCACATGCGATTTAGGTATGTATTATGTTGAGGCTTTTAGTTTAATGACGTCTTACTGATGCCAATCTCCCGTCGGATCTGATTGTCGTCCTTTGACGTCTTCTTGGTGATAGGTACTTGAAAAGTTTCTGGCGCCAACTACAGTCGCGTGCAAAGTGTCCCATTTTTCCCACACGAGGTAACGCCCCTTGAATGTGTCTGATGTAGATTTCAGCTCCGCATCCATGTAATCTATGAGCATCAACTGTTTCCTGGTCCTCCTTCGTGGCGACAGAGTTGTTCACTTCGTCTGCAGATCCCCTATCCCGTCGACAAACGCATTCCTTCCGGCCTTTTCGTTGAGCTCCATCGTTGAAGTGGCATACGCCTAGTGCACTAATTGTGCTGCAAATCCGGAGGAGCGATTCACCGTTGACTTGTTTTCGGCTATTCAACCATCTTGAAGACTGACCTGCGGTGTCCACTTCCATACTTGTGTTGTATCAAGATCATGATTGCTTTGTAGTCCATCTGGAGATCCTCTGCAATCGTCTGCACCACATCTGCAGCTCAAACCTTTTATTTACGTCTTATGTTGCCGCCTCGCCTTCTGCGCTCAGATATTAGAGTTGAGCAAAAAAGCACTAACTGTATTGAAAAATCGCAATCGCAATCTGCTTTGAAATGTCATTTAACCTGTGATTGGGATTTAAACTGGGATTGTGATCCAAACAGCAATTCCAAATTAAGCGGCAATTGCGATTTAAACAGCGACCCACTCGCTTTTTGATTCACACAAATTATTACAAGCTTAACGCGATTTGGTGTGTGTATAAAATCTATGTATGCTATGCCGATGAATACCCTTCATGTTTTTTAACGTTATATTTTTATCCTTTATACATACCAACGTTGGATTGCAACCCCGGCCGCGTTATTGAGGTAGGTCTGTAAATCCCGAGAAACGATCGAAAATTGAGAAATAGCTGGTTCGAGTAGTGGATGTATTGGGATTTCATATCCTGTACAAGTTAAGAACAGCGCATCAATACACAAAATTCCATTCCCACAGTCGCAGAAACAGAACACCTTGCACGCGCAACAACGCTCCACAGCAGCCAACATGCCTATGGAATGCACCGCGACGAACTTACCTGCAGCGGAAACGCTGACGATGCGTCTGACCGGATGGCTGATGAGTAGCAATAGGTAGCTTAGATTTATTATTGTTGTTAGAATTAAGTTCAGTTTCTTTTAATCTGTCAATAAAGGAGGTTCTCCTCCCAGAAAATAATTTTTTTGGATTTTTATTAAAGAAAATTCTTAACTGGCGCCCGAGCAGGGACTACAGAAGCAACACAGAGTGAATGCTCTTAAGTAGTGCTAGTGCTAACGTGAAACATCGAAAAGATCTTCTGTGGTCCAAATATACCGCGACGGTATTAGTGAATTATTGTGACAATAAATAAAAGAAAAATTTAACTTGTGAACACTTGTGATAAGTGAAAACATTCCGAGAAAAGAGGCCTGTTGGCTACTGGGGCCCGGCTAGTCACTTGACGTTGGAAGAAAAATTAATTTGTTACATTGATAATTAGTAATATAGTATTATAAAATAATAAGTAACATTGATTTTGAAAGTGAATCCTATTAAAAAAATTAAAGTGTTTAAATACACTAAGCTTATACGATTAAGTAGTTACCACAATTAAAAATATTTGCATACTTATATATCTCTGTTATATCACGAATTAATTCAATATGGAAAATATCATAACACCAGCCAGACTTAATGATAATCCCGAACAACCAAATCCTAATCCACCTAATCCACCCAATCCACAAAATCCACCAAACCCGCAAAATCCAACAAACCCACCAAATCCAAATCCCAATCCAAATCAAGCCGCTGTTGCTCCTCCTGAATTGCATGCTTTCCTCGCATCAGTAGTTACACAAGTTTTAAATACAGAGGGAAGAAATCTCATTCAGAATATATTAAATCCAAATGCCGATCTCAATAGAGGTGTTGATCAAAGTATTGACCCCCAATATAGAGGCAATATTACAGATCTGGATAAAATTCCTGATGTGGTTCGTTGTCTTAGGGATTTTTCCGGTCAGCCGGGAGAATTTTCTTCGTGGAAAAAAAGCGTGGATAGAGTCCTCAAAATTTACGAGAATCTGAAGGGTACTCCCAAGTATTTTGGGATACTCAGCGTAATAAGGAATAAGATTGTAGTGCCGATATGGCACTAGAGTCTTACAATACACCCCTCAATTGGGAGAGTATCTCCCGATGCCTTGCGCTCCACTACGCGGATAAGCGAGACATTGATACACTAGAGTACCAAACGACATCGCTGATTCAAGGCAATCAGTCGGTGCAAGAATTCTACCAGGCGGTGTACACCTGCCTCTGATTTTAAACAAAATTTCTTGTATGGGCATAGGTCAAGAGTCTATGTCCCTCCTTGTACAAACGTACTGAGAAAAGGCTCTGGATGCCTTTATAAGGGGATTAAAGGGAGATCTCCCTAGGCTTCTCGGCATTAGACAACCGGCATCGCGGTTTTAGTCCTAATTATCCACAGCATAATCAGCAGCAAGGAAATTATTTCCGCCAGCCTGCACCAAGACCTCAGCCACCTGTCGTACCTATGGAAACTTCGACCATAAGAACCGGAGCAGTAAACTATATGAACAGACCTCAGAGAGAACTGTCCACCTGCACCCAAACGACCTGCAGACGTCTCTCAAAGGAACATTCCTAATAAACTACAAAGGAACTTCCATATCAGGACGAATTCTGATATGGAGGAATACAATGCAGCAGTAAAGGCAGAGCATCCCCAATTCGATCAGACACTTGAAAGGTACATGGAAACTCAGCCACAAGATCAATCCACAAATACTGAGAATAACTCGACCGAAATTTCCGAATTCAGTGACATTAATTTTTTAGGCTAGCAAATTCTTCGTTACCCTTTTTTGAATGTAAAACTAAAACTGGTAAAATTTTAAAGTTCCTCATTGATACTGGCTCGAACAAGAACTAACACTTGCAAAAAACCCTATCCTTAACGAAAAACCTTTTTATGCGAATTCTATCGGAGAAGATGTGAAAATAAGTCATCACACCTTCGTTAACGTTTTCGGCCTAACTGACCCAAAAATAAAATTTTTCATACTGCCACATCTTAAATCTTTTCATGGTGTTGTTGGTAACGACAGTCTAAAGGAACTATCGGCATTCATACCAAACACGATTATATGATCATAAAAGATCGTTTAAAAATTCGAATAAAACAGCTCACTTCTCATTCAGTCAATTTCATAAATATCAGAACGTCTCATATGTCCGCAGAACAAAAAATGTCAATCCATCAGTTGGTAAAGGAATTCCCTTACCTTTTCGAAGATCCAGATGAAAAATTAACATATACATCGGTTGTTGTAGGAGAGATCCGAACTAAAACCGGCACCCCAGTTTATTCCAAAAGTTATCCCTATCCCATGTCCCTTAAAGAAGAAATTGAGAAACAGATCCAAGAGCTTCTACGAAACGGTATAATAAGACCTTCGAAATCACCGTACAACTCGCCAGTATGGATCGTACCGAAAAAACAAGACGCATCTGGTGAGCAGAAGTATCGGATGGTGATCGATTATCGTAAGTTGAATTCCGTCACAATTCCGGATCGGTATCCCATACCGGAAATAAGCGAAGTCCTATCACAGCTAGGACAAAATCATTGGTTCTCAGTCTTAGATCTTAAAAGTGGTTTCCATCAGATTCCGTTAAAAGAAGCTGATGTCGAAAAAACCGCGTTTTCTGTAAAAATTGGTAAATTTGAATTTACTCGTCTTCCCTTCGGGTCTAAAAATGCCCCAGATATATTTCAGCGAACTCTCGACGATATCCTCCGAGAGCACATTGGTAAGCGATGTTACATCTATATAGATGACATTATAGTATTTAGTTCCGATTTGCAAACACACGCTGAAAACCTTCGTCTAGTTTTTGAGACACTACAATCCGCTAATAAGAAAGTGCAATTGGATAAATGCGAATTCTATAAGCGAGAGGTAGAATTCCTTGGTTTCATTATATCATCAGATGGAATCAAGACAAATCCGGATAAAGTGAAGGCAATCATCAACTTCCCAAGTCCTAACACTCTTAAAGAGTTGCGTTCCTTTCTTGGCCTATCAGGCTACTACAGACGGTTTGTAAAAGACTATGCCAAGCTAGCCAAACCTCTAACAAATATGTTAAGAGGTGAAGACGGACGACTGTCTAAGAACTTATATAGCAAAAAGGCAATACATGTGGATGATGAGGCACTTTCTTCTTTTCACAAGCTAAAAAACTCTCTATCATGGGACGATATAATACTAGCTTATCCTGACTTCAAGAAAACATTCCAATTAACAACAGACGCTTCGAATTACGCCTTAGGAGCAGTTTTGTCACAAGATGACAAACCCATCATGTTCATCTCACGAACGCTCAATAAGACAGAAGAAAATTATGCCACGAATGAGAAGGAAATGCTCGCTATCATCTGGGCATTAAATTCCTTCAGAAATTACCTTTACGGTTCGGCAAAAGTGTCAATTTTTACAGATCACCAACCACTCACGTACGCTCTTAGCAACAAGAATAACAACTCGAAGATGAAACGCTGGAAGGCTATACTCGAAGAGTATAACTATGAGCTGAAATATAAACCTGGCAGAACCAATGTGGTCGCTGACGCGCTATCGCGACCACCGCAGAAAACATTCATTAATTCAATGATGGCATCCGTACATAGTGACGAAAGTCCTTCTCATGGACTTATACCATCTGTAGAAATTCCACTCAACGTCTTTAAGAATCAGATCGTGCTATCATTAGGAGACGAAATCCCTCACAAAATTGAACATCCCTTACCTAACTATCGTAGATGTATCTTCACCCAACCATCCTATAATAAAGACTAAAAAATCTAATTTCAATATTCAAAAGATTCTTAATTCCCACTATAATTAATGGTATTTTACAGACGAGCAGACAATGGGTAAGATCCAGGAAATATATCCACTATACTTTAAGGCCTACAAAATTCGGTCTACGCAATTAACAGTTCAAGACTTAATAGATGAAGCTGAGCAAGATGAACAGATATTAAAGATTCACAAAAGAGCTCACCGAAATTCTCGCGAAAATAAATCTCAGTTGCTACAAAAATTTTATTTTACCCAAATGAATTCAAAAATCAATCAATTGGTTAAGCAATGTAGAATTTGTAAGGAGTTCAAGTATGAACGCCATCCAAATAAACCCCAACTTCAATCCACTCCTATTCCCTGATATCCTGGTCACATCCTTCATGTAGATATTTATTCTATTCTCTAAGTATGTCCAAGCGAAATTACTCAAGTCAAGAGCTATCGAAGATATCAAACAACCTCTGCGAGATATCGTATTCTCATTTGGAGTACCTGAAGTCATAGTGATCGACAATGAGAAATCACTTAATTCCGCATCTATAAGCTTCATACTAGAAGATCAACTTGGTATACACATTTTCAAAACACCTCCTATTCCAGTACAGGAAATTTAGGAATTTCTCCGAACTTTTAGAAAGATCCGTTTACGAATATAACCATTCTATACATTCTACAATAGGGCGAAAACCAACTGAAATATTCTTTGGAAGAAATATCAACACTGACCCAGAGGAATTCGAAAGAGCTAGGCAAGATAACATACAGAAACTTAGAGACTAGCAAAATATTCATCTGAAAAACCACAATAAAACTCGGCATCCTATTAAAACATATAATGTTGTAAGCGCAATATTCGTTAAGGTCAATAAAAGGCTAGGTTCAAAATTGTCACCGCGTTACAAGAAAGAAATTGTAAAAGAAGATAGGTCGACAACTGTTCTCACAGAATCCGGCAGGATAGTGCACAAAGCGAATATACGAAATTAAAACTCTATTTTTCATTGTTCATAGGTTTTGTATAGCCATTTTATACGCAGATGTCCGAATACTTGATTATTCCAACTCTCAAGTAGTTGTATTAAACAAGGGCACTGCAGCAATACAATCTGGCACTCTGAAGCTGATACATGTAATAGAGTTAATCCCATACGAGTCCTTCCTGAATAATGCCTCATCCATCCTGCAACAACATATCCCGCAAACCAATCCATTCTTTCCAATCCTAAATCATGAAATTAAGCATACAAGTAATCTATTAGAAAATATTAAAATTCATAAGTCAAAAAGATCCTTAAATTTCCTTGGTTCCGCATGGAAATGGGTAGCTGGCAGCCCAGACCATGATGATTATGCATTGATAGTAAATAAGATAAATGATGTATTAGAAAATAGTAATAATCAAATTTTTATAAATAAAGAACATACAGATAGAATAAATAAGCTTACGAATGTAACCAACCAGATTCTAAATATAATAAAATCTTTTGAAAGTGAACTAGCACTAAGTTTATTATATAAAGTAAGAATAATAAAAGAAGAAATAATGAATTCTATTTACGCCATCTATTTACCAAATCTAATATTATA
Organism: Eristalis intricaria; assembly: GCA_964034865.1. NCBI lineage: Eukaryota > Metazoa > Arthropoda > Insecta > Diptera > Syrphidae > Eristalis > Eristalis intricaria. Next base: position 71,792,515 of record OZ035876.1, on the reverse strand, counting down.
ACCTCCAATATATTGTCAAAATCAGAAGTAGATTTAGTAATTAAAAATTTGAATAAAGAATATTTACAATACAAAAATGTTGAAGAAGCATTAGCCTATGCAGGCTCGAATCGATTGTGTGTCGAATACCAATTGTTTAATCTATATTATAAGCATACCCAAGACAGAGAATAAAATTTATGAAAAATTAGTTATTAAGCCAATAAAGAAAAATAAATTGATAAATAAGATTTTATATGAAATTGTTTTAAAGAATAATGAATACTTATATGGAATTATAAGTTAATGTAAAACAATTAATGAATTCTCTTTATGTAAGCCAAGAAATGTTCTAGATATAAGAAATGATAAATGTATCACTAATTTGTTAGAAAGTAGAAATGATACCTGTAACCTCATTAATAGCCAACATATTCCGTCAGTTGAAGAAATCTCCCCAGGAACCATCTTTCTGAACGACTTTGAAGGAAGTATCGAAATTAACAACAGTCAACGCATCAGAGGGAGTTATATTATCAAATCCGTCAACGCCAGCATAACCATTAACGACCAAAAGTACCTTGCTGAAGAAGTTAAAGAAATTCATGCTGTGCCTTCACTAATAAATTCATTTTTTGAAAATTCCGAAGTAGAAGAAATACTTTCCTTGGAGCTGATGAAGGAACTTCATCTTAATAACACCAAGCATATAAATAGGATTCAGACTGAGAAACCATTCATCAATGGACCACCTATTTCCTGTTCATCATCATATTTCTGACTGTTCCGAGCATCAATGGACAAAATCGCCGAAATAACTCTTCGATTACCGAATATTGTGGAAATACCCCTACAACCTGAGATATCCTACGCAACACCTACGAACTATCATGGTAGTATTTATAACATTCCATACGGATAGTTTATGCGAGGACGCATAAATTTAAGAGGGGAAGAGTTAAGAACAATACACAAAATTCCATTCCCACAGTCGCAGAAACAGAACACTTTGCACGCGCAACAACCCTCCACAGCAGCCAACATGCTCGGCACCTGACACCTTTGGAATGCACCACGACGAACTTACCTGCAGCGGAAACGCTGACGATGCGTCTGACCGGATGGCTATGAGTAGCAATAGGTAGTTTAGATTTATTACTGTTGTTAGAATTAAGTTCAGTTTCTTTTAATCTGTGAATAAAGGAGGTTCTCCTCCCAGAAAATAATTTTTTTGGATTTTATTAAAGGAAATTCTTAACTTACACTATGGCTAAGTGCATACATATATTCATACAATTCAGAATCAGAAAATTCTAAACAGAAGAAAATCGCAATCGTGGTTGTACCTCTGATCTGTTGTACGACGCTACGCGATTTTGGTTTGAAGATCATGGCGACGCTGCTGATCAATGGCTGCCTAACCTTCAGTGCACAGACGTCTTTCTCCATTCGATGAACCATATTGTTGATCGATGTTTCTAGGCGGTCCATCGAAGTTTCCAGGTTCAGAACTATGCTGGCGAGTTCTAAGCTTTCTGGTCCAGCACTTTCACTATTCACCTCCGGAATTCTCCGTTCCGTGTGGGTGTGCTGTTCTTATAGAATCTTTTTGATCTCGTGCTTCCAGTGTGTCCTCCAGTGATTGTTCCTTATATATCCACAATCGAATAAATTTGGACTCTACGGCTGGTCCTGCATAAAAAGCTCAAGAGATGCCTATTCGTCGATTTCAAGGTGGCATATGACAGCGTGCATAGAAACGAGTTAAATAGTTTGTCTAGTTTTGATATTCCTCTTAAGCAATTCTGGTTTTGAAAAATAACAATGGAGAATTCTCACTGATAAAGATCGTGCCAGTTGGAAAGCCTTGTTGTCTGAGGCCCAGGGGAAAGCGTGATACATTTGATTTATCTATTACACATCTAAGAAATTCTGTACTACGTGAACACATTTCTAAATGAAAAAAACGGCTCATTTCTATCCTTTATGTGAGCATATTTGTAACCAGGTTGTCAGTTATATGTTATAAAACTTCTTTTGAATTGTTGTACATATTTTCTTTGGAAATAATGTTTTTGGAAGGGGTTAAGAAACATGAAACAGTAACAAATTACATTAATGGGATGAATTGCATTGCTTGGTCGGTTTTTTTTTTGCACATTGGGTAGTAGATGTGTTATATTTAAAAATTACTCAAAACAAAAGTCTACTACGATTGTTTGGTTTTCAAACATTACTTTTGCATTGTTTTTGACATTTTTACCTTTTTCGGGCTAGTGCGTATGAGTTTGTAATGGCAAATGTGAACCTTACGTACTGCTCTAATGTCATTTTCAGTTCAAGGAAATGCGGAAAAATAATCGGGGGAACCATAACCGCTTAAGGAAAATAACGTGCGCTGGATAGTTCCATTGAAGCGTCATCATAGAGTTAGTTCTTATACTTATACTTGTACTTGTAAATCCATTTCTTTTTAACATTTCCATGCTCTTTACTGTGCATTTTCCTACATAATTACATCAATTCACCGGAATTAAATTGCCGTGTAAAGTTAGGACTTGTAACATAATAGTAATTTTTTGAATTTTTGAAATTATTTGCACTCTTTTTTAATGCCAAATAACTTACTTGAGCAAATTCTTATGCAATATTCTCAAAATGAGAATATATTTGTTATTTACCCCTTTTGGATTTCTTTATTTGTATATTTTTGTCAACAACTGTGGAATCGATTTAGCATTTCTATAATGTAATCTGATCCGCGAAGCCATAATTTGATGTGTTTCTAAATTGTTCCATTTACTTAGATATGCATTGTGTCGAGATTGTTCAACAAATTCTATTCTTAACCCGCATTAATCGAAGTTAGTATCATTCATTATCACGGACATCAAGCGCAGAATGAGCATCTGCAGTCCCTCGTCGTGAAATCGCTTTTGAGTTCAAAAGGTAATGACGGCTAAACCTATTCCATGAATGTTCTGACCTAAGTCCTGAAGACCCCAAATCAGTATTTATTATTTTTCTATACGATTTTCTTAATTCTCTTCTTTAATTTTTACCAAAATAAACGTCCCTTAGAGTTCTGTCCTCGAATATACGAGTGTATGTGTTTCACTTATTTTTCTTAATTTGAATTTTCTTTTGTCATTTTCCTGCCCTCTTCTGTAAGAAAAAAATCATCATAATCAATGACTCACACATTCTATCCTCTTCAAATGTCCTTGAAAGTTGCGCATTCAAGCATAAATTTTCAACACATAAACTCCACGAACCTCATTTATGTGTTCGTTGTGTGCACATCAGAAGCACAACATTTTACATCGTCACTCCAAAGCTCATTTTCATCACTTCAGGATACAATTCTCACTTAGTCCACCCGCCGCAACCCCGTAACTGTCATGTACTTGAGCAAATGAGCCATAATAAAATTTCCGTAACCTATGGGTATTACTGCTCAGCGTATGGGCACATATACATGTACATATTCGTAAGTACATACACAACAGCCGCCAGGTTTGACTACGCGTAGTGCTCTTCAAATAGGGTCCCCTATTATTTGCTATACGATTGAATGAGCATGAAATGGAAGTTCTTGACTTACGGTCCGAATGCTTCTATACGTCGAACACTCATAGTTGTAGAATGATTCTCCACTGCCACCTTTTTATGCCTATTCTTCTTCCCAGCCTTAATTTAATCTGCAGCTGTTCTTGAACACATCATCAGGCGAACTTGAATGAAATTACTCCAGCATAATGCAACTGGGTGTATTCCATCATTCTTAGCCAAGAAGAGAAGAGGTATTATCTGAATGCCATTGGGAATACCCTGAAATGTGTTATAGCACACTCCTCTTGAATTAAGCAGACGGTTAGCTCACTCATTTGCCCCCCTAACGCCGGAAGTTTGTGCCCGCGAATCCTTATTGAGTTTTTAACTTCTGGCACGACCTCTTTTAGATTGAATTTATTGCAAGAAATGCATTCTCTCCTTTTGGTATTTCTTCACCGTCGCCCTTCTTGTGACAGGAAAGGCTTTTAAGGGTTTTATGCATTGCTATTATACATACCATAAATCACGCGGCTATGCCATTCCAATGCGCCACTACCCTTCAACTAACCTGCAACGTCCGATTCGAGGTGGAGTTTTGAAGTGCTTGGAGCAGGAAGAATTGGTGTCTGGACTATCGTTTTATGGCCGTTGGCCATAACGAACAAGAATTTCGTAGGTTAAATGGTGTACAGAAATTATATATTCTAAATGGACTTGATAGCATGAGCTGTTTAAAGGCTACAGAATTTAAATACGCTATATTATGATATAATATTAATTGCAACAAAAGATACAGGTAAACATTAAAACTGAGTGCCGTGATAACGACTGAAATTAATTCATAGGATGGCACTGCAGCTTGGAGTTCAATTATTCTGCAGATTAAATGCGTATTGTACTGCTATAGTGTCACAAATTATTTCTGTTAATTTTTACACTGCCTGAGCAATATTGGTGACTGGAGACGGGATGTCGTGAGGCAATTTTTAAGCACAATTATCAGACGTGTTGAATGTAGGCATTTAGATGACATGATTCAACATAGCCAAATCACCAGTTATGGTAGTTGTAAGAAAAAAAATAGTTTAAAGATATTTTATATATTATTGTCTCTCAACTGAAGCGAACTGTTTATCTAGGGGTCAGATCTCTATGAGATTATCTTTGATTGTGTATTATCTATATGTATGTACCTTACAATAAAAGGAACGAAATAGAAAAAAAAAGGAACGAATATAAAGAGTAACAGTAACTACCAAAGAATATAACTACTATAAAAGCTACTTCTTGTTTGCCAAATACTAGATAGATGTTCCTTTGGGGACAATGTTCGAAGTAGTGTGGAACTCACACCCTAATTAAAGACCAATTTGGAGCCCTATTCTTCTTGACACCTTCCAATCTGGAACAGCTTTCGCACTACTTCAGAGTGGTGTCGTTTTCATTCCCCTACGATGACCGGATTTTTCATTTTATCTACTGTTACGGGTTTATTTTTCTTGCCGGTAAAGCTTTTATCTTCTTTCACTATACGTTTAGAGTATTAAATCTTAATTCTATCTTGTCCTTGGTGCAGTCTCAACAAAAGCGCAGATTTTATCCCAATTAGTGGGATTCGCCGTCATCTTATGGACAACATTGTTTTGGGAATGTGTACCTGTTTCTACTTCTTTCATGGCGTTCTGCACAGCCTACCTACAGCAAATGAAGAAGGTATGCTAGGCGTCGTCTTCCTCGGAGTCGCCGTCAGTCTGCGCTGTCTTTTTGCCCATTCTATAGAGATACCGGTTGAAACATCCATTTTCGGTTAACAATTGGGTGATGTAGTAATTTATTTCACCGTGTTTCCACTCCGTCCATAATTCAAAGTCAGTGATCAACCTCGCGGTCCACTTCCTCTTTTCTCGATGTTCTCTTCCTTTGCCAACTTTCTTTAGTGCGCATCTTTGCTGCCGCCACTGCCGCTTCAACCCCTACTTTCGTCTTGTTGTCGTGGAGTTACATTCTTTCTGTTGCAGATCTATGGAGGTTCAAACTATAACGAGTACAGCTGACTCGGACACTGTGCTTTAGGAGCTAACGACACGAAACGCTCCTCTTCTCTGTACTGCGGACATTTTCCTCCTGTACTTCTCCACGTTGAGCGCATCTGCCCAAATTTCACAGCCATACAGAAGAATGGAGTGAGTGATTTACATCAGTACCCTCCGTTTACTCATGACTGGGCCGGTTCTGTGTTACCTTTGCATACCCAGAATCCTTACTGAGCTTTTGCTGGTGATCCTCTCTGTGCCTACTTGGAACTCGACGTGGATTTTAATTCGTTTCCTGGTAATCAGAACTATCTCGGTCTTCTCTGCTGCACGTTTTAAGCCATTGTCCGTCATCCACTCCTGTACTCTTCTCATGACTTGAGCTTATGTTGTTCTTCTTCTATATCTCTTGCCGTGATTACGGCGCCTATGTCCTCGGCATACTCTATAAGGAAGGTGCCTTCGGGTATCTACATCAGGAGAATTCGATCATTCGAGACGTTCAACATGTCACCTTAATTAGAGAACGTCGAGAAACAAATTAAATGTGCGCATTTAAGTATGAACCTTTATATAAACTCTTGCAAAATTTGTTAAGAGCTCTTAATGACTTCTCTTACTTATCTGCCCCTTGTATCCGGAAAACTTTTATACTGATTTCTGAGCTCTTCCACCACATTTGTTCATTTTTAATTGCGTTTACAATACTAAGATAAAAATACAAAAAAAGACAAATATAAAAATTTCCAACTGCGAAAATGTTCAAGATACTTCATTACTCCTGCAGCTGGCGCAATGCATAGCGTTAATCTAACCACATTGGCATTAACTTTTTGTTCTCACTACCCCTACGCTATTCTTATGAGTGCAATTTTCAGTACTTTATTTGAAGAAAGAAGAAATGTAGACTAGTGCAGATGGAGCGAAATATGCGTTTAACGGACGTCCCTTATCCAAGAATACTGCTAATTATACACAAATGATGCCTACGTTTTAATTTTGTGTTGACAGGCCGCAAATTGGCCAAGCTTTTGAATTGACTGCTATTATATATTGTACTTATGCCCGATTTGACAGTGTGAACTAAGTGCCTATCCATCGCTTGGCTTGGAATCAGGAATTTCGTTTTCATAGTGGCAGTTAATTTATAGATTCCACTTAAATAGTTGTTTAACTTAAGCCACCGATTGCCATGACTTAAGCGTCAATCCAGAGAGCACATAATTGCCAATAGTGCATTCAAATAATTTCAACCCCAAAATACAAAGACGCAAGCAATTATTTTGTCTGGCAATGCTCCTGAAAAGAAAAAAAGCACACAAATTAATAGACGCATGCATATTATAACAATATCCTTAACTGCATGCATACATTTTCAGCAAGGTGCTGTTTGAGTTCAATCACAATCACTATTTTGTTCATCGTGCACAAGGTTGGTGGGTTCAATAGTTCATAATGCCAGTCAATCCATGGCTTACCTAAACCACCCCTAATATATATATATTGAATGTGAAAACGAAATATTCTTGAGTGAAATTTAAGTTCGTTCCTGCACTTAGCTAAACCAGCAGATAAGGTTGTACTGTGAAATCGAGCATTAGTTGTTTTGTGCAGTTTGTGCGCTCAAATCCGTCTGGAAGCTTTTTTTATTATAGGCAATACCAGTTTTTTGTTGGTTTTGACTTGCATGAATAAATATTACATATTCCATTTTCCAAAGTATTATATTTATTTATTTATTTATTAAGAGTTAAAGTTAACACAATGCCACAAGATAATTCAATCTTTTAAAAACGTCTATAATTAATACCATGGAAGCAATATTATTTGACAAATGTATTAACAAAGTGGAGTCTGAAATAATATTTTAATGGCTTTTTATTTGTGAATGTGATTTTTTATTATGTTGTGATGCTAATAGTAGAAATATAGTTAAAAAGCTTTCATTAGAATTCGGCTGGTTAGTTTATGATCTGCAATTCGTGAGGAAGACGATTCCAAGGGCGAATGGCACACACAAAAAAGGAATGTTCGTCAAAGCAATGAGTGAAGCGGGGTATAATTAGTTTCAGAGCACTTGTTGAATGTGCATGTGTGAGTACATAGCGCAAATAATCAGGACATTTAATGGTGAATAATTTTAATACAATTTTAGGATATTACGATTAATTAAATTCAATATCTAGGGGCGTTGTAAACAAAACGAATACATCAGCTCCTTTTAACATTACTTAACATTTAAAGTCTACGTATGCATACACACAACGGCTATAAGTAAGCAATGCAAGTAAACTTTGGACAAGTCGTATTTTCAATGTTTCGCTCAATATGTAATGTGATGTGGATGTCGCAAGTACCGCAGTATTGATATTTTTAATTGTAGAATTAATTGCATTACATCGGGTAAGGGAATAGTTAATATGAAATCCAATATATTTCACACTCTTATCAACAGGGATAATGTTACCATTCATAACTATCCGAGTGCCGTCACACAGATCAAAAGGGCCACCTGACCATTTCCGACATGTAGATTTCAACAGATTAAGTATCAGTTTATTGAGTTTATTCAGTCCTCACTTAAATGCTTGAAATGAGTACAATAAAAGTTATTATTGAATAAAATTGATTACATAAATGAGTATGACATTTTTCTTGTCGCACGACAGTCTTCTCTACTAATAAATGTATAAGAACGGAAGAAAAAATTTACGAAAAGAGAAGATAACGAATTCGTTTGTTATATGCATATATGTTTTGCATTCTCTCAGGATACTCAAGAACATTCACCGCAAAATGGTTACCACAAAAAGAAACCGAAATGTTGGAAATTTACAAGAGTGAAAACCGATTATATGTGTTTTTCTCTGAAGACGGTGTTTAGTTGTGGTACACGCCACTTTCTGAATGGAGTAAAATCCGCTATCATGCTTTGTTCAAATTAAATTTGCTTTAAAAATTTGTGGTGTATGTGGTTAAATCTGGAAGCTACAATACTCTTCAGGAATAAGGAAACATATTGGTTCCTTCTCATTTGCTCCAATGCTGAATGATGTCAGACATACTTCATTATATTTCCTCATACCCTACATGTGCTAGTAGCGTGCCTTTTGGTGTAAACTGGGTCATAGAACTCCAATCTTCTGCAATAAAAATACAACTGTTATTTGGATGTGAGTCGAATTCAAAGACTATTCAAAGACTGAATAGTTCTGCTTACGAATATGTTGCGGATTATTAATCAGCCAAATGTCTGCACGCGACTCGCGAAAGTTACGCAATTTGGAAGTCAGCAAACTTGCTGACGGCTCATTTGTGTTGCTTCGCAACCAATAGCAAAAGTGTCACTTGCATTCCGGTGTCAACGGTGCTGTCTGAAGTCCATCGGAAACGGAATGCGTTGACCATATCAATTTTTAACATGAAGCAATACGTTCTAATAGAGAAAATTGTCAGTCCTGATCCGGACGACACCAAAAGCAGTATTGTTTAATTTCGCACGTTTTTAATTTGCAAACTGAGGATGTGACCTAATTTACCGAATTTCCACCATCCCGACCGATACACCATTACAATATAAACAAATGGGGTCTAACAATAACACAGGAATGATGTTCGTCAGCTTGGCTAAGCCTAAATCCGGCAAGAACCACCATAATACCTTTGCTATGAAATGAAAACTGGAACGACTAAAACAAATGCCTGTCAGGGTTCACACTAGCTCCAGTTAACGTAGGTAAATATTTAGTAGTAATCTTGGAGAGCAAACTCATCTGGAAAAAACACTCAGAGATATCCAGGAAAGTGATGCGAGCTCAAATGATATTTCGGTGGGCAAGTCCTGGGGATGCAGTCCAAGCATCCTAAGATGAATGGGTGTAACTATTATAGACCAACAATTACAAACGTGATCAACGCAAGAGAGATATTCAATAAAGTTCAAAGGTTGGCATGCCTCTGTATTACAGTGGCCATGAGAAATTGCCCAACTGCAGCCATGGAGGTGCTATTGGAGCTGACTCCATTGCAGCTAGTGGTTGCAGAATTTACAAACAAAACAATCACGTGAAATCAGAAGAGATGGGTAGAGACAGGTCGACTACATCGAGACATTTTGATGCACTAGTCAAAAAGATACCACTCTTGGCCATTACAAAGGATGATGTCATTACGAAATTCAATTTCAGAAAAAATTTCACCATTAAATTCAGCACAAAAAGGAATGGAGTTGTTAATCCATAGTCCAGAGACAGAGCAGCAATACGGTAATATGGTATGCAGATGGGTCAAGAACCTATGAAGAAGCAGGATCTGGGGGACTTGGACAACAGACAAAGTACTTCGAATCCATGGGAAAACGCACCATCCTTCATCCTTTAAGCAGAAATGTATTCTATAGACAGATGACTTCAAATTAATCTTGATAAAACATATACCAACAGAAAACAGTCGTGCGCTACATAGAAAGAAGGCAATAAAATGGCTGGTTCCCTACCTACGAAAGGTGCACCGAAACCTTTCACAGGCCTCGAACCATTTCACGATGTAGGAGACAGAGAAGTGTGTCCTCAGAGAAGAATTCAGGCAACTACAAGGCCTGGAACAACGCTCATGGCATGATACACTACATAACCGAAAGAGGTTTGACGCATATATAAAATGAGAAAGAACATCCTTCGTATCCTGACAGGTTTCCTAAAAGGGCAGTGCATACTCAGGGAGCACCTAAGGAAACTAATGGTATCAGATGACGGTCTCTGTAGATTCTGTGGGCTATCTTATTAAATTTCAGAAAATGGGCTGAGATTTTTATTTGTTTTATTATTCGTCTTACATGTTACAAACTTGTAATAGGAACATATCATAGGGACTGGTGTCACTACAACCATGTCTCATTCTCAGATTCCTAAAGGAAACTGGCTTACAGAGAATACTCCTGATCACGGAACTCTTTTCGAAGTCTACAAAAGTGGTTTATATGGGCTTACTCCCAAGGCCTTCTCAAGTACCATTTTAAACTCGAAAAACTTGACGTTTGTACTTCTGTATGTTCATCTGTCATGGGATTGACTTTAGCTCTAGAATGCGCTTCCAATACCTAGCGTAGAACTTAAATTAGATATGGGCCTGTAGGTGGAGCAGTCTCTTTTATCCCATTTCTTGAAAAGAGTGACTATCACCCCAGTTTACTAACCGGCAGGTTTTACCAGTAATATTGGCAAAGAACGCGGTGAGAAACCTGCCGATTAGCAAACTGGGGTGATAGTCGCTCTTTTCAATGGATGTAAAAATGCAAATATCAGTACAAGTACAAGTAGAATTCCTTGTACTTCCAATTTTTTAAGGACAAGTACAATTCCTTTGATCTGATCCAAGGAATTGAGTCTGACCGTCGGATAATCGGATGGAAGAGTTAAAAACATTGAATATGTATGCAGTGCGTGGGACAGCCACTTGATGGCGACAATCGCTTAATTGACACAGCCTCAAAATTATCTTTTTACAGTGTATATATATACAATCTACGACATACACATATCGCACGTGTTTTAATCCTTCCGTCTTAATATCCGCCACGATCAGACTTTCACAAATTTGCTTAGGCAAGGATTTAAAAGTAATTGAAAGTACTTGATGATTGAGATTGAGAGTAATTGAAAGGTACTTGTATACTTATATCATATGAAAAGTACTTATGAAGGAATTGCAAATACTTGTCAAGTCCAAGTACTGGTACTCGATATTTTTAAGTACAAGTAATTGTACTTGTATTTAAAAAATTAGAAGTACAAGGAATTCTACTTGTACTTTTACTTATATCTGCATTTTTGTGTGTGTGCTTTATGCTCCTCTCTGTTACTAGATGCCACACATATATCGTCTATATATGAAAAAGCAAAGGCCAAATGTTTCAAAACCTGGTTGATATGTCTCTGCGTATCGCAACGCGAAAGTCATTTCGATTGCTGTGTTGTCAAACTTAATAATGAATTCCAGCTTTCAAAATACTCACTGATATTTGTTTGTCGAATGTACGGGAATTATTCAAAAATATGATCGACTTTCCAGCCCAGAAATGGGTACAGTTTTTGGACCACACAAATTGTTGGAAAAAAAAGTCAAAAGTCAACAGAACAGTGATTGTTTTCAAATCAAGAAAACATAGCCGACGAAGTGCTCAGTGTCGTTGAATTCGCATAAATGCCTGTCAGCCGAATTGAGCGTCAAGCCGGGTCTTTTTCGGGTTGAAGTTGGGCCAACATCGCTACAAACAAAATCCAGATTTTTTAAGTTCAGGTGACAGCACTCTTATTATTTTCTCTGTGGCTACATCCTTTGCCCTTAGCTACGCAAACAAGACAATCATTAGCCACCCATAGTTTACGGTCCTTTAATGCTGCTCTTAATTCTTAAGACCAAATCTTTTGCATTTCTGATCAATTGTTCGGGCTGCGGTTTCACGTACCGACATTTATGTTGTAGGAGGTACACGCTGACATGCGTGTTTAGGTACCGTCACTGACTTATTGTATGTCCATTTAGGGCGACACAGTAGAAAAAAAACACAGTAGTTATATGGCGTCGTACTATAAACGTCTACGTACATTCAAATAAATGTGGGAGGGTGAGTAGGCGCACTATAGGAGAACAAAAAATACAAATAATAAACAAAGGTCAAGTGTTCGGTAGGTCGGTGTCTCAAAACAACACAGGTGTGTCATTCAATGCTTATCAGTTGGGGACCAAAAATCTATTTATGACAATTTCAGAGCACAGCTGCAAGTGATCGATACTGCGAGTGAGTAATACAATTCTCGGGTCGCCTGCACTAACCTATACCATCCAACTTATAAAAACAAGTGCCGATCAATGATGCTAATCAACGACATCATTCCAGGAAAGGAAATATTGTTCGTGTTGGGTGTTCAGGCGGCGGGATCAATACTGACCTTTGCCTACAAGACATACAATTCGTATAGGTTGCTGATTACATTGCGGCTGTGCGAGGCGGATAACTAATGGAGGGAGCCGACCTTACATGCCATCACCCTAGTTCCAAGCATTTAGCATGTGCGTGGAGCTGTATAGGTCCATTGTAAATGACTGCGTTAAGCATGGCATCGGAATTGTGAAGATATATTGGATATGGCGAGCCTAAACATGTGGGCGGAACTATGTACTATGTATGACAGATATAACATGCTACGATACATAATTAGTAGTCTTTTTGATTCCTACATACCTACATCTTCCATCAATTCAAATCCGAAACGTGAAGATACTAAGAAAAATATCGGATGGAGCAGAGGTAGTCAGAGGTCTCTTTTCGCTTAAATCATACAAACTTGATCATTGGATGCTAGAAAAAATAATAACAATAAATAAATCTGTACAGTTGAGGGTATGAGTTGATAAGAAAAGGGAAAATGATTATTGTTTCCTTTTCGTTTTGTGACCCAGTCAGTCGGTCGCTTAAGTGCGTTTGCAAAATAAAGGGTTGCAGCAAAACATGTGTATAACCATTGATTATACAATGGTATAACGAAGTGATCTCTGATTTTACTTCGTCTGTTTTTATAGAATGAACTAGAGCTTTTAATTTCAAGGTTTCAAATGCTGATTTGAAATTGTTTCTATATTGAAATCCTCTGTTTTTAACCTCTGATGCAATATTGTTAACTCAGAGTACGGCCATTTTGATTCCAAATGGTTGAAACATTTGATGTTCTTGAGCAAAAGGTTGTGTTTCGACAATAGGCAATCGTTAAGCAATATTGTTTTTCAATAGCTGTCAATAAAAATTAAGTTTAGAAAGACATACGTTCTTTTATTTCCAAATCTTTAAAGTTATGTCCACAAATAATTTTAATATTGGAATCACTTCCTCTATCACAGTCCAATCATCATTAGTTAATGAAATATCATTTGTACACAGAAGTAAGGGTAGCAATAATTGCATTTTTTGTTTTTAGGATACGATCCAGCATGTCATATGTTGAATTCCACGAGGTGGGGATGTCTTACTTTAATTTCAGAATATTTATGTCCTTTTGTTTTTGCATCTCGTGCAGTTTTGTTAGGTTTCGAGTACATTTCTTAAAATGATCCACTATAGTTTTCACTTTGTTGATAGTTTCCAAAATTCTTTTTATTCTGGTTTGTACTGTTAAATTTAATAAATGTACGAAACATCCAAAAGACTGCGATCCTCCCATCTGTACTAGAAAGAATATTAGCCGCATTGTCACTCATAACAGCCTCAACTTTATTTTCAATATTCCATTTTAAACTATGTTCTTTTAAAACCAAGCAGAGATTTCATTTGTATGGCGCTGTGCAGTCAAGTAAATCTGAACATTATTTCACAATGTCAGTGTCAATAAATAGCGCTGTTACTGCAATGAAAATTTGACTATTTAATGATGTTTATTGATTAGTCGTAAGACAAACTGCTGGTGCTTTTGAAACTTTATTACGCACTTCCTCTTTAAGCCTCAAATGCAGTTGAGGTTCCAGTACTTCCGAGATCGTCTTCCTAGTAGATAAATGGTATGATAAGCACAATAGACATACAAATTTATTTAACTCCGCTTCTTCTACTAGACGTTATTGAGGGTATTCTTTGGCAACCATTGTTATCAACTGGCTGTCTATTTTTGCTTTCTTTTGGTTGGAAAGTGTTTTTCTGGTTTCAGTGAAGGCACACATATATTTTTGGTTAGATAGTTTAATGTTTAGATGTTGTAGCTTCTGTATCTGTACCTTCCACTGCATCTGTTGATGAAATGTATGAAGTTGGTGCTTTTGTTTTTGTCGAGATGGTAGGGTGTCTGATCTTCAAATGTCTGATTAATTTCACAAACTTCCGGTAGTAAAGGCTTGGTTGCAGAGCAGCACTTACAGTTTCCTTTATTGGGTTCTGTTGCAGAAAGATTATCCCAAGGTTCGCACAACCAATTTGAAACAGGAAAAATCGTTACCTACAAAATAAAAAATTCAAGTAGAATACAACTGCGAACGAAATGGAATATGGGACAGAAAGTGATAAAACAAAGAACGTATAGGAGACAGCGAGAAGAGAACGATTACAATGAGGTATGGACATGTAAATACATGTGTATGGACTATGAATCATGACCATATGTCCGCACATAGTCCCGACTCAGGTTCGCACAACCATATGTTGCCATGCGTGTGCCATGTGTTCCCTGTGTAGAATTTTTGTATAAAACAAATTGCCACATGTGTCTTTCCTTCGTTTCTTCATACCTCTGTGAATTCGGTTCAGAACTATATGGTGTGGGGAGTATGGACATGGACTTGTTTGGGTTGAGTTTCCAGAACGATAGGAAATGAAGGACGACCCATCTCTAAAACTAACTGATGCTGGCTTAAGGGCGACTGCAGCTACATATAACTAACTTAACCATTTTCGTCAGCGCTTTCTCTTCTTCAGAGATTTAGCCAAACGTGGGCCAATTTTTGTTAAAACAAGATAAAGTGGGTTGTGCGGTACTGCAATATTTGCTGGTGGTCTGAATCAAATGCATAGGACTTAGCCGAAAGTTTTTAACAAAGCTTCAATGAAACGAGATATTTACCAGGCATTAAAAATCGGTCTGATTTCATACATATATACTTACTCAAATAAAAATTCCAAGCAGCTCAAGATAAGCGTATTCGCTGCGTGCTGAAGATACATAGTAGGAGTAGAACAGCAGACTTTTGTCGAATGCACCCCACACGTGAGTTGTAAGTACATGTGCCTCTAACTATGTTTTTATGAAATCGCTTTAACCGACTAGGAAATACCTGAAAGAAGAAAATAGAAACTTAAGAAGAATAAGAAAATATACGAGGGGAAGTTGTTAAGCAGAATAATAAATAACTTATAGTAACGCACATACTAAAAAATGAGTGAAAACCTTGTTGCCAACTTTCCTAGTTGCTGACGGGTAGCGCAAATGCATTAGTAGATATCTCTTCGTATATAAAGTTCGAAAAAAAGAGTTGACACATATAACGAATCTTCTTCTTACATTAGAGAAGAAGGACACAAGGCAACTCCCTTGACTATGGATGTTAACATATTTGTCCTAAGAATTCTACAGGAAAAAGCTATAAATTGCTGAGTTCAAAGTTCACGAAAGCAAACGCTTATTGGTGATTTCTTTTTGAAAAATTAATCCAAAGATTTATTGTTCGTGGCTTATATTATGTATTGCTGTATACCTTTTTTACTTTAAAAAATGTAGTGTTAACGTCATTAATAACGAATGATGTTATAGGTAGAAGCAATGTTTTGTTATGAGAAGAAGCAATTGTAAACACACCATCATTTACACAACACCACCAACGGAATTGTGTGTGTGGTCTTATATGCGATTATTATTGTCTGGAACTATTGCAAAAGAGAGTAGGTGAATGGGATTTATCGTAAGTAGAACTACTAAAGAGTGCTAATTGTGAGAATTATGGGTGAAGTGTTTTATTTACATCGATTTAGCAAACACGCCTGGAAGTTGTGTTTGGTCCATATATCACTCGTTATGGACCACCGCCACCACCACCTACATTTAAGATATCACTGATAGTATCAATTGATTGTATTTTTCAGAAATGTATCATTGTATATACCAACTTTCATCAAATAATAGAACGAAAACTTAAAGTCTTAAAGCACTTTCCTTAACTACATTATACGATTTGTGTATAGCAGATTCAAATGAAGCAGCAGTTTTTAAGACTGCGGCGTGTACAAGGTTCGAAGAATAAAACTTTTCTCAAAGTAGCTAATTAAATTGTCATAATTTCATTCATTCAATTTAAAGTCAGATTAGGCATTTCTATTACTTTTCACTATCAGGACAATGCCTCCTTGGATGTTATGTCTTCCAAAACATAAAGTTTTCCTTTCTTAGTTAGGTTGAATTATGTAAAGCACAAAAACCTAAGACAAATATAAAAGAAATCTGTACCGTAGTTACATGAAAAGTTTTTCGCGAAACCTAAATTCGTAAGCCTATTCCCCGATTCGAATGAGCCTAATTGAAATAATAATGTATACGGGAGATACAATTGCCTCGCCACTAAGAAAACTTTCCGGTTTGTGGATTTGCATACATTATTCACAAGAAAAACAATTAAGTTCTTAAGATATTTCATTAATTATTATATAATTTATATGCCGACTGAAGTTGTGGGTAATTTGTTAGCACCCGTTATGTAGCCCAACCACTGGCGACAGTTTCCCCCAAGTACCTCGCTCTGATGAAATGCCATTTAATTATAAGCACTGTATGACAGGTGTTTGTATATGTAGCGAATACACACGTTAGGTGGCTTGTAATTAAACTGCGGTTTTCAATAATCCCTCCAAAGGTTGAAACGACACCAACGCGGTTGCTCGCATGGTAATTGTTATTTGTTGTCTGTAAAAGGTGGGCCAACTAATGCTCTTAAACAAAAGCATAGTTATATACATATATTAGATATACATACTTAGATATGTATATCCTTTGTATGTTTCAGTAGATGTAACCAATTAATGTGGACAAACTTATCAGGGGAAAACTCGACAACCTGAATAAAGTAATTTCTATACTTAAATTGCGATGTGAAATTGAGATGAGAAAATCATTGAGAATGTCAGATATGATGGCAGATATTGATATTGTGGATGGATGATGGATGATATTGTGTGACTTTTCTGTGAAAGAAAAATTAGGGTTAGCTTGGAAAAAAAGGGCCATAATCAAAATATTGAAGGTACAAAATATTGAAGGCACTTAATTGCATTGTATGGTTATTTATAGGTAATTATAACAGTTCATTTCCATTTTAAGAAAAAAAAAAGAACAAACCTTGCTCAATTCTCATAATTTCAGAGCGCCTCCCCATATCTGAGTATTCAAAACGAAGGGAAATATTTTCACCTTTTGTTTTTGGCATACAATAAAATAGTCTTAGTAGTTAGCTGCCTGTAAACATTGATATACAATGGGTGGCTGCATACATGAGACACACATTCTAATATCAGTCGTGCTTTCAGAAAAACTAATCAGAATTCGTATTCGGATGAATAAATGAATGTACGATATGAACAATTAAAATATGGGTAGTTGATGGAAAAAATCGTAAGCATTCCAAAAATTATTTTAAATTACCAACTTTAAAAATATTCATATATTCAATATTCATAAAAAAAAACAAAAATAATTCCACAAGTACTCGGAAGACGCATTATCAGAATTTAAAAAAAAAATACGTGAAGAAAACGAAGTCATCCCACCTAGATGAACAGAAACAATTCTCAATGTTACGGAGGTACAGACTCTTGTAAACTGGCTTATAAATCCGGTAAAATGTTGTTTTCCGCTGAAACCTATAAACCTCTTAAGCACTGTGCAGAAAATAATTCGTGGACAAACGCAAGAACACCTTTAAAGATGAACTTAAGATGAACTCGGGTGCTTGTGTTACTATGGCTTTTTAAAATGTCACGCTGAATCGTCCCTCAATACCCCAGAGGGACTATTCAAAGGGCGGCCCATAGTGACAAAGAAGTCGGCCAGGAAGTGGTTTCGGGATGTGAGAGGATATTTGGAAGGGGTGATGCGATAGACGTGCTATACTAAATTTCAAAGATTTTTAAGGATTTTTAAAGGAATTATTTAAAGGTTGAAAGAACCTTTACAAGGGTGCATCTGGTAATGATAGAGACAAAAACGGTGGTATTCGCTTTCAGCGCTATTGGACAAATGTTCCCACGGTTTGTTGTGTTTCTGAAAATGGAATCAAAAGAAAAAGAGCAATTTTTGATCTCATGGTAATTAAGTTTAAGTTAATTTATAACTCAATAAAGTTGATAATAAGTATCAACTTATTTTTGCAAATAACTTAGTTATTCTCCATCCTTCCAGACGGATCTCCAGCGCGCACTCGATAGGTTTGTGGTCGTATGTGCTAATTTTGGGATGAAAGTTAACGTGGACAACTCAGAGGTTATGGTAATTTCCAGAGCGCATGTTCATGCATGTTAGTGGAGTGCCATTGAAGCAGGTGGTGAAGTTTAAGTACCTCGGGGTCTTCTTCACTTGTGACTTTAGTTTTTACACAGGTTGGGAGAACTATATACAGGAAGGCCGAGCTTGGTGTGAAAGTCAAGGTAGCAGTTTTCACATCCGCATTTATTCCAACTCTCACCTTTGGTCATAAATATGGGTAATGACCGAAGGAATAAGATCGAATACAAGCTACTGAGGTCAGATTCCTGCGTGCTGCTGAGGGTGAGAAAGACAGCAGTGAGCGAGGAATTCAACGTTCGAACGGAAATATTCCGAGGCAGGTCCTAAATGCGACTCCTTTAGGTAGGAGGTAGGCAACAGGTAAGGGGTAGGCACTTGGCAGACCCAGGGTCGGGTGGATGGACCAAGCCCATAAACTCGCCTGGTTACGCTTGGGCATAACCCCTGATGAGTTAGAGTCGATGGCGGAGAATCGAGTTGCCCGGAGATCTCTCGTACGTGTTTTACCCCCGGGATACTTTTAGTGGCCTATGCGGGTTAGAAGATGATGATGATGCAACCAAGTGATATACAATTCTGTCTCCTTGATTGAATCTCTCACACCTCCACCTTCCCAGTGGTTTTGGGGGTTCGATGTTGCAGAATCACAAGCCTACCACAGCTTGTTCCATACTTGGCTGGCTTGGACGGCATATATTGGTTAAACTTTGTGTGTAATCTATATCGGAATAATTGCTCGTCTACTGTGATGAGATAGCCTGAAATTGTGCTTTATGTTAACATCTCGAAACGTCCCAATGAAATCTTTACTGTACTTTTTCGGGTGGATAAATATGGAGTGCCAAAAGTTATTGTTATGGTATTTGTGTATTTTTCTTATCAAATGAAAAGAAAAATCCGAATCTTAAGATGCAACTCATACAAAATATATGAGATGTTGCATATGCCCGGGTAGATACTGTTCCCGTAAGTAAATTAAAATTGCTGTTCATGAGAAGGTTACATCCCTTTCGGTTGTAACCGACTTAAAGTTACACTGCAAGTCCATTACTTAAAGCACAGTTTCAGTGTACCTACTCTGACGCTATATTTTTCCCAAACGCTCCCATGATTCCATTGCTGTTTTGCAGTATTTCACATTATTAATTAGAGAGGCTTTAATTTAAAGCATGCCACTGCTACCATCTTTTCATCTTTCGAATCAGATTGAGTGTCATTATCATTTTTCACTATTCGTCCACACGGTGGTGAAAATTTGGAAGACTGGCATATTTACATACATGAACGTTTATAAATTAATCGCTTACCTATCTTCAAAGAACACTTTTTAATTTTAATGAATACAGTAGAATCTCGAAAATATGAGCGGTTATATAAGATGAACAATTCGGAAAGATACACTTATTTTTACTATTATAGTACTCCAAAAGATGAACGCGTTCAAATTCAAATTCAAAGATTAACGCTTAGTTTTTAATGCCATTTTGTCTGTTTCTTTATCTTAAGTTCGTCATGTTATATATAGGTTAAATATAATTAAATAATTCCAAAGAAAACTTTTGTGTACTCTGATGAAAGATCTATTCCTGGGAGGAAAAAACAAATTAACCGTTTTACATTTTTGGTATATTTTGGGTATGTACAATAGAGGTGAAAACAAATCAAAATCACTGACAAGAACCTAAGATGATTAAAAAATGTCAGCCCCCAATGATGTACCAACTCAGAGGCTGCTTGAGTGCCCCAACCAACTGCCCCATTCAGTCGCTTCTTGCTAACTTAAAAGCGATGATGGGTACGTTCGTACTATTTTCATGCCTCTAAACGAAACTCCCCCAATCCATCCAATGAACCAGAATGTGATACAAGTTACAAAGTTGCATTATCAAACAAGTCTCTTATCAAACCCGGCTTCTCAGGTCGCGTCCCTTCGTCTCTGTTCGGTAGTCAACATTCAAATTTAATTTCAAGATTCAATGTACGTTTGAAGATGTAAGAGCATGGTATGAAGATGTGGTGCACTTAGCTTCTGATGCTGAAGACGAACTTGCATCCTCAGAAGAAAGTGTAGAGGTTGTTGATTTAATAAATCCAACAGAGGCCATTTCAGCCGTCAATATCTGTTTGAAATCTGAAGAAAAATATGGTGCTAATGTTCCTGCACTCCTAATATTGAAGACAATTTCGAGAGGGCAATTATAAGACAACTATTCTTCGGGCAACGATCTACCATGGATCGCTTTTTTTAAGAAAAACCTCTAAATTCATTTTTTCTAACACCTCTTCTTTTTTGTTTGCTTGTTTGTTTTTTTTTTAATTTTAAATATTTAAAGTCAATTTTAGAAATGCATATGTAAGTTCTTTTTCAATGAATGGGATTCTAGAAAAGATGAACAATTTGAAAAGATGAAGAACTTATATCTGTTTATTCAAATGTATAAGCTCTTACTTTAAGTTTCTTAACTTCTTTCTCTCGAGCTTTTAGTTGTGATACGTCCCATCCTCATGGCTTAGTTTGGAATTACAAGAAGCTCGTAGAAGGAAGTATGTACTCTTATTAAAGCGCAATATTCTTACAGATCATGGAGTGCTCACATATTATCTTAAGAAAGGCATCTTTCACACCACTCATGTGCGAAGCTTCCTTCTTCTTCTTTATTTGGCGCTACAGTCCGGGGTGGACCTGGGCCTCAACCAACAAGCCTCTCCAACTAGCACGGTCTCTGGCTAGCTGTCTCCAGTGTCGCACGCCAAGTTGGTTGAGGTCCTTCTCCACCTGGGTGCGCCACCTCAAACGTGGGCGTCATCTGTTGCGTTGTCACACGGGTTCGGAGTCGAAGACTCTTCGGGCCGGAGCTGAGTTGTCCATACGCTCTACATGGCCTAGCCATCTTAGGCGTTGGATCCGAAGACGCCTGACTAGACTCATGTCGCTGTCAGCCCGTACAGTTCGTGGTTGAATCTTCTCCTTCAGAAACCGTCAACGCAAACAGGACCAAAGATCGCACGCAGAGCTTTTCTCTCGAAGAGACCAAGGACTTCCTCATCCGCTTTTGAGATTGTCCATGCACCCGCGCCATACAGCAGGACTGGGATGATCAAGATTTTGTATAAAGTCTCACCGAGACCTTCCATGTCAAAAAAGGATTTAGACAAGGCGACGCGCTGTCATGTGATTTCTTTAACATCATCCTGGAGAAGATCGTGCAAGACTCACACGCAAACACTAGAGGCACGATCTTCCAAAAGTCCGTACAACTGCTAGCATACGCGGACGTCCTGTTTGCGTTGACGGTTTCTGGAGGAGAAAATTCAACCACGAACTGTACGGGCTGTACAGCGACATGAGTCTAGTCAGGCGTCTTCGGATCCAACGCCTAAGATGGCTAGGCCATGTAGAGCGTATGGACAACTCAGCTCCGGCCCGAAGAGTCTTCGACACCGAACCCGTGGAGAAGGACCTCAACCAGCTTGGCGTGCGACACTGGAGACAGCTAGCAAGACACCGTGCTAGTTGGAGAGGCTTGTTGGTTGAGGCCCAGGTCCACCCCGGACTGTAGAGCCAAATAAAGAGTTAGAAAGATTTGAATTGCCATTTTCCTTTTTATACATTTAATTTTGCTCCGAACGAATCTTCTTACTTGCTTGTTTCCAACGGACTGAACGAGTAAATGCTGTAAACAATGATATATACGAAGCGAAGGTTACAGCAACCGAACAAAAATGTCAAAATGTTTCGATATTTCTCGAAGAAGTTGGGGCAACACGAAAATCAATGGCTACACACGAAGTAACGATTGCTTCAACATGGCTGTGTTGCTGCAACGCTTGCCGCACATGTATTATTAAGGACTTTTTTGATTAAACATTTTCTAGTTATTTAGTTACTATTTTAAAATTGTGATTTTTTGGTTCATTTTTCTTTTTGTGTTTGACTGCATTTGTTTATGTTCTTACAGTAAAATGAATTAACAGTAAAACAAATATAATTTAATTTGAATGCTGTGATTTATTTGGGAGCTCGCACTAAGGACTCGAATAACGGCCAGAGGGGACTCAGTTGTGGTTCATGTCTCATTTTCTAGTTAGTATTTAAATTTAGTATTTAAATTTATTTAACCTTAGTCTTATACTTACAAGACTAAGTAAGTATAAATTGTAGTTGATCAAACTTTTTGTAAATGATAACATTGTTTTGTCTTTCATTTTTCATTGTTTTGAACTCAAAACTGTCCTTAAGGACCTTAAGCTACTGGGGTTGTTTTTTGTTATATCCCTATTAAGTGTATCAGTAAAAACACAACAAGGTGTTGTGGTAATTTGGACCCTTCACGAAAAAGTGTTGGGGTTTTTGTTTCATCGGTTCTTTTTCCTGTTGCAGTCTAATTTCATAAGAGTATGTACTATGTGAATGCAATGAACACACATTCTTTTAATATATTTTCATATTTTGCTCTAATTATGTTTAGCAAAGCTAAGTTTCTTAGGGCGTTGTCTTTAATAATATAAAATGGTTTGCAGCTCTCTGCCGTCCATTCCGTTATCAATGACACAATTATTTTCGTTCTTCACTGCTCACTTAATTTTTTTTCAATTTTTCTACCAGGTTTTATTTCTATTTATTAATAATTAACGTTAGTTAAATTTGTGAAACGAAAAACAATTTTTGCATGTTACTAAATTTTGAATTTCATATTCGTTTTTATTTTCAATTATTTTAAGCGATCAAAACGTTTCTAATTTTGAATTTTCCGCAGGTAATTTTTGTCTTAATAACGGGATTACGTCAGAGTCATATGTTAGATCCTAATAAATTATTATCTTATATATAATCTTGACCTAAGACAACTTTTTATCAAGAAGAAAACAATAATTTTGTTTTAAATACCTCCAATTTTAGTTTTTCACGTTAAAAAATGCACTCAAAGTTAAGCTTATGAATTTGAGTTTTGAAATGAAGTTAACTTATGAAAATTCGCGCGATAACTCTTTACCATCGTTCAGTGCCATTTATTTATTTTGCAAAATAATAGCGAAAGAATGACACTCATCGCAATCCAGCCATGTATGAGGAATTCAAAAATGTAATATTTGCATATATATGTTCTGTTTATCGCCATTGTGACTATGAATATGAAAGATGTTGCATTTAATGGTGTATCCGTTTTATTTATAATGTTCCTTGATGTAACGGGTTTTCCAATAAGGACTTGACAACTTTTTTTTTTAAATAAAACGCAAAACATTTGAGATATTTCACAAACTTTATTATCGGCTTGAAGTACAATCAAAACATTTGTGAAAGGAACTCGTCTTCGTTCATATGGCCACCGCAGGCACGTTTGTAGCGGTCGATTCCTCGGACCCAATTTGGAACGACTCGGCCACACGTTTCGGGCGGCCGCTATTTTGAGATTTCAGTGTTGGCTCTGAGTTCTTCCAACGTCGTCGGCTTTTTGGCATAACCCAATGACTTAACGTAACCCCAGAGAAAATGATCAAGCGGAGTTAAATCGAACGAACAAGGCGGCCAACGACTGGCCCATTTTTTGAGATAACATGCTTACTGTACTTACTCTTCAATAAATCGATTGTAACGTGTGCCGTGTGGCTTGTGGCACCATCCTGTTGAAACTACATGTTGTCCAAGTCCATATCTTCCAATTTCACCCAAAAATTATCGGTTATCATGGCGCGATACGGATGGTCAGATCACAGTAACGTGACGATCGTCACCATCGGCGAACAAATATGCCCAAATAACGCCACCGGCATACAAACTGCACCAAACATTAATTTTTGGATGAAGTGGTGATTCATGAAGGATTTCGTGGACAATAACGCATATTTTGCTTACATATTTTTAATATTTGCAGACATTGCTCTTTCGTTTACGTCATTATGATGAAAATTTTGAGTTTACTGACTAAATTGACAGTGACAGTTTGATGATTAGTGAAAGAGTGGGTTCAAAAATTAAATTCAAAGTTGTCCCTATTGGAAAACCCTTTATTTCTAGACTGTCGTTATATTTTAAAATATATAGAATTCACCTGATGTGTTTAATTTTACTACGATTCACACATAGCATGTACTTCAGACAGTCAACATAGAAAATTTCTAATCCATTACTCTGAAAACAGCACCATGAATTATTTTATCCAAGTTACATAATTCATTATTCCCTTCATTCTTTTGCTTATTCCTAAATCAGTATTTGTCATTCATCTTGTAAAAGGTTTAAGTTCGTACTTTATCTTACCGAGTATTATTATTTTTTTTCTCTTCCTATTTTTGTAATTTAATTTTAATTTGTTAACTTAATTCTTGTTTCTAAAAGACTTCAGTGTCTTGAGGCTTATTGTTAATCCAAATAAATGAATGAATGATTGTCATTCTTTCCAAAATTACTATCATCCAAAAGATATCTGTCTATTTTCATAACGTACATATACTCGTTATATGTATATTTGTGCATTGAATAAATCAAACTACTTTCACTAATTACGTAGTATCTATAAAAAACTTTTCCGGACGTGATGAAACAATTTCGTACTGTCACAAGAACACGATATTTTTCTCAAGAAAGTTACAATGAACAGTGGCAGTGAATTCACTTAAGTAAGTTTTCTACTTCATGTTGAGAAAGTGGATATGACTGTTTACGCTGCTATATGTACATGTATGTAGGCATTTTCGCCATTCATTGATATACACATTCATTTCCATATGCTGTTTTAGTTCTACCAGCTTATTTTAAACAGTAGAAGTCAAGCCTTCAAAACTGGATTACTAAGAATTTTAGGAGCTTGTTCTGAGGAAACGGGAAATTAAATTAGGAATGCTGCGTCGTTGTTAGATTTTTGTTTGATGGACTTTCACAGTGCGATTCCCTAACTTCTTACAATAAATTGGTATGGCATCCATATGATGAATTATATGTATATGATGGTAGGAAAATATGATATAATGTAGATAAAATGTAGAAAAGGGTCAGTCGATCGTTAAGTGTAATACAGGATAGATTGCTGACACAGTTGTATGTCTTGAAACGCAGTACAGTAAAATGTCGATAATGTGAACTAATTAAAACAAATAAACGAATTCTTCTTGTAATTGGATAAACAGCCAAAGCAAACATAAGATTAACTGCTTGACTTGTACAACAGTCATATTAAGTCCAGAAAACGTTATGGACATTTTATGTCTGTTTTGTGTTGTATGTGCTTTTCGAACCTTCAGATTCAAGGTTCCAATGGATAGCCAGCATCACCTCAAATAAAAATTAATAAATTAAATATTAAAAAAAAGTATACATCTTTTCGAATGCGAATCATGGTTCGCACCTGGATAGAGGGCATCTTATACGTAAATTGTTTTCACAAATCTTAAATGAAAAGAAAACCAATGCAATTTTCATTTGATAAATTTTCTTACCACCATCGCATTTATACTGAAGTACCCTTTTCTGTTGTAATATAATCCTTTTTCTTCAGAAGGAGCAATTATATTCACATGCGTTCCGTCTACACACATAATGGCGCCTGGAAAGTTGGCCTTTGAAAAAAGTCTCTTTTCGCAAGTTTTTTTTCCGACTCGCTTATCCAAACAGTACCTAAACGCAGGTTTTTTGAGTCTCTAAGTTTCGAAATCTGTAAGTTTATTTTTGTTTATGAAGATAAGAAAATTACATGTTACATACTCACACCTAAGATTATCTATGTCAAATGGATCACAACCATCCCGCAGAATTTTTCTTTGAATTTTCAAATTACGCCTTCGTCTCAAGGACCCCCTTCGGGCAGTAATAATTGAAAACGCCATTGTATCCATTTCTGAAGAATTTTATTTTATTATTTTATTAAAAAAAGATTTAAATTTATAAACCACAAATCTGCTTCAATAATTTTTGCAAATGGCATAAAACAGCTGATTTCGAAAATGAGAAAAGAGAATTCAATGAGGCAATGCTTTTTTCAATTTTGTTCGGATTGCGTGATTCCATTCTTTTGTTGTTCGTATCGTAGCATTCATTCGGAGATTAGTTACAAATGGATTCTGTGATAGGGCTAATTATCAACCTCTAGAAGTTCCATAGAAAATAAGCTGTTCAGCATAACTTCAGTCTTACTGCTTACTAGTAATTTAAGAAGCGCGAACCAGTCTCTTAAGAGATGAACGTCATGGTTTATGCCTGCAAGAAGGTTAAACAAGTTATTGGAGCTGTACGCAAACGCGAGGTCGTCGACGCTAAAATCTTACCTACAAAGGGAAGACTGAAGATTGAGTTGACATATTTTAATATCAATAGTGGTCCCAGAACAGATGTTGAAAACCGTAGATCCGCCAAGGGTGTAATCAATTTTTACTTTAACTAATTTTTTAAATCTGTGAAGATACAAATTCTGCAATAACTTGCGGAATATACCCTTAGTTTATGTCAATCCCATTTCCGATGCAAGCGGAACTGGAAAACAGATCTCTTATTTACTGCCGACGAGGTTCGTAATGGATTTGAAAAGAAAGGTATTACACTACCATTACTGATCGATTTCAAAAGCATTCAATACTGTTGAGTTAGGTGAGTTTACATTTTTTATCAAATCGACTAAACTTTTATTTTCATGCGGAACTGGTAGACAGTAATCTGTAGTCGTTCGAGATCGGAATTCGCAGATGTTACCGATGGCCACTGTTGTTCCACAAGGGTTTATATTTGGACACGTTATACTCTTTACTGTGCACAGGCTAATAACCTATATCTAAACTCGAACAAATCAAAAGACATTGTTTTCTTTCGGAATAGCATAGATCTTGCTTCCTTTCCTTAGCTGCATCTCTTAGTACTACAGTGGGTGTTCAATCGAAAATGTACAAAAATACTTTTCACTGACGTGCATCCACGTCGTTATTCAGATAAAATAGCCAGGCTACCTTTACAATAAGCTTAAATTTAAATTTTCACATGGAATGCCAGTTCCTAGTTCATACCTATCGAACTCCCTTCCGGTGGAACTCAGAATTATAAGGAACGTAAAGTACTTTTAAGAACAACTTCAAACGCATTTGGTCGCTCTTATAATGTAATTTTTATTTTTCCTTTTATTTACTATTCTTATCATCTTTTCATTTACAACTATTTTTTTTCATATACATAGCATACCACTATATGAGCCCCGCAGGGGACAAATTTCGGTGCATCAAATGTGAGGTTTGTGCATTTTGGGCAAGGAAAGCGAAACGTGTGGGAAAAAACGTGTGGCTTTCGAGATCATATCAGCTTTCAGAAGAGCACTTTTCCTTTCATTCTTATATTTTTATTCTCAACTTGAAACGCATGAAACGCATGTGTGAGTTAAAGTTTTAGAAACTTTCTATAATTTATGTTAGTCTGACACACCTGATGGTATTACGAAAGTAGGCATTTTTAATAGATATATGAAGGTTTTGATCGATTTATTTGCCCCCATTAGACGATTCAGATTAAGTCCAAGCCTTGCTATTCCAATTAGTTTAAGATTCTTATACAAATCCGAGAGTGAAATCGAAGGATTATATGTAAACATAACACTACATATAAACATGAAATAATCACGTTCCCGATATCACGATACCAACAAACATAGTGATCGGGAAAGAAACGTGCCTCCTCTAGGATCAGAGCAAAAATCTAGCAATGGCAGTATAAGCAAACAGGAGAGTAGTATGAAAGTAGAAATAAGAATAACAAAAGTCCAAGACGCCGTCACGCGAATTTAAAATAGCAATACAATTGTATTTTTTACAAAACCAGATGAAGTGTTTCTGGTTAGGATGGAAATACTCCCTCTTGCATACATCGGTACACCTCAGAACGATTGTTGTGAAGGGCATCCTTGGGCCGTCGCGAGGAGTCTGTGTATCAACTCGACCTGCGCATTAACAGAGATCGTTGCTGAAATCGTCGAAATTAAAAAAAACGTTCTCAATCTGTAATCACAACAACAAATTTCTGAAGATGCGTCTTGGAAGCATGTTCGCATTGCAGTCACTGCCGATTAGTAAATATGCGGCAAGACAGTAAAAAATACAAACTCGTTTGAATGATTAATATCTCATCTTTTCATTTTATTGTTTCCTTACAATTTAAAATAGTCAACCACAATATCGACACAGGCAATGTTAACATTCAATGGCCACACCAATTGATTTCGGTACCAATTATTTCTCAATAAATGCAAGTTAAAGGAAAAAGTTAATTTACCTCGGTCCATGATTTTAGATGAAGGACACTAATTTATTGAATCAATTAAGGTACCAATGAGATTGAACAAAGTACATCCAGTAAATTGGAGTCAAGTCAAAGAATTCACAACGTTTGCATAATTAACCAGTCGCTAATTAAGTGAATAAATAATTCTTGAAAGCCAATTGGTCGTTAGAAATTGTGTGGACAAAAGGTCAAGACTTATATTTCATACCTTGATTTGGATCCCTTGTCCTTGAAAGTAGTTAGTGAAATTAGACTATTTTTCGTTACCGGCAAAATAAAACTGCAAAACCGATTTGAAAATTATTTGAAATGAATGATTTGTATTTGTGTGTAAAAAAAGCATAATAATGATGCTTCACTGTTATACTAGCTCTCCTTTGAATAGCGCTGCAATTCGGGACAGAATTAGTCCGTAGCCAACAAGGGTTTCCACTTGGTGGGATATTTTGCTAGTTTTTGCCAATTATGCACACCAAGTGGCAACAAATGGAAAAATCAATAATTCAAAAGGCACACAGAGTAATGTCTATTTTAAACATTTTTCAGGAAACGATTTTAAACTTCGAAAAATTATTTCTTAAAATCCGGTTTGTAATGTGTTTTTTACTTCGAATTTAAATTTAATTTATTTAACTCTTTTTCATGATGTCAAGTGGTTCATGGAATAATTTAAATAAAATCTCACTTAAGACTTTTTGTCTTATCCTAAAGCTTATTAAAAATTGTCCTAAGTTAATTTTTGCCTACATTCATACACATATGTGTACGCTTTACTATGCAATGTTACAGCAAGAGTTTGACTAAACTCTAGAGGAGAGGGGGGCACCTTTGAACATATAAAATCGTATGTGGTGTTCAAAGGTTCCCCACGGTCAAAGCTTAACTTATACACAAAAAGTTAGCTGAGCGTGAAAAGCATAAATTTGGCAAACGCATGGAAATTGTTAATGGAGACTACAATCGTAAAATGTTGGAAAGAAGTTATCAGAAGTCCTGATCACTGGGAGGAAGGAACACAGTCTTCCCTTAGCATTGAATTCGGAATCAAATTTTTTCAGAAAGATCTGACCTTACAACAAAGCCTAACCAAATGTTCCCAAACCAGAATTTCGCCAGATATGACATCTTTGAATGAATCTCCTAAAATCTGCAAAACGTAGAAGCCGGAGAAGAGGATAAGTTGATAGTGCGTTGAAATTGATGTTATTGATATGCGGGATAAAGATGTTGCCAAGCGATATTCTGCAATGCAACTGCAAACAAAAAATGGTATCGTACCTGGCCAGAACCCTATCAATTTACATGCATTTGTGGATGTGCGATTTGTTTCTCTAATGATAATCGCGTTAAAAATTAATTTTTTTTCTTCCTCTCCTCGCATAGGCATTTTTATGTTCACCCAAGCTACAATTAACTAACTACAATTTTGTATGACTATTTCACTCAAATCGTATATAATAAATTGATGGGGGATGGGTGATTGTCAAAACAAAATATGTCGTAATCGTAGTAGGTACCCTTTGTATCGTGAATTAAAAATTCTTCCTGTTTATTATTTTTGTTGCTTTAAAGTACTCAAAAGTTATCTTTATGAGGTCTGGTCGACTATAATACAATCCATATGTGCGCACTCTAAGGTAAGACTGTGTTATTTAGAATCTTATATGAGTTCAACACGATTTTTCGAGAGAAGGCTTTTTATCTCACATGCCTTTTAAGTTCACAAAAAGGGGATTAAGATTTAAATGTATCTCCGACTCACCCACCTCTGTTGGACACCCCACAAGTGATGTCAATTACTCATCACATGAAAATAAGATCTGATTAATATGAAATTTCGAAAGGCTTTAAATGTCATTAGTTTTCTATGCAATAAATTTCATTCAAAGTGCAAAATTAAAAACTAAAACTTACAGAACTGAAAACAAGATTGCAGTTTTAGTTTAGTTTAGTTTAATTTTATTGTCCCTTTATAAATAAACAAATAAGTATAAATATGAAAGTTTTTAATTATACCTCCTAACATTTCCATGGAGTTATCCCTTCGATGCTGGATTAAACCTTGAAGCGGTAGAAGAGAGGCCATGTAAAATGCCAGTCGGCTTACAATATAAATTACAACTCATTAACAAGTGTTACATCATGAAGACAATATGAATCTGCGAAGCCTAATGGCTTTTCTGCAGAAGATTATACACAAATATTTAACATACATGTTAAAGTAATTCTTATTTAAATTAGGAACATTTAATAAATTGGAATCATTCTTTATATAATAATAACAATAATAAAATTATAGATTTATGTTGTTCAATAATAGATATTTCTTAATTTTTTTCTTCCTTATGTACACCGCCTGAATATTCCATAGTGAACGTGGAAGTTGATTGAAGATTGATGGAACTGCAAAGGATAGTTGTCGTTTTCCATATGAGTTATGTATCCTTGGAATCTTAAGTAGAACTTCCGCCCTTTGCCTCGTGTTAACCTCATGATCAATGGGGTGTTTAAATCGTTGATCGGAGTATGTTTCATTTATTAAATTGAAAGGAAAAAGATTTTTAACTGTTAATAAATTCAGATCATCAGTACATTTTTCAAGATACCTTTCGCCATATTTAGCCCGCCAGAGAATTCTAAATATTCTGTTTTGGGCCCTCTGAACCTCCATTATCCTATATCGCGCTGCGTTAACGTATAATCGTAATATTTCCGATTGTACAAAAATCACACAGGAAACGGCGTGTAAGCAACCTGCAGAACAACATTTTCCTCCCTTTCGCCATTCAACTTAATGGATGTACCTGTATACATCAATAAAATGCGCATGGTAGTATATTACATGCACAAACCTGAGGAATTCAAAAATAGCTACTATGAAATACACATGTGTTTCTTTCAGATGCATTAAATATATATATTTTCAATAGCTTAATTAAATTCATGTGAGAGAAAATTATGAAAATATTAAAATGACAGGGACATGAAACATTGTCTTTTCGATGCGAATATACATACATTTTTGGATACTTGAATATACATACTAGTGGGGGAAAGTGGGTACCCTTCGTACATGATGCACAATCGTACATTTCTATGAAAGAAAACCTTAACGGCGCACAAACAAGTGTTTGCTGGTGTGAACAGACATACATGGCGCCATGTTGCTTAACGAACTTTGAGCCAGTCGCGCCACAGTGTGACAGCTGAGAAGACGTAAGGTGTTTTCGAGTGCTGTGAGTAATTTTTTTTTACCGAAGCTTACGATCGCATTGCGAGCATATTTTTATGTTTTTGCCAAAATACTGATGACGAATTCTTGTAAACAATTCTTCTTTTGTGTTTTAAATATTAATTTTTTCATACTAAATTAGAATTTATAAAAAATTGTAATTTTTATAAAGCGTACTCCAGTACATTCGGACAGTAATACAGTGAGCACATGGGTACGAATGCCAAATGTTTAATTACCAACTTGATGTAT
Source organism: Eristalis intricaria (assembly GCA_964034865.1). Classification (NCBI taxonomy): domain Eukaryota; kingdom Metazoa; phylum Arthropoda; class Insecta; order Diptera; family Syrphidae; genus Eristalis; species Eristalis intricaria. The sequence continues at coordinate 71,760,184 of OZ035876.1, read as the reverse complement.
AAAAGTATAAATAGTCAAAGACTAAAAATCACATATAGCTTATAGTAAAGTTTAAATTACAGATAAATGAATTAAGAGGTAATTTTTATTTTTTTTTTTGTTTTCTTTAAGAATAATTTAAGTTTTTTGCTTTAAGATAAATAATTTTATTCTAGAAAAATTACAATAACTCTTTAACCTTCAAACATAGTAGTCCCAGAGAGATACTAAAATGAGATACTAAAATGAGTTAATCATTAACTTAATATCAAAAATGCTAAAAATAAATTACCCGCGGTACGGTAATAACTTCCATCTACATAGTAAATTAAATATATATATTTTTTTTTAAACTTAGGGATGACATGCAGGGAAGTGGTGTGGAATACCCTTTAAAGAGAAGTTATCATCAGTGGCAGCATACAATAATAATAATAAAAAAAATTGCCTATACAGCCTTAACTCTCCATTCTGAAGATATATTTTACATCGATACCACGTACGGAAATTTAGACGGCTTCAACGCTTGTTTGGCCAGCCGTTTGTGATACATTCTAAAACTCTCCTTAGTGTATGGTTCAACGCTGTATACCTGGCAATCGCTTTATCATTAAGATGTATAGTTTCCAAATCTTTCAAAAAAACGTGTTTGAAGGTGAAAGGCGAATGCCCTTGGCCCAGGTGCACCGGTACTAGATAAGATAAGCTGCAACAGGTAGATCGCCAAATAGTTGCTTCATAACGCTTAGGAATTCCCTTGGAGAATTGCTGATGCCAAAAGGGAAATGTTGTTATTGATATAAACCAAAGTGTGTGCTAATTTCAACAATTTCCCTTGAAACATCGTCTGATTCAATGTTTAAGTATGCATCCGACTGATCGATTTCTGAAAGTAACATCTCCACATATTTTCATTTTCCCACCAGACTATTCTACAACTACAATACGTGAATCACCTGCTTTACAACGCCTCTACTAACTAACCGATCATTATCCTTCTTTGTCTCATGCAGTACACATATTGAAGGGATCGATGGCTTTATAGTTCTTGCATCTGTGAGTTCATCAGCGATGAGAAGGTTATATTCCCTGTTATGTATCAATTCTGTTGATCGAAGAAATATTTGAACTGCAAATCAGGTCAGAATGTTTGTTTTTCAAATTTGAAACAGGAAACCAATCCAATATCAATAGGTAAGCTTCTGAGCTGTGCATACTCTGTGCATTTACATACAGCGTACTCGCCCTGGAAGTTCTTCCAACACTCGTTTTGAGCCCAACTGGGCTACCGCCCACATAAAAAGCAACTTGTTATAGAAGAACAACGCATCATATGACGAGGTTGAAGACTCCATCAAAGATGACAAGTACGATCTGTTGGACGACACCAGCCTGTGCTCGGAGACTTCAATGCAACGTTGCCTATTGATTACTTAATAACGAACATGGCGAATTTAACAGTACAAGTAAGACTTGAAGAAAAATATCACACAACAAAATTACAGAAATAAATGTAAGTGCACGGTCAAACAGGAAATAAAAATACTGAAATATAGACGACATTTAAGCTTACTGAGTTCAATGAGCAAATGTGTTTAACAAATTACCAAACATAAATTAGTAAGCCACCTCATCTCGATCGATACCGACCTTTTTGTAACATTGCAGCATTTTGATATTTTCTCAAGATTTGTAAGCTAAAAAAAATTGCAGAAAAACAAAACCACACTTGATATACTCTGATAATTGAGCAGTTATAGGAAAGAAATGATATGATAGGAAGAACCTTACAATGCTCTCATCTCGAGTCACAATTGTCACTTTTGCGGTAGTCCTTGAGAAGTAACTTTACTTCAGTGTATAGTAATATATTCCGTAAGTGAGTAATTACATTATCAAATAGTTATTAAGACGCTAAATTTGCGGACGATACACACATCTTATCTAGCGTCACCCATATTATTATTATTATTATTAAATTAAATCGACTCATTAATCTAATTTATCGTACACTCATCTTAATACCGCACACGACGCGCCTGGTACCTATTAATTTTTTTACCATCTAATTAAATAATTATTAACTTGCCAGTTCAGTACAAAACCAATTGCTACTAACTTAATTACCTATAATATTTCAATATTTTAAAATAAAAACTAGGAAATAACTTTTTATCCTCAGTTTTTTTCTCATTGTCCTTTTCCAATTCATTTGAATTTTCATTTTTTTATTTTTACAGAAAATATTTTCTAAGTGACACACAGTGACTGTTCTGAACCGAATCTCTAACCCATCGATTCATCATGCATAATATAGAAAATATGAGTTATTTAATATGTCTGAAGTCATTCAAATTTAATTTGAGAAGTACTTAATTATCTATGGGATCCGACAGAATATAAAGAAACATTCCTCAGACGACTATGGCAAATCGATGAGCTATAGCAATCCGCTTTGACGGATGAGTCTGTTAATCTTGCTTCGTGAAATAGAAAGAAAGGAAGGTTTAGAGGCAAGCTTACAGCTTCCACATTTTGAGAGCGTGAGGGGAATGCAATATAATTATGGGTGGAATTACTGCAGGCGAGACAAAATCTAATTTTTTCGGAATATAATTTAAAAATCCTTTTATATGCTTTCAATAAGCCATTATGTCCTGGGCTCTCATCGCGTAACTTTTCAGACGACTATCGTCCTTTTGATTCACTTCGATGATATCGTCGATGATTTGCTTCATGTAAGACCATCGCTATCGTCTCGTCTATCGTTACAGTTCGAGCGCTCTGAAATAATTACTCTCACGTAAAAATGACATCTGTGCTCTAATTGCTCTCTAATTTCAAATACATTCTCATGTCAGTTTGCGAACAAAACTTATACAAGTGCGACCTATAACTCTAAAAATGTCTCAAGAGTGTAGAACAAGATACGTTTACACAATTTGTTCTCACTTAATAGGAGACGATACTGAAATAGGTATCGCCAAAAATCAGTCTTCGAGACGATAGTTAATGACAGTCCTCAGTGAAGCAGGCAAAACGATATCTCCCAAAGGCTATCACCTACCTTACGCGATTAGACCCCTGCCTCTCCGCCTGCTTTTATTAACTACATCAGAATTTGAAACTACTCGACAAAACGGCAAAGCGTCTACAACAGCATTTTGAACAGATTAAAAATTGTATAGTAAACTAATACTTGTAAAAAAATGAATTTGACGGCAATTCCGAGATATCATAATTGAAAGTTACTTTTCAATTTTGTTTTTATTAGAGAAATAAAACAATCGTCCCCCCGTGACGAAGTAGGTATGTACATCGACTCCGGCGTTGGGTGTTTCCCGACACGACGCACCTTTTTTACAATTGACTGCTTCACATAAAAGACATGGCATTGCCCAGAGAATATAATTATATAGAAAGAGCTTTTTTTCGGCATTCGGAGTCAGTACACATCCACATACGAGTGGCTATTATAGAAGCTAAGTGGAGGTTCACTACAGTGAATCATGTATGTTAATAATTTCAATTAATCATTGCATTGGTGATCTACATTGATATAAATAGAATGACAAACAATTCTGAAGAGCCTTGCGCTTACGATATTTTAATTTATTGATATCCAAATGTATTTCACTGCTTCAACTTCACTCTCCATTGAGATCCACACAATATTGAATACTTACAGCAACCCCAAGCCCTCTATAATACACCAGAATCATCTCAAGTCTATAGGGTGGCGTATATAGGAGTTTTCTAATTTTAATTCAGTTACTCAGGTTTCGCTCCCTAAGTGGCTTGCCTCATCCCCATTCGTCTAATTTCGAAGATTTTCCTTTTTAACAAATCCTTTCAATCTAATTTCTAACAAGCAATTCACTTAACATCAATAAATTTCATCCCGAAGCCCACATCATTAACTGAAATTCACGATTCCGCATTCAAGTGCTTAGCCACGGTGTCACTTTCAAGCACGAGTGAGATTTCCATTACATACACGTATACATACACTCGATTTTTTACCCCTCGAAGTAATTAAATATGTTGTGTATACGCCAGAGTATATAAATGTATTTTTGTGGGAGTTGCTTTTCAGGGTTATCCTTCTGAGAGATAATTGAATTTTTCAAGGTTTCGGGGTATTCATTCAAGGCAAATGGTGTGGGTGGAACACACTCACTCAAGATACTTCTCACGCACGTCTAAGCCAACAAAACGTATCCCTTTTTGAGGGCATGCGAGCTGTCGTTAATGCTATGTGCCTTTACCTCAAGGCAATTACCTTCACGAATATTCGGAGGCAAGTTAAAAATCGGAGCAGGAAGCATGGGCGAGATATCCTTACTATACAGGCATCCGCTTGCGTACGCATGGATGCTCGCCGAGAGAATGCATCATTGAGCTTCGGATAGGAAATGTGAAAAAAGGTAATGATGGTGACATGACATTTAATGAGCCATGAAATTGAGCCTCTATTTGGGTGTGTGTTTGTTAGGAGTACATTGCTGAAAGTGTGCATCGTTTTGATATTTTGTTATTCTCTTTCAGGTTATGAAAAAAATATAATTTTGATATACTTTTGAACGTTGACGAGTTTAAGACTGTTGATTTTTGAGTAAAATTCTTGGATATTTAAGTGGACGCTAAAGTGGCTGTTAAACTTGATGATGGCAATCCAATTGGATTTTAAAACCCACACGTGGTTGAATGCTTTGGGCTATTATTTGCAAGGCGTGCATAAGGATAACGAGAAATGATTTATTAATTTGGCTTTCTTGTACTTTCCTGCACGATACCTTCCAACTCGACCATACCGTGTTCAATATCATTTCTCATTCATTGCAAATGACATAAATGTACTTACACACAAAGTAACAAGGGTTCGCTCTTGTATGAAGTTAAAACAAATTTCAATACAGATTAAAAAAAATCGTTTACACAAACGCTTGTGTAATATACGTGAAACACAAAAGCAAGTTTGGTAAGAAAATGATTTTATAGATTTACATAATAAGACTATGTAATAAAAATAAATAAAATTACTCTTAACTTATTAAGTTTTGTACAGCGTTCATATATTTCTCTTCAACTATGATATTGATTAAATTAACCTTGATTATAGCTGCTCTCATCAGCTTCGAGGCTAAATAATTACGTATTGTATAAAATATAAGGTTGCTTGCATCTAAGTAGATGTCAATTCTATTTAACTTTGAATCATTTCAATCCATTCGACAATATCTTTATCTTGCACTTACTCATCCCTTCTCGTATGAAATTGTGACTATCCAAAAGCGTGATATAAAAAATCTTCAATTCAAACACAAATTACTAACTAATTTTTTCGTAAATCTACCTTTTAACGATTCTCATGTAGATATGCCTAAATTGCGTGTATTATATCTATGGTATATATTTTTTTCATGTACATTTAAAAAAATGGAAATCCCTATGCCGGGTTTCATTGTTCCTGGTACTGGATATTTTTGTATTAATAATGTGTTTTATTTATACTCTGATGATTTTGAAGTTTTGTAATGAAGATTGTTAGATAATATCGATTAAATTTCGTTGGACCGTGTAATGTCTTTTTTAACGCATTTAACAAATGTCGGTAACATCTAGTAAAAGTTATGGGTGAATACAGTCTGGTGGTATAAACAAAATATTGGACCATTGTCCTAAGATTTTCTACTTCTTATGACAAAAAATAGGAATAGGAATAGGTGAATTTTACTTCACCTGAGATGTTGGACATTTTGTTAGCACAGACCGCGTCTTTTTTGCCTCTTGCTGTCGCCTTCTGAGCAGAAATGTTATAACATAGAATAAAAGATTTTTAGTAAATCAGACTCATACAACTATTATGTATAATACTTCAAAATAATACATACTTTCAAGAATAGTTTATATTAATGGAGTGAAAAGGTCTTTTTCGTTTTAAGCTTCCTTTTCTAAGAGCTTATGCGTCAGGTAGAGTATTAGCCATATTGGAGTAATATATTATATTAGACTGATGTTTTAAGCTTTCTTTAGATAGTTATTACTCTGACCATAGTCAGTGCCTCGAAATATGCGGGGCCATGAAAGTTATATTGGTCGTACAGGAAATCAAACCTAGGCAGTGTGGTTCAATTTCGTAGGAGTCGACGCACATACCCACAACGACATGGACTTCCATTCATGAGAGAACAATAGCACGCACAACACTATTGGTTGATAAAGACGTTAGGCCTGGGCCTTAGCGCCATCCACATTATTGTTATTAGATGCTTTAACCTATTTTTTTGTATTTCATGGTCAACTATGTTCATTTGCAAGTCGTGATAGATATCATCATTTAGTATATAACTTTCTGCGTTGTAATCATCCTTAAAATTTTATTTTGCTCTCTCTGGATTATCTCCAGAAATTTAGATACCATATGTCCAATTATGATACTTTTATAAATTAGTAATTTAAAGTAAGTTCATACTTTTGATTGCGGTCAAGGAAGCCAACATAGTTGGGAATTTGAAATCTGGGTACGGTTTTGTTGAATATAGAACTTCCAAGTCAATTTGTTGTCCAGGTGCATTCCCATGCATTTCGAGAAGGGTTGAACAGATACTTAGTTAATGACGATGGTGTGAATTTTGTCCTAACAGTGTAAATAACTTGAATAGTCATATCCTCGGATTGGAGATGATGTCCGGATTTTAAGCGAACTGTGTTCAGTAAATATTGCCGCCATTGTCGTTTCTCTGCTGGGACGATAGAGTTCCTTGAAGCACACCTGCATTTAAAGCGTGTATTTGTGAACATTGGGCAACATACCTGACACTGAATTACCATTCTTCTAGATAGCTGTCAAGTAGCAGAAGATAACTCTTGATAAATGTTGTAATTACTAGATATCCGCAACATTTCGTGTAGCTGCAATATTTCGGGTACCCGTAAATTAAGACGAAATTGATATGCTACTTAAATGAATACAAATGCAATTCGTACTTAATATATGCTAAAAAACATTATAATTCTATTACTTTTGTTTTTTTAGTATTGTGTTCTCATTCTTCGCTATGGTTTAATATCCACCAATAAAGGTGTAAAAAAAGTGGTCGCCGTGGCGTAGTGAGTAAGTGCGTCGACTCCTACGCAGAGGGTGCCAGGTTCGATACCCGAATTTACCACCTTTCCTATTTCACGGCTCCACCTCTTTCGAGTCACTGACAATGCTCAAAGAGTATGCCGGTCTAGAAAAAGATTCTCAAATTCGCCGTTCGGAGTCGGCATTAAATTGTAGGTCCCTTCCACTCGTGAAAGAACAATATCACGCACAACACGAGTGGTTGCTGAGAAGCTAGGCTCAGGTTCACCTCTGTTGCGCCACCCATATTATTATTATTATAATAAAGGTGTAAGTCATCAATTTTTGATAATGACGGGTACATAGTAGTTGATTTTACAGCATCAGCCTCATATGAGCTCAGCCTCCACCACACGACAACAGATAACGGTGATCATTGATCAAATATCCTGGATGTGCGAACATTCAACGGGAGAACCCCGCCAGAGCCAGAGCCTACGAGCAACTGAGTGAGAGACTCTCCCCCGTCATACACCAACGCCAACGAGATGTGGTTGCAATGCCGCTCGGTCATCAAAGACGTATTCGAAACCACCTTAGGCTACCTACCACCTCCGACAAGGAACCCGTGGTATGATGGCGAGTGTGAGCAGAAGAAACATGCAACTGACGAGGCAAACCAAAAAATGCTGAAACGAAAAACCAGGGCAGCACAGGAGCAGTACCGGGCTAGAAGAGGGGAGGAGAAAAAACTCCTACGCAACCTCCCAGCTCAAGGATATCGAAGAGTCTCCCTAGACACAGCACAAAATACGGGCATTCTACAAAAAAACCAAAAGACTTGCCGCTGACTTTAGGAAAGGCAGCCAGGCTCTTCGAAACTGTGAGTGTAACCTGGTTAATGACCCGCAGGGAATAGTGGATGTGTTTAAGCAGCACTTCCAACAGCTGCTTAACGGGCCTGACCAGGAGAGAGTGATAGGAAATCAAGAAATCCCAACTCCTGCAGATGAAGTAGTCCTCCCACCTAGCTTTGAAGAAGTCGGTACAGCCATTAAAAGCCTAAAGAACAACAAAGCCGCAGGCTCAGATGGCTTACCATCAGAGCTCTTCAAGGCCGGTGGCGATGTTCTGTTAAGGATCATACACCAGATCATCTGTAGAATTTGGGAGAACGAAAGCATACCCGACGACTGGATTTTTTTTTTTCAATTTTCAATTTGATTTGCAAAGCCAGAATGGCTTGCCTGCAGATGATTAATCACAATAGCATTTTACAATTATAAATGTTGAAATTCATTAAATTTAACAGTTAAAAATTATGAAACAGTACAATTAACAATTAAAAAGTATATCGAGTTACAGTTAAAAAATTTGGTTTTGAGGTTTACATTTTGATATTTTAGTTTGAAGAATTTAGATAGATTTCTTTTACTTTTTTAATAATTTCTCTTTTCGGTAGGTTGCGAATTTCCCTTGGGAGTTCGTTAAGGATAATCGGAATTACCACGTTAAATGTCCTTCGACCACCAGTACCTCGGAACTTCACATAGGTGCTGCTGCCGTCTTCTAGTGTTCACCACCTGCTGTGTCTGAATCTTGTATGTGCTGTCCTCACCGAAGTTGGCCAGGATTTCCAAATTTTATATTTGGCAGATGTTGAGCATACGTGTTGGTTGATTTCTTTCTTGCTGAACTTCTCTTGTACTTCCTGATTTCAGCACAAGCTTTTGTAGTCTTTTGTGCACATTTTGTAGCGGTTGCAATATATATATAATATCTTAGATGTGATTCCATTAATCCCATGTAGCATTGTCTGAGTACTCTTGGTGTACCGAGTTTGCTTAGGTGGAAAAGGGCGTACGCAGATTATAACAATTTTTTCTTCAATATCTCTATATGGTAGTTCCATTTAAAAATATAGTCAATCATCAGTCCTAGATACTTATACGTTGACATATATTCTATATTTCCGGTGCAGTCAACATCATATTCTGTTATTCCATATGCCCCAGCTCCATATGCCCCATCCACAAAAAAGGCGATCCAACCTCTCGCAACAACTATAGAGGTATATGCCTGCTCAACGTCGCCTACAAGATCCTGTCCAGCGTACTGTGTGAACGTCAAAAGCCGTTTGCACCACACTAATGGGCACGTACCAGTGCGGCTTCCGGCCCGACAAATCAACAATAAACCAAATCTTCACACTGAGGCAAATCCTGGAAAAGACCAGCGAGTTTCAAATCGATACGCACCACCTCTTTATCAATTTTAAAGCCGCCTACGACAGCATTCATCGCAAAGAGTTATTTGGTGCGATGGCCGAATACGGGATCCCGGGAAAACTTATCCGGTTGCGTTGCACTCCGCTCACAAACACGCGATGGACCGAGCAGGTCGACTCAAGGACCTCCGAGCCCTTTTACACCTGCACCGGATTTCGGCAAGGAGATGCGCTGTCGTGTGATTTCTTCAATTATGTACTGGAGAAGATAGTACGGCGGGCAGCCGAGAAGAAGGCACTATCTTCTACAAGTCAGTCCAACTGCTGGGATATACAGACGACTTCGACATCGTCGACCGTTCCCAACGTGCCGTAGTGGAAGCGGCAATTGAAGAAGAGGCGAAGCGAGCTGGTTAAGGTCAATGACGATAAGACTAAGTATACTATCGACCAAAAACCGATCCGTCACAGACAACCTAGGACAAAATATTGCAATGGACATCTACAATTTTGAGGTAGTAAAGGAGTTTGTCTACTTTTCGGCAAACATAAGCTCCACAAACGACATCACTGTGACGATCCGACGTAGAATCGTCTTTGGCCACGGGTTTGTCAAAACAACTGGCGTCAAAAACTCCTGACTCGAAAGACTAAGATCATGCTCTACAAAACCTTTATTTTGCCAGTCCGAAAACTGGAGCCGAAGGCTGGACGATAAGCAAAACTGCGGAGCTGATACTTGGTATCTTCGAAATAAAAATTCTATTTCGGATATATGGTCCCATCTGCGAGGAAGCGAATGGAGGAGAAGACACAACTGCGAACTCTACGAGCTGTACCAGGATGTGGATGTAGTCCGGAAGGCAAAGTCGACTGCACTAGCTCGGCCACATCGAGCGCATGGACAACAATGCACCAGCTAAGAGGGTCTTCGAATAGGAGCCTCCTGATTCGAGAAGGAGAGGAAGACCGAATCTCCGGTATAAAGACCAAGTAATCGCGGACACAAGACAGCTTGGTCTTGATGACTGGAAGCAGCGTGCCAAGGACCGTCAGGAATGGAAGGCAGCTATTGCTCAGGCTCGTAACCTGCATGGGTCGTCAGCCTGATAAGTAAGTAAGTACATAGTAGTTGACAATGCCAGGTACTCAAACTCGGGTATTAACCGCATAGCATGGGTACCCAGATACTCGGGTAATTGCAGCACTATTAATTACTACCTTGAGATCTATTTGAGAGTAAGAAAATTCGATTCATTAAGAAACTTTCAGTTCTACACCGCACTGGTCTCTTCTTTCAGAAAAAACTGTTAACTTACTTATCGAAAAACCACAACTAAATTGACCTGACTCAATTTACACTAATACACCGACCTTTTCCATTTTTTGTTGTTCACACATTAATTTTATCAATAAAAAATTAGAAACATTCTATATACCATAAAAAGAGATGGAGGCCAGCATAGAAGCAATGCAATTCGAATAATTGGAAGATGTCCAGCTGATGGTAAAATTTATTTGGCTTGTAGAATATTTAACCATTTTGCTTCAGTATGTAAAAATAAACGACAACACGTTAGTAGTAGAAATCCAGTTATCAGCAGTGTATGTGAGTGTACTGCATTTTGGTCCAAACTCAAAAAAGAGTTGGAATGTAACACCAAAAATAAACATGTTCATTGAATTTAAACTGGAAAGTGGGGTAGAGGTTGACATAGTAATACATAATTTAGTGAAAAGGTCAAACTGTCATCAACATCACATGTCTGTCAAAAGGTTCTATTGTACTTCTTACCGTATAAAAGAATAGAATTTTATATGTTCAATTTTTACTCTTTACTTCTTTTGCTTATAAGCCAATTTTAGGTCTAACAACATGCATAGACTTCGAGTTGATAAAAAGTGTGTTCGAAGGAAGGCATGCAAGTGGCACATTTATGAAGGGTTATATCACTTTCCTAAAACGTGAAACCAGGTAGTGAAACCAGACGTGGTTCCTTTAGGTAACCCCCACGACACATTTCGTTGCACATGCATGCTAAGATTAGGGGTACGTTAGATCAGATGGAAGGAAGAGGGAAAAGAGAGGAGCCTTTTGAATAGACCCACCAAATGGTCGTCGTGCAAAAATCAGATGTGTCGTTGCGTTTATGCTTAGGTCCTGTTGATCTAAACAATTATTTAAAAGGTGAGTATTTTCTTATAACCACATTGGAAGATTTGTGCTAAGTAATGAATAGCATTAAATAATTTAACGGTTTTTGATTTTCAAATATATTTTGATTACATGGAAATAAATCTTTGCCCATCATTCAAGGACTTCACGGTACGCGGCATTCTTTTTACAACCTATGAACCATTAATTAGAAATATTTTGAAAAAATAATGTGTTCTTTGAACTATCTGCCTATTTTATACCTAGTTTTGCTAAATTAAATGGACCACTTCGAATAGAACAAAAAGTAACTATTCAAACGGGCTATAAGCCCTTCGAGTCTATTAGTCAAAAAGACATCAATCAAGTACATTCCCATAGATTGCAAAGGGTAGAGTTGAAACTTGTTACGTATAATCCTGACGTCAAATACTAACCCGGGAAATTTAAACACATTGCTGATTAACCGTCGAGAAATTCGACACCGGATATGACTATTGATACAGAGACAGATACAGAGACACCACTCAAGGACCTTGTTCATAATTGTATGATAATGATCGAGCAGCTTGCGAATATAAGACTTGTTACCTTCAGCGTGTCTGAAATCCAAATGGACGAGAGTATATTTTGACAAGCATGATCTACAATAGCAAAGGGTGCATGGAGAGAATATTGAAAAAAGGAAGTTAAGTAGCCCTTCCAGCAGCTGACCTCCTCGTGGTGGGCAATAGGTTTGGAGGATGTGCATTTATTTTAACCCCAAACCTGGCTAACTAAGCGCAACCCCCCATGATCACGGAAAGAAGACTATTGGCCTCGGATATTGCCTATCCTGGTGTGTCAGAGCACCATTTGGATTGTGCCGGTCGGGCCCGAAGGAACTACGAGCAACCCGTCAAAAGCCCCCACCACCGTAATGCCCTCGTGAGCCATTACGGTGTTGGGGTGTGGGGGGGGGGGGCATGTACACAACAGTGCGTGCGGGGATCAAACGGCAACGGACACCGTCATCGACTTAGGATAGGCACAAGCAACGTCTCATGGGTCACAGGAAAGGATTTCGAGTTAGTTGAGGAAGCTATGATATCGTTTGGATATCGTGGGTATATATTCGACGAAGCAAAGGGGATCTAGAACTGTGGACTTTTCGAACGGGTGGAAACTTTTCCTGTTGGAAGTTGGACCTCAAATCTCTGCACAGGCGGGACTAGGGATACTCAAAAATCCCCGGCTAGCGGGGAGAGTCGAGATCTTAAAGCTCGGGCTTGAAAGGTCAACTTTAGCTCTGGTGCAGGTATATGCACCTAATCTGGAGTCAGAGTACGCGGCTTTCCTGGATGAAGTTGATGCTGCACTTGATACGGTACCGGAGATGGATTTCTATATCCTGATGGGTGACTACAATGCTAATGTGGGTGTTGATGTAACGACATGGGGAAGTGTGATTGGGAAGAACGGTGATCCTCACCAGAACGCGAACAGAGAGAAGCTATTGGAAATTTGCTGTGCAAATGGCATGAACTGTCAACTGACCATCACCTGGCGTTGTGTACTGTGTACCTCATTGATAAAGTATTTCTTCTGCCAAGCCGGAAACCAAGAGTGGTGACACGTATACGGTTGGAGAAACTACAGAACAGTGAGTTGCAGCTAAATTTTGCTCGACACATATCTGAAAGGTTTGAGCGAATTCAGAAGAAGATGGCGACTGTTTTCAACAGCTGTCATTGCTTCTGCACGAGATGTTTGTGAAGTGATACGACTTCGCGTGGCGGCTGGAGGTGCGAAAAGAACTGCGTGGCTTAAAGCACCCAGAGTTCAAGAAGCCATCAGAATGGAGAAGAAGACCTACAGAGACTGGATTCTCTTGAGGGCTCTGCTTGTCGTGACCGGTACATTGAGGCGCGAAGAACTTACAAATTGACTGTGCGAACAGCTGAAGACCAGTCTTGGAAGGAGTTCGGTGAGAAGTTGGAAAGCGACCATAGATCTGCGAAAAAGGTGTTCTGGCAAACCATTCGCCGACTCAGAGGAAGGAAATTCAACATCATCGAAGGAGTCAAATCCAAAGATGGTGTGGTGCTTTCCAATGAGGACGACATCTTGCGCAGATGGATCGAGCACTTTTCGGAGCTACTCAATCCCGAACAAGGCACTGAGGATAACAGACCCGAAGTCTTAAGTGGGGTGGAGAACAGTCCAACGGTTGAGGAAGTCATTTTGGGGATAGAATCGCTAAAAGTTGGTAAATCCGCCGGTGTGGATGAAATCCGGCCAGAAATGCTTAAGGCAATGGGTAAAGAAGGAGTTTTATGGCTCTCTCGTGTAATTAAGGTGGTCTGGGAACGCGGGAAGACACCTGACGATTGGCAAACTGGGGTGATTGTCCCTCTTTTTAAAAAGGCGGACCAAAGAAATTGCTCCGCTATAGGGGCCTTAATTCTGCCCGGGAAAGTCTACGCTAAGGTTATGGGAAGCGCGTTCTAGAGCTGTGGTCGAGCGAGGGGGATGAACAGTGCAGCTTTCGTCCCGGCAGAAGTACAACCGATCAGCTTTTTACTCTAAGAATGGTACTTGAGGTGGCTTGGGTGTATGCCAAACCTATCTACAGCTGTTTTGTAGATTTGGAAAAGGCATATGACCGAGTTCCTTGAGCTAAACTCTGGAGTGTTCTGCTGGAGTATAGGATTAAGGGTCCTCTGTTGTGGGCCATTCAATCTCTATACACAAGCTGTAATAGGTGTATTCAGATTAAAGGTGCTAAATCAACACCTTTCACCGTGGGCGTTGGACTTTACCAAGGGTATGTCTTGTCATCTGTTCTTTTCATTGTTTATATAAATTAGATGTTGCAGCGCAGCCGAGGCGAGGAATGTTTCACATTGGGAGAGATGAAGGTAAGTCACCTTCTTTTTACGGATAACTTAGTTATCCTCACATCTTCCCAGACGGAACTCCAGCGCGCACTCGATAGGTTTGTGGCCGTATGTGCTAATTCTGGGAGAAGGTTAACGTGGACAAATCAGAGGTTATGGTAATTTCCAGAAGGCCTGTTAAATGCACTCTACACGTTAGTGGAGTCCCATTGAAGTAGGTGGAGTAGTTTAAATATCTCGGAGTCTTCTTCGCGAGTGATGGGAGGAGTAATACCGAACATTCCTGGAGGATTGGTTAAGCTGGGTCAGTTTTGACACAGCTTGGTATATCTGTAATCAGGAAGGCCGAGCTTATCGTAAAAGTCAAGTTAGCAGTTTTCAACTCAGTATTTGTTCCAACTCTCAGCTATGGTCATGAAATTTGGGTAATGACCGAAAGAATAATATCGCGACAAGCCGATGAGATTTTTCGTGCTGTTGTGGGAATAACTCGTCGGGATAGCGTGAGAAACACGATAGTGAGCAAGGAACTCGACGTTGAGAACCTGCTTCTCCGAACGGAAAGAGCTATCCTTCGTTGGTTTGAGCACGAATGTTCCTACCATCACGACTTCCGAGGCGACCACTTGGCAGTCACAGGATAAGATCGTTGGACCAAGTCCCTAAGCTCGCTTGATTACGCTTGGGTATAACCCTTGATGAGTTAGAGTCGATGGCGGAGGTTCGAGTTGCCTAAAGATCTCTCGTGCGTGGTTTGCCCCTGCGACCCCATTAGTGGATCATGCGTGTCAGAAGATGATGGTGATGAGTAAGTTAAGTAACATATATGCCACCACATCTTCAGCAAGACACTATGTCTATGTGATGACACTATGTCAACTATCTGTTATCTAGTAGTTTGCTTTTAAAGATTTATTCGCGTGTTGCAGGTAGACCTTCAGTAAAATCACCTACCATAACCATTAGGTTGGTTTATTATTATTGCGCCAAATCGAGTAGTCTCGTACGTTGGAGCCAGCGTACTAAACGTCTCATGTTCAAAGTTTGGAGGATGGCATTGTTACAATGACCATGAAGTCTAATACTTAGCTTTCAAGCGGAGTTTATTATTTCTTCGTCGACGGTAGTTATCCCTAGGTCACGTTGTATATCACAATTCCTGAGTTACCAGGGAGCTTTCACTTAAACATGAAACAACACCTGCCAACGTGTCAGAAAATCGGGGGGCAATCTTAAAGGGAAGATCAACGATGTATCTACCAAGCGAATATCGACTATGAGTTTTTAGAAAATTATCTTCTATTATTTGATCTTCCGCGAAGTCTATTGATTTGGGATTCACTTCCTCGACGGTCCAAAATGATTGCAAATGCGCGTCAATAACTAAAGCCACGTGGTGTGATACGATATTAGGTTCATTGCTCGATACTAGCTTACCAGCCAGATCCAAACCAAGAATAGTTTCCTGTGCTATAAACGACCCCTGCTGCTTCGGGCAACTCTGCCCCGTAATATCTCCTAAACTTTATCCGCTCATAGCAATATGTCTACAGCATTAGACTGATAGAACAGAGGGTCCGGCACAGTTAATTGTTGCAGATGATCCCAATCCTCAACGGTGAACGACTTAGTAGGTAAACTGGAAGTAACGCTTGATAAAATATAAGTATCGACCGCTGTACTGAATCATTGCGCGAACCAATTACCAATGAAACGAGGCCTCCCGAATTGCCGTCACTGGTGCTTCCAATACCGGATATCGGTAAATGGGCATTTCGCCGCTTGAGTCCAAGTCGTTGAACGCAGGACTCGGTAACGAAAGAGACTTGCGATCCTGAGTCTAACAACATTCGAACCTGCTGCAACTTGCCGTTGACATCCAAAACCTTTCCAATGGCGGTTGGTAATAAATTCTGGTGAAAGCGATAAAATTGAAAATAGTTGTTGACGATATGTTGTACCGAATGCGAAGTATGCTCATTTGTTGGAGGCGTAGTGGAAGCGACCGAGGAACTTCGAGGAACAAACTCCCGAATTATATCCGAATTAGGTAAATTAGTGGTAAACAGTCATATTAGCCGAACGATTAGTGGTTAAGTAAATTATGGTGACTTGTGTTGTAAGACCTACAGCGGAACTTTGATGAACAACTGGCATCCAACATGCTCTTAACATTTTTAGACCGAGGTTTCTTAGCTTCTGAAACGTTGACCTTGCAGCTCTCCAAAGCCTCATACCTATTCTCGAAGAAGTCTAGAAACTTTCTATGTGTAAAAACATTCTTCTGACCACGCCTGGTGAGTTTCTGAGTAAATGTAAATCAGAAGCGTCTGATATTTTTCGTAGAAGAGAAACGTTCGACGTTTAGGTAGATGACAATTCCATGAACGCCTTTATTTAGCTATTGATCACGTGTCGCGGTGTATCGTAGCGCCGTTCTAACTTAGCCTATGCCTCCTCGTATGTAGAGTCACAAACGAGAAGTGTTTCATTGCGCAGAAATGATTTTAAAAAATTAAGTTTTTGTATAGGCGTTAGATTTTCGAACATATCGCGATATGCCGGCTACTCTCGATAGTTTCCAGGCTTCTAGGAGAAGAATTAGATTTATTTAATGAGCCAATTAAAAGTTTTTGTTGATCAGCTAAATGAGAAAGAGCATCCAAGTTCCTTTCAATCTTCTTACGTGTTCTTATCGCAGATACTAGAATGGATTTTACCATGAGGAATTTCGATTCAAACTCTTCATACTCGGGAAAGAACCTGACTCAGACATATTATATGTATAGGTTTTGATCCACGTTGAAATAAAGAGAAATCACTTAATTTGTTTGGTACAGCACAAGTGCAAAGTACTTCGTGGAGTTAGAGCACGAGTTAATTTCGAATGTTTGTTTTTTCCCAAAGTTGATAAATAACAAGAATATTACAATAAATTGAAACAATAGAATATCCAAATCCTACGAAACAGAAGAATAGCGAAGAATCCGGCTCGAATTTGAACCAGAAATTATATATGAAAACTTATGACCTTCAGCGTGTCTCAAATCCAAATGGACGAGAGTATATTTCGACAAACATTATCTACAATAGCAAAGAGAACATGGCGGTACATCAATGAGAGAATACTGACAAAAACTGATTGGTATAAACTGTACTGCAAATTATGTAATGTTATCGAAAATAGAACGAATAGAATACCAAATTTAAATTCAAATTTAACATTTTAAATTATATAAACGAATAAGTTAAGTAACATAAATTTGTATGATAATTGAAGAAAGGCATTTCTAAGGCAATATTAATATGTAATATTTATATATATTCGAAAAGATTCGAAAAAAGAATTATTTCGAGATGAGACTAGTTACGTCGAAATACTACAAGCTCTAATTAAAGTGTACACATGGGCATTAACAAATGATAAACTTGATAATAATTCAATATCATTTTGGCATTTTAAAGCTACTTTGAGGATTATTTAGTGTTCTGTGATGATCGCAGTTTCGTACCTAAGACTTGATGAGATGTCGGTGTTGTTGCATGAATCTCATATGGATATGACCAGACAAGTTGAGAGAGTAAAACAATTACTGTATTGCCCCCAAAGGTAACCTATATCATACAATGTAAAATATGTGAAATAAATAGATCCCGAAACACCAAATAACACCTCGTCCTGTATCTGCATTGACATTCGAAAAAATCGGCATTGATATATTAGAAACGGAGATAGATCATATCTCGTAGCTATAGACTATTACTCCAAATGGATTGAGTTCCAAATCATGGCAATACTACAGTTATCGTGGTGAGAGCACTCACAGATATATTTTTAGTTCATGGAATCCCTAAAATAATAGTTGCTGACAATCAACCAACATTTTGAACATTCTGCTTCGTTGCCAAATGACATTTAGAAATGTTCGAATTTTTATCAACATCTTAGTGACCTGTTCTGGGTTCGTAAAACCGACTTATCGACCAGATGCCTGTTTTGTTTCAACTGACAGGTTCTCTTTATAATTCTAACAGTTATTTTATAATTCTAGTCATTTGCGATTTTTATATAATTCCACCCTGGACTCTGAAGTTATATTAGTGGTAGTCAGTCGTGGTCCGCAGAAAAATGAAACACATCAATCGATTATTATAATAGTTTACTGACCTGAGTTCAAACATCGAGTGCAATGGTGTGCAATATCGTGTTTGGGTTCATGGGATTGTCGCTTGGCTTCACTTTACCACTATTGATCCAATGCACAGCAACATCACACGATTGCCTATGGTTGGCAACGTGGTTACATAATCGCAAGCACATGGCTTCGGATTGGCTTGGCTGCTGCTGTTACCAAAATTTGTGCAGCCTACATATTTGTAAGCATGTGACTCTGGGTGTGCTAAATGACACTTAATATTATTTTTTCTTACATCCACTTCAGTTTCCATGTTGATAATGTTAATAATTAAACAGAAATGACAAAATATAAGAAATATACATAGAGGCATTTCCAGAAAAAATGTTATTTGATTTATTTTTCTGTAATTCTTGAGGAGTAAATTCGAAATGAAATTTTTTCGTTGTAATAGCGCCACTTCAGACTTCTCCTCGCATTGGTACTGTACACTTTACGCAATTCAATGAATTCACCCCAAATCAAAGCATTTGTCGCCCTCACACGTGTATGCAAATGCACAGGGCCCCAAGCTCTTATGGACGCATTCTGAGGGCTAAATATAAAAATATATCTACTACTTCCGAGATGCCTTGCTTTATTTTTTTTCGATTTAGCGTTATTCTCTGAAGTATTACCGTTATTGCCGACCTATCGGAGTCTTGCACTGGACGCTTCACCTTTCCTTAGCTATTTATGAATACTAGTACCGACTTCAGTAAACCTCGGTCTCTTGCCACGACGCACGGCCTTCACTTAACTGTGGGCTAAGACTTCGTGGCCCATTGCATTAAGGGCTGTTTTTGGACTGTGCGTTGTGGACGCGTTGCACTTTCTGATTTTGCTGGAAGGAGTTTCCTTGGGGTCGCCACAATTATTCGGTCTTTAATCTGCCTCATTGACGTCAATGAATAGCCTAGAGCCCATCGTTGTGACGGCACTCTTTCCTGATTTTTGCTCTATTTAGCTCATCGTTCGCTATGACCTCTTTTGTCCCTGCTGCGGAGCTCCTCTTCCTCTCAGTGATGGACGAGCGCATTCCTCCTCCAGCTCCAAAGAAATCTATTCCTCTGTTGCTATAGCCATCAGAGCTTCGCCGTTTGCCTTCGTACCAAGATCGTCCACTAGAATAGAGTCAGATATTGGCTGCGAGGTTATGGTATTTGTTTTTGCTACCTTGCTAAACCGAGGTTTTTCTGTTTTGAGTATATAGTATGCTGTGTTTTTCGTCTATTGCGATGGCGAAAATTGTATTAATTGAGTTTATTCTTTTTTTTTTAGTGATTTTGATCTCACGAGTATGGAAGAGATAGCTCGCGCAGAGCCGCAATATACTCCGGTAAGGCTATAATGCAGCAGACCTGCGCCAGCGCATCTGAGGGAGCTCGTTAGTGGAAATCTTTTCCCCCAATGGATCTTGAAATTTTGTTTGCCACTGTATATCTGTTCGGCAGTGTTCGGTCGAGTGATGTCTGATGCCTAGGAATAACATAGGCTTGTGTCAGGATAGGGTCAAGACTTTTTTGGAAAATTTTTTAAACATTTTTACACATAATTGGAAGGAGACTGATTGGGCTATACGACGTATAGTTTGTGACGTCTGGCTTAGGCATTGCGACAACTTCTACACGACTACACATAAAATGTTATTGAATACGTTTAGGTATAAAAAAGCTTCTTTAGTATTCTACAATTTATGAGATCATAACCGAGTGCATTTTTGTTACCTGTTGAGTTAATGTAATTACGATTTATTTTGGTAGTGTTTCTGCTAGCTAGTCTTAATATAGCTGGAGTTGAAGATTGCTCAGCCATTTACACCGTCGCTATTACTGAAAGTGGTTTCGAAATACTCAGAACTGTCGAAATTATCTTTAGCCTGGCTCCCTAATTTTGGGGTTTGTTTTTTAATTCGTAGCCTTCTATAGAAAATAATTGGTTTCGGAAATCGGGATCAGGTTTTTTAAGAATTTATGAAGTTTTTTTTTTTTTTCTTGGACCATTTGTTGTCTATTTTAAGTTCGTTTTTTAGCCTGTGTAGTTTACTTTTACCATTTGGTGCTAGAGTCCTTTTTTTCAATTTCTTCTTAATGAGTATAAGGTTGTCAATAGAATGCGTCAAAAAAGAATTTCAATTCTTCTGTGCGAATGTATTGAAGATAGTTGTCCCAATCAGTTTTAGAATTATAGAGCGAGCCTCTTGCAACAACTATGGAGGTATATCCCTGATCAACGTCGCCTACAAGATCCTGTCCAGCGTACTGTGTGAACGTCTAAAGCCGTTTTGCACCGAAGTAATCGGCAAGTACCAGTGCGGCTTCCGGCCCGAGATATCGAATATAAACTTAATGTTCACATTAAGTCAGATTCTGGAGAAGACTATCAAGTTTCAGATTGAGACATACCACCTCTTCACCGATTTTAAAGCAACATGTGACAGCATTCATCGCAAGAAATTATTCGAAGGGATGGCCGAATGCTGGATCCAGGGAGAAATTATCAGGTTATATCAGGTCGCACCACGCTAACAAATATGCGATAGACCTTACAGATCGGCTCAGGGACTTCCGAGCCGCTTGAAACCTGCACCGGATTTCGGCAAGGAGATGCGCTGTCGTGTGATTTCTTCAATCTGGTATTGGAGAAGATAGTGCGGAGAGTTGCTGTAAATACGGAAGATAGTCCGTAATAATAAAAGAAGATATTCTACAAGTCAGTCCAGTTCGGTTTGTTGAAACAACTCAAAACTCAAAACCCTTTTGTTGTATATGTGAATTACTTTATATCAAAGTTGTATATTCGTGTAGGTGTTTGAGTTATACAGTACAAACTCGATTTACGCAACCCTCGATTTTCGCAATAGTTAAATACTAAATTACTTTAGAAAAGTTTCTACGTGTACGTAGGTATCAATTCTAACTTTTGGTTTTCTGATTTTGTAAAACTGTGTTCAACAATAATGATTTGCTTTCGTATCAAAAATGTGTTTTTTTTTTATAACATTGCTATTTACTCTGTACAAACATACCCGTTTTGACTATTATTCCTTATTCAAAAATATGACCCAGTAAATATAACAACCTCGCAATTGCGTTAATTTCTTTTAATTGCATAAATCGATTTTGTACTCTATTTTTTTTTTTATTGGTGTCTCTTTGTTGCTCATTTCGTTTGTTCGGGCCTTCGAGTTTGGTGAAATCGGTGTTTTAATTGCTTGTCCTATTTGTCTTGTATTGGTTGTAGTACAAGTTGATATAGCAAATGTTTTAACAACGCTAGTGGAATTTATTGTCGTTGCCGACATCGTTATTTTCGACCGGAAAAACATCATGCAAATCGAATTAACGATTCCCATTTTTTATTGACTGATTTTACGTACAAATGTTCATAATTCTTAAAATTAAGGAATCCCCATTTTACAAAAAACAAAAAAATTAAAAACGGTAGTAGACTCCCCCTTACCATAGGATACCATCAAATTTGTTCGAATTAGAGAGAGTTTGACTAAGGGAGAGGTTTTTGTTTGGAAAAGTAAAAGTTCGAGTCAGAGAGAGTTTCGACTTATGCTTTTTTTTGGTATCCTTCTCCACAAGAGAAGAGATACGGTGTTGATTGCATGCTTTTAAAATGCTGCTGTGTTTTGGTTTTATTTGTGCGTATAACTAATTTTGTGACTTGTTTGTATAACATTCTGCGCCAATTGTATCATTTTTCAGGAGTTATTTGTTACGTGTTACCCCGTTGCTTTTTTAACCAATTACTGTGAACATGGGCACTGTTTACTAAAATCAGTTTATCAGTTTAATCAATCAGTTTTCAATTCTGAGGAAAAAAGCCTTATCAGAAGACGTAACAAGGTAGTCAGTATCTAACTAGAACATCGAAAAAATCAGGTAAGACCGATAGAAGGGAACACACTTAGAGGCGAATAAGAGCAATCAGTGAGATAAAATGTCTAAGATTCCTTATCAGAATGCAAGGTGTAAACCATTTTCTCAAAGTTTGCCAGGAGAGTACAGACTAGAACATGCAAAAAGTGATTATACGCAGACAAAAGGATTCATATATTCATATATCTGCATAAACAACGATTCGGATGACGGCTCAATTTCAAATGTGTACTCATTCAATTTCAACTTTAAAAAAAATAAATTATCATTAAAAAATACTTTATATTTATTTGTACCACGTACCCTGGCATATGTAATAACATGCTCAATACACGGTGCAGGTTGTAACAGCAGAACTTTTTCTGATCAAAATTGTACCCTCAGAAATGTTGAGCATATTCCGCTGATCTTTTTTGATAAACTTGAAACATGCGTATTAATTGAAAAAAGTTTTGGCTTAATTATCTCCAAAATTTTAGGAGCAGCATAGATTTGTGTTTGCTTATGCCCCACTCTCCCCTATTTATTATGATAGTATTCTTGCCTAGAGCAAGATTAATATACACATTAATAAATAAATGCACATAAATTGTCTTATTGATATTCAAGGATATGCGTCTTACGGATCAACATATTTCTTCCTTTCTTCCAAAGAACGCTCATTATTTATGCGCCCTAAAATTTGCGGATATTATTCTCCCTCTCCTCTAAAATATTTACTTTTGAAATTCACAAATCATCACAAGATCTCGTTTCTGAACACCCTCCCGTCAATTTAGAAAAAAACAGAACAGATGCGACACATTAATATATTTTACAGATGGCGACAAAGAATGTTTTTTTTTTTTCTTGAAAATAAAGATGAGTTGATAAAAATCATATAAACTCACAGAGCAGTCTGTCAGCCCTTTTCTTTGGATTTATATGGGGGTTGAAGAGACCGTGAAGAAAGAAAATTGTACATATAAAGAAACACAATACGCTCATGTGTGGAGATTTATTCCTATGGGGTGAGGAATGTGCCGTCGATAATGTTGATATCGCATTTTGTGTGGTCTTTAATGAAAGCATCTCATTTTATGTTTCATTTCTATGTTTTGAGTACTTTTTGAAACATCATTTATGTTTTTTATCATTTGACATTCGACAACATCAAGTTAATTACTATGTATGCTGCATGAATAGTCATGAAAAAGTTTCCTTTACTCTTTTTTTCTTTGTTCTTTTGTTTACTTCCGTATTCACCGAAGCATAATCGATTTTACAATGGGATAACTAATTAACTAAGTATTCTGTATCATAATTTTGTATTTTACAAATATTATGTACTTCCGGACTTCATTTCATCTGGAAATATATTTACATACATTCAGATGTAAGTGCATAAGTTGAGCATACATGAAATGGATTATGGTCTCTGTTTATTAATGTACACCATAGTGTATGACTACATATTTTGGTCAATTTTGTGAAATTTTTAATCGGTTCAATGCATCGAAATGCTATGAATGCGTGCGAATGATTGCTGGGTTCACTATGAACCCTATTCTCTTTAGGGGACACTCCACCCCTTCAATTCACGATTTCAGATTTTGACGATTTTCAATCTGCTGGTAAATGAACATTTACACTTTTTTGAAGAAGAAAAAAATTTACATAATTTGTTGTTGTTTTTTGTGATCAAGCAAAAGCCCTTCTATTCGGCGGCGCATTTGATTCTGCTCACTGGAACATTAAACCAAAAATTTCAACGGGATTAGAAAGAGTACAAGTTAAGAACAGCGCATCATTACACAAAATTCCATTCCCACAGTCCCAGAAACAGAACACCTTGCACGCGCAACAACGCTCCACAGCAGCCAACATGCTCGGCACCTGACACCTCTGGAATGCACCGCGACGAACTTACCTGCAGCGGAAACGCTGACGATGCGTCTGACCGGACGGCTATGAGTAGCAATAGTTTAGATTTATTATTGTTGTTAGAATTAAGTTCAGTTTCTTTTAATCTGTCAATAAAGGAGGTTCTCCTCCCGGAAAATGATTTTTTTTAATAATTATTAAAGGAAATTCTTAACTTACATATTTGGCTCTGGTATGAACTAGGATTATTATCATCAACATTGGTTTTTGGAAAATCGCATTTTTTCAGCCTCAAATAAAGTTAAAGAGTAAAGAAGATCTTCACCGATTTGATTTATCCTAGTTTGGAATTTGGAACTGATTGGACTAATACTTTTTGAGTAACCTCATGCGCGAGTCGCAAAAGCATTCTTTAGAAAAAAACGCGTTTAAAGTTTTGAGAAGCAAATTCGTAGGTATAAAACCTACACTTCCACCATGAATTGACTATATATTCAAGAGCTTTTTTCAAAAAATTTGCACTTGCAATTTGAAAGAAACATTCTCGAATAGTTATAGTTTCAAATTAAACCGAGAATGGGGGAGGGGTCCTCTTTATTAGAAATGTAGTAATGATGTGAGTTAAAATTCAAAATAATGTCTCGGACCTTGCTTCTAAAGAAACCAATTGTGTCTGCTACTGTCCTATCGCAAGGAGATGGGAGTAACAGTCTTTATGCCAAGGAATATGACAGGAATGATCTTTGACCATTTCCAGTGACACGAAATGAGTGGAAATCTACGATTGCGATTTAGTTGCAACTTTTTTACAATCGGTGCGTGTACCAAATCTTTAATTATATTAAATAAAAATCAAAATAACAATAAAATAAATACAATTCAACAAAACAAAAATTAACGTTTTAAACCTTATAACTATGATTTTTAAAATGTTAATGTTTTCTAATGTAGCTGGCCGCTCTGTGTGGTTAGTTAAGGCTACATTTGCAATTTATATATCTTTCGCTGAAGGTGGGAGTTTTCGAGACCCCGAAAATGTACGAAGCCACCAAAAATAACATAGCATTATCCACTTCGAATCAAATTGCACTTACTTTTGAATAAATAATTTTAAAATATTTTTTGTGCAACATTCCGAATAGGAATAATTTGATCATTCGAGCAGAAAGTTGAGTTTGGTGTGCCCGTTACTTTCGTTCAATATCGGACTGACAAATACTTCTCCCGAACTATCCAGGGCAATGCTGAGATTAGTAAAAACAAAAAGATTGTATTAAAATAGTCTGTATGAAATTTGAAGAGGATCAACATGAAAAATGTTTTTATTTTTTGTTTATAAAAATATATGTATAGTTATATACATTGTTAGCCAAGGCGAGGAATGTTTCACATTAAGAGTGTTAAGGCTAAGTCATTGCCTTTCTGCATATGACTTAGTTATTCTCACATTCTCCTTGACGGAACTTCAGCAATTTACTCTACATGTTAGTGGAGTCCCTTAGAAGCAGGTGAAGAAGTTTATTTATCGTCGGGACTTTTTCACGAGTGATAGGAGGAGGAACATTGTGCTTTCCTGTATGATTGATCAAGCAGAGTCAAAACGTGCCGTATGAGAAAAAAACTTGTGACAGCCTGTAAAAACACGGGACTGTCCTGGGAAAACCGGGATGTTTGGTCACCGTAATTATACATCATAATCATCATATGCTTGTGAGTTCTGACCCAAATGATCCACTAAAGAAGCACGCACGGGAAATTATATATTGTGTTACCAATTTCGGAAGAAAATGTTCAGAAGGTCGAGTAACCTTCTATTGTTTAACGAAATACACGCTTTTATGTTCGTTTCGAAACTTATTTATTTTAATTCTGTGTTTTTTCCCTTTTTTGTAGACATTATTAACTGTTCGTTGGCAAGCCCCGCTAACCTACTGTGTAGGATAATATTAGTAAATGTTTGAATTTCATACAAGAGATTGAGTTAGTTCTGTAATACAGAACGTCGTAGAGCCATAAACAGCGAAAAATTTGTAGTTAGAGTAGTGGTTTTATAGAGATTGCGTACACTGTACACTATGATCATCATAAAATTCAGAATGATCGACTGAAAAGAGTGATAATTGGTACGAATTTTCAAATTTCCATGTTGGCGACCGTCGTTGGAAACTTGTCAACCAAGATAGGCAGGTCGCACTTGTGGACAACTTGTAAGGATGTACGTTTTTTGATGTAAATAAAAACAATTTATGTTGAGTGGACAAAATTTATTTTCTTTACTGTATATGTATTTATTTAATATCTACCATAAAATTAAAAATGTAACGTAGCTTAGTAGCATCAATGGGCCTTAAGCTTAACTTTACTATCTAACGCTTCGCCCATTAAAGCCAAAACTAAACTTAAAATTCTGTATCCTGTATTATATCATATAGTTGCAAGTGCCGAGATACAAGTTCGTTATTGGACAGATACTCCCAGCAATCGCTGTGCAACATATATGTATTTTTCTTATGGTTTGCGCTAATGGATGTGGAATCTTCTTCAAGATACTGGTAACCCGTGTTACCAGCATGAACGATTCACGGGATATTATTCTCCTTTTTTCTCATGCCTACGTCCTAAACCACACCTCTGAACACTTCTACCACTCTCCCCGCGGAAGTGCCGTTAGGTATTACTTTGCGGTGCTGGTTAGCATATCACGCTATGTGATCTATATTTGCCAACTCGGCCTTTCTTTCTCTATCCAGCCTTCTTAGCTCGATCTGCACCCTTGTAATAAAACAGAACAGGTCACCAGCTATTTGTCAGCTGACTCCGTCATATGGCTAACTAGGAGCTCGGGGGTTGGTAGACTTCCTCTCGCCACGGCAAAGCGTCTGCAATGGAATATTGCGTGGTCTGCGTCTTCATCATCGCGCGCGCATTCTGGACAAGTGGGTGAGCTGTCGTGACCGAATCTGTAGAGGTATTTTCGTTAACCCCCATGGCGCGACAAGAACTGCGTGAGGTGGTAGTTGCAGTTCCCGTGAGCTCTCGTTGTCCAGGCTTCTATTCTGGGTTTCAATTTATGGTTGCATCTGCCTTTGGTTGTGGTGCCCCACCTGGCTTGCCACAGTGCCATTGATGTTGCCCTTTCTTCATTTTTCAGACCTCTTCGCTAGTCTTCGCGTGATTTGCAGATGTCCGTAGGTAGATCCTTTCCATTTCGGTGGCGAGAATGTCGATCGGGACCATACCCGCAATGAAACCGCTGATTGCTCTTATCACGCAGAGCCTGTATGATGTCGAGAGCTTCCTTGCTGCTTGATGACTCCATGTGGTTGCGTTAGTCTCAGTACTCCGTCGTACATTAAGTTCCACAGGAGGGTTCCAAGAACTGAACCCTGTGGAACGCCTGCTGAGACTTCGTGGTATTTCATTCCGTCGTCAGCCTGGTATCTAAGTTTCCTGTTGGTGAAATAGCTGACGATTATCTTCCTTAGGTACAGCAGTTCGCTGAGTCAAACGCGTTTTTGATGTCCAGCGTAACTACGGCACAGTATTTTTTTGTACCGCCCCTCCATCTTGAACCCATTATCGCTTCGCTTTCTGTAACTACCACCTCTATGATGGCGTCGATGATGGAGCGCGATTTCCTAAAACCGAACTGATAGTCGGACAAGGCTCCTAGCTCATCCGCCAGTCGATTAGCCTGCCGTATATGATGCTCTCTAGGATCTTTCCCGTGGTGTCAAGCAGGCAGATTGGTCGGTACCCTGACGGTTCTCCTGGGGGCTTATTGCCTTTGGGTATCAGTACCAGGTTTTGGAGTCTCCAGCAATTAGGAAAGTTTCCTTCTTCGAGGCACCTTTGCATCGTCGCTATAAAAAGCTCAGGCCTCTTCTCGACGACCGCCTTGATGGCTTTATTAGGGATGCCGTCAGGGCCAGGTGCTTTTTTGTCGGCAATTTTCCTGCATGCATTCTGTAGCTCGTCAACCGCGAATGGTGGAATTTGTTCTGAACTAGCTCCTTGTGTAAGGACGAACATTGTAGGAGGTTTCCTGGGGAACAGGTGTTCCACTATTGTTCTGAGCATCAGTGGGCAGGTTAGTTGCGGCGTCCTACTGCCTTTCACTTTTTTCATTGCCATTTTATATGCTCCTCCACCAGTAGCATGGTTCTCCCCTTCCGCTTGTGGACCTCCTAGGCAACGCTGCGTCGCATGCTGTTGATACTGCTTGGATCAGATTACTCGACATGTTTTCCGCTGATGTGGTGTTGGCGAGGAAGCCAGAGCTTAACGTTTCTCCAAACATTTCTTCATCGAAAGTGGTGTCCTTCCACGTAGAGCATCACACTATCAATGTTGAATACAACCGCCTGATGGTCACTGTGCGCATATTTCTCGCTGATTCGACATTTTGTTTTGGGCAGTAGAGAGTTGCTCGCTAACGTTATGTCAACTATGGAGCTCCTGCCTGCTTTGCGAAAAGTTTGTGTTGAACACTTTTTTACAAGACCAACCTCCAACGATGGGAATGCGTCTAGTAGGGCAACCCCCCTTACATTTGTGCATCTACTGCCCCATTCCGTAGCCCACGCGTTGAAGACTCCGGCAATGATGACCTGATGCGTCCGCTACTATATCATCTAAGAGACTCAAGTATTCTCTGGGGAAGCATAGCAGCTGTAAAAGTGGATACCATTTATCCGGGCACACGCAACATAGTCCGTTACTCTGTTAATGTTTTGGAAGGTGTGGTTTCCACAGGTACAAATTACTGCTTTCTTCGATGTGTCCTCTGTCCAGCTGCCGCCATCTTGGGATTTATACAGCTCGCTGATGATGGCAACATCCGCTTTCTCTTCCCTTGACATTTGTGCCAGAAGGTCTTGTGCGGCCGCACAGTGATTAAGGTTAATTTGCATAGCCTTCATCATGTCTTATTGGTGAGGGCCCCTTCTGAAAACCGGACATTTTGCAAAGAATATTTAACCTTAACATTTTTACATAGATTCTTCGAAAAGGTTGATCAAAAGCAAAGAAGATGCTACAGAGTTTCACCACAGCTGTTTCTTGGTTTTGCGGTTTGGTTGATGTATTAGATCACCAGAGCCTTGTTAGTCTGAAGCAGGGTACACCACGTGCAGGTGAGGATGGTATTTTGAAGGTTGAATTACGCTTTATACCCCCAACAAATATGTATGTGCAAAGCAAATTGTGCATGTATGTGTTGCAGAACAATTTAGCTATGCCTGTGAATCCTATGCAACATAACCTCGGCCGGTACGAAAAAAAAAAATATTTTCACTGTTCCACCTTTTTCGAGACTAAAAACTCGTCTGCAAAAAGCTTCTCTTGGCCTTTCGGAGTCGGCATAAAAATGTAGGTCCATTCCACTCGCGGGAGAACAATAGCGCGCACAACACGAGTGGTTCCTGAGAAGCTAGGCCCTGGTCCATGGCACATATTGTATTTTTATATATATTATATTATTTATAATAATATATAAGGCCTGAGCTTCATTGCTTTTTTTTTGTAGTCCACGGTTCCGATGATAGCAGTATTTAATGTATAACATCTTTATTAGTTACCAAATTTACAGTTGCTTTATTCACCTTTATGTTGTTGTTTCTATATGCATGTAAAAGAATGTACATATATAGAAACCAATATCCGATCTAGGAAGTCATGCATTCGGTAACATCGTAATTTCAAACATAGAGGTGGCAGCCTACTGAAGTGTCCACCAATAGAGGACACTTCCAGCTTTCTCTCGTTGGAGTATATTATGCCCGATTTTACAGTTCAACCTTATCTTTTGGTTTACCTAAGTATAGGATCGAACTTAAGCTTCATTCAAGAATATTTCATTATCAGGCAAAATAATTGGTTGCTTATACTGGTTTTCTCTTTGTATTTTGGCGTTGAAATTATTTAAATACACTAATGGCATTTATGTACTCTCTGGATTGACACCTAAGCCAACAAAATGTTTGCCGATGAGGTTAAAAAACATTAACTTGGTTCAAACCAATTAGGAGTACTTTCAAGGTCATGATTATCATCTGCATACAATACAAGTATACTTAAAATATAATTGTTTAGGTAAGATTATTCTTCATATAGAGCTATTGGTCCATAGTGCTATTACTAAATATTGTAAACCTTGTTGTAGTTCACTGTATCCTTATTTAAGCAAAAAGCTCCAATGGTTTTCGCAAAATGCATGAGACTTTGTGGTTTCACTACATCCACATCATTCAATGATAAAGAATATTTAACCTTAACATTTTTATATAGATTCTTCGAAAAGGTTGATCAAAAGCAAAGAAGATGCTACAGAGTTTCAACCACAGCTGTTTCTTGGTTTTGCGGCATGAATTAGTATATATGTTCGGTTCGTTGTATTGGGTTCATTGAAGAAAAATTTAACGAGAGCTGCAATGCATAATTCTTCAGATGCAATTGTTACGCCACATTGACACGTTCGTCATTTGTTTCGTTTCGACCATGTGTACACCAGCATGATGATATCCGACACCTTCATACTGTCTGGATCCGTCTGTGCATAAATTAATGTAGTTTTTCGACTCAGCTATGGTAATCTCTATAAATATTGCCAATGTTTACAAAGTTACAATGCATGATAGTTATAAATTTTAAATATTTGAACTCTTTTAGTCTTAGTGCTGACTTGAATGAAAATGTTGATGAGAACGATATCGAACAAGAATACCTGACAGCCCTGCAGCAATGGCACGTGTATCATCATATTTTAGATCAAAATTTGTAAGACTCTGCCGTATAGTCTGTCTAGTGCTGGGTTCCTGGTCATAGAGATATTCCAGGCAACTGTGAAGCAGACGAGCTATCCAAAAACGGAACAACAATTATTGGACCAAAGCAAAAGCAAAGTTTTTAATGAATAGAAAAATTATTATAATAAATTATTATATACTATAATTCATTCTCTTAAGTTTATTATAAGCCTTATGGCATGGAAAGCTCATGCACCTGTACCGAGAGTTACTATTTTTACTGTAACTTTTGTTCGAGGAACATTTTTCCAATTTAGTTTGTTTATGTTAAAAGTGTATTATCTTAGCTATTCATTATTGATAAATACAAATAAACACAAGCTGAAATGAATCCCATAGTCATACTAGATAATGTATTAAGAAACTTGTTGCATTATGTTTACTCAATTTGCCAGGAATTTGCACTCGGTCCAAGATAAAATCGCATTAAAATACATGACCTTCCTCTGGATTATCTGGTTCATGTGCAATCCATAGTGGACAGAAATACGAAAAGAATTATATCCTGGCCAATCACCCATTGATCACCATGACATCACAGCAAGGATGTTTGAAAAGAAATTAAAATCACTATAAGCATCGGGTGTTCGGGGAGTCGCGTTGTTAGATGTGGCAAAATCGCATTTGGCAACATACACATACCATCACTTCAGACATTATGGTCCTACCTTAACTACTCCAACAGTCAAAATTGCTAGACGCACAACATTTTCTTGATACACACAACGAGGTGAAGCACGGCTGGGTCCCTGAATACAAGGGGTTTGCAGACAACGAATCTGCAGATGACCTCGCGGGGCTGACTCGGAAACTGCGTTAATAGGCCCTGAACCGTACAGTAATGTCTCCGCACTGTTGGACAACAACTACAACGCTGATTAACGAATGAAAAAAAAAACCATTGCATAGACTATTTGATCTCATTTAAACAAAATTTCATTTGGTTGGTTCAGAGGATAAGATCGATTGAAATCGATGATGTGATATCAGCGGAAATGATCCAGATAATAAATTCATGGTCATATGATTCATGTTTTTTGAAGGAGATAATCGTTGAGTTTTTTCGTTTTTCCCCGTTACTCTCCAAGTCATTGAAACTGAGTACATATAAATTTAGAATTTTATCATTTGGTAAAAACTATGAAATATATTTGCAAGCAATGATGAAATCAATCAACATCACATGTGCAACTATGTTAGCGATGTTGCTATAAGACAACACACCAACTCAACCAGCGAATGTTCATGCATGTAATATAATATAATATGGGTGGCGCTACAGTCCGAGGTGGACCTGGGCCTAGCTTCTCAGCAACCACTCGTGTTGTGCGTGCTATTGTTCTTTCACGAGTGGAAGAGACCTACAATTTAATGCCGTCTCCGAACGGCGAATTTGAGAAGCTTTTTCTAGACAGGAATACTCTTTGAGCATTGTCAGTGACTCGAAAGAGGTGGAGCCGTAAATTATCAAAGGTATTAAATTCGGGTATCGAACCTGGCACCCTCTGCGTAGGAGTCGACGCACTTACCCACTACGTTATATATGTAAGTATGTCACAGCTATACCGAATGTGATCGAAGAAAAAACTATGAAATTAATGTGCTTCGTTCGCGGAGTAGGTTGGTTTTTTCTTTTTTTTATTTAATTTTATTTACTTTCAAACATGGTACTTTCTTGCTAGACAAAATTGCTTAAAACTAGCTTAACTAACATAAAAATTACAAATGTTCTTAATACTAATCTACTGACCCTATGCGGGTACTCTAAGCTACTCAAATCTATGTTATAAATGTGCCTCTCGGCTCAATCTACGTTTATTTTATAAAAATTTATATTTGCCAAGAAAACTTGTCAAAAGCTTGGCTAAACTTAACTACTTAAACTACCTTATACTAACTGAACCTAACATAAGACTTAAGATTATCTTAACTATGTCCGTAACCGTACGGACATTGCACCAGGGCGTATATGTTATGTATATGCCTAACATATATAATTTATACGCCATGGTGCACCTTTTGTTTCATTCATTTTTTTGGTTTTTTTTTTTATTAATTTTTTTGTTTTATATATTTTTTTTGGGTTCTTTGTTTTATATTTTTTTTTTTTTGATTTTATTTTTGTTTTACATTTTTTTCTTCTGAAAAGAAGGTATGTATATGTAAGTATGTCACAGCTATACCGAATGTGGTCGAAGAAAAAACTATGAAATTATTGTGCTTCGTTCGCGGAGTTGGTTGGTGCGTTGCTCGCGATTCTGCAGGTCGTTCGTTCGAATCCGGCTGGAAGCAACTTATTTTTTTCTTTTTTATACACAATAAAACTTTTTTTGCCTTCTTTTGGTTATTCTGTTTTCCTAACGGCCAGTCTTACAGTGAACGTTTAAGCTCTACATTTGGTTCAACGTGATTTTCTTTCCTTGAGCTGAGTGTACTCCGTTTAAAACTCATCTGAGCAACACAGCTGCATTAATATTGTTTCTCTCTTCTCAATACAATGGATGTTCGATAATGGAATCCATCTCTTCCTCATTTTGCCTTTCATTTAATTTTTTTTTTATTTTCGACACTTGATAAAAAATAATTTGTCGCTTTTTATAGCGACTAGGTAGTTTTTTACTTCCACTTTTTAATTATTTTCCTTTCACTGGTCGGACTCAGGGATGGATTGTCTGAAGTAATTTTATGTTTGTTTTCCTTGTTTGTTATCTATCTCCTTTTAGCGATAATAGCTGTGTTTTTTTGCAAGCGTATATACGCTTAATTTTGAAGTGCACAAAAAACGATCATCGGCGCTTAATGATTCATCATAAAATCTTGGCAGCATCGACGACATTTATGACATTTGCTAAGCAGTCAGGGGTGTATTCTTGGAAGGTGATGGTTGATCTCTGATGGGCACAATCATCGTTTTGTGACTGTGTAGCGTGACCATCACTTTAAAAGAAAAAACATTTAATAATTATAAAATGAAAACAAATTTAATCAAATAAAAAGAATGGTTTACGAAGCCAAAACGGAATGTACAGCAGAGACACTCTGGGTATACCAAAAATTGTATACTTATGGATGCCAAAAGAAGTAAAAATGATCTAATACATCAACCTCACAAGTCTAATGCATCAACCAAACCTGCAGATGTAAGCCACATACAGCAACTTTAACAATGAATGGATGAATTCAGGAATGAACATACAGAAATTAATGATTGGAAGCATTGTTTTTATCCGCGCTTATTCCTTAAGCGGCGATAGATATGATGAGTAAGTTAAGCGGATATAGGATTCGTTGTTAGTGTATTTTACATGCAAATCGAAATTTAAGCGTATATACGCTTGCAAAAAAACGCAGCTAATACCACGTGGGCGCTACAAAGGCTCCAAAGGACTCAACCAAAAGCATTTTAAAACTTCTTGAAGATTTCACTGTTAATATTTTACTGTTGGATTTTTGATAAGCTCTTTGTAGATATGTAAGCACGTCTTTTCGAATGTCACCGAAAAAAATCCTGGATGCCCGTTTTCACAGTGCTGATGGTATAGCTAAGTGTAAGATCGAATTTAAACTTCACCCAAGAATATTTCGTTTTCACACTCAACATTTAGGGATGGTTTAGGCAAGCCAGGACTGGCATTGTAAACTATTGAATCCCACAACCACAAAAATGATGATCATAATAGCGATTGTGATTGAACACGAATAGCACCCTGCTGAAAAAAGGAAAAGAGAACACACCAACTCAACAAACGAATGTTCATGCATATAAGGATATTATTATAATATGCGTGCATCTATAAATTTGTGTGATCTCTGTTCTCATCGGGAGCATTGCCAGATAAAATAACTGGTTTCTTATACTGGTTTTCTCCTTGTATTTTGGGATTGAAATTACTTTAATACCCACATGGCATTTATGTGTTCTCTGAATTGACAAATAAGCCAAGGCAATCGGTGGCTTAAGCCAAACCACTATATAAGAAGAATCTATCATTTAACTTACACCGTGAAAACGAAATATCTATTGATTCTGAATTTAGCGATGGAACGACAATTCTAGGAACAATGTACAAAATCAAAATCAAAGCAAAATCAGCTGTTTTAATTTACATCTGTGTAAATTGTGCTTCAATAACGAATCCTTTACAACAGAAAACAAACATTATTTGCATTATTTTTGCGAACACGATCAGTGGAGACCATAACTATTATCGGTCCTTCAATTGATACATACAAACTGAGTACCTACAAAAAAATTAAATTAAACATTCAAAGCGTTGTGTTTTTTTCTCTCGTGAGTCTGTCGAAGCACAGGAACAAATGATAAAACGGGAAGTGTTTGTGGATGTGAGTGGATTGAAAGAGAATGATCAGCGTGCCGAAAGTGCTCCTATAGGAGTATTGTACTACTATCGACACCTCCGTACTCCTGTAGTCCTCATTTCGCAAACGTACTACTATTTTTTTTAGGGACTAGAAAAATAGATATACAGGCAAACTTCGGTAAATCGATCCACTACGTGCCACAAAAAAAAATTCAAGTCATCAAGTAAAATACAAAATTGATATAAATATTTATTTACCTGCGATATAACACATAAAACATAGATAAGCTTAATTATAATTTAAAATTGACTTACACATGACTAAAGAGAAATTTTTTGATTTTGGTTTTTAAAAAAAATTTAATCTAAACCATTGTAGGTAAACAGACTGATTTCTTGTTTCATGAGTATTTTAATATAAACGCAAAATGAGTAATGAATTTGGTAACAACTCGTTTGAAGGTGGTTGAGTCAAAGCATCCTCAATCTTCGCAAAGTATTTCCCTATTGCATCACTGCGCCTGTCATCGCTTTTGTCGAGCTGAGAAGATAAGGATTCACTATTAGATGTGAATTCTTCATCTGTGGGAAACTCCTAAGTAACAATATCACCAACCTGCAGAAAATCATCAAAGATAACACTATATTTCTGGTATTTTTCAAGTTTCACATTTCATCTGCATTTGAATTTCTCCCTCATTTCATTCACTTGGGAGTTCAGTTCTGAAAATCGCACTATCATCCTCTACCCCGCTCCGAATATTCACTTGAACCACGATTTTGTTTTTCATTCGAGTTATGACATACACTCAGTTCTCTTTTTATGCGGTAGATACGTTTCAAAACTAACCGCACAAAAAAATCGCATAAAAAAATACAATAATTTAGTGTAAAAAAGGAATGTGTTCCATTATTTTCAAAAACGCATAAAACAAAAAAATCATATAAAAAAAGACATTAAGTACATTATATAATTAGGGATAAGTTCTAAAAATGTTTAAAAGTTCATAGGACGAAAAAATCGCAAAGATCAAATATATAAAAATGAGGATACCTGAGCATTTTTGAGCAGAGTAAAAAGTTTTGGTAAATTTAAATCAAATACACAACATTAAATTATTTTTAATTAAATATATTTATTGCACATTACTTTAATTAGTAGTTTTATAAAAATTTAATATTTAGTCATTTTCTTCGATTTCTGATAACACCCGCAGCCGTTTGTGAACTGGTGCGAAATCATTATCATCACTTGAATAGACAGTCAGTTCATTTCGTGACGAGATTGCTATTACATGAATAGATTCAACGTTAGTTTCGCCTCCTGAAGGCTCTCCTGATTTGATCAGTTATCAAAGAAAATCAGTTATTAAGCTTTGCGAATCTTTCCGTAATTCAATATGAACTTCTTGATACCCAGAAATGCAATTAATCAGCTCACGCTGGCCTTTGAATGCCCGCTCAGTATTCGGGTTATTATTAAGAAATTTTTTTCTAATTTTTTGCAAGTTTGAAGACCTTCTCGAACTATTTTTGCAGTGAATGGGGAAGGATTGTTATCTTCTTCTTCACTGTTATTTTCTGGATCTTCGACTGAATCAAATAACATTTCAACAATATCATCATCACTTGGGGTCTCATTTAGCAGCAACTCATTGATGTCAATCTCGTTAAGGCTATCATAACCTTCGCCACCAATTTCATGTGCCAAAGCAATAATTCCAGTAGAAACCGGCATTGCTGGATTAGTAGTATTGTCCCTTGCTTTTTTTCGGCCTTTGAAATGTAAGTTCGCGTAGGCATTTTTTTCCAAAACAATCAGTAGCAGTATCCATCATCTTCAACGATTTTAATCAACTTTTCAGGAAAACGTTTTGTAGCTTTTTCATCTGCAGATGCAAACCCGCCGGTAATCTTCACGTTGAGAAAAGCATCCCTTCTTAGAAAACGAGTCAGCCCTCCTGTGCTCGCTGAAAATTCAGTTTCAGTTTTTTTAGAAGGCATTTGTTTTTTTTTAGAAGGCATTTGGAGAATGTGCTCTGCACTGAGCCTGATTTCAATTATGAAGATTTATAAAACCTAAGTGACTATCTCCTTCTTAATATCACTCAAATTAGATTTTTTTTATTGTATAAGAACTCCCCAAGATTCTGTTGATGCCGCAACTTCAGTAGTTATTCCAAGCCCATCTTGAGTTATAAGCATTTTTCACGAAAAGTGTAAGTAACTTCCAATTTAGATTTATTAAGTTCGTCGAAATTATGTAGCTAAGTTAATGACGAATGACAACCATGAAAAACTACACCGAAGTAAACTGCAACAACGATCGCTTTATAATCGACTGACTTGCATTCGCAATATTCGCATTCGCAAATAGGCAATATATCTGTGAAAAATCCAGTGATAACCAGTCGATTTGCAGTGTAATTAAAATTAAAAAGTCGAAACTTCCGCAACCAACAATATGTTTCTGATGCAATTGTTGTTGCAGTTCATGCTGGCAAATGTTAAAAATTCACGATATTTGCTCGCTTAAATCGACTTCGTTATACACGGTAATATATATGTATACATTTCAAAAGGACTGAGAAGACTGTTGGAATATGCAGTGAATACACTATAGGAAGTCAGGAAAATTGGATTAAAGTTCATGTGGTACATTGAAAATAAACATTATTCGGAATTGTTTATTCGCCTACTGTTTCGTGTACCGTTATGCGAAAGTACAAACATTTAAATGAGCTACCCGCGAAGCTAGTTTCAGGTTTACACCCACAATTAAAAAATAAAATAACTTTACAACCGCCTTCTTATGTGTGCATACGTTGATGCATTCTCACTGTGTACATTTTGTTATTGCGAACATGAATACGAAGGCATGGATATGAGAATATAACCTCTTAATTTTAAAATGACTAAGTGACTTAATGTACATATGTACATGGTAGTATTAGTATGAGCTCAAGGAAATTGGTTCTTTCTTATTATTTTTGTGGTTCAATTATTATATTTATATGAATTCCTAATCTTGTTCCAAAAGACTATTATTAATCTTAGCGTATGTCACATCTATAGCAAATGTGAACGAAAAAAAAACTTACAAGTTATTGGGTCCCTTGACAGAGTTTAGGGTTTTTTCCTTTTTATAGCTTTTTTTGTTTTGCTTTGTTTTTTATGAATATCTGTTTGCAATGAATGTAATAAAAACGCCTGCTTTTTCTACAAGTTGTGGTATACCACCTTTTATGCGGGCAGACCTACTATGTTCATTTCTGCAAAAGATTTCTGTTTTCGAAAGGGTTAGCGTATTGTATTTTGGAGATGAAAATACGACGACGGATTAATCCATCTTCCCGAATTATAGTAGAAATAAAAGAGATGTATATAGCTGACAAGAGACAAGTCGTACATAATGCGAATGAGGAAGTAGAAATGTATGTAATTATTGACTATGTAGGTTGGTGGATATTTTCCTCATTTATATACAGTGGCGAGAAAAACTGC
This sequence comes from Eristalis intricaria, assembly GCA_964034865.1. NCBI lineage: Eukaryota > Metazoa > Arthropoda > Insecta > Diptera > Syrphidae > Eristalis > Eristalis intricaria. Next base: position 71,721,315 of record OZ035876.1, on the reverse strand, counting down.
ATTAATCCATTTCGTTTTGTGGTTTTTCATAAACCTAATTTTTTCTTTACAGCGGATTTGATTGAATTTTGTAATTCTTTTATGTTCTTTGCATTTGTGTACTAATCGTCTGGAGAAGGTTTGCAGATTTAGAAGACATTTTTATGCGATACCCATGACATGACAAGTATTTTGCAATGAAATGAATTTTGAAAATTATTTTTGCAAATTCATGTCATAAAGATTTTCTCGAAATTAATAGTGAATTGCAGTAAAAATGTTGAAATCTGGTAAACATTGTGCACTGATAAACTGGGGGATTCTTATACAAACTATACTCTTTTCTTTATTTTTTGAATATAATCGTAGTTGTTTTACTACGTATACATTTTTCACACGGAAACTTGTATAATCGAATGGTAGGGTGTACACTGTCGGAAACAATAATATTTTCACTCAGATTTCGCAAGCAAGATAGTATTTCGTTTATTTATTTTCACTTAAAAAATGAAGTGTATGTGAAAAGTTTTAATGCCTCTTCTAACACCTTAAGCACAAAGTACGTTGCCACATTTTTCCTCACCGAGAAACTTGCATTTCCATATAGGTAGTTGAACTTGGTGTCTGTTGAGATCAATTGCTCATATTAGCGCGATTTAAAGAAATCTATAAGTATAATATAATAATAATAAAGTAATACTACTATTATTTAATAACTAATATAATTATATGGGTGGAGCAGTCCGGAGTGGACCTGGGCCTAGCTTCTCAGCAACGACGTGTGTTGTGCGTGCTATTGTTCTTTCACGAGTGGAAGGGACCTACAGTTTTTAATGCCGCCTCCGAACGGCGAAGTTGAGAAGCTTTTTCTAGACAGGAATACTCTTTGAGCATATTCACTGACTCGAAAGAGGAGCCGTGAATTATCATAGGTGGTGAATGCGGGTATCGAACCTGGCACCCTCTGCGTATGAGTCGACGCACTTACCCACTACGCCACGGAAACCACGTTTTAATTAATTATTTAATAACTACTTATATTAAATTCTTTATCTATATATAAAACAAAGAACAAATGTAAGCACATACATTTTTGGGACTATATCATACATAATAATGACGTCCGTGGGCTTAGATTTTCTCGCAACCACTCTTGTTCTGTGTGCTAATGTTCATTCACGAGTAATATGAAAGTTTTTAACTATACCTCCTAACAGGAGGTATAATGTGTGAGTGGATGAGACCTACAATTGCTTGCCAACTCCAAAGAACTATCCATTATGAAAGCTGGTAAGAACGGAGATCGAACCTGGTACTTACTGCGCAGGAGTCGATGCATCATCCCATTACAACACGGTGCGGCTCGGCGATCCACAATTTGTTGGACAATTTATTTTAAATAAGAACTATTCATTCTTAAGAAAAATTAAATTGAAATGTGAAAATTAGACTTTTTAGCATATATAATAGATTCTTTATATATATATTATATACCTACGAATACAACAAGTTTAATTTTTACGAATATAACATATGAATTGTTTATAGTTCTGGGTCTTTGTCAATTTGCGAATACTTCTCAGAGCTTTAAGATCTTAATATCAAACTATATGACTGTCATCCATATGACACATTAATTCATATTATTAATCAAGGACTTTGATTACCTACCTTTTTTCTCCTAACTATTATTTGTACCATCATTCATTCATTCTTATAACGGATATTCAATTGCTTGGGAAAATATCCTCACTGAATTCACCTCCATTCATTTGTCTTCAATGCAACCAAACAGGTTCAATTGTCTGGTTAGTGATCGCTAGACAATATCTGTCTGCACAGACATACTGTTTTAACCAACAAGCTCAGTCATATGGTCTCACAATTTCCAATAGTAATTCGATTTCAGCTCAGTGCTGACCAAAAATCAAAAGTACACGTTTCGGTTGCAGCACAGAGGTCGTGTAGTCGGTTTTTTGTGGGCTAGCATCCTAAAAATTAAATTATCGCATCGTACACAGATCAAAGAGAACATACAGGGTACGCCGACAAACGAACGGATGGAGAAATGCAAACGACATAAAACTAGAGAATGAAATCATACCCCATGTTGTGTTTGGGAAAATCTCAGTAGGGATGGTGAAAAGTCATCAACTTTTGTGCTTGCCACCGTTGCCATGGTAGAGGAAAGGATATTCCCTGTTTTTGTTTTGACGAACATGGACATTACTCTTTTTTCAGTGGAGACAAACTCTATGGAACTCATCCTTCTCCTCCCTATGCAATGTATCTGCCCGTGGAGAGGCCAATTTATGATGAATGGTCAACATTTGTGCAAAACCTTTTCCCGTAGAATAGCCCCACCCCACTCCCAAAACCAAATTTGTGTCCATTTCATTTCCTGCCACTCTGTGTGAGACAAAATGTGACAACTATAGCAAATGTGCCATAGGCTATTGTAAACTAAGGGGGGAATGCTAAAATTAGTAAATAATTGCTTGAGTTGAAACTACGGACCGGAAATTATAAATTCATCCAAAACCAAAAGTGACAAGCGCGGAGGGATAGCAGGGACTTTCTGCAGTTGCCATGTCATGGAGAATTAAGTTAAAACACTTATTAGCATATTATGAAGTTTTTGTTACGCTAAATAAGGAACTACCACGTAACGTGTTCCCCATGAAACCAGATCTATGTAGAATGGGGTTGTGGCTTGTGAGTCGGCCCTTTCCTGTTTTTTTCGAGTTTATATTTTTAAGTGATTAATGATCCTTTTAAGACCGGCAAAATCATATGACAGCTCGTTTGTATGCTAATTATAGCGGTTCGGAATAAATTATGGTGACCAAGATTGTGTTTTTTATATTATTAATATTAATTTCATCGCGAATTTTGAGAGACGAAAACTGCAATTCTCTTTCCCTCGCTTTGAAACTAGGTGATGTACAAAACTCACATTTTCAGTTAAATTTGTCCACAAAATGTTCTACCCCGGATATAATTGACTAATTTGTTGACTCTTTATTTGGGATGCTAGCATACGTTCCTACGCTCGATATTCCAATCACATTCAATATCCATCGTTAAAATTAATTATCACAATCATTTTCGAACAAAAGTCAATATTGTTTTCAATAAAAAGTACTACTATTTATATCACAGATGGCTATGGCTATGAAATTACAAATAAATGTAAGAAAGAACAATTTAATTGATTTTCTTTACCCATAGCCTCAATTGAACTCTCTATTCGTCGATTACTATGTAACTGAATCACGCTGCCTGGATTTATTTCAAAGTTTTCAACCTTGCGAGTCGCAATCCTTCGAGTCAATAGCTGTTTTCAATCGCTGACGGTCCTTGGTACACTTCTCCCGTCGTGAAGACCAAGATGTCTTGCATCCGCGATTATTTACTTATTTATTATTTGGAACCTCTTTCCCCGATATGTTTAGCTTAAAGACAACACCAAACAAAGAAAATGTTACAATAAGTTAAGAATTTCACTACATCATTGACAAATACAATAAACATAAGTGGGCCAATGTGGCTACCTTGAGGAATGCCTGAGGTCAAGACATTTCTTTGAGAAGTTTGATCACGGATCGATGTTTATCAAATCACATTAAAATGGTGGAAATAAGCGCAAAGCCATAAACACTCGGCCAACACCGGTATTAACATATTCGTTTGGAATCGTAAAGTGGTCAAACATTCACCTTTATCAGATTACAACGTCAATTAGAACAAGTCTGACAAAACATCTTTATCTCAACACAAGAATTGCGATTAAACGATTTTCGCTACCAAATGAAGTTGGAGAAGGAAGACTTCTTGATACACTAAAACGCAATATCAATCAATCAGAGGACAGATTGAAACATTTGACTATTTGCCTAGCAGATAAGAACTACAACCCCCTTAATTTGAAGACGTCTAAATTCTAGATATGATATTTTTAAGACCCCAGCTGCTTGCAAGCTTAAGATAACCAAGACTTTGCATACACATAGCTATCTAGGACAAGATGATAGACGGATCTATCAAAAAAACATTAGAAGCGAGACATGCCGGGGATGCAACAACCAAGCCGAAACAATTGACCATATTTTTGGGTGATGTTCAGTTTTGTCGACTATACGGTAAGACACAATCATAAAGATCATACTCCAAATCTTAACCAAAAAAATACAAATTAGCTTTGCAAAAAGTAGTACTGGATTATAGGGACGGGCAATTATATTGGGATAGAGCGATCATAACTGACCGTACTATCAAAGCCATTACCAGCCTGATCAAGTCTGTTTGATATAGCCATTCCTCTTAACAACGCCAACTTTCATTTATAAAATTGAAAAGTATAAACAGCTCGCTGGGGAGTTGAGAGTTATGTACCAGGGAGAGCGAGTGACGAAATTAAAATATATGCAATACAAATTGTGAATATGTAAGTAGGTGGTGCAGTGTAAAGTTTTTTTGCTGTATGATCTCAGGCTAAATTATTTATTTTATAAGTACACGGAATGCACGGAGTGCAGAAATCAGCTTGAATCTTAAATGTACCGCGCACGATCTCCTAGGCCAAGACCTTATCCCGTCTGCATTTTCTTAAATAAAGGGTGTGCCATCTAGTGATTTTTTTTTAATCATTGGTCATTATCACACTGACAGTTGTTTCTCGCTCGAAGTCATACCTCCGCGGAACAAAATGAGACAAACGTGACAGTTGTACCTAATTTCCTGCAAAATGTTCGTGAGACTGGTATGCTAGTCGACATCACATCGAGAGCATTATTGGACCATTTTCTTCGAAAATGAGGCTGCAAAACAACAACAAACTTAACAAACTTTTTTTTTTACTGAAATTTAAAACATGGATTTGGACGGCCTTTGGTTCATGCAGAATGGAGCGCTATGCCACACAGCCCATGCCACAATCGATCCTTTGCGCACCAAGTTCTCAAATCGTGATATCAGCCGTCTTGTGGTTATCAATTCGCCGCCACGGAGCTAAGGTTTGACCCCTTTGTATTTTTTTCATTGGGGAACCGTGAAGGTACGATGTTATGCCAATAATCCGGAAACGATTCAATTACTTATCATCCAAACAATCCATGAGATACAGCCCGAAACCATGAACAAAATCTTAGAAAATTAGGGTGACAGGGGGAACACATAATTAATGGAAATGTTTGTTCTTACTAATAAAGCCATAATGCATTGAAAACATTTATTTTTGTTAATTTTATTGCATTTTTAGGAAGAAACGTGTATTTAGCCCACTCTGAATATTTGTCGTCAATTTTAAAGAAAATAATATAATTAAATTAAACAAATGGAAAACATTTTTTCCAGCGGACAGTCCGTCCGCACCGGCAACTTTGCTAGACTTCAGTCTTGATATTGTACCTTGTCAAAGTCGGGAGGAAAGAATTTTTGTCGACCACCATCTTTTCTGCCTGGCAGCGGTATTTGTGTCCTCATCGCCGTTTAACAGTCTGTAGAAGTGATATTTTCAGATTCTCAATATCGACTGCGACTCTACTACATGTTCTCCATTTTCGTCCGGCCAGGCTTGAGTCGGAACCTTATATCGTAACTGGAGAACCACTCCATCTCCTCGATCGCGGGCTTCTTTTGCTCTTTCTCCTCTCCTCTGGCCTCTTCCCGTAGCCTCTGGTAGTAGAGCTCACGAGCAGCTCTCATTGTTCGTTGCAGCGTTGCTTTGAATGTAGGTGCCAGCCAGAACTCGTTGACATACCATGGGTTACATTGGCTACAACAAGTTAATGGTCCGAGTTAATGTTGGCTCCTCAGAACGCTCAGACATCAAGTATGCTGGAATAGTGCCTGACGTCAATCTGGTGACGGTTGATCGATCAGGGTACCTTTATGGATGTTGAGGTGTTGGAACTAAGCTACAGGCAGCTCTTCAGCTCCTCCGCCGCCTTACATAAAAAGAGATGAGCCCTGGTACAGACTCCCTCTCTCCCCTCTCTCGCTTGCAGCCGCTATCGACGTCCCACGGTGGTTGGTTACCCCATCTCCGATCGAAGGTGCTCACCTCCCAGATGTCACCAACGTGGAGATGATAGTAGGAGTTCGTTGATAGAGGCTAAGTGCAGACGCCTGTGCCTGAGACGCCATGTTAACGCTTTTAAATCCAATTTTTGTGTTACTTATCCAAATAATTTAACACTTATATTTGCGTCGGTCCGAGGGCTTAAAAACTCACAAGAAAATAACACGTTTGCTCGGCACGTGCGCTTGCGCCCAACTAAACGTTGGAGAACACATATTCAAGAAGCTACTAAAAACTTCAAGGAGGCAAAGATGCCTTTTCATGTAAGCAAGGAATAAACGATTTGTGGGTCTGTGAAACCAATGCGCGAGTATAGAAAGATTAATACATTTGACCCCCATGCCGTGGTATTACGTGAAATATTTTTATTTATTCGAACTACAATAGAAACGAGCCCTAGTAAATATGAAAGACAGTTATATAAAAAATTTAAATAATAGTATGTTTGACGCGTAGGGATACAATTTTTACAATTCCCCAGCATACCGGGGAATGCTTAAAGTGGGGTGCAAAACAATTAAAAGGGCAGGCCATTCTTTTCTAATGATGTAAAGATAGGGAATACTTTACATTAATAATCAGTAGATAGATAAATTAAAAGACTTCTGTCTTCTTTTCCAGTTTGATCTTGACTGCTTTTATTTCCTGTGATTGTGTTGGGGTTATGTAGGTGCGGAAATGCTGACGTTGGAATTGATCGGTGAGTTCGGTTGTAGGTGAATGTGCCGGGCTATTGCTGGTCCGGGAATGCTGATTTTGAAATCGATCGTTGGGTGAATGTGCCAGGATATTGCTAGTACCGAAATGCTTAATATGTTCACCTTATTAATTGATACACTGGTTACAAACCGTATGGTTAGCTGAATGTTGACAACAAACTTTGTACATTTCTCAAACGCATTTCTGATCGGTCGTCGTTTTTCGGATTTAAGCTTGTTGGTGAACGAAAAATCGTTCGTTATCCATATTTGATGTTTACATAAAGCTTAATTACCTTGTGAGCAACACTCTACCCAATTCAAAGCCAGAATCAGATATAGATTTTCCTTAAGACGTTCCCTCTTCGGTTGCCGATGAATAAACATATCTGTTGGAAGACCTAATTCCGATCCAAATATTTATATTGCCGATGACGTTGATGTTCTGTCATCTATAACGGATCTATGACCTTACAGGAATTACTGACAGGAATCTTCAGATAACTAGATTATATACTGGTGCATGGTTTCTGGCTCCAAATGGTATCTGTCCCACAATCCTCATCGCGCCATTAAGTTGGAACTTAGAATTATTGCACTTTAGTATTTTCCATTTAGCCCCCCAGCAATGTCAATCTTCCGCGAATAAGAACTCGCGCTAAACGCCACGCCATACTGCTTATTGTGATCAGATCCGGCTCTTGTCCTATGCAATCTCGCTCGATCCCTTATGCCGTCTGCGAACTTTTGTCATTTTGGATAAACTCCACTATTAAACTTGCCAGTATGCCAGACGTGTTAATCTCTGTTGTGAATTTCTGAAGATGCATTATGTCGTTACTTTTAAAAATTTTAAGAATATATATAAGAACGTAAGCCGAAGAAATCTAACACCTTAACTTTCTGCAAATACATGGATAATCAAATACGGATTTTGGATTTAAATATGTTGTACAGTGTAATTTTTGATTTTTGCAACTAATGAAAACATGACCTGTTGCAAAAATCTAAAATTTGAAATTATAGAACAGATATCTACACCGCTTTTAGATCGGTGGAGCAATATAATATATAATGTATAAATAAAATATTCTCAATACAAATTTTATACAGGCTCAAATTTAAGAAAAAATAGTTTTGCAGAAGATAGCTTTCTTCAAAGGTGAGATGATTTTATTTTTGGCCTCTGCAAGCACGTTGTTATTATACTATTATCCGAAAATTTTTCTTCTTCGATCCATTCAGTTATGTCATCACTGTCGAAATTCTGGTATGGAAACATTTGGTTAAGCATTGTTGTAAAGTCAAATCTTTCTGACAAAATTTTATTCCAAATTGAATGCAAAGGAAAACAGTCTTCTTCCCCCAGTGATCAGGAGTTCCTTTAACTTTTTTCCAGCATTTAGCGATTGTAGTCGCTTATAAATAATCCCATGCGTGTGTTAAAAAATTAGTGACGCATTAATGTCGTCGACAGTTCTCTCTTGCTGTTACATTGCATAATAAGGCGTAAATACACAGATATGTTTATGAATATTGGTATATATTTTGAGTTGTACGTTGTAAGTTCAAAGTTGCGAAAATTGAAAAAATATTCGATTTGTTGCAAAAATCGGAAATAGGTAAGTCCAATTGGTTCCAATGGTTGCAAAAATCGAGTGTTGCAATAATCGAATCTACACTGTATTTCAATAGACATTTGAAAACATCATTTTTAGGTAGAATTAAAACTCAATTAGCTCATATGGCTGTAGAAGTACATAAACATATAAAAAATATTCTTAACAGGCTCGACGAGATATAAGAAAGAGATGTCGTCATAAAAGCGGTAAGGAATGTCTGTATAGCGAAATATTATCGAATTGAAAAATGTTTGACGCATTCGTTATCTTCTTTTCCATCTCGAAAAATAGTAAGATGGAAACCGGAAAGAAGAAAGAAGACCTCAGAAGACTACCTATGCACGATATTACAACCCAGTCGCGCTCGACTGACAGCAGTTTCATTCTATGACATGTATTCAATAATGGAAAGCCTTTTTCACTTAACCCTTATTATCGATGAATAAACATGCCAATTTTACGTTCCACTTTTGGATTAATAAAACAAGTTTTTCAAAGAAAGCCTTGTTTTTTCAAACATTTCGATGACCATACTCCATTGCCTTATTTTTGCATAAGAATTAATGTCCCCAATGCAGTGAATTTACAACTGCATTGGTAACTAAAAGCTGAGCGAGAAACCCCCAAGCCCATCAATTTTCAACCCTTAGAGAGGTTTTTGTTTTCATCGGACAGAATGTTGCTGAATTTCGCCATTCAACACAAAATATCATCCCACCATAAAACGAGTTATTGATTTTCAGAAAATTTATTTGCTTATGGATGCTTTCGATTCGTGTCAGCGTGTTCAGCTTTATCAATGTTTTTGGGAGAACTTTGAACTCATAACGGATGCATGTCCTCAATTCGGAACAATGATGATATATTTTTCTGTATAGACATACAATTCGAATATCCAGTAGCATTATATTTGTATGCTAGGACGAAGTAGAAACTTAGTTTAGTGTGTCATAGAAAAGAGTTAAAAGCACCAACAAGGAACATAAGTTATATTTATTTTCTATCGAATGTAATGAGAAAGAAAAATGTGTGGAACACATTCAACAAGTCTTCAACCGAAATATATATATATATATTTTTTTAAAAGGCGTTTAAATTTTTCTTTATATCTACTTGTTTAGACTTATACCTAGAGAGTCTGACCCTTAGTTGGCATTCCCGTTAAAGTAAAAGAAAACATTCAAGTGCGAATTTTACAGGAAGTCAACGAGACACGAATTAAAACTCTCTGCTGAATTCAGCACTAACTTTAGTCGGAATCAAGTATACGACTTTCAAGACCCTATCCAACTATGTAAGAGAATGTTCATGTTTTATGTATTTAAGACTTTCTTTTCAAATTTCATCTCGAATTCTTTGAAAGAAGGGATATTTTATGTGACCGCTGCCTCGCTCAGAGACCGTCAAAATTAATCAGAATAATTTTGTTTGGTAGTTGTTGATCATGGTAGCCGGTTATTATTTCAGCTAGGTGTAAACTACATATACTAATTGTTTTAATTTCAAATTCAAAGTGAAAAAATGCGGGATAGAGGGGAATATTATGTTGAGTTGTAGAGAATTTTAATATTTATAAAATATAATACGAGCAAAGATTGCAATAATTGCAATCTGTTAGCTATATATATATATTTTGTATAATAAATAATTATATCACATCAGGCCGTGTGATCAATCAATTGCACTCATGTATGAGAACTTTAAAATTTGTCTTCCTTCTTGCAATTGTATCAAAATTAATATTATGAATTAGTAATCGAATTTGTAATTCGTTTGTTAAGTGAAAAGATAAGCAAACAATTTAACAACAAAATAAAAATAAATATCGCCTTGATTCACTCTTTTCGCCAATAAGAACGTCTGTAAAACTAGAGGATAAATAGAGCCAATTTATTTATTAGTACATTCTAAGATTATGTTTAAATACAAATTAAGTGTGTACTTGCTTTCGTTATACACACATTAATGCCGGGGTTGTAATTTAATGACTAATGAAACCAAGTGGTTATGGATTAATCAAGATTTTATTATTCACGAAAACAAATCTCTTTCAATTATTTCGATTTTATTACCTTCTTTGGGGTCATATATTTCACCTGAATCTAATCCCACACAATGTTTTGTGTACCGGGGTTATTTTTATTATTCTTCTCATGCTAATTGATTTGCGATTGCTTTTGTAACGAATCACCTGTCAGAACGGTCGTTATGTTGGTTAATCATGAAATACTGCTTATGTTCATAAGTGTAGTGAATGTCTATTTGATTTTATGTGTTAAGTCAATTAGCTCCATTTTTTTCTTTGGTACTCCATAAACTAGATTCAGTATTATGTTAAGAGTTGATTGAAGCGACTTCTAATATGAACCTGAAATCCACACACTTAAGAAATTAATTTCCATTAAGTAATTCGTAAATAAATATGAGGGATGTGTAAACAAAATGAAAGGGATGTGTAAAAAAAATGCTCTGACAATTACAAATGGAGCACAGCTTTGATTCATTAGCGTCGGAAGATTCGGCAGGTATATAGCATAAAGTGAATAATGTTTCCGACATTTTCGTAAAATGGTGTTTATTTCCGTTCAAAGCTTAGGATATATATTCGACATTGGTTAGCATGTATTATCTTGTAGTGCAGGTGGTCGTCACGTTTCAGACCAAACCGAATCCATCGTTTACAATTACTGGTCGTGAGAACATCGCAAGTCACAAACGTGTGATAAAAACATTTTCGGTGTTCCCACGACGAGTGTCTGGATTGTCTGACATGCAACACCTGAACGCATATTCGCTTTACTTTTGAGGCGAGTCCTATTGAGTAGCCTGCAGAATAAAGACGTCTTATTTAATTTAATCGAGCGTATCGACCAAAACATACATCTTGAAAACTACACAACGATCTATGCTATTCAATACTGATAACTACATAGTTATAAGATCAAGCATTTTTTTGTTTGTCTGTTTGGATAAAACATCAGGGTTTAAACCCTAAAAGAGCGTGGATGACTTGTTGTTCTTTAGAAAGTTAAGTAGCTTTAAAAGCTACTACATTTTGAATCATGCACTAGTCATTTAATTTTTTTTTGTATTAGTATATGAGGTAACGAATATATTCTTATGGACTTTACTGAAAAAGAAATTCTATGAAATAAATGGAACAACTAAGAAAAACTGAAATATACTAAAATAAATTATAAATAAAATTAACACAGTATTTGATTCTTCTCCATTTTGAGACACACGGTCAATTTTATCACAAATATTTAAACTATTCTAATTTCACATTTTGTTGATTTGTGAAGTTATTTTTGAAACCAACGCCAAATTAGTCATACTTTTCTTAATAACACGAATTTCATTGTAAATAACTTACAATTTTTTGGTTAAAATTGCAATAGACCGAGTAAATCAATGTTGAGTGAAATCTACTTAAGCAGTAAGTAAAATTACTTAGCAAACGACGTTTGCCCTGCCTCCGTTGGATAATTCGACCCGCGTTTGTCGGATCTGAAATTGAATTTAGATTAAAAATTTGATGTCATCTCATCAGTTGTTAATGTTGGAGAAGCCTTATTTAGTTCATAAGTACAAATTTTTAATTTAATACACTGCATTTTTCACTAACCATTTAAACTGCGCGATGGTGTCGAGACATCGCAAGGATAACATTGCTCCAGACCGAAGAGTCTTTACCTCCTAACCAGTGGAACAACGCAATAGAGGACGCATGCAGGTGGAGAAGGACCACAACCAACTTGGCGTGCGGAATTGAAGATAACTGGCTAAAGATCGTGCCAGTTGGAGAGGCTTGTTGGGTGAGGCTCAGGTATACCCCAGATTGTAGCGCCACCAGAAGAAAAAGAAGAAGTCAACAGGAAAAAGCTGTAAATTACTGAGTTGAAAGTTCACTAAAGCAAACGCTTATTGGCTACATTAAAAAAGAATGAAATATTAATCCAAGTATTTATTGTTCGTGGTTTATATTACATATGTATTTCTGTTTTACTTTTCTACTTCGCACAGTTTTCTGTTAAGATTATTAATAAACGAAATGTAACATTAAAATGTTATGATTAGAAACAACTTTATCGGTAGCCCATATTATTATATTGCATATTATAACAAATATTAATAAATAATAAAAAAGTGGTATTTAACACAAGGTATGTACATAAAAAGAGTGAATGTGGTTATTGTAGGTACCTAAATTAACACCGAGTATGTACAGTAGACTCGAACAAGCTAAGCATTTTTTATTGAAGGTGATTAGCTCTTGCGAATTCTTAATTATTCCAAGGCATTGATCCAATTTTAAAAAAAAATTGCAAATGTATGTATGTATGTGATCCATGTTCACATGTTTTTGTTTGTTTGTTTGTTTATTATTAATTTAATGCTTACACAGTAAAATATAAAACCTTATGGGAGTGCACACATTATGTGTAGATCATTTCAAAGACAATTTAATTAAAATATACAGTACTAAATATAATTATATATAAGAAGTCGAAAATAGGAGAGGAATATAAAAAAAAGAATAAGAAGAAAGATTTAAAATATAGAGAAAGAAGTTGCTTAAAAATGTTTGTGCGGGCAGAGAATTCCACAAGTGGGTGAAGGATGAAGGAAACAATTTCGTTCTGAGATAAGGCATGCATATCTTGGACGATTTAGAGCAACGATCTAGGAGATCTGGAGAACTGTAGTTTGCAATAGAAATAATCAGGTTGTCGTGTTAACATGATTCTTTAAAAGCTACAAGTATAGAGAGGTAATGAATTTATCCAAGTAACAGCCAAAAATCTGACATGAACATTTGGAAACATCGGCGTAACTGCGCAAGTTAAAAATGTATCTGCCAATATGAATTTCTTATTGGTATTACAGTTCATATGGCACTTTTAAAATTTCACATCCGCAGAGTAAGATAGGAACTACCAGAGTTCTTGTGAAAAGAATATTAGTTTTGTTTGGAATAAAACGCCTTAAAGCCCATAGGATCCGGAGAGCCCTATAGACTTTGTCAATAGTTTCATTTATGTGGTCAGTTCACGTGAAAGTGAGACCTAGATTTCTCACGGTGCTAACAAAATCTAAGTCCAAGTCACCCAGTCTGCCGTGTAAGAGATTATCAATACAGAGAAGTTTTTAACTTACTCGAATTAGTATTTGCTAAAAAATGAATTTAAAAAACCACTTTCTTATAAAGAAAGCTCACGGGTGCATGCACTTACTTGTATCGACTGTAAAAAAACACGATTGCGCCAGATGGAAATTCCCATCGATTTTATTGTAAGCTTAGGTAGTTATGTAGCTCTCCGTTTTTACAGGACTTAAATTTGATATTTGCATCACTGAATATAAAAAACGCATATATGTACACGTGTAACTTTATTAAAATAAAAACTTATATCGGAATTCACGAGTTTCTAGAGATATCTTTCTAGAAACGATTAAATCTCTAGCATTGATGATATGAGACCAGGAACGGCGTCTCAGAATAATGAAGCGTTTCGTATTTCAACCCAATCCCTGCCGTGAAAGATATAACCATAAAGTATGAAATAATTCTCGCTGATATTATTTATTGTCTCAACTAAATAATGGGCGATAGTTACAACGAGCACCTGTGAAGCAGTGAAATGAAGAATTAGGTAGGACATTCTTTTCGCAGCGACATACTTCGTAGAAGTTCGTTGGCTAGTGAAGTTTATGAACTTATTTTGAATTGCAATTTGATTTAATGTTAAAATATGCATGAATAAGGTGCCGGTATCAAATTTTATCTTCTAGGAAAGGATAAATATATCAAATTAATGTCTTTTATACTGAATACTTAAGATATATCACTTGTGAAATTGGTTACCTCCAGAGCAAGCAAAAGGTTGGATGTACTTAATATAGTAGATGATTAGAATACCTAGAAGAAGAGATATAACTACCAAGGAGGTTGTAAGCTAAACAATTCTTTGACTATATATATTGAAAAGTGGCTTTTTATCATAATCATTATTATTTATTTATCACATTCTTCCCATCTTCTCTCTTGCGAGGAATATATTTGTTTATCCTTTAACACCAGAGCAGAGCAACTTTTGATCCTGTTTCAATAGACCAATATGAAAAGCCATATGAAACGAGTTGACTATATAGAAGGCTAATGAATTACTGCTTGGTTTCATCACTAAACACTAACAACCGCTTTTTTATTATTTTTATTATTTCTTTTTTATGAATATACATATTAACATTACTTAATTATTAGTACCCGTACGCCCTTTTTAATATTTTAGCGTTGTTTTCATAAAATAATGCCACTTATGGCTGTTATCAGCAACGCTCGTTTGTACAGTCACCACTATCTAGACTTGCCCTTTTCTTGCGAGACCTGCTATCGCAAAATAATACTTCTTTTGCATTTTGTCAACAACGCACATTTAGTAAAATCACTACTATTCTTGATTTTGCGAGTTTGATGATGATTTTCCATGTATGTGAGCCAGTGTGCAGAAGTAAATCACTGTGTCGTATTCGTGATATTTTTCTTCTCTTCTTAGATTATTGGTTTTCCGGGGACCTATTTCTCTAGGGAATCTACTAAATGTTTTTCACCCTTGCCTGGAGAATTAGATATTTTTAGGAACTCAAGGCTAATATGCACTTCAATGAATCCAAAAAAATAAACTCTCTCCTAAAATTAAATAGAAAGGAAACCAGCAATAAAGTAGACACTATTATCAGTCATTGCCGATTCGACACACACGCCAGAAGAATGGAACCCTCCTTCCCACAATGCATTCTGCAGGAGCAGTAGTCCACTTCTGAGGATAACGAGAAGTACTCTAGGCAACTATTCATAGCTTTTCAATAGCCTAGAAGAAATGTCAGACATGAAAATTATTATTAATTGGCTGTAAACCAGCAAGAGAGTGCATCATCCAGGACATGCCACTAGCATACCAGTACGTGTTCTCAGATGTTTAGTTAATACCCTTAAGAGGAACCGGTGGTAAGCTGCTGAATAATGATATCACAATGACTCCAATCACGATGTAAGTGGCCCAAAACTGCTTAGTTGTAGCAATCACAATCACCTAACTTAACCTAACTGGATAGGTTAGATAAGAATTATATAATTGTAAAGTATATCTAGGTGAGCTGCCGCCAAATGCGAATGAAACAAATGTTAAATTGTTGTTGTTTTTATTTTGTTTTATTACTCAGCCGAAGGCAGTAACATCAACTCAAAGTGAAATAACTTGCATGTGAACTATCATAAGAATACTATAATCAAAAGCCTCAACTAGGGAAATGTTAAATAAGCTCATTTTCAACAAACCCTCTTGCTTTACAATAAAGACGTATTAGCAACGTGTTCCTGATTGTGTAACAAATATGTACAAATTTGTTCAATCTATTTCCTTAACTGTCACTTAAAAGCCTATTGTCCGTTTCACGCGTATAAAGTGCTTCATAGGTTAAATAAGATGTCGTGAAAGAGAACCATTACCCCGGTATAATTCAGAAGCCAAAGTAATTTTCACGATCGAGAGTGTATGAAAATAATATAAAACGATTTCTATTATCGTAAGTGAATGTGTATATATGGCTTTAAGAACATGAATGCATATGTACATATATGTATAGTAGTAGGCATAAGAAAAAATCAAAATAAAATAAGAAAAAAATATATCAAATCAATTTCAATTATCCAATCCAATTCTGAAAAGGAAAAAGGTCAAACGGCCAATTTTTGGTGGCGCTCTGGCAGTGCGGAAACAACACAAAAAATGATGAAAGGAAAAAAGGGAAACCTTGAAACATCTTTCCGTCGCATTCTACGCAAATCAATTTGAAACTATTGACCGAAATTGAATCGGTCAAGTGGTGCGCCTTCACAAAAGTCGACAACAAATCGAATTTGTGCCCGCTTTTGGACGAAATAGTATTTTCAATATTCGTGCCTCGCCTGGGATGATTCTCTTAGGAGGCTTCCTATTATGGGTGTGGTATTACGAGTATCGTAACAACACAAGTGTGTTAGGATGCCAATTGCTCGGAATCCAAATTGGCTTCAATTTGTTATGGAAGGCAACGTAACATTTGGTACAACGAATCTTTTTCTGAATCGACAAATGGTGGTGGGTTTTCCAATCAATAACACACTTGTTCCGGGTTCACTTTGAGTTGATAAGGTATGTAAGTATAAGCGATTAATAGTATTTCAGTCGCAGGGTTTGCACTGTCGTGGAGAGATGAACTACCTTTTGATTAGTTATTGAGGATGTAGTCAATAACAATCTTGACAGAATTAATTCGAATTAAATTTCCAATTTTCTCCCCATCGTCCAACCGATAATTCAATTCATTTTCATTATATTTATTGCAAATACAATACTTCGGAAAAAAGATATTACATATTTATTCATAGAAAACAAAACAAAAAGTGGTATTGGCCATAAAAAGGAAAAACAAAAGAGGTGCAGCTATATTTGAACATAAACCGTGGAAAAAAAATGAGCAACGCACCTATCCACTGAGCCAACAGACGGGATATCTTCTAAGTATATTTTGTTTGGTCACATTCAAACACACATACTTACATACGTAGCGCTTTACTATTAGTAGACTTTGCGGTTCCGAAAAAAATGAAATTCTCTTCCATCCATCGAAAAAAAATCCCATGTACCATCGCGAGATCAAATTTTATGGCAAATATTAAGGGTAAATTATATCTGCATAGATATGCTTGGTATATTTTTTCTAAGGGTCTTCCCTAGTAATCATGACCCTCGAGCTTCGGGCCACTCTATCATAAATCTGACTATAATCATTCGCCGAAGGTAATGTCTTGTTGTCGATCTTTTATGCGTGGCTGCCTGCCTTATGGCAGTGTTTCTACTACAAGCTTCGTGTCACAGTGAAGGCTTAAACTCAATTTCAGCTGAACTTCAAACCGAGTTCCAATGTCTCGGCAATTGGAAAACCGTTCGTGTTCTCACTACAATAATTGAATTATTCTTATTGAATTGTTGATATATTTGCTATACTTTGTAGGTTGTTGGTGCAGGCTTTTGGTAGCGAGTCTGTGATGTTATCAGTAAAAAGAGATAGATAACAAACATAGAAAACAAACATAAAAAATCACTTCAGACAACCCACCCTGAATATGATCAGCGAAAGGCAAAAAATAAAAATTCGCTGTGCGTAAAAATGGACAAATAATTGCTCATCAAATGTCGAAAATAAGAAAGTAAATGGAAATAAAAATGAGGAAGGAGTGGATTGATAAATAAAAAGTGGTATTGCCAATAAAAAAGAAAAAATAGTTTCCAGCCGGATTTGAACACAAAACTTGCGGAAGCGAGAGCAACGCACCATCTCACTCTGCTAACGGACCACATAACTTTCAGGGTCATTTTCGTTCACAATTCGGTATAGGTGTGATACCTACATATATAGCGCTTTATTATAAAGAGTTGGATGAGCTTATCTCAGTCATATATAATGGGAAAAAATAGCTGTAGCAGTATGCCCTAACAAACGAAATAACTTGCTTTTTCTCTTTTATCTAACCTTTCATTTTCCAATCCTTTATTTTATCCGCACAGATTGGCTAAACACATTTTCTTTCATATCTCACACGCTTTCTTGCCAGCACTCTATCGAAAAGTATGTTCTATTTGACCTCATTCCTTTGAGTAGTGTTTTAACTCTTCCTTGGCACTGTTGACACAAGACTGCTGCATGTCAAAGAAGTGTATCACAGAGAAGCAAGTGATGGTCATGTGAAATTCGTAGATACATTTCCAGCGGACATAAACTCACATAGGATTCACTGTGATGCTAATTGCATCGAGGAATTCCCCGAACATCGCTACTGCGATCTAAAGCTATATACGGCTGAAATGAATGTGTTGTTGATCTTTCAACCCATGGCAGGGAGATTTTAATGTCCACTTCAATTTAATTATTTCTGGCCTTGCTTAATCTGAATTAAGCAGAACTCTTCAGTTCCAATTAATCTGGATATGTTGCAAGAATGCTAACTGCGTTTTTCAAGTCATAAAAGATTTAACCGAATCAACCTGAATAAAAACGGAATATCATGAATAGTGAAGCTGTAGATTTTTTGAAAATAGATGAATTGTTCTGTTGGTGCGGTACAAATAAGGAACATAAATATGTTGATATAAAAAGAATATAGACTCGTACTTATGGGATTTGATTTTGAAAAGTGCATTTTTTACGTAACACTATTTGTGTCAAGAACTTCTGGTAAAATGCAAATCCAAACAAAACTGAGCCAATTTGGTCACAGTGCAATAATTTTTCATTTACAATACCTAAATGCTATCGTTCCGTAAGCTCAACCTAAATATGTCCATGTCCATAGCCTATGTATATAAAAATTCTACACAAGCACGCATATGGCAAAATTCCCGCATTAAGGGACAAGAAGAGCTTATGCGTACTATATATGTATTGGACTTAGACATCTAGTGGTAGTCCATCAAATACAACAAATTTTGAAGGAAGTATAATTATCTATACTCCAAAGTCGACACATTCAAATCAAACTATAACACATATTCTGAATATGAACAAGTGTTATGTGTACCCTAAGTAGTAATAATACTAATGTGTTAATAAGTAACTTTACACACACTTCCCAACCCAAACCCATATGCAACATACCAAATGAAAATGGTGCGCTATTGGTAAACTGCTGTAAAATACACCCTGACACAATTGTCAGTACACTGGAGACTAGATCCAGTAACAGATATATTTTTTGGGATAAATTTACTTTTGTCACACATTATAATTGTTGCGAATCCAAAATTCATCTTACACCACACTACCTCTTGAAAACGAAAAATGTTTCGCTCTCCCACCATTAAGCCATTGTATTCGGTACGGAACGGTCTTTCGAAGCACCCTAATATGATTATTCATTTTGATTTAAATGCCTTAGAAATATTAACAATTTAAGCTTTTTTTTACCTAAGTGTGTTAGATTCAAGAATTTTTGGAAAATGTTGAAAAAAAAACAAAAGAAAATAAAAGTGTTAGCAGCTGATAATTTTCTAACGTTTGCAAAAGGAGATCATTAGTCAACTTAACTGTGGTGGAGCTTTCCAAGTCGCGGAAAATAGGAAAATGTTGATACCTATTGTTGAAACAATTAAGATTTGTGGAAGGCAAGAATTGGCCTTAAGAAGGACATGTGACTCAGGTCCAATAAAATTTAATGAATTTAATAATTCACGATGGTAACTTTCGAGCTTTGCTACGAATGCGAAGCAAATGTTGAGTTTGAACGCTACATGTTTAAGACCTACCATTAAAAACGAAATGATTTCTGTATGTTCAGGATAAAATAGTTCAAGCATAAGTTCAGCTGAGTTTTTTTTTGCAGTTTTAGCAGATGAAACTACTGACATTTCGCGGAGAAGGGAAGGAGCTGATGTCACTATGTATTCGCTACGTTGATTACAATGAATACATTTTTGTTTTACGACATTTTTTTTTTTAAATTTCTCCACGTAGAAAGCACAACCGGAAAATTCTTTGCCTACAAAATTCTCTTTGCATTACAAAATTTGGAACTAAATTGCTGTAGCTTAATTGGTGAAGGGTACGATGGTGATTCCGCTATGACAGGTAGTTTTAAAGGTGTCCAAGTAGATGTACGGGAGTTATACCTAGAAGCATTATACATTCATTGCTGGGCACGTTCATTAAACCTTGCTTTAGGATACTCTTGTCAAATTCAGCCTCTACGCAAGACTATTCTCATTGTAAAAACAGTTGGAATTTTTTTAAACTATCTGCAAAACGAACACATTTGATACAGGAAAACAGTAAAAAAAATTATTCTGACACTAAATGGAAGAATTTAACGGCCATGTATGAAACTCGATGGGTTGAAAATTATGACGGATTATTAAGGTTCAAAGAAATTCTTAAGTACATATTGGATACCTTAGATGTTTCGAGTATTGATAAGGACTTTAAAACCCCATCTAAAGCTTCTTATTTTATTTATTCAGTTTTGGTCACTGAGTTTTTGATAAGCTCGTGCTGCTTAAGAATTTTGTTTTCGTACACAATACCATTATGTACAATTTTGCAATCCACTTCTTGTGTCCTAATGTCAGCTCTGGACCACGTACGCTGGTTTTAAGTAAGTTTCGAAAAAATGGAGCAAATTTTGGTTTATAATATAATATAATATTATGGGTGGCGCGACATTTGCAGCAAAGAAGGCCAGGCGATTAACTTTAGTTTTAGAAAACAATTCTTTATTCTGCTATATTGGAAAAGCTTCCTAATATTTTTAACCTTTCCTTCTTAGTTTCCTTGTTATAATAAATTACTATACAATATAAAAATTACTACTCAATTTTGAAAATTAACATTATTTTATTTTCCTCAATCGTTCCAAATCCCTGACCTCAAAAAGGGATATTTGGTGCAAGTTTTTGTACAGGACAGTGTTGCAGTAGGCTAGGTGGGTTAGCTTTACTGTCGTATACTCCCCATTTTGAAAATAAATGATGCATCTTACTAGCTAACATAGAAGAGAGAGAGAGAGAGGATACATTATGCAGACCTCGGACGGTTTACTACAAACTTTTAAAGACAGGATATAGAAGCGGAAGAGGAAGGTGTGTTCAAGGCCTATGCCTCTTACACCAAAAGTGCCCGAAAGGAGCTATCCTATGCGGAACTATGCTAATAAACCTTAGCTATATAACTAACATAAACCTAATTAAACTTTAGCTATGCCTGATACGCACCTGAAGTTGTTGGCACATGACCTTTGCTACCAACCTTAGCTCATTCCATAAAATAAATTATGCCTGCTTTCACCTGTAACACATACACCTAATTCTGTTTTTACACGAATTATTTTTACACGAATTTGAAATAACACGAGTAAATACGAAAAAATATTTCTATTTTTACACGACATAATTTGAAATAACACGAATACAAAAAAAACAAAATTACTTTTTTTACATGAATTATTGGATTTAACACGTTTTTTTTCAATGAATTTTTTTCTACTTAAAATAATTCTGGTGTGTATTCTGAGTTATGTCTATGTATGCGTAATTTCTGTTTTACGGGAAATGCGGGATTCCCCGAATTATTGAAAAAGTAAAAATGTACATAATGTATTGTACACACAATTTAGTTCCTATTTGACAATTATAATTGAAAGATCGTTAGTTTTTGCTGATTTTTAACAAGTGCTAAGTAAAATAAAGTAGAAGCTCATATAATTTTGGTAGACCAATAACAGGTTAGTTTCAAATATTTAATTTTAGATTTTTGCATTTTTGATTAATAAAATATATTTTGGTAGCCACACGCCATGTTACATAATTCTCCTGCATTAAAAATGAGGAAAGCGATCAGCTTAGATACCAAAATCAAAATTTTAGATCAACTTGCAACGGGACAAGGCGCAACGGTTGTGGGAAAGAATTTCGGAATCCATGAAGCTACTGTAAGAACAATTAAAAAAAATGAAACTGCAATTAGAGCATCAGTATGTTCTGGAACAAAATTAAGTGCAAAGTCATCATCGTATGTAAGGGATGTTGTTAAAGAGAAAATGGAAAAAGCTTTGGTAATCTGGATAGAAGACAAATCCCAAAAGAGAATACCAGTAGACGGACTTGCTATCAAGCAGACAGCATTAAGAATCTATAAACGTATCCAGGAAATTGATCCAGATACATCATCTCAGTCAAAACAACATGCATTTTCCGCAAGTACTGGTTGGATGACTGGTTTTTTAAAAAGACACGCTCTCCACAATATAAAAATTAAGGGAGAAACTGCATCAGCTGATGAATTGGCTGCTAAAGAATTTCCCGAAAAACTAAAAAAAATTATTAAGCCATCAACTTTGAACTCGTGTTGGAAAAATATTTGGCCAGAATGCGTAAAATGCAAAGATCCTGTTATCGATAATAACGCTGAACTTGCTGATATAATAACAATGGCCAATGCAATCGGTGGGGATGGATTCGATGACCTATCGTTAGCAGATGTAGAAGAATTGTTGGTAGATGAAAGCTTGAGCGAAAATGAAATTATAGATCTCACCCTTGAGACTCGTTATGATAAAGAACATAGTGACAGTGACGAAAGAGATCGTCCAATTTTAAAAGCATCCCTAATTAAAGAAGGTCTTGATCTCGCTACAAAATTAGGTAGTCATTTTGAACAACATGATCATGACGAGGAACGAGCTGCCAAATTTCAACGTGAACTGAAATCATTAATGGCATCTTACAGGGAAGTTTATAATGGGTTAACGCGAAATAAAACTCAATCTAAGATAACTGATTTCGTTCAAAAATCTACTGATGTCCCAACACAGTCGGCTAGAAATGATAATGATCAACAAAATCATTCCAGTGATGGCAGTGATATTGTAGTCTTTCGCAAACGTTTGCGTTTATTATCAGACAGTGACAATAAATAAAATTGTTTAATGTTTAAATTTTTCTTATGGTTGTACTTTATGTTATTTAAGTTTTTTGGCAATGAATTTCTGGTATTATTTTTTTTATGAAATCTAAATTTTAATTTATTTTATTATAATTTAGTTTATTTAATAAATGAAAACGAAAATAAATTCTTAAAATAACTACAACAATATTTTTTTTATATTATTTAGTCTAATTTTAACTTATTTTTTGAGGTCTAGAACCAATCTATTATTTTTGTACTTGGCCAGTATCTTTTTTTACACGATTTTTTTTTACACGAATTTCTCGGGAACCATTCTATCGTGTAAAAACAGAATTAGGTGTATATACATTCCGCTTCAACTGAATAGGTGCAACATTATCAAGACGTGTATCACAAATACGAATGGATAACATTAAAACTTCTTTTAACTCTTTCGGCTGTTTTTTTTCATCCAGAAAAGAAGTAAAACTTTAGTCTTTTGCAAGACAACAGACCGATTTTTTATGCTTCCAGGAGTTTGAGAGATACTGAAATGGGGTACGCACCAATAGAAATAGAATTCCTTGTTATTTCACATGTATAAAAAACTTTCATAACTTTATTTGTGAAAATAAAGTTCTTGTTTATAGCGATCATAATCCATTGGAGGCAATTATGAAAAAAGATGTTAGACAAATCATGTCTTCAAAATTGCGACGCACGCGTTTATTTTTATTTTATTATGATATTGAAGTGCAGTACCTACCAGGCAAGTACATGCACATTGCAGATTACTTGTCGCGAAATTTTGTTTTAGACAAAGAAAAACAAAACTGAAATATCTTGAAAAACAGAATTTATTCCGTAAAGCAAATGTTTGTTAAGCATACACAAATCAGGATGGCCAAAGTCTAAACACAAGGTTCCTGATAACATTAAATTTTATTTTCAAAGAAGATCTGATAATTTTGTTGATAATGATTTACTATTTCCCAAAATCATTACAATGCAAAATGTTACTCAAATCTCATGAGTCTCATTTTGGTATTACCAAAACCAAAACGAGAGCTCGTCAACTACTTTATTGGCCTGGTATGTCAACTGACATTGAAAATCACAAAAAAAATTTGTTGGACTTGTGTACAATGTCAAACAGAAAGTAATGATGAGCCAATGATTAATCGAAATATACCTGAAATACCATTTCATGGGATGGGTTGTGTTATTTTTTTATGGAACCGAGTAAATGTCCTTATAGTAATTGATTATCTATCAAAATGGGTGGAAAGTGAAAAAATTAGATCAAAAACGGAAGGTGAAATTTGCTCAAGTTGGACTAACATTATAATATACGTGCACGGAAAATATTATAATATACATGTAAGACGACGCGAAACAAATTTTAATGTTAACAACAAGTTTATTGTAAAATTTGAAATAATTGTGAAATCGGCTACATAAAGAAAAGAGTGTGTGAACCTCGGTCTTCCATTGTTTCTATTCCTTCAAAAAATAAAAATTTTAGAAGAAACTCGAAATTTTTAAAAAAGTTTGGCAGTAATGATTTAGTGAATGATAATTCTTATTGCAATCATTTCAATTATTTCTGGGAAGATGAAAATGAAAACAACTCTGATAAAAATATATTCCCAAGTACTTTTGGGAACTCAGTTTTGGATGCAAATAACAATAGTCGGATTAAAAATTATAGTCCTGACTATAATCCAAGTAACATAAACACTCGAAATGTATCTCACAGTCCATCACGTACAAGGTAGGGAGCTGTATACAAAGCAAATATAACCACTCTTTAAACAAATTTTTTTTTTGGTCTAGATATTAGTTGGTTAAAATTACAATGTATTGTACATATTTGTATAGTATCAAAGCATATTGAATTTTTATTAAACCTACATTGAAAATCAAAACGATGTGAAATATATTCTCAAAGAAAAAAAAAATTGTTTTAGTTTAGAGAATAATTGTATCTTGTGAAATAAATGATTTATATATATATAATACTTGGTCCTTTCACACATCGACTTAACACTTTTCACCAGAATTAAGTGCTTTTGGTCAAATTCTTTGTTCAAATTTTCGTTAGGACAGATTTTTACTCAAAATAATTTATTAAATGTAGTAAAATTCGTGAAACAACCACAGAGAAGGTATTGACTTGCAAGAAGTATATGCCTAAACGGGCGACATAATGAACTTTTTATCTCTACCATAAAGTAATAAACTTTGTACTTCTGTGAATGAAATAAAAACATTGGTCAAAGAGAAGGATAGATAGTTGTGATCTGAAGGTGAGACAACCACTGAACGATCGCTAGCTAAAGAAGCCAGCCTTCAACATATTCTGCCTGTAGTTCGAATAATCTGTCGATAGGGTGCATCTAAATGATGAAGTAAGTTTTGCGTCATTGAAGCTTGATGCTGCATATCCACTCCAGATGATTCCAGAAGACCTCTGGAGCAGTGCAAAAGGAGTACTGGGCTAGAAGACGTGAGGAGAAGAAACGTTTACGTCTGAAGAAAGGTCTCTCGCAACCTCCCAGCTCAGGGATATCGAAGGGTGTAGCGACAAACAGTGAATACGGACCTTCTACAAAAAAGCCAGAAGGTTTGCCGCTTTCTTTAGGGAAAGCACCCAGGTTCTTCGAAACAGTGAGACTAACCTCGTTACTGATCCGCAGGAAATAATGGCTGAATTTAAGAAGTACTTTCAACAGCTACTTAGCGGATCTGACTGGGAGTGAGTGACCACACTAATCCGCAAATATCAGTGCGGCTTCCGGCCCGGCATATCGACTATAGACCAAATGCTCCCACTAAGGCAGATCCTGCAGAACACTAACAAGTTTCAGATCTATACACACTGCCTCTTCATTGATTTTATAGCCGCATACAACAGCATTCATCGCAACGAACTACTATTTGATGCGATGGCGGAATTCGGGATCCCGGGCAAACTGATCCGGTTATGCTGCACCACGCTAAAAAATACGCGATGCACCGTGCCGTTTTGCTCGAGTACTTCTGAGCCATTTGAAACCTGCACCGGATTTCGGCAAGGAAATGCGGCACTATCTTCTACAAGTCAGTCCAACTGTTGGGATATGCAGACGGCATCGACATCGTCGCGCGTTCCCAACGTGTTGTATTGGAAGCTTTCACGGTGATTGAAGAACTGGCGAAGCAAGCTGGTCTTAAGGTCAATAAGGATAAGACGAAATATATGCTGTCGAGCAAGAAACGATCCGCACATCACTTTGAGCAAAACATTACAATCGACAGCTACAATTAAGTAAAGGTGTTGGTTTACATCGGGGCAAGTGTGAACTCCACGAATGACATGGAGGATATCCGACGTAGAATCTTAGCAACCGATGTTATTTTGGTTTGTCGAAACAACTGGGCTCGAAACTCCTGACTCGAAGGATCAAGATCATGCTCTACGAATCTCTTATTTTGCCAGTCGTGATATATAGATATAGTTAATAAAACTGCGGAACTGATTCTTGGTGCCTTCGAAATAAAAATTCTACGTCTGATATAATGTCCCACGAATGGAGGAGACATTCTACGGGGTGTTCCAGAATGTGGATGTAGTCCGAAAGGCGAAAATCTGTCGAATACACTGCCAAATATTGTAATAAAAAAAACCTAAATACTTCTTTTTGAACTGATTTGCTACGATAATTGTTTAATTGCTTGAGCTGGGAGGATGTTCCAAAGCTTGGTGACATAGACGTAAATTAAACTACATCAGTTTTAATATTCTCCCAACAGTAAACCGATGGTAAAGTGATACATTGTCAAATCTGCGGAGCCCATGAATGTCAATTAAAATGAAATGGATAAAACTGCAAGCACAATCCGCAGATAACATTCAGCTGATAAAATAGCCACTTTTGAAATTTTTGTAATTAATTAAAATTGTCGTAATTTGACATTGGACTTCTTAACTCAGAACATCCAATCAACAAACACCAGTTTAATTTTGTGAGATCTCTCTTTAATTAATCATTCCCCCTGGTTGATTTTCGGTGCATCTAAAATAAAATTATTGTACGTTTTTGAATGCGTATATATAAGAGTTGGATTTAGAAATCTTAAGTTCAAGGTAACCAGAGCTTGGAAATGAGGTTATTTTAAATATGGGCTATCTTTTCTCCCAATCAAAATATAGAATTCAAAAAACACCAGAATTCGATTCATTAGAAAAACTGCTGCATAGTGTATAAATGCTTTTTACACGAAACGTAATATTCTAAGGCAACATACTATATCTTCATGTAAAGATAATGTGAATTTAAATAATCTTTCTTTTGGGTTGGTTAAATAAAACCCGCTAAGAGTAACCGATCATAGACTGTTTGTATTGAACATTAACATTTAAATTGATTCTGAAAAATACTTTACTTTAGAAACCCTTACGGTCACACACAGTCCGTCCTTATATCACATTTAATTTTATAATACCCAAACACAATTTTTAACGTTCGTTTAACATATTAAAACTTTTCGCATAAAATTATTTTATTATTCATCATTTTGAGTACATTTCGAGTTAGTACATGAACTTGGCAATAAACTTTTATTATACATCCATCAATGTACGCTTGTCAGTGCATCGTGGAACAGGGTTGCGGTCGAAAAATTCTGTCAAATATGACATCGAACGAAGTATTTTATTTAAAATTCGCATAAAAAATTAAAAAAGATACGTCATCTAATATGCATACAGTTATGGTTCACTTTGTACATAAACATACATATTTATATATCAGGATCCCAATTAAATTTGAATGGTGATAAATTAGGCACGACGCGACGAGGTCCTCTGAAATATCTAAACTGTTGGTATCTGAACAGGAAATGGAATAACATTTCACCAAAGCGAAATATAGGTAGTGAATTGAGCACATTAATTTCATGACTTGAATGGAGATGTTTAGCTAAGCCGTTAAGCAATCGATTGTTGGTTTCTGGTGAACCACCACCAACTCTTCTTACTTACTGGTAATGCTAATCGGCTTTAGCTCATGTTCCCGTGAAAATGATAATACCTTGCAAAAACGTTAACACCATTTGTGAGGTGAACGAGCCAAGCAATTTCACATTTTTTCTCGCTTCGTTCCGGGTTATAGAAGGAATAAGCAAGCACCAAAAATACTGTGAGTTGGGAAACTGTGAGAGTCGAGAAATTGAATATTTATGAGGACATTTGTATGGACATAAT
This sequence comes from Eristalis intricaria, assembly GCA_964034865.1. Lineage (NCBI taxonomy): Eukaryota > Metazoa > Arthropoda > Insecta > Diptera > Syrphidae > Eristalis > Eristalis intricaria. The sequence goes on along the minus strand of OZ035876.1, from coordinate 71,693,205 downwards.
AATGAGATTTGGTTTTGGCGTTGGTTACAGCCGTAACAAATAGGGGATAGGACTATAGGAGGATACTTCATTAAGGGGTGGTTTCACATCATCATTATCCTCTTACACCTAGTAATTATGGGTAATACCTGATCGTCTTAGGACAATTACTGCTATTTTCTTATCATTGACACAGACAAATATGGCATGCCATGAACCAGTTGTTTTGATAATTCCGTCATGCTGTCAGTGCAATTGTTTGGTGGTTTCACTATCTCTGCTGGATATGTGTTAAATCATCTTTAATTTATGGAAAAAGGAAGCATTCTTAAGCTTTGAGAAAAGTGTGATATTAGAAACATTCTTCTTTAAAACAGCATGACGCGATTGACTTTGTCACTTACACGCAGCTAGTGATAGAATTTTCAAAATATTTTCAGAAGCATTTTTATGATATACATATAATTTGGTTTTGTTTTCGTTGAAGTAGAATTGAAGTAAAAGGAATAATAACCGCATACGAAAAAAATACATCGAAAAAACAAAGTAGCTACCAGGCATAATACTAATTTGTTTTCACATCAAAATCTATACATTCAAGACAAATTACTAAAATTAGCTTAACTTACTGATATACTGGCCCTAGGCGGACGCTCGAAGCTGAAGCAAATTAATTTATTATGTCTGACTAAGGACAATATTTAATACATTATATTAAAATGATACTATTTTAATGCATACTATTCAATAAACGTCTTCTTCTTCTGCTGGCGCTACAGTCCGTGGTGAACCTGGGCATCAACCAGCAAGCCTCTCCAGCTGATCGTGATGTGTAGCCAAATTTAGCCATTGGCTAGCGGAGTTCGAATCCCATTGAGAGCAAAGTTAAACGCTTTTATCTGGTTTTGAAAACTGGGCCAGATTGAAAGCAGAACTTTTCTCTCAAAAAGACCAAGAGCGACTTCTTCTGCTTTTGACATTGTCCAGGCTTCCGCGCCATAGAGCAGGACAGGGATGATCATGGTCTTATATAGTGTTAAATTGGTCCTTCGAGAGAGAGCTCTACTGCTCATTCTCATTCATTGATCCCAAAGAAACAGCGATTGGCAAGAGTTATTCTGCGTTTAGTCTCGGTGCTGATGTTGTTCGTACTGTTTACTTGCGAGGCTAGTTAGACGAAGTCCTTCACTAACTCAAAGTTATAGCTGCCTATGGTGACGTTCTGGCCGAGTCGTCGATGTCGTGCGTCCTTTTTTGATGACAGCATATACTTAGTTGATATAAAGGAACGGAAATTTAATTCGTCTTTCTCTTCGGTTTTGCCGGAAGTGTCCTAACAGGGCGGAATACACAGTAGCTCAAACATTTCCAACTTTGCATTTAAATAACCCTTTACTGTTTAGTTTGAGATAGCCGTTGTAATATATTTAGGAGAGAGGGGGTACCTTACCGCACGTTCAAAGATACATACTTTGATATTTTATTTTTGCAAGAAGTTGTCTTTTTTCAATAGAGCCAAAAAATATAATCAAAACTCTACCAAACCTCCTCTGTCTGTTGTTGTATCCTCACAGTCATAAATTTCTCAAAGCCCTGTTTGATGCCAGTATGCCAACACACTAGTGTTGAAGTCTACGGAAAAGACCAAATCCTTTTGATGACCTCATTCTCTGAGGGAGAATACAAAGGAAGTAGCACCATCTGTTCACTCCCATAAAATAGTCTTAAAGACCAATTGAGGAAAATAGGGCAAGCAGTACTCACAGGGGAAAAGAACTGCTACAAAGGCATGTGGCATGGTCAACCCAATAGTGAAAAGCCAGGCAGCCTACCCCACTCATGCACCGTTTGTACTTTTTGATGAATCACTTGCCGATTGATTGCAGAATGTTGTAAGTTATGTTATGCATATTATGTATGTATATTTTATTTTTCAGAAATATGTCCTCATATAAAATTTTAAGTTGCCGATTACATTTTCCTTGGATGCATAGTGATATTTTTTGCCTTGAGGACAATGTGGCAACACTTATGGAACGAGAAACAGATCCGCCCAGCTTCAAATACTCTGGAACCCACACTCGAACGACAAACATTTTTCTCATTGATACCTTACACTTGGGAACCGCTTTCGCACTACTTCAGAAGGGATTCTATCGTCTTAACACATCATTTATCTTAGACCTATGATCTGTCGCATCAATATATTACAAACTAGCTGGACCCGTAACTCTACCAAACTATTAGAATTTCCTGACACAATGCTTATTTCGTTCATGTTTTTGTGGCATAACTTGACCTATACTCCATAGATTAGGTTGGATTTACTAAAAATAAATAAAAGATTCCGAGTAAGTTTCGATGAAATACTTTATTTTTCATAATAATATTACAATTAATAATAATATTAATAATATAGGTGGCATTACAGTCCGAGACGCACTACTCTTCACTAGTGGAAGGGACCTACAGTTGTATGCCGACTTCTAACGGCGAAGTTGAGAAGCTTTTTCTAGATAGGTATACTCTAGCATTGTCAATGACTCGAAAGAGATGGAGCCGTGTATTATGAAAGGTGGTAAAAGTTCGGGTATCGAATCTCTGTAATATTTATATTACAATTGCAATACAAAAATAAGTAAGGAAATAAGGTAATTAAATTAAAGAGTTGGGAAGAATTAATACGCTTTCTCCTTTGGCTAGTTATAATAGTAACTTTAAGAAATATCTTCCCAACTCTGTTGTGAACAGTCTGGCTCAATGCATAGTGTCGGAGAGTCAGAGTCAAGGTACGCATCTGTAGAATTCGGGCACCAACTTTTTGCTCCAGCTTATGAGATGACACTCCGGATAGTTCCAAGGAGTTCTATTGCGTCGTCGGTGGCAGTGTTGTGCCATGTAGACTACACGATTGTCTACGTGTGAGCAATTCAACGTAGACAATTTAAAATTGTCGACACATGTCTATCGACAATGAAGACAATGTAGACAATTCAAAAGATAGTACACATTTTTATTTATACCTCTTAAAATTGACCTAAAAAGCTATTCAATTGAAATTTGTATTCAATATTGAAACAAAACAAATTTATTAATTTCGAAAAGAAATGTCTCATTACACATGACCATATTTATCCGTCATTTATATCATCTGATAAAGAAAATCTTTCGTTATTATCTATAGCTATGCCCTCTCGTATAATTTGCAATAGAGTACCGGCTAACGTTCCTTCCGTAAGTAAAATTATCATACAATCTACCGCCGCTTTGTTTCGAGAATATCTAATAGACTGTTGTTAAGCGCTACAACTGCTTGTTCGTGTAACATAGCAACTTAGTTCGTCGCGTGCATTATATTTTTGCATAGTGACATTTCTGTCCCGCTAAATGTCTCAATCATCCTAAGTTTGTGAAACTGTTTTTATAAATACTATTTTACATCCCTGTGCATCTAAGTTGGCAGATAATAAACAAACGTAAGACCTGCTAAAACAAGAAAATAAGCTCATATATATTTCATGTAAAATTAATAGTCAGTTTTGCTTGAAGTCAGTAATTTCTAATCTAAATCTTTCGCATATTAGGGTTTTGCAAAACTAGATGACTTGTGTTATTTCCTGGTATTGAGCGTGTGCTCAAGTGGTTCGAGCCCCTGAAATCATATTTTCTCTCAATTGATAAGTGTCGCATTATTATTCAAGCGATTTTTGAAGTCAAATTGTCACGGGATAACATAATTTGTTCGAGTTAGATGCAGTTTGACTTAGAGAGTGGTTTTTGTACGGAAAATTGAGGTTAATTAATGTAAAATAAGAGTTACGACTTAGGGAGAGTCCGCTGTATGTTTCTTCATAATCAGTCTTCCATGTTTGATAAGCCAATGGTTAGAATATGAAGGGGATAATAACACCATAGTGGAGGTGAGAGGACATATTTTTGATCTTATAACTAAACTGAAGGAGAGGTTGGCAGCCGATTTCATTTCCACTCCAGTCAAACAAATTTTAAATGATTTAACAGAATCCGGACAAATAAACAAGCAGAGTCTTGTGTGGCATGTAGGATTTTTCTTACAAAAACTGTCTGCAGTACTTGGATAAATGGACATCTTCATCATCAGGGCTTGTCTAAAAACAGACATTAAATTAGAAGATGTTGAAAAGAGGTTTTGTATATGTGTGCAGAAAACTAACCAAACAATTTCGAAAAAAACCCAATTCCACAGTTAGTTCGAAAAAATCCAAATTATTTCTGCACGCACATATGAAATTTATTCATGACATCTGTATTTCGTTGAAAAGAGAATGATTAATATGGCTATAGATATAGTTGTTATCACACACACAATCAACGCATCTGTTCACACAAAATACCATTCGCCCGGGACTTAAGTGCAGAAAAAGCCAATGAAAAACACCAACCAAGAAGTTGAGTGGAACGTGCAGAAATAAAATCTGCACATGTCACTCAAAAAATTCCATGGGGAAACATCTGGAAGAAAAAAAACTCAAGCATCAATTCTTATGGAATCTTTTGAGTGATACATTACACGTTTCGCTCAAATTTAATGTTCAAATTGAGATGATTTCCTATCGACATTTTCAAGCGCTTGTGTATACTATAATACGGTGGGATTTTGAATATGGCAAATAAGTTAATTGCCATCCAAAGCCATATAAAGAAATTAATTCGACATGTTTCGCTGAAATGATTCCAAATGAGTGAATTTCTCGAGTGAACAGAAAACTGACTTTATTATTTTGAGATGAATGCTCATTTGCCATTGAATGATTAATAGCTATAGATTCGAGTTTTCGATTCGTGCTCAAATATATAACAAAGCAGGACTTTGGGGGTTTTAAGGATGTAGATGGGACAGAATTGTATCAAGAGTTGATAGTATTATCTCCTCTTTAAGACCATGGAGATTATGTTTAGAAATCTTAAGTTTTATATTTAGATCAACCCTAGAAGATCTTGCTCCAAATACTAATTCTAAACTCAAGATTAAATAAAATTTCCTTAGGACTTTTATTAAGGATAGTTTCTGATTTATTTCTAATCGAAAACATTTATTATCAATACTTTTAAGCTTATAATATATTGTTTTATCTTTATTTTTTATATTATTTATTTATTTAAATATAATAAATTATGAAAATACATAAAGTGTATCACTTTTAGTATCAATAATTCGAACTTATGGAAATGATTATTTTCAATCATTTAGTGTTTCACAATGTTAAACATTTTATTTATATTAATTTTTTTATTTTCATTCTGTTTTTTTATTGAAAAATTTACTTATTAAGGTCATTAGAATGTGATGAACTTGTAATAGAATTTCCTAACGATAAGGCCAGAAAGGTCAGTTCTTTGAAGTATTTATTTTGTACATAATTTATAATTACATTTTTCTTACTATTTAACAAATATGTATTTATAATTATATTAATGTTATATGTACTTAATGTATTACATATGATTGTGTGCAATATACACAGCCAGGATTAGGCTTACATTGAAATTCTACCTCTTGGGTAATTTGGAAAAGACTCATGCTGCCGAAATTGAAGAAGGGTTGGCGTTGGCAAAAGCAAAGCGTTGGTCTTGAAGAGAGCGCTCATTGCCACCCTGACTGTGTACACAATAACAACTTACACACAGCGTGATCGACAGTTTAGGTAGACCACAAAAAAGGGTGCTTATTAATTTTGTTAAAGGATCAAACTATGCGAATTGTACTCAAACGTCTTCTATCGCTATGAAAAATAGCTTACATGTACCCCCATCCAGAACATGACCTACATACAAAATTTCATAAAAAATCCGTCCAAACGTTTAACCGTGATTTTAGATCAACTATCCAAACACCCAAGCTTTCCCATTTATAATATTTTTTTATTTCATTATTATAATAATAAATAATAATAATAATATTCATTTTTTCATTGCAAACTTAAACTATAATAGCAATCTTGTATATAATTTTATATACAGTTTAAGCATGAAATAATGCAATACATACTTTTGCCAAATGCACATTAGACTTCATGGAGCTCCAATCGTAGTGAATCACATAAATGTGGAGTTTTGTAGCTCCGTAAAAGCAGGCAACCCCTGCACGAGGGGCAGCCGACATTAATACATCTAACAGTACACCTACCCAATGGTCAGCATGAGTACATCTCGGAGCAGAACACTCACAACAGAATAAAAACGCCTCTGAAGCCAACGTTGACAGCCTTCCTTGAACTATGTCAAAATGATAGGTGAAGAGTGGAAGCAGCGTGTATAAGGAATACCTTTCGAAAATTGGCAAGGAGTTAAGACAAATGAAGCACTTGGCCGGATGTTCACAGCGCACTTTACAAATTTCGAATGTTTCTGCCTACGGATGCTGCTTAACCGCATACGGGGGCAAAACTGATTCTATTAACTTAAAACCATCGATGGAAAAGAGCAATCTACTTACATAGAAGCGTTGTGAGAAGATGGGATTGTTATAAGACGATTGCGATTCTAGTATGGAGGAATTAGTATTGTGTCGCTCACCGCAAAAGTTGAGCGAACTTTCACACAGATACCTAGGAATAGACCAGGCTAATGGAGATTAAGTTTTCACTCACTAAGTAGTTGAGGAGAAACTAATTTCAGTAACCGGAAGAAAAACGTTCAGACTTTGGCATGCCATCACTTTAGATCAGCGGAGAATTGTCCGCTGATGTTATAAGATAACTTAGCTATGCGACTGCAGCTTTAGAACTTCATGTTAATCATCTACCAAAAATGTTTGCAACGTATAGAAAGGAATGAAGGAGGATTTTACTATCGTGATGGACAAGGCAAAGGTAAAACATTTTTAATTAATTTACTTTTACCTCGGCTTCGCAAAGACATGAATCAAGAATAGCTACATTCAGCATTGCAGCAACGTTGCTGAGGGGCACACTACGCATTCAGTATTCAAATTGGAGCTTATACCTGCATGGCACTTCACTTCGTCCAATATTAGCAGGAGGAGCAGACGCGGTATCGTTTGCTAGATCCACAATTATACATAAGATCTTCTTTGCGGTTTGTACGAGCGCATGAACCTGGATAGGTCCTTATCAGTGCGGTCTCAGGTCAGAGAAGCCTTAGAAATTCAACCAAATCTTCAAATGGAAAAAGCCCAAGAGATGCAGATCGTCACCCAACACCTATTCGTCGATTTCAAGGCCACATATGACAGAAACGAGCATGCATAGGAACGAACCATACTACGCCATGTCTCGTTTTTACATTCCTGCCAAACTCGTCATCTACCTCCCAAAAGACCGTACAATTTCTAGCACACGCGGGCGACATTGTGATAGGTCAAGCGAGCAAGATCGGCAACCCAGAGAGAACAGCACCAAAGGCACCTAGGTAGAGAAGGACTTCGACTAACTCGGCTCCCAAGTAAACAGTACGAACTCAAGAGGCAATTGGGTAGTAGTGCCCTCTCTCGAAACACCCACCTAACACTATATAAAACCTTGATTATCCCAGTCCTCCTCTATGGAGCGGAAGCCTCTTCGAGAGAAAAGTTCTGGGTTCAATCTTTGGTCCTATTTGCAATGATGATTCTTGGAGAAGACGATTCAACCAGTAAGCAATAAGCGGCATAAACCTAGCCAGGCGTCTACGAATTCAACCACTAAGATGGCTAGGCCATGTAGAGCGCATGGACAACACCAGGTGGATAAGGACCTCAACCAACTTGGAGTGCGCAATTAGAGACAGCTGGGTAGGTTAGGTTAGGTAGGGGAGCTGCGAGTGAATTCACCAACGCACTTAGACCATGTTGGTCTATTGTGATACCCACAGTCAGACTACTACCAATGATTGACCACTCCAGTGATAGTGCCATTAATTTGCTTCTAATGACAAATGGTGAGTGGACCAGATTTCAAAACCAGGTAAAAGCGTATAAACTTTGCTCACAATGGGATTTGAACCGGGGACCCCGCTAGACAATGGAAGGCTTAGCCAACTTCGTCATAAGTCGTTTGGCTAAACACCACGGTCAGCCGGAGAGGCTTGTTGGATGATGCCCAGGTCTACCACGGACTGTAGCGCCTCCAGAAGATGAATAATCAGCCGGGGTACTCTTCTACAACATTGCAATTTAATTTTCTGAGACGAGCGTATGTACTATATTAAATAAACAACAGTTGAAGCATTAAACGGCAGCCTCCAATATGCTTGTGCCTATATTAGTTCTTGCATTTTCAGTTGCTATTAATAAATTACAAGGACAAACCTTAAAAGAGGGTGGATTACATCAAATATACGTCACCAGCTTCCGAGTATCGAGTGCCCAAAATAGTATATCCGGATGTACTTTAATAAAGCACAACCTGCCAACGAAGAATAATGAAGCCGCTATTTTATGAGAGAGTGTCTGAATTTGTTTATTATCTATGAAAAAATTAAAGGACTAGAAATAATAATTGCAGAAAACAATCATCACCATATCGATCGAAGATTCAAACAAAAAGTTTTCTATTTGTTTCCTTCTCTAACTTCTTTTTCTACTTTATTTGGCGCTACAGTCCGAGGTGGACCTGGGCCTCAACCAACAAGCCTCTCCAGCTAGCACGGTCTCTTGCTAGCTGTCTTCAGTGTCGCACGCCAAGTTGGTTGCAGCCCTTCTCCACCTGGGTGCGCCACATTAAGCGCGGGCGTCCTCTGTTGCGTTGTCACACGGGTTCGGAGTTGAAGACTCTTCGGGCCGGAGCAGTGTTTTCCATGCGCTCTACATGGCCCAGAAACCGTCAACGCAAACAGAACCAAAGATCGCACGTAGAGCTTTTCTCTCGAAGATACCAAGGACTTTCTCATCCGCTTTTGAGGTTGTCAATGCCTCCGCGCCGTACAGCAGGACTGGGATGATCAAGGTCTTTTATAAAGTCAGCTTGGTCCTTCGAGAGATGGCTCTACTAGTCAATTGCCTCTTGAGCCCATAGCAACAGCGGTTGGCAAGAGTTACTCTGCATTTGATGTCGGTACTGATGTTGCTTGTACTATTTTCTGCGGAGCCGAGGTAGACGAAGTCCTTGACTACCTCGAAGTTATAGCTGCCCATTGTGCGCTCTGTCCAAGACGTCGATGTTGTGTGTCCTTTCTTGATGACAGCATATACTTCGTTTTGCCCTCATTCACCGCTAGACCCATTTTAGCCGCTTCCGCCTCAATGCCAGCAAACGTCTCATTGACGACTCGCTGTGTTCTGCCAATCACGTCAATGTCGTTGTTTTTTGACATTGAAGGTCTCGGTGAGTTCGTTACCGACCTTTATGAGTAGCGAGAATTCTTCATAGTCATCCTGCACCACCTGAATGTCAAAACAAGACATGGCGTTGTATAGCTCGTCCCTATGCACGCTGTCATATGCGGCCTTGAAATCAACAAAAAGGTGGTGGGTGTCGATCTGCATCTCTTTGGTCTTTTCCAGGATCTGCCGTAGTGCGAAAATCTAGACTACGATGGTGGACTTCCCTGGCCTGAAACCGCACTGATAAGGACCTATCAGGTTATTTATAAACGGCTTCAGGCGAGTACATAAAACGGCAGAGAAGATCTTGTAAGTGATGTTCAGGAGACTTATCCCTCTATAGTTGGCGCAGTCAAAGGGGTCTCGTTTCTTGTGGATCGGGCAAACGATACTGAGATTCCACTCATCGGGCATGCTCTCCTCCGACCATATCTTACAGATGAGCTGGTGCATACGCCCAACCAGATCATCTCCAGCTGCCTTAAAGATTTCAGCGGACAGTCGGTCCGCACCGGCAGTTAGACTTCAGTCTTGATATTGCTATCTTGACTTCATCTAAGTCGGGGGGACGGAATTCTCGTCGATCATCGTCCATATTGAGTGGAACATTCTGCCTAACAGCGGTATTAGTGTCCTCATCGCCGTTTAGCAGTCTGCAGAAATGGTTGTTCCAAATTCTCAGTATCGACTGTGACTCTACTACTAGTTGTCCATTCTCGTTCCGGAAGGCTTCTGTCCGAACCTTTCATTAACTGGATAACTGTTTCACCCTCTGGTAAAACTTTCGGACAGCGTTCCTGCCGTAGCACCTCTCCATTTCCTCGATCGCGTGCTTCTCGTGATCTTTCTTCTTTCTCTGGGAACCCGGGTCTAGTCCCTTCGTCTCTATTGGTAGAGCTCACGAACAGCTCTCGTTGTTCGTTGCGGCGTTGCTTTGTAGGCTTCCAGCTTCGCTGCATGTGCCAGCCTGCACTCGTTGTCAAACAATGGGGTTTTTCTAGGTGGTGCCGTAAAACCCAGCACATTAGTGACAGCATCTTTGATGGCTTCTTGATAACGCCTCCAATCTTCTTCGATTGTTTGCGCAGGTGGCGACGAACTTAGAGAGAGATTCCGGGAGACTCGATCCTAGCAGTCCGTTGCGATTGTAGCTTTCCGACGACAAACAGTGGTGTCCTTTCTCGACTCCGTTGATCTCTTGATATCCGAGTTCTTACCTTAGCTACAACAAGGGATGGTCCGAGTCGATGTTGGCTCCTCAGAACGTTCGGACATCAAGAATGCAGGAGGAGTGCCTGACGTCGATCAAAACATGATCAATCTGGTTGACGGTTGATTGGTCAGGGGACCGGGGGGTAATTCCTTTCTAGGAGATCATAGAAGTCATCCTTGCTGTTGTCATCCTTGTCCTCTGTCAGGTCGTGGGCGCAAATCAGGCTGATGTTCCCGAATTAAGCCTTGATGCGTATTGTTATGAGGCGTTCGCTTTTACAGACAAAGCTTAAGACTTTTTGCCTAAGTCTGCCTCGAACAACAAATCCACATCCAAATAAGCGCCTCTCCCTGTTGCAATCACCGTAGTAGATGTCGTAGTTTCTCATCCTCTCTGTGCCCGGCCCATTCCACCGCACTTCCTGGATTGCGGTAATGTCTGTTTTGTAGCAGTACAGGGCCTCCGTGAGTTCTTCGGCTGCACGTGGTCTGTTAAGGGACCTACAATTCCATGCAGAACGGAAAATCGCTGTCCTTGTATCGTTTGTTGGTGTCCTCATCATTAATTCTGTCCATATCCGAGGCAGTTAGTTGTCTCTGAACCATAACCTTCTCTAACTTACACTAACAATATTTACCGTGTATCCTTCGGAATGGTGCACAGGTTTGGGGATTCAATTCTTTCGAGTCAGTTGAAAAATACTTTATCCATAGAATCTTTTGTCTCCCACGGACCTTTCCGAATTTATAGATAGATTTCGGAAACACTGAAAATACATTTCAATTGCATTGTTAAGATCTTCGAAATGAAGCACAAATGATCGCCAAAATTTATCGTGAAAAAAGTAATACAATCCTGGGAAGATACAGCAAATGAATGGAGAAATCTGGCTGCCATTTATAGTTTGGATCTAAATGTAACACAAAGCGAACAACCTTCTCTGCTGAAGAGAAAATTCAACACGCTTCTCGAAAAATATGGAAATGTCCTCCATGAAAGGTATTCATCTGAAGCACTATGCGTCAGGTTATAGGTGTTATTACAGCCGCTTGAATTTCGATCTTGGTGATAAAACATATCTTCTCAATTCGAATCAGATAAATAAAATTATCCATCCAGTCACTGGATGTACAAAGATTGCTAATAACGCGAAGACACAACAATGTTAGGAAAATTCTCCACTAAGAACTGATGAGAAAATACGGCTATGGGGGTGATGCATTCTGCTACGACAGCTTCCTTATATTCAGCCCGTCTTCTTCAGCCCCTGGTGACTATGCGTCGGAGCTTTAAACATCTCTGGCGAAGAGCAGCTATCTTCTCTGATGCTCTTCCAGATCAAATGTGATTTACTGGTGGTCGCCTGTGTAGTTTTCAATGACTCGCCAGTTTTTTACTATTATGGATGTTGATTCCGTCACGCAGGTTACGTCTGGAATGATGTCCCGGGCTTCTGAATGTGGCGATGGGTCCTCGTTACGTGCTCGACTCGCAATCATCTCGATTGTTTGCTTTCCTCGAGAATCTGTGGTTGGCATCACGCACTCTTGAGCTCTAGAGCTGAAGTCGACAGCAACCAGTATCTCTTCATCCGTGTTAGACATGAAGTCTTCCTTCTGCCGTCACTCATCGATGCTATCGTTCGGGCTGAGATGGGTGTATACTATATATAATAAAATATGAAAATAATAATTAATGTAAGTCAATGTAAGTAATTTTTTATCTCATTTCTGTATGACGTCTAATGATTACAGCAAAATATATTTTTTAAATGTAATTTCGATTGGCCCCATTTAAAGCCATTTAAGATTGAAAGCAATGTAAACTGTGAACAGCTCACAACGGGGGCTAATTCATATACACATGCCTTTAACTGTCTAGACACAAATTAATCAAGGCGAAGTATTTCATAGCACTCGTATTTCATTACGCATACTACTACCACGAGTAAAACATCGAAGAGTTATTTTCAACCGAGCGTGGGCACAATTATTTTTAAGCTACAGTCACGAATTGCTGAAATAATTTATCTCCGAGTACCAGCTGCTTGCAGTATGCATACACGATAAAGGCAATAGTAAGGATAGAGTATGAAATATGACATTTTAAGTGGAAGTTCTTCCACGTCGCATGGGAAGTGTTGGATTTGTGCGTAGGAAGGATGTTATTTCCGCTGTCAGTCAGCGTTTGAGCGATTGTGGGGCTTGAGTGTAGAGAATTAAATTGTTAAGGTAATTATACTGTCAGAAAGTGGAAGATGAACATATCCATTATAAGTTCAAACCCCAGGAATGGAAGTTGTATATGGTGATGTGCATACTATTAACCATATACAGTACATAGACAAGGATGTGATAAATTGATGAGTGGTTAATGTCAAAAGACTCCAATTCCAGGAGGTTTACTTACATGGTGAAGCTTAAGAAGAAGATAAATAAATAAATAAATATTCTTTCAAGGAGAATAATTGTAGCTAGGAGACTTAAGTTTACTATCACTGTCAAACAGTCTCAATCTAAGGCTATTTTCTACTCAACTGTATCGTTAATTGTATCGTTCTTTAGAAAATCTCTTTGGGTTTGTCGGCATGCACGCTACGTAATTAGGGATATGCGATGGCTGAACATCGATGACAGATAATAATCGAACAAACATCGATGCTATAGAATGAATTTATATAATTCAGATTAATAGGGTAATAAACTACTTATATGCATACGGGATAATTCATTCTTACACAAATAGCATTGAGCATATGTAACTATTGTTTACATGCTCTGTATAGAATAAATATTTACGCCTACGTCATCATGATGAAATTCCAGAAAATTATTCAAAATCGACCATGCGATAATTTACGAACTTGAACATCGATGTCAAAACATTGATATTTGGTCACTCAACATCGATTTAGTCTGAATTGTAATAATTAATTTTGTAATAAACTTTCAAATAGAGATGAAATTTTTTATTGAACAAACTTGAACATACTAAATATACTACGACTTTTTTAACAACCTTTTTGAGCCTGATTACAACTTATTTTTTGTAACCTGTTCACTGGACCATGCTGCAGTTTCATGTCTTCTTAATAGATCCTAACTCATAATCCAAGAATTTTTCTTGATAGCGTGGAGCACGTATGTATGTATAGGCTAACATTGCTTTCTCGTACTCTATTTCAATAATTTTTGAGTTAAGCAGACACAAAATGTATTTTTTAATTCATGCCAAAGAGCTATGAAAATAATAGTTGCATATAGATATTCGATTTATTATTATAGATATTAGTTAACTAGAGTGTATGTTGTGTCTTACAATGCATTCATCTTTCATATTCTGGATTCATGAGTTCAACATTATTTTATTTCCGGATAGCGCTGCAAAACCGAGTGGTTTCTAAATGTAACACAAAGCGAAGAACCTTCTCTGCTGAAGAGAAAATTCAACACGACACAAAATGTATTTTTTAATTCATGCCAAAGAGCTATGAAAATAATAGTTGCATATAGATATGCGATTTATTATTATAGATATTAGTTAACTAGAGTGTATGTTGTGTCTTACAATGCATTCATCTTTCATATTCTGGATTCATGAGTTCAACATTATTTTATTTCCGGATAGCGCTGCAAAACCGAGTGGTTCTGGACTGTTCAGCCTGGTTTAATTGTTGGTTAAATGTTGTCGTACGTTGAAGAGATTGCCGGTTATATATCTTGCACAAGCATAGACGATAGCTGCTCCAACTATGCACGGAAAATCTCCTTAACATCGCCAACAAGATCGTCTCTATCGGTTTATGGGCTCACCTGAAACAGTTTATCAAGAAACTGATAAGTCGCATATGATATCTTGGATATGATTGGATCATATATTGTGTATTGAATATCTTAACAATGCATTGTTATATTCTTGCACATTCGTGTTACTGCGCACCCGACGTTGACTTGAGCAAAAGTTCAGTCTAAATTTGTGTTTAATTTTTTCTCTTTCTATCTCGTCTTGAATATTTGGCCCATTTCGAGCTGGATGGGATCAAATCAAACTACATCAATAATCAGCAGCAATAAATCCCGAACACATTTGCGTGTGTGAACGGAGCAGGGTACTCAGCCAACATTCACCTCTTGTGTCTCTCTTTTTTTGCATTTTGAGCTTCGCGGTTCAGCATGATAAGTGACTAACCTTTTTTTCTTCTGTGACATAACATTTAAAATCCACAAAATTTTCTGCAAGCAATAGTGACCACAATGAACGCACACACATGGCAATGATCCGGCGCATAGAGTCGTATGTCGAAAGCGAAGTGTTTAATGAAGCGGGCGGTCAGGTGCTGGCGGTCACCCTCGAAGCTTTTCTTCTACAGTCCAACGAACATTAAAAGATCCTAGTTGATGGATTGAATATCTCAGAACTCCGTCAATGGATTCATTTCATTTTTATTTTAAAAGAAATATTTTTTCTTCCTTTAAAAAAATCCTAGCTGCATTCTTCCCAATAATTATAACTTATTGGTCACGAAATTATAACTGTTGTTTCAAGCGATTAAGTAACTTCAGAGCTCTATATCTCGCATATCCCTTGACATAATTTACCCAAATTTTGGGCTAACATGGGCCAGTTATATATCTATACATATAAATGCAAAAACTCCATATCCCAAATTTTATTTTTGCTATTATACGATAATTACCAGAAGGCTGTGCAAAGGTTACAGCAACTGTAAGAGTATTTAACCTGCCAAGAGCTTCTTCTACAATTTATTCGTTTGCATTTGATCAGCATTGAACAGTTATCCTACAGTTATAGATTGGATGTCAAATGTGACACATGACAAGTTTCGTCGGTCAGTGCAATACTGGGACAAGTTCGTTGTGCATATATTATGAACGTCTGGATACCGAAACGAGCAAGCAGTGCGAGTTGACTTTAAGATAGATGCTTGAATTCTAAGACAAGCAGGCAGATTAAATTATTAACCCCAAAGAAAGTCGACATTTCCGCTCAGAAGACTCGAAAGATTTGATCGCTTCCAGAGTGAACCTTCCAGCCAGACAGTAAACAAAGACAGTCAGGAAGTAGCAGTGGCAGTAAAAGTGTCAGCCAGTCTACCTGGTTCGTCAATAAAACTCCGCAGCAGTTCCGTTGAGCGTCGCCAACAATGTGAAGTGTGCAACGAACAACATCAGCTGTATAGATACAAACAGTTCAAAGAGGTGTACGAATTGTACATGCAATTGTTTATGCATAACCCACAACTTTATTACTTACTTATTTTTATAATTACCTACGCTTCAATTTCTCGCTTTCACCATGCGCCAATGCATCAATTTCTATAGTTGATATATTGACTCCAGACGCTGCTAACAGCAATGCCAGATAGTGATGCGATTCCTAAGACATCGGATAGCATTTATTGCCGACATCAAGATGACGTGCAGGCAAGTTCGAAGCAATCAATGGGACTTACAACGTATATCTTACCGTAAGACATCTAAGGAAAGATTGGAAGTATATTGACAGTTCTTGTCACTTCTGGGATGACACCGCCTTCATACAATGCCGAGTGAGTTATAATACAGTGCAATCGTGATGCCAAGGAATCATTTCCTGATGCTGCGCAAGTAATCGAGAATAATCTATACATAGATGACTGTGTATCAGGAGCAGACAATGAGCAAGCAGTCCCACAACGAGCAAGGTCAATGAAGTGTTAAGAGGGTACCCTCAGTTGGGATTTAAAAAAAAAGGATTTAGAATATTTCAAAAGTATTCTCTGAAAATGTTTAGGCTAATTCGGACGAATTCCGACTAATATTTATGGTGATAAATAACTTTGAGTTGGTCTATCTACATGCTATAAGTCCTCAAATGTCTTCGACGTTTCCCGACGGCTTCGAAGTCGGTGATCACTGTAACTTGAAAACGGCTTTACCTATCAGTTTGAAATTCTTATTAGTTATTCTACATAGTTCAGTCCTCCATGTGACAGAAGGATTTTCTTTTTCCATGATTAGTTTTTTTATACCCGAAAATGAGAGAGAAATTTGGGTTAAAACAACAACAACTCGAGTTTCAACGCACCCCCCTTTTTATCCCTTCCTTTTCATCAATCCTTCACTCAACCGGCCATCACATCATTAACTAATGACAACCCAGTCGTGCAGAGATCACCGCAAACGCCTCTTTTAGGCTCCGCGCAAATGTATTCAATTATTATTTTACTATGTTATTTTATATATATATTGAAAAACATTTGGTATTAAATATTTTGATATGTGGCCACGAAAAAAACTCACAAAAAAGAGCGAAGGGCAGGTATCTGTTTTGGTTGGTATTGTTGATAATTCACATTCGTGGTCCAGCCAATCGAGATGGACAGTAATGATATTGGCAAAGATCTTTTTTCATATGGCGATTGAGTCTAAATTGGTATAAGGAGGAGTCAGTTGAAATAAAAGATAGATGCATTTTGGAGAGGTATTCGATATTTGCAACAGTTCGAAATCGAAACATGGATCGGAACGAGGAAACAAACAAGACTTCAGATCCATGGTTTCCCTGATGCCGCAATGAGCGCTTATGGAGCAGTAATATATATCCGATTAGAGGAAGTGAGTGTGAAAATAACCAGCAAGTTAAGAAGGCAGGTCAAAAGGAAAGTTTGAGGATAGGACAGCTGGTAAAGATGAGATCAGTGATAATTCAGGCAGAAACCAGCTAGCTAGGCCGTCTCTTGACTGGCCAAGTTGATTTTATATAAAACTCTGACCTGAAACTTCAACGACGGTCCTTGCTTCAGTGAATAGTTCCACCTTCCAATATTTTTTTGTGTTATCTTTGATGATTCCCCAGAGGCAGCTAATACTCGCTGACAATTCCAAATAGCTAAGAATGTAGTGAATGAATATATTAGGTCATCAAACACAGAGTTCGATAGATTCCTATCGGTTGGGATATTTAGGTTTGAAATTTGGCCAAAAGACATGTTTTAAGATTTTAAGATTTAGAGGGATATCCGGTAAGTGTGTAGCATTTGGAAGTTAAACATAATTACTGAACAGAAATGAAATAATGTGACATCTGTGCAGCCGGCGATTTTGCTAACGGGAATAAGGTTCAATGGGACTAGGACGAAGTCGAACACCCTTATTCTTCTTGTGATGTGGTCACAACTCTCAAATGTCTATGATGCGCAAATTGTGATGCGTACCTTGTGAGGTGTCATCTATTTGGTATTCTGGAAAAATCCCTACAAGAAAACAAAAATAGTTACAATAGTTTGTTGAGCAAGATTCTATGCTAAAAGTACAGTTGCATGCTTGACATTTAGTTGCTGTACTAGCAGATATTATTTATAAGATAATGGACATGTTATAGTTTTTTGCTTAGTGTACTTTTCTCGATTTTTTCTAGGAGATCTAAAAAGAAATACCAGAAAATTTTACTAATTCTTCCACGAAGTCAGCAATAAAGCTTTTTCCTGTGAGCTATGTGCGACACGTTTCGCTTTTTGTTGGGATTTAGTGCAGTTGTTGCACTCTGAATTAAAATCAACTCTAAATTAAAATCACGATTTCCAACAAAACCTGGTCGCCTAGGATGTCCCAGCTAACGTTTTTAATGCAGTTAACTGCCAATATGCGGACAGCGGTGTGCTTAGTATTGGAAACAGGTAAATAATTAAATACCTTCTAATAATACTAGCATACGAAAAATAGGCAATAAATAAATAAGTAAGTAATATAAAAATTTGTAGGTTCATAATGAATATACAAGTCATTAATTCAAGAGCTTTTTCACTCAAGGATAGACGTCTTTGCTTTGGTTCTGGTCTTAATGGGGTTATAAATGGATTGGATGATATCAAAATGTTTCTAAAATGAGAAAGAAATCTTTTTTTTAAGTGTTGATATGATGGCGGCAACATAATTTCATTCAATAACAGATATTGTTCAAACATCACATATTCATACTTGTCTAACCCCAATGATTAGTTTTGGGGTTATTTTTAATTTACAGAAAAATAATTAGAAAATAACATTCGATCCCGGAAGCTATAAGCCCAGCAATTTGGTAACTACCCAATTTTATATTTTGCAAATGGCAATGGGCATAACCACATAACTTTTATTACACCACAATAATTAAAAACAGATAGAGAACATCCCCATTCACAATCCTTAATGTTTTAAAACTGATTACATTCTATTTTGCATCAATAAAATCCCTCTGGCGCTCTAAAAAAATGTGTGCACAATTTGTTTTGCCACAAAGGTTAAAGTGCAGCTGAGTTCAACATATTACTACACTTAAATCCTCTAGCGACCAAAATGGTCAGTAAAGGTACATGATTTTTACACCATGAATAGACTACGATTTCAGCATTCTCCCTTTGGAGCATATTGGAGCTATTGTTCCTACGGTCCAACAAACATTAAAAAAAAACAACGAAGAGAAAGATCAAGAAATTTAATGTCGCAGAGCACCCGGAATGGATTCATTTAATTTGTTTAAAAGAAAGATTACTACCCTTATACTTTAACATTATCAACTTTACCAAAGTCAAAGTCGAATACTGTGGCTTTAAAAAATGTTAACCAACAGACAGCTAAAACTATGGCTCAAAATAATGAAAATAAAAATATTAATTCTAGTGCGCTCGGTCAAACCCAGCTAAGACACGTCTTAGTTTTTTTTTATTTTAGTTTTGGAAGCTTATTTATATAGTATTCAGTATAGAAATAAAACATTTATAAAAAAAGCCACTTTTGGAAAGTTATTTCACGTTGCAATAAGATATTTATCCATCTTATCCGAACATCGGTTCGGGGGAAAGATAGCGAAGCACAATTTTCGGTATTCCACCGATTCCTACTGACTTTTTCTCTTTGTGCTAAATACTTTCATAGAAAATATCAGTCGCATACCGATCGTTGGAGAGTGACGAACGGATATTGTAAAGCGACAATAGTGACTTTTAAATTGTTCGTCTTATCTGAGCAATTTACTTGGGTCTGGACAATAAGTTTATAACCAGTTAATCAAACATGCATGTAGGAGACATAATCATATCGTTATTGATGCGCATAGTGCTGTATTATTATCACCTGCTCATAGCGCTGTCCCTTCGTCGTCAAACTCGAATGACGAACTAATGTGTGTCCGACAGTGTATTGGCCACTTATCATTTTAACTTATATCATTTGTATGCATATATAAGTTGAATAGGAAGAATGTACACTGAAAACTCTTACTCAAACTTTCTCCTTTGTGACGTTTTATGTGTGTTTTTTAGGCTGTGCCTACTGATGGATCACATGGATCTCATTAATATTGGAATTAATATGGTTTCTCCGTTATTTTAATTCAGATTAATTTTAGTTTTTAGTTAATTTATTGACTCAGTCTAAATATAAGACTGAATAATTTTTTTGAATGGCAAACAACGAAGTTATTACTTCTAAATTTCTTTACAAGCGTAGAAACAGGATCCGATTCCAGTGACTGCGTGCAAACTCCTGCTGAATCTAGTGAGTCAAGCGCTTAAGAGAATAATCCCGCATTATCAGAGGATGAATGCGCTGCCGTATCAGTTCGTACAAATTAAACAAGTCATGTATACTTATGAATAACAATCGTTCGGAATTGCTTCCTTAGCAACACATTCAAAGCTGTGTGTAATAAACTACAAAACTTTTCATTTGACACATTTTTTTATAAATTCGTTAATGAAGTGTCCGCATTCTAATTACCTGCGACAGTGCAGTTATGCCCCGGATAATGTTCCCATTTCGCTTGGACATATGTCATGTATTCAAATATAAATCAAATCTTTGTCCTTTGTGACATAGAATTGAGTCCGCATACAAAGAGGAAACTTTTAATAGGCAATGGCAGCAAAGCGCTATTTTAATTTGGTTGAAGTATTTTCGTTTTTTATACTAAGGCTTACACTTTATAAATGAATACATGATTGCAACAAGTTCACAAGTGACCAACAACACGTTAACAGTTGATGTGGTTAATCATAGGAGCAAATATGTATGACATATACGACACAATGCATATTACAATACTTGAGTTTTGTCTGGAACTCAACATGGGGTAGGAGAACTGCACTCGATTGCATTAGAAGGTTATGTTAGGTGATTGTGAGTAACAATTTGTTATCGCCAGTTGAGAGATATGTAACCAAGTAGAAGTGGTGGTTCGATGAAAACGTAATTATCATTATGTGCCGTTTTAATATCACAGCTCTGTGACCTATAAATAAGGAAGCTGTACGTGTATTTAAGATAGCTCTAAAACCAACCTGAAAATTTTAGGGACAATGGATCTTTAATATTTTCGCTGAAATCTCTCTTTTGTTTGGCTCTAGTAAGAGCTGGACAGGAGCAAAAGAAATGTGCTAATATCTCCCTCTCAGTTATGTATCTATATGTTGCTAAAGCTGCGACAATGTGAATTGTGTGGGCAAGATATCATATCGTCCAGTGGCCTGTACAGACCGGCACTTATCTAGTAATATCATGACAAGTTCGCCGAAGGTATAACGTGAAAATGTATGTTGTAATGCTGTAATGATACATCATGCTTCCAAGGTTTTTTATAAGTTCTTAGTTGGATGTTTCTGGTATGGTCTATTGTACTGTCACTTTTGGATTTGTAAGCTGGCTCCTCGTTGACTTTACTGACAATTTTTGTCAGAAACCGTATTGACAATTTTATAACCATTTCTTGTAATTTAGGATATCCGTAATATTCGCTCTTGAAATGTTCAAGAATGACTCAGTAATCTGCTTCTGGTTTCTGAATAGCGGTATGTTTAATAGCGGTTTATATATTATTACGCCTACTAGTTTGCTTCTTGTCTTGTTTTCTTTTAATTTGGTGCTATTTTTCCCGACCTACAGTTGGCGTGGTGTATGGTGTTTATCAGTAGAAATTATATTATTGTATAGTGGAAACTGCTCAATGTTAATTTTCAATAAAAGTTGAACTTTTATAATTTAGTTCAGTGCGTATATTTATGAACAGCATCTACATTTACTCTTCGGTGATTCTGAGGTACAGGCTGTGCTGTATTTTACGAACACACCTAGGAAAGTGGTTAATTTCTTTGATGGCTTGATAATTAGTATTATGTAGCGTCCCTGCTTTCTTCTTACTCGTACGATTATTCGTTAATTAGATTACTAAGTTATACAGCATTATGAAGTGCTGACCAGGGTTAATTTATGTTATCTGTGATATTTCAGAGTCTTTTTAAGAAAACCTGCCGCGATATGTCCTTCGAATTATTTTTGTCTCCGCATAAAATACAACTAACGAAGTTCTTGAATATATCCAAGAAAGTTGAATACTGTCATAGCCTTCTTATGATCTTTTCGTTTAGACATCTCGAACGGTTAGGTTTCTTAACTTATCGGGAGGATTTTCAATTATTATATATATTATATTCTGTATATAAGCTTAAAGAATAGGACTCAAAATGCATATATAGGAAACATATAGAAACATGATGCATACAATTACAGATCTTTGAATTCATCTTTTTTATGTATATTTTTGCTCTTGAGCTTGACAACCGTATAACATGTCGCATTCACATTTTTCCCTCCTACTTTCCAATACGATCGGAACCCAGCTTCTTTAAATGTTATGACCATACATTTGTTTCATAGATGAGAGTAGTTTGGTAGGTTTATTTGAGCTCTTTAGATTCACATCACCTAGTAACAACGTTGTTGTTTTATGACTTAATAAGTCTTCCTTTAGTTTTTTTTTCCTCTGATACTATTTGTAAATTTCCCCCATATTGGTCGTAACAATCTTTTAAATAATGGGTATTTCTATACAATAATGTTTATATATCACGTCTTAATTCTATTCAATAGTGTGACCAAAGACTGGAGAGCCATGATATCGTGATATTCGAGCCACAAATATGAAATACGTGTACATACATTTCCTCATATTTTCCATACAAAACCTCTCCCTAAGTCAAATTCCTTCTAACTTTAACAAATTATGATATCCCGCTTCACCGTCTTCACAGGTTTAGGTAAGACTTCAGAAACGTAACCATTATTTAAATACAGTCCAATAATTTATGCCTAAAAGGTAAAACATCTTAAGGCGACTCAAGTTGTTTTAGCTGCTTAACGTTATATCAAATTTATTCTCAGTGCTTTACACTTGAAGCCAGGCAAGGTGAATACAAAATTGAAAATGGGGAAGTTGTAACAGTTTTAAAA
Organism: Eristalis intricaria; assembly: GCA_964034865.1. Lineage (NCBI taxonomy): Eukaryota > Metazoa > Arthropoda > Insecta > Diptera > Syrphidae > Eristalis > Eristalis intricaria. The sequence continues at coordinate 71,670,449 of OZ035876.1, read as the reverse complement.
ATAACTGTGTGAAACAATTAGAATTAGCTTGGAAAAATTATTAATTTACTTACCTTATTATTTAATCTATCACAAATAATTATTTGTTTTATATTCTAAAATAAATATGTAAAAATTTTAATTTTTTCAGAGCACCATTAAATTTTAAAATTGCTCCCCTGAAAAATGTACACAATGGTAATGTTTTACCTTTTAGGCACAGATGTAACAGAGAAATCATGTCTCATCATATTTATACCATATACTTAACATGGTTTATCGAAACATTTTTTAAGGCTTCATAAATTTTTCCATTTTCTAAAGAAACTTTTTATATATCATCTAATCTTTAATTGTTAAGGTGTTAGGTGTTAATGTGGCGTGAGTGAATTTTGAGATTATTTTTTGACCAGTTTTGTACACCCTTACGAGACGCCACTGAGAAATACACAATTTAAACTTAACCTTTGTACTGTAATAGAAGTCGTTAGAACTTCTGTCTATTAAAACAAAGACAAGATAACAAGTCAAATAAGTGGTAAAATCTGGGTCCACTAGTTCCCTAACATTACCAAACATAGCTTAGACCAAAACATAAAATATGTTTCTAAAAGTTCTTTGATTTCCTTACGTTTTTTATATGTTACTCACATCTGTGATTTGAAAAAAAAATTATCTTTCAATATAAAGCAGTGTCATAATCTTGCAGTGAACCGAACGTCATTTTCCTTCGGAGTCCAACGTGGATATAATATAAATACTGCATAATCTATGATTCCCGATTGATAGATGTTTGAATGTAATTATTAGTAATAATAGAATGTCCTAATAAACGTATAAATAAATTGTAAATCATTATATAATGGAACAACAAGAAGACAAGTCAACATACATATACAAGAAACAAGTCAACAACTTCATTTTCTATTCAGTCAAACGCGGCGCATTCCTACAGAAACCATGCTGAGATCCCTGTAGTGATCGCTAATTTGGAGACCTGCAAAGATACAACATACGAATAGAAGGAGATACATGGAGAACATTATTCTTTGGTCGAATATTTTGAATCGATAATTAATTCCAGTGACAGTATGAAATACTTTGGAAGGCAGTTAGTTTGAAACATCTTATATGCGATAGAGTAAAATTTGTATATGTAAAATTCTTGAAGGTGATTGCAAAAAAAATGTAAACGGTGCAGTGTCATTCATTCTATGTTTTGAGTAAAGCAGTACTACACACACATATTATTCGTCATTAATTTATTACATTATTCAACGATTCAAGGGCAGGAGGGGAAATGACAAATTAAATTTACTTCCGAAATTGAACGTATTTTTCCATCGAGCACTTGAAATTGAATTGAGGGTTAAAAAGTTCAAATCTCTTCTAATGGAGAATGCTGGTGATTCATTAGCCCCTCCATGTAGAAAATGTTCACTTGACTCAGAAAGCTGTAATAATCTCCAATGAACTTATGCGTCCCTTTGAAGCTTTTGCTTGGGAAATTTTCCTATAAACTAGGAAACTTTGTATGTTTAACTGTAATAATCCCCCTAACTTAAAGCATTTTATTACAGCAAACAATCCAGCTTTATATATCTTTCAGAAAAATTTCATCTTGATAATAAACCAAAATATTAGGATATATTTCATGAAATTATGGATACATAGAATGAATAAAAAATATCTGATTATAATCATACATTTTCTACAATTTAATAATATTGTTTAGCTTTCCAATACATATTTTCCAGACAAAACAGTGTCCTGCTAAAATTTAACAGAGACTGTAACAGAACTTAACGGAGACTGAACCGAATCGGAAATCATGCTTCGGTTGTGACATGCGCCTTGAGTATTATACCATTGACTTCTTCAAAAGCATTTCTGTACACGTTATTTGTGCAGGGGAACTAGCATATAGTGAAATAAATACAATTCTGCTAAAACATCTGGACATTAATAAGGTAATACAGTAAATCAAAATACGACTAGATAATTTTTTTGATTCTAAAGTATGGTTGTAGTAAAAATAGTAATAAGAAAATCTGTATTCTAGCATTTAATATAGACTGTTTGTATAGTAAATACTATATATATATAATAATACCTAGCCACACTTAAGTCAAAGGTAGACCTGTTGTGCTACCACAAAGATCTAGTAGATCCTAATCCGAAAACCATCGGGAACCTTTAACAAAGCAATGAATTTGACTGATGTTAATCTTACTTAGTTTTGTCAGGTTGAAGAATATGGGGCGTCGAAGTGACTAAGTCTTCGAAAAGAGAGGGCATTGCAGTTACAAAGACGGTGTGAAATGGTTTATTCTTCCTCCTCATCTCTGAAGCTTCTACAGAAATCGTTAAAGGGTATACCTAGTCTTGAGTTGTCAATTCCATTGGGGCAATGCCCGGTTATGACGCCGATGACAGTTCTATGATATGGCCTACTCATTCTGATTAGTTCGTGTGAGAGTTTTGGATCAATATTAGGCCATAATTGCTTTGTGGTGAGGCACCCGGTGCCAGAGGACCATGTACATTTACCGTGAGTAAGCGTTTCAAGCTCAAGTAGATGTTTTGTAGTAGCGATAGGCATGGACAGCATTTCCCCGTTCGGAAATAGTGTTGAGGTGGTGCCCCTTCTGGCGAGTTCGTCCGCTTTGCACTGCTCTGGGATGTCACTGTCTCCTGGCACCCACATGAGTTAAATGCTGAAATACTTGGCCAACTTGTTCAGAGATTGGCGGCAATTAAGTGACGTCTTGGAGTTAAATGTCACTCCACTCAGAAATTTCATCACTGCCTGGCTGTCCGAACAGATAACTATATCTGTACCAGATAATACATTGATTTTTAGCCAGGACAGAGCTTCTTTTATCGCTATAGCCTCCTCTTGAAAGACGTTACGGTGAAAAGGGACTCGGAATGACAGTTGAAAATTCCGACCCTAAGATCCACCTGTGAAGATTCCCAGAGGATCGCCCAGCGTCTGGTGTTCAAAAGTCTAGTAAAATCTGGGGGGTATACTGGTTAAGACATTTTTCTCGAAGATGAGTTTAGGTATCGTGAGGTCGGTGTTTCCTGTTAGGGATACTCATTTTTCGATGATTGTAGAGTGTCCGGAAATAAACTCCTTACCCATACGCATTGCAACCTCACAGGCTTTTTTGACGCGTTGCTGGATGTTAGGTTTCCAGCTTAGCTTCGCGTCGAGAACAAGGCCCAGAAATTTGGCACTGTTGCTTAGTTTTTGGAGGACTCCCCTGGTATTAGGGGGAACGAAGACTGGAATTTTGTATTTTGCTAGTAAAGAGGACTAAATGGGTTTTTTGCGGATTAACACTTGGAACGCAACTTTTATTCCATTTTCATAATTCGACAATAGACGACTGTATGATATCCCTAATTGTGGATATGAATTAACCAGAAGCCGCGATGGCTACATAGTCGGTACAGGCAATGACTTTGCACCCGGTCCTTTCCAATGTTAGTAGAAGTTCATTTACTACTACGTTCGATATAAAAGGAGATAGGACTCCACCATGTGCAGTTCCTCTATTAGCCGCTCTTCAGATCGTGGTATCAAGCTTGAAGCGTATTGCACTATTATTGAGGAGTTGGTGAATAAAAGTCGCTAAGGACTTTTCGATCCAGAGCCGGTAGAGCGCTGAGGTAACTGCATGGGGTTAGACATTTTTAAAAGCTCCCAATAGTGCCAACAAGCGATGATGGGCTGTTTCTAGAGACTTCCCCTTGTTGTATACCTTATAAGAGGACGCCATTTTATACACCGGGACTGTGCTTCTGATGAGTAGATCGATCAATTTCTCAAGAGTTTTAAACAGGAAGGATGATACTCTGGTTTGTTTCACATCCTTCGATTTCACGTGAGAGCTTCTTCCTGCCTTCGGTATAAGAACAACAGTGGTCATTCTCTAGGTCTAGGTACCGTAGATCAATATAGGATTGACTACTACCTATATTAAAAGAGTCCTAGAGGTTGTCCAGGTGCCGTTTGCCCTTTGGGGTTGATGCCAGTACCTTCCTGAGTCTAGAGGTCTTGAAGACTTCGTGGATCTTTCCACAGAAGAGCTTCCATGATGATGTCTTTTTGCTTTCCTCAGCTCGACTTTGAAGGTGTTGAGAACGTGAAAGCTCTCTTTTAGGAGTACCAATCGGCATTACTGCTGGTGCTTTATCGCTTTTGGGTTATTGAATCCTTGTGGTTATCGAAATTATAAAGACGTTAGATACGTAAGGATACACAGTACCCGCATACACGGACAATGTGGTCACCCTCACCTTGAATTGATTTCCTTCAACGCTTAGTTAGCGTGTCATGTACAAATGTTAGTTAATAACTGGACGCAGACACAAGGACTGAACGTAAACCGCAAAACACAACTGTTGCTTCACCAATAAGAAGAAGATCCCTGAGTACACCTGTCCAACTTAAAATTGTTGAAGTTTTTGAATAATTTGAACCAAAACCCCCAATCTGGTTGATGCCTATCTGGTGAGGTTATATTCTAGCAAAAACCTCATAAGAAAATAAAAGAATAGTTACCATGGTTTGGTGAATTCTTGTCATGTCTCGCGAAGAATGGCTCGGATCTGGGAGAATTTCTGACAAATCCATACGAGTACACGCCAATCAGCTCCATAACGAAGAAGCTGATTCAGCCTGAATACCGTAGCTACAGCAAGGGCCCTATCGCCAGGGTACGAACGCTAAATGGTTTTCTTACCGAACCCAACCTTAGCTGCAATACGACTGAACATACTGCAAATGAATTTCTACAGAAGCTGCAGAGCCGAGAAAGAAAGGGAATCCATCCAACATCTGCTCAGCGAATCACATCCCTAGACAATGCAAAGAGGTCTTACTTACTTCTTTTTCACCTTACTTGTTTCCTGCAACTCATAGAGTACTATAAAAATTGGTATTCAAAATGCCAAAACCTTCCACTAAGCAGTAACCTGTAAACTTAGATCTTTCCCATACACAAAAAATGTCATCGACGTTCATTATATTAAAGCAGCGTTACCCCGTCGGCTTCGATATACATTTCCTTTAAAATCATCAGTTTTCCCTACACGTGAACAGACTACATACACTTATTTTCCAAATTCAAACCACACGCTTACAAAGATTCTCCCTGCGCTTTATTGATGGTCATTGCAAAAGTTATTTGGACTGGAAACTGCAAACGTTTGAATTCGATTTTTTTTATTTCTGTTGGTATCGTCTAACGTCTTCACCGTCTTCACCAAAGTCCATGCACAGAGCCTCTATCTTCGAACCAGGAGCTAGCCTAGTAAGATCGACCGAGGATGGGGTAACCAACCCTCGTGGGACGTCGTTGACGTCTGCAAACGAGAGACGGGGGAGAGTGAACCTAGCAAGTCTCATCTTCTCTTATAGGATGGCGGCGGAGGAGCTGATCAACTGACAAGTCAACGGCGGCATCAACAACTCGAAGGTCAGGTTGGGACGCAGGAATAGAGACGGTGGCGGATGAGCCGTCGTCTTAGTTCCAACAGCGGCGCTTACATCCTGGAAGAGGCTGCCGACACCAGACCCCTTTGTCCGGGGGCTAAACAAATGAGCCTGCCCTCCCAGTTGGAGGTTGTGCGTGGGCTTAACTTCCTCACCACGAAAAAAAACTCGAGTTCAGCAACACAAATGACTTTCGAACAATAACTTTCGATTCTGCACGCGGAATATAAGGTTCCTTAACATATCACGTGCAGCCGATGAACTCGCGGAGGCCCTGAAACCTACAAGGCATATATCATCGCCATCCAAAGAGGTTGAAAAACTGCGACATGTACTTCGGCGATTGCTATAGAGAGGGCGAAGGCAACGGCAGAAAGTCTTAAGCTTTAAGTACATAAGCGAGGGGCTCATAACAATCCGCATTAAGTCTCATTTCGGGAACATCAGACAAAGCTGCACCCACATCCCAACGGAGGGCATGAAAGAATACCACGGTTTGACGCAGGAAGGTTCAATCGCAAAGGATTCGTAGGATTTTTGTCGATCGAGTCTCTCTGAATCTCTCTCCAAGCTCGTCGCCACCTGTGCAACCAATGGAAGAAGATAGGAGGCGTTGGCAAGAAGATATTAAAAAGCCACTGATGTGCTCTACTTTATGACACCACCTAGGAAAACCGATGGTTTGACAACGAGTGTAGGCAGGCAGGACTTGAAGACGTCCATCAGGCACCGCTGCGTTGAACTACGAGAGCAGTTCGTGAACTCTACGACAAGAGACGAAGGGAAGAGACCCAGAGGCCTCAGGAGCAAAAAGAAATAGCACGAGAAGCTTTTTATTCACACTAGGCAGATGTTGAAAAAGACGCAAGAAATAGAAAATGACACACACCATCTAATCGTCAATTTCTAGCCAGCATATGACAGCGTGCATAGAGATGAGCTATACAATTTCATTTCTAGTTTTGACAAACATCGACTGATCAGGATGAAACGTTTTTGAGGTGGTGCGGCGCGCTGTCATACGACTTCTTTAATATCATTATGGAGAAGATTGTACAAAACTCACTAGCCATCACAAGAGACACGATCCTTTAAAAGTCCGTACAATTTCTGGCATATTGGGATGACATTGATGTAATTGGGAGAATGTAGCGAGCCATCAATGAGACGTTTGCTGGCATTCAAACGGACAAAGGCCAAAGTGGGTCTGGCGGTAAAGGAGGTCAAAACTCTGTCATCAAAGGACTTCATCTAACTCAGCTCAGCGGTAAACAGTACAAGCCACATCAGTACTGAGGTCAGACGTAGACTAACTCTTGCCAATCGCTATTAAGTAATAGAGCCCTCTTTCGGAAAACTAAGTTCACTCTGCATAAGATCTTGATCATCCCAGGCGTCTACAGATACAGCACCTAAGATGTTTAAGCCATGTAGTGCGTATGGACAACTTAGCTCCGGCGCGAAGATTCTTCGACTCTGAACCTGTGGGGCAAAGAAACGGAGGATGTACAAGGTGGCCCTCACATGTTGAGGAGGACTTCAGCCCGCTTTGTGTGCGAAACTGGAGGCAGTTGACGAGAGACCAGGCCGGTTGAAGAGTAATGCTGAGTGAGTCCCAGGTCCACCCAGGACTGTAGCCCCTTCAGAAAAAGAACTACAACGGTAGATAGAGGAATTACTGGCAAAGTTTTTGAATATGATCACGCAGCAAATCTCGTTTATATATATCTTGTAATTGTCGATTTGGCTATGGCGTGCCTTATGGGAATAAAGCTATTTTGCTATTGTCAGGCAAATACATTCGATCATTAATAGAGTTTCATTACGCATTTCTGGTGTTGCTAGCAAATGCGGATTTGATGTTGTTCCACGCATTCGATTCAAAATATCTTCCATCATAATATATGCTAAACTTTAATATTGTTAGTATTTATTGTCCTTTATATTTATTTATTTACCTATTTATTTATTTATTTATTTTTTCTTTTCATTTAACCAATTGTTTATTTATTTATTTACTTAGTAGTAATATCTATATTGTGATATAATTATTTACCTATCTACTGGTATCAAACATTAATTTACTTGTGTTCATTGACATTCATACATACTTGTACATATATATATAACTATATTTTTTTTTTCTCTTCCATTGAAGGTTTTTTGTCTTATTTTCCTTCGAATTTTTTTGTTCCAATTTCATACTTATTTTTATAGATTTCACAAAAATGTAAACACCTTTTTCCAGAAGATATATCAAATCTCTGTATAACATACTGTGCGATAGATAAAATCAATGTAAACATCTTATAACGAAATAAAATATATATATATCTACCTATCTTCCATCATAAAATCTGCCTGTTAAATTTGGCCACATTTTAGATGGACTCGATCTGACCGAGAGCGTGACCGCGCATTCCTACCTTGTCGAAATTCGACGACCATCAGGGGCAGTAACAACCATCGCACCATGGCTCCATATCACTGATGAGAGCAGCTAAAGAACAGTCTTGGAAGGAGTTCGGTGAGAAGTTGGAAAGTGACCACAGATCAACGAAGGATGTGTTTTGGCAAACTATTCGCCGACACAGAGGAAGGAAATTAAAAATCATCGAAAGAGTCAGATCCAAATATTATGTGTTGCTTCCCAATGAGGTAGACTTCTTGCACAGATGGCGAACAGGGAACTGAGGATGGCAAAACCGTAGTCCTGATAGGGGAGGAGAATAGTCCAGTATTGGAGGAAGTCATTTTGGCACAAACCCATCTACAGCTGTTCTGTAGATTTGGCAAAGACTTACGACCGTATTCCTCGATGTATACTCTGGAGTGTTCTGCAGGAGTATGGGATGTATGGTCTATTTTTACTTGAAGGTTATTCAGTCTCTATACACAAACTGTAGCAGCTGTGTTCGGGTTAACGGTGCTAAGTCAACATCTTTCACCGCGGGCATTGGACTTCGCCAAAGGTGTCCTTTTTCCTTTTCATTGTTTATATGGATTATATATTGCGACGCAGCCGAAAGGAGGTAATTTCCAGAAGACCTGTTGAATGTAGTCTACATGCTGGTGGAGAACAATGTACAGTGTACCCATTGAAGTTGGTGGAGAAATTTCAGTATCTCAGTTCCTTTTCAAGAGTGATGGGAGGAGTAATGCTGAACTATCCTGTAGGATTAGCCAAGATGGATCAGTGAAAGTCAAGTTAACGGTTTTCAACTCAGTATCTGTTCCAACTCTCACCTATGGTCATGATTACGAAATTTGGGTCTGAACTGCCGAAAGAATAAGATCTCGAATACAAGCTGCTCAGATGAAATTTCTTCCTGCTGTTCTGGGAATTTCTCGGCGGATTAGGGTGAGAACTATTGTTTGAATAACTGAAAATTAAGCAAGAGAAACGGAAATTGAGGGCTATGCTTCTATGGTTTGTTCACGTTGCACGAATGTCTCCACCATCATAACTTCCGTGGCGAACCGGAAGGAAGGCGACCACTTGGCAGACCCAGGATAGTTACGCTTGGGCATAACCCCTGATAAGTTGAAGTCATTGACGGAGAATCGAGTTACCTGGAGATCTCTCGTGCTTACTTTACCCCCTCCACCCCGTTAGCAGATCATGCGGGTTAGAAGATGATGATGATAATGATGTTCAAGGTGGACCTGAGCCTGCTTCTTCAGCAGCCACACGTGTTTTGCTTGCCATTGTTCTTTCACGAGTGTGTGTATTTTATGCGTTGTATTCGGCGCTCCAATTCACTACGCCACGGCGATTCATTTGGCGCTCTTGTATCAGAGTTTAATTTATATGCCCTCTATATAATGGAAAAAACATTCCACTTTATGTTCATTCTCCGATTTACCCTTGTTTCCTATGTCTCCCTTAATAATGAACTTAAATATTAAATAAACATGGTTAGTATTCTTTCATCTTAAGATGAAAAACATGTATACTCACAAACTTTTTAGATTCAGCACGTTGAATACTTGATGTCACTGTTTGTATTTAAAAGAAAATGAAAATTTAATGAGCTTTTCTCAACTGAATTTGTTGACTAGATCCTTAACAATTTTATGAGTGTGAATATAGATAAAGTTATCAGCTATGTTTACAATCCACTAGCAAGCGTTTGTAATACTTTGTCATCATAGAAGCAAATTCCTTCCTCCTTAATAAAAACAAATATTGAATAGACTATTTGACACGCTAGTTTCTTTCACCTCTATTTGTTTAATACTTATCAAGGGGTATATTATAACGCAATATTTTTTTTTTGCGTTTTAGAGCTTTACTACAAAATACATCATGTTGGCTTGGAATATCAATTTCCAATTAAAACATGATTATATGGTAAATGCAGTAATGATCCAGTTTACAAAGCTTCTTTAAAAAGTGGAAGATTGAACGTTGTTTGATAGTAGAATTAAAAAAAGAAAATATGGCGTATAGAGGAAAATGAAGCCTTTTTTGGATAGGAATGTGTACTATTATGCTATTGTATAAACAATACAAATAAAACTTTACAGTACGTTACTTTCACAAGAAACTTAAAAATGCCTGAAATTTATTTTCTTCAAGCCGAGTTTTTCTTATATCTGAAAAACGGATATAAGCTGATAGTTTCTTTGAGGATATGATCTCTTCCCACATTTTCTTTATTCTAATATTACTAGCTTTGTCTTTAAAGTTGTTATTCCCCTTTTCCTGGTGCACATATTTTTATATAAAATTACAACTTCGAGGGATCGTTTACACAATGTGCATTTACTGAAAATTATTTATATCAAACATTTTTCTTATATACCATCCGACTTTGAATGGAATATAGGAGTTTGATGATATAAGATTATGTTAGCTTAGGTTAGTCTCCGACTCCGAGAGAACATCCAAATTGGCATGAGAAATTGAAAGTATTTGGCAGTAGGCTAAGGATCATGCCTGCTGGAAATTCTTGTTGGCTGAAGACCAGGTCCATCCAGGACTGTAGCGCTCTTAGAACAAGAAGAAGAGGATTAAAGATTGGTTAGTCCACTACAAGCAATAAGCCTAGTTGTCGTCCACTGTAGCTTTATTTAAGCAAAATATTCTAGTGGTTTTTGCAAAATTTATGAAATATTGTGGTTTCCCCCCGGCCACGTCAATAAGTTTTAAAAAATTGTTCAACACCGCCATTTACTTGCAGATTCTCCATCTAGCAGTGGGAGTCAAGCCTAGTATATGAGCATCGGGACCCACAAGGCAGTAGCCTGATTCCTACTAGTAACTACAGTAAACTACAGTTAGCTCTTGGTAACGAGCTTACAAGTTTGGTTTTGTAGAGGTTGTATTAGGGCCAGACGATTGGTGTTTTTAGGCATGAATATAATAACAGCAAACAAAGCGTGGAAGAGTACTAGCACGCTTGAAAAATATATGCTTCTAATCTAAGTGGGGCTTTGCGGGAAGTTCTGGTCATAGTTCATACCAGCAAGCGTTTCGTCGATTAGATGCCGAATCTTCAGCTGTTCTTATCACCTGTCTTGTTCCCCTTCGATTGGTTTCAGGTGCAAAAATAATCTGCAAAATCCTCATACAAGCTCAAGAAAGTACCGCTGGCCTCGAGTTTCTTAAAGAATGTTCATCAGAACAATATCTGTCAAGGAAAAAAAGAGTATATGATCAAATAAATGGAGCTCCAAACTAGTCTCGTTAGAGTAGGTTGAAAAGAAAAATAAACAAAAATGAATTCACCTTGCCATATTATATCAGTAATACGTGCTACTTTTCTTTTCAACAGTTCCTCAGTTCAGCAATTTCGCACAACAGATGATGAGATAAGTGCTCTAAAACCAAGGTTGTTTGAAAACAGTAATGGCAAAAATAAGTAAGTAGCAAAAATTACTCAAAATCCTTAAAGGTTCTATCAAAAGTTTAATATCAAGGCGACAATCGGGGCGATGGACTGCACATACCACCAAAAAAGACTATAGAACTGCTTATTATATAGAACAGGCAACTACAGTTGAAGCCGTACATTTTTTGCTAATAATGGCCCATTATGTACTATAAATGTATTTCCTTTTGTAAAGGTTTGTTATCAAGATCTAAAGCTTTTGCAACTAAATGCGAAATTTTATTTATTATGGCTTCATTCATACATTTGGACAACATCGTTAGTTGAAACGGAGCTCATTCAAAGCCAGAATACCCTGCAGTTCAAGCGGGTTTTGAGTGATTCTGAACATCCATTGGAAACCTGGTTAATAATCCCAGTAGATGATCCTTCGCCGCCAACCGAGGAATGTGATTGAACGAGCTTTTGCTGTTCTGAAATCTCCTTTCAGATGCCTGCATGAGAAGTCTGCAAACATTGTCTAGGCATGTGGTATCTTGCATAATATCATGCAAAGTCCGAATGTAGAAGTTTTTGAAGATAATGAGACTTCAGAACCTACAACTACAACTGAGAATAGTGAAAAAAATCTCTTCCAAATGTGTCCTCTCAAAAGAATATACAATTTGCCAAAAAACTATTTTTTGACATGACAACATCATGGTGACTATTCCTTTTTTGTTTTCTTGTGAGCATTTTGCCAGAACAACAAAGAGCTGAAACCTAACATTTTAGGCGTCACAATTTTTGCATCACTGATATTTATAAGTGACCACAGTAAGTTTCTTTAAAAATTATATTAAAAATCGGGGTATGTATTTGTCTCTCATTTCAACAATAACTTGAATCAGATTTACATCCATCTGGTAGTGCAATTAACCTCATTTCCATAAGCAAATAGTTAATGTAAATAATCAAGATGAAAATAAAGACGAAATGTTATGCAGTCAATACCCACACATTTTGCATCATATTAAAGCATCATACGACTTAAGAAAAGGATTCGACGGATTGGCCACCAAAACAGAATAAAATCAACATCACTTATAATACATATGAGTGTATTTGTGGCGAGCCCTCGCGAGTTTTATATTTTTTTTATAAGAACAGAGATGCGTGGAAGCCTAGTATACGTTGAACATACAGTTGAAAAACAAAAATCCATTTGGAATATTAAAATAAACTTCAAATTCTCCGTCGTGATGCAATTTTCTAATAGAATCCGAGTTCATACACATTTTCCCCGGTCAGAGGTTTTGCAATCCGCAGTAGAAAATAAATCAAGATTTCATAATTGAATTTCTATATCTTCAGTTAAAATCATGAAAATGAGATGGGGGCTAGTCTCACTACCATCATCGTGCACTATCCAAGCACTTCACCTGTTATGGTTGCAAACCCCACAAGTGAACCATAATCGGATAGTTGAATTTTTGATGCGCCACATGCACCACCAGCACACTACACCGCCTTCAGCACTTATATACCGTAAATTACAACTGCGACAGGAAGATAATTTTCTATTAAATTCCTTGACATCTTCATCGTCATCGTTGGAGAAGGGCTTCGTCCTGCGGAATTATTGTAAAAGGTCAAATCCCTGACGACTAGTTCATTTACCGCATGCGGGGGCATACTGGGTGCTGTTCTCCAGGAATTTCTGCGCTGCAATCGTTGATATTGCAAAGGGGATAATACTGGCCACGGTGAAAGTAATTCTGGAGAGAGAAATAGTAAGATAGCGAAAAGGTGACGCCAAAAGGAAATTGTAAACTTGATGGGAATCGTTTTTGTGTGAAAGCTATGTGGACGTCTACGACTACAAGGAAGTTATTATGGCTTAATAGTGCTACAGAACATTCAGGAAGAGATAGGAGGAATTTTTTATGAGAACGGGTTCTTTAATGTTTTTAATCGGTTTTAGTGGTTCTAGGGAATCCTGCATCTGACCTAAATATATCAGCCAAAATAACGATCCTTATTTTTAACGGGTTGGCCTTTGGTATGCCGTCATATTGTTAGAATAATTTCAACAACACTTACCATTTTCTAGATTATTAATGTTAATGAGTGTTATTTATCAAAATCTATAGTGGCTTAGATTCCACCAGATGTTAAAAACATACAAAAACTATATCCCTATACGTATATACTATATATAACGGCAAATATCAGTTCAAAGAATTAAAAAACAATTGAACTGATTGAAAAGGATCGAAATAAGGACAATATAATACCAAGATTATAGACGTCATATATAATATTTTTCGTTTTGAAAACTTAAATGGGGATCTTATTTAAGAACCCCCAGAACAAATTTTTTTCCTGTCTAAAAAACTCTGTTCTCATGCCCTTAACAGATATGTTGTTGTGTTTGTTATTGAATATGCGCGTTTGCTGACTGGAACTCATTTTAATATTTTTCTTTTTTCTTATTTCATTTGTGTGTTTGCTGAACGTAATATTACATGTTAAGAAGTATATTATGAATTATTTCTATATGAGGGTTTTTTCCCGTTGTTTACCCTCCAAAATACTCAAAATTTAATAAATAGTTCTTAACAATAAAAAACTACTTTCTCAGTTGAAAGATGTATTAAATATCATCATATCACTGTATGTAAATTGTGTGTTGGCAAACCATGTACAATTTTTTGAAACGAAGAAATAAATATCTATCTATCTATTATGAATTATTTGGGTGTAGAACGGCAAAACGCAAGGCAAATCTTTTTTTCGATTGGTCTGGAGTGACAACCACAATTTGCACACGCGAGGTGAGGGATATCAGGAGACTCATAAGGGTTGGTTGAGAAACCCTAGAAAACTACTTGGATGTGATGTGCACTTGTTGTGCTAATTGAAGTCAAACTTGGATTTGTTGAAATCGTTCCCGAAGCAGAGAATTAAAATGCTGTGTCTGTTATTTTGGGTAAGTGTGCGTCAACATCCAGCTTTTTGTTTTTTTATGGTTTACGCCAATGGATGTAGAATCATCTTCAAGATACTGGTAACCCGTGCATGAACGAGGAGCGAGTTCTGGTCAGGAGGGTGTACTGTCGCGACCAAAACTGTGGAGGTATTTCCGGTAACCTCCGTTGCCCGACAAGAACTGCGTGAGATGGTAGTTGCAGTTTCCAGGTTTCTATGGCGGGGATCAATTTATGCCTTCATCTGCCTTTTGTTCTGGTGTCCAGTCTGACTTGCCACAGAGCTATAGATGCTTCCGTTTCTTCTTTTATTAGGTATATTGCGCTAGTCTTAGTGTGATTTTCCGTTCGCTTTAGGTAGACAGTTTGTATGTCGTTGGCGAGAATGGCGATGGGGACCATGCCCTAGCTCCCGCCCATACCGGTGCGGAGTAAAAAAAGCTTACCACTCCGACCCCCTATATTTGGCAGCATTACGGAGAGGTGTGCCTCCATCCTTGACGCTTTTTTGCTGCAGTACTTGACGTGAGCTGTCGATCATTACCCCAAGGTATTTTAGAGACTACTAAGTCCTTCGGCTGGTTACTAAAACAACTTCTGTCTTCTGGTCAGCTAGTTCAGGATAAGAAGATTCCAGATTTTTGACTCTCTTTTGGCCACCGTCAAGACCGCGATGTAGTCGTCAAAGCCGATAACCTTGACTCCATATGTCAGGTCAAAGAACTGAACAATGCGAGACCTGCGACCTGCGAGACGTCATAATATTTAATACCATCTGGTACCTAAGTTTTACTTTGGTGAAATAGTAAAAAAAACGTCTGTGCTTCTTAAAATACTGCTGTGCGCTCATCCTACTCAAGGTTCTCAAAATGCAGAACCAGTTCGCCGAGTTAAACGCGTTTTTAACAGTATTATTTTGTTCCGCCCCTCCATCTTGAACCCTTTACCGCTTCGCTTGCTATTTACCACCCCTTTAGTGGCGTCAATGGTAGAACACGATTTTCAAAAGCAAAAGTGATGGTCGGACAGGACACCTCGCTTCTCAGTCACACCGATTAGCCCTACATATTTGCCATATATGATACTCTCCAGGATTTTTTCCCGTAGTGTCCCGCAGGCTAATCGGTCGAATCGCTGAGGGTTGTCTGAGTCTGAGAGGGCTTGTTGAGTTTGGGTTTACGCTCTATTTGCTGGAGAATTCAGCAATCCGAAAATTTTCCCTCCTGGAGGCACCCCAAAAGGATTGGTAATGCATTACTCCTATCTTGGGCAATGACGCACTATAACATAATATAACAATAACGTAATAATTCGCGGCTCCACCTCTTTCGAGTTATTTGACAATGCTCAAAGAGTATTCCTGTCTAGAAAAAAGCTTCTCAACTTCGCCGTTCGGATTAGGCATAAAACTGTAGGTTCCATTCACTCGTGAAAGAACAAAAGCACGCAAAACCCGAGTGGTTGGTGAAAAGCTATCGAATGTAAGTCATCGAACACTAGCGCCAAAACTTATTACTATTCGAGCATTGTCAGCGACTCGAAAGAGGTGAAAATGATTTTCGATCGTACAGGCCGGGAAGAGAATCCAGGAAGCTAGATTAAGTTGAGTACAGGTGAAGCGAAGCACATTCACAGAACGCCACAGCCACAACAAATTTAATAAATTAAGTTAATTAAAAAATATGTATTTAAAACTAAATTTATTCTTAAGCAATAGGCATTTATAGCATTTCAGACGTTCGATCTATTTTTGTTAACCAACCTTACAAGAAACAAGTTTAAGATAAGTGTAATGAGTAATTTTAAGAATTCTCCAGCTCCTTCGCCGCAGATGACGATACACTTTTTTTTTATTTGTTACTGATTCTATCCAAAAACTGCTCAATTAACTAATAGTTCATCATCGAGTGTTTTCATGATCTGACATATTTCCAAATTGGAAACATTGAAAAATCAAACGGCGATAAAGAATTAGTTACAATATCTGTACAATCTGGGATGATATGATCTGCCTTGAGAGATACCGATTAGATTATATTTTACCCTAATCTCTCCGAGCATATAGATATTTCGAGAATTGCTAGCTTGGGGGCGGGCATGGATGTGGCATTGAATTGCGAAGCCCTCAATTAACGTGGTACGATATGGTTACTATGACTTACACGCAGGTAAATCAAGAATATACAGAAACTGTCCATCAATATAAACTGTCCAGATAGCAGAAGTATGATAGACATATTCCATTGATTTATTATCAACTACAATCATTTCTGTAGGAGACGTAATTGTGATGAGCAGGGGGAAATGTTCCCCATCATTCAATCTATCAATCATCATCAACTAATCTATCCATCAAGGGCAGTTACCAAAAAAGGCTTTTTTTGGTAGCTGCCCTTGATGGCTAAATTTCTGAAAACTATGAACATATGGGTATGGTTAGGTAGCAGGTAGTTACTCATTTGTCATATTTGGTTGAAAAGAGAAATTTTTGATTCTGGTTGAAGAAATTCCGAGCTGTTTAGTTTGTAAGTGCTGTAGTTTTTAATTAATTTTTGAGATGATTTCTCATGGGCATTTTTGAGTTCTTGTCTAAGAAATTAACCTAGATCGTTCGCTTGTTAAAACTTTCCGACTCAAGTATGTACTTCCTATGTCTCCTTACTTCATCTACAAGCTTCTCGCAGCTTGTATTTTGGGGCTTCTAAAACTCCAGTTGTGTGATTCCCCATGTTCAAAATAGGGGATTTATAAGATTTGCCATTTGTCTACTTAAAGAGTGGTCAATATCTTCGTGGATGTTGCTGGAACGACGAACCCACTTTCGTCAGGGTTCGTTATGTTACCTATGTATCCTGTGCGGAGAGTATGTAGGATAAAAAGACAAATATTGTGTTACCTCTATTATTGCAAAATTTCAGACACCATTCCTGCCGTAGCATCACTCCATTAACTCGATCGCACGCTTCTCGTGCTCTTTCTTTTTGATACTGAGAGGCCGGATCTTTTCCATTTGTAGAGTTTGAACAGCTCTCGCTGTTTGTCGCAGAACTATTCTTGAAGGCTTCAAGCTTCACTGCATATACCAGTCCAAATTTGTTGTCAAACCATGGGTTTTACCTGGGCGGTGTCGTGAAACTCATCCGTGGCAGTTTCTTTGATGGCTCCTGGAGAAGGCCTCCAATCTTCTTCAAGAGATGGGGACTGAACCTGCAAAGTTTCTAGCAGTCCGTTGCGATTTTAACGTTCCGACGACAAATTGGTTAGAGTTTATATCTTAGCTAGTACAAGGATTTGGACTCAGTCAATTTTGGCTCCTCGGAACGATCGGACATCAAATATGCTCGAGAAGTGCCTGACGTCGATCGCAACGTGAACAATCTGGGTACCGCCAAGTATCTTTAGGGATGTTGAGTTGTGGAATCCGCGTGCTAGCTACAGAGAGTTTATGTCCCGTGGCAAATCCGGCCGGCCTGAGTCCGTTATCGGACTCGTGCACGATATGTCTCCCGATGGCTCTAGTTTCCAGCTGAGTATTGAAATCTCCTAGTACGATCTTAGTGTCGAAGCTGGGGCATTGATCGTATGATATTCTTAAGAGATCATAGAAGTTATCTACGTACTTTTTCTGGGTGTGGGGGAATATCAGACTAATGATTCCGAAATTAGCCTTATGGAGCACTCCGTTTTGTAATCAAAGCTCACTTTTTGCCTAAGTCTGCCTCGAACAATAAATCATAATAAAAACAAGCGTCTCTCTCTCTGTTGCAATCATCGTAGTAAACGTCGCAGTTTATTATCGTCTTTTTGGCCGACCCGTTCTACCGCTCTAATTGGATTGAGGTAATATCTGCTTTATAGCAATCCAGTGCGTCGCGAGTTCTTCGTCCGTTCGTTGTCCTTAATACATTTGCTAGGGTCGTTAACATGAAATCCGTCCATATCCGATTCATATGGTTTTCTCTGAACAAGTATTGTTTTATGTGCTGAAGGAGTTAACCTCACGCACAGCCCCAACTGGGAGGCCAGGCCTTATTCTTTAAGCCTCTGGCGAAGGGTCCTGTGAGATTGTGACCGCCTCCGTTGGCCCTGAGAAAAACCATTTACGACATGGCCTTGGAAAAACCATTTAGACCTAAGCTCTAAATATGTCTGTGTAGCTCTAGAAGGTAGATCATGATGACTTGAGTTTCGGATGCCGCTGTTGGTCCGCCGACGCCATCCTTAAAGAAATAGGAGCACTGGTATAGACTCAGTCCCCGCCAGAATTTCCAAATTATAGTATGGAGGTCGCATTATTTGAAGATGATATAGAAGTGATGGATATTTTAGAATATGGAATTCTTTTCACATTCATCATCAAGTCTTTATCAGAAATGAAACATTAATTATAGCTTTGGCGAACTTTCTTTTTTTAAATATTTTCGGCTAACCAAGGACATAACCCTGATTGACAGTAGATTATCAAATTTTGAATGGCATTTAAACAGGTATGGTTTTCCTTATTAATTTACTAATGGAATTTTCAATGCAAATAAGTTCCCAAGAATTGAATCGATTGCAACCAAACAAGTGCTTGTTACATTAAGGTTTTACGTGACTGGAATACACGCTTCGAATGTATCCAAGTTTGATTTGAAAGTGATAGCGTCCCTTCTAAAGAAGCATATTAAATTAACGATGACTGCTATGGAAATGCACATTTGAAATGGAAGTGAATTTGGTTGCATTTAAAAATAAAACGTATCATAGCTAAGCTCTACTTAAATATTTACTATTATTTACTATTTATTAAGTGCACTTTGGGTATGAAGTAGATTTGAGAGAAATATCAGAAAATGGTCATTAATGAACTATTAGGGTCCCGTTAGTTCCTCCCTCCTTCCTGATTACAAATAATTGCTTACCATAATGTATAAATACCATGCATGAACTATAGTTCGAATGAAATTCAAATTTAACGTTAATATGCACACAACATGCAACCTAACTGAAACGTTTATAATTCATTACATTTAGGATACATTTAGGATAAACATGAGGTCAATATATCTGACAAATAAACTAAAGACAAGTCCAATAGAGCAAAAGCAACACGAACTTGACCTATTTCAATACTTATACAACGAAGTCTTGTATGTCCTTAGAACATATCATACTTCGCGTATTCCATTAATGCTCATTATGTAATCGGGCATTAGGGCATTCAATTCTGGAACAGAACGTCTAGTCATGTCCAGACTACCAGGAAGAAATTGAATTTTTGTGGACCCATGGATATGATGAAACATTTGCTAATCGAATGATTTATTCTAGCAATAAGTGGATACATGTATGTATTCAAGCACAAGCAGCAATAAAGCCAATTGTACTTATGTAAGTCATTAGACCTACATACAAACCTATAACGAACGTAAAGCGAATTATAAAATATTTCACGTAATTCGTTATAATGAGGTTTGATACATAGAGGTTGGATTGGACTACGATTTATTTTAACAAGGCAACCTAATCGTAGCTGTATTTATAGAACATTTTTCTTCAGCAATAATTGGAAACTCGCTACAATTTTTTGATAAATGTATGCGTTATGTAAAGGTATATTTTATTTCTTTCGAAAACTTCGTTAAATCGCGGAAAAAACGTTATATTTACAATTGTGATCCAATGCATGCAGACAGCACAAGAACGCAAATCTGATGCAAGATCACAGTACGAAAAACCATTACGTAATATCGAATCGCCCCGGAAGTGTCAAGTTGCATTCGATCGGTATCGACTGTGATTCATGCTACGTAAAGGGCAGAGACCCCCATACAGTGGGTCATAGAGATCTTATTGTCCCATGGAGTATTTAGAATACCATAGTTTAGTGATGAGAGATTTACTTATTGATAGAACGAGCTTTGGAAAATATATTTGTCTTGAATTCTTTCTCGACGCAAAATAATTGCGGCAGTTTTCGCCTTACTTGAAGCGAGCTGCGCCTTACGCATCTAAGAAGAGAGGATCGCGCTTTATACGGCATAGGGTGGCAGACTCCAAGTTGATGAGATAGCGTTAAAGAGTACAATGTTCCATCTAAATGTGTGTAGTATAAAGTATATCTTGCATTCTTGAGTATAAGCCTGTTTGAGTCTAATAGTATGTTCCCACTAGACGCAAAATTGCACAATTTCAGCATCACAGTATTTAAATTGCCCACAGTGTTCACACTACAATTGAAGCAATTTGGTTTGACAGCGAAATGTCTGCATTGTGTGGAAAATTTTAGCATAATCGAACACAGAACTTATTTTCAATGAATTCAATTTGTTATTTCGTTTACAATAATAATATATAATTTATGATGAGAGAGAGTTTTACGCCCCTACAATGAGCTTTCAATAATACTTCATTTCTTGTGGAAACATACTGTAAGTCGAATATCACCTGATCTGCGAGTGTTTTTAAAGACAGTCGAAGGAGTCGAAGTAACCCAGGGACCAAGGGACCCAGAGACGTCAGAAGTGAGCGTGCATCTACCATGAATATAAATTATTTTTAAATTCAATACTAAGATTCTGAATTTTCAAATCTGATCCAGTCACCGTTTGCCGTTGGGTTTAAATTAACGGCACTATGGTAGTAGTCTGTGTGCGTAAGTAACAAAGTAAACCTTTTTTTTTCCTTGTGTCTAGTCGGCATGAGTTTCATACCCATATATACGTTGATTTTCGGACTACGTTCACATATGAACTGTGTACATATACAAAAAAAAATATTTTTCATGACACTGAAAATTAAATATTCCTACAAGCCTCGTAAAGTCACGTAAGTAAATACGCCTAAATCAAAAACATCCTTATGGTGTCTGTGAAACATGCCAAAGTTCAGAGTGGCAGAATTGTTACCCCAGTGGTTCTAAGTCTACCTTTATATTAAAAGGAGAGCACATACCAGATTTCTTAAAAAATATTACGTAAATAAAGGTGTTTGTCATCGCACTGTTTGACAACGACAGTCATCTGCATACGCACAATATCAACACTTCCATCATCAGTCATTGTCACCCGGGGTAGAAGTTGAAGAGCTTCCCATGAATACATATAATTTCCATGAATTCACATGTCCTCAGTAGAATATAATCTCTACAGATGTCTTTGACAAGCGAACGATATCTCCTAATGTACACCCAACTCCAGCATACACCCTTATTCAATATATAGCATAATATCAACAGCGGCTTAATAACAAAATTGCGATGACACATGAATATTGATTATGTGCCAGTTTGAGTTAAATCCACACCCACAGACATAGGGCGTGCATGTAAAATTCAATTTGTCAACATGTCCTTGCCATTAATTGAAAATTAGATGGAATTGAATCCCAAGGAAGCCATCTCTTATCAGCTCCAATCGCTTCTGTGCTAATGCATTACATGATTATGTGAATTAAATGTCAACCAGCATTGGACACAATAATGCTTATTAATGTTTCCTCCTCACGAACTAACAAAAATATTAATTCCTAATGATATCTGACAAATGCAAGATGCGCATTCATAAGAACTGTTGACATTCACATTACAATGTGAATTTAAGTTGCACAATTTGTTGGCGGGAAAATGTCCTTGTATATAGCTATGGTAGTGAATCACAGTAACAAAAACACATTATTACCAGCACAGCAAGAATCTCATTTAACAAGACGTAAGATCGAAAGGAAAAGGAGCACCATTCTTAGTCTACACTTTGTTGCTCAGAATAGAACAACACAAAACAGAAAAAACTCTCAATCGCCGTGGAAGACCAACGAACCATCAAACCGACATAGCTCTTAAGCTGTACTCACTAGGGAAACAATCCTCCTGCCTCTCAAGTGTGGACTTAAAGTTTTATTCAACTATTGACATAATGAAGCAGAGGAAACGATGTCAACGTCATCTACCACTATAAGAACGTTAACATGCACTTGCAACATTTTAAGATCATTGTTTTATTTGAGATACAATTCCCAAAGAACACGTAGAAGAAGTCGACTTAGCTAGTAGAAGCCCAACGCAAGGAAGAGTACAAAAGATATTTTAACAGGTGTACCTGCATTACTGATTGTTTGACGTTGAAAAGTTTTTAGTGGGCGCACACCGGTCCACACATATGTGTAACTTGTCTTTAATGATGTTTTTTTTTGCAAATTATCGTTAAAAAAATAACGCTTGCATATCACAGACATGTTGATGATGAAAATCAGTGGCATTGGACCATCTAAGACAACACAATGCAACAAAGTAAATGTTTTGCTTTTTACTGAGTGTGTAATTACGATTCGTCATCTTAGATGTAATAATGGAACTACAGCCCGTAGAAGACCAGGGCCTATTGTTCTCTCACGAGCGGAAGGAACCTACAGCTTTATGTCGACTACGAACTCCCAAGTTTGAGAAGCTTTTTTAAGATAGTTATTCTTCTTTGAGCATTGTCAGGGACTCGAACGATATAGGACTGTGGAAATTATTTTCGATCGTACGAACTGGAAATATTCCAGTTCCAGGAAATATTCCATCCAACAGTGACACGCAAACTGTCAAATTAGTATATCATTTTAAACGACACATCTTCGGCACTCCACGATTTATCTAGATTTTTTATTGCAATTTTAATATACGCTACAAAAGCCAATTTTTTTTTCACTTTTATGAATAACTTGACAATATAAACTACATAACCAAATAAACTAGGCGAGTTAACAGAAACACGAGGCCTTTTTGTAAATTTGTTGGTGATCTAAAGGGTTTATGACCTTAAGTCAGCCAGACTTAGTATATTTTCTGTTTTAAAACTAGGAGCATCCCCACGCAGCCCAACGACAGGTCAGTACATCCGTTGTTGGCGATTGAAGAAAACGTTAGTGAGCCATCTATGATCGCGATAAACAACTACATCAATGAGTACGGACAAATATAACGCTCTTTGTTCTCCATTACAAGCGGAAGCACTCATAGTGATAATAAATTTTACATTTTCATCTTTGTTACACGAAGCAGATTGTGATGGCGTTAAATGTGACGGTAGCGAAGAATGCGGCATTGAAGCTACCTTAGAAGATGATCTTATAGAAATTGATATTTCGAACAGTATCGAATACCATGTCAAAATTTTTCCAAATGATGTTCAGAAAGGCTGCATGTACGTTTATACCGGCCTTGCGGCTTTAAGTTACATAAGAAACTTAATTGTAATTGCAAGAATTGTGGATGGCTGTGACGTGGGTATGTGCGTCGAACCTTACGCAACTTAAATTATATGCCTGAGTTCGATTCGCGCTATCCGGTTTTGCTAATAAGCTTGTCGTAGAAGTGAGAAGTAACCGTTAAGTCATTCTATTGTGAAAATGTTCACTTAATATATCATAAAATGGAGTTTTATTTCAATTGGATAAAATGAATGTAAGGAAAATGCCCTATCAATTGAAAAAACGAAAGAAACAATTTCCACCAAAAAAAGCTCTATATCACACCAAACACACTTCAGCCACTTTCATTCATATTACGAATAATCCATTTTTGGACCCTGGTTGGACACTTTTTCATCCCTCGTCCTCTTGATCAACACAAAAATATCTAAGCAATACAAACGTCCCCAAGTTCTTCGCAAAATCAGTTTTTTGAAATGAGGGTTGGTCCTCAAGGCGAGGCGATAAACTTGTAAAAAAATCGCCCTATGATAGTATTATAGGTTAACATATACAATGTTATGGATGATTTGTGATTAGAGAAATCTAGAATATCCAATCCCAATTTTAAAAAAGGAAGTTTAGAAATGGTCTGGTGAATTATAGGGTAGTTTGCCTCTGAATTTCTATATTTTTTTGACAAATACATATTTTTTGAAAAACTATCGCTAGATTTTTGGTGCATCGCATTGTAGAACACTGGGTTAAGGCCCGTCAAACACTTTAAGTATGGGAGCATTTATTATTAAAGTTTTTTTTTTTTTTGTAATATTTCAGGGTAAATCTCTCACCATACAAAACCTACTTTGTTTTTAATAAGCAATCAGAAATCAGAGAGATATTTCGTCTTATACGAACACAGGCTCCGATTGCGAGTGTCGAGGGAAATGTGATCAAGCACATGTTGTGTATCGAAACAAATCGTGTGTGCAAATAATCATATGAATGAATACATTTTGGACCATATTTTATACGTTGTTTTGTTTGTTTGTTATTTAAAATTGAAATTCGAATAAAAATGTTTTAAAGATACAACAGCTAAAATTAACTTGCATATGGATGATGAAAACAATGTTTTATGAGATACTTTCGGACGAAAATCATCGACCGGAAATTTGTGAACGACAAAATTTGACAGTCAATCGACAGTCACAATACCAACCCACAAATCGACAATCAACGATTATCGATTGATATTCGACACCAGTAATCGGGGCCATAGTCAACCATGGCTAAAATGCGTTGAAGCCCTTTTCTGTTGGATGAGTCTTCTAAATTTAAAATGACGATGACCCTGTCTGGGTCTGTATCTATTCCCAACTTAAAAATATCTGACCAATGTATTCAACACAATAATTTCATACTGAAATTTTTCTTCATTAAATGTTGCTCATATTTCTGGAGGTCTTTCAAAGGATGTAGCTCATATTTCTGGAGGTCTTTCAAAGGGTAAATTTGAGATTTTATTTCCCCATCTCTCCCAAAAATTATCAAATCATCTAAATAAACGAACCTTCTGGTTTAGACCCAAATTTGGGAATATATATTTCCAAAATATTTCTGGAACTACACTCAATCCAAAGGGGATCAGAGAATATAAAAGAAAACCCGAAAGGTGAACAGAATATGCAATATTCGCTTCGGGATTCATCCAACTCAAACTGCCAAAAACCATGTCTTACATCCAAAACTGAGAAGTATTTCACATCTGTATAGTATCTCTGATTTCCTACAGTTTTGGAATTAAAATCTTCTCTGGCTTAAGTGCCTTATTTAAATCTCTCGGATCCAAGCACACCCGAACCTGCTTATTTTGTTTCTCAACCATATCATAATCAGATTACTTACCCACCCCTTTGGATTGTGTACTTTTTTATTATTCCCTTTGATTCTAGTTTATTGAGAGCTTTTTTAACTGGTTCGATTAAAGTAGAAGTTAAAGTAAAGTAGAAGAAGAAGACGCAGATGCGTGGAAACGTAACGGAGGACGAAATGGTGGTATTAGTGTGGAGTTGACACTGCATTGGAAATTTCCCTATTACTGTGAAAATTGAAACAAATTGTAAGTTTGATAATAATAACTGTTTTGAATCCTGAATGACATTTACATGAGCCGTGTTATTAAGCATTTTTTCAAACGCAATTCTACCTAAAATTGGAACTGTATTTTTGTCTATTATAAAAATTCTTGATCTAAGTTTCTGTTATTAGTATAACATTTCAATCCAAAGTCCTTAAACACAATTGGTTATAATGCAATTAAAATACGAAACTGGTTATACATTTACTTCGGCGCCTTAATCTAATTTAAATTGACTCGACTATTCCATCCAACGATTTTGTTTTTTGGAACTAATGTCAGATATAAAAAAAATCATTTTGCTATTAGTTTGTAGGAATAATTCAGTTACCTTTTAGCTTTGCATGTGTACGAAAAATGATTTTTTAAGGGCATGCTGCTTGTGGCAACGTTCACAACTTGTACCCTTTGGTATATTGAACATTTTTAAAAGCTTAAAACTTTTAGTTCAATTCATTTTAAGGTGTGTTACTAAATTTATTATAATTTTACGATGTGATTTTCTAATTATGTTGATTGATGAGTGCCCCTACTGCGGCATAACTTCATGTACTTTTGCGTTCTGGACGTCTTCCAACCATGATGTTTCTATTTCAAAAATGCGGCGTTATTTTACTTACTTGTTATATGTTTTCGTACAATTCTTTCACGTCAAAACCGAAAACGAGTTACAAGCCAGAGTAAGTATGGCGTAGGTGCGATACTCACGTAAAGATATCCTGAAGATAAACAATTCCATCCTGTATTTCTTTACATTTTATTTAACCTACCACGAAGAACAGCGATGTTTTTTATTATTTTATTATTGAGGATAGTTTGCTTCAACAGTTACGGATCTCTTAAAAGAAACACAGTGAATGCAAAATTTTAATAAATGTTTTGGAGAAGGGGAATAGTTAGAGGGATATCATTCTACGAAACGATATCTTATACAAATAAAAATAAGGTGATAACTATTTAGTATTACCGAGATCGATGCGTAGACCAAAGCAGGTGATTAATACACATAATAAAGATTATCATATACGTAAATTAGCCGAGAATGTCAACGCTGTCATGAAATGCACGCATTGCAATTTTGATAATCGAAAAGTAATTCAATTACATTTAATTTCAATTTCGGTCAGTTTTTGTTATATTTTTCCTAATCCAATTTTGTTCGTCTTTACTTAAAATTATAGCGATATTAGATAAACACTAGGACGTAACTATAAAAACGAGAAACAAAACTACATATTTGTATATACGTCAATATTACAGCGTGGTAATATTAGATTTCATTTTCGGCATAACCAAACTGGACCAAAATTACCAAATATCCACAAATTGAGACACAGATCTGAAAAATAAAATGTAATATGTAATATATACATAATAAATTGTTCAGACTAATTACACTGCTCAATAGGTGAAAGTTGACGGAAAAGAATTTCTTAGCATGAATGTCAATAGGTTGAAGATGTATTTGTAAAAGAAATTGTTTAATCAAGTAGTTTTCATGATCCGTCATTGGCGTTGCTATCATTTTTTGCAGTTGTTTCTTTGTTGTTAAACTCTAAAATGAAAACAATGTTAAATGTATTCAATATCTTTATTACATACACATTACCTCATTTATACAATTATTACAAGCGTGACAGAAATATGTTAGCACTAACATTATTTGGAATATCGTTGCATAACTTTCGGGAGCCACATATAGGGGTAAAACAAAATCCAAAATAAGGAAGTTCCAATAAGTGTTACAAGTTAAATCCAAGCAATAGTATATAACCAATGTGAGAATTGACCAACCAAACATGTCGTTGAAACTGCCAACTAAGTCTTGCAAATGTCCATAAATTAATTTCAATGCCAGTAGTCTCTCACGGATGTTTTCCTCAATGTAATCAATATCGAGACTCCTGTTTTGCGGATAAAGCTTCAACGTGGTATATTGTTTCAATATTAAATTCATGTGTTTTAATCTACAAGTGATTAAATCAACATAAATACACGCTTGAATAAACCTTGCGCGCGAGACTATAACTGAAATAAATCCGGGCCAAAAAAACCCTGAATATTCGTGTAAGGAAATGCACATAATGTACAGGAAAAAGTGAAAAAGGACCAACATTGATGCAATGGCGTATTTCCAAACAAGTTTTCGTCACTTAGGTTCCATATTGATTTTATTCTTCAATTTAAATCGAAACATATCATCGATGTGTTGCAGGTTAACAAAAAACATTAATTGTTGTTCACGCTTCGCTAAAGATTCTATTATTGAAACAATGTGAGCAATAACCACTGATAAAAACACAGTTGATGTGACAAAGCTTGAAACTTCGTAACCGTCACCGTAGACATCAGTTGTAAAGCTAAATATAGCTACGAATACAATAGCAATTATAGTTATCCAAGAAAAAGTGATAAGAACTCGTTGAGTATTTTGGTTCGTGGTCACATGAGTCAGTGCAAGTATTTTAAAAATGAGATTAAACTTTTCAGAATTCATTATAACTAGCGGTAGGGATATGATTTTTTTCCGAACGTATATGTTGTTTGATAAAGGAATCGTAAATTCAAATGGCAGTAGAATATGGTTTTAATTCGTGAAAAGTCGATATTGTGATTGCAATTGGAAAACCTATTAATTAATTGAGGTTCGAACAAGGAACAAATCTTTTTATTTCTTCTGTCTTTGATGAAAAGCAAATATACCCATATTCTTTGAACAAATATTCACATACAGTCGATATCTGTAAAGCAATCAAACATTTCTTCATTAAGTCCTTCGTGGAGAATATTGCTTCATGTACGTGCATTTGGATAATTGCAAAAGTTCGTGTTTGACTTAAAAACAAAACACATAAATTATCATAACAAATAATGGTTGTATCTATTTGTTATGATAAATTATATGTCGGTGAGTACAGTTATTAACCGGTATTTTTTATTTAAAAATATTTGTAGCGCCTTAAATCGATTGTCGTATAACTATTTTAATTTTACCATCGTAACCACAAATTCTACCGATATAAGGCAGTTTTAATTCAGTAATGTGTTATTAAGATTATCAACCAATTTCGATAAAAGGGTATTTCTCAGTTCAACTTTCAAGTTGTACGAAAAAGTTATTCTATAGCATTGGGTGTAAGAAACATTTCCGAAACTGTCACCAAGCAAAATGAACACAAGCAATTTCCCAAGTTTATTAACAAATACAAAAATAAATGGAAATAAAACTGCATCTCCAAAATATATCTAACATGTACTAGTTCTTTTTCTTAGGGCGTTACAGTCTGAGGTGGACCTGGGCCTCATCCAACATGCCTGTCCAGCCGGCTCGGTTCATCGCCAGCTGTCTTTAGTTTCACACACCAAGCTGGCTGAAGTCCCCATCGAAATGTGTGCGCCAACTTGTACGTGGGTGTCCTCTGTCCCGTTGCCCCAAGGAGTCGAAGATTATCCCAGAGAAATTACTCGAATGAAAAGTAAGGCCCTTTTTGTGTTGATGGCATATGTAGAAGAAGATTAAACCATGAACTGTATGGGCTGTACAGCGACATGAGTCCAGCCAAGCATCTAGAAATACAAAGCCTAAGATGGTTAGGCCATGTATGTTCAAAGAAAAGCATACTTTATTTATTTCCTTCTGTAACAACTCGTTTTCTTTCTTCAGTATATCGTTCAATTTCTCTCTTCATTAATTCTTTCTTTAGTATGTTCCATTAACTACCTCTTTTGTTCTTCTTCTATGTCGGGGGGATGGAATTCACTTCTATCATCGTCCATCGTGTGGACGGGAGCATTCTGCCTGACAGAGGTATCGGTGTCCACGTCGCCGTTTAACAGTCTGCAGAAATGATTCTTCCAGATTCTCAGTATCGACTGCGACACTACTGTTAGTTGTCCATTCACATCCCAACAGGTTTATGTCCGAAAATTATATCCATTGTATATCTGTTCACACTTAAAACAAACTTTTGGAGAGCATTGCTGCAGTAGCACCTTCACATATTCTCGATCGCGCGTTCCTCGTGCTCTTTCTTTTTGCTCCAGATGTGGCGTTTCAGGTAGTAAGCCAGATGCATCGTTTACATTTACTCGTAGTGAGAATAAAAAAATGTTCGGTGTTCACACGACTAGTGTCTGGATTGTCTGGCATACGACACCTGAACGCATATTCGCTATACTTTTGAAGTGAGTCGTATTGAGTAGCCCGCAGAGTAAAGACGTCTTTGATTAATCTGGGTATCCTTCCGACAAAAATACATTTTGAAAACAACACAACACAGAGAAGTCGGGTGTCTTCCCTGTATCTTTGTTCGTAGAGCAAAGGAACAACTCTCTTTCTCTCCTGCTTCATATGCCTGTCCACACTCGTCTTAAAATCCAGCACTTCAATAGCGGCTTCGCTAACGACTGGATTTCGAAGTTGGTTAAGTACCTTTACTTGGTAAGTGGGGTCCCGGTTCGAATCCCAGCGCAAACAAAGTTAATCCGTCGCTGCCTACATGGCCTACGATGACATCAGACCCATACCTTCCGATATGATTTGTCACTCAAAATGGGAAATCAATAAACCGGTCAGCAATCATCGTCTGCGACGCGGACGCCCACCACACAATTTGCGGTAGCAGCAATTAAACAAAA
The DNA here is from genome assembly GCA_964034865.1 of Eristalis intricaria. Taxonomy (NCBI): domain Eukaryota; kingdom Metazoa; phylum Arthropoda; class Insecta; order Diptera; family Syrphidae; genus Eristalis; species Eristalis intricaria. Next base: position 71,640,227 of record OZ035876.1, on the reverse strand, counting down.
GGGGTGAGTCTTTATTAACATATGTAATTGGGGCCAAGAATCCACATTCATTAATCGTAATAGACAGGAAGTTATTGACATCACTGTGATATCTTACTCTCCGAAAATGGTTTTAGAGGACTGGGAGGTATCGAAGGAAAACTCCTTCTCAGATCAACGCTACAATTTTTTCCAGCTAATAACAAATAACGTTGCACCTGCTAAGGATCCTTTTAGGAAACTATTATTACGTACAATTTATTTTGAAAAATTTGGTTTATATCGAAAATTTCATACTTTCATATTACGTCATGTACGCCCCAACGTCAGCAGTCACATATCCGAAATTCAAACACTACTGCCCTCAAATTATATCTCAAGTAAATTCAAAGGCAGAGTTTAATTTCAAATGCAATTCAAAAAAAAAATATGGGCTTAAGTCGTTAGTCCTGCGACCCTTTTATATAGCATAAGCAATTAATAGTTTACCTTAAAACAATTTGGTCACAAACAGTTTGTTCACCGTGGCTTAGTTGGTATGTACCTCGACTCCAATGCTTTTTACGATTTCCGTACGACAAATAATTTCCATAGCCCCACCTCTTTCGAGTTACAGACTATCATCAAAGAAAGTAACTATAAATGTCTACAAAAAGCCTCTCAAACTAAGCCGTTATATTTTTTGTTTTCAATATGTATATACAATTCTAAAGTTTCTAAAATGAATAGAGACATTATTTTAATCGAACATCGTTTAATCTGAAATAAATATCCAATAATGTACATACGCTACAAACACTACATGCTATTACTATGTACGAGCACTGTAAATATTTCCGCTCATATCAAAGAATCATTGAAACTTTTCAAACATCAAATTGCACTATAACTGCGGGCACTTTCAGCAGTCTGATAGAAATTTGGTTCGCTTCATCACTTTCCCTTTGGAGAGGTTAGCAATCAAAAATGTAAATTATAACTACCACACTTCCTTTTGCTTTGCTGTTCTGTTAAAATTCTCGCCGCCAGCAGAGTTCTTTTTGCACTGCAGCTGCATCAAATCTGCGACTAATGCCAATAACCCGACGGCCCTTTATCCAGTTGACCATTCAAATGGAAAATAGTACTTCCTTTTGAAAATTCCTATCAAACAAATAAAAAACATTATTATGAACATTCATGTGTACATGTATGTCTGTTCCTATTCAAATGGTTGAATTTATATTTACTATCAAATATAACTGAGTAACTTTCAAAAACGATGTTACAAATAATTTGCCCAGTTTTGTTATGAGCAGATCATTTTCATTTACTTAATCAAATCATTCGAAAGTTCAGCAAGAATAAAGACAACTTCCACCATCCCAATGAAAACCACATCAAATGTATTTCGAAGTGGAATTACATTAATTAGGACAAATTACGGGAAAAAAAAATTAATAGACATTACTTTCGGTCATTTGGAAAATCGTTAACTTCATTGAAACAGAAGAACGGGTTAACGAAGGAACGCACCCGGGACAGTGGTTGACGGAATTGAATTGTAAATTGAAATTAATTTGAGTAAAATTAAAAAAAAAAGTAAGGTTTCCCCGGACTTGATGATTATCAATTGTTTTGGTAAATAACCTGACAGGACTTGATTGATGTCTGGTCCTAATTCAAGTATGCATTAAAAACAGTCAATCAATGAAATACAACGCTGGTAAGATTAGTTGGTATTTTCAGGGTGTCTTAGTGACCAAAAATTTAAAATATGGCTGTGTAATCATGATGAAGGGCAAAAGATCATGCCTCACTATTCTGATTGATCTGCTGTAGATTGTAGCACCTGATAGACTGAACACTTACTGACTGACGTTACTGAACGTGGGTGACGTACGAAAACATAATAAATTGTCTAATACAACAAATAATATCACTGGTGACTAGTAAGAATCTATCAAAAATAGGATATATCTCTACTACACTACAAAGTAAAAATGGAACTTAAGAAAATCATAATTCCAGTATTCGTTAAATCGGCAATGTTTTTGTAGGAACATTCGGTGCAGGGAAAGTTGAACTTCTCTCACCATATACCCGTCACAATAGTTGTTGCAACTATTGTGTATGCATTATAGAGCTTTATTAGGCCGCTACATTAAGAACCCCGCCAAGCGACATATGCTAAAAGCCTTTGTCAACATGGGGCATAATTATAAGAATGTTGCTAATAGCCCTTGTCAACATACGGCATAATTATAACAATGTCTTAAAACTAAATGGCGTCAGTTTCGAGAGGCATAAGCACATTCCACAGCGGATTGCCCAACGATTCCCCAACGGATTGCCCAACAATCAAAGGCTAACAACCTTCTTTGGAGGCAGGTGATTAACGGTGACATTGGATATGGGAGCATCACATTCGATCTTAAAGAGAGATCTAGTGAAAGAGAACAACATATGTCGAAGGATGTATGATTATTGAGTTAGCTAATCGCTAACCCCAAATGTCTCACCAACGAAAAAGTTGATGAAATCTTCACTAGCAGTGAACCGAAGAGGTCAAAGCTGCCCAGTACCAACAAAAAAGTGAGTGAAAAATGCAGAGATGCCCAGTGCTTCCGCTCAAGGTACTTCCAAAGTAGAAATTCAAGACAAAATGGATAAATTAAGTGTCCAAGTAAGGTAATAAAGGCTCTGTGGAGATGAAAGGAAAAGGCTAGAGTTCCTCTTTAAAAATCTCGAGCAAGCCAAAGTGGAGGCTCTAAAATCCATACCAGGAGCTGGCAAGCCGGCTCCAAAAAGAAGGAAGATTCCGCCGATAGATCTCTTCACCAGATAGGTCACTGCTAGCACGGCGATCATATTGAAATCGCTGCGTATGTGGAAGGAGCTTAGATCCAGACACTCTACCACCCTCGATAAATTTGGATCCCTACCTGAAAACACTAAGCTCTTCTTCGAGAAAAATTTTGAAAAAGAGAAAAAAATCCAGCATGTCTTCCAGAATTTAGTTAATGTCGGAACACCAGACGCTGGACGGTCCTCTGCGAATTTTTAAAGATGGATGTGGGAGTCTACTCTAAGGATCTGAATTTCCAAATATCATTCCGACTACCCTCTTACTGTAGTTTCTTTCGGGCTGAGAGCGCAATCACACTTAACTCTAAAACGTGCCTCAAATGCCGCATATTCCTTAAGGAGATGGTCAGAATTTCAACATCCTACTTATGTGGGTGCCGGGACACAGTGACATCCAAGAGAATTCTGAAACAAACGAACTAGCTGGAAACCTTGACACTCTTTCCGAATGGAGAATTACCGTCTTTGTCTATCACTAATGCAAAACATTTCCTAATGCTTGAAACGCTTACTCTCACCAAACGTAGATGGTCTTCATCGCAAAGCAATTATGGCTTACTATTGTTTTAAAACGCTCACGCGACCTAATGGTATGCGCTGGCCGAATCTTAGAATTCTTATCGGTGGCATAAACAGATACTGTGGCATTGGATTCACGCCGGCTGACTACGTGTGCCCTAAAATAATATTTGTAGAAGTTGTAGGGATGAAGAAGAAACCATTTCACACCTTCCTTGCAAGTGCAATGCTCTCTCATATCGCATATTTAGTTACTTGGACGCCAAATATTTCTACGACTTGGCAGAACTAAGTAAGTCGCTTTATTAAAAGTTCAAGATGGTTCTCGGATTATGATCTACTAGATCACAATGGACATACTCTGGCTACCATTTTCACAATGGGCCACTCTAACCTAATGTCCTAGCTCTATGATATAATTTGCCATCTATCTCATAACTTTCTTCGATGTGAAATGTGATTTATAGCACATAGAAAATACCAGTTGTATGTACTTACCTTGTGTTACTAGTCCTTCGCCAAGGTTAGGTATTCAAATTCCCAGTGGTTGCTACTATATGAATATGTAGGTAATGTGTTTAAATTGCCCTTGGATTTTCTCAGTTGTAATCCTTCGAAATTAGTACTTCTGCCTAAATATACATAACTAATCTGAATGGGACGCACCGTACGTAGAGTTCTTGATTCAATTGAATCCAGCTCAGTTACGTAGATAATAGAATTAAAAGTAACAGTGCTGTGTATTAAACTATCTTTATAATTCATTTATTTTTCACGTGTATTCGAGACAATTGAAATGTCAAATAAAAAGATTACGTAATTCAAAGTAAAAGAGTGAAATATACACGTTAATGCAGGTATTAATATAAAGGAAAGAGAAAGGACCATCAATATAACATTCACAAGAAGAAAAGTATAACTAGGAAAAACGATGGATGGATTAACGTATGCATCTTTATAATTTAGGAAATGGATAGTTGGTTTGGTTAAGTTGCTACCCAATTGGGGTCAATCAGGATACATAGTGCGCCGTCGTTTTGATGCCGTATATCGTAGACCTGGGTTGTTAGGACTAGCTAAATCCATCCTGTGCTGATTAGGAATTTGATTATGTTTGATGTACTTTGATTCGCTATCCCGGAGAGATCGCTAAAGAAAGGTTTGAGGAAACCATCCCCATTACTAAGATTACAATGATTTCCTTGCTTTCTAACACCAGCCATAAGAGAGGTGACATAATCCCGCCTAGAGGTGTACCCCGCTTGACTGGTTTTGTAACTTAGCAGTTACCCAGTTGCGATTGGATGATTCTGGTTTCTAGCATGGTCACAATCCACTGGCAGACGAAAGCCTCAATTCCCAAGGAGATGAAAGAATTATTGATGGAGTTGTTTAGGATGCTGTTAAAGGCAACTTCGATGTCTAAGAAGGAAAGGGTGTAATGCTTGAAGTGGTGGCCACCACCTCGTGCAGTGCCGCTTCTGTGGGTTCGAGGTAGGCGTGTTAAAAGCTTGATAGGGAGTTTGCTGTTCTCATGTTTCCTCGTAATAGCCCTGTGTGGGAAGTAAGCCTTCAGGAACAGGATCTGTGCATCCCAGGAAATTAGTGAAAGCCAGGAGTGTTAAGGATTCATAAGCTGAATCATGAGAGTTTGTTCAAACGAAACTTGTCAAACGAAGATATTGACATGTATAAACTTCAATTGGACGAGACAAGTAAACAAACTATGGACATTACTATACCACGGTATACACGGACAAACAACGAAACTGCAATGCGACAATCGACGCACTCCACCAACGAAAAAGTAGACTCCTGTCAAGATTAAAAACCTTCTACAAACCGTCTAAACTGACATACGTAGTGAGGAAATTAGGACACGGAAATCGCTCATTAAGAATATTCAAACATTGATTGCTCAGAACTACAGACTTTCTGCTAATATGTATTGGAACAATAAGATTCGGTCTGTAAGATCTAACAACCCGAGCATGTTCCCGCAAATTAATAAATTCTTTCGAAGTAAATATAGCGATCTTCCGTGTCTTAAGTTTCCTAGAACGACGGACAACGAACAAATACTGACTACAGCAGGCATTGATCCAGATAACGCCGTACTCGATGATAACGACGATAAAAAATGGAGGTACTAGGCGCGGTTTTCCAAGAAGTGTAAAAGGTGAATGAGAGCGTTCGCCCGAACCACGACTTGGATAACCGCGTAATGGCTAGCAACTCTCAACTTCGAGAATTAATGATGAACATCCCCCGTTCATAACGAAGACAGAGCTCAAAGCGGTCTTCGAATCACTTAGGAAGAAAAAGTCAGTTGGAATCGACGAGATCTCGAACATTGTGTTAAGGAATCTCCCTCTAGGTGTGGTTAGTATGTACACAATCCTGTTTAACAATGCGCTGAATAATGCACATTATCCGGAGCATTGGAAAACTGCGATTGTACAACCCATATCCAAGCGAGGAAAAGATTCTTCGAATCCGTGCAACAACATCAGCAAGGTATTCCAGAAGGTGATCAATAGAGCCTTGATCAACTGGACTGAGGGCAAACATATTATTCTGGATAATCAATTCGGCTTCAAAGCGGGGCATGACACCATTAATGCCGCGTCAAGACTGGTGTCGGATATCCAATGGAACAAAAGCCAGAAACAATGTACTGTACACCGTATGGTTAGAAGGACTTTTCTACAAGCTCAATCGGCTAGGCATTAGCAAACCACTGCTGTACCTACTGTGTAACATGCTTACCGGTAGGTTCCTTCTCAAGAATGGCAACATGACCTCCACAGGTATTTTGAGGTAAAAAATGGTCTCCAACAGGGTGCCTTTAATTCGCCGATCCTATTCAACATTTACTTCAGCGATCTGTTAAGTTCTCTTCCTCATGTAATTGCGTATGCCGATGACTTGATCGTGTACAGATCAGGCAAAAAGATCGAGGAAATCACTACCCTCGCGCAGGGTGACTTCGATTCCTTTATGAGAAGTTGCGATGACTGGAAGTTGAGTATCAACTTCCAGAAGTCGGAAACCATTCTGCTCAGGACGCCGTTGTATAAGGCCTCGGCGGACACGAAAAAGAATTGGCGACAGTTCTCAATCGTTGGAAGACACGGGGAACCATTGGCGAAAAAGACTGTAGTCAGATACCTGGGGATCTGGCTAGATCAGTGCCCATATTTTAACAAACATGTAGATGCTGCTCTGGCCAGGTCCCGATTCGCTTTTGCTCTTACAAAGAGACTGTTTTACAACAGCCAACTCGATGCGAGGGTGAAGGTTATCTGCTACATGGCCCTCATTCGGCCAGTGCTCTCCTATGGGTGTGGTTCAACGTGAGTGCAAGCTTGATGGAAAAGATTCTGTTGTTCGAGAGGGCTTGTCTCAGGGCTTGCCTTCGTCTTTATCGAACTCCAGAGTCCCAGTACATAAAATTCTATTCCAATGAGGTCTTATACAACAGTGCAAACCTGATAAGAGTGGACAATTTCCTGCTGAAGTTGGTTCGAGGTCATACTGTTAGAGCGAGGAACTCGGTCAACAATCTGATCTCTGGGGCTTACTACCCCAACCCTCAATACCACGAAAGGGTACGACACAACGGGTTCGTCCAGCCAGAAGCATTCCTATATTTAGATAAGCACGGTCTGATACAAAATATAAATGCGGTACCGCTCATCTATCACATCGCCAGATCAAGTGCGGATGGACGACAACTGTGGATGGACGACTCAACGACCGCTCCGTCGCAGAACGAGTTGAGGAGGGTCTCTTCCAGTTCAGTACGGCGGTATCTAGGCGGGATGTGCTGGATGTTGCTATGCAACATCGAAAGTTCTGGTGGCTGGGGAGCGGGAGAACTCCAGCGTCGAACCCATTTGACCCCGGTTAGAAAGAGTAGTTCAGACCCCTCATGGGGAGTAGTCGGTCCACGTCTTGCAGCGGGTTTTATACACATATCAGCTGTATCCTATGGCCGACTTACATATCTTAGGGTAGTTGTAAGTAAAAAAAAAAAAAAGGAAAAATGCATATATATATACAAAGCGATATATATATATATATATATATATATGCAGTATGTATATAAGGATATATGCGTATACGCATGTGTACATAGCTATACATGTGTGTATATGTATATATACGTAGATTAGCTTAAGATAGTTTGTAAGTATTATTTTAAGGTATAAGAATGCAAATTAGCTTGTAGTTTCATTTTAAGAAAATGTACGGTCATTAAGTTTTTAAATGTTTTCTTAATACATAATAGTCATGTTGAAATTTTCTTTTATATAATAATGTTAGGTTAAGTCGAAAGACATAGAATAAGTTTAATTTTAGCTTAGAGTACCCGCCAAGGGTCAGTAAGCAAGTATATAAATAAATAAGTAACTAACAATGTTCGTTCAACTAGTTTTAAGTATTTTTGTCTAGTATATAAATTGTTACGAATTCCATAATAAAAATGAATTAAAATGATAAATGAGGCTTCCGTCATAACCGTTCTAATTACTTTTTTGTATATTTTAAGACAGTCATTGTAAGGATTCCAGTACTTATGCCTATAGCAGATATTGAAGATGACCCTTGTCATGTTTATCATATCGGATATACCTTCATTCCACCCGGTTTGAAAGCGGACATCCATAGGAGTTTTTGAAAGCGACATCCATAGAGTTGATATCGATGTCTTCTCTGAGAGATAGAGTTGATGTCGATGTCTCAAGTGAGACTGGTAGTTTTGAGGAGACGATTTTGTGGAATCTTTTCTAATAGATTCGCTTAGGGTTTCTCAAGGGAATCGGAGGGTCTATACCGATGTTAATGTTGAAGAGCATCCAGTCCAGTTTGTCGGATATTCTCCAATTATTACTGCAGTTATAAGTGTAAGTGATAAATTTCAAGTCAGAAACTTCTTCCCAATTACATAAAGTTTCCGTTATCGGAAAGATGAAAGTGGGAGTGTTACCCGAGTTGACAATAGGCATGTAGTGTAAATAATGAAATCAAAAAGGGACTCACCTCGTTCGTTGATCTCATTGCTTCCCCATGTCGTGTGTGTGGCGTTGTCTAGACGGATTAACTTCGTTCAATAAATATTCGAGAGTTATATGGTATAACATTCAGGTGAAGAATTCGGTTCAACAATCTTTTAATACTTTTTAAAAACATTAATTAGTTATCGGCAATAGCTATAAAACAAATGAGAAATTTATTCAAGATACGCCAATGCTTTATATAGTTTCAAAGAGAGGAATTATATTTTTTATTTTTAAATTTCAAAATGCCTTGTCAAAGATAAACATAAGTTCAAAATTTACAAATTTCAAATAAAGAACTAAGATACAACATCATCTGTAATTGGTACGTTCATCCCGCATGATATTTAATAAGAAAGAAACTCCTTCTTGCTTTACCAGAGTAAAAAGACTTACAACACTTTATTCCGTACCATTGCACTTCTTCGATGAGTGTCTTTCACATATACAGATATACATTTCCGTGTTCAAGTCATGGAATGAGAAAAGTCACTCAACTGTTTCTCCCAGCAAACACATAAATTGATAGATGATATCCCCAAGGAGAAACAAAGGGTGAACCAAAAGTGTCGATGCTGGAATCCTTTTTCTTTCCACGCGAATGAAGCAGTTATTCTCTCCCAGATTCTGGGTAAATCGTTAAGCATCTTGTCCTCCCTCCAATGAAATTCAAGGAAGTATCAGTGCGTACGTCGAAAAGCTGTTTTCGTGAAATACGCGACTTAACTGAATACTCTTGGTGCGCTTCATTTAGTATCATATCTAGTGCAAATACGAAAAAGAGCGCTCTGTATTTTCAGCTGTTAAGTCAAACCTGTATTCAGAAGTAAGGCGGTGAAGTGTTGAAAGTGATCCCGATGTGCTTAATGTAAAAAATGGTATTGCTCAATGCGTTCGATAGGGGGGTTTTTTCCTTTCGCTTTGCTCCAGTGCACAAATTCTAAAGGGGTATGTCGAGAGAAAAACTCTTATGCTTGGTTTCAATCACACATGCAAGGCAGTGACAACAATACACAAGCTTAATGATGAACTAGGATGTAACGAGCTCCATACGAACCTTTCAATCTATTTTTAATTATCGGATATCCCGACATGAGTTATGTCCAATTAGGCCATGTTTCGGTTGGGCATCCTTCCGGAAGCCATTAGAACTGTATTACACTTTAAATTCTGCTTCCGTTCGGCAATTACCGGGCCCTAGGAACTGAAATAAACTCAAATCTTAAGATGACCTTAATTACGCCTTTGTCCCATGAGAGACATTACACCAGAACACAACTACCGTTGTGGTGTGTGTATGTTTCTCGTAATCATTAAATTTCAAATGAACGATGAGGAAAAGTATCAGAATGCTGTGGGTATATCTCTGCTTCTGGTAGTGGATAATATTGAGTCTATTGCATAATGAAAAGTTTTACTGGATTTACAATTAGTTTTTGGGGTCCCTATTAGGGAATATGTTTAACCCCAAAGTAGGTTCAGGAGGACATTTGAAATTTCAAATGTTCAGGAAATTGGGTTGATTGTGGTGTAATTTTTAGAATTGGATGTGCAAATGGAATGAACAGCACAGAAACTATCGTTGCCTTATTAAAATAAAATTAAATATTTTTAGTCAATGCGTTAATACCCATTGTGCACCTTTCTGGAATCAAACTGTTTCCGTTTTTTTATGATAAATTTTATAGGACAGTTATGAAGGTGGAACTCCTCCTAGTGGTTAAAACGGGATGCACCTTATAAGATCTTCTATGTCGGCTTATGTGGTTTCAACGTAGTTTCAGGCAGTGGAATCTCCACCATCCACCAAATCTTCACATTAGAGCAGACACTGGAAAACACCCAATAAAAGGCCGCATCGATTTCAAGGCCGCATTTGACAGGATACATAGAAAGAAGGACACTTCGGACGCGATGACGATGGACAAATCTCGCTGCTCCATCAAGGTCGGAAACGCACTCACGTTCAATCAATTGTGCGTTCGTGCGTTCAATCTTTGGTCTTGTTTGCGTTGATGGTTTTTGGACAACGTCATGAGCCTAGTCAGGTGTCAGGCCACGTTGAGCGCTTTGACAATACTGCTCCAGCCCGAAGAGTCTTCGACTCCGAACGATTATTATTATTATTGTTGAAGTATATTGCATCGACACCTAAGATTTACTTTGCCCCTTTTGATATCTGCAGAGTTCTCCTGCAGTAGTTCTTTTCAGATTTTTATTGAGGGTCATGGACTCCTTTTACGCGAAGGTGGAAGAGATTTTCTTCTAGAGTATTCTCTCTAAGCCAGTTTCCTTTAGGAATTTGAATGAAAGATAGATTAAGACTTCAATTTTTCCTCTGATAATAGGTGCTTAATCCTTATTTGTAAAAAAATATATTATACTAACAAAGCATTTAGCTAGAAATAACTTGAAAAGAGAATGGTAAATTGTGAAGGAGCTTATTAGCAAAAATCCGTTGAACTGAATTATGTACGAGCCCGGAATAATGAAATAGTTTGTTCACCTAAAATACCTAATGTGTTTAAGCAGTCATTCACTGATATTGCCCAAAGGACATGCCTTAATGCCCGTTTCTCTGACGTATCGTTCTGAAGTTTATCGTACTATAAATCTTCTAATGAATTCCAATTCAGCAACCAAAGATGTCAATTCAACAACCTGTTCGTGTCATACGTACGTTTTAACACACGTCTCTAAGAAAAGTGTAGATAGTGGTATCTTCCCAGATGAATATAGCTCTGAAAATAGCTGAGGTTATATCTATTCCGTTTTCCAGCTATTTCCAAGACCTTTGAAGAAGTATTGAATGCCAGATTAGTGTTTTTCTTTACAATTCTTAATATTTCACTGATAATCAGTTTGGTTTTAGGGTTGGAAAGTCCACTGAGGACGCACTACAATCTTTCTGTAACTTCAAATTTATCAGTCATAATAATGTACTTTTTAACTTCTCTGGTAGGCCTGTAAACTATCCCTTTTATTTTTCATAGTCCTAGCCAATGTCTATCACTTTGTCCAGAAACGTGCAGTTATATTCCAGATTTCACCATATATGTACATTTCCGATCAGCTCAGTGTTTAAATCTAGAAATAACGGGTCTATTTAAATATCATGAACTTGAAATAGACAGTAAATAATATTGGTATGCTTAAACAACAAATCTGAAACATCATTTTCTTAAAATTGCAAGGGTTATGGTATGCAGGTTATGCCGGTACGACCAATAATAATGTTCACGGTCTCACCTCTTTCGAGTCACTGACAATGCCCAAAGAGTAATAACTGTCTAGAATAAGCTTCTCAAAGTTGATCGCTAGGCCCTGCCGCTCTACGGGTTGTAGCGCCACCCATATTATTATTATATTTTAAGACGGAACGCCAGGGTTATGATCAAAGGGGATCCTTCAAGAGCAGAGCTAGGCAAGGCCTGTATGCAGCCGAGACAAGCCTTCTTTAAAGCTTGGTGTAAGCAGCTCTTAGGTATTTACGTGAAAGCTTATTCCACCAAACAGCATATACGTGGGAGAGAAAGGGCATTTATATATAGAACAACTACTGTTCCAAGAGGGTCAACTGAAAGCCCATTCCTGATACAAGTTAAAATATCGTAAACTTTTCCTTTCTTATTTAAAAATCTTTATTACTAGCAGCGATTCTGCCTTCTAAACGACTGAATTCCAAATAAGTACACACTACCTTAAATACATAGTAGTACTTAACTCTACCTTAAATACATATTTTCTGCTGCAACTGCAATTTGTCACCTCGATCCATCCATCCGTCGATCGTGCTGACGTTGCGCCTTGATGACCGATGTAGACCTGCTGACTCGACGCGGAGTGTGTTGGATTGCGCGTGTTCCTGTTGAAATACTATATTGTTTTGCGTTAACTCCTCCGCCCTTAAGAGTGAACGTCCGCGTTCACTTAGAAGAAAGGTATCTGGCTAATGCGAGAGGTCGTTGGTCTTGGCGTTGGGGAAGGTAATGGTATGGTTGTTTCAATTTCTGTGGCTTTGTCAGGTGGAATTGTAGTAGTAGTTTTATCTGCTGGAGACTTGTTACTCCTTGTGACTTTTCGGAAGATTGTTACTATGATGACGAGAAGAAGTAGACAAGTACCAATATTAAGTATTGTACCGCTCTTGACCTTGGAACTCAGGAGCTGGATGTAGTGTGTGTCGTTGACGTGGAGCTCCTTCATCATCTCTAGCGATAATATTTCGTCTATTTCGTCATTTTTTGATGTCGATTGCAGGATTGCCGGGAGGTGGTTGAAATGTGTTGACTCATAAGATTTTAATGTTCTTTTCCCAATTTAAATTCTGCTATTATGGTATTTAATCAGGAACGTGCCATTGAGAGCAACTGGTTCTTCGTCGATTATAATTTTTCCATCGTATTGATTCAGGAAAATGACGTCAGGTTATAATTCTTCAAAGTTTTTTTTATCCCTTCACCGCCTTCCAGAGTGAGTAGTTACTTTCTCTTTTTGCAGATAAGTTTTACAGATAAGTATTTAAATTATTGTTTTTCAATGCTTTAATTTTCGCTTTCAACAGATTACAAAATTGGTTAAAACAGGATAATTTCTTGCCATATCTTCCGTGCTTTCTGTTTTTCCTTTACCATTTCCATTACTTCTGGTGGGTATCGTAAGACGTATTTAGTTGTCCCTTTTCTTGCACATGGCGTCCTGTTCCATGCTGCATACTGTATATTTTCAATTAATTTGTCAAGTTCAATTTCTAAGCCGTATGGGGTTCTCTCTCTCTCTCTCTCAAGTTCAACGTGATTTTGCAAGTAGTTCCTAAATACTTGCCAATTTGTACGATGATTAGTTAATGTAGGCGGCGCTTCCCTTTTCACTAGCGTATCGCTCATAGTCAATATAATTGGTGAATGATCTGAACTGAGATCAAATCTTTCTTCCAGTTTTAGATAATTTCGGGAATAATATCTTTCATAACGAAGAAATCTACGACGTCTGATATTTTCGTGAAATCCGTAGGCCTGTAGGTAGGTTTCCCTGTCGAGTAAAACTCGCAGCCAAGTTTCATACCGGTTTTGTACAGTGTTGCCTTTTTGGGAGATACTTCTTGATCCGCAAAAGGAATGCTTCGCATTGAAGTCTCCACCGATTATAAAGTTTGGACCGAGAGTTAGAAATGTGTTTTCATACTCGTATTGTTCAATTTTACTGCGCGGTGGGCAGTAAATGGCCGACACATTATATGAGTGGTTTTTGTTATGTACGCGAACTGGACATAATTGCATTGTATGGGATTCTATCTTTAATCCTACTAAGTGTTCGATGTTAAATCTTATAAACAATGATGCCCCGCGTCTTGCTCTTTCCGATGGGTGATAGCCACAGTAACCTTTTAAACTAAAACGAGATTCCTTCGTTAAATGTGTCTCAGAAATCAAACATATGTCGATATGTTTTTCCCGAATATAAAGCTCTACCGTCAAGCTTTGGCGGTAGTCCGTTTGCATGCCAATTCAATATTCTTACTGTCTTATTCATATTTGGTTATTTTTGTTGTTAATGTTTGTTTCGAGCATTAATAGTCTTTCAAAAATAAGTTTGTTCGTCTTACTCTGCTCCTCAAGTTTTTGCAATATAATGGAGAGGGTACGAGAAACGGGATCTAATGGCTTACTGCTACTCTCACAAGGAGCTGCTACTGTTTGAGCAAATGTTTTCACTTCAATGTGTGATGGCTTAGCTGATTTTGTCACATCCGTTTGCGACTGTGCTTCTTGAGTATTCGGTTTTGCAATTATACTCTTCCGTTGTTCTGTTTTCAGCGCTTGCAATAATGTCTTTTCTTACTGGTTTACGTGGTTGGGACAGATTGGCTTTGTTCTTGTCACGTCTTTTTTGAAGCTCTTTAGCTACTTCACACCCACGGTAATTAGCCGAGTGTTTTTAACGTTGCCTTTAAGATAGTGTTCAGTTCTTTATAATCTTTAATTCCGAGCTCATTAATTGGAGGAGGTGGTCGTTCCTTCAGTTGCTTAGCATTGTTAGCACTATCATTCTTTTTTGGCTCACTTCCTTTCTTATCGATAAGCTCTGGTGAAGTGCCAGCCTTTCTTTTTTTGCCTGGTCGCCTTTTTGCTGACCAGTCAGTTTCACGATCGAGTTCTAAGTCTCTAATGTTCTCATTTTGTTTCGTTGTGGACTTGGCTTCTTGCCTTTCCACATTTTCGGTTTTTAGTTGACTAAGCTCTAGTCTTAGTTCTTTGCAGAGAGCTTCCATGCTGGTAACCTTAGTCCGAAGGTCTGTATTCTCTTGTTCTAGAAGTTTCAGTCTCGCTAAGGCGTGTTCGTCATGAAGTGGCGAATGCGTTCTCGTTGGAGATTTCTTTACCTGCGTTTTAGGCGCAGAAACCTTAACTGGCGCTAATGCGCACGTGGTTTCTTTAGAAGATCGAGATGGAGGTGATCTTGTTACCCTTGAACTTTTTCCAAAAGGGTCAATGAAACGCTATAACTGGCTCTCCCCAGAATCCATAGAGCCTGACTCAAATGAGTGTGGATTTTCCACTGTAACTGGCTTTCCAACTGGGGTATTACTTGAGTGTTTCCAGCCTGGCCGATTTGTCCTTTTTATGAACTTTAGTCAGTCTGCTGATTTCACTGTCGATTTCCGAATTAACTTCTTATGTTACTTTGGTTTCTGGACAGGTCAGTGTTTCTGGCTGGACAGGTCAGTTAAAAACATTTGATGAGAACATCGTTCAGATCTTGAACTATTTTCTCAACCTTCCGACTCGTTCTGAGAATATAGAGAGCTTCGATGCGATTATCTAGCTCCTCATCCCTATAGCGTATCCAGTTGGTTTTTCTGGGATTGTTCCCCATCAGAAAGATTATGTCTTTCGTTCTGTGTTTATGTTCAATTCGGAATTCAATTTACCTATGGTCTGACAGGAACACTCACGGCAGAACCTTCCAGACTGTAATATCTTTAAGGTATCTCTTAGATAGCGTTAAGTCGATAACTGCCAGTCTGCCAAAAGTTGCAACATTGTTAATTTCCAGGCCAGATGGTGAAATCCAGCAGACTCTTCCCTCCCTTGTTGCATTTACTGCTGCCCCAGAAGGAAATCTGAGCATTCGAATCACAACAGATAGGCTCAGTTCCTTTTTATCCCAGTACTGGACAAATTTCGCTACGGCTGTGGCTGGTGCTGGCAGAACAGAGTGGTAGGCGAAGTAAGCTGACGCAGCAACGAAATTATGCCACACTCCATTCGCTTCGTAGCTAATAACAGCAGCAGCCAAATCCTGTCCACAGAACTGCGTAAGCTTTGTTGCTGAGAAAATTCGGCACAATACGATAAGTTCTCGGTATATCAGACCGTTCGTTGTTGAGTGGTGAGAAGCCCCGCAAACCACCAGGGTCACAGATGGGCTGATTCCACAACCATGGTTTTTCTTCTTCGTGGAAAGTTTACTACTTAGGAGTGCAGTAGCGTCCTTGGAATGATGAAGGTTGATCTGGATATAAAATATCATACCTTAGGTATCGTCGATTGCACTGCTTGGAAATGAAAGGGAAATTAATCCTTCCAAGATGCAAATAAAGAAGGGAGTCATATCGAGAACGGATGGTCACAACCAAAGCTTGGTCTAGACGATCGAGAGGAAAGCCATCATTATTTTCCCTATTCTTACTGTTACTGTGGGAGTAGATTTTCCAATTTGTTGCGTGCAGCCCAGGGTTCTGGATATGTAATCTGCCGTTTTTCTGAGCCGAAAGACCACAAATAATACAATTAAACATTTTTATAATTACTATATTTATTAACACAAAACCAAAAAATAGTAAACTTCATATGTAGTTCTGACAAAGCGGGGTGTTTTTCATAGACTGACTTGCTCAGCGTCAATTTAACAGTAAAATCGTCGTTCACATAGAAGTGGTTGAGAATAATGAACGATGCTAGTGGATGTGATTGTGTGCAATTCAGAGCGAGCTGCTTGAGTGTACGTACAGCCAATAAGAGTCTGAAATATAAAAATTAATGAGTCTAATAGAAGATGAAAAAAATTGAGAAAGGACGCTATCAACCACTACACGAGAAAGCAAGATATGATTGCATTTCAAAAAGGCTAGCGACGCACTGTTGCTAAGGTTGAAGGTGCAGCAGCATATTGCGCCACGTAACTCAGACGTATATTTTGAAAATATCCATGCTTGCTGCAGTTGGTAGCACAGTTATGTCTCGTGGAACTGATGCAATAGAGTGAAAATTGACAACAAATGTGACTGAATTTGATTTGTTTTATAAAAAGTTGTTGATACGTTAATGGATGGATGACCACAACGAGGCAATTATAACAATGCGCTTGTTCCTTAACAAAATTACCCTTATCTGGTATTCCAAGTGCAATGAAAGCCTAACAGCAAGGCAATAAATGATTTTCTTTGCATTTCGGGCATCCTGTTTTAGCTTACACCATGGGTGCCCGAAATCCTTGATATATACCTTTTTTTTGATTCACTTGATGATTTCGATGGTTGCAATAATGAATAGCAGGATTCAAGACGGATACAACAAATGTTTAAGAAACTTAGAAACTCGCAGACGCTCTTGGTTCTTCAGTCCAAGCCAGTTCTGATTCGGGATCGAAATTCTCAAGCAAAATATATCACGAGTATTTTCGCAAAGTTTATATATTTGTGACGTTAGACGGCGGAAAAGAGAGAAATGATCGGATGAAGGATTGAATAATTAATTGATTTTTATCAAAACGGGATTCTAATTTGTCTCAAGCTTCAATATATTTGTTCTCTGTGATTGGTATGTTCTTAATGAAGTCACCAGCATCACCTTCTAAAAAAGACTTTAAGTACCGGAACTTTTGAGTCTTAATAGTAGATGGATTTCGATCAATTCTCCCCTTGAAGAAAACTCTTAATCCGGGCCAGTCCTTGTAGTCACAGAAAAATGGGGTTAATGTGTTCGGGTAAACGAACAGACTTTGTTGTTTTTAAAATGAAGTTTGTTGATCATTCATCAATCTTATTTTACAATTTGGAGGTTATACGAAGAACTTGTGTGAGTAAGGAATGTGCTCTGCAATACTTTTTTGTACTCAGCAAATTCTGATCCACGATCTGCGAATTCCTTGGTTTCACAAAACTCGTATTACTTGTCCTGCAGCGCAACAAAATTATATCAGGTACAAACGCACTAAATGGATTTCAGCCATAGACATAGTTTACAAAAGATGCTTGCCTTAGCATTTATATTTTTACCTATTTTGAATGTTGGTTCAAGGAGAACCAACACCCAAACTTTAACATATAATTCGCATTCTCTTGAAATGTCACAATGTGAGGATTGTCAACGCTGCAGGAGAGAGAAAATTTAAAAGTTGAGCAAATACATCCGTCGCGTGAGCGGCAGCGTTGGTCTATGTGCCACCTCCTATAAGAACACATGTATTTTATGTATCTGTCAAAGTATTGCTGACGCTCACGCATATAAAGTATTCTGTGTGCCAGAGCCTTAACGCCTGAAACAAAAGTAGTGCACTGCGCCAGTTGACTTCAAGTTACGGAGAGAGTGCGATGACGCACTGCGTTGAAATAAATACTCAATTTATCAGCTGTTCTCTCTCTCTCTCATCTTCTAGATGAAGAATATTGCCGCCTTTCTGCATACACTCATTTGAAATGACTTGTCGTTAAATTATTTTAAATCAGCTGTTTTCATTTCTCATATGACAGTTGACACAAAATACTCTCAATTTCAGAATATCTATCTTGGAGAAAATCTTTCTCACAGCGCACGCCTCTGTCAAAAAATATCCAACATGTTGAATAATGACGTGCGATGGACTTTACTTTTATTACGATCCTCTCATCTCTATCATTATTCACTGACGCAGGTCGACGCTGTATTTTGTCAACTATTAATATTTATTTCCCACAATGTTTAAGCCCTTAAATATAGTTTTCCACCTGACTTAAAAGTTGTTTCTCCTAGCCGCAACGACGATAAACTTAGCTATAAGTGAACTGTATTCAACCGGTGAAATCGTATCCTCGATAGTATAGTGGTCAGTATCCCCGCCTGTCACGCGGGAGACCGGGGTTCAATTCCCCGTCGGGGAGGTTTGCAGACAATTTTTTTTTTTAATTTGGTTAATCCAGTTAACTTAATTATCAGCACTAATCATTTGGTTTAGTGGTCCTTTCTTACAATGACCAATGACGTGACATAGAATGGAGACGGAAGCCAAACTCGGGAAAGTATTAGAGCAATCTGCTTGCATTTTCATTGTCAGTACTTTATTTCTATCTTATTTTTTTAAATATAAAAATCATAAATATCGTTTATTTGTATACGTGCATATATTTTCATAGTTTAGACGAAATGCGAATACAGTGCTAGTAAAGGACTTGTACACTCATAGAAAATACTAAGCATTTCGTACTCGCATTTCGTTCTCTAAGATAATATTTTTAAACAAAATAAGCAGCCAGTTGTGCCATTTTATCCTTAGGCTGCTTAGGTCGACCACGATTGCCGCCACTTGAACCTCGACCTCCTTTATTTGCTCCACGACCACCCCCGCGACCACCTCGCATATTCGCTGGCCTGGCTGCAATGGCACGATGTTTCTCTACTAAATGAGAGAAATCTAGTGAGCAGAATACGCAGCCGGTCTTTTCTTCACTGCCGTCTTTAAAACGTGTCTTGTCCGATTTGTACAGAGCTGTTACCAACTGTGCACCACATTCGCAGCGATTACCTGAAGGGTTATAAAAGGAAACGAGAATCAGAAATGCATACATTGCGTTGTTTTGATTATTTTACCATCTACTGATACTTTTGTGGCACCCTTAAACACATTAATGATGACATCACACCTGTTACAGCCAAGTTTCCAACTACTGGGCGCTGATGTACAATCTAGAACTAGAACTCCATTTTCACATTCTACACAGCTAGAAATGCCGAGGGAATACAACGAATGTTGACAAGTAGGATGACTGCAAGAATTACAACCGGAATTCTTAGGCATATCCCTGAATGGTGGGTTGTTATAGCAGTATGGACAAAGTGGATAGGAACGTCCTTTCGTACCACTTGAAAATGCCAGTAGTTCAAAGTCATCTAGCGGGCATTTTAACTCACGATATGCTTTCACATTACCATTTCCAGGAAGTGAATAAGTTTCGTCACAATGCGAACAGTGTAGTCGAGCAGGTTTTGTCTACAAATGTATGTATAAATAATGTATTTATAATTTGATTGAATAACTCACTTGAATATACTTCATATATCTGCGACACTTTCCACATCTTGAATGAGCCTTTCCTGCTTCCGCCAGCGGAGAGAAAGACACCTCGAAGAGACTATCCATATTAGATATATTCTGAACAAAATATAAAAATTTTAAACGAAATATGTCCACAGCATGCCGCAGGACTGCATTGAAATCTGCCGAGCCCTTCGCAATCAAGGTAAGCATACGTTCAACTTCTGAACGCATCGTTGGAAGAACTAATTCCCGATCAATCTGTGGAATATATCTGTTGCATTAATTCTAATTAAAATTCTTTAAAATGTAAACCTTCTGATAACCATGCACTAGTACAATACCCAACGTTGTGGGTATTAATTTTCTTCCATTCTCAATTTTAACATAGTTTCTTTGGCAAATGTTATTTATATGAACTGGAATTGAAGCGTCCGTTCCGATACCATGTTGTTCCATCAACGAAATTAATTCAGACTCTGTAAGGTAGTCCGGTGGACCAGTTTGGGATTCGGCAAGTTTAACATCATTTATCTGTACCATATCTCCTTCCACAAATGGCGGAATAGACTCATCTCGACCAAAAGCTTGCCAAGTCATAACTTTTGTAAAACCTGGATCTATTAGAACATTTGCTGTGGACGAGAATGTTTCCATGCCGACTTTCAGTTTTGCTGTAGTCGTTCGATATTTGAGATCACGCGAAACAGTTCCAAGAAAATAACGACATATAAAGTCGTAAATTCGCCACATATCCTTGTCGAATTCAGCACGGCTTGCAAGTTTCATTGGTGTAATCGGTGGATGATCGCCGCAGTCTTTGCCCTTGCGTGGCGGATTAAAATCTGATAAGATTGCTTTCGCTTCATCTCCGAATTCAGATGATGGTTGTAGGACCTTTAAGACACCGCTAGAAAATGGATTAAGAATACATTTCATATCTGAGGGAATACTATTTTAGCAATAATTTTTCAAAACAGGACTGAAAAAAGTCACATATAATTGAATATGTATAATATAAGAGCATATTGTTTTTTTTATTTTCATATATATTTAAAAACTCTGTTGGGGAATAGGAATATTATTCCTACTTAGGAGATTTCTTACTGGTTTAGCTTAATCTTATTGAAATCCGAATCTGGTTCCGAACTGTAGTTCGGACAATATTATCTTTTTCTTAACATTTGTGAACTGATGTTTCACTTTCAAAATCTATGTTCACAAAGTAAGTTTCCTACAATTTCGTACCTTATAGAAACCTTTTAACATGTTTGAAATACATGTAAGTCTAAACATCCCCTTTCCATAAAATCAAATTTGGATACATAAAATATTTGAATAACATAAGGATATTGTTATGTCGTCAAAAAGAAAATTTCTGTTGTAGAACTGGAGTGGCGATGAAGATGAATATTAAACAAAAATAACAATACAGTCCATGCAACATTCCTACCATGGTGGGTGCTAAACTGCAGTTTAGTCAAACAACTCAAGTCTCCGTATTTAGATTTTGGATCAACCACTAATACTTACTGCAAATCAAAATTCGGGGGATACTGTGTGGTCTCTGTACGAGGGTAGCTGATGTAGCCTTGTGTGTACAAGCGTTCAGCGATTGTCATTGCTTGATATGGTCCAATTCCCAAACCCGAACTTGCAGCCCTCATTAATTCAACCGTATTCAGCGCTTGTGGTCGTGCCTTGAACTGCTCCTTTGAACTTACACTTTCGACACTAGGGATCAAATTAAGATGTTATATAACTGCACTATTTAGATAGTTTATTTAACTCACAGTGCCTCTTTTAGTTCCTTAACTTTGTTCAGTAACATTATAGCGATTTCTTTCTTAAATACCCTTCCTCTACCCCACTCCAGCACGGTTTCTGGACTTCCGACTAACAGTTGAAGATACCAAAATGATTCTGGTTTAAATGTTTGAATATCATCATGTCGCTTCACACAGAACCCAAGTGTTGGCGTTTGACACGGCCCATAGGATATCAGGGATGCATCTAAATCACCATATCTGTCCTGAAAAAATTTTGTTTGAAACCTAGTAAATGCACATCCAATTCGTAAATCCAACTCCTGCCGAGCGTCTACAGATTTAGCTTCATTCTCATTGGGATGTCCCAAGCTTGCCATTGCACTTTTAATATCCTTTTCAGTTATAGCGGAGAAATGTGCTCGATACGTTACAGTATGGCTGTATACATTTTTAATGGAACGTGATACAGCATCCATTACTTCAAAGCAAATGTTCTCTCCTTCTTTATCGCAATCTAGCCACAGAACAAGGTAATCACATCCCTTGGCTTCTTGCGATAGGAAGGCTGGCATTCTTAGCTTCACATTTGCTTCCTTTTTCTCTGTGGGACAAGAGAATAATTCGACGGGGTCAACTTTATCCCAAGAGTTGTACTTCCCAACGAAATCCAGCGACATTACATGACCACATACAGAAGTCATTTTGAACCTAACATTTTCTCCGCGAAAATTACCATCCCATTCATGAGTAGAACATGAATTATAGGATCCTGTAAAAGAGAATTTAGTTTTAGAAAATTTTATGAAATAAAAAATATTTGACATATCAATTAATTTCCAAGTCGGGGGTGGTAACACACGTATTCTTTTATGACCGAAAACTTTACCTTTTTTTTGTGAACATTTCCCATTGCTGAGTATTGTAGCTAGTGAAGCCGCTAACGAAGGCTTTTCCGCTACCATTAAAACAAATTTCATGTCGATTTTGTTATTTTACAGGACCTATTTTTAGAAAACTTTAGTAACTCCAGTGATAATACTGCAAGTAAATCGAAAAACTGTAAACACTCAACACGAGTTATGACTTTAGCCACTGTCAGTTGTCAAAAATGAGTCGAGTCTCGTTTGCAAAATAATCTACTACAATACGAACAGAATTAATACCTTTTTTAATTATTATATTATTTTGTTATAATCTTGTTGACACTTTATTTTCACAAGGAAAATTCTATTTATTTTTGTTTATTATTTTCAGTTTTATTAGAAGCTAACTTCAATTACAATTAATGTTGAACGGCAACACTGTTACTAGTTAATGACACTTTTATTTTCATAAAGTTTTTAAGTAACATCTTACTTAAAGCAGCTTGTCGATGGCTTGTAAAATGCTTTCAAATTTGTTTACATACTATCCTTAATTCAATATTTCTCTACAACTCAAAGACCTGAAACTCAATCAGCTATCCCGCCGTTTTCAACTCATAAAGTACACAAATAAATGTACTTAAATAACCCTTAATGAAACATATTTTTTATCAAACAAAACCGAAGTTGATAAACTCAGCCGTTGTCTCCAATAAAATGACAAATTTTGTGCATAAAAAGCGTCTGGCCGCTTTCGATTTTGATAACACCATAGTTTTGGGTAACACGGATATAGTTATACGTGACTTGGTGAAAAATGATATACCATCCAATGTCCATGACTTGGCAAAAACCGAAGGATGGACCCGATACATGGAAGAAGTTTTTCGCATACTTCATGGTCACAAGAATAGAATAACTCCAGAAAAAATTCTTCAGTCAATACGCGAGATTCCCGAGGTTCCTGGGTTTGTAAAACTGCTGAAAAACCTACATCAAATTAATTTCGATTTGATTATTATAAGTGATTCTAATAGCGAGTTTATAAAAGAGTGGACACAGACGCATGGACTTGGTGAATCCTTCACAGCTATATTTACAAACCCCGCAAGTTTCTCTAAAGAAGGCCTGCTGACCATACAACCGTACCATTATCAAACAGACTGTAAGTTAAGTGCGGAAAATCTCTGCAAAGGTAAAATACTTCAGGATTTCATTGCAAAGCGAGAAGCAGAGGATCGAATTTGTTATGAGAATGTTATTTACGTAGGGGATGGCACGAACGACATTTGTCCGGTTATGAGATTGACTGAAAAAGACGTTGGCTGTGTTAGAAATGGGTACGGAATGAAACGTATTCTCGAAAAGAACAAACACAAGCTGTTGCCAAAATCTAAAATAGTTTTCTGGTCGAACGGATTTGACTTGCTTGATAACTTGAATGTAGTTTTAGAAGATATTAAGTAAAATGGATACATTCTAATTGTGTATTACTCTCTTATTGTTGTTAATAAAATAAGCTTTTATGTGTTTAATAACTAAGGCGTTTCGTTTATCATTCTGCATTGTGTTGAGCGGTCCCGATGTGAGTATTAGTGTGTCAGTAAAATAATTCAAGAGTTCGAGATTTTTACAAGCAAAATAGTTGCATATACATTTTTATTTTCATTGAATAATTTATTTATTTTCGTCATACTTTCTGGACTCATATCCACTAACAAAGAAATTTAGTCATTGACGTAGAAATGTGAGCGCACAGCGTTCCGAACATTAACAACTAATAAACATAGTAACGATAACTATGCTCAAGATGTTATAACAATATGGTGCGTAATACACTTTTCTTAAAACACTTTTTTATCCTTAAGAGATTGCAAGTTGACTTCTATAACTTACATTTACGATATAAGCTGCCTTATACTACAATCGAAGAATGATGTGAATAACTTTTAGTTATCTTCCTTCTGTTCGACAACTTATTTATGCCATCGTCAGTGCAGGTCTCTATTTTTGCAAACCTTACTATGCCCGTCCTCCCAATGCGCCTTCTGGCATTCCTCAGAGCAATACGAAGCTTTGAAGCAACACAGTAAAATTGCCTCCTTGAAACACCAAAAACACTGAAAAAAGGTGATTAGATCTGACAAACTAAAAATAAAAAAGTTCAGCTTCCTCATCTTACCCATTGCTTTCTTTTGACAATTTCTATATTTTTCTCCATCTTCGAAATAGTTTCCTTTAGTGATTTGATTTCATTCGTAAGCTCAGTTCTTTTCTTTTTATTTTCTTTGATAACAGTCAAAGCGCCATCAAGATCCCTTTGAAGCTGTAAATGACGAGCAAAAATAAAGTTCAGATAATACTGAAACAAAACAGGTATTAAAAAATACTTTTTGAACTTCAAATGAGGGATGAAGATCTACCCTAGACCGTGTATTACAAACATTGCTTTGATATGATGAATTTTGGATCCTCCTTCTGTAACAAAACACAATATCTTACAGCAATTTAGAACAACATAAGATTGGTTTAATTACCGCTTTCTTGAAGAACTTTGTGTAATTACCAGCGATTGTTCCCCATTCTCCTCTTCCATATAGATTGAATTGTGAGTGATTTCTGCACGTTTTGATTTCTGAGGAGCAGAGTTCAATTGAACACTCTCCAAAATACGCTGTACCTGTTCCCGATCTGCGCGAAAAGAAAACTGACTTGGCGGATAGAGTAAAAGTAGTTGATGTTGTTTCAGTTCATCCATGGCATTTCGCAGAGCATGACCTCGAGACAGTTTCAAGAGTTTCGGATCTGTGTCAATAGGTCTAATGTTTTTCACATCAACCAAGGCTCTCGAATGATTACCCCCAAAAAAACGGACATCATACTTATTGTTCGGAAGCACCCGAATAACCTTTGCCGGCCAAAACGGGAACCCGGGATGCTTCGCATAGACTAACTCGTGTCGTTGAACACATGGTTTACAAAACCAACCTTTAGTTTTCTTATGGTTCGAATAACGATAGCAATCGGGACAACGACCAATTTCTGCCAAATCATGAGTAACATCTCGTATGAGCCATTTTGATGAGTCAAGCTCTGTTGAATCTAAACGGAGAATGAGGATTAATATTGTATACATTATGAAATGAAGGTTTTTTATTCACCGCCATATAAAACGCCTATATGGTGCTGTAAATCAAGTATGTCGATCAAAAATTCCATTAGGAAGGAGTACGAATTCGTCTCGATTTTTTTAGCTACGTCTTTAGGGGTGATCGTTGTTTGCAGTAACACTTTTCGAAGAACTTCGTGTTCTTTATCTTTCAATGAGTCAAGATAGGCAATTGCTTCGGGCGAAATCTGTAATCATACGAATATATCTTCTTATTTAATTTATGAACTCAACCCTGGTGAAAAATTTCAGGTAAAAGTACGTACTGTATAATTATAGGGAACCTCATTCAGGCTTTATATGTTTTGCCCATTAGGATATGGAACAATTTTTAAACAAATTTAAATACATATTTGAAGAAAACTATGACTTTCTACCCTATACTAGGTATTATTTAATACGCAAGCTACTCAAATTACGCGATATGTGGCCAACTTACCCAACTTCTATTCCTGGAGTATGTAAAATTGAGTAAATAACACAACTCATCCGACTCCAAATTAGGTGGATTTCGTAGAGCTGCACATTTTGATAGTCGGCAGCATGTACACAGTGAATTCTCGAGCACATCCTCATCGTCAAATGTGATCACTTCATTCTTTGCGTAGGATGAGGTGACATTTGAGCGTCGACTGCGGGTCGGTGGACGAATTTCTCCTAAGAACATCACATCAACCTTTGTCTTCATATCAATGTTTAAATCAATCTGTCCTTTGTTTTCTTCCAAATTCATTTTTGTTATTGAATCACGAGTATTAGCTGCCTCATCTGTTGCGTTTATTGCTAACTGTGGCGTTGATGATTTAGTCTCAGGTTCGGAATCTGAAGGCACTGCTTCACTCTCACTTTCAGAACTAAATTCTGGAAGTGGATTCTTTTGCACTTTTGCAGACGGAACTTCATAGTTCGGTCGTTCTGGTTCTTTACGGTAGCATTCACGGTGGAATGTTCTTGGGCATTTGGGGCATGATTCTAACTCGCCGGGCAAATGGCATTCGAAACAATAAAAATCATGTTGTGATACCTAAAAATGAGATAATGGTTGGCCATTTCCAAAACGTAGTATGTTGTGAACTTACTGGAATTTCAATCAGTTTTGGAAGACTTAATGGTCTTCCCTCAGCTACCTTAAGCCGAGGAGAACCACGCCCGTTATCTATCACTACTGGAATCAGGACCTTTTCATTGATACAGTCTGTCAAAATCTTGGATGCTGTTACTGAAAATTCAACACAATGTTATGCAAATTCATGAACTACAATATGTAACTCTCTCACCGTCATCCAAACCGGCATCAGATTTGAGAATCTTCGCCAATTGCTCCAGTGTCATTTGTTCAAACTTACTATTCGCAATAGCTCGATAAATAAATCGAATGCATGAAGGTGGCGCCTTTCGCATACGATTCATTTTTAATATTTATCGAAATATGGAAATTTTATTTTATTGAAGCTAACTGAAATTTAGTTCCACATGAAATCTATGTCGAAGAAATTTTCATTTGCATGTGCGAAATTTGTTCCCGATTCGTGAGTTCTACGTTTTAAGCCTTTTAAACGTTAAACACCTATGGACAGGACGATATACAAGTTTTTTTTGGAAGCCTACAATTTAACACAAGTTTTGTTTTTGTTGGTTTTTGTTTTCGCTATTCTGACAGATCGTACTAGAAGTAGTTGATTCGCAGATCTCTTACATTTCTTAAAGTGTTCCCAATCTTTAATGTAAGCAATATGATGTCTATTATATAAGAATTCTTTATTACATACCATAAGTAAAGTGCTATTCACTAATTCATTACCGGCGATCAGACACAACAATTTATCGTGACGATTTGCTGAAGCCGAAAAGTCTAAATGTTTTGTCTGCCGTTTCGTTGTAACGAGTGTTCACATTGATGATTCAGCCCATCAACCATGGTTTTCAAGCATCGCGATAAATTGTTGAGTATCGTTATTAATGATTTTAAATTTTTTCTCAATCAATCAATCATTCTCTTTGCGAACTTACAATCTGAGTTCGCTATATAAAAGAGAGGCATAAGCGATCCACACATTCACGACCAAAAAATTCACGATGATGAAATGTCAGCAAACTGATAGTTCATCGCGAATATTTTGGTTGTGAATTTGTGCATTTGCTTGTCTCTGTTTGTATGGTAGCAGATAGCATGATTAATTCACGGAAAAAGAATTTAAAATCGTTCATGCTAAAAGTAATTTTTGTTGACAAAAAGTCGACATAATAATTTTGAATACTAAGCAGTAAATATTTTTGTTTATATGTTTGGTGGAAAATTGTACTTTCTGAAAGTTCGCAGTTTCCCAGTTTGGAGGCGTCATTGAAAGCGAAAAACGAACAGATTGTATTAATTGTTTTGTAGCACATTTCGTGTGGACTTTTGCAATTTTAACGCAATCGCTACACATTTAAATTGGTAATTGCAGCTGATGAATACGACCCCTTAAAATAACTAACTCAAGATACGGAAGTCCTTGTCCCACAATTCCGTAACAAACCTTGACATTTCAAATGTCATATTTTTTAATTTCGAATAAACAAACAACCGCCACTATTTTTCAAATATTAGTAAAATCAGGGCATTAAAATGGATA
This sequence comes from Eristalis intricaria, assembly GCA_964034865.1. NCBI lineage: Eukaryota > Metazoa > Arthropoda > Insecta > Diptera > Syrphidae > Eristalis > Eristalis intricaria. The sequence goes on along the minus strand of OZ035876.1, from coordinate 71,612,111 downwards.
AATTGTTAAATATAGTAAGTCAATTGCAAATAACTAACGATTATATGTCGCGAGAAATTGTCGAAGTTGAATCTTTGTCAAATAAAATTTCGGAATTCACCGATACGTACAGAAACAACTGCGATGCATTTCAAACTAAATGCAAGGAAATAGAACATTTAAAGACTGAAGAAATGTTTTTGTACACTAAAATAACCGATCGGGAAAAGGAATTCGCTGAAGCAGTGAAGGAGCTAGAAGACTTGCAAATTGAACTGCAGACTGTATCCAAATATGGTAAGTAAAGTTTAGAGAAAAGTATTTTGTGAAAAATTTTTTTTTTCAGAACGCTATTTTGATTGCTCCGGAAAAGAACTCGAGAACTCAGAGCTAAAAATGAAATTGTACGGTATTCAAATAGAAGCGCAATATCTGGAGCCAGCAGTGTGTCAAGCAAAGGTTCGTGTAACTTGGAAAATTAACAGTATTTGTTGATTTATCTACCTTTTCTTTCCAGATAAGCTTTGCAAGTGATAGGTTTGTTATACTAAAAGTTGACATAACTCAGAATGCTTATGATCTCCAAGCGATGAACCCAAAACTTGGACATTATGAAGACATACGAGCTCTTTTGCTGGAGTCCGGCGATATAGCAGGATTTTTGTGCCATATGTGGAAATTCTTTAGTCAAATGATATAGTCTATTTAATTCCCAAAAGAAAAATAACAAAAGTTCATGAAACTTAAATTGCATTTCAACAGGTGGCATCAATATTTCAAAATCAATGTGGTTATAATAAAACATCAATTTGTACATGATGTTCAGTACAGGCATATTATTATTATTGTTGTGGGTATAATGCACCGCGATCTCTAAATTTATTGCACACCTTTCCAAACCTTTGCTTTCTTAAGACTTGTCCTGACATGTAGTTCTTTTCAGGGTTGTATTGAGAGTTACGGACTCCTGTTGCGCCAAGGTGGAAAAGACTTATTCTAGAGAAATCTCTTAAGTATTTTGCCTATTTTTGGGAGATGGTTCTAGTGACTTAATTTCTTCATCTGATAGTGGGTGCTTGCCCAGATATCTTTGTATTTTGTATACTAATGCCTGACAAATTCCAGTATATGTTCTGGAATTTCTTTAGATTATCCGCAGAATTGGGCCGAGACCTTATACTCGTAGTTTCCTTAATTGTTCCCTGAGTCTGCAGTGCCCCGTTAGGAAGCCTTTTAGGATGCGGAGGTTGTTCTTGCCCATCTTGATACATGTCTCAAACCTCTACCGGTTATATGGACCCAAGAGTTTCTTGGTCTGGTTCTTGTCATGAGCGTGTCCGGTTTCTTCTTTCTCGTTCCCTAAATTCTTCCCTGAGGATATGGTCTCCTACAGCACAGAATGGTACGGGACCTAAAAAAGGTTCGGATGCTCCTTTCCTGGGGGAGTCGGCCGTTTCATTGCCTTCTCTGCCTGTATGGCCAGAAGAGTTTTACTGTTGCTTCTGATCAACTCTTTAAGCTTCTGTAGTCATTCCCACAAAAGGTTGGATTTATTAGTTGGATATAGGAGTCTAGTGCCAATATAGCGGCACGGCTGTCCGACATTATTGCTATGTATGTAGATGTAGAAAGCTAGAAAGAGAAAGATACTGTTGCGCTTACCTATGGGTTCGTAATACTTTATCCGGGGTCCAGATATTTCCGCCCCTGTTCCTTCATCGGTTCTTGATCCATCTGTTTACCTTACTCACTTACTTATCAGGCTGACGACCCATGTCTATGCGCTCGATGTTGCCGCGACAGTGCAGTCGACGAATCTTTGCTTTCCGGACTACATTCACATCCTGGTACAGTAGAGTTCGCGGTTGTGTCTTCTCCTCCATTCGCCTTCCTCTCAGACTGGACCATATATCCGACGTAGAATTCTTCTTTTGAAGGGACCAAGGAACAGCTCCGCAGTTTTGCATATCGACAAGCTTTCGGAGTAATCCCGGTTGCCAAAGGCGGTTCTACGTCGGATCTCCACAGAGATGTCGTTTGTGGAATTTACGTATGCCCCGAGGTAGACAAACTCCTTTACTACGTCGAAATTGTAGCTGTCGATTTTGATATTTTTTCCTAGGTGGTGTGTTAAGGATCGTTTTTTGGTCGACACCATATACTTCATTTTATCCTCATTGACCTTAAAACCAGCTCGCTTCGCCTCTTCTTCAATTGCCGTAAATGCTTCATGCAATACGGCACGTTTGAAACGCGCGACGATGTCGATGTCGTCTGCATATCCGAACAGTTGGACTGACTTGTAGATGATAGTGCCTTCCGTGTTTACACCTGCCCGCCGCCTTCTTTTTCCAGGACCAAATTGAAGAAATCACACGACAGCGCATTATTATGTATGTATCACACTTGTCGAAATCCGGTGCAGGTTTCAGACGGCTCGGCGCGGGTCGATCTGCATGGTGCATCGTTGTTTGATAGCGTAGTGCGACACAACCGGATTCGTTTTCCCGGGATCCTGAATTCGGCCATCGCACCGAATAACTCCTTGCGATGAATGCTGTCGTATGCGGCTTTAAAATCGATAAAAAAACTCGCTGGTCTTTTCCAGGATTTGCCTTAGTGTGAAGATTTGGTCTATTGTCGATTTGCCGGGCCGGCAGCCGCACTGGTACGTGCCGATTAGTGCGGTGCAAAACGGCTTTAGACGTTCTAACAGTATGCTGGACAGGATATACCTCTATAGTTGTTGCAAGAGGTAGGATCGCCTTTTTTGTGGATGGGGTATATGGAATTGATATTCCAGTCGTCGGGCATTCTTTCGTCCTCCCAAATTCTATAGATGATCTGGTCTCTATCAGAACATCGCCACCCGCCTTGAAGAGCTCTGATGGTAAGCCATCTGAGCCTGCTGCTTTGTTGTTCTTCAGCCTTTTAATGGGCAAAGCTATCTTCAAAGCTAGGTGGGAGGACTACTTCATCGACTGGAATTGGGATTTCTTGATTCCCTATAACCCTCTCCTGGTCAGGCCGTTTAAGCAGTTGTTGGAAGTGCTGCTTAAACACATCCACTGTTCCCTGCGGGTCAGTAACCAGGTAACTCTCACAGTTTCGAAGAGCCTGAGTGCCTTTCCTAAAGCCGGTGGCAACGGTCTTGGCTTTTTCGTAGAAGGCCCGTATTTTATGCTTGTCCCTAGACTCTTCGATATCCTTGAGCTGGGAAGTTGCGAGAGAGCTTTTCTTCAGGCGTAGAAGTTTCATCTCCTCCCGTCTTCTAGCGCGGTACTCCTCTTGCGCTGCTCTAGCCTAAAGTGGTTCCGGCTACCTCTTTGACGGCAATGCAACCACATCTCGTTGGCGTTTGTGATCGACGTGGATATACCGGAGACACTCTCACTTAGTTGCTCTTCGTACGTGGAAAGTCAACTTTTTATTGATTTCAAAGCCGTATACGACAGTAATCATCGCAAGGAGCTTTTCGAAGGGAATGCCGAATTCAGGATCCCAGGAAAATGTATCCAGTTGTGTCGCACCACGCTAACACATACGCGATGCACCGTGCGGTTCGGCTCAAGGACTCCGAGCGGTTTGAAACCTGCACCCGATTTCGGCAAGGAGATGCACTGTGGTGTGATTTCTTCAATCTGCTACTGGGGCAGATGGTGCGGCAGGCAGCTGTTAACATGGAAGGCAATGTCCTCTACAAGTTAGTTCAACTGTTGGGATACTCAGATGACATTGACATCGTCGCGCTTTCCCAACATGATGTAGTGGTATCTTTCGTGACGATTGAAGAACAGGAGAAACGATCCCCCGAACCACCTAGGGAAAATCATCACTATCAACAGCTACCATTTTGAGGTAGTGAAGGAGTTTGTCTACCTTTGGGCAAACGTGAACTCTACGAATGACATCACAGTGGGGATGGAATGGAAATGGCAACTGGGCTCAAAAGTCCTGACTCGAAAGACCAAGATCATGCTCTACAAAACCCTTATTTTGCCAGTCCTATATGGAGCCGAAAGTTGCTCGATATACAAAACAACGGAGCTGATTCTTGGTGCCTTCGAAAGTAAAATTCTTCGTCGGATATATGGTCCCGTCTGCGAGGAAGGCGAATGGAGGAGAAGACACAACCGCGATCTCTACGAGCTGTACCTTTTATTTCCAACTCTCTTTGGTCGAATTTGAAGTAACAAGACAAATGTTTTAAGAAAACTACAATATAAATTAAATATTACATTTCCACAATGAATATAATATTTATTTTATGATTTTCGACAGTCGCAATCGTGGCCATATAAAAGGAATATACAAATTCCACTGATACTCAATGGTCATTATATCACCGTATGCGCGATATGTTGTTGGTTCCGTGTGCATATAAAAGTATATAGAAACTAACTTCCTCGAAAGTCGTAAGTCGTAAATCCAGTAACTTGATTATTACAACCCAATTTCTATTACATAAATTCTACATATGGATCGAATATAATTTTTATAATTCCAAAACAAACTACAGATAAAAACATCCAAATTCATAAACATAAAATATTTTCTGGAGCTGTAATACAAAATTATCACAATATGTGGTTTGCCACAAAGGTCAATTTAAAGTGCAGCTGAGTTCAACATATCGCTACACTTAGAAGGCTTTTGCGGCCAACGTTATAGTTAAAAATGGCCAATCCAATGGCCAGACTGCGATTAGAGGACGCTCCAGCTCTTTAAAAAATAAATATTACTCCTTCCATCTATGTACCGAATTCTGGAAAATAACGGTAAAAGCGAAAGGAGCCATAAAAATCGTACAATTTTGAATTCCTCAGTTTTCATATTTGTAGCACATGCTGTAAGGAAAGAAAAGTATTATAGGGTATTCTTTCCCTATGGAACAACTGTACGGGGGCGCACACTGGGACGAAACTGCGATTATCGTCTCATAAATGCTTTTTTTTTTTTTTTTTTCAAAATTTGGACTTCAATGTTTGTATTAATAAAAACGTTGATATATATGGCAAAATTATTTGTTTAGAGAAATTTTGAACATTTGCACTCAACCATTAAATTCAAAAAATATGCCTTAGGTTTTCAAGAGAAATTACGTCACCTAAATTGTTTAACTTTTTTTTTTTTTTTCGGTAACTTTTTAACATCTTTATTCTCTATAGCTGCAACTGTGTTATAATGTCGACATACTCATTTAATCTAAATGTGAAATTATGTCTGAAATGCATTAAAATGTTTGGTTGTTTAAGGTTTACGTAGAGATTTAACTGTTAGCATTGTTTGCCACTGTCAAATTGTATAATGCGTTTTATTCCCTATTTCATCAGTAATTGTGAAGAAAAAACAACAGTTGCCCTAGTCTGCCAGTCTTCATTCTAGATTTATATGACACAGGTTAAATTAAAGGAAAAGTAAAATTGCCTCCAATAAATAACGGTACATTGATAAATGAGGGTCGAGTTATATATGTAAATATTGATCAGATGAAACTATAATTGGATTGGACGGTGAATACAAATCCAGTCCATCAACACCTGAAGAAAGTGGAAGAATTTCAAAGCCTCATATAAACAACAGAAAAAACATAATTTTTTTTTATTATTTCAAAGCCTAAATTTACAAGATTATGTATGTATACCAAGCTTCACCCACCACATAATTTTGCAATATTACTTTATTATCATCATCAAGTGTAGTGAAATTTAAGAAGCAAGCCAGTATCAGTAAAAATTCGTTTGTAGGATGATTGAAATCTTTAGTCTTATTTTCTCACAATCCAGTGACCGAACGCTTTTGGTGGAAAAATTAATTCAGATTATGTAGACTCATTTATGCAAAACGTTACACTATGTATTTGCATTCCGTCGCAATTAGTGAGAGAGAATCTTCGTGACATTTATTTTTACATCCCACTTAACAACAGTGGGTCTTGAACCCTTTTCCCCTTCAATACTTAGTCCCTATCAATAATCTTACTTTCTATTGTACATTTAAATTACTCCCAGAAAACTAGTTACAATAACGAGTTAGTTACAGCTTTCACAACTTTTAGTATCATTAACTCATAACCCGGATATTTCAATTCTGTAAGTGATATTTTACGATTCATAAAAAAAACTGTGTGCAACAAGTTGTTGATGAAACTTGTTCATGTAACTCACTTGGACAACAACTTTGACTGCATAATATTTTAATGGGCAATATACCCAAAAAACCCAATGAAAAGCTTCTTTATGAGCTTGGTCCTAGAGATTGGCATGTAGTCAAATTAACCAAGTTGTGTGCACTATGTTTTAATACCTTTCATTTCATGCATTATCAAAGTTGGGTATTTTTTAAATGATGAACGTTCAAATTTATTTGTCTGGTGTTTAAAGATTCTGATACGTCTCGTCCCGTTGTTTGGTGCTTTTTAGATCAATCTACATTTTAAAATGTAGCTTATTACGTTCTAAACAATCATTATTCATTCTTCTATATAAAAGAATCTTACGTTGGCTTGTAAAGATTCTTTGGCAGCCCCCCCCCCCCACCAAAAAAAAAAAAAAAAAAAAAAAGAGACCGGTGCTCAGTCACCGACTGGGAACAAAAATCCAGTGCCTGTATGGGCCTTAACAAAGCTCCTGAAGTGCCGGGGTCTTGGAAAGCGGCCAGTACTGCACCAAGTACTTCCAAAGGCCGCGTGCAGCGCATTAGCCAACGCACCCAATCGCAATTCAATGCGGGGAGCAGCTGAACTCTCGAAGGCCATTGGGCCTTCACAAAAAAGCACAAGGATCTGCGCGCCACCTCTAGGGCTCTAGAGCGCCTGAAAGGCATCCCTCAGAAAGAAGCTCTCCTTATCGAAAAAAAGATCCATGGCCTGGGCTATAAAAGTAGTTCAGGACCTGGGCGAGGGAACAGCCACTAAGGACTCAACGTCCAAACGGGCCAGATCGACGGAATCGTCGCCCAACCTCTCCAAGATATTAAAGCAGGCTGGCAGTGTCAAGGGCACAAATGAGCCGCAACGGCCGCATAGTGAGATCCTCAATGGGGATGTCATAGCGGCTACAATCATCATGAACAAGGAGTCTGGCCCCCTTTCAAAAAACAACTTTGTAATCCACTACGGATTCAACTGGGTTACGCTAAAGGTGTACAAAAAGGATGCGGAGGATCCTGCGAAGACGGTGCACCCTGCCCCCACTATACCCTCTGTTACACAGGCTGGCCCTGAGGGAGCCACAGAGGCTGTGATGGAGGTAGGATGTACTACCTCGGAACAACCGAAGCCGTCTACCTCAACAGCCATCAATAGTGAGGAGGCAACGCTGCCCGCTACTACCCCGATGGAAGTTGTTGCAGAGAGAGCCGGTGACACGAGGTTCTAGTCCGTCCTACAGAATCGGGACCGGGATGCCGATAGCATCGGCCTTTCCGATCTCGATCTCGGTTCAACGCCGCCCAATAGCGAGGAGTTATCGGATGAGGAGAACACCACGGTGGTAGAGAAGGTATCCGCTATGGATATAGCCACCCTTATTCTCCGCCTCCGCCAAAAGGGGGAGGATGTTGCACTGGTCCAGGAGCCTTGGGTCAGAAATGATCTGATCTGTGGAGTAGGGGCGCGGAACTAAAACTTATTCTACGTAAGAAACAAAGGTAATTCAAGAGCCTGTATTCTTGCGAAGTCTTCACTAAATTCCTAATTTCTCTCCAATTACAGCGATGAAGATACAGTAACCGTATGTCTGGAAGCAGGCATGCAACATGGCTGACTTCGGCATACATGGCAGGCGACCGTGCCGAATCGTCGGAGTTACTGAGAAAACTGATCAAGGATACGATGAGTTATAGAATTAATTTTAAGTAGAAAGTTGGCAATCTGTAATATGGGTAACGAACCCACATTTATTAACAAAATAAGACAGAAGGTTCTAGACCTAACCCTTGTCTCTGATCACATAGCGGATGGTATAATGAATTGGAAGGTGTCTAAGGACCACACATTGTCTGACCACCCTTATATCACTTTCAGCTTTACAAGCTGCACCCCTGGTGTAACCCCCTTCCGTAACATCAGGAAGACAAAATAGGACTTGTATAGGGGGACTGTCAGTCAACTGCGGCTTCTGACAAATCCCAACCACTGAATCCTTCAGAGCTTGACTCATCAGTGGAGAGACTCACTGATATCCTGAATCAGGCTCTAGTCAGATCTTGTCTCATAAGGATAGTTAGGGAAAAGCCTAAGCCCCCATGGTGGAATTCAAAACTTGATTCCCTCCGCAAAGGTTGCAGAAAGCTCTTCAACAGAGCCAAGTCAACACGAATCAATGAATGCCCTTCCTGATTCAAAAGGCTGATGGAACTTGGACTAACTCCAGCCTGGAGAGTCTGGGTCTTCTCATTGATACCCACTTCCCAGGTTGCAGTGATGGGGAGGAATACACCCCTCGCCTTCCAATCAGTCCAAACAGTCATTCCCACCCCCAGCTCAGCTCCCTGAGGGGGAATCCTTTAAGCCGTACAAGATGGCAGGACTTGATGGCATTTTCGCGGCAGAACTGCAAAAAGTTTGCAGACCTAATCTCGACCTGGCTGGTCAACATTTTTCAAGGATGCATTTGCAAGGATGGGCCACGTACGCGAGAACGACCACTGTCGTCTTCATACCCAAGACTGGAAAATGCCTATTGTCTATTAACCTCTCCTCCTTTCTTCTAAAGACCTTGGAAAAATTTATCGATGTATTCATCCGACACTTAGTCATAGACAAACTTTCGATCTCTCAGCATGCTTACAATAAGGGCAAATCTGTGGAAAGAGCCCTGCACTCACTTGTTGGCACTATAGAAAGATCCCTACCCGATTTCAAGGAATTTACTCTCACTGCCTTTGTCGATATCGTGGGAGCCTTTAATAACATAGAACCTCACGCAATAACCTCAGCACTCAACAGATCAATCGAAAAGCCTAGAGTGACTTTTATCCACCGGCTTCTCAATAACAGATTGATAAGCTCGAAGCTTGGTTTTTGGTGATACCGCGGGGTGGTGTACTCTCCCCTCTACTGTGGAACATAGTTTTTAATGAACTACTTGTGAAACTAGAAGAGTATGGATGTAAGGTCATTTCCTATGCAGATGTCATTGCCATTGCTGTATCTGGGAAATATTTATCCGCGATCAGAGATATTATGTAATATGCCCTATCCAAGCTAGCGAAATGGACTAGCGAATGCGGCCTGGTTCTCAATCCCGCAAAAAACGGATCTAATCTTCTTTACTAGGAAGTATAAAATTCCTAACTTTGACCTTCCCATACTATGTGGGACTATGTTAAGCGACAGCGCTCAATTCTTAGACCTTATAATCCAGGAACGTGTCAAGAAGGCCTCAATGGCTCTCTACTGCTGTAAAAGAGCCATTGGGTGCAAATGGGGACTGCAACCCCACATGGTTCACTGGATATTTATATCGGTAGTCAGACCCATACTGCTATATGGTATCACAATTTGGTGGACTCCACTCGACAAGAGAATCAACGTCACCCCACTCGCTAGATTGCAGAGGATGGCTTGCGTATGCATTAGCGGGCGCTGAGGATTACCTCCCCCGAAGCATTAAACATACTCTTAAACCTGTCTCCGATAGAATTAATTGGCAGACAGACAGCAGCTAGCACTTCGATTAGATTAAGATCGCTGCGCAGCTGGAAAGAAATGCAGTCTGGACATTCAACGATCCTACGCAGGTATGCCTCTATACCCATAGATACAGACCTCACCTCACACACTTACCTTACTTACTCCTCTTCGAGAAGAATTTCTCAACCAGCATACCGCCACGATCTTACTGGGAGTCTGAACACCAGACGCTGGAAGGTCCACTGCGAATCTTCACAGATGGATCGAAGATGGATGCAGGTGTGGGTGCTGGTGTCCAAGGATCTAAATTTCCAGCTATCTTTTCGACTACCTAATCACTGTAGCGTCTTTCAGGCTGAAACCGCCTATCTCTTAACCAGATGGCCAAGTATTGTATATATAGCATCCAACTGATGTGGGTGCCGGGACACTGTGACATTCCAGAGAAATGCAAAGCGGACGAGCTCGCTAGAAAGGGCACAAACTCCGTGCTCTTTCCGGGTTGAGACCCACCCGACCCACCTATTACACATCTGCTAAAGCTTGAAACGCTTGCCCAAACAAAACAACAAATGGACATCTGGCACAGGATGCCTCATTACCAAACAACTCTGGCCTATGATCGATCCCAAACGATCGCTTAGCTTGATCAGATTAAGCAGGCCAAATCTCAGATCTCTTATTGGCGTTCTAACAGGGCACTGTGCCATCGGAACTCACGCCTCTAGACTAGGCCTTGCCTATAATGATTTCTGTAGAAGGTGCTAGGATGTAATTGTAGTGCTCTCTCATCCCGCAGATTCAGGCTTCTGGGTGCCCTTTTCTTTGTTAATCTGGCTGAACTGAGCAGCATCAAAATCAGCCCTCTTCTTCACTTTATCAAAGGCACAGATAGGTTTGCGGAATAGGTAGCCTAAGATCCGCCTGGTAACACAATGGGCCTATGTTTGGCCTATGTCTGCTGCTTGTATGCGCGGCAGTCAGCCACTTCAACCTAACCTAACCTTGTAAAGAGCCGCATATCTCACATAACTGACTCCAAGGCCGAACTAGTCGAGAAGATATTCGCAAACATTGCGAACATAAAAAACGTTGGTATAAGCGAAATACATATAGCTTATATATATAAACAAATCGGTTGATTCTGTTGCAGGGACGTGTACGATATTTATGGCGCATTGATTGACATCTGTCAAAAGTTATATTCATACGCATATAATGTGAGCTCTAACAAATCGTTAAATAATTTGAAATTTCCGAACTATATTTTGCTAGAAGTTGATATAGTCAACAGGGTATTCAAAACATCCTCCTATTCGAAGAAATACGTGAGTCAGTTTTATTTTGCTCAAAAAAACACAAAGCACATTACAAAAATGAACATTGCACGGACTCCGCCAAGAACCAGCAATAACAAGTGCACAAGGCCATCAACTCCAGCACAGACGTCTTACGGCGTATCATAGAAACGTCACCGGAGTTGGTGTCTGCGAATGAAACATATTAGGAGGATAAGAGTGTAATAAATATGCCTTAATTGACATTAAAATAACTGATCGAGAGAACCATACAAAATGAGCCGACTAAATCCAATCTAGCTGACATATCCCTGAAAATGTAGGAACTGCATACCGAGAATAAAGCTCTGAAGGCCAAGATGCAACTGATGGAATTTCATTAGTAGTCCTCGACCGCAAATTTGGATTCTTGGTACACATGCCAACATAATCGGCATATTTTGGAATAATCAGAATCGCTAAATAGCTATGCTTAGACCTCCTGCACACGACAGACACAGAGTACAGCCATTACAGATACACATTTTAATTATTTGGGCATTCGGTTAGATAATAAGAGATGTTATGTATTCCCAACATATAGGAATCGCAACCACTTCGAACTACTTCAAGAGGCAATGATATGTTGTGAAGAACAAAACATAGTTATAATCGGAGATCTGAATGCTCGAATAGGAGATACCTGTTGTGTAGAAAACTTTAACCCCGACATGGAGCGACTATCAATGGATACACTTTGCAATTAAAGAAGAACGATGCTGCTCGAGTTCCGCAGTTGGATTCCGAATTCTCATTGGTAAAGGGTTTTCCAATAAGGACCTGACAACTTTCTAAATAAAACGCAAACCATTTGAGATATTTCAAAAGCTTTATTATCGGCTTGAAGTTCAATCTAAACATTTATGAATGGAACTCGACTTCGTTCATATGGCCACCGCAGGCACGTTGTAGCGGTCGATTCTTTGGACCCAATTTTCAACGACTCGGTCACACACTTCGGGCAAAACGGCCGCTTCTTCCAAGTTCTTCCAACGTCGTCGTCAACATAAAATGGTCAAGCGGCGTTAAATCACACGAGCCAGGCAGCCAATCGACTGGCCCATTTCTTGAGATAACACGCTCACCGCAATTAGTTCTTAATAAATCCATTGTAATGTGTGCTTTGTGGCTTGTGGCACCATCATGTTGAAACCACATGTCGTTCAATTCCATATCCTCCAATTCGGGTCAAAAATAATCGGTTATCATGGCGTGATAACGCTGACCATTCAGCCTTCGTTATCGTCGACGAAAAAATATGGCCCAATAACACCGCTGGCATGCAAACCGCACCAAACAGTTATTTCTTGTGGATGAAGTGATGATTCATGAATCACATTTGGATTTTCATCCGACCAATAACGCATATTTTGTTTATTGACGAACCCATTGAGTTAAAAATGAGCTTGTGGAGTTGCGACTCCGAAATTCGGTAGAAAATTTTTATCATTTGCAGACGTTTCTCCTTCATGTACTTTATCATGATGAAAATATTAAGTTTACCGAATAAATTGACAGTGACAGTTTGATGATTAGTGAAAGAGTGCATTCACAAATTAGATTTAAAGTTGTCAAGTCCCTTTCGGAAAAACCCTTTGTAAGCGCAGGTGAAAACAGGGAGAGCTTACGTTCATTATATGTCAAGGTACATCGGTAATTTACTACTGTCTGGCAAGGGGTGAATGGAACTTTCATGTCACTGATATGGAAGCAAAACAAGTCACGTTCTCGGACCACGTGCCTATCATAACCACTATTGCACACTCAACAACAGCAAGTGAACAAATAAGAACAATGATGCCCCCCAAGCTAGAAAAATAAGGACCCGTTATTTGATAAGAGTTGTCAAACAGCGAGACATATCGTTCGCGTGGCTGAAATTATTTCGTACCATCAAAACTCAAAATCTTAAAAAGGAATATTAAACCAATCAAGAGTTTAAAGCCATTTGCATACAAAGTAAGCGGAACTATTAAAAAAATAAAGCACGAAGATTGGGACACTTTAATACCTAATCGGAGTTCTGGGAATTAGCGAAACAAATTAATGGAGTGATGCCTCGGACCCAGCTTACTATCGGGGCATTTCATTTCTAGGTGTATATTGTAAATTATTTACGGAATACTGCAGTGGCGACTTGTAAGATGGATGAATGACAATGACAAGCTACTTAAGGAATTCCTGGCGGGTTTTAGCCCAGGCTACTCAACCGCAGACCACATTTTTTTTTAAGTAGTAAATCAGATGCGCACATAAGGCAAAATAGAAAACTTTATGCATTCATTGTGGATTTCAAGGCAGCCTTCGATTGTATAAACCTTATTTTATAAACTGAATGCAATGGGTATGTCATCGAAATTTGGAAGGGTGCTACCAAATTTCTACGAAGCTGCTAAGGCAGCTGTGTGAAATGGAACGGTCACTTTCTGATTGGTTTCGGACATAAAACAGGGATGTTCACTAAGCTCAAACTGTTTGCCCTGTTCATCGACGATATTGTGAACTTTATACCTGGAAACGGGGAGTTTCCAGGAGTGCTAATTAAAGCCCTCCTCTATATGACTTAGAGCCGTTTGATAATACTCATCCTAGAGATAATACTCATTGATAATACTCATCTTAGAGACATTGATAATACTCATCTTAGAGACTTAAGTTTCACTCAATAACTTAGGAAGAACTTATCGGTTTGCACGAATCGAAAAGTTCTAATGTCGTCTAAGTATAAGTTAAGCTAAATGGAAGAAATAGTGGATCATAATACTTTAAGTTGCTTTTTACTGACAATGACATGAAATCGTGAAGACGATTGCACCCATCAATCAACTATTGGCATATTGATGTCTTATGTGGTAAGAACTTATTTACAAAGGATTTTGATTTGGAGGAATGCACGTTCCGAGTGAATCCAGAAATGTTTTGATACAAAACATACAAAAATTCCCAACGACAACTATGGCAAATTCGAAGAAATATTTTGTTCGAATAGTCTTGTTAGTCATTAGTGATCTAGCGCCATCTACGGAAGCCACAATAACGCTGTATTGGAATAAACAAAAACAAGCGAAATTCCACCCAGAAAGAAAATGAATGTGATCCAAAACAACTAATTCAATATAACAATTTAATAATAATATAACAATAAGTATATAAATAATAAGGTTGAATATCACGATGTATAGTGCTCTGAGTCCGAAATCCAAGTGGACGGGATCATCTATCCCCAACCCTCAGCTCCCATGCACATTTAAGTGGTGTGATGGACTTTCGATTTCGGTACGATACAAGTATGGACAGTGACGTAGAAAAGTATATATTTAATAATAATAATTTGTCGAATGGACGATGTGAATGTATATAGAAATATAATATCGAAAATCAAGGCAAACAAAAATATTTAATTGAACATTATTAAACAACCACAATTCACTATACCTGAAATATATATAACCTCAAGTTCTAATTTTAGAGCATACAGCATTAAAAACTTAGTTCCGAATTTTCGAAAGTTCATTTTGTAATGTATGTAATCCTGATTGCGATATTTTTTGAAACAACAGTGCTGTCGCAGTGTACGCCACCATAATTGCGCTGAGTACGTTATTGTGGCAAACCACTGAGACACATAACTATTATCAACTTCTATGTATAGGTAAGCGTATAGTTGTTTCAAGGCAAAGTTCTGGAGGAATCTTTAATTCAATTTCAATGAAAAACATTGAACGCCATAAGAGCTTAGAGTCTCTGAATACATATAAAACGGGGGAGATATCCCAGTCATCTTGATGTGTGTAGATGAGGTACCTAGCAAAAGACCATACACAAATATTGTTAACCAAATCAATTGATTGTGTCATTTAATGAGGCACCTCTCGAAATAAGCCATTTATTAATAAGTATGATTACATTTCCTTAAAAATTTTTAGCATGTTTATGTATGAAAGAAATCCACAAAGTTTGTTGAAAAAGTATTTCTTTTATTCTATTCCAGAAAAGCTACCCAGCTATTATACAAATTAGCCTGTCAACAAAACATTTATCCATAAGACATATTACTTTATAGCTAGAAACACTAAACACTATTACCATCCAGTCTAGAATAAAATCGATATCAATCTCATTCCGTAGAGTTCCGGAATGGAGAGTTATACGCGTATATACTTACATGTGTGAGAAATGTGCTGGAAATTTTCCAAGAGTACTCCTCAAATAAAACGAAGAAAGGTATTACCCTCCATCCGAATCTGACATGTGTTACGTGTCATGCTGGCTCGAACTACAAGTCAATTTCCTGTGTGTGCCATTGTAGAAGTGTTAACTCGGTGAAAGTAGTGTCCGTTTCCACTTCTCTTTTGTTGACTTTGGTCAATAAAGTAACGTGCATGGAAAAGACAACGACATGTTTCACAGTTAGCAATTGAAGAGGTAGAAGACATTTGTGATCATTTGTCTTTCCAATCAGTACTTGTTGTCTGATATTTAAGAAAATCTTCAGCAGTTATTTAAATGAATGGTTTTTCTTCTATATTGGGAACCAGTTCTTGAGTCAGAATGGTACATGTTGTACCATGTACAGTAAAACTCTTTTGAACTTAACCAAATTATATTGCTCTTTAGAAGGGGGAATAGATACAATTCGAGTTACAGAAATCAGTACATATATGGAAAACGGCAATGGAGTATGAGCAGGCGGATAACTTTCAAGTAAAATTTCAGCCAATCGTATGAAGTGTTCAAAGACACCAAACCAAAGCTTATTTTATGTCATGTTTTTTTTTTCTCTATTTGAAAACCAAATACGTATAGAACACGGCATAGAAGATACACATCGGTTAGGTTAGGTTCATGGGTACCTTCATGGGTACACTAAGGTCCATGGGTACCTTAATGGGTACACAGAATGTGATTGCCATTTTCTCAACGTTATAAAAAATTAGTCGTTATTGATTTTTCGCTCAAATCTGTCTTTAAACACTTGTGAGACCACTCTGACGCTATGGCCCAAGTTCAATAGTACAAAAACCGACGAACGACATACCCATGACTCCATATACAGAGGCTGAGGTGACGAAGAAGAAATACAGAATACTCCTTTTTACCTTTGCCACTGCCCCAGTCTCTGCCAATTGAACGTCGTCGTCGGGAAGCAAACAACGAAAAATGATTAGTCGGAGAATTGGATGTACTGTATATACAATATATTGAATATACTATGTATATTCGTACAAATCAGAATGATTGCATTATAATAATTTGGTTTTTGAGTAGGGGGGAATTGCAAAACAATATATACTTAATTGAATTCAAAACTTAAAATCACAATTTAAAATCACTGTGATTAGAAAATCCCAATCTCAGCAAAACATGTGAATAAAAAATCACATCTGAGCCCAACTCTAGTTAGAGACTTCCTCCTTTCGTTTTTGTCATCCACTTTTTTCTTGAAATCCGCAAGAGGTGGGTTGATACATTCCGCAAGTGCTTTCCATCGTATAGACGTTCATACGTATAGACGAATTGCCTCGGTCTCTACATTATTGAAAGCATTTATGGCCTTTTCAATTACACTAACGACATTTGTTACCATTGTAAAATTAATTTATTGTTATTGCGCTAAGCCGAACGGTTTCGTTAGTTAGAGTCGGCGCACAAAAGGTCTCCTGTTCGAAGTTTGGAGAATGGCCGGATACTTAGCTTTCGAGCGAAATTTATAATTTCTTCGTCATCTGTTAGGTTAGGTTAGGTAGGGGGGTAGGGAGTAGACCAAGTTGGTCCGTTGAGATACCCACAGTCAGCCTAATACCACAGATTGACCATCGCTAATTTGATTTCGCTGGGATTCGAACCGGGGCCCCACTCACCAAATGCAGGCACTTAACCTACTGCTTTATCCAGTCATCCAAGTTCAGCGACGGTAGTAATCTCTAGGCCTGATTATATATTTCCTAAGATATCAAGGAGCTTTTGACAATACCTCATATTACTTTATTTTGAAAGGAATCTATAAGTCCATGTTCATAAAAGTTTCACTACTTGCAAGCTCATCGCGTTTCTTTTCAGTTGCGCCGTTTACTTGAGTTTTGCTTCGAGGCCACACCAAGATATTTAGGTTCAGTAGCGTCAGGCATTTGTACATAATTAATGAAGATTGGCAGATTTTCTGTATGTCTGTAAAATTAATGTGCGTTGAGCACTCGTTTATCTTGCTCGTTTAAGTTTATTTCTTGTGGACTCAACTGAACTTAACGTTGCCAGGATAGTTGAGTAGCCACAGGAATACCCTTAGTTTTACTTCAAACTGGTGTACAACAGGAATAATCTAGGACCAATGACAGTAAGAAACTCTTATACAGATCGCCTTGAAATCGGAGTATTCAGTTCCGTGTTTAACTCTAAGTATCCCATTATAGATAAAGGATTCTAAGATATAGTATCAGCTTGTCCAGAGTCATTTGGCTTGCTACCTCTCGAGCCAAACTTTATCGAAGGCCTGGGAAACGTAGTAGAGCGCTAGATCATACATTTTTCTCCTCCTAAGCCTCCTTAAATTTGATTTGTTTTCTGTATACCTAGTAAATTGGTATACAAGTTGGTGGTCAGTTTCTTGAATATTTTTGATATTATTGGTAACTGCGAAATCGGTTTGTACGATTTTGGGACCATTATATCTTCAGCAACCTTCCATGGATCTGGAACATATCATAGCCTAAAGGGAGGGTTCATTGAATAAAGGAATTTGTCCGGTTATTAGACTGTACTCAGGACCTTTTTATTTTACAGCCTTTTAAAATAGAGATGTCTAGAGATGTCGGTTATAGTATTTCGATATTATATTACGTTTATCGTCGACCAAGATTTGTCTATCAAAAGGCTGAATTGTTTCTTCTAAATCTTAGCCAAAACGATCCGACTTTTCTTTATCACTTTTTGCCCAATCATCATTGTTTTGATTAGACTGGCGCAAACTCCTTTGATATTCTTATCCGCTTTCCAGAGTGTGTACAGTTTTTACTTGTTAGGCCTTCGAGATAAGTCTATCTAGTGGGTCTTAAAATCTTGTACAGCCTTTTGTAGTAGGTTGCACATGTTTGTTTTATGTTGTGGAGTTCGATACTGCTCCCATTTGTTGTGTACTTTCCTTTTTTCGAGAACAAGGTGCTCCATTTCTGAAGAAAGATTTCTTTCATTGAATTTGGCAATTTTATTACTGCGAGAAGTATTTTTCCAAGCGGCTTCAATCAATCTCGGTGCACCTTCCACTTTCCCTAATTTATTGCTTATAGTCAAGTTTACAAGTGAGTGATTGGAGTGATTTTGCTGTATCGGCGGGTGTCGGTTTTCTTGACGACGATGGAAGCCCCCGATACTGATTTTGTACAACAGGCTGTTATTGTATTTATGGAGTGGTCAATAATCTCTAACCCTCGTGTCAATGCGAGGCTACCCGGGATCCATTTGACTTTTAAGCCAATAAAAAATGTATTGCAGAACCACACAATTCTATTTTCAGTTGAAATTTGATGCTGTTTCTAATGGTGTGCTCCATTATAAATAAGTATTTTTTTTTGTTACTTGGGTTGGTGAAAACTTCAACAAGACACTATTTGACCCGTGTCCACATAGTAGTGTCAGATTTGTAATGACTAAAAACACCCTTCCCTTTTTGTTTTTCTTTACTACAAGTTTCCTTATCTAGTAGATTACATTTATGGATATTTTCGCGTGTTGTAGACCTTCGGTAAAATCACCTGCCATGACCATCGTTAGGATGGTTTATTATTATACCGCCAAATCGAGCGGTCTCGTACGCTAGAGTCGGCGTACTAAGTATCTCATTTCCAAGGTTTGGAGGATGGCATTGTTACAATGACCACGAAGTCTGATACTTAGCTTTCAAGCGGAGTTTGTTATTTCTTCGTCGACGGTAGTTATCCTTAGGTCCCTTTGTATATCACAATTTCTGAGATACCAGGGAGCTTTCACAATATCCCGTATAATTGTATTTCGAAAGGACTGAATAATTCCTCTGTTATTTGTTTTGGTACAACCCCATAGTTGTATGCGGTAAGTCCATATAGGCTTCAGTACTTGCTTGTATAATAGCAGTTTGTTGTAAATGCTTAACTTGGAGTGCCTTCAAAGTTACCAGTACATTTCTCTATACCGGTGTTCGAGGTCATCCCGTTTCTTTTTCAGATGGGCCTTCCACTTGAGTTTCGCATCGAGTGTCATACCAAGATATTTTGCTTCATTAGCGTACGGTATTTGTACAGAACTAATGTAAACTGGTCGATTTTCAATATTTCTGTAGGCAAAAGGCCAGCGTCTTGACCATTCCTTTATATTGTCCAGAGATCGTTGCAGTTTTTCAGTTGAGGACTCAACTGAACGTCCCGTTGTCAAGAGCGCTGTGTCATCCGCAAATGTAGCCACAAGTGTACCCTCAGTTTGAGGTATGTCTCTAGTGTACAACAGGTACAATGTAGGGCCTACACTCCCTTGAGGGACTCCTGCTCGGATCCCTTTAAGATCGGAGTATTCAGTTCCGTTTTTTCAATTCAGTGTTTAACTCTAAATATCCTGTTATCGAGATAAGATTCTAGTATCTTATACAAGCTTGTCGGTAGAAGTCTGCTTAGTTTGTATTTAAGGAATTAATTTCGTATTGAATTAATTTCGTATTGACACGAAGCTTAATGAATAAGGAGGATCCCTGTCAGGCTCTTCCGGTGGAATGATAAGCATGGTACGTTCAAAAACCTCGCATTTTAATATTTTTTTACCTCATTCATCATGTGAGTTTCAGATATCAATGTTAGTGATATGCAAGAATATCTCCAGTTAATCGATTTTAATTGTTTGATTCCATTGTCATTCTATGTTAAAATTTTGATTGTACTTTCCATGTTCACATATTGTGAGTAGATTTGTGTTGTTTACTTGTTTTTGGCTCGAGCTTGTTAAGCTTATTTATCTGAGACTGTTAAAGTTTTGCAAGAATCGTGGCGAACACTTGTGCAACCGGATCGACGAATCGAAAAGTTTCTTGTTTACAGATAAGGCTGGGACACTCAGAGCGTTTGAGTACTCTGGGTTCTCATCATCTTTACGCCGAGACAGTCAACCTTTCGTCACTTTTCCAGTTGTGGCCTCATTTGCGATCTTTTTATATCGTTCTTTGTAGCTCCTTGGCAACTGCTCAGATCGAAATTTTCAGAAACATGATTTCCAGCACTCTTTACACTCTTCGGCCTTGAAACAATTACATTGCGGAACGGTTATTATAATCGCCCGCAGAGACTCAATTTTCACTGCAGAATATAAAATTCTTACAATCGTGTAGATGTCATGAATACTTTCGTTTTTTTCGAATGTTAACATAAAAAAATGGTAGTCGTGTTTTTATCAGTATATCCTGACCTAGTTCCGCGTGACGGCCTTTTGGCTTTTGCTTTAAGGTCACCTATACTACTACTCTGTTATATAGCTATCGATGTCAGTTAAGTTTATTTTTTAGGCGATATTCCGAAGCAGCGTTACATTAAATTCCGACGTTGACTTTCGTTTGATGAAACGAAATAATGAATTGTTGCCAGTTATACCAACGACGTTTATAGATAGCGGGAATGTGTTTTCTCGTGTAGACACTTTTGTTCTAGCCCATATTCATTCGGTGTTGGGGGATTGCGCATCTAAACTTCTAGTTCCTCTTCGTCTATTATATACTTTGGACAGGCTACGAGAGGTGTGATTTTTCAAGTGTGATCTCTTAAGAGCCTTATTTGCTTCTTTTTGCGTCTTTATCTCTCTTACGAGCGCTTGGTAGAGGAATTAAATTTTCACGCTGTCTTTATTCTTTTAACAACACTAAGGTATGGCGAGTCTATGTAGTTTTGTGTTGTCACAAGAAGGTATTTTTAAAGGTAATAACTGTCTCTCCCCAGAATCCTTAGAGATTATCACCGAAGAGAGTGGATTCTCCAGTGTAAATAGTCTATCACCTGGGGTAACTGATCTATTTGCTTTGTTCATTGAGAGTTTTTCTTTTTGTATACTTTTCAAACCCAAATACGAAAGGTGGATTTTTCAAGTTGCATACATAACGGTTTTTAAGTTAATCTTAAAACAAATATGTATAAGAAAAAATTAAAAATTAATAATTTTAAGAATTCGTTATAGATTCACATATATATAAAAAATAAAGTTAGGTTTTATACAAACTCCATCAACATTTGCATCAAATACAAATCTTTAAACCGTAAATGGCATGAATTGATATCAAATAAATATTCAAATAAATATTTAATTATCATTTAAGTTACCGCAGAAGCAATCTATAAGCTTAAAACGCATTATTTCCCAAGTTAACGGACAAAAAATTGTAAATATGAAGGGTGGCGATATCAGAGAAACTATCTTAAATGAATTAGTAATTATTTATTTTCAAAAAAAAATCATACACCCCCGAATTTCTGAAAAGGTCTCGAAAAATAAACTAAGTGATAGAATAGGTAATAAAAAATGCTGTTTAATTTTATAACTCCTAGTTTTCAGTTTGTTTTCTTTTGAATTGATAATAAAAATCACTGGGAGGGTATCAGGTATGCCGATTACCACTCTTTTTCACCAGCTATGAATTTTCAGCTGTACTCATTGGTCAACGTTACCTGGTTACTTGCAACGAGTATGGTCTTCGCCACATAGGCATTTACAACTGGAGGGATTTTTCTGAATGCGACTAAATCTTTTATTTTTTAGTACAAATTAATATCAACAAATTAAAGCAAAATGCAGAAATGAAAGAATTGGTGCGTTATTTGATTACTTCAATCTGTACATAGTCAAGGTCCAACTTCAGCTTGAAGAAAAAGCCTATATCCGTAGAAGTTCCCTTAAAATATTCAATAATCTTAGCATTCAAACATTAAAATTCATAAAACATACAGTGAAACCTGAATAATTGGACCACCCTTGGGACGAAAGTGGTCCGATAAGGAGGTTCATTTTTAATTGGACCGGTTCACTTACAAAGTTTTTTCACAAGTATGTATTTGTGTACATACATAAGAATCAACTGGCAGTGCATCTACACTTCAATTTATAGAAAATATATATTTGAATTTAACTTTGGTTAAGAACTAAACGACAGTGAATTGTTGTAATTCAAATTTCTTGTTAAAGAATTTTTTATTCTACAGAAGTATCATATTAGACACATAGGTATGTGTATTTTTTTACTTTTAAATCTTAATCGGGCTCAAACCGCGCTATATTCCCGACGGACTCAAGCCGCGAGATTTGCTTAACTTTTCCTGGAACCTCATTAGGCCGTTCCCACTGAGTTCGAATTGCTTTCAAATTTCATAAGTACTGTTTGCTGACAGTAATTAATATTTTTGAGAACACCAGAAAAGAGAGAGTGAAAATGAAAAAATGAACACCAAAATAACGTGAATTTCACGCTGTAGGCTTGTAAGATTTCGTTCACTGGGAACATGGCAGTAGAAAAAGAATCTGTATCTTATTTCTGAACTACAGCTTTATCCTTGATATTTGTTCGAGAAAAAAATGTTTAAATATGGTCACATTTCGTCCAATCCATTGCATGCATTGCTTAAAAAATCCTTCAAATTTAGGTCCAAAAAGGCCAATTGTATGACAGAGAGATCTTAAAAGATCTGGAACTGCTGCAATTTCTCCCTGCGAAGAAGAATCGGTTTTATTCAGTATCAGAAGATGCTGGATGTATGCATGTCTTACAAATCAAATTCCCAGTCCTGGGACTTGCCATTGGATGTCGCAACATTTTCGTTCATAGCCATTTAAACTTCTGGGATTGGGGGTTCGCGTATTAATTACTCAACAAGCAAATTGTAGAACAACAAACATTGAGAAATTCCCAAATAAAACAAAAGAACCAATTCGAAAAAACAATAATGAGATTCGATGCATACATACATACTTCGTATTTCCTACGCTTGGTCCAATTACACAGGGAAATACATTAAGCAACGTATGTTATACTAGTGGTCCATGGTCCGATTAGCAGGTATCCATATTATAGAGTTTTTGTTTTGTCCCATTTGATTGAGTGTCCCGATTAGCAGGTCTTACTGAATTAGTAGAAAAGTGTCTATTTTGGCTTAGACAGCTTTTGGTGAAATTGATATGAGGTTATTAAGACGTTGAAATATTATTTAGAGTTATTGTTTTTGGACAGATTATTTATATTTGATGACATTTTTTTAATTTTTTGCAACTTTTCATTGTAACACTGGGCGTAATTGTAATTTATAAGTCATTGCTTAGATCACCCTTTTTGAAGAAACATTGTTAACTCAAATTGTAGTTTGCATGATTCCCGACTTCACGTCCTTCAAGATGGTGACAATGTCCAGGAAAGGTTTTACAAACTTCACTATTCGGAGTCGGCATGGAACTATAGTATAAGTACACTCTACCATTCCACCTCACACTGTAGCGCCACCATATTATTTTTATTAAGTAATATTACATTATTGTTTGGAATATAATTAAAATAAAGCTTCGGTCATTCAAAATCGACATAGATAAAAAATTCTATCTCTTGTAATTTGTGACTAAATCACATTTTTCTATTTATTAATCGCCGCATCGCTTTAAAAGGCACATACAGCGTATATGAATGTAGAGCGTAGTTTTACTATTAGAGCAGACATATTTCTATTTATTAATCGCCGCATCGCTTTAAAAGGCACATATAAAGGAATGAATGAGTTAATTTTCATGTCCGAGACATCCTTCCCCGGTGTATTAAGAACCTTTGAACATTTGTTTTCAGGGATCATTTGAACCCATTTATTATTTGAAAATATCTGGTAAAAGGAAGTCTCTTAAGAATTTGAGCACATCAACAAAAGGAATCTGCTCTATGGCTTCTTACCTTTCGAAGCAACCCCTCTGGACAAGGGGAACTTTAAAGCTTTACCTCTTGACAAAGATTTATGTGCACATTTGAAGAACGTTTTCCGCAGTTAACATCAGTGTGTGTATCACATTTTGTGGGCAAATCGAAAACTTGATAAGCACCGTAGCTACATATAAAGGAATTTCGGAATCTTACACATGAATACATAGCTGTATACCCTTGAATGAATATAACACATTCCTTCTTAGTACTTCATTAACCTTGCGATTGAAACCCATATCCTTGACTGGTAACCTCCAGGTTGTCTACACTTAACTATAAAACCATTAATTATCGGAGACATCTAAGATATGGTGTTTTCGGTTCAGAGTTGTTACACTTCGAACCATTTGTGATTTGTTCATAATGATCCATACTTTTGATTGTGAGTGGCTTGAATGTACCTTAACTGCAGAAAATAATAGATGGTCATGTTTAAAGTGCTTCGGAATACCCGCCACTAAATTACTTCTTGAAGCTTCAATTGTATGCTGCACTTTATATTGATTACTCATGATTTGCATTTTTTTAATTTACATACATCCGTAAGTGAAAAAGTTACTCATCAGCAGGAGAGTACGTGACTACCAGTACACTGCACCTGCCTACAACGGTTTCACTTAGCGTCATCCAGAACAAACTAGATAGTAAAGAGAATCACTCTCGGCGTGAGAAACTCTGTGAAAAATGCAAAGAACTGAGAAATTGATGCAAATATATTCACAGGAGACTCAAATATTTTAACCATTTTCTGTTGTAGCTGCTCATTTGAATCCTTAAAGACTGTGGGTGCAAGGATGACATCTATGATAGAAGGGATTTTCCAAAGATTAAAGTAACAACGTGGGGTATTACTTTTCAACCATAGAAAAGCAATAAACAGTACTTCGTTATGTTTCATAAATGATGGCTTCAATTTTATCATTTCCCTTTACTCTTTGATATATAGGACAGATTTAAGCTTGTTATCACGACCGCAAATTTTGAAATAGCGACATAATATTGTGAGTGGAAAATTATTATTAGAAATGCATAGTCAATGTTTATAAATGCTCACAACAACAATCAATATGCGTTATAACATGAAACCAACTTACTTTTTGGATCCCTCACATCTAATGAGATATATATGCTGATAAAGGCAATAATGCGTGAATTGAAGTACATATTTGTGGTTGGTATGGTCCGTAGGTAAGGTAAAGTTCATAATACTTGTCACTGAATTTAATGTTCAAAGTCAGCAGTACCGCCTGTTAAAAAGTGTTTTGAACCAGGAAAAGTTTTAATCAATATCTAATATGACCACCTTACCGAATTTAACACAGTGAACATATACAGAAATGAAATTGTGGTTGGTGCGTTGTTATGTGCGTAGAAGCCTACGCAATCTAATGTCGCTGCCTGGGTTCGATTCCCGGCCGGTACAAAAAAAAAATAATTTTCACGGTCCCACCTCTTTCGAGTCACTGACAATGCTCAAAGAATAATAACTGTTTAGAAAAAGCTTCACTTGGCCGTTCGGAGTCGGCATAAAACTGTAGGTCTCTGCCACTCGTGAGAGAACAATAGCACGCACAACACGAGTTGATGCTGAGAAGCTTGGCCCTGGCCCTCTACGGACTGTAGTGGACCTCTACGTATTGTAGCACCACCCATATTATATCATAAGGCGGGGAATCTGTACAGGAAGCAAATATTTGAAAGTCTGCTGACACATAACACCTAATTCAAAGAGTCCCTTTTCAATTGTAGCTAGCTTACGTTGAACACATATAAACAAACAACTCTATTGCAAATGAACAATTCCGTTTTAGGAATTTAATTACAAATAACAGGGCGACTAATTCGCCTCTTTACATTCTACTATCGATTGCCAATTGCTGCAGGGAAATTTAGTTGCGAGTATAAATGGCGTTTATATGTTTCTCCGATCTACACATATAGAATGGATGGTATCATCATGAATAATCGCATGTAAGGACTCATTGATAAACATCAAAAAGGTGCATTTTCGTTCATAGACAAAGAATCTCTGCGAGTTATCAGAGGTGAAGCTCGTGGTTGTTTTTGGTATTGGTATGGTTTTCAACTAACTTAGCTTGTATGTCTATATCAAATAAGCCAACAGTCGAAAAACGGATTGCCTCACACATGATTATATACATATGAAAGAGGAAACGCTGATTGCTGTTCTCATGCTCATGGCAAGATACAAATACAACTTGTGTGACATGTAATTCAATAAAACCATCCGCAGTTGGTTTGACGTTTGTTTGAAAATATCTCAAAGGCGGATTATTATTGGCAGCCGATGTGTTCTGCCATATTGGTTTTTCACATGTTAATGGCATGGAAATATATTGTAAGAATCCAAAGCATATTATAATTTAATAACAAGCGCAATGAGTTTTTAACCAAGTCAGATACTCACGAGAATTGCGTTGGAAGGTTGTGCCGACGAAGCCCAGGAGCGTATAGTAGTAATGCAATTTGTGGACGGCATTTGTGATCGTTCTATCCAGGAGAGCCTAAAACTTTAACTTAATTTACTGCCAAGACCATTCACCAAGCACGCTCCCTTGAGAGTTCGCAATATCAACACAACAATCAACTGCGACGACCACCTGCAAATCACGTTGCTTTGATGGTGGAAAACTACCAGCAGTCAGCGACAAGCGGTCAACGTTGGCACCACAGATATGCAACGTTCAATCTAACAACTCCTTTATGGGACTATCTGTGGCGGTGCTTTTTGGAAAGACGTCATGTTAATAGATACCGTATCATCGGCAACGCTGGTAAGTCTATCTATGGTTCCTTCCAACATTCACCTCCAATCTACACCAGTCAATATTCAAATGCTAGCTATCCGGCAATACATTTCGTTCACACATTTGGCTCACGGCCATTCAACTTGGTAGATTCAAGCCTAGAGTAAAAGTGCGGGTGGTTGATTTTCCCCTTCCCGCCAGTTGCGATAGAGTTCTAGGTGTTTATGTGATGCAAGCTGCGACAAGTGTGTTAGACTTCTCTTTTCACCAAATTAAGATTGGTGGTGGCTTGGTTCGGCATGGTTCAGCGCCATAGGTTGTCAGTCAGGATACTGACAAGTGGTCGTATATCCCAGTCGTCGGGAGAAAACTGCTTTTATCACGAGGGATGGACTGTAGCAGTTCAAGGTGACGATCTTCGGACTTACCAATGCTACTGCGACGTTTGAACGTTTTAACGCTCAGTCAGTTAACGCAGTCGTCTGCGAGCATCGGGATAAAAAATACTTAGAAATGCCACCTGTTTCGCGAGGAAATACGGTTACTTGAAATGGCGACAGTGAATCACCTGACCCCGCTAAAACTAATGCGGTGCGCATTTGGCCTACTCCTACTTGCTTGACAGACTTACAGAAGCTGACGGTACATGGTATTCTATTGAAATGATGAATTCGCTAGAGCTCTTAACGATTTGAAGGGATGTTTGGCGTGTCCCCATGTGTTGGGTCACGCCCAACAGAATGCATAGTTCATGTAAGACACAGATGAATGTGAGTATGGTTTGGGCGCAAGAGGGCGAAAGAGTGATCGTCTACTTTACCAAGGCACACAAATTGCCGAAGTTTGCTCAGGTGCAGAAAGATCAACTTCGCGAAATTCATGATCGACGTTCTTCACGTCGAATGAAATCTAAGTATAATTTTAACGCACATCCTTTCAAATTTCAGGTTGGAGAATTTGTTTTGTTCCATAATTCAAGTAAGCGAGGAAGTATTTCAAAAAACAATAAATAATAACCAAAATTATAAAGTGTACATATCGTTTCACACCTATCATTAACATTATAATAATTGTTCAGTTGTTGTCTTATACATTAGTTTCAAATATAGTCTAATAAAAATAAATATCATAAATAAAGGAAACAAATTATTTTTTTGTAACTAATATAACTGATAATACCTTTTCCCAAGTGCCATTTTTACTTTTTCATTAGACCGAAAATATAACGCTCGAACAAAAATCGCTCAAAAAAAAAATCATGTGTACCACTAGTAGCTTACGTGACAGCCAACGTGTTAGCAATCTAAAACATAACCATGCAATGGAATTCCTTGACATCATGTCGCTATACTTTATATAATACTAGATTTCGTACCCGGCTTTGCCCGGGTTGTTTCTTCAACCGATACTTTACCTGCATTATTACCGCACTTTTTAATTTAAAACAATAATAAGACTGCGAGAAGAATTTGAATTTTCTTTTGTCATTGATCCCTATCCCAATCTCTCATTCACATCCCTACTCATAATGAGTACAATTCGTTGACTGTGTGCATACATGTTGAAGTTTGAATTATCAATGTGTGCTGAAGCAACACGGACGGAAATTACGGTTTTTTCTCAACCATTTAATAAACCATAAAAAAAAATTTCATGGAAATCCCATCTATGTACCTGCGCGAGTTACGTTCGTTGCCGAGGGGTTTGTAAAAAAAAAATGCAAATTCTTTGATTGACTGATCAGAACGAACTGACTTTATTTGACAATTGTATTTGACATGAAGCCTTTGTTGCAAAGGTGATCATACGAACTTGAAATTAGGACGGAACTTGTCCAGACGCTGAGTATGCATTCTGTTCGTATGGTCACCTGTGCAGTACAGTAAAATGATATACATACACGATAGATATGATTGCAAAGGTGATCGGTGGTCACCTGTGCAGTACAATAATGGATATCCATACATACACGACACATGTGATTGCAAAGGTGATCATACGAACTCTTAATAGAGCGGAAATCGACTAGACGCTGAATTGCATATTTGGCTGTTCGTATGTTCACCTGTGCAGTACAATAATTAATATCAATGAATGATGCAGGGAAGGCGGTGTGGGGGTGATGACTCGTGTTGATGGTTGTAGGTCTAGGGGTTGATGGAGGGGCAGGAGGCTTTCGTAAATCGCGCGATGTTCACTTGTTGTGCAAATTGAAGTCAAACTTCATGAACCATGAAAAAATTAGCCTATATTGTAACACATTATGTAATTAGTCTAGCTCTGAAATTTTATCTAAATCAGCTAATCCGTTCAGAAGTTCAATATTCACAATTTCAGCAAAATTGAATGATTTGTGTGTAGCTGTGTATATGCATAGATAGTTTGGGTATGACAAAATAAGAAAAGTGCGAAAATGTTTATTGTTTCCTTTTCGTTTGGTGACTCAGGCAGTCGTTCGTATATGTTCGTTTGAGACGTAGAAAAAAATGAATGGTTGAACCAAAGCAAAATATGAAAAATGTGTGTGTATATATGGAAGTTACAACACACTGGGGGATGGTTGATATCCACGACTATGCTACTTGAAATGGTTTCATACCGGATTGATGCAGTCACCCTTATTTTGAGAATTTTATTCCCGTTTAAGAAGTGAGCGTAACTTCCGAACCGTATGTCGTACCGACTTAAAAATTCAGCACATTCAGCATCTAAATTTTAGAATGATTTGTGTTGAAAATTTCAGAGCCCTGCGACGTGTAGTTTCGGAGCCTTTGTCGGTCAGACACACAAACTTTCTGCTTTATAGTTAAGATTGGAAACAGAATAGTTAATGTTTAGACAGTGAAAAGTGTGGATGATAACGTTGGAGCATAGCTGAGTTGGAAAACTCCATTAATGACGACTCCAAGCAACATGCAGGTGTCGGTGCTAGTGAATACAATGCTTCGCAGAACGTATAAGTCTGTTACAAACTGGACGAAAGAAGCAGTATCTTTCAGGCGGAGCTGGTGGCCAAGCAGAAAGAGAGTCTGAAAAGTGGCGCTCAAGGCACTTAAAAGTAATACAATACAAACGGTAATCAACTGTTTGTACAGAGTCTCTGCAGTATCAACACAGTCTCCCTCCTGTGTTTTCTGGACATATGGGAATTCAGGGAAATAAAATAGCTGGTGAACTATCTGAGCGTGAAACTAAGCATCCCAGATCCGATAACATTTTTCTTCAAAGAACTCGATAAAGAACTACTAATAACACCGACACGAAAGACACACATTCGTGTTAAATTCAAGATGAGCAAAATGTTCCTGATAGTATATGACGTGTGTTTTTTTTTTTTTCAAAATCTAAACGTAGCGAACATGGATTTTGCACGTAAAACACTTGCAACAATCCTCTGCTTACTTTTATCACTGCCTCCTTACGAAATCCAAGCTGGACTGGGCAGTTAAAAGCTTCGAGCCCTACAAGTCCCAAGCATAGATGACGTCAGACCGGCTGAATACGAACTGGGCACTTTATAGCCGGGACTGAAGACCATTTTGAACAGTTGCTTAAGACTTATCTACACTCCTAAATTATGGAGGAAAGCTAAGGTGGTATTCACACCAAAGTTCGGGAAAGCCACACACAGAAGTGGACAGGAAAAGCCGGACTGGACGTTAACCTGTCTAAAGCAGTGCTCGTACTTTTCACGAGAAGACGTAACATCAGCCATGCACACAACAGTGCGTGCGGGGATGAAACGGCAACGGCATGTCATCGCTCACAGGAAATGATCTCGAGATCTCGAGGAAGCTGCCAGGTATCGTTTGGATATCATGGGTATCTCTTCGACGAAGCAAAGGGGATCTAGGACTGTGGACTTTTCGAACGGGTGGAAACTTTTCCTGTCGGGAGTTGCACCTAAAATGTCTGCACAGGCGGGAGTGGGGATACTCACAAGTCCCAGTCTGGCAGACAGGGTATTGGAGTGGATTCCGTTAGGAGGGACCGTTTGGATCGTAAAGCTCAGCCTTGAAAGGTTAACTTTGGCTCTGATGCGGGTGTATGCACCTAATCTGGAGGCAAAGTACGCGGCTTTCCTGGATGAAGTTGATGCTGCATTTGATAGGGTAGCGGATATGGATTCATATATCCTGATGGCTGACTTCAATGCTCATGTGGGTTTTGATGAAACGACATGGGGGAGTGTGGTTGGGAGGAACGGTGATCGGTTGGAATTTTGCTGTGCAAAAGGCATGTTCATAATGAACAACTTCTTTCCACACAAAGACATCCATAAATAGAGAGAGAAAAAGAGAAATCGTTGATAGATCTCTTTGTAATACCAGCGTGTAGGAAACGGATAGTTAGTGACTCACCTGGTGTTGTGTACGCTGTACCTAACTGATAAAGTACCTCTTCTGCCAAGACGGAAACCAAGAGTGGTTACACGCATACGGTGGGAGAAACTACATAACAGTTTCGGATAAATTGTCCATCGCATGTAGAAGAAGATGGCGACTGTTTTCAACAGCTGTCATTGCTTCTGCACGAGATGTTTGTGAAGTGAAACGACTTCGCGTGGCGGCTGGAGGTGAGAAGAGAACTGAGTGGCTTAAAACACCCGGAGTTCAAGAAGCCATCAGAATGAAGAAGAAGACCTACACAGACTGGATTCTCTTGGGGGCTCTGCTTGTCGTGACCGGTACATTGAGGCGCGAAGAACTTACAAATTGACTGTGCGAACAGCTGAAGAGCAGTCTTGGAAGGAGTTCGGTGAGAAGTTGGAAAGCGACCATAGATCTGCGAAAAAGGTGTTCTGGCAAACCATTCGCCGACTCAGAGGAAGGAAATTCAACATCATCGAAGGAGTCAAATCCAAAGATGGTGTGGTGCTTCCCAATGAGGACGACATCTTGCGGAGATGGATCGAGCACTTTTCGGAGCTACTCAATCCCGAACAAGGCACTGAGGAATACAGACCCGAAGTCTTAAGTGGGGTGGAGAACAGTCCAACGGTTGAGGAAGTCATTTTGGGGATAGAATCGCTAAAAGTTGGTAAATCCGCCGGTGTGGATCCGGCCAGAAATGCTTAAGGCAATGGGTAAAGAAGGAGTTTTATGGCTCTCTCGTGTAATTAAGGTGGTCTGGGAACGCGGTAAGATACCTGACGATTGGCAAACTGGGGTGATTGTCCCTCTTTTTAAAAAGGCGGACAAAAGAAATTGCTCCGCTATAGGGGCCTTAATTCTCCCCGGGAAAGTCTACGCTAAAGTTATGGGAAGCGCGTTCTAGAGCTGTGGTCGAGGCAAGGATGGGGAATGAACAGTGCAGCTTTCGTCCCGGCAGAAGTACAACCGATTAGCTTTTTACTCTAAGAATGGTACTTGAGATGGCTTGGGTGTATGCCAAACCTATCTACAGCTGTTTTGTAGATTTGGAAAAGGCATATGACCGAGTTCCTTGAGCTAAACTCTGGAGTGTTCTGCTGGAGTATAGGATTAAGGGTCCTCTGTTGAGGGCCATTCAATCTCTATACACAAGCTGTAATAGGTGTGTTCGGATTAAAGGTGCTAAATCAACACCTTTCACCGCGGGCGTTGGACTTTGCCAAGGGTATGTCTTGTCATCTGTTCTTTTCATTGTTTATATAAATTAGATGTTGCAGCGCAGCCGAGGCGAGGTATGTTTCACATTGGGAGAGATGAAGGTAAGTCACCTTCTTTTTACGGATAACTTAGTTATCCTCACATCTTCCCAGACGGAACTCCAGCGCGCACTCGATAGGTTTGTGGCCGTATGTGCTAATTCTGGGATGAAGGTTAACGTGGACAAATCAGAGGTTATGGTAATTTCCAGAACGCCTGTTCAATGCACTCTACATGTTAGTTGAGTCCCATTGAAGAAGGTGGAGAAGTTTAAGTATCTTGGGGTCTTCTTCACGAGTGACGGGAGGAGTAATACTGAACTTTCCAGGAGGATTGGTCAAGCTGGGTCAGTTTTGACACAGCTTGGGAGATCTGCAATCAGGAAGGCCGAGTTTAGTGTAAAAGCCAAGTTATCAGTTTTCAACACAGTATTTGTACCAACTCGCCGTTGGACGTCTTAAGTGTTACGACTCGAACATGACCATCACTACCCGGATGCATTTTGATGACTCTGCCCATGGCCCATTTACCGGGTGGCAGGTTACTTTCCTTTATGGCGAGCATATTATTCACCCTTAGGTCACCTTGCTTCTGTTGCCAATGGGGTCGATTCTGCAATGACGTCAGATACTCCAATATCTTCCAACGTTTCCAGTAGACCTTGGACCCTTGCAATCGTCGGCACTTCTATCATTGTTTCCGGAATAGCAGTATAAGACTCACCTAGATAGAAATGAGGTCATCATCAGAAAGTTGACACAAGGGCCTAGAGTTTAAAATTGCTTCTATCTCGTTAGAAGTTCAGCACATCTGTTTCACGGATTTTGCATTTCCGAATTCATGCTTTTCCGATAGCACGAGCACCACCACGATATTTAGTACCATTATCGGAATACACATGGGTTTTCCGCGACGTACTAAGACGAGGTCCGTGATAACGTCACTCACTTGCTTTAAATGGATGGCTTTGGTTACTAGGCATACGACTAGAGATATGTATCCCTTCACTGGCCCGGAGAAGCAGTTCACGAAAGGTCTAGTGTTCTGAGTTATTGTAACCTTCTTTCGTCGAAAACTCCTGGCAAAGAATTGCGAACAAAGCTGAAACTCCAGGATGTAGAAACCGATTGCGCATCTAATATAATAAACTTGGTGATGATGTCCCTCTTGGGTATAATGACGGGGTGTAAAAAAATGGAGATAAACTAATCTTAGAATTTATGTCAAAAGAACCTCGTTTTTGTTACGTATTTATATGATCACGAAAATACTGATCCTGGAGAAACCGAATAATTTTTATTTTGCCAGCAAAATCTCATCTGTTGTTAGGTACTGCGAAGGATATTGTGATTTTAGCCGACACTTTGCCACAAAGCCATATATCCGAGCAACTGTTCTGATCACAATGTACCACGACGATATACGATTTGAAAGTATTTCGGTGTTCGCTCTTGGTCACATTGTATACTTGGGGTGAACTCTTCGTTTTTTCAGCTTTACATATAGGGTCCTCGATAGGATCAGCTGACACTGGCCAATCCACAGTAGGTCCTCGAAGCCTTGGCGGGGTTGTCTACCAAAAACGATGCTGAACTAGTTGGGAATCTGCCGGGTTGGAGTCGAACCGAACATGAAACCATCGGTTTCTTGGCGCGATAGGTAAAATTTCGGCAGTGCGATTGCGTACGAAGACATTCCAATGACGAGGTGGAGATGATAACCATGAGAGGACTTCGAGTCATGCCATGCGAAAATATCTGTAAACGTTATGTTGAGCGACTTTTGAACTTCGGCGAGTAGTCTAGAAAGCAATAGTGCTGCAACTGTTTTATAGGGAACACGCGAGTCTTGGCGGCTACAATATTTGTCTCGAAGCTCCCATTAGGTAGCTGGTACAGTGAGTAAATTACAGCGGCGTATGCAGAGATAGATGCGTGCGAAAAACCGTGTAACTGACACAGAGATCCACCCAAACCGATGCTTCGGGGTTTTGCAATTTTTGTAAGATCTGGTAGTTCGGTACGGTATCCATCCCATTGGGCAATTATTAACTCCGGAAGCTTATCATCCCAGTCTAATTTTAAATGCTATAACTATTGAGAAAGGATCTTTAACTGCACTACCGATGGGGCAAGAAACTTGAGGAGATCGAAGATGAGTGCCACATCTTTAAGAATTTGTCGTTAAGAGACTGGCTGATTTGGGACGTGGTATAATCGAAAACTAAAGGTATCGCTTTTTGGGTTCTAATATAGACAGAGCACCTTTGTCCAGGTATCCGCTTCAGTGTCCAACGAAACGATTTTTGAAGACTGTTACTTTGCCCCTTATCTAATTGCATACAAACCTCAGAGAGAAGTTCGCTGAACACGACGCGAAGTTTCATTGTTGCACAGTCCGCTTTAAAGACAGCATAGTGCGGAAGGTAGTACATATTTGACTTTGCAATCTCAGAACTAGGAACCTTAGTCATGTGTCCCAACGGCAAATACTCATCAAGAAACTGAGTGTAGTTTTTGTAGAGATCAGCATTCTTAAAAAACCTCCTTTTCAGGGAACTTAAACATTTTTTTTTTTGCCTGGGTTGGTGAAAATCTTCAACAAGATACTATGTGATCCGTGTCCACATAGTAGTGTCAGAATTTTACTGACTAAGAACACCCTTCCCTTTTGGTTTTTCTGTACTACAACTAAGTTTCCTTATCTAGTAGTTTACTTTTAAAGATGTATTCGCTTGTTGCAGGTAGAGCTTCGGTTAAATCACCTGCCATAACCATCGTTAGGTTGCTTTATTATTATTACGCCAAATCGAGCGGTCTCGTACGTTGGGGTCGGCGTACTAAACGTCTCATACCAAAGTTTGGAGGTTACAATGTTACATGAAGTTTGCTACTTAGATTTCGAGCGGAGTTTGTTGTATATCACAATTCCTGAGATACCAGGGAGCTTTCACTTAAACATGAAATATCACCTGCCAAGGTGTCAGAAAATCGGGGGGCAATTTTAAAGGGAAGATTAGCAATGTATCTTTTGAACGAATCGCAGCAACGAGTTTTTGGAAAATGATCTTTTATTAGCTTATTTTCCGCGGAGACAATTGATTTAGACGGTCCAAAATGATTGCAAAAGCGCGTCTATAACTAAAGCCATGTGGTATGATACGATATTAGGTTCAGTGTTTGATAGTAGCTTGCCAGCCCGAACCCAACCAAAAATAGTTGCCTGTGCTATAGGATGACCCCAGCTGCTTCAGGCAACTCTGTACCGTAATGCCTCCCAAACTTTATCCGCTCATAGCAATGTGCCTACATCATTCGACTGATAGAACAGAGGGTCCGCCAAAGTTAACTGTAGCAGATGATCCGAATCCTCAACGGTGAACGAATTAATAGGTAAACTGGCAGTAACGCGTGACAAAATATAAGCATCGACCAATCTACTAAATAAATCATTGCACGAACCAATTACCAATGAAACGAGGCCTCTCGAATTACCGTCACTGATGCATCCAATACCGGATATGGGTATACGGGCATTTTGTCGCTTGAGTCCAAGTCGTTGAACGCTGGACTCGGTAACCAAAGAGACTTGCGAACCTGCTGATACTTGCCGTTGACATCCAAAACCTTTCCAATGGCGGGTGATAGTAAAGTCTGGGGATTGCGATACCAAACATTGAGTGAATGGTGGTTGACGATGTATTGAACCGAATGCGAAGTATGCGCGTTTGTTGCGATATTTGAAGCGACCGAGGAAGCATTTAAGGCCAGTGAATGAGTTAAGAGAAAACTCAAAAATCTTTGTAAAGGAACACATCGAGTCCTTTCCATTAGTAGATTCACATTACAGCCGAAAAAAATATACTTAAGTAATGAAATTAAGCCAGTTGGACAAATGTTTCGTTCTTACGAATAATATATAACTTTAACTTTAATAAAACCACTTTTCTTGCTTTAAATTAATTAAAGTTTATGAAAGTACTAAACCGCTTTAATTTGTGAACTTCAAAAATGGAACCTCTATTCAATATGCAGATACCGTCTTTATTGGAATTTTTTTCGATTAGTGCAGTGATTTTATTTGAATAACACTGTTAATGATAGTGGTGGTGCTGTTAATCATTATCTCCCATACGTTTACTACCATAATGCAAGTGGATTGAGAATGAAGACCGCAAGTCACAATGATTATGACGGAAATCTGGAAACCAGGATGAATCCTGGTATTTTGTCTTCAGAAATTGTCGGCAGTTCTTTGTATAATGAGTTTTGCTTCGATTTGCGTGGTGATGTGTACCCCTACAAATGTTATGACTACAGCTGTGTTTTTTTGCAAGCGTATATACGCTTAACTTTGAAGTGCACAAAAAAACGATCATCGGCGCTTAATGATTCATCATAAAATCTTGGCAGCACCGACGACATTTATGACATTTGCTAAGCAGTTAGGAGTGTAGTCGTGGAAGGTGATGGTTGATCTTTGATGGTCACAATCTTCGTTTTGTGACTGTGTAGCGTGACCATCACTTTAAAAGCAAAAACATTTAATAATTATAAAATAAAAACAATTTTAATCAAATAAAAAGAATCGTTTACGAAGCCAAAACGGAATGTATAGCAGAGACACTCTGAGTTTTGCATACTTATGGATGCCAACAAAATTAAGAATGATCTAATACATCAACCAAACCTGCAGGTGTAAGCCACATACAGCAACCTAAACAATGAATGAATGAATTCAGGAATGAACACACAGAAATTAATGATTGGACGCATTGTTTTTATCCGCGCTTATTCCTTAAGCGGCGATAGATATGATGAGTAACTAAAGCGGATATAGGATTCGTTTTTAGTGTATTTTACATGCAAATTGAAGCGTATATACGTTTGAAAAAAAACGCAGCTAATATCGCTTGCAAGATAGTTTGGATTCACATATAAGCATGTATAAATTTATACATTGAACGAAGTTTGATGTTTCGTCGATAACTGTACCGAATGTAAAGGTACTGCACTAATGAGTATTTTATAATTTTGACGTACCTTTCCTTATTTACACTCATGCAAATACTACCTTATACGGGCTGTAGCGCCACGGCCAAATCAATTTCTTTCGCAGAACCGAAATCTATGGGGCATCGACAAGTACTAATATGGCTTCGATCTAGTAAATTCGAATTTTTTCATTTAATTTTCAAAAACCTAATTCCATAATGTTCTTACTCGTTTGATATTATTTGATCCGCAAAGGCATACAATTTCTATTAAAGTTCATAATTTGTCTTGAGTTCAAAGGAAAAGTTAAAACGAGCTATCACTTCAATCAGCACTATGCATTTTTCTGGTTCAAGAAAGATAGTGCGAACATAATTGTTAAAAAAGTTTATCCACTGCCGAATGCACACATGCTCACTGCTATGTCAGCACCATAGCCGCATTTCAGTTTTTTTTTTTGGCTGTTCTATACCGCAGAAAAACTGCAGTATTCAAAAATAGTTTTTGCAAATGTAAGGGAAATGTTTCACATACGCCATGTTGGCAGGAGAAAAAGTTCAGTTTTTTATTTTACTTTCTCTTCACTTAGGATATTCGAAAATGACGTTTTGATGGCTCCAACAGCTGGTAATAGTTAGGAGTGTTTTATAATGGTCTGGATTGCTTGAAATGGTAACCAATGGTTAATGTGCACAAGTTAAATCATATGAAGGATTCTTTTGTTCAATATGCGAATAAACGAGTGTTTAAGTTCAACAAGTTGAAGGGTCGTATTTTAAAGGAAAATTACTGGCATGTAGAAGCGGAAATTTAAGCAAACAGTCCGATTGATAATTGTGCACATAAGAAAAATGTAATTTGTAAGGTTTAAAAATGGTGGATATTGCACTCATCTGCTGTAATTTGGTCCAACTCTAAAAACGTTATTTCACTTTAAGAAAGCGAAATAACGCCGACTTCCATGTTTGGTCTTATTTCACTTTACTAAAGTGAATTAATCGCGAGTCGGTCTTATTTTTTAATTTATAAAGAAATTAAGATGTGGAGGATTAAAATTACAGTACCAAGGTGGTCCGCTTCGGGATTAATTGACTTAAACTCTCTTTTCATAGGCGGCAGGACCCACTCACGTAACTTCGTTGCTCCGTTCAGCGTAAGTGCTTTTCGTCGGCGCAGGGATATAAGTCCCCTGGAAATAAATCCACCAAAAAAATTAATTTAAATTATACAAAACGAAATAAAGCCAAATTCCAAAGTACTTGACGTTATTTGCAGATTTAAAACGAAAGACACAATTTTTGGCTTTATTATTGTGGATCTTATTTCACGCCAACGTTTCTACAATAAACAGAGGAATAATGATCGATTCAACCCATGCACCCCATACTTGTTTTTCCTAAATTTCAAATTTCGACTTATTTCGGTTTGCCTAATTTGCCCTTATTGCCATTTGCAAAGCGAGATAAGTCCAAATTTTACATTTTGTGTTATTTCGATGGTCCTTATTTCACGTCACCAAGGGGAATGTGTATGGGGGATGCTGCAACCATTCTGCAACCTTGGGTCACAATAGGATTCGTTGTATGTACGAGGTTCTGTGCATTAAGTTTCTTTTTATTCGTGTTTTGCAAACTTTACCTAAATTTGCATTCACTCAAGCTACGTTCAAAGAAAATGCGGCCCATAACCTCTTCACCGGTTATGTTTATGTTGGAAAATTGTTTAGTTAAATAAACCCTAAAATTGGTCATGGTTCGAATAACTAAAAAGGTCAAATTCGAAGAGAATTTCAATTATAGTTGTTGGATGATAGTTGCCTCTGCGGAGTTTTGAGTATGTTCTTAGTTTCCATAATAAAGTGGAGTATGTTCCCATCTTGTATAGGAACTAAGAACCTCAGTGGACTTAGTTCTCGGGGACATAATTCTCTCCACCTTATTCATCTGGCAGGCGCCTATAACCAACATTTTCTTAACAAGTATGGTTGGCTTTGTATGTTCTATTGCCTTCTCTCAGGCCCCGTTAAATAAATATATAGTAAAGCAAATGAAATTCGGACTGTAAGATCTAACAATCCGCATATGTTTCTGCAGGTAAATATCAAAAATGATCAACAGACCGTTAGCCTTCCGGATCGTTAGCCTTCCAGAAGGATAAATAATGTGAACTTACTGATCTCAGCTGGCATACATCCATACGGGGCAGTGCTACAAAAAGATGTCTTCGTGGTTGAATAACACCAGGGGAATATTGTGCTTCGAAGTGGTACAAATTCACACAGCACTTTAAAACAATGTGTTATACAGTAATGTGTATTACACGAGGCCCAGGATAACAGATGTGATTCAACCGATCCCTAAACAGGACAAAGAAACATCTATCCCGACAAAGTTCTATTCGATTATCCTTTCATTAGAAAGGTTTTTGAAAATAAAGTCATTTGAGTTCTGTATCAGTGTTTTGAGGAAAATACAGTCATACCGCATAAAGTTCTGTTTCAGGGCATGATACCATAAATGCTTTCTCTTAACGTTTGTCCTACATTTAGTGCAAGAATGACAATAAACATGATGTACAGGGTTTTGCATACTGTTGTCCAATGTGGTTCAACATGAGTACTTCCCAGATCAAAAGATGAAGTTGTGCGAGAGAGTGTCTTCTTTTATATAGTACATCTAAGTATGATTGAACGAGATAAGTAATTTTATTATTAACTGACTAGTAGGAAAGCCAGTCATATGACAGGACGAATGTCATACGCATTTACGTTATGAATTTTATTGCATAATATTCATTTTATAAATCATAATTTTCAGTATATTTCTTACATATAGAATACTTCGAAAAACAATATGAATTGTTTAAATAAAAAAAGTGGTGTTGCACATGAAAAAGAAAAGAGTAGCTCGCTCCAGATTTCAACACAGAACGTGAAAAAACGGCTCGATATCAATCATGCCCACAGTGTGATCTTCAGTGCCGATCTATAGATAAACCCACTTCTTATTGGATATTTGATGTATTAGTGCCTTGCCGATCTATAGATAAACCCACTTCTTATTGGATATTTGATGTATTTGATAGTCTTAAAATGCTTTCGGATCAGTCCTTTGGAGCTTTTGTAACGCCCTTGTGGTATTATCAGGAAAGGGAGACTAACATATAAAATCACTTCAGACAATCCATCTCTGAATCCGATCAGTGAAAGAAAAATAATAAGAAAAATGGAAGAAAAAAACTACCTAGTCGCTACAAAAAGGGACAAATTATTATTAAATGTCGAAAATAAAAAAAAGTAAATGGAAGGAAAAATGAGAAGAGATGGATTCCATTATAGAACATCAACTGTATTGAAAACAAAATACGCTCGCTCTCAAAAACTAGGAAGAATAATAATGCGGCTGTGTTGCTGAAATGGGTTTCAAACAAGAGTAGACTCGCATTTAACTCAGTTGTTCCAAATGTAGAACTTAAACTTGCACTGTAAGACTGGACATTAGGAAAACAGAATATGAAATGTTTATTCAAACAAAACGAAGCAAAAAAAGTTTTATTGCGTATAAAAAAGAAAAAAAATAAATTGCTTCTAGCCGGACTCGAACGCACAATCTGCAGAATCGCAAGCAACGCACCAACCCACTCCGCCAATGAACAACATTATTTTTAGAGTTTTTTTTTTCGACCCCATTCGGTATAACTGTGACATAATTACTTACACACATATAGCCTTATTATAATAGATCACCAGCAATATTGCACGAGATATGATTTCATCCAATGTCTGATCTTTGGATCTT
This sequence comes from Eristalis intricaria, assembly GCA_964034865.1. NCBI lineage: Eukaryota > Metazoa > Arthropoda > Insecta > Diptera > Syrphidae > Eristalis > Eristalis intricaria. The sequence goes on along the minus strand of OZ035876.1, from coordinate 71,571,020 downwards.
ACTATCTCAATAGTTAACTTCTCGCAGCCAGCTGCGTCTCTTACAAGAAGTGACAGTTGACCATCGTGAACAATATACGTACGTTCTAGTTAGTTTTAAGAAAAAATTGCATATAAAATACAAAAAAATAATATTAATACAAATAGCAATAAATTGTGTGCCTACAAGTTAAGACATCTGAAGTCGACTTAAGTCGTTTTAGCTGTTAAACGTTACATAAACATATATTCCCTGCTTTATATTTTAAGCTAATCTAGGTAGAAAAAATAAAATAAAATGGGGAAGTTGTAACAGTTATTAAAATAACTTTGGTTCACTGTTGTTCTAAGGTCGACTTAAATTGATTTACCAAATTAATAAATCAAATATAGTTACATTAAGTCGACATACGTGTTGAACAAATTGATACTAGTTTGGAAAAATTGATTTCCTAAAACATTTTAAGTTAAAAAAGTATTAATTAATTTACCTACCTACAGTCTGAGTGGAATTGGGCCTCAACCAACAAGCCTCTCCAGCTAGCACGATCTTTAGCCTGCTGTCTCCAATTACGCACGCCAAGTTGTTTGAGGTCCTTCTCCACTCGATACGCCATCGGTTCCTTGAGCGTCCTCTATTGCGTTGTCCCACTAGTTCCATGCGCTCTATATGGCCTATCTATTTTTGGCGTAGACGCCTGGCCAGGCTCATGTCGCTGTACGTACATGTCCGTACACTTCATGTTTGATCAAGAACCATACCACCACGCATACAGGCCCAAAGAGTTTGATCGCAGACTTTTTCTCTCGAAAAGACCAATGGCTTCTTCATCTATTCTTGAGATTGTCCATTCCATTATTCAATCTTTCACCAATTGTATTATATTCTTAAATCAATAGGCTATATAATCCCGAAGGAAGTGTCTGTTTCCGACCATTCAAAGTTTAAAATTGCTGTCCTGAAAAATTTAAAAAATTGACATATGATGTTTTAAATTTTAGGCACGGAATTTTGTGTAAGAAATATAATAAATAACAGAAAAATGCATGAAAGACAAGGTTTTTACCACGTCGAGCAAACACACCGTCACATTCGCTCGTATCATTATATAAATACGAAATGTAAAACAAACCATTATGCAAAGAAGAATGTATATACAGTTTACAATATTTATTGTCAAAACTTTGAAATTGCGTGTTTTCACTCCATCAAAATGTGTCTTCTACCCACTTAATATATATTAATAATAATCTGGGTGGCTCTACAGCCCATAGAGGGCCAGGGCCTATCTTCTATACCAACCATATATGTTGTGCATGCTATTGTTCTCTCAACCATATATATTGTGCATGCTATTGTTCTCTCACGAGTGGAAGGGTTCTAAAGGTGTAAGCCGGCCTCGAATGGCAAAGGTTTGGTAGCTTTTTGCAGAAGGTTATTACTCTCTGATCATTGTCAGTTACTCGAAGGAGGTCGGATCGTGAAATTTATGATTTTACCTACCAACCGGAAATTTAAGCCAAGCAGCGAGATTAAGTTGCGTAGAGGTCGACGCACATACCCACAACGCCACGATCTCTCAATTTTCATGATCATATTACATTAATTTGTTTTAATAATATTGTTGATGTATATGCCAGACCTCACTCGGAATCCTGATGAGTAAGAAACAAGGCATACTGCAACTGCGATTCGTCGAAAAAAGTAACATGGTTTCCATGCGGTGACACTGCAACAAAAAGTCCCATGTCCATACGTATCCGTATCTGATGCAATATTTTTTATTTGTCTCGATTAAATTAAGCCATACTAACGCCTTTCGATTGGAGTGATTTCGAAAACAAATTAATTTGTTATTCACCTCGCGAGGTAACTTTCTGTTAGGCTGTCAAAATATCAAAACAGCGAGATTTCATTCCAACATAACGTGTTCACTCGATTACTCCTCTTTCACACTGAAATAATTTAAAAAAAAACGAAAAGAACAGCAGTTTGAAATTAAGTTTCAGTACGTAGGTAATTCAATTGTTTCGGGAACACACACAACGAAGTGAAATTGCCCTGTACATGGGGTGAACGTAATTTTTGCTCTCCGAAACATAGAATGTGTGCATTGCGGGTTAGTACTCTCAACAGAATCCTTCTGCAATCTTGTACATGCATGGAATGCATGAGTGCATTAAAGGGAAACCGAAAATTGAAAATTTCTGCAACTGGACGGGGAAATTTCGCCGACTGAACATTTGGATAGTCGATTTGGGAATTCCTGTAGTAGTATTGTGGAAGCGAGAAGAATCTTGTGCTATTCAGAATTTGGAAGCAAGTTACTATATGATATTTGGAAGTTTTGATTGTGCAATGTGAATTCCAATATTTTGAGTAAGAATATTCAAGAGAGACTTGAAATTAAAGTTGCCATGCATTACCAACCTGTAGAATCGTAAATAACTCTGCTTAACGTAATCTGAGAAATGAACGGCTAAACAAACAAGTTCAAATGGCAAAACAAACTTTGTTAATTCTGTGTACATGACAGCTCTTTACCAATTATTAATGTTTCAGGTATGTATAGCATGAACAAGTTTTATAAAGCTCCCATAGTAATTTATTCATTTGAGCTGATAACTTGCTTCGAAACAGGGAAAGAGGTAAACTTCATTAACATTTCAAATGGAAACATTCGATAAAAGTTTTCGTGTAGCGATGGTACTACAATGAATTATGAGGTTAAACGCTTTTTTGGCTCTCTTTTCTCACTATTCATAAATACCTTCAAGGCGATTAGTGAATATAAATTTATGTCTTACTTACCTTAAACAAATTAAACTGATGGGAAAAAAATTGATGAAACTCTGCAACAATTTCCATACGAATGCATGTATTTATGAATACCTTCAAGGCGATTAGTGAATATAAATTTATGTCTTACTTACCTTAAACAAATTAAACTGATGGGAAAAAAATTGATGAAACTCTGCAACAATTTCCATACGAATGCATGTATTTATATTAAAATTCATTATCTCTGCACGAAATTTAAGGCTGTATCTAGTAGTAAAAATAGTCCGATTTAGGTCAAATACGCGCCAGTTTGTTGGATTATTTGTTGCCTTTTCATGGGAATATCTCTGTTTGGTTTACATTTTACATACATTCTGCATTTATTTTTCAATAAAACTATTTTACATACATTTTATTTTATTTTATGTTATTATAGTCGAATAAGCCCTGCTCTTCATTGGTTAATGAAGGCGTATATTTTTTTAGTTCAGGCCTTAGAACTTGAACCTAGAGATCCGATAATATCAGCATTTGCTGAATAAGACTTTCATCAGGACAATTTAAAGTGCACCTGAGTTCAATACATTGTCACGCTAAAAAGCTCTTGCGGAGAGGGGGACAGATTGATGCAGCTGAATCTTGTACAGTTGTTTAAAAAAGACTAATGAAAATTTTTAAACAAGAATCAGGCAGGGCGATTTTGAGCTCGTTCGTTCTGGTCTACTAAAATTTCGTAATTATTGAATTTTAGACGATTTATTTTAAAAAATTCATAATTGCTTGACGAATAAAACGTAAACGTTTACCTAAGATGTGTTATAAAGCATTTTAAAATGATATTAAGCATTTTAAAATGTCTAGCATGTCGCGGCACAAGTACAAAGCCCTTCGCTGTATGCACTTAACATCATTATATAATGGAACGAACTTAAGCTGTGTCAATATATGTAAACACTGTGTAAATATTTCTCCATTTCATCGAAATGTGTTATCCAACTTATATACTTTTAGAATGAAAACTTCCTAAGTGTATCACATAGTGTAAAATGATGAAATAAAAAGGTTTTTCTGATTTTATGGAAATTTTCACACAAGCTTACAGTGCGTGGTGCATCTTCGGCATCGAAATTACAAGAAGTAAATCGACAGAAGTAAGACTTCTTATCATTTACTGTTACAGTAACAGGACCATACACTTTATTAACATTTCCAGAGAAAACTGTAGTATGTGGTTTACTTTCCCTTTGCTGCAGCTCAAACGAACCTGATTCAATTGATCATGAGACTCTCCATACATTTTCATACTAAAATCTTATTTTTCTAATGACACTTAGTTTGGTCTGATAGGACGTATATAAGGCGAGACATTGATTACTAAAACCATCTGTTGGACAAATATTGAATTTCTTATTTCATCTCCTCTATGCAAAGTAATAATTTTAAATAAAAAAATATATTTTATATACAGGAGAGCGTATGACGGTGAGAGGCCACTGGTTCTTGTTACTAGCCCCTAATTTGTCTCAGGACACGCACTTTGTTTTTACATTGCAAATAACTGAAAACTGTGTGTGTGTACTTCGTATACGTTAGAAAAACATAACATGTTAGATTCTCTCACAACACAATGAGGAGATAAAACGGCCGATTTTATGGCGACTATATAGCTCATGAGTTTCTGACGTGTTTTTGCAACGTCCAACATTCACTTCCGGCCCCTTCTCCCCGAGAGAACAATATGCAGAACACAACAACTTTTTGCTGAGGAAGCTAGGCTACCTAGATTCGCTGTAATTAAGCCGAAGAATAAAATAATCTGAAATTATAAAAAAATCACTAACAGCGATGATTCTGGAACTTAAAATATACTACATTTTCAATCTTCATGTCGTTATTTTCTGACTTTTCGTTTTTGTTGTTATTACATCAAAAAAAGTTCATATGCATATGAACGTAGATACTAGATATATGTTTCACATTTAGAAAATAAGACAAATTTACCTAGAGAGCTAATATAGAACATTTCTTATTCATGACATGTGGCTATGACTTCTACGATTCCGTTGTTCATTTTGATAAATTATTCACAAGGAATCATTGGTTCAAGAGAAAACCATCAATATCATTTGTCAAACATAATATACCAAGCACATGCCACCTTCCATGAACATAAAAAATTAAGAGGGCATTGTTCCTTTAGCGTTCAGCATTCAGCTCGGTTAAGGAAATGAAAACGACAAGGACGATCGAAACCCACTGAAGCTTGTATATTTCATATTAAGAGGGCATTGTTCCTTTAGCGTTCAGCATTCAGCTCGGTTAAGGAAATGAAAACGACAAGGACGATCGAAACCCACTGAAGCTTGTATATTTCATATCGAATCCCACATAATAATTCTTCGAGCTTCCTGGTTTTTTTTATTTGAAACCCATCGCGAACACAAAATAAAATGCTTGAACTGTCCAGTGTTTTGGATGTCGTTGTCATATCTGGAAAATTTATGATATTGGCGCTGATACGCCCAAAGGTATTCCTGAGGTAAAATCAATATGTCTTGAATTTTCTGTTCGGGAATTACCCATTCCAAAGCTATGTCCAACACTTCTATATTTGGCATTGAGACTATGTGAGTGCAGTGATGCAATCGGGAACAGGAAGGCAATAAAAACCCGGATGAAATTACCCGGCAACAGGATATTATCTTCCGGTCACTGTTGGTAATTTGCTTGTTCACTTTTAGGCGGCACTCTTAAATTGGTTTTCTGTGAATTTGGCATTCACTTCGTGGGGGAAAATCATGAAAACGACAAAATACAGACAGGAGGTCGACGTTCAACTGCAAGATTTTAATTAATTTCTGGCAGATGACTGGCCTGAACAAGAAATTGTGTTATTAACTTGAGGAAATTAAGTTGGGATTACAAATGCAATTTTCAATTCTACTTGGATGTGGTTTGATTTGTAACGTTTTTTATAATTATTTTGAAATTCGATTTTATATTTGATTTATTGTGATTTATGTCATTTTTATAGTATGCTCTTAAGTTCCTGCTATTTAAATTTCACTCCCTAAAACCCCGAAATAAGAGACATGCTCTTGGCATAACTAGTGATTACTTTCTGTGTTTAGGAAGATATTTGACCTGGAACGAGAAAAATTAGATTTAGAAGTAGGTCGTAGTTTATTTTATTTTATTTTAAACAAACCACTTACCTATGGGCACTCGAATAAAAATTCTATTAGCGGTGGTATCGGTTATAATGCCTAAATTTATCAGTTGCTTGGAGCTCGTTATGACCCATGTTGACTGTACTTACATAATAAAAACGATTTTTTCTTATAATATTCATTACATCTGAAATTTTTTATGTAACTAGTGTTATTTAAATCAATTCGTACCTACGAACAGCTATTTGATATTGTTATTTTTTAAATTGGACACTCCCCATGTTTTGCATATTTCAAAAGGAACAAATTGAAATAAATTAATTTCTGATTAAATATTTCCATATTAGGACTATTAATATAGTGCGTTCCCACTAGACGAAATTGAGTAATTTCGGCCATTTCTCTCAAAATTAGTATCGAAATTGGCCAATTTCCTATGCAACGAACTAATGTCAAAATTGCCTCAATTACCTCAAGTTCAATGAAATTGCGTACAAAATTGTGTATTATAACAGATTATCCCATTTTCAGTACAGTAAAAGCAGACAAAACTAGCAGATTTCTAACCATTATGCCAGTTAACTTCTAGATTTCTGACATTGTGTTTACATTCTTTATTTTGTTTGGCAAAAATAAGTTTGGTGTGTCTATGTTTCTAAGTATGTCTTCTATTGTGTTCAATCGTAGTGTAAACGCTTTAGGTAATTTCGGAATTGCGATTCATAGAGACCATTCCCTTTGTTATACATCCCACTCAAGTCTAAGCAGGTCCATATGGACTATATTGAGAGTGGTTTACCATGCATTGAACGTTAGACTCTAAGCAGGTAATTCGATGTCACACAGTTCGTTATCGCATTATCGGACACGCTAGTGCACCCTTAAGTTCGAACAAATTGGACATTCCATATACTTCTACGACCAGTCCTTAAATGACTCTGTCCTTATCTATAAGCTATTTTAAACAGAGTTCGTGTAGAAATTAATAAGAAGAATTGTAAATACATAAATATGAAGAGAACATGTGTCAAAGAAGATCAAAATATATAATTTGATGTATAGGCTATTATTCTCTACTGAATTTTATGAGCTAAATTTACGTGAATTTAAGTCCGATGAAATTATTCATTAAACGAATGTGCAAGTGATGTCAAGCGAAAAATTACTTAGTTGGCAATCATCTGTAACCTATCCAATTCACATTAATCATCAAATCACTTTGCACTGCAGAAAATCAGGTTGAAATGAAATTAAAAAATTAATTACAGATTCCTTGCAGTACACATAGTCGTAATCGTTGAACCATTTTTTTTTCTGTTGAACGAAATCGAATTCTCCAGAATGGGTGAGCTGCTGCAGACGAAACTTCATTAATTAGTGACTGATTGACTGAATGGTTCTTCAATTGAAATTCACATAAAATAGCGAGTTATTCACGTAGTCGTACTTGAATTTCTATGAGAAGGCGGAATTGTTCAGGATTCAATAAGTTTCGAGACGATGGAAATATCTAATTAAAACGTAATAAGAACAGACAACAACCTGGCAAGGGTGTGAAGGTATATGGTGTAAAGGCGCCTGTGTCTGAAGACGGAAGAATGTACATAGATATATATGTATATATTCTTCCTCACCAATTCAAATTATTTTTTACGAGTACTCATAATGCGTTAGTATAATTATTATTAATTTGTTCTATGTGCAGAATTAACTTGTTCGATTAAACTTACTTGAACAACAACTACGTAATCAACATCGTAATTGCTTGATGGAACACACTCAAAATTGGTAAGCATCGAAAATGAGAAGAGATTTGTATCAACCACAACGAGTATATAAGAGCAAAATAAATAATTAGACTGTCTGTAATCATATAGATCAACTTGTTGGGCAGCACATAGGACATGTGTAATCTCTTGGCTTTCATCACCGTACCTCATTAGTTAATCAAAAAGCAAATTCAAAGGCCGATGCTCATTAGTTACATTTATTTGATTAGGAAACCTATGACCTACTATGCCAATTTGGAGTAGCACGCAGGTTGAATGGGGATATAATACGAACACCTTTCCTAGTAAACCGACCACCATTATTTACATGCATTAATAAGGAAAAATAATCAATACTAATAAAATAAGCAAACATCTTGAACTTCTGACTTCTAATTAATGATTTGTTTTTAATCTATATGATAAGCAACATTTCTTGGCACATAAATGTGTATAGGAATGCGAATAATTATCGCACGACGAGGTTTCAAACTATTAATCATTTTTGAAAGACGAAACTTAGATTATCAAATTATTTCAGTTGAATTCACTACTCACTTCAAAACAAATCGATTACAAGACATATATACATTTCTATATCTACATTCAACTAAAACAATACCAGTTTCTCAATACCAATCGTTGTATAAGTATTTGTTGAATATTTGGGGATTCGAAAACATCCGCCGATTTGCTGATTACAGTGATGATTGATGTAATAAATAATTCTGTATCGTAGTTACTTATATCCCGGCAACTGTAAGTAAACATCTTGAATATTTTAATTCGTATTTAATAACTTTTCAATTAGAGTGCTTTGAATTATAATTAGGTCCAAGACTATTGGAAATTTTATTGACTTGATGAATTAATACGGGTGGGGTTGTGAAAAACCCTCACAATGAACTCCAACATTTCATCAAAAATCCTCATTTAGAACATAATATGTTTTGTTACTAATTATGTTGAGTAAAACATCAATTACTCGAAATAATAATCCTAGCCGGTGTTGAGGGAAGCATTACTTGCTATATGCGTTATATTCATCGCCGCCATTGAGCCTTTTCAAATTAAATTCATTTCCTGGAATTTGGAATCAATCCGACGGAATTCAATTTCCAGGTAAATTGTTTTTCATTTTGTATTTTTTAAACTCATTTATTATTTTGTATTTTGTAAAACTCATTTGAGCAGTGAAGTTCTATATTAAAGGAATTACTCATATATACTTTTCTTCAACTTGAACATTGGCTTGCACGGATTTATCATGTTCATCAACAGTTCATCATGAGTAAAAATCAGTCTTAAAACCCATCTTAGCTAAAATTCGAACAACTTTTGGGGACAAAAATCGCTAAGTGATGTGGAAAAAGTGTGCCTGTATCAGGGCTAATCTCTCTTTATGGATGGCGGCGGAGAAGCTGGAAACTGTCTGGCCAATGGCGGCATCCGAAACTCCAGTCAGACGGAGTTACCTGGTGCGCAGTCCTTCTAGAGCTATCTCGACATTTTCGGAGCACAGGTCTAGAAGGTTCTTTCAAGGCCAGGTCGGGGCCTTGGAATTGAGATGGCGGCGGAAGATCCCTATAGTTTTAGGGACAACGGCGGCGCTCACAGCCTCAGCGAGGTTACCGACTCCGGATAAACCCGGACCCTCCGCCCAAGGGTGAAAGAATAGGGCCTGGCCTCCCAGTTGGGGGTTGTGCGTGGGATTAACTCCCTCACCACGTAAAAATATTATGGTTCAGAGACATCCGCCTCGGATACGCACGGAATTAATGTTGACGACCCCAGCAAACGTTACAAGGACAACGATTTTCGGTTCTGCACGTGGAATATTAGGCCCCTTAACAGACCACGTGCAGCCGAAGAACTCGCGGAGGCCCTGGACTGCTACAAAGCAGACATCACCGCAATCCAGGAAGTGCGGTGGAATCGGCCGGGCAAGAAGAGGATGAGAAACTGCGACATCTACTACGGTGATTGCAACAGGGAGAGGCGCTTATTTGGATGTGGATTTGTTGTTCGAGGCAGACTTAGGCAAAAAGTATTCGGGAACATCAGCCTGATTTGATCCCACGCCCCGACAGAGGACAACGATGACAACAGCAAGGATGACTTCTATGATCTCCTAGAAAGGACTTACGATCAGTGCCCCAGCTTCGACACCAAGATCGTTCTAGGAGATTTCAATGCAAAGCTGGGTAAGGAAGACATCTTTGCCAAAGTCATCGGGAAACACAGCCTGCACGAAATTGTATGCACTATGTATATTGAGACAGCTAAGTTGGATCAATCAACTTAGATCTAAGTTGTATGTCAAGCAGCCTTTCTTTCAGAAGAAAGGATTATAGGCTGATGGGTCTAAAGTCTATACATGGGAGCTCTTTCCCGCTTTGGGTATGCAGACTACCTTGATTTGTTTCCATCTGGTAAATGCTAACCAGAAACAAGAGTAGGCAGACTTTAAAAATGATTTCGAGCCATGGTATAATCTTTTGGAAGTTTGTTGAAGTTCGGTTGGGATAATGCCGTCGATTTTTTTGTATGGACTCCGGTGACTTGTTATCAGAGATTCTGGATTTAGAGTCGGTATCGCTTCTACTTGGGTATTTAGTGGTAGTTTGAATGAGTCCTCACTAGATGATGTCAACATAACATCGGCCTTCTTAAAGTAGCTAGATACATTTGGACAGGTTGATAGAATCTTTCGGAGAATAGATGTTTCTTTTCATTCAGTTTTATATAAGTTCAGGGATTCTTTATTTTCTTTCCCTATATTTCTTTCTAGAAGATTGTCGAAGATTATTGTTAGAGTCTAAATTTCCGAATGATACAAATAACTAACACAAATTTCAGTAGCGACCATTAAAGTATTATTCTTATATTTCTATTTAAATAAATACATATTTCTTGTTAGGGACGCTTTAAAAATTATTGTAAGACTACCGCGCTGGTTTTCTTTCGACTGACTTCTATTCGATTGCAGAAGATGCTTTTATTGCCAGGCGCCGACTCCATTACCAGGAAATGTTTGAACTCAGTTCTCTGTTGTTCCAAGAACTGATTTTGCGTTACACAGAAGAGATCTACAGGGTGATATTTTAAAAGTAATTAAAATAGAAATGTTTTAAAGTAAAGGTTTACGGCGGTAACATTCTCCCCCTCGTAAGCGAGTTCTGGTACAGCGAGCTTACTAGAACGCTTTACCGACGTCCAAGACAGCAATCTTACTCGCGAGTCGCTCGCACATTGTCCATGATGACAACCACGTCACCCGCTACTATAGGAGGTTTTTTAACAAACCACTTACCTCGGCGTGCTAGAGTGGGTGCGTATTCTTTGATCCATCTATACCAAAAACGATCGGCGAATAGCTGTGTCCAAGCTATGGGTCACATCAATGTGTTCGGCCCGTACAGTTAGACACGTGAATATTACTCCCCATCTCTATTCACGCCTTCTTCCGACTATTGTTGACAGGGGTCCGAGGTAATCGATGCCAACGAACGTGAAAGGGCGTTCGAATACTGCCAATCTTGCAGCAGGTAAGGAAGGTAGTACTTGGGGGGTCACATAGTAGTTCCTGCACCGTTGACACTTTTTCCGAACTGTTTTATATAGAACTCGAAGCTGTGGAATATAAAACATTCCTTTAATTTTGTTAATTGTCGTTTCGTGTGAAAGGTGGTGGTGGTTCTCGTGATAGTAGCGAACGATCAGAAATGTGACGTGATGATTTCTTGGTAATACTATGGCACCTGTTTTATTGTTGAGATGTTCTGCTCTGCTCCTTGTTCTCAAAATGCCGCAATCGTCTAAGTAAATATTCAAAGATATTAGTTTTGAAATCTTTCCAATGGTCTTACCCTGTTCCAGGCTTTTAATTTCTTTTTTGTATTCACTTATTTGTGCAAAGTGTCAAAGGATAATTTCTCTGGGCTTGAGCATTTTCTGACCACAGCTTTCAGTTTATCCATGTACAATATAAACGTTGCTACTGCACGATAGAGTCTTCGCCAATTGGAGAAGTACATCACGTTCATGTCAGGGGTTATACGCATACGCACCAATTTTTGGGTATGCAGCAAATAGCGTCTAACTTCTGTTTCATCTGTAGGTCCAAGGTCATCGCACGTCGGCCATTTTTTCGGCTTGTCAATTAGGAATGACGGTCCGGAGAACCAAGAATTACTATCCAGTTGGGATTGAGGGTATCCACCTCCACTCCGTAATGTTTGAATTTTCCAACAGTTCACCTACCCGGTACATAACAAATTGTTGAAAATTCTTAGGGTCCATTCTTAGCCACTACAAGACTGTTTTGGAATCTGACCACCAAAAGCGAGAGTTTATGGGTATACGACGCAATTCCTGTACTTTGATTGGCAGTCTCATTCCCAATACGGCAGCCTGGAGTTCGAGTCTCGGGAATGAGATTGGCTTAAGTGGTGCTACTTTGGATTTGGAGGCAACCAGGGTTACAGTAACCTCATCCCCGCATTGTACGAAGGTAGCAGACAGCAGCATAGGCGTGTTCACCAGCACAAATGTATGTAATTGAATTTGTTCAGCTGTTTTCATTAGCCGACTATAATAGCGAGGGATTTCGATGGATGATATAAGCGGGATCATAGCTTTCCGATGACACCACTTGATGAAAAGATTTTCAGGAAGAGGATCATCCCAATCGATTCCGGAGCACCAGACTTCTTGTAGTAGAATTTTCAGACCAATCATGAAGCAGGAAAGGAATCCAAGGGGATCAAATATTGACATGAGTACCTGTAGGATTTTCCGCTTGGATGGTTTTACTTGATCGCTTAACACATCGCGTTTTAACCTTGCGAATCTGAAAATATATTTGAACACATCGTTCCCAATACATACCGAGTATTTTTTCGGGGGAACCCAATGTCTTATTTGTTTGTGCGGTAGATCCTTCATTGTTTAAACGCTCAACAACCCAAGAGGAGTTAGATGCCCAGTTGCGTACATTAAACCCAGCGTTCAATTGTATTTCTCTAACCTCGTTTGATAAGCGTAAAGCATCTGCCTCACCGTAAACACTGTCGATGAAGTCGTCTACGTATTGGTATTTTTTGACTGCCTCCACTGCCCGAGGATAGCGTTCTGCAAACTGCTCGGCGTTGGTGTTACGTATGTAGTGTGCAATACATGGAGCGCAACTGATCCCAAAGGTTAAAGCACTCATGACTTATGTCCTTGGCTTGTGAGGCGAATCGTCCTTATAGCACCACAAGAAACGTTGCACGTGCATGTCTTCTTCTCGTACCTTAATTTGGTGGAACATCTCTGCAATGTTGCCGAAAATTGCCACCCGACCTATCCGAAATGCTAGCAGAACATTAACAAGTGACGTCAGAAGATCTGGACCGCATAGCATGTCCCACACAAGTCGAATTCTATTTGGCTTATTCGGGTTTATGGTAACAAAAATAGGCAAATACCACACTCGTTCCCTGCTTACTGCGACTTCTTCCGCTGTCGGCTTTTTAGCGTACTTTTTCACCAAAAGATTGTCGATTTCAGCTTGCAACCTTTCCTTCAGCATTGCTTCTCTTCTGAACTTCTTCTGAAGACACCCCAATCGTCTATATGCTGTCTTTTAGCTGTCAGGCATCGTCTGATGATCACTTCGCCAGAGCAGTCCGATTTCATAGCGTCTAGTTAACGGCTTACATGTAGACCTCAGTATCTGAAGCGCTCTCTCGTCCTCCTTTGAGCAGTTCTTAACGGATTCATGAATATCATCATAGTTTCGTAGGCATTCCCAAACATGGATATTGAGACGAGAAACTTCTTGGCTTTTGGAGACATACCCTTGTAAAGCCCATCCCAGTCGAGTTATTGTGGCGATTGGTTGTTGTCAAGAGCCTTCATGGATTTTAAGTGGCACTGCCAGCTTCCAGTTGTTCGCTCCTATGAGAATTGCCGGCCGTGCGTTCTTATAAGACTGTATTGGTATGCCTGCCAAATACGGATACTGTAGAGTGATTTTGCTCATGTTTAGTGATTGTCTCGGGAGTGAAAGATTTTCCACTGTGTGAACCTCGTGCAGGATATATCTGACTTTGCTCTGCTGGTTTGAGATCTCAAATGATGTCTTCTGCGATGATCTTTCTGAGCGTGTTATGTCGCCAGTCCAACGTAAGCATAGAGGCTCGCTTACCCCCGACAAACCTAGACTATCGTTAATTTCTTGTTCAACTAGAGTCACTGATGAACCTTCATCTAAAAATGCAAATGTGTCTATGAAACGAGCTTTAGCATGAATGCGAATAGGAACGATACGAAAGTAGGGTTTCTCTAACTCGCCCCGACAAACCCAGACTATCGTTAATTTCTTGTTCAACTAGAGTCACTGATGAACCTTCATCTAAAAATGCAAATATGTCTATGAAACGAGCTTTAGCATGAATGCGAATAGGAACGATACGAAAGTAGGGTTTCTCTAACTCGTCGGTGTCACTATGTGTGTTCAGATTTGCAGCAATTTCACTTCCACTTACTTGATTATTTTCGTGACTTACGGATATAGGTTTGTGAAGCAGAGGGTGGTGTTTTGCTTTCCAATTACCCACTCCACATTCTTTGACGTAACATCTGCGGCGGTGAATATTGAGACACTGTCGACATAATTTGTTGGCTTTCAGCATCTCCCATTTTCGGTCGTACGACAGTTTCCCGAACGTTGCACATTGCGAAGTCTTGTGATCCGTCGATTTGCATGCTACAGATGATGGTCTTTTCTCTGAATTTACCTGAGTATGAGTGTTCACTATTGTCACATACTAAAAATTATAAAGTGGCAACACGGGTTCCTTTTATTCTTTCTTCCTACCTATTATTATTCGTATCTTTCTTTTCCTTTATGTCTTTTTTAACTGAAATAAAGCTTCACTCTTTTTAGTTCTTTCATAACATAAACAGACGTGTTTTTTCATTCATTCTCTCCAAGTTTCACTATTACGGTCTTCTTGGATGAAACTGGTGACACAACTTGACTGGCGGCCTCGGCAATTTGATGTAACCAACTGCTGAATGCTTTTACCACTGGCACTTCTTCTTGCTTTGGCTGCATAGCCCAGCTCAGCTTGTATGATCCTGGTAGTTTGTCAACGAATTCCTTAACTAGTGATATATCAGCATGTCAGCACTATTAAGGTGTGCTGACATATGACATGCTTCCATGGTAGAGCAAATATTACCCATGCATAATGCGAATTCAATTACGCTTTCCAATTTATCCTTTGGCGGTGGCATTTTTCTTGCTTTATCAATCATGCATTCCAAAATGTGTTCTGGACGATGTGCGGAATGTGCTTCGGCATTTTAAGTGTCTAGATTATCTCTGGAACTAAGCTAGGTAGAAGCAGTTTGTAATGAATCGTTTCCCTAGCTTTACCTTTTAGGCACGCCTGTTGCCGCATTAGATTTTCAGCATCGGAGTACCCAGCCAACGCAGTGCTGTTTTCGAAACTTCAGGATGTCCATGGAATTTTAGTAATTCTTTTGGGAGAACTTGTCTTGCTGCCAGTTGCGCAGTTGATGGTCCAGGAGCAAGCCTTGTGTCGATCATAGACGGACTTATATGTAAATTGTTTTGTGGTGCAAATGTGTATTTCTTTTCGATGTAAGGTTGCTGAAGTTTTCTCTCTTCCTCTAACATTTCCATTTGCAATTCTTGTGGCCAGCGTGAAACGCGAACGTGTTACGAGGCTGTTGCTGTGGGATCTGTCACTTGTGTACAACTTACATTTTGCGAAGATGTTACTGGGTTAGCTGTCATTATTGATGGTATGCAGGTAGGTTGCGGTCTCGATGCCCAAGATGTCATTGCATGTGTATGACTGTACGAAGTTGTGCCTGGTTCACTGAATTTGGCAATGGGGTAGTGATGCCTTTCGCCAGATATGGTACCGTTACATGATGTGCTGGAAGCGAAGAAATTGCCGATGTAACCATGGGGTCTGAGCCGGGTGCCAAAAACGGCAAACCACCAATCCCTACTGATGATAATGATGATTTCGCTTCATCTCTTGGTTGTTGTTGGCTTCTCTGCGTAACAGTGATCACGGCGGGGGGCGGCTGCCATATCGTTTCCTGTACATTTAGTGGTGCTGGAGGTGGCGCTTGTGGTTGCGTTGCGAATCCGAAAATTTGGGTGATATCATGCGTTTCGGTCGGAGGAGCAACAGCGGTCATTGTGGTTGTAACTGATCATGGATTGATGCAGGAATTGCAGCTCCAACTGACATCAGCGACACCACTATTAACACCGACGCATTCGTAGTGATACCATTGGTCACAATTATCACATTGCACCATAAACTCGTTATCTTCTTCACTGCACAGATTGCAAACCGAAGCACTTTTTTGACTTTTCTTTGGAGGCATTTCTCCCGAGTGATGATTACAGACCGATATAAATGATAATAATTTTTTAAAGAATTGTTAGAGTCTAAATTTCCGAATGATACAAATAACTAACACAAATTTCAGTAGCGACCATTAAAGTATTATTCTTATATTTCTATTTAAATAAATACATATTTCTTGTTAGGCACGCTTTAAGAATTATTGTAATACTACCGAGCTGGTTTTCTTTCGACTGACTTCTATTCGATTGCAGGAAATGCTTTTATTGCCAGGCGCCGACTCCATTACCAGGAAATGTTTGAACTCACTTCTCTGTTGTTCCAAGAACTGATTTTTCGTTACACACAGGAGATCTGTACTTATCACCTGGCGTCTACTCCTTTACCAGGAAATCTTCAACTGAGTTCTCTTTGGTTTCAAGAACTGATTTTACGTTACAGACAAGAGATCTGTACTTCTTGCCGGGCGCCTACTTCATTACCAGGAAATGTTGAGACTCAGTTCTCTGTTGTTCCAAGAACTGATTTTGCGTTACACACAAGAGATCTACAGGATGATATTTTAAAAGTAATTAAAATATAAATGTTTTAAGGTAAAGGTTTACGGCGGTAACAGTTATCTTCATCTACATGCCACCATAGTGGTTTGGGAGTCTTGTCGGATGATTTCTGTGAACAAGCTACTTCCATTGGTTATCTAACTCACTGGTATTGTGGAGTGTTGAAGTTCGTTTGGTAAAGACAGAGTGAGTATGGGGATAATATCGTTTTCCTGGTCTGAGAAATTGTGGTCTCTATAAACTCTTCAATTTATTATTAATAAGGATTAATTTTTCGAGATGAGAATGAGGTCTAGAACTTCTTAGCGGGCTCTAATGGTTATTGCAAATCTCTGGATAATTTTAAAGATTAAAAGTTTAATAATGACTTACATCTTTTGTTTGTGTCTGGGCTTCCCCATAGAAGGTGGTGAGAGTTCGTGTCACACCCAATTATGAGGTGTACACTTTTGGTGAGCGCAAGTCTCGTTTGCTCGTTGTTGGATAGGCTAGGAAGAAGAGAGACATTGAGATTGTTCTATGCAAAATAATGTAGCTTCGCAGGGGGCTGACATCGTGCCTATGTCTTAAAAGGGTTATGTAAATGTTGGTTCTTTTCCATCTCCGTAACTGAATCTAAGTCTAAGTCCTGGGGACTCTCCCTAAGTCGAATTGACGGGATACCAAATTTTGTATGGAGAATTGATTGAAATTTATGTAAAATTTGGCGAAAAATTTCGAGTCAGAGAGAGTTTCGACTAAGGGAGAGTTCGACATAGGGAGAGTCCACTATATATACGTGGATCAGCTTTTTGAAAGTTTTTAGGACGATAGAATTAAGGCCAATTGGTATAAAGTATTTCGTTGTGAAGTGCGGGTTTTAAAATCTTGTCCAGTCACTATTTTCCGTTGGGATCGAATTAACGGCACTATTACTGGAATGATCAGTGGTAGTAGTCGGACTGTGCGTATCACATTGGACCAATATGGTATCAAAGTGGTGGTGAATTCAGTAGCAGACCACTACCTAACCTAACCCTCCGGATGGTATGTACCCGTGATATCCTTGGTCTTCTGCACCATCATGGGAAGATTTCCATGGACTCGGAGAGATTTATAAGGATCAAAGAAGTCAATGGAAATTTTCATTTGAAAATTTGAATTCCTTATATGAGTGGAAATGAGTTTCCATCGCTCTCGCTTGATGACTGTGACCTGTGCCTTCTTTATCTTTGATTAAGCCAGGACCCGTACGACTTTTGGACATGTAAGATGTAAAATCGCCACGAGCTGCGCTGTGGTTACTGCTTTTTTTTAAATACTAAGGCGTTTTTGTAAACAGTTCAGTCGTCAGCGATCTGGAGGCCTTGGCTGCATTAAAAATATGTTGATATTTTCCATTGAATAAGGTCTTTACACCATCATGAGGTGGACCTCATATGTGAATCTAACCCAGTCAATGTTTTTGAGGTTTCTAAAATGTCTAAACTGGGTGCCATCTGTATTAACTGTGAAGGTTATAAATCTATGGTCCGAGAAGAACGGAATTTTTTTAAGCTTTTCAAGCAAGTGGTACATCCCTCAATTCTTTAGATAGATCGTCGTAACTTTTCTTCGTCACTGAGCTCTCTTTAGTCTACGAAACATCTGCCTGCAGTTACAGATTTTACTGATGACAGACGATGTGGAGTATTTTGATGAGCAGGAGTTCCCATCAACAATGATTAAGTCAGAAAGGTTGACCTGAATGCTCCGCTATCAGCTGAATCCGAAGACTGCCTAGGTGGGGATTATAAGGAGTTCCTCCTCTTCTTCCTTTTGGGAAATTTCGGGATTTGGCTAGGTTTTATGGAGGTCACTGGTGCCGGGCTCAATTGCATCAGAGCCCATCGAAGTTTTTGTTGCCATTGGATCAAATTTAATTTGCATGAGTAAGGGGAAGAAGAGGTTGAGCGGAGTAAAGGAAAAATAATCAAATCTGACTTTACGTTTTATTGATGTAATAAATTTATGTTTTTTTATGTTTATGTTTGTGTTTGCTATATTGCATTTGATCCAGGAACATTCAGCTACTTTGTCCACATTCGTCAGACATTGAAGAAAATACCGCTAATTGTACTTGGAGATTTGTGTCAACTCGATTTAATCCTGGCGATCTCCTTTCAAGATTATGTGCACCTACAGAACTAAAAGAGCCGATTTGGTTTGGCCAATAGATTTTTCAAAACATGAGCTAACATCGTACTTTTCTGCATATTGCTGCTTGGGTGCTGCACTTTGGGTCGTATTCTGATATTCTACCACAAGACTTGGAAGATGTCTTCAATTGTCCAGTAACGATGAGATCGATGCTCTCAAAAAGAACAAACAAGCATAAGTCACCTTAAATTTGTAATCCCATGCTTGCAGTCCACAGACGCCTTCATGTTGATGAAAGTTGGATGATGACTTGAGCTGGCAGATGTTCCAAAAGAAATCAATCACGATAACTTTATTCGTAGACATGTGCAGTTCTTCAACAAGCATAATAACAACGAAGGAGTGGAGACGTTGTATGATTTGATACTCTTGCTGCTTTGGATTGTAATTACTCATGATTTTGTACGCAGCAAAGTCAAGGGGTGTGTTCAATGAATCAGTTATTTTAATTACAAACTCCCAATGGAATGGTTGTCACCTCCTAGACCGTTCTCCAGATGCGGAGTGGGTTTTTGGGGACCTGTACTCAAATTGGCATAGCTACCAGTGACTTAAAACTCCTGCGTACCTTTAATGGGTCAGGGGTGTGAAGGCAAGCATTATTCGTTGTATTCATCATCACCATCGAGGTTGTTGAACTTTTTTCCTGGAATTTAGGGTCAATCCGACGTAATTACATTTCGATATAAATTCTTTTTCTGTATCAGTATCAGATAATTTTATTTAGTATAATGGTTTGTACAAAGGTAATTGTTACCACACATGGTACAATTAAGAGATGTGACACTACAACATCTTTCTTCAAATATATTATATAATTCAGAATAAAAATAAACACATTTTAAGTAATTTAAATTTAGTTTGGTTGTAGCCGTGGCGTTGTGAGTACGCGTGTCGACTCCTACGCAACTTAACCTCCCTGCCTGGGTTTGATTTCCGGCCGGTAAGACCAAAAATAATTTTCACGGTCCCACCTCTTTCGAGTCACTGACAGTGCTGAAAGAGTAATAACTGTATAGAAAAAGATTCTCAAAATTGACCATGTTTGGGGCGTATGAGTTTATTTTCAGTCCAAACCTGGCTAACAAAGCGCAACCCATGCTGATGAAAAGAACACGATTGGCTTCGGATATTGCCTATACTGGTGTGCCAGGGCCCCATTAGGAGCCAGGCCTGAATGGTGACAGTATGCGAGCGTCTGGTGGCCGGCGAAGCAAAGAGGACTGTGGACCTTTTGGACGGGTGAAAGTTTTTTATGTCTGGAGTTGCACCTCAAATGTCTGCACAGGTGGTATTGGGGATACTCGCAAGTCCCAGGCTGGCAGACAGGGTATTGGAGTGGATTCCGTAGGAGGGGGAGTCGGGATCTTAAGGAGAGTGGTTTAACGCATACGGTGGGAGAAACTGCAGAACAGTGAGTTGCGGCTAAATTTTGCACGGAACATATCTGAAAGGTTTGAGAGAATTCTAATTGTTCCATCGCATGTAGAGGAAGAATGGCGACTATTTTTGTTTGTGGAGTGAAGCGGCTTGGAGTGGCGGCTGGTGGTGAGAAAAGAACTGCGTGGTTTAAAACACCCGGAGTTCAAGAAGCCATCAGAGAGAAGAAGAAAACTTACAGAGAATGGATTATCTTGGAGGACTCTTCTTCTCGCGACCGGTACTCTGACGCGCGAAATTGCAAATTGGCTGTGCGAACAACTCAAGAGTTGTTTTGGAAGGAGTTCGGCGAGAAGTTGGAAAGCGACCATAGAACTGTGAAAAAGGTGTTCTGGCAAACCATTCACCGACTCAGAGGAAGAAAATTCAACATTTTCGAAGGAGTCAAACCCAAAGATGGTGTGGTGCTTTCCAATGCTTCCGAACGGGGCACTGCGGATGACTGACCCGAAGTCTTAAGTGAGGCGCATCTCGATTCGCTAAAAGTTGGCAAATCCGCCGGTGTGGA
Source organism: Eristalis intricaria (assembly GCA_964034865.1). Lineage (NCBI taxonomy): Eukaryota > Metazoa > Arthropoda > Insecta > Diptera > Syrphidae > Eristalis > Eristalis intricaria. The sequence goes on along the minus strand of OZ035876.1, from coordinate 71,550,233 downwards.
TGAAATTCGGCCAGAAATGCGTAAGACAATGAGTAAAGAGGGAGTTTTCTGGTTCTATCGTGGCCTGGGAAAACTTAAATACTCCTGGTGATTGGCAAACTGGGGTGATTGTCCCTCTTTTTAAGAAAAGGGACAAAAGAGACTGCTCCCTCTACAGGGCCATATCCCTCTTAAGTCTATCCAAGAAAGTCTACGCTAAGGTATTTGAAGCGCGCTCTAGAGCTATGGTCGAGTCAAGGATAGGGGATGAATAGTGCAGCTTTCGTCCCGGCAGAAGTGTAACCGACCAGCTTTTACTCTAAGAATGGTACTTGAGAAGTCTTGGAAGTATGCCAAACCCATCCACAGCTGTTTTGTAGGTTTGGAAAAGGCATATTACCGAGTTCCACGACCCTTTTAGTGGAACATTCGGGTGACAAGATGATGATGATGAAGATTGACCGTTCGTAGTCGGCATAAAACTGCAAATCCCATCCACTCGTGACAGAAATATAGCATGTACAAAGCGAGAGGCTGCTTGTAAGGTAGGCCCTGGCCATCTATGGGCTGTAGCGACAACCATATTTTTAAATTTGTATTTAGTTGAGTATTTTCTTAAAGAATGGTCGTTTTTTTAACGTCCCTAGTAACGTAAATACAGCTGTTTGTTTTTTCAGCTATATCAGAAAGGAAGTATTACAGAGATTGCCGACTATTCCATCCATGAATTTGAGTAGTTTTTTGACGGTTATTCACGAAATAAAGTAAATGCCGATTACTGATTGGTCAATTGAGTTGGTTTAAGAAAACGTTATTAAAAGCAGTTGTCAAAAATTTGATAGGGCAAGAGAGGTAGTCTAGCAAGTTTTCATTACTTCACTTCTGATTTATATAATCTGGAAATTGTTCGTTATAATAGGTTCGTTATATAAGGTAACCAAGCAGCGAATTTGAAGGAAAAAAATAAGATGGTTTAGGGTCACTGATTTCAATTTCGGTTTTGTAGATATCATTCGGAAAGACAATGTCGCTAAAAATTTTGATTACGCGTAGTACAGATTTGGCAGTCGTGACACGGCCTTTACCTCTGATTTGCACTTTGTTTCGCCATTAGTTTGAAGAGATTTGATCAACATTTCATGTGTCAGAAGGTATACTGAAGCTGCATGTAATTGCAGTGGAAAGGAGCCGATGCCTGCAGAATACACCTATGCTGTTCTATGAATCACGGACGTTTTATGCAACTACACTCGTGTGCCCACTATGGGATAGAGGTTTGTTGTGTACTGTGTGTTTAAGTCGATGTAAATTCCCTCATTAAATATTCACATAGTGATCTTTGCTGCTCCAAATTGGATTCCGGGTCACCGGACACGAGGAGTGGAAAGATATTGGCCAGGAAGATGTGGCAGAGTGTGCATGCATTCACTGATTTGCGACTAAACTACGGGTGGTGTGTGACATGCAATAACTCACCTGCTGCCGTGCGAATTCTCCGTGGAGAATCCACCAACGTCGTCTCCTGCAACGATGGAGGAACATATCAAATTTACACTTAATCTGTAAGGGAGGTGATTTATGTGTTTTTGGAGAGTAGACAACTCCCTATGCCGTGAACTAGGATCGTATCCAACGGAGGCAAGATTAAGGGTTATGTTTTAGAAGATTGGAAGATATTTGATTTAATTTAGTTGTTAAGTTCTTAGAATATTTCATTTGTGAGAGACACACATTTTTCATATTCATATTCAGTTATACTTTTCCCACTTTTAAGTGGCTTGTGCGAACTAAATACTTTTTTATATATCTTAGCATTAAAGATGTATAAGCTAGGCCCAGGGCCGCATATTATTATATATTTCATCAAAGCCTTTCGTGTATTCCAGGACTGGACTCCATAGCAGCAAACGATTAGTGGACGTTTTAATAGTGCCATTACCAACGGTAACAAATTATCTCTTTATGGCTAACTGTGGAAAATGAAAAGAAAGGATTTGAATAAAAGATTCAATAAAAGCGAATCAGTTTCAGCATTATTTTGTGTAAATATAAATGTATATACAAATATGTTCTGTGAAGGCTCCGAAATTTCAGACGATGTTTTTCAGAAAAAGATTTCTATGACGAGGGCAAACAAACCTTATCTTCACCATCATTACAAATTGATTTTCATATTATTTTTGTGTATTGGAATAGGCCGGAAGAAGCAGAACTTTTTCATCTTCTTTATTTAGGGCTACAGTCCAGCGTGATCTCTGGTTAGGTGTCTCCAGTTTCCAGTTTCGTCCTTCTCCACTTGGGTACGCCACTTAAAGGGAGCGTCCCCTGTTGCGATGTCCCAGGGTTCGGAGTCAAAGAAATCCATCTCAGGCGTTGAATCCGTAGTAGACTCATGGCTAGGGTCATGGTGCTGTACAACCCATAAGGTTCGTGGTTAAATCTTCTCCTCCAAATGCAGACAAAGACAACAGGACCAAATATCGCACGTTGTACTTTTCTCACGAAGGGACTAAGAACATCTTCATCCGCATTTGAGTTTCTCCACCCCCCTTACAGCAGGACTGGGATAATCAGTGTCTTATGTACAATTGGCTTGGTTTTTCGAGATAGGGTTCTGTTACTCAATTGCCTCATGAGCTCATATAAATAACGGTTAACAGGATTTTCTCTGCGTTTGGTCACTGTACTGATGTTGTTCGAACTGTTTACTGCGAGTCGAAGTAGACGAAGTCCTTGACGATCTGGAAGTTATAGCTTCTCATTGTGAGCCGCTGTCCAAGACGTCGATGTTGTATACACTTTCTTGAGTACACTTCATATTCCCTTTTGCCCTTATTCACAGCTACACCCATTAATATATAATGTCAGCATAATGTCAGAAAACGCCTCTTTGACCGGTCGCTGTGTTTTGCCAATCACAAAACTGCTAACAGTTATAAAGACTTCTGGAAGATCGTGCCTTTAGTGTTGGCGAAAGAATTTTACACGATCTTCTCCAGGATGATGTTGAAGAAGTCACCTGACAGCGCGTAGCCCGACTGCTGTATTTGGGTCATCATCGTCGTTTAACAGACTACAGAAATGATATTTCCAGATTCTCAGTATATGCTATTCTACTACAAGTTTTCCATATTCATCCGAGCAGTCTTCTCTCCGAACTTTATATCCATTAGATAATTTCACGCTTTGGTAAAACTTTCAGAGATCATTCTTGCGGTAGAGCATCTCTTCGATCGCACGAGTTATTTACAATCTACCAAACAGAATTATAAATTTGCAAGATGGCACTTTGCATTAGCAGAATGCGAAAAATCGGAATACACCGAAAAGTGCTAATTGTTGGCTTAGCAAATGGCTATCTCCGGATAAGAATTTCGGAAGTGCTAAGATCAATTATATAATATAAACCCGATCGAATGTAACCAGGTCGGTGATTATTTGTCACTCTAGAAATAATTAAAATGTTGGCCCTTATACCCTAGCCATACACACGAGAAACACTATTACTACCATGGGGTCCCTGGCACCCCTATATGTTTTTGGGTACCCTACTGTGGGGTCGAGAAGACCAGGAATTTTATATATACACATAAAATGAATTTAACAAACTTGACATTTAAAAATTTCCAATCACGAGTTGCCTACTGAACTTTGAAAGCATCGAATATACTGCGAAGTTTGAGTTCTTGCCATCGCGCTATACGGTAAACAGCAGGGTAAAGTTTAAGACTTAATAAAAACATTTGATAGGGTATGCGGGATTACTCAAGACAGCGGCGCTTTTGAGAAATAATTAAATTTTCGTAGGTGGTGTCGTAAGACCCAGCACATCAGTTAAAGCTTCTTTGCCGGCGTTCTTACACCGACTCCAATCTTCTTCAATTGTTTCAGCAGGCGGCAATGAACTTAGAGAGAGATTCCGGGAAACTCGATCGGCAGAGATTCTAGTATTTTGTTTCGAAACCAAAACGTGGGCCATTTTTCGACTCCGCCCTTCTTTTGATATGAGGGTTTTTACCTTGGCTACATCAAGGAAATGGTCCGAATCTGATTTTCTACTTGGAACGTTCGGACATCAAGAATGACGGAGGAGCGCTTTATCGATCAGGGGAGCGCCAGGTAACCTTATGGATGTTGAGATGAGGGAATCGAGTGCTAGCTATAAGCAGATTACGCTTCCTTCTTTAACAGTTTTCCCTGAAAAAACGGTCCGCCCAAAAATATGCAAGTCTTCATTCGCAATCAGTTTTTTGTGCATCATTCTGTATTTTATTGATAAATTTGTTTGTCTCAAAAAACCATTCAAGAGGAGACTATACTACTTGAAAACCTTTGTAAAACCCTTTGTTTGGTAGGTACCTGTCACAGGTCTACTTTGATTCATAATAGCTCAAGTTCGCTGTCATAATTTGGGTAGTTTATTGCTTTTCTAGGGCTGAAATTGGGCTAAGTACGTAAGCATCACTACTGGAATCTAACACATGTATATCTATATATATACCTTCTTTGGATATTGCTATTTCCGTGCATACAAAATGATACATACCTAGAGGGCCAAATCAAATCAGATAACCTTGATGTAATAAAACACACACAAAAAGAATTATGTATCGATTAACCGGAGTAATACATATCATGTGAAGAGGATGTCGTATTTGTATCTCCTCTTAGTCACTCATGTATATACATGCATCATTTCTCAGTTGAACAATGAAAAAGGACTCATAAAAGTAACAACCACGTAATGGAAAATGTGGATGTAGCCATAAACATATCTCGAGTATTACATAAGTACCGGAGTAGCTGAAACGTAATGTGAAGACATTTTTTGTACATTGTCACCAAAATGGATTTTATGGATTTAAGAATCGAACACATCCACCATCTCTAAATAACGGGTTAGACATTCCCTTTGTGATACATTGTACAAGACATTTCAATGGTTTGTATAAGGCATTGTTGTGGTACAATGTCCGCAAGGCACGCAAGGCATTATATTTGTTCTTCTTGTACACTTTAAGCGTGACGTATTTAACAAAGTACACATAGAAGATGGCTTTGGCAAATAAGGGGAGATATGTACGATTAACTTCGTTCATTTTCATAATCTCCCTTGCCTTAAAATAAAGAATTTCGACTGCTAACATATTGAAAATGGGGGAAAAATAAATCTACATAAATACTAGCCTTAAAAATTGGTGAAAATAGAAAACAACTTGAGCGGAGATAAAATTAATTTTTCTAACAACACTCGAAAAGTGCACAAACTTCATCGGTCTGCTTTGGTACTGCATCATCCGGGGGGTGCTGGTTAAATTCGTGCTGCACCTTGCTTGCATCATATATTTTTATGGGATTTTCTCCCGTTTGCGGGTTTTGTGTTATTTTTCTTATGCATTTTCTGAATTTAGTCTCATTAGAAACTGTTTTCTTTTTTGCTGTGGCAGGCACCCCAGGAGCTCTAGTTGAGGGAATAAAAACTTCAATTTGCATGCAAATACAATTTGTTTGCGCAGCGAAAACAAAAACCAGACAAAGAGGAAAGCATGTATTTTTGTTTTATTTTTGTTCTGAAGGTTCATGGACTTGAATTTATCTGCTTAAAATGCTTTTGTCTTACATGAGTTTTTGATACTATCATTTTTGCGTGGATCGCTGCTTTGCATGTTTTTTCCAGTACTAATGATGTTATAATAATGATTAACTGAAAATTATAATCTGAAAATAAGGTCAGTCGCTGAAGTATAGTTTCATAACTTACTGAGATGAAAATCTGCATTTACTTATGGGGGTAATAGGAAAAAATAAAATTGGAAATGTAGTCAAATCATAATTTCACCTTGTCAAGATATGTGTACATGCATGTGGTGTATAAATATTCACCTATTCACAAGTCTAAACAATTGTGAAAAACAATAGATTACAGGTAAAAGAGACAAGATTGATTACAGTAGAAAATGAAGTTCAAGTTTATCCATATGTTCATATAAATGTATGTATGAATATTTGTGTAAAGCATTGCATTTAGAGAGATTGACAAATTATTGAATAGCTTTCTGAGTACATATTTTCTGAAAGGGGTATTGAATCTTATTTGCCATAAGCAAAATTAAACAGTGTCAATTATGAAAGCGTACACAAATGCGGCCGATGATGGTTATACTTTTTACAATTCCGTCACATGTTTATTTTCTAGCATCAGACAAGAATCAATCTTTTCATTAAACTAATGGTTACGAGTCAGTGATATTGTCGTATTATGAAGTCAACTCCTGCGGTGGATTCCGTTACCATTTACAAAGAGGCACAGAAATACATGCATTTCAAATTACCAGCTGTTTATTATAGAAGGGGTAGTTGAATTGTAGATGCAATTTTTTTCGTTAGATAAATTGAAGCCATCAGCTTCAATGAGTTGACGACATGCTGCATCTAAATAACTTTGGACAGCAAAAAGGTGTGGGTATCAAATGTAATGCAAGTCTTACCAGAACTGTGTCAATGGTACCAACCAACAATAGAAATGAACTGATGATTTATCTACTGGCCTCGCACAAAAAGTTTGTACTTGAGTTACCTCTTTTTTCATTTTTACTGACTTTTTCTCGATTGAATGCGCTTATTTCACCAGCCATCATAATTTACTTTCGAATAAGTATGCGGATACCAATTTGCTCAAGTAATGATTACTGATTGACTATATCGAATTTTTGAAATTGCTGATGTGCAGATTCTTGAAATTACCTCCAGTTCAGACGCTGAACCGATCAGTTTTTATTTATGACTCGAGATATTTTACAATTAAGGATATCTAAAGATAAAATCAAACATAAAAATAAATTATTTAGCTATCTCGTCTCGAAAAGAATATAACAGAATTCTTGGTTGTGATATCCTTTTAAATTCGTACTGAACCGTATTGCTAACTACAGTAGAATCTCGATAATGTGAACACCGAAAATGTGAATTAGGGATCACAATTACTATTAATGTGAACTGGAAAAGTGATACATTACCTACTCTAAAATGTGAACTCGTGGCTATTTTTTGCTATTCGGAAATGTGAACTTTTTATCTTGTCGGTGTTTCTTTTCTGGATGGGGAAAAAATAGCAAACAACATTTTTTTATAGATATATAACTGGCCTATCTTTTCCCAAAAATTATGTCAAAGAATATACGAGATACAGAGCTCTAGGTTAGGTTTGATTAGGTAGGGGGCTACTAGTGCATTCCAAAAGCTCAATTAGACCAGGTTGGTCCATAATGATACCCACAGTCAGACTACTACCACTGATTGACCACTCCAGTATTAGTGCCTTTAATTTGATCCCAACGGCAAATGGTGACTAGATCAGATATGAAAACCGGATAAAAGCTTTTCTTCTTTTTGCTTTCACTGGGATTCGAATCGGGGCCTCAACCAACTGCCACATCCAGTCGTATTAACAGAGCTTTAAAGTTTCCATTATCATTAAGGTGGCGCTACAGTCCAGGGTGGAACAAGAGCCTCCAGCTAGTCTCCAGCTCGATCTTTAGCTGCCCCCAGTTTCGCACGCAAATTTGGATGGCGTCGGTAACCACTTGCATGCGCCACCTGAGTCGCGGCCTTACTATACTACGCCGTCCCTCTGGGATGGATTCGAAGATTTTACGGGCCGCAGCATTGGTTTCCATCCGCTCTACATGACCTACCCATCTCAGTCGTGGGATCCTCACTCTTCTAATCCTAAGTCTTCTATGCAAACGGGACCGAAAGTCACCCGAAGAATTTTCCTCTCAAAGTAAGACTAGGACGATCAAGGTCTTATAGAGGGTTATTTTGGTTGTTCGACAGAAAGCTTTTCTTTTCTTTATCAGTTGCTTTCTTAGCCCAAAGAAGCTAGAGTTATCCTTCGTTTGACTTCAGCGCTGCTGTCGTTATCTGAATTAATAGCGGTTCCTAAGTAGACAAAGTTTTTGACTACCTCAATGTTTTATCTTTCTATAGTGACACTCTGTCCAAAAAGTCTTTGAGAGTCCTGTCGCGCTGATAGCATATACTCTCTTGATCTCTTGACCTCATTTACCGTTAAGCCCCTCTTTGCGGCCTCCGTTGCAATGCTCACAAAAGTACCATTGACCTCACGGTTTATGCGAGTAGTTTGACGGACGTCTGAAAAATTGTTCCTCTGGTGTTGGCGTGAGAGTTTTGATCAATTCTTTCAAAAATGATGTTGAAGAAGTCGGATGACAGCGCATCGCCTTGTATTGGTGTATATCGATATAAAGGTGGTGGGTATCCATCTGTCGCTCCTGGGTTTTCTCCATGTGTATGCTCCTTACGAAGTCATCGCCTGCCGGTTTGAGGAGTTCGGCCATTAGGCTGTCAGTTCCAGCAGCTTTGTTAGATTTCAGCTTAGATATGGCTATCTCCAGTTCATCCGGCTCGGTTGGACGGAATTGTTGATCTATACCGTATTAGTTCTCCATATCCTCGGCATCGACTGCGATTGTAGTACAAGTTCATCCTTACAGGCCTCGGTTCTGGCTTTATAACCTTGGTTGGCTAACTTCACTCTTTGCTAAAATTTCCTTACCTCATCCCTGCAGTGATATCCCTCAATTCTACCGATCGCTCACTTCTCATGCTATTTCCTTTTACTCCTGAGAAGCCGGTGTTCGTCTCTCCCCTTCTGCTCGTAAATTCTCTTGTCCTTTTTTGCCTCTTGCCTGCCGACACTCGTCGCCATACAAGGAGTTTCGTTGGGGAGGTCGAGTGAAACCCAGCACATCAGAGGAGGCATCTTTAAAGGCTTTTAAGACTTGTTAAGTTAAGGGTGACTCGATCGGAAAGGAAATTGTCGATCTCTTGCGATTGTAGCCGGCCGACGGTCAGTGGTCCCGTTGTATGGGAGAGTTGGAAATAAATCTGTAACTTTTGAACCCGTGAACCGATCTTAATGAAATTTGAAATATAGTGCAAGTACTATGAGATCTTATTATGTTGTTTGATGTATCTCTTAAGCTAACGGAGTAATCTTAAGTTAAAAAAATAAAAAAACACTTTTTTTCGGTTAAATGCATAAAATAATTATTTATTATTGTCGATTACTCGAAATGGGGACTTAAAGCAGATTTGTAATCACTATTTATATATATAAATTCAATTTTACAAGTTTTGGTAACGTACACTTTATTTGGAATTAAAGAAACTAAGCGATTCAGTATAATAAGGCTTGCGCTTCAGTACTAAGTGGCAGCGAATCTTTTGTTTTTGGTTCATGTGTAGCCATTGTAGCGGTTTCCTGGGCATAAGCTCCAAACTTGTCGGATTCAATCCAAAAATTGCTGCATATTGTCTTCAGGAAAACACTGAATCTTTTTATGAGTTGCACATCTATTTCCGTTATTTCTGCCATTGATAATGGGTCTTCAAAAAATCTTCTATATGTGTTCCCATCGTTGGTTGTGCCAAATCTATTATATCTTTTATATCTACTTTAATACCCACTTTTTGTATGAACTTCTGCTGAATTTGACTTTTCCTTGCCTGGTGTATGGGTGGTGTCGTTTTTGTTGTTCTCCAAGCTTTACACTCCAAATTGTAGGCTACATGTGCAAGTATTCCATAAAACGTATGCAAGGGTGCAAGGGTGAAATTCCTAATCTTAGAGCTTCCTGATTTCTTGGTTTTGCTCTAAGTAACTTCAAATCATTCATCTCTGATGGTTTCGCGCCACATATAACACAAGAACTTGCAGAGCACGTGTTTGTCACAGCCTGTGCTACTTTGCCATCTATCATCGTAAAGCGCAATTCATGCCTTACTTTAATAACGGTCGATTTCACTTTTATAATTGATTCCCGCAAATTCTGAATTTCATTTTCAATTCTGGTTTTTTCTTCTCGTATTAGGTCCATACTTTCTTTTTTAAGTTGTGGCTTCACTGGCCTACAGTAACGTTTTGAGGAAGGTCGAGGATTTTTCCAAATTTCACAACTTTCACCCGATTCCGTCAACTGCAGCGGTACCAACGATGTCATGAACAAATATGAATCGGATGACACTGAATCCAAGTTTGAAAACGTTTGTTTGAATTCACTTTGTCCCGAAGATCCATCACAACCCCACTTAGTCGAAAGGGGTAGATTGAAATGTTGTTGCGATTCGAAAACGCCACAATCTACAGCCTTAATGATTCTGGTTGCTGAAGTGGGACTTGGGCATCAGTTTTTGAAATTTGGATGTTTTCTGGGTAGCACTGTATTTTAGACTTCGGGACCTGCTTATATGTCGGCAATATAGAATGCCCAATGTCATCTGTTGCTTTTTTTATAACTTTATATTGGTATTTGCTTAATTTTTTTCACTGAAAAGTTTCCTTTAACCCATTCTGAATATTTAATTAAATACTTTTGTTTTGTGTGACGCACTACCTTATACCGTTCATTAAAATGTGGCAAAAACCTTTTTGTCACTTCTAAAACTATTTGTTTAATTTGGCACGATGTTAAGTTTCCGTTACTATTTGATAAAAAGTTGGAAATATTTCCATCAAAAAAGTAATCGCAAAAGATTCTATATTCAAATACAATACTTGCCATCGCGAAAAACTTCAAATTATCACAACAAATACTGGAATGCAACTGCAATTTTTAAAGTATTTTCGATATCTATATAAAGCAAAACGTCATCTTCCTGATTGAAATCTTCAATATTTTCGGAATCATAAACTAATTCCCGATGCCTCAAAGTCAGAAATAGATATTCGCCAATAACGCTCTAATTACCCCCATTTTTTGCCCCATTGCGACATGCATTTACGACACCGCAAACAAAACAAGATAAAAGCAATTAGTTTCATAATTTTAACAATTTTATGATTCAAAGAATTCTAATTCACAATAATAAAAACACTCTCGGCATCTCGCATAGCGTTTGCACAATACATGCATTGCAAGGGAAATCGTTTGAAAATGCCGAAAAATGAACGACATTGCTCCACTTAAATGCCTCGTACTCCCGAAGTGGTCAAAAGTGGTCACTAGTTTTTTCAGAATCGAATACTTTTAGCTTTCAGAAAAAGTTGGTCTCCCATTGGAGACTCTTGGAGCATTTTTGTAATAGTCCATCAAACATTGAAATGCTCCTCTCAAAATGTGCCTTTACTTAAAAGCCTGGATTAAAAAATTGGTAAGCAATATGAAAAAACTGAAAACGCAGTTTGAAAGCAAGATGTATGCACCGTTTTAAAAAAATTTACTTTAGGTTCCAATGTACATAATTTTAGGAAATATGGCACATCAAATTTACTTAAAAAATACGTAAATTTTTGTAATTTTCAAAGTCCCAACTTTGAGCTAACAGTACAGCCAAACGGATGATCCAAAGCCAACAAAATTTTGGCTTTCTAGGTTCTCATATTTGTAGAATCGAAAAACATAAACCATTTGGCCGGGAAAAATATGTCACTGCGGGACCACTGTGCGACGTGGAACAGTATTTTTTTTTTTATTTTTCTTGGCGGTGTTCGGGAAATCCGAGTCCGAGTCAATGTTGGCGCCTCGAAACGCTCGGACATCTATAATTCTGGAGGAGTGCCTTGCGTCGATCGCAATATCATCAAAGTCGATCTGGTTGACGGTTGATTGATCTGGAGACCTCCATGTTCTTTTGTGAATATTGAGATATGGGAACCTCAAACTCGCTACTACAACGTTTCGCCCCGCAGCAAAGTCGATCAACCTAAATCCGTTATCGGATGTGGTGTCGTGTAGGCTGTATTTCCCGACCGTACTACCAAAGACGCTCTCTCTCGCCATAGCTGTGCGCTAAAATCGCCTAGGACGATTTTAATATCATATCTAGGGTATTGCTCGTACGTTTTTTCGAGAGTTCATAGAAGCTGTCTTTGGTGTGGTCATCTCTCTCCTTTGTGGGCTTGTGCGCTTATGTTTGAACGATAGGATTTCTTGCCTATAACTGCCTCTAATAACGAATCCGCTGCAAATAAGCGCTGCTTTTGTTGCTTGTAGCAATCACCGTAGCAAATGTCAAAGTTTCATCTCCTTTTTGCCCGGTTCATCACATCGGACTTCTTGGATGGCGGTTATATCTGCTTTGTAGCAATCTAGGGCTCCCGCTAATTGTTCGGCTGCACATGGGCTATAAAGGGACCTTACATTCCACGTACATATCCGAAGATCGTTGTCCATATTTCGTTTGCAAGAAGTCGCACTTATAAGTTCAGCAAGTTGAGTTCGGGTGAACTACAACCAGTGGCCGATGGCTACTACTTGGAGGTTGGCCAGGTTGACGCCAATCAATGTCTAATCGATTCTTACAGCATCCGTTCGACTATAATATATAAAATAAAATAAAATAAAGTACATATAAAATAGTTTTACTGAAAAATAAATACAATGCGAATGTAAAATGTGAATTAAGCATATATATATATATATATATTACAAATATGTATATATACTTATATGGTATATTTTTAGTATTATATTATATTTATATATACAGTGGACTCCCCCTAAGTCGAATTGTCACGCGATACCAAAATTTTTTTCGAGTTAGAGAGAGTTTGACTTAGAGAGAGGTTTTTGTATGGAAAGATGAGGGAAATGTGTGTAAAATATGGCGAAAAAGTTCGAGTTAGAGAGAGTTTCGACTTAGGGAGAGTCCACTGTACATATATATATATTTATATTCCATTGTAATCGAGAATGGACTTGGAATTAAAACTAATGACATATTTTAATCAGACAAGTATCTAGACAGTGGTAAACAGCACTAACCGTCAAATGTCTTTTTGAATGTTAAAAAAAAACATCTGAGAATAATACAGCACTATTTTGGTCCCATTTTTTGTAAATACTTGAAGCTCTGCCCTTTCCAAAAATCTGTTGATTGCTATTTTATTGGAACTAATAAGGGAATGGACTCCTATAAAATGAGAGTTTAACAATGAAATTCTCCTTACTGGTTCTCTGCGCGTTTTGTGCGAAATCAGTTTCACACATCTGCTTTTGACAACTTGCTACGCGCCGGTTCAACTTCTTTTAGGTTCTCTCAATCATCTGATGGAAGTTATTGTCATCACAAGTTGAGATGCCACACGTTGCTGTTTTTTGTCCTGTTTTACCTACTATTCCAGCCAGTGATCACCCGATTACCCTTTTTTTATAATGTGGGTAAATTGTTAGCTAACCATATCTGTCCAATGGAGAATAGATGATAGTAGAATTCTGGACCAACGGGAACATCTATATTGTCGGAAATTGTGTGGAATATTTTTTTGTATCGGCCATGATGAAATGTTAATGGTTATATAGGGCAGTGGTGGTATGATCCGTGGCAGAACAAATGCTTCAAGATGAGTATTCAATTCAGTCGTTGGTGACTGCAACCTAACGTTTACGTTGATGGACTAAGAAGATTTTTTTTACTTAGTCAATGTTACTGAACCAGGCGTTCCGTTGTGAATCTAGAATGGCTCTACATTTGGTTTTCTGTCATTTGGGGGATACGACGACGGAACTGAGAAGTACGTAATGATTCCCCTCTGACCTCTTAGATACTGCTAGTGTTACCGAATGTCTTGCGGTATTCTGATGATTTCTGCCACTTTTTTCATGGTTGTCATGGACCCTTAGTGTTGCTTTCTCTAAGTTTTTTTGTTTCTCATCTGCGCGAGTTACGTTCGGGAACGAAAACATACATTATAATTAAGTAAACCACTAAAAACATCTAACAAACCCGAACCAAATTTATTCTATTAATTACATATGTACCGACTTCGTCGGTGGTCTACAAAGGACTATCTTAATATCTATACGCTCGGGACATAACAACATGATATAACAGTTAAGAATTGACTTTACAAAAACAAACAGGCGGAGATTAAGAAATAAAAAGGGCGCTACTCAACTTAAATGTAATCAAATATGGTGTATGAGGGACTAGAAAAAGACGAAAAGTGCATAGAGGCATTGTTGCCACGTATGTTTGCTTACATGCTAATACCTATAAGTGTCCGGGGTTAAGACACAGCACGAGCCGAAGGTATAGAGGGGGTAAGGGAGAAGAGGTATCTGTGCATATTGGTCTTAAATATCTGCGCATTGTAGTCTGTGGGAAATATTAATCTGGAAAGAGCATTCCATATTCGTGTAGTGCGGCTGAAGAACGAGTCTCTTAATTTAGCTTTGAGTCGGAAAGTAGGGTTAAATGTATACTGATTGGCATTCCTGGCGAGACGAATATTGCGGATGAATTGATGGAGAGGAGGAATGCAGTTGGCTAGCTTAGGTGAGCATATTGTTAAAAAAGCCATAATATACGTTCAAAGAAGAGACTGTACGTCGGTGTTCGAGCGAGTCTAATGACTCTGCGATATTGTTGTCTCCTATAAGTTTTATCGCTCGATTTTGTATTCTATCTAGTAGGTGCACCATCATGCACCTTGGAGGGACCAGACTAGATATGAGCGTTGTAATAAAGCTTGGGGCGGCTGTAAGCCTTTTAATTTAAAGCCAAATCAGAGGGGGGTCAAATATTTCTTGCATCGAATAAGGAAACATTAACATTTTACAGCTTTTTTGGCGACCTCAAATATGTTATCATTTCAACTAAGTTATGTGTTGATACATAAAGCAAGGATGGAAAGTTTTCGATTTCATCGTCAGAAGCGCCATTCATGGATAATGACTCAAGGGTTCGCTTGAGTGATAGCAGACAGCAATGAGATTTTCACCTTCTCCGGTGAGTGTGAAATGTGTTTTTAAAATCCATCTTTTTTTGTATATTCGGAAAGATCAAACAATTTTCTCCACTCTAGGTCAACTATCATCAAATTCGTTACGTTTGGGAGGTTTAATGAGTTGTGACTGATGATGTCATCTTCAACAATTCCGTTGCTTTGTGGTTGTAGCCTTATTGATGATGCAATAAGTTTCTCTCGTGCTAATTTGTCCATGGTAGTAAATTCCGTATGATTGTACCCAATATCTATAGGGTTGTCATTCAATACCCAAATGGTGTGATCTAAGACTTATATTTGCTGCCAGAATTGTGCAATGGTACGACAATTCCATTGGTATTACTGTGGAGTTTGATCTTCCTTCAGAGACAAGCCTTCGATTAGTCTACGCAATGAAACCATTACTCCTTGTCTTCTTATTGCACCCGCAGGGTTGCTGTGCTCCGCATTCATGATCGAATTTATTTCGTCTACTAATGGGTGTATATCCTTCCTGCCTTAAGCTTGCTATTTTGTAATGATTGACGAAGTAGTTGTGATCGATTGAAGCATTCGTTAATCTTATCGGCCTTTTCAAATGCAGTCCAGAGCTTTTCTAGTCGATGAAGTAGCTCTTCGAAACTAGCTCTGGTCCATTCCCCATCTGTCGGATCTTTCCTGTAATTTGTGATGATCCGATGAATTTATTGGCCAGTGGCCAACTGTTCCATAATCAGTTCTTCAAAGGATTTTCCATTTTCCTCTTACACTATGCATCTGCTTGATTGAATGATGTGGATACCATTTTGAATATGATCTTTAGTCTGGATCTGATGCGACTTCGTATGTAGATGATGTAGAGTTTGTGTACTCTTTGTAGATGCGATCAATGACGTGGATCTGGTGCAATCCGAGCTGAAGACGTCTGGGGAATTCGATCCTTGAGCAGGATCACTTCGGGGTCACCAAAGTTTTCAGTAGCGTTAACCTGGAGTGAGTTACAAATGGCTTGTATCAGTGCAGGGGTTTAGTGTTGCAATGAATTTAACTTGCTTGCGTCATCGGTGATTCCACAAACATTATGTACCATAAAAGGGTGCTCATAAACGGTTAGACCTCATGGAGGATCCTCATGAATATCCTGTTATCTTCCATGTCGTACACCGAACAGTGGACAGGTGATTCCAATACGAACTGCTTGACGAAGGGAGGATCTTCTCCGTTTCAGTAGAGCGATGCTTGAGACCGGAAAGTGTCCGCCCAAGAACGGCAATTGTACTGGGGTCTAATCTAAATCGTAACTTTTCAGGCGACTACCATCCTGTAAAAATAGTGTAGACCAACATTATATGTTTTTAGTGGTGTAAGTGATTTTTACCAATTTCTTTGCGCCCTTTTTTAATATCACTTACCACTTAATATATTTAAATAAACAAAAGAAGAGCAATTACAAATGAAGAATTACAAATGGGGGTAAATAACAAAAATATATGATATGTTACACCTTCCATTCTCCGCGGCGCAAGATTTTCTAAATGACACAATAGTTACCATGGTGTCCAACTTACACTTGCTTAAGGGTAGTTATTAGGCAAAAACAATTTCAAAAAAAAAAATTAAAGAACGAAAACTAAAAAAAAAAAAAAATTGAAGAAAAAGTAGAAAAAAAATCCAAAAAATTATAAGACAAAAAACAAATAACAAAGGTACACATTCGAACATATCGATACATCTTTTTACATATTTGTAATCGTTTAAAGTGAGTGTGTTTTTCCATGGTTTTGTTTACCGTTTCTACGGAGATTAAGTTTTAATCAAATATCGACTAATGCCGGGAGCCAAGCTGCTGGCAGAGCAGAAGAGCGTGATAAGCAGCGCACACAACGATATCAACCTGCCCAAGATCGCTCATGGTGCTGCATTCAACTTTATTATAGTGCACACAAATCAGTGACCATTGGTAAAATCTACAAGGTTTGTGAACATCGCTATGCATCCAAATTCAGCACAGAAACACCAGGTTCGAGTTGTGTTAATAAAATGTAGGAAAAGACAATTGCATTCAATTGACTCTGGAACGTCATCAGATTAAAAGCATTTCTTAATGAATATTTAGGTGTACAATTTCTGTTTTCAAATGACATCGTTTATAATAATAATAATATGGGTATAATAGATTCCACAGCATAGTTTGGTGCAGCAAATAGTATCAGAGATAATTTCATGCCAACATTTATAGTAATCGAAGATATGAACGATAATTGTAATGCTTACCAAAATTGAGCTCAAAATTGAGAAAAAAATGCTTTTTAGTCTAGAAAATGCACGTAATTCAATGCGAATGGCAAAAAATTTACAGAACTTTGAAATGCAAAAAATACGACGTTAAGTGGTGCCTTGCATTGATTGTTTTTTTATAGTTTACATTGAATTAATTTGCTACTAAATCCATTTTTTGTTGATGCTATAAGAACAAGAGTACATTCAGAATATAGTTTCGGCAGGCATTAAAAAAAAATTGCCGTACGATTTTAAACGTTTGCAATTTCCAGTGCGACTGGATCTTGCAATGACCATCAGTAAGCACATGGACAATCTTTGCAAGCGTATTGTTTGTTTTTAGAAAATAATTGCTTCTCATGCGGGCAAGTGTACGCTGCCTGTTAACGTTTGGCTATGTTTTTGAATTTGATGTTGGCTACTGTTTTGTAAAGAAATGATTTCTTTTCTTATGGCAAAAAAGAGTTTCCCCGTGTTTTTAATTTGTCTATATTTCAGCTACACATTTGTATTTTTATGGGTGCCTTCAGATTATATTTCGAAACAGAAACAAGTTTTATCGGATTTCAGGCATAAGCTATCCCATAATATAATTTGTGTTGTCATATAATTTTTCAAAATCGTTGTATTCAAACGACTAGATGGTAAAGTGGATTAGGCGCCTGCCCTTGGTTATTTGGGTCGTCTTTATCTGGATTTCAAATCTAGTCCAGTGACCATTTGCCGTTGGGATCAAATGAACGGCATTATCAGTGGTGGTCAATTGTGATGACCAACATGGTCTAAGTGTGCTGGTAAATTCACTACCAGCCCCCCTACCTAAGCAAACCTTGTATGCAAAACTTATTTCGTACATAACACAGAGTAAAAATGTGTTTTCTTATATCATTATATGGTTTGAAGGACTTGGTACTTGTTTGCACCAGAGTAATGTTGATAGAAATGTTGAATGACTGTTAACTCATCAATGATTAATAGATTAAAGATGAACTGTAGGAATCAATACTTCCATCTGTATTTCATTCGCGCTCTATACCAATCCACATTGTTTTTGTTTTGGAATTTCGATAATTTCACATCAAAATTTGAATGGAACACTGCACAGCTCCCAGTCGCATGAATATTCTTTAATTCAAAGTCCAATTTGAGATTATGCAGTGTCCTTAGAGGGCAGAGCATCAATGATCAGAACACGTAATATGTATAAAATATTTCAAAAAAATTCCTTCAGATCCCAAGACGAAAGTGATATATAACATAGAAGGAAATATATTTGTGGAAGCGTACGTGCTGTTATCTCTATCTAATAGGAGAGTGGATATAAAACACAAACAGAAAATAAAATAGAGGCAAGCACAGGAATGCGTATGGATTTTTTCATATAAATCGGAGAATAAGGAAACAATTTCGATAAGATATGTGACTTTGGCCACAAAACAGCATTATCCTTCTTAGCACGTAAAATGTCTAGGAGGGTTCGGGGTGGGACTTTTAGTAAAACTGCGCGTTATGATATGATGAAGCTGAGAATTGTTTGTGGTTATGGAAACTACTTAATCGAATCGAGTGGGTGTTGCTGAATGGAAGGACATGGAAGGTAAACGCAAATAGATTTTTGCCCAAACATATATATGTCTGCAGTTAAGGTACGCGTCTGTATAGAACGTTCTCTGTTATTCATTAGGTCGGCCCACTTATGCAGATTCACTTGACAAGTGCAAACGTTCTTATACAGATATGTCTATGTGGAGGACAGTAAGTGCACGCACTTCGAGTCATGCACACACTGCAAGTGAAATCAGCACTCAAATTCAAAGTCGTCCGTCACTTTCGTTCATTAAATTTACATTTTGTAATCACTTCAACTAATTGCATAATTAATTCAAACACATGAGATGGCGCCAGTCATTGACAGAAACTTGCCATTTAGTCCGACTATTCGGTTGGGATTGAAGCAATCATATATGCATATTCGAATTAATTACCAACGCCGGTTCCACAATCCTTTCATATGTATATGAAAATTGTGTCAAATTGAGCTGTCAAAATTTCTTTGCATATTTAATTGCTCCCGTAAATTGAGGAAGTTATTAAGATTCATGCAACAGATGGTAGCCTAAATGCACTGCCAAGGAAGTGATTAATTAAATTTGTGTGGTTAGTGCTTAGAAATGCTGTGCATACATCTTCGTTATGAAGAATGTGTGGAATGTAAATTAAATCTTCAATCCTACTGTAAGTTCTCTTTCGTTTGTGCAAAGTACTGCTACTATCTCAACTTGAATTGTGTGGATATTGCATTCAACAGGATTTTAAATTAAGCAGAGGCCAGACAGAAAAGCTGCTCTAATATATAAGATTTTCATATGTTTAGCACAAATTAATTATTTTTTGTGGAGCATCAATTACGCATCAGTCCAAGTTATAGCTTGCTTGTTGATCCTGTTTTCTATTTATTTGCAATAATAATATGTCCTCTAAAAGATAAGATGCTGCAGTGTCAACAGGAAAGAGTCATGGAGGGCCGGTTGAAGATACTGAGAAATATATAAGACTAGAAAAATGCATGTCAATTCTGCCTATAAAGAGCACCATACACACAACCCAGCAGAAACAAAAGCCTTAAATAAACTTTATCCCAATATAAATTATTCCTTACTTACTTCCTCCTTACTTGATAAGGTTGAAGGGTAAGGTACATTGGGCTGTAATAGTTCTTCAACATGGGACACCATAGCGGGGCGTACAGCATATCGTGATGCGAAGGCTTAGTACAGGTCAATGTCTCCTTGGACCAAACCCTATGAGGAGATAAGAAGCCAAGATGCAACAATCCCTTTCACTCCCCTGTTACCTTATCCTCCCTCTCTTCTCTCCACCTCCTTGCCGGTGGTCTGGATCAAGTTCATGACTGGGGGCCTAATATAAAAAATAGCTCAGTCACGAACGGTATGCCGAAACCACCTGGCTACCCTCCGGGCTAATCAGCCTTTACTACTTATTACCGATATGTGCGTAGCCTGATCTTTTTTTCTGGGAATAATGTCAACTAACATTACAACCCCCCCCCCCCCCCCCCCCACCTCTCTATTGGGCTTGAAGATTGCCAAGCTATAGGATCCTATGGGAAAGGATGCACTACCACGGATAAACCCTAGCCCTCTACCTCGTCCTCCATCAATACTGAGAAGGTAACGACCATTATTACCCCGATGGAGGTTGTGGTAGGGAGTAGCGGTGAAAAGTGGTCCTCACCCTCGAGAATCAGGGTCGGGATACCAATAGTATCGGTCTTTCAGACCCCGATCTCGATGCGACAGCACGCAATAGTGAGAAGCCCTCGCTTGGGCTTTCCTATGAAATAGTGGATGGGGAGCCAAAAAGCCATGCTTCGGTTGAAATTAACCTTCACCACTCCTTTGCGGCCTCGGCCGCCATTATTTTGCTCCTTCATCACCTGGCCTGGCCGTATGTTACCCTGGTCCAAGAGCCTAGGATCAGTGATCCACCGATCTGATCTGTGGATTCGGGGCGCGGAACTATAATTTGTAAGAAATATGGGTAAGCCAATAGGAGCCTGTATTCTTGCGAAGTCTAAATGTCTCCCTTTTTTTTCTAAATACAGCGATCAAGACACGGTGACGGTATGTCTGGAAGAAGGCACACACCGACTATGGCTTACATCGGCATATATGGCAGGCGACCATGTCGAACCACCATCGGAGTCAATCAGAAGAATGATCGCGGGTGGGGAGAGATCCAAAACCGCACTCATCCTGGGGTGTGATGCCAACGCACACCATGCCATCTGGGGGAGAATGGACATAAATGCAAGAGGTGAATGCCTTTTAAGAGTTATTATAAGTAGCAAGTTGGCAATTAGTATTATAGATAACGAATACACTTTTATCAACAGAATCATTCAGGAAGTTCTAGATTTATCCCTTGTCTGAGACTATATATCGGATGGTATTAAAGAATGTAGGGTGTCTAAGGACCACTCACCCACCGTTATATTACTTTCAGCTTTATAATACTGACGAATCCCACCCGCTAAATCGTTTAGAGCTTAATTCATCAGTTGAGAGACTCACTGATATCCTGAATCAAGCCTTATTCGGATTTCGCCCCACAATGAGAGCTAGGGGGAAACGGGAACTCCCATGAGGGCACTCTGATCTTGACACCCTTCGCAAAGAATACAGGAAACTTTTCAACAAAGCCAGGGCAACCCGAAACGTTGCCGAGCACTCAGTGCTTTTAAATATGAGCTAAGAAGTATCCGAGACTTCCAGGCTGAGAAAAATATTCGCATCATCTCCCAAAATGTCTTCCCTGACGGAACCTGGGCCGCTTCCAATTTGTAGAGTCTAGCTCATCATATTGACATCCACATGCCGGGAAACAGAGATAGGGAAAAACTCACTGGAAATTAAAACAGTCAAATTTACTCCTATCACAGATCTCTTAGGGTGAGTAACAGTACTGTCATGTCAATTCATCAATCATAAATTTCTTCAACATCATGCCACTCGACAGAGTGCAGAGGATGGCATGCGTACATTTGTATTAGCGGAGCACTAAAGACAACCTCCTCGAAGCTCTAAACATACTCCTTAACATGCCACCGATTGAACTAACTGGCAGACAGAAAGCAGATAGTACGGCGATCAGACTAAGATTGCTGCATAACTGGAAAGAACTGTGGTCTGTACATTCAAAGATCAGGTATAGCTCTATTCCCATAGATACAGATATCACAATAACAAAACCCCTCTTTGAGAAAATTTTCTTTACCAGCATTCCTCCCAGATCTTACTGGAAGTTTGAAAATAAGTATAAAAAACAATGTGTTATCAAGAACAGATGTCGTCATCTGTTCCGACAGCCAGACAGCGATCAAATCTCGTAGCCTAGTTACCTTTAACTCTAAGACTTTCCTGAATTGCCGCCTTCTGCTTCTCGTAACATCTGCTAAAGCTAGAAATGCCTTCTTACAAAGGAAGCCTGGCCTATGATCGACCATAAGCGAGCGCTTGACCTGATTAGATTAAGCAGGCTGAATCTGAGCTCTCTCATTAGAGTTCTAACAGGGCATTGCGTCATAGGAACTCAAACTCACGCCTCCGACTGTGTCTTCCGTCTCTCATTGGCGTTCCAACAGGGCGTTGCGACACAGGAACTCAAACTCACGCCTCCCGACTGGGCTTTCCTCGGCAACGTTTCGGGTTGCCCTGGCTTTGTTGAAAAGTTTCCTGTATTCTTTGCGAAGGGTGTCAAGATCAGAGTGCCCCCATGCGTCATAGGAACTCAAACTCACGCCTCCCGACTGGGCTTTCCATATAATGACTTCTGCAGAAGCTACATGGAAAGACGATGAAAATGAAACCATTGAACACCTGCTATGTAGTTGCAGTGCTCCTTCGCCCCGTAGATACAGAATCCTGGGACCAACTTCTCTGATAATCTGGCTGAACTGAACAATGTTATAGTCAGTCTATGGACAACAGGTATCCATAGATCTGCGCATTAACGCAATTGGCTTTGCTGACCTAAGAGTGGCTGCTGCTCTTCTGCATAGCAGTCAGCCACTTCAACCTAACCTAGCCTATCTATTTGAAACTCGTCAAGCGTCCAAACATTCTAATTCATGGTAATAATAAGATGATTTCACATTTTGTAAAAGTCTTTTTTACCACAATTAATGCTCCCAAGAATTAATAAAAACTTTAAAGATATGTACTAGCATGTTTCGTCACATTAGCCCGATGTACACTGAGATTAAATTTCAAAATAATCAAGCTAAAAAAAATGACAAAAAATAAAATTCATCATCTTGATTAGTCCATTCTTAATTTATGCCTTAATTGTCTTAATATATTCCGGTACATATATGTATGTATATTAATGTTAAATCACATTCAAATCACAATTTTATATTTTGCTGAAAGAGGGTTCGTATACCAGTTGCTCCTTAAAAGATTTAACAGCCAACGTTTATAAAATTGGACTGGCACCTTTAAAACAATTAAATTAATTATAATGTTTTACAAAAGCCCTCACAGGAACGGCGATACATCTAACCACACAATAATTTTCATGCTGCTCATTTGATGAAATTGAAAAGAGAAAGAGGACCCTTATCTTCTTTATTCTTGCTTTCAGTAAATAACGACCACCAAAATGTTCCGTAAATAATTAAAATAAACCAACAGCCATTATATGGTTCAATACGTCTTCAGCCTTTTAAAATTACCGAGCTGCTGTAATGAGTGAACAGTCCAAACCATCATAAAAATAAACCAAAACAATGTTGATCATAAACAGCTTTCATATTAAAACGCTTTTAATGCCCGTCCTTTCTGCCGTCGTCATAGATTTCCATAAGGGATTTGCTTCCGCAGACCTTTTATAGTTCCATCCAAGAATTTCACACCTTGATTTTGTTGGCGCAGGAATTATTTCAACAGCTTTCTGTACGTACCATTGGCATGCCTTTCGCATATGTATGAATTTATAATTCAATTAATTTTCCCGCCGGTTGAAATTGAAACGTGTCAAAGTAAAGAGTACGTGAGATTTCGTATCCCGAAACTTCCATTAAGCGAATAAATGAACAACGGAGCTGGTGCAGAGGTTACCCACATGAAATCTTCAGACAACAAACCATTCAATTTGTAGGGTTTAACTTTAAAAAAAAAACAAATCCTAAATGCATACTTTCGGTACAGACTCACAGGGGTAGACATTGGCTTTGTGCTATAGAAATAAAATTATTTCTTTGTCATTTATTTCGTGTTTCAATCGTTCAAACAATTTTTATTCTATAATTTTATGTTTCGTTACTCGTTACATTTGTTTAGTTATATTTTAAGCGGTTTCTTGGTATCAAGTTTTCATTAACACTTCAAAAGCTTAATGTGCCAACTCCTACGCAACATAAACTACGGTGTCTAGGTTCGATTCTCGCAATGACAAAAAACTTGTTCATGGCCTTACCTCCTTCAAGTCGCTGAGAATGCTCAAAGATTAATAGATGTTTAGAAGAAACTTTTCAAACAGGGCCGGTTGGATGCGGCATAAAAATGAAGGTCAGGTGGATGTGGTTCCTTTTGTACTGCATACAACTTTGAAGCTTACACAGGTTTAGAAAATAATACTGTTGAACGTGAATAACACAAGGAGTCAGACTTTACTTGGGCAGAAAAAAGAAAGGGTAAATGTAAGTGGCTCTGTTAGTGTCTTTGCACCATCAACACTTATACTTGTACTAGAAATAATAACTTACGTACGAGTCAAAGGGAACTTCAAGTGGACTATGTTTGCATAATTATGATTACCAGGAGCAGTAACAAGATTGTTTTCTCAACATAAAAAACTGCTAACGCTTCTGCCTAATGAATGTAGACTAACATGATGGACCAAGTTGAAGTCTTTACATCATTCCAACTTTCGTTGATCATCGCGCTGGCCCCCCAGGTGACGAATAATATTTCAAATAAAGAAACTCAGCTCAAATTTCCTCTACAGATAAAGAAACTCAGGTCGAGTTTCCTGTACGGGCTTAGAAGAGTTAAAGTAAAGGAGGCAATATATAACCATCAGAGCTCTGACGGAGTCTACCGTACAGCACCTGAGGTGCCAACAGATACCGATCTTTATACCTTGTTAAGTTTTTTAATACTGTGTTGCTGGTAGATGGAGAGAGCCGATGATTGTTCAGGCGGGGAAGTTGTGTATTTTGGTTTTAGAGGTGAAGGCCATCAGTTTCAGTTTGCTTCAGCTTATATCTAGCCGCATTTTTAGGTCACACGCCGGAAGAAGCCAATGTTAACGAAGTCCCTTAATATAACTATGCATTATAAACATCCATTCTATAGTATAGCATTCACTTCGTTTTGCACTCAAACACCGCTAGACCATTCTTATCCGACCATTAATTACCGACTTATCATTTTTGACATTGAAGGTCGCTGAGCGTTCGTTACCGCAACGAGAATTCTCCACCTGACGATTTTATTAGGATAGTCAAGATTAGACAAGGCTTTAAATTCGATGAGAGGTGGTGTCAATTTGCATTGGATAGGGTCTTCCTTTGAGGTTATGCATAAAAAACGCTCACGCACCTTCGTTGCTAACCTTGGAGTTGTTTTTCGCCTTGCAGATGCTTATAACAGCGGTTTTCTTAAATAACACCAACTGGGTTGCCCGCTGCGGTTTAAACAATTGATGATCATTGTATCCCCTTGTGTCCACTTAATTTTAGGTAAAACATGCATGAACAACTTAACTTAGATAAAGATTAGTTGACTAATTTTTGTACCCAAACGGATACAATGGCCATTATAGGTTAAGGGAATTAAACTCAATTTTTGCAAGTGGCAGCTCCCGCTCACGTAACTTCGTTACTCAACTCAAGGTACGTGCTTTTCAAAAACCAGAAGACACAAAATTATTCGGTTCTGTGTGTTATATTTACAATTGATATAACCATTAACCACAAAAAGCCAATTGAGCACATCAGTGCACAATTTTGGAAAAAATTGGTCAAAATTTGTTTCCCCTTTTTTGCATTCGAATTTTTCAAAAACTATTGGCATAAATAATTTCATTTAAATTTAGGATTAAATAAAAGGTTACTGGCTTTCAAAACCAGGTATAATAGTTCATTCAAAGTGGTACCGTTGTTTTTTAATAATTATTTCTTTTAAGTTCAGTATTTTTTTTTTCTAAAATTGCCTCTACCACCTAAACGGAGCTAGATAGACTTAGCATCACCCATTGTAAGAAATGGTAGCTTTGGACCTCTCTACAAAATAATGGTCTCAATTTTTGACGTCAAAGTTATCGTACTCGTGCCATGTTGCGCACTGTCTTCGAACTCAAGCTTCATTCGAAAAACGAGTTTAAGAACAATTTATAATACACACTGGAATATAATTTCATATTGCAATAATATTGTTTTGACGAAACTTCATCACACGATTACAGAACTGCTAACTATGTATACACCATCATTTGGGTAAATAACATTTAAAGTATAAACTAAGAATATGTGCTTGTGAGTTTCTCCTTGGAAGAAGGACCTTGCATTACCTACATAAAATACAAGAGCTATCGCCAAGAAATGTTTGATGCGTTGTGGTCACCGCTGGGGTATCTACGAAATTTATGATCCACATTCATGTATCTTGCATGTAACCGCAGAAAATGTCATTCAATGCAATGCCGCCGCATGTTTCTCTTAGGTAAACTTCTTGGCTCTTGAAATATTCACTGAATGTACAATCCCTGATGTCACCAAACAAGTCTGCTCTACTCCTTGGTCTTATGGACGTGGTAAATAATAGGAAAGATGTTCTAAAACGTTAGGCTACATCCAGATGACGTACAATAATTTACAGAAGGACGCTTGTATCTACCCATGTGGTTTCCTTGTACATGCGTACATGCTTCGTCATACGGAAGTATATTCTGCTTACACTTTATTTAAATTTTTGAATTAATATGGTATACGAAACCGAGACTTACGTAGATGTTAACTATCGTAAAGTTCTGCTCATATTCACAAGTTACCGTGCAATTTATTCGTCCATGTATGAGGGCATTCATCCAATATACTCAACACTTTTATTTATTTAAAAGCGAAACCGATATTTCAGCACGAGTAAACTTTAATAGAAGGAGGTTGTATCTCACCAACCAAAGAAAAATTAATTCAAGCATAAAAATGAGAAGCGAAACATTTTTTGTGAAAGTGAAGTGAATAAATAAACGCAATTAAAATTCATTGAAAAGGGTCCAATGGTTGAAATTGAAAAAAACACAGCGATGCTGATGGCCTTGAACGGTCAAAGGATTGCCATTTTTCCGATTCTTGGTGCAAATCGTGATGGAAGTGTGTTAACCATTTCCCTTCAGATTAAACAGCAACTCATTTTTTCTCTTCATGAATTTATTGATTATTCGGTTAAATGTTGTATGGCACTGGATGCTTATTCAAAGGGATAGGAAAATGTCTGCTGTTAGATTGAAAAGAATACACTGATTGCTTTTCATGCCTGATAGATTCTTGAACTTATGAATGTCTCAAAAAGCAATTGTTTTCAAAAATTCCAGCAATTAAATAGTGGCATGTACAAGAAAGACAAATCAAGCTTTCATTTAGGACTCCTTTCCCAGGCCTTGAAATCGATTGCTTTATATGATAAACAAACAACACCAGTTTCTTAAAATTCGTATTTCGTCCTGATATTTCGGTCTGCTGTATGAATGTAATAAATTAAGTGAGTTAACATTAAATATACACTGATCTGAATTTAAAAACACAAAATAATACAAATCTCATCATATCAAAAAGACTTCTCTTAGTTGTATTTTTTTTAGCGACATGTTCCACAGATGTTATGTTTGTCTCGACTACACGTTCCTTTATAAAATCAAGAGATAGTTCAATGACATTGGAATCGATGTTTTTACAATTTTCTCAGAAATTTTTAAGATTGAAATATCTGGGATACTAGTAATTTGACTTATCTTGGTTTCGAAGACAGCTTTTATGATCAGTTCATAAACATAGTGACGAAGGCGAAAAGCAAGGCTCTTTCAAAAGCATTCGATGTTTTTGTGTCGCATCAAATTATTTATACCAGGCTCGCTCGTCGTCGAAATTCGACGACCATCAGACGTAAGACACATGACAGGGATTACATAAAATTGTAAACATATTGTTAAATAACTCAATTTTGTACATATGTTTACCAAGGTTCTACCACAGAGCTACATCACAGATAATGTAGTTGCAAATATATCGCACGCGTAGTAAAAAAATGTGTCACTTTTTCATTCGATTGGGATCTTCTACTACGTCTCAGTTTGATCGAACTGGTTCGAATCGTGCAAACTTGTTGGATCAACACATTGTTTGCTGCTTTTCCTTATTTCCATCTTGCTGCTAGTGGGAACATATGGGTATGCACATGTATACACAGGACACTGTTTTACCATTTATGCCTAGTAAAATTGTTATCCAGAGATGGGTTTATGTGTACATCCATGCATAGATTGGGTGCAAGAACCTAAGAAAAGGGCAAAAATATATGTATAAATTATATAAGTTAACAACAAATAAATTCAAACCAACTCGTCGATCACCGGATGTTCCCACAACCTGAATTCTCCCAGACAAAATTCCAGGAAACAAGTGCAATAGAACACCTCAGCAAAATATTCCCAGTGCACCTTCCCAGTGAACCTTCACAGAACCGCATATTGCTGATTAGACAAAATGCGCGTATAAATGCATGTTGAGTAACCGATAGTTTTTTAGTCTAAGTTCAAACGAATAAAGGGTCAGGCAATCTGCCTGAAATTATATTTTTTTAAAAAAGCAAACTAATTATTCCTTAACTGGCGCCCGAGCAGGGACTGCTACGCGGCACTGTTCCAAATTTACTCAACACTAAATCAAGCGCGAACGTCGGGAGTGTTATACCTCGTGAATCAGAGTGGACGCCAAGCCACCAAGTGATAGTTCGTGCGAAACAAATAAGTGGACACCAGGCCACAACCAAATTAAAAAGAGTGGACGCCAAGCCACCAAGGGTAAAAGTGCGTGCAAAAATAAGTGGACACCAAGCCACAAGAAACAAGTGGACACCAAGCCACAAACCAACACAAAAGAGTGGACGCCAAGCCACCAAGTGTAAAAGTACGTGCAAAAATAAGTGGACACCAAGCCACAAGAAACAAGTGGACACCAAGCCATAGAAGTGTTGTGAATAAGTGACGTGGACACCAAGCCACGCGGACCAGTGTTTGTGAGAGGGAAAAGAGGCCCCCCAGTAATCCCTTAAAAAAGGACAAAAAGGAGTCCAGTTGGACAGCCGCCCTCACCAGCGTTTAGCAGTTGCCGGAAAATATAAATTCGTTATGAGAATAATCTTAATCTTGTAAGTCGATTTTGAGATTGAACTGATTTTTTGTTTGATAAGAACTTAGACTCACATTTTTTACATTTTATAATTACTCTTTATTCTGTACTACTATTGTTAAGCCCCTGTAATAAATTCGCTATATTATTTAAGCCCACAATTCAAATTTGACCCATAACTTACTGTAATTATTGTTTAATCGCTTGTGAAATTTTACCATTGCTTCAATAATGTCTAATCCAAATAATTTGATCAGACCCGCGCGGTTAGAAGTACCAGTCCAAAATGCTGCACCCCAAGTCCCTAATCCCCCTGACGATAACCTTATCCAACTTATTTCAAGACTAGTGACAGAGACATTACAGATACAAGGACGTCAGATATTTACCTCAATTATGAATCCCGCCTCCGATATTAATAACGATATTGACCAGCCAATCAATTTAACAGACAACCGAAATTTGGCCGATATGGACAAAATCCCGGACGTAGTTAAAAGATTACGTGAATTTTCTGGCCAAGCCCAAGAATTTAATTCTTGGAAGAAGAGTGTCGAGAGGATACTCAAAATTTATGAGCATCTAAAAGGCACTGCCAAATACTATGGCATTCTCTCAGTTATTAGAAATAAGATCACTGGACACGCGGACATAGCATTAGAATCATATAATACCCCATTAAATTGGGAGAAAATATCCAAATGCTTGACGTTGCACTACGCCGACAAAAGGGATCTTGGTACTCTCGAATACCAGTTAACAACCTTAGTGCAAGGAAATAGTTCTATTCCGGAATTTTATCAAACAGTTTACCATCATTTGTCTTTAATTCTCAACAAGCTAGGATCAATGGAAATGAGCCAAGAATCCTTAAATAATATGACACAATGCTATAGGGATAAGGCACTTGACACGTTTGTCAGAGGCCTTAAAGGAGACCTACCCAGACTCTTAAGCATAAGAGAACCCGTGGATCTGCCTCAAGCGCTGCACCTGTGCCTAAAGTTGCAAAATGTCGATTTTAGAACACAACACGCTAACAATTCGCAGTCGACTAATAGGAAAATCATCCAGCATATTCAACCACCAGTTCCTCCCAGAAAGTTTGCTCCAGCTAATCCTACACCAATTCCCGCTCCTAGGCGAGAATTTTATCCCCAACTTCTCCATAATCCTCAGCTTCCTCAGCCACCACAGTTTATTAGAACACAAGGTCAACCTCACATGTCACACCAGCAACAACGGTTACCACCAAATCAGCGCCCGCTCCCTCCAAAACCGATGGATATCGACTACTCTGTAAAAATGTCAACTACCAAAACAGACCCCAAAACATAGCCTCAAAACGTCAACAAATACAACAGGTTCATCAACCACAAAAGATGCAACGTATCTACCACACAGACGAAACTAATGTAGACATGAAAGAGCTGGAAGAGTACGAACAAACAGCAAACAAAAACTATGAAGACTACGAACGGCCAGTTGAAGACCACGGTGTTGACCAATACGAAGAGGAATACCTAGACCAACCACAAGAACTAGAAGACATCTATTTTTTAGATTAAAAAGTTCTTCCCTTCCATACTTTGAACATGTAGGGAAGAGCGGCCAGGTACTTAAATTTCTGATAGACACAGGATCAAGCAAAAATTACGTACAGCCGCGGCATATCCGCAACCCTCTCCCTAATAAAAAAAAACTTTTTTGCGAACTCAGTTGGGGGTAATATCAAAATCACTCACAACTGTTTTATTCAATTATTCGGCCCCAATACAGAAAAATTACAATTTTTTATCCTTCCCAGCCTTATTTCCTTCGACGGAATAATCGGTAACGACACGTTAAAATACCTGAACGCTGTCATTCATACCCAAGAAAATTATATGACAATCTACCCAAACCTAATCGTGCCCCTTAAACAACATTTCACAAACAATGTCAATAATATAAATATTCGGACCTCCTACTCCTTACTAAAGAAGAAGCCACTAACCTTACTAACATTATTAAAAAATTTCCTAATCTGTTTTCCGATCCGGACGAAAAATTAACTTACGCGACATCACTAAAAGGAGAAATAAGAACCACATCTAGCGACCCCGTTAATTCCAAATCATATCCCTATCCAAGAGCACTCAAGGAAGAAGTCGAAAAGCAGATCAACAAATTATTAGAGGATAACATTATTAGGCCATCCAAATCACCGTATAATTCTCCGGTTTGGATAGTACCCAAGAAATTAGACGCCTCTGGGGAAAAGAAATTCCGGATGGTTATCGATTATCGGAAGTTAAATTCCGTTACCATCGCGGACAGGTACCCTATCCCCGAAATAAATGAAGTTCTCGCCAATCTTGGCAACAATAAACTTTTTACAATAATAGATTTAAAAAGTGGATTTCACCAAATAAAGCTCAAAGAGTCGGATATCGAAAAAACCGCGTTTTCTGTCAACAATGGAAAGTTCGAGTTTACTCGCCTTCCATTCGGCCTAAAAAATGCTCCGGCCATATTCCAAAGAGCTCTCGATGAAATCCTTAGAGAACACATTGGAAAACGATGTTATGTCTATATCGATGACATAGTCATCTTTGGTAAAGACGAAACAGAACTTCTCGAAAATTTAAGAACTACATTTGAGATACTTGAGCACGCCAACATGAAAATCCAGTTGGATAAGTGTGAATTTTTACAAAGACAGGTCGAATTTTTAGGATTTGTTATCGGCACCAATGGAATTAAAACCAACCCTAAAAATGTTGAGGCCATTTCCGAATTACCACCTCCAAAAACTCTTAAAGATTTACGATCATTTCTAGGTATGTCAGGCTATTATCGTCGTTTTATTAAAGACTACGCGAAAATAGCTAAACCCCTGACATCCCTTTTAAGAGAGGAATACGGACGAGTGTCCAAACATATTTCAAAAACAGATATATCAACCTCGATGCAAAAGCTTTAGAATCCTTTCAAAAAATTAAACAATCCTTAGTTTCGCAAGAAGTAACCCTCACTTACCCCAACTTCGACAAAGACTTCGAACTCACAACAGACGCTTCAGACTGCGATTGGTGCTGTACTTTCTCAAGATGGCAAGCCAATAACATTTTTATCCAGGACATTGACAAAAACAGAGGAAATCTATGCCACTAACGAGAAGGAGATGCTCGCCATAATTTGGGCTCTCAACTCGCTTAGGAATTTCCTTTACTGATCGAAAAAGGTAAAAATCTACACAGATCATCAGCCATTAACATACGCGCTGAGTAACAAAAATACAAACCACAAGATGAAGCATTGGAAGGCAATCCTGGAAGAATATAACTACGAGCTAACGTACAAGCCAGGGAAATCTAATGTAGTTGCCGATGCCTTATCACGACTTCCTCAGACACAGACACAAATTAACTCAATGACAATGTCACAACATAGTGACGAGAGCTCCTCACATAACTTAATCCCAACCGTAGAATCACCTATAAACACCTTCCGCAACCAACTCGTTCTTGAAACCGGTAACGAAACTAGCCACCAGTTTGTAATTACATTTCCTACATACCACAGACACATCTTCATACAACCCAATTATACTGATACTGATATCATAAACATATTTAAGAAATATCTCAACCCTAGTACAATAAACGGACTACTTACAAGCGAAGAGATTATGGGACGAATACAAAATATCTACCCATTACACTTTTCTAACTACAAAATAAGGTTCACGCAAACAAAGGTAGAAGACGTAACAGATGAAGCCGAGCAGGAGAACAAAATTCTGAAGATCCATCGCTGAGCTCATCGAAGTCCAGAAGAAAACCGCAAAGAATTGTTAGAAACTCTCTATTTTCCAAAAATGGCATCCAAAATCAAAAGATTAGTTAAAAACTGCCAAACATGTAAAGAAAACAAATACGACCGACATCCAAACAAACCTTTCATTGAACCAACCCCTATTCCAAATTATCCCGGCCACACAGTACACCTTGACATCTTCTCAACAGAAAAAATCCTCGTATTAACTGCTATATGTAAACTTACTAAAATTGCAAAAACTCGTATAATCCAATCAAGAGCAATAACCGACATTAGGCAACCTTTGAGAGAAATTCTATTCTCATTTTGTGTTCCAGAAAATGTTGTCATTGACAACGAAAAAGCACTAAATTCTGCGTCAATAACTTCCATGATGGAAGACGAATTGAGAATACGCATTTTCAAGACCCCACCATATAAAAGCGAGGTCAACGGACAGATCGAGCGGTTCCATTCCACTCTTTCTGAAATTATGCGATGTCTCAAAGCAGAACAAACGCCCCGCTCTTTTGACGAACTTCTCGAAAGAGCTACCAACGAGTATAACTTTACAATCCATTCTACCACTGGCAAAAAACCAGTCGAACTCTTTTTCGGTCGTTCACCTAGAATAACTCCTGAAGAACTTGAAGAAAGTCGCCAACAGAACATAGAACGGATAACAAAAAAAACAACAAAAGATTAGGCTCCAAATTGACATTCCGATACAAAAAAGAAATAGTCAAAGAAAACAAAAATACAGTAGTGAAAACAGAATCAGGAAGGACTGTTCACAAAAGCCACATTAGGAACTAACTAACACTTCTACTACTTTCTTTATTTCAGACTCGCATTCCATTCTGTGACAGGAGAAATCCAAATTTTAAATTTCTCTAGTTCACGATTCGTCTCCATACATACCGGACAAGCAAAACTACAGGACGGAAATTTAAAACTAATACATGAAATCGACCTTGACCAATACGAACGATTCGTGACAGCAATTTCTCCAGCACTTGAGCTCAACTCAACTAGAAACGATCCCTTATTCCCTTACCTATCCCACGAATTCCAACAAATTCAAAACAAATTCACTTTTAAATCTCAAGCCAAGGAAAATTAAAAGATCTCTAAACTTTATAGGGTCAGCATGGAAGTGGATTGCTGGCAATCCAGACCATGAAGATCTTATAACAATAAAACGTAAAATAAACAATCTGCTAGTGAACTCTAACGGTCAAATTATTATTAATAAATTACATAACGAACGAATCAATAATCTTACTAAAATCACAAATGAAATTGAAGCAATGCTAAAAGAAAATAAATATGTCAATAAAGAAATTGTATCCGAACTTCAATACAAATTCAAAATTGTAAAAGAAGAATTACAGAATATAAATTTAGCTATTCATTGGGCAAAAGCAGGAGTTGTCAACTCATTAATATTATCAAAAGAAGAAATAAGATTAGCTATTGATAAATTAAATAAAGAAAATTTTCCATTCCCCACTATAGAAGAAGCTCTAGATTTTGCAGATATCAAAATTATAACCAATTCCATTTCAATTCTATACATTGTCAATATCCCAATAACTGATCCTTATAATTATGAAAAATTATTAATAAAACCTGTCAAACGAAAAGGTATCACAATAGATATCAATTATAAAGAAATTGTAATGAACGATAAAAAAATGTACGGATTAACCAAAGAATGTAAGACAATAAATTATGTCTCAATTTGTAATAAAAAGAAACACTATCAACCTTGTAAACCCGACATGCATTCCCAATCTATTAAACAGCAAAAAAGCAACATGCGATTTGATGAACAGTCAACACATCCCCACAATAGAGGAAATATATCCCGGAATAATACTGCTAAATGACTTCAACGGAGCTCTTCAGGTTGAATACACATCGCAACCTCACTGGCACCTTTGTAATCAAATTTGATAAAACCAACATTACAATCAACAACAAAGTATTTGTCGCACAAGAAGTATCCGCACATAAAATCCTCCCACCAATCCTACAAAAAATTTTTAGGAGGACAAATTCCACAAACTTCTGTCTCTGGAGATGATGGGCGAATTACACATCAACAACACAAAACAAATCCAATTGCTGCAATTAGACCACGAATCTCAAACTATTATCAGCTATGGGACAACCATATCAATTGGAATCGTGCTCATTGTCCTAGCAGCCTACA
The DNA here is from genome assembly GCA_964034865.1 of Eristalis intricaria. NCBI lineage: Eukaryota > Metazoa > Arthropoda > Insecta > Diptera > Syrphidae > Eristalis > Eristalis intricaria. The sequence goes on along the minus strand of OZ035876.1, from coordinate 71,515,292 downwards.
AAATCTTCAATAAGGGAAAAAGCACAAAAGAAATCCTTCAACAGCCAGAGATGAAAACTGCAGAAATTCCGTTACACCTGAAAGTCACACCAAACTCAGATGACCCCATCATTCCCCGAACAAAGTTCTACGACCTTCCATACTTTTAAGCGATTGAGGACCATCGCATTTAGAGGGGGAAGAGTTAACAACAAATAAATTCAAACCAACTCGTCGATCACCGGATGTTCCCACAACCTGAATTCTCCCAGACAAAATTCCAGGAAACAAGTGCAATAGAACACCTCAGCAAAATATTCCCAGTGCACCTTCACAGAACCGCATATTGCTGATTAGACAAAATGCGCGTATAAATGCATGTTGAGTAACCGATAGTTTTTTAGTCTAAGTTCAAACGAATAAAGGGTCAGGCAATCTGCCTGAAATTATATTTTTTTAAAAAAGCAAACTAATTATTCTTTAACTTATACGTTACCAAGATCAATTGATACATCAAACAAAACACAGGGTTGCAGTAAAAAAAGAATGTGTGTTTAATGAAGTACCAACACACTGAAGGAAAGTTTTCATGTATGACTACACAACTTGAAATGGTTTGATGCAACAACCATTTGTTAGGAATTTTTGGAACTCTATTATCCTTGGTACTATTCAACCGTTTACAATTACGCGTTGTGTACATCTAGGCGAAATTACCTTTCCAATGGTGTAAGTACCATGCCATTCTGTATAAGCGGACGACAAAAACTGACAACACGCATTTATATACAGATTTTATTATGAAGGTTCCAGACAAAGAGGGCACTTGAGAGAGCTTTAGCTTGATGATTTCCAGAAGAACTCTCGAGTTTCTGTAGGAATCTTTTAGTTTCTGAGTATGAACTCCCGAATCGAATAGGGCAATCACCGCAGCTCAGACCAAATGCTTTTACGACCCAATGTAAATATAAAAGAACTTCCTTATGCTTAACTGGGATCTATCTAGGGCTGCAACAAGTATAGGTGCTGTGATTCTTTTACCTCTTTTTTTGAGAAGGGATTCTTTTCTATATCTGGCATGCTGATATTAGAATTCAAAATTTGTTGTTCGTCCGAATTTTCCGCGAATAACTCTGTTTGTTTTGCATTAATCTCCTGTTCTTCTAATCATCTTTGTCTAGCTCTTTCTTCATTCTCCAACAATTTTGTATCTATACGACCTAAATATCCCTGTCGACCTGGTCTGTCTGTTTCTTTAAAAAATACTAAAATATAATTTTAAAATTATTTATTTGGGAAGTTAAAATCACAAATAACTATCGTTTGCATCGGGTTATATTTATTAATTTAGCTTTCACTGGGATTCGAACCGGGGACGCCACTAACCGAGGGCAGGCACTTAACCAACTAAAAAACTAGTAAGTAAATACACGAATATTGATGTAGGTACATTTAATCTGTATATATGTAATTCACTTATTACTTATTAATTTTTGGTGCTTATTGAATTTATAAACCAATTTGGATATGTGTGTCTTCCCACTCTTTCCTTCCTTCTCTACATTTCTCTTTCTTTCTCACACAAAAACACACACACACACATACAGTGGAAAGGGGAAGATCCAATTCAACCCGACTGTAATAAAACTTTCTCCGTTCTTTAAAAAAAAGAAACAACAAAAACGCACGAAGAAGTTTTTGGTTTATCGATTTCAATCTACAACTATCGCATAATGCATTATCTGCCTTATTAATGCAGCGGTGGCCTCTGACTGTCGCTTGAGTTGGAAATGTTTGTGAAAAGTTAGTTCAACTTTCGGCAGTATTGTTGGTAAGTTCCGCTTGTATTTCAGTTACTACTGTTCTTGTTACCAATGACATGCTTCCTGCATGGCGGTGGTGTATAAGCCACAATTGATATCTCAATGAAATGGAAATGGAACTGGAACTGGTTGAACCAGATGTGTTGATTAAATGGATTTCATTAAATTTATTAAAGTATAGAAAACGTACATTCAGTAAAATATCAAGTGTGTATGCGGTCGGAGGGCATGGACCTGTGCATCCAGGGCAAGGTTGTTAATTGCTATCAACTTGGCGAGGTGCCAGCAACGATCCCGGTAAATGCAAGGCCAAGTTGACCTACTAACTCCATTAGATAGCTTTACAGCAAACGGTGAACCAATGTATGCAGCGAACTTTGGTCCAGGAGTTTAAACCAGGACCCCCTTCCTTCAGGTTGAGGGATTGAGTGTGGGACTAACTTTCCCAATGTGGAAAAATATGCTGACGACAATGGAAAACGGAATAAGTGAAACGATTTTCGTTTCAGTACGTGGAATGTGAGGTCCCTTAATAGAGCACGGTAGCCGATGAACTTGCGGAGGCCTCTAAAACGGCCGAGCAAAAATAGGATGAAAAACAGCGACATTAGGCGATTGCTACAAAGAGCGAAGATAGCGCTTGTTTGGATACGGGTTTGTTCGGTGCAGATTTAGGTAGGAAGTCATAAACTTTAAATACGTAAGCGACAGGGTACGACTTAACAGAGGATAAAGATTATGATGATGAAGATGATGATGTTGACTGCGACACCAATATCGGTATAGTAATATTTGCTAGAATCATCAGAAAACAATGTCTACATGAAAACTGACTCAGGCTGTTGGAATTCGTTGCAGCCCGAAACCACTATGCAGCTAGTACGCGGTTCCCTCATTTCAATATTCCCAAATGGACGTGGAGTTACCCTGACCAATCAACCTCAACCAGATTTCCAGTATTCTAGTATTTCCAGTTACCAGTATTCTCGATGTCCGAAGATGCCTAGGAGCCAACATCGACTCTGATCATTTCATTGTTGTAGCGAAAGGGACACCGATGTCGACAGGACAACAGACCACGGTAGCTTGATGTCGGAAGGCTACAATCGCAATCGACAGCTAGGAACTTTGCAAATTGAATCTCCCTGAAGCTCTCAGAGAATTCAACCCTGCCAGGCGAAACAATAGACGAACAATGGCAACGCTGACAAAACGCCATCAGAGAAACTGCCTCTGATGTACTGTGTTTTAAAACACCCCCAAAAAACCCCCGAAAGTTCTACCAACGGGTAAAACAACTATCCAATGGACAGAAGCCTGTCGCAGTTGATACAGACAATCTGGAAAGACCACTTCTTTAGACTGTAAAACGTCGGGGAAGACGCCAATACCGCTGTCAGACAGAATGTTCCTCTTCACAATGGATGATAGATGAGAATTCCGCCCCCCGACACGGACGAAGCCAAGCAAGCGATATCGAGGCTAAAGCCGAATAAAGATGCTGGTGCAGAAAGGCAACTGGAGATGAGCTGTTAGAGTACATGCACCAACTCATCTGTATGATAAGGTCGGACTAAAGTATGCCCGATGATAGGAATTTCAGTGAAAAAACCCAAGAGATGCCGATCGATTCGCACAACCTATTCGTTGATTTCTCGTCATATTGTACAACTTGACGATGGAACCTTAAATGTCAAAAGAGGTCTTAGACAAGGCGATTCGCTGTCATGTGACTTTTTCAACATCATTTTTGAGACTGTCGTGCAGAACTCACTCGGCAACACAAGAGGCATGATCTTCCAAAAGTCTGAACAACTGCTAGCAAACGCAGTTGCTAGGACGAAATTGGTCGGACACAGGGAGCCTTCAATGAGGAGTTCGCTAATATTAAAAGCGAGGCGTCCAAAATGAGCTTAGCGGTTAAGGCATCGACCATTCGGCCAGAAGTAGTGAAGGACTTCGACTACCTCGGATCCCAAGTAAATTTGCAATGGATCACACGGGACCTAAGTGAGAGGTGGTTGTAAGGGCCATTGGGTGCAAATATGGATTGCAACCCCGAATGGTTCACTGGCTTTATATCATTGAGGCAAAGTGCAAGCCAATAAACTATCACGCAAATAACAGCTAATAACATTTAATAAAATATATTAGAGATGTGAGGCAACAAACATGTTGACTTCTGAACTATACATTCTAAAGATACATTTTCTCAATTCTTTGAGAAACAGACTGAGTTAGACTATCTGTCTGATTTCGATTGGTGGCATATTAAAAAGCCTTGGTGCTGTTGCTGGGTACAATTTCGAACAAGGTTAGGTTAAGTTAAGTAGAGGGGCTGCAAGTGAATTGACCAGCACACTTAGACCATGTTGGTTCATTATGATCTCCACAGTCAGACTACTACCACTGAATGACAACTCCAGTGACAGTGCCGTTAATTTGATCTGAACGGCAAATGGTGACTGGACCAGATTTGAAAACCAGATAAAAGCGTAATTAACTTTGCTTTCATTGGTTTCGAGCAAAGAGTTGTTTTAGATATTGACATGTGACATGTCATTTATATATATATATATATATGTGCAAACTTCTCAGATTTTCGCTGTATCCGCTTCGTATAAGAAAAACTTTAAGACCCTGGAATATGTAGAGATGTTTTTTTGGAAGTATTCTTTCTTCTTTATTCAACTTGCAATCCCATACCGGACTTTGGAGTGCACTAAAACATAAGTAAAACTTTTCTATGACACTAATCTCTTAAAATGTACATTTTGCGAGTTACAGATAACATATATTTCTTTAAGTTTTCAACGCAGTCCAAGTCATATGTTTCAGGATTTCTAAGTAATATGTTTCAATTAATACTCCTAGATACATATACATATCAACACCCTCTATCTTAAAGCAGCTTGCACTATACACTAAGCCTTTGTTAAAGTTACTAATATCACACGTAACTCGATTGAAAGACGGCATCAGAGTCAAACGGATAGGCCTAAGAGAATTAGGCTACATATCATAAATCTTGTTTTGTTACTTTTAAGTAACTCGTGCTTGGCGAACCACTCTCGTAGTATACTTCATTCTGCAGCTTGACCGCGGAGCTAAAGGTACTTTTGTTGTCGTACGTTAAGGCCATATTATCAGGAAATGCTGTTATATGGCTATTAAGTTTTGGGAGAACAATGAATTGACATAGATTAAAAATAACAAAAGTCCCAAAACTGATCCTTGAGGGAAACCAATTTGTATCTCCAACTTATGTTCTACTCGTTGTGATCTGTTGGACAAATAAGACGAAAACCACAATTTGTTGAGAAGAATATCGTGAGTAACCATATCGAATGATTTAGTGATATCCATAAAGAGTACTAGATTGGGATTCTTACTACTTAAAATATAATTAATTTCACTACACAGTTTAAGTATACCCTCTTCAGTAGATCGACGACGTCCACGAAAGCCAAATTCTTTATGGCTAAAAAGTAGTTTTTGATTAAAAATGATATAATAAGTTTTTTCATCTCCAAACAGCTTACAAAATGTAGGAGGTAAAGATGTTGGTCGATATTTGTTTCACAAGTTTCTGTTACCTTTATTAAATAGGGAAATGACTTCGGCATTTTCAAAGATGAGGGAAAAATTAGCACAATGAACACTGAAGTTGAATAAATAACATCAAACATCTATAACATACAAAGAAATACGTATGAGGATATTGTTTGTTATACCATCAGAAGTGGTATGTTTTTGTTGTTACTTGGGTTGGTGAAAATCTTCAACAAGACACAATGTGACCCGTGTCCACATAGTAGTGTCAGATTTTTAATGACTAAAAACACCCTTCCCTTTTAGTTTTTCTTTACTACAACTAAGTTGGAGTCGGCGTACTAAATGTCTCATGTCCAAAGCTTGGAGGATGGCATTGTTACAATGACCACGAAGTCTGATACTTAGCTTTCGAGCGGAGTTTGTTATTTCTTCGTCGATGGTTACTATCCCTAGATCCCTTTGTATATCACAATATCCCGTATAATTTTATTTTGAAAGGACTGAATAAATCCTCTGTCATTTGCTTTGGTACAACCCCATAGTTGTATGCCGCAAGTCCATATAGGCTTCAGTACTTGCTTGTATAATAGCAGTTTGTTGTACATGCTTAACTTGGAGTGCCTTCCAAGTAACCAGTACATTTCTCTATACCGGCGTTCGAGCTCACCCCGTTTCTTTTTCACGTGAGCCTTCCACTTCAGTTTCGCATCGAGTGTCATACCAAGATATTTTGTATTTGTACAGAATTAATGAAAACTGGTCGATTTTCAATATTTCTGTAGGTAAAATTTATGTGCGTTGATTTGGTCTCATTGGGAGCAATGCGCCAGCGTTTTGACCATTCGTTTATTTTGTCCAGAGATCGTTGCAGTTTTTCAGTGGAGGACTCAACTGAACATCCCGTTGCCAGGATCGCTGTGTCATCCGCAAATGTAGCCACAAGTGTACCCTCAGTTTGAGGTATGTCTCTAGTGTACAACAGGTACAATTTATGGCCAAGGACACTCCACTTAGGGACTCCTGCTCGGATCTCTTTAAAATCGGAGTATTCCGTTCCGTGTTAAACTCTAAATAACCTGTTATCGAGATAAGATTCTAGTACCTTATACAAGCTTGTCGGTAGAAGCCTGCTTAGTTTGTATTTTAGGCGTTCATGCCAGACTTTGTCGAAGGCCTGGGCAACGTCAAGTAGGGCGGTAGAGCAGATCTCTTTCCCCTTTAATGCTCCTTCAATTTCATTCGTTATTCTGTATACCTGGTCAATTGTCGAGAGAAACCCGAACTGATGCTCAGGTATTAGTTGCTTCTCTTCGATAAATTTTGGAATGCGTTTTAATAAGAGTTTTTCAAAAATGTTGAATATTATTGGTAAAAGCGATATCGGTCTGTTCAACTTTTTGTTGTTAAACAGTTTTCCCGGTCTTGGAACCATTATCACTTCTGCAACCTTAAATGAGTCTGGAACATGTAATAGCCTAAAGGAAGCGTTAATTAAGAAGAGGAGTTTAAGTAGCGCCTTTTTCGGCAAGTTCTTCAGAATTTGTCCGGTTATTAGATGATAGCCAGGAGCAGTGTTGTTTTTTAGATTTTTGATTGCCTGGCAGAGTTCGTTTAGCGGTACTCTTTCAATACTAGAGCTGTCATATATAGAAGTTACACTTGGATCAACTTCCAACACTTGTCCATCAAAGGGCTGGAATGTTTCCTCCAAATGTTCGGCAAAGAGATCCGGCTTTTTTTATCACTTTTTGCCCACTCAACATTGTTTTTCTTGATTGGCGCGGCCTGCATTTGGGCCTTCAAGATAAGTCGATATCTCTTGGTTTTTAAAGACTTGCAAAGATTTTTTTAGTTTGTTGCACAGGCGATTTTTCTTGCGCGCTTTTTTCGAGGATAAGTTCTTTTATTTCTGGCGGAAGATTTGTTCCATTAGATTTGGGTATTTTCTTACTGCGAGGAGTATTTTTCCAGGCTGCTTTCTGGATGTTACTAATAAACTTTTCAAGTTCGAGTTCTAACACTAAAGTTGTTTTTAAAGACACAATTAGACTAATATTTTCCTCACAGTCATGTCTAAAACTTTCCCAGTCAGTTTTGTTATTTGTCAATCCCGGCGCGCCTTCCACTTTCTTTAATTTATTGCTTATGGTCAAAATTACAGGTGAGTGGTCGGAAGAGAAATCAATGCTTTCTTCTACTTTCACGAATTTTGTAGGTACCCCTTTAATAATAAAAAAGTCTACTAAGTCGGGAACTTTTGCCGACTTAGTAGACTTTCTTTTAAAAGAAAGAAATGAGGGAGAAATTCAACTGCAAGTGGAATTTGAAACTTGAAAAAATAGCCGAAATATACAAGGTGTTACGTATGACGATTTTCTGCAGGTGGATGGCTATATTGTTACTTAGGCGCTTTCAACAGATGAAGAAATTGTCGAGATAGTTAGATCCGAATCAATAACAATGACAGCGGCAGTAATGAATAGGGACTGACTTGTCGATAATTGAGGATCATTTGATTCAACCACCTTCAAACGAGTTGAAATAATTTTCGTTTATATCATGAAACAATACAATTTCTGTGTGCCTACCTACAATGGTTTAAGCGTTTTTTTAAACCAAAATTAAAAAGTCTTCAGTCATGCATAACAGACTATTTTAAATAATAATTATGGTCCTCTACGTTTTATGTGTTTTATCGCAAATAAATAAATATTTATATCAATTTTTATTTTTTTTATATAACATACACAAATTGTGTATGTATATTATTTTTATATTTTGATATAATAAGTGTGTCATATTTCTTAAATATATATTCATCATGTTGGAAAACAGTAAACAGCTATATTTTGAATATATGAAATATCCTGGATCTAGCAATATAAACATCTATGTACATAGATGAAATAGCCCAGAAATGATACACAATAATTGTGTTAAAATTTTCAATCGGCTAACTTTAAATTTGCTTCGACTTGCTTTAATTAAAGTTCAGCAATTGTGAACAAATATGTTAATTCCTATTCAACAGGGCGTAGCATTGTATGGAATATTTCCTTTCCTGAAAATTTCATTCGAATTTAATTAATTTTGCTTTCACGTGGTATCGATGAACGATAGACCAAAAACACTTTAATTTTTATTATCCTTATTTGGTGCAGGCTGATTGATTGTATTGGTGGGGCTACATTTCATGAGAATGAAGAAGAAACGAATTTAACAAAAATGTGACCGACACAGACACCTACTGCTGAGTGCACAGTCCTTAATTACTTCCGCAGAAAAAGAACTTTGCATGCTCAGACGGTTTCTGAATTCATGCCCTTTCAGAAGAGCATGAAAGCGGAAATTCGCTTTTTTCGATACGAATGGCATTTTTTAACGGTTCTTACGTTTTCAACGAGATTCACCATAAGCGTATAATATGTCGTTGTATTCTGGATCCATTTTCCATGCCTTTTGGTTGAAGGCAATTATATTCGACGTATTACATCATTTAATTTTCATTGATAATGCGAGAATTGTTTTTAATTTTCAATGTTTATAGACTTACACTTACCCTTATTTGAACTTTTAATTTTATACCACTCAAATTACTACGGCTTTTCCTAGCTGCGAACTATCTTTTATCGGTCATTGATCTAGTGACTGCGTCTTAGATATTTGCATACCATCGTTAATAATTGAGCCAAGAAGACTTACCGCAACTACATTCGCGATCACTAACCTTAAAGACAGAATTTCGGGCGGTCTTATTTATTAACCCCACAGACCTTTTCCTGTTTTAGCTGTAAATATTCATATCAGAATGGAGTAGATAATAAAAAAAATATTTCAAAAAAACAAAAAGATTGTTCTTTTTCATTTTCCTGTCTCGTTAATAAATAATGTGGAGGTTTTTCGACACGCGAACAGGCGATATACAACTAGACATGTGAAAGTCATGGATTTTAACGACTGGATGGCACAGTTGGTTGAGTGCCTGGCCCTGGTTAGCGGGGTCCCTGGTTCGAATCCCAGTGAAAGCACAGTTAATGCGCTTTTATCTGGTTTTCAAATCCAAATTTCATTCAAAAATTCATTCAAAGGATTTTTAATGGTGCTGACTAGTGTGTGAAGTGCTGTTTCTGTAGTGAAACCTTTGCGGTACGCATGTTGGAAAGGTGATAAGTATCTGAAGCTGATAGTTACCCTAATATGTAGATCCACTATGCTTTCCAAGGTTTGCAGGCGGAAATACGAAAGGGTTATGGGTCTGAAGTCTTATGGTAGGTTATGTGTGGTTTTCCCGCACTTTGGTTTGAATACCACCTTTGCTTTCCTGCACAGTTTAGAAGTATAGCTGAATCTTAAGCAGCTGTTTAAAATAGCCCTCAGCCACGGCGATAGTATATCCAGTCCGTATTGTAATTCAGCCGGTCCTTCAGATCGGTCGTTCTACAATTAAAGTAATATGTTCGTATTTAATTCATTTATTAATCCATAAATTGGACGGCTTCAAACATACATTAAATTCGGTTAAGTCGTATCACTGGTAATGCTTTTGTCGAAAATCATCTGCCAAGAGAATCATCGCTCAATTCAGAAATGTTGCAGATTTGAAGTCCATTAGGTAACATGCAGTTCAACAGCGACCTGGGTGCTGAATGAGCTGTTCGACTGCCGTCTAAGAACTTTGCACCAATACCAGATGAAGGAAGTCCAAGTGCAATTCCATTTTGTGACAAAAAAATCCGTAAGTTCGATCGTTCACTATATTTATGAGCGTATACATATGCATATTTTGGCTCCTGATTTAAAAAACAAACATTTCTATTAACGGTTTCTATTATGCTATCTATGTTGAACCACGAAAATTGACTAATAGTAAACACAAATAAAAACACTCGTTTTGGCCAGGACGAACTTTATAACCTAGTGGATGGGTGGAATATACTTGTAAGTAACCGGAACTGGATGTCCCCTTTCCATCGTTGAAATTTCTTTGACGATTAATTGCAATTATAATATGATGTTATTTTAGAGTAATGCAGCGTTCTGCCAAGCTATTATTCTCTACCATTTCAAAGAAGATTGTCAATGTTGTCGATGGCGCCCTGTCAGCTCGTTGTAATACATTCTCACTCTTTGACGAGTTTCCAAATGTTCGGCCGAGAGAACAACAGTAAATGTCCTCCATGTTTTGCTTATAAAAAAAATACGAAACATCGTTTCGCTACTGCTAACATTGCGGCCCATTTCAAATTAAGTGATTTTATAGCTATTTTTGATTGTTCATGAATGTATATGTACGCAAATATATTGAATAGATCTTACCGAATGAAAAAACTTGATATTTATGTTTTTTTTTAAATAAAGATTAACCGCGAAAACAGAACAACCCAACGATTGAAACTTTCTGTGTCCTGTTGAGTGTAATTCTAGCAAAAAGGATGAGTGATATCGGTGAAGCCGTTTTCAAGCCGTATTTATAGCGTTGGGTCGCCGTGGCGTAGTGGGTTAGTGCGTCGACTGCTACGCAGAGGGTGCCAGGTTCGATACCCCAATTTACCACCTTTCATATTTCACGGCTTCACCTCTTTCGAGTCACTGACAATGCTCAAAGAGTATTTCCTGTCTAGAAAAAGCTTCTCAACTACGCCGTTCGGAGTCGGCAGTAAACTGTAGGTCCCTTCCACGCGTGAGGGAACAATAGCACGCACAATAAGAGTGGTTGCTGAGAAGCAAGGCCCTGGCCCTCTACGGGCTGTAGCGCCACCCATATTATTATATTAATATATTTTTAGCGTTACCGAGGGAAATAGCGATTAATTTGCATATACCTATGTACAGATATAAATAAATCTTTTTATAATTATCTGATTTCCTTTCTCTACAAACGTTATTAAATTTAACATACCGACGGGTATTGTAGGCGAACTATTTTTAATGCTTGCCTTATGGACAGCCTTAAGTTTTATTTGGCCATAGACACTGCACAAAATTTGCGGACCCTAATGCGCTTAACCTACATTAAGCTAACTTAACCTTACAATCAACTTAAAAACCATCTTAACCCTCAAACGGGCAAGATCTTACAGGTAAAAAGAAGACATAGGAAGAGTTCGTTTCCTTGGAGCAAAATAATAAAAAAAATAAAAAAAAACTCTAGAATCTCTCCATCTTCGGACATATATCCATCCTCAGAATGTATTCGTTTGTATAGTAAAAAATGCATTCGTTGACGCCATATTCAAAAAGACTGATGACAAAGTTTCGACTCTTACTCTTACTACCTAATGTCATCGGAAACAACTGCTTGCCAATAATCCGAGAGCACTATACTAACATGGGTTGAGTTCGTGTGATATACAGTCTTTTGGATCGATTTTTGGTTCATAAAGGCTAAACTGCTTTTACTCTTTTGCTCAAAATTTTTATTTAAGCAAGTTCTCTTGCTGAATTCTACCATCTTGAGGCAGTCTTACTGCCGTAGTCCACATATAACATACAATTTAAACGCCATGCTATGCTTTTTTTTGATTTTTGTTTTATATATTATTACTTTTTTCTTTTGAACTACTTTAAAATTATGTATATTGGCCACCGTGGTCAACTATCGCGTCATTTTGAAAAGCTATTGCGTTGGAGATTGTTTTTGGTGTAACCATCATCTGATTACGTTACAGGATCGTATTAGGGATGTGCGATGTTCGAAAAACATCGATGATGTGCTATTGTTCTCTCACAACAGCTGTCAACAAAACAATCAATTTCAAGTGATGATTGAAAAATTTAGAAGCAAAGAAGATAGAAGTGGACAGACAAAGATGAAGAATTTTTTGTGTTGAGCTCTGGGAAGAGAAAATAAACCATCTCTGTGGCAACCACAAAAAAAACCATGAAAGCAAAGAGATGACAGAGAAGAGAGAGAGTATTAAGATTGTTGAAAAAGACGACGATTTCTCCCCAGCCGAAATCAAACCAATTTCACCGGAAATGCAGGCAGAAGATATAGGACTGTACCTAGTTGTACTCAGTTGACACAGATAAAAACGGCTGTTTTTCGTATGCAAGAGGGCCACAGACAAAGTAGCTTTTAGATTCTTTTACAAGCAGTTAATATCATAACATGATAAATCCATGCATATCCATTTTAAAAATATTGTTGTTCAGTTGAAGTACTCTCCATATACAGTGTTCATATTTATAATAAGCATTTTATTTTTGTTCCTAAAACGTACAAAAGAAAAAAAATGGGCCTTCGGGTGGATCTCCTTCAGAAGAGCTAATGTACAAAAGGATTCATAATATTTTTGGGGAGAAGATGATTCACAAACTGGACGCAAGAATGGAAGACAGCATTCCCAGAAGCTTGTTTTAAATTGTAAATTAATATTCATTATTTTTCTTTTGTATAATCAAAATATATTTTAAACTATGGAAAACTCGAAATCTTGGTTAATGTATTCAATTTTGCTCCTGACTGTATTCGTAATCAGTAAAACCCAATACTCGATTGACGGACATTTGTGCATAAGGTAACCATCGTATTGTAATAATAATAAAACATCAAAACAACTCATCGTCATTTATAAAGAAAAAAATGTTCACAATAAATACAAACGTACTACCCTTATTCAGTTTGGGATCATAGGGTTGCTTCCATTTTATATTATATTTTCTTTTTCGTGGAACTGATTGTAAGATTTTTGTGTTCACCTTAATATCTTGAATTGAACTGTAAAAGTTTAATTCGCTAATTAACTATTGATGGTCTGAAGATTAATGTGCCATTTAAGAGCCCGTTACAAGAATGCTTCATGCCGGCATTGATCTGAATCTTAATTTCCGGCGCATGTTGGCTTATGCCTCATTAAGCCTGTTTCTCCGTTCTGTACAGTAAAATATCGAATTACATCCGGAAAAGACTTAGATGTACGCATTGCAACAAATAAAAATAATAAAAACAATTATATATACAATTTAAAATAATTCGTTGTCAAACAAAAAGCTGTACTTTATGCTTGAACTTATTGGAGTTTCCATATGAACTTCATGGTTTTTCCATTCGTAGAAGCATGGCAGTATATTTCAGCTGGACTGGACCTTGGCACCTAGGTGAGTTCTATGTTCAGTAAATAGTATAGAATCCGATTTATTGGCACACTTCGGGCTAAATTTTGTTTGCCGCTGTCCCAATAACACGAATTGAGGAAAGAACGAAGAGGAAGGCGAAGTAAGTTTCCGTTCTTTGTCATTTGTTCAAGTTAAGCCGTTGTCCCGATGAACCGATGTCCTAATAAAGCGGAATCCACTGTATAACAAAATATACTGGAGGTGTGCACCCAGGTCAAAGCAATTAATTGCTATCCACTTGACGAGATGTCACCACCGATACGTTTGAATGCCCGTATCAAGTTGACATACAGCCTCCTTGTATCATCCTCTGGACAGGATCCACATAAACTGCCTGTAGGAGACCTAATGTACATATACCCTTCTATGCAAGCGTCTAAATGATGGATGTATGGGATCTAGATAGGAGTCTTCCATTAGACAAATGGCGGAAGCTGGAAGCCAGGCATGCTAGCATCCTACCAAGTCTTCTGGAAGAATATCATGAGAAACCACCTAACTGCGAAGGCGCTGGCTGGTGCAATACCAACGGCATGCTAAAATACTAAGCCTGCGCCGATCTGTTGCCGCTCGACTTATTTAAAATGGTGATCCCGAGGATCGGTGAGCTATGACCGGGTGCACAACTAGACGTATTCTCTGTGGACCGGATCCCTATCACACCTGGAGCACGCCTCCGCCTCACCATTTAACCAGCGGATCATTTTAAAATTTATCAATGTGTGTTTATCAATGTTTTTTAAACCCTCCGGAAGACTTGGATAGGTTCCCTTAAAAGCTTGTTTTAGAAAGGAGTCTGCCACCTTAGCGAAAGTCGAACAAACCACTGATACCAACCCTATACAGGTTTCCAACCCGGCATTAATGCTTCCACCCTCGGAATTGTGTACTCCACTGAGCTCGAAATGTGTCTCTCATCTATACCCCACGCGTCCAGACACGGACGTGGAAAAAGTGTTGCTGAAGACCTCGGAAGAAATGATATTTTTGTCGGACTACAGGGAGGCAATCCATCCAGCGACTGACCCAGAAACGGAGAAAGAGCTGCTGGATTCCTCGCAAGAGATTGATGTTCTGTCAGACTCAGGGGAAGCAAATATAACTGTGGAAGAAGTGCCTGAAATCAGCTTTGCTGAAGATTAATCTCTACCACTCGAAAACAGCTTCCGCATAATTTATTCCGCTTATCAAGCAGCGGAGCTGCCATTGTCCTCATTCAAGGCTTCTAAAAAATCAGGTGAATGGACTTATGATGTCAAATTATATTTGTTATATATGGAAGAAACAAGGGTAAGCCAAGAACTTGTACCCTTACTAAGAACGACTTAAACGTTTCTCATTTTCGTAGCCTTTCCAAACACGACCTTATGGCGGCGTGTTTAGAGCTGGGGGACTCTACATATTGAGTTGTCTTATCCTACATGCCCTTCGACGAAATAATTCCGCCAGGGGGATGGAAACTATCACCGCGCTTGCGCTTTGCAAAGGTGTTAACCTCATAATTGGATGTGATCCCAAATCCCAACAATGATAGATGTGGTCTCTCTTAAACTTTATTCTTCCGAACAACCTAAAGACATGCAACAAAGGCGATGACTCTTTCGATCTTACTCTTTTCTCTAGCAATCTATCTCGTCTTATTACTAACTGGAGTTATCTAAAGCCCACTCGTTACCAGTGTTTTGAACTTAAAAACCGCATTTAGGCACTACAGGAAAACAGTGAGTAAGTACAGGAAGACAGTGAGAACACCGAGTAGGAGTGATTCCCGGTACTAATCCTTACACGCTGACCACGGGTCACAAGACCATGTGGGCTTATGACCATCCCTTGGTTGGAAAATAATTTTCAGAGGATGTGTCTCCTTGCGCCAACCTCACCCCCACCATATGGAAACAGGGCACAGCACAGAAAATTGAAATCGTCCTCTCTAATTAAAAAATATAAAATCCCTCTCATCGACCCCCTCATTCTAAATGACAACAGTATTCGGATCTCGTACATGTCGAAATACCTCTGGTTAGACTGAACAGTCGACTTAACTAAAGGCTCATCACAGACGAAAGAGTAAGGAAGGCCATTACGGCCTTATATATGAGCAAGAAAGCCATTGGACACAACATACACAAACAACATATATAAAGCCAATGTATGAACAATAGATTTATATAACCGCCATAAGACAAATTATTTTATACCGCGTAGTAGGATGGTGGCCCACGTACACCGTCGGTACCCACCTCAATAAATTAAAGAAGGCAAAAAACCAAGCCTGCATCTGCATCAGTAAAGCCCTTAAAACTACTCACACTGATGCGCTGGAAAGTCTTGTGAAACTTACCCCATTAGATATTTTTGGAAAGAAAACAGTATCCAAATGGCAGTTCGTCAAAAGATTTGCTCTGAATGGTGAGAGTACACCTATGGACAAAATCTGTAGTCAAAATCCTTCACCACTTTGGAACCCTGATTCGCGACAAAGATCTGCGGTAACATTTCTACACAGATGGATTCAAGACGGATGATGGAGTAGGAAGTGGAGTTTTCTTGGAGTGTATTAACCTGAACAAATCTTATCTTCCTATTACGTCCTGAGCTAAGATCGTCCTAGCTAAGGTGGAAAATTACATCTGGCCGCGATATTTGTATCTTCACAGATAGCCAGGCAGCAATCAAATCCCTGGAATCATTCTCTATAAACTCTAATATAGTAATCGACTGCCGCTCATCTCTTAACGAGATATCCGAACAGTTCAACATTGCCTGTTCTGGGTGTCAGGCTATAGAGACATCCCGAGAAATTGCAAAAATGATGAACTCGCCAATTGAGATATTTCTCTCGTGACATACATCTTTTATAACATATTATATGATTGACAGCATTACTTGTCGAATCTCAAGGCAAATCTGGGCTCTTTTCGATTCAAAAAGATCAAGTAGCCGGATTAATACTGCAGTGGGAATAATTACCTACCTACTAGGCCTTCACGCAAAAAGACTAGACCTATTCTCCAATGACGAAGTTGCTTAGACGAAGAAGAGGAGGAAAGCATCAACACCTACTATGCAATTGTCCTGCTCTTGCATCAGGAAAGCCGTTACAGGCTACTACTTCTAAGACAGTATAAACGAATTCAGAAAACTGACTGGCTGTCATAAATCACAGTAACACACTATAATTTGAACAGTCATGTGGCTGTACAATGGGCCTACCTTGGCCTAAGTGTATTAATACCACGAGGAGGACATTGAAAAGACGGCAATTGTTAGATCTTGAGGACTGTATGAAATCTTACTGATGTCATTCGGCTTAAAGAAATCTCCAGCAACTTTTCAACGCCTGATTAATGAAATATTGGAAAAAGATACTGTGAACTACATGTATGTATGTCTGTGTGCGTCATTAATATGATACTCTAATTATTTCTACTATTTATCTTCTTAGCTTTAGAAATAGTTTTCAAAATATTAACAAAATATTATTATAAAACCTGACAAGTGCAGCTTTATGAAAAAAGAGATAACTTTTTAGGTCAGATTCTCACTAAAAAGGGGAAGAAACCTAATCCAGATAAAATAATAGACATTGGGCGTATTGAACTACCTAAAACTCAGAGACAACTTTTCATGGTATGACTGTATGAATTTTGCAGGATGTTTATTCGAAACTATAGCCTACATGGCTAGATAATTCTATCCGAGTTAAAATCTTTGATCCGTTAATTATTGAAGCTATTGAAAAGCTCATGCCATCCTGTTACAACAGATGCCAGTGATCATGTAATTTGAGCAATCTTCATCAGACGGTCACAAAACGGTTATCGGATATTCTATGTTTCAAGAACTTTGAAAAATCATGAGAGGAACTATTGCGTAATGGATAAATAATATCTGGCTATTATTATAGTTATTATAGTTAAATCGGTTCATTATTTTGGACCAAATTTTTATTGTAGGAAGTTTAAAATAATCAGGGATCATGCATAGATTATATATATATATGTATATATCTATGTTCTAAATATAAAGATTTCTTTCTCTTCTCCCAAAGAAACCAAAGGTGGATCCTCAGATTGTAAGAATACAATTTTGATATTGAAAACCTAAAAGTTAAAGACAGTAAAGTAGCTGATTTTCTTAGTAGGCCTATGGGCATACTAAGAAAGTCATACGCGGATGACATATTCATCACAGCCAGGAGAAATATGGGAAGGGACCTACAGTTTAATGCCGACTCCGAACGGCGAAGTTGAAGCTTTTTCTATACAGGAATACTCTTTGAGCATTGTCAGTGACTCGACAGAGGTGGAGCTGTGAATTATCAAAGGTGGTAAATTCTGGTATCGAACCTGGCACCCTCTGCGTAGGAGTCGCCGCACTTACCCACTACGCCACGGTGATCCATATATGGTGCAATATCCAATCCAAAAGAATAAGCCTGAGAGAGACACTCAACAAAGTTGAAAGTTTGGCATGCCTCTGTGATACAGGGGTTTTGAGAACCGGCCTGACTGCCGCCATGGAGGTGATACTGGAGCTGACTCTTTTGCATCTGATGGTTGCAGAATATGCAAACAAAACAATCATGAGGATGGCAAAAGAAGATCAATCCTGACAGGAACTGTGACATTGCAATAATGTCGGGCAGTCGGGCCGCTATCCTGGCATTAGACCATTAGACTCCTATGTCATCAAATCCAAGCTCACGTGGATGCTTATGAAACTGAGCAGGAGTAATGGAGTAAAACTTTGTTGGAAACTTGACCATACAGGGATAGAAGGCAATTCAATGGCCGACTCTACATCGGAACCTTTTATAGCCCCTGAATTATTCTGCACTGTAGGAGATCGTCAGGGATCACAGGATAACAGGAAGAGGTTTGAGGCATGCATCAGAATGAGAAAAAACAATCTACGTATCCTAACAGGCTTCCTAACAGGGCGCTGTAAACTCGGGGAGCAGCTACGGAAACTATGTGCATCAGAAAAAGGTATCTACAAAGTCTACAGAGAATCTAATGAAATTCCAGAAAATATACTTGGATCTTGTGAGGCGCTATCCCACAAAAGACAAAGATATCTGGGCAAGCACTTAATATCAGGAGCTCTTAAGAAAGCAAAGGTGTGAATAGATCTAAAGGTCGCGGTGCTGTTTACTCTCAACAATAATAATTATAATAGTAGGCCTTAGAAGAAAAATATTCCTCAAATAAATAAAAAAAAGCAACAGCAACAGCAATCTAATTTGAACCTGACAGTACATTCAGAAGAGGAACAATTACATTAGATACATGTAAAGTAAAAATTTACAACACCACAGAGCGAAAAAATATCAATTAAAGAAGTAGTTACAAAAGAAAAATATAAGCTCTGGACATATAGCGATTTATTCAGATGTGGATGATAAATTACAACAATGTATAAAAGACCTTTGTCGGGCAATTCAAGAATTACGTTTTGGAATGTTACGAAAAAAGCACAAGAAATAGAAAATGAAGATCAGCGTCATAAACAAATAGCACTCTATCATGACAATCAGTCACAATCAATCAGTTTTTGGAGTAATTACACTTGTTATGTCTGCAACTTGAGGCAATTAATGTAGCATACGTAGCATAAGTGTCAAAATGTAGTAGAGATGTCAATTTAACTTCAATTATGTGACGTTCTATGTGATGAATGTGTAAACATTATAAAAATACTGCAAAATCCACCCGCAACAAATGTTGGCAGTTAATAAAAGAAAAACGCGTGTAGTTTATTCGGATAACTACGCGTAATTAATCGAGTAAATTACCGCATGTAGTCTACTGTGTCATCTCTGCATTACACAGCGGTATCACTGAGACTAAAAATCTAAAAAAAAGAATTGGCCTTATCAGCAATTCCGGCGGAAGTCAGTCACTGAAAGGACGTGTCTATATCATATACCTACACCTGCCCATTTGGTGCCCTAAATTATAATTACATCGTCTGATATTCCTTTCCTTGACATTCTCTTTGTTATAGGTGATTATGTTTAATTTTTGAAAGTATCCTGTTAGTAAATCGATCTACGTGGTTTGCTCATTAAAAAAGTATTAGTAGGTGTTGGACTTTTGTGTCGCGTCAATTGATTGATTGATTGAATTAAAGAGAGAGATTGATGCAACATCGGATCGTATATTATTAGAGTAACAGTGTTGTCTTTACCACATTTTTATGAACTTGCAGGGAAGCTGACGAAATTGGGAATGAGTCATACCATAGCCTTTTCAAACCCCATTGAGGCAGCATATAGTATTGCACATTTAGTTGTAGTTACAAGTGATGACATAATCAGATTGTACCAGAATATTCATTATGATGGGAGAGTTGTAAAGCGTAATTAGCAGATTTGAATCTGATGGGATTATTCTGTTAAGGAGAGACCACTCTGCAATTACTTATGCTCCCTCGCAATGCTACCGTAAACTTTTAATTGCTGTCCCCTCGTGAAATACACTTAAGCCAATGAATAGCCACCCTCCATTGTATTCACATACGATTCTACAATAGATAAGCTGCCTAAGTTTACTCTTGAACTCTTTACAAAAAGTTTTTTTCAAGAAAAATAGGAACCTTATCTTGTGACATACTTGTCAGGAATATCACTTTCTTCACCATTCCCCTTCTTGTTATTCTCACTTTTTTTTATTTAAAACAAAGACACAGTAATTAAAATCTTTCTCTACTTACTTTTTCACGGAAATTTCAGAACTAGGTTCATTGTTCAAGGCAACACTTCCTCTCGGGCAACAGCAAAAGGGAGACAATTATTATTTTATGTAGAGCGCAAAAAAGCAGCTTTTTTCTAAGTAATCATCGGGACATATCTACTTGCCACACTACCCTCTGAACTTCTTCATGTTGACCTCCATGTCAGACCTTTTACTGTCCTGTAGAAGTCAGGGCAAGTGATTAAACATTAAACAAAGCAAGAAAAAAAAATCAAATAAAATACCCTTAAGCACTTTTCAAAGTTCATCCAAGTTTTCTCAGTCTTATTTTGCTTGGGGGAATAGAAATGCATTCAGAGGGTGCGTTGCCATACGCTGTCATACAGTGCAAATGAACGCAGAAAATACCTTCGATTCAGTGCAAAACAAATGTCAATACCACTTTGCTTTTTCATTTCTTTTTATTAATTACTACATGCCACATTCCAGCCATACTTCAGTTACCTCAAGCTTCCAATTAACTGACGCATAATATGGCAGGTCTCTTAAGGATTTCCCTGTTGTATTGGGTGGCTGAATAACTGAACACCTGATACTCTCAGTCGATCCATGCCTACATTAATTATTCGCCACAAATATGATGGAATGTGCGAGAGTTTGGGCAGATGCAACCCTAGAAGGCATTGCTATCGTCATACTTATGTGATATACTCTTGTAAAATGGTTGCAGGGAAAATTACTTGAGTTTCATACAAATTAATATTTTTAATTGAAAAGTGTCGCGAAGTTGATAAAATTAATAAGTGTACATTGATGCTTAATACATTCAGACAATGCATCTGAGAATAATTTATTCCAAGTTATTATTTAATTTCATTTGCATAAGATTCGAATAATAAAAGGGAAGTATTATTTCAGGTCATTGCGAATTTCGTTAACAAAGTTACTGTTGGTAAAAAATAATTTTACGTATTAAAAGGGGTTTTTATATTCGTGTTTTCGATTTTTTTGTGGTGGATATCGACGTTTCATAAAATAATATATACATTTGAATCAATAAATCAAAGCACGGTATATTATTCTGGTGTGTAAAGCGAAAACTATAATCAAGAAAGACCAGAGAGATAGAAAAATAGAGAGATATCCATAACAGGAAAATTGCAATGCCCTCCTTAGGAACAGTAAGGAAGCGTGTAGTACTATTGAACAAACAAAATACCGATGTCCTAAGACTAGGCCTAAACGACTACGAAGAAGGTCAATCAGACTGAAACAAACAAGAGGTTATTAACGAAGGGAGAGCATTGTCTTGATCTTAGATCTTCGACTTCAATAATGACAACTGTATGTTTGTTGGTGGTAGTTAGGAGGGTCAACGAGTGAGAAAAGTCAACAGCACATTTAGAGCATATTGGTCAATTGTGATACTTGAACTAGTACCACTGATTAACCACTCGTAATAGTGCCGTAAGTTTGATTCTGGCAAATGGTGACCAACCAGATTACAAAATCAAATAAAAGCGTATTAACTTTGCTCACCGTTATTCGAATCATAACCAAATGCATGCACTAAACCAACTACTCCGGGTCGGTTAAAATGCAAGCCAAGGAGATTATCTCCTTCGTTAAGGTAAACTGACAACAAATCCACCATCATGGATATAGAATCGTTGCAAAAAGTAGAGTTCCTTTTGCTTGGTATTCTGGTTCTTCGTTAACACTGCTCAAGAGTCTTAGAAATGAAAAATGGTGAATGGACCTAACCCAAAAGTTCACATTTAACATATTCTCAGAGTCAATATTTAGTAATTGAAACATACAGGAGGTTTCACACATCATTCTGATTACTAATAACTCACTCTTCACGGCTACAAAATGCAACGTATCTGATGTCTCCATTTCGGCCACAAATATATCCAATTCTCAAATCTACATTATACCAAGTGTAAAGCCCACATTTTCAGTAAGGCAAGGAGCAATTTCTCGCTCAGATATTAAAAATAATCTCCAGAAATAGCTGGGCGAAAAGAAATTCGTCGAATCTCGGTGGAATACATACCTCGATCTTATTTTCGGCAAAGTTGAGTTTAGTTTTTAGTTTATTTTCGGCAAGTTATTGGCTCCCCTTGCACTTCTGCATCAGGTAGGTAGGTACGTCGATGAGATCATAATCAGCACTATGTGCCGATTGAATGCCACAACTCTGTTGCCTTTAAATAAGGCAGGTGTAGGAGTAATTTAAAATATCTCTAAGTCCAATCTGATTGTGCAATAAATTATCAAATTAATTACAATAATGTATTAGCATGTTAATGATGGAGATGTGCTGGTCACTAATGAAGTACACATTTGTTTAGAAATTCGTGTCACCCGTCGTAAGAAAATATTGTGATAATTGTACATAGCTGTACACTCGAATGATCAAGTTCAGTTTATTTTATGTCATACGTTTTACTTGCAGTGCTATTTTATTAACATTGTGTACGAGCGCAGTCAGTCTCAATAAAGCTATATTTTTTATTATGTTGTATGTTTTATTGGTTGCATGTTTTTTTATAGTAATACGTTCAAAGGTATTTAAGAAGGAATTTAGTTTCTCAATATCCTTCTGAGAAATGTCATCAAGTGAGTTGAAGAAGGGCTTCCCAAGCGCTAGCTGTTTGGCGCAAGCAAGATCTGGGCGGGTGCAAAAGAAATATGGTAAGGTCTCCCTCTCAGGATTTTGATGATTAAAAGTTAGACCTCCGAGGTCTTTCAGCTTACCACTACCACTTTTGATTTGGACGTAAACCATTTGGCTGAACGGCCTAACGCAGCTGACGGAGTCATTGTGTTCGGGCCGCGAAAAGTTACGGAACTTGAAACCATGCCCACATTCCTGAGTGTCTCCAAATTGATCAATACGAACGACAATGCATGGAGGACCCAATGAGAAGGCAAAAAAATTGGAGATACATCGGTATCAACTTTCCATTGGTTAGAGCTCTCATTATGTAGGGCATCTCTTTGATTCTCTTCAAAGATTTCTAATGCCCAGTTTCACAGTGAAAGTTTGCGTAATGCGGTCGAAAAAAATATGACAATAATTTCCATCGAGTTCGTTTGTTTGCTACTGTATGCGTTAGTTTTCCTCTTATTTTCTATCCTTTGTAGTTTTTAAATACTTTTATTGTAGTCCTTTGGAACGTTCGTAGCTTGTCTTTACTTCTACAGGAAAATTAAGATTTTGAAAATCAAACATCACAAATCAATTTAGATGATTACACCTCTGATTCTGACATGTAGATAAAAAAATAAAAAAAAAAAAAAACCACTAATTGCAATAACAATTCAAGGAACGGATCCCATTATCGAACCTAAATTGTCTCGAGAAAAATTGCAAAAAGTTAAAAAAGAGAGAAACAAAATGCAGCTGAGGTGCAGAACTGAGGTTCAAAGGGGTGTATACTCTAGATTAACTTAGACTACCAGTTTAATTCAGCTCAAGTTTAAAACGAACTGAGGCATCGAATAAACCGGTGAACTGATGATTAAACTAAAAGTGGAGGTTAAACTTCCACCGTCTGCTGTCCGTCGGGATTAAGAACATCTGCAACTCTTCAACTACAACTTAGTAGGCAATTTCCATTCCTTTTGACACATCATTCAAAGGAATTTTTATTCAGTTAATAGTTTTCGATTGATTTTCAGCTGTAAGAATATAGAAACTTCATTAGAAGGTAGCTCAGAAATGAAAATTGTATGAATATATTTTCTACAAGATAGTGATGTTGTTCACATTTGTACATTTATATTTCTTTATACATATGTATACATTTTACATGTATTTATATATACGAATTACCTTAATGTACGTGATGGTAGGCATTCTTATTCAACCTATATTTCGCAAGGATTTCCGCACTATGTAGAGACAGTCAACCTCATATTCGTACAGTACATAAAAAGATTTTTTCCGATTTGTTCAAGAACCACAAAAAATTTTAGTGTTATTTTTTTGTGAAATCAAAGATTGAATGTGCATCTAGGCTGTCAAGCACAAAAAAAGCACCATCCTTCAACAAAAACAGAACATTTAGTCACAAAAACCAAACAAAAATAATATATAAAAAAGCAACAACATGGTCAAACATGAATTTAGCAAAATATGTAATATTTTGTGGCATATCATAATTCAAAACCCTTGGATTGGTGGTCTTTTGAGAAGTTTATGCGTTGGACTCTATTTACAGAGCGTATGTACGGTTTCTACCGTTAAATCCATCTTCCCGAGTTCCTGACGCAACTTGTCCGCAAGTTTTGGTGCAGTAGTTCGTGTTTTTGTTTTCATTTCACGCATGATAACACGTTTACCATGACTGTTGAAAATTTCGCGTGTGGTTTTTCTCGGCTTATTCTCTATTCTATTTTCCATTTTGTATCTTTGAAATAATGATTGAACAGGAGAATGTGGTCTGCCAATTAAGTCGGATATTTCCTTTAAGGACTTACCATCGGTATGTTACTTAACAATCATGTTTTTAATTTCAATGGGCATTTCACATTGTTTCAAAACACAGAACCAAATAAGTAAACATGTAGAGGACAGAAACACATTTGACATATTTTTTAACAGTTCCTTGTCCCTGATTTTGAGAAACCACTGTACGAATATGATCTGGTTCTTGTAGATAATAATTTTCAGGTGAATCACAATGGTTGTAAGACATTATGTATCTAAATTTGAATGTATTGATTATAATTAGTAAATTATTAAGAATATTGGGTGATTCAAATGTATAAGAAAAAAAGGACAGTTTTGGTTAAAAAGAGTGTTGTAAATAATTTCGAACCTACTGTACGAATATGGATTTGATTGACTGAGGTGACTTCAGCGATACCACTTTTACATAACATTCGAAATTATGAAAAAAACTTAAATAGTAAGCCAATATGTTTTAAATAAGAAAGCATGGAGTTTGATGCTTAATTGGGCGTATACCTCTTCTACCGAATGTAGTCTTCTATCATCTCAACTCCTTTACATTATCGCAAATTAATTAATCAAACTTCAAACTGCAACCATGCCATACTCCAAACACTGAAAAACCTCGTGCGCCGTCTCCAACGAATGAAACCGTTGGATTTAGCGCAATAAGTACAGGTCGCTATAAACGGTTCCAGCAGGTGATCTTATCGAAAATCTACCTGCCTCACGCGTAAAAATAATGAAGTGAAAACTACTGGACAGGGAAACCTAGTTGTAGTAAATAACTAAAAACAATAGGAAGGGTGTGCTTAGTCAGTAAAAATCTGACACTACTATGACTACACGGGTATCATAGTGTCTTATTGAAGATTCAGACCAACCCACGAAAAAAAAAGACGTGACGGGAGTACTTTTCCAAACAATAAATCCGCATTTTTTGCGATCTTTATAATGGAAAAAAATGTATTATCCTCATAAAAAACTAATTCACGTGTATCGCCATATCAAATTTAATATCAAATTCCTTTCAGTTACGTATTTAGATCTGTTAAACAAATCAAAACAAGATAATTTAATAATGCAAGCCTAGGGTTATTGGAAGTCCATTTTGAGTGCAAAAGACAGAATGCCTCAAGTATTGGTTTCCGATTTTGCTTTAAAAATGTTTATTTATTATAATTCAATATTGGCAGTTCCTGCAATATCTAATATCCACATGGCACACATTCAGCAATATATGTATACTGTATCCTGTAGTTTATGGGACTCCTTGTTTGTTATTTTTTGTCAGCAATGCTTGTGGAAATCAATGTGAAAACAGAACTGCTATGAGTATATCCATGATCCATGATGTCAAGCACGTGTCGTTTGAGCTCATTTTCCGTCTTTCCTTTTCCATATTTCCTTCTGCAATTTCAACATAAAAACAAATAAGCATCTCCTGCCCCACAGCGATGCAAAAATAAATATATCCATACATGTGTGTATGCGTAGTCAGATGGCAATTATTATTGTGTATGTGTACATACCCCAGATATTTCAGATGTTTGAATATTTAAAAGATGGAAATTAATATGCATTCCAAGGCTTTTCTAATCTGAGTGAATTTATTTCTTCTTTATATTTGCAAATTATTAGGGAATGTGTGTAGGTCATGGTTGCGGGTATGTACGTCGCCCCCTACGCAACTAAGCCTCGCTGCCTTGGTTCGATTCCTGACTGAAAATTTCCAGTCACTAAAAATGCTCAAAGAGTAGTTGACATTTAACTAGAAAAAGCCTCTGAAACTTGACTGTTCGCCTTCCACTCATGAGAGAACAATAGCACGCACAATACGAGTGGTTGCTGTAGAATCTAATCCCTATCTCACTACGGGCTGCAGCGTCACACATATTATTATATTATATATGTAGTCGAATGACAGTGTGCTTTCAGTTTTGCAAATAAATACATACTTATGTATATGCTGGAACATTTTGCAGTAAAACGAAAATCAGCAGGATAGCTGACACTTTTTACAAAGTCAAATTTCGAACGCTATACGAAGAAGACAATGTGTTTTTTGCAATATTGAATATTATTGATAGAAATGAAAGTATACACAGATCCAACACGGAAGAAGTCACCGGTCTAGGAGCAATCGCGATATCGCAGGGAATCTCCTTCTCAATGTCAATTCGATTGCCTAACCTCTGTTGTGTATTCCAGGCCGAAGTTAAAAATATCTAAGGGGCTGCCCGCTTACTGTCTATGAACCCAATAGACGGGCTTTCTATGGTTATGTAAATACATTTTTTATTCCGTGGGTAGGTGGAAATCTTCGACAGGACTCTATGGCGAAAGTTCGCACATAGAAGTGTGAGATTTTGACTCACTAAAACCACATCCCTGTATTTTTTAAGACTACAACTAAGTGAAACACATAACCAGTAGTTTGCATTTCATAATTCAGGTACTGATTGGCAGGTTACTCTCCAATGAAAGTTCCTGCTAACACCCCAACCATGCGCGGGTGTAGACTATCGCACGAGATAAAGGGATCGAATCCTTTGAAGTCAGCGCAAGACATTAGTTTCCACAAGGTTCGTGTGAACTGCAGTGTTTGTGTGCTCTTCTAGGCGGCGCTTATGTTTATAAGCAAAGTTGTTAACTTCATCTTGGAGTGGTAATATTCCAAGATCTCTGTGGATATCGTCCTTCCCGATATACCATGCTGCATTGACGATGGTTATAAGCACCTTATTTTGAAAAGTCCGTATTATGCTAATTTTACTTGCTTTGGTACAACCCCAAAGTTGTACGCCATACTTCCAAACAGGTCTTAGGATTTAATTGTATACAAGCAGTTTTTTGTCAATACTTAGCTTGGAATGTTTACCAAGCCAGTACAGATCTTTATATTTCATGTCAAGTTCTGCACGTTTCTTCTTAACGTGCTCCTTCCACTTGAATTTCACGTCAAGAGTCATCCCGAGGTACTTTTCTTCATTGCCAAAGGGTATTTGGACACGATTTAAGAAGACTGGAAAGTTATTAACTTGCCTATAAGTGAAATTAATATGGACTAATTTGGATTCATTAGGGACAATTCGTCAGAAGTTCATCCATTCGTGTATCTGATCTAGTGAACGTTGTAATTTTCCTGTAGACTCTTCAACCGTTTTTGCTGTTACCAAAATGGCGGTGTCGTCAGCAAATGTACCTAGAACAGTGTGTTCTTCTCGTGGTAAGTCACTATAATACAGTAGGTATAGCAGAGGGCCAAGAACACTCCCTTGCGGTACATCTGCTTTTATATTTTTAAAAGCAGAGTATTGATTTCCATGCTTCACACGGAAGATCCTATCAGAGAGATAGTTCGCTAAAATACTATACAGTTTCCCCGGTAGAGATCGGCATAGTTTATATTTCAGGCCTTCATGCCTAACTTTGTCAAAGGCAACATCGAGAAATGTGGCTGAACAAACGAGCTTTGGTTCAAATGCCTTTTCTATTACATCAGTTATACGATGTACTTGGTCAATAGTTGAGTGTTTACTTCTAAAACCAAATTGGTGATTTGGTATGAGCTGTTTTCTCCCACAATTAGATTTAAACGTCTAAGCAGAATTTATTCAAATACTTTAGAGATCATCGGAAGTAGTGAGATATGTCTATAGGACGTTTTATCCGTTGGTGGTTTTCCGGGTTTTGGTACCATTATAACTTCTACCACTTTCCATTGACTAGGGGCTTGATCAAGTCTAAGCACGGCACTAATTAAGTAGAGTAATTTAAGAACGGCTGTCTTAGGTAACTCTTTAAGAATATCACCTGTAAAATATAGAAGAACAATATAAAGCAAGCTAGGTAACTATTTACTCAGTAGCCTAGTGGAAATGTCAGACACAAAAATTCAACAAGAATACAAATTGGCTATAACCCAGCAAAGCAGTGGATCTAGGATATGCAACTACCATACCAGAACTAAGAGTTCGCATCGCCAACCGATTCATTTTATATAATAGAAGTACTTACACTACACTTAATTCTTTGTTCGATTCTTTTGCTTGTTTTTGCTTATAGTGATATGATAGTCTTCATTTCCGATTGAATCTGAAGTCAAAATCATTTTGTGGAGACGCATAAGCGATCTCTAATATAACATATGTATATATTAATCAATTACAGTTCGGTTTCTAAAACTTGAGAACGACATGACAGATACGAATCACTCAGCTATAATATTTTAATGGTTCTTCTCAACCTCAAGTAAACTTAGTTGGTGTTTGTATGAAACCTCTATTCTTATCTATACTAAACTACATTGTTAGCATACTTACTTGTACAAGGAACAATATACGGAGAAGACGTCAGTTATTGTATAAAACGTAAAATACAAAGGAAATCATAGTTATTTGTTCCCCGACATTGGCACGGAAGTTGATGGTTCCCCTTGATTTGTTGTTAAACACGTTGCTTCTTTACGTTGCAAGGATTTAGTACTGAGTAGAGACAACCATCACCAGGAACAAAACCGTATTTAGCTTTCACTTGTGTACTAACTACAAGAGATTTACGAATAACTCATGACTAAGAGAGGACTAGGATACGAAATAAAGCTGTAAAAGTCAACGTAGACACTTCTTTAATTAACTTAACAAAAACAATCTTTCAATGAGAGCATAAAATTTGTTTGTATTCAAAGAGCAAGGTCAAAGGTGTTGGGGGAATCTGATTAGTTTTCGGGACTACCTCACATCAAAAGAGCTGCCATCGCCGCTAGTTTATTTATGCCGGTGGTTGTGTGCAGGGATTTTATAACAAAGGGTATCAGTTTTAGGAGATTTCATTGAACGTTACACTGTCCTCCTATCCTTTCATTTACTGGCTGCTTGTTGGTTTGGTGTAGTAGTTGAGTCGTTGGCTTTTCCGTTTTATAGCAATGTACAGCCGGAGGGGATTTTGCACATACACAGGTTTCATGGGCCTACTGCCTTTGTGGGGAGAGATAAAATCAAATGAGTGTCCGGTTTTATAGCTGCGGACCAGGGAACTGAGAATGGGCAGCAAATGATGTGGTTTAAGTGTGTGGCAATGGAAAGGAGACCTTTTTGTTCCTTGGTTATATTGTTGAACGGTTTTTGGGCATAGCTATGGGTACTTAAGTTGAATTTTATGAGAAAGTGCTGCAAGGAAATAACCTCGTCTGCCTGTAATGCTATTGACTACGCAGAAGTATGGAAATTTAAAATCCTTCTGACTTAGGAAAAATAAGGAAGGTGACATATTGAAAAAGGCCTAAATTGATAAGTAGATGTAAACATTTAAGTAGCTTTAACTTAGAACTCTGCCTATAGAATTAAGGTTAAAGGATAACAGATCGCTTTTTTTAATACCGTACCCAGTAGTTGTAATATTCACCCAAAAACGATTTGGGTAACAGAAAATTAAGTGATTGTCACGTAGATTCAGTATGCACGCAGCATCAATTTAAATCGAATTTCCCCCACATAGAACAAATAACAATTCATATTACATTTGTCACTTCATTAATTTATTTCCGTTAAATAATATAGAATTTATATTAAGCATTCGCTTATGTATGCATGTTCTTTTGATAGAATCGTTTGTTCATTTGACAAGAACCCATACACGTAACCTAACACAAAAAAGGTTAAGGCAGTGCCCGGCCTTACAAAATCATTATTTGTTCATGGGAGTATTAGAATCAATTCTTTTATGAGATCAAATTCTCGTACATCTGTCATAACGTGATGGGATGACTCATTTTCTGGTTTCCTTTTAGTCGACAGCTGTTTATTTTGTCAGAAATGTTTAATCGAAATTACTTCAACGTTTTGCCAGAACTTTCAGGTGGTTCCTGGGGAAGAATTCTTTTTCATTCATTATACTTTCCACGTTCACGTTTCATGTAATACAAAACAAAATTAAATTAATTACTTCCTTGATTCATCTTCTATAAAGGCAATCTTAATAAAATGCAATCAATAAGATTATAATGATTTATACTTAACGTTAGAATACTCTTTGCTAAGGCCTTGTCTTCAACGTGCATTTTTATCTCAAAGCTCTTAGCACCAAATGCAATCTTTTGGTTGCCTACCAAACTAACACATAATTCTACCCATATTATAATAAAATACGAACTGGAAAAAAATTACTAAATAAGTAATTCATTTATTTGTTTCCGTATCGATGACATTTTAATTAGGTGTTCGTAAGTCTTTGGCATCAACACAACTCTTTACTGACATTCTCCTTATCAAACAACCTACACCCTAATGCACCACTTACACAGATGCCAAGAAGAGCATTTATTCGATGTTCATTTGGTCAAAAATAAAATTAGAAACATTCAAATTCATACTCATATCTGAAAGAATCATGCGAGAAGGCACATCTGATATTTGCTACATTGAAAACAAAGGAGTACATACTTAACCACAAAAGTATTATTAGCAAAGAGTGAATGGATTTGGGCCACATTTTAAAAACCTTGGTGAGCAATTTAAAAAAAGGCCGTTGCACTGGCAAAGCCACACATACGGCCACATTATGTCATATACAACTAAAGTAGGCAAACCATAAAATAGGGGAAGTAGACTATAGGTGCATGCATGCTTAAGTTCTCAAGATTGCTTCCGTGCCCAGTAGATATACGTATGTACACATGTATGTCATTTCATTCAGAAATGGGATACTCGTATCGTTAATCATTCCGTAGCAGAACTTTTACACGAGCTTATCATGGGACAATGAGGTGAAATCTAAAAATATGAATGTACCTACTCTCGCACAGAGTTCAAGTGGAAGTGGAACTAGTTTCTTATCCACATAAGAACGTGCATTAAAAATACATATGTAATTTAAAGTAGCTACACTGATTGTGCAGTGAACGACATACGATTGTAGCAACCTCCTGCATCGAAACTACAATGATGTTATGGTAGGTACTTGCTAGAGATGTTGCTGTTGAAAAAGTCCTGCTCAAGTCGCTGAATTTCAGATAAGCGAGCTTTAGTATAAGCGATTTGCGAAGGGCCATGACTAACAATTAAATATTAGCAGAGCCAATTAAGTTTACAATGGTTGGATGTATATTTTGATTGGTTAAAACCCGATAATCCGGCACATAAAGCAACTTGACAGTGCTTACAATTTATTTCAGCAAATCTCCGTTAATGTGTGTGTAACGCCATCCGCCACCATGATTTTTGCTCGACCCGTGTTGTTTTATTTTAATATAGGTATACAGTACAAACTCGATTTACGCAACCCTCGATTTCCGAAACTACTATATTTTCGCAACAACTTTTTTCTTTAGAAGAAAACGCTGGTTTTTCCAATTTCGTAAGACCCGTGTTCAACAATAATGATTTGCTTTCGTTCCAAACATTTCTTTTATCACAATGCCATTATCTTTATTCCTACAAAACAACAAAAATGGGACCCAGTGCAACAATCTCGGTTAGTGCAACTGCCTTTATTTCTATTAGTTGCGTAAATCGAGTTTGTACTGTATATAAATTCCACATACTATAGGTACATAGTATGATGAAAAGAAGATACATTTTGATTTGTATGGTGATATGTATGGTCTATACAGTTCGATGAGCCGACATTACTCTGCAAAACGATTGTCGGTGCTACGATTCTAAGAATGGCTTTGTATTATGTATGTACGTATATACATGTAGATGAGAGCTTTGCAAATAGTGAATTCATTATCTTAAATAAATTTGGAATTTAATAAAAGCTGTTATCTGTAAATAAAGCCTTAAAGATGCATCTGATATCATGCTCTATGAAAATTTAATTGCTTCATCAACCGCGCTAACCTTTATTCGGCTGTTGTAATTTATTACCAATAAAATGGTTGTCTGACTGCCGCGAAAGAGAATTTCGTTTCAATTTGGCAGCATCCACAATTTCACACGAAAACGTGCTCCACCTTCCACATCCAATGAGTTGCTCTAAACTACATACCTATTGAGAACTTCCGTATGCACTCAACCCGAGGAGTAATGTTTTCAACCCCTTCTAGACCTCTTCAACCGACAGCATGGATGCAGAGAATTGTTATTTAGTTTCAAACCGTGGATAATTCCTGAGAAACTAATTTTAGATTCTCAGCTGTCAACGCGTAAATTGTTCGCAGACAAATGTGTATATTGCTTTTGAGAATTTCTCCTAAGAACTTGTACGTAAAGATATGTGTGAACATGCGATTTATACTCGACATTTAACATCAAAGAAAGCCTCTTATTAACATGACAGACAAGTTTGCCAATATAAAGAATACATGCAACGAATTCCCGGCAGTAATTATGTATGTACGTCAATGCCATTCATCAAACCGTTGTTGATACTCACGGGAAATGTGAAACGGGTGAAAAGCCTAATATACAACACGTGGGTTGATGTGGATTCATATCCAGATACATGAGATTTTCACATCAGCTTCTGTGCGCGGGCTTTCAAATTAAATGTAGGTACCTACACGTAATTTGAATATAGTTAAATGTTAAATCATGTACAAAATCAATTCAATTCCTAATTGTGAACTGCTGTACATGTACGAAATACATTACAATGGTCATATAATTATTATACCTTAAAACTGGAAGAAAAAATGTATCCAGTATATTATGAAAAATACCTTCTGTCCGAGTGTGTAATAGTGTGCTGATTATATTCATCAAAAGTTCATGGAGTATAAATTGTGAGAGTTACTTCTAAATTTGTGAGAGAAACTTCTCTTCTTTTATGTGGATGATACAACTAAAACTATACATACGGGAGTATATATTTATATGGTAATGTATAAACATATTTCAGCAATTAATTGTTAATCTTCCTTTGGTCGAATATGTTACGTGCATCACTTAATTAGAAAAACATTTGATTTTTCTTACAATATTTTTTAACTCAACCCAGAATATAGCAAAATCATAGTAAATCAATATCGCTGTATTGAAAAAAAAATAACACTTTTGTGAGACCAGGGATGATTTTACTTCCTTCGTATGCGAGTTAGTTTTTACAGTCATGTAATTTACTAACAAGTCTATGAAATAATAATTTAAATATAGATAAGGGTGGACATTTCCGGTTAATAACTTCAATAACAGAATGATGAATGACTATAGTATTCCAAGTTCCTAACGTGGGCAATGTCCACAAACTAGTTTAAAGTGAACCACAAACGACAAACTTTTCACCCTTAGCAAATTATGTCTGATCTCTTCATGAACGTAGGGCACTCTTTTGAAGTTTTAATTGCTCTTGTTTCTAAAGTTAGATAGAGCTGTCCCCGGGGTGTATGATGTCTTGATAACTTTCCATCTGATGTGTTTTTCCAGTGCAAGAAGATTGGAAGTATAAATAGGGAAAACCTTGTAACCAACATTCATATCGAAGAAGCGTGTATTTCAGACATGCTTTCATATACATATACGTACATTATTTTTCAGAAAATGTGTATGCTATTTCAAGGATAAACAAATTCAAATTAAATGCAAATGTTGACACAACTGTATGAACATCAAATCAGAAATATCATCATTTTGTGATGCACCCGGTGTCGTTGCATTCTTGTATATTCGAATACTGTTGGTTCTATATCAAGCAAGTATTGTGTGGCAACAGAAATGGAATTTTGTGAATAACCTAGTTTAATCGGAACACTTATTGTTTTCTGTCGTGTTTTCATTACGCAGAAATATGACTTGACTTACTGCAGTCCAATGCTTCCCCTACATGTAATAAAGAATTATGTTATATAAAGTTAACTGCAGTTAGTCAATAACATTCAATTTAGTGTCAACAATTACTTGTGCTCTTGCCATACTTCCATGACGGAAATGGAATTTTATAATCAGATAATGTGTCAGTATCAGATAGAGAACTTGAAGTGCAGCTAATCAAGGGATATGGGAGATAGGTAAGGAAGTCTAATAAGCTCAAGCGTGTATGTGGGTCTCTCTAAGCTAAGAAAGTCTGTGGGTTGCAGCCAGTAAGCAGGGAAACCCAGCACACTGGTTCGCTGACTATTAATGAAATCTCAAAAAGCTTCAGATCCATGATGGTGTGATTGATACCATCCTAAACAAGGCAGAACTTATTCTTTTATACTGACTGATTAAAGGATTCAAGTTAACTGAATGCGACAACTAAAGAACGGGAGTCCATTGAACAATGTCCCACATATGTAGCATAAGTGTGAGATTATAAGTTTCTCAAGGCCTGTAGGTAAGCTACCCCATCCGATGAAAATGGTAGAATTTAGCCACGGACTCAACTAGTATATAATATGCGACTCCCCAATGAGGGCGACAACCAGGTAGATGAACGCTCGAAATCATGTTTTCGGTGAAAAGAAAATCAAATTAATAATACACATTTTTTGGTTTGAATCTGGAGCGTATTTAGGTTACTATTCGACCACTCACACTCAAAGTCCCCTCGAACTCCACTGTCTACTGTTCGTGATCCCAAATGTCTCTTTTCGTCATGTCGTCTACCTTAAAAACTGTTTAGTTTGTCTTTCGGAAATAATCATATGGATATAGCACTATTTAATTTAAAATTATTTATAGTATGTGATCAGAACTGTTTCATTTCTAAATTGAACTTAGTTCTTTTTCAAATTATTAGTATAGAGAATTTAATCTAAATTATTTAATTTAAATATTCCGATTATTACGGATTAATTACTTTGACACACTCCGCAACAACTAATAGCTACAATATTTTTCAAATGTATATGTTTCAATAATTGACATTGACATGCATGGATTTATTCTGAATATGTCTTCTGCATTCCCATTATCCATTCAATACGCCGCATTACTTTGTTTATGGTCCTTTGTGGCAATGCATATCAAAACTAGTCGTTTTTAATTGCTTCAAGAGATATACAAGTCCAATATCTTTGTTGTTTGTGAGTGCCCTAACATCAGCTAATAGATATCTGAGTTGAATGAACGCAATGATTGAATGCAATGAGGTAGCAAACAGATTTCAAATACATATGTAGAAGACGGAAAAAATCATCTAAATGGCTATTGGAGGAGACCCGGTAACACACACACCCGGGATTTATTTATTATTTATTATTTGCAATCTTCTGTGTTAACATAATTTTTCGTTTTGACTTCTTGCATTTTTTCATCACTAGAAACGCATTTTAGTGCATACAAAAATCTCCCATTAATTCGGAAAATTCGTTTATTCCGACCGACCATCAGTTCGAATCATTCCGAATTAATGAGCTTTTACTGCATTTTGTTTTTTAATAGTTGAAACTTAAA
Organism: Eristalis intricaria; assembly: GCA_964034865.1. Lineage (NCBI taxonomy): Eukaryota > Metazoa > Arthropoda > Insecta > Diptera > Syrphidae > Eristalis > Eristalis intricaria. The sequence continues at coordinate 71,479,336 of OZ035876.1, read as the reverse complement.
TTAAAAAAAAGCACCAACAAGAAGTCACCATAGTCGAGGAAACTCTCCGGGCAGCGAAGAAGAGAAGACAGTAGCCACTTCAACTTTGAGGACATATCGCTGGAGATCGAGAACATCAATAATAACCACGGAGACTTGGGGCAGAGTCGTAAAATAAAAAAAGTCAGGCAAGGTTTAATACTAAAAATGAACAAGTTACACAACTCGAGTGACTGATTTTTAAGACATACTTTAAAACTATTTTTAGCTCCTTACATATTCTTTCCTTGAAATGTGTTATTACCATTCAGTTCAATATACTTACCGATACTTAATAAATCAGCACTAATTGCGAAGATGGGTGAAAATCAAGTGCGATTCACAATAGAAAATGCAGTAGCGGCGAGCAGTCGAAAATATTTGTATTGACATAGGAGCAACAGCTAATTCTATAGAGCCCGTAAAGGACCTAAATTGCAAATTGTCGAACGCGTCTCCAGTATCGTTATCGTACCATATTTTCAATGACGAAAATGTCACAAAAGTTGACGATTGACAAATTCGAAATTGTGTGCAAAGAAAATGCATTTTCATAATTGAGTCAAACGAGCTATTACCATTCATTAGTACTTCGGTCTAGGCTACCATTCGTACCAAAGATAGTACTTTAATTTGTTTAAGCCAATGTGCAATGGTTGTTATAAGAGACTTGCGAAGGGTAAAATAACGAAATTGGGTCGAATCGGTATGATCAAACCGCCAATGTATCCTTTCGAAAATAATATATGGAGGGAAATAAACAAAATCGAAAGAGCACAACAGGTGCAGCTAACAAGAAATAATCCTGTTGAACATAACATGATTTTTGATGTAGGAGAACAGAAAGGGCAGATACGCAGTTGTTAATAGACACATAGGCTAGGTAATAAGATTTGTACAAACTGTAAAGTAGATTTAGTCGAGCAGCAGAGAAAGACGATTGAATAAACCTCCGCGCCGAAATGCGCGTAAACAAATATAAGCGGTTTTATTGCTGAGCCCGCAAGATCGTGCTGCAGAGAGCAACACTAAATTGTTTATAATTTGTGCATATATAATGTACACACATATTTATAAGAAAAATGAAAGACAACCCTTTTTTCATAGTTATAAACAGCTTTTCCACTTAAATTTTGTGTATTTTCATAGCTATAAATGATTCCAACATTATATCAATCATAGTTGTAATGAATAATAATCGATTGTAAATTATTCTTACTTAAAAGAAATTTTAACATTGTATGGAGTATTTCTATTTTTGTGGTGAACTGAGAAGGAGATATGGCGATTGAAGCATGTTAGATGGATGATAAAGTTTTCTTAGTTTGTGTATATAATAAATAAAAGATACTGCGTTTGGTAGTACAAACCCAAAACTACTGCGTATGCATATATTGACATCGCTGTTCATATTTAAACTTGGTTTTCTCCAAAAAAAAGAGCATGAATACTGCATGTTTTGCTTCGGGGAAGAAAAGTAACATCCGATTTCAATGAGGATGTTGCATATTTGGGATATACTGGGACACGTGCAACCGTATCCAATTACAAAATAACCCCTCGAGATGCACTGTTAATGCTACCTAGGACATGTTGATGTGTGCACTAAAAACAATTGCTGCCAACAGCATTATCAACAAAAACCGGATGCAATTCTGTGGGAAGAAAGCAGTCTGGAGTGTCAATTAACAATGATAATATCTAAAATATTTAAAAAATGATTATGATGTACCATTTTATACTCGACATATTTCGCCTTTTTACAGAATCAGATATTCTATTCCACTGAAGATAAAAACTGACGGCCATAAAAGTAATCCTGCTCCACAGGGTTGAAGTATAATATTCTGTACACAGATAAGTATATTTTTTCTTGACAATGTTCTAAACTTGTAAATCAATTTCTTTACATTAGACATTATTGCGTTGTTGTTGATTATTATTTCTAATTCTATTCTGTATAGCAGATACTTAATTTCTCTTAATTGTATAATCCGTTTCGCTTGTATTCAGCTCTTTTGTAAAATCAACGTTTGACTTATTGAAAATAATATATTTCGCTGTTGTTGATCGTTTAACACAAAAAAAACAAATTCAATGAAATACCTTCAAAACAGTCAACTGTGTCACAAGTATGTCAAAGAAAAGTTTTTTATCTCTTATTTATATGTACGCATACACATATAAAAATTAATTAAAATCCCATCAGGAATGGTCGATACAGAACTTTATTGAAAATTGGGCGAGTAATTCTCTTTTGAATTCCAATTCCAGTAAGAACTAAAAATTTAATTAAAATTATTACATTCAATGAAGATAATTAGTATTACCGCGTGAATAATAAATAGAGGGAAATATTTTGAAAACTCTGTTATAATCCCTTGTCAAAAAATTATGAATAATTTCTGTTCCATGTGGAATAAATAATAAGTTACGATAAATTTAAATAGCTTATTATATTGTGTTGGTCAAATCGATATCCAACTGGTGTTTTTTTTACTCTTTATGATTTAATTTAAAATTACTATCGTAAATTATTAACCAATAGAAAGCGGGTTTAGTGCAGGTTATATAATAGAAGAAAATATTTGTCTCGTTGGTCACTTTTGAGGAATTGTGTGCCAATATAGTACTATTTCTTCCTAAACAAAATCGATCCTACCTATTGCAACAACTATATAGTCATGCTCAATATCTAATTTAAATACGTGCCTAGAATACTGTGTGAATGTCTAAAGCCATTTTTTACTGCAGAGGTAAGGTACGTACCAGTTCGGCTACCAGCCCGGAAAATCGACTACAGTGAAAACGCCAACTAATATAAATTAAGGCAGTTGCAATAACCGAGGTTGTTGCACTTACTGGGTCAAATTGTTTCAGTAAAAAAAGACGGCTATGTTTGTATATAATCATTATAGTTTTTTTTTAATACTTACTTACAAAAATGACCGTTTTCTTAAGGAAGAATATTTTAATACTGCCTAAATCGAGAAGCTGCGCGAATCGAGGGTTGAGTCAATCGAATTTGTACTGTATATAAAAATGTTCACATTAAACTAATCCTCGAGAAGATCTGCTAGTTTCGAAGTGATTGTGGGATTGATCTGGGTATGGCACACCGCGCAAACACATGAGCGATGCACTGTTCAGTTCGGCTCAAGGACTTCCGAGCCATTTGAAACCTGCACCGGATTTCGGTGAGGAGATGCACTATCGGCTGATTTCTACAATTTGGGCATTATCTTATCGGAACCTAACACCACCACGTGTTAGGAACACATTTGACAACTCGGTCAACTGCCTCCTCCCAACACGTTTCCGCCGAAATATTTCTCAATTCAGTTCAGTTGCTCAAGTGATTTTTTTTTTGTAAGCTTGCGTCTGGAGCGTTTTCCGTTCGAAGCGTTTCGCTTATTTCGATGCAAGCCAAGAAAAGTCACCTCAGCAAAATTGACCTGAGGATGAACTCATAATATGAAAAGAAGAACAGTTTTGTAAAATAAGTCTAGCACACCGGATCTTTGCTTTGAATAAATAGAAATTTTATAACATGGAATAGCAATTGTGTTTTTTTTTCATCTCCTCGAACTTCCATATGCAATTCGCACTTTACATAGCAAACATATTGTTTGATATCTGGCGTAGTGAGTAAGTTGTAAGGGTCTAGGTTGGTTATTTGGGAAAGTACTGATACGAAGGACTTTTACTACTCACCTACTCACCCCCCTACTCCACCTTTCTTCGATGGGAGTCAGCATAATACCACGCACATGCCAAAAGGATTACTGAAGCTTAATCAATTAAAATGGTGGGTACTACTGTCAATCGTAAATGTAGAGATACTGAATTTAATCAGCGCCTTGTGGCAGCACCCTTTTTCCCATCATATCATAAATGTAACATCCCTGTTTCTTTTTCGCTTGAATTTCATATTGTAACGTTTGCCTTATTTAAAATTATATTCATTCGTTCCATAAACCCCAGTCAATAAAGAACATTCGTTTATTTTGCGTTTAAATAAATCTTTCATTTATTCTCTGTTGTAACAGGTTATGGGCCCAGGTCATAACGAGATATTTATTTTCGTGAAACATGTCGATAAATATGAATATTATCAGACCGCTGACGAATCAAAATTACGATACATGGGTAATGCAAATAGAAGCGGTCATGACCAAAAATGGAACATGGAAGCGAATATGTGGAAAAGCACAACAGCCCGACCCGAATCCACAAGATGAAAATTCGAAGAAGGAACTGGATAAGTGGTTAGAGGATGACGCTAGAGCAAGGTCAGATTTAATTATTTCTATTGATCCAAGTCTGTTGCGGCTGGTGAAAGGATTGAACACAGCAAGGAGTAACTGGGATAGACTGAAATCTGAGTTCGCATCCACTGGACCAGTCAAAAAGGCGACATTGCTGAAACCAGTGGCAACATATAAAATGCAGGAAGGCGACGATCTGCGTAAGAATTTGATGGAATTCTTCGATGCAGTTTCACAATTGAGGAGTATGGTTGTTGATATACATAAAGAATTGCTGTCAATGCTGCTGCTGAATGGGTTGCCATCTAGTTTTGATCTATTTCGATGTGCAATGGAATCCCACGATAATCTACCAAAACCTGAAATCCTGAGAGAGAAGATTCTCGAAAAATACGACGCTCAGAACCAGCGTAAGGCAGATGGAGACAATGAAGCAATGCATGTCCGTCGAAATGTGCATCAGCATAAGTCAAAATTCGGACGAAACGATTTTCATAAGAAAAATCATGGCACTACTGACGAAGATGATAAAACAATCAAATATAAGTGCTACAAATGTCATCAAGTTGGGCACAAAGCGTCAGAATGTATAGAAAATAGAAGACAGCGTAACACCAAGAGCGAGTCTTCTGCGAAAGTTGAATCCACTTTTCATGCAAAGTATGTTCATGACCAGGCCTTGGGGGCTATGGGCAATCAAGATAAAAGGTGTGGGTGCCTCGACAGCGGCTGCACATCACATATGTGCAACGATGAGCGGTGGTTCGTATCACCTCCAAGATGCCAGGAAAGTTGCTGATGGCGAATAATGCTTGCGCAATGGTTGATGCAAAGGGAACAGCTGTTTTTACAGCTACAGACGGGACATCCGAAAGGTCAGTAAAGCTTCAAGATACTTTATTAATTAAAGAAGTGACAACTAATCTATTGTCATTCGCGAGGATCATAGACCACGAAAACACAATCACGTTCGACAAAGAAAAAGCAGTTGTCCGAGAAATTGATGGGGAAATCAAAGCAATTGCAAATCGATCTGGACATCTCTATTACATTCAAGAAACTTATCCAGAAGCGAGAGCTGTCAACGAAAATGAATGGAGTTTGGAATTATGGCATCGTCGTCTAAGTCACCTCAATGGACGAGATGTGTTAGACATGCTACGGAAAAATTTGCCAACTGGGCTAAAGATAAGCAACGATGAGAGTCTCAGATCATGTGATGTTTGTCTTCGAGGAAAAATGACAGTGATGCCGTTTCCTAAAAGGTCGAAGAGGTCCACGCAACTTTTGGACTTCGTTCACACTGATGTTGGTCCATGACTGATGGACCTGCTAGGACAGAATCGTTAGGCCAATCGAGATTCTTCATCACATTCATTGATGACAGCAGCCGATGGTGTGAGATATTTTTTTTAAAACACAAGGGCGATGCTTTCCCTGCATTTAAGGAGTACAAGGCCCGTGTCGAAACGCAATGTGGTCGCAAGATTAAGTGCTTAATGTCGGATAATGGCCGAGAATACCGAAACCATGATTTCGATGAGTTTCTGAAACGAAATGGAACTAAACGAAGGCTTACAGTTCCTCACACCCCACAACAAAATGGGGTAGCTGAGCGTAAGAATAGAACCTTTTGTCGAAATGGCGAGATGTTTGCTTCTTCAAGTGGGTATCGGAATCGAATTTTGGACAGAAGCCATAGCAGCGTCAAACTATCTGCGAAATATATGTCCTACGGTCAGCCTTAATGGTCATACACCTTTCGAAAGTTGGAAGAAACGCTTGCCGGATTTAAGTCATCTTAAGGTGTTTGGAGCAAGAGCATTTGTATTGGATAAAGCACCTGGAAAGCGAAAGATCGAGGCACATGGGTTCCAGAAAAACAAAAAGTGGTGGTTGCTAGAGATATTGAGTTCATCGAAAACGAATTGGCTGGACAAAAAGATCATGTATTTAGCGACTGCAACAAGACCAGACATCGCCTTCACAGTGAATCGGCTAGCACAATTTAACGAAACATATAGTAGAAAATGCAAACATGTTGCGACACGTTTTCATTTCATCGGAGTGTCAGATTGTTAAGAAGCGCTGTTTGAAGAAGGCGTGATACTGAATTCAATCAGCGCCTTGGGGCAGTACCCTTTTTCTCATCATATCATAAATGTAACATCCCAGTTTCATTTTCTCTTGTAACGTTTGCCTTCTGCAACTTCTTAGAATTATATTCATTCGTTTCATAAACCCCAGTCAATAAAGAATATTCGTTTATTTTGCGTTTAAATAAATCTTTCATTTATTCTCTGCTGTACCAGTAAATATAAATCAACATATAATTTCGATGATTGCTTGGTCTTTCAATAAACAATATTGAACAAGTTGTGAAATCACTCCAAGTTGTTTAAAGTGTGTTCGAACTTTCTTTCTGAAGCATTTACCGTCTTTGGATATAAAATATTTAAGAATTCTAATCAATCAGATTAGTCTCGTATTTACCAACTTTTATAATTCAGGGCCCCATCTCTATCGAGTCACTGACAATTCTCAAAGAGTATTCCTGTCTAAAGAAAAGCTTCACAACCGCGCCGTTCGTCGTTGGAGTCGGCATTAACTGGTCCCATAAACTCGTGAAAGAACAATAGAACACAACACAAAGGGTTGTTGTAGAAGTTAGACCCAGAACTCAGACTGTCGCTCCACCCATATTATTATTACAATATGCCTGAAATGCAAAATCATGAAATGTCTACAATAACATACCGAATAAGAAAAAGGATTTTGCCAAGCAATCTATCTCATTGAGCTTAAGAATATGTTTCATCAATATCATATCGTCCATCATCTTTCTACATAACCTATTAACTAATTTATTATTTATAAATTAATTAAAACTTGAAATACTTCGCAGTTATATTGTTTAATGAGTTAAGATATTGGTAATGTTATTTTGTTTACCACGTTTGAAATTCGAAAAGTCATTTGAGCTCTACAAACACTCAGACCAAAAGTGGGATAAAAATATAATGTGGCTCTATATTCCTGAATGAAGGAATTGGTGAAATAGAACAGAAAATAGCCTATGGCTCGACATGAGATTTCTATTATTATCAGAAATAACATATCAAAGAATGTGCTGTATTTCGTATTTATATTTTTATATTATATTCTGAATGAAAGCAAATAGTTTACCATATATGTACATGCATTTCATAAATGCAGAATTCTTTCAGTAAACAATATCTTACTTAATGATATACGAGTTTAATCGGTTTACACCCAGAACATTCTACGGATGTCTGGATTTTTACTGCATTCGCAAAATTACTTTCTCTTTGCGGAGGAGCATATTTTCCCTTGTTATTCTTTTCTCGATTCCAATCAATTGTGGGGCTGCGATTAATACATATACTTATTTATTCTTGTCGAACAGGCGAACGTTGAATTCTGATTTTTTCTGCCATTTAGCACATAAAGAGAATGCAAAAAAAAAGCTTTACATAACACGACAAAAGCAGACAGTGAAGATAACCAAATTACTTTAAAAAAAATAAAATGAAAATTTCCTTGTTTTGCGCCGTTCTTCCTATGAAAATTGATTTCATTTTCTCATTCCATTGGCATTATTCTTATCTGCATTGGAAATCCAGTCCTGATTTTTCCTGAAAAGGAGGACCAGAGCTGTTTGAAACAGGTTTATCCGGGCGCAGTTCTTTTTTTCACAACCGCCTCTTTATGAGGTTAATTAAAAACACGGTGAGCAACCAAGTTTCATGGCATTCATCCTGTCGGTATACTTGAGGTAAGCCCTCCGTCGATATATTATACATGCATATGTATGTATTTTACCAAAGCGATGAATGTGAATATGCAAGCATTCACGGTCGTTGCTTTCACCATTGGCAAAAATTTATTATAAAAATGATTGGTCTGACGAGGCGAATTTAAATTTTTTAACTTTTTTTTAATGTGATATGGTAGGAGAAATAAATATTAGATTTTTGATTGTTATTCGGAAACAGAATCTTTCATTTAGGTACTGAATCTTAAGTGTATTATTGCCAAAGGTATATTCTACTAATACTTATGCCAGTGTTTAGAACAAAACAATATTGCTATCGTGCTTTCCTTTGTATCTAAGAAATTCTGTTTATTAAAGAAGTGTTTTCATATTTTCCTGTCCATCCGAATTTTCCAATCGAATTTGTTAAGTAATGCCCTTAAGTCGTCGAGCCTTCTCAAACCACTGGCTACTATGCCTGTAAAACCTATTCCAACATACGGTCTATGGTCTGGTGGAATGTTCTGGAGAAGAAATATTTTACTGAAGAAGCTAACAAAAGTACAAATATCGGCTCACCTAGGAATAACAGTGTCTTAGAACAACACCTACAACAATACTCAAAGCTATGCTTTTCTTCCTTCCCCTCGATCTATTTTACAGTGAAGCCTCATCGGCTCCGTCTTGATTCTGGAAGGAAAAACTAAACGGCCACTGTTCCATTATCAATGGATGGGCAGCGGCACAACATAACAACCAAACGGACTGCTCGCCACAAACATTACCCCCGAAAAGACCTTCCACCACGTTTCTAACAACAGAAAAAATGCCAATAACAACAGGTAGTAGAAGAAGATGAATTCTCGTTGTACACTGACTTCTGGGACTTATTCGAGAAATCCCTGGCTGTAAGAGACGACTGCAGCGTCTTCCCAGCTTAAGAAGCTACGATATACGAAGAAGCACTCTCGCTGTAAATATTCGGCATAACCAATAAATCGATTTCCATCTTTTCCTACAGCCAAGCGACAATAAAAGCCGTAGCTTCGGATCGCTTGACATGGAAAACAGTCAGGTTATGGAGTCAGTGATGTATCCTCCGCAAAATGGTGACCCTATGCTGGGTACCAGAGCACACTGGCTTTCAAGGAAACGAAAAAGCGGACAGCCTGGCAAAAAATCGATATGAACTGTGAATCTCGCGTAACAAGCTCACACCGCTTAGCTCCCTAAGAAGAAAACTGGCGGATGAAGCCCTGGATAGAGCCAGACCAAGTTGTCTCAATATGTAAAAAGGAGAAATAGCTCGCAACAAGGGATCACTGATCAGCTTTAGTCGTAAGTCGTGCGAACGCTGATTAGAACCCTTACCGGGCACTGCGCCATAGGCACCCACGTAGAGCGACTTACCATAAGACTTCTGTAGAAGCTGCAACCATATAAAGAATCTATAAAAACGCCGCTTTGCGGCTGCCCAGCCCTAGAAAGGAAAAGAAAGCATTTCTTGGAAAACCACTTCCCGTGTGCAGAACTGTGTGTAGAATCTCCTGAAATATATACCTTTTTACCTGCTTAATAATAATAATATGGGTGGCGCTACAGCCCGTAGAGGGCCAGGGCCTAGCTTCTCAGCAACCACTCGCGTTGTGCGTGCTATTGTTGTCTCACGCGTGGAAGGGACCTACAGTTTAATGCCGACTCCGAACGGCGAAGTTGAGAAGCTTTATCTAGACAGGAAATATTCTTTGAGCATTGTCAGTCATTCGAAAGAGGTGGAGTCGTGAAATATGAAATGTGGTAAATTGGGGTATCGAACCTGGCACCCTCTGCGTAGCAGTCGACGCTCTAACCTACTACACCACGGCCACCCACCTGCTTACCTAACTTTTAAAAGACTCGACAGATTTTGAAACCAGGTGTTTAGAACGAGGTCGTCAAAAAAAAAAACGCAAAATACCGTTTTTACGATTTATTCAAGTCGACGATTTGCTTCTCCTTGTGAATTGTTGTTGTTCAAGTACACAGTGGTGGAAATTATGTCGAAATGTTTTTTACCATCACTTCCTTCATTTCTTCAAGCATTTCCACGAGATCATAAAACGCAAGTAGACTTAGCGCATAAGTTCGACCCTTGATTTGTTCCATCATCAACAAAATCTTCTATTTCATCTTTGAATTTCTTGTATGTAGGTAAGCGGGGCTGCTAGTGAATACAACAGCACACTTGGCACACCAATTGGTCCATTGTGATATCCATAGTCAGACTGATACCACTGATTGACCACTCCAGTGATAGTGCGGTTAATTCGATCCCAAGGGAAAATATTGATTGGACCAGATAAAAGTGTATTAACTCTGCGTTCACTGGTGAAAGCCCCGTTAACCAGGGGCATGTAATGAACCAACTGCTCCATCCAGGCCTTTCTTGAATGTAAGTTAAATATATCTGAAAGCCCATCACATCAATTACAATAATAACATATTTTTCGCTGGTGTAAGTGTTAGTTAAGATTTCCTTTACTTTTCCAGATTTTTTCTTTATAATTTGCGCGTACTCAAGGGATTTTTAATACCCTTATGTGTCCGGGGTCAAGACACAGCACGGGCCGAAGGTATAGAGGGAGAAAGGGAGAGGAGGTACGTGTGCACATTGGTCTTAAGTATCTGCGGGTTGTAGTCTGTGGGAAATATTAGGTTGGGAAGAGCATTCCATATTCGTGCAGTGCGGCTGAAGAACGAGAATTTAACTGTGCGTCCGAAAGTAGGCTTAAGGGTATACTGAGACGAGTATTGCGGGTGAAGTTTTATAGCTCGCTTTTGGATTCTATCAAGTAGGTGCAGTGTGGTCTTGGGTGTACCAGACCAGATATGAGCGTACTCAAGCTTGGGGCGGATGTACGACTTATAAATTAAAGCCAAATCAGAAGGGGTGAAATATTCCTTGCATCGATTAAGGAAACCTAAACATTTCGCAGCATTTTTGGTGATGTGATGTGATCGTTCCAACTAAGTGTTGTGTTGATACACATACCAAGGATGGAAAGTTTTCCTGTTTCATCGACACAAGCGCCATTCATGGATAATGGCTGATTATCAAGGGTACGCTTGAGTGACAGAAGACAGCATTGAGTTTTTGAAGCATTGAATTCCACTCTATTGTTTTTTCCCCAGTTAATTATGCTGTCAAGATCGGAATTCAATGTGCTTAACATATGCTGCCGTTCCAATTCTACGGCCGAAGGGCGGGGTCGTGAGTCTTGGAACGAATATGAAAAGCTAAGGGTGCTGTCATCAGCGAAGGAATGGATTGGATTAGAAGTAGCAGACAAGAGATCATTTATAAAAATGAGAAAGAGTGTCGGGGACAGAACTGAGCCTTGGGGAACACCAGCATTTATTTGGTGGATATCAGACTTGAACCCATCCAACACAACTTGAATTGAGCGGTTCGAAATGTAATTTCTAATCCATAGAAGAAGAGATTCATCGATATCATAGGCACGCATTTTCGACAAGAGAGCTTGATGCCAAACTCTGTCAAATGCTTTAGAAATATCAAGCGCAACTATCTTGCTTTTGCCTACATTGTGCAAAGACTGGTTCCACTTTTCGGTGAGATAAGCTATCAGATCACCAGTGGACCTGTTGCTGCGGCAACCATATTGTCGGTCATTAAGAAGCTTCCGCGATCCAAGATATTTCATAAGCTGACGATTTATCAGCGTTTCCATGACCTTAGAAAGAAGGGACGTAAGTGCTATGGGTCGGTAAGAGGTGGGTGACGAAGATTAGCCCTTTTTAGGGACGGGCTGGACAAATGCTGTTTTCCATCTGCTCGGAAAGAGATCTTAAGTGTAGGATAGATGAAAAAGCTTACGCAGTGGTTTTGCCAGCGCAGAAGAACACCTCTTCAGAAGTATAGGGGGAATACCATCCGGGCCAGCGGATTTGTGCACGTCGAGATCTTTCAGTACTCTTGCAACTGTACGAGTGCGGAAGTGGATTTGGCCCATTTGGCCCAACGCTCTCAAGTACAGCCGGAGACATATTGGAATCTGGCAGTGTTGAGCTGGCTGCAAAATTAGGCGCAAGCAGATTAGCTTTGTCTAAGGAGCTGACAGCTGGAATGTCATTGTAAATGAGCGTGGGAATTGAAGACGAGGCGGAATTTTTTATGTTTTTTGCTACCCTTGTGATCATTTTTATTCGTCACAAATCAGACACTAGATATTAGCTAGTTTATCGTTATTGACTAACGAAAATAATGGACTCCATTACTCTCCTTCGGTGTATTCTGCTTTACTCGGAGATAGAACAAGCTTCCAAAAAGTCTGCATTTTATTTTACATCACACAATACATACACTTTATTCTATTTCTACTTTATTCCTCAAGCATTTGGATATCTTGTATCTTTTTAAGGCGATGTTTTTGCTTCAAAAATTGTCGTTCTTAATGTAAAATAGTATAGTAATCTTTATTAGTTAAAAGACAACTCCTTACAAATCCATGCTCAATTATTTTACATATACAATGTGCAGTACAGTTAGTTTTTTAAATCTATTTATTATTCTACTATTCTCTATTTTAATATTACTATAATTGCACTGCTTTGTATAAAATATTATTCTGCGAAATAGCTCACAGCAAAATCTCTTACATTTCTCAAGTTGCAGTGATCACGTACAAATTGCAGATTTCTCTGTAAATACTTCAGATACAATCCATTTTTTAAACTTAAAGGTAGATATCAATAGTATCATTTCAATTCTCTGAATCGTATTCAATCATTTCAGTTCATTTAACATATCTACAATATGTGTTTTTCGATTACATTTAAATATATCTCATAGCTCTATTTTGAAGGATTTGGAGGTTGTTAATTTTATATGATTTACACAAATACAAAATTGAAGAAGAGTAATCAATATCAGGTAAAGTAATTGTGTTGTAAATACATATTGCACATTTTTTTGAAATTTGCTTTCTAATTATGGACAAAAAGTTAATTTTCTTTGCTATTTTACCGCATATGCAACCTGCATGTGCCTTTAAACATAATCTGCTGTCTAAAATTAAACTAAAATATTTAGGTGTAATATTTTATTTGGTCAACACATTCAACACCCTCATCATTTATTTTTACATATATGCTGACATACAAAGCCATTTAAACAAATTTTCTGTATCACAGTTTAATTTTAGTTCACAATCTGCATGATCTTTTCCAATAATATAAGCTAGAGTATCATCAGCAAATAATGAAACCTTCGAAAATTTGAGACAATCGTTTATATCGTTTATGAAAAGTAGAAAAAGTACTACTCCGCAGATTGTTCCCTGTGAAACACCGAAGTTGGTTTAGTTTAGAGTTTGAATATATATTTTTTCCGATTTTCATGCTCTGGCTCCTTGTAGTTAGGAAGGAATCAAACCATTTTAATTCCTTATCTCGAACACAGTTTTATGTAGTTTACTTATGTAGTCTAACTCTATCCGCACTTTCGAACGCTCCTTTGAGGTCTAGGAATAGCGACAACATTGAACTTCCTCCAATCCATCTCCTTTTCGTTGAGAACCCATGCAAGTATTGTTTCTTGCATAGCGTACTATTTTGTGTAAGAAAAACATTGAAGTTGGGTACATACTACTTTTTCCAATAGTCTTTCAGAAATTGGCATAATATTAATTGGACGGAATCACTCCGGTTTTTTTTTGCATTTGTTTGACTTTCTAATGGAACCAAAATAGCTCCCTTCCACGAACCCGTTAACACACCCTAAACCATTGAAGTATTTATTATTTTCAACTATATTGGGATAATATTTTATTTACACTCCAATATGATAATATTCATTCCAGTGAAGTATTTTTTTTTGTTCACGCTTTTAACTATCTTTTCAATTTCGTCCATGGCGGTTTAAATATTAAATTACGATTGAAGGTATTATACTGTCACTGTAATCAAAATATGGAATATTTTTATTTATATCTGCTATGCTATTGATGACACATTTTTTGTCATTAATTTCAATTTCGCAGATATCTTTACAGTCATCAGACAACACATATTTCTTAATAATTCTCCACATGTTCTTCTGATTACCAGACTCCTCTTTAATTTTTGTTCAATAATTTTTGCACATCTGTTTTTATATTTATTACGGGCCCCGTCCTATATCTTTTCCAGATAGTATGACTTCGTATTATATTATACTTTATTTTCTGTAAGTATTCACAACTTTTGTTTTTGCTTACTCTTCTTTCAAACTTCAAAAATGTCAGAAAAGGAAATAGGAATCCGATTGTCCTCTTGGTGCCTTTTACAGAGATCGTGTATGAGAGAGAGACGTGCAATCGTAATAGAGATATTAAGATTGTTTCATTAATATATCACAGTTTTTATATTTTCATAGATGAGAGAAACAACTGGTCCTTTTCCAAGAATTGGCTGATCTCAGACCAAAAGTTAAGTTGTAAGTTACTTGGTTAAATTCCCGGTACGTATAAAATAATTTGCAATTCCACACCCCTTTCGAGTCACTGACAATGCTCAAAGAGTAAAAACTGTCTAGAAAAAGCTTCTCAAACTTGGCCTTTCGGAGTCGGCATAAAGCTGCAGGTCCTATCCACTCGCGAGAGAACAATAGCACGCACAACACGAGTTGCTGCTGTAGAAGCTAGGCCATAGCCATCTACGGGATGTAGCCACCACCTATATTAAATAAGTTATTATCATTAAGCTGTTGATATTATAATAGCTGTTAATAATAATAATTATTATTATTATTAAGCTAAATTGGCAGCAACAAGTTAATTCGAGGGAGCAAAAGTTATTTCAATTAAATTCCTAACTCAATTAAACTTCGCCGGTAAAGGTCAATGACTCTTGGGAAATATTCTCTATGAGGACACATGAAGCTAAGTTACAGTCGCACCTCCCCTGTTACCTTAACATCTCTCTTTCTTTGGATCAAGTTTCCACACAGGAGAATTAGCATCTTGCCTGGGAGCCCACTTAGGTTAGGTTATAGTGGCTGATTGCAAGAAGACAGTTACACAGGCCAATGTAGGCCCGCCGTGATACCGCTGCTGCAAGAATCCTTATGCGGGATACTCATCCACGATGCGGGACGAAACGTGGGCCATCTCCAGTCTACCCATTCCAATTGCAAACCCACTCCTATTGCAGCTCCCTTAAAGTGACTAATAGTACTGTCATATGGGCAATTAACTCCTTCAAGCCATATTAAATGAC
The DNA here is from genome assembly GCA_964034865.1 of Eristalis intricaria. Taxonomy (NCBI): domain Eukaryota; kingdom Metazoa; phylum Arthropoda; class Insecta; order Diptera; family Syrphidae; genus Eristalis; species Eristalis intricaria. Next base: position 71,464,018 of record OZ035876.1, on the reverse strand, counting down.
AAATCAACATTTTTCAAGGATGCTTGGACATTGGTCAGGTGCTCACGTCAAACCAAAGGATCTCAGGCCCAAAAATGGACCATCCTTTCTTTTAAGCACACTTAAAAACTTGATTGATATTTCCTTTCGACTGTGTAGTCGTAGACAAATTGTCATTCACTCAGCATGCCTGTAACAAGCGCAGATCGTTCGAAACAGCCCGACAATCGATTTCTGGCATAGAAAAATGTATAAAAGGTCACAATAGTTGCACATACTAGTGGTACTATGTCTTATGTTAGATGCGATACTATATTGAATACTATCACTTGTTCGGTATAGAACATATTTCGGACAGCACAATTCACAATTCATCTATAAGTGTTCGATTTCTTCTTACATACATGTAGCATATATGAAATAAACAAAATCTTAATCGTGAAACAATCCTTTGTGCATACACCTTATGGTAATGTCCAGTTGAATTTATCAAATCCATGATTGAATCCATCATCTACTAACACATCTCTCCAAACAGACTCCCCGAACATAGACGTCTGGGAGAACCGAGGGTAAATAAGTGAAATGCACATTGCACTACAATGTAAGAGAGGGTGTGTTGACGACGGGTGGCTGCGTCTAATTACGGTTGAAGGTCTTCCTCGCGCAAACTGAAGGGAGTCCAACAGTAGGACACAAATGTGATGGACTGACTGACGTTGAATGTCAGAGGGAAAATACGCATCAAGTTCATAACCTTGTGTAAGGATGCTGGATTACTAAGCTTCAGTCCATTATTCCTCATCTGCAAAATAGGTTATTCATCATCTCCATCCAATTAGAAACACCTGCCTGAGCAGCTCCAGTGTGCTTTGTGAATTTCTAAGGCTATCGATAAGGATATGGCGTTAATAACGACAAATTTGCTGAAGGGCCTATTACTCACAGTCGAAGTCGAAGAGAAGAGTAACGAATTCCAAAGTCGAAACGAAGTCTACATATACTCTAATTACAAATTGACATCCTTACCTCTACTAATCAATATGGTCGTTTGAGTCTCAATGTTTTTTTTTTTTAAGTTATAGATTGCAAAGTACATATCAGCGAGATATTATGTATACATTGAAGGAGACGAGATATAAATATTGTCGTTGAGTGGTTAGTTTTATCAGCCTTAGGCACTGAAAAACTTTGTGAACTAGAATAACTTTCTCCTCGAAAGCTATCATATCTTCACCCAGTACTGATCAACTGAGGGCTAGAAGTCTTTTTACAAATTTCATTTGGGGGAGATTCAGAGAAATTGTATTTTATGAAAAATGAAACTGATTTTCCTTTGTGTTGAAGGATATGATCACCTTCGTCAGGGTGTGAGGAGTCATTCATATGAGCAGCGAACTGCGAATGCGAACTTTTTTTATCGAGTTTTTTTTATCGAACAAAATCTCAACAATAATAAGTTTAAGTATCGTTATCAACGATGTTATTTTTCTCCACGAATCAATCATTCTCTTTGCGAACTGTCAACCTGAGTTCGCAATACACAAGCGAGGCAAATGCAATCAACATATATATGATAAAAAAATTCGCGATGAAGTGTGTTTGCTCAAATTATACTCAATGGGGAAAACTCCATTGTAATGACGGGTCAGAGCTTGCGACGTTCGCGATTCGTAGTGAGGCCTTTTATAGGATCCATCTCTGCATATATCATGATTCCTTCCAGCTAAAGTGTTCACGCATTTGTATGTCTGAAGTTTTATTGAACTATGTATGTATCCATTGTAATCTTAGTTTGTGATGTTATTTTTGTAATTATATTTATATTCATTTCATTCATTATATCCCCTCACAAAGGCGTGGAGTATAATCTGGCTCAAAGGGTTAGCCATATCATAGGCAGATCTTTTGTAGTCATATAAATATAAGTAATACATCTGAAGCGTCCTCTTTTACTATGTCCCACAGGCTCAAAGTCAAAGACTCTTCGGGCCGGAGCTGAGTTGTCCATACGCTCTACATGGCCTAGCCATCTTAGGCGTTGGATTATCATGTCGATGTACAGCCCGTACAGTTCGTGTTGAATCTTCTCCTCCAAAAACCGTCAACGCAATCGGGACCAACGATCGCACGCAGAGCTTTTCTCTCGAACTGAACAGGGACTTCCTCATCCGCTTTTGGGATTGTCAATGACTCCGCGCTGTACATCAGGACTGGGAGGATCTTGTATAAAGTCAGCTTGGACCTTCGGGAGATGTCTCTAGTACTCAATTGCCTCTTGAGCCCATAGAAACAGCGGTTGGCAAGAGTTAGATGATGTTAAAGAAATCACATGACAGCGCGTCGCCCTGACTAAAACCTTTTTTGATATTGAAGGTCTCGGTAAGTACGTTACCGACCTTGATGGAGCAGCGAGAATTCTCCATCGTCATCCTGCACAATCTGACGAGGTTGGCAGGAATGTATATGCGGCCTTGAAATCGACGAAAAGGTGGTGGGTGTCTATTTGCATTTCTTGTGTTTATTCCAGGATCAGCTGCGAAAATCTGGTCGATGGTGGACTTCCCTGGCCTGAAGCCACACTGATATGGACCTATCAGGTTATTTGTAAACGAGTTCAGGCGAGTACAGGAAACACCAGAGAAGATCTTGTATGCGATGTTCAGGAGACTTATCCCTTTATAGTCGGCGCGGTCAAAGGGGTCTCTATTCTTGTGGATCGACAAAGTAACAGAGGACGCTCGCGTTTAAACTGGAGCACCAAAGTTGGGAAGGACCTCAACCAACTCGGCGTGCAGCAGTGGAGGCAACTGGCTAGAGGCCGTGCTAGTTGGAGAGGATTGTTGGTTGAGGCCCAGGTCCACCCCGGACTGTAGCGCCAAATAAAGAAGAAGGAAAATACATCTGAAGTGGCTTGTTGTATACTGATTTAACTCTGGACTTAGTACTTAGCTATTTACATAGTTGTGAAGGTCATGTTCCTGCTGGACCCAGCTTCAATGCAATAAATAACGAAGAAACTTAAGAATTATAATTCTACATCTGAATCCGAATTTACAACAAAATGATTTCAGTCTATCTTCTATCCTAACATCGATTATTTTTATATAATATTAACTTTTTCAATAAAGAAATAATCTTGTGCGATTCCCACGTCGTCGGTTCTCATGTTGAACCCGTCGCCAGCGTAAGCGTACCAGACGCGTCAGAGATTTCCGCTGAGTAAACTGGGTCCTCCCTCCTCGTACGTTATTCTCTTTCAACTTAACAGTTTGGAGCTATATGTTGTGCGCAACTTATTCGTTTTTTTATTATTTTTTCCTTTGCAACTAAGCAGTTTCTATGAGAATGTGATTTTCGTCGAAGTACAAAAACACCATAGGGTACAGTGCATTTCACATAATGTATGTATGTAATCTGCAGACATTATTGAAACATGTTGGTCTTGCATTCCAACTTGTATAATTTATCAAGTGCCTTTCTAGTCTTCAATTAGATCGTAGTTTGGGGACCAAGCACATGATGGCTTAGAATATTGTCAACCATCATGCCTTGGGCTGTTAGCACATACAATGACCACTTTCAATCGTTGACCTTCCCAATATATATTATGGAATATCCTGTGATACATAGGGATTAATTCGTTAAACGAAGTCATTTGAGCTCACATGTCTCTTCGCACAGTTGTGTTATGCATTGAACGTCTGAATTGACTAAATGCTAGAAGTATATGTCCTTATCATTAACGCTGTTGTTTATTGCATATAAATAATTACATCTAGATAAATGGATATGTTGGTTCTCATGCTATTAGGCAAACTATCTTATGATTAAACATATCAAATAATGATATCAACATATTGACAATATCCTTATCAATTGCAATAAGAACCTAAAGCCAACGCGTGGTTATAGATCTATATTGTTACAAAATGTCTTTCAAATCTGCCTACTTATCTACCTTAAAACTCAACCTGTACACGTCAAATTGCTTATCCGGATTTCAGTGAAATTTGTTTCGAATCTCAGATTTGATGACATTTTTAGACGTTAAGTGACATTGTTAGTGGATAAAGAATTCGTAATTTTTTTAATGAACGAACATAGATAACCATGTCCACAACGATGTAATAATGTGACGTCAACAACACATATCTTAATATCCTTGCATTTGTGAACCACGCGTGAGTAGAACAAACGAATTCCGAATTTAAAAAACAAAAGGCAGAATACTTATGTATGTAAGTATGTACATATGTACATGCATATGTATGTAAGTCCTTTTCTCTTTATTTTCCGTTCCCTTTTATGTGCACTGACAGGAGAGTAATTCCCTGAAAAGAACTTTGAGTTTTTTCTGTGATCATTTACCAGAACAGATTAATCAGCAAAAAAGTCTGAATAAGAATATGTGGTATGTACGTACATATGTACGTATATGTACATAATACGGTAAGAACATAATTAAAAAAACGTAAGAAAACTCAAGCCGGATATACACATGTACAAAAATTTCGTTCATTAAAAATTTCATAAATCACGAAAGCCACGAAAGCCACGAAAGGGTGTTATGAAGAAAGTCCTGAAACAAAACATTTTCATCCAATTATTCTTTGACGTAAACTACGGTTATGAATAGCCTTCTCAAAGGGTCGACATAAAATTGTAGGTCCCGTCAACACATAACATAGCAAACAGCACGTACAACATGCATTACACTAGAAAAAAAGAGTTTCGAATATGTCAACATTTATTTTGCTTGTAAAATGTAACCAGGTAGTTACCAATGTTATAATATTTCCAGATCAAACAATGCATTCCATCGTGAAGGTGTTTGAGCATGAGTACATTTCATTTCATTTCATTTCCATTTATTGTTTCTTAATACATCTGAATACATTGAGAATAATCTATTCGTTTAGATTCTCTTCGACTTTAAGCCACCATGAAGAAAACGTAGCCGTCGTAGCGACCAGTATTGAAAAAGACCCGGAAATTTCGATTGGGGGCCGATCAGATGAATTGAGCATCGCCAGAGACTGAACCCGGCGCATTTTGCCGACATCCGAACGATTGTACCGACGCAAGAATTGAAACCAAATTACCATAGACAATGCCTCAACATCCACAAGGGGACCAAGGGGTCCCCATATCAATTAACCGTCAACAATATTCATTATATTTCGATCGACGTCAGACACTACTCCGGCATTCATGATGTCTGAACTTTCGAAAAGACAACATCGACTGGGATCATTTTCTTGTACAACAAGAAAATGGGATATCAAGATAACAACGAGCTCGAAGACCACGGTTTGACGTTGAAAAGTTTCACTCCCAACGGCATATATGCCGATCGAGTCTACCGGCAACTCTTTCTAACTTCGATGCCACCTACACAAACAATCAAACAAGTTGGGAGAATTGAAAGCTGCACTGAAGTGCTAGGCCTCGTGTTAAACGGCGTTGTGAACTCAAAAAGCAGAATGTTCCGCTCAGTCTGGACGATGATAAATGCGTCCGTCCCCCGATATAGTTGAGGTCAAGACAGTGAAAATCATTACCGCAGGTGGATATGATTTGGTTGGGCGCATCCACCAGGTATAGTCGGCGGAAAACCTGCCCGACGAGTGGAATCTCAGTATCTTTTCCCCGATACACAAGATAGGACACTCATTTGACTGCGCCAACTATTAAGGGTAAAGTCTTCTTAAAATCGGATACAAGATCCTATCTGCCGTTTTCTGTGCTTACCTGAAGACCTTTGTTAACGATCTAATAGATTCATATCAGTGTGACTTCGACCACGCAGATCACGTGCTATACCGCCGCATGACTAGTTTTGACATTCCTAACAAAATCTTCAAGTTGTGTAAGTGACGATGCAGAATTCTCACTACTCCAAAAATTGCAAAAAAAAAAAAAATAATAAAAAATAAAGAAAATTTTGCAGCGTTCAATTAAAGTACTTTAAACAAACACTGCAAACGAATATTACGAACAGTTCCTAGTAACCCTGAATAAAAAAAGGAATACATGAAGAAGACGAAAGAGGGAATTAATGAATCAATAAAGAGTTTATATATGCTTGTAATCAAAGATATACGTTGCACAGAAGATATTGATTAGGTTAGGTAGCAGTGGTTGATTTCTGAAAAGAGTCAGACTTAGCCCAAAGTAGGCCCATTGGGCTACCTCTACTACAAAAGATATGAAAGTAATAGATGAATTAAGGTTGACTTTGTATAAGACACTGACATCACAGTCCTGGTGTTTGGCGCGGAGGTATGAGGAATCTCAAACTCAGCTCCGGCCATAAGAGTCTGGGACTGCGCAACAAAGGACGGCCGCGTCTAAGGTAGCCCACACAGGTGATGAAGGTCCTCAACCAACTTAACAAAGCTAAGTACTAATCATGCTATTTGGATATCCTTGTTGGTTAAATTCCACATCCGCGCTAAGCATTGGTCATATGTCTTACTTACAAATAATATTAAGACTATTGGAATCACGCCGATCATCGTACATCTGAATAAATGAATAAAAATTAATCTGTTTCTTTAAAAATATACCCCTTTTTTAGCTTACCATAAGTGCCATTATAATTAAGTTTAAAAGGGATTAATTGAGTTAGATGCGTTTATTTTAATAAGAATTTTTTTATTATGCGAAAAGGATAGTCAATATATGACTCTCTGGGGGATAACCTCAACGAACATCTTGTCATACTTTAAATAACCTTCCTGACACTAATTACGGTATTATCCGCCATGATATACTTTTTTAATCTATTAATTGAAATTTATTTTCGACTTTATTTGTTTCCCTATATTGTCTGAGAAGATTAAACTCACAGTTGAAATTTAATAGACTTAACCCCGAAACCCTTTTTCTGCTTTATTTATGTCTTTAAGGATCTTCCGGTACCTATCCTTTTCCTGTACTGCCATTTTTTATGCTCTTCATATTCTCGGAGTATTTGCAAGGAAATTAAATAAAAAAAAAGAAATAAAGAACACTTTCATTGAAACCTTAAGTGATATATTTTAGACATTTAAAATATGATATAAATAGAAATATAGAAAAAATATGAGACACGATGTGCTGTTTTAATTCAAAAGGGCTATTGAAATGATATAAATTTAAAAAATGTTAATATTAAATGTGAAGAATTATGCATACATTTGTTACAATTGCAGAACGATATATCGCATTTGTATTATTGAAATTTGAGAAGAATGAAAGCACACCACGTAAGTAATAATATTCTCAGTAAACGAAACAATTGATGTGAATCGACAGAATGAAAAATTGCATGATGAGATTGATTTCTCTGTGTCACACGAGTACACGATGTTAAGAAAAAATGTTCAAAATTCAAGAAGAATTGCTAGGTGAGGTTAGAAGATATAAATTCGTTGAAAATATTATGAATAAACATGTGTTACAATCAATTGCATTTTTTAATTCATTGGAGCCAGCTGTTTGGTTAGTTCCGTCATTATACTACTACAATATTATACTCTTACGAATATGAATATTAATCACCCAAACCTTTATAATGGCAGTCTAGTGCAATTAAGAAGTTAATGTCGAACTAAATTGAAGCTACAATACTAGCAGGCAAAGCGAAATGTGAAGTGACACGGCGAATTACGATGATTTCAACTGACACTCTATTTAAATTCAAGTGGTTGCAATATTCAGTGCATTTATCATATGCTATGTCGATTAGCCAGTCACAGGGACAACAATTTGGAGGAATGGGTTTTTTTCACATGGGCAATTATACATGGTTGGTTCAAGAGTCGGTATTCCAAACCAAACCGGAGCACGGATTACTTCAGATAATAAAAAAAAATGTTATTTATCTCAATGTTTTGGATTGGTATTTCAAATTGCTAGGAAAAAATATATCAAATTCAAACTTTCACAAAAAGAATAATCGAAAAGAACATTCTGATTTTTAATTCAAGAAATGTATTTCAGTGTCAATTTTTCTTGGCGAAAATGCTGCGAAAATTCGCGAAAAACCTTCTCGCAGTCCCCCAGATGTATATGAGTCGAGGGTCAAATAGAAAGTACGACATATAAGAAAGTCCCTACAAATAGGAATCAATCTGAAACTATGATAGAAAAGACACACACACATCACTTTCCTCCTGCTTATCGGCCGAAACGGGGAAAAAAATGACCACGGTTGATCCTTGAAGCGACATCTGAGACGCAGCGCCATCCACGATCAATCCAAACATCTCCACCTTGAAGACAGCCTAAGATGATATGGTCACTCTTTACAGAAGAGTGATAAAATAACTTGAGTGGGCAAATTTAGAAAAGGAGGAATTTGAATAAAACTGAGAACCAACATTATGAGTATTTGATAAATAATGGGAATTAAAATCCATTAACATTCTTTTTTACTTTTAACATTGCGCAATTTACAAAAATTCATTGATTCCCTCACCCTAATGCAGTCCTAGATATCCTATTCAAATTCTTTATTCGAAGAGTAATCGGAACCTTAATGTTCAATACCGGGAGCAGAACGTCGGGCCCAAGCCTCACAACAAACCACCCTACAAACAACCGAGAATTTCTTTCAAGCAGAGGAAGGTCTAAGACGACAACAACAAACATGTGTTGGGTAAGGAACTTTCCTAGAAAACTTTCAAAGATGTTACAGATGCCTGGTCTTAAAACGATGATGGTCTTAAACGCTTTTTTAGGTGGGACTATCTAAAATGTTGCCTGCTTTTTGTGAACTTGGCAGCTAAATTTAGTCAAACAGCACTACAATCAAATTATTTCCCTACGCCTGATTCGTTCTAACCCCCATACTTACCCCCATACTGATCGGATTTATGCAATTGGTGGACATCATTGATGGATTCTTCAATTGTCCAAGATGCTCTACCAACGAGAAACATTTTTATCTTAAGCTTAAACACAATGAAAACGGATATATATTCCCTTGCCACTGATGTCTACAAACGATATATAATACATACATACATGATTAATAGCTAAATGTTACGCATAAAACGGTTCTGCCCATTTGTAATAAGCTAAGAAAAAAATAATATTATTACAGAATACATACAACAGTACAGTAAGATGCTAAAAACTCGAGTAAATCAATGTGTGTTGAATAATTCCATTTCATTTCAAAAAATCAATTTCAGAAACATTTCAGCAAAACCCTCGAGACACTTAAAACGTCTATTCACCCGTTCTACATTCTAAGCTCTACAATCAAATCATGCTTTCTATCAATCTTAAAGAACATCTCCCGTCAAGTACTAAAAAAACTGCACAGATAAAAGTATACAGACACATAAATCTATATGCAGTTTAGCTCCCACAGCATAAAATGCGGCTTTTTAATTCCGGATCCTTTATCCTTCATCATTTCCCATTTATTACGTACTTCCTTTAAGGAAGAATATCAAAATTCTCTTTCAGCTTCGTTCAGCAAGAATAAGTGGATGCGGAAGAGTATCTCATGCATTACACTATGATTGCAAGAAAATTACTCCGATTCATCTCACTTTTAGCCTCGTGCCAACACAACCCTCTAAAGAGAAAAAAAGAATTCATAAATTCAAAATGAAAAATAATTCCTTTACGTCCACTCCTTACATTCTGTCACTTTTCTTAAATTTACTCCATTTTCACTTGCGACTGGTGAAAGACATCAGCGTCGTCATCATCGTCTGGAAAACACTCTCGTATTTCACTCGCCCCTAAAACGTTCGTCAAGGATATTTATATGTTTACTCGTGCAACTCTGTTTTCCCTTGAATTGATGATTGATAAGAATTTCAACGAGGGAAAGCTGACAAAAAATACCGAAGATAGCTAAATTTAAAATTTCATGTCACGTGTTGTATAAGGATACCTTTTGACCTTTTTGTGTTATTGATTCAAAGATTTAATTAAGAGTAGAAACCCGCAGGGAAAATGTGTACTTTCAGCATTTTCGAAAGAAACACAAAACCGCGTAGGTTGCGGATTTATCGGCGGTCTTTGAGGTAGTATACACTATTTATGTACGTACGGCTGTTAGTAAGATGAAAGGATGCTTGATAGGATTGAAAAATTCAGAGAATATCACGAAGTGGCCCTTTTCGTTGTTTTCGTTGATCCTAAATTAATATGGTAGAGCTACTGTTTGGAAGTCGTGTGTTTTTATGCGAAGCAATAAATTGTCATCAGTTTCCTTTTGAGAAGGAGATGATTAAATTTAGGCAAGGCAATAGCAGAATGGATTCACTTCGTCATCAGTCTTAAATACTTATATTAGCTAGCCTAACCTTATCAAAATTGCTCGACTTATTTTTGTTATTTTAAATTTGAAATGTTTAATTTTTCTTCTGAAATACAGTAGGTTGTCGATTTCACAACAGCTAAATTTAATTTTGTGTCATTATTGACGCAGTCATCGCAACATTTCAAATAGACAGAATCTCGATAATTACAGCCACCACAGTTTCTATTAGTTGCGATAATCGAGAATGCATTGTAAATATAGTTAGAAAAATGTTGTCATATTAGTTCACATATTATGAGTGAGTTGCCGTGGCGTAGTGGGTTAGTGCATCGACTCACAGGTCAGGTCCGCAGGTTGAGGTAATAAACATCTTGTTGCAGCGTTGCACTTCGAGAAAATCCAGCGATTTTGCGAGGACTGGAAGTTGCTTATCAACTTCCAGAAATACGAAACTAGTCTTTTCCGGACCCCGTTGGACAGGGCAACGCGGGATACGCGCCAAAACTGGCGTAAGTTCGGCATAGTTGCCCCGCATGGTCGGCCGTTAGCTCTAAAAAGTGTAGTCAGATATCTAGGCATTTGGCTGGATCAATATCTGTATTTTGACAAACATATAGATATTGCTCTGACGAAAGCCAGAAAAGCCTTTGCTGCGGCAAGAAGGTTGTTTTTCAGCAGACAACTTGATACCAGAATGAAGGTAATCTGCTACATGGCCCTAGTACGGCCCATTATGGTGTACGGTTGTCCATTGTGGTTCAACGTGAGTCCTTCCCAGACGGAGAAGATGAGGGTGTTCGAGAGGCAGTGTCTTAGGAGCTGTCTCCGTCTGTATCGCACACCCGAGTCTGAGTACAAGAAGTACTAACCTAACGAGGTCTTGTACAACGAGGCAAACGTGAATAGGGTAGATAATTTTATTATTAAACTAATCAGAAGGCACACTGCACGAGCTATGACCTCGTCCAACAGTCTGATCTTTGGGGCTTACTACCCCAATAGTATGTACCATGAAAGGGTGCGCCTTAACGGCTTTATTCCTCCCGAAGCATTCCTCTATCTAGACACAATTGGCCTTATACAGGTTCCACAAGGATGTTTTATAATCTTCCATGTCGTACTCCGAACAGTGGATAGCCGACTTCATTACGAACCGGATGTCGTTCGCACCCACGAGGATCTCCTCCGGTTCAGTAGAGCGATCCCCGCTCGAGATAGGAAAGAGTCTGCCAAAGAACGGCAATTTTACTGGTGGTTACACCAAAACCAGCCTCCGCCACCGCTAGCTTTTCAAGAGGATCAGATAGCTGACCATAGTGGCCAGCTTACATAGTTTCTAAGGTAGATATTAAGAGAAAAAAAAATCCAATCCAAAAAAGTAAAAAACAAAAAATCCAAAAAAATTAATAAAACAACAAAACCAAAAAAAAAACAATATATGAATCAAAAACAAAAAAAAATGGTGCATCACGACGTATAAATTATATATGTTAGTCATATACACAACATATACGCCCTGGTGCACGTGTCCGTACTGTTACGGACATAGTTAAGATAGTATTAAGTTTTATCTTAGGGTAAGTTAGTATTAGGTAGGGTAAGTAGTTAAGTTTAGGTAAGTTAGTATTAGGTAGGGTAAGTAGTTAAGTTTAGCCAAGTTTTTTAAAAGTTTTCTTGGTAAAGAAAAATGTAATAACAGATTGTCATTAAGACTAAAAAAACGCAGATTAAGCCGAAAGGCACAGTTATAACATAGATTAGATAAGCTTAGAGTACCCGCATAGGGTCAGTAGGTTAGTATTAAGAACATTGTAAATTCTAAAGTTAGGTAAGCTAGATTTAAGTAATTTTGTGTAGCATGTAAGTAAAATATTTCAGAATAAATAAAATTACATGAAAAAAAAAAGAAAAAAAAAATAGTGCATCGACTCCTACGCAGAGGGTGCCAGGTTCGAATCCCCAATCTGCCAACTTTCATAATACACGGCTTCCACCTCTTTCGAGTCAATGACAATGCTCAAAGAGTATTCCTGTCTAGGGAAAGCTTCTCAACTTTGCCGTTCGGAGTCGGCATTAAACTGTAGGAACCTTCCACTCGTGAAAGAACAAGAACACGCACAACACGAGTGGTTGCTGAGAAGCTAGGCCCAAGTCCGCCTCGGACTGTCGTGCGACCCGTATATTATATATATTATGTAGATATGTGATTTTATGATAAAATATTTGCAAATAATATACTATACGCACAATATAATTTTTCAGTGGATTTTTTTTGTTTTTTTTGTTTCATTGTCCTTAGTCTTGAACTATCTTACTACTTTGTTTCACATATATAAGAACCATTCTTCTCACATTTGTTATGCTACTGACTCTTCAAATCAGGAACGCTTACCAGAATCCACTCCAAGAGAATTTCTTTCGAAGAACGGAAAGTATAAATGGTGTATCTTACCATTTAAAGGTTCTTGGACATGCCATTATAGAACAGACAATGTTCTTAACAATTCCCCAGGCCCGACTGCATATTGTCTCCAGAGCTGATGATGTAAAATCGGCTTTTAAATTATTTTCACTACCTGATATCATCCATAGTTTTGTAAAAATGATGGTAAACATATTTTTGTCACCCATGGATTTTTGTTGATTCGCCGTTCGGAGTTGGCATTAATCTGTGGGTCCCACTTTCAATGCTTCGATGTGCGTTTGACGATTAGAAAGTATGTGGAGAGTTATACGCTTATAAAAAGTGTTGCGCGCATGATATCAGGATACCTCGCTCCATTTAGTGTTTCTGCAGCAATTAGTGACATACATACCATTTCATTGAAAGAACATCAAGCAATATATGCCAACTAAACCAGGAATTTATAGGGTTTGTGTGATAAGAACACAGTTCCTGCAAGTTTACACCGCTAAGAATAGAAATTGGAAACCCGGACGAAATCAAGGTCGTCTTCAAGGCGTGACTTTAACAAGACTTTAATTGTGACGATTTCTTCACTTCGCACCAGAAATTAAGTATTACAGAGATAGCCGACTTCACAGCTGAGTGCCCCCTAGTCCATCGACGAATTTGAGTGCTTTTTTGACAGATATTCATGCATTTTTGACGGTTATTCACAAAATAAGGTGAATTCCGTTCTCTGATTGGCAAACATTTTAAGGGGTAAAAGAGGTAGAAGTCGGGCATCTCTGTAATACTTTATTTCTGACTTTACCCGAACGAGGAATCAAATTGCTAATATTTATAATATTCACTATAATAAGAACAGTGCAGAAAATTTAAATATTTTAAAAGCTCAATTTTTATTCTTGCAGCTGTCCGTGCAGTAATTTTCAAGGGCACCCTCCACCACGAAAAATAGATAAATGCTGATGTTAAAAAGAAAATAATGACATTTTCTCAACTTATCCGCATATACAACTGGAGTTGACCCGTAGATCGAACAGGTAGTCTCCGACGTTATTTTATAACATTCTGCATTTACTGGCCAAAAATTCTCAAGAACAAACAACAAAGTATCAATTTTGAAGCGATCTCTCTGCTACATTTCCCAGCAAATATTCAGAACAAAGTCCAAAATACTTAGTTTTTATTTTCAAATCCCACTGTTTACAAACAATTCCAAGCTAAATTCTAATTGGAAATTCAAAAAATGTAGTGGGCAAATATAAAGTAAGGGTGAAAGCAAAGTTAATAAGCTTCTATCTGGTTTCAAATCTGTTTCAATCACCATTTACTGTTGTGATCAAATTAACGACACTATCACTTGAGTGGTCAATCTGTGTTAGTAGCCTGACTATGGGTATCATAATCGACTAACATGGTTTAAGTGTGCTGGTGAATTCAAGCAGCCCCTCTACCTAACCTACCTAACTTAATAGTCACGATTGGACTAATCGATTTGACGTTGCCACTGATGTAATTCATGAATTTTACTTTCTTTTTGATGACCCCATGTAGATAACTTAATTTAGGGAATCAAAGGGTAAAATATTATTTTTTAGGGTTAAAGAAATAATACCATCTGGTTGAGAAGGATAAATACTTATAAAGCGAGTGAATAATTGTTAGTGTATTTGATTTCCGATTCGCGTGATATCATAGTAGCACCTGCTGCCAACTATGATTTATTTACTATTGATTTTATGAAATATTATTATTTATTACTAAAGTATACTTGACGTGTACTTGTATCTAAACAGAAAGTCCCCGACTGCGAGTCTTGATTATCAAGCTAGAATCGATACACACCAGAGATCGGCAGGATCTTATTTTTGTGACTTGCCATATATAAAGGCGGTAGCATTGTGTACCGCCACCGCAACCCAAGCGATAGTTATGTTTACCATACTCGATTGGGTATGTGTCGATTCGGTATGTTTCTCTTATAAACACGAGTACTACGGTTTTGGGTCAACGCATCCTGCAATAGCATGTTCATATCGAAATAGCCGATACGGTGGCGGCCGCATGTTGAAAAAGAACAACACCGCATACTAGTTGCAGTGTATGCGGTGTTTTTTTTTTTGTTTACTCCAACGATTTGATGAAAAACGACAAAAGGAACGCAATTGACATAATATGCCACATATTTACATATGCAAGTGTAAGGTACAGCTGGCGTAACGAAAATAAAATTAATAAAATCAATTTTAAAATTTGTTTGTCCTTGGGTCATAAACAAATGCGGTGTTTTTCTTATTCGTTTGTGGTCACACATACCTATGTCAACATGAACATGCGGTAGTGTAGGATACATCGACTCAAAAACGTATGCTTAAAAACATATGCAAAACTATCTCAGCAAATGCGGTGGCGGTTAACAATCCCACTGCTTATTCTCACTCATCGCTATGATCTGAAGAAAAATTATCAAACATCGCATTGTGCTTCGATTGGTATAACCACATTAGCGCTACACATGTGTTTGCGATCAATGAAATGACGATGAATATTTTATGAAGGATCACTGAATTAGAGCTGCAGAAAAACCTTTGTATCGCTGCAGGTCTCTGGTTTTTGTGCGACAGAAATTCATAAAATAAATATTGTTTTGATGATGTAAATGTAATTTAATTTATATTGTTGTATCTTAAAAACATTCATTTCAATTTCAATTCATTCATTTTAACTTCAATTTCAACCAATGAATACAACGAATACAATCTGTCCAGAAATCTATCTATTTCATTCAACGTTCACTCAATTTTCATTCATGAACACTCAATTTGTGTAGATATGCGCACAAGTGCTTGATCACACTGTATTGGCGAAGCCCACATATCTCCCCATAATTATGGGACCTCACAAGCTCTCTCAATCTAATATTTTTTTACTTCTCACGTCTGTGTAAACGTGAATTAATGATTTAACATCCTCAACTGCCAGAAGTATACACATATGAAATATACACGTTTTTAATTGACAATAATACGATTCTCTGTCGATTGAGTTACACAATACCAAAATAAATTTCAATCGATAGATTTGTCGACCATCGTTTCAATCGCAATCGACAATCGCAATCGGGTCCAACTCTGGAGCAACCAACACTTAAACACGTCAAAAACAGGAATTTTTTAAGTGCAAACTAGCAACACTTAGCGATTGATCTTCGAGGCGAAAATCGAGATCATGAGTAGACCGAATTTGAATGAAGTAATGTCTGAAGCGTTCCCTAGTCGCTCAATATTTTTGTGCAAATTGAGCGTCTAAGGATTGCACTAAAGCAAAGTCTAAAACCTCTTCGCATTATTGAATTCCAAATGAAAACGTTTCGATCGGTTTGATGGTTTCGAAAAGGGTTTGGTAATGCGTCTTTGTATCAACGTTGTACCATTTTGTATTGTAGAACCTTTGGGAACAGTAAAATTCAGGCAAAAAAACAAAGTACGTGCCCTCATCTCTTCAGGATCCTTGAGTCTAAAGCAAATGATTCCGAAGAAAACATTACATTATCTAGTCTCCATCGATCAGATTTTGTTTGTTTCTTTTTAAATTAGTTCATATACCAACACAGCAATAATTATTATATTAACCATGCGAATAGCAATCCACACGTGTCTGTTTTCCTTCCTATGGGTAAATATTGGCATCAAATGAAACATCAGATCAGATATCAGCTTAGCAATTCTTTTTCTCTTCTCTGTCGCTCATTTCCCAACTCTTCTACGTTAAAGTAAATAAACATAAAAATATGCAACGCACTCATTTCATGTATATAATATATTCCCAGGGAAGTGCTATAACAAGTGTAATTAATTATATTTATTATTTGCTGAATATGAATTTATTGGGAGTGAGTCATCATTTGCTCGCCTGCCTTACCACAAGGAGCACTTGTTCATTTGGTCCTTAACACCACGTGGCAGATGTTTTTCAGAAAGAAGAGAGAACGAAATTAATGCCTTGGGGAGAGTATCGATTTCCACAAATTATGTTCATTCCTGCATACAATGAGAATGAAATCGTTGATTGAAATGACGGTCTTGCCTTGCAGTGTTGGCAACTAATCAAAAAATTAATTCTCAAAGGCTTGCTTATGCTTGAAAGCGAAAAACTATTCAATATTTCCTTTTAAAAATAAATAGATTAAAATCAAAACTTAAATCTTGAAAATTCAGAAAAAAATAGTCGATAATTTGCTCCTGATAACGATAGACATGCGCGGTCCTCCCTCCAATATAAAATATTGGGATGTATCCCTACTTATAGCCAATATAATTCAGTTCAGTAATGTCTAATGCGTTTTAAGCCTTTTTCCGATATTCTAAGATTAGTTTTATAAATTTCATAATAATGGTCAGATCTGCGATAATTAGTCCGGATGTGTACAGCAGGATACGCGATGTGCAGAACTATCACCATAGTTTTCAATCAATCGCTGATATAGGAGTATATAACATATAATAAATTAATTGCAGGGAAAGTGCGTAGCGGACATATTGACTGTGTATGTCCGCTCGCACTTTCCCTGCAATTAAGCAATTTAAGAAGTATAGAAAACATTTCTGGAACTCAATTGAGTGTATTAAGGTTTGCATGGTTCAATGTAGTATTTTATTTTTTGAAACCAATTTCGATTTCTTACAGATTTGAATGGAATTAACTGCAATCTTATATTGCTTCTGCAATAGCCTTTGCTCTTCATGCAAAGTTCTCCAAAGTGAAGGGTTCTGTATTATTTGAATAACAAAAATAAGGTTTCGTAATAATAATAATATGATGAAATATATAATAATATAAAGTTACCGCTCATAGAATGCCAATGTCTAGCGTCTATAGCATCAACTCGTGTTGTATATGTATTGTTGTATATGTTATTGTATTTACTTCTTGAGCAATGTCAGTGACTCGAAACAAATAGGGCCGTGAATATTACTCTGGGCGTACCAGGAATCGAACTCTTGCAGTGATTCAGTTCCGTAGAAGTCGGCGCACAGACCACAGACCACAGAGACAACAGCACGGACGCCAATAAGGTCCCATACACTTGAATTCGACGGAAGCTCCTGATCTACAATAACATTTAAAACGTCGAACGACAAGCACTTATACAGACGTATACATATACATTTCGGTGTTCCTTATATGACAAAAAAATGTAAATGCTAATTAAATCATCTCTCTAGCATGGTCGCAACCCGTTCCGACAAAGCTATAAGGTTTATTAAAAATCGTGTTTTTGTTCAGATAATTCGTTCTACTATAAAACTATCATGAATGCAACAAATTAAGTGAAAAAGAGTTAAAACAAATTAAAAAACCAAATCTTAACTTAAGAACATAAAATATTACAAATCAGGCAGGGTTTATATACAGTGCAGTTTTTTAATTTTCCAAAGATCTGTTTGTCTCGGCAACATGAACCAATGGGCTACGAGTCTTTGTCTTTACCTTGGTTCCAACGACAGTTTTTATGACCAATTCATAAAAGAAACCGGCCAATGTTCGAAGATGTTGTTTCACAGCACATTATTTGTATTTTATTATGAGCGTTCCAGACAAAGAGAGCAGTTGCGACAGCTTAAGCTTGATGCTAACCGGAAGAATTCTGTAATTTTGGCGCTTCAAGCTCTTATCAATCGTCAAATGAAGCAGTAATTGCAAACGTTCTGGATTGTGACTATGTCAATTATATTGTTATGAAAACTAGATTTTTTTTTGCTGCTGCTCAATACAAGCGCTTCTACGAACCCATGAAAAATGTAAACGCAGTCTCTTTTGCTTAGCTTGAAGCGAAAAGTTTAAGGGTTGTGAGAGTTTTTCTACCACATTTTGAGCTTTCTCCTCTGTGCGAATTCTTGCTTTTTTAAGATTTGTACTTTCACTGAGAGGACTGATTGTACTTCACGAATATTGTAAAACAAGACAGCGAGAACTTGTCTATTAAATGGAACTTTTGCATAATTTACTTGATGCCTAGACAGCCCGATAAGGAAAATATTTATTTTGTATCATTCCGTTGTTCTACCGACATCCTTATGCAATAAACAATAGCCTACAGAAACACGTAGTTAAAGCGCACTAACTTGGGAACTTGTATGGTGAACAAGTCATTATCGCTTATAAAACAAGCTAATATTTTTTTCTAGACAATATTGAATTATGTATTACGAGAGTTTAAAGAAGGTATGCGTACAAAATATATCGAACTTGAACTTTATTGGACATCCTACTAACCTAAAATCACCTTCTTAAATCGAGCTTGTGTCTCAATGATTCATTGGAAGCTTTTCCATATGTAGGCAGCAGTATGGACGCTCTATTTGCGATTGCAATGTTATTTCAGATAATATGCTAAAATCATAAACGTTCAGTCTGTTCAATAGCTCAGAACAGCGATAGCTTGGCACGGAATCTTAAAATTAAGAACACAGAATGTAAACACGAAAATATTACAAAATATTACAATCGACACCTACAATTTCGAGGTAGTAAAGGAGTTTGTCTACCGCGAGGCAAACGTAAGCTCCACAAACGACATCACTGTGGAGATCCGACGTAGAACCGCCTTTGGCAACCGGTGTTACTTCGGTTTGTCAAAAAAAACTAGCGTCAAAACTCCTGACTCAAATTACTAAGATCATACTATACAAAACCTTATTTTGCCGGTTCTGCTATATGCAGCCGAAAGCTGGACGATAAGCAAAACTGCGAAGCTGATACTTGGTGCCTTCGAAAAAAAATTCTACGTCGGATATATCGTCCCGTCTGCGAGGCGAATGGAGGAGAAGACACAACCGCGAAATCTACGAGCTGTAACAGGATGTGGATGTAGTCCGGAGGGCAAAGATCCGTCGACTGCACTGGCTCGGCCACATCGAGTGCATGGTCTTGATGACTGGAAGCAGCGTGCGCAGGACCGTCAGGAATGGAAAGTAGCTGTCGCTCAGTCGCTCAGGCTCGGACCCTGCATGGGTCGTCAGCCTGATAAGTAAGTAAGTATGTAGACAGAAATAAATATCGCCTTCCAACAATTGATTACGAATTTCTGGTGGATCAAGTTGATAGTGCAGATTTTTTATCTTAATTTCTTAAAAAGCCCCAACGAAGAATATTTTTTATAGTTTTTCATTTTGGTCATCAGAGTGCTCGCTCTGATATTAGGTTTTTCGTCCTAAATGTTACAAATTGAAGATGTATTCTTGGTTTGTGATTGCTCTAGACGGTTTCAAGAAGGTGATCGAAACGGAAAAAAAATATCCTCTTTTACTTTCGCTCATAAATATGTATAAAATCAAATGAAATCTAGAAGACAAAGAAACTTTATTGAACATTGGTATAAACTAGACCTTTACCACGTGGTTGAAATAATATGTAATACGTACTTCTTGACATATTTCCAAGTTACGTTTAATACACGTAGAAGAAAATTGAATTGCAAACAAACGTGCTCGTATCCAGAGCAAAGTACAAAATCTTACCCGACCTATAATCCAAATAAAGCTGATTCAACTTATCAGCAACAAGAAAATGGATAATTGAACATTGCTGATAATAAAAAACATGATACCGAACGCATATAGATGTTGGCAGAGGAGACAGGAGATACGAGATCAATTTGCACAGGGAAACGAAAGTTGAAGGACGAGATATCTTTTGTCTTGGTCTACCAATGTTATTAAAGCTTTTCTAGAAAAAGGGCGTGTTCAACTTCTAAGACCTTCAGAAGCACATATTCAAGTCTTCATCTATCTGTATTCTTGCATCAGTCGTCTTAAATATATAACTATTTTATAAAACTAACAGCTCCAACAATTGTGAATACAATTTTTAATGGACAATGAAAAAATGCGCCTCGTAGCAGGTAATTACTACACAAACATATACAAAAACCTTTTTACCATCCTTCTCTGTGCATGCGGACGGGTGGGGTAAACCGTTTTAGAATAAAGTTAACCACGAAGAAAGGGAAAATGATAGTTATATAATGTTATTGTGCAGCAGAAGAATAGATTCTGGGTATACTCACAACAGTTAATGGTTTTAAGCATTTGAGAAATTACTGCATCAATTTTCAAAACCGTTTTTACTCAGATCCTGGAGTTGCAATGGATGTTGAACTAATTGGCAATCATTACTTGTGAGAATGGGGTTGTCGTTGTACAGAAGTCATATCATAATGAAAAATAATAACTTTTGTAGTAAAAATTTCATTGTGAAGAAGAAAGAAATATATTAGGGGTGTCTGTTGAATTTGAATTTGTATGATATAGATAAAGGAGAAATCTCGCATAACTATTCTGAAATTGGTAATTATTTTTATTTATCTGATGGAATATTTGTTTATTATAATCAGTATGCTTCTAAGTATGAAACTAATGAAAACCCATGATTATTTAGGCCAAATTCAAGAAAATATATATGTACATCTAGATAAACATGAACATGAAGTTAACAATAACTTGTGGAGCACATTGTATTTTGACAGACGTACATATCAGACCAACACACACAGAAATGAAGAGATTTTCTTTATCTCGTAAACACCTACAAGGTGACCTGATGAAAACGATAGGAACAAAATGATTAATCAATGTGTGTTGCCATGTGACTTCATGAACATCATCTTAGAGAATATTTTGCAAGACTCACAAGCTAACGCCAGAGACAGAATCTTTTAGAAGATCGTGCAACTGCTACCATACGCGGATGATATTGACGTGATTGCCAGAAAACAGAGGGCCGTCGGTCAGAGATTTGCTGGTAATGGAAAAATGGATCAAATAGTACATGAGGAAAACGCAGAATATGTTGTCCTCAAAAAAACCATATAAACATACTACTCTTGCTCAGGCCCAGATTCATCCCAGACTATGAAGAAGAGGAACATTCCGCTACGATATAATCTGCTTTAATAAATGCGTCAAAAAATAGTTCTCGTCTAGGTCTTCGGCCAACATTTCTAGGACCCAATTAGACAACTCATAGTATTGCCTATTTTTTTTTAAATTCATTTTTATTTGAATAATTCATAACGGACTTAAATTCTAGACAAAAATGCTTAAAACAAGTTGTACGTACATTGTTACTACTTCTAACTTACTGGCCCTAGGCGGGCACCCTAAGCTAAACATAACTTTATTCAATGTCTTTCGACCTAACCTAACGATGAATATATATGACATCAATGAATGTTTACATGCACAGCTTAATATTAAGAAAATTATGGAAATACTTAATTGCAGAACTGTTTTGCTTAAAACTTATATACTATCTTACATACTACCTTAAAATAACCTAAAACTACCTTAACTAAACTTACAAACATATATATATGCATGCATGTATATTGTTATACTCACGTATATATATACATTGTGTATACACATGTGTACAGTCAGGTGTACACATGTGTATACTTACTTATACTTATATTTTTTTATTTATTTATTTTATTTTTTTATATATGTATACATATATGCATCTTAAAAACTACCCTAAGATATATAAGTCTGTCATAGGTTGCGGCTGATAGATTTCCATCTAACCCGCCGCAAGACATAGACCGACTGCGCCCCATAAGGGAGAACGCACGACCCTTTCTATCCCGGGTCTAAAGGGTTCGACACTGGAGTTCCCTCGCTCCCCAGCCACCAGAAATGTTGGTGCTGCCTAGCAACATCCCGAATTTTTCGGCTGGATACCACCGTACTGAACCGGAGGAGACCCTCCACAGCTCGTTGTGCGACGGAACGATCGTGGTTGCGTCGCCCATCCACAGTTGATCTGGCTATGTGAAAAATGAGCGGTACAGCATTCATATCTTGTAATAGACTGTACTTATCTAAATGGAGAAAATATTCTGGGGGAACGAAGCCACTGTGGCGTACCTTTTCGTAGTATTCTGGATTGGGGTAGTAAGCCCCTGAGATCAAGTTATTGGACGAATTCATCGCTCTAGCAGTATGACCTCGAACTAACTTCAACAGGTTTGCCCTGTTGTATAAGACCTTGTTTGAATAGAATTTTATGTACTGGGACTCTGGAGTTCGATAAAGACGAAGGGAAGCCCTAAGACAATCCCTCTCAAGCAACCGAATCTTTTCCATCAAGCTTGCACTCACGATGAACCACACGGGACAGCCATAGGTGGCCATTGGACGGATGAGGGTCATGTAGCAGATAACCTTCACCCTCTCATCGAGTTGGCTGTTGTAAAACAGTATCTTTGTAAGGCTAAATGCGCCTCGGGCTCTGGCCAGAGCAGCATCTACATGTTTGTTAAAATATAGATACTGATCTAGCCAGATCCCCAGGATCTCACTACAGACCTTTGCGCCAGTGGTTCCCCGTGTCTTCCAACGATTGAGAACTTTCGCCAATTCTTTTTCGTATTCGCCGAGGCTTTATACAACGGCGTCCTGAACAGAATGGTTTCCGACTTCCGGAAGTTGATACTCAACTTCTAGTGATCGCAACTACTCGGGGACGGGACTCATGAATGAATCAAAGTCACCCTGCGTGAGAGTTGTGATTTCCTGGATCTTTTTGCCTGATCTGTACACGATCAAGTCATCGGCATACGCAATTGCTCTTCCTAATGCAATTAACAGATAGCTCAAGTAAATGTTGAACAGGATCGGCGAATTAACGGCACCCTGTTGTTGACAACGAACCGTCTACCGGTAAGCATGTTACACAGTAGGTACAATAGTGGTTTGCTAATGCCTAGCCGATCGAGCTTGTAGAAAAGACCTTCTAACCATACAGTGTCGAAGGCCTTCTCCAGGTCGGCCGAACATTGTTTCTGGCTCTTGTTCCATTGAATATCCAACACTAGTTTCAACGCGGCAATCAAAACCGAATTGGTTATCCGGGATTATATTTTTGTCCTTAGTCCAGTTGATCAGAACTCTACTTATCACTTTCTCGAATATCTTGCTGATATTCGGAAGGAGACTAATTGACCGGAGGTTGCAAGGATTCGAAGAATCTTTTCGTCTCTTGGATATGGGTTGTACAATCGCAGTTTTCCAATGCTTCGGATAATGTGCATTATTCAGCGAATTGTTAAATAGGATCGTGTACGTATTAACCACTTCTATGGGGAGGTGTCTTAACACAATGTTCGAGATCCCGTCGACTCCCATTGACTTTTTTCTCTTTATTGATTCGAAAACCGCATGGAGTTCTGTCTTCGATATGAACGGGGGATGAACCCCTTCTACGGCGATGGCATTATCTGCCATGTTATCATCATTCAACACGACAAAGCCAAAACAATTAATCAGAGAGGCTAAGAAGCATTCCTTGGTTGATAACTGGCAAAACATGGAAACCCTATAGAATTATACTAGATTGAGTAAAATCTGAGAGAACATAACAATCCGTGTTTTTCTGAAGAAATCAGGCGGAGTATGAGAAATGTCGGCTGTAAAATATTTATTGATATTAATGAACACAGCAAACACCAATTTTTGAAACTGCATAAAGTTAAAAAGTTATAAATTGGGCCTTATTTCGTTTTAAATCTGGAGGGAACGCGAAATTTCAAATTTGGCTTTGTTTTGCTTTAGAAAACGAAAAAAGGCTAATTTCGCTTTGTATTTTTAAATATAAAGTTCATTTTATCTTTTTTTATTGACTACTGAAAATAATATACTGCTTAATCGCCAGTAAATTTAATTAAACTTTAGCTGAAAACGCCTGCCTGACAGATGTTGACATATCCTTACATATCATATGCGGAAAAAAGGGAGAGATCTGTCAAGGTACAATTCCACCTCTGATGTTAATTTTCGTTTCAATGTTTAATTGATATCCAATTGTATAAATAATCTCAAGGATATGTTTCGTCTTAGACGTGTTTTTCAGATACTTCCTTGATACAACATAAATGTAATATATAATAACATAACATAAATATATTAACATAACATATATATATATATATATATATTTTTTTTTTTTTTTTTTTTTTTGATTTACAGATTTTTTTTCCTTATTAATTAATTAGTTAATTTATTTTTTATATTACATAGAAATTATATTATTTTTTTTTCATCAAATTTCATCATCATCGTCTGACCCGCATGACCCACTAAAGGGGTCGAAGGTATAACATCAGAGATCTCCAGGAAACTTGTTTCTCCGGCACCGGCACTAACTCATCAGAAGTTTTGCCAAAGCCTAAATAGCCAAGTTGTGGACTTAGTCCAATCACCTCAACCTCGTTGACTCCCGATTGAATCGCACCAGAGCCCGCATCGGAAATCGTGATGGTGAGGCCATTCATGCGACGTCACCAAACCATCGAAGCATAGCATAGCAATCTTATTCTTTCAGTCATCACCCAAATTGCATGACCGTAAGTGAGAGTTGGAATAAATACCGAGTTGAACATCGTTAACTTAGCTTTGACACCAATCTCGGCCTTCCTGATTACAGCTTCTTTTCTGAAGACATAAAATTCGATTCAGAATGTATGTAAGCATTGACCAGAAATACCCAATTTAGCACTTCATTTCACATTTACGAAAAAAAAATTGTCAAATTTTCAAAAATCTGTTGCAATACACAATCTAATTTAAGTTTTATGGAAATGATCCGAAGCGATTATTCTGCCCTTGTTCAAATAATATTCATTAGACATCATTTGAAAAATATTTACACTTCATGATGTATCAGGTAACTCACAAATATATTCTTTTAGTGACATTTTAGTAAAGTGTGCCATTTTTGAAGGTATTGCTACAGAAGCAGAAGGATGAAACCTTGAGTTTCTGAGAGCAGTTTTCGAGCAAAATTATAATATATAGTGTTCCACCCAACTCTCTCCCTGACAATACCAGAAGTAGAAGAATCGGAACAATTTCACATAAATTTACATATACACATTTGAGTATTATTTATTTATTCCAAAGATCTTCCCAAATTTGAAACGATATTTTTTCCTGCATAATGAATAATTCATTCCACATATTTAGCATTTTCAAAATGGCTGAAATATTTCCAGCAAAATACCTTGCTCACTATTCCCTTTCGACATACTGAAAGCTAACATATCTGATATATAAATATCTCTTCACTAAAATAAATTTAAATAAAGATGGATCTTTAGCAATAAGACTAAATAAACATATATATAAGTGCATAAATATACACACTCAATTTTATAAGATGTCATCGCCACGGAAAGATATCATCGCTGTAAGCGTGTAAGCAGAGACGCAAAGGACCGACAGGAAAAAAAAACATCCAAAATGAAACGCAACCGAATGATTTTACTCTCATACATATTTCATCGAAGGATATTTTGCGATTTATTTATATTTTCTCGTGTGTATCAGCACACTCACACTTACCGTAAAATGTTCTGTGGACACATTTATGCCCACAGTTGGTTGCCATTGTTACCTCCCCCATACATGTTTTTCTTTTGGCATTGTCTCACACACAAACGCCCTCGTTTTTTTTTTAATAGTGGGTAAGAGAATACTGTGTGTAGGTAAACACGAGATATACCATTACATTTGAAGCTTTAAGATTAAAGCAGTGCCATCGGTCGTTTAGAGATATCTAAGCATTGGATGTCAAGGCACTCTAGTCTCATATTTCAAATCCACGCTCTGGATTCCATCCTTGCCAATTTCCCAGAAAACGATCTCTAGTATATATTTAAGCCACATCGTATGAGATGGACATTCCTTAAAGTAATCCTTAGCAAATACATCAATCCCATCTACAGAACCATTTATAAGCAGAGTATTCAACAGAGATGTGTTCTCCCGCATCGAAAGATTTCAGAGAACATACGATGCCTCTACCTCGTATCACACAACCTCAACGACACTGGCTTGGTATCTCCCTTGGGAGATAAAGTTATCAAGGGATTTCCTTCTTCACCCTTTCACACACAGCCCTCCTCATCCGTCTCTGCAAAATGGTACTTAAAGTAGTAAATGTCTCCTAGGATGCATAATGTCCTATTAAGTGTTGTATTACAGAATCACAATGAAATGAATGCAAAGCTATGTGGATGATTGTGCATTGTTTTCGCTTGCATAACTGAATTTAACCACCCGAGTGTATTTTGAGGATGCTGAGCGTTTTTTTAGTTTTTAAATCCTGAAATACAGACTGTGGCGTATAGTTTTTAATTGTCACTATGCTGAGTACGACCATATAAGTAACCCCAATGGTAACGACAATCCCCTAGGAAAATACTGCCACCGCTGCAAAATACACATGACCATTCTCATCCCATATCCAATCATGCACAAATCCATGCTGAACCAAAAAATCCTTCCCAGTCAACGTAAAGTTGTGTGGACATTGAAGCATGTAATCCTGGCACTCCCTTCTGTGGAGAAAAGGACTAAAAATTGGTTCAGCTATTGTAGGTACAGTTAGCTGGTGGTGAGCTTGTTGGGAGCAAGTGCATATTGCAGATTCGGTTTGTGAGTCAGTTGATCCAAACGCAATTCAGATAAGCGAATGTAAAGTGTAAAAGTGGCAATGGTTAATGAACTGATACAATGTCCAGGCATTCGCAGGTTAAGGATTCTAATTCAGATGACAAAGTAAAATTAAGTGATTATGGTGTATACGGGTCTATCTCACATGGAAATTTTCCTTTTGGGGGGCATGAGTTTCAAGTCTTTGAAATGGTAGAGCAAGGAGATCTCTAAATATGTATGCATACATATATACATGTTTTTATGTATAACTATTGAAAAGAGAAGTTAATGAAACTTTAATGAAAATACTTATATGTCCAAACGCTGAAAGTGCTCAAAGTGTTTGAGACTGCAGAGTGGTTGAGGACAAAAGTGTTTAAAAGCACTCTACAAATACCCACAGCACCTGTATATTGGTCGTCTGCTTCAGAACTTAAACTTGCTTAAACTTTCCTGCCAAGCAAGATTTACTGGAAAGTTTTTCTCCTCTTCCCAAAAGGATTAAATAAGCGATAAGAAGAAATAATATACATTGAAAAGAGAGAGGTACTTCAAGGACTATGGTCACTTCCTAAAATACAATATGTAAGTAAAGACTTGACGTAAGTGAAATTGGAAAACCATTCACCATCTTATATCCACCAGTGGAGAAGTGAATTGCGAAAACCACATGTCTTCAAATTCTTAAATCTGGACGAATAGAAATCACTTTTAAGCAAATTTACTTAGGCAGGCATGTAATTGAAATGTACAAGGTAAAAAAGAATTGTTGAGTGTGTACAAGGCACTGTGACGATAGAGTGCATTTGTGCTTGCGAAAACTGGTCACAACGTGTACACATACCATACTACTTGGATATTTGATTCACAAGTATTTTTGTCAACAATCCCATCTCCTAGCTGAAGGCGATTGAATGAGGTAGGATAAGATTGGATTATGAAGCTTTAAGGTGATCGAAATAAATCTGCATAGTAGACGATACATATGTGTATGCTTTTTTGCTTTGATTAAAATATCTTCCTGGGCTATAAGGTATGGCCTATGTATCGAATCAAGCAAAAAGGCAACTCTGCTCTCTACCACTAAAACCGAAATGTCCAACTTTCCACTTCCCCGTCTGAACAGTCAACCGCTTTTTCTATCTATCAGCACTAAGTACAAAAATAAACAAGGTACGTGCATAGGCACCATAGCCCCTATACGATCGACCCCGTCTGATGCTCTGATGGTAATGCTGCATTTTCTACCTTTGGACCTTTAACCATTTAGCATACTAAACAGCGCCATCAGATCAGAGAGTCTGGATGCTGGACATACAATTTATATGGTCACAGCGTCCCTAAAATTATTTTATCAAATGACGTTGACTTTCTAATCCCAGTAAGAGGGAAATATCACAGGGGGCAGATGGGCAGAGACTTCAACTAGTCAATCTACACGGACGACTGTAAGATGAGCAGCGGAGTTGGTGCCGATGTGTTCTCAGAATCCTTACACATCCGTAAGGCCTATAGACTGCCTGACAAACGGGACAGTCGTCACATGCAGAGATAGGCAGCCATCAAAGCTATAACGTCGTTGGAAGCCCTACTCATTTGGCTTATATGGGTTTCAGGACACTGTGACATCCCAGGAAATTAAAGTCCCGATAAACTGGCTAGGCAGTGATCTGTCCTTCAGCGATCGCTTGCAGAGGTGGTTTTAAGGCTAATATCACATTTCCGTGAAACAGCAAACCTTAGATGGGCAAGACTGACAAGCTGTGCAATATCAAGGGAAATACAAACAATCTAAACCAAAATATCTCCTTCGGCGAGCACTCTTTTTAGAGCCAGACCTACCTTATTGCTTATCTCATGTGTATGATTTATTGTAGATTCTATTTTTTATGTTTCTATAAATATTGATAACGTGCAGATTGATTCAACATTTTGTAATCACTTATAAGGAATATCTGTTCTAGTAAAGTTGTAAATATCAAAAATATAACCACTAAGCCAATGTTATTGCTCAAATTGATTGTCCGGTGCTACTTTCCATGTTCAGTGCTTACACCCCGTCTGGTTGTCCGAGGCCGAGAGATTTCTTTGGTGTTTCGATGCATAGAACAAACTATGGGTAAAATGATCCTGTAATTAACGCTTGCATTAAATTCTACTAAGTTGCCAATTTTATAATATATATATATAATATACAATTTTAAAGTTAAAGTTCAAGCAGCAATTTACTCTAAATTAAATCAGAACTGTACGTTATTTATTTTTTCTACTATGCATTATATTATTAAAATGAAATGTTATTACTATTATCAGAAGTCTTAAAAAGCTTTGTACTTGAAAGACGGAAGAAATAAATAAATAAATAATTTTCGGAAAATACGAATTCATCATACGCGGTGTTTAACTTTTCTTGTATTTTAGTTTTGAAGTGAAGTCCTAACTTATATAAGAGCACTGCAATAACTTTTATATTTCTTATATTTTTTGTGAACCTTAACACGAATAAATTTCATGTTTCTTTTAAGTTAGAAAAGAAGAGTTCGTGGGGCAGAAATAATATCATATACAGTGCAGTACCGGACTAACGAGGCTTTACTGTATTTAAAAAATTAAAAAATAAAAATCTGTACAGATTAAGAGTTCTACTCTCTTGCTTCTAAACATTTTTCACTGCAATCACTTTGTAGTTTTAGATACACTATATAAATTATGTACATACATAGGTTAGTAAACGTGCAGCTAGAAAAGTTTTAATGATTTCCTTCTCGTTTTTCTCTATACAATTTACAGAAGTCGTTAGAAAGTTAGTGTTATTTCTTCGTTCTTATTCGAATGCCCTACTTATAATATGTAATGAAATAATAAATAAATACTCTCAATCTTTGGAATAGACCTTATATTTTGACAAAACAGTTATGTTCACAAAAACTGTAGACAGGTTGTCAAATGAATGCCTAAGCAGACAGATATCCCCATCGCCAACACAGTTTCCTTGAAGAAGATTTGTAATTATTCACCCACTGTCAATTTTGACTCCTACTCGTGAATGCCGTAGGCACCGAAAATATTTTTATTTTTACCATTATTGATGTATGTGTTTACTTTGATAAATGTGTCTACTTTTCATGTCTATTATATCTTCGGCATATACTATCTTACTGATTGACACTTACAGATTGTCTATTCTCTCCCCAACTGTTATCCGTAATGAAGTTTAATTTTCACTGGGGAATATTCGTCATCCCACATGCTTTCATAAATAACTAATCAATCTTTATTATCTACTAAGTAACGCCAAATAATACATTCACTACACTACATACATACATAGGTGTTACGCTATATATATTACCTACGTACATTTGTCTTGTATGCATGCAAAAAAAAAATTAGGAGTATAACAAAATGTAAATGCATATTGCGCTTGAGTAATTAATAAAATATTTTAAATATAATGATAAATTTGAGTTTTGTTTATCTGAACAATTTTTAACGACGTTTTAAAATAAAAAGGCATGGGAGCACTGAAGGCAATAGTTTTATAATTATTCTTCTTTAATTCGTGGTGAATATTAAACAAAATACTACTTTTAAGAAAGATCTCTTAAATTGAGTCAATTCGTGGTTTAATTATTCTTCAATTAGTTTTATAGTAAAAGCTTCCCAAAACAGTTGAAAGAAATGAAACTTCGGGTAACTCCGCTACGAATACAAAAAAAAAAATAGTGAAATGGCTTCTACATGCAGGTTCATTTTATTTGTTACATTACAAGGTAATGTTCGAGTATCTAGTGAAGAATATTTGTTCGCTATCGTAAAACCTTGAAGATAAGTATATAGGAAAATAAATATCTATCTTACCCATACAACATGTCGCTCATTTCGTTAAAAAATACTACACCGCTAGTAGATATCAGTAAGCAATTCATCTGTGAAACATTATTTGCACGAATTGCTGACAATACTTGCATTCGACAATAATTTCAAAGAGACTCACTTTCATTGGAACATTTCCACCTCACTCTTGACAGTAAGATGACTTAATCGAAATTTATTGATTGTAATAATCTAAGAAATATATAGATATCCTTAGTCAAATTCCTACGATTACACAATCTATGAGTATATTTGATTGCCTATCATATAGACATCTGTACACAATTTTCCCATGCAACGAAATATTGAAATGTGAACATTTTATCTATTAATGGTCTGAAACCGATATCAGCTGCTGAACACAATATATCTTTACTGCCATTTTTCTGCTTTAACATTGGTATACACTGTATTTTGTTTTTACACGGTTTTTATTTAACACGGTCGTTTATTCGATGCCGTGACAGCTAAAGATCTATGTTACTTTCATCACATTATTTTTTCATATTGTTTTCTTGTGAAGGATATGGAACTTATCCTCTTTTTCTATGTTATTCAAATTTTTTTTGTCTGTAAGATATCTGCCATGCAAAAAAAGAATTAGATGTATATTCTTTGCTTTTACACCGAGAACATATTATTCGGACGGTCGTATATTCCGGTGTCTTTATTAAGCTCTTGGACGACACATAGTATATTATTATTAACTTGAAGCGCAAGCTTCATATATTAATTGTAAATGGTCAATAACTCGATAAATCGATCATCAAGATCTATAATATTGTGTGACAATCAAAAACCTATTATTGTTACCCAAATCAATATCTGACAGAATTTTGTTCGTTCTTTCCACATGAACATTCTCTTGCGGATGGAGATAGAGATTACAGTTTTTATCAGGTCCCAGGATTGGGAGACATTTCGTTTAGAAATGTATGAATTAAAATAAAAGATGAAGACTTGTGCAATTGGGTGATAAAAGTAAAAAAGTCTAGTACACCAAAATTTAATTGTTTCGGCCATCTACAACTCGAGTTCACGAGCAGTCATCCTTTTTCCCATTCTTTTCCAGTTGATTTCGGGTGCCCCATCTCTCTGCTAACTCCAAAGCAGTAGGTATGTGCTTCTCTTTATTAAACGATATTAACGTCCAACATTGCGGCCATATTATCGTAGATTGCTTCCCCGAACCAATTCAAACAAGTGATAGGGCTATTAATATTTATAGTTTTACTCATATCAAAGCCAACTGCAGTAACTATTTCTTTCCATAACGACATTTTTTGCTTACGCAACCCTCTAAAGTTCGGGTCTGAAAAAAGTTAATGATGCAATCAGAAAATCGATTCCTTCCCATCGTTCGAAATTCGAACGTAATTATGATATCTTAATGGCCATCAGTATCGTCTTCTTGATGTTTCGCTTTCTTCTGTTTCAGGTTAAGGTCAAATGAAATAAATATACAGATATTTTCTTATCCGGAATAACCGCATGCATCCGTCTGGAACCGAGCAATAGCCTTGGAATATAGAATTCTGAAATGAAATTGATCCCCCTATCCGTGTATTTATCACTCGATTTTTGTTGCCCTGTATTGGATTATTATTTCGTAATTGGATTTTGAATCGCTTGTTCCATTACACTAACAATCATTCTTCAATGGTTATCCTTATCACAATAACATGGAATAGGAGCGAGGAACGGAAACAGAGGAATAGGCGAAGGAGCGTATAACGGTTCAATACTGCACACAATTGACCTGATGTGCTTCAGATAGATAAGTCATTTCTATGTCACTTTGCTTTAAACGTTCAATCAAGAAGAAATCTTAAGACGCCCATCTCCAAATCAAGTACAATTGACTTGAATCATACAAGTGATTGATTTGAATAGCTCAAGGAATTGTAATTGCAATTTATTATGTATTGGATGGGGACTTCAATGATAGTTTCAAGACTGTTTTGCTTGACGTAAACAGCGATTTGGATTCGATTCTTTTAGATTTGAACTAAAAGTATGTCAACAAGATTTGCAAGAATTTCATTATACAAGGAAAAATAAGCGTTACTACTCAATTTGTATGTCTTAGAACTACAGTCGTATTAATAACATGCATTGTATGACATTTCCCATTTAATGCGACTGCAGGAAGAATTTAAAGATTCATGAAAAATTAACTTCACTTGAAGTAGTTTATTCCAACTTATAAAACTAAAATTTAGACTAATTCAAAACTAAATCTATAAAATTAAAATCTTTAAAGGCAGGATTCGAGGCTTAGCTCTCTGTTTCTATCCTACTAGTGAGTGATTTTGGGTTGTGGTATACCATGTTATTTTCGTCTACTATTCTACTATTCTAGCCATTTTAATATAATCATATGCGGCTTGTAGTGAGGGTGAATTCGCTTGGATGCGATTTCTATTCCGGGTGCTCTGCCTGAAGTTTATTGTGAGCTGGAAGATGCCCTTGTAAATTATATTCATTTCCGTGCTTTTCGTACGGGAAATATATGGAGATATAATAGTTTGGAACACTTTTTAACTCCATAATGACATCACTGACAAGTGTGCCTTGTGATTGTGGCATTTCAATGACAACTTCTTTGAACTCCTTATAGTTTCATTCTGGAAAAAATATACCGGATGATGAAAGATTGCAGCTTTCTGTGATTATTTATAAAAAAATTCACTATATCACTCAATTCCACTACTATAATATAAATATATAATTTGACATCGAAAATTGGACAACTCTTTTACGATTTGGATTTGTATTTTTCAGTATGGAAAATACTAATTTC
Organism: Eristalis intricaria; assembly: GCA_964034865.1. Lineage (NCBI taxonomy): Eukaryota > Metazoa > Arthropoda > Insecta > Diptera > Syrphidae > Eristalis > Eristalis intricaria. The sequence continues at coordinate 71,430,179 of OZ035876.1, read as the reverse complement.
AAAACAACATGGATATGATATAAACTTAATCGAATTCCTTTCGCCTCATTTTTACGTACATTTCCTTCAATTCCCCATACAAAACCATCCTCGCTATATCAAACTCCCTCTAACTCGAACAAATAAAAGTATCTCGACTTAGGGGGAGTTCACTGTATATGGGCAAACCTATTATTTAAGAAACATTTTGAAAAAATTTAATCATCATCTTCTGACCCACATGATCCACTAAAGTGGTAGCGGGGGTAAAGCACGCACAAGAGATCTCAAGGAAACTCGATCCTCCCAACGACTCTCATCAGGAGCTATGCCCAACCACCTCATTCTGGGTCGACAAGTGGTCGCCTACCTGATGGAATCGCATTCAAGGCCCGCCTCGGAATTCGTAATGGTGTATCAAATCTCTTTCCGTTCGAAGAAGCAGCTGCTCAACGTTGAGTTCCTCACTCACTGTCGTGTTTCTCACCCTATCCCGGCGAGTAATTCCCACAACAGATCGAAGAAATATCATCTCAGCAGCTTGTATTCGCGATCTTATTCTTTCGGTCATTACCCAAATTTCATGACCATAGGTGAGAGTTGGAACAAATTACTGTGTTGCAAACCGCAAATTTGGCACTCACACCAACCTCGGCCTTCCTGATTACAGATCTCCCAAGCTGTATCAAAACTGGCCCAGCTTGATTAATCCTACAGGAAAGTTCAGTACTACCATCACTCGTGAAGAAGACCCCGAGATACTTAAACTTCTGCACATGCTTCAATGGGACTCCACTAACATGTAGAGTGCATTGAACATGCGTTCTGGAAATCATCCCAGAATTAGCACATATGGCCACAAACCTATCGAGTGTGCGAAGTACGATACGTTTCGAGACGAAATACAAATTAACCAAATAAGACCACAAATAAAATAATTAAACACTTTTTTACCATAGTTATATTTATTGAAACAAAAACCAAAAACGTATTTGAACTAAATTGTTGCGACACAGTCGGAGGTCTTTCATAGACTGTATGAAGGTTAGTAAATTACTTAGCCGAAAACAAAAAGGAAGAAGCAAAGCTTAAAAACGACGCTACTGATCTTAATACGTAAACTAATGGTAGAATGAAGGAATAAGCAAAAGGCATAAACAAATTGTAGGTGTAACAATTTGACAAAGACTATGCATGTTGCTTCAGTGAAAGGTGTTGAGACATGTTGCGACACGTAACTCGCTCTAAAGTTCCGCCTGGGAGGATGTGAGAATAACTAAGTCATCTGCAAAAAGAAGATGACTTACCCTCAACTATCCCAATGTGAACTATTAGTCGACGTAGCTCCGCCGCAACATTCTGTCCATATAAACAATAAAATTTAATGCATCACAAAAATGTCTCCTCGACAATTCAATATTTTCATTACATTTTTACATCTCGAAGATAAGAAATTCCATGACGACTAATTACCAAAAGCAAAATTGTATAAATATAAGCTATATTTCTCGCCTTCTGTATTTATCTTATCATTGTAATACTTCCAGTAATTTAAATATGCACACCTTTCGCGTACAAATAGGTATATACAAAGCATACATGCGATTCATATTGAATGCAGAGTATTCCTCGCAAACGAGACTAAGCATCTGCTACGCCACATCTTTATTCCACTGAACTTACCACTTTGTGTTTCTTCTGTGGTATTTATAACATTCGCTGTAATGAGACTTTTCAGAAAACCACAAGAAGTAGAAATTACACATTTCCCTGCGTGCGTGCACGATATATCCTCGCACATGCCAAACATAATTCTTCCACTACCTGGAGCGGCGGCTAGGTGCGCGACGACGGTGACGAGAACAACAACACAAAGGTAAGCTTAATTAGGAAAACGAATGTTTTCAACCGCACAGGGTTGAGATGTGCACCTGTTAAATGAATGAAATTTACCCGAGAGAGAGAAAAAGAGAGAGAGAGAAAGCGTAAGAAAGGACGAGGGAGAGGGAGAATAAGGCGTGTAGAAGACATGTGGCAAGTATACAATTACAGATTGCTCCCGCACATGACCTTCTTTAAGGCAGTTGAACATGATTGAGATTTCAGTTTATTTTGTGAAACGTAAATATTCCTTTTTGAACGCAGCTAGCGGGAAAATGTTACTTTCAATTTTGACACATGATGAATGACTGCACCAGCAAACACGACATAAATTCTTGTGGTGTTTCGAGTGAAATAATCAGCACCATTTGTCGATGTAGCGAAGTGCTTCGGAATGCCTTCCAAAATGCGTGAAAATGTAAACTTCTTAGAAATGTGATAAATAAACTAAGAAAGCAATTCATTGTAATATTATATTTACTCGCATAGAATGAAGTAATCTTGGCACAAGCTGAGCTTTTTGTTCCTCGGATGCCCTTCCACTAAAAAGAATATTGTATTTATATACTAATAGACATGGTATTATGTACGTACATATTTATGCATTGTGGTATATGTATGTATATATTAGGGTCTGTGCAGTGTACCAACATAATTTTGCGTTTTTCTGATGACTAGATAATAAAACTCAAGCTCCAAAATGCTCAAACATAATTAATTATGCACTGGATTAATGAAATTGCTTCAATAAAAATGAAGTTCCGAGAAACAGAGGAGCGGACACACACAAAAAATCTTTTTACTTTCAATGGCCCGTTTCTTATCCATTAATATAATAGTAATACAGACAAATTTGCGAGAATAAGTTGTACCATCTGCAGAAATAGTTAGTTCAATACAGACTTTGCTGTATAAGATGGGAATACACTGTGCTCATTAGATATGCTCTGTCTACTTATGAAATTCCTCACAATATTCTAATTTTAAATTCTGAAGAAGAGTCGAATTAATGACCAGATTCACTAAAGATTATTTTGGAGGTGTGTTATATGATGTAAGTAACCCATCTGGTTTGTGTCGTCTAAGTTTCAAATTGCTGAAGTAGATGAATGCAAAATAACGTCAACGTTTTTTGTTGGGCGAAGTAGTGTCAAAACATGCCTGGAAAGTTCTGCTTTACATTTGCGAAGAACATAAGCAAACGTTGAACTATCTTGTCATCTTGTCAAAAAATGGGCGGCAGCTAGTTACGCCTTTAGAATATGGAAGAACTAATTAAAGGATTTTATGGCTGCTTGACTGTTCGTGAAGATTTAATATCTTAATAAAAAAAATACGCCCTACTGAAGCCAGAACAGTGCTTCACAAATTGTCACAATCTCTGAATGAAACCCGATAAAATAATTAGGGAGGCGGCTGGAGACTAATACATATATAGTTTATCGAAGCAGACGTCATCATCGTTCTCCATTTCGGCTCCATTCCTGTAGATTTCTCCAAGGGGGAAGTGCTAATGACCGATAACTCCCTATCTGCGATATTTCCATCGAGGATATATTGTAAATCGGAGTACTCTATATACAATGGTGTGAATTCCAATTTTCGCAAAATATTTGAATTTTCTTCATCTATGTTTAACCACTGAGAGAAGACAACAAGCCAATTAAGAGCATCCGATGGCAGAAATGTATGGGAAAAATCAAATTATATGAATTTTATAGAAAAATTGGAGCAGATGTATATTTGTATATCTGTCTTGTTGTAATAAACGATTCCCTATCCACTTGTTTATCCCTTTTAGATAGTATAAATATATTTCTTCTTCTATTACAATTAAGGTAAATAATTATGGAGCTGTTTTCTATTCTGCATTATGACAGGCACTATGCGATTTAATTTCACGTGATAGAGGGTTTAGGTCATTGGAAACAGTATATGCCATTATTGTCATCATGAGTAGGACGAATTGAAGCGTTAATATACTTTTCGAACAAAACCCGCAGTCATGGACTGTCATGATGCGAGTGGGAAGCAATTTGTTCTGAAAAGTGTCGAATATGGTCTTGTTGCTTTCGCTAGAACCCCAAAGTTGTGCTACGTTCTTCTTCGTTAATACAAATTTCCAAAAAGCCAATGCATATATATAAACATACTGTGTGGTGTATCGTTTTAACGTGCTTCTACCTTCGTGTTATTTCCAATCCAGCCGAGTGTGCTAGAAATTCTCATACAGTATTTCAATAATTTCAATTCATCCATACGCATATTAGCATCCAGGCTCACAAAAATGTGTCGCATTCTTTACGATATTTTCCTCTTTCCATTATGATTTTTCCATTGGTTTAAGTTATTGCTCTATTCTACAAATCGACCCATTCTCCAACGATGGTATGCTTCACTGCAGTCCTTATCATTGCTTCTAATATATTTCACAAATTTGGCTTACTCGTTTGGAAGACTGTGCTTGAGTGCAGCCATTTTACCGATTCCGTGCATGTATCTGATGACTTTTTCCTTCTGTGGGGCTTTCGACATTTGGTCACGTGGTTACGGATGATTTTCTACGTTAGTTCAGACTGCTTTTGCCCGAGAAATTTTTAACTCAGGATTTCATGAAAAAAATACTTTATTAATTGACATAATAATATGTTATACGAATATTAATTAAATATTTCCATCGTATTTCGTGTTATAGAGACTGAATAGATTCATTTTGAGAATTATCAAAGTTCATTCTTATTTACTTGCTTAAATGGATATACATAGATAGACGGTAACTTACTATTAAAGTGCGAAAATCAGGAAAAAGTGTAAGGGATCAAAGTATTTTACCAATTAATCGGCATATTAACGTATCCTACACTTACTTATTTCGCCGAAATGACCTTCTTAAGTTCAATTTGCAAGTTATTAACTAAAACCATAAAATGTATTCGAACTTAGATAAGCAGTAATAAAACATAAACACATAGTACTATAATGGCACATAATACATATCCAGCCCTTAGCTTCAGCTTATTACGAGAGTGTTTAGCTGTTATTTTCTGTTTGTTCTCACACAACAATGTATCGCCCATGGTTATGCGGCCTAAAGCCCAATTTTGCTCCGATCTATGAAAACCCCTTGTTTGATAGTGCCTGAATACCCGGGGAACACACATAGATTTAAATGTTTGTCATTGTTTACAAGTCCCCTTGAACCACGCCACAGGCGAGAATTAAACTGACGACCTCATCCTTTACAAATAAGTGGCAGCACAAGCTGCGCTGGCGAAAGTTATAAAAACTAATATATAAAATATATTTTCCGCGTGGAGGTAGAAACACATAATGGACTATATTCGGCCGGATTTCTTAGGAGTGAGAGATATTTTTTCACGGAAAATTAATTCTCTTTATAAGTTGTTTTATTAGTTAACAAATAATTAAATTTATGACTACGCAAATGTCTCCACATAGTGGAATCCGCAAATATTTGCTTTAAATGGTTACGTTTCAGACTACGGATACAACTGAATACAAAAAAGATTTACAGAACAAAAGACTTAGATTGAAATTTGGAAAAAGAAAGTTTTAATGTTTGGCCTAAAAAAATCAATAAATGTATTATATTATATTAGTTCATTAACCTTCAAAATTATTCAAATGCAAATAACTCCATGTCGTGGACTTTATCAGAGTTGGAGAAAAACTTACGTTATGCAAAATGATGATTTCAGCTACCCTGTGCAGTGTGCACGTGAAAATAATTCTAAGGTATTAATCGACAGCACAAATGTATTGGTCAAGGATCTGATTCAAGTCAAGTCACAATATAAAGGGCATCAGAAAATATTCATAAATCTGTATAATGGATATGCAAATATAGGTCTTAGTTGGGAACCGAAAAATATATGTAAATCAGACATTGTTTCCTAGGTATCATTTAGAAATTCAACAAAAAGAAATGTAAGCAATCGCATATCATATGACGAAATGTCTTCAATTCTCGAGTTCTCTTGAAATTTCATCACACAATATTTAAAACCCAAATTCGTGCTTACGTTGGGACTTTTGATATGCTTCTAATATAGCATATGTCCTACATACATTAATGTATATAATATACATATCATTTAGATTTAACTTCACCACAGACATCACTTTATTCTACAATAAATTTCCCCTAAAAAGATTCATTGGTGAAAAGCTGGTTGTGAGGGGAATGTCATTTAGGAGAAACTGGGGAATATTGAAAAGCACTGCTATTTCACCAACAGAATGAATCAGATAAACTATGAAAGCTTTTCAAAAAGAGAGCAAGGTCTCAGAGAGCGCTCAAACTTCCCCGTGTGTTATTCCCCACTGCAAAATTTGTATTCTTTCGGGTCAATAAGAGCAAAGCATTAACATGATTTGATGTTAGTCCTCAACTTTGAAATGCCTAATCAATTTGTTGAAAGGCAGTGACTATGCTTTTAACAAAAACATGACACAAATGACGTACACATGCAACGTACACACTGTTCAGCTTAATACAAGGAGCAGAACATCACTCTTCAGCGAAATTTTCTAGCTTGATTAGTGGGGGTTTTTGAAGATGTCATACTCAATGCTCCACAAAAAAACCTGTTGAGTTGTAAAGAGGTTAATGATGTTCTTTATTCTATGCTCTTGTGAACAAGTGCGATGGGGAGGGTAATCAGAAAGAAAAACAGTTTCAAGGGAAATTGCTTGCGGGTACGCGAATCGTAAAATAAGCTTGCATTTCGGTAAAGATAAACAAAACAAACTTCTTAAATCTTACAACGCTTGAATTATTGCCTACGGATTTTTTCTTCTTCAAGGTTTTAAGAGAGTACTTTGATTTACATTTGGTTTTTTATTGCTAAGTAAATAGACAGGGGTTTTATTAAAAAATAACGAGCAGATAAATCAAAACTTTTCTATAGGAAGTATAAATATTTTCCCAGAATATTGAACACATACAAGTGCAACTTTAAGCCTTCTTTCAGCACATATCCGTTATTCAACTGATTTCCTTTCTGATTGCTTGAGAAAGGAATGTGGAGAAAGTAAACACTTCAACATTTGATTTAGTTAGAAAATGACAATTGCATACAAACATTGAACTATAATGAATGTGCACTAAATGTTACTGAGTAAAATAATATGATATTTGAACCAGGCGAAGAGGTAAATATTTTCAACATATACTTACGTCAACCAATAGTTAAGTCTTTTCAAAAGAAATCATTAGAACTAAACTAAAGCGTCAATATCTTTACTTCTTTAGTCACGATATTTGTCTGGTAATACTCCTCCACTTATTTCTCGTCTGTCATCCTTCAGATTTTGATTGAAAAATCCTGAATGTTACAAGGACTTTATTGAATGGTTTCAAGTGAAAAAAATACGTTGGAATGAATCGATTTTTTTTCTTGCTGTCATGTTCTTCTTTAAATCTTAACCCCCAACAATAACATTACTGGGCGAGATGGGTCATCATTTAATACAGGGTATATTATCTTTGGTGTCTGATTTTTAGTCATTGGTTTTTAATCATTAAAGTTTTAATTTTTATTATATTAGATTCGCGACGGAGCAATATCCCGAATAGTGCGAATTTACTTTGAAGAGTATTTCTTTCACCCAAACGCGTACAATAATTATAGTTACGATTGAGTAACCATATCAATATGCTAAATTTTTAGATCTGTGATCAAGAAAACTTACAATGTTATACCCACAAAAATGAAAACTTTTCGAAATTATGAAATCGCTGAGTTTCGTTTATCTATTGAATAGCGTTAAAGTTGTAGAGACATGTTCTTGACAAGACGATGTCGTATGGACGCACCTATATGAAATATGCCATAAACACAGAGGCTAATAAAAACGGTTTCTAAGATTATATGATGTAGCCAATCCGGCTTGTTTCCATTAATCCATGTTTCCATTTAATAATGCAAGTAGGTTAAGCTTTTAATTTTGTTCATAAAAGTTTTGAATGGACGTGATTATATGACTCATAAGCCTCATCTACAACAATAACCTTGTGAGCCTTTCATAAATCAATTCATCAAATTATTTGCTTGTTAAGGTATTCAACACCTGCCAGAATGCACTCTACCGTCTCTGCTTATAATACCATGTTAACACTTATCATCCTCGGGGCAAACTCTGGGTAGAAATCCTAACTGAGATAATCTAATGAATGCAGTAATTGCCCTTGGCAATCCTTTCCTACTATTTGGTTATATGGCAGGCTAATAACCCTCCCAAATAATATAATACAATAATTCGCCGCAGGAAGGAGCGGATAAAATCGACTAAACGAAGGATGTTGACGATTAGTAAGTTTTCTTTAAGTCCTTATTCTTATCGCAAATATAATCTATAGTTCAAATCATAATTTAAAAAATATAGCACGTTTCTGAAATCTTAAGTTGAAACAAACACGGCTTTTTTATTCTGTGCACATAGACTTCCATTCATTTCAAACAGCATTTTTTCTATTCCCCATTTTATATATGCACTGACATAGATCACAAGTGAAGTTATATTATACGTATATTATTACATGTATTATTTTATTTCATATAGTCTTTTGATCTCTGATGCTCAATTTGTTCAATTATTTGAATTACACAAGAAATGTAATATCAGTTACTTCAGAAAACACTTAAGTAGAACTGTTTATTAATGGGATCATATTATGAATCCTCATTTCCTTAATACACAACAAGTTGAATAACCCTTCCGTGCCTTTACAAAGCAATAAAAACTGTCTCGTCGACAATCTTTGGGCCAAGCGTAAAACAAAGTGTAAGTCTGCATGGAAAAAATTTAATTAGAAATTTGGTTTCGGGGCTATTGTCTAAGAGTTTCAATGCATAAAAAGAAAAAATGGAGCAGACTTGAATAGATGAGATCCTTTTCATTTTAGTTTCTTTCTTTACTCCAGTGTCAATGGGCTTCTCTTTAAGCCCCGTAAGAGTGAAAATACATACTTGTGCATGAATATAAAAGGAGAAATGAGTGGCATAAGTAAGTGAAGCATTTCAAATTGCCATTTCAATGTGTTCCAGTAAAACGCCTTAAGAACGCTCTAAACCGTCAATCTAATTGCTTTGATTGTGTGTGAATTGCTTGGCGGACGATTCAATAGAACCCTCCCGGCTCTGTGATACATTTCAAATACGATTTTAAATTTATACTTTGATAGTTGCGTGAATACAAATGACTAGTCCTAGCAGTCCTAATTCTGATGCTTGAATTAATTCTTTTATATTCGACGAATAATACAAAATATATTAGGTTATACTTCAAACAATATTTTCTGATCATAATTCACAATATTTTGTTTAACATAATGTTTTTAAACATAATGTAACACATTTTGAGAGAGAAAATATTAGTTTTTAATCGAAATTATTTCTTAACACTTTAAGTTATAATTTAAATAATACAATTTTAAACATCTATTCTAATAACATATTTGATGTTAAATATGTTGTAGCATATAAATTAAAGTTTTAACAACTCAGTCGGCACCGAAAGTGCGACTAACGCCCCTTTCAGCGACGACAGCCACTTGACTATTGACAACTTAATAATAATAATAATATGGATGGCGTGACAGTCCGAGGCGAACCTGAAACTAGCTTTTCAGCAACCACTCATGTTTTGCGTGCTATTGTGCGAGTTGATGGGACCTACAGTTAAATGCCGACACCCAATGAGCCAGTTGAGAAGCTTTTTGAGCATTATCAGTGACTCGAAAGGGGGGGCCGTAAAAATGTATTTTGTCTTACCGGGAATTGAACCCAGACACCGAGGATCAGTTCCCTAAGCATCGACGCACTCAGAATCAATAATAACTAGGCAGATATCCTACTGCAGAACAACTCCGTTGGCATAATTGATCCAGCTACGGGCGTATTTCTGCCAAGTGTCCGTGACAGAGACATCCTCACGGATCCCGCTAACGCTGTAAAAGCCGCTGAATAAGAAATGCCTTCAGTTTTCAGTCTTTAGCCATCAAGTTTCAGTTTTCAGTCTTTAGCTATCAGTCAATATGTTATCAGTTGTGATTTTTTGCACATATACGCCTAAATTTGTATTTGCGACAACAAGCCGTGATTTTTATCGTCGCTTGTGAAATAGGCGAGTTAGAGAGAAATTTGACTTTAACAGAGTCCACTGTACATATACTTATTATTATGTACTTACTATGTGATTAACTGGGATTATAATGCATTCATACTTTCTCAAAAAAATATATATAAGAGTATGTTATAAGAGTAGAATCTCGGTAACATGAAGGGATCTATAAAAAAATGAGCGAATTTGTAAGACAACATTCTTCCGGGCGAGAGTCTACCGTAGAACAGTTTTTAGTAAAATTAAATGTTTTGGTTGATATAAATACGAAAGATTTTCGAAAAGGTGAACAATTTGATCCCTCTAAGATTCTACTGTATTTAATATAAAGACAAGTATAGACGCATCCAAGTGCTCTCTATTTTTCCAAAGATCCATGATCGAGACACAATTTAACAATGTTCTTTAGAGGACGTATGTATAGAAACACTACTCTATGTTCAAAGAGTTTTCGTATTTTTTTGTTGCCCTTTGACCAATTCACCAATTAGTCGTTCATGGAGAATTGATCGAAAAAAATTCAAATTATTTGCCCGAATATCTTCTAAGGCCTATGCAAAACTACTTTCCTCCATTCTTAAGTAATTAAATCTAAATATATGTTATATTTTAATGCGTAAATAACAACTGTCCGGAGGCAAAACCTAACTTTTCGGTACCTGGGCAGTCGGTTTCTAAAAATACACAGGTAGGTATGGTTTAAAAGATTTAAAATTTGCATTAAACTCGCAGCACACGGACACTGTCCGAAAACTAAAACCAGTATAAAATTTGGATTCCAGTATCAGGACACCAAATGATTTGCGTGGAATTTAATACATATATTTAATCAAAATTAAATTTAATTTGATGTGCAATATTAGTGCCTCTTCACTACAGTATACAGTAAGTACAGTAAACTTTACCAATTTCTTTGCGAATGTCAGCAGATTTCTTACAATCACGGAACTAAAAAAACAAAAACGTTTTCGCCAAGATTACGGTATGACGACATGCAAAACAAATCGCGGCCAATTTTCTCCTGTAGTAAGCGTCAAGCGTAGTTTATACAGGAAAAGTACCTTTGTTTGTTTTTAAGTGGCAATATTTCTACATTCCCGTTAACGTTTTACGGCCAATACTTCGATTGTTATTTTATTTTAAATATGTTTCCGTGGACTGAAACCGACCAAGTAATAGTTCGAAATATTTTCTCGATTACGTTTGTTGTCCAAAAAGAGCAAACATGGCAGTCAATACACAAATAAATTTCGCTTGTTTACTATTTGCAATGCACTGATTTCACGGGTCCTTCATCTTAGTGTATTGTGCACTTAAATCCACGAACAGAACCAGGCAAATGTGTACTCGAATAATTACGGAGGCCTAAATCAACAAAGGTGGCTCCAATACGCGAATAATTTGATGAAACTTGTTCTCTCGTCCAGACCGTCTCATACTTCTCTCACCAGGATTTGCTGTACAGGTAATTCCTGTTTTTGTGGTAGGTCGCAGCATTTTGCTTTCAACGTGCCTTATCATAAGCCTTCCTCATGTGACCATATTGAAATTCAGCAGCCAATTATTTGTGGTTGGAACATGAATACACCGTCATGTATATCTATATGTAAGTATGTATTTTCTTTTCTAAGGCAATGAGTCCAAAAATCTGCAAGAATCAACGAAATCAGTCTCGGGTAGAACGATGAATTAAAATTTGTTCCGTACAAGGTGGCGCACACAAGTCGAGGGCGACCTCAGCCGGCTTGATGTGCGAAACTAGAGACAGCTGGCATGAGATCGGGCTGGCTGGAGAGGATGTTGAGTGAGGCCCAGGTCCACCCCGGAATGTAGCGCCCTCAGAAGAAGAATATATTCCCAATGGCTTAAGGGCAGTTGGACAAATACGTTAAATCATCATGTTTGCAAAGGCTTATTAGATCTCGATGAGCGAATTAAAAACCAACAAATATATATAAGATCAAAGCTTAATTTTTTTTATCTCACACTTTTTTTATCTCAACTGACAAAATTCACATTCACTGAAATCAAATAGTTTGATTTTTCGGACTATTAAGTCTCAAAAACTGGAAAAAAATATATCCCTCCTCTAGTTTGCGTAGGGAATTACAATTATAAAGTAGGGAGATAAAGCAGCTCAAGTTTGCTTGTAAATCTTTCGTACCAAAGAACTGAATATTTTCTTCAAGACGCATTAATTGACCATTGACCGTTGAGCAATTCTTCTTCTTCTTCTCCTTCTTGGGGTATTACAATCTGAGGACAGTTGTAAGTATTCTGGAAACTGTCAACGAGGTGATTGATCAGCGACCCGCCAGGTCCCTTTATGGATGTTGAGGTGTGGGAATCGCATGATAGATACAGAAAGCTTCCGCCCCGTGACAAAAAGTCCAACAGCCTGAGTTCATTCTTGGATGTGGTGCTATGCAGGCCTTATTTACGACTCTAGCAAAGATCTGAACTCAACTCACATATGTAAGTTTAAATAAATATTAGGAATGGAAAAGTACGTATAACGGACCCCAATAACGATTTTCTCGATTTAACGAATTTCTCGAAATCCCCTAGAACTACCCGTCAGATTTAATAAAATTATACATACCTTTAAATTTCGGATACATTTGTCAAAAACCTCATTCACTTCCATTTAACGAATTTTGTGAACTTATAACCTTTGCATAACGAATCTTATCGATTAATTATTTACACTCAAGTGCACATTAATAAATCTCTCAATAGACGTAAAAAACGTGCACCACGACGTATACATTATACGTTCATATTAAGGATATTCACTTTACATAGAGGATAGAGCTGACATTGGTAGCTTATAAGTTATTATTTAATGGTATTCGTTGTAGTAATAATTGTGATTATGAGTAACAAATACAATTACGTTACGTTGACTGAGGACAACGGTCACTGAGCTTGTAATTTTAAACCCAACGCAAATTGTAAAAACATGTACCAAGTGTATTTATAAAACAGAAATATATAAACATTAAGAAAATCAAAAAAAAAAAAAAAACATTGTATTTATCGAAAAAATTAGGTTTTAACAAAAAATTACAAGAACGCTACTTTTCGTGCCAGTTATTGTCCTTTCATATAACTTGACCAAATGGGAAAACATAGGCTAGGTATATATTTGTAAATAAATAAATGCAACAACTCCATATTGCAAATTTAATTTTTTGTATTCTTCTCCGCTTGTGTCATTCGTGGAGTTCACGTTTGTCTGAGGTAGATCGTATTGATCGTACAGTACTGTCCGAGGTGGTGTGGGACGAAGCGTCTTTGGTCGACGAGAATTTTTCGTTTTGTCCGCATTGACCTTGAGACTGGTGTAATGCATAAAGTTATCTCTTCAGTCTTAGCATAACGCCATATGTCGTACAAAGTTGTATACAGCGTAGCTCGCTTCAAGAAACGCAAAACCTGCCACAATTACTTCAGGTCAAGAATGGTTTTAAGACTGATTTTAATTTCCAAAACTCGTTCTATTTATGCAGAAATTCTTACCACTAAACTATACGTACTGTTATATTCATGTGTAGAAATGAATTATGACCCCTATGGTCAACTTAATGTAAGGTGAGCGGAACGGATGAAAGTGTAAACAATAACAAACAGATGAAGTCAAGTACCCTCTAGGTAGCATGAATCACAGTCAATACTCGTGCTGCGTACTCGCATTGAATATGTGTGCTTGTGCTGTGAGCTTGCTTTGGATCACACTACACTGGATTATTAAGCCTATTCTTCAATCGCCGTAAAATCAACACGGCACGTTGGGAAAGCGCGATGTCGATGTCATCTGCATAAACCAACCATTGCACTGATTTGTAGGAGATAGAATCTTCCGTGTTTATAGCTGCCCCGCGCTATCTATTTCAGTACCAAATTGAAGAGATCAGTAGATCACACGACAGCGTTTCCTTTTGCCAAAGGCCGGTGCAGGATTCAAAAAGCTCGTAAATACTTGTGTGGTTAGCGTGGTGCCATCACTTTGCTTATGCGTCTTTCAACAGGGTTAAAATGATTGTGTGTGTTGATTTGAGACTTGCTGGTATTATTAGGGATTTGCTTAGTGTCACCATATGGCCCACATTCGATTTGCCGCATCGGAAACTGCACTAGTACTTTAGCGCGTTGCTATAGGTGATGTGATAAACTATTTGAGCCAACAAATTTATTGGTCTTCAGATTCTTAATGGGTTGGTTGCATCAGTTATCTTAATATTCCTTTTTTCGTTTTCAATTAAAATTAGCCAAAAGTTGCAAGAAGCATTAGCATTTTTGTAAAGTGCTTATTATATTACCTATATGTATATATGAAATTAGTTTTTCGATTTAATGAAGTTATCACCTTCACCAGGTAAGAACCTTTAGATACAGGAAAAATTCATTTAGAGGCGTATCATATATTTTCAAATTTCAAAATCATATTGAATTAATAAAGTAGAAAATTAATTAAAAAATAATTCCAAATAATTATATATATATTCAAAATATTTTATTTTCATGACAAATTTATTACTCAATAGAACAAATATCACAAGTCAATATCACAGATTTTTTTAAGAATTATAACTTAGATACTTGCTTAATATTAATACATTGTGTTCGCTTACTCTTCGACCGTAATGGGGAATGTGTGATAATGATTTAAGATCATCCAGCCATGATTTTTTTAAGAATTATAACTTAGATACTTGCTTAATATTAATACATTGTGTTCGTTTACTCTTCGACCGTAATGGGGAATGTGTGATAATGATTTAAGATCATCCAGCCATGATTCGATATGATTCGGCTGCCGAGCATGGGAATTAATGACCAGTAAGAAATTTCAAGGTAGAGGCCGTGGCTTTGTGGGTATGTTCGTCGACCCATACGCGCCTCAAACTCGCTTTCTAGGTTCAATTCTCGGTACCAAATGATTTAATTTATGATATAATATGATTTAATTTAATTTGTAAAATGTGAGAAAAAATGACATAAATTATTTTTATATATACGTGAATAATAGAATAATAGTACTATGTCATATCAACTGTTGAATATTAAATATTTTATGACTGGGGAGGTAGCCCTAAGAATCGCATTTTAGTAGAATCTCGGAAACAGGAGCAGTTCTATACGATGAACAATTCGGAAAGATGAGCTAATTTGTACGACAACTTTCTTTCAGGCGACATACTTTATAACTTTTATAAGCAACTAGTCTCTTGGAAATGAAAGTTCTGGGGTATGCCCAAGATGGGGCCATGTAGAGCCTTCTCGGGCCTCCGGGACAACGTAACAGAGGACGCGCACGTAGAAGTTGGTGCACAGAATTCAAGGGGAACCTCATCCAGCTTGGTGCGCGAAACTTGACACACCTGGTTAGATATCGGGCCGGTACACCCGGACTGTTGCGCCAAATAAAAAAGAAGAAGCGGTTGCATTGAGCAGTGGTTTATTTCTTCTCTGCCTTAGCTATATTCTGTATAAATTTTCTTCTTTGAGGTCGTTTTAGCCAAATGTTAAATCATTAATAGAATATCCCTTCCAACATTCTTGGATGTAGACCTCTTTTTCGAAATACATTTAGTAAAATACGTAGGAACAAATAAGTGACAAATTATCATCGATTACTAAAAAATTAAACATTGCTTTTATTCTTACGTATAACATTTGAAAAAAACCCTATAGCTACGAAGTTATTATCCATGATTCCAGTTTATTTCGTATTATTCCAAAATGTGTATGAAAACTGGTGTAAGGCACGTAGAGCAAAAGAAAAACAAGTTATTTTTTTTGTTTCATGTGATTTTGTACAGAAGAACATATAGGCAACATGCCATGAGATATAACATACGATTAGCATAGAATAGCGTTAAACAAACTACATTAACTACATATTACATTAACTTAACTACACCTACAAACATCGTTTTGCGATTACATAAATTTTGTGATGTGTGTATAAAAGAACAATAGTGATTATGTGTGTGCACATAGTGAGTAAAGGGTGGTACTTTAAGAAATATATTTTGTTCGAAATTGAATTAAATTGAATTGAATCTCCTATAACTCGACCAACCTGACTATAAATCGTCCTCGATTTACCACTGAATGCACTCACATGAATCATTACAAGATAGTATAACGACAAGTAAACAAATTCCAGAAACTTAAAATACATTTGACTTGATTCTTCTTCTGACTTGATTCTGAGAAGAATTTTAAACAAATCATAAAAACGAATATTCACAGATTCTTACAGAAGTTATTCATAAATTTTTAAAATGTCAATAGAATATATATATATATAGATATAATAATAGATACGATACGTGCAATCATTTTTACTAAATAACGTACGGTTTCATGTTCTCCGGGGATGCCGAGCTCTTTTATCAAGTACCTGTCATTTGGGAGTATTTTTACCACTGCGAATGGCCCTTTATATTTGGCAATAAGTTTTCAATTGACGCCAGGAGTATTCACAATATTTTTGATTACAACGTAATCACCTACCGAATACGAATAGGGTTTCTTATGTCGTTTATCAAAATACATTCTGTTTACTCCTTGACTTCGAACAGTTCTTTCGTTTGCCTCTCGCCTTAATGCGTTTAAATCTCTTACCTTTTCAACTATTACATTTTCTTCCAGATATTCACGGATTTTGTCACATACTTCATGCTTGGACTAAAGCCCGTACTCTTATGTTCAACATTATTTAGAGTAAACTCTACCTTACACAAATGCTTTGTCGAATCACCAGGTTCTATGTCACTTTCTTTAGCCAACATAGGAGTCAGGCGTCTATTGACTCGCTCCACCTGTCCATTGAATTGAGGCGAGCCGGTAGCAATCTTAACGTGTTGGACATTGCATCTGGAACAAAAGTTTGCGAAATCATCCGAGGTGAAACAACTTCCCCTGTCAGAGACTATACGTATTGGCAATATATATATAAGCAATAACCTCTCTTGTGGTCGTACTTTTCACGGCATATAGTTTGGTGAATTTTGAAAAGCCATCGACAATCAAGAAAATGTGTTTCTTGGAGTTTCGCACAGATGATGGTAATGAACCATAATGGTCAACGTGAAGTGTCTCAAAAGGTCTATCACCTTTTGGTAGGCTATGCAGAACGCCTTCTTTTTTACCAGATGGTGCGCGGAAGTGTGCGCATTTCAAACAATTATCGATATAGTCCTTAATCTTTGCCTTCATAAAAGGAAACCAGAACGTCTTTCTCACAAAATCGTAACACTTCTCAACATCAACATGACACAAGGAGTCATGATGCGTTTGTATAACGTTTCGCTCCATTCGGGAAGGGACATAAAAGAAAAGCTCGTTTCACTATTGGATCTCTGTTGAGCAGCAGCAAATAAATTTTCAAATGACTCGGACTCAATTATTAAAACATTGTGACATCTGCTAAGCGCGTCAACATGATTCAACCTTCTTCCATCTCTTTGTTCAATGACGTAAGCGTAATCTTGCAGTTCGAGTGCCCAAAGTCATATCCTAGGATTCAAAAGCTTTTTATTAATAGTGAGAGTTAACGACTTACAGTCTGTTACAATTTTAAATTTTATGCCCATCAGATAAATGCGAAATCGTCTAAGTGCATAGATTATCGCCAATGTCTCTAACTCATAAGAGTGGAGGACTGTGGAGAGGTGGCACATGAAAATCGGAGCGACTTATTTTCTATGCGCTGAAACAAGACTGTACCAAAACCTAGGCTGCTTGCCTATGCAATTCAGTATCTGCTGTCGGATTGTATATTCTCAATAATGGAGCCCTCACTAATTTGTCCTTCAACTCTTCAAAAACGAATAATTCTTTTTCACCAAAGGTAAACTCGACATCCTTCTTTAAAAGATCATATAGCGGTTCTTGATGAATTTACGGAAATATGAGCATAAGCCCAAGAAAGAGTGAACACTTTTAGTATTTATGGGTAAGGGAAATCTTTCACCGCTTTTATACCATCCTCATCGGGAGCTATTCCATCTGCAGAGACCTCATAACCCAAATAAGTGATTCTGTCATTCATAAACAAACATTTATCTAAGCGCGGCTTCAAATTCTTCTTCACTACTATTTCCATAACTTCTTCTAAAATCATAAAAGGTTCCTCTTTAGTTTCCGATGCAATCAGCAAGTCGTCAATGTAAAAAAGTAATTTTCCCGAACTTATCAGATCTTTAAATATGGAGTTTATATACCGTTGAAACACGCACGGGGCGTTTTCGGGCCAAAAGGCATATGCAAATACTCAAATTGTCCTAACGGCGTGACAAAAGAGGTCAATTTGATTGAATCTTCACACATTTTAACATGGTGAAATCCACTTCGTAGATCCAGTATTGAGAAATACTTTTTCCCTCGCAATCTATCTAAATGATCCTCAATTAAGGGTATAGGGAAATTGCCTTTCACTGTGATCTTGTTTAGCTCGCGAAAATCTATACATAAACGCAATTCACCTGTCTTCTTTTTAGCTAAAACAGTTGGTGATGCATACGCAGAGTTGCTCTCGCGAATGATATTGTTCTTGAGTATACAATCTATGATTTTCTGTAACTGTATTTTATGGGCATAAGGCAAACGTCTTGGTGTGCAATTGAAAGAACTATTCGGATTAGTTAAAACTATTTTCATTTCATAATCACCATTACCGATGGAGGATGTAATACTTGTTAAGCTCGCGGAAACTAAATTTCTTATTTTAACCTTTTCATCGTAACTTAATTTTTCATTTATCTTTATGTTTAAACTATCATCGCGATCATCACACGTATCGATGTTTAAAATACCTTTCGTCTCATCAAAAAAATCACAATCACTTTTATTATTTTTATCAAAGGAATATCTCGTCTGTATTGCATCTTCTAGCGCAAGTTTTATATTTGATTTTTGCAAGAAATCTCTACCTAATACTGGCACATTTTTCGTGGTATCGTTTTTTACCACATGCAAACATAAATAAACATATTCATTACATATCTTAACATTACAATACACTTTTCCAAATATCACAAATTTACTATTGTTAATACCTACGAAATCATCTGCTGAAGATCTTGAAGACGTCATCAAATAGGATGGGATGTTCCTCTGCTGAACGAAACTGATGGGACTGCCGGTGTCAATCATGGTTCTTGCTCTCATCATCGTACTAACAGCTTCGGGTTGATCGGTGTTAAACTGGAACTCAAAATCTCCATAGAAATCCCGTAAGAATGTATTCTCGGCAGACTCAGCTTCTTGCAGCTCCATCACTGAAGTTAACTGTGGAGAGTTCTTCACAACATGTCCCTTCTGCCCGCACCGAAAACATGTGCCCTTTTCTCTCCTTGGATTTGGACACTATGTAGCTATGTGACCGTCACTATCGCAATTATAACACTTATAACTGGACTTGCTGTGAAATTTTTGAGGTGTAGTTTTTTGCTGCAACACATTTCGGCATGTTGTTGGCTGATGATAATCCGATTTCTACTTCTCGTATTTTCTGAGAACACCTTTCAACTCACAGATGCTATTAGCTGTAAGCAGAATTTGATTGTTGAAGATGGAATCAGGAATACCCTAGATTATATAGTTCACAACGTCTAATTTTTCGATATCGGCTGAGTCCTCGAAGCACTTTATCCACTTTGAAACTGGGTAGCTATCGTTACCGGAGAATGATGGCAAAGATCCCTCGATGTCTCCAAATGAATGCCTCGATTCATTTAGTTAAACGGTGTTGTTGAACTCGGCCAATTTTATCTGCAGTGATCGGATCTTTTCCTTCATCTTCAGGACCGCTCTTAACCGCTGCAACTCCTGCGACGCGTTTCTACTTTCCAGATCTAAATCAGCTTAACGCGTTAACTTAACTACATATTGATCATTCGATTTGCGATTACATAAATTATGTGATGTGTGTATAAAAGAACAATAGTAATTATGTGTGTGTACATAGTGAGTAAAGGGTGGTACTTTAAGAAATATATTCTGGTCGAAATTGAATTGAATTGAATTGAATCTCCTAAAGAGTATTAGTATTAAAAGAACTACCATGTTTAATAGAACTACGATGTTTGATAACACAATACAATTTGTTTGATCACTACTGTACATATTCTTCAAAGTCACTGTTTTATAAAGCAGTGCATTAACGTAATATATACACGCCAGTAAAAATAGTCATATGTATGTATATTCTATCTTCAGGGCTTTGACATGGTTCTACAAATTAAATTGTCTGCCAGAACATTCCTTTCCCTAAGATATCCTAATTGGATAATCACTGGTTCATTTCACCCATCCACACAATGATAACCATACACATGTGTACATACAAACAAAGGCTTGTGTGGAATTGACATCTATTTAAAATAACAATTCAAACTAGGGAACATTTTAGGGAACACTTGAATGATTAAGACAAAACTAATCTCATTACGCACACCAGTTGCGTGTACCTCTGGCTAAGGAAGGAAAAATCCTGATAGCAGCTTCAAAGATTAATTTAAATCAAACTCGTAATAACATTTCATTACATCCACCTTCTTGTTTTTCCCTCCTTTCACTTCCGACAAGCGTTTATTTCCCATTCCAAAAATTAAAACTCCTTATCCAACGGGTGTTTCCACGGGTGAGGATCCCCACTGGGAATTCCATTCCACAATCAACTTTCAAACAGTCACACGTTATGTGTCTATCTAGGGAAACGCGTTCGAGATGGGATTACTACTCACACCGAATTGTAATTTGCTGACTGACGACAGCGCCAGACACACTGACAAACAGACAGATACAGATAATTTCTATTGAATTGTTTGATATGTCCTTGTTCGCTTAGCGTCCCTTTGTGGCTTCTCAAAACTGTAGCGTAGACCGCGAAATTCTGCAAACTTTTATCTCCACGAGGGATTTCGCGCGCAATGTTGGTGTGCAAAACTCATTACAGGATGAGGTAACGAAAGGATGCGGATGGTGAAACAGAGCGTTCTTACTTTACGAGGGAACTTAAGGCAAAAAAGGAAAACGACGAGAAGTCGGGAATAAACAGCATCCGAGAGCTATAATTTAGGATGGTGGGATGGTTGCGTTTGGCAGATAATACATGGTATTCAGGCGATGACTATGACAATCCGAATTCCAGCGAAGGTGATAGTAACATTTCACTTAAAACTACATTTTTTGTTACACGCTGCTTATAAGATCGTCATTTATAATCATATTACTCAAAAGCACAAGCAGCTTCCTCTCTCAAATACATTGAAATAATTAAAATAATATTTTATACTAGCTGACCCGACAGACGTCGTCCTGTTTTAGCTATGAATCTCGAATTCGAGCTGGAACAAATAACAAAGAAAGTACGTATTTCAAACAATTTTTGTTTATTGTAGATAATACTTTTTGATACATAAAACTGTTAGTTTGCCGTCTTTTCTGGAGCGTAAATAAATAATTTATATGGTTGTCCGATACGGGAAGAGACGACATACAATTCCCCGGTGTGAAAAACATCAATATTGATGCCAGAAACCCTTAACGATTGCTCTTGTGATCCATTTATTGACATTGCAAGTGCTAGTTGCACAGGAAATTGTAACCATTCATAGTTGGGGAATCAAAACGTCTTCGCCTTTGCACATCGCTTTCAAAATCGGGGCTTTGATGACATTATTCTTAGGTATTACAAAGACTTGGCTGATGTTCCGCAGCTAAATTATTACCGATCCGACTTTTAATTGCAGATTATTAGGCGGTAATCCAGGTTTTGCAAGCAACTTTAAAACTTCCATTGGATAGTTGACAACTTCATCTTCACTATGATTAGCAACTGAAACAACCGATTTTTTTTTGTAGGTCATCAATCCGCCAGCTAACTTATTTTGACATTTTTGCAGCAATTTCGAGCAATGTTTGCGAAAATCATCTCGATGAGTTCGGTCTTGTATTCTGTAAAGTGACACAAATTGGCAGGGAATGTAATGAATCCATGCGATGTGCCAATGAGAATTCTGCTATTACAAATGTCGATTGGATCGTCAGTTGGGTGGTTCTGCAAAATATATAATTTAAGGATAGCGACGAACATATTTTTTCACATTCAGTACATCGTCTGGTGTGGAACGTCTGGTAATGTTTTTCAAAAATCACCAACTAGAGAATCATGGCACCACCAAAACGGTTTTGAGTGCTTTTAAATCTTGCATCGTGCATGCATCCCAACCGATCAATTTTCTTTGTTCCAATATACTGGCCATAGCAGAATTCCTCGAAAAGTTGCAAACTGAGGTTTCATTTCATTAGACGATTGAGGGTTCTTTTTGTCGGTGAACACCAAGCACATGTCAATTATAATTACTGCTTCATTGTAAATTTTGTCCCATATGATCTTAATATTTATTCCACAAATCATTCAGTGTTAATGAGAAGCACGTAGAATACGCTCAATCAAAACGTCTTCACCTTTGAATTTTCGAATCAAAATAGTCGCTACAAGAACATTGCCCATAAACTTTTTCACAGCAAGCCTAGTACCATTGCAAAGTTCTGATTGATATTACGAAGCATAATAAGACTAATTCCAAGTGAATTGCTTTTGTCGCCATGGAGACAAAGAGTGCAATATAGTCTTTCGGTAGTTTTGGACCCCGACCGCTTGACAGTTTTATTGAAAGAGGTCCAGCGTAATCGCATCCGGTACGTGTGAATGGGCGACTGGGGGTGACACGTCTCCCATAAGTTGAGAGGTTGCCGTTCTCCGATGTAGGAAACATTTTTTGTGCACTATCTTGCGGATGAGATTCCGATTGCCCAAGATCCAATATTCCTGTCGTAATATCACAAACGTCTCCGAAGCTCCTGGATGAAGATTTATTTCGTGAATGTCTTTAACTATAAGATATACTATAAAAAACTGTGTTATTAGGCATAATAATAGTATATTAAATAACGATTGGCAGTGTTTTATCCGTCCACCGACACGCAAAATACCGTCGTTATCCAGAAAGGGATTTTGTCGAAGAAGTCTAGACTTTGACGGTAAATTTCGATGGTGTTCTAAAGCGTCTATTTCGCGAAAGAAGGCCTGATTTTGAACATACTTCTGGATCCGAATTCGAGCGTCTCAACATTATTTTTCTTCCACCAGAGCTTCTTAAACATCGATTAGGGCGAGTTATGGTTATAAATTGAATGCAGTACGCGAGGATACGAAGCAACCGAGGCCACGATGATATTTTATGGATAAGAGCTGCCAGAATATCCGTCGATACTGTAGATGTAAACACTTTCTTGAGTGTAAGTTTTTCTTCTACTACAATCCCAGCCTCATCGAAATGTGTCACTAAGAACTTTGTTTTGGGACGAAGTTCTTGAGACGTCGAAAGCCAGGCTGGACCGCTCCACCACAACTTATGATTATACAGGATTGATGGTGATACCCCTCGCGAAGCACAATCTGCCGGGTTGGATTCTGAAGCAATATAATTCCAATTATATCGTGGAATCCGCTCCAAGATAGCAGCTGTGCGATTTGCCAGAAATGTAGTCCAACGGGACTTTGGGAATCACATCATGCGATGTCGAGTTGAGGAGACGAGGGAGAAGAAGAGCTTCGCATAGCTCTAGTCGAGGGATCGAAACTGGTTTTAAAGGCGCCATCTTCGTCTTAGCAGACACGAGAACGACATTGTTTTTATTTGCAGCGATTTTACAGCGAGCGTAGACTACAGCCGCATAGGCTACTGACGACGCATCTGAGAAACCATGAAGCTCAATTTGCTCAATCGATGAAAAGAGATGACGTTTGACACCAATTTGTTAAAGGTATTTCAATTCACTTTGATACGTTGTCCAACGATTAGCGAACCTTGGAGGTAATTGGTCGTCCCAATTTAAATTCAACTGTGATGACCATAGCTCTTGGAAGAGAAATTTGAAGAAAATTACAGATGGAGCCAAGAAACCCAATGGATCGAATACCCGTGCGATTTCGGAGAGAAGAGAGTTCGTCGAGTAGGAGTAGTACAAAAACGAAAGTCTGCTATCTGGAATGAATACTCGTCAAATGTATGATTCCAGTTCATTCCGAGAACTTTGATTGATCCATCCCAATGTTCTTGGTCCACCGAAGAGTGCTCGCAAAGCTTCCTAGGTAACTGGGAAAGCAATGGCCAACAGTTTGAGTTCCACTTACGCAGTTCAAATTTGGCAAGAGATAATAGGGCAACCAAATCAGATTTCAAGTTAATGATATCTTCTATTGACTCGAACCTGTCATTACATCATCAACATAAATATCGCGTAGTAAGACCTTAGCTGCTTTGGGGTATTCACTTTGTTAGTTAATTACTAAGTGTTTAAGAATCCGAACCGATAGAAAGGAAGCAGAAGCAGTACCGTATGTGACTGTCCGCAGTCGAAAGTGAGATATCTCATCAGATGGGTTATGTCGCCACACTATTCTTTGAAAGTCTGCATGTCGGTCATCAATCCAGATTTGGCGAAACATTTTGTCTACGTCAGTGGTGAAACATATTTATTATTGACGGAACCGTAACAAAATTCCAAAGAGATCCCGTTGTATGGAAGGTCCTATGAGCAATTAGCTATTGAGGGAATTACCACATGAGGCATGAGCTGAACCGTCGAACACTACACATAGTTTGGTCGTGGAACTATCTGGTTTAAGTACAGCGTGATGTGGTAAATAGAAATGCTGTCCAGGACTGATAGCCAAGGCTGACATACAACATAAACTTTTGGTACATCTCTCTCCTCTCATCTTTCCGAAACCGACGTTCCATGGATAGCAATCTGCGTACTGCAGATTTCAATGATGAACCAAACACAGGCGTTGTTGAATTAAATGGCAATTCAGTTACTTACCTGCCATCCGACGTTCGCTAAAAGGTTCTTCGCAAATGCTGTTCAGCTTCATCACTATCGAACTGATCGTTAGATCGAGGTGGTGCTTCCTCCAGCTCCCAAAATCTTTGAAGCTATTTGAAGTATTATATATAGGTATAAGTATCTAGCTTTGAATGATGAACTGAGACGGTGGTATGATGTGACAATTTAGCATCCAACAATTCTTCAGATACTAACCAACCGAATGATGTTCGTTGTGCTATGGCCATTTCAGTTGGTCCTTTAATTTGTCCGTCCTGTATAATGTGCCAAACCTTGTCTGCTCCCAGAAGAACATCAATGGGACCTGACAGATTGAAGTTAGGATCGGCCAGCTCAAGGTTTCTTAAATATGACCAATCAGACACTTTGATTGACAGAGGTGGTAAATTAGAAGATGTTGGACTAAAGCGAGAATGTAATTTTAATGTAATACAACCTTTAGCATGTCCTGCTTCAGTTGACACTCCACGAATTGGAATTCGAGCATGCTTGCGAAGGAGTCGTAGCCTTTGCGCCAACGATTCCGATATAAATGACACCTGAGACCCAGTGTCTATTAAAACTCTACAGTTGAAGGCTTTTCCGTGGGAATCATGGATCGTCGCAAGGATTGTGGCATGATAGTTTGTTTTGAATATCCAGCTTCAGCGTAATTGTTGATCAATGTTGGTAACGACGAGGGTACATGGTGACTGGGTTGAGGTTGATGTGATGATTGTGACACTGGTTTCGATGGTTGCAACGGCGAATTAGATTGCGGTTCAGTTGGATGAACTAACGAATGATGACGCGAACGAGACGAACGACAGCGAAATGACGAATGACATTTATTTGCCGAGTGACCCTTACGCAGACAGTTGAAACACAATGATCTAGACTTCACGAATTCGCGACGCAAAATAACATCAAGTTTATCGAATTGCGGACACTGGGGCAATATATGATCTTTATCGCATTTGGGACACATTGAAGACGTTTTTGAAGACTCTACTACATGCGACCGAACGTGGATTGCTGACTTATTATGCTTGGGGAGAGATCGAGAGTTTGATTGACACGTCTCAAGAGCATTGCATCGATCTTGAAGAAACTCTAGAAGTTTGTCAAAAGTGCAATTGCCTCGCGAGCCTACGAGATGATCCCAACTCAGCTTCGCATCAAGATCGAGTTTATTAAGTAGCAAAAGTATTAACCAGGGATCACGTTTATTTGATCCGAGTGCATTTAACCCCCGGCACCATACCTTCCGTAATACTCGTAAGTTATCACTCACTGTTGTGGGAAGCGACAAAAACGATTGGATAAAAGATTGGACAATAAAGTGTGCCCGATCATAGCGCTTCTCTAAACGATCCCATGCTTCCACATAATTTACATCCGAAATGGGCAGGTGCGTAATAAGATTCTCAGCATCTTCTCTTAGGAATGATTTTAAATATTGCAACTTTTGACTATTCGATAGATTAGGGTGTTGTTCGACAATCGCCATAAAGCTATCGCTAAATGAGGGACAATCTTTATAATTTCCCGTAAACGTGGATACAGTCAATTTTGGCAATTGAACAGTAGGCAGTGAATTAAGTTGATCAACGCAAGCATTTTGTTTCTGTGCGTGGTCATTGAAAATGGTGGTTTCACGACGTTTTTCCAAAACTTGTCTTTCGTGAATCGCTTCTTTTATATACGAATAATAAATATAATATAGGTGGCGCTACAGTCGGAGGCGGACCTGACCTGACCTGACCCAAGCTTCTCAGCAACCACTCGTGTTGTGCGTGCTATTGGTCTCTCACGCGTGGAAGGGACCTACAGTTTAATGCCGACTCCGAACGGCCAAGTTTGAAAAGCTTTTTCTAGACAGGAAATACTCTTTGAACATTGTCAGTGACTCGAAAGAGGTGGAGCCGTGAAATATGAAAGGTGGTAAATTCGGGTATCGAACCTGGCACCCTCTGCGTAGGAGTCGACGCACAAACCCACTACGCCACGGCGACCCACTTTATAACCGAATGCGTCTGTAAAATGTTTCTTCATAATCTGCGTACTCTTTTTCAAATTGATTGCACTCGTCCACATCCGCGGTTAGTTCCAAGAGTTCTCGCTGTAGAGCTATAAACTCGGTCCACGATTTACTAAGCTTAGACAGCTTAATTTCAAGCAACTCCAATGATGTCGTGTTAGCGATAGTTTCCACGAAAGATGCAGCACTTGTGAATCTACTCTTTACATATCCACGAACACGCATTAGACTATCTGCCATCACTACAAACAATTTAATTCAATACGAGCAATTAAAACACTAATTCGAATTGATTATTATTAATTATCCGGCTTCCGAAGGACCAAATTTTGTCTTACGAAGAACGTTCTGTAGACCGACAAACCAGTAATATGATCCAAGAAAACAAAACGGCAATCAATGTTTAATTATTAAGTATTTTATTTGAAAAAAGGAGAAAACAAAAACAGAAGGTTTTAATCAGCGGGTAGGTCTACACGATCACGATCACAAGTGAAGTTGTTCTGCCACAGCCATCAGTCATCAGCTCATGGTACCGGTATCCTCATTTCACTGGGCATATGGGACAGCATTGCGGCAGTCTGTTTACCAAAAAAAAAAAACGAAACCAACAAAATCAAAATAAAAAAACATGGTACGATCGGTTGCCCGAAAAATCGTGTGATATATGGTCCTAGCGTGGAGGACAATGCACCCAAGCCTGTAGTTAGTTCACTAGTATATATACATTTTTTTTCCTAGACAGTCGTGGCTAGACAAAATGCACAGACCAAGAAGAACGGAGGATTCCGTCCAGAGGCACCCTTATAATTACAATAAGGCACGCTGGCCACGCTTCTCCAGGGCTTTATCCACACAACTACGTTCGAGTGGGCTCAATCCAGCAACAAACAGAAACCTGACGAACGAAGATGTTGACAGGTAACTCATACAAATGGACAACGTTATAAAAGGAACCATGGAGAAAACACTCCCGAAGGTAGTAGTAATCGATGACAGCGATGTTTATCGAAATTCACTGAAGTCGGAGATCACGAACCTCGAACAATTAATACGCATAAATTACAGCTTCGCTGTAAGCTTGCACAGGGGCAATCAAATCCGGGCTGTACGATCTAACAAGTCGGGTATGGTCCCGGAAGTAATTAAAATATTTCAGAGGAAAGAACAAAATGACATTCACGCCGTTATACTTCCCAGGATGACAAATAACGAACACTTACTGACTTCAAGTGGCATCGATCCAGCTGGAACAGTGCTAGAGAATGACTTCTTCGTGGTTGAAGATCACCAGGAGAAGGTGAAAACTATTGGTGCAGTGCTCCAGAAAGTGTATACGGTCAACGAGGTTAGTAGACCGAATCACGATCTGGAGAATAGAGCCTTGTTAAACCACTTCTATCTCCGGAATGAGATAAGTGAATGGCAATCAGAGAATCCAGGTTTCACCATGTTCAATGACGAGAATATGGCACATAGTGCCGTCGCCAATGACGGCCTGGCTACGCCACCTTAAGCTTAGGGCGTCCTCGTTGTCCTACTGGTTCGGAGTCAAAGACTCTCCGCGTGGAGCAGTGTTGTCCATGTGCTGTATAAAGCCTAGCCTGGATAGGCTCATGTCGCTCTGCAGCCCGTACAGTACGTGGTTGAATCTTCTCCTCCAAAAACTATTAACGCAAACAGAACCACACATCGCGCGCAGAACTTTTCTCTCGAAAAGACCAAGAGCTTCTTCATTTGCTTTGGATATAAATGTAGTCCTTGCCTCTTCGCCGTAGAGTAGATCGGCGATGATCCAGGTTTTATATAGAGTGGATTTAGTCCTTCGAAAGAGAGCTGTGCTACTCAATTGACCTTAGAGCCCAAAAAACGGCGGTTGGCTAGAGTTATTATGCGGATGATCTCGGTACTGATGTAGTTTGTACTGTGTACTCCGGAGCCGAGGTAGACGATGACCTTGACTACCGTTATGTTACAGTTGTACAAGACGTCGATGTTGTGCGTCTTATCTTGAAGAAAGCATGTACTTTTTTCACCGCTAGATTAATTTTAGCCGCTTCCTTTTTTGACATCGAAGGCCTCGGCGATTTTGTTACCAGCCTTGATAGAGCAAGGAGAGTCATCCTGTGAAATTGGTACAAATGTCAAAGCTAGACATGGTGTATATAGAGACGAGCTCTCTATGAACGCTATGAAACAGGTGATATTTGTCGTATTGTATTTCCTGCGTATTTTACAGGATATGACACGGTGTGAAGATCTGGACATGGTGGCATTCCCCTCCTTGAAACCGCACAGATAAGGATTTATCAGGTTCTTCACAAATTGTTCCAGACACTCAGACAAAATGGCAGAGAAGATCTTGTATGCGATGCTCGGGAGACATCCATCAGTAAATGGCGCAGTTGAAGAGGTCTCCTTTTTTGTGGATCGGCCAAACCATACTGAGATTCCTCTTGCCGACCGTATTTTACAGATGAGCTGGTGCACGTACTCAACCAGCTGCCTTAAGGAGTTCTGCAGACAATGCGTCTGCATCAGGAGTTTTATTCGACTTCATTCTGGATATCGTTATCTTCATTTCGTCTAGGTCGGGGGAACAAAATTCTCTTGTATCATTGTCTATTGTGTGGAACGGAACATTCTGCCTGACAGCGGTATTGGTGTCTTTCTTGCCGTTTAACAGTCGTCAGAAATGATTCTTCCAGATTCCCGGTGTCGGCTGCGACGGTACTACAAGTTGTCCCTCTTCTTGATTCTAGTAAAGATGACTTCTTTACCCAGGTTTAAGTTGGAATCTCCTAGAACGTGCTGTCTTAGCTGGGGCATTCGTACGTCCTTTATAGGAGATCATACAGGTCATCGTTTCTGTTGTCATCTTTATCCTCCGTTGGGGCGTAGGCGCAGATCAGGCTGATGTTGCCAAATTTAGCCTTGATGCGGATTGTTATTTGGCGCTCTCTTATGTATTTAAAGCTTAAGACTTCTTGCCTAAATCTTCCTCGAACAACAAACTCGCATCTAAATAAATGCTGCCTTCGCTCTTTGCAGTAATCTCCGTAGTATATCGTCGCTGTTTTTCATTCTCATTTTGCCCGCCCATTCAATCGCACCTTCTGGGTGGCGGGGATGTTTGCCTTATAGGCTTCTCGGGCCTAATCTGATGCATTTAGTCTGTTAAGGGGCCTCACGTTCCACGTGCAGAACCGTATCGTTGTCCTTATTTTGTTATCCATGTCTTGTTGTTGGGTCTCTCTAGTCTTCTACAGACTCTATATTTTTTATACGGTGGGGAAGTTAACCCCACGCGTAGCTCCCGAACCTGGAGGATCGGGTTCTGGTTTAAGCCCCTGAACAATGGGCCGCTGCATACATTGGTTCACGTCTAAGCGGTTGCTGTAAAGGCTATCTTGAGGGTCCACTAGGAGTCTGTATGTCAACTTGACGTGTGCATTTAGAAGGATTGTAGCCAAATTGCGAGCAATCAACAAATTTTTTTCCTGGATTCACAGGCCCATGTATATGACATTTAATTCTTCTCATTTCATAGTTAACAGTTAGGGATACGATGTCTGTACTGCACCACCGAAAATCATCAGATATCTTGCAGAATTCTACAGATCAAAGGACAACTACCTTGTCATGGGATGCGACGCCAATGCTCACAGCCTCTATGGGGCAGTAGCGACACCTAGTTTATAAAAACATAGATGTATCAAATAAAGGCAAGGAACCGACTTTTTGACTTTCAAAATTTAGTAGGAAAGAAGTTCTAGACCTAATGCTTGTTACTTACAAATTATTTCACTTCATCTAAGTCTAGATCCGAAGTCGGTCATGAGTCCATTGTTGACTTATGGCCTGTAACTCAGGGCATGATTTTCTCATCAAGGAATATCAATTGGCGAAGTGTTGTCTGTTTAAAAGAACGTTCAGAAAATCTCGATAAAAGCTTAAGACCCGATCTAGAAAATATTGATGTTGCAAGCAAGTGGAGGAGATTAATATGTACCAGAAAATTTTAGATATCTCTTGGCAATGCTAATAACATTGAATATGCATTTACGCTATTTTTCCTATTTTTTAATAAATGCCTTTGCCTTTAAGGCATTTTGTTTTGCCTTCTTTTACTTTTTTTTTTTTTGCAACAAAACCCGAACCCTTGTCGTCAATGTGATGATCTATATTCGTCGTTGCCTAGCGCCACGAATTAATAAGTAACTTATCCGACAATGAACACCTGTATTTTGAATCAATAAAATTCTTAAGCACTTTCACAAAGGATCTGTCTTGCGGGGTAAAAAAAAAACGCTGCAAGCACTACCATGTGATGTCTGAATGTAAAAGTAAATCTCTGTACACTCCTCGATTTCTGTTAAAAAAAAGTCGCGAATTTTAAGATTGGTCTGAGCTTTGTTTTAACCCCTAATCCGATATCTTATTTCAACAGTCAAATAAAACGTATTGAAAAATATTCACATTCCCCAACGGAGTCACACCATTTCGTAGGAAAATAATCGCCCATAACATCTGTTTGTCGCTTCATTGTGTGATGTGGTAGTGCTGAGTATTGTTTCCCTACGTACACATCCTCACAAAATTATTCGCATAAGACTTCATTTAACGAAATAAGCTAAATTCCACTAGCTTAGTCGTGAAAAATTAATTCAATAAAATTAAAAAAAAAAATTAGAATTAGTAAAAGATTAAAAATTAGTACAAAAAAATCTAATATTAATAAATCCAAGTAGGCAAAAACGAAAATAAACAAGCTGACTTCAATTAAACGTAACACAAAATTATTCGCACAAAAATAAAAATATGAAAAAATACATAAAATAAAGTAGTTGAGTGGCACATCAGTATCTAGTTGCAACACCCTTAGCATCAATAACGGCTCTTAGTCGTTTTGACATACTCCCGACAAGTTTCTTGCAAAAATCTGGGCGAAAAAGTTCCCATTCTTGTTGTAGAGCTTCTTTAAGAGAAGCTTGGCTGCTGGTAGCTCGATTTCGAATATTTTTTTCAAGCTCAGCGCACAAATGTTCAATGGGGTTGATGTCGGGTGACTGTGGAGGCGTTTTGAGCTGCGAGCGATTGAAAAGCAGCCACATTTTGACATTGTGAGCAGTGTGCTTTGGGTCGTTGTCTTGTTGAAAGACATAATTTGACCTTAGACCCATTTTTTCGTCCCATTTTGCCTTTTTTCGTTTTTTTATTTTATTTTCTCAGAAATTTCCTCTATCCTCCTGCTTTTTGCCTCGATCACAGCATTCAACAGAGTGATGAGCGGTTATTATAACACAACGCTTGAGTTTGTGCGGATAATTTTGTGTCTGTTTTCCTCTTGCCGTATTCGGAGAAGTCGAAAAAAAATACCCTTAGGGTTGATTGCATCAGTTTGAACCTTGAATATGACTATTGAATATATAGAGCAGATGTATGATACAAAAAAACAGTTACTTTTTAAGTTGTACATAGAAAATATAAAATAAATTCGGCTGTAAAGTTTTTGTGCGAATAATTTTGTGAGGATGTGTATGTACTTTAATTGTGCACCTATCACCATAGACAATCAAGTCAAAAACGTCAGCAATAGGTGTGATATTTTGCAAACGTATACACCCTTAAATTATAAGTGCACAAAAAAACGATAATCAGCGTTTAATAATTCATAATTAAAACTTGACAGCATCGATGATGTTATTGACATTTCTGATAGTAAGGAATAGTGAAAGGTGTTTTAGTTTATTTATTGGACCCAATCTTCGGTTTGCAATTGTGTAGCGTGACCATCACTTTCAATCCAAAAACACTTAATTATTATCAATTTAAACACATTTTTCATCGAATGGAAGAAACAATGAAAAGAATCGATTACGAAACATAAATGAAATGTATACCCTAGACACGCAGCGTATACCGAAAGGTGCATACTTCTGAATGCAAAATCATTTCAAAAATCATCTAAGCTTTCTAATACGTCAACCATCCCTAAAAATGTTTGAAATTACATAAATACAAAAACATAATAAAAACACAATAAATATGTACATCAAGCTAATGAATGAATGAAAAAATTTAGGAATGAAGTATCGATAACACACAGAAAATAACGATTGGAAGCTTTGTTTTTATCCGCGCTTATTTCACAAGCGGCGATTAATATGAGGGATAACTAACGGACGTAGGATTTGTTGCAAGTGTATTTGACATGCAAATTAAAATTTAAGCGGATGTACGCTTGCAAAAAACACCTTATGTTTCCCAGAAACCATGAGGGTTATATACCCCGGAAATGTGTGGCGAAACCTGGCAGGTTTGAAGAAAATTGATGAAAATTGGGAACATAGCATAACTTAAGCGGATATAGGATTTGTTGTTAGAGTATTTTACATGCAAATTAAAATGTAAGCGTATATACTCTAGCAAACAAACACTCCTAATAATATAATGACAATAGCTCACCTGAACTGCAACTGCAAATAAATTCATTTGAGATAAAAATTGAAAGACACGTTGTGGAAGAAGTTCTTTTCCATATTTTTATTATTCATGCTTATACATTCTAAATATAAAATTAAACACCAGAATTGGACAAATCCAGTTTAAAAAAAAAACTGCTGCAAATTCCTACTTCTTCAGTTCAAAATAAGTGTTTTTTCAAGTTGGTTGCATGTACATTGTGCGCCAAGAGAGTGTCTAATATTCGAGCGATATGAGAATCTTCTTCATTTATACTATTCACTACGATTAGAGGATGGACAATGTGATTATTCAGATGAAGACAAATTTGAATACATTTCGGCAATACTTGCTGTTTTCTTCTTTGTCCTGCGTCATGGGCTTTTAAGATCACAACTTAAAACTTTTTGCCTAAGTCAGTAGCGAACAGCAAATCCACATCCAAATAATAGTCTGTCTCTGTTTCAGTCCCGGTAGTAGATGTCCTGTTATTTCCCATTCCACCGCACTTCCTTAATTGAGGAAGTCCTGTGTCCTCGTTATTTCTTCAGCTGTACGTGATTTTTAGGTATTAAGCTGGTTTTCTGTGGTGAGAAAAATAAACTCTACTATAACCCCAACGAGAGACCATTTTCATTTATTTAACTGTTTTATGGGTAACTTCGCTGAGTTTATGCCGCCATTGACCGTAATGGAATTAAGTTTGCCTCCCGTCAAATATACTCCAAGCTGCCTACCTGGCCTTGGAAATAACCGTTTAGACCTGACATCCGAATAGTTTTGAGTAGCCCTAAAATGGATATACACCAAGGGTGCCTCAGCTGACTAGAGCTCTAGATGGCGCTTCGCCATTGTCCAATCCGACCTTACCCCTTAAGTCACTTCTCCCTGTCTAGATGGGTGGCGGGAATAAGATTTGATGAGGGTCGAGCACCCCATCTTCTGTCAAATGTTCTCAGCTTCTAGATTTAACCATTTGAAGCTGATAGTTCGTTGATAGAGGCCAGAGGTGTAAAATCCTGTGACTACATGAGACGCTGAATCAATATAGTAATTGGAGAAATGAGAAACTTCGAAAGATTGTGTGGGATTAAGTTTATCAAGGTATCATTTTGTTAGTGGACGTAGTGACAAATTAATTGCTGTGAAATGTGAAATAAGAACCACCTTTATTGTTCCCATATAGTGGATATTGAGATATCAGTGAATAATTTAATATGAAAAACAAGTGGACTGCAGAATAAAGTCCTCTTGTAGATAATTCATTCGCAATTACATAACATAACAAACCACTCAGTGTGCTTCCTTCGCT
Source organism: Eristalis intricaria (assembly GCA_964034865.1). Taxonomy (NCBI): domain Eukaryota; kingdom Metazoa; phylum Arthropoda; class Insecta; order Diptera; family Syrphidae; genus Eristalis; species Eristalis intricaria. Next base: position 71,395,443 of record OZ035876.1, on the reverse strand, counting down.
GTGCTAAGTACTTGTTTTGCAAGTCTCAGACAATCTCGTTATCTCATAAACTCTTCTTGCCAGAAGTGGTACACTGTTGTCCAAGAAGATGAAGATGTTTTCCAAATCCAAGTACCTATGTATGTTTTTGTTTTCTTGTACACATTATTTTACTCCACGAACTTCAGTCCGGAAAACTGTTTTCTGAATATACGCTCGCATCAACATACATACAGGATTTCTTATATTGAACCCTTGTTACATTTGGGAATATTCAGTCTCTTCTGTTGTCAGTTGAATGCTTTGGAAGAGTAACTTGTGTATGAAGTTACACTTTTGTAGACAAGTGTTGGTAAATTGTAAGATAAGTCTTGATCTCGCTTAATTAGGTGTTCAAGATGAATCTGCTTTGCATGTTACCAGTCACTAGAAATGTTGTAAAATGTAAGTTACAATAAGCTTCCCCAGAAAATAGACAAGAAACAATTTATATAGACCATAATGTGTATAATCTATTTTCATAAAAAGGCCATCAATTTATAATAAATTAAAATTCAGTTATTGACACGAAAAATAACGGAAAAATGTGTGTTGGAAACCAGGGTTTGAGAATTAGGGTGCGGTCGGTGAAGTAGTTGTTTATTAAAATGCTTTTTCCACTTACGCGTATTATACATTCCCTTTTGCAACAAGTTTTGGGCTGCGTTCAGTATATATAGCATATAAACATATAAATCGAAAAGGCAGAGTATTAATACATTTTATCTTTTCAGTGTACATTAAATTATTATTAAGAAAATCAATATTCATCAACAAATATACTGAAGCTATTAGAATAGATTCTGATAAGCAGATATATGTAAAGAGATCAAACTCAAAAAGGGATTTGAAACAACTACGTCGTTAACAAAAGGACAGCACTTGCCTTCAGTCCATTTTGGTATATTTCGTGGTGAATAAAAGACTGTGTTCAACGATCTATCAACGAGAATATTTGGTGCTACCTGTAGTAAAGAAATATGTCTAATGTACCCCATACACACACAGGTGTGCATACAAGTATCGCTTTCCGCCACAAACGTCATACAAATTCGTACACATGAGTCTTTCATGGGACTTTGACGATGACGCAACAGCGCTTTGAGCATTAGGGGTGGTAGAAATATTAGACTAAGTTCATCAATAATGATCTGCTTATGTCTCCTGCATTCATATTTTATGAACTAATAATAAACTTATTGCCCAGAATGACTAAATCGTTCAGATACTAATTAAAAAATCCTATTGTCGCTTTACAATATCAGAGTTCATCACTCATTAACTATAGGATCGAGACTGATATTTTGTATGAAAGTGTGCGGACAACCCCACAAAATTAATGAATAACTGTTTCTTACCGAAAAAATCAATTATATATTTTCTTTGTAGGTATCGGACAATTCATTTTCAGGTAATTCATCTTCAATGGATAAGAAGAATTAAAAGTTCGGTATTGTTTCGTAAGTAAGAAATGTGTATATGCAATCTTTTCTGTCTTGAATATTGTACACTTTTGTACAATTAACTGCAAAAGAAAACACCCTATCTACTTTGGCTGCGAAGCAAAAAAAACTGTTACAAAAGGGCGAAGCTAAGTCAAAGCGAAGCAACGTCAAAAACGCAAACGCAAAACCACCGGGAAGAAATTAACAAAAATAATAAATGTTATCATACCAACCCAGACAAAATCTTCATCATCATCAACTTAAACTAAGTAGACCAAAGAATTATCATCGCTTGAAGGGAGAAAAACTAAGAGAGAGACTGCTTAACCTCGAGAATGAGATAGTCAAGCTATCATATGCTTAAAATATTAACCTGGAATACAATGTGTCAAAATATTAACCTGTTGCAAAAACTTGACGAAGTAGGGTTTTTTATATTTTAGAAAAATAAATTGGTATAATATGTCTACTCTCTGAAACACATTCAAAGGGTAATGTGGTGTAAAAAACAGATATTGTTAATTTAACGTCTGGTCCATTGTCTGCCCGCCTCGTAGAATGATGTTGATTTCATCGTTATGAAGGGTACTTCTCGAAAATATTTAACTTGGAATATTTGAGTTGAAGAAAGCTTGATCTGAGCAATAAGATCACTCCTATACTGTTCTGAGTATGAGCGAATCTCTCTTAAAAAAGGCAGTAACATCTTAGTTAACAGTTAACATCAGATATTTTTTACATAATCACATCACACTTAAAGTATACGATATGTAAAACGATCTCGAGAACTTCGTTCGTTGGTAGAAGATAAAAGAAAAGCTTGAAAGAATACACTTACATTATAAACAGTATACAAATCATACATTCACTCTATGATATTTCAGACACATACATGTAGTATTACAAGGTTAATTTCATACATACCATAGCATAGTGGATATTCATTTGAGGAATTTAACCAATCAAATATCATATGATAGCATTGGGAGTAATATAAATGCTAAAAACATGTCTGGAATTAAATTACATTTCAAAGTTGGGGAGAATTCTCAGCAAAGAAACTGTATCCACTTTGTGATGCGTCACCTAGTTCCTGTCATGGGCTCAATTAGGACAAACTTTTGTCGTTATTCTTCGCAAACTGCATGCGGTAATGCACAGAAGCAATCTAAGACCCAACTATGTGTTCTCTCTCCCCAATATCACACTGTGTGTGACTTGTGATCCTTAGAGAGTGATAAATCGTGCTAACGAACACCAGTCCCTTACAATTTCATTCCATAACTTTCTGCTAAAACATTTTTCTTCCAGTTCAGTTTGTGGCTTTTGCAAAATCTTTTTCTTTAGGGACTACTTATCATTTTCACACGTCCAAAAATCGATTGAACAATGCATGGAAATCCTGAATGGTTCCCGGCCAATCTATCGTATAGAAAGCGAATATTGATTTATCTTCGTATCCACACGTCCACTGGAATACTTAAGTATTCACTCCTCACTTTCATTAATTATTCTCCCTACAGGTAACCTATCAAATCACTTCTCATGTATTTGTTACCCAAGTGCAGTTGCAAGTTATTTCCAACACTGTTGGAGAAGAAGCTCTGGTGCAATTGAATGATGTTCCAGGTATATACATACGTGGACGTTCCGAAACTCAAACCATTTATTGACCAAACAAAAACATTTGGGGACTGGATAGAGCCTTCCTAGCCACCACCGTACCGTATGTACGTCTATTTATCGAGAGGACTTGACACAACTGGACATGTTGCACTCACTGGCTTCGAAAGGTGTTGAGCACATGACACAATTGCTTCGGGCATATGATATTGATTTTTCCGTATCTGGATTAATGGCAGGTTTGTGCAACCAAGAAAAGGAAGTCGAGTGAAGTCCTTTGACGTGCATACATATTTAAATTCAGTCTGATATCTAATATAAAGATTTGCATCAGTTAACGTGGCCATCGTCGTTTACTCTTCGCATGTGAAAAGTGGGTATCAGAATTGAAAAAAGCACACAAAACCAACAAAATACAGTCACTATCTGTGTCCTTGTTTTTCCATGCGAATACAAACAACTGGTGTGATGTTACGACAGATGCATCGTGAATAAGGATAGGGGAACTGCAGAATGGCTTCATTCAAAATTATCACGACAGCAGTTCCTTACACATCCTGGGTTTTATTGCATCCTGTTCTGGATGCCGAAAATGCAATATTTTTACCAAGGTAATAAATATGAAAATGTATGGGACATTGTCCTGTCGACTGTGAGATGTTTGATGGAAGAACGAAATATTTTCCTGGTGCAAGCGCCACTGGGATCGACAATGTTGGCATGTTTATTGAAGTGAAAAAGTGAACAATGCACTTCTAAATTTTCCAAACAATTGGCTGTGGCAGGTAGTTCTTGTTGTTTGAGCTTAGTATATACATGCATACATACCCATACATTGAAAAGCTTTGGTTAATAATATTTCACTGTAGTCGGTTATGAAGGTAAAACTGAAAGAGATTTAAATTCTTTTGAAACTTTATTCAGTGAAAAGTGTCAGTAAGTCTTAAGCGAATAAGAGTTGCTCAAGGCTGGTGTTGGATGTTTCCGACACATGACCAGGTACAACTATTCAACTCATGAAAAGCAGCATCGATATAAAGATAGAGCCACTGTCACTTTTTATGAGAAATTGTGTCATCTCGTACAAATATCCTTTGAACATTGATGTCTATTTCAAAGTCTAAAGTGTCGTTTTATTTTATGATAAAATTACATTTTTTTGTCCTTGACTAAGGGTGTTCACATTTTATATGATAATGTGTTATTTGGGGAGGCTTAGTACACACTCAAATACAGTAAATGAAGCTTATAAGAACAAAAGCACCGTGTACGAACACATTTATACCTATGTAAAACAACATATCTTATAAGAAACAAAGAAAAAAGATGTGTGAAACTCTCCTCAAACAAAGGGAGGAAGCTCTCATTCAAACAACATTGACTCATATTTAGAAGAAACTGCAGTTTCAATTAGTTTTGTACTAAAATCTGCGTTTCTCTTATTTCTATTTTTTGTTACATCTGTGCTTAGAATATAAGAAACACACGCTTGTAAGAAGAAAAAATTGTGTCATTTGGGAGTTTCTTATAAGCGTTATTTACAGTACATATCTATTTCTTTGGTCGTCATAATGTCGCGGTGAGCCAGTACTCTCTGTTTATCATTATCGTGGTTTTTATGCTGTTCAATGCAATGTACGTCAAATAATAATTTTCTATCCGTATAATATAGACTTGTTTTGTAATAGTCACATCAAAAACCGCCATTTATCGGCAAAAAGTCTACGACGTTTTCACACGGTAAAATTATAAAATTTGATAGATTTTTTCTACTTCTCCTACCATTTACACACAAGCAACTAGTTAGATAAAGGCTACAATAAAAAATCCCATAAAGGAGTTAAAAATATGCATAGGAAAACACCTCGAAGTAATAAACTTAGTTCTCTATTCATATGGATATATTATAGTGCATTGACATTGGTAGGATTTTGTGTATTTATGTAAATATATGACAAATGAGTAAATTTCAAACGTGCAGAAATAAATGTTTTACATTTTGCGCAAACGAAGAGAGAACTGAGTTTATTATTTTGAGATGAGGGACATTTGCTCATTTGGCACATTTGTGACATGCATGGAAACTAAGTCTACTTGTTTGGTATTATAAACACGACTTACGCCACAAAAAATTAATAAGGAGCACCCATTGTAGGGCTTTCACTGTGCTCTCATTTGGCTCGGGCCGGCCCTGGTTCAATGCTTCTGGTACCCAAAGCTGAGAATAACAATACGTGTATTATTATTACGCCCATGGTAGATTGGATCATGGACATATTACAATGGTACAGATAGTAGAAACATTCTAATTTTGTGAGGGATAGTATTTCGTGACCTGCTTCTGTCAAAACAAAACCAGCTACTGTTGATCCGAACCGAATTCAAGTCACAAACCTATATTTCATATAATTATCAGGCAAAGTGGTTCATTAAGACGATTTGCAGTACACATTAATTCACGACTGAATTGGACTATCCCTAAGTCGAACTTACTCTAACTCGAACTTTTTCTCCAAATTTCCGTACAAAAACCTCTCTCTAAGTCGAAATCCCCCTTACTCGAACAAATTATGACAATTCGACATAGGTGGTGGTGGACCATGCCTCACACAATATATGTACATATATGTATATAACCGTATATATATATATATGTACATATATATATGTATGCACTTCTTTGTAGTGTTAAGTACATAGATTTGAGATATATATAATTTGTATGGCCGCGAAAAATAATATACATAAGTATAAATATCAATAGTTTTTAATTAAATACCTAAAATAAACTAAACCTAAATTGTATGTCGAAAGACACAATTATATCAGAATAGCTCTCAGAGTCAGTGGTTCAGATGCAAGGACTTTTGTTAAGATATTTAAGCTAGCATCAATTAATCCAAAGACAACATATTTTTAGAAAGTATGCATACAATGCCTTAACATTTTAGACAATCTGCTGTAAAGTTTTAATTAAAACTTTAGGTTTGGTGAGTTATGTATGTGAATTGCTTTTTGTTTGATTCCTCACTCTCCGTTGCTAAAATATTCTCCTCATTTCTTCTGAAGTTAGTGAAGAATAATGTGTGAGTGAGGAATTGTTTTTAATTTTTTGTTTATTGTCTAGCAAATATTCGTTCACTAGTTCCATTTTCGTTTTGTGGTGATCCAGGTGATTATGGCCAGTTAATGCTCTAGCTATCATCTATAGCAGCGTTTCCCAAATTGTGTTCCGTTGGACCTGGCGCCATTTTATCTAAAAATTGCATTTCAAAACAATTGTGTTCCAAAATTTCACACGACCTAAAAAAAAGTTTACAATTTTGCCGTTCAAATAGTTTAATAGGTCTAATAACATCCACCACAGTCAAGGGTTTTTGACAAAGATTTGTGTAGTATGAAGATCAGCATCAATCTCTTCTTCTGCACACGCATTCGAGGGGAAAAGTTCAAGCTAAAAAGTTCGAGCTGAAGATATTCTTTCTTCGAAAAGTTAATTTCTACAACCAAAGTACGGTTGTTGAACTCTTGCACGATGAGCAATGTGTGATAAAATTGGCTTATTTGGCCGATGTTATTGAAAAAATCAACGTGCTTTGCCATTCCTTACGGTTACTGATCAACAGTTAAAAACAAAATATGTTCACTCAAAACCAAACTGGTTTATGGATAAAATGTATTAATCAAACAAATTATGAACGTTTTACTCTTCCAAACGATTTTTGGAGGAAAGTATGTTGCAGGGTACTTCACTTAAAAAATCTTTGGAAAAGTATTTCCTTTTGAAAATGGACAACATCGACTGTGTACAGAATCCGTTTGAAAATTAAGCTAAGCCATTGATTCTAACTGTACGAGAATATGAAAATTTAATCGATATCTAAATAATATAATAACAATGAATAAAAGCCTTGCTAATAATGCCTTAAAATAATAAAATAAATAATAAATAATTAAATACAATTCTTACAAATCATTTAAGATATATTATAAGTTAACATATTTGTATAAAATAGTTTAGTACAATCTAATGTCAGAAGACAAGAGGCGAGAGTACATAGCACTTTATGTGTATACAAACTAATAATTAAATAATAAATTGATGGAGAAATGAAATACAATGTTTTACAAAAATTAAATAAAGAAGTGATATCAAATAATAATAAGAAAGATACAAAAATTTATTGTATATCAATGGATTATAAAACAAATCGATTAACATTTTTCGAAAAATACTGATTTCTTTCTCTCACACTTAAGGTTTACAGGTTACAAATTAAATAAGCAAGGTGCAGTATCGTAAAGAAAGAGGAGAAGTGAGCTTTATGTGTAGTTGGAATAGTGGCGTCATGCATGGTATTAATGCGTAGCTTATACCTACCATCACGGCTTATAAAAATATGCTTAATACCCTATAGCAGTACAGATGTCTCAGAGGGGGAATATTAAGCCATTTGAACAATTCAAAACTTGTTGTTCTGCGATTTACTTTTGTCATAATCCATATTGCATGCTTTTGCTTTATCAATGGTTATCAATGGTCAATGGTTATATTCTATCTTCTAGTAACCACCACCCCAGCAAGAAATACTATAATAAATACACGAGACTTTACTTAAATCAAATTTGAATCAGAATATTCTAATTTCGACTTTCGGCTTACACTTACACAAAACAACAAATACAGAAACAGACTGGAGGCAGCTACACAGTTTCGGATTCAGTGGCGGGACATTAAGCGTATTTTTAAGGATACTAACGTAAACAGAAAATTTGACAGAAGTTACGTAAAAATTGTAAATATTTTGTAAAATCTCCTAATTTTGTACGTTTGTCTAATAAAAGAACACATTGTGCATATCTACGCGACCTTGCCGATGCTGTACGTATGATGCCATTCGGTTGAGTAGAACGGTGTATAAGCGTACCACATAAATAGGCAGAAGGTGTTTATATATAGATTTTAAGTAAGTACGTCAGCAAATTTCTTTCTTTCATTTATTCTTATATCATTTATTGTTTCTTTTCTTGTCAGACATAAAAATATCTAAAACAGCATATGCTATCCGAGTGGTCTTGCAGGTGGTTAGAAAGAGTATGTCGTCCATTATTTTAATAACATCCGCAAGAGGAAGTTCAAAGTTTGCTTCATTGCCATTTCCCAATGCCCTGGAAAAACTAAAACCTTCGCTTAATCAACATAAACTCGCTAATTTCTGCAGATATCCATGTTTTTGGATATCGGATCTGTGCGCGGAGTGTAAAAGGAGACGCCAACTATAGACCCATTAGTCTTCTGATCATCGCCTACAATATATTATCTGCAGTGTTGTGTGAACGCCTAAAGTTGTTCGTCAACAACCTGGTTGGTCCATACCAGTGTGGCTTTATTCCAGGAAAATCCACCATCGATCAAATATTCACCCTACGTCAGGTTTTGGAGAAAACCCCGGAGCAACAGATCGATATCCACCACCTTTTCATCGATTTTAAGAGACCTTTGACGTCAAAAAAGTATACAAAGCGACGCGCTGTCAGGCGACTTCTTCACTTCACTCACGCCAACACCAGAGGAATAATCTTTCAGACATCCGTCAAACTACTCGCATATGCCGACGATATTGACACTATCGGAAGAACACAGCGTGAGGTCAATGGTACTTTTGCGATTTTTGCGAGGGAGGCCGCAAAGATGGGTTTAACGGTAAATGAGGGCAAGACCAAGTATATACTGTCAACGAGAACGGACTCCGACGTCTCGGACAGAGCGCTTTTGACCGAGCTTTGATGTAGTCAAAGATTTTGCAACGACCCAAGCGAAGAATAACTCTTGCCAATCGCTGCTTCTTTGGATTAAGAAAGCAATTGATAAACAAAGCCCTCCGTCGCACAACCAAAGAAACCCTTTATAAAACCTTGATCGTCCCAGTCCTTTGAGATGGCTAGGGTATATGGAGCGGATAGAAACCAATGCTCCGACCCGGAAAGTCTTCGAATCCACCCCTGCGGGACGATGCAGTAGAGGAAGACCACGACTCAGGTGGCGCACGGAAGTAGAAAGGGACCACAACCAACTTTAAGTGCGAAACTGGAGACAGCTAGCTAAAGATCGAGCTAGTTGGTTGATGCCCAGGTCCACCCAGGACTGTAGCGCTACCTCAAGTAAGTAAGTATCCAAGTTTTTGAGTTCTTTGAAATGTTAAGTACAGTAGAATCTTAGAAATATAAAAAGACATAAAACATACTCCGTTCATCTTTTTCAAATCAAAACGCATGTATGTCCAACAGGAAAGAATTAATTTGTTCATTGTTCATTGTTTATTTATTGTGGCAGTAATTTTACAATGGTTTTACATATCATTTATGCTTTCAGAGATTCGGCTTATTTGCCTTACTACTAAAATATTAATAAAATTTCTTAAATAATATATCACATATGTAATTTGAAGGAAAAGCCACCAAAAACCTTCATAAAAAAACTCAGTGTCACTAGAGGGAAGAGAAAGGTGAGTTTATAACTTTATTTCAAAAGTTAAAAACAAGTATCACATAAGTCAAGGAGGAATAATAAATAAATAAATAAATAACATAAATAAATTATAAGTAAATAAATAAATATATAACATAAATGAATTATAAGTAAATAAATAAATAAATAAATAAATAACATAAATAAATTATAAGTAAATATATAGATAAATAAATAAATAAGTAAGTATGAGTAAATGAATAAATAATAAAACTATGAATTAATAAGTAAACGAACAATCAATAAATAAATAAGCAGATGTATATGTAATTAAATAAATAAATGAATATATATAGTTGGATAAATAAGTTAAAAAAAAATGTATATTGCACTATTACGAAACAAGATTTGAAATCAAGTTATTTTTAGATGTTAAGCATGAGATATTATATTTATGGTTTAGTTTTTCAATTCTATATATAATCATTTCTACGTTGGATATTTCATGAAGTACCTCAGTAGAGAAGAACCATGGTAAATTGAAAATCATTTTCAAAACTTTATTTTGGGATATCTGAAGTCTGCGCAGATGACTCTTTGCACAATTGCCCCAAACTGGTGACCCATAGAAAATTATGGCTTGGAAAATAGCTTTAAAAATTAATAACTTGTTTTGAATATCCAAGTGGGAGTTTCTGCAAATAAATGGATAAAGATGGATCCTCGCCGCGACATTCACTTTTTTGATAGTTTCTTGGATATGTCGATTGAAAATGAAGCGTTTATCTAAATAGATGCCTAGATACTTTACACTGGACTTCCACTCAATCTGAACGCCGTTGAGTAGAAGGTTTTTGCTAGGAAGGACAATGAACAATGAACAATCTGCGATTACTTCGTCTTTAGACCGAATGTTTGTTCTTCCTCTCCTTCTTGAACCAGGAGGCTCAGATAAGAAGACTGTTACAGCAGAGAATAAATGAAAGATTTATTTAAACGCAAAATAAACGAATGTTTTTTATTGACTGGGGTTTATGGAACGAATGAATATAATTCTAAGAAGTTGCAGAAGGCAAACGTTACAATATGAAATTCAAGCGAAAAAGATACAGGGATGTTACATTTATGATATGATGGGAAAAAAGGTACTGCCACAAGGCGCTGATTGAAGTCAGTATCTCTACGAAGACCCTCTTTGCTGGAACAACGTTGTCCATGCGCTCGATGTGGCCGAGCCAGTGCAGTCGACGGATTTTGCCCTCCGGACTACATCCACATCCTGGTACAGCTCGTAATGTTCGCGGTTGTGTCTTATCATCCATTCGCCTTGCTCGCAGATGGGACCATATATCCGACGTAGAATTTTTCTTTCAAAAGCACCAAGAATCTCTGCAGTTTTCCTTATTGTCCAGCTTTCGGATCCATACAGCAGGATTGGCAAAATAAGAGTTTGTAGAGCATGAACTTGGTCCTTCGAGTAAAGAGTTTTGAACCCAGTTATTTCCACAAACCGAAGTAGCAAGTCGGATCTCCACTATGAAGTCATTCGGGGAGTTCTCGTTTGCCCCGAGGTAGACGATTGTGACGTTTTGCCTTAGGTGGTGTTCGACGGATCGTTTCTTGCTCGACAGCACATATTTCGTTTTATCCTCATTTACTTTAAGACCAGCCTGCTTAACCTCTTCTACAATTGCCATAAATGATTCCACTACGGCACGTTGGGAACACGCGACGATGTCGATGTCGTCTGCACATCCCAACAGTTGGTCTGACTTGTAGAAGATAGTGCCTTCCGTGTTTACAGTTTCCCGCGGCACTATCTTCTCCAGTATCATCAGGTATCAAATGGCTCGGAAGTCCTCGAGCCAAACTGCACGGTGGATCGCGAATTTGTGTAGCGTGATGCGACACAACCGGATCAGTTTTCCCGAGATCCCGAATTTCGACCATCCCTTCGAATAGTTCCTTGCGATGAATACTGTCGTGTGCGTGTGCGGCTTTAAAATCGATGTGGTGTGGTGTGTATCAATAAGAAACGTGCTAGTCTTCTCCAGGATTTGCCTTGGTGTGAAAATTTGATCTATAGTCGATTTGCCTGTTACGTGCCAATTAGTGCAGTGCAAAACGACTTTAGACGTTCACACAGTACGTGTGAACGTGATGGTAAACCATCTGAGCCTACGGCTGTTCTTCAGCCTTTTAATGGCTGTGCCAACTTCTTCAAGACTAGGTGGGAGGACTACTTCATCGACTGGAGTTGTGATTTCTTGATACCCTACCACTCTCTCCTGGTCGGACCGTTTAAGCAGCTGTCTGGGTAAAAAAAAACGTTTGGCTTTTTTGTAGAAGGCTCATATATTCTGCTTGTCTCTAGACTCTTCGATATCGTTGAGCTGGGAGGCTGCGAGAGACGTTTTCTTGAAGCGTAAAAGTTTCTTCTCCTCGCGTCGTCTAGCTTCCTCCTCTTGCACTGGTCTTGTTTTCCATTGCAGCGGTTTATGGAATGCCTCGTCAGTTGCACGTTTCTTGTGATCACACTCGCCATCATACCAAGGGTTTCTGGTCGGAGGTGGTACGTAGCCTAAAACGGTTTCTGCTACCTCTCTCTTTGATGGCCGAGCGGTAATACAACCACATCTCGTTGGCGTTTGTGTTGGACATGGGCATACCGGAGAGTCTCTCACTTAATTTCCGGTGTCAAAACTGCTCTTTGTTGGCTGGTGAAGTTTTCTGACATTGGGCAGTCGAACATCCAGGATATTTGAAGTATACCTTGCGTCCAAGAGGTCGTAATAATCCTCTTTGATAGGAGCGTGTGTACATATTAGGCTTAGTTTATAGAATCTGCCTTGGATGCGGATCTGATTGGCGATCACTTATCGCCTTAAAGTCGATGCCCTTCGAACTTAACCGTTGTTCCATAACGAACCCCTACCCATATGTTTCACTCTATTTTATTCATCATGTCCGCTGGATAGGACACCAGCGTATTTCCTGGATCGCAGTAATATCCGCATTATACTGCGTGAGGATCTGTTCAAGTTGTTAAGCAGCCATCCGTCCATTCATCCGAGGCTGATTGCTCTTCCGTGCAAGGGTTTTTTGTGGTTCGATCAACAACTTTTCCCTGTGTGCGTAGACCCTGCCCAACCATTTTCTTTTACATACAAGGAGAAAACCGATAACCGATAATTTCCAAATACATCATCAATTAAAGGACATGCAGGAAACATCGCAGTGTCCTTTTTTGAAATGTTCATACCCTGGAATTAGAATCTTTACTAAGAATCTAGTTACATGATGGTATTTCGGTATCTTCATATACATTATAGATTTATAATAATAATAATGTGGGTGGCGCTACAGTCCGAGGCGGACCTGGACCTAAATTCTCAGCAAACACTCGTGTTTGCGTGCTATTGTTCTCTCACGCGTGGAAAGGACCTACAGCTTAATGCCGACTCCGAACGGCCAAGTTTGAGAAGCTTTTTCTAGACAGGCAAAACTCTTTGAGCATTGTCAGTGACTCGAAAGAGGTGGAGCCGTGAAATATGAAAGGTGGTAAATTCGGGTATCGAACCTGGCACCCTCTGCGTAGAAGTCGACGCACTAACCCAACACGCCATGGCAACCCACACACATTATAGATTTACGGAAAAGATAAATGAGCGGGCACTGCGACACCATTTTATTGTACAGCCATAGACTACTCTGAGTCTGACATACCATGTCGGTACCTATACCTGGTAATTGCTTAATTGGGTTAGTGAATAGACATATGCATATACATACATATATAAGTTTTTGCTCACAAGTGAATTATTTTCATTATTTTTTTTAAGAACGGTATCAAACACCAACAAAAGGTCCTAACTGTTTTTCAGTGTTAGATGGCAATGTATAAAAAATTAAATATTTTTTCGTTGCGAAAGCACCATTTATACAGTTCAATTATAAGATTTTTTTTCAACTGAGCTATTTTAAACGTCGAGCTGTCGAACGCGTTGATTGGTGTTAACTAAAAAAAATGTTTCAATGAATTTTAATGATATTTTCCCGTGATGTACGACAAATACTTTTTGAGATTCCAATGAAACGAGAGCTACATCAATGAAATTGTAAAACAGTTGATATGTATGTACTATGGATACATTCTCCAAAAATCCCCAGCGGAATGGCACCACCCGTTCATACACGCTTTAAACTGTGAATCGGTGCATTGTTAAAACAGTTAAAAAGAATCAATAAATGGCAAATGAAAAAAATTCCTCTCGAAATCTTTCAATACTCCCTAATGCACATATGTGTACTTAAATGTTGGCATTTGGACTTAGGGTGGATAGTGGTTAAGCGAAACATTCCTACTGACAGAAGAACAAACAGCTCTTGCTTTGTCTTCTTGAGGAGTGTCATATTTTCTTCCTTTTACGTAGAGCTCACAAAAGTCTTATCCAATTTTGATACAACTATATCGACATTCCCTTTCAAATAGTTTCTTAAAGTGACTAGACAAAATTGTTTTGATTTCATCCTTACAAAGTTAACTCTTCAATATCACCTGAGCGTTTGCCAAAATGTGAAATTTCCTGACCACAGTTTTGAGGAAGCCGGTCGAAATCAACTTTGAACGAAGTCTTCTCAAGTTGGTCCAGACAAAACTTGTAGTGTGAACTTCTCGTCTCCTCATTCGACTTCATCGCATACGAAAAATCGGAAGATGAATTTTTTCAATGGAGAATTTAGAACATTTTCATCCGTTTTAAAGGATGTCCCAAAATTAAACCAAGTATTAAATAGAAAACAATAACAAATGGATGGCACAGTTGGTTAAGTGCCTCCCCTTCATTCGAGGGATATCTGGTGAATCCCAGTAAACGGAAAGTCAAATTGCATTTATCGGCTTATCAAATCTGGCCCAGTCACCATTTTCCGTTGGGATCAACTTAACGGCACTATCAATGATACTAGTTTGTCTAGGGGTTGCTTTACAGTACAATGAACTAGTCGTTGTGTCTGAGTGCTCCAGTGTGGTGTTTAATAACCTCTGTCAGAAAAAAAAGTAGAAAACACGGTTTTTAGGTTTTAGATTATTATTTTTTATTCAATCATAAAGTACATAGGATAGAGTGATTTATGGAATTACACATTGGGCTAATTGCATCCACGGCTTTCCTGTAACAAATGTGCTCTTTTATCAAAATTTTGTAAGATCGTTCTCCACAAAAGTGGCTGAATTTGGTTGATGAAGCGTTTAACTTCAACAAACTCTCTTCGATTTCCATGGTCGTTAGGCTTCAGTTGTGTTGTTAGTAGATCTAGTTACCAGATTTCGACACAGCTCTTTTCTGAGCTTACGCCGAAAAAAACTTCTTTTAAGTTTCCAATTCTTGTCCGAGACGAAGGCAGATTCAAATATTGTGCTCATTGGGTCATCCTTTGCTTGTAATCCAGGGTCTTGTAGAAATGACCTTTGGCTTTTGAATCGCTCTGAATTTGGTTGATGAAGCGTTTAACTTCAACAAACTCTCTTCGATTTCCATGGTCGTTAGGCTTCAGTTGTGTTGTTAGTAGATCTAGTTACCAGATTTCGACACAGCTCTTTTGTGAGCTTACGCCGAAAAAAACTTCTTTTAAGTTTCCAATTCTTGTCCGAGACGAAGGCAGATTCAAATATTGTGCTCATTGGGTCATCCTTTGCTTGTAATCCAGGGTCTTGTAGAAATGACCTTTGGCTTTTGAATCGCTCTGATCTGAAGTACCATGACAAAGGATTATTCTCTGTCCTACCTCGACACCTAAATTACTGTCTCATTGGTATCTTGCTCTCTCCATAATCTTAGGTATTTTTCCTTAGGGTATATATGTTTTACTTCCACAGCTTCTTTGAATTACTGAAATAATATTTCATTTATGCTTACATTGTTCTATTTTGTAACAGATACCATAGACTACATTAAGAGCAATTTCTTAATATGAATGATTGGAAACAATTTCAGCTCCTCTTATTGAACTGCAAAAGACACTGCACACAAGAACTGTAAGATCGAAGCCACATCGAAATGAATTTAAGATGAAATAGAATGGAATATAAGATGATTGCTAAATAAAACTAATTTCATTCCACAGACACAAAATAATGAAATCTAAGAATAAATATATATCTTCTTTAGGAAGTATATACAAACGTCGTAAATCCGAGGGAAAGGAAGCAATTTGCCGCCGGCTAAGACTAACGTTTTCGCTGTAGCTCGTCAAATCAACAGAGGCCAACATTTTATATGAAGCAAACTAAAAACAGTCCAAGAAATATTAAGGCAATTTCACTGCATAAGCATCACCTATCAAAGAAAGCCAGAATAGTTTCTATGAATAAATTCATTATGTTAGAATTCAGGACTTCCATCCACGGAAAGTTAAGAAATACACAGTGCGTGATACATAATGTAATGTAGGTATATTATTGCGTGTTTACAATTTCCACTATTGAATACTTTGGCTTTTTATCAAAGCACAGTACCATTCTAAATTACGGAAGGTTTGAAAAACAATTTTTATCCATCTGATGTATTGAGATCATCAGCATTCAAGACTGGTGATTATTGAACAACATTTGACCAGTTTGTAATTGTAATTTGTAAATAAGTTTGATGACGTGATACTCATGCATGTTCATATATACATTGTCCAATTGAATTGCGCACATAAATGATGATTTTGATAGAACTAAGAACTTATTCGCGATAGTTAGGGTTGCACTAAATAAATATACTTCACTCATTGTGACTTAAATGACTGACATTGACAGTTATGTGACATATTCAATTTTCAAAAGAGAAGAAGAACAAAACTGTCATCCCTGAATCATTTATAAAACTGTACGCAAATGTCAAAATGTCGGCAAACCCCTATTTCTTTTATTCCTCTATACACATATATGTACACCCTTACTTCAAGTCAATTATACAACACAACAAGTTGGTGTGTTTATATATATCCGTTTTTCTGATTTATCATTATCCGTCGAATATTTGAGCTACTCATTGACGTCTTATCATGGTAAACCAGCCATCATGCCGATGACAAATGGAGAAGTTTCATTTGTGTATTTTTTCGTTGATTTTATTCAGCAAATTTTATTGAGGGGGGAGAAAAAAGGTGGAAGAGTGTAATAAAGAAAATTGAGGTAGCAAAATGAAGAATGATGATGAATGAAATTTAAATTGAGAAAAGACAGAGAATGTTATTTAAAAGTAAACTTCTATGAAAAGAGTCCCTTAATTTTATGCCCGTCAATTTCGCCAGCTAATCAGCGCAATTGGAAGAAAGTTTTTATACATGCATCTGAATATCAATAGTCTTGACAGAGGCTTCCTCCGTGAATCCCAATTGTGAAATGGCATCAGTATGCAGACTATAATGCGAACGAACGCAAAAAGCGAAAGCCGTATGGGCTTCGGTTAGGTGTGCATCCAATCCGGTGATGTGAACAGAAAGCAGCAAATCCCCTCTCATGGCATTATGTGGTGATGTATGGAAAAAGCATTTCTCAGCTTCTTTTTATCGTGGTTCAACCCCTATACCACTAACTACTAAAACGTCCCCCTGACAGCACCAGACAATTAGTTAAATTAGTTCTAGTTACGTAGTCTGCCCTATTCCAACCCGATGTGTGAGTATGTACAATAGATACCTGAGAAGAATGGGCAGCAATGTATTTCATTTGAAGCAGCGGACAATGTCGCATGATGAAAATAGCTTGATGTTCTGTGCCGATGCTGGATAACCAGCCATGTGTGTAGGACTGACATCAAAAACCACACAAGAACATTGCTCAGCCATGCAAGTTTTAACCTCAAACAAGAGCGGACAGAGAGCTAAAAAAATTTTTTCCGTCAGCACTCGTGTTATCTATGGCAAAAATCTGACTTTAATGAGTAAGAACTGTCTAATTATCGTAAAATTTGCACAAAAAATTATTTTTACGCTTGAGATGCTTAAATTTGTTGTTACGGTTTAGACTCTTATTTTGTGGCTGTTTTTTGTTCATACGAAAACATGCTTCTATAACGAACTTATAGTGTTTTTTTAGCACAGAATATTTGATATCATTGGTTCTGCTTTTTATTCAGGCCAAACTGCTGATTAATTTGATTGCAAATAATATTTTTGTGATTATTATTGTATTATCTGGTAAACCGAAGTATATATAAACTTTAACTAGGAGAACTATAAGAGAGTTGCATTTAAGCACCAATTTTTGGATATTTTACATGACAGAATACTCATTAATTGAACCATGCATACTGCTAGTTTGGCGTAGGCAGTTCATAAAGACACTTGTCGTCAATAATCGTTGACGGAGTATCTACATATACCTTTAGTCATTCATTATAATAAAAGGCAAACATATATATTACTACAGAAACTACTCGTGTTGTGCGTGCTCTTGTTCTTTCAGGAGTGAGCGGGACCTACAGTATAATGCCGACTCTGAACAGCGAATTTGAGAAGCTTATGCTAGACAGGAATACTCTTTGAGCATTGACAACTCGAAAGAGGTGGAGCAGTGAATTATGAAGGGTGTCCAAAATCGAACCTTGCTCCCTCTACGTAGGAGTCGACGCATCAACGCTACTGCGACCCACTATATATTTATACACAGACATTTAAATTATAAGTACATAATTAAAATTGTCGACACGTGAATACACACATTCAGACAACTTGAATAAAAACGTGTTCCTCTAAGCCATAGACGATAATCGGTAAGTTATTTCTTAGTACCTCATCTTATGCAAAAAATCACGAAGTGTGTAATATAAATAAAGAAGCTTCTTAGATTAGTTAAACGATGTACAAGAGTAACGTACGCATAACACATTCAATTAAACATATTCCAACATTCAACAAATCGTAATGCTTATCATTCATTTTTCCTAATGCAAAGTCATGAAATCCTACTCAATGTGAATGCACTGTGCAGGCATTCACCTTGAACCGAACCATATGGCATATATCAGGTTACTGAAAGGGAATGTATAGTCCAATTGCAACTTGTACTCAGTGGAACATGCTTGACAGGCATTTTAGGAATATAAAGCTGAATGTAAAATTATCCAACGTTGAAGTCTTGTTAATAAAGTTGACTGCGGCGTAATGCTTCCCGATTAATTAGAAATCGTGTTTTTTTCCTCCTCTTGCTCTAAACCTCAACTCATGCGACCAACTTGAGAAAACTCTCTCGATTTGAATTGAAGCAGCTTTTTTTAGTTAGATTTGACAAATTCATTTGCTTAATTTTATATTTAGAATGTGCATAGCTATAATAACAAAAAGAATATAATAAGAATATAATAAGAAAAGAAATTCTTTATTCACGACAACGTGTCATGCAAGTACTTCCTCACATGAATTTGTTAGAGTCCAGGATAGTACAGCTATTGTTATCATTGTTGACGTTATTGACATTAATCATACTGTCGTCATTGTTTACCTAATTGTCTACCGTTAAATGTAGACGACTAAATTCGGCACTGATACTGACAGAAAATTGTCGCAGTCGTTATTATTGACAGTGATGGGTTGTTGAATATATTTTACGTGCAACATCCAACTTCACTATGGCTGAGCTCAAAAACGTCAAACTGAGGCGTTCCTGAAAAAACTGCGTTCATAAATGTACATAAATAAACTGCATTGATCATTCTCATACACAATAGTAGTCGCAATTGCTGTCATAAAGCAAGTAAGAGTCAAACTACGATTTGTTGCAGGATCATGCTAAAACGGCTATCGTTTCTTCTTTTAGTATTTTCATAAGTTGGTCTGTTTATAATGTAATTAATATATACATAATTTATATATAAGAATAAGAATATAATTACTATTACAGGAATACCTCGACTTATATAGCTAATTCGTTCCTGCAAAACGCGTCGTAAGTCGAAATCGACTTAAGTCGAAGCAAAGAAGAATGACCTTTTTCTATCTATGACGTTTATGTTTTACTTCAACCTAAAGCAAATGTTTGCTTTTGTACTCATTTACAGAAATAAAACAAGAAAATACGACACAGTTTACTGACGAATCACATCTTGATTTAAAATGCAGAATATCAAAAAAAACATCATTAGTTCAGAATCAACAAGAAGCCTCGGATACGGATGACCCTACTGCTGACGACCATGGACAATGAAATAAGGACAACGATTTTCGGTTCTGCACGTGAAATTTGAGGTCCCTGAACAGACCACGTGCAGCCGATGAACTTGCGGAAGCCCTCGAAGCTTATAAGGCAGATATCACCGCCATTCAGGAGGTGCGGTGGGATGGGTCGGGCAAAAAGAGGATGAAAACTAAGATATATACTTCGGCGTTTGCTACAAAGAGCGAAGGCAGTGCGGGTTTTTTGCTCGAGGCAGACTTAGGCCAGAACTCTTAAGCGTATGAGGCGAACGCCTCATAAGAATCCGCGTCAAGGCTACATTTGGCAACATCAGCCTGATCTGCGCCCACGCCCCAATGGAGGATAAAGATGACGACAGCAAAGATGAATTTTACGATCTCCTAGAAAGAACATACGATCAATGCCCCAGCTACGACACCAAGATCGTTCTAGGAGATTTCAACGCAAAGCTGGGCAAGTCAGCGGAAAGCACAGCCTGCACAACAACACGTCCAAGAACGGACTCAGGCTGTTGGATTTCGTTATCGGCCGAAACCTCTTTGTAGCCAGGACGCGGTTCCCTCACCTCAACATCTACAAAGGGACCTGGCGGTCTGCTGATGAATCAACCGTCAACCAGATTGATCACATTGCGATCGACGTCAGACACTCCTCCAGCATTCTCGATGTCCGAACATTCCGAGGAGCTAACATAGACTCGGATCACTTCCTTGTTATAGCCAAGGTAAGAACACGGATATCGATAGGACAACGGAGTCGAGAAAGGACACCACGGCTTGACGTCGGAAAGGTACAATCGCAACGGACTGCTAGGATCCTTGCCGATCGAGTGTCCCGGAATCTCTCTCTAAGTTCGTCGCCACCTGCGCAAACAATCGAAGAAGATTGGAGGCGTTGTCAAGAAGCCATCAAAGATGCTGCCACTGATGTGCTGGGTTTTACGGCACCACCTAGAAAAAACCCATGGTTTGACAACGAGTGTAGGCTGGCACATGCAGCGAAGCTGGAAGCCTACAAAGCAACGCTGCAACGAACGACGAGAGCTGTTCGTGAGCTCTACGAACAGAGACGAAGGGATGAGACCCGGCTTCTCAGGAGAAAGAAGAAAGAGCACGAGAAGCGCGCGATCGAGGAAATGGAGAGGTGCTACGGTAGGAACGATGTCCGAAAGTTTTACCAGAGGGTGAAACAGTTATCCAGTGGATATAAGGTTCGGACAGAAGCCTGCCGGGATGAGAATGGACAACTAGTAGTAGAGTCGCAGTCGATACTGAGAATTTGGAAGAACCACTTCTGCATGACACCAATACCGCTGTCAGGCAGAATGTTCCACTCAATATGGACGATGATCGACGAGAATTCCGTTCCCCCGACTTAGACGAGGTCAAGATAGCAATATCAAGACTGAAGTCTAACAAAGCTGCCGGTGCGGCGGACTCTCAGCTGAAATCTTTAAGGTAGCTGGAGATAATCTGGTTGGGTGCATGCACCAGCTCATCTGTAAGATATGGTCGGAGGAAAGCATGCCCGATGAGTGGAATCTCAGTATCGTTTGCCCGATCTACAAGAAAGGAGACCCGTTCAACTGCGCCAACTACCGAGGGATAGGTCTCCTTAACATTGCCTATAAGATCCTCCCTGGCGTTTTGTGTGAGCGCCTGAAACCATTCGCCAACAACCTGATGGGTCCTTATCAGTGCGCTTTCAGGCCGAGGAAGTCCACCATCGACCAAATCTTCACATTATGGCAGATCCTGGAAAAAACCCAAGAAATGCACCACCTATTCGTGCGTGCATAGGGACGAGCTATACAACACCATGTCTAGTTTTGTCATTCCTGCCAAACTCTTCAGGTTATGCAGGATGACGATGGAGAACTCTGCTGCTCCATCAAGGTCGGTAACGAACTCACAGAGACCTTCAATGTCAAAAAAGGTTTTAGACAAGTCGACGCGCTGTCATGTGATTTCTTTAACATCACCCTGGAAAAGATCGTGCAAGACTCACACGCGAACACTAGAGGCACGATCTTCCAGAAGACCGTATAACTGCTAGTATACGCGGATGACATTGACGTGATTGGCAAAATACAGCAAGCCGTCAATGAAGCGTTTGCTGGTATTGAAGTGGAGGCGGCCAAAACGCTTAACCCGGAGCCCGCAGAATGAGGGCAAAACGAAGTATATGCTGTCATCGAGAAAGGATGCAGAACATAGACGACTTGGCCAAAACGTCATCATAGGCAGCATCGAGGTAGTGAAGGATTTCGTCTACCTCGACTCGCAAGTGAACAGTACGAACAACACCAGTACCAAGATTAAACGCAGAATTACTCTTGCTAATCGCTGTTTCTTTGGGCTCAAGAGGCAATTGAGTAGTAGAGTCCTCTCTCGAAGGACCAGTTTATTCATACTATTAGACTATGGAACTTTTTACCTTCTCTTTTTAAATCGATATCGAATCATAGACATTTTAAAAGTCCAATCATTCCTTATTTCTACACACTCCCATGAAATCACCCCCAGATCCTTTAGTTTTAAGAAAATTCTGTAAAAATTCCAAATGGAAGTACACCTAAGTCTGTTTTTACACGGTCTTTTTTTACACGGTTTTGATATAACACGGTTTGAAAATTGAATATTTTTAATTTTTTTACACGATTTTATTCCATTTAGCACGATTTGAAATTTGTACTTAAATTTTTTTTGTCAAATTTAATTTTTGCGAAGTATGTTCATATCACAAAAAAGTATTTATGAAAGAAAAAAGTCTGAAACCATCGATAGTATCGATAGTGCTATCGATAGTTTGCGAACACTAGCTTAAAGATTTAAGTGAATTCCCTTTTAGCGCGTACAAGCAATTTTTACTGGTCAAAGCAAATGTGAATAGCACTAATTTAGGGGAATTCCCTTTATGTGCAAGCATTTTCTATACGATAATATTGGATTTTTCTAGATTTAGCCAATACAATACAAGCCAATGCAAAACAATCCTATGACACTTACATCCCCATTCTCAAAAATGTTACTTTTTAGGCCTTCCAAGTTTCAACTGGAATATGCGCAGATTAGGATATATAAGCAACAATATACACAATAGATAATTGCCTCGCTGATTATTGTTGCATCCTTAACATAATTTACTTAATAATTAATTTGCACTTAAAAGCTGTAATGCATATTATTTAGCAAGACTTGCAGGTGATATACCATCGATTAAGAGAGTTTAATGCAAAGGGCTTAGTCACACATGTGACGCATATTATTTCCCAGGCTTTTCATTTACCTTTCGATAACTTTTTTTTTATATTTATAAATATAAAATTATCATATAAAAATATATTATTATTATTACTGTCAGATCTACAGATCTTGCACTGACATTGATTAAATGAAATTCATCTCAAATCAAATCCAGAAACCAACGTTGTGGCGGACACCAGCAATGTTGCAAATTTTGCTGATTATCATCCACCATATAGGATAGAGTAGACATCGTTCTGATCCAGACATCGTGGGTGAACAATAATTCATATACTTGGAGAATGGAATGCTTGCATCATTATCGAGTGCACTCTTCCTTTTTAATTATGATATCCAAACGGCCGACAGACGGCTGTCACCAAATCAAGACCTAGGAATATATGCGACAAAGAGAAATGTAGCTGAAAGTTGGTTTTTGCAAGACAGAAAGAGTCGGAGTCAGCATCATTGTTATACACACCGATACGGCTGGGTCCTTATTTAGCATTTCCAACTACGGGTATACATTATATATAAAAAGTTTAATCCGCATTGTATTGTAAATTGGCATACGTGTTGATGTTTGGAATACAGTTAGACTTTGATTCCGACGCGAGACATACATACGTAATTGCTATTGTACACATGTGATCAATCGAAGCACGTACTTTTTTCTCAGATCATAGCAATGAGTGAGAAAAAGCGATTGCTACGATAGTTTTACATTCATATGCAAGTTTTTATGCATCCTTTTTTTCATTTTTAATTCAAGATTCATGACATACTTGCATACTAGACAAAAGTGCTTAAAACTAGTTAGACGAACATTATTACTATATAAAACTTACTGGCCCTCTGGCGAGCACTCTAAAGTAAAATTAATCTTATCCTATGTCTTTCGACATAAACTAAAAATCCATGTATTTAAATAATAATTACTTTATCTCTTCGATGCATCCGCATGTACCGCATGTTCATATTGACATAGCCGAAGCGGTGGTATGTGTGGCCGCTTATGAATAAGAAAACCACCGCGTACACCGCATTTGTTGATGACAAACGACTTTTGAAATTTTATTTTCGTTACCCACCTGTACCTAATACTTACAAACGTAAATATGTGACATCTTATGCAAAATGCGTTTTTTTTGCCATATTTCCTCAAATCGTTTGAGTAAACAAAAAAGAACACCGCCGCTCATACCACCGCATCGGCTATCAATATGAACATGCGGTAATGCCCATACCGAGAGTCCAAATTTTCGAGCATATTGACTAACGGTTCCTTAATAGCAAGTGTGTAAGGGTGCAGTGCTGTAATGAATTGACGTGTCTCTATAGAAATCAGTATTAATCGTTAACAAATCCATTAAACTGGAAAGATTCGTCGCGGTAGACTAGATTTCGAAAAAATCCGACCTTCCTCTCATTTTTCTACGACTTTGAAAATGTCAATGTACATAGTACATCATGAAAATGAGAAGTACAGTGTAAGTCTTCCTATAATGACATTGCAATGCTAAGTTCACGTGAGCTGTCAAAAATATCACACTGAAAAGCCAAATATCAAAAAATTACCCATTTATTTCAGTTTATGACATTCATTCGTGTCTAGGGGATACTGTTTTATATCGCAAGTTTACACATGCATCATTTTATAATGCCTGAAGTTATTTCTCTTAATGCCTCAAACGGATGCAAGCGAGGTTGCATTGCTGTAATGTTGCCACGTCGATGACTTTGTTCTTCTTAAAAACAAAGTTGGGAAAATATTTTTCTTTCCTTCTTCATGGATATTCCATTTAATATTTGAGTTATTGACGTGCAGACATTTTTTCACGTCCAAATTATCCTTCAGTCAACATTCCTATTTAGTTTTTTTTTTCTTTAGCAAAATCCCATGGAAACTGTCTCAACTCATCCCCTTCAACCGAATTTTTGTAATTGCCCCTAAAATTAAATTTTGATAGCATAGTCAAAGAAAGTTTTCTTATTACGATTTCGTGGAATTCCAATTAAAGTTCATTCGCTAAAGGGCATCCATTTCCTATTCCTCGAGTCCGAGGTCAATCTGGGAAAATAACTTTACGCTCAATAAACGTTTTTATAACCTATGAGCAAACAGAACTTGCTTGAGTAAGCGCTAATTGTCTGGCAATTGGTACTTTCTCGCACTTGAAACCTGAAATCACTAATTGACAAAGAAAGAGTCTCTTAACAGGCTTTCTCCTTCCTTTGATGTCCATCCTTCAGAATTCTCCCTTTCACGAGGATATTATTAATTTAGAAAGAAATTCGTAGCAAATCCAAATCAGTGAAAATCATTGAATTTTAATTGAGATTAACCGTCCTCTTTATACTTTTAATTGAATTATCAAAGGATGCCAAGGGTATTCTACCTTCTAATTAGAGGTGCACATGTATTGAGTTGATGGTGCTTTTGATGGTTGTTTGAGTTGAGTTGATGATGAATAGCTTGGCAGTGCTATTTCCTTAAGAGGAGAAGAGTGGAAAATGAGAAGAGTGTTTCTATCAGAAAGTTTCAGTGAATCCCTTAGTTTTGTTTATATGATTTTCTGTACGTAGTAGTAAAATTGTGCCAGAAGGTAATGATTTCTAGCTCTCATTAATTTTGTAGGTGACCCTGGATTTTTGCGATGTGAGGACAATTATTATACCCTATCCATCGTGTTTTTTTTTTTTAATTGTGAAAATGGGTAAAGTGGAAGAAAGGAAAAACCTTCGCCTCTGTTTGAAATGTGATATGAAGAGTATTTCAAAATTCCAATTATAAATTTGAGCAAATCTTTGGTGACGAAAGTGTGTTGTTTATATTGCTATAAATACCTGAAACTAAAAGCTGAACCAAAAATTGTTTGTAATATAAATGAACACCGTTCGTTAAAGTCATTTTTGTTGCCTAAACGAACACTTTCATGAACTCAACGAACTATTCGTTAATATAACGAATAAATTTACAAATAGATGAATGTAGTTTAATGTACGATTCGTTGACTTATTGAACTAGCCTTCATTAAAAGCTTTAATTCTCTGTAAGCATTTCCCAACGATATCGCACGTTGCGTCAATAAAAGTGTTTGTTGTGCCAACGAAATCGTACGTTGAGCCAACGAAAGTGTTCGTTGAGTCAGACAACAGAAAAACTACCTACAAGTGAGGACACAGGAATACCGGTAAGTATGTACTATAGTTAATTTGAATACTAGAAAACATGTATCTGTTATTACAGAAAGTTTCAGAAGAAAGAAGATTAATCGATTTGACCACTGCTGAAAGAAATGCAGTCACTTGCGGCTCAATCAAAGGTTGGTAATTAACGTACTCATTAATTGAAATCCTTTGTTTTCCTAGATTGTTTTAATTTGGCTAATCAATATGAAAGTTCGTATCTGCTATTTTATTAATTCCATTTAAAGTATACATCTAATAATGAGTTTTATAGCAGATTGAGGAGACGCAGCAATTTTGTGGTTGTTGCATGGCTACCTGATTACAAGAAAAGTTATTCTGAAAGACGTGAACGGGTAAAAACACATTGTTTTTAAATTATATAGTATATTTCATCGAATTCCAAATAAAAATTAAATTTCAAATGAAAAATGGGGAAAGTGGCTCCTCGTTGAAGGAGGGTGCTATGTTCGTTGTCTTAACGTTGGATTGATGTACTAACGAACAGACATTCGTTGGCTCAACGAACAAGTTCATCGGACAAGAATTAATGAACTTTTCGTTTGCTCAATGAAAATATTATTTGTAATTACGTACCATTTTGGTTCAGTGTGGTGTGTCCTTGTTTTTATGTAAATGGGAGCCTCCAAGAGCCTGTTTATAGCTTGGTTAGAAAATTGCAAAAAACGAACCGAAAATTAGCACCATCTGAGAAAAAGAAATTGCCGCCGGACCGTTTCACATCATATTTGGTTTGATAAAGACATTTTGCACTCCACAAAGACGGACCTGGATAAAACAAAATTTCCTTTGTTAACTTAGGCAAAATGTAAATAAGGTATTTTCATCGGTCTAGACATAAGAAAATTAGGCAATGATACTGTCTTTTTTTCGAACCACAGGCCCATAGAAAAAATTCATGATGTTAGTTATCAGGAAAGAATTGAACCAGCCATGCTTGCCGACAACTGTTGAAGCCTCGAGAGAGATACTGCCATGACTGACAATCGTAGAATAGCAATATATGTCACTCCTTCATAAAACTTTAAGTACAATCAATTAATGTTTTTGCACGTTTATTGACGTGATATAATAATTTTCTTTCAATACAGTAGACGCCGGAGCTAACGAGCGTCGACTCCTTACATAAAATTTTATCAAAATAGTTCTACGTGCATTTCATCAAAAATAGAATATAATTACATGCCAATATTTATAAGAGATTTGGGTAGAATGGGGCAGATTCAACACTTTTTTTGTAGATATGAAATAACTTTTTTTGCTAATAACTGATATGAAATTTTTTTTATTAAAAGCTTTTTTACTATAGCTGGTGATCTTGGCCGCGGGACCTTGGCTGTTCGGAGAGAGGAGGTTGATTGTTGAACAGCAGCCATACGAGTATGTCGGGAAAAAATTGTACGCCGCTCTTAAACTTTATTGATTGCTTAGAACAACCCAGATTACTAGCTCTAGCTACTAGATTCCAAACTGCGGATCTTAAGGCAGCTGGAGATGAGCTGGTAAGGTACATGTAATAGTCGGAGGAAAGCATGCCCGACGAGTGGAATCTCAGTATCGTTTACCCGATCCACAAGAAAGGAGACCCCTTTGACTGCGGTATAGAGGGATAAGTCTCCTGAACATCGCATACAAGATTGTCTCTACCGTTTTGTGTACTCGCCTGAAGCCCTTTAAAAATTACCTGATAGCTCCATATCAGTGTGGCTTCAGGCCAGGAAGTGGATCATCGACCAGATTTTCACACTACGGTAGATCCTGGAAAAGATACAAGAAATGCAAATCGTCACAAACCACCTTTTTGTCAATTTCAAGGCCGCATATGATAGTGTGTATAGGGACGAGCTATACAACGCCATGTCATTGACATTCCTGCCGAACTCGTCAGGTTGTGCAGGATGACGGTGGAGAATTCTCGCTGCTCCATTAAGGTCGGTAGCGAACTCACCGAGACTTTCAATGTCAATAAAGGTTTTAGACAAGGCGACGCGCTGTCACGTGACTTTTTCAACATTATTCTTGAGAAGATGGTGCAGAACTCACACGCTAACACACGGGGCACGATCTCCCAAATGTCCGTACAACTGCTAGCATACGCGGACGACATTGATGTGATTGGTCGAACACAGCCGTCAATGAAGCGTTTGCTGGTATTGAAGCGGAGGCGGCCAAAGTGGGTTTAGCGGTGAACGAGGGCAAAACGAAGTATATGCTGTCATTGAGAAAGGACGCACAACATCGACGACTTGACCAAAACGTCACCATAGACAGCTATAACATCGAGGTAGTGAAGGACATCGTCTACCTCAGTTCGCAAGTAAACAGTACGAACAACACCAGTACCGAGATTAAACGCAGAATAACTTTTGCCAATCGCTGTTACTTTTTCCAATCGCTCCTTTCTCAAGAGGCAAATGAATAGTATAGCCCTCTCTCGAAGAACCAGGTTAACATTATATAACATCTTGACCATCCCTGTCCTGCTCTATGGTGCTTAGGCATGGACAATCTCAAAAGCGGATGAAGAAGCATTTGGTCTTTTCGAGAGAAAAGTTCTGCGTTCAATCTTTGGTCCTGTTTGCGTTGATGGGTATTGGAGAAGAAGATTCAACCACGAACTGTACGGGCTGTACAGCGGCATGAGCCTAGTCAGGCGTCTACGGATTCAACGCCTAAGATGGCTGGGCCATGTAGAGCGCATGGACAACACTTATCCAGCCCGAAGAGTCTTCGACTCCGAACCAGTAGGACGACGCAATAGAGGACGCCCACGGAACCGAAGGCGCACCCAGGTGGAGAAGGACCTCAATCAACTTGGTGTGCGCAGTTGGAGACAGCTGCCTAAATATCGTGCCGCGCTTATGTTTGAGGCCCGAGTCCACCCCGAACTGTAGCGCCAACAGAAGAAGAAGAAGAAAAATATCAAGAAATAACTTCCAAAGATGCCATCCTTTCAATAGCATTTCTGGATGTAGATGACATCATCGTATTTGGTAGACCAAATCTCAGATGGAGTCTACACAGAACCACACAAATACGAAATGATTAGGAGCTATCCAGAACCAAAGAATTCTGATGACTAAGAAGATTTGTAGCCTTTTTTCAACTACAACCAACGCTTTATTCAAGACTTTGCAAACATAGTAAGACCTCTAAGCTAATTACTGAAAATGAAACAGTTACTGGCACCACCAGTGTTAAGCTATCCAGCTTCCGCAAAATTCTTCAGATTTTGCACAACAGACACACTAACCCTGCGCTCGGAAGTATTCTATCACAAAGGTAAATTTGAAAGGCCTGCTTTACGATGCAAAGGCATGGACTATATCAAAAGCAGATGAAGAGTATCTTGATGTTTTCGAGAGAAAAGTTATATATGATCTTTGGTCCTGTTTCCGTTGATGACATGTGGAGAAGAAGGGTCAACCATGAACTTAATGGGCTGTACAGCGACATGACATGACTGATCCAACGCCTAAGATGGTTAGGCCATGGACAGCGTAACTTTGTTCTAGCCCGAAGAATATTCGACACTGAACCTGCGGCGCAACGCAACAGAGGAAGCCCACGTTCAAGGTGGCGCACACAAGTGGAGGGAGACCTCAACCGGCTTGGTGTGCAAAACTGGAGACAGCTATCGACAGATCGGACCGGCTGGATGTTGAGTGTGGCTCAGGTCCACCCGGCTGGGAAAGCAAGTAAACCGATAATAGAAAAATAATTACTAGCAGTCCATTAGGGAATAAGCTGCTTTAGGCCGTACGTATTTGGGAAAAAATGCATAGTGTATACATACCACAGATCATTAGTAATCAAATTAAGCTTGGAATCATACGTCACAAAATCGGCTAGGTACAGCTTATATGCCTATTTTTTTAATAACATCCTATTGAGATATAGCGTGAATAAGCTGGTTTGAATATCGCTAATCACTAATGAGATTAACCAAACCGTTCATATTGACTATATTTTTTAACTGCCCAGATACGTTCAATCGTAACACATTCTAGCTGAAACCGAACACGGAAATAGGAAACATATCTAGCTGTTTTTTCCTCGTCTTCGAAAACGGATGCACAAAGCAGACGATTTGATCAGAGAGACTATTGTCTCTCTATAACCAATTAATTTTCAAACCCGATATAACCGAATACCCGAATAAAATTTATTGATTTCTATGAGTTATGAGTTATCAGTCTTTTGAATTACATATTCGACTGTAATATTCCTTTCCTGAAAGCGAGCGCCCGAATATTAAATTCAAATTCTCGCCCATGCTCTATCATTTCATCATTACAATGCACATAAAGCACATTTAAGTATGATATATGAACATCGTTTTCATTCCCATCCTTACAGTTGCTTAAGGTTTGCATCTGCAGGCACGAAGTCATGACTTCACTTATGTAAGAACCCCATAGCCGACTGACTATAAACGAAAACTTCGCGATTTAACGAAATTCGACAGGCGTGGGAGACAATTTCTTACTTCCCAAATTGTGGTTGTATTACTAATTTAAATAAATATGAATTAATTACTAATATGCGGTCAATTCTCCCGGATCTTAAAGCTATATTTTTATATTATAATCAGCAATAACATAAAGGAAGAACAGAAGTTTAATGAGTGGGAATTGTTCGTGTACGAGTCCATTAACTTTCGTTTTCCATGTAATCAATGTAATCAATGAATAAGAAAATTAAATATATATTATTGTATATATAATATTATTGAAATATATATGTGTTGTAGTTTCTTTTTTTTACATAAGGATAATAGAACCAGGACAAAATGAGTTTTTTCTTTCTCATAAGAAGGGGTGAAATATTTTTTTTTTCTTGTACAATGCTACCGAATGCTACAACAAAACTAAAATCACAGTCAACTCGATCGCAGTTTGGTGGTCACATTGCTTTTATGAACGCACTCACAAACTGCTGTCAAGACCTTGCTTGCGACATATTTACATTTATGAATGCAAATCTTGCAGGGCTGCCGCAGTTATACATTTATGAACTTGACCAGTACATACGTCTTTTGTAGTATTTTTAGTCTCTTGTAACCAGAGTAGTGCCGGAAATTCACAAGAAACGTACTTGGATGTTTTATCCTCATTCAGTCACAGTCGACATTCATTGCCTTGGCACTGGTTTATTTTATTAAGCTGGTAATTCAGGCAATAAGCTCTTTCATATTTTACTTTTCGAGACAGATGATTTCCTTATAGGAATAAGGCCTGATTGATCGTTTGGGTTGCCTAAGACTTCCCCGTTGGCACAGTGATCAAGACGCAGTTTCTTTCCACATTCTTTAATCAACTTTGTAGCTGTTGTCCAATTAAGATTACACAAAATCCGAGCCAGCACTGGCAATGTCATTTACAGATTCGCTGCCTGCCCAGAGACCCAGCCGACCTTTACTTTGTTTTTGTGATATCCTTGTTTCATTCTGTGCACAGAATGATATAGAAAGATCTAGAAAATCAAATAAATATGTGTAACATTAATCGAAATAACTGGTCAGTTTCAGTGTTCTCATAAAACAGTTATTTTTAGGTTCAGGAACCTAAGTCTCCAGTCATAAGTCCATAATAGATTTACTTCCCACCTAAGAGATTCATAAGTCCAATTGTTTGGGGCTGCAGAGGGCAGCATACCCCCATACCAGTTTCACCTTTATGCACCCTGAAATAAATAAACAATTGCATATATGTGTATCTACTTCTTTTCATTTTATTTCCTTAGTCAAGCCAATTGAGGAATTATGATCCACAATCGTTTTCTGGGCTTATGTCCCACTTATGTGGATCATAGGTCCATGAAATTCGACTATGTACTTATGACTTGTGGACCTATGTCCCCTCACCTACTTCTTACGTATTAAAATCGTATTGGAGATTGAAGACAGACTAAAAAAGATATTATGAAAACTCCCTAGCACGGAGTTTCACGTGGTTCGGATTGTTCACTGAATAATTTTTGTATGAACGTGGTACATTCACAAATAAATGTAAAAAAACAGTAAATTTCGCCTCTGTTTGGGAAGCGTTATATTTCAAAATTTCAAGAATCAAGACAAATCGTGGGTGACAAAAGTGTTTTGTTTAAAATGCTATAAACATTTGACGAGTTGGCGTGAGCCCTATACACAATAATGTTGTTTTCTCTGTAAATAGGATAGCTGAGCGCATTCGGATAAGTACATTAAAACTGGCCTTTAAGATCCAGTTTCGGGCTTGGGCAGAAAAATGTGAAAAAAGAACTATTA
Source organism: Eristalis intricaria (assembly GCA_964034865.1). NCBI lineage: Eukaryota > Metazoa > Arthropoda > Insecta > Diptera > Syrphidae > Eristalis > Eristalis intricaria. Next base: position 71,362,979 of record OZ035876.1, on the reverse strand, counting down.
GTACCGTCTGAGAAAAACATTTTGTCGCCATTACATATCAAACTTTCTTAGACAACCCACTTGTTGCGCCAGGAATGCTTATATGTTTGCCCTCAACCGATAATGTCAGACGAGCAAACCTCAGCCATATAAGAACAATTTGTTCTGCTACCTTTCACCCCTTCCCCTAATGCGATATGTCTTCACCAAATGATGTTCCTTGCCTCCGGTACTTTATTTTTTGTTTTTTTTTATTTTTATCATAACTAATAGCATAGGATTCAACACAAATACACATGTGTAATAAATTAACTACTCCATCAACTCGACCAGCAGTAACTAATGGCATGGAAAGGTGTAAATTATGTTATCAGAAAAAGGCGACTGTCCAGTATGTGTATATACAAACTTATTAGTCGCTTGGATATAAGCTTAAGCAGAACATAACTTGAATTATTTAATTAGTGTGATTGAATTGATTTAAAACTCCTTCAAGCAATTTCATTTGTCAGCTTTCTCTTAATAACAGCTTTATTTGCTCTGCCCTTGCATTGTCCTCCTTAACCTCGTAGTACATAATATAATAGCCTATTTAAGGTTAAGTTGTCTTTGCTGACCGGATTAAAAGTCTTCAATTCCCCAATTAGAAAGTATTCATTAAAATTTATTCCAGTTGCCTTGCAGAGTGAATAAAACAAGGAGTAATAACAATACCCTCAATACTTTACACTGTTTTAAGCTCATAATCCCAAGTATTTACATTGCTCCTTAAAAGCCCCGACAACTGGACTTATTTTGGGTTTATGAATGAAAAGATAAGTACTTTTAATAGGTAATTTAATTTTCTTTGTGCTTTTATACTGTATCCGCATGGCAGAGAGCTGTAACTGCCTGTGGTTGATATCGGGCAAGCGGACAATAAAGATTTCACTACAATAGTAAATCCGGTCATCACAGCATGCACGATAAAATCAGCACATACATAACAGTAGTGGCACGTCAACCACACCAATCGGATACAACTGAGCTGTTGAAATTTAACACAAACTTTACCCAAACTTTTAATTATGTATGTCAGCCAAGCAAACCCAGCGTGTCCTGGAAGTTTATTCGTGATGGGGCTTTTAATATTCAATACAGCTGCCATAAACACGCAAGAATTCACATACAAAATAAAAAGAGATAAATCTGTTTGTGAATTTATTTTCGTTGTTCTTCTGATATGAATAGAAAAACTTACGCTTCTGTGGCCACTCGACTTGCGGAAAGAACAAATTCTCAAAGTTTGAATAATGGGTTGGAAACGTTTTGTTGAATGATAAATTAAAAACGTAGGTGGAATGTTGTTGGCATTATACAAGATTTCACATACGCCCTACGCCATACAATTTTCGTTAAGCGGTTCTGAGTTTAATTTGTTTTTTTTTTCATCGCGTAATAGTTCAAAATGTTGTTCAGACCTTGTGTTCTTCTGAACATAATTAAGTTTGGCTGTTGCGGCGTAGTTGTCGGCAGCAGTCGACTTTTTTTCTAAGGGTTCATGGATCCACCGAATTTTATTTTCACAACTTGAACTCTCTCGAGCCACGTCGCAATATTATATTCAGCTTTGGTGAAACTGGAATTCTAGTCGGCCAAATAACCAATTGTTGATACTTGTGCTTGGAATTAATGAAGTTCGAATGTAACTGTTTAAGCTAGCTCGACCATTTATAGTATAGTTGGTTCTAGTTTTAGCTAGGGTACGTAAAACATCGATAGTTTGGTATTTCGATATTTTAATGAAAATAAACCATCGATAGTATCGATAGTCCAATCATTTAAAATGAAACAAAGAACTACTCCAAAACTCCAAACTTGTTAATTAACATACAATGTAATCAAATAATTTTATATTTTGCCAAAACATTTCATTACGGTGATCTGGCGGCTATCGAGCAAATACTTTCGCTCGGAACTGATGTCGTGTTCGTCTTAAGGAATGACACATACTCCTTTTGAAATCACTCTGGGGCAATTGTTTCATGTTCTTCGGATTTAAAGCCTTGCTTTTTAAACTTGAGTTTCAAAATCGTGGATAACATCAGTGGAGTTATTTTTTCATAATTTCTTCAAACCGTCATAAAATGCTTTCGGTGCTTAAACTGTTTTCCAGCTTGGATAGTTTCAAAAATATTGCTTGGTTTCTCTGAAGCACCAGCGCTCGAACTTTTTAAATATATTATTAAAAGGTTCAAATTTAAAAATATCTTAAGACTTTATAATTATGCTTAACCTTCGGGACATTTCTGTTATCAGATTAGTGTTACAATTGTCACGCTCATAAAATAGAATGGGTATATTAATTTCTCATTTTACAAACTGTCGATGTTTAAAAAACCATCGATATTTTCGATAGTATGAAAACATCGATAGCACTATCGATGTTTAACGTACCCTAGTTTTTGCATGCAAGATTTTTTAATTTTGACCAGACCACAACCTTCTAGTTCGACTTTGTTCGTAGTGTCAACACAGATGAGGTGCCCTGTTATAACATAAAATAATCCAATATTATTGGAAACTACTGAAAACTTCCCACTGTTAGAGTCCTCAAAAGACCGTCAATAAGATTGTTGAGATAGCACTCAGATAGAGCGTCTTTTCTAAAAAAATTTTCGATATAAGGGACCTGCATGTTTTAACATCAATTTCAGTGAATGGAAAAAACTTGTCTCTGTTAATGAGACTATAAAATATGGTGATGATGTTCGGATCATGTGGCCATCATTTTTATGAACTGTAGGAACTGGTATCAAGTTGAATAGTTGGAATTCCTCAGCTGTAAGTCTCTCAATTACTCGTGAATTGTTAAGGCTGCTGCCTTTATGAGGTAGGGATTAATAAAGCCGTGAACGTCCAGTAGCACCTATTGCAGCCTTTCAAAATTAGAAAAATATAGGAAGCTGGAGAAGTTAGCATTTGTTTGAGTTCAGTGGATGCTAGCTTCTCTTCTATAAGATATAAAGTGTTCGTTAAATATAGACGAAATGCCTGAAATTATTGGTTTATTTCAGTAGTGTTATGTCTTAGCATGTTTGTAGTCGAATTTGCAATAGAAGTTTGTTGTTTAAGCAAATTCAACATATTATGCTCGTTTACATGTACATTTATACGTTGAGTATCGTTTTCATCCAAATAAACAAACAAACTATGCGATAACGGTCCAACTATATTAAGTGGAGACCTTGCCATTCTTTTTATACATCGAGCCTCGAAATGTATTTATGAGTTCGTTGTATGATCAATACCTGCTAATCTTTGTTTAAGATTATCTATACATGGTCTACAATGCATCTGTTGTGTTGTATTAGTAGTGCAGGTCTCTGCATTTGTTGGAGACAGAAATTAATTTCGTTTCTAGCCAATACGTAATTAATTTATAATATACATATATGATCCAAAATTTCTACATTTGCAAGATATACATTGTTTTCCCAGCAGACGGCAAAGCCATGCTGATTTTGATTTTGTTGAATTTTTGTAAAATGAACATTACTCGAAATAATCAAATCAATCTAAATCTAAAAAAATCTACATAGTTTTCCCGGGTGTACGAAGATGACCTTATCTACAGAGAGTACTGTTGTAAAACCTTTATAAAAGTACAACCTGTCAATTGATTTAGCCAGAAACAGCAATAGCCATGCTTCCAGTTCTACCAGCTGCACTACAGCTGCTTGCAACTCTAGCCGCACTATAGTGCTAGTCTTTAAGTGGCCGCCTCTTGATTTCTAGACTTACCGTGCCAATAAACGTGCTAAGTCTGCAAGAACAGTGCGTTCTTTACGTTCTCTGGTACATTCTTGATTTCTTAGATATTGACATTAAATCTGAAGACGTTAGTAAATGGTTTGTAAATTACAGGTTGTCACATGGCAAAGTGTCTATCGACGATGACACCGTAAGAAGATATTTCTGGAAATTTAGATAGTATTTCAAGACTCCTAGCGAAACGCTCAATTAAATGAACGTACTCATTAAATTGTCCATCCAATCGCATTCCGACCAAAGTATGTTTAGTATTTTCTAAAACCCTAACCCACTCGCTGGCAAAATCAACTGACGAACTTTACAAATATTTACTGGTTATGTTTGTTTTTCTAGAATATCGAACAAAATCAATAAGCTACATATAAAAATAAAATCAAACATTTTATTTCTTAGCAAGAGCGGTTTTTCGCTTCAGAAATTCCTCTCTCATACATTTCTATAAGGGCTTCGTATATATCGGCTAACTCTGTCTTTAAGGTTGTTAATGCATCTAGCCTGCCTTACTAATCTGCCATACAAATGCACAAAATTCTACCATGGATGAGCATGATAATTTCTTGGACAAGCACTCAATAATATCCATTTTACACAATAAACTCTCACACGAAAAGCAACATAACTCTTCACACAAAATAATATTCACACACATGAAACTAGTTTCCGAAGAGACATATTAATAAAATGTCCCCCAAAGACGTTGAGCGAAATGCGCAAAAAAAATCCGGCGCGTTAATAATTTAAGGATACCATAAAAATAATAGTTACAATTACAAAACTGTTATTATAAGATTCTTTAATCGAAATTATTAATTGTGCAATATTTCTCACATGTACATGTACAGTACAAAAGTGTCACAACTCATAAAAAATTATTCTTTCAGTTTAAGACACTAAAAAATTTTCAAGTTGACTCGAGGCCTATGTATAAAGTTGGCATTTACTTACATTATATGTCTTACATCTAAATTACATTTTAGGTCACTGCCTAATTGATAGATAGGTTTGTAGGTGATGAAATATTTTTTTTTTGTGGCATTATAATATAATAATATGAGTGGCGCTACAGTCCGAGGCAGACCTGAGCCTAGCTTCTCAGCAACCACTCGTGTTATGCGTGCTATTGTTCTTTCACCCGTGGAAAGGACCTACAGTTTAAAGCCGACTCCGAACGGAGAAGTTGCGTAGCTTTGTCTAGACAGGAATACTCTTTGAGCATTGCCAGTGATTCGAAAGTGGTAGAGTGAATTATCAAAGGTGGTAAGTTCGGGTACCGAACCTGGCACCCTCTGCGTAGGAGTCGACGCACTTACCCACTACTCCACGGCGATCCACGGTATAAAATACTAAAATAATGAATACTAAAACTATTTTTTACATTTTGTGTTCAATTCATCGAGAATGAAAAAAAAATACGTCTTTAAAACGCGTTTCCATAGAATCGCGCCGAAAACTTTCTTCGCCCTTCTTTTGTGTGACCGTGCCCTTCTTTTGGATTTATGCAGAGGTCTGGAGTGACGTCAAACACTTAAGTTTTAGAAGCTATAAATTCTTTTGAATTGTTTATACCCCAGTTAATTACATATACTTTCAAGATGGTCACTCAATGTAAATTCATTCACCACTACTATCAGATGAGTAGTGGGGGTTCAGGAGTATATTGATTGTATATTGAATATTAGATAAACTCACAATTTGCATGCACTTTGAATGATATCAACAGTGCAGAAATGTGTGGAAGAGATCGACTTTGATCGACATAACTTAAATTGAAATTGTATTAAGTCACCCTATTACAATACTGATTATTATGCTCTTATCGAATTTATAATTATGTTATTTTCTTATTGTATGTGTATTGGTCTGCAATTTAATCTATTACTCTGTTTTAATGGAATCAACGCATTCAACGCCTTATTTGTTAATATTCTTCATTCCACGGTTATGAACATTCTCTGTCGTATATTTGTTAATACCTAATCATTGGGATCATACCATTGGAAAACGGATTACTTGCAAATGTATTTGGTCTTCTCCTACCCACTTACATCGCTGCCTGGGTTCGATTCCCGGTACGGTTCACGGCCCCACCTCTTCCGAGTAACTGACAATGATCAGAGAGTAGTAGCTGCATAGAAAAAGCTTTTAAAACTTGGACGTTCGGTTCGGAATCTGCATATTATTATTATTAGCATACATTCGCTATAAACTTACCGGCACCACGATTCAAACTGGAAAAGGGACACTGTAGCATTTCATCCGTCCAAAGCAGCCTTTAAAAAGAAAGAAACTAGTGCGAGTAGCAATACTTTTTTTCCAAATACTTCCATGTGAAACAATATTTGGGTTCATGGTTGATCCGACACAAATTAGCGCTGTGTACAAGCTCTTCATTTAGTACCCCATTCTGCAGTTTTTGGCATCTCAATTTAGGAAGCTGTGGGTCGCCATGGCTTAGTGTGTGCTTAGTGGTTGCAGTAGCTAGGCCCACGTCCGCCTCGTAATGTCGCACCACCCATGTTATTTTTAGTAAGCTAACATTTCTCGCCTAATCTTTATCGAATAATGTAATAAAACCATACAAACTTACCAATCTTTCTTGACTCATGGTTGCCCTAAAGTAATGTTTTATTAACTTGAATTCTTAATAATTTTACTCTACTGAAGCTACTGGGACCAACCTTCTATTTGGAAGTAATACTGGATCTCAATCTTTAAAACCTCCTTAAGATGCTTTGACATTAAGGCCTGCAGAAGAGAAGAGAGGAAGAGAGAAGTGGATAGTCTTGATTTGAAATTGCTGAATAGAATGTTTTAGAAAACACAAAATATAATTGACATTAAATAAATATGTGAATAAATAAGTAAATAAATAAGTAAATAAATAAATAAATGAGTTAATAAATAAGTAAATAAATAAATACATAAATAAATCAATTAATTAATTAATTAATTCTATAAATATCAATTAATTAATATAAGTAAATAAGTAAATAAATATGTTAATATATTAAACATAAAAATATATATAGATAGATTCATAAGCAGGTAAGTATAAGTAAATAAATCAAGTCGTTTCCGGATGATAAAAGGATTGATTATATTGGAGAAAAAGTGTATCTACTCTAGCTGTGACCATTTCGATCTTGGATATTTTATGAATTTCCGTAGTCAAGAAAAACTAAGGGAGATTTAGAATCATTTTTAGGAGCTTATTTTTCGTTATTTGGAGTTCACGCAGATGACTTTTGGTGCACTTACCCCAGACAGGAGACCCATAGAACATGCTCGGTTGGAAAATAGACTTAAACATCAATATTTTATTTTCATTGCTTGGTCTAGAGTTCCTGCAAATGAATGGATAGAGAATCTTTATCGTCACGTTTATCTTCTTGATAGTTTCTTGAATATGAAGCCTAAAAGTTAACCTTTCATCTAAATGTACCCCAAGATACTTTCCACTCGATTTCCACTCGATCGGAAAACCATTAAGTTGAAGGCTGTTTCTTGGAAGTAAGCAAGCTTTTCGAGTGCGAGTGAAAAGGATTGCTTGCGTTTTAGAAACGTTAATGTTAATTTTCCAATCTTGACAGTATTTCAATAATAGAACCAGTTGCATCCGAGGAGTAAATACATGTATCGTCTGCATATAAAGCAATATTGCAATTATTAGATTTGGGAAGTCAGAGGTGTATATATTATATTGGACAGGCGCTAGAACAGAGCCTTGTGGGACACCAGCGCTAACTATTTTGTTGTCCGAGAGGCTCTGACACGTGGAAAGTATGGAGAGATAAAAACGACTGAGCGATTTTAATAAGATACCTTGGACGGTTATAATTCAATAGCTTGTGTATCAAACCAACATGCCAAACGGTATCGAATGCTTCTCAGCGTCCAAGATTAACATGCCAGTGTTTTTCCCTTCTGAAAGATTTATTCTGATGTCATTTGTTATACGATGCACTTGATGAGTAGTGCTATAACGAGCCCGAAATCCAAATTGTTCTTAAGGTAAGATTCCGTTTTCATCAATGAAATATACAACCCTATTCTTTATGATCTTTTCCAAGCACTTACTTAGAGAGCTGAGCAAACTGTAACTACCAGGTAGAACTAGCTTTACTGTTTTCCATCTATTAGGGAAATATCTCAACCTGAGACAGTTATTGAAGATGCCTTGCAAATGTTTGAGGGCAGATGACTCCATCAAAACCGGATGACTTCCCAGACTTTAAATTATGTATTATGCCTTTTAGCTCACTTAGGGGTATCGGATTGGGATTGCTCACAAGTGGGTGTGAACTGACGAAATTAACTGACTGCTGGAATGAGTGTTAATATGCATGGTTGGGATAATGTTACTAGCAATTGAATCATTATTCAAAAAACTAATTTCGAGAGCGTTAGCTTTATCACATGGGGAATGAACACATGGGTTGTCACACTTAAGAGGATAAATATAGGTGTGTTTTTTTCGTTATCTTGATTATGTTCCAAAATGGTTTGGAACCTTAATCTAACGATAGAAGTCTATCGTTCCAAGATTGGTTCCTATAGTTTGCAATTGCAAATTTCAGCAGAGCATTCATTTTCTTGTATTCAGTGAGGTAGAATTCATTTTTTTTACGTCTCCATCTAGATCTGCAAGTGTTTCTTAACTTAAGAGGCCTGAATTGTAGGGAGCGTGAATTGTTATTTTTCAAACATTCATTTATTTATATACATTTATAAGTGTACACAAATACGGGCCATCGGCGCTAAATAATTCATCATAGAATCTTGGCAGAACCGGCGATATTTATGACAGTTGTGCCAGTCAAGGGGTAGAATCGTGTACGGTGATAGATGATCGTTATGGGCTATAATCTTCGTTTTGCGATTGTGTAGCGTGACCATCACTTTAAATGCAAAAACACTTAATTATTATCAATTCAAACACGTTTTTAATCGAATGAAACAATGAAAAGAATCGATAACGAAACATAAATGGAAAGTAGAGCACAGACAAAAATTGCATACTTATCTTAATGAGTATTTTAAAGTAAATTAAAATGTTTACAAACTTCGCGATATGTCGCAGACAATTGATCTTCCATAGTTCCTACATTTTGAAATAATCAACTGAAATTTCGTTCGATTGATTTATGTAAATTTGCCGTAAGTTAACACATGTGAATCTCCTTTGCGCCGATTTCAGATACTTGAACATGCTTGACACAAATTGAGTTCATGTTCAAACATATTATCACTTATAGTATTTTCAATTTATAAAATATTCCATTTTGTTTGTGTAAATATGGGGAAGAATATATAGTTATGGACACAGGTTACACAGATATTTATGTGTTTAACCTACACATACATGTATTTTATTACATTTCATACACAAAAAGAGATTTTGTATTAAAGTTTGATAATTTTTACAGTAATAATTACATTATTTACAGTTTTTATTCTACAGTTTTCAATCGCATCGATGAGCCACCAAGTAATTTGAAAAATAATTCAAAATAATAATACTCAGAACATTTGCGCTCAATCAAAATATTTTGTAATCACGACGCTCCATGCAGAAGTGTTGCAAAACTAGATATAGAAAAAATATGTTTTCTCCGGAGAAGCCATTTACAAACGAAATTACGAAAAAAATCAAAAAGTTGTATCCGAAGTTCAGGAATAGATGCCGGGTGGAACATTCTGTCATGTTGCTATATCAAAAAGTTAATATATATTTTTATGAAAACTGAGAGGATAGAGTATTTACAGGAAAGTTTCTCTCAGTTTCACGTCCGCCCACTTGGGGTGAGATTTCGTAGTTTTAAAGTGTAATTATACTTTGGCCATAATCTGCTAAGTTCTTTTTCGAATAATGAGAAAAAATATGCAACATTAAGCACTTAGTTTTTCGGTTTTAGTCTAGCAAACGAAATAGTTGTCCTGTTACCATGCACAAGAAAGGCTGCAACTTCAAAGTTACAACCTGCACGTTATTTGAGCATACATCGATTCTGGAATCCTCATTTTACGGAGCTGTGCTTCTTCCCATTAAAGAATCGCCCTCTATATAAGATACAATTTGCTATCCGTAACAAGGCAAACTTTAACTAAACAAAATTGTGAGTTCCCATTCTGTATGCCCCTCGGAGCCGAGGCAGTGAGGGCAAGTGTTCACAAATGGAAACGATAAAAGAAAAATCCACAACAATATCGTCTCATATTGTTGGCGAAAACTTAGTCTCATATGCATAAGTTGAGCAAATACGAAATATTTACGAGGATGTGGTGGAGGCTATAAAAATAATAGAAGAAAGTTTAGGTATTCAACGGTACGTGGGAGTAAGATGAACTATAGTTCAATAAACATGCATTGCACTTGTGTGTGCACAAGTTTTCCTGCAGGATAAAGGATTCTGACTTACAAAAGTTTGTATGAAAGACGTAAGAAGATTGTATCCAATATGTTTACCGAATGCTCTGAAAAATTTAGTTTAAAGTACACGCAAGGATGAACAGTGAAATGCAATTCTTTGGAAACAAAGTGTAACCAGTTTTTTTTAAGCTCATTCTGAGGCAACTGTCAGTTTAAAAGTTCATTAGTTGTATCAGTGTTTTATTTGTTAGTCGATTATTTACTCTCAGCTATGTCAGTATACTTTAAATTTTTCACATGCAATGTTCGTATAAGTATCCGAAAAGTAGTCAATAAATGTCTGATGTCAACGAGCCAACATCCAACTCCTACATAATCGATTGTTACACATTATTATTTAGTACGTTGATTTGGCAAATCTGTGAGTGTGAACCGTTCAGTCATAATTTTTTTTGAAAATGTTCTCAATTTTAATTTGATTTTTACTTAAAAGTGCATCGTTTGGTAAAATCGAAATATAAGAGAATAAGGTGAACTTAGAAAACCCGCTGAGGGCAATAAGTTAAAATAGAACCACTTTGTAAGTTGTAAGCATTTTTGTCTAGTATATGTTTAATATGTAAAAATAATTCCTGCTTTGGGATTTCTTACGTAAAATGGGGTGAAAGGAAACAGCGGGGTGACTAGCAACAATATCCAGGAAAAAAATACATTTTACTCTAAACTCAACACCATGCCACACTGGTAGCTAATAAAGAGTCGTATCGACAAAGGAAATATTTGTTTTGAAAACTGTCAAATCCAATTCCAAGTGTCTAGCCGATTCCGGCGCCGCACAGTGGTTCCATTACAAGTTCCAAGTGTTGGCAAAATTCTGTAAAATCCAAACCACTGTACTGATTTTAATGAAATTTGAAACATAGTATTAACATATTACATAGAAGTGTGAGATTTTTACTCACTAAAACAACCTCCTTGAATTTATTAAGCCTACAACTAAGTGAAGCACTTAACCAGTAGCTTGTATTTCATGATTTAGGTACTGATCGGCAGGTTACTCTCCAATGAAAGTTCCTGCTAACACCGCAACCATGGCGGGTGTAGGCTATCGCACGAGATCAAGGGACAAAAGTTCCTAACTTCATCTTGGAGTGGTAATTTTCCAAGATCTCTGTGGATACCATGGTGCATTTACGATAGTTCTAAGCACTGAATTTTGAAAATTCTTTAATATGTTCAAATTACTTGCTTTGGTAAAGTTGTATGCCATACGTCCAAACAGGTTTTAAGTCTCGCCATGCACTAACCAGTGCGTGCGGGGATCAAACGGTACCGGACAACGGCATCGACTTAGGATAGACACATAGAACGTTTCATCGCTCACTGGAAAGGATTTCGAGTCAGTTGATTAAGCTGCCAGGTATCGTTTGGATATATTGGGTATCTCTTCGACGAAGCAAAGGGGATCTAGAACTGTGGACCTTTCGGGGCGGGTTTCTGTCGGGAGTTGCACCTCAAATGTCTGCACAGGCGGGAGTGGGGATACTCACAAGTCCCAGGCTGGCAGACAGGGTATTGGAGCGATTCCGTTAGGAGGGAGAGTCGGGATCTTAAAGCTCAGGCTTGAAAGGTCAACTTTGGCTCTGGTGCAGGTGTATGCATCTAATCTAGAGTCAGAGTACACAGCTTTCCTGGATGAAGTTGATGCTGCACTTAATAGGGTAATGGATTTCCTGATGGGTGACTTGAATGCTCATGTGGCTCATGTTGATATAACCACATGGGGAAGTGTGATTGGGAGGAACGGATAAGCTGTTGAACTTTTGCTGTGAAAATGGTAAGTCCATAATGAACACCTTATTTCCGCTCAAAAACGTCCATAAATACACATTCAGAGTCTTCTACAGAAATCTTTAATTGATCTCTTTGTGGTACCAACTTGTAGGAAACGGATGGTTTATGACGTGCGTTTGATGAGAGGGGCTGAACTTTCAACTGATCATCACCTGGTGTTGCGTATGCTGTACCTTACTGATAAAGTACTCCTTCTGCCAAGACGGAAACCAAGAGTGGTTACACGCATACGGTGGGAGAAACAACAGAACAGTGAGTTGCGGCTAAATTTTTCACGGAACATAGCTGAAAGGTGTGCGAATTCCAACTGTTCCATCGCATGTAGAGGAAGAATGGCGATTGTTTTCTGTGTCTCTGTTTTTTCATTGCCTCTGTATGGGATGTTTGTGGAGTGAAGCAGCTTGGACTGGCGGCTGGTGGTGAGAAAAGAACTGCGAGGTTCAGAGTTCAAGAAGCCATCAGAGAGAAGAAGAAAACTGGATTCTCTTGGGGACTCTGCTCCCTTGACCGGTTCTCTGAGGTGCGAAGAACTTGCAAATTGGCTGTGAACAGCAAAGAACAGTCTTGGAAGGAGTTCGGAGAGAAGTTGGAAAGCGACCATAGTCTGCGAAAAAAGTGTTCTGGCAAACCATTCGTCGACTCAGAGGAAGGAAATTCAACATCATCCGAAGAGTCAAATCCAAAGATGGTGTGATGCCTTCCAATGAGGAGGATATCTTGCGCAGATGGAGCGAGCATTTTTCGGAGCTGCTCAATCCCGAACAGGGCACTGTGGATGACTGACCCGAAGTCTCAAGTGGGGCGTCCGGAATGCTTAAGGCAATGGGTAAAGAGGGAGTTTTATGGCTCTCTCTTGTTATTAAGGTGGTCGGGAAACGTGGTAAGACACCAAGCGATAGGCAAACTGGGGTGATTGTCCTTCTTTTTAAGAAGGCGAACAAAAGAGACTGGTCCAATTACAGGGCATAACCATATTAAGTCTCCCCAGGAAAGTCTACGCAAAGGTTTTGGAAGCGCGTCCCTCACTGATAAAGTACCTCAAGGATGGGGGATGAACAGTGCGGCTTTAGTCCCGGCAGAAGTACAATCAACCAGCCTTTCACTCTAAGAATGGTACTTGAGAAGGCTTGGGAGTATGCCAAACCTATCTACAGCTGTTTTCAAAAGGCTTATGACCGAGTTCCTCGAGGTAAACTCTGGGGGTTCTGCAGGAGTATGGGATTGAGGGTCCTCTTTTCATAAGCTAGTTACGCTTGGGCATAGCCCCTGATGAGTTGGAGTGGATATGAGATTGTGGATTATCCGGGTCAAAAGATGATGATAATGATTCTTATTGCATTATTATCTACATATCATCTATATATCATATTTATTTATCAATTAAGTTATTAAGGCATGTGGAGTTCGAGTGGCAGGAGGTGTAGGAACACGTTCTTTACTTCAGTGGGGCATAATCTCATCGTCCCGAAGTTCCAACTCCTGCCGATTTTTGGACTTTGTTGAGTTAGTTTAAGTTATATGTTTTGCTAAGGGCGGGCCACCATACTAGTGAGTTGTAAGTGACAATTGTACGGACAATGAATATGTCCATCCAAAGGGTCATTTTGGGGTTAAGACCCCGCCTTCTACCGAAAGTTTTACTGCCGGCATAGAAAGCTGCACTTTCTGTCTTTACCTGGTTTTCTAAATTCGAATTCCAGTTCAGCTTGAAGTCGAGGATGGCTCAAGTACCGAGGAAGCCCAAAGGTTGGTATCACGTTTTTGTAGGATTTACGTTCAACCCTCTGTAGCCCAAGAGATAGATAGATCTAAATAGAGCCCTCTCTGCGATTTCGCTCAACGAGAATCTTATTTATTGTTGTCAGCCATAAGAGTGAACCCCGCCTTGGGGTGTACCCCGGTTGATTAATTCGGTAATTTGGTAACTTCGCAGATACCCAGTTGCGACTGGATGGTTCTTGCTTCTAGCATAACAACAATCAGCTTGCGGACGAGACCCTCTATTCCCAACCCAGAGAGAGGATTGTTGATGGAGTTGGTGTAAAAAAAAAAAAGGTGTTACTTGTCACCCCAATTTTACTTCAAAATTGACGTTGCTATTAAATGGTACACTTATCCACCCGGAGAAGTATTCAGCATTTAACAGAAATTTCATTTTATAGGTTAATAGCACATGACGTCTTAGCTCATACTCATCATTGGTACCCTCCAAAGCAATAATTTTTCGCCACTCATCTGCTGGGCCGCTTAGAAAGCCTCGACCTGAAAACAAATTTATCCTGCTTGTCCTTTTATGGTACCAATCTCTATAGAGACATATTAGTATGCTCGAATATCTCACCCATTCTTTCTTCTTAGATCTGGTTTCTTGGACAAGACGGTACAATTTCAGAATTAACAATCGCCTCACTCATACCAATTTCAGATCAACGCATATGGATTTAAGCTAGACCACAGTGTAGGATCAGCGATCTTCTCGGCGGTTTTCAATATAATACTTCCTGTAAATTACTTCAACAGTTCAAGGAAGGACTCAAACAGGCAAGTAGCAGGTGTAATATCATTCTTTTCTAGGTTCCATACAGGGAAATGAGATCGCCGACGAACTGGCCAACGAAGGAGCTTCCGCCAACGCCTAACTAACCATATGAAATACATCATCCACCAACACTTCCTGTTCACACCTAGAAGAAGGTGGACTAGGTCATTACCCTACAAATTCTGGCCCTCCTACATTAAAAAAAGGATTGATGATCTTCCAATATAAATCGCTCGGAAATAGCTTGAGTACGAGTTACGGCACTGGCACATAGGCATCCACGTTTCTAGAGTCACAATTCCTTGCAACCCACACTGTTGCAGTTGCCTCAACACCCACTCAGTCTGTCTAACTTTCTCTGTGATTGTCCGACACTAGCCAAACAAAGATATATCCCGTTCGCAAGCCCTTCCTTAGTGACCCCCCGAGACCGCTAATTATATATATCTCCCTATATATCCTAAACTCCACAGACAGCATTTAGGTAACTTTAATAACCCAAGTCTACCAGCTGCGATATCAAGCCAAATCGGGTAGCCAGTTAAACCAACCTACCAACCACCGCAGAACATAGAGCGAACCGATTAACTTCTACCAACCTTGGCTGCGGATAAGAGTTTCTATCAACGATTTCCGGACAACCGATGACTTAAAGAGAAGCGCTGTTACAGGGGCAGGGATCTCCTTCGACCTCTTCTAAAAATCCTTGCAACTAAGGATGGCTGCAGCGTTTTTCAAGCCAAAGTGGCGAAGTAACATACATGAGGCAGAGCAGCGTTCGAGTTACATGTATAATTGAAAGCCTGCAATTTTGAGTTTAATTTGAGATATAGTTTACTTACATACGGCTTACGGTTTAATAGATATTTGAATTAAGGATTTTAAATTGTTCAATGTACCCTTGGTTGGACTTTTCAGACAAAGCGTCAACGAGATATGAAGAATTCCATGAGCCCCTGTTGGGTACCAAGACCAAGGTAACGACAGGGTGGACACTCTCGCGAAGAAGGGGTCGGAGCTGGGGAATCCCCGGCAATCCCGTACGCGTATACGCCACTCAGCTAAATAAAGAATAAGCTAGAAGACGTCTGAATAAGAACAGGAAGCCAGAATACTGGGAGAAGAGAAATCAATATCATTAATCGGTCTTAGTCGCAGGTAATTACGCACGCTAATAGGAGTCCTTAACGGACACTGTGTAACTATGGTAACATGCAATGCGACTGAACATACCACACAACAATTTTATAAAAAAGGACAAAGGACTCTTGGCATGTAATTTAGCTTACAGTTAAAATAATAACTAGATGTAATAAAATAGCTAAGAGTGAACTTTAATATTTATATCTCAATTGAACTACTGAAAGAGTTATCGATGATTGCGCGCTATAAGTAATAATAAATTTACCAGAAGACTATGACGCCTTTCTAACAACATATACCGACCAAATTCCTATATTGTGGAAATATTCGTGAACATGAATTGACGTGCTTATACAAAAGCACGAAATAAAATATTCTCGAAACATAACAAACACCAACCAGAGGACAAGTAGCAGTATAGCATCAACATAATACCAAAAGACACAACTGTCGTTGAAATAGTAAACCAATTATACTTGTAACATGGGTTTGATTTCTTTTTCTATTATTCACATGAAATGTGAGTTTTTAATGCTTACCATAGTATGTTTCAAAAATGTTCACCATCAATATTATTTAATACTAGTATACAATGTATAAATTCACGTATATTCTGTATAAATGCCTATATTCCGCAATTAAGCGGTCAATAAAAAATTCAAAAATATTTATTGTTAGAAGTATCGACTAAATTACCAGAAACAATGAATATTTTCCAGAAATAATCAATACTTAGTATTACGTATAGCTAATATTCTCCGAAGATACTGTATTTAAAAGGTTAAAATTTAAAATTTAAAATCAATATCCACACAATTATAACCATGCGCATCTTACAATAGTAATTTTCATATTCACTATTTATAATTAGGTTACATTACGTATTCAATATATGAACATTTAAGCACTGCACTATTGCTTTCTGTTCTGGACAATGGAACGGGTCTTAATTAAGAGGATTTCGCAAAATGCCATGAAACCGTTCACTAACTAAAATTCAATATTAATTACCGCCAGATAATTTGTTTATTTAAGTTTAATTTGATGGTTTTATTGTGAATATAAAGACTCGCAATTTAATGGTTTAAATTGGATGCTTGAACTCAAAAATTAATTTATTAATCCCCACCACACGCTGTGACTTCTGTTGAGCAACTCACATTTTATAATCAATTTTCGAAATTGATTTAATCCTGCACTGGAATTTTAAATGCATGCCCTGTATCCCATTTACTTGAACGCCGTATAAACCGACCCTCATTTGCGAAAATTAATTTTAATTTTGCATGAGATTGAGAGAGATTTTGAGTCACACACTGGCCATGCTATTGGGGTCACTAGACAGGCCTGACAAAAGTTGTATGAGAACGCGATGGACGAAGAGGCGGAAAAAACCCTACTACTGCATAGCCAATAAATAAAATATCGACTCTATACATTGAAACAGAAATGGTAGCTATTTTTTGTATCGCCAGTAGCAGCAGTAGTAGCAGATGGTTGCTGTGAGACGCGAGAATGTTAAAATGGGATCTATGTGTTGATTGATGAGCAGCAATCTATGTAGGGCGGAACATGCCTTAATGGAAGGTGATTTGTGGAAGTGATATAAATTTATTTATTTTAAAAAATTCTATTAAATGTTGGCGGTGGATGAAAAAAAATGTCATGAATATATGCGTTTCAAATTTTGAAGCATAAAGCATCATTAAAACGATAACATCTATCGGTAAATTTATGTCAAATATTCAAAATATGTTAAGAACATTCTTTTTTAAGAACATATGTACATACCTATTTAATATTCGAATATAGGATGATAATAAAACCAAAATGTTTTTAAATAAATGGGGGTAATGTCAAAACCATATTACACATTTCTTTTTGAATAAAAAGAAATGTTGTCGGGTGATGAAACAAAAAGTATTTGATTTAAAGAAATGTTATATAGTAATATCTCTGTTAACGACACTTCGATTAACGTCATTTCGAATTACGACGGGCAGACAAATTCAGGAAGCGAGCACCATTTACGCTTTGAACTTCCATGACTATGTACGTCTTAAAAGTAAACAAAATTACAAACAATTTTTTGTAGTTCACGGTCTTTTATATTAGGTCATAAATTTCAAATTGGTATATAATATAATGTATGCAGTTATTATTTTCGTTTTACTATTGCCAATTCCCATAAGTGGCTGGTTTTAGCTGGCTGGCTTGGAACCAGTTTGGGTCATTTCATAAGCGTCGGGAATCTGCGCTAATACAAACGCATTTCTTTTCTTATGCGTATGTCTGCAGGCTTTCTTTAGTACATTGTTACATTGTCCTCAACCATTTATCATTCATAAACGTCAGAAATGGCCGTAAAGCAAATGGTTCGAAATTTGATTTTTGGTTAAAAAATTAAGAGTAACCATTAAAACATCAACCAATGTAATTAAAATAGAATGTATTTTCACAGCTTTTGTCCACAAGGCTTCACATTTCACGAGTCTAAGCAATGATTGAATCTATGCTATCAATTCCAACACAATAAGATCCAATTAGACCAGAAAATCTCAGAAAAGAAGATAATTAAAACAGTAACAGAATTCATAAAACAATATTTTGTTTCCGTTAATTTATTGTTGAAATGAAATTTCCTCCGGTGACGTTACATCGCCTCATTAGAACTTTTTTTCTTTACACCATGTCCAAAATCGGTTACAGTTCATAAGACACATAAAGTGCAGAATAGCTAAAAGGTAACAGGTTTTGCTTTTTATCAATAAAAACAATTGTAATTAATAGAAGTAAGAGATTAAACACTTTACCTATTACCTAGTTAAATATATGGATGTAGTTGGGAACAAATTTGAACACTTGAAGTACTGTGCTTCATTCCGTTGCAATCCAAAGATCCCACCCTTAATATTTTTTTAGTTATTAAGGTTACGCTAATTTTTAAATAGCCTAAAATTTGGTCTCGGAAATTGTGACGAAATTATGTTATTGTTAATTTTAAACTGGAATAACTTCTATATCGAGTCCTAACGGTGTCTTCGCACTTTGACAGCAATTAATTCGAGGTAGATCATGCTTACAAGTATGTGATGCCAATTTCTTAATCGAAATGATTTCATGGGTTTTTGATAAAATGTCAAAAGATTAATCAGCTAACTTAGTTACTACTGAGTTCACTAGTTTATGGTAATCAAATAATTGATATACACAAATGAATACCTACAACTTAGATTCGTGTGATGTGTTGGTGGAATATATCCATCCAGAGCATTTTTTCCAAAATTACTCTGATGAAATCAGCTTTTGAAGACATTGGTTGATAATTTATTGAAAAAAAAACAATATCGTCTAACGGCACACTGTCGGCTTTATAGCACTAAAGAGTGCTTATAAGGCATATAAGATATTTCTTATGACTATTCTGCATAAATTTGCCCGGCTTTCTTTGATACATTTTTTAATTTCCTCCTGTAATTCACGAGTGCTTTGTGCTTTCCAGTCACATGGTCACATAGTCACATGGACGTCACATGGAAAATAAATGCATATGGTAGAGGACAATATTGTGTCTCCTTTTTGAATGGTTCGAAGTTGGGCTCAGATATATGATTGTCTCCACAGACATACCACACAGGAATTACTATACACTTGTACATATGTTCAGTAATCGTCTGTATGTTCTAATTTTTAGCATTCTATCACAGCTAGGTAGTAAGATAATTGCCCTGATAGCCTTGAGGACCTGGCTAGACCAACTTGTTGTGTTCATTGTGCCCTCGCTAGAGTGAGAAATTACCGTAAGACCTACAATAGTCCTAAAACCAGCCAGATTTATATATGAATCTTATGAGGTTTCTCAGTACTTCAGCTCTATGAAGAAGTGCTTTCGAAGAAACTGATAATGCTGGGCAGTCGCAGAGCAGATGTTGTATAGATTATTTTTCTTCCTCATCTCTGCAGCTTCTGCAAAAGTCGTGTATAGAGAAGAGCGGCGTAACACATACGAGATTACTATGGACTCTGCTAGATTCGAACCCTCCTTCGCGAAACTTGTCTTTTATATTATTCCCTTATGCCAGGCACCCAGCAGAGAGACAGAACAGGTCACAGAAGACCGCTACATATGTACCAGAGGTCAAATGCGTGTAATAAGCAGAAATTCATTTCTGTTTTGCATATGACTTGTATTTCTACTTTTAATACAAAAAAAACTTAATAAAGTCATTAAATTTTAGTACAGTAGCTTAAAAAATGTATTTTTTCAATGTTCAAATTTTTTTTTACTAACATAATTTGCATATTCAAACGACTGTTAGCGATGTCTTCAATAGAATAATAATTCTATTAGGATTCGTAAGCCTAACGAGCAGCATGCTTTTTATTTCAAGCACTATAGTGGGGAAGTCTAAAGATGGCGCTGCTCTAAAGCCAAATGCGATGCGCAAAGGATTTTCCACTGGAAAGATGAACATTTTCAAAAGAATTCTTTGCATTCAAATAAATGTAAAAAGTAAAATATAATACTGATTTTTTTTATGATTTCAATATTTTTCTGGATTATAAATTTCCTTCACTAGATTCTACCGCTTAGCAGACCCATGATGGATCGCTTGGTTAAACTTGGGCATGACTGCAGATGAGTTAGAGTCGATGGCGGACGATCGAGTTGGAGATCAGGAGATCTCTCGTGTGTGCTTTACCCTCGCGACTTCTTTAGTGAATAGAGCGGGTCAGAAGTTGATGATAATGATGAGATTCGGACTTCGATGTAAATATTCTTTATACTCTAAGCATTTCAGGTCAATAGCTATACCAATTGTTTGTCAAGTGAGAATGGTCCGAAAATGACTTACTGATTGCTGTCTGAGCAGTACACAGACGGATGCTTAGGACTTAAAAAGCTGCTGAGAGGTTCCCAGAAGAACCATAAGAAATTATCTTCAGGTTGTTTTATTGGAAAGCTTAAACAAATATTATTTTTTTTTATTCTTCTGATATCAATTAGCAGATGTATGAAATAAATTTTTATATTTATGTATATGAAAGACATAGGCGTTGTAACCTGACCATAGTTTAAAATGGCCTATTGACAATGTTTTTTTTTTTTTTTTGAGATGTTTTGTTATTTTTTGTAATAATATATCTTTTACATTAATGAACAATCAAATTTGTTCATTCTGATAAATAGTTTTTGTTTTATTTCATATCTCCCTTAGCTTTGTGTTATTAACCGCGCATACCTTATTTTGGGTAACAGGCTCGATACCCGAATTTCACAACTTTCATTATTCCGGGCACATGACAGTGTTGAAAGAGAGGTAATGTCTAGAAAAAATATCTCAAACTTCGTAGTTCGTAGTCGGCATAACTGAAGGTCACTTCCATTCAGTAAAGAACAATATCAACTGGGCTCAGGTTACGCGACCGGCAACCCATATTATTATTATTATTTAGTATAATTATTATTTTTATTCTCAATATATTTTAACAACAATTACTTCTAAACATTAAATCTATCAAATCTATATATTCTATTGCTGTGGGCTGCACAATTGACCAGATGTTAACTAAGATATTATTGCTAGTAGTAGTAGATAGCTTAAGTTGATCGACCAAATTGTTCTTGGAACTCCTTACTTTTACTACTCCCGAAAAATTACAATTTGTATTGCCTGGGCATTTTTGTAATATATCCGAAATATATTTTGTTAATAAATCGAACTTCCATTATTTTAACTTGAATACCTTTTAGTGGCATGATATTCGGAAAAAAGAAAACTCTGTACTAGCTTACTTGTTTGCTCGCTCAACAAGCCACGACACGTTAGGATTATCATTTTGTTTATTGAATTTTGGATTTTTAATGTTACGTTATCGTTTTTAAGAATTAAAATGAAATACAGTGCAATATATGAACAGTGCAATATATGAGCTTTCATACAAAATAATTGATAATGAACATCGTCTTCAAATAGAGAACATTATTATAATGAAGGGGTGGTCAACGTAATTATAATGAAATTAAAATTCACAAGGCAAGAACGTGCAAAAACGTATATTTTCAAAGTTTATACATTTATTTTACGAATAGTACTGTTTCCTCATATTAAGCAGATAATTGATACATAAGTCGTTTCGCTCCAACCCGAATGGTTTACATACATTTCTCTCAGTTGCCCATACGCAAACACCCTTAATCAAACTCTCTATAACTCGAACAAATCATGGTATCCCGTGAAAAATCAACTTAGGGGGCTGTACTTATTTTTATTTCCTAAGTTAAATACTATAACATATGTCAATTTTTGGCCGATTTCTGGAACATGCTCATTTTTGCCAGAAACTGCACATTGTATTAATAAATTAGTTATAATCTGAGACTAGCAAAGAAATAATTTAAGAACATTTCATAATTCGGAAGAAAGAGATGTTCACCATAAAAAATGTTACTAAACTTATATGAGAATTCAGGAAAGTGGCAAAGTTTCTGGAAGTCATAACACCGTTAAAAGCAAATGCCCTAAGAAATAAAAAAAAAAACTGTCTTAAACAGTTCCGCAACAGATACCTTAGGGTTAATCTTTATTTCGTCATTAATTTCAGCATCCGGGCCAAGGCCAAATGATTCTTTAATTTTTTTTCATTGAAAAGCAAAACCAAACGAACAATCATCAAAAGGCAATCTCTTCAAAACAGAAAAAATCATACAACCAGTTTACTCCTGGAAATGTTTAAAGTTAATTGCCATGCAAAACTCCACAAAGAATCTATCTAAAACACACAAAAACCCTTTGCCGCAACCTTTTTAGCAAAAACACAGCCGGAATTCTGAACAAAATTAACTCTAACAAAAATAAATGACGAGAACTTGTTGAGAAGATTAATTCTTCTTAATTTTAACTACCTCCGTAGTTTCAGGGCTCCCATCGCAGCGTTCTTTCTCCTTTCTAGACCTTAGGGGATGGGATGAAAAGTTTTGCAAAGTAAGTTTGCCGAGAATTATTTTTGTGGCTTTCCGCTACTGAAAATGTTGAAATTCTCCAATTTCAAGTTCGTTAGTGATGGAAGTTGAGGTTTGGTAGTTCTTGTTCGAATAAAAAAAAGCTTTGATAAACTATTCCATTCCACCTTGATTTTTCTAGTAAATCAAGGTCAGTAGTATTTCAATTTACAATTATCATCTTGCCACCTAATGTTTGCTTTTTCAAAACCAAAATGCGCTAATAGTGAATGGTAATTTTGAAACATACGGGTGAATAGTAGTATTCTAGCGCCGCTTTTAGTTGGTGGGTTGAGGCCCAGGTCGACCCCGGACTGTAGTGCCAAATAAAGAAGAAGAAGAAGAGTGCCGATAATATCTGTATATCTCTCTCTATCAGCAGCTATGCTTAAGTTCACTTCCGTGCGTACAATAAACCTGAAGTACAAATTATAACCATAAACTTTGAAGATTATTTAAATTGGCAAAAGTTTGGTGGTCATGCCATAAGTTTTTTTTGAAGGACTACCAGAAGAAGATAATTCGATGAACGAAAATGTCATCATCTTCTATGTAACTGTGTACTTTCTTGAAGATTAGAAAAGTTTTTACAGTATCTTACCTGCAATTGAATAGTAAAGTGCATCAAATACAAATATTTCATTGAGTTTATGAGGATAACATTATAAACATAAACTAGAAATATGACATTGCACGAATAATGTACTCGATGACATAAAATTTGTGTTTCGCAAGAAAATAGTACGAATAAGTCTCCAATAAAAAATTTAATAAACGTGAACTTGGTTACAGTTGGTGAAGTAAAACATTTACTGTTTACAACCGGAATCATGAATACAGTGACGTTACTCTGTGTTGATGATTGATTCGTCATCCCAATGAATCGGGTGTCGTCCATTATTCTCTACGATATTGATCCACATACGGAACTTTTCGGTTATGAGTTTTTTTTCGATTGAAATATAGGTACCGCTACAGCTCGTACCAAGCATTCCAAGCTTCTACAGAAGAAAACATGCTTTTGTTCTCTCACGAATGGGAAGATATCTACAGTTCCATGCCGAAGCTTTTTATAGACAGTTAGTTTTGTTCGTATTAAATATTTTTTTTGGAACTGCCGACAAACTGAAATGGAGATAGGTGTAGCTGTATATAATTAGTAATGTTGTTGCTGCACAGTATTCCAGTAAGCTACGCAAATTTCAGATGTGCCATCCAAGCTAGAGATAATTAACCACACCAGAATTCAAGGTTGTTGAAGAATTCGGAAGCAGAAAAATAAGGATACTCAAACAAAAAACATTCTCATGCACCATTTCTTATGAAACCATCTGGAAGAAACAAGCCTAATTACAAACATAAAAACATTGACATGTACAGTTCAAGTCACAGCAATAAATACAAAAACTTTAAATTAAATTGTTTTCCACAAAATGAGTCATCAAGCTTCCTATTGTTGGAATAAATCCATAAGGCAAAAAATTTGTAATGAAATGGTAAGCGGTATTGATATGAAATTATTAGAATTATTATTCATTTAGACAAATGACATAGTGTACAGTAAGTATGCGTTCGAGGTAAAAAGTGTGCGATAAAGTTTCGAAGGACAAATGCAAAAGGACTCCGTATTTCATTGAAATCATTCTTTATAAAATAGAATGCATCGCACTTAATGCAAAATAAAATAATTCCGAACCTACAATGTTTTTGAAATCTGCGCTGATGAATTTACATAATTATTTGTAGAGGCTAGAATAAAGAGATAAAAAACTGTCGACCACACTTCTCAAAAAAATGTTACTGCCGAAAGTATGAACAGAAATTTGGTAAGATGTTACAAGCAAACGCAACAACAGCATACATTAGAAATCAATGTCCATCAAAAGTATTCAATGGTATAACACCTTTCGAAGCGAATATATTCATTTTAAGCATCTTCGGTAGCAAAGAATTTGTTATCAATAATAATCCAGATAAGTTAAAAAGATTTTTGATCCAATTCCAAATTTGTCTTAGTAATTTAAATCTTGCTGGAGATCGCAATAACTGAAACCCAAGGCAAATGCACAATGGGATACTCCATAATCATCACACAGGCGTGGATCTGGAAGACTAAAATTTTTCGGAACATGCAAAAAGTATAAATCACTTAAGTTAACTCATTTTTTTGCGAAAAGTCCCCCATGAAGCAAACCAGGTACATCTCCTGTTTCTAATCCGAACATTAAAGAATTTACGACTAGTATTTACGATTACGAATGGATGACCGAAATGAAGTCTTAGTTTGGTGTAGTACAAAAGGTTACCGCCTGGAAATTAGTTAAAGGTTCATAGCATAAACGAGTTAGGTTGCCTTCGGGTATTAAGTTTGGGTATATAGAAAATATTACCACCGAAAATGCGGAAGTAGTTCTAAGAAGAGAGATCCCAGGTCCTTCTGACTGAAATTCTGGAAGCCACAATTGGCCAATCCCTTGTTGTTCAGCTTCCCCGCGTGCAATGCATTAAGAGACCTGAGCCCTGGTTCATAAACGTCACCTGCGGCAGCCCTGAAAAATTTGCGTTGATAAATGTAAACAATGATTATGTATGAAAGCAGTAGCAATTGCGTTCATAAAAGCAATGTGACAGTCAAACTGCGATTGCAGGAAAACCGAAAAATGGACTTCTTCATGGAAAAATTATAACTATGTTGCTATTGTTTCCTTCTTTAATATTTTCAGTCAACGCTTTGAAATTAACGCTGAATAATGTTTCTGGCCAGCGTTTATAAAAAATATTTTCTCAATTTTTGTAAAAAAAAAAACTGCCATCTTCACTAAACTTCGCACATATATTTTTTTACCCTGGCATTATGGTTATAACCGCTACTTTTGAAACCAACGTTTGACATTTAAGTTTTCAGGACATATGCATACACTCTATACAAATACGTCATACAAATACGCCTACGACATTACTGATTTCCTAACTCTTCAATTTTACGACTGTACTTTTTTTATAAGATTTATTGGAAGCTAGACTTACCTCGAGGTCCTGCTAATGTCTAATTTCATCCATCTCCGATGGCATCTGTAAGTAACAGGGTTTTTATTACTTAAAGCGAAGGGTAGGGGTGTCCCTGTTTTATCTAACTCGTCGGCTCATTTATTGCCTGGAATACCACTATGCTCAGGAACCCAGCATAGGTTGAGTATGCAAGAAAATAATATTTAAGTAACTTTACGTGTATATATCACACGCTTACTTACTCAACGAGAAGGGAAGAGACTATTTAGACTTTGAACAAGCAATAGGATGTAATAAACTATTCAAATCATTTAGTTATGTTGAAGCTGCTTACTTTAAACAAATTGTGTGTGCGATAAAAGCCCATTCTAAGCCGATTGGTGTTTCTCTCTTGAAAAATATTGCCATCATATTTCCAAAGTCAAACCACGGTAATTTGACTTTAACGACCACTTAAGAGAGTGAATGAAATCAAAATCGTATCAAACCGAACCAAATAAATCAAGTTCGACGACTCTCCTTTTCGCTACAATATTTTTATTTGAATATCAAACAGTATCTTTGAATTGAATATTCCTTGAAAATGTGATGAATGGTTTCAAATTCTTCAGTATTGCACGTCATGCATAAATAATTTCAATATTTGCACTCATATTACATTTTCCTTTTTATACCCCCTCACAAAGGGTTGGTTGCCGATGGAAATTTGTCTCTGAGGATGGTAGGTACGTATTCATTTGATAGCTTTCGATTGAAATAGAAAGCGAGGACTCACCATCCTAGAGCAATCATTTTGCAGATGGCATGGCAAAACAACGATATGTCACTAGATTATTTATGGGTGCTACTTAATTTGCTATCAATGCCTAGACGGCTTTTTATGTGTTTACTTTTTGAAAACATATTCTCAACCGGCTTGTGTGAAATGTCCTAGAAAGTTTTTGAATTATGGCAATGAAATAAAATACATACATAAATTCATATTGAGAAAAGTAATTGACAGACTTCTTCATTAACTAAGTGAGTGCAAATGGAATACGCGGAGTAAAACAAATGTGACTGCATGTATGGTTCAATCAAGCAAGTAACTTCAGTATTTTTATTTACAGAATAAAAATTATGGCAGATGATATTCTAGCTTTCCCATAAGTGACTTGTAGAATATATCTCATTAATTCAAATAAGATGTCATTTCGTGTTGTCTTATATCTCGGATTGCACTTTGAACAAGGACAAACTTTACCGAATAGAGTAGAGCATTTTTGTCGAGCATAACTTAAAAGTTATCCTGACCAAAAATATATTAATAATAAATATGTGTTTCAATAATCGTCTCGAAAGTTTTAATTACGCATGTAAATAGCTCACTATGATTCATACAGACTTAATAAGCCACTAGCTGGCGCGATAGACGTTATCCTGCTTTAATTATGAATATTCGTGTTTTTATGTGAGTTTCTTTTATGGTGCGTTAATAAATAATGTTGATGGTTTTTCCAGGCCGCACTGAAATATGTAACCGTTTAAAGTCGTTCAGAATCAGAAATCAGAAAGGGGTGCGTGGAATCAAAACGCATTTGAACCCTCTTTGGATAGGGGTTAGAATATATCCGAGGTAAGGCATGCCTATCGTAAAAGGCGACTGAAAGCCATAGTTTGTCAACGCAAACAAAAAATACCCCAGGTGGAATACCAGTTACACTGGAAAATCCACACTCTTTTGAGCCAGGCTCTACGGATTCTGGGGAGAGCCAGTTATTGCGTTTGATTGACCCTTTTGGAAGGGGTAACAAGATCACCACCATCACGATCCTCTAAAACCACGTGCGCATTAGCGCTAGTTAAAAATACTGCGTCTAAAACGTAGGTAAAGAAATCTCAAACGTGACCGCATTCGCCACTTCATGACGAACACGCCTTAGCGACGCTTAAAATTCTCAAACAAGAGAATGTGGAACTTCGGACGATGGTTACTAGCATGGAAGCTCTTTGCAAAGAACTAAGACAAGAGCTTAGTCAACTAAAAACAGAAAATATGGAAAGGCAAGAAGCTAAGTTTAAAACAAAAGAAAATGCGAACATTGGGTACTTCACAGATGAGGAAGAACTCAATCGAGAAACTGACTGGTTTGCAAAGAGGCGGCAGCCAAAAAAAAAGAAAGGCCGGCTCTTCACCAGAGCTTGTCGATAAGAAAGAAGTGAGCCAAAAAAGAATAATAGTGCTAACAATGGCACTAAGCAACTGAAGGAACGACCACCTCCTCCAATTAAAGTACTCGGAATTAAAGAATATAAAGAACTGAACACTATATTAAGAGCAACATTAAAATCCGAATATAAGCTAACATCGCGAAGCAATAGTTCATGGAAGATAAACGTAAGAGACTCTGACGGCTACAGAGCACTTTCACAAAGACTAAATGGGGAAAAGATTCAATGGTATCCTTGCGAAAACAAATAGGAAAGGCCTACTCGAGTCGCAGCTAGAGGACTTCATTCATCTTGCCCACAAGAAGATATTGCTAATGACCTAATAAATAAAGGTTTCAAGATAGTTGATGCTACCAACATACTGTCCAAAAAGAAAAACAATACAGAACATTACAACACACATTTTTTTCGGACATTTGCAACTTGCATTAATTGCAAAGGGAAGCACCCAGCTAATTACCGTGGCTGTAAAGGAGCTAAAGAACTTCAAAAAAGACGTGACAAGATCAAAGCAAATTCGTCCCAACCACCTAAACCAGTAAAAAAAGACATTACTGCAAGCGCTGAAAACAAAACAAATACAAAAGAACGGAGGAGTATTGCAAAACCGAATACTCAACAAGCACAGTCGCAAACGGATGTGACAAAATCAGTCAAGTCATCACACATCGGAGTGAAAACATTTGGTCAAACAGTAGCAGCTCCGAGTGAGAGTAGCAGTAAGCCACTAGATCCCGTTTCTCGTACCCTCTCCATTATATTGCAAAAACTTGAGGAGCAGAGTAAGAAAAACAAACATATAACAAATAATTAACAATACGAGTATGAAAAAATTTCTAAGTCATGGTCTAAACATTATAATCGGTGGAGATTTCAATGCGAAGCATTCCATTTTGGTTGCCAAGAGGCATCTCTCAAAAAGGCAGAACACTGTACAAAACCAGTATAAAACTTGGCTGCGATTTTCCTACCTACTGGCCTACGGATTTCGCGAAAATACCAGACGTCGTAGATTTCTTCGTTATGAAGGGTATTTCGCGAAAAAACTGGAAGAAAGCTGTGATCTCAGTTCAGATCATTCTCTAATTATATTGACTATAAGCGATTCGCTCTTGAAAAGGGAAGCGCCGCCTACATTAACTAATTATGGTACAAATTGGCAAGCAGGAACTACTTGCAAAATCACTTTGAACTTATAATACCGCTGAGAACCCAATATGACTTAGAAATTGAACTTGACAAATGTATTGAAAATATACAATGTGCCGCATGGAGCAGTACACCATGCGCAAGAAAAGGGGCATTAAAACACGTCTTACGATATCCAGCAGAAGTAAAGGAAATTGTATAGGAAAAAGGGAAAGCACGCAAGAAATGGCAACAAACTCGCTCGTCACAACATAAGACTCGTCTTAACCAATTGTGTCATCTGTTGAAGGCGAAAATCAAAGCATTGAAGAACAGTCATTTAAATACTTATCTACAAAATTTATTAGAAAAAAGAAAGTAACTACTCACTCTGGAAGCCGCTGAAGGAAATAAAAAAAACTGAATCACATAACGCGTCAATCCGAAAGAATGGAGATGAGTAGGCTAAAGACAATAAAGACAAAGCTAATCTCTTCGCAAACTACTTGGAAAAAACGTTTAAGCCATTCTACGGCCAAACTCTTCCTGTCATTTACAATAGATTCGACGTATATGACGACAATTATGTTCTGAGAATTGCTACCTTGGCAGAGCTCAAGGAGGAACTATAGAGCTCAAACCGAAAAAAAAAACTCCTGGTTACGATTTAATTACAGGAGAAATTCTTAAAGAGTTACCTAGGAAAGCCGTTCTTAAGTTTCTCTACTTAATTACAAAAATTTGAAATTGTGGAAGAAAAACAGCTCATACCAAATCACCAAATTGGTTTTAGAAGTAAACACTCATCTATTGACCAAGTAAATTGTATAACTGATGTAATAGAAAAGGCATTTAACATAAGCTCGTTTGTTCAGCCACATTTCTCGATGTTTCTCAAGCCTTTGACAAAGTTTGGCACGAAGGCCTGAAATATAAACTATGCCGATCTCTAACGTGGAAACTGTATAGTTTTTTTAGCGAACTATCTCTCTGATAGGATCTTCCGTGTGAAGCATGGAAATTAATACTCTGCTTTTAAAAATATAAATGCTGGTGTACCTCAAGGGAGTGTTCTCTCTGATATACCTACTGTATACTAATGATTTACCACAAGAAGAACACACTGTTCTAGACACATTTGTTGACGATGCCGCCATTTTGGTAACAGGGAAAACGGTTGAAGAGTCTACAGCAAAATTACAACGTTCACTAGATCAGATACACGAATAGATGAACTTCTGGCGAATTGTCCCTAATGAAACAAATCTGTCCATATTAATTTCACTTATAGGCATGTTAATAACTTGCCCGTCCAAATATTTTTTAGCAATGAAGCGAAATACCTCGGGATGACTCTTGACGTAAAACTCAAGTGGAATTAGCACGTGAAGAAGAAACGTGCAGAACTTGACATGAAATATAAAGATCTGTTCTGGCTTATTGGTAAACAATCGAAGCTAAATATTGACAACAACTGCTTGTATGGCGTACAACTTTGGGATTGTACCAAAGCAAGTAATATACATACAATACCAAAGCAAGCATAATACAGACTTTTAAAAACAAGGTGCTTATAACCATCGTTAATGCACCATGGTATATCAGAAACGACGATATCCACAGAGATCTTGGAATATTACCACTCCAAGATGAAGTTAACAACTTTGCTTATAAACATAAGCGCCGCCTAGAAGAGCACACAAACATTGCAGTTCACCCGATCCTTGAGGAAACTAATGTCTTTCGCCGACTTCAAAGGATTCGACCCCTTGATCTCATGCGATAGTCTACACCAGCGCATTATTGCGGTGTTAGCAAGAACTTTCATTGGAGAGTAACCTGCCGATCATTACCTTAATTTTGAAATGCAAACTACTGGTTAAGTGATTCACTTAGTTGCAGTCTTAAAAACAATGTACAGGGAGGTTGTTTTAGTGAGTAAATATCTCACACTTTTATGTGCGAACGTTCGCTATAGAGTCTTGTCGAAGATTTTCACCTACCCACGGAAAAAAAAACGCATTTGAATCTCCATTTCAGACTCGATGGCGTTTTTTATTAATTTCTTCACTCCAAGCCGGGTACAAAGGCGTGGCTGATGATGATTATAATGCTTACCGATCCGACCTTTTATGAGGTGGCAAAGTGTCAAAATTGGGTGGGAATGAAATGTATCCAGACTCTAGAGGATTTGCCAAGAGGAATTTTGCCATTACCAATGTCGAGCAATGGTTTCGAGAAACTCATTCAGAGCTGTAATTCGCATGTTTATATTTAATTTAAGCATTTTGACGAAATGACCAACTTCAAACATATATTAAGCTCGTCGGCTAGCGTTTGGTGTATTCATCCGAAAGGATCAATTTACATTGCTCCAACATTTTGGAAAAATTTCTCGAAATTTCCTAGTTTGAATGTTCGCCGGCAACTTGAGTGCTGAACGAGCTGTTCGACCTCTTGCCAAAACATAACAGCAATCAGCAATAACTGATGAAGCAAGTGCTAGTGGGATTCCATTTTGTAAATCCATGCCAATATCAATGATATTAAAAAAGTATTTCTAGTTCCACCGAAATCATGTAAGAAAAAATTAAATCAGTTCGATCTTTCTCTACTTTAATATGTGTCTCGCACGCATCATTTTGTTTTTCATTTCAAAGGGAAACGTTTACGGTTACGTCTTGAATCTTGATTAAACGCGTCATGCAATTGTGCCAAATACACAATTCGCAGATGTTAAGATGATGTTAGGTCACGAATATTGACTTAAAGTAAAAACAAATAAAAATACTCGTTTTAAAAAAAGCCTAGCTAATTCTGTCCTAACATCATAGAAAGGTGTCGTGAGATTGTGTCGGACAACATTATGCTAAATGGAAAAAAGTGATATAAAGATGCCTTTGAAAGTGTCATTACGCCCAATATTAAAATCTGCCAAAATGTCGCCGGATTGTTAAGCTTGATTTCGAATAAAAAGTCAAGTTCTCTTAAGGAACGTTTGTCTTCAACACGTCCCTGCAATATTTCGGCACTATAATCTAACTCTCTTGCAGTGAATGCCGCTACTACCGGAACGCGACTTACTGCCTTTACGATGTTGTATCTGATAATAATAATTTACGAATGCTAAAGCCCAATTACCCCCCGCGGATTGACATCTTTCTTCTCGATTGTTTCCTCGGTCTCCTGATGGACGGCGGCATCCTCTTTTTCGGGCTCTTGATGGAAATGCCCCGTCTCGTGGCAGGTAAAGGTCTGGTCACTCCGGTAATGCCATATTTGCGAGCAGTTGTACCACCTCAGGTTTTCCTCGGCGGCGCTGTTTTTGTTTGGGCAGCGGTTGTTTTTCCCATCATCTCGTCCGCTCTCACACTGCAGTGGTTAAGGCCCTCCAAAATTAACTTGATTACGTCTGCCTCGGAACTTGCAGATGCGGCAGCTCAGTCTCCAACAACCAGTCCTCTTCCGTCTCGTCGTATTTTGAGGGGTGTGTGGGATCACTGGCAGCTTCAGCAGCGATGGCAGTGGCGGTGGGTGAATCGGCAGCAAGAATAGAGGCAGGATGATGGACTCAATGACGGAGGTGGAAGCAGCAGTAGCAGAAACATCAGAGGTGGCTGCAACGGTACTACCACAAGTGGTTCCATGACGGTAAGCAACGGACTTCTTTGTAAAATCGTCTATCGTTATCGGCGTAGCGGTAAGCTCGGCTGCGTCCACGGCGTCCCCATGACATACTGCTTTCCCTAACGATTTTACATAACTTCTTTTTTACTCTTTCTCTGCGCATATGCTTTCTAATAGTATTGAATTTTAAAATTGCAAATATACACTCATAAACTATAATTGAAGTAATCACCAATTTCGAGCATGTCACACAAAATAGTATTTTATCTTATAATGTTCCTGTACTAGTAAAACAACATAAAATTCTTGAAGTAGATCGATAGAAATGAAATAATGGTATCAGAATCGGGCAAATTGATTCCCTCTGCATCTAGGGTCTCCAATAAAAATTAAAATAAAAATTAAAATTTAAGTTTATTGTGATATCTATGCTGACAAGGCAATACAAAACTTGAATTATAGAGCGAGAGCAAGCTTGACAGGACGAAATGTATCCTAATCGCTAAAATTGAATCGGAAAACACATTTCCACTCGATGTCGGTGCTGCCAAGTTTTCTTTCGTATCACAACATAAGTGCAATTTAGTGCAAAGTACTAGAAAGCTTAAAAAACAAGATGAATCGAATCGGTACAGTCATTCTTACGTTATGACGAAACCAAGGGAAACAGGGACTTATTTTTATATACATTAGCCATACCCACACCGGAGTCATGTTTACAAATTCAGGAATTTATTTTAGCCTAATCAGCCCAGGTCAATTTTCTACCTAATCCATCCCGGTGGTGACTCAAGAAAAATGCTAATTCTTCTTAGAAATAAAATTTAATAATATTATTTGAAGTTTGTTATTGATTTTTTTTTATTATTTGGTTTCCTGATTTTTGTTAAGTACAAGCTTGACTTACAACTGATTTTTCGGAATGTCCTAATGCAAGAAGAGCGGCATTTACAACATATTTGTTTTGAACGGCGACCTATATCATAAGAACACATGTAACATCGTTTCCTCTTTCTGGATGTGTCAGCTTTGTTGCCTTTATTTGCTGCAGATGGCACTATTTCATTGATGACTTGTTTTAGTGGCCCTGATAAATACCTAGTCTTATGGCGTTAAATGTGAGGTGTAACTAATCCCATTGCCAGATCTCTGAGAAATAGCGGTCTTGTTTTTCGCTTTTTAGATGCATTCCAATTTGTATACGATTTCATCCAAATCCATATGCAGCTATACCCGCAGCATCAATGAGGTTGTGGAAAATCACAATTGGCCAACTGTTTGACTTGCGTTTTACTGAAAATGCATGACACATCTGATAAAAATTAAATTAACTTCTGATTTTTTTTTTGTTTTCAATGTCCATTGTTTTGATATGATGCATCGTTGCACCGTTGATAAAAACAAAACTGATTTGCTTTTTTTTTTTTGGACCGTAACTCACTGTTGAAATTTTTTTCCTGAACCCAAATAAATGTAAAAAATATTATCAAGCATTAGATTTCGGTTCGATCCAGAGTAAGACTCGGAAAGCATCAACACCATATTCTCCGCTTGATTACAATCTATTTTATTCCCTTCCTTTCCAATGTAAGGAATACCAAACAAGGGATAAGAATTTGAAATTTGAATTGCACTCTACCTCGGAAAGGGACCAGTTGCTCATCAATTGTAAGGTAAATACCAGGCACATACATATATACATATATATGGGTGTCGCTACAGTCCGAAGCGGACCAGGAACTAGCTTCTCAGCATCCACTCGTGTTGTGCATGCTATTGTTCTCTCACGCGTGGAAGGGACCTACAGTTTAATGCAGACTCCGAGCGGCCAAGTTTGAGAAGCTTTTTCTAGACAGGAACTACACTTTGAGCATTGTCAGTGACTCGAAAGAGGTGGAGCCGTGAAATATGAAATGTGGTAAATTCAGGTATCAAACCTGGCACACTTTGCGTAGGAGTCGACGCACGAACCCACTAAGCCACGGCGACCCACACCAGGCACATACGTCTTCTTCAAATTCGTCATACCATAATCTGATGAAATTTTATAGTATAAAAGCAGACTTAACGTCAACGTTGGACTTTTTCGTCCAATACTTGGACTTGGAAGACCTGATATACCAGAGCAAAACCGCAGTCACTTGACCGAAATCATAATCAAACATTAATTGTGTTTTATGTGTTTTATTTCAATTTAAGGTTCTCCGCCTTCAAAAAAACGCTACTCATAAAAATAAGAAATATATACACACGTAGACTCAATATAGCATAATATCTGATTTGTTCTAATGGCATTATGATGACTTTAAGAGAGATCTAACAGCAGTGATAAGCTGATTTTGAAGTATTTGAGGGTAAATACGTGTTATCGATCATAAAATTACCCATCTCTGCAATATGGTCAACACCTTTATGCCATTTTCAATTTTCCCTGATACTTGAGGGTTAATATCTTCATCAATCTTGGAGACAACATTCGCAGTGACTATTCGATGGATGGTAACCACTATTAACTTGAGAACACTTATCTTGACTACCATGCAATATAAAATAGCCGGCTCATACTAGTATATGGATAATATATGGTTACTCACACAAATAACAGCACTATCATCATCTAGTGAGAATAACAAACGGACTACTGTTTTTGGTCAATGGTATGGTTAATGCTACTCATTTGATCTAATCCAGAAGCAAAAAACGTTCGATTAGGAGTTTCTTTATCGAACGCAACATTGGATGCGACAAAGAATGATTCGTCATCAGACTGATCCCATTGAAGGTGGAGAAAATTAATGTTACCAAGGATAATAAAATCATCCCCCGGGACGGCGAATTCTACCAGAGAGTCAATAACATTGACAGCCCAAATATAAGACTTGATAGATTGTGATGATTTGACTTGAGCACATATAAATTCGAAAAAATGCATGGTAGACATACGAATAAAAGATAAATCAAAAAGATTGTGCCTGTGTACAGGAATTGATATACGGTGTGACCAAAGGAAATGCCTTTGAACACATCAACTTTTGAACATAGACATTTTTGTATGTACGTATACAATAAAATGTTTGAAAAAGAAAATCTTCTGGTAATGTCCATTCAAGGAGAGATTTGGTAATACAACGAAAAACCAAGATTTGGTAGGTATTGGAATAAATTTCTTTAATGCTTTTTTATGCACGCACTAATGGATTAAATTATGCAAAGTCTTCATACGATGCCAGACCCGTAAAGGTTGTTTTAAAGAATATAATAATAGTATTGGTGGAAATCTTAGGCTTGATGTGAGCAATATGCGTGGGCTTAGAGCTAATCTCTACGTTGTATGGGGCTGAGTGAAACACAGGAAGGTGAGAATACCAAATTATCGGATTTGATCCTGCCTGGATATAGCTTGGTGCCGCTTTTCTTTTCACACCGCGGTCTCGCCATCTATGTTCGGACTACTGTTTTTGGTTGTTCGTGGTGATGTAACTTACCAACTTCATCCACAATACGGCCTCTATTGAAATCCAGAATTTAATTTTCTGTGATTAAAACTTCATGTCCGTATGCACCTAATTAACTGCTGCTTTATTTATAGAAGTTCAAGCCTGGATAGCAATTCAACTTTTAACGATTTGATGCACTATCCGATTCCATCTCAATAATTGTATCCATGTATCCTCGCAGTGAAATTGACATTCAATGTACGGAAATCTTATTGGCTTCGACACTTAAGGTATGTCGAAACCTTTGCTGAGGTAAACAATCTGACCCAGTAAGTAAATGAACCCACCAGACATTGCAGATCATTCCCCCAACAACCTACTATCGCCTCTAGGCCCGTCTGACCTAGCCAATTTCACGTTATCACCACAAACATTTAGAATACAATTTCCTAAAGAACAGTATGGCTGTACGAGAAAGCCGATTTAAGTGGACTTACCAACTCTTTAGGAACTTTAACTGGTCACTATGCTTTCTCGATAGTGACGTAGATGCCGCTGCTGATACGATCAAAAATATTCTTCGGCTGGGCATGAGATCCTTTATTCCTCAGAGTGAAGAGTATCAAGCCCAAGAAAATTGCATGGTATAACTCGAGCTGCAAAGTTGCAATCAGGTCGAGGGAGTTGAATTGCCGGATATACAAATCCAACTCTACTGAGGAATACCGCAATAACTTTAAAAGGGCCAGGAATGACTGCAATGCAATTATCAGATGCGTGAAATTCTCTTATGAGCAAAAGATGAGGCAAAAAGTGCTATAATGTTCCAAAGGTAGCAATTAATTTTGGGCATTTGTAAAAAAACAATATCATTCCAGTAAAGTAATAAGGCTGAGAGAGACTATGAATAAGTTGAGTGGGTATTATGAAACCAAGCCTCCTGCGACGCCCGGTATCACCAGCGATCCGTTTAGTTTGTGATTGATTTTGTTCCACATCATCTTGTGGAATTCATTAGAGACAGCTTAGAGAGCCATTAGCTTATTTTAGAGCCATGTGGCATTTCTCTAGTTGTCGAATTGCGTCAATTGCATTGATTTTATGAAGTGATTTGTTAGTATTTTGCTTTAAATATTTGGTTTAAACTGAGTAAAACATGAAGTTTAAGGTTAAGTATACAACATTTTAAGACAGTTTGAAGCTTTTGAACAATCTCATATCGCAAAATATCACTGGTGATATCACCCCCTATTGCCAAAGGGATGGTGATATTTTTTTTTTATTGAAAATTATGTTATCATTGGTGGTCAAATTATAGATAGATATACATAAATAAAATAAATTTCAGTCTCAGGAGGATATGCATGTGAGCATTTTAGTGCGTATATATAAAATCTCCTACTTCTTCATCTCATGCTTTTCGTGAAGCTTGCTATCAGCCTTCGTGCGATGAATCAGTGTCTCGTATGTGTATTCGCCCTGCCTAGACTGGTCGTCAAATCATACGTTTTTTAGGCTTAACCGACATCAGACCCGACGAAAAGTTTTCTGTGCGATGGACAAACAAATAAACGGTGAAATAACTGTATTTGCAAAACACAAACCGACGCAACAGAACGGTTTGTCCTTCTGTAGCGGTCGCTACCTGTTGAGAAACGAAAAAACTGAGTTTATGAATTCAATTTTCGTGTTGTTCAACATGTTGTCGGACTCAGTCCATGAGGCTGTGCAAATTTTGTAAACAATTTTGAAAATTATTGATACATATGAATCACAAGGAATAAACTGATGCAAAAATTTCACGAGAATGCCAACTGAAATATTCCTCCACACATTTCATTGCCTCAATTAAGAACAAAGACTAGTCTCTGACTAAGGGCCGTTTGCTGATACTACACTTAAGTCTATAACTAATAAACTTAGCTTATTTTTCGTTGCTAGTACATATTTAAGTCGGGCTTCGCTACGATACTGCTTCATTAACAATTTGCATTAGCAACTGAATTAGGGAAACCGTATCTGTTGAAATCACATCCTTATTCTATCAAGTGTAACCAAGGGCATAATTTTGTTGGATATGTCCTTTGTTAGCCGAGAACGTTTATACCACCAAAGTTAGTCAAAGCTAAAAAATATAAATTTATTTTGCAGCAATGAGGAGGAACTCCAACTGCAAGTCACGTTCAGTATTTAAGCAAAACTTAAGACCATAACGTGTGCAACAATAGACAACAGAATCCTTCCCAGACATGTTTGTTTCAATCGGAGTTGTCTTGGTACAATGCGAAGACGTGTATTTGCGTTAACCACAACACACACTGTCACCAAAAGTTTCTGTCCTTTCCATTTAATTTTTAAGCCCATTATATGTGCATACATACATATATTCAAAATGAATATCTAATTAAAAACAAAATGTAGAAAATTACACATTTTTCAATCACTTACAGTTTGAAGAGGCATTAGAAAGCAAATATTTACATTCATATCATTCAGTGTACTCAGTGCATTATTGATTATGAGTAGTGACCTCGTTTTGTTTTATTTTAGATAAAACGAAAAAAAAAAAACAAATAGAGTATTCGTTTTATACTCGAATACTCGTTCTCTTAGTTATTGTACTCACATTTAGAATACTCGCATTCGTAAAATGAAATGAATGGAGTACGCTTAAGTTGTGTCCTCGTTGATTGAGACTCAATGAATTCATGCAGACCTCTTTTAGACAAGTACGAAAAATTGACTATTTACAATTTCATTAAGTGTGCATCATATATGTGAGTGAA
The DNA here is from genome assembly GCA_964034865.1 of Eristalis intricaria. Lineage (NCBI taxonomy): Eukaryota > Metazoa > Arthropoda > Insecta > Diptera > Syrphidae > Eristalis > Eristalis intricaria. The sequence goes on along the minus strand of OZ035876.1, from coordinate 71,324,080 downwards.
ACTATCAAGCACAATTGATTGATAATTGCAACTCATTTACGCTGGCAGCATCCTTTTTGATATTTCAGCATTTTTCGTTTCGGCTTGGAACCCAAATGCATAGAGCCTATTGTATAAATAATACGCATATACAGCTACCTTGCACACAGGCAATGTATGATAATTCGCAGAATAATTGCTATCTCCTTCTAAAAACAATTGATGCATCTTTTCTGCGACTAATATTACTATAACCTTATCACAATGTCGCCTTCGCGTGGTGGGGACCTGACATTTTAAGTAGGATACACGTAAATCGATTTAGCAAGTCACAACGCAGCGGACGCGTTTTGAATTTACAGACCGCAATATCGTAAGCGCGCGCACCCATTTTAAGCTACAGCTACTTCTACAAACTCGGGCTTTTGAAAGTTGTGAAACAAGTTTCTATGTGTGAGTGACTACTCGTGGTTTCTTATTTTTTGCAGGCAGAGGCAACTATTTGTATAAGTGTTTAATTTTTTGAAGGAATTTTATATGTAGTAACTGCATTTATTTTTCCGCGATTTGATATAAAATTGTCATAAACTCGATAGAACGAGTACTGATACCTATCAAACGAAACCAAAATTGGCTTAATTACAAAATGGAAAGTAGGTAGTTTTATAGGGGCTAAATATAGAGTCTATAGCAATGTTGTCCACGCGATCTACATGGCCTAGCAATCTTAAGTGTTGAACGCAGGCCTGGGAACGCAGTGAATTAGACAGCTGTGTTGATTGTGTCTCTTTTCTAGATGGGCACAAAAGAGCGCAAGTATAGGAGCATATCTCTTTTAAGTCTTCACGGGGAAGTCTTCGCTAAGGTGTTGGAACCGTTCTTGACCTTGGGGCAAGCCCAGGATGGGGGATGAACAATACGGCTCTCGTACCGGCAGAAGTAAACCGACCAGCTTTTCACTCTAGGAATGATACTTGAGAAGCTTGGGAGCAGACCCAACAACGCCTGTTTTTGTAAAGTTTCTCGAGGTAAACTCTTGAGTAACGGATTTTAATAGAGAACTGATATTACGAACCAAGTAAATTACTAATGCGTATTCACTTCCCAGAGTGCAGTGTAAGTAGTAATTTTATTGTTTCAGATGTTTCAGATCATAGCTTATCCTATTTTCTCTATAGTAAGAGAAAGCAGAAAATTAAATGAATGACTATAAACAGTTTGAAACCATTTGAAATAATTATTTTTAAATCTATTTACTGAGGAAAATATTTAAATACACATTCTAAACTGTCAAAAAAATATTGTATATACATACAATATGCTCTCAAGCATGAATTCAAATTATTTGTGTACAAAAATTCCTTCAGAAGCTAGAAGATGTGTCGAACCTCCTGTCCATTTAAGAAATCCTTACTTAATTTTTTTTAAAGAATATATGACGAAACATCCAAAATATCCAGCTTGGATTGCGGCAATTGAAGCTAGTGAACAATGGAATTTAATGTCGTTTAAAGAAAAGGAAGTATATAGAAGAGCAGCCAAGAAAGTAGAATATGTTTTCAATAGTCGTAACAAATACTTCCATTACGTAATGTGCAAACTTAGAAAATCCTTTAATAATTCTGAACACACTAATCTGATCGAACTGCAAAATGCCGCTAGACATATGAGAAGATGGAAGTTGCAGGCCTGCAGGGACTGCAGGCACAGGGGCTAAAATTTGTTGAAATATTGTTGTATTGTAAATATGTATTCAAAACCAGAATAAAATAATTGAGATATTGACATGCGAGACATATGACATATGAGAGAGGTGAGATATAATATATATATTTATTACACATTTTACCAAGCCAATGACCCGAGGCATAAAGCTTACAATACCTGTGATGATAAAAATTATGGAAACTCCACCACAGATATTAACCCAATTGAAAATTTATGGGAACATTGAGACCAGCATCATAGGAAATTGGACATAAGAAATGCAAGAGACGTGAAGGAGAAGATAATTCAAGAATGGGAAAAAATTACAGCTGACACAACAAAAAAACTTGTTGTTGAAGTTTGTACAATGAAATGTCATACAAACGAATATGAATTTGTTGCCTGTTAATTGTTTTTGTTTGTTTTTTGTGATTAAATGTTCTGTTTCTGTTGAAGAATGGTGCATTTTTTGTGTTTAACAGTGATGTAAATTAGATCTTTGATTTCACAACCAAGTAACATTCAAAGTTTTTTTGGCTCTTGAATAAATCGAAAAAGTTACTTTTTATCTCCTGTACGAATATGAGATTGATTGACTGTATGTATATAAATATTGTGAGTAAAAAGACATCATATGGCTAAAAAAGTGAATAGTTCAACGGATGCGTGCAGATACATTCAAGTTAAAATGGAACTATGGCACAGGGCGCTAGATATACTATGACACTTTAAAGGCACTAGGAATTATTCTGCACCCAAACTGTTACAGAATCTGTACGAAATAAACAGCTCACTTCTGGTAGTACTTTGCGAAAGACGTATTGACAAAGAATGTGTACTTCCTTGTGGTTACTAAATTCCTTAGACAAATTATCCATGAATATCACGAAAATGTACGAGATTCACACGCACAATAACAATTTATTCGAAAAAACAGGGAAAGTATACAAGATTACATCGTCAAACATACACGTCAAGCATACATGACAAGTAATCATTTGTTCACAATACGTGCCCACATTATCAAATAAGTGTTATTCATAAAACTTTTTTCATACGAATCCTTGAGATTGAGCCCCTACTTGTACGAATAAACATACGAGTATGTTGTTGAGGAATGTCAGCAAATAATATTTCTCTCATTTATTAATGTGTGAAAATTGCTCTCAAAATTCATATTTGTTGGTTCTTGACTCCTGAGTCGCAAATATGTTTCATCATTCCTCCCTCTTTTGTTCTCACTTCTTTTGTCTGTTGCGCATTTCTATATTTTCTTCTGCATATTCTACTTTTTCAATGGAAAAGTAAAAATTAAAAATAATGAATTATAAAAAAAAAAGTGTATCTCAAGAGCGAAAGTCGTTCGCTGAATTCCGAAGCTAAATTTTCGCTTTGTAGAGGTGAATACTCGACTGATTTGAAAGTAGAATAATTAGAATTGACTACGTATGTAAAAAAGGTAAGCTTAACTCATAAAGATGTAAAATTATGTCTAAAAGCACCATTTCACATATGTACATAAAAACGCATTACACACAACTCATATAACAGGTAAGAAAGAAACAGGAGTATTATTGTTTCACCATAAATATCTGTTTGAAATTAATAGATAAATATATCTATACTAATAATAGATTTCCAACTTTGAATCAAGAAATCATGCTGAATTTCGATGTTCTACAGATAAGTATAGATGTGATCAGTAAATTGGTATTAATATAACTTCATATAATTTTTAAATTTAAACCCTGACACAGAAAGTTTCGTTTAGTAGTTAGTCGAAGTCACAATCCGAAAGAGGGCTTACACTAGGAAGCAGAATATGAGTGCAAGAGTAAGTAGATTTAGCAGAAGAAAGGAAAAACTTCGAATGTTTTAGAGATACAACTATATATGAGAATTTACATAAGCATCATGAAAACAATGTCTATTTTATGATTTTCTGTCTCACGAAAACCGTCGACAACGAGCTTATAGACGACACTCATTACCAATATCAGAATACAGGTATCGACTGTCGACAATATTCTATAGACGTTCGGTATGATAACTGAATTTGTAGGTATTGTTTCTGTTGACGACCACAGTACCTTAAATAGCAGTACATCATCATGGTCCAGCTATTTGATAGTATTTTTCTGATACTGACACAAGTATTCACTATGAATACATTTCTAAGATATGTTCTATATGTAGCTATCACTAAATTCGATATTTGTTTCTTGTACGGAGGATCGCATTATGACACGTATACGAATATTATTATTGGCATCCAACTAAGTGCCCCACACCTAATCTGATTTATTTAATTAAGTACTTTGCAAATATAACCTTGTGTGTGAAAGTGCAAAAGCTCATTACTTATTTGCCTTAATGTTGCGCATACGTCATCGGTAATTTAGCATACGACGGCAAGGAACAAGTAAAGTGCAAGAAGTGATTCATTCTAATCGATTAAATGAGGGGAAACTCACCTAAGGTAGTTTCGCATAACCCATTTACAAGGTCCCCATCCAATTTATGAACCAAGACCAATATCGATTAATTATCCATCGATATCGGTTATGCTAAGACGCGGCATACTCAGTGGGGAGTTGTTCATTATTCTTAGGTAAAATTACTTGCGGACGCGTTAAGTGTGGATATTTTCAGCAGAAAAAGTAAAAGTAATAGAAATAATAATAACGGTAAGAGAAAAACGTCAAAACTTTTCGCATTGGGAAACTTCCAAAAGATATAATTAAATCTGTGAGCGAGAGATATAAACTTTTCTGTTGACCAATAACACCGAATAGGTAATTTTTTTTTTCTTCATCCTCTTAAACAACTCCAATGAATGGCCAAAGTTCCCTAAACCACTTAAGCCAGGGCAAAAACCACAGAACAACACTTAGATACACCAGCACAGAAAAGACACAGAAGGAAGTATTATATCATAGCGTCGAAATGGCATATGTGACATCAGGAAAACTTGTAATGATAGTTATCTGAGTTGATGGATTTTGAGAAGTTACGCGTTCCACTTCCTTCGTATTATTAAATAACATTCTTTGAGTTTCGAAGTAATTACTGGAATATAAACAATGCTTTAACTCCTCAAAATTGTTTAACATTTTTTAACGTTTATTATAATAAATGTAAACCATAATTATGGATAAATTATTTAAATTTAGCAATAAGAATTAAATTAGTCCTGAATGGGACTAAAAAGAATGTTAAGTGTTTGCAATAATTTCAAAAAACAGATTAAAAAACAATATATATACTAGCCCTAGACCCTCAAACCTGTTAGACAACCAACATATTGTTATTGATAAAACATGTGGGTTATATAACATAAACCAACAAACCCACAGGTTAATGAAGAAACAATCACAAGCAATCCGAATATATTATGTGCGTACACTCACTTGTAAAGTAATGTTACGCTCTTCGAAAGTTAATGATACATTGGACACACCTCTAGTACTTTAAAGATACACAGGCAGCTTCATTATTTTCGTTGATTTCGAAAAAGGTTTCCATCTCCATTTTCGGTTGTTTGATTATAGCGTGAGGGAATGTAGAAAATTGCTATAATTTATTGACTACAGGTGAATTCATACATAAGAAAAGAATAAGATCAAACTTGCAATAATTAGCCACTGGTGGAAGCTTTTTAATTTTTAGCAGGATTCTTATTGTAGGTATTTCGATTTTAATTTCAAATTTCAGATAAGTTGGAAACTGTAGCCGCATTAGGGGAGAGCACGACAACTTTGCCTGCAAAAATTGATTAAATTGAATAAATCCGCAAAGAGAAGATGACCCTACAATCCATTACTCGGATGCGCTGCAACCTCCAGTCCATACATCTACTGAAAGATGACACATGCAAAGCTGGTTGGTTGTACTTTTGCCACGACGAAAACCGCTCTGCATATCCTGGGCTCCACCGTAACACGTGTACGCGCTTCGGGAAGACTGAAAAGAGATATTCGTCCGTACTTCGAGCAATGTCTTTTATCCCCCGTTTTCGAATAGAGGGACATTCAACCCAGTTTGCCAATCGACAGGTATCTCACCGCGTTCTCAGGCGACTTTAATGACACGAGAGAACCATGAATCTGCCTCTTTACCCATTGCCTTAAGCATATCTGGCTGGATTTCATCCACACGGGAGATTGGCCAACTTTAAGCATTTCAAACGCCAAAATCATTCTCACGAAAGTTAAACTATTTTCCACCCCAGTCAAGACTAGGGTTCTGTTATCCTCAGTATTGTCTATCTGTTAGAGAGCTCCAAAAAGTGCTCGCTCCATCTGCGCAAAATATCCAACGCAATACACCATCTTTGGATCTGGCTCCAACGATGATGTTGATTTCTGTTTCTCTTCTTCTTCCTAATGCCTTCTTGAACTCAGGGTGTTTTAACCCACGCAGTTCTTTTCTCACCGACAGCCGACACTCCAAGCCGCCATAAACTTTACAAACATCACCTACATCGTTTCACACACGAAAAAAAGTACAACAAGCACCAACTTCATTTAGGAAAGTCGCATACCTTGACTCTAGGTTGGCTCCTAAAACTTCACTAGAGCCAAAGTTGACCTTTTAACATTTAGCTTTAAGGTCCCGACTCTCTCTCCTAAGGGCATCCAATCCAATACTCTGGCTATCAGCCTTGGACTTGTGAGTATCTAAACGATACCTAGCAGTTTCCCAAACAAGTTCGAGATCATATACTATGAGCGATGAGGTGTTTCATGTGCCTATCCTAAGTCGATTCCATTAGCCGTTGCCATTTTATCCCCGCACGCACTGTTTGGCATGGCATGTGCATGGCTCCAAGGGAAGCCTAATTGTCTTCTTGTGATCGTAGGGGTTCCGCTTCATTTTTCAGATTTGGAATGTACGAAAAAATAAATTCACGCAACCAAAACCCTCTTGCCCCCACACGTGAAGGTTTGCTGCCGTGGGGCGCCAACATTACATTTTGAAAAATTAAATTAATTGGCTTAACAGACATCAAACCAGCAGTTTGAATATTCTTGCGGTAAAATTTAATTTTCATAAAATCTGCGAACCAGTTTTAGCCTCCCGACAAAAGTACATCAAATAAATTAAAATTAATTGAAATGTTCGTCCTTCATAAAACTTAACCACAAGAAAGGATCTACATACACACGTATATCCAATGTAATCCCGTCGTCTGTGCCGGACCACAGCAACTCGACTCACAATGGCCTCATATTTCGTTGCCTGTGTGAACGTGTGAAAAACACCATCTGTCCAGTTTCATAAAGAAGCATTAAAGGCCAATTGAAAGAAGCCACAACACAGGCAACCATAAAGAATGATGAAAATTATTCGCTTAGTACATGAGAGTCAATCCGACCTCTTAGGTGGACGTGCATCAAATCTGTGCTGCAGAGGAACAACAGGCGAAGAGGCGAAAGGAACTTCGCCTTTTGTACTATCGCAATGTCGGGTGTGGGGTGATAAATTACCTGTAACATGATTGCAGGACATACCGTTTGAAATATTATCCATAAATTATTCAATAAAAGACAAGAATAAAATATTAAATGGGTAACATTTTTAGGGGGTCTTCTATTGTTGCACGCCCCCGAAGACATCAACAAATCTCTAGGCGGTAAAAACACGTGTTTCTTCATCCCTAGCATTGTAGAGAAAACAAGAATACAACGTTCTTTATAAGTAACGGGGGAAAACACAAGGCAGGGTGCAAAATGATGTAAAGCTTTCAGTTTGAACTACAGCCACCCCAGAGAATTCAACAAGATTTACGAGGGCAAAACGCAGTCGTTACGGTTTGTCTTCCATGTTACACAAACAACGCGTTTTATGCACAAACGTGTTTAGGAGTCCATCACCCGTTTTTGTAGTTATAAAGCTATTGACATGAAATGTTGGAACTAGATGTTTTAGGCGACATCTACATCCGAGCGAGCGCCACCTATGTATGTAAGTATATTTATGTGAAGTTGGAATGGGCTTTAATAGTTTGGTAAAGATTGGGCAAAAGCGACAAAATAGGAAATTTTTAGATACGGAAACGCATAAGATATACAGTGTACTCTCCCTAAGCAGTGATGAAAATGTCCAGAAAGTGAATCAAATTGCACAAAAAAACGGAGTAGATTTGCAAAATGTGGAGCAGATAATGCAAAAAAGTCTTTTTGGCTGAGGTGCCATGAATATAAGGTGTAGTAAAAATAAATCCATTATTATTAGCACGAGATTTAAAGCTGAATTTACCATAGTAAAAAGGGTTCGATTCAGATCAAATATGCGCTGTTTTGTTGGATTATTTGTTGCCATTTTGTAAAAGGCAGTGGCAGTAGAGACTGCCAAAAAACTGAGAGTATCTTATTTCCTAAGCCTCTGCTAAAACGAAGTTTTCACAAGCAAAATCGCAATGGACAGGAACAGTTGGTAATCACATAGTGCTAGGTTCGAACTATGAGGACTTCATAATGATCTCCCAACCACGCTACCTACGCCTGCCGTTGTCCTGATAGAACACAATTCTTCTCCAATGAGCCAAAAGTAACAGTTACTTTGCTTCAGTTGGTCCAATTGTTAGAGTTCAAGTCCGAATAAAAAGGTTATCTGCTAATTTTCGATGAGTTCATGCAAATTCTAACAAACATTCAGTAAGCCGTCAATCCTGGTTTGCCCACATTTTACACCGACAAATCGCGATTTGACTACGATCGTTTTTGCTTGCCGCTGTTCTTAGCGATCCACTTTCCGTCACCAGTGAACATCCGTCAAATGCCACAAATGTGTCTAAGTTGTTGCGATTCAGAAATGATTTGTAGATGGAAATTTTGTCGATGATACTATTTGGCAGTAACTCGTGTAGACCCATACATTGAGCTTCAAGCCTTGTTGAAATGGTCTTAACTGGTTTGTAGTGAAATGTTAATCTCCTAGGCTACCAAAATAGTGATCAGTGGTACATGATGTTCAGGCTCGCAGATTTCCTGATTATATCGGCATTTTGGACAAATTTTGGAGCGTGGTACATCTTTGACATCGAAATTGCCTGAATCGACGGAACTAAAACTGCGCATTAACTCTTGCTGTATCAGGACAATAAACATTATTAACATACACATTTTCAATTATGCGGTATTTTCTCTTTTCTGGTGTCGCAAATCTTTCACAAGTTTCAAAATCCAATCTATTCCAAATCGAGAAAAAGCTTAACTCTAAATTTAGCCTGTAAGAAAGTCTGGTGTATTTAATAAAATGTATGAGGTCGTTGACTCGATTCGCTCTCTAACAGTATTGCAACCCTTTTTCCGCAGTTTTCAACCGCTCACGCCTTAATTCTCACTTAAATGAGAGTTAACGCCATTATGGATTTAAATCAAATGGCGTTTGTTCACGGCAACAGTAAATATACATTGATGATTGAGGATGATTGTAGTAAATTTTTGTGATAAAAAGCAAAAAAGAATCAATACCTCAAATATAATGTCAATAGTAATATACAGAAAAAAGTAACACATGTACATTTTTTTTATTAATTTTCATCTGGAATGTGCAAATATGATAATGTATTAAAATAAAATGTTTTTTTTTTCAAAAGAGCTTTATACTAGATATATAGCTTTATACAGATATATATATATATATTTGCTTCGTGACTCCTGAAATTTCTCATTATGTTAACGTTTGTACCTGCACCTTCGCCTTATTTAAGGCTATTTTCTTTATGAGTTTGATTTGCGATCGCATATGTCCCAGTGTTTTCTTTGGGAATGGAAATATTTAGTGTCAGGTGGATGAAGTGTATAAGAAACAACAATTACGCAACAAATAAGTAGGACAAATTAATGTAGTAAAAGAAATGAATTGATTTGGATGATTCAAATCCAGACGTTCGACTCGTCATCGGTAATAGAGGTATATTATTTTAACATTACAATTTCTATAAAGAAGACTTGATTTTTCGACTAAAATGTCCCTGCTATCGCTCAGTATGATGCCAAAAGCAGAATTGCGAAATTTATCACAAAATATGTATTAGAGATACATTATTTTGTTTGAATTCAGTCTGAACACACTCCTCCAATCTTAAGATTTCATTGAACTGCAAAACAATTATCATTGAATTCTTTCTATTATCTCCATCACCAATTAATTAGGGCGATGTACATCTAAAGAACTTCCCAAAAATATCCCCATTGGCAGCCATTTTTGATTTTCTTTTGCTCACCCTGGAAATCAACCGACTCTTTTAGGTCGCAACTGGATCGAAGCACTGGGCATGACACGTGACTGAAGCATATCCACACCCGGAACGACGAAAACTCTCCGGGTTTATATTGACTCAAAAAGAAAAAGATTGGCTTTCGTTAAAAAAAAGAAGTCAACAATTACACGTTTCTTCATCTACTCAATTTCTACCACTCAAGGTTGCTACATAATGGGACATAAGCCAGGCTTTTGCATCGCGTTGTGGACAAAAATGTTGATCCACCTCTACATTTTCACCACTAATCCCGGAAAACGTCCCAGTTCTTCGAATGTGTATATATTAATATATAATAAAAATAATATAATATCGGTGACGCGACAATCAGAGGCTGTTACAAAAACCATACTCTTACTCTCATGAATGGAGGGGAACATAACATTGGGTAGTGTGAATAAAAATTAAGGGAACACTCCCAGTGCACACTCATGATTGAAGCGTTTGTGTTAAGGGGAACACTCAATTTGTGTGAATAAACATGTTTCACAAAGTAGTTTCTTTCACTCAAATTGACGTTTCAAAACTAGAATATGGACACTTATGAGACATACGCGAAAAACAAAGAACTATAATTCAAGTCATTTCGGACACACAGGGTATAATGTCAAGAATCTGTACGCATTCTAGTTTGATAACATGGAGTGGTCAAGTAATCACTTTCATTCCGATATTCCTGAAGAAACCCGTGTGGTGCCATACCTAGAATTGAGAAAATGAAAATATCCTTTGACACTTTGGTGACACGGGATTCCAATGTGGAGTTGGGCATTCATTATTTCATAGATCCACAGTTTGGCAAGTGTTGTGCTATATGTGAAAAGCAAATCTATAGAAGAATTTTTTTCTTCCACACTTCCACGCAATATGTCTGGAGTTTGGTTTTTTTTTCCAGAAAGCACGGATTGTATGAGAAATCTACACAACGATACAAAACAAGACCAGATGCAGGTGCCAAAGTAATAAGGAATTGCAACAAAATAATTTGCAAATTATCTTAATTTCTTAGGTAATCGTAGTTGCCGGATTGTAAAGAGGTGCCCAATGACGTACATTGTCCACTCTTCTCTTAATCTAAGGAATTCGAAATTTAAGGTTACTGAATTATTTGGAATTATTCAAATACAATTTGAATTAAAACAGAACGTAGTCTTTCATTCATAAAATATGGTAAAAACAATCACATAAGAAGCACCCGATTGAAATTCCATGAAAACATCTGTAAAACCAACATAATGTTAAAAGTTGACCCATTCCATCCGTCGTGGTAAACTTCACTTATGGGCTACATTTGATATCTCTCTCCTTCACATAAGGCCTTATGAGTTTTCAATTTTTTGACAGGATGCAAAGCACTTAACGGATCTTATACTACTTAACGGATTCTATGCAACGCCATGCTGGGCATGCGCCAAATCTTTTAGGTAAGTTCGAACCTTGTATGACCTAGTAGACTTATCCGTGTTTTTGTACATTATGACTTTGTAAAAAAACTTTTAAATACATCATCCTGGGTACTGTCTTCCAGAACCCGTTCAGTTAAGGAATTTTGCCTTCAGCCCAATAAATTTTTTTTAATTTGATTTAGCTAACATCGCTCAAGAACATAGCGATTATCTATCTACCTACGACCAATACAACTCTGCTTCTGGGATTATTATTGTGCTCTATGACTCGCAAGATACATGCAAGGTGGAAACGAATTAAGCGAGAAATGCTAAAACAGCAGTACTATAATTCGAATTGAAAATATGCCCCAAAATGAAGAGTGAAATTTCAATTGCCGCAGATGTATCTTTAAGATTGAGCTGCAAGTAATATGTAGTAAATCTATTAAGGTAGTATTTCGTTCTCCCGCAATGGCTATCAATCTGAAAAAATCTCAATCAGTCAAATTGTATCATATCCATACTTTCGAGTAGTAACACAGCGTAGGCCCCTGGCCCTCTGCAGGTTGTAGCGAGTACTCAATTGAAATTGATAATATTTTATTTGCGTTTTACTTACAAATAATGAAGTTGATGATGGATGTAAACTGTCTTACTTTCATCAAAATATCTTGGGAGGTATTCATGTTAATGGTTTGGAGAAAATTAAGTTAATGGCCTACAAACTTTTCTGAACACAGTGGTTGAGATTTGAACATAATCGGTCCAGTGCTCTTCAAGTCAAAGACATTTGTATCCACGATGTTAATGAAGAATGGATGGGGTGGGGTATGTGCTTCTATGACTGTACAAATATTTTAATAGATTTTAAAAAATTCATAGAATTAAATTTATTCTGATACCGAAAAGGTAAATCCATATACAATACCAATTTTAACAGAAATAAAGTGCAAAATAACACTCTGTTCGATGCAAAATAACAACATATATATATTCGTAATACCTTGAATTTCTCTTATTTGGGGCACATAAGGGTTAATGGGTTAATTTGTTGCCCCAATTAGGTGCCTGTCTATCGGAACCTAATGTACTATTTGGAATTTGTACTAATAGAAATTTGTTAAATACCTCAAAGCTGTTACATAGTAACTGACGATTGTAATGTTTTATACCAGATGTTGCGCAACTGATAGATTTTAGCTGGACACTCCAGTGGAATTTAACCTAAATCTGTACCAATACCATTAACGGAGCACAACAGCTTGAATGGCAATCATAATTCATTCACGATTATGTTTAATTCAGGAAACAAGTTCCTACTACATTAATGGAAAATTGTGAAATTGCTTGATGTACTTTTTCGCTGCCCTTAGGCGTAATCAGACTTATCAATGAGCGCAGAGAAATGGAAAGCAAGGAAGTTTCCTAAAAATAGTTATTTGGCTGAACTAAAGCAATAATTCAGAAAGTGAGCACCTAAGGAAAGTTCTCAATTAACTATCATAAAGCAAATTTACTTAATTCTGAAATGTATCTTAGGAACTTTCTTAAACTAATCTAAAATAGAAATTAGTTATATTTGTGTTCAAATAAATTTTGAATTAGATGTACAGACAGATGTTTTAATACGATTATAATTCACTTTGATTGCCTCTCATAGGGAAGATATAAATCAATTCTTAACCTAAGTTGTTTACTACATTTTATTAATTCGTCTTAACTAAAAAACGAACTTTAATGAAACTTAATTCAAAATTATAGTAGCAGGGTTTTTAAAGTAAATATACTGTATTGGAAATGTGCCCATTTTTATCTTACGCTTATACACCATTCTACTGTAACGAATGGCATGATACTTACACCGTTGGAAAGATTATTTCGCAGAGATTTGCCAAACGGCTGAGTAGAACCAACAACATATTTACAATTTTACGTAACCACTATCAAATTTTCTATTGGTGACACCGTTAAATTAATATTTTAAGATTCGTTCAAACCGCTTCTCAAATTTTAAAATAATTCTTCAAACACTACAAGCACCAATCATCTTATAGAGAGCAATACACAATAGGACATGGGTAGTGGAACGACTTGGTGTTCGTTAAGAATGAAAGACTAAGGCAATTTTGCAATGCAAGCACTTGACTGATTACTTCTCAGGGGGAATTTTATTTGCGGATAGTCGTATACAGGATTTGCTGATTATGTTGTCCTACTAGTAGGTCTCCAGAGATGCTTCAACTCATGATAAATCGGGTATACGACTCAAGGAAAAAATGTAACAAATCAAAAGCAATGATTTTCAGAAGATGTATGATGGGAATAAACAGACGAGAATGGCAGAGTGGGCATCCGAACAGAAATGGTATTGAGGCGGTGTATTAGTGTATTAAAGACTAAACTCACGCCAGATATACATATTATATAGTGCAGCATTATATTAAGTGCCCATGGAATCTATACAATTACCACTCCACTCCAATTTTCCGTAATCAACGAAATCAGCTCTGAGACTACCTGCTATACCACCGCTCAAAGGGGCTTAACCGGTTAATTGGTGTCTTTAAAAAATTAGTTTCATCGTTATAGATGGAAATACCAATTCGCCACCATGCTCGCCAATTGAATCCAGATACGGCATCAAATAGACGCATTTACATATGCTCACCCAAAATCATTCAAGCGGATGAAGCCCGAAAAAAAACTTTACGAATATTTATTATAATTAAATTCTAGAATTTAAACAATTGCACCTAAAGCGCAAATATAATTAATTTAATCTAATCAGCAATAGATTGACGTAATGCTGCATGTGGATGAAAAACGACAAAACAGGAAATAGTGATACATGAGTTACCCAACTAACTACTAAATTTGAACACCAGAACTACATAGCTTTATATTAGCTTATTATGGAAATAAAATTTGGGAAGATATTTTTATATTTTGCGCAAGTCATCCACAGTAAATGTAATTTCACGTACATATTTAATCATTCATAGTATATTAATAAACAAATAAAGATCTTCTCGAACATAGTACTACTACTTGAAGTTCCAGTACTGATTTCATGTTGGATTTCTTCATGAGTTTGATTAATATTCTACGCGAAACAACAGAAGACTGCAAACAGTTTGTGAATATTCCTCCGAAACCCAAATCATGCTTTCCATACGCTACCTATCCAGCGCAACCCGTGCGTGTCATTTTCGTATATCTAGAAACACTTAACTCGTATTGTAAAATAAAGGAAAAGGAACACAAATGCCAACAAGAAAGGGTAAGACATTCTTCGCATAGTAGTACGCACGATGAAGCAAAGGTTGTACGTATCATTGATTGCATACATATATAGAGCTAAAACGCGTTGCCATATTGAGTGATACCGGCAAATAGTGAGGTAGCACGACCTTAAATGAGCCTTGAAATTGACGTGCTTTATTTTCAATCTTCTGACTTTAGTTTGTTGTTTTGCTTGACTGTATAAAAATTTTCCTTGTTTTTTTTCTTGCTTTAAAAAAATTAAAATAAAACGTATCCTAGATATAATATATTCGAGAAAAGTGATTAGCATAAAAATATCATTTACCTTTAGAAGCTTGTAATTTTTGTTGCCGTCAAGGGATGCAGCACGAATTTGTACGTGAATGTTACCTTGTTGGTAGAAGGATTACAGACATTTTTTCTGCACTGGTTGTTTCAGTCGGCCAACGTTAAGGAGAGCACAGGTAACTTAAGTCATTAATCTTTATTTATGAGACGTATCCAATTCAATGGTTATTTCATGACGTAAAATTACAACCCTAACAAGATAAAACTGGTGAGCCTACAGCAGATGATGCGGCCGTGTTGAACGTTCAATGGTTAATTATCCTTTGTCAGTGGGTGAAACTTTGAGTCAATAAAGCCTTAAAATAAAATTAGTGAGCTCTCATACGCCTACAGATCTCGATTACGAAAGATTATGTAACGACTTTGCTATTGTATAATTGATTTTAATTTATTATTCTATACATATCATTTAGATCAGGGCAGTCCAAAAAGAGGTCAGGATGGCACGCCGATGCAGGCGACGTGCCATCGTAGCTATGCGACTGTGATATAAGAAAACGACTTCAACTGCGAAATTTTATTTCGCACCAAAACAAAGCGATTTCACATGATGGCGCAATGTCCCAGTTATAATGCCAATGAAACTCGGCTTACTCATTTTATGGTAACGCGTCATCTGTTTTTTAGTTCACCATTTACGATTTACTTGAACAAGTGTTTCGAGCTTCGACAGATTAAGATATCTGTGCTTAATAATACATTGTTTTTAAGCCAGGACAGTGCATCCTTGAACGTTATAGCTTCAGGCAGAAAGACGCTACAATAATTTGGTAATCGGAAAGATAGCTGGATGTTTAGATCCATAGAATAAGCACCAGCACCCACACCTGCATCCATCTTCTATCCTTCTGTGAAGATTCGAAGAGGACCATACAGCGTCTTGTGTTCAGACTCCCAGTAGGATCTGGGCGGGATGCTGGTTGAGAAATTCTTCCCGAAGAGGAGTTTTGATATCGTGAGGTAAGTGTCTGAGCATAGGTCTGTACTTGTTAAGGATGGTGTGTAGTGTCCAGACCAATGTTCTAGTTAGGTTATTCTTCATTTCTATGGCGGTCCACCAAATATCGCAATTGGGGTCTGACTAATGCAATAAATAGCCAGCGGACCATCCAGGGTTGTAGTCCACATTTGCACCCTATTGACTTCTTATAGCAGTAGAGGGCTGTGAGGGCTTTTTGACGTTTCTGGGTATTAATCTTCCAGTTTCAATTCGTGTCCAATATAAGACCCAAGAATTTCGCGCAGTTAATTAAGGTAGGGTTGAAGTCAGGAATTGTATAGCTCCTAATGAAGAAGAATAGTTTCGTTTTTTTTTTGGATTGACGCCTAGGCCACATTCGCTAGTCCATTTCACTACCTTACAAGGAGCCAATTACTTAATAGCCCTGATTGTGGGTACACATTTTTTATATACTGTAATGGAAATAACATCTGCATAGGCAATGACCTTACACCCAGTCTCGAGTTCGTCACTAGTAATTCGTTCACCACTACGCTCCACAAGAGAGGGGAGAGTACACCACCTTGTAGTCTTGTCACCACGTGAAGGGATGTTTCAATCGATCTGCCCTTGTTGTAGGCATGCTGGGAGATTGACAATCTTTTTTGCGACTGTATGCCTAATAAATACATCAATCTGCTTCTCCAATGCTTTAAGCAGAATGGATGATAGACTTAAAGTTCTTAGATCCTAGAGAGAAGGCCGTGACTCTTCATACTGATCCAGCGCAGTAGTCCCTGGTCTATCTATCAATTGCAATATACTTTTTCAAGTCTGGAGGTATCGGAGAATTCCTTGATTTCCCCACAAAAAGTCTCCAAGATGACCTTTTAGCTATTCCTAATTTTTATTTATAGGTACTGAGAGTTATTTTTTATGAGTCCCAGTCTGGATCATTTCGTTCCAACTTGGCTTTATTAACAAACTTTCCTGCATCTCTTGCGAAGGGCGTCTTGCTGATAGAACAGGATCTGACCAGACCATGATTTAAGACATTAGTAAGTCTCTCCCCTGATATATCAATCTCTGAGGGATTTTGTAGGTGGGAGCTATCAGTATTCAATAAAGCTAATATATATATAAATGTAGAACGACTGGATGGCGCAGTGGGTTAAGTGCCTTCCATTGGTTAGTGGGGTCCCCGGTTCGAATCTTAGTCAAAGCTAATACGCTTTTATACGCTTTTATATGGTTTTCAAATCTGGTCCAGTCACCACTCTGTCAATCAGTGGTAGTAGTCTGACTATGGGTAAGTGTGGTCTAAGTGTTCTGGTGAACCCACAAGCAGCCCCCCAACTTAATCTAACCTAATATATATAAATATATGTATGTACATAGGTTAGTTGGTTATATAGGTGTGCAGTGCCTCTATATAGGTCCCAGTTGGTTTGTCTAATGTTGAGGATTGGAGTTAGACTGGGAGTGGAGCTTGTTAAGCTGAAAGTAATAAGTATATACAACATTTCATTGACAGCATCCGATATGTGGTCCGTGAAAAGGGGAGGTCTAGGGCTTCTGGTCTATTTTTTATAATGAAGGTGGGATCGTTACCTATTTTATAAATTCCCAACTTTCTACTAAGAATATATTCAAGTAGGTACCCATATCTCTTATTAACGTCCGTGCTCCACTAGATGATGTTCGTTGGCATAACACCTCAGAATGAGTGTTGTCTTGGATCCCTCCGCATCGTTCTTTACAGTATCTCCTGCGGAGGAAATCCAATATGGTAATTTGCCATGTACGCCATGTACGCTGTGTGCCTGCTTCCTGACAGAGAGTCACAGAGTTTTGATAGCTATAATTGGAGAGATTTACTGATCTCTTCGCAAAAATACAGACTCTAGGCTTACTCATATTGCGTACAAAGGCATTGTAGTTCCGCGCTCTGAGTCCACAGAGAAGATAATTTATGATCCAGGGTTCTTAGAATAAGGGAATTTTTCCATTTAGAGCTGAAAACGCAGTGGAGTGTTGAATGTTAATTTGTAAATTTTTTGGATAATTTGCTTCACCCGAACCATGGCTTTGGGATTCGGTTTTCAGACCGTTAAGCGGCGTGGTACCCTTTTCTAGATCAGGGAGACCGAAGCGGTATCCGGATGCAGATCCTCTGCGATGGTTGAGGATCTCTTGTCGTCGAAACCATCTGTCTCAACTTTCATTGGTCTTCTAATGGTCGCGAAGTACGTTGACACAAAATATCGCATATGAAGAAAATTTCATGTGAGCGTCTTCTTGTACTAAGAACTGACACCTTGCTTTGTAACAAGGTTCAAAATACCTTCAAAATATATATATTTTATAAAGCATCTTTGAACTCTTTCTACCCTATCCGAGTGGATTCGATAAATTGGGTTCCAAATGACATCAGCGTATTCAAGGATCGACCTAAGAAGCACTATAAAAAGAGATATCAAAGTTTCAACGTTCAACTATTACACTAAGTTCTCAAGGACACTCGTAGAATTTTTCATGTGTACCACTTAAAAATGCAGATATTCTTTGGAATACTATAAAATGTCTTTATAAACACTATAAAAAGAGATATCAAAGTATGGGGGTCAGAAAATTCCAATGAATTTATTTTGATAATCCCAACTATCGAGTAGGCTTTTGCAACAATATACTCGATATGTGGAACATAAGTGAGCTTTATATCAAAACCTCCTTCACATATCCACTAACCCGAAAAGTCTTCGACTTCGAACCAGTGGGACAACGCAATCGAGGACCCCCACAGAACCGATGGTGCACCCATGTGGAGAAGGACCTCAACAAAATTGGAGTGCGCAATTGGTAACAGATGGCTAAAGTTAATGCCAGCTGCAGAGGCTTACGGGTTGAGACCCAGGTCCACACCGGACTATAGCTTCCAGAAGAAGAAGTAGTTCCTCGATGATCGCTTTCTGAAATTAGCGAAATTTTGCACGAACATTTTTGAGACAGTGCTTGTACAAAATGTATTTTATTAAATCAAAATATAGGTTTCATTGCCGGACAAGTCAGTTGTTAACGCAATGCGCTCCTAACGGCGAATATTGGTGTTGCCATTGATAACATTCTTGAAGAAGGAAAGAAATAAACGAAACATAAAATAATATGAATGATATTTTTAATTGAAAGCTAATACAGTCGACGACATATATATTGACATTTCTAAAGATACATAGATACTTCTAGAATACAAAAATATTAGAAACAAAATTTCTTATATGAAAAATTAACTTATAAAAGAAACAAAATTTCCTATAGAAACGAACGTACTTAATTAAAAATTTATTTAGGTATAAGGATTCAATTCAATCAATTGAGGGAAGAGGTATGGTGCATGCATACCATATATGTGAGATTGTAATAATTGCAGACAATATTTGAGTTATTATAATTGAGATAGGGAAAACTCAAATCCAGTTCAACAAAAAAAACCTCCCAATTGAACGATAAACTTATTGGAACTGAACGATCTTCCCCATAATGGGCCGATTTTGGTCGAATATTGATTTTTTGTTGGATTATTTGTTGGCATTTTGATGGTAATGCCATTATTCCTGAGGGAGCTTTTTCATGCCTCTTTTGAGGCGAACTTTTCAGGGGCAAGAAAATACTGGTAAAAATCATTTGCTGCAAGATCCGGGCTAAAAGGTTGATGAATAAATGCCTCTCATCTAAGCTCCCGGACCTTCTGGCTAGTCGCTATCGATGTGTGTGGTTTGTCGTTGTCGTGATGGCACAGAATTGCTCTCCTATTGCGCAAAGTTGACTCATAGGAATTAAGTGTCCAAATTTATAGTTTTGTATTAGGTGGTTAGCTCATTATATGATTCTCCACCAAAACACACAGCAAGGCCTTCCTGGCTTGGCCATCACTTGCACCGGCACAGCGAAAATCGACCACCGCCGTTTTTGCTTGTCGTATTTGATCCAATTTTCATCATCGTACATCGAACTTATTTTCTTCCAGCTTCTTCTTTCATATCCAGCGTGGTTTAAATAGTTCCAAACGGCTCGTGCTCTTGGGAAATCGAAGCAGTGCTTACCGTCATGGTCAGCCATAGGTCCTGCGAGGGGTCTTTCCCCTAATAAGGGTCACTAGTTATAGATAAAATGATAGCAGATCATCATCATTGACCAATAACATGTTCGCACAAAGCACATTTTAAAACATCTACTTTATGGCTCTTTACTTGTCCATCTTATTTAATTGAGGTACTATTCATGCCTTAAGTTTCATGCCCTCCATATCTATACCTCTTCATTATTCTCCCACAATACCCGAACATAAAAGTCTCAACGTTCAACTATTACATTAAGTTCTCAAGGACACTCGTAGAATTTTTTATGTGTACCACTTAAGAATGCAGATATTCGTTGGAATACTATAAAATGTCTTTATAAACGAAAAAACTCGAATAATTGTTCGGATTAAATACAATTTCAAAATGAAGGGAAATGCAAATGAAAGTTTCCCCTCGTTATTTCCCTAAAACTATAGTGAAAAAAATGTTTCGAATGTCAACTCTTCAGTTCTATGCGAATCTACCATCACGTCATTTCCCTCAAGCTCTTCACAAAGATACCCATGAATTTAATTATCCTTTCGTCCATTATTTTTGTTCATTTAATTTACCGGCTTGGAGGAGTTTCTGAGTCGACTTTTCCGTTGAATATAGCATCCTTGACGTTCAATTTCATTTGCCATTTGTTTCAAGTGACTTAATTACTTTCTTTATCTGATAATGATTGAAACTGATTATGTCATAATTTGAGGTAGATTTCAATATACGGTCGTAATATGAAGATAAAAAACTATGCAATCTGTTCAATGTTAAGCATATAGGATTTAGAAAGCAATTCTAAATAAAAACAGATAAGGAATGTAAAAAAAATTTATTATTTGCTCCACTCATGTCAATCCAAATGCATTATACAGGAAAGGGATATATCCACTTATGTCGCTAATTCATTTCGGGAAAACACTTCATAATTCTTATGAAGGGAACTATTCACACATATGTATATGTACATACTACGTACATATATTAATTGATTATTTAATAAGGGAATATTAATAGCAATAACAGTGAATCAAAAAATAGCTATTTTACAAACTGAATTCGTCTTTTAAAATTTGCATTTGATACATGGGGCATTTCTTAGCATCGCATCCACGGAGACCTGCTTCGAGTAGTGGACGTCTTACTGTTCGTTTTCACATCCTGTTCGTTCATTATCAGCGTGAATTTGGGTGGAAGTATAAAAAGGTTTAGCTTTGCTAATTCGCAAATAATTCTTCCATTACATTTTCAACTTTTTTTAAATTATTAATGATTGATAGCGTGACAAACCATCGGCTTTAAGCACGAAAGCTCTTTAGCTATAGTTCGGAGTAATTTTTTTCTTGACAAATTTAAAATGTATAGCTTTGCGCATTTCTGTGATGCAACTCGTTTTACGATGATTACTCGTATTATTTAAAATTTTTGGATGGAAGAACAACAACAAAGCTCGCCGTCCAGGAACTTTGAGTAGTCTAAAACGAATAATAAGTAAGCTGCGCTGATTAGATGCCCAAGCTGTGATGTTAATCTGAATTATTATATTGTCACTTGTCTGTAGAACCTGCAGTTCAACCTCAGCTCTGTCTCGATCCAATTTTATAATCTTACTAAAGGGTGATCCAACCATAATGCACGATGTTAATTGTGAGTGAATATTGTTCGAATCAAAATGCATTTCGTGCACTTTGTGATTTTTTCGGTCAGCATAATCGACCAAAAGTGTCCACACTCTCTAGAATTGTGCGCAAATTTCAGCACACCGGGTCTGTAGTGTAAATTTGAACATACAGGAAGACACGTCCTTATAACACGATGGTGCCACCTGCCACACAGCCATAGAAACAATGGCTCTATTGCGCGAGAAATTCAATGGTTGTGTTATCTCACGTCGTAGAAAGGTCACTTAACCGCCACGATCATGTGATTTGAAACCATTGGACTTGTTTCTTTGTGTATATTTAAAAGAAAAAATGTACGTAAATAAGCCAACAACAATTCCAAAGCTAAAGGGTGAGATAATTCGGCACATTAACGACATTGAACCTCAATTATGTCTCAGTGTAATTAAAAATATGGACCATCGGATAGAGGTATGCCACCGAAGCCGTGACGAGCATTTAACCTATATTTTGTTTCACACATAATTGTCATAGATTCTTCTATCATATGCAAAAATATCAAGATAAATCTCTGAAAAAATTTTATATTATTTACAATTATCATCGTGCGTTTTCGTTGGACCACTCTTTAAGATACTTTTTGATTTATGCAAAATATCAGCTCTAAACTATAAGTTGAAATTTACACGGTCTAATAACACATTTACTGTCGTAACGCGAACTATATAAGGGAAGAATCCAAAATCATGTTTATATTTTTGATCGAAACTCAAAAGCAAATTAGTATATTTGAGATCAGTTAGAGAACTAGGGAACCGATAACACAACCTTTTCCACATGAATATTGCTGTTCGCGCAAATTATACCGATAATGCCATAAAAGAACTCAATTAACATTTTGCTGTGTCTGAAGTTTTAGTCAGATTAGGTATGGGAACATATTAAAGATAATATTAACTTTATTGGCGAAACTCTAACAACATACATATATCACATACATTGTTTCTGTTTGCAACAGAACTCCATGATTTTTCCTGAAATTTTTGCTCTCAGCAATTAGTTCGATCTCAAGTTCTAATGTAGCTGATGTTGTTTTTTGTATACATATTAAGGTCAGTGCGTTAAATAGGTTCCAAATAAGTATTCATATGAAATAAAAAAAAGCATTATCTAACCTAACCCAAATCCAGAATATAATCAACACGTACGCGTTCATCAATGGTACCCAGTTTATCAACAACAAAATGCAGTAAGAATTCAATTGCACATGAAGAGTTAAAAATTCTGTTTGCCGATTATCAGAGTTGAATTTACAGAATGACACATACACAATTAAATGAATTAATATAAATTAATAATTTCTCAATATTCGAAAACACAATATCCAAGACATCTGTGTGTTTAGTCAATTAGCCAGAAATCGTGCTAGCACTGTAGACTGCTTCGAAAACCGCCACACAAAGAAAAAATTGTGTTATGTATATACAGATATTTAATTCAAATCTTACGTATTCATTTCAAACGATTTAGATCAATTGTGAAGAAATAATTGTGACGGTTGATAGACCCCCCATTCCATTCTCTTAGGGATAGTCAAATACACATGTATGTATATGAATGATTTAAAATAAGAATCAAATCAAGAGATTATTGTCTTTGATAAGGTATATGTAAGAAAAGCTTCTTTGCAGGCGTTTGTCTTCTTAGCGAACAATCAGTTCATAGATTAAAACTTATATAGAAATGAAATTCATTTTCAATTATTCACCTAATTAATCAGTCACTAAATATGTAATCACATAGATACATATATATGCACATAAATTCTAATTTTAACGTACAGCAGAACTTTGAACACTAAAAAATTATATTTAAGCTTTTTTATTTGTTTTTGTGGATAACAAAAAAAAAAATAAATCAAAAAAGCTACGCCACGGTATTAATTACATACTTTTATACATGAAATTCTAACATTTTCTGGCAGACAGAATTGAATTACATGACAGTGATACTTGATGTACATGACATGTTTTTAAATGAAGGGGAATCCCCTCGATTATCTTCCACAGTTCCCCTCCTGTAAACTTAAAAAGGAGTTAACGTTATCAATCGGAAATGTGTGCAATGACATGTTAATAACAGAGAAACGAATTCTTTGCGGGAATGGATGTTTTTATAACATTTTATCAATGGTAAAGACAGCACTTACTGCTAATTGCACAGTTGACGTATGTTTTTGGATACGCACATACATATATGCTTTTACATTTTAAAATGAACAAACGCAAACTTGAGCAGTCCATGCAAATTGTGTAAATCTATTCCAATATTTAATTAGTATATGTAGGTGAAACCAACAGTGTGCTAATAATTGTTAAGTGATAAGGCCGACAAATGAATGATTATTTTAATAAGCTAATTAATAATGGAGATATTTTTTGTGATCAGCCATGTCTGAGCTTAAGGCCCCGATTGCGATTGTCAATTATCAATCGATAATCGATACACACCGATTGTCGATAACACGAATTAATAAATTTGACATCCTCATTTGTCAGACGAATTCAAATTTGTCATATGCTCCTTCTTAATTCACAATAATACAATTCTCTGTCGATTGAGTTACACAGTACCAAAATAGATTTCAATCTTTAGATTTATCAACCATCGATTCAATCGATAATCGACACTCGCAATCGGGGCCTAAGTTTTAAACAAGATGAATTTATGATCGCGTGATAAAATGCCATGTTCAAAAAAATACCCTTATCACGAACAACAAATCCGAGCGAAAAAAAAAGGTCAAACCAAGCTAAAATGTTCCCTTTTTGCAGGCGAACATGAGGCGTCATGAATCCACGAATAAACCAAAAATAAAAAATAAACCAAAGATTTAATTGCACCCAAATAGCCAACGGATAATTTGGAGGCAATACAATGAGCACATCAGACTACCATTAATATAGGACCAGCACCCGTTTCAACAACAAAGCTGCTGAAAAAAACCAACTTTCGCGACCAACTGGATGCGGTTTATCAAATATAAGGACGATAAAGCAACGCCGCCGACAACAATGAACATCTGCAACCCAAATGGGTCAGAAGTTCAGCAATGGCAGCGCGATCGTACAGTATTGAACATCTGCTACTACTATTCAACAGAAGAGGATGAAGTGTCATTCATACGATCCGCAAACCTTCAGAAACAACCAACTTTCAGCAAATATAAACAAAGAAGAATAACTAAAATCTAACAATAATTAGTTTAGGTATCCCCATTAACGATTCAAATTTTATTTCTACACGAATCAAATGTCAAAGTGACACTTGTTGGAAATGCCACAGCTGATTCGAAGTGGAATTTTGTTCGTTTTGCGAAATGCGTGATAACCTTTCTACAGTTCGAGCGAAAAACTAGTATTGCGGACGAACAAAAGTAATTCGGATGAAATGCTGTTCGGGCGAGATTCATGATAAGGCTGATATTAAGCGCCCAATCAGACTAAGATTGGTTGGAAATAACGAAAACAAAGCAGGTTTTGAAGAATACAGAAATACATATTTAATGCATGGAAATTGTTTTTCTAAAGTTAAGTTTGTGGAGAAATTGACTAGGTACTGAATATCATTATCCGAAATTATGGATTATCCGAATTTCATGAGCATTATACAATGATTTTTTTGTTGTTGCTTTTTTTTATGTGGCTATGGCGTGTATCTTATCGTCGCTGTTATTGACCATCCTACGTTTTTTGTATATTGGTATCACTATGCTTTTAAGCTCATCTGAGGTATACTCAACTGAAGAGACATAACTATGGTAGCACGTTTCCATTACTCTATGGTAAATATTGTATTGTTCTATTGGACGGCTATAATCACTTTTGAAAAACTGACGAGAATGTCGGGGGTGCTTTGTCTGCACCCTTCGATCAATTTCATTTAAAGAACGAATGTTTTTATTCTGAATTTTTATTACGTCTGTCCTAGTGCAGTAAATACATTTTTTGGGGTAAATTTAAGAGATTGTTTAATAATATAGCGAATGACCGAAATAAAATAAAAAAAAAAACGAAAAAATTGACTAAAGTGAAGTGTTATACAAAGCAAAGCTGATGGTACAATGAATTGAAGTGTTATACATGGCTTATGGCTTAGCTAGAGATGTACACAAAATGATATGCGAACATTTACCAATTGTATAATTCAATTTCTAACTAGAGATAAATTTAGATTTAAGATCACTGGCTTAAATGCTGCCGATGGAATGGGAAAAAACGTTTTTAATATCATTGATGTTGGTGACGATTCGATCGTATAATGGATTTTCACTTGCAATAGCTTCATCAGGTAGTGCTGCTACGTTGTTGTAATGCGGTCGAACACCTCATTCAGTACCCAGGATTCCGTACGTACATTAACCTCAAACTTTCAATCATTCATTGCCGACCAACAACCAGTGATTCCATGCTCAACGCCAGACGACGAACTTAATGCATGTTTAAATTTTAAGTCCATTGAATGGAAATATGTCAACTCTTAAATTAATGATTAAATATGAATATGTGAGTCTAATTTCACAACAACCGATCAGGAGGAATTTTTTCCAAGCAATTGCTCAGCATTGGAAAATGATAATGGCGAAATTCCCGTTGGCACATCGCCGGATACATTACATTTCCTGAAAATAGTTTTCACTTAACTGAAAGACCGAACTCATAAAGATAGTATTCCCTAATATTGCGCAATATTATAAAAAACATGTTTAGTTGAGCAAACGTAAAAAACTAGTACTAACTATAAGTAATACAAAACCGAAGACGTTTTGATTCCAAGCATACTTATGATTCCGAACAAATTTTTTTTTTCTACTTGGGTTGGTTTGCTGAGAAGCAATTGGTGACAATCTTCAAAAAGCCACTATGTGACCCGTGTCCACATAGTAGCGTCAGATTTTTACTGACTAAAAACACCCTTCCCTTATGGTTTTTCTTTACTACAACTAAGTTTCCTTATTTAGTAGCTTACATTTAAGTATATTTTCGCGTGTAGCAGGTAGACCTTCGGTAAAATCACCTGTCATAAACATCGTTAGGATGGTTTCTTACTATTGCGCCAAATCGAGCGGTCTCGTACGCTGGAGCCGGCGTACTAAACGTCTCATGTCCAAAGTTTGGATGATGGCATTGTTACAATGACCATGAAGTCTGATTCTTAGCTTTCGAGCGGAGTTTGTTATTTCTTCGTTGACGGTAGTTATTCCTAGGTCCCTTTGTATATTACAATTCTGGACATACCATTTGCATTGGTGCAACCCCATAGTTGTATGCCATAAGTCCATATAGGCTTCAGTACTTGCTACGTGTATACTATCAGTTTGTTATACATGCTTAACTTGGAGTGCCTTCCAAGTAACCAGTACATTTTAATACACCGGTGTTCGAGCTCATCCTGTTTCTTTTTCACATGGGCCTTCCACTTGAGTTTCGCATCGAGTGCCATACCAAGATATTCTGCATCATCAGCGTCCGGTATTTGTACAGAATTAATGCAAACTGGTAGATTTTCAATATTTCTGTATTATTGGAAGCAATGCGCCAGCGTTTTTACCATTAATTTATTTTGTCCAGAACTCGTTACAGTTTTTCAGTTGAGGACTCAAATGAACTTCCCGTTGCCACGATCGATGTGTCATCCACAAATGTAGCCGCAAGTGTACCCTCAGTTTGAGGTATGTTTTCAGTGTACAACAAATACATTGTAGGGCTAAGGACACTCCCTCGAGGGACTCCTGCTCGGATCTCTTTAAAATCGGAGTATTCCGTTCCGTGCTTAACTCTAAATATCCTGTTATCGAGATAAGATTCTAGTATCTTATACAAGCTTGTCGGTAGAAGCCTGCTTAGTCGTAGGCCTGGGAAACGTCAAGTAGGGCTGTAGAGCAGATCTTTTTCTCCTCTAATGCTCCTTCAATTTCATTCGTTATTCTGTATACCTGGTCAATTGTCGAGTATTTCGCTCGAAACCCGAACTGATGGTCAGGCATTAGTTGCTTCTCTCCCATAAATTTTTGAATGCGTTTTAATCAGTTTTTCAAAAATTTTGGATATTATTGGTAAAAGCGATATGGGTCTGTACGACTTTTTGTTGTTTAACGGTTTTCCCGGTTTTGGAACCATTATTACTTCTGCAACCTTCCATGAGTCTGGTACATATAATAGGTAAAAGGAAAGGTTAATTAAGTGGAGGTGTTTAATTATCGCCTTTTTCGGTTAGTTTTTCATGATTTGTCCGGTTAGTAGATCATACATAACCAGGAGCCTTGTTGCTTTGTAAATTTTTGATTGCCCAGCAGAGTTCGTTTAGCGATACACTTTCTATACTAGAGCTGTCATATATAGAAGTTACACTTGGACCATCTTCCAACATTTGTCCATCAAAGGGCTGGAATGTTTCATCCAAATGTTCGGCAAAGAGATCCGCCTTTTCTTAATCACTTTTTGCCCACTCATCATTGTTTTTCTTGATTGGAGCGGCCTGCATTTGGGCTTCTTGATATATTGTACTACTTTCCAAAGTGAGTAGTTTGTAAATTTTTAAATTGTAAGGCCTTCAAGATAAGTCGATATCTCGTTAAAAACTTACCAAACTTACAAAGCTTTTTTTAGTTGGTTACACAGGCGATTTAGGTATGTTTTATGTTGGGGAACAACATGCCATTCAACTTTAACCGGTTACAATTTCCTAGAGGTCACTTTTGCCCACTTTTTCTTGTTTTATTGCATGGCAGCAAACAAAACTTGTTTGGACTTTCCAACTAAGTCTTCCCCCCTTAATGAGAGATTGAACTTTCTCAACATTTCTGTGATCGACATCATTCATCACATTGCTTAGTGGTCAGATCCTGATTCTTGTGGTAAAGTCATACGGACGATCGCTATAGAGCAACGGGTACAAGAAGACTTACTGCTTCCACGGGGCGTCCACCGTGAATGCTACAGTGAGATAATATCTCCAACATTTTAAGCTTGTTTAACGATTGTTCCCTTGTGCTTGCCTACGATGCACGACCTTGGGTCTTGGGTCAAAGTAAGCAACCTTCCCTTCTCTCCCACCCCTAACCTTCCCATACGGATGGGTTAATCAAGGTGTTATACCACCCGTACGAAGGATCGTGGGGCCCACACGAAAAAAAGCACAGTCGCGAACAGAGTATCCGGGTGACCTGGCAAACTCTCTAATTAATCCCTGCCTTATCTGTGTAATGCGGATCTCAGAACAGCCGGACCTTCTCTTTCTCCGCTACCCGTGGGACTAACATGAACAACTCAGAACAAAACAAAAACAACAAAAAAGTGACCTGTGCTCATTCACTGTCAAAATCCGCGCGGAGCTTTCCAAACCCAAAACCTAAATAGTAACTTACACAGAGAAACCATGCATCGGGAAGTCTTTTCCTCGAAGGCCATTGAACCTTCCTGCAAAAGATATGAAAAGCCACACAGGGCGGGGCACTACCCTTGAATCACGACCAAACGCGCCAGATCACATGAGACGTCACCCTCGTGGTCAAAGGCCTAAACGGAGTAGTGGAGGCTAAAAAATTGCCAATATGCTTAACAGGCGTATAGTGGCATACTAAAAGTTGACTGTCGTATCTCTCCATTAAATTGGAAGAAGGTAGCGTCGGCGTTACGACGTATACCTTAGTCTGGTGTCAGAAAACGGAGGCCTGGTCCCTGTCGGGCGTGACGCTGCATGGCACCAGGGACATACCAAGCTTTGGTCCTTCACAAGCCACCTTTAAAAAAAATTCAAAATAGCCATTAGTAGACTGGAGAGGTGTTTAGTAGACTGGAGCCATTAGTAGACTGGAGAGGGTTTAAAAGGAGAAACCAGGGCCGCAGTGATACTGGTCAACAAAGAATCACTGGGCCCCTAGCCAAGTCGGAGGGCGTCATACACAACGGTTTTGCGACGATTACCTTAAAAGTATACAAGACATATAGGGAGGAGACTATGAAGGCGGAACTGACTCCCTCCGCTGACTTACCGGTCGGTAATACACGGATTGCGATAGCTGACGGGGAGAGAATACGTCATGCTGGTAATGAGCCGGTACCCTCAACTTACAACAACATCTACTATTGCGGGGAAAATCTCTGCAGCCAAAGTGGTACTGATTGTACTAGACAACAAATAGAAACCTCCGTCCAAGAAAGTTCGGGTCATGAAGCTGATTCCATCGGGCTTTCTGACCGACGAAGATAATTCAGCTATGGTGGCGAGTGTGTCTGTGAAAGATACGAACACGTTACCCGACAGTCATGCTGCGAGTAAGACAGATTAATCTCCACCACACTACCGCGGCCTGTGCCCTCTCCTTCTCCGTCTTAGCACCATCGGAGAGGATATCGTCCGGGCCCAGGGTTTGAAGAAGTTAATAGCCCATAAGACAGACTGACTGGTTTGATGTCCAGTAGACTGTCCATACTGCAGTTGGTCCGGGTTCTATCCGCCCTTTGTGCATGCCAATATTTTCCTGAGCCTGGAAGTCTCGGATAATACTTATAATAAATTCTAAGCTCTACTCACCTCTCTCGTTTATATCTGTGCACCCCGAAGGCTTGGTGTCCGTTGGCATAACTCTACAACGTTGTATTATCGAAAGCAAGCAAAACATATAGGAAAGGGTCAAGAAGGGATCTTCCTTTACCTTTTCAACTGTAGAAAGGCCATAGAATTGAAAAGGGGACAACAGCTGCACATCACCTACTGGATCTTTACCTTGATTGTCAGACCGACACTTTTATACGCACTGAAAAAAAATCACAACTGCAAGATTCTCAGTCAGGTTTAGAGACTGGCCTGCATGTGTATCACTGGAGCGCTAAGAAACACTCCACCAGATGCACTTAACACACTCTTTCACATCGCACCACTGGAAATTTTTAGCAAGCAAGTAGCAGCCAGCACAGCCCAGAGATTCAAAATGTCACCAACTGTCACTCAACCATTCTTAAGGTATATAACTTCCTCCCTAAAAATACCGACCACCCACAACCTCAAGCTATCTTCGGTAAAAAAAATTCTCCAGCAGCATTCCGTCACCCTCAGACTGGATATTTGATAACGAGACGCTGGTTGATCCCCTGCGTCTCTTCACAGACGGTTCGAAGACCAACAAAGGGGTAGGGGCCATAATATTTATATCTCCCTGAAGCTCCCTGATCACTGAAGCGAGGTATTATCCTGGCTCAAGAACAAAGTAATATCCAAAAGAGATATGACCATCTGTTTGGACCGTCACGCCCCAATTAAGTTCATGGATCTCGGGTGGATTCGTATACTTTCCGGAACTGAGCATTGGTTTCCATCCGCTCTACATGACCCATCCATCTCAAGCGTTGGATCCTCACTCTTCTGACTAAGTCGATGTCGCTGAACAGTTCGTACAGTACAGCATCTCGTCCTCCACTCACCATCTATTCAGACGGGCCCGAAAATCACCCGAAGAATTGTCCTCTCAAAGCAACCAAGAGTACCTTCGTCCGCTTTTGACAAAGTCCATGCCTCTGCGCCATATAGCACGATTGGGACGATCAAGATCTTATAGAGGGTTATTTTGGTTGTTAGAAAAAGGGCTTTGTTTATCAATTGCTTTCTTAGCCCAAAGAAGCAGCAAGAGTTATAATAATAATAATAATATGGGTGGCGCTACAGCCCGTAGAGGGCCAGGGCCTAGCTTCTCAGCAAACACTCGTGTTGTACGCGCTATTGTTCTTTCACGCGTGGAAGTGACGTACAGTTTAATGCCGACTCCGAACGGCGAAGTTGAGAAGCTTTATCTAGACAGGAAATACTCTTTGAGCATTGTCAGTGACTCGAAAGAGAAAAATGAAAGGTGGTAAATTCGGGTATCGAACCTGGCACTCTTTGCGTAGGAGTCGACGCACTAACCCACTACGCCACGGCAAGAGTTATCCTTTGTTTAGTTTTTTAGTTTCAGCGCTGGTATCGTTGTCTGAATTAATAGCAGTTCC
The DNA here is from genome assembly GCA_964034865.1 of Eristalis intricaria. Lineage (NCBI taxonomy): Eukaryota > Metazoa > Arthropoda > Insecta > Diptera > Syrphidae > Eristalis > Eristalis intricaria. The sequence continues at coordinate 71,292,402 of OZ035876.1, read as the reverse complement.
TAGGTAGACAAAGTCCTTGACTACCTCAAAGCTATATCTATCTATTGTGACGCTCTATCCGAGTTGGGAGTCCTTTCATAAACCTGGTCTTGCCCTCATTTACCAGTAGACCCATCTTCGCGGCCTCCGTTGCAATGCTCACAAAAGTACCATTGACAAAGCGTGATTGTTCTTCCGATAATGTCAATATCGTCGGTATATGCTAGTAGTAGGAAGATTGTTCCTCTGGTGTTGGCGTGAGAGTTTTAAACAAATTTTTCAAGAGTGATGTTGAAGAAATCGCATGACAACGCGTCGTCTTGTCTAAATCCTTTTCTGACATCAAATGTCTCGCGCTAGTCTTTACCGACCTTGATAAAGTAGCGTGCATTCTCCATCGTCATCCTACAAAAACGGCCGAGTTTGGTAGAATTGCCAAAGATTGCCAGATTTTTAATCGATGGTAGATTTTAATCGTTCACACAACAACGCAGATAATTTCTTGTATGCCATGCCTCTATAGTTGGCGCAATTCAGAGGGTTTCATTTTTTGTGGATCGGGCAAACAATGCTAAGGTTCCATTCATCGGGCATGCTTTCCTCAGACCATATTTTACAGATGAGTTGGTGCATGCTCCTTACCAAGTCATCGCCTCCCGCTTTGAAGAGCTCTGCTGCTAGGCCGTCAGTTCCAGCTGCTTTGTTGGATTTCAGTTTACATAGATAAGGCTCTTCACTTAATCCGAGTCGAGTAGACGGGATTGTTGATATACATCGTCCCTTTCATTTAGGTTGAATGCTTCAGATTTGTATACTTCTAGTCTTTATAAAACTAGTTTTTTTATCTGCAGAAATTAAGCGTACTTTTCAAAATGGTCGTTAATGCACAATGCACTTGAGGAATCGGTTCTTTCGCCCGTGCAAGGAAGTTTGTTTACATATTTCTGTATGGGCTTATGGCACTTTAAGATTGGAAGATACAAATTTATCTGTTAAGGACTTCGACAAATTAAATTGATTTCATACATACATACATTCTTATTCCACTATATTATATCGTTTGTTAAGAGTTTTTTTTAAGAATAAAAATATTTGTTACTTATTAATGTTTTGTTATATTTTGTTCAATATTCAGTCAACAATTGTTTTATATTAGTTAAATAAGTTACATTAGTTAGTTTAAAAATGAGACGTAACTAATTATAATACTATTGTAATAACTTACGCTGCCAACATTGCATGTTTTGTACATCTATCGGAACTTTATTCCTGTTACACTTGGTATCGATTAACTATGGATTTACCTGTTCGGCGACAAAATAATAGTAATTATATGAAGTTCTTAAAACCTATAAGCAAACATGTTCAGTATACCCCTCCCCATCCATTTTCCATTAACCTCATAGATACAAATGTCTTTCACTAATACCCCTATTATGGATAGCGAGTTCAACGAGAAATTCGTTGTCAGAATCTATGTGAACTAGAAAATATCAATTTTACTGTTGGGGAATGTTCGCTGAAATTTGCGATTCTTATGTCAGAATCATGCGTTATCATAACACATTTTAATTTATATGGCCCAAAAAACGGTAGAAAATGAAATGAATTGATTTGGATAATTATAATATAATAATAATAATATGGGTGGCGCTACAGTCCGAGGCGGACCTAGGCCTAGCTTCTCAGCAACCACTCGTGTTTTGCGTGCTATTGTCCTTTCACGAGTGGAAGAGACCTACAGTTTAATGCCGACTACGAACGGCGAAGTTGAGAAGCTTTTTCTAGACAGGAATACTCTTTGAGCATTGTCAGTGACTCGAAAGAGGTGGAGTCGTGAAAATATGAAAGGTGGTAAATTCGGGTATCGAACCTGGCACCCTCTGCGTAGGAGTCGACGCACTTACCCACTACGCCACGGCGACCCATCAGATTTGGATGATTATTTTTAAATTTAGGAAAACTGGTGCAAGTAGTGGAGCTAAAATTGCAGACGAGAATGAATAAACAGATTTCATTTGACGGTTGGCATGTCATCTTTTTTCGTTGATGTGGTGGCAATAGTGAAATTCAAGCGAATTAAAAAACTCGCGAACCGTAGTCACTCGACTTGCTACATACATTCGCCTAACAGTTCACAAGTAAGCGAACGTTCGACTCGCCATCGGTAATAGGGGTATAAAATGCCAGCTTTATTCAAATCTTCACCAATGTCTTCAGAAAAGTTGGTAAGCCAACTTTCTCCCTCCAACCCATTATCATAAATATCTCTCAAGATATTTTGATGAACATTCTACGTTCATCAATACCTTCATCATTTATAAGTAGAACGTAGATAATATATTAAAAACAAAATTAAATAACTCTCTCTCTCATTATCGCCTCGATCGCGGCTGCTTCTACTGCTGTAACATTTCTTACAATTCGCTCAGTCTTGCACAGGGATATAGTTCTTAAAAGCCTTAGTACTGAGTAGTCTTAGGTAATTGAATTCTAATATATGTACTTAAAAGCAAAGTTAAGTACATACCTGTTTATTATATCTCTTCACATTCGAATTTATATTTCTAAGCGAATGGCACTGTTTCCTCTGGAGTTATCTTCTTATTATGCTTTTCTTATCTTCTTCGCGATTTTTCAGAATAGTATCCCTTGGTTGCGAACTCCATTGACAGAATTGCTGCATCTCTCTTGCCACTCAATCTTGTATCCGGCAAATCATTGAGCTTGAAAATGTCTGAATTTCCAAAGTGCGAAAACTTTCCATTATGTGGACTGAAATTCGGCTATTTCGGGCTTCTACACCAGCAGCGGAATTGTATTGGTCGCAAATAGATAGATAAGCGTTATGCTTTTGAGCGATGTGACAACTCACAAAAAATTGTATGAAGTGGACATCTTAGGACAAAATGTCCTAACCGATTCTGGAAGACAATTACTGGAGGAGGAATTAAAAAGTTCCTTAAGACGGATACATCTTCTTCTTCTTCATTTGGCGCTACAGTCCGGGGTGGACCTGGGCCTCAACCAACAAGCCTCTCCAGGTAGCACGGTCTATGGCTAGCTGTCTCCAGTTTCGCACGCCAAGTTGGTTGAGGTCCTTCTCCACCTGGGTGCGCCACCTTAAACGCGGGCGTCCTCTGTTGCGTTGTCCCACGGGTTCGGAGTCGAAGACGGATACATGCGGGTATTATTTTAAAAGGCTTAACAAAGTCACAATGTATCAAAGAAAAAACGGATAAGCCTTCAAGCAGAATGATAATTACTACCATTTGCTAAGGTCGTAAAGGATCAAAAGGATTCCGTAAATAACAAGCAAGATATATCATTGCTACGAACACGATCAATTTGACTAACGTAATGCAACTGACTTGTGATGCCAATCCACGGTAAGTACCGTTTTAAGGAATTTTTGCTTGTAAAACGATATACCCTGTGGTAATAGCTGTCGTTTCATTCATGCCCACATGTAAGGAATCCCCTTATAATGAACTTTGCAGAAGCAGCATTGATGAAGAGGAGGTCGAAACTATCATCAGAGCCTATTACTTCATTAATTTTACTGAGCTAAATAGCGTCAGCATTAGCCAGGGACTGTGGGACTGCCTTCTGCAGCAGTCAAAGCTTGAAATGAAGGTTGTAAAGTAAAAAAAGTAAACTTCAAAGGAAGTGTGGTAAAAAATAGTGAGCTTTACTTAAGGTTAAGGATAAAAAGAAACATGATGTAAATGTTGTGGAAGAAAGCAACATGAAATGTCCTGCAATGGATAGAAGTTTGGGTTAGGTTTAGGAAGAGGAGTGTGATCGTTAAACAGCACTTACACTCGGAGGTCTGAGGGCCCATTGTGAATCTCTTCTTTTATGGTGTACACTTTCTTCCAACCTATCCTGTCATGTGTTGGCTTAAGCCACCCCTGCTTTTTACGAATCTTAAAAGATCCGATATATCTGCATTCGCCAAGTCCGCAGTCTTTGTAAACAATCTTTGGATTCGTGTTTGTGCAGGGTGTACGAGTAGAATCCGGCACCTGTATCTGTATCCATTTTTGATTTGTCGGTGAAAAGGGCAATCTCGTTATATATATCGTTAATAACGGCGTTTGAAGCCACTAGTGAGACAGAATTGGTATTTTAAGAGAGAAGTCATTATAAGGCGAGGCTACTGGAACCATGTTTCTTTCCCAGGTCATGTATTATTTTTATTATGTACATAGTTGGATTGTATCCCTTAATCTGAGAAAGCTTTATGCGGCGCAGTCTTTTATGAATAAGTCCCAGACTAGGGCCCTACAAGTTATAATGGATCTGATTATGACTGTGCTTCCAATGAATGAGGCAAGAATAAAAAGCATTCAATCCATTCTTCATCCTCTCCTCCACGTTCCTCTTCCAGGAAAGCTTGGAGTCAAGAATGATGCCCAGACGCTTAGCCTCCGTTGTGAGTTTGAGTGGAATTCCATGTAACTTGGGGAAACCAAATATCGGGAAAATTCCTGGTCCAATAACACGAACAATACTATGCAGCACTTTCTACTGAAGTTGACTATTGCATAAGTTGTGGCAATTCCCGCAACACATAAATTCTCTTTCCTTATTTATAGATCAAGGTGTTTAAAAGAAACGTCGAGAGATTGATTCGCATATAATCCTTTACGGTAGTTAGGTTTGGTTTACCTGCTTTGGGAATGTAAACTATTTTTACTCCATTGTGTTCTCTCCGTACTCGCACAATTGGAGAAGATCCTTGCAAGGTAAAGTACAGTAGAGTCTTGTGATTTCTTAAGCATCGCTGGAAAAATATCGTCCGACCCCGTAGATTTAAAAGGTTTGAATGAATTTATTGCCAAATGTACTTTGTCCATTGTAATCATTTCTTTAAATAATCCTTCAGACGTGTGAACCGTGAGAACGGTCGTCCCGCGCTGTGTTTTCAGAGTTTTTACAACCTGGAAAATGGATTTCTGTCAGCAGTTCTAAGGTTTTCTGACTGGATTCTGTCCAAGAACCACCCTCTTTATGGATGTATCATGGGACACAGGTGTCTTTGGATAAAATCTCCCTGGGCCTGGCAGCTTCTTTCAGATCTTCTATTGATTCGCAGAGCTCACGGCAGATTTTAGACTTTGCTGCTCTTGTTTGACTCTTGTATTCGTTGAAGCTGAATTTGTAATTATCTCAGTCTTCAAATCTTTTGCTGATCTTTGCTCTATTAAATAAAGTTCGGGTCCTGGTCCTGATTTGGTTTAGCATGTTGCAAAAGGCAGGATCTGTTAAAAGCCGCTTTCAGAATTAACATTAACAAGTGATCGAATGGTGTACAGTATTTGTTTCTTGAAATTTGGTACTCATTTTAAGTGTACACTATTTGATTTGGTGCAATGAATAGTGTGTACTCAAGTACTATACACTGTATAAAAGGACAAATAAATGTAGTTATGAAAGCCTCTATATGTATACCTTGGACTTTAATCCTTGAATCTTATCGCTCAAAAGCCAAGGTTCTTGCATTAAGGCTATATCCATGTCTTGCTGGAGCATGAACAGCATCAAGTCGTGGCATCGGTGGCTACTTCACAGAGGTGCAAAACAATTGCTAGCAGCCTTCTTTGACTTTCCAAGTTCATTGCGGAGCCTCGCCTTCAGGTTTCCCAGCAAGAATCTTATGCTGCGAATGTAGCATAACTCTCTCTTCTCTTTCCCTGCATTAAGGGAAAGAGTGTCATACTCTTGACAGAAGAAATGATTCTCCAGCTTTCAGTGTCAGCCCTCTTGACATTCTGCTTCGATCTTGAGGCAGTGTGTACCTTTGAGATGATTGGTTGATGTAGGCTCTCCTCAACAGTGGCCGATTGTGGATTGGATGTTGTTGGGTCTTAATTGGGACGGTGGGTTTGATAGTCGCCATGGTTCTTGTACTTCAGATCTTTTCTTCGGACTTTCCTGTAACATTTGGATAAATATTTTCTTCCAGCAATTTCCACTTGTCCACATAAGTGATGAAGCCTTAATCGTCGGTAGCGGTACCAATCTGTACTCTGACTTCAAGTAACGCTGCCTTCAGGATCGGTTAGACCTTCGGTTGTGTAGCTCCTGTCAGATTTGTTAGAGACACAGTCAGACTGTCTGATTTATTCTCTTGCATAAATTCCTAAAGCTGTTTGGTTTACTTATTTCATTATTATATGGAGGTGTGTGCCACTCTGTAGCTTTGCCAGACCCCGTTACTTTTAGCCACGGTGTACAGCTTGACTATTTTGGCCCGAAGTTTGAATTTAAATCCTTTCTTATTGAGCAGCATGGTTCGAACGTTGCTGTGATAGACTATTGTATTCTCTACAATATGTTCTAGCCATAGAAAGTGGGCTGGAGCTCTTCTGATGTCAATTTGCTCGAGTATACTTCCTGGCAACAATTCAAAGAGATCCCAACCGGTTTTTCTCGGATTTCTTACAGTTTTTCTTGCTATGCCCTTGTTGTCCTTAGTCTTCTATGGCTACACATGGGTGTTTCGTTGGATACTTTCCAGCCTCTAACAAGGTTGCTGCCTATGGTGAGACCTAATCCTTCCTATCTAACTTTCGTACCATAAGCGGGAACATTACTGTAGTCGGGAAATATATATATATATATATTTGGTTTCCATACTTCTTTGCGAGGGGGTATTTGTTCACTCTTTTTAAGTAAACCATACCTGGCCATCTGGCAAATATTAACATAATACGTAAATAACATATGTATGTAGATACGTACAAAATCTAGAAAAGCCACAAAAAGCCTAATGCATGTCGAATAAAATAGAGAAACTGGGTTCTTTTTATTTTTTGCTCGTCGTTCTTTTTTTTTCTCGTTCGGCTCTTACATCACTGACATTAAATATGGGGAATGACGAACTTATAATACATTGTCTATCGTTTATGTTGGCGCTCCCCCAGATAGTATTAAGGTCATTCGCATCACATTTAGTAAGTATAAGTATTGGTAGGAGCTTGTCGCAGTGCTCCATCAGTTGCTGCATAGATGCTGGTACTGCCAGGCCATCTTCAGGACAGTACGCCGATGCAGACAACAGTTCGATGTGTCAACAGATAGTGTCACCGAAATGGGCACAAGGTAACTTGGCATAATCTTGAAGAAGATTAAATGAATATTATTATTTTTATTATTAGGAATGCAGGCTCTTGGATTGTGTACCCTAGTGTCCGGGGGAACATCCCTGCTATTACAGTAGATGCAGGAGCTTGTTTGTTCGTTGGGGGCTGAGCCCTTTTCGGAGTGGATTATCCCTGGGATGTATCGGAGGGGGTGTCACTGAACAGCCTTCCTCGTCGCCTTGGTCGCAGAGTCTTGAATGGAAGTGGAGTTATCAACTTTAGCTTGGCTCCTTTGCCTGGCAGATTCACTCCTTCAGCAGGTTTGCTGGTCAGCTTAATCCCCCGCACCACGCAACAGTGTCCATTTCTCGGAGGGAAGCCATAATTCAAATCTGAAATGAAACGCACGTTAATTTTTTTTATTTAAGATTACTTTTCTTAATTAAACGTAGCATGCGAATGGATCTTAAATTTGGATAACACAAGTTCAGTGGTTTCTAAGAATCGCCAAAATGGTGAAGTTAGTTGCTGCTACAAAGTTCATGTTGGGAATATTCGCTAGCAGATGGCGCACCAGTATCTTAACTAGACCGTTTAATCTACTTCAACCCCCCACTTGGCATCGTGCTTCTCTGTCGTTGATGATTTTTCTACTCGACTTGAATTTCCATAGCTTTACTCCACTCGTGTTTTTTTGCTGAACGTAAATTTGCTTCGTATGTCCATGGTGAAGTGAATTTCTTGATAAATCGAGAGCAGTTTGTTTGTGACATCCGACCTTTAGTGTATCATTATTGTTTGAAATCTGCAACTCGATTGCCATCATCCTTAGCCATACAGCCTCTTGAGTATCATGAGCAAGAGCCATATACTCTGTTTCTGTAATTGAACGTGCAACTGTTTGTTGTTTCTTGCTAGACCAACTTATAATGCCATCCTCCAACTTAAAATTATATCCACTCAATTTTCAATTCCGAAATCCTTTCGAAGTGAATCGTCCGCATGTCAGTAATATTAATTGAGATGCACTGCATTCTTAAATCCGATCGAATCGAATCACTCCATACAAACAGATCCGCATCAAAATCGTTGCGAATTCATATTAGCATTCTTTAACAAATGAAACTGTAGGAAGAAAACTACATATTGGGAAAAACTCAAAGTACTGTTTCGGAAATTAATGACAGTGAAAAACAAATATACGCTATGAAGTGTGAGAATTTTCAGGAAATTTGCGAAGATGTTTAAACAAAAATGAGTGAATCAATCTTTCTTTTTTCATTGAAATATGCATTCGTTTAAGTTGAATAAATAATAAACTTTCCATTGTTTCGTTTTTATCAGATTTGATTCATATGAGTATGTTTGCCAGCCAAGAACTGGTCAGCAGTTCTCCTTAAACATGATCACACTGTTAAACACAATTTCCAATGTTTGAATTTCGAATTAAATTTCTTCAATCAAACCTCATCAAGAAAAAGCATGATAGCACGAATCCGTTCACGTGAATCGAACGAGTGAAGCGAATTTCCGATCCGTCGGATTTGGGAATAGGTCTGATTATCTGTAAAGAGCAGAAAATAATCATATGATATTTGCCTTTTCTTCACTGAGTTTGTAATAAGCACACGCATCGAACTTTGCTTGAACAAGACCTTTTAAATCCTTGTACAGTTTTTCATTCCATAAATAGATAAATTTTTTGAGGTCATACAGTGCTTTGCGTAAGCGACAATAGTTTTTGAGGTTAGATTCTTCTTTTTCGTCGAACAATCTCTCGTCAATCTCAGGTTGAACGAATGCCGCCACTGTATCCATTTAATTGGCATTGCAATCTTTGAGTATAGTCTCCGCAATCAAGAAACGAAGTGTTGTACCACGATTCAGGTTTTCATCCAAAAATTCGTTCTGAATACATTCTTCGCCAATAGGGTTTTGAAGAAAGGTTTTGAAAGAACATTGTCTCATTCCTTTGCCTCGTTTGTATTGTATGCTTTCTCAACGAAATTGTCTTCTCGAGCTGCTTTCTCTTTATGATTACGTTGGTTTACGAGTCTTTACGATGACGTTGGTGTTGACAGCTATCCTTTCAAATCTGTGCAATAGGTAACAAAAAGATATTCTTGAGATTTCGCGTCCATTACGAGGTCTTTCACGATGGATACATAGGTATATATATATATTAGTTTGCTTTCCTTCCAGTCTAAATTTTCTGTGGCGTATTTCCATTAATTGCAACAGTTGGACTTATGTTCTTCAAATAACAAGCGGTATTTACTTCGGTCCAATATTTCTTTGGTAAATTGGCCCCAAATAACCAGCGTTCATTTGAGACGCTCAGCCACCCTTTACAAGCTGGTACATATACAATATTGAAAAATATATGTGTTCCATCTAACAAGCGAGGGCAGCGTGTATTGAATATAAGTTTAGTGTTGTGCATTCAAAAAAATTGTAAAATGATTATTCCCAAATGCCTTACCGTTGCCGCTTCGAATTGCTCGGATCTTGCATGCTGTCCGTTTTTCAATACGTACTTTAAATTCTTTAAATATTATGAATGCTTCGTCCTTGATCGCTAGGACGTCCTACGCGTGAATTCATAAGTAAAAGTAAGTATATATCGTTTGCAATTGACTACTCCTAAATTGCCCTGAAAATGTCAGTATGTACAATTTCCAACTTCCCAGTAGCTCGACGTGCTTTTCCCTTTGTAAATGGCGTTCGACGCTGCTTCCCTTTAACATATCCAACACAAGCACTATCACATTCCGGATTCCTGAAGAAGATGCATTTTGCGTAGTCTTTTCGTGACACTTACACTTAAACGGCCAAGTCGACAAAATCCAAGTGCCAAAATCAATCAGCTGTTGCCGATGAATAACATGCCTGCATACTAGACTCTTCAAATCTTTTCAGTTATATATAATATAATAACTTTTACCGTATCTCGGACCGTCATTTGGCATCTTTTATCATCAACAATTGCTGTTTTAATGCACTTCTTACCTATCTGTAGCATCACGTATTGCACTTTCTTAATGTCCCTTAATTTTTTTTAACCAGTCTCTTCTTCCTGTAAGATGAACCGTCACTCCAGAATCGTCAACATTAAATTTTCCAAGTCCAAGCGCGGTAATAATTTTCATATTCATGTTATGACATCACACCTGTTTCTGACTTTTCTGCGACTACTTTCTTCGCAGAACGACAATCTCCAGATCGATGTCCACCTCTTCTACTTTGATTGACGTACTTTTGATGATAGAGCTGTCTCCTTACTAATATTTTCAAAAGGCGTAGATTCAACTAGGAGACGTTCCATAACTAAATCTGTAGTCGAAATGGCTCCACGAAATAGACACAAAATTCAAAACTGCAATATGATCTTCTTGGATTTTTTTATCGATTGCTTATAACTGTTGAGCAAACACAACCTTTTTATTTAAACAGTCTCCCATATTTTTGCAACCACAAAAGTCACATTTACAAGCTGCTCCATTAGCTTAGCTACTCTGTAGAAATCTTTTGGCTCATATATGCTCTGGAGACGTTCCCACATCTCTTTTCCAGTCTTGAGATCACGAATATCAGTAAAAGTATGTCTTCACTCCAGACACTATTGCAGCTAACGCAGACGCAATATGATTAACGCTTTGCTTAGGAAGGTTTTTTCAACAAAATCCTTTAATTTTGCTGAAATTATGACAAAGTTCTGAACGGATTGGCAGATTTAGATAAAATTTTAGACCTAGCCTAATCACATAATATGTTACATCATAGGCTAATTTTTGAACCCATTTTTATGAATCTGCTGATATCCCTAACCACGCTGTATAAAATTGTTCTTGGCACTCCAGTCCAATGGAAATAAATCGTTTTCCCTTTCGCTTTGCTGCAGCACACAGAAAATTCGACTCCACCATGTATGCACACACTCAACAAATTTTATAATGAGTAGGGAATTGAATGAGAGATCGGAAAAAAAAACAATGCAGGGTGTATACATATGCATATGAATATGTTTCTACTTTAGCAACCCCAGAGTCCAGACTCCAGATAAAAAGGAAACAAAAAAGAAAAGAGAGCACAATAAGTTTCTGTGTTGTTGTTTTTCTTTGCAAAAATCGTGCAGATTCAATAAGAAACGCAACAACAAATCTGTCAAAGCTCTAAGAACACCAGAGCTTTTGACAGAAGCAAAGGCTTGGGGTCGTATTAATTGTTTTTTTATTATGCCCACGAATCCCGGATCGGCTCACGGGCATAATAGCGCAGAGGGTAATAGTGGCACACTACTTCTGTCACGGTATAGTCAATAACCCTAACATATCCAAAACCTTTATCACCACAGGCAAAGGCTGAGTAAAAGACTTCAGCGAATACACTACCGGGGGCTGAACGCACGAGGTAGTGACTACCAAACTGTTCTCAGTGCGTTAAACTGCACAGCATACAGCTTGAAAATAAGCTCGCAAGATACAGCCATGACCCGATACATTCCTACAAATGCACCAAAACATCGGTAAAAGAAAGAAACTGCCACAACCACTAACAAGCAACCGAAGGAGATGCAAACAAGCCTTTTCGGCTTGTTTCGAAGAAGGAAGCCTTTTCATCCTTCTTCGAAGGCAACCATCACCGCCCGATGACCCGGAATTTGTCGCAGAAATCAAAACCTACGTCAATGCAATCAAGAACCCTCATCTTCAACGAAACCAATCCAGCGGACGACCCGATAGAAAACGAAGACCTCACAACAGCGGAAGAAATCGCGGGAATTATTCAACGTAGCCCAATGAGGAAAGCAGCCGGAGCCGATAATATTTCGAATTTCGTCCTGAAGCGAATGCCTCAAACGGTTATGATACTGCTCACCATCATCATGAACAATTGTATCAACAACTACTACTTTCCTAGCAAATGGAAAGTAGCAAAAATTGTGGCAATACCAAAAAAGGGGAACGCCAGTTTTCAGGATACAGACCTATATCGCTCTTGAGCAATATAAGCAAGATCCTGGAGTACCTGGTACTGCGAAAACTAAAGCGATGGTCCACCGACCTAAACGTCATCCCGGATATGCAGTACGGATTCCAGGAGAAACATTCAACGCTACATCCTCTAATGAAGTTCCACCACGATTTTGTACCTGCTTTGAACAATAACGAGGTGACCGTCGCCTGCTTCCTGGACGTGGAAAAGACATTCGGCAAAGTCTAAATAGAGGGACTCATCTACAAGTTGGTGGGATTCCCCTCCAACCTCATCAGAATAATTTATAGTTTTCTGCATTCTAGAAGATTCTACGTTGAAATTGAAGGCAGCAAATCAACAGAGCTCAGCACCAAGGCGGGAGTTTCACGGATCAAAGCTGGGACCGCGGCTTTTCAACATCTACACGGCAGATCAAACATTTCCGACCGACACAGTAAACTGCTGTATATTTGCAGATGACTCGCTGACTTATGCGAGTTCGACGTCACCACAGATAGCGGCGCAATTATATTTATACCGTATCAATGCTGAGAAATCGGATCCCATGTTCCTTCGGAAGAGCATCCCGAGGTAGATGCATACCAGCAGCCAAATGTCGGAGCATAAAGATAGTGCTCCATAATGATACAGAAATATCAACAAACCAGAAGTTCAAGTATCTTGACATTAACTTCACAATAAGGTTGAAGTTCAACAGCCATTCGAAATTGCCCTTAAGAAGGCTAACCCAGGCTTCCTTCGCATCTATCCATTAACCCGCAAGCAAAATGGATTAAGCCAGAGGTCTAAGCTGCTGCTCTACAAGCAGCTTATACGGCCCACCTTAACGCACGGCTTCTCAATATGACATACCATCTCTAAGACCAGCATTGAGAAGCTCGCAATTTCCGAAAGGGAAATAGTGCGAATACATACCGGACTCTACTTCGATAAGGACCGTCAAAGATACCACAGCAACAAGGAGCCTTACGACTAAGCACGCATCATCTATCTACAACAGTATATGGTGACACTGTTAAAAAAAGCAGCTGCAAGACATCAACAACCATCCTAATGAGGAAATCAGAAACACAATCCCCGGACAACACTACCTCAACGCGCTAAATCTGCTAAACGAGTAGAACTTTCCAACGGCGTCTAACAACGAGCTGCATAGATTCTACCAGAACACCACCCCATCCCATAAGGGCCACACACGAATTATATATGACAAGTCTCTCACGCTCTCATCGTCAGAACCGCCTCTCACCCAGTGTTTCCGTTATGTTACAGACTCGTCCATCCTGTCGTTTCGATGTCCTTTTCGAAGTCAGCATCAAGGGTGATCCACTTTTTTTTTCGGTTATGGCTGCATATGGTTTTTGAGTTCTCGGTGTATACGGCAAATCTGATATCTGGGGGAGGTACCTGTGCTGCTGAGGCATATATGATCATATACGATGTTTTGTATCGATGTCTTGTATCAAGTCTCAACTTCTGTTTGTTGTGTATCTTATATTTTATTTGGTCCTTTCTTACGAATTTTGTCGATATCTGGTTCCTGTTGATTGAGCTTGATTCCTGTTGCTAGTTGATTCTGATGTGGACCTCGTACGTTCTGAGCTTATTTGCTCCTTTCTTAATAATTTTGTCGATATCTGGTTCCTGTTGCTGCTGCTAGTAGGTTTTGATGAGGGTATCTGGGTATATATCCCATCGTCATCTGATGTGCGGTTTTCCCCGTTGCTTCATTGTGGATGTTATTTACTCCCCATTGAACCATTTTTAAATTTTTATCTCATGTTTTCGTCATCTGTTGTTGCAAGTAAATCATGCAATATGGTGGGTTTGTACCGCTCCACTTGCATATTAGCTCTCGGTTACTTGGTTGAGTTCTGAATGTGTACTGAGATAGTCTTCAAAAAGTTTAGAAGTAAAGGATGTTCCCTTGTCCGTGATGTACGCCTTGCTGTTCCAAATATGAGGGAAGTCTCTGTTAGAAAGTTTAATACCGGCTTGGTCTGTCTGTTTGGAAGCCCTTTTATTTGTATACATTTTGTAAATGCGTCCACAAGTACTATGACATACAAATTTCCTTTCTGTCCTGAACATGTTTGATCATTTTCATTTCAGAAAATTGGCCCATCTCATCATAGTTATGTCGCAAAACCCAATTTCTGACCCCTTTCGGAACATTCTCAGTTCGTCATTAACCTCTCGAAATATGCGGCGTACTTTAATTACATAGTCTTGATGCATTTGCTTTTCAGTTTCTACTTCGGGCTTTCTTCTGAGTAGTTGAACCAATGACTTGAACCACGACTTCAATTTCACTTGCTGATTCACTTGGCTGTCGGCAGAGTGCTTTGGCATACCCCATGCCATGGTGGTTTCAACGCAGCACAAGAGGTGATGACGGTGAATTCCACCGCCTCTCACCCGGTGTTGCCGTGATATTACACATGTTATCCATAATCCAATCCGGGACTATGGGCATAATAAAAAAAAACACCTATAGAGCCCCCAAAACAAAATTTCCGAAACGAAATTTTGTATGGCGTGTACTATCTTGGTATTATATTGTCTTTGGTTATATCCACTTCAACAAAATCAATGTTGACATAAACTATACCAACTTAGCAACATGAGCAATTATGTCGTCCGTTCACATATACATCATCAAATGCAAGCTTGCGTGGGTACATTTAAGAGCAGGTGAAGCAGAGTAAAACTCTGCTGGATGCCTGGCCATACAGGGATAGGAGGCAATGAAATAGCGGACCTTCTTGTTAGAAAAGGTACATCGGAAACATTCACGGGCCTGATTGGATTATTTGGCATAATAAAACAGCCCAGAGCGATTATACATGGTGGGTATAGTTGCACACTACTTCTGTCAAAAGCATATGCAAGGTCGGTGGTCGGGTACAACGGAACGGGTGCAGTTTGATATGCCATTTGAAAGACAATTTTATCGGTGGAGGTCTTTTAGTCCGTCTTCGGTCGTCTCACGGCATTTTCAGGTACGCGCCTTAATTGGTTATTTGGCGGTTGATCAGGTGGTTCAGTTTAACAATGCTGCGAGCTCCCAGCAAAAGCTTAACATTTGGCACACCTCAAAGATGAAGTCTATGATCTCAAGCTTTTTAGCCTTCATAGTTAGAATATAGCAATGCTGCAATTCCTCTTGCTTTTTCTCCATAGTAAACGGCTCAGCAACTTTGTAAACATTCTGGATAGAAACGACGATGTTGAATTCCTTTACGAGTGCCGCTCCCATGCATTTAGGGCGGTTAGGAATACCCTTGCAGTACCAACTAGGGGACAACTTTTGCTAAAGAGCTTCAGGCGGTCGTCGGAATTGACTGTCCCCATCACTTCATTAGCCAGCACTCGGCGGCTCCCTGCTGCGCATCAGCATTGGCCAGCAGCTGGATTCTGCTCATCCAAATGGTAGGGGCCATGAATCAACTTGGTGTGCATCTATCATGCCGATCATGGAATCCGGCGGATTGACTGCGGAGGGAGTTCATCCGATCAGCATCCGCAGTTCACCCCTATTGCAGAATCCGTCGGATGAATCACATATCGGTCCAAAATCTTATCAGCTGTTTTGTCAGTTTTGAATTTTCCTGTTTCAATTGTTTTGAAGAATAGTTATATAAAGTGTGAAATTAAGTAAATTATGAATAAAATTTTCTATAAAATGAGCAAAATTTTCGTTCATCACTTTACGTACATACATATGTATATGTATGTATAATAATGTCATTACAGCATTCATTTAAAATAGGAGATGCTGTATATTCATTTTCGCCATGGCTTATCACACCATTTAGAAAAGCTGGAGGTGGAAAGGTAGGTTTAATATTAATAAGGTTACATCAAGGTCGTAACATCATAGAACGAACTATCGGCGTTTGGAAAATTGGTGCCGGTGTTGCCTTGGCTCTAGACAGCTCCATTATTTTCCATGCATGGCTATACAGATTATTAAAGTTTGGCGCTGTACTGCATAAAACCGCATTTTTTACAAAGTGAATGTTGAAGACATACAAACACCAGAATAAATGAATCAAGTTAAAGAGTCAGATTTTTCTTCATAGCACTACACATTGCCTCGAACCCAACTGTCCGTTTTTCTAAAAATAATAGTAAATTATTTTCTGTTCATTAAAAAAAATGAAATGTACTTTCTGTTGCACCAACTCATCTTTCATCCTAGAAATCCGCAACCAATTTGAATCGGATTGAAAACGGCACAAAATGTATGGAATGCGGATGAATTGCGATCAAAGCTTTCTTCCAATATCAAGTAACATCGGGAAAGATTTCAGTACAAAGAAATCAGGGGGTAGTAATTTTTTATCATGAGACGGCCGGCAAGTCGGCTTCCTTCAATGTCGTCTCTGAACTAGTTCTGGCTTTTCGAGAGAAGCGCCTTATTGCCAACAGCTGTCCTTCGCATTGAAGATGTCAGTGTACATTAAAATTCAGTTTAAATCAGGTTGTCTTATTCAATAAGAATTCATATTTTATTTATTATTTTATCAAAGTGGGTGTGATTTTTGTTCAAAAACGTATAGAAAACCAATTCTTCAAAACATACAAATCAGCGTATAAAACTTCAAAACAAACATTCAATTTCAGTCTGTGGTGCCCAGAAATGAAGTATTACAGAGATGCCGACCTTCTACCTCTTTGCCCCTTAAAATTTTTGACAACTGTTTTTATGAAGTGTTCTTAAGCCAAATTGACCAATCAGAGGGCGGTATTTACGTTATCTCGTGAATAACCGTCGTGAAATTCATGGATATCTGTCAAAAGGCACTCAAATACGTCGATGGACTACAAGGGGGCAATCAGTTGTGAAGTCGGCAATCTCTGCAATGCTTCATTTCTTGTGGTGCCTTATCGAATTTCAATATTTTTTTATGCTCAAACGTACTACACGTGTATGTGTTTAGTAGAAGCTAGCTTAATTCAAAACTAAATATAATAAAACGTACATATGTAAGAATACAATGCTTCCTTTCCTTGCTCAATCCTAAATCAACGCCCAAACTTGATTATCACACGTTTTTTTTATTCTCACTTTCGGGTCTTAGCTCGACTTATAGGGAATTTCACAAGTTGTTGAATCCATTAACAAAGACTGTTTTCCTACAAAGTCGAACTAACCCATGATCGCCTCCTTAAATGATACTGTGTATCCAAGTGAGTGCTCCACGTATTCTTTGCAAACGGGCCCGTGCCAGAAAGCTACATATTAGCAAGTATTCCACGTAAGTTCTGCGACCATTTCTAAAGATAACGTCGTCTTTTTGAATGCGTCCCTCACAAATACATTTAGTTGTTAATGAAAGAAGCCATTGAAGAACCTTTGAAAATAACATAATTTACTTCATTAAGCTAAAAAATAAAGCGAATTATACGAACCTCCGGACTTGATGGTATTCCACCCGATTTCAACCAATTTGAAGGGGCCCAAAGAAACAATTGCATAATATTTGCCGCCACATCGGGACTAACTCGTTTTGTAGGATTAGGATTTAAAATATTATAAATTAACTGCTGCACAATATACGGACATTCATTTGTCAACTCCGGCAGATCTTCCTCATTATAGTTAACACTCTTCAATGAAGTCTTTCCTTCAATATTAACACCACCTCCCGAATAGAAAGGATTCTTCATTCCAAATATTTCATAGGCAATCGCTCCACATGCCCAAAGATCGGATTTTGCATAGTTTAACACGGCAAATGGACCTGGACGCTTATTGATTATCTCTGGAGC
Organism: Eristalis intricaria; assembly: GCA_964034865.1. Lineage (NCBI taxonomy): Eukaryota > Metazoa > Arthropoda > Insecta > Diptera > Syrphidae > Eristalis > Eristalis intricaria. The sequence goes on along the minus strand of OZ035876.1, from coordinate 71,274,556 downwards.
CATCAGGGCTGCATTACCGCCCTTATCGATATCAAACGAAGTATAAGGCATTTGAAGCCCGTGCGTTTTATCAGCTAAGCAACATCCAAAGTCGGAGAGAACGAGTACAGGTGGGGTTCTGTCATCATTCAATTCAATGAGAATATTGTCTGATTTCAAATCACGATGTGCAATTCCATGACGGTTGATGTGCGTGACCGCCTCGAGTAATTGTGTCAAAAGCAAAAGTTTTGTTCGTGTATTCAGTTCGTTGGTGTCTAAAAGGTTTCTTAGACTATAGTCGTATCGCTTCATTAAAAGGTACAGACTCATATTCCTTCCATAGCCTTGCGGATTTATACGGGGTGGTTGAGCAATTGGATAGAGAATATGGCCATCACGAAAGTCGCCTACTTCACCACAAAAATACCCAAACATGAGGACAATATTAGGATGTGGGGGTAGAGTATTCGTTTGGTTATGAATTAACTTCTCCCATTCTTCCGATGCTTGATTTAGTGCGCGGCGACGAGCTGGTACTGTTTCTTTATACATAGCGCGTAATATTGACATTGCATTGCTCTGTATGTCATAGTTGAACATCATTTTCATTGCTAACGGGTAACGATTTATGTTAGCAGTCACATTTTCAATTGGTTGCTTAAAAAAATATTTATTATCGCATCTCTTTACTAAAATAAAAAATAAAAAATAACTTACCAAATCGTCTATGCCACCAACCAATCCGGCGTTTGGGGCATCTCCAAAATCTCTTCTCAAATCTTCCAATTCATTGTCTTTCTTATTTTCCGCCTCATCACGAACGTATTCTTCAACTGCAGCTGCAGCGTTATACAAATGCAAATTATCAACGCTGCCACCGAAATTGTGAACAAAGCGACTAATGTTTTGAATAGGTGACATCATTTCTGGCAATTGTGAAACCTGTTGAAGTTGTCTAGGACGGGGTACTAAATCCACTTGAGATAATTGATTCAATTTAATTTCATCCGCAGACAAAACTGGCGGCTCCGAAACATTTTTCACTTCAACAGTTTCAGATTTGAAGGAGGCAGCGTAAACAACAGCAGCACAACCTTTTGCGATTGGTGGTCCAACATCAAGTTTATCAATGCTTAAGTCATCATCCAAAGTTTTGGAGATTTCATCATGGTTCCACGAATTTTGCAACCGATTGGCAGCTTCACGAATCTCCAAACATACTCCTTCCAGCTCATCTTCTTTAGTTAGTACTCCCGCACCTGATGCCAGGCTAACACCAATTAAAGCAAAGAATGGAGCAGAATCTCCGTAAAATAGTTTCTTTGTAGCCTGTGTACGGAGTTCCTCCGAGTAAGTAGATGAGACCCGGTTGAGGATGTTATCGACAAAAAGTTTCCGCGCATGTTGACCAAAGCGAAAGATGCCACTTTTTTGAGAGTTTATAGCATTTTGTACACTTTGGGTTCCAGCCTTTATTAATAGACGAAAATTCTTATTAATTATATATCCATACCACAAGACACAAGTGTAACGTCACTCATAAAAAATATTAAACGTATGTATATTGGTACAAAAGTATTTGGTGAGAAATTATGTTGAATGCTTTTTGATAATCTCCGTAATTAACACATTAGAATCGTTTACACGTTTATTAAGCTCGGTCGCCGTAGCAGTGGATTATCGGCGACTACTCCAGCGCCCATACCACTTCAAATTGTTCTGATATTATATATCATATGGAACGTATGGACCCAGTGTGAATATTCAAACAATCAGATAGAGAAGTCAAATGAAAAGCAAAAGAGTTTACCATTGAGATTACTATTACTATGAGTGATATCATAAGCTAAACTTAATATGTTAATAATACTTCTGTTCGTATTGCAAAAATGGATACATCAGTCATTAAGATCATAGGTACCAGCAAAAAGTTAAGTTTATTATTGAAAAATGAGAAAGCATTTTCGTATTCTAGGAAAATGCTATTTATTTTCGTATGGGATGTACTCGCAAAGTGACTTAAATGTAGGTAGTTGTTCAAATAAATACGAAACAAAAAATACTTAAGGACTCACGGTGATAATTACACTGACAATATACTTTTGTAACCAAAGTAACAAACAAAAAAAAAAAACAATAGCGTTACTATAAAGAAAAAAATGACTCACTCCTGTTATTGCTGCCGGAACGCGACGTTTCTTCGTGTGTTCAAAAATGTTGGTATAAATATCACGTTTACAGTAGCTTTGTAAGAAATACCGACCATGTTTAGCAAGTCGATGGCTAAGCAAGCGGAACGACATGATCCTGATCAAACTATTTGTCTCTCTATAGCTTCAGACTTAGAATCGCTTGTATCTTTAAATGCAATAAAAATAGAAGGTATATGTAAATACATTTTTCTTTAGAAATATTTTCAAGAAATATCACCTAGAACCTTGTTGCTACTTTTAAATCACGGTGTCCCCTTCAGGGGAGTTTACTTCTTAACATCTGTTAGGTTTATAATATTTATCTAAAAACAGATGCCGTTACTATTGTTAGGTAACGAATTGTGTATTATGCTAGTCGAGGTTCGAGTTATTCCTTCCTCGATACCGATATTTTACTTTTCGTCGTTTTTTTTTCGGATGACGGAGGAAGAAAATAAATTGCGTATTTTCAATTTTCACTTGACAGACTTGGAGAATTTAATTTACATTGCTGTACGCGAAATTTATCTCTGTGAAAGTCTATTTATAGTACTCAAGTTAAGAAGACCTATTATGACAGCTGATGACTGTCAATCTTAAGAATGGACGCACACGGTCCGATTTAATTGTTTAAGAAGAACATATATAAAATGTGTTTCAATACTGATTTAATTTCAATATTCAACCAATGAAAAATAGATTAATTTCATTACTTTTATGCCATATCTTCATTTGAGGATATTACGATTTCCGCGGTTCGTCTCTATTATATATAATGTTAAGTACCACAGTTCTCGTTTTCCACTAAATTAGGGGATATCGAGTTTTAATCTGGAAGTTAAGCTTTAGCTCCAAGCGCCTGCCAGACAGTTGTTGACATACCATTAGAGGAGCGACAAGGTTGAGTGAAAAAAAAACCTTGCAGAAAAAAGGGTTACAAACCAAAGTGGCCTAGTTATCTGCACCGGAATTTACAAGGGTTTATATTTATTTTACGCCTCGATATCTCTTAGACGTTGAATTGACATCTCAACTGCATTTTGACATTTTTCCTAAGTCTACTACATTTTCTTTCGTAAGCTGCCACAATGAGTAGCAGACGTAAGAAATGTAGTTATTCCAAAAAAGTGACATTTCTGCCATCTCTGGCTGTTTCGTTAGTATCAAGACCTGGCATCACTGTTCAAAAATTTCATTAAAATCTGTTCAAAAGGCACTCAAATTCGTCGATAAACTACGAGTTATCAGCTGTGAAGTCGCCCATACCTGTCATACTTGATATCTGATTTTTACGTATTCGGCAGAGATAGATAAAATATAATATCCCTTATCTCTGGTATTCGGCTTCAAATTTAACAACGGTGGAATTTTGCGGAATGATTTCCTTTCTGAAAGAAACTAAAAAGATATTAAGTCTGACAGTATGTAACATTCACCTATAATTCTATATAGTTTTGTATTGTTTATTCATTTATAGGAAAACATCTGTGTTGTCATTGGCAATGAAAGTTGTGATCTTGACTCTGCAGTGTCTGCAATAGCTCTTGCATATTTCTATTCGAAATGCAAACCAGCTCTTGCAATAGATACAACCAATTTTATTCCTTTGCTTAACATACCGCGAAAATCTTTCCCTATCAAGACTGAAGTAGTATATTACCTGAAGAAGTGCAATATTTCAGAAGAACATCTCTTATTTACTGACGATACCAGCAGTGATTTTATTAAACACAATGCAGTTATTTTGGTTGATCACCATGTTTCGCCTTTCAGAGAAGTCGTTGAAGTATTTGATCACCGCCCATTGGACAGCTCGAATGTCCTCCCGAAGTCATGTAAAATTAACATAGAACAAGTTGGCTCTTGTGCCACTCTTATAGGGAACCTAATTCTTAGTTCAACAAAATACAATAATGAATTCAACATCATATTTGAATTGTTATACGGAGCAATAGTTCTTGATACAGTAAATTTCTCTCGACAAGCATGTAGAGCAACTGAGCTAGATTTAAAAGTTGTTGAAAAGATCGAAGCGATTTTAGGCATTGCCGATCCAATGAAATACAGGGAAAACCTTTTCGACGAACTTGTAAAAGCTAGAACGGATGTAAGTACCCTCACTGCTTTTCAGCTGCTTGAAAAGGATATGAAGATAATTTCAAATACTGATCACAGTATTATAGTGGGTATTCCTGTGTTCCCAATGAGTGTTCAGGAATTTATACGTAAGCCGGACGCAAAAGAAGCCATACAAAAATTTTCAAAAAAAATCGATTGCAATGTAGTTTTATTAATTGGAACGAATATTACAAATGGTACATTAACCAGGGATACAGGTGTAGTAAATTTTTCAAATGAAGAATTATTCAATAAAATCGTGGAAAATCTTCAAAATTATGAGAATCCTAACTTGCACTTGAAGGAGCATCTAAATTGCGATTTTCTTCGAGGAAGATTTTTTCAGAATGATAACATACGAGTCACTAGAAAACATATACTGCCAATTGTGAAGAACATTATAGAAAATAAATAACTATGTTTCATTGAAATTTAATGAATGCGTTTAATTTTGTTACATAAGGTCCACAATTCACTGGATTACTAAAGAAAAAACATGATTTAATTAGAACTTAATATTTTTAAATATCAAAAATATACTTCAATATACGTACTCCAATTCAATCAATATCAAGTAAGAGTTTTGGCAATTGAATTTAACAAGTCAGGATGGCCGAGTGGTCTAAGGCGCTGCGTTCAGGTCGCAGTCCACTCTGTGGGCGTGGGTTCGAATCCCACTTCTGACAATCAGTTATTTTGTAGTTTTAGGAAAAAAAGTACAGTATGAGAGTAATCACATTATGAGATTCAGATTCACCACTTACTGGAGTAAATATATTCTGAAAAGCCCTCGTTCAGTTTAGCTATTAATTTCCACTGCTAGTCTAAACCTGAGAAGTATAAGGAAGCTTAAGTCATATTGTTACGGGACTGATTCGTAAGTAAGAAATGATTTTTGATATGTAATTCCGAATCGAAGCAAGTTGAATTATGAGCGTTATGTATCACCGATCAAGGATAAGTATAAATAAAACATTTTCATTTTACGCATTATTTTATTTCTTCGTTTTATAAATGCTGGTGTATTTCTTATTTATAAATATAAACATTTACATTTTAGAGATAAACACTGTATGAATGGCAACCACACATTTCAAGATCTTGGTGAAAAAATAATAAATTTTAAATTGTAAAGAAAAATATACATAATTTCCGATTTTTATAAACAAAATTTCGACAAATAAATACTTTTGTGTATGCAACTTAAATTCCGAATCAAATTATTGCTTTGTGCTTATAGCTAAATTATGAATTCATATCTCTCATCACTGTTCAATAAATTCTCATTAATCCGTAATCAAAAACGTCAACCTTCATTCGTTAACATTATTGAGTTGGAGAGAATTCAGTAGGGGCAAGAACACGGCAGTGGCTCTCTCTGATAAGAGGAACTGTGTATGCAACGCATTCATCCCATCCCGGTGACCGCCATGCTGCCTCACGTGTTTCTTTACGTTCTTGTAAGGATTTGTAACCTGTAAAAAAGAGTTTACTTCCAAAATTGTCTTTACTTGCCTAATCAAATATCATACACCAAATATGATGCACATTATACAGTCGCCCTATTTGCGAAAAGAATCCAGCAAATGCCTCATTGTTATTTTGACGGAAATTTATGGCCCTTGCCCAGTTATTTCCCCATTCAATCATTGTACCAGGTTTTAAACGATATGAACTGGTAGAAGAAATAATTAAATTACACTCCACGAAAGTAATTGTTTCTTGTCTTACCGCATTTCGTAAATATTCTTTCCAGTGCGATTTTGAATTTGAGGCCAATAGCTGAAGGCTAATAAATACTGCAAGTGACGAGATCTCAAAAACTTACCTCGTTCGTTCATCAGCCGTAAATACTCCTGTAAAAAATGTAATCTCATTGAGATAAGAACATATGCTCTTACCATCACCCGACAACAACACAAATCAAATCAATCGTAAACTAACTAACTATTTGCTGTCCCGAATCTTACCTTATCATTCCACAAATCTTCTTTTGCTTGATCGATTTTTTCGAAACCACCTGTGTATCTCCAAAGATGTAAGCACTGATCCATATCTCCAACTTGCACCGTCCATGATGCAACTAAAACACACTTTAAATCTTCCTTCTTCGAGTGAACCAGTTGTACAGTAGTTTTGCTATTCATAAGTCGATTATCATCAAAAGTAGTCTCATGTAAATGACAAAGAAATTGTTCAAACCCCATTTCACACTTACTAATTGTCCAGGTAGTTCTTCATGGAATCCGTCCGGACATTGTGCGTATGCAATGCGTAAATAATTTCTTTATCACTTAACATGCGACTGTGGGGCTCCTTTGTTGGCTCAATTCTACGAACTAATAACTTACTAAGCCATGATTCCGAATCTGCTAAATACTGTGAGGTTGTAGATATTCCACTGAAAGTATCGAACTTTTTATATGCGTTCACTGATTTGCGTAAATATGAATGTCATACCGAGTTGAGATGTTCACCAGATTTGCGATATTTTTTACTTTTATCATCGTTAATTATTAACAACCGAATCTATATGCAACGTATTATGTTTTTTGTGTAAGTGTAGGTGTTCTTTGTGGGAAGATATGAAAAAATAAATTGCCAATTGTAGAAATTAAAAAAAAATTTTGAAAACGTTGGTAACAACAACAAAAGATAAGTATGATTTTGTCCTACTGCCAAGGTGAAACATTTATTTTAGTCCCACAAACACTATCTATACTACAAATCATTTGCCGATAGCCCTTATAATGTGCCAATATTACAAATCAACAATGAATTGCAAAAAAATATTGGAAAAAATGAATTGGAAATTTCAGTGCTATATGCCGCTTTTTGATGCAGTTTCCTCTACTTCTGTTTGTTACTTCTGCTGTATGTTATTTTCATTGCATTTGCATTCGCAATGCATTCGCAGTTAGTGTATTGTTTTCGAATTAAATAAGAAATATTATATTTACTTTGCAATTCTCTCGGTATTTTTTGTTAGATGTTGAAAAAGAAAATTGTTTTTTATTTCGTTGCAATACGACTTTTCACCTTTGGGCAAATCTAAACTGATAAACAGCTGTCAGTTTAATTACCATATGTTCAACAGTAGTGCCAATCTATAGTTTTATAAAAGTATATTACTTCGCAGCTAATTTGGGTACATGTGTAAAAACCAAATAAAACACAAAGATCCGTCAAATGATTTCTTCAGTTTCCTCATCAATCCTCAATCCTTCATAATGTATCAATATGGTGTGCGGAAAATATTTTCATTACAAAAATTATGTTTCTAATTCTGACAAAAATTGGTCATATGTGATATACGATATACCCCAAGAATAATGTTTATCTCTCATTCCTGGATATACACAAATTCTGTCGAGCAGTATAGCGGCGTTCGGACACAATAATTTGCCGTGACGATTTTCCGAAGCTGAAACGTCAAAATACTTTGTCTACCGCAAAACAAGTCTGCCGTTTTGTTGTAACGAGTCTTCACATTGACGATTTCATCAACCACTGTTTTCAAACAAATTGTCGTGACAATTTGCGATTATAAGTATTAAACTTTTCTGCAGCAAATTTTACCGCAATAGGTAATAGAGTATTATTTTTCAGAATAGACAACAACCCAATCTAACACCCACCTTTACATGTGAAATTTGGTATCACTAAACAAATTTTTCATGATACGTCAATCGTCAGAAAATGTACACACAAACTTTAGCATTAATCGTTTGTTGAAGAATTTGTTTAGATATAGTTAATTACTATTGAAAATGGAAAAACCTGAATCAACAGCCCCAACAGGGAACCCTCGCAGGAAAATTTTGAACATTGCAGTGTCGGGTATACTCCTAGAAAAGGGCTTCGATAGTGTTGACAAAGATTGCCTGGAAACCCTCACAGAAATGATACAGAGTCGTAAGTTTAAATCTAAAATCGTAAAAATGAGATGAATCAAATTAAAACCTTTTAATCAATAGTAATTGTCGAGATCGGAAATTCAGCAAAAAGTTATTGTGAATTATCAGGACGTACAACACCAATACTTGGTGATGTGGTTGTTGCTTTAATAAATATGGGAATCTCCCTTCAAGGTCTGGAAGCCTTTGCAAAACGTGAAAATCGTCAAGTAATACCATTACCAGCACAAGCTTCACAACAGAAACAACTCAATCTTCTTCAAGCCGGTACAAAGAATTCTCACCCAGCGCATATACCAAGCTACTTTCCTGTTCTGCCGGACCCACATGCATACATTCGTACCCCGGTACGTATACGGCTATACATATATTTAATAATGTAAAATTGATTTCTTTTAGACTCACAAACAACCCGTAACTGAATACGAAGCGATACGTGAAAAGGCAGCAAATCAAAAGCGGGATATTGAAAAGGCCTTGACGAAGTTCCTTTCAAAAACTTCGGAAACCCATAGCTTATTTGACACTGAAGATAATATGTTTCCATGTACGTAGATATTAATTATTTATTTTTGACTTGGATAAAGTGTGTGTTTAGTAATAGCATGCAAGCCAGCCTTCCCACCGTATCTAGCTGCACTGAATCCAACAGACCAAGTTTTTGACTTTGAGGAATTGGAATACCACTATTTGGTTGCGAATCGGACTGAAGACGTTTCGAGTAAAGGTAAAACATATACTGCTGAAGCACTTACTTATGACAATCAATCAATTCACAGATAATGAGACTGAGAGTGGCAATGAAGATGACGGTGAAGATGGCAAATCGGATAAACAAGAAAAGGAACCCAAAGTGGAAGCCGAGATTAAGCCCAATTCGGCAACAAACAATGCAATTTTGAATAATCCAAACATTGACAATCCTTATTTGCGTGCTGCGACTTTGCCGAAGAAACCAAAACTTGAGTTGAACCAAGGGATTTCAACTTCATCGCTAGCACAATAATAGTACGGAAATAACATTTCAGCATTAAGGAATACACTTTTAGATTTAAAGTTACTATATTAATGTTATTTGCAATAAGATTTTAGATTACTTTCTTAAATGTTATAATTTGTTTTAATGAGTGGCAGGCAGAAATGACTGATTAAACTACATGAGGTAATCTACTCGGTTAATTACGCGTATTTATTCGAATAAACTACACGGCCGATTTGATGTGACGTTAAATTGATATCTCACCTGCATTTTGACATTCCCAATTCTACTACATTTTCTTACGTATATTAAGTTAACTACCATAATGAGTAGCAGCCGTAAGAAATGTAGTTATTCCAAAAAGTGACATTTCTGCTATCTGGTTGTAAAAAATACTAGTTCTGCAAAAGTAACTTTCGAACCCTTGGAGCGAATTTAATGAAATTTCAAACTTAGTGCAAGTGCAAGAAATCTTTACCTGGTTCTAAAAAGTTATATTTTAATTTTTATTCACTTAAGTTTATTCCGTTACTGAGTAATCCGTTTGAGCTATATCAGCTATGAACCACGAAAAGATCTTGTGGCACATGTACTATGTCTCAAATTTCATTAAAATCGATTTACGTTTTCAAAAGTTATATATCTATTTTCGTGCTCCCATACAAAGCGAACCACTGTGCTGCGCCCCTTTTTACTTACTACGGCGCACCTGAGCGTTCGGCGCACGCTTTCTGAACGCCTGGGCAAGAGCCTTCAGGGTGAATAATATCACTTCAAAGTTTTTTTTTTCCAAACCTCAAAGGGTTTTTCAGCGTGCGCAATTAAAAGCAGAATTGTTTTGTTTGAAACTTATTTGAAACTTGTGGTTTCTTCTTAGCATGGCATCCACGGAGTCCCGCGATGCCGAGTAATCGATGTCTTATTGTTCGTTTAATACCTTCTCGTTCAACTGTGGTGATATTTCGGAGTGAATTTGGGTGGAAGTCTAAAAAGTGTTCGATTTTCTGATTCTGCCAGTAATGCGATCCTCCGTTGGAGACGCTTTCTTTGGGCGCCGTTTCCGTTTTACATATTCGACGGCAAAATGTTTGGATTTATTTCGTTATGTCTTATTTCACATCACCGTGAACAAATTAACAAAATTTGCACTGGAATTTTCATATGGAAAAATTAATATTAAAACCTTGATATCTCTTAAACTAAGTAATTAATCAATCGTTTTTCTTTATATTGTGTGCTTATTTCATCGAGAAAAAAAGTTGTGTAAAAATGCGTTTCCACGGAAATCATAATCGTGCCCAATTAATTTAACGGACACTCAACAAGACGATGGCTGTATTTAACCACATTAGTAGTCAATCTTAATATATACCCCAAACTGATACACCCTGTTATTCAGTACAGACATCGCTTATTCGTTTTGTTACCAAACAAAACATCCCGCCGACATGACACATGCGATGAAAGCCGTTGTTATCAGTCATGTTCCAGTCTCACTTCAGTTTTCAATGATTTTTTTGAGTCGAAGATAAATTTTGCAATTCTTTTGAACAAATTAGATCAAAATTGTTTGTTGGTCATTCAGTCATATTTATTCCATAAAATATATGCTAGGATATGCTTCCAGACAATCCACAGTCAATAGAAAATAAAATGGTGAGTAAATTCCAGTTTTCAAAATAAATGAAGTGAAAATAGAAAGTAGCTCATGACAAAGGTTATAGAAGTTAATTGCGCCAAAAACAAGAAGAGTTTACTGCCAATCTTGTATATTTCACCGAATATTAATTTGCAAGTGGTTGTTGCTACTAGCTTACGGAAATGCAATGTTGTTATTTTGTTCATTTTTTTCTAGGTCAAGAACGAACATTTTGCAATGTTAGAAAATAAATTTTGACATAAGTGATCGTCGGTGGCGAGGGTGATTTATTTCGCCTCGTGTATGTTTGTATTTAATGTTCCACTTTTCAGTCTGGTTTCAATGTTTGGGTATCATTATTTTTTATTTGTTTACATTTTTTATTTTTATTTTTCTTTTTTTTAGTGCCCCACTCAATACGAATTTATTTCTAATCTCAGTAATACCAATGACTCCTTATCTGAGTTATTAAATTACCTATAATTGTGCAAATGTGCGAACTTACGTGTGTATACTATCACATATATCAGGGTTACAATAATACATTAGTGTATAAAGAAATATGTAGCATTTAGCATAAACAATTCTTAAGTTTATACTCTTGTACAAGTTCACCTACTGCTCCCAAATTTTAATAGGAAGTGTATTGTCGTTTAACTAATGTTTCTTATTTCGCTTTCAGACACTGCCATCGGAAACAGGCTGTTTTCTTACCCACATCAATAACTCAGCTATACCAAACTGCCCGCTAACAAATGCCGCTATAGCTGCAACGAATGTATCAGAAACATCTGGCGCAACAATACACACATCGTCTTTCAGCTTTGACTCAAATCAACTGGCAATACAAATTATGCCAGGAATATACTTAACCAAAAATGTCTTAGTTTGGTCTGACCAAAAGCTACGGTCGCTTGGTTTTACACATGTAATTACAATTGACAAACATATCCAAGAGCTCTATTACCCTTCACTAGATCCTGAAGTTAATATTTCTCCCGATAACCATCGTTTATATGACCAAGAGTTTTCACACCATCTGCGCTTTGACGATGAATTTGAAACACTTGATTTGAATTTCGGGGAAAAGGTCTATCTCACAACGGTTTTACCAAATTGTTATAAATCAGTGAAATTCATCGATAGAGCACTTTCTGGTGGTGGCACTATACTAGTAATAGACTGCAATGGCGGGGAGCAGAAATGCTTAACAATAATAGCTGCTTATTTGATGTATAAAAACAATTACAGTTTTAGGTGAGTATGAAATATAGAATAAAATAATCATTTTAAAATCAGAAACATCAATTTGATTGATGTGGTTGGAAAACAGTAATATAGGTATATGAAGAGTTATTCTTTCATAAGTTATTTTCAATTTTATGGTTGCAGCGATGGTACTACAGTTAACATATATATTTGTCTTACGTCGATTACAAATTTGTTTACGAATACACTATATATGTTTATGTTTCAAAGCAAAATCACAATGAAAAAATGTAAAACATAATCTTGGTTTGATTTCCATATTGGCTCAGTCCCTTGGCAATGTCATGTGGACAATGTAAATTTATTTGCATTGTATCTGTGTAAAATAAAATAAAATAATCTTGGTTTAATGTCAACGCAATTTCAGTTAATAGCTTTCGTATTTAATCTAGACTGTCCTGAATCGACCCATAATCGATCTTTATTTTAATGCTAGAAATCCTAATTGAATGAAAATCATCGAATATTTTATAGCCAAACGAAGCGACTTCGTTGAACAGTAGTTCTACATACTTAGTCTGACGCCTGCTTTTTGTACCATAATTTCATCTATATTACTCTCAGATAGAGCATGACAATGACATGTGGCTTTCAACAACAAACATTGGGCACGTTTTAAACCGTCAAAACATACATCTTCAAATACAAAACTTTGGGAAACGATATAGAGTAATTTTAAAATGTTAAAAGTTATATCCTGATTTCAAATTTGTCTCTTAAGTAAGTGTTAGCATTGCTTTAAATTCATCTGTGAATTTAAATATTAAAAATTTAATTTTAATATTTACCCTCAAACAAACCGCAGTTAGACAGAGAACATATGCACAAGCTTATGTTTTTATATACTTAGACGAAATTCTCATGAAATGTATAGTAGACATTTTGTACATCACTTTTTCATTTATGAAAGACTCATATCCTACCTGTAATTTACCGTAAAAGGGGCAAATGTTTCAATAAATCCTAAATATGAAGGTTTTTATGTAAAATATGTACTGAACAAAAAGTATTACTAAATGCAATATTTATAACCTAATATAATATTCGCTCTATTTTATTTATATTTACAGTGATGCTTTCTCCAGGCTTAAGTTATTCTACAAAAGAGCTGATCTCGATAGATTCTATATAAGCCAACTTTACGAATATGAACCCATTCTTCAGGTTCAGCGCGCTCAATCCAGAGGTCACAGTTGTTCCCGCGAACTTCACTCAGCGATTTTAAAGCGCAAGAAACTTCATGATGATCATAATGAGTTCGTTCATTCGAATACATCATCACTTTACAGTAATAGTGTCCATGAAGACATAACAATGGAATAATAAATATAAATACAGAATGTGCTGTGAAAACGAAGGGGAGCATGAATCAATTCGGTTCTTCAGTTAAATCAACCAAATTTATGTACTATATTTGAATGTGTGCACGATGATGTGCGTAAGATATTAATATGTAATGTGTATGTCAATATTTTCTTTTCTTTTGATTTTCAGTTGCATGCAGTGCAGTATTTTATACTTCCTGTTTATTCAATTTTGCTTCCTTAATAGAATTTAAAAGAAATCAGAAACTGAACTTGTGTTTTTAAACTATTGCATTCAAAAAATGTTATTAATATTTGAATTGTATTTTTAATTACAAATAGCAATGTTTAACATGAAAATGAAAATATTGGTTTTCTTTCAATGCGTAAACAAACCAAATAACGTAAATCACATCTGTTTTTTGAAAGCAAAAGTAAGAAAAGAATTTAGGGTTTCTAAGACTTGTATAATCTCGACTGGTTTTCTTTATTATCTCTGTTTTTCCTTAGACTTATCATTTTCGTACGTAGAAAGAATTTTTATTATATATACCTTAGTTTCTCAAAATATGTTTAAATTTATTTAACTAATAAAATTGAGGATATAATTTTGTAATCAATTTCGAAATTATGTGTTTTACTTATAGCAAAATATGATTTCTCCTTGGTGGATATTGATTATCTTAGAAATATGATTTTCTTTGTGCGCTCATTAAAGGTAAATACTGAAATAATGGGTATTGAAAAGACAACGGAATTTTAAAAGCACGTTGTATTTCGCCTTATCACATTAACGATGTCATTTATGGGGTGAACATTTGCATTAGGCTTCGTAATCTCAGTCCAATTGAAATATTTTTCGAACACCACATGTATTCTATCTGTTCTTCATAGCAGCTCAGTTTCACAAACAAAACAAAATTATTGATCCCATGCTCGTGTGAAATATTATGTTATCAGCGTAGAATGTTCAATCAATAATCTTAAACATATTATATGTCTTCAATGATAGGAATCTGAGAAAAAGAAAGTCGTGACGTATATTTCACAGATTCTCAAATCGCTATCGAGACATTCCCCCAGCACTCAGTACTCAAAAGACAATTATATGTATATTAAAATATAAGGCTTTATCTCAGATGTAGTGACAAGTCATAACTATAATTTGTTTTATTTTTCAAATACAATCTAGAAAAAGATCAAGAACTGTATACATACATACAAGCATTTACCGAATACAAGCAACAGGCGATACGGCACTCATGAAAGCAGAGAAAGAGAGCAAAGATAACAAACAAACGCTCAAGTAAAACATCGATTAAACATACTCCTACAACTGTGTTGGGGTCATCGCTTAGTCACTCTTAAGTCGCAAATAGAATCGGGGCATTGGGTACAATATTAGTTGGTTTTTTATTCGAGTCGGAATACTCACTCAGAATTGAGATATAAACAAGAACCAAGAAGGCTCTTTGAGGCTAGACAGTTTTTTTAAGTTCAGTCTCAATAGATCCGTTGATTGCATTGCATGAACAAAATTATAAACATCGAGTCAAATAAAATTGGAAATAATGAAACAGTTTATTGTACTCACTCTGTTATCGGTTATCGTGTCAAGTAGTGTAAATGGATTGCAATTCAAGGATTGTGGTAAATTATAGAAAACACGTTTTTATGTACTTAAGTTACTTTTGCTTGTGCGCAAATTATTTTTTATTTTACGGCTCAAATGTAATAATTTAGTTAAATTAAGACTTCCGCTCTTCAATTATTTCAAATAAGATGCGACCTGCATCTTGTGTCTTGGGATATCACCATATGAATAACATTATATTGTAAATTCAAATTGATTGATGTCAATTGGATTACTCGCTTTTATCGAATGCTACTTAAAGATATCTATATGAATAGCATTGTTCCCTGTTTAGGACAAAGAAACACTAATTTGATTAGAGAGACTGATGTCTTATAAAATAGTCTACAAATACATAACCACATGTTGTCATAGAAAGATGAGCGCATTATGTGCATTTATAATTTACTTAGCTAAGATAGCAGGAGTAGTAGTAGCTAGGAGTTCAGCGTATAATACGTTATTTAATTTTAACAGTGATTCTATCAGTTGTATGTATATGTGTTATTAAAATTACGAATAAGACACACAATTCCATTCTTTAGTAAAGAATCTTACTCAAAATTACAGTAAAAAGAATCAAATTCGAGTAATTGGCTTGGCCAAGTTGAAGAAAACGAAATGTTTCAATTCGAAAAACTCAATACATGGTTACTATATATGTTTCATATAATAATTAATAAATTAGTAAATATGCAAGTTAATTTTATCATAAATTCTGAAAGCAGTAGAGAAACAATGATCATGATTCACAAGTGATTCATTCATTAATTTACTGCTTTATTCAGAAAATATAACTTACGAACTACATACATACGAACGTCGCCAAATCGTACATCTTTTGGCGGCAAAATTCAATTAATAAAACGCTCATAGACTGTAAAACTAATAGCAATTAATTCATTTAAAACCATTTTACGTTGAATAAAAAAAAGAACGGCTTTGTTAAGGATAAAACACAAGTGCCGTTCTTTCTTATTTTTGATCCCATCAATTAATATACTTGCTACTTAAATTTTCACGTAGGAGGGAAAGTAGGTATGTATAACGTATAATAATTCGAATCCATTGGTAATCGTGTCGCAATCATATACTAATCTAAAAATGACTGTGGTCAGTAAACAATGACTCGATTTAAATGTAGATAATACTACATACCAAATTAAAAATAATATCATGGTTGGCGCGACACTCAAAGGCGCACCTGGGCCTAGCTTCTCAGCAACCACTTGAGTTGTGCGGTCCTTTCGCGAGTTGAAGGAGGCCTACAGTTTTATGCCGACTCCGAACGGCGAAGTTGAGAACCTTTTTTCTATAGAGAAACATTCTTTCAGCATTGTCAGTGACGAAAGAGCCATGAATTAACATAGTTGGTAAATTTGGAATTCGAACCTGGCACCCTCTAAATTTGGGATTCGAACCTGGCACCCTCTGCGTAGAAGTGGACACTACGCCACGGTGACCCACTACATACCTCAATTTTTAAAAAATTTATTACTCATTAATGGTTTTAAAACCCTATAATATATCTTCTTTATACTTACTTATGTACTTAAAAAGTATTCTCAATGTTCGGCGTTTGGATTTTGCGTATAGCTGTACATAGGTCGTTCAATTTTGAAATCGTAACAGAATAAACATACACATAATTTGTGGTATCAGTACAATCTATCGAACGATTTTGATACATACCACTATTATTTTATATTATTATTATTTAATTTTAAATTTATATTTAATCCTATAAATATCTGACTTCTATAGACCATGATAATGCCATTTAGGAAGTATCTTAAGAAATCGCTTAGAAAGATCGCAAGAAATTCTCTCCCACTTTATGCCTGTTCACTCAGATCAAATAGCTGTACTCAGAACTAAATGACGAACATGAGTTTTAATAAATAACCAATTCAGCGAAGTGAAAGAAAAATGCATTTTTTATGGTATGCGAAAATATGTGTACCTACAGAATTAATGAGTTTTTTTATGGACAAAAATCTCAACAAATGTTATTTTAAAATACAGCGATTACTGCCAAGTACCGGTCAATATGATTTGGCCCATCACAGAGAGAAACAGAGATAACCTATAATATATAATATATATCATCCATTATCTCTAGAGAGAAACATGGCCGGAACTAAAATTATTGCATATTGAACCAGTGTCTTTTGCGTATGAGAAGGTTAGATTTGGCTTTTCATTTTTCTTTTATTCAACTCAAGTAATCCGTTTAGCCGACAGTTCGGCTCTGCCGTTCCTGATGTATACTCGCCTTCGGGTTCGTTGCAGTCGAAAACTTCAGTTCTTTGTGGCGAGTGTGATGAAGTGTTTGAACGTATTATAGGTTATTTAATTGAGGGTTGGTTTCCATGTCTGAGAAGTATTTCCGTCTGTAAATATCCTTTTGTAAGGAAAACAAGATGTGTTCAACAGCATTTAGAAGTCCTTTAATTTTTACGAAATCTTATAATTTCTTTATTTTCAAATATTTTGAATTAAAAATCAGACTTCAAACATGTCGGTTTAAAAAATGTAACGTTATGGTCAATTGTCAAGTACGTGTACGTTCTTCTATTTGTGTTGTTCGTATTTGCGGTGGGACGATGGCCAAACATTAAAAATTGCATTTTATCTGGTTACGGTTTTACTTAATAATATTAATAATTTTTGAAAGTAATTGTTCAATGTATGGAATTTGAAATTTGAAATGAAATTAAATAAAATTACTTTACGTGTCTCAAAAAATAAACAACATCTCAACAATGTATGTACATATACTTATCAAATTCATCACATGCCCTAAAGTATTGAATGACCTCTATGTGAATTTTAGTATCGGCACGTTTGTCGCTGTAAGGTTAGATGAGCCACCCCACATATCCGAGTTAATTCATATTTAACTGGTGAACTATAGTTCACCGGAAAATCCAAGTACCAAGCTCATTTCAAACAAAGCTAATCAATTTTTCTAATCCTTTAAAATAATATAATAATATGGGTGGCGCGACATTCCGAGGTGGACCTGGGCCTAGCTTCTCAGTAACCACTCGTGTTGTGCGTGCTTTTGTTCTTTCACGAGTGGAAGGGACCTACAGTTTAATGCCGACTCCGAACGGCGAAGTTGAGAAGCTCTTTCTAGCCAAGAATACTCATTGAGCATTGTCAGTGACTCGAAAGAGGTGGAGCCGTGAATTATCAAAGGTGGTAAATTCGGGTATCGAACCTGGCACCCTCTGCGCAGTAGTCGACGCACTAACTCACAAAAATTGGTTGGATCCTTTGTGCTATCACCATCCGGTGCGTACCTAATGATGTTCTAGGGGTCCACTTTGACAAGTCCATTTCTGTGCTGATTTATAGCCAATTAGTTCTCCTGATTAACTTAGCTATGTCTTGTATCTTTAAGTGTGACATTTCCTCTAGGTTACTGAAAAAGTAGTTGCCTAGTATATCTTTTCTAGCTTTTGCAAGGGCTGGACAAGGGCCGAGGAGGTGAAGCTTATTTTCTTCCTCCTCCTCGTCTCTACAGCTTCTGCAGTAGTCGTTGTGGGGGCTCACATTCTTTTGGCATGGATATCGAGAAGGCAGTGGCCGGTGATAATGCCCACTACGTTCTTTATTACATTCCTGTTTAGTTTTAGGATTGTATTTTTTTTTTTTTTGGATTTAGTGAGGGCCAAATAAGCTTTGAAGTCCTACATGTATATAATTCCATCCATCTCTGACTAGCTGAGTCGACGCCTGACTATCTATTCAGTATTCAGTTTGTTGTTTTTCTGGTTTTCCAAATTCAAGAAACCCCCACTTGCATTCATTATAGGGTAGATTATACATACATTTTATCTACCCTAGAATGAATCCTTACCTCTGATTATTTCTTATGTTTATAATACAATTGACTCGATGACTACAATTGACAAGAGATGATGTTACTAACTTAGTAATCATCCCATAATGAAAATCTAATGAAAAAGTCATAAAAGGAAGGAAGGCAACTGGACATAGTCGTCAAGCGAGACACTGCGTTTTCTCATGGAAACTCATCCGAGGGTGAATGCAAAACCATCCCTCGACGATTGAGACGATCTCAGATCAACGTCGAACTCAACGCTACAAATGGAATCGTCAGCCAAAGCAAAATCAGATGAGCCATTGACTCCTTTGATCCATTTAAATCTCCCGGTATCGATGGCATTCTTCAGGAATCCAATGAGTACTATCAGAATTATCAAATCCAAAGTCTGGCTCTCAAGCCCCATGGGTCATGCAATCATACTAGACTAGGTTGCAAATTGAACAAGTCACAAGCGACTACTATCTCCCAATTCTTGACTTCGAAATTCCCTTCGGGTGTTGTTTCCTAACAAGGGAGGAGTGGGACAAAAAATTAACCCAGCAACCACTCGATACCCATCCACGACTACACGGCATTAAATGCACTGCTCCATCAGACTTCCTGCTCGCGTCAGATATTTTCAAGCGGAAGTTCTGCCAGTTAAATTAGCCTAAATTATATCAATGTTAAAAATACCACCGCTGCCTCCATGGGCTTAAGGTACGAGTACGCTGCACTTGTTTCCTGTATGCTACGTTCCAGGTCATAAGGGCATAGCCGGCAATGATTAGATGAATTTCCCATGAAAAGGGCGGAAACTGACCCAGCTGTCAAAATCATAGAGCTAGGAAACGAAAGATTTAAATCTCGAGCCACATATGAGTACACTCGAGACCTATGGGCCAAGTTTATGTGCAAGGTCAGCCTCGCCCGCTTAAAGTCCTGCATTAGCTTGTTGCTTCTAGGCAAAAATACTAAGCTATATTGGGTCAGCGATAACCTGACCTCTATACCGGGGGTTCGGTCTTCATTTCTTTATCGTACCAGGAGCCTCAGCTTAAAAAGACCTTCTTAGCTCTAGCATTGGGGTCCATGCGCTCGATGTGGCTAAACCAGTGCCTTCGATGAATTTTTGCCTTCCGGACTATATTAACATCTTGTTACAGCTCATAGAGCTCGCGGTTTTACATTATTTACTCATTTAGTTAGGTGGCGCTACAGTTCAGGGTGAACCTGGGCCTCAACTAACAAACCTCTCCAGCACGGTCTTGAGCTAGCTGCCTCCAGTAGCACAATCCAAGCCGGTTAAGATCCCTTTCAACCTGTATGCACTACTTTAGACGATGTCTTCCTCTACTGTGTTGTCCACTCACAAAACTACTGCCGGCATCTACATATTATAATAAAAATTATTATAATATATATGTTTAAAATTTTCAGGATCAAAAACTGGGAAGTTCACCAGAGTTGTTATATCGGACTGTGATACTACAAAGAACGAATGCATTCTAAAAAGGAATACAACTGCGTCCATTACTATAGATTTGACATTGGGTGAGATTGTTTAGATTTTAAATTTAAATCATATTTTTTCACCCATCCACTTTTAAATTTATTAGCCGAAGATGTAACATCAATCAACACAGTTGTTCATGGAAAAATTATGGGTGTTGAAATGCCCTTTCATTTAGAAAATCCAGATGCATGCGTTGATAGTGGCTTAACATGCCCTTTAAGCAAAGGGGCTAGTTACGAATACAAAGCAACGTTACCTGTTTTGAAAGCCTACCCTAAGGTATAAATATTTGATTACAAAATGCATAAATTAACAATCAATCGCACCTTTTTTATTATTAGGTCACAGTTGAAGTGAAATGGGAACTAAAGGATCAAAATGACGAAGACATAGTATGTGCACTTATTCCAGCTAAAATCCAGTGAATTTTCGCAACTTAGTTAACTAAGATTTGCGCTGTGAATATATTTGAAAACGAAAGATATTTGAAAATTGGGAAATGTTTCTTGATTTGAAATTTGAGATTATTTTGTAATAAAAATATATATTTACGAGGAAAATATTATTTCATTTATAATTAGCTATTTACCACTTAACAGATATGCGTTAAACAATTGTCTATTTCTCTACTTATTCTCTTCAGATAACGTCACTCATTAACAATATCAATACCAATTTATTGACAGTTAAGTGAGGCAGTTTCCTAATTAAACAAAAACATATACAAAATGACCAGATAAGAGGACAATACCATTGTGGTGATTGCACTACAGGTCAAGGGTACATAGTATTAAAGCTTTCAGAGTTTCTTAGATAAAAGTATTATTTGCCGGATATTTGAGACGAAGAACACCAATGAAGAGAAGTCAAAAGTATGAGATAACTATGATATGAATAAATAAATTACTTAGATGGTTGATAATATATGAAACAAATATAATGATATAATGATATATTGCCGAAGATGTATCGCATCAGATGCGCATCATTTGCAATTAAAGCAGAAATTCTCAATTAAGATAATAATTGAGGAGATGTAATTGAGATTACCAACAAAGGATTTAGGTACAACAATTAGGAAAGACACTGAAAAAATAGGAAATACTAATGTTGATGCATTTAGTCAAGAGTGGAAAAGCAAAACCCAGTACGATGCCGAAGCATTCAGAGAAACCGGTCAAACGTGCGCATTTTTAATCAAGAACGAAAAATGCCTAAGATACGCACATGAAAGTAGTAAATGATGGAACAGGCGGAATAATTTTCTTAGATGCTACTTTTGTAACTGGAAGAAAGCATTTTAAATATCATTGATATTGCGATGAGATAGATGGCATTAGATAACATAAGACCGGAGTGGGATGATTCCCTTCACAGGTGATTATCGACAGACATTGACAGTGATGATACGATCAACACCAACCAATGAAGTTAATGCATGCAAAAAGTCATACATTTTATAGAAATATCTCCAACCACTTCAATTCAAATATGAACATTCAAGTCGAAGTGGGGCCGGGGAAATTATTTTGCTCCTAGGGGCCGACGCACCAACATCGAACTTATCGAGATGGTATTGCTAAGCATTGGTCAAAATTACAAAAATCATATCTGCTTAAGTATACGTACATAATTATATAGTACATATCGTCGGTCCAAAGGTAAATCTCATTTTGGAAAAAATGAGTTTTTTTAGGAAAATAACCAAAACTTTTCAGGTTTCATAACTGGTAAAAAGCAGAAAGGCTTTCTTGAAAATAAATAACCTCCTTGAGAGCGACAACACGTAGAGCGAGTAGATGACGCTGCGATAAAGCGACAAATTTAAAAAAGACATTGTAATTGGCCAGAAGTTAAAACGGATTTCTTTTGGGGTTGATACTGATACTTGTGTTGAATTGGAAATATCGAGGCGGTTAGACCCTTTTTTTATAAGGCGTACCGTAGATTAAAAATTAAACTTAATTTTCAATTATTTTATTCTTTGGTTCCTTGTGTTAATAAAGATTGATTTTTGTTAAATTGAACTTATTTTTGGCTCTAGGTCCGCCTCCGGAATTCAACAGGCATAATTTTTGTTTTTACAGGAGTTACAAAATGGTAAAACTCACTAAGTACGTTTAATTAGTTTCTTTTTAGAGG
Organism: Eristalis intricaria; assembly: GCA_964034865.1. NCBI lineage: Eukaryota > Metazoa > Arthropoda > Insecta > Diptera > Syrphidae > Eristalis > Eristalis intricaria. The sequence goes on along the minus strand of OZ035876.1, from coordinate 71,252,027 downwards.
AAAAAGTCAATTTATTTTTTGAAAGCAAAGGCTAGTGGTTTTAACGACCACTCCTTTTGATAATTTGTAACTATGTCTCACAACGAACCTGGAGGATTCTGAACGGCAAGCACAAAGCATGTATATTATGCACCCAATATAATAGCTCAACATTTTTTCCAAGTAGCTTTATTAAACTTGAAGAATATCCAATATAAACTAATGAAGAGGAAGACTTTATCGTTCATTCTAAATCTAGATTTTCGATTTCTCACTTCTGAGACTATGGGGACCAAAATATAAGTGTTAATAATTTGACACGACACGGAGCGCATGGGCCTGTGCATCTAGGCAAAGTTGTTGACTGCTCTCAACTTGGCGAGATGCCAGCAACGATCCCAATGAAATGCACAGGTCAAGTTGACATTCAGCCTCCTCGCGGCGCCCTATGGATAGCCTTTAAAGCAACCGCTTAGATGTGAACTAATGTATGCAGCGACCCCCTTGTCCAGGGGTTTAAGAGGACCCGGTCCTCTAGGTTAGGGGCTTGCGGGTGGGGTTAACTTCCCCACCGTATAAAAAAAAACATTAGTCCAGAAACAACGAGAAGGCTCGAATACGGATGACTCTACTGCTGACGACCATGGACAACGAAATAAGGACAACGATTTTCGGTTCTGCACGTGGAATGTGAGGTCACATGCACGTGGAATGTGAGGTCACTGAACAGACTACGTGCAGCCGATGAACTGGCGGAAGTCCTCGAAGCTTATAAGGCAGATATCACCGCCATTCAGGAGGTGCGGAGGGATGGGCCGGGCAAAAAGAGGATGAAAAACTGCGATATTTACTTCGGCGATTGCGGCAGAAATGATGTCCGAAAGTTCTACCAACGGGTAAAACAACTATCCAATGGATACAAAATTCGGACAGAAGCCTGTCGTGGCGCAGAGGGACAATTCGTAGGAGATTCGCAGTCGATACTGAGAATCTGGAAAGATCATTTCTGTAGACTGTTAAACGGCGACGAAGACTCCAATACCGCTATCAGGCAGAATGTTCCACTCAATGCAATTGACGATGATCGAGGAGAATTCCGTCCCCACGACCTAGACGAAGTCAAGATAGCGATATCGAGACTAAAGTTGAATAAAGCTGCTGGTGCAGACGGACTGTCTGCGGAACTGTTTAAGGCAGCTGGAGATGAGCTGGTAAGGTACATGCACCAACTCATCTGTAAGATATGGTCGGAGGAAAGCATGCCCGACGAGTGGAACCTCAGTATCGTTTGCCCGATCCACAAGAAAGGAGACCCCTTCAACTGCGGTTTCAGGCCGGGGAAGTCCACCATCGACCAAATCTTCACATTACGGCAGATCCTGGAAAAAACCCAAGAAATGCAGATCGACACCCACCACCTATTCGTCGATTTCATGGCCACATATGACAGCGCGCATAGGGACGAGCTGTACAACGCCATGTCTAGTTTTGACATTCCTGCCAAACTCGTCGGGTTTGCAGGATGACGATAGAGAACTCTCGCTGTTCCATCAAGGTCGGTAACGAACTCACAGAGACCTTCAATGTCAAAAAAGGGTTTAGACAAGGCGACGCGCTGTCATGTGATTTCTTTTACATCATCCTGGAGAAGATCGTGCAAGACTCACACGCCAACACCAGAGGCACGATCTTCCAGAAGTCCGTACAACTGCTAGCATACGCGGATGACATTGACGTGATTGGCAGAACACAGCGAGCCGTAAATGAAGCGTTTGCCGGTATTGAAGCGGAGGCGGCCAAAATGGGTTTAGCGGTGAACGAGGGCAAAGTACTTGGGCAAAACGTCACCATAGGCAGCTATAACTTCGAGATAGTGAAGGACTTCGTCTACCTCGGCTCGCAAGTGAACAGTACGAACAACACCAGTACCGAGATTAAACTCAGAATTACTCTTGCCAATCGCTGTTTCTTTGGGCTCAAGAGGCAATTGAGTAGTAGAGTCCTCTCTCGAAGGACCAAGTTAATATTATATAACACCTTGATCATCCCCGTCCTGCTCTATGGTGCGGAGGCATGGACAGTCTCAAGAGCGGATGAAGAAGCACTTCGTCTTTTCGAGAGAAAAGTTCTGCGTTCAATCTTTGGTCCTGGTGTCTGAGTGAGTGAGTGAGTACAGCGGGATGAGCCTAGTCAGGAGTCTACTGATTCAACGTCTAAGTTGGCTGGGCCATGTAGAGCACATGGACAACACTTCTCCAGCCCGAAGAGTCTTCGTGTCCGAACCAGAGGGACAACGCAATAGAGGAAGCCCACGGAACCGATGGCGCACCCAGGTGGAGAAGGACCTCAATCAACTTGGTGTGCGCAGTTGGAGACAGCTGGCTTAAGATCGTGCCGGCTGGAGAAATGCAGAAAATTGGAGAGTAAAATCGAGAGGATGAAAATATCTCCCTTATATCAACAAAAAAATTCCAATGAAGTTGATTGTGCTAATTGTAGGTTCAAATGTGCAATTGATTTTACGGAAGCCGACCGTATTGAAATCTGCGAATCTTATTGGTGTCTACGGTGCCATAAGCGGCAATTGGATTTACTAATTAAGCATTTAAAAACCACTGAACCCAAACGCTGAATAGGGAATAGGGCTGGCAAAAGAATCGTTGCTCGGAGTTTATCAAAATCATGTGCAAAATTCGTTTGCACATACAACTGTGTGGGCTATTAATTCTGCTGTAAACAATCTAAGTGCTACTAATTGCTTTGGTGACTTTGACTTTCGTGGAAGAAAAACGCCCGCAAAAACATACCAACCTTAACTCTAAATCTACCACTTTTTCCCCATTTCGCATTATATCCCTAGCATTGTTCTAATTAAGATTCGAGAAAAATTTGGAAGATGTAGGCAGATGAAAAAAAATAGAAAATATTCATTAGTCCAGTAAGACAACAGTGAATTAAGATTGATCTCATGGTCAAAGGTAGATATTGCATCAAAAAATGCATCGTACAGGCTTCAGCGTTTTGGAATGGAATCTACTAAAGATATTCGGTGGTCCTATTGTTTCATATCCTATTTATCTTATTGATTCATATTTATATATCATATATCATCATCAAATAAATAAGTGAATGAACATGGGAACCTTTTCGTCTTTGCTACCATTTTTCTACCACCTTTTTGCTTATCTACCACCATTCTTCATTTCCCTTCACTGCCTAGAAGGCAAGTTATCAATACTTAAACTGTATATCTGTACAAAGAGCGGAGATGTGAAAACGAAGGGAATGTTCCTTTAAAGAATGTAAATACCCCGAAATATTTTGTGACAATTAAATTGTTAATTTTTTAAACCCAAAAAGGAGCAATGCTCTTAAGGTGGCGCCACCGACAAGCGCATCCGTAGCTAATTGGAGTGGTAGAAAATAAAAAAACTGCACACGTTTAACGATTTGAATAGAAGGATAGTTTTTATTACAAAGGATGTTTGACATAGTAAAGGAGCAGTGCTGCCAGGTACAAGAGCTAAGTCTTAAGTTTCAGTCACAATACCCCCATTATAATGATCAAACTCCGGGATAATTTATTGTTTTATTATGAGATCCCTCACGAAATGGTGACGAATGTCAATATACTTCGTCTCAGCTCTAAAGTTTGAAAACGTATTCTGTTGTCGATCGCCTTTCGTCTACATCAGATGCCCTGTCCGCATCGCAATAGCCAAGCAAGTCTACATAACCGTGTTTGGTAAACTTCAGTTTCCAGTTCAAAGTACCCTTTAAATATCGAAATATTTGTTTTAAAAGCATTCCAGCATGGCTTACCTGGATTTTGGTTGTATCTGCTCAGACGTCTAACTGTGCTATCACTTGTGCAGCATATAAAATACTTTCAATGGGTTCCTGGTGTGGCACATTTTCATGTCTGCTTTTTCATCGTCCTTCTTTGGTCACATTTCTCTCGAAATAACTTGGTTGGAATCTATTGATGTTAAAACGGGATTACAATCGAGCATTCCAAAATTTTTTTTCCGAAATTTCTTAAAGATATTGTTTTTAGTCGATTGAAAAAGTTCCGATGGCTCGATCACGTTGTATCTACATACCAAGAATAAAGCGCGCCTCTCCAAGGTCCTTCATTCGCAAAAAAATTTCCATTATATTCGATTTCAAGTCCGTTTACATTTTGATATCTGGTGCCTCCCGTTTTGTACTGCTCCTCCCTCGGCGATGGATTGGTAGATTTTTCGGGCTGGGTCATTGGTTTCAATCCGTTCTAGATGACCTAGCCATATCAATCGTTGGATCTTCCAACTAGGTCGATGTCGCTAAAGAGCTCGTTCAATTCGCTGTTATATCTCCTCCTCCACTCACCATCTATGCAGATAAAACCGAAAATCTCCCGAAGAATTTTTCTCTCAAAGCAACCAAGAGCAACCTCGTCCAGTTTTGAAAAAGTCCATGCCTCTAACCTCTGATCAGCTACGTTGTACTGACTGACCGCTGTCTGACATGTTCCAAGCAGGGACAAATTTAATAATATAACGTATTTCAGCTGTTTTGACGAGCTCATAATAATAATGTTGAGGACGATGATCTAAAAAATATAGATATTCTTGTCTTTCAAGGTCCCCCCGGAAATGTACTCCCTCGAAAGAACAGAGTTATGCGGGTGTATAAAATTCAGATTTGTCTACCATTTATGTGGAATTTAGATTACTTTATATTGAAAATTTGGCTATAAATCCCTTTTTTGATTTTTTTTGTATAAGTAGGTATGAATTGGTTTGTGTTTTGTTTTTAAATATTGTTAATCTCTTAAGCTATTAGTATTGTTAGTAGCAATTATTTACTATTATTTCTTATAAATTTCAAGCAATTTATTTATGTTTCGATAACAGTTTGGTGTTTGAACGAACTGTTGCCAGCATTTTTTAACAAAGTTGTATATATAAATAATGTGCACAAAATACAATAATTTATAAGGTTTTTAAATTGTTTAGTGAGCCAGTTAAGATCATTTAATAGAAATGTGGTACATGATGTAAGATCTAATTACAATTAAAATGTATTGTGATAAGGTGTAAAACACTTTGTTATTTCTAGCCTTATATATCTATATTTATGTTTGCATATATCAATTTGCTACTATAAGACCGAAGACTCGCTATGTAAACGTAATAACAAAAACTAAAAGTACCGTTTATAAAGTAACAAGAAATATTTATATTTATTTGCTTAAAAGCGTTTCTATATTCACAAAAAAAATCTAATGCCTTCCCTATATAGGGATAAGAAAATATTACAATTGATACGCATAATCTACCTTACCGACACAGAACTATTTTGCCATAGAAAATGATCTATCTTCGAACACACTCATTTCATACGTGGCTGACTGATTTGACACGAAATCTTATAATTTCGTTAATTTGTTATGTTTTCGTTAAGCTATTTCAACCTACAATATCAGCGACTGAGCGCATATTCGTGTCAAAATACTAGGCCGATTAACTTCGTGTAGCAGAAAAATTGTATCTAAATATTCCTTCAAACTATAGAAATAAATATTTCCAATAACATGTAAGTAGTAACAGCACACAAGTTCTTGAGCTTACAAGAGATATTATTAAAGTGCTGGAAAGTCTTTAGTACTCATTCCAGCAAATGCACATTTGTCACTTAAAGACCGATTAAACAAGACTTAATTTGTAAATTGAAACTTAGTTGTGAATTATATCTTGCTAAAGCTGGTTTCTATAACAAATTACTTACAAAGTAAGACTTAAAAAAGTGATGTGCAAGATCTTGTGTACACTTGCACTTGCCACGACGGCAAAGTGAAAGGTGGCCACACATGAGCTATTTGCAAAGTAAACTAATTGGGAATATATATCTTTCGTTGCAGATAAATATGGATAAAGTCGTCAAATTCTGTGAACCTGGCCGTCTCTTCGCTAAGGACTCCATCAGATTGGTGAAACGTTGCACCAAGCCCGACCGCAAGGAATTCCAAAAGATTGCCATCGCTACCGCTATTGGTTTCTGCATTATGGGATTTATTGGTTTCTTTGTGAAACTAATTCATATTCCCATCAACAACATTATCGTGGGTTCATAAGCCTTCAAAAGGACGATGCAAACTATATTTTTCCATCATCATAAGTTTTGTTTATGATTAATTTTTTATAATATTGTCGGATATAATAATAGGATTCTAGAACAGAACATGAGTTTTTTCATAATAAGCCAATTCGTATTCTTGGAGTATATATTCTGATTGATACTGTATGTGGTTTTTCAGAACGTAACTATTTAAAATCATTAGTATATTTATAGAGATAGCTATCATGAAATACAGATTTTTTTCCTAAAACAAGTCTTTTATTGGTAAAATATCTATCCTATCCACTTGAAGAAAGTCGTTCGATGGAGATTGGACTGCAATTGGGTCGTTTGTTCGATCGCAAAGAAATGAGAAATTGTTTTGTTTTTAAACGAACAATTATTTAAGTATTTTTATAAATTAAATATTAATTATTTTGGTATTTATATAATGTTGCTACAGAAATAAATATGGAAACAATGAATATTTTAGTTAGAAATAACTATTCAACTGGTAGTGAAGTTAAGAATTTGGTTTATTAGTTCACGCACATTTTCATTACTCTACGTGTCGTAAACATTCGTTGTAAGAAAACTTTCAGTCGTACCAACCTCACGGGAACATTTTTTTTTGACATTTGTGCAGAAAATCGTAATCACTAATCACCGCTTTGGTGAAGAACATTCTATAATATATAATTTGCGAGGTGTGAAGTCCTCGCGTTTATTTCATTATACAATTGTACCAAAACTCTATTTAAAACATTAATAACCGATTTGCAATAATTTGTATTTACTGAACAAATTTTAATACGGATTTCAACGCATGAAGAACAAGGAAAATTAGGAAATCAATATGGAGGATGATATGATACTAAAGCAACCTGCCGACCGACGTTTGGCAGGAGATACTAATGACTTGCCGCCTGGTCCACCAGGTGCAGAAAATGACGATGAATATAGCGACACAAAAAAAGAAGGTATTGCTTGTAGTCAAATTTACGTATATTCTACATTTATATCGGTTTTCTAATATTTTTAACTAGAAAAAGTTAGTAAGGAATCGTCCAAGTCTCGTCGTCGATCGCCGTCTGGTAGTCCACCATCAAAGCGAAAATCACCATCGAGAGGGCCGCGATCACCACGTGGCAGACGTACACCATCTCCCCGTCGTCGCTATGGTCGAAATAGGGATTATAGTCCCGACCGTCGTCGATTTAATGATCGCGGACGGATGCGGCGCTCACCGATGAGAAACCGATCAAGGGATCGAATGGATCACCGTCGCAACGGACGCGATCGTTTTCGAGGACGACGTGATAGTCGGAGTCGCAGTCGTAGTGCGAGTCCTCCCTCCAGACGTCGTTGGTCACCCAAGAAAAAACCAAGTTCCCCACCACCACCACCTGCAGGGCAATACGGCGTTCCTGGGCCTGGGATTTACCCTGATACTTATACTACATACAGTCAGTATGGTCCACCACCACAAGCTTATGGACCAAGTGACTTTGTAGGTGCTCCTCCTCCGGGGACGTTCGGAGCAGCTTACCCACCACCACCAACGTGGGGTGTTCCCCCAGAAGGATATCCACAGGCCAATTGGGTACAACAACCGGAGCCAATACCTACACCCGTTATGCAACCTCCACCCACTGTTGTTGTGCCTCCACCGTCATCAGTTCAGCCACCGGGCACTCAACCAACTCCACCAACTATTGGAACTGAGAAAAAGAACGAACCTAATCCAACACATGATGGTACGAAAAACCGACAAGTTTTCTTTATTTCATCCAAATATTTTTTAATTATATCAGATTTCATTCGCCTTAATATTATTCCTCTAAAAAAAATGCTAGCTCGCTATCAGAAGATCCACAGTAATAAGGAACTAGAGTTTAATCATATTGGGCTAATAAATATTCTATATATTGTTTTTGTTTGTGATAGCTGTTGCCCAGGAAGCCGAAAATCAACGAGATGAGCTAAAGAAGCAACGTACCAACTACCTGAAGAAGACAGCAGCTTTAAAGAAAGAATTAAAAGTGCTTAAAGAACAACGGAAAGATTTGATTGGAGGAGATGGTTCACACAGTCCAACGACTAAGGGTTTTCTTGATGAAAATGAGCGCCTACAGGTACGTTAACAAATGGTGGAAATGCGTTGATGAAGAAGGATTTTATTGAAGAAGTTTGTGAAGGGATGCTTTTTATATATACCTTTATAAAATTTTAAGAGTGAATATAGTAGTCAAAGTTTTACCACAAGACGTTGTTCTTGTGAAAGTCTTAAACGTGGATTATTTTATATATATTATAAAACCGTTCTTATACCGAGATTATTTAACTCAATAGCACTTTGTGTTGGGTCCCGAACTCATACTCTTTGAGTAAGAAATTGATTAGAGGCTACGTAAAATGTATGTTTTAACTAATTGCGTTTTTTAATAAATTCATATTTACATCCCGTTCCATTGTTATGTGCATTACTCGAATATGTGACTCTAACCTTTGAAGCCTGACCTTTCTGAAATGAAAAATTTAAATACTTACATATTGATTTCCGTTTCAAGCTTTTTTCAAAATCGCAAGTGCATAAAAGAGAGTAATAAAACTCTTCAGCGTATTAATTTTAAATATATGGAACTAATGAACTATATCAGTGACAACTGATTGACGGTACATACTTGCAAACTGGCATCAATTTAATTTTTTAGAACATTTTGTATCTCTCACTTTCATTTTTATTTTGACTACTCTGCGATTTTAAACGGATTATGTTATTTGTTTTTTAGACAGTCTATTTCATTACGAGTACATCAAAAGTAATAATTTATCATTGCACATAACTAATTACACATAGGAGTTGTCGCTTTCTACATTTAAATTGTCAGAAATATAGTAACAAAAACTGACGCACCAATATTAAGCTTTTAATAGATAGGAATGTGTTTTCTCGTAATTCCAGACCATTGAAGGGAACGACATTTAGAAGTAATGAGATAAAGTATTACAATCATTGAATTCTGGGAATGACTAAGTTTTCATTACTACTTTTTTGAGTTTTTGATATTTTCGAAAACATTATTTGAGTCCTCACTGAAAATACTACTTTTTGCAATATCGTGGATTGCTCTTACTGTCTAATAATGCCGTGTTAGCGTTCGTTGGATTAAAACTATTCGGTATAATTAACAATTTTCGAAAGTAATGCTTATACACTGAAAGTATCTTATAAAGCATCAGAAACTTCTTCAACATAATACCTCCGTTTGTGAATATTCGTTATTGTTAATAGCATTAGGACACTAGCAAACATAAATATATATTAAAATATTTTTCACAGCGTATCCAATTAATTGTGGTCTATTAAGACTAAAAAAAACTAAAAAAAAAATACAAAAAATATAATATTGCTAAGCGTGTTTGCAAAGAAATACCCTTCAACAAGAAAAATACCTTCAGAAGACATTTGATTTGCTTCCTGGTGTTTCGTCATATGCACACGCTTGACCTACCTACCCGAGAAAGGAGACTGATTCAGAGACGCAATGATGGATGTGAAAAGATGTTAGTTTCTACAATGACCTGATCGAACACATTAAAAATTTGTTATGTTAGAGCATATATTTGTACATTGCCAGCTAAACGATCTGTGGTATAAATTTATAGCCACTTGTTATTTTGTTATCGTTTAGACGGCAATCAGTGTCGCATTCAACAATAGATATAATGTACCTTAGAGTTTAATATATATAAATAGAAAAAAAGATGTATTGTAAATATTGAATAAGTATTCTGTCAAACCATCACCCGGGAGAGACGTACACGGATGTTATCAGCTAGTGATGATTGGAACTTTCTGCCATTCTAACATCGTCTAGGGAGAGCAGCAGTCAAGCCGCCTTAAACGGATTATGTCCTCATCCACGTTGTTGTTCAAGCACATGCAAATCATCTCTGTCCAAGCAATAAATACAATTTCAATATAAAATATTTATAAAAAGGGTTTGCGTCAACTAATCGACATTATTTTTCCTATTTATTTAGAGTCAAATTCAAAAGAAATTGAGCACCATAGAGAATGTTATTGATATGCTGACAGGAATCATTGGAGAAGAGAATTTAGCTAAAGACGACGCTGAGGAATCGCCAAAAAAACACTCAAAGAAAAAGCGGACAACTTCATCTTCGTCTTCATCCGATGACAGTAGTTCATCTTCTTCTACTACGTCGTCATCATCTTCGTCGAGCTCTGATTCCGAAGACAATAGTTCGCCGGAACGTTTGAAGACAAAGGCAATCGAGAGCATGAAACACAAAAGAGACGTACAAGCCAAAAGTGCCCTGAAGGAAAGGAAAATGAAAGACGATGCTAAAAAGTAAGTTTTCCCTACTACACTCTTAATGGTTTCATTTTAATTAATGATTCTGATTCGTATATCTGTACTTTATTTCGATTCCTATTATACACTTAGAAACGAGGAGAAAAAAATTAAGTACGTGTTCTACGATCCTGAGATGCATTGGTGCAAAACTTGCGACGCATTCCCTAAAACTGCTAAGGACTACCTTACTCATTTGCATTCAAAAGAACACTCAGAACATGTGGAAACTATGGAGACCCCATGGCATACATCGATGGTTTCAGATGTAAGTTAGCAAGTCGTTTTTATTAAGTTGAGTTTTGCTGAATTTTATTGCTTCAATAGGAGTTTCCATCATTCGACGGTGCACCGATTAAGAGAACGCCTATACGAGGACTGACATTTTTTGTTCCCGCCACAGCGTGGTACTGTAAGCTTTGCTCTGTCTGGATGGGAGATTTACATTGTGCTTCAATGCATCTGAAATCTAAAACGCATTCAAACAAGTATAATGTAAGTAAATTCAACATAAATCAAATACAAGAAATTGTGTCTGAAGGTGAGTTTCTTTCTTAGGCATTCTTGGAAAAAAATCCGCACTTCGAAATGGACTGGTTGGCCGACAGACAAAGAGTTTTAAATGAAAAGAAGTCAGCACCGCCACCACCACAAATAACATCGGTATCCACCACTGAAGGTACCGAATCTAAAGAAGGAAAAGCCAAGTCCAAACATGAAGACAGAGAGAAGAACTCGAAAAAACGTAAAAAGAAGAGGTAAAATTAATAACATAATTATTATCAAAGCTAGACTAATGTGTAACTAATTTTAGCTCTGATAAAAAAGATAAGAAAAAAAAGAAGCGTTCAAAGAAACGCAAAAAGACAGCTGCAGCATCGCCTTCATCGTCGTCCAGTCCTGATTCTTCGTCAGAGACTGAGGCTAAAATTGCAAAAAAGAAAGCAGAACTAGAGTCAGTTCCTATACCGCCGCTAACAATTCCTGGGGTGGCACCATCTATTCGCGTACAAATGCGAAACCTTAAAAGAGAAAAGGAACTCGATATGGAAACGCAAGAACCTGCACCTCCGCCACCTCCAAAAATCAGTGAGCAACCAATCCAGCAAGCGCCTCCAGTTGAGGTTAACAACAAACGTGATGATTTGATATCACAGTGGAATGTGGTACAACCGGTGATAAGTGACAGTGAGAAGAAACTTCTCGAGCAACTTAAAGGAAAATTAAAGAACAAACCCATTCTTAAGGAAGAAGAGGAGCAAAGGAAAGAAGAAAAACTTACAGTGCAAGCACCTGTGGTAGCACTCTTAAAGGCAGGTGAAAAAAAGACCTCAGCGGAGGTCAAGGAAAGAGCGCGTAGTCCACCGAAGCGAGATGACGACCGCGTTGACAAAGATAGGGACGATGATCGCGGAGCAAGTATGAATCGTCGTCGCAGTAGAAGTCGCCCAGGAAAAAGAAGTAAGAGTCGTAGTCACAGTAGAAGTCATCGAATTAGAAGAAGTCGGAGTCGTGGAATTCGTCGTAGCCGCAGCCGCGGAAGGAGAAGTCCAAGTCGTGGGAGGTACTCTCCAAGGAGTTATGGAAGAAGACGTAGAAGTCGTACACCTCGGAGAAGGTAAGAGTAGATATTCGCTTGCTTCGGATTGATTTAGCTTCATATGGTTAATATTATATTGTATTCTCATTTTTTAGGAGTCGATCCCATGGACGAACTAGGCGTCGCGTGTCTTCATCCCGATCTAGATCACGCTCACGTTCAGGAAGTCATCGCATAGAAAAACCAATAATAAGGCAACCAGAATTTAGGCCGCGAATTCCAGAAACGAGTAATGTTAAAAAAAGCAAAGCCAAAACCAACGACGAGAAAGAAGAGCGCAAAAAGGCTTCTTCAAAGTCATCATCTGCAACAACTGGACAATCGAATAAAAAACTTCCCTTCATTGGACGTATGCCTGTTTTTAAAAAGGTATCACAAAATTCAGAAAACTCTGAAAAGAAGGAAGGCGAAGATGGTGAGGTACCGCCTGACATAAATACAATGGCGGGAGCAGTGCCGATGATGCCCGATTCATATGCCCATGCCGGGTATGAACCTTCAATGATGTGCGAGTACGACGACTTAATGCCAGATCCAGTACAATTTGTTAGTTTAATGGGTGCGCCACCACCGCCACCATCCCTGCCACCGCCTCAACAATATGCCGAAGAAGAGAAAGACATCCTTCCGCCTGGCATTGATGAGACAGAAAGCGAATTCGTACCCAAACCAATAAGTGACGCTCCAATTCCGCGGAAAGGACCTCTGCCCAAAGATTTTGAAGAAGCTTTAAATATAATTTTCCCAGGCGAAAAGAAACCCGACGACGAGTCCACAGCCACAAAGTCATCTGGAGAAACTCAAATCATAACGGATGAGCCAGTAATGCAGCAGTCAGACTTAATCAAAGAAGGTATTCATATGATGACTGTAGAGGAAACATCGCTTGTAGGCATGGATGAAGCGTCACAAATGAGTATGAATGAACCACTTCAGTTTAATAAGCCATCGTCTTCAGTTGCAACTCCAACAGCTAATAACAGTGGAGAGAATTCAATTGATAAATCCCCAACCACGATGGATTCTGTTGAAGAAGCAGTTGCCGCATGTGTTTCTGCTATACCACCTCCACCTCCCCCACGTGAAAAAGTCGAAGAGAAGGAAGAAGAGAGTGCATTTGAAATTGAAAAAATTGAGGAGAAAACGGTTGATGTCAAAGAATACACGCCGCAAAAAGAAATAGATATACACGATTTTGAATCGAAACTGGATGATCTGGATCAACCACCGTCGCCAACAGAGAGTGAAAAACATCGACGTCAAGAAGAGTTAGATGACTTGGCAATGCTAGGCATCGATGCGGACGACATGGCTGCCCAATGTATGTGAAATTTACTGCTATTGCCGTAAACGAAGATTGTATGCCTTTTAGGAGAAACATTTCAAGAGTTATCACATGTTTCATTAGGAATACTTAAGGAGGACAAATTAATAAAATAATTTTGATTAAAAATAATATATATATTTTTAATTTAATAAATGGACTATGACCTGACACAATTCGCACGTAGGTTAGGTGGAAGTGGCTGACTGCTGGTAAAGGAAGACTGCAATCACACTTAGGCATAGGCCCATACTGTTACCCTGGGGATCTGTATTATCTTATTCCGTATACCAGTAAATGCTTTTAGTACAGCGTAGACGACTGACATTGATGATACTTTCTTAGTTTAGCTAGGTTTATGAAGTGGTAGGCTTGAAGATGACTTTCTTCGGGAAGAAAGACTGCTGCAATTCCAGAGATGTGCAATATTTTCTTTTCCTCGTCTTTGTAGCTTTTGCAGAATCGAATTCAAGGCCTAGTCTGGAGGCGTGAGTTCCTACGGCGCAGTGGCCAGTTATAACACCGATAAGAGTTCTGATCAGGCTGAGTGCGCAAGCTTGCAACTAATCGTTCGTATAACTGTGTGAGGTTTATTATAGTCGGCTCAAACTGCTGTTTTATTAACATTTATTGTTCATATATATACTGAGCTGGTTTTTCATATTCTTTTTTTCACAGACTTCACGTAAATACTTTATTTAGAATTGCTTACAAAAACTGTTGTAGGCATATAGGCTCTAAAAATATTTACATATATTGATTTGGAATAAGGTCAAACAAATTCATGTAATCATTTTCATTAATATCATTTATTACAAATCGCTAGTAAACAGTACAGAACATAAAATCGTATAGAGAATTATGTAAATTTATATAAATGCAGAGCTGGAAACTGAAAAAAAAAATTCACCTTAATTAAAAGCAGATATTCCTGTTATCGCACGTCCTAAGATTAACGCGTGTATATCATGGGTTCCTTCATAGGTGTTAACTGATTCCAAATTCATTACATGCCTAATGATATGGTACTCATCGGAGATACCATTGCCGCCAAGCATATCTCTCGCCACTCGAGCGATATCCAGTGCCTTTCCTGCGTTGTTTCGCTTAATAAGCGAGATCATCTCATTTGTGGCTAAGCCCTTGTCTTTTAGGCGCCCCACTTGAGCGCAAGCTAGGAGACCCAAAGCAATTTCTGTTGACATATCAGCCATTTTCTTTTGCATTAATTGATTAGCCGCTAAAGGTCTTTTGAATTGATTTCTGTCTAATGTGTACTGCCGAGCTATTTCTAGACAAGATTCCGCTGCTCCCAAAGCTCCCCAAGCAATACCATAACGAGCATTGTTTAAACAGCTGAAGGGACCTCTAAACCCACTTACTTTTGGCAATATATTCTCTTCTGGTACTGGCAAATCATCCATCAACAACATCCCAGTTGTGGAAGCACGAAGTGAAAATTTACCTTCAATTTTCGGGGTAGAAAGTCCTTTAGGCGACTCATTACGATCAATAATGTAACCATGTACTTTATTGTCGTCCCCCTTTGCCCAAACGATAGCTATGTCTGCAATAGGAGCATTCGTAATCCAGGTCTTACTTCCATTCATTATGTAACATTTGGCTTGTTTGTCATATTTGGCACGAGTTTCCATCCCAGCTGGATCACTACCATGGTTTGGTTCTGTTAGACCAAAACATCCAATTATTTCTCCTTTGGCCAACTTGGGAAGATATTTTTCTTTTTGTTCATCACTGCCAAAATCATAAATAGCTCCCATCACAAGAGAACTTTGAACACTCATTGCTGAGCGATAAGCCGAGTCAATACGTTCTACTTCACGAGTTAGAAGTCCATATGCAACGTTTGATACTCCAACACATCCGTATCCTTTCAACGTGCAACCAAGAGCTCCAAGTGCTCCCAGTTCGGGCATAATCTCCTTATGGAAAACTTCTTCACGATTTGCCAACGTTACACGAGGCAATAGTGATTTGGTACAGTAGCTCCGAAATGAGTTACGAATTGCGATTTCATCTTCGGTAAGCAATGATTCGAGATTTAAAGGATCTCTCCAGTCAAATTCAGGCTCACTTGTTGACTTTGACGAATAAGATAACGCCAAACTTTTCCTCGCTTTCGGCAACCGCCTAGATAAATTTTGAAGAAACATATTTGGGTGTATTAAAACAAATCTAAATTAAACAAAATTAAATCACTGCACTATTCAAATTGAAAAGATGATCTTTGATACATCAAACAGAAGAAATTAGCATCTTAAAAAAAAGTTTCTTATCAGACAGATAAGAACTATATGGATTATGACTTTCAGCAAATTGTAATATTTTATGAAGTAAAAGTTCAGGTATTGAGCAGATACTGGCACTGGGAGAAAATTCGAACACGATCGTTTTAAGAATTATTTTAAAAATTGCAATTGCCAAAAAATATCAGTACTTCTAGCATTCTAAATGCAAATTGTAAAGGTTTACAATCTTAAAGAAATAATGGGCTTGTATTTTAATAATTATTTCTGATTGAAAATGCCTTTTTAAACGTTAACATCTACTGAGCATGCAAAATTTTAACATTTTAGCATAACTAGACCCGCTGAACTAAAAACGAATACTTCTATCTTCACACGAGAATAGCCTCAAAAGAAAAACGTCACGAAATGACAGTTTTCGATGATGGGCCTTCCGCAATTTCCCAATTTTCCACGAGTGTGTACATCTTTTAACTTCAACCGTCATCTATCAGTATTCAGTCATATTCAGTGTTCTTATTGCGACCGCCATGTTTAGTGATAAATTTCGTATTCTTGATTTGTGAAAATATAATTAATCGCTGAAATAAAATCACAGAAGAAATCGTATTGTACGCTACATTAAATCGCAAAGAAGCTACGCAAGTTGCAACACGGAACGAAATCACCTATCCAAATGCAAGCAACTCGGAAATGAATTTCATGAGTTATCCTCAAATAGAAATGAAAACTTTAAAGTGATTTTTTTTACCGATTTTCGTTGATTTTCCTTGCTTTTGTTCGTCACTGTACATAATTTGGCAATAGTTTCTACCTTGTTTTCCCGTTTTTACTTTTACTCTTAAAATCAATAAAAAAATAATCCAAAATTATATATAGACACAGTATACTTGCTCTATACATTCTGTCATTTGTGAAAGTGAACATACATATCGAGATTCGGTTTGTTTTCCCTTTTATTTCGCTTCGCTTTAGTGCTTCTAAAAAAAGTTACTAAATATTTTTAACCACAAAAGTGCGCCGAGACATTTTATAAATAATTGATTTTGAAAAAGACCGAGTTGTCCATACTATCCAACTGGCTTTATACTCAGAACGATGGCCGATTTCGATCTGAATGTGGACAGCCTGATTCAGCGTCTCCTTGAAAGTAAGTTAATCTTGATTCTGAGTAGCTATGCAACAATTCCTTATTAGGATGAATTTATTTTGTGCTTTGTTTTATTTTGTTCCCAAAAATTCTTAGTTTTATTTCGGCGCTTGTTTTGATGCATAGAGTTGAGGAATGCATGAGAGTGAATTGTTGGTGTGCTGTGAGTTATATTTTTAAATTTAGAATTTGAGATTCATTGACTTTTTCATTTTCCAAACATTTGATTTGATTTTGCATGTGCGTTATATGCTCGGATCTCTGTTATATAATTGTATGGTGTTTTGATAAAAGCAGGAACGGCGATTGTCGGTGTCGGATTATTTTATTGATAAATAAATGAAAATAATATTATATTCAAATATAAACGTGTAAACAGAGGAATTCCGTAGAAAACAGTTTGCAACTACATACCTATTTGGGTTTACTCTTTTATTGTTTACGTGCAAAAGGTTAGCAATATTTGACAATAAATATTTAGGGTCAATACACGAGTGAACGATTTCAGAATGTTTAAAAAAAGTTTTTAACGAGGGGTTTTGGTTGAATGGATGTACCAGTGGCAACCAAAACTGTATAAATCATATAATCTTTTGTGGTTTTTGATCAATAAAATTATTCCCTTTAACGGATTGGTTGACATTTTCAGTTTCCTTGCCGTGTTGCCGGAAGTACTCCTATAGGATTACTACTCCGTACTCCTGTACTCCACCTTTCGCGACCGTACTACCATTTTTGTTCAACGACTAGAAAAAAAGATACATGAAGTTAGTGACCAATTTATTTCCTTTGAGTTTGATGCTAAAACCATATTTAGTCCAATACCGTTTAAAAATATATACATATACTCCTGAGGTTGTTGGTAAAAATAAAGGTTAGAGCTAGATCTCTTTTTCGTGCTGAAACTTTAGCGATTAAAGAAGTTCTAAAAAACAATGTAATATCAAGCACATCTGTCTGAAAGCCAGGTAGCGATCCAATCTCTGAATTCAGCCAGCTTCATCTCTAAGCCTTCCCTTAGAATAGACATTCCCTACAACGACTTCTGCGGATGCTGCAGAGACGAGGACGAGGAAGATACCATTGTACACTTGCTTTGCAAATAAATGCAGTGCTCTCTCATCCCGTAGATTTCAACTTCTGGAAGTCTATTACTTTGATAGCCTGGCTGAACTAAGTAGCATACGAGTCAGCTACCTTTCGACAGTTCCAGATTCTTAAAGAAATTTCTCATCCAAAAAACAATAACTTCTTGCGAAAAAAGAGTATTTTGTTCAAAAAAGCAGTACACAGTTTTTGGACCAAAAAACAGTACTGTATTGCGAAACACAGTACGGATACGAGCCTTACCCGTGACTATACATAAAATATTTTGTTTTTTTTTGTTTAATTAAACCAAGTTCATTTGACTCATACACCGTGTTTTTAAGCATAAATACTAAAATCTAATAACAAATTGTATATGGAAAAAAAGTCATTTACTCAAGAACAAAATATATGATATTTATGTTTTTTAGGGCGTTATCTTCTTCTTTTGATGTCGCTACAGTCAGTACAGATGGGTGAACCTGGGCCTCAACCAGTAAGCCTCTCCAGCCGGCACGATCTTTAGCCAGCTGTCTCCAACTGCGCACACCAAGTTGATTGAGGTCCTTCTCACCTGGGTGCGCCATCGGTTCCGTGGGCGTCCTCTATTGCGTTGTCCCACTGGTTCGCAATCGAAGACTCTTCGGGCTGGAGCAGTGTTGTCCATGCGCTCTACATGGCCCAACCATCTTAGACGTTGCATCCGTAGACTCCTGACTAGGCTCATGTCACTGTACAGCCCGTACAGTTCGTGGTTGAATCTTCTTCTCCAATAACCATCAACGCAGACAGGACCAAAGATTGAACGAAAATCGCGAAAAGACCAAATGCTTCTTCATCCGCTTTTGAGATTGTCCATGCCTCCGTGCCGTACAGCAGGACTGGGATGATCAAGGTCTTGTTTAAAGTCAGCTTGGTCCTTCGAGAGAGGACTCTACTATTCAATTGCCTTTTGAGCCTAAAGAAACAGCGATTGACAACAGTAATTCTGCATTTAATCTCGGTACTGGTGCTGTTCGTACTGTTCACTTGCGAGCCGAGGTAGACGAAGTCCTTCACTACCTCGAAGTTATAGCTGCCTATGGTGACATTTTGGCCAAGTCGTCGATGTTGTGCGTCCTTTATGGATGACAGCATATACTTCGTTTTGCACTCGTTCACCGCTAAACCCATTTTGGCCGCCTCCGCTTCAATACCAGCAAACGCTTCATTGACGGCTCGCTGTGTTCTGCCAATCACGTCTATGTCACCCGCGTATGCTAGCAGTTGTACGGACTTCTGGAAGATCGTGCCTCTAGTGTTGGCGTGTGAGTCTTGCACGATCTTTTCCAGGATGATGTTAAAGAAATCACATGACAGCGCGTCGCCTTGTCTGAAACCTTTTTTGACATTGAAAGTCTCTCCGACCTTGATGGAGCAGCGAGAGTTCTCTATCGTCATCCTGCACAACCTGACGAGTTTGGCAGGAATGTCAAAACTAGACATGGCGTTGTATAGCTCGTCCCTATGCACGCTGTCATACGCGGCCTTAAAATCGACGAATAGGTGGTGGGTGTCGATCTGCATTTCTTGGGTTTTTTCCAGGATCTGCCGTAATGTGAAGATTTGGTCGATGGTGGTCTTCCCCGTCCTGAAACCGCACTGACAAGGACCTATCAGGTTGTTGACGTTTTAAGCATTAGAAAAATAAATTGTTTGGTAATGTTTGCAAACAGGCTCCACCTCTCACTTTTTTCTGTTTCATATCCTTCTACCTTTGGAATGATAGAAACAAGTTATTTAATCGCAGTGGTTGTTTGATGAGCTCCCTGAGATCAACAAAGGATTAACAAATTAAAAACTTTCCATACACTCGTAGTTCCCATACTGGCGATCACCCTCTGAGTTGTAAAACGCGTATGTTTTTGGGTACGAATATTTAATAATCTGTCTGAGCAACATCATTCTTTGATTCGAATCGAAAGCATTTTAATGTACATATCGTGCATGGTCATCTTTATGAAAAGATTACCTTCTGGTGATGGGACTTACGATTGATATGGAAAGTATTGATTTTAAAGAGACTTTTTTTTCTTGGTAGATCCCTTATCTATCAAGCCGTAATTACCTCAAAACCGTCCTTATTTACATCTCGCATTTTTGAAGGAAACTGCCTTCAGAGGACCGGTTTAAGACGGAATACCAATTTTGTATCGCTTCTTTCTCTCCAGCTGGAGCTGAAATTATTTTCACAATTTTTATCTTTCTTGACATTATTCTGTGCTATCGGACTGAATTTTAAATTTGCAATTTAATATTTTTCTTACATATTAATAAAAAAAATTAAAATGAAGTTAAAATAAAATACCAAAAGAAAAATGTATTCAACATTTTAAAATGATTGGTAACATGCCAATCGATATTAACTCCACTATTTAGTTTTCAATTTGCGGCAAACACATAATTATTGGTTTCATTAATCTCAACACGCAGAAAATTTTACTAGGATCATTTCTGTTCTTAACTGACCAAAAATAGTTTTTTTGCAAACGCCAAAGCAAAATTAATATGAAGATATCTCATTTAACCAACAACAAAAATGAAGCAAAATTCACATCACAAAAGTAAGCTTATAACATATAAATCACAAGGAAATCTGCACTTATTTTGCTTTTTCATCTAACTTGGTCATATTAGTGATCACGTTAGTGAACTCCATAAAGAGAAACCTGTGCCAAAAATGGCCATTTATTGGTGATCTAAATTTCGTTACGTTTTTTGTTTATAACCATAGGTTTTGTGATATCCTCATTTTATTTTTCGTTTAACTACATAATTAATTGCTTTGTATTCAATTTTTACTAAGAATGTAGAAAATCTATATGCTGTATTCCTGACATATAGGAATTAGAGTATATATTTCTACCATTATCATACAGAGCTATTGTTTAAAAATATAACATTATAATAATATAATAGTATGGATGACCCGTAGAGGCTCAGGACCTAATTTCTACAGCAACTTTTTGTATTATGTGTGCTAATATTCTCTTCTCAGTTTGAGAGACTTTTTTGGACAGTGCAATACTCTTTGACTATTGCCACAGAATCGCAAAAACACAAAATATAACAATGATTCTTTAATCGAGTTAGCATATTATATAGATTTAACTCATGCTTATCATAATTATTGTTCCACAATCTTTTAAAGTATAATGTCATAATAAGCATAGATATATTTTGTTTTGTAAAATGGTTTCCGTTTGCTTGGATAAGTTAAATTCGCCCTCTACGGGCCGTAGCGCCACCGATATTATATTATATATATCGCACCTGTTGGGACATATATGTCTCACTCAAAGTTCGCATAGTGGCAAAAAATGTTTGCTGGAAATGTGCTAAATGTAAGGCATTTGAACAGATCAACACAAAATCAATGGTGTAAGTTCATTGACTGCATTTCGGGTCGAAATCAGCATATATGAATATATGAATTAGAAACTACTTTTTCAGTCATCCTTCAATGCAATTGCAGAAGCAAACAGACAAAATGTATCTAAATTTCTTTATTTATCAAATCATCATATTCGCCGTAATAAACAACCGACGGAAAAGTTGCCATCTTTCATCCAACAATTGGTTTGTTGAATTGACGATGAATCAGAGCAAGTGCAGCATTTGGAACCGAATTGCCAACAAGAGATATAGGTAATTTCCTCAATAATTCAAGAGCCAATTAATTTATTATTAGTTCAGCCAGAAGCAGGTATTGTCATGTATGTACGTTGAAATTACGCTTAAGTTGCTGTCAAAGGTTTTTCGTATATGACAGAGCTACAATGTAGAATCTACCGCCGGAAGGGAATCTGCCGGGTGGGAATAATTGAATTGAAAATCTGCACTCTTTTTACAATGTACAAGTTCGTATACGAGGGTAAATGTATACATGTGATTTATACATGTAGATTTAACATGATGGGCGATAGGAATAGTTGTTGACAAGTGAATGCCATTGACAAGTTTGCGGTTACTTAACGCTTTCACTAATAATAATGTAGCATAAGTAGTACCATTATTGTTGTTTGAAAAGTTAAACGTGATACAACTCAATGTTAAGCGAGCGAATATTGAGTTTGTGTAACCTAAGACAGTTTGATTTTTTTTAAAATTCCGTTCACAGTTTGCACAATATAAACAAGATGTGAGAGATTTTCATATGCTCTCGTATGTTTTAGTGATATTATTGTAGACATGTTTTAATGACATCTTACTCAATTCTTCTGATCAGGAAAAATAATGGTTATAAACTACTATGTTTAACTCCTTTAACTCATGTACACATAATGAATAGCTAAGATTAATTCAAATGAAATACTGTTTTTTTAGTAGCCACCGCAAAACCATATTTAAATTAATGAAATGTGCAATGGCATATACTAATTCAGTATATGTTTAATTCTGCAGGTTTTCTCGTAATGAGCTAAAATTTAAGACTACTTAGTTATTTATTTATTCATCAACGGATTTGACAATCTGCTGATTACAAAATTGTGCACGTTAATTCATAAATACGTCATAACATAAATACAAACTGGCACGTACCAAGAAATTAAAGCTAGTAACTCATCCGATTTAATATTAAACTTAAAAATATCTTTTTATAAACAATATGTATTGAAAATGGACCGCAACCAGTTCAAAAAATTGAAAACAAGGTTTTGAAGTTTTTGCAATAAAAGTCCATGAGGAACACTGTCAATAGTGATTACGTTTTTAAATTCACTTATTTTATATATACGTACATTTTTGTATATTTAGTGCAAAAATAATTTCATTTTTCAGTGCAAAAATAATTTCATCGCATGATTTGGTTTTTATCAAAAGGGAATAGTAATTATTGAATTTTGATTAGAACATGTGATGTGTATGATAATTCTAAGGAATGCGATTGCATATCTAAGTTTATATTTGAATTCGTACAAATCGCAAAAGTGAAAAAAGACAATAAGCCTCTTACTATGTGTATATAGGTGTTCAGTACAGCCTCGCTAGTCTGGACACATAAAGTTTCAGGTGTCTGAATAGCGAAAAGTCGGGACTATAGAAAAGAAATAAAATTAAGTGGACAACCGACAACTTTTCAAACACCTTGCAAATCACAACTAGTAGGGGATTTCTCATAATTGTACGAGCAAATAAACATGTGTACGTAAAGAACAGAGAAGTGTCCTGGCTATCGAGTGTCCGGACTACCGAGACTATTCTGTATAGCTTTTTACTTCTTTAAAATAATGCGATTTAGCTTTTTACTTTTTAAAATAATGACAGAAATATTTTTTTATTACTAGCAGTGATTGACTCGCAGGCACTTAATATTTTGGGTCTAATCTTATCAGAAGATTTGGCGGAAGTAAATAGGTCTACAAAGAAACCAAAAATACCTGTAGATATGATTCTAAGTACACTGAGCTGATAACAATTCGAGAATTTACTGCGTTTCATATTTTTGTGATTCATGTTACACGTACTCATGTGCATGCATACGAAGCATATATAGAAACATATGGAATTATATTTGTTTGTCTATGCAACATACGATCATTGCAAGTAATCGCTTAAAATAATAGTATGGGAATTATCCTTAAAAATAACGTTTGTTTGTTGAATTCAATTCAATAATAAACAAAATGTACTTCTGCAGCAATTTTCTATGTTATTTTGTACGAATGGTGCACGCAATATGATTAGATTAAGATATTACTGAGGAAAGTTTCGGATATCTTATCCACTGTAGTGATCGTGGATAATTGTTGGTAATTCAGTTAAGCGTGCCTTATGCTTCAGCTTCCCTTCTTTTATAGTATGTATACAAATACAATACATCGTAATCAAGAACAATTATTTGTTTACGAAACAAAGATATTAACCTTTTTCCATATTGTGATCACTGTATTGTAAACACACAAGCGTGCCACCAAAATACGATTCTAAAAGTAAGCTAAATTTTACTTCATATCGAATCCAAAAATAAATCTTGCTTCAAATGCAAAAATCAAAAAGAAACTAAAAATTACCTCAATGCAACCAATTCTGAAATGCTCATTACATTTAAGTATGGTTACTAATTATTGTTTTGATAAGGTAAAACGATCGAGTTCCTTAGACTTTTGTTTTTACTTAAAAAGGGTATGGGTTTGTTCTTTTGGACGCAATACCGAAAAAAGCTCATTGTCGATTTATTCGAAAATTTTATCTAACCAGTCAGAATTAAATGTGAAAAAATGTTTGCTTTCGGAACTATAACACGGAATGTTACTTTTAATTTTTGTTAGACCATTCCATTGTATTACTTGAGTTATTATGGATATGTATCAAAAACTGATTATTTTGAAGCCCATAAAGAAAATTAAAAATACTGGTTTTTAGATTCTGTAAAAACTATATATGCACTTTTGCATATATTTATATTCATTCGAATTTATAATCACTAAAATTTATCGCCAATATAGTAGTAAGGAAATCGTTATCGTCACATTAAATCAACTCTTGCATATCGCTCTAAATTAATTGGTAGTATTAGGAGGGCCAGGGCTATCTTCTTCAGCAACCACTCTTGTGGTGGGTATTGTTCTCTTACGAGGGGAAGGACCCACCATTTTATGAAGACTCCGAACCGCCAGGCTTAATATACATTGTCTGTTTTTACTTTTAAAATCAGATTGGTGATACGCGTTCATATTATCTACAGTTACAAATTACAGAACAACAACAACAAATTAATCATAAGAAAAGAGAAATACTTGTACATGAAAAACGTGAACAGTTATTTAACACTATATGTATGTATGTGTTTAAGACTAACATGTCTCATGTTACAAGTAATATCATAGAAAGAAATTGATTTAATTGAATGTAAGAAATCCGTTCACATTACTTAGTTTGTGCCGGCTTTCAGGCCATCTTGCTCTCAGTTGATCTCATGTACTACTTACATATATATACGAGCTCTTGCAAGCTGGGTCCTCATCAATCAAATTATCTTTAATTAAACACTGGAGTCATTATCTCAATTCAATGAATTTTTATTAGCAAATTCGGTTCGACCACTATGAACACCCACGTTTTGAAACGATGTATGACATAACTAATGAGAAGACTTACGTGTGCGTACTACACACGCACATGCTCTAGTTACTATGAATGTCTATAAGTTGTCAATTATGTGTGTATGCTGAATAAAGAAATATTTTGTGAAATGCAGGATGATTATTTCAAAAACGAACTTCATATTTATTTATTGAATAATACGCATGTCATGTATTGGATGCATAACACAATGTTTGAGACTATTTTCTAAACGAACAACCACTATTAAGGTGTGTGAACTTAAACCATTTAAAAGTAAATCGATTGAAATTGAATTTTTGAAATCGATTAGTGTGAGTAGTTCTTATGTTCACGGAGGGACAACGGTGGTTGTTTTTACATACTATTAGGTCAGCGCTTACAATAATTGCAGTCTATGCAGTCCATCATGTGACGGCCATGCGTCGACTAATACGCACTTTAACCTACAGTGCTAGGTTCGATAACCGGTAAGACTAAAATTAAATTTAATTAAAATTAATCAAAGAGTATTAATTCTATTGAAAAAGCTTCCCAAAAATTGGCTGTTTGAATTCGGCTTAAGTTTTATAAATGTAGGTTCCTTTTAGCTTCTGCAACAGCCATGTAACACTGTCTTGTCAATTTCCAGTAACTCATTTTCATGGTTGAATGGTGAATCCAGCCCAATATCCGCACCAAACAGTGACTCGTTGTGGATGCAATTGCTTTGCGATAAGTACCAGTGCCGTCGCCTGGGTTATTAAATGAGTGTGCAACAAATTAGTTAAACGAATTTCGCTTTAATTTTATAGATAGTAAACAAAAAACACATAACAACACCAGGCTGTGCAGTGTATACTTTTCCGACCCTGACGAGACACCACTGATTGAGTTGACAAAGTTAAACAATTATTCCGACCATATTTTGTATGAAATTTTCAAACTGTGGCACCCAAATTATTGTTATATATTTTTGAGATATATTGTTCAATAATAATACACGTTGTTGTATCATGTGACGTTTCCTTTTTACTAACCCTGTCAAATTTACTAACGGTTGTCAAATTAATTTTCAAAATCATATTTTTCATATTAATTTCAATACCTTATCGGGTTGGATTTGGAAAATACATTTAATCGGATCATAAGGTCAAATAGTAAATTTTGTATAGTGAATAATCAATAATAATGATTTAAATTGACATTTAAAAATATGAGTTAAAAGCAAAATCGTTTTGATCTTGACTACAAACATCTCATTCACACTTCAAATGCCCTAACTTCAATTTTCACAGTAATAATGTGTATCGCATGGCCGGCTCAAGCGAATAAACTTTCGCACATTCGCGTGAACAGAGTGGTTCCAGTGCAAGCGAAGTAAGCGAGTTTATTTATGTAGTGTGCAATGAGAACTAAAAATTCATCTTCACAATTATTGTTAAGTGTTTTGAAGTCTTGTGATTTGGACAAATTTTATCATGCCATTTCCGTTTTGTGAAGAACAATTTTTGTTAGAAAACTGCTTTTTGACGTACAAAAGCATTAAAAAGCGTTGTGAAATTTCATTTTATAAAAAAAACTTTAATGTGGAGAATTTGACAAACTAGAGAATTCATTGATCAAAGATGAGACTTTTTTTTTAATACGAATGATTCCAGATACATTTTACTATATTTTGACAAGTATACAGCCCACAACAGAGAAAATGTTAACTCGTTTTGTCTCGCCATTTTCACATAAAAAGAAGCTAGCTCTTAGCAGAACACTTTGCTTTTCATGCCTCATAACTGTGCTTGATTTTTGACTTAATAGATTAGTTGTATAAATAAAACGATTTTCGGCTTAATTTACTGGCACCGGTACGGCAGCCTTAAAGATTTTTGGTATAGGATAACTGGGAGTTGATCAACTTCGGAGTTGGCCTCAACTCATAATTTAACCGAAGAGTGAATAATTGGATTCGTTCACTTTTTCAACTCACAGTCAGAAATTTAAAATCCGGAAGCTGTCCAACTTTCAGTTTTTAAATTTCCCTTGGGATATTTTTGACAAATCACACAAACATCATTTTCAGCTTTGAATTTACGATGTGTGCTGTTCGTGCGCGGTGCGCTAAGAGAATGAGATTTTCCTTTATTATGAAATTTGTTTTTTTTTTTTTGCCGAGATGTCTTTTGTGAACATTCGTCCTATGAGTCTCAACGCGCCATGGCGGCCACCATCAAATTTGGATGATCAGAATACATTAATATAAAATATATAAAAATGGTATACCGATTTGTTTTACCATACAAATAATAACAGACGACTTTTTAAACATTTAATGAAACGAACTCTCAAGTAAAAAATATCATAAAAATGATACAATTACAGAACCCCCTTTTGAAAAATAACACGCCGTTAAATGCAATCTTTTTTTATACGTGATCGATATGCTATTTTATGTTCAACTACATAAAAACAGTTGGGTAAGAACATTTCATTGGATATATATATTGTGAGTAGATATGCAAAACGTCACCATAGGCAGCTATGACTTCGAGATAGTGAAGGACTTCGTCTTCCTCGGCTCGCAAGTGAACAGTACGAACAACACCAGTACCGAGATTAGCGCACCCAGGTGGAGAATGACCTCAACCAACTTGGTGTGCGCAGTTGGAGACAGCTGGAAAAGATCGTGCCGGCTGGAGAGGCTTACTGGTTGAGGCCCAGGTCCATCCCGGACTGTAGCGCCACCTGAAGAAGAAGATATGCACATAAGCTGTGCACACACAAAGTGAATCAAAGTGAAACTCGTCCACTCTCCTGTAAATATGTTTGTAGTCATATTACAAAACATATCCTATAAATTTCTATGTAGCCATATTACATTCATAGAAACAATTACGAGCAAATTTGGGAAAGGCGACGCTTATCACGTCTATCATTATTACGATTCCATAAAAGTAACGTTATGCACATATTATGTTAGCATAACTACCGAAAACCAAACTCAACCACCGAAAATAAATTTCATTAAACAAATGTGATCCTATTTATAATCCAAGTTTAAAAGGCTGTTTTAAAAAAGTGGAACAATTGATAACAATATTTGCAAACAATAGCTTTGGTCAATGCCAACACGCTTATATGTTAGGAAAAATAGTAAATTCTTTTATTCTGTTTATTTAATAGGCATGAAATATATATTTTGTTACTGTACGTGTCTTCCCTTGAGCAGAATTTTTGGTAACGATTTAAGTTTTGATTTTTTTTACTTTTCCTCGAATTATCATTTGTTCTTTGTTAATTAGCAAGAAAATATTTATGTGCATAAATAAAAAATAAACATGTTGGAACTTCTATTACATGTGCAACTGGTTTTTGCTATGCCTGTTTAACTTAAAGCGTATACAATGTTGACCAAAACTAATGCAACTCGTTTTTTTATTAATATAGTTTCAATCCTCGAGGAAAACATAGCCAAGTTGCAGCAGTTATTGCAAAGTTTTTGTAACAAAATATTTTTTTTTCATTCACCCAATTTAGAGAGTATCTTGTTTTTTCTTTAAAACTGCATTTTTGTTTTCTGTTCAATGCATCATTTTAAAATTTGATAAAACAAACATTTACGCATCTAACGATAACAGAATGGCGGATATGCGGTGCTAATGTACGCCAATACTTCATATCAGGCCAAGGTACAAATAAAAATGTATCATATATAGGAAAAACGAAACAATTTGGAATAGAATGGAACTTCCTTGAATAAATTTAATTTTGTTCAGAAGATCTGTCTCAGAAATTTAATACAATTATAAAATACATGTGTATATGTAATAAATTTAATGTTTCTCTTACTTCGTAGTTAATTTTTTCAAGGCTATACATTTAACTCTTATACGTAACGGCATCTCCAATCAGTAGTGGGTGCTATCATTACCGAAACTTGGTTGTAATATACGACACTGAGGAGATAAATCCGTCGTTCGGGCAGCGACGCATACGCAGTATTACAAAACGGGTTGTTATTGTATGGTAAAACACGGCTGTGACCAGTAATGTTTCATCGCTTTATAAGGAGGCTATGGTTATAAATTAGATATAAGGTTATATCTGCACAAATATGGTCATATTCATTCAAAGCACTTGCATTTTATGGACTTTTGTCCGTTTGCCATAGATATTTGTGCATCTGTATACATATGTATATGGATTAGTTTAATGACTTGGCAAACATTGAATTGTATATGTACGCCATAAAATATTTGTATATTGTGTATAGATGTCTATTGAATAAAAGTGTCCTTGCGATTGAATTCGACGTTGCATATAAGTATGTATATGTGTTTTTTTTAGATTAGAATAATATGCACCAACATCAATATTAAATTCAACATTTGAGACGGTTATATGATAATTTTGTTAAATAATAAACTAAATTTGGCTTTATTTACAAATACTTCCAAGCTGAAATGTTGCATTAATAAAGTTTTTAAAAACATAATAATGTGTGTCGATTGTGGAATTACTTGCTTAAACAGACGACTGCGAAACGTGAAATAATGTGAAATTCTACTCCTGCTTTATGTATGACTTGTATAAGATATGAAGTGTTTACAAATGACTGCATGTCCTTACGAAACATACTGTCAGTCGAAAAAGTTTGAATACATCATAAAAGTGTGCAACATTCGTGTGAGACTTTGGAAACACAAAAAAAAAAAACTTGAACGAAGTATCCAATACTAAAATTCTGTGTTTCGAAGAAACGATAGGGCAGAAAAGCCTAATAGCATCTCTTTAAAGAAACATTTTCGATACCAAAATCGCCTAGGAACTATTCGAGTTTATACAAGAAAAACCAAACAGCAAAGAAGTTCACATTTTTGGTTTAAGACCAAGAAATATTGCCTAAAATTTGATAAACTTTTACAACAATATCAGTGTAAAGGTTCCAGCTTAAATAGTTTATATTTAAAATTGACATAAAATGTTATTTTATATTAAGATAAGCTAAACTAATATTTAGTTAAAGAACGTTTTAGTGAAGAACGTTGGCCACGTTCCCTACAGTCAGACTTTAGTCAATATTTCACAAAGCTCTAGAGTATATAATATAGACGGTGTACTGAAACGACGGGTGATCTGAAGTATCTTCATCTAGGTACAGTTATCCAATCACATACAAATATTATGAACTTTTGACGCGTTTGACTTTAAATCTTTTTTAAGGAGACCAATATTGTTATCATAAATTCCGGGTATGTTTCAACTGATATCTTAAGTATATGGATTGTATTGATTGCCTACTATATACATCAGAATAAATTAAGTATTATAATTGAATCAATCAATATATGCAGACCAACTATAAGCTATGTGTAATATATATATATATATAGCTTCTAGTTGGTTAGTCTACATAGAAAGAACTCAGCAGTTACTGAATGAGCTAGAATTTTAATTTAATTTATCAGCAGATCAGCGTATATTTAATTGATGCAAGTTGTATTCTAATATACCATTGAATCAATTAATTAAATGCCATGCGCAGATGTGTTCGTCGCAGTGAACTGAATAGTTGTGGGTGCACCTAACAGATATGTGTTCAAAGATGCAAACAAATATTAAGTTTTTTCATTAAATAAGTTCTTTGTATACCGAACATAATATGTATACATACAAACTTATTTCTTAAATATCCAAGATCGCCGTTCCTTTTCATATTTGCGTGTTTTATTGTCGTCAGTTTCATAATGTCATCTTTTGTTCTAATTATTTAATTAGTAGAATGCAATTGGCAAGAGGGTTACCATGTAAGGTGACAAGCCAATTAAGCAATTAAAATCGTTCAAAAATTGAATTCGTTTACTCAATCATGAAACATTTCCTGTCTTAGAACAAAAGGTTCAACAAAGATATCATTCTATTGAGTTCTTGCATTGTCACCAATGTTTTATTGTATCTTTTTTTGTCTAGTATTGCAAGTCTCCTTGGTTGTTGGTTTTTTTTTTTTGTGTGTATCTGATTGTGTGAATCTTATCGATATATGAACATATATAGATACGCTATCGCTCTTAGTAGCATTTCATTTATTTATTGTTCTTCTATAGATTTTTGTATAAAGATTTTTTTAATCTTAATAATTTTCTTCATTAAAAACGAAAATACCGAAACCACAATTCTATGAACACGTCAAAATGCATATCAAAGCTTATAAGAAGGAAAAGGAACGAGAGGAAAATGCCCTAAAACTACTGCAACAAGAGAATTCGAAGCTAATATCGCCGCCTTCAACTGAGACACTCGTATCTGCAGAAGGTGATCAATTAACAATTCATCACCAACCAAAGGAAGAAAAGAAAAAGCCGAAGCTGAGAGATTTCTTTATAGCCGAATTCGGTATTTAAGAGAAGAAATATTCAACCAGATTCATTCTCAATTGTATACCTAGACATTGTGAACCAAAATCCCAAAAATTAACCGTTTATCACCAACACCATAATTTTGAATATGTCCTCCCTGTAAACGGCTAAATTTGCATTTTGTTGTAGGTGCGATGTCCTTTTAATAATTCCTTTGAAATATACATTAAATGGTTGTACTTACGTTTATTTATGTGCATATGTATCAACACGAACAAAAAACAAAATCTTTCTCTTTAAATTAAGTTTTTGGTGATATTTGAATATAAGTTATATTTCTTCTATGATTACTTCGATTGTGCGGCGAAATATGTACATATTCACGCATAGTACAATTAGATCCTGAGTAAATTAATAATTTTGAAAACCGGAACCGCGATTTTCTTTGACTAATCAAACATATAGTAATAATTCTTGGATCCCAAAAAATGTCCTTTATTTGTATTGAATTTACGCACATTAATAACACTTTAATCATTTGACTAATTAATTTTCAGTAGTGCAGTAGCATACTGTTTCCTTATAATTTATTTATTGTATTTTGTATAATGCAATATAACCTAATATAAAGACTTGCTCATAACACGTAAGGACGATTGTTGGGATTAACCGAGTGGGCACGAAAGAATAAAGAAATACGATGGTGAACCTTAATAATAATAATAATAATAATAGAAAAGGAATGATTCATAGGCCTTATAAGTACTTGAGTTTACAGTTACAGTGTGTATTTCTTTTAAGCGATTCTAATTTATTCAAAACAGACTACTCCTTATAAAATATACTTTCACAGCTTATATACAATATTAAAAGCTGATGATGTCGTGTATGCAATTTAATATATCTGGGATTTGAGTTACAGATGCATTTTTTAAGATTTCAAAAAACAAATGTAAATGCATACAGCTGTTAAACACAAAAACATAATATATTCCTTATCCATGTATTTCCTCTATCCTATCCACACAAAGTAAGAAATAGACAGTCCCCTATCCAACAGACCCATACCCCCTAAATCCACATTCCCGTATTCCTATATATTCATAAGTTCTCTACCCGATAGATCGATTCGTTTGTAAGCCACCGTTGTGCAAGGACATTCGGTCCTAGTAAAGACCTAAAAATATTAATGCGTACTCTCTGTGTTTGATTTTGTTGGGATTCGTGCACGTATCTGGTTAACACAGCGTTGGCCAAAACTAAACTAACATAATTCTACTCCGAAGTGAAAGGGAAGCTCACGAATAATAACCCATCGAGAAGATAATATGCTTCTAACGACTATAGAAATTAGTAAGTTATGTCATCCAGGGAGTTAAAGAACGAACACAATTTAGAAACCAGCGGTAGGACTATTCGTCATAGAGCTGTGGTTGGTTATCTGGCAGTTTTCAAGGTTTTAGTATGGTTTGGTAAAGAAGCCCTGAAAATGATCATCTCGGTGGGTTGTTATTCGTATTCGTGATCTTGTCCAACCAATGAACTAGAACAGACCCTATTACTTCTTGCTTTTTTCATTGAAGTAAAATGTGCCTATTTTGTTCAGGGATTATTTTATAACCATCCTATTGTTTTAATTGATGCTAAAAATGCTAGTGACTTAAATTCGAGTTAAATCGTATTTCCTTAGTATTTGCTTCTAAACTCACATACATCATTTCCGTATTCTATTAACTGCCTCTGTATTTGGCTATGATTGTTCCAATGTTGCATAATAATACTTCTATTGCTATATCATGGGAAATGTGATTTCAAAATGCCCGGAAGAAAAAAAAGCAAAAAACATTGGATGTATAATAGCGTTTGAGTTTCCACGTGGTCATCGGAAATTAAATTTGTGAACCACATCAGGGACGGTGAAACAAAGTGTGTGCCGTGTATATTTTTTGATAGAAATATATCTAAAAATATCCACAGTGTATCGGCCTAAAATGATTTCTCATGTTCAAGAATAGATAACGAAAACAGCCAAAGGCACTGTTTTACAAATTTGAGCTAAAAATACTCGGATACTATGCAATGTTCGTTGAATTTTGTTTTGTTTTTTCTTGGGCAAACAAAAGAATTGTGCAAGAAAACGCAGATGGGATCTGTGAAGAAATTAATGATTGCATGTAAAAGTAAGGCATGTTTAAGAATTTTGTAGGAATTGCTTAGAATCTGATTACATTAACTCTTGGTGTAGGCGAATATATTTTAAATTGAGAAATTTGTATTTACGTACGTGTGCAATCCTAGTCATTCATATGACAATTTATCAACAAACACATATACATATATATATATATATATATATGTACATATGTAGACAAAAGATGTTTGTTCTTCAAGAGCAGGGAATATTTAGAAACATTTTGAATTATTTTAAGTTTTTCGTAGTAGTTAATGATCGAACAGTGTTTTCAGTAATTTGGGAGACATATCGCAAGAGCGCTTCAAAGCTAAATTTGTAAAAATACTTCATTATTGTTTATGTAAAGATGACTAATTGCTTCTTAGGAATCCATGAGTTAAGTTCCTTTTTATTACGTTCTAAACCTTTATATAAATTTCTCTACTCATGTCTGGCCGAAAAAATCCTTGATTGTTGGGAAGCTGACACTCAAACACATATGGCTTCCAGTAGAGTAGGTAGTAATTACTTAGACAGAAATTGTTTCTTTCATCGAGTGACGATTTTGACAACTGAGATGTTCAATGCAAAGACCATATAATATTATTTCGTAAAGGCATTTGTTAAACATACTGTGGTATATAGTATAATATAGCAAAAACGAACGTTATTGTAAAGAGACTCCCTGAAAATATTATAAAGACTGGCCAATGTGCTTAAACAGCAGACACAAACACGACTCATTTGCATCTGCCGTAACATTCACTGAAACTGCTGTGAAAGTGTAGCAGAAAGAAGATATTTAATCGACATTTTTGGTCCCTATAACGCACATGCTAAACAATATACAATTTGATATCTGGGTTGACTTCTTTTTGTGGACTTTTTACAAGTGGATGTAGATTGTTTTATTTAACTTTTGGAATTACAATATCGGTTTTGTGCTTATTTCTTTTATCCTACATTGCTTAGTGCTTTGAATCCGATTTAGCCTCGGTGATGACTGCCATCGCTGGCCCTGTAGAAACTATGCGCTAGCAAGAGCGTCGTATGAGGCTCTAGAAAAACGGAATCGCAAAATCTCGGTGAAAACTCTTACAAACAAACCTATGCCACATGTCAAAGTAGAGAACACCTATAAATATATATTGCTAATTTCATTTTTATGAAATCTGTACCTAAGTACCCAAGTAAATACAGTGGACTCTCCCTAAATCGAAAATCTCTCTAACTCGCTATATTTTACATATATTTCTCTAAATCTCTAAGTCAAACTCCCTCTGACTGGAACAATTCATGGTATCCCACGATACTTAGACTTAGGAAGAGTCCACTGTATATGTACATACGAGTATGTAGGTGCATCCCAGATACTTTTTTAATAATATTGGTTAGATTTGATGTACTTAAAACCAATTTCACTAATTGCATCACACACGCTGATCGTCATTGTAATAAAATAATCAGTGAACATGTATACTATTTTGCCTGGAAGCAAGCAAATGGGTTAAAATTTCCACTGCGTAATATGTGGTTAGTATTTTCTGAACCATGAAATCCGTTTTAGAAAAACAATTAAAGCGCACTGAGGGGAATGACATAACAGGATTCACTTCAACGTGTCTTAATGCAACATTGTTTCTGTCAAGTTTTCCATTGTCTGTCAAGTAGAAATTCATTGCGTGTGTGCTAACTGGGTTTGTAAGGTACAGCGTTTGTAATAATTCGAGAAATGCATTATGTAACATAAAGACTATGATAAGTGTATGCAAACCTAAATCACGAAATCTCAGCTCATTGGACAAAATACAAAACATTGACGGGCTGTGTAACGGCTTCATCAGAAAAGAAACAATTTTCCTTACCAAATTCTTGTTTTGCTCGGAGATTTACTTGGACTCACTACAACAACAAGCCCAAAAATAGTCGAAGTGCTGCAGTAATGGATGGGTGTGGTTATGACTATATATTAGCTTTAAAATCATTTTTTTGTTAAGTACTTATAAATTCAAAAATGTGCATTAGTTTTGTCCATTTCCTTTTCAATTTAATTTGTTGTGAATAAAATAAGATATGATGATAAGTTTTAAACTATAGCAGGTGTTTTCAATGTTTTCTGTAGTTTTTACAATGTGGGAAACTTTCATATTGAACAGGAACATGAATAATCTATATGTAATGCGTATTGCCCCTTTTTGTCGTACGCTTGTACACCGTTATACTCAACCGATTGGCATGATACCATTGGAAAGATAATTTCGCGTAGATGTGCAAGATGTTTCTTTTTGCTAATCGCTTTTTGCTTGCTACAAAATTAGGTTATTTTATACATATTTTCAATTTTACGTAACCTCTGTCAGATTTTCTGTTTGCGTTGCCCCTGATGGTCGTCGAATTTCGTAGACGGGAGAGCCTAGTAATATTTAACTGCAAGCTTTTGTATTTAGATTTTACGTAACCTCTGTAAGATTTTCTGTTTGCGTTAGCCCTGATGGTCGTCGAATTTCGTAGACTGGAGAGCCTAGTAATATTTAACTGCAAGCTTTTGCCATCTAAATCTAAATGATGCCTATTTTAACATATACATATATTGCCGATGAAATCTGCATTTGAACGCATTTTTTCAAATTGTTTCGAGTCATTGCTCCGTTGTCGATTATTATCTGAATGAATGACTTTTCAATTGAGAGTGCTATTGAAATTTGAATTTTAAAGTAATCATTCCACAAGTGCTCTCCTATTTCTATTGGTCCTGTGGAAAATATTTAAGGTTAGATGAACTAGACAACAAGTCTTGCTTTCTCAAATTTGAAAGGATATGCTTATCAAATTTTTAGAAGTCAGATTATATGACAATGTGTATCAAACCAGAACATATGACAAATAATTCAAAGTCGTCAAGCTGTTGCCAACACTTCAATGCATAAATTGCGCAAAATTCAAACCTTTATAACAGAATTTTGAGATTCTCTTATTTAATTAAAATTGTCTGAATTTTCCATTAGCAATCACACCTTAACTCCCTATCGAATGACCCACGCAGGTCCCATTATTTTTAATAAAAACGGTGACATGCTTAATGGAATAATACCTCTTAACTCATCTCTCCAATTTCATATTTTTTGTTACATTTTCTTTTGCTTCATCCTAACCTTGGGAGTACACATTAACATTCACTGCGTACCAGCCTCAAAGGCCGCCCCAACCTTTTTTTGACATTGTATTTCACATTATTTTTATCTGATATTTTCCTTTGCAACGATTCAACGGAAAAAGGCATAAAGACCCAATAGTTTTGCAACATAGTGAGGCATTCCTTTGACTGCATTGATTGACGATTGCGAAGCGGTTAGGGGAAAGTACGTAATTGACAGAAGTGTTGAACGATATAATGTATATAGACGTTTAAGACGGTACGCTGTCAAGCTTAGAAACAGTTACTACCTGGAATGTATAAAAAGAAAGAAATATTTTATGTTTGCAACAAAGTTGAGGTGTCGCTGCCGTGACTGATATAAACTGCTTCGTGAAACCGGGTCAAGGATATCTGCAATTAGTAAGCACAGTAAATTCTATTCTTTATACGCAAATAAGTCACTTATGTACTTTTGTGTTACATGCTATTGCCAATGAAGGGAGGATTTTAGGCATAATCGCGTGGAAAGTAATATGGACCTAGTTGTTTTGAACTGTATGCCATTAAAATCCTGAAGTGAACCTACCTACTTACCATTACGTGTTTAGTATGCGTACATAAATTTCACGATGACTATTCGTAATTAATATATGTTCCCTGATTCTTTGTCATCTACCGTTTCTTGTACAGCAAACCCGTACTGGAAGCGGTTTCTGATGATGCTATTTAAGTAAGTTAAATTTTATAATTAATTACTTAGCTAAAAACTGCCCCCATTCGTCTTCTTCAAACTAATTTGATTAAATTAGTGATGATACTGCTAATAAATTGATATTTTAAAATTAAATCGAGAGAATTTCTTTATCAATAGTAAGTAAATAAGAGTGTATATCTGGCAACATATATTTCCCGGGCTGTGGATAAGCCGATTAACATTTTTTTTAATTCGGTGCAAGGTCAGATCAAACAATGTTTTCTTCCAAAATCATTCAAAATTCATCTTCAGTACTGTCTTAGCACTTTACAAAAAATATTAGTAGGAAATATTAACCTTTTTTTCTTGTTTTTTTTTTATTGCATATATTTTATTATAATATGTTCGTTTCACAACAGTATTCATGTTAATGAGTTTCTTATGAGACATTTTCAGAGCTTGGCAATTAATAGTCACATACGTGTCAAAATTGTAAGAAAACTTCAGTGACTAACGTTAAGAGATCGATGCAGAAAGTTTCATCCCATAGTCTTTCTTGAGTCGCAGTACTTGTTAATTGCATCAGTTCCATGTATTCCCTATGAAACATCATAACTACATTCATGACTTATTTTTTTAAAAATACAGGCTATTTCAATTGAAATGATGTGTGTGTTACGTGAAATATTGTTGTTGGACTGTTTTGGTAATTATACTTAACCATCCAAAGTTAAACAATTTAATTACTTTAGCTTAATTTTTGTAGGTTTATGACAAGACAAAAATTAATTTTAATTGGTATCCAGGTTATTGTTTATTATGTCAATGACTGAACTAAAGAGTTGTGGTTTGGTACTTACCACCCATGTACTTGAATATACATACAGTTTCACATAAAGAGTCCCTAAATCTCGACTTCACATGTATAATTTAAAACAGAAAAAATTAAATTCTGTAATTGAATGAGGAAGAAGTACAAATTATCTTTCCTCAGACTTGCTCATTTCAAAGGAGAAATTCAATAGAAATAAAAATCAATGAAAGAATACCTTGACGATGAACGTAGCTTAGACGGCAGTGGAATTTAATCAGCGTTAAAGTAATCCTTTTGTTTTACCACTTAGAACATAACATGCATGTGCCTTCATTTTAATTATATTTATTCCACATGAAGGGTGTTCTTGCATTCCTTGTTTTGTTGCTGGAACAAGAAGTGAATGGTAAGATGATGATAGGGGAGGATGATGGGTATTGTTTCTTCAAGCTTGCATGTGAGTAAATAAATAAATATAATTTCGTTCGCTATACAAAGTTTGTACTTGATATCTGCCAAATTATTGCGTATGCAACATACGGCCGTTTTATTTAAGGGAATATTTTTAATACGAAAATAAGTTCGAGTGGCTTAATCATCAAAAACCATTTGATTTCCCAAAATTAGTACCACTCTGTCAAAGAATAGAGCTGCATACATTTGTTTCACTGTGATATATGTAGGTGAACACCTGAAATATGGCAATGTAAAATGCCAAGTTTTTTAGTTGTTTCGCCAAGTTATTAAATAAATTAGATTATTATATTATTAGCGTCCCGCTGTGCGAAATGTGGAACGGCGTTTATTTTCAATTGGAGGACGTCACACATAGCTGGTGCAACCGTACCTACTACAACCCTAATGTGTGATTTTTTCCTTTACTATAAATAATATATTATTCCTAAAATGAAGAACTACTTTAATAATAGCATATTATTTACTTATTTGTGTCGCATGTAAATAACACGCAGAGCAGAAATGCAAAGATCTAAATTTCTATTTTAGATTTTAATGACACATCTTATCAAAGGATGTTAATGAATACAACAGAGTCAATTTGCTTTGTCTGAATTGCGTTAGTAATCTTATGTAATTGATATCTTGTTGATATTGATGGTCAGGCCATCTCTTGTCTATATTTGTAAAGTCCTGATTTGTAGCCCCTCAAGTACTTTCCAGGCAATTGGTAGAAGCCAAACAAGTCTAGTGTCCATATTGTATTCTAATCGATCGAAAGGCCTAAACTTTCTCCTTTCTAGACGTAATTTTAACTTTATTACAAAGCATTTTAAGAGACTTGTGTGTCCTTTGATGTCATTTGTACGATTCATATGAGTAATAGAAGAATGCTTTCCTCCGTTCGTCCTTCCATCGAATATTCAAATTTGTTCGTTGCTTTGGTCTATCCAATATTTTTGCAAACTAGGTTACAGCCGTTACTTAAATTGACCTTTAGTGGTTTGTTTTTCTGTTAGATTATCACACGCGAAGCACAGCAGGTATGTGTCAACAATTTCTACACGAACCAAATCCAAATCTATTTATGGCAATCAATTCCTTGACATTTAAAAAATTGTAAGGGCTTTCTTCATATCCATATATATGACAAAAATACATTTTCGAGCTTGTTTGCGGAATTGAATTTCTCAATCAACTCGGCCTTGACCAGGCTGTAGTGACAACAAACTGTTGCTTCTTCTATTTGCGGTTTTCAAACATCGTGTATTGTTTCTGATCGCTTTAATGCCGGTCAAGAGATACGTTGTGGATTTTGTTATCTTATTGATATATGTATATGTAAGTGTACAAAGTACCAATTGATCGCAATCAATTCGTCGAATTAAATGCAAAACCTTTCAAAGACCATAATAAAGATTAAATTAACAATAATTGTTAATTTTGTTCATTGCAAAATATTAATAATAACTTACACACCAAAATATTAACAATTATTTACACACCAGATATAGGGACAATAGTTCGATTTTCAATAGTTTTCTTTCCATTCCCGGTCGGTACCACCAAAAATAATTTGCACGGTCCCACCTCTTTCGAGTCACTGACAATGCTCAAAAAGGAATAACAGTCTAGAAAAAAGCTTCTCAAACTTGGCCATTCGGAGTCGGCATATAACTGTAGGTCTCTTCCACTCGTAAATGACCAATATCATCATGTACAACACTTATTCGGTTTCACAAGTTAATCTTTGTTTATTCAATGAACAAATACACTCCAAAATACACTCATAACAACGAAACATTTTCCACGAGTATTGTAATTATCACAAATGTATGTAATTTAAAATGTGTATATTCACGCCGTTTCCTCTCGTAGCATTTCAAAACCTGTGCACTACATCCATACTCCAATTCATAGTTTGAAAGACCCTTTCATGAAGTCAATGTACATAGTTTTCAAAAACGCATTATATGTTGTAGATACACAGTCCATGAATATAGCAAATCTTAATAAATATATTCATTTTCATTGAACAGTGCGAGGATGTCGGCAAGGTAAACCAGTACAAATGTCGGAAGCGGAAGTCAGAGGCCTGTGTCTAAAATCGCGTGAAATCTTCCTTCAGCAGCCAATTTTATTGGACCTTGAAGCACCTCTCATTATCTGCGGTGATATTCATGGACAGTACACAGATCTGTTGCGTCTTTTCGAGTATGGAGGCTTTCCACCAGCAGCTAATTACTTATTTTTGGGAGATTACGTAGATCGAGGTAAACAATCATTGGAAACAATCTGTCTACTATTGGCATATAAAATAAAATATCCCGAGAATTTCTTCCTCCTACGTGGAAATCACGAATGTGCTAGTATTAACAGGATCTATGGTAAGTATTGCCAATTGACATGCAAATAAAATTTAACCTTCAATGCATTTTAAGGGTTTTATGATGAATGCAAACGTAGATACAACGTGAAGCTATGGAAAACTTTCACAGACTGTTTTAATTGCTTACCAATAGCAGCAATCATCGATGAAAAAATATTCTGTTGCCATGGAGGATTGAGTCCTGATTTACAAAACATGGAACAAATAAGGCGCTTGATGCGACCAACAGATGTACCGGATACAGGCCTTCTTTGTGATTTACTCTGGAGTGATCCCGATAAAGATGTAGAGGGTTGGGGTGAGAATGACCGAGGCGTTAGCTTTACATTCGGAGCGACTGTAGTATCGAAATTTTTACGCAAACATGACCTGGACCTTATATGTCGAGCTCACCAGGTAAGAGTAAATTAAATTAGTTGAATACTATTTGAAGTTAATCATTTTCAATCAAAGGTCGTGGAAGATGGCTATGAGTTCTTTGCCAGACGTCAATTAGTCACATTATTTTCGGCGCCAAACTACTGTGGAGAATTCGATAATGCCGGTGGAATGATGACTGTGGATGATTCATTAATGTGTTCTTTCCAAGTGAGTCATTTGTAATTTAAATGTTTGGTTTTATTGATTGAATTTTTTTGGTTTAAACTGAATTAACTCAAAAAAAGTATGATTTCGATAAAAATGTTTTCGAGGCGTGACAGAGATCCCCTACTATTTTATTATAAATCTGAATTGTATTTTTAGGAAATATCTTCTGATTCTCTGTCAGCTCAATACCAACTCTCTTAAGTAAACTGGATTCAGGTCATGAATGGATTTAGCCTAGCATCTGCAGCAACCACTCGTGGTGTGCGTCTAGACTTAACTCTCTATAGTTGGTGCAGTCAAAGGGGTCTCCTTTCTTGTGGA
The DNA here is from genome assembly GCA_964034865.1 of Eristalis intricaria. Lineage (NCBI taxonomy): Eukaryota > Metazoa > Arthropoda > Insecta > Diptera > Syrphidae > Eristalis > Eristalis intricaria. The sequence continues at coordinate 71,210,133 of OZ035876.1, read as the reverse complement.
TCGGACAAACGATACTGACATTCCACTCGTTCTCCGCCCATATCTTACAGATGAGTTGGTGTATGTACCTTACCAGCTCATCTCCAGCTGCCTTAAACAGTTCCGCAGACAGTCCGTCCGTCTGCACCAGCAGCTTTATTCGACTTTAGTCTCGATATCGCTATCTTGACTTCGTCTAGGTCGGGGGACGGAATTCTCGTCGATCATCGTCAATTGCATTGAGTGGAACATTCTGCCTGATAGCGGTATTGGAGTCTTCTTCGCCGTTTAACAGTCTACAGAAATGATCTTTCCAGATTCTCAGTATCGACTGCGAATCTCCGTTGGTAGAACTTTCGGACATCATTTCTGCCGTAACACCTCTCCATTTACTCGATCGCGCGCTTCTCATGCTCTTTCTTTTTCTTTTTGAGAAGCCGGTGCTCTTCCCTTCTTTTAAGTTCGTAGAGCTCACGAACCGCTCTCGTCCTTCTGTCCAGCGTCGCGTTTTAAAACCCAGCACATCAGATGCAGCTTCTCTGATGGCTTTTTGACAACGGTTCCATTGTTGGTCGATTGTTTCGCCTGGCAGGGTTGGACTCTCTGAGAGCTTTAGGGAGACTCGATCGGCAAAGTTGCTAGAGGTCAATTGCGATTGTAGCTTTCCGACGTCAAACTGTTTTGGTCTTGCTCTACTCCGTTGTCCTATCGATATCCGTATTCTTACCTCGGCTACAACAAGAAAATGATCCGAATCGATGTTGGCTCCTCGGAATGTTCGGACATCGAGAATGCTGGAGGAGTGTCTGACGTCGATCGCAATGTGATCAATCTGGTTGACGGTTGATTGATCAGGAGACCGCCAGGTCACTTTGCGGATGTTGAGGTGAGGAAACCGCGTGCTGGCTACAAAGAGGTTTCGCCCCATTACGAAGTCCAAAAGCCTGAGTCCGTTCTCGGACGTGTTGTCGTGCAGGCTGTGCTTCCCGATGACTCTAGCAAAGATGTCTTCCTTGCCCAGCTTTGCGTTGAAATCTCCTAGAACGATCTTGGTGTCGTGGCTGGGGCATTGATCGTATGTTCTTTCTAGGAGATCGTAAAAGTCGTCTTTGCTGTCGTCATCTTTATCCTCCGTTGGGGCGTGGGCGCATATCAGGCTGATGTTGCCGAATGTAGCCTTGATGCGGATTGTTATGAGGCGCTCGCTTATGTATTTAAAGCTTAAACCTATGTCTGCCTCGAACAACAAACCCGCATCCGAATAAGCGCAGCCTTCGCTCTTTGTAGCAATCGCCGAAGTAAATATCGCAGTTTTCATCCTCTTTTTGCCCGGCCCATCCCACCGCACCTCCTGAATGGCGGTGATATCTGCCTTAAAAGCTTTGAGGGCTTCCGCAAGTTCATCGGCTGCACGTGGTCTGTTTAGGGACCTCACATTCCACGTGCAGAACCGAAAATCGTTGTCCTTATTTCGTTGTCCATGGTGGTCAGCAGTAGGGTCCGTATCCGAAGCTTCTTCTCGTCGTTTCTGAACTAGTAATTTTTTACACGGTGGGGAAGTTAACCCCACGCGCAACCCCCGAACCTGAAGGACCGGGTCCTGGATTTACCCCTGGACAAGGGGCCGCTGCATACATTAGTTCACCCCTAAGCGGTTGCTTTAAAGGCTATCCAGAGGGCGCCGCCAGGAGGCTGTATGTCAACTTGACCTGTGCATTCAACAGGGATCGTTGCTGGCATCTCGCCAAGATAAGAGCAGTCAACAACTTTGCCCTGGATGCACAGGCCCATGCCCTCCGCAATATTAATTCAAGGTCAGTAAAAGAAATCTGTACCTTCCAATATTTATTTGCACTCGAGTGTTTATTGCCAGTCACTGCCTCCAAAAAAGTTTATATTGTATGTATAGCAAATATATTGCAAATTAGCTAAGAAAAGCTAGAGCGAAATAGCCTTAGGCTTATGTATTTTCTAAAATATTCAAAATGTATTGTAAATTTTATAAACAAATCTTTGATGTTTTAAAATTATTAAACATTATGTGATATATTATGATGTGATGAAATCTTTGATGTTTTAAAATTATTAAACATTATGGCTAAGATAGAAGTTTTGAACAGTATCTATAATTTGTTGTTTATTATTTTTTAGATTCTGAAGCCATCTGAAAAGAAAGCAAAGTATCTGTACACTGGCACCAATTCATCTAGACCGACAACTCCACAGCGAAATACACCACTAATAGCATCGAATAAGAAGAAATAATACATCCATCCACTTCCACTACTCTAAATAATCATAATAATAATATATATAAATATATAAAATGAAGAATATAAATATTTAATCAAGTACGAAGCTATAAAACAAAACAAAGAAAACTAAAAAGTCTACAATTTTAACTGATTCTGAAACAGAAATACCAATTTGAAAAGAATGAAGATAAAACACCATAACTAAATGTAATTTATACATATACATATATAGTATGTTAAATTGTAATTTATTAACTAGATTATCTTCTCTTAGAGGAGGTAGGAAATAATTGGAGACAAAACTAAAGAAAACCTAAACAAATCAAAGTCTTATTTAATATAACTGTGTCTAAAAATAGCATTTTAGTGATTCTAATTAGGAATGAAATAAAGATGAATAAAAATTATGACTATCATGTATTTATAAAACTTTTCTCGCAAAGCCTACAATTCCGTTGTATTTTGTCTTGTTTATTTAAAAATGTAATATTTATGTTTAGAGTTTAGTACTCTTTCAAAGAATAATATATGAAAAGAAGATAATCAAAAATATCTACATATGCATCTATTTATTTTATTCAGATTATAATAATTACAACAAAAAATTTAATTGAATTTATACACTTATTTATTAGTTTTATTTTTATTCATTGAAATTGCATTGTTTTCTTGTTGCCTTTAATAATTTCTTTTTTGTTGTGTTTTTTCTCCTCTTTTATGTGAAAAATAAAGAAAACGAAGTTAAAATTATAATTGAAGATTCATCCTATACGTTTACCTGGTATTTATAAAGTATTCTTCCAGGTCTTCGATTTCTTTCCTTCATCTCACTTCCATTTTTTGTCGGGTGAATTTTAATGTGGATTCGTATTCATTCGGTCATATGTTTCTCATGGGTGCATAGCTACCAAAAAAGACCAAATGATTGTTATAAATTTGTTCTTTTTTTCCAAAAATAGATTTCCCTCAGCAATATGCAAAATTTGCATATTGCTGACAGCACTTTTGTGCTGTCATTTTGGAATGATAAAATAATTCAAGATGTATTGGTGGTGCTATGCACGTTTTTCTTAGATATTGGTAAAAATGATTTGAAGAAAATCTCTGTTTTCCATGTGTCAGATAATTGATTATAAATTGATAGAGATGTTTACCCTCTATACCCAGCCTTGCCTTTATAATTCGATCCTTATATTTGATTAGTAAAATATCTGAATGAGTAGTTATTGGATTTTACTTAAAGTTTTTCTTTGTTTTATGTAACGTTTATTTTATATTTGAAAACAATAGTTAGTGCCTTTTTGATCCTTTCTTTTGGTTTGTCTTAAATCCATTTAAAAACGTAATAATTGACTGCATGGAAAAATTTCCTACATATGTTTAGCTGTAAGGGACTCATTGCAATGTATTTGCACGTTGTTGAGATGACCATTTAAAGTCAATTTTTTAAATAGATCTATGTTATACAAAATTAAAAAAATTTGTCTTATATGTTAACTAACTTCCTTTTGGCATATATTTCCTGCTAATACTTTGTATGTGTATCACGTACATACAGTACGAAAGTGCATTTTTTAACCCATGTGGGATCAGAACTTTTTCAAAAAAAAAAAAAAAATGTATCTACTATAAGAACGAAATTTGAAAGACTTGGAAAAGTAATACGAAAAGGGGAGTAAAATATCGCAATACAAAGTGTTATACTGTAAGTGTTTTATGCAATAAATTTAATTTAATAAATAAAAGTGTGTTTGCTTTTAAAAAATTAAATTTTGATACTGTTACGCAAGTAGGCAAGCTCTCGTTAAATTATTGTGTAGAAACGAACCTGTATCTGCCCAGTAATGTGTAGATATTATGAATTTAAAGTAATGAAAAGATGTCTGATCCTGTCTCAAAAGGCGACTGGTAATTAAACAGAACCAAGCGGTTCTACGAAGAGTTTTTAAACTTATTCCGTTTAATTTCTTGCTGTGGTTCGTGTGTAGGTCCCATGTGCGAATTTAACCCAACCTCTTAGATAAGTAACCTAGTTATTGTCCTTACTGGCCACTGTGCAATGGATAGGCTTGTCTGTTCATGCAAGACTAGGATTAAAATACAATGACTTCTGTAGCAGATGCATCGATGAAGAAGAAGAGGAAAACCCCTTACATATACTCTGTAACTGCCCTGCACTGGAAGACTACGGTTTAAATGAATTAGCGGACATAGGATGTTAAATGGGCAGGAATGAGGAAAGGGATATCAAATCAATTTGGGCGTACGTCCAAAAATCAAAATGGTCCCAGGAGTAATCGACGGTAGCTGGCTCAACATTTCAATGGACCCCTAGGTCTAAGTTGATCCATTACTTACGATGGAAACCACATTACTTAACCTAAACAAAATTCTTAGCCCCTAGGAAAGTGATTTTGTTTCCTTCGAAAAATATTCTCCAAGTATTCTATTAATTGACAGACACTGGGAGAATGATAAAGGTAGTAAGGTATGCCCCTTTTCCTCCAGGTCGCAGCAGTCTGCGTTCATGGCACATTTTCATTTTCATTTCATGGTTTTTCAGATGATTAGCGCTAGTAAATTTTCTGGAACTAAGTTTGGCGGTTTTTGTACTGTTCAAATTGGGCCATTGCATCCGAGTGGTCTCACCGGTGGTTAGAGAGTTCTGCCTTTATCGTGTCATCCCATGTTGTTAATATGATAGCTGCTTTAATCACTTTGTTCATAAGTTTCTTGACGAACAAGCGCGTACAGTTGCATAATTTCGCATGATTCAGATTTCTCAACATGATAATGATCGATCTCACCTTCAGCTATAAATTATGCGGCGGAGTTCCTACCACATTAAGTGAGTTAAGAAGATTCCGCATAGTTTGTCGCTTCATCCTTGTTGGTCACGTTGTCAATGAATTTATACGAATGCAGCTACGAATGCAGCTCACCTTGACTTTGAATAATGAAATTCAAGCTATCGACGTCCTTTTTCTTCACATCTAGTATTCCCCGTTTGCTATCGTCGAACATTTTTTTTTTTTTGCAATTTGCCAGAATTTTCCGATTTTTCCACTAAGAATTTTCTATTTTTCCACTCGAAAAGCAATTCGGGAACAATTGTACACAAAATTCCATACAAAACATTTATTTTGATTTTGTCCAATTTCTCGACCATTTCGTAGGGTTTTCCCAAAATTTTCTTTCGTAAAAACCATATCCTGGCACTTACGAACAACTTAAGGAACAAGACAAATTACCCTGCCTATCTATATACATGTATAAAAAGTCAATGTTTGCTTGTTTGCTTGTTCATTATAGACTCTTGAATGGTAAGAGATAGAGTATTGATGTCTTTGGCAACTTTGTTCAGAATTCTGTGAAAAAGGTTTTTATTTTTTAAACTGAAGTCTTCCTGTGGGGCTTTGGTGTCACCTTTTCCGCTCTTTGGAGGTAGCGGCAGCATTTTGGTATGGAATGATGCGTCATTGGATCCTCTATTAATGTCCGACGGCAGGTAAACGATATATGAACGACTTTTCAATGGTCAAGTCCAAAAAGTCACCTTTACCGACACTTTTTCCTACCGTTTTATCATTCTCTATAAAGCAAAGCTCTCATAAGAAGTAACAACGCCGAAAACACGCCGATTCGATATATAATTGTGTTTTCTTTCTCTGAAGACGTTTTTTTAATTTCTTTGAAGTCGTCCTTTCGGGGGTTAGGGTAGCGGCAAAATGATGGTATGGAATAATAAGTGATTGGATCCTCTATCGATGTTTTAAAGGAAGTACCGACGGCGGGTAAACTGTTTTCGATACAATGGTGATCGCTACCAACTTGGCGGGATGCCAGTACAGATCAAGTTGACAAACAGCCTCCTCGCGGCGCCACCTGGATAGCCATCGCAACAGCCGTTGTGAGGTTAGGTAGATAGATGTGACTGGAAAAGCCCTCATGGGTACTTAGACCTATAAGGTCCGTTGTGCTGTCACTATTCGGCTTTTCCCGCGGCTTAGTTTACCTACTATACTCTTTCTCACTTGCTTTTTTGTTGTGTGTAATTATCCTACCCTACCTATACCAGTTGGTGGTTTTAATGAACTTGAGGACGTCCTTTGTGTTGGTAGCTAGATCCTCAAAACTATTGAGGAAGTAGCTGCGTATTGATTATGGCGTCTGTTAACAGCATTGTTTTTATTGCACTCAAATGGGGGGTAAGGTGTCTCCTGATTTTGAGCCCGGAGTGTAAGGTTGCATCTGTCCGCTATCTCCCTCAGAGAAAGACGTCAGAGTTTTACCATCTCAGAGTTGACCGATGGTGTTTCCAGAGCCTTTATGGCCGCCTGACCAACGCTTGTGCCTTCTTCCGACTTGGAGCCGTCAGTGTAAATTTCCGTGGCAGTGGAGTTGCACACCTTTCCTTCATCCCATTCTGGGGATTCCCGTTTCGTGCTTTATTTCGAAGTTATCAAATGGTGTTATGTAATCAGATTGTTGAGGAATCTTCGAATTATGAAGTATCTCCATGTGCCCTTTAAAGTCCGACGCTGTCCATCCATCTTGCTAAAGTTTTTAGGACTGATTCCACCATGTCAGTTATGGTATCTGCAAATCTTCTGTGATAGCTAGTGCAATATCATCTGCATATGTTATGGGTTTGCATCCTGTTGAGCTTAACATCTTAAGGATATCATCAACTACAATAATCCAGAGAAGGGGAGATAAGTCTTCCCATTGAGGTGTGGCTCTTATAAAGGACATTGTTTATCATCTGTTGGATACAGAGAGTATATTCTATCGCTTCGAATTGGGTGTTGCTGAAGGCCAGTCAGTCTCTCCATGGTTTTAAGAATGAAGGTTGAGAGTGTGATGGGTCTAAAATCTTTGGGAGTACTATGTACCGTTTTCCCACATTTAGGTATAAAGACTACTTTAGCCATTCTCCATAATACTGGGGTGTATCCAAATCTGAGGCAGCTGCTGAATATGGTTGTTAGCCTTGGTGCTATTAGCTCGAAACCTTGTTGTAGTTTCATCGGCCTTATATATTTAGGACCCAGTGATTTGTAAGGGTCGAAGCTTCTCACTGCGCAGTGTAGTTTATTTGGTGTTATTAGACTCGACGATATTGACCATGATTGGCTTAATTCTTCTTGTCTAACGCCGCTTGACTCATCTGTTGCGTCTTTATTTCCCGGGAAGTGGGAATCCCCGCAAATTTGTGAGGTTAACTAATATGTGCAACAATCCCCTTTCAGTTGTGCAGAGGGCTTACAGCCACCCATTTAAGAAATCAATTGCTACGACAGAGCAAGCAGCTTCAGAGCAACACAACGATGACAACACGGCACGAAAAAGGGCAATGATTTGCGAGTGTGATGCTGGAATCTAAGAACACTACACTACAGGGGCCGCTTATAAACAGGAAAATATCCTCACGCAGTACCCTGTGAATATTACTGCGCTCCAGGAAATAATCTAGAGAGGAAAAAGAATAATTATAAAGAAAGAGTGCGACATATATTAAAGCTGTCACAAAAGGTTGCACGTACTTGGATGCGGATTCGTTGTGGGAAATCGGTTAAGGTCAAAGCTTATCAGCTTCAAATTGATAAGTCATCGCATGGCTGTGATCCGCATTAAAGGCAGATTTTACATAAGCTAAAGACTCTGTCAAAGAGGACTGTTATAACGTCCTGGACGAAGCCTACGAAGCCCGTCTGGAGTACGACGTAAAAATCGTGCTCTGAGACTTCAATGCCAAGATGGGTTAGGAAAACATGTTTTGTGGAGTGATCGTAAAGCACAGCCTCCACGACACGACATCAGATAATGGCTTCCGACTCACAGGCTGCGGAATCACGTAATGGTCCTAGATGTGCGAACATTTTGGTGGTTGTTTAACATTGGTCGCATAAGCAACCGAATATTGCCAGATCCTACGAAGAACAATTAGCAATTGATAACGATGTGAGCAGAAGAATAGCACAACTTACGAGGCATACCAAAGAGCGCTGCAACGGAAAACAAGAGCAGGGGAGTAGGAGGAGTAAGAGAAGCAAGAGGAGTACTCGGCTAGAAGACGGGAGGTGTAGAAACTTCTGCGCTGAAGAAAACGCAGAAGTCTGCAAACAAGCAGAAAATATGGGCCTTCTTCAAAAAAGCCAAAAGTCTTGCCGCTGACTTTAGATAAGGCACCCAGGCTCTTCGAAAGAGTGAGTGACCTGCAGAGAATAGTGGATACATTTAAGAAGCACTTCCAACAGCTGCGTAGCGGGCCTGACCAGGAGAGAGTGGTAGGGAATGAAGAAATCCCAACTCCAGTCGATAAAGTAGTAGATGGCTTACCCGATGTTCTGGTAGGGAGCATACACCAGATCATCTTTAGAATTTCCACAAAAATGGCGATCCTACCTCTTGCAACAACTATATACGTATATCCCTGTTCAACGTCGCCCTGCAACATCTTGCATAGCGTAAAATGGAAAGAAATGGAAAAATAGAAAATTGCATAGCGTAATGTGTGAACGTCTAAAGCCGCACTAACCGGCTCGTACCACTGCGGCTTCCGGCCCGGCAAATCGATTATAGTCCAAATCTTCATACTAAGACAAATCCTGAAGATGATCAGCGAATTTCAAGTCGATACGCACCATATTTTTATAGATTTCAAAGCCGCATACGATAGCATTCATCGCAAGATGATATTATTCGGTGCGATGGCCGAACTCGGAATCCCGGGATAACTGATCCGGCTGTGTCGCACTGCGCTAACAAATACGCGATGCACCGTGCAGTTCGGCTCAACGACTGCCGAGCCATTTGAAACCTGCATCGGATTTTGGCAAGGAGATGCGCTGTCGTGTAATTTCTTCAATTTGGTACTGGAGAATAGCCGTAAAAACGGAAGGCACTCTCATCTACAAGTCAGTTCAACTGTTGGGATATGCAGACGACATCGACATCGTCGTGCGTTTCCAACGTGCCGTAGTGGAGGGCGCCGTGTACAGCTAGTTCTCTGGCACTGGCGAGTACGGTTTGTGTCCAGTGATGGGACTCCTACCAACTATGTGGTATTTCTACCACTTTTTGCAATGTTGAGAAACCTGCCAACATCAATTCTAAATCTACTACATTTTGCCCATTGCTCAACATTGTTCTGATATATAAATAATATTATAATGAATTATGTATTAAAATTCAAGAAATGTATTAAAATCCAAGAGAACAGACCAACTGTTAGACGCTACAATATAGATTTTAAGATACCGAGATCCAAATAGGTTATAGTAATGCCACCAGTTATGGGACTTATCAGATTTTTTTCCATAAAAGACAGTCAATATTGAAGAAGAACAGAGAATGCGGAGTGGAATGAAAAATAATAGAAATGGAAAAATGGAAAATAATAGAAACGACTGATGATGACAATGTACCTTCATGGAATTTATTTCGAATTATCAAAGATGGTTTGGGAAACTATTCCTGCAAAATTGCAAATTCGTTGTTTACGGTACCTTGTTCTCAGCAAAAAGGATAGCATCTAAGCAATCTAAGCAAAATGGTGCCAACAAAATAATAAGACCGGGGTACCTGTTTTTAATTTTTGATTTATGGGGGTTATTTTTTATTTTATTTTTTAATTAATTTTTAATGCCCTACAGCCATCAAAATCGAACATGCCATACGGTCCACCACAAACAACATCGATTAAAGATGATAACCAAATTAAAGGTCTGTCCATGAAAATTCCTTTCAAGTCAGCTTCAGAGATTATGGTTGAATTAAACTTACTACTCGAATCCCCAACAATACAAAAAAGACTTGAACAACAAAATTTCTTCGGAAGATGTTCCAGAGTAACGCCGGTCCTTACCAAAATGCACAGGATAAACCACAGGATAAATTTGCAGAAGACCACCTAAGTTTCAAAAAGCAAAAAAAACTAAAACATAAACATGGTCAAAGGTAGATATGGCATCAAAAAAGACTGACCTGAACGTTTTGGAATGGAATCTACTGAAGATATTCGGTGGTCCTATTGTTTTGTCTATAACTTTTCATATTCAATCATATAATATTTATTTTTTATAATTTATTTATTTTAAATAACTAAATAAGTGAATTAAGACAGAAACATTTTTTTGTCTTTGCTACCACTTTTCTACCACCTTTTTTTCTGGTTATCTACCACCATTATTCATTTCCCAAGTTCCAGAAGCTTTTTCTTTTTATACTCTGAGCATTGTATTCTGCATTCAAATTTTGATAATCTTGTCGGCTTGATATTTTCTATTAGGGCGAGATTACTAATCTTTATATGTAAAAATTAATCGCCGAAATGTATACAGCTCCATTACTTCCGGACGGCTGAACCAAATTGAACAATTCTGTTTGTTTTGTGTTCGTTATTGTCAGGGCAATAACGAGAATAAACAACATTTTAAAATGCCGCCGATTATTTCAACAGTTCGCCGTTGTTGTATGTATGTATTTCAAAATTGAAACAGAATTTGATACTTACAAGATTGTATATAATTATTTAAAAGTAAGAACTAATTATGTTTGATGTGTGCTTAGAGGTGTCTTATTTAGGCAAGCCACACTCGAGATTGTAACCGTGTAAAGTTGAATGGTATGTAGTTGAGAATCATAGGGATATGTGAAATCAAAACGTGGTCGTCTTATTACTTCCATTTCAAAATTGTAGTTTCGATACCGTTTTTCAATATATTTTCCTACTTTCATTCATTACTTATTAAAATAAATCCTTATATCAACATGGAATTCAATCTTTTCTGTTTTTATTTTCACATACGAAATTCGATTGTGATTAAAGAAAGGCTAAAAAACATATGCATCCAGTAAAAACTACACCCAGAATGATTTCATTAAATAAAACCGTGTTCTTGGTTTATTTACACATTGTATGGAAACATGTTTACCTTAAATATCAAAACGTAGTGAATAACAATTTTATATTTGGTTTATCTTACAAGACTTTAATTAACCAATCAATATTTAAAATGTTCTAGTGGTAAATCTCAAGATTAGGTAAAATATAATCAGCTTGTAGGTATACATATATTAATGCGAATATGTCAATTGCGATAAGGATTTTTGAAATGAATTAGACATTTAGATATGATAATTGTCATAGCTCCTTTAAGGTATTATTAAGGAAGTGGGGTATATTGTTTTCGTGCAAGGAATACATACTTGTGATATACCAATTTTATCGAATAGATTTCATCTGTTGTTTTCGCATTCACATCGACTGGCATAAGGTTGATGTTTATTTGTGTTAGTCAGGAACGAATATTTTATGAAATGCTATTGACGGAAATCGCGATTCTAGGAGTAATCGGGATCAAAATATGTAATTTAGTTTTCTAATGCGTGACAGATTTGGGAACAAAATATGTACCTAATTGTGTAATGCTAGAGGTTAAGAGTTTCATTTCTTCCTGGTAAAATGTGTACTTATCTTTTGTAGCAGCACTTGTCTTTAAATGTGTATTTGTCATGTTAATAAGGTCTATGAAATATATATTACTATTAAAAAGGAAACAAAATGTTTTATGTACACTTCCCATACACATGGATGTTTTTTTTTTTTTTTTTTAATGTTGGCTCAGATTTGTGCCACAAATTACTATTTGTGTATATTGCGTTGGTCTTCTTTGGTCTTCGTAGGTACCTTTCGTTCGTTATCAATTTTTGGCGGCAAAGTTATCGTTCTCTCCCCACTTCTCCACATAGTTTTGCATCACACGCGATTGTTCACAAAAAAACCGAAGTAACGCCGCTTGCCAAAGGCGGTTCTACGTTGGATCTCGATAGTGATGTGTTTTGTGGAGTTTACGTGTGGGCCGAGGTAGACAAACTCCCTTACTGCATCGAAATTGTAGCTGGCGATTGTAATATTTTGTTCTAGGTGGTGTGTGACGGATCGATTTTTGGTCAACAGCATATACTTTGTTTTATCCTCATTGACCTTAATGACTAGCTCCAGCGAAGGCCTCTTCTTCAATTTCCGTAAATCCCTCCACTACGGCACGATGGAAACGCGCGACGATGTCGATGTCGTCTGCATATCCCAATAGTTGAACTGACTTGTAGATGAGAGCGCCTTCCGTGTTTAGGGCTGTTCTCCAGTACCAAATTGAAGAAATTACGACAGCGCATCTCCTTGCCAAAATCCGGTGCAGGTTTCAAATGGCTCGGCAGTCGTTGAGCCGAACTGCACGGTGCATCGCGTATTTGTTAGCGTAGTGCGACACAACCGGATCAGTTATCCCGGGATTCCGAAGTCGGCCATCGCAACGAACAACTCCTTGCGATGAATACTTTCGAATGCGGCTTTGAAATCGATAAAAAGATGGTGCGTATCGATTTGAAATTCGCTGGTCTTCTTCAGGATTTGTGTTAATGTGAAGATAGTCGATTTACTGGGTCGGGAGCCGCACTGATGGTTCAAAACGACTTTAGGCATTTACACAGTACGTTGGACAGGATCTTATAGGCGACTTCTGCAGTTGTTGCAAGAGGTAAGATCGCGCATATAGAGCTGATATTCCAGTCGTCGAGCATGATTTCGTCCTCCCAAATTCTAAAGATAACCTGGTGCATACTCCCTCTCCAGAAAATCGCCACCGGCCTTGAACAGATCTGATGGTAAGCCATCTCGACTCTTCGACTTTGTTCTTCTTCAGCTTTTTAATGGCTGTTGCTTCCTCGAAGCTAGGTGGAAGATTTACTTTATGGACTGGAGTTGGGATGTCCGCTATGCAGCTGTTGGAAATGCTGCTTAAACACATCGACAATTGTCTGCGTGGCTGTAATAAGGTTAACCCAGCGGTTTTGAAGAGTCTGGGTTTTTTTTTTCTGCTTGTCCCTAGACTCTTCAATATACTTGAGCTGGAAGACGCTTTTTGGTATGCCTCGTTAGTTGCACGATTCTTCTGCTCACACTCGCCATCATACGACGGGTTTCTCGTCGGAGGTGGCACGTATTCAGGGTGGTTTCGGCTACCTCATTGATGGCCTAGCGGCAGTGCAACCATATTTCGATGGCGTTCGACGTAGGCATACCGGAGAGTCTCTATTTGATTGATATCTTGGGTTAGCGTGCACATGGTCGATTGGTTGGCGGTTCGACCATCCGGCGATCGCCCGGTTGCTGTGTGGATTCTTTTGCGAGGAAACGTAGTGCTGCTTATGAACATATTACGTCCTGTCGCAAAGTCAGTGAGTAGGAAGCCATTTTCTCACTCCGCAAAAGATGTTTTCCGTACCTATTTTGGCATTGGAGTCCCCGAGCACGTCCAAGAGGTAGGGTAAACTACCCAGGAGCGAGCCCCCTTAAGGAAAGTTTTGACTTCGTTGCTCTCTCAAAATTAATTACTTAGATATATGAAAATGATTTTCTCATTTAAGGAAAGCATGATGTATTACGGTTTGATATAAACAATAACTTTTTGTAAGTATACGACTCAAATTTAATAAATTTAATTAAAGTAGAAAATGAGATATAAGCCAGTACCGAACCCTGCCCCCTCCCCCCTTCCACCTGTTCCTAATTCGAGCCCTTAGCGTTCCAGTAACTAGCCCCCATATAAATCATAGCACACAAATAAAATGATCGTTATTTTATAGTTAATTTGTATAAAAGGTAAAAAGGAAAACATTATTAAATAAATTCATGACAAAAATTAGTCAAAAACATAAAAAATGAACAAAAATAAATAACGTTGTATATATGCACCAATTCTTTTCAGGTTGTGTTTTTAAATGAATAACCAACGGATGGAATGAAGAAATCTTACTTCCAAAACATAATTTTATTTAAAATGTTAATTATGAGTATATTTACACATATGTATTTACACGTTAAGAAAGTATAACATAAAACATAATTACAAAGTATCCAAAATACTTAGTAGCTTGTCTTATACGATGATGTACGAAACAACAACAAATAGGATAATTAAAATTCGGAAACATAAAGGTTTTTATACGTAAACATTAAAAGTTCGTGTGCCCGTTGACTGGTTTTCAAATAAATATCTAGTTTGATCTTGAATCTAAGACTATCAATCTAGGACGGTCGGGCAAAAATTGCATTGTCTTGGTTGTGAAAACATACCTAATCGGACTCTTACAGTTCAACTAGCATTATTTCTATATGTAACAACTTTTATAGCAAAACTTGGAATTAATATACTTAAATACTTATCACATATTGCATAAAAACATTAATTAGAAATGCAATTAGTAAAAGGTCTATCTACGTAAAATGCCGTATTTTAATTTTTGGGTGAACATTTTTTTGGCTGGGCTTGTTACTGTAACTCCGATGTACGCCCACCCCGATTGGATTTCCTCATTTTTTCGTTCCAGTAAGAGCCCCCTTTTTTTAATGAAAATAACTATTTTTTCTTACATTTGCTTTTAAAATAATAAAATACACGTCCTTATTATTATATTAAGCCTTAATAATAATTAATTTTTAGTTAAATTAAAGAAAATCACTTGCATTCTTAGTCAAAGTTTCTAGTTTCTTAAGAAATTTCTCAAATTACACTGATTTTTTCTTACTTACTCACTACAAAACACTTTGAATTTTCCTTGCCAACTGAGAACAAATTACCTGAACATGAATTATACAAAGAAGAGATATGATAGATTGTTTCTGTTAAGATACCGTTATTGTCTGAAAAGCAGGGGCTTAGCTTTTGGACAAAATTCATGAAGGGGGCTCGCTATTGGGAAGGGGCTCGAATTAGGGTAGTTTACCCTATTAATAGTCCTCTTTGATAGAGTCTTCCGCCTCGTCGGTTGTTGGAGACTCTGCCTTGGATGCGGATCCCAACCAGCGGATCACTTAATGTAGTTTAATGTCGATGACCTTCTTCCATAACCGTTTTCCCACAACAAATTCGTATCCGAATATGTGTAACCTTTTGTGACAGCTATACATATAATATATGGTGCACTTTCTTTTTCATTATCCCTTTTCATATTTAGAGTATTTCCTGGATCGCAGTAATATCCGCCTTGTAATGCATGAGTAACTTTTCCAGTTTATGAGCAGCCCCTGTAGTGTAGAGTATTCTTTCATTCACATTCGGCTGCGAGGAGGCTACATGTCAACTTGGTCTGTGTATCAAGGATCGTTACTGGCATCTCGTCCTGTGTGCGATCAACAACTGTGCCCTGTGTGCACAGACCCTGTCACTTTGGTGAAACTCCAGAGTTGTATACCATAAGTCCATATAAGCTTCAGTACTTGCTTGTATAAAAGCAGTTTGTTATATGTATATGCTTAACTTGGAGTGGTTTCCAAGCAACCAGTACATTTCACTATATTGGTTTTCAAGCTCATCACTTTTCATGTGGGTCGCCCACTTGAGTTTCGGGTCGAGAGTCGTACAAGATATTTACTTTCATTAGCGTGCGGTAATTGTACAGAGTTAATGAAGACCGGTGTTCTACATTTCTGTACGTAAAATTGATATGCGTTGATTTTGTCTCATTGGGATCAATGCGCCAAGGTTTTATCTACTCGTATATCTTGTCAAGAGGTCGTTGAAGTTTTTTCTCTGCGGACTCAATTGATCTACCCGCTGCCAAGATAGCTGTGCCAACCGCAAATGTAACCAGTTTGTTGTATGTCCCTGGACCAAGAACACTCCCCTGTCGAACTCCTCGTCGGATCACCTTACAATCGGAGTATTCAGCTCCGTGTTTAACTCTAAATATCCTATTTTTGAGATAGGATTATATGAACTTATATATAAGCTTTTCGGGATAAGCCTGCTTAGTTTTTATTTTAGGCCTTCATTCCAGACTTTGTCGAAGGCCAAGGACAATTGTCGAGTGTTTGTCTCAAAGCCAAATTCTTGGCCGGGTATATGTCGCTTTTCTTCGATTCATTTTTGAATTCGTTTTAACAAACGTTTTCCAAATATTTTGGATATTATTGGTAGCAGTGATATGGGTCTGTACGAATTTTTGCTTGTGGCATTTCAGCATTTCTTTCACCCATTTATTTGGCATAAGTCTGACTTAAACAAGGCCAATAAGATTGAAATATTTATAGCCATGGTCCAGCTATTTTGTTCTTCGCAGCTGTTCAAAATGGAAACAGAATTCTAACTAATTTTTCATTAGTGTAGTAAAGTGCAAACAGAAGACCCTAGTGCACTTATTGCTTCCAATTATAGATGCTCTGGTGTGAACATTTTTGTGAAGAACTGTAAAAAAGTAGGATTAGTTACATTTGTTACGTTAGGTAGCCGTGTCTAATTAAAATTCGTAAAACTACTGTAACTTATCAACACTGTTGACAGGGTATTCAACAGAAACATCACTTCACTTCATAGTCAGCACCATTGAGAAATCCTTTGATAATGAAGATTACATAACGGTTGCTGTCCTTGATGTCAAAAGTGAAGCGATAACTAACGGCTAAACTAGACAAAAGGTAACTGGAAATATTAGTGACTGCAATAAAGAATGTCTTATCCCGTAGAAGTATCAAATCAGTACTTGGAAATCACAGCATAACCAGAAGAGTTTTCACGGGCACCACGGAAGGGGGAGTACTTTCCCTCTTCTCTGGATACAAGTGGTGGACGAAATTCTTAATGAACTTAGTCATGGCGGCTGCAATCCAATTGCCTACCCAGAAGACTTTAGTCGAGCCTTAGTCGTAACAGGCAAATTTCCCCAAACCATCAGAGACATTATGGAAACCTCTCTAAAGAATCTACAAAGCTGGTCTAGATGTTAACCGATCCAAGACGGAAATCGTACTGTTCTCAAAAAGATACAAAATACCTCCTTTAATCCCACCAATGTTGAAGAACAAGGAACTAAGTTTTACTAGTCAGACCAAATACTTTGGCATAATATAAGACAGTAAGCTAAGCTGAAAACCAAACATTCAGGACCGTATTAGGAGGGCGGCGGTAGCTATGTATACTTGCAAGAGGATCCTCGGTTCCAAATGGGGGCTGAATCCGAAAATGACACACTGGGTATATAAAGCAGTCGTCAGACCAACACTAACTAACTCTAACATATGGTATCTTTGTTTGGTGGCCAGCGTTACGAAATACTTTCAATCTTAGAAAGATAAGCAGTATACAAAGATCTGCGTGCATTTGCATTACAGGTGTATATCGCTCAACACCTTCAGCCGCCATGGAAACAATGCTACAGCTACTTCCCATGGACATTTACGGGAAGTTGGTGGCTACCAAGGCAGCGATCAGGTTGAGGAAATGCAACCGCTGGAGCAAAATGCACAGTTTAGGTCACATGGAAATAATGAAGAATGCGAACATCCAAAGCATACAGATTATATTGCGCCCGTTGTAGACTTGAAATTTGGGTATAAGACACTCATCCCAATTAGAGAAGACTGGGCATCAGAAGTAGTCAGAGAAGCCACCCATCTGGAAGTATACACAGACGGATCCAAGACGGAATAAGGCACGGTACTAGGAGTATTTGCGTCATTGCAGGAAATATCCTACTCTCTGTCCCGTCGATTATAATATGGTAAAACTTTGCCGTCTATCTCTTAGGAAGACAGGGGTCAGATGAAACCTTACCCTATGTTGGGTCCCTGGGCATAGTGGTATTCCAGGCAACGAAATGGCCTACGAGCGAGCTAGAACAGGGGTTGGTTTGCCAATGACAAGTAATCAGGACACCCCATACCCCTCTCTTTAAGTAGGTGCCATCAACGCCGCCAATCGGATGTGGATGGAATTAGATACTTGTAGGACTTCAAGGCTAATATGGCCTTCAATAAATCTCAAGTATGCAAGCACTCTCCTAAATCTAAATAGAAAGGAAATCAGCAATTTACTTGGCATTATTACTGGTCATTGCCTATTAGGCACACACGCAAGGATAATAAGATCCCCCTACAATGACTCTTGTAGGAGCTGTAGGGACGAAGAGGAAGAATAAACTATACTTCACTACCTCGGCACCTGCCCAACACTTGCAAGAACAAGGAAAAACACGCTAGGCAGCTATTCATTCAATAACCTTGAGGAAATGTCTGGCAAAATTTAAGAAAATACTAATTGGCTGTAACCCAGCAAAGGAGTGCATCATCCAGGATATGCAACTAGCATACCAGTAGGTATCTTCAAGTGTTTTATTTAGTTAGTACCCAAAGAGAAACTGGCACGTTAGCTGCCCTTTAGTGATATCACAATGGATCCAATCAGGATCTTAGTGGGCCAGAACTGCTTCAGTTGTAATGACAATATCTAACCTAACCTAACCCAACCGAACACTGGTGATAGCCCGTAAAAGACCAGGACCTAGTTTCCACAGCAACGACTCATAATGTGTGTGCTATTGTTCTCTCACGAACGAAAACTGAAAAGCACCTACACTCTTGTGTTGCCTCCGAACGGCGAAGTTTGAGAATCTTTTTCTAGACAGGTACACTCCTTGAGGATTGCTGCCAAACTCGTCAGTTTGTGCAGGATGATGGAGATCTCCCGCTGTTCGAACGGAAGGTCGGTGTTCGGGACCCTCACAAAAAAAAACTTTTCCATTCCCTACAACGGCACCATGCCGGCGGCGAACAAACATCATGCCACCAGCCAACGGTGCGCGACAACGAACATAGATGGAGCCAGACGAGAGCCGTCTAGCATTGTGCACAACAACCAAAGCGGAGCAATCCTCGATAAGTACAAATCGTCTGATACCATCAGGGCACATACGCAGATCACATCCTTTTCCACAGTGCGTTGGATAGCGGTAGCTGCGACCGAGATGTCGTGTCGATGATCATCGCAGACATCAGAGCTGATGCGATGGCGAGAAGGATTTTCTTACCTCACTTCGTTACAGTTCACCAATACGAGCAGTGCTGATGTGCAAAAATACGATTAATAAAATAAAGATTTATTTGTTTGTGCAACTTTAACCTTTAGTTTTAATTCTTCCTCTTTTTTGAGCTATGGATCATATTGGTCCTATCAATCCAAATAATAGTGCGTTTTCTATTCAAGATATTAAAAGATCTAATTTAGCCACTAGTGCGGCAGTGAATTTTGTGCATAAATACATAAATACAGTGCGGTGCAGTTTGCGTTGTAAACGAAAGACTTCTGAGCAATTTTGCGTGACAGAATACCTGGACGATAGTTGAAGCTTCTGAGGGGCCAACCCGAGTCTCGGCGGTTGTGCGTAGTCTTACGGGAGCGTATTATTCAAGAGCGATAACAGGGCAGTGCGGAGCTTTTCGTGCGATGTATCACGCAGGTGCGATGGGCGCTGTATCACGCAGGGACGTCTTCAGGTCATCGCTGATGCGTGTCCTCAAATTTACGACCGAGCAGGAGTTCCCTGGAGCAGACGAGCAATTACTCAGTGCAAAGCTAACGGCCGCCGATGCCCACCAGCAGGAGTTATCAGAAGGTGGCAGACGACCGAGGACAATTATGCTGATGCCTGGATGAAGTTGAATGACGTCTTCGGCAATGAGCAGAACATCGTCGACGCTTATTTGAACGCCCTTCACGCAATCCCGAAGCTGGGGAGGGAGTCTTCGATGGCGGCTGGCATTCGAAACACGATCAACGAAGCCAACGTGCACTTGAGCTCACTTCGTGCGCTTGGAATTAATGTGAGCACATGGCATCCATTCATTGTGAATATGCTGGATGCTAAAACTAACCACGCCTGGCGGATGTGACGCGTGGGCGTCTCAAAGGTTGCTACCTTGGACGAATTCTTGCAATTCCTAGAGCGCAGTGCGAACGCTTTGGACTCTGCATTCTTTGATCGAATGGTGAAGCCGGAGAAGCAGAAGAGCAGCATAAACTCAGGAGCTAACAGAGCCGGAGTAAGCTCTAGATGTCCTCTCTGCAAGTCGCAGCACACGCTTTACCATTTCGAAGAGTTCCTGGCTCTATCCATCCAATCGAGGAATGACATAGTGAAGGCATGGACATTGTGTGTAAACTACCTGAAGAGTGGACATGTTGCGCAGATTGGATTGAAAGAGCTGCTCAAAAAATTCTGGGAAGTCGAGGAGCCGACTGTGCCAACACTGATGTCCGACGATGACTAATGGGTTGAGCAGAATTTCAAGAGCATCGTCGGGACCCATCTGGACGATACATTGTAACTATCCCGGTCAACCCACGTGCAGAGAGCTTGGGCAGTTCACGAACTGTGGCGCACACTAGATTTCTGCAACGCGAGAGGAAGCTGACTACCAACTAGGACATCAGAGAAAAGTATAACCAGTTGGTACCAGTCACTAACGAGCTAGAAGACAACGAGCCTTTGTATCATGTACCGCACAATTGCGTCATGAAGAAATTTCGCGTGGTATTCGACGTGTTGTGACGTTCAAGATGAATTGTCAGCCATCGTAACGAGATTCCGTTGCTTCAAGGTAGCCATATGTGCCGATGTTCGAAAGATGTTTCGACAAGTAAAAGTTGACCGAGGACAGTGGAACCTTCAATGGATATTCTGGAGAGAAAACACCAGAGAAACGCTGAAGGAGTATTGGTTGACAGTGGTCCTATGTCCTAGTTACCTATGGAATGGCATCCAATACTTACAATGCAGTGCGAGCTATGCTGCAATGTGCGAGTGATAACAAAGATCAATATCCACTGGCATACGAGGCCATAGTCAACAACTTTTACGTTGAGCGGATACGTGGGGTTCGAACTGGACAGATTCATTTCATCAAGTCGTCAAGTGCTGACAAAGCTGTCCAGCACAGAGAATACGGAGAGGGAGTAAGGAGAGCCAGAAGACACAACAGCTGGTATATTGGGGCTAGTATGGAATCTCAGGACGATATACGTTACAAGGTGCAGCGCAACGAAGAGCATAGGAGTTGGACTAAGAGATCCGCATTGAGCACGATCGCCAGACTTTATGATCCGAACGGGTTCATAGCACCGGTCATTATCACGGCGAAAATCTTCATCCAAGATTTATGGCGTTGCGGCGTGAAGTGGGACGAGGAAATCCCGTTGTCTACATGAGATCCGTATCGAGCAGTGGCAAAACCTCATCCCTATTAGTGGCATCGAAAACCCGTGTCGCGCCGCTAAAGACGATTATTGTGCCAAGGTTAGAGCTATGTGCAGCAGTGTTACTGTGCAAACTGATGGAATAAGTGATCGGAGCATGCAAACTGGATTACATACCAATAACTTATTGGAGCGATTCTACGGTGGTAATCTATTGGTTTACTAAAGTACCCGCCGAATTAAAAACGTTCTTTGCCAATACAGTCAGCAGCATACAGCAATATTCAGGAGGTCATCCCTGGAAACACGTTTCATCAGGCGACAATCCTGCCGATTTGGCTTCCCGTGGAATAGCAGCAGCGCAGCTGGTAAAATCGACCCTATGGTGGGAAGGGCCACATTGGCTCAAGAAGCAGAATCAGGATTGGCCAAATATGTAGCTAGCAGGAGAGCAAGCGGGCGCAAGGTCAGCACTCAAACCACAAATAGTAGCAGGACTAACGCTACATAAAGTGCGGGAGATGAGCATAATAGGCAAAAGTTTGCTGACAAGACAATCTACCCTGCAGAGCACATTGAGGGTGACGGCGCTGGTATTGCGATTTTTTCGGAAATGGAGAAGGGACAACCGAGTGGTGCAGGCCGGACTAGTCACGCCTTCTGAGCGCGAAGAAGCGCAGACCGGTTCAACGTAATCGAGTAGGGTTATATTGCAGTGTTCGTGTGTTTGGCTACAGAGCCATGCATTTGGAACCGGTGAGCCATCAGTCCACCGAAGCTTTCCAGCAGCCTTCCAGCGATTCACCGGGCTATGGGAACCGAGTGGAAATTCATCGTCCCCGGCGAACCACATACGGGCGGAATCTGGGAAGCCGACGTCAAGGCAATGAAACACCATCTGAGGAGAGTCATGGGAAACAACCTCTTTACCTTTGAGACACTGGCCACTACCGTGGTGATGATAGAGGCATGTCTCAATTCAAGGCCAGTCAGCGAATTGTCGGATGATCTGAGCAATTTGACTGCGCTGACGCTGGGTCATTTCTTGATCGGAGAGCAGATCGTGCAACCGCTCACACCGGACGTCACCGAAATACCACAAAATCGGCTGAAACTTTGGAACGTCATCCTCCAGATACAGCAACACTTCTGGAAGAGGTGGAGCGAGGAGTATATGTCCAACCTACAGTAGCGATTCAAGTGGAAGGAACGCAGAGCTAATTTGAGAGTGGGAGACCTAGTTCTGCTGAAACAGGAGAACATGCCACCAACGGTATGGCCCCTGGTCCGCATCACGGCAGTCCTTCAGGGCAAGGACGGTCTAGTTCGAAGTGCTGAGATTAAGCTAGACCACACGACATTTGTGCGTCCAGTGCAGAAGCTGTGCATTCTTCCGAATCAAGAGCAAACAGATTCCAATTGAGGACTATGCCTCAATTGCAGACATCAGAGCTGATACGATGGCGAGAAGGATTTTCTTACCTCACTTCGTTACAGTCCACCAATACGAGCAGTGCTTATGTGAAAAATACGTTTAATAAAATAAAGATTTATTTGTTTGTGCAACTTTAACCTTTAGTTGTAATTCTTCTTCTTTTTTGAGCTATCGAACAGTCGGTAACGAATTCACCGCGACCTTCAATATCAAAAATTATTTAGACAAGGTTAGGCGCCGTTATGTGACTTAATTAACTTCATCCTGGGGAAGATCGTCCAAGGCTCGCCAACACTAGTGGCATGATCTTCCAGAGGTCCAACTGTTAGCATACAAGGACGACATTGAAGTGATTGGTCGATCACAGCGAGCAGTCAATGCGGTGAGACGGCAGCCGCTAAAATGGGTCTACAGGTGAACGAGGGCAAAACGAAGTATATGCTATCATCAATAAATACAAAATACAACATGGACGTCTTGGACAGAGCGTCTCGTAGGCAGCTATTACTGCGAGGTAGTTAAGGACTTAATCTATCTCGGCTCCGAGTACGAACAACATCACTACCGAGATCAAATGTAGAGTCACTCTTGTCAGCCGCTGTTTCCACGGGCTCAATAAACAATTGAATAAAGAAAGACCAAGCTGGCTTTATATAAGACATTGCTCATCCCAGTCCTGTTGTATAGCGCTGACTTTATTTAAGACCTTGATCATCCCAGTCCTGCTGTATAGCGCGTAGGCATGGAGAACCTCTCACATCACTCCTGAAAAGAACCCGATATACTTATACTTCTCCACCTGCTTTAATAGGACTTTAATAGGATGTAGAGTACATTGAATATGCGTTCTGGAAAGTACCACAACCTCTCATTAGTCCACGTTAACTTTCATCCTAACATCATCATGTACTTCATGTCTTTTTTACACGGTTTTTTTTTCTGAAAGGCATCTACCGTATAAAAACAGGACTAGGTGTAAAAGACCCTTGCTATATTAGAAATAAAGTCCTGCATCGTCATTTGATCTTGTAAAAGAACTAATTCAAAAGTACAGATGGATGAATCCTGCCTACGAAGGCTGGCATCTTCTATAACAAATCTGATGTCATTTTTTAAACTGGACTGTTTGCGCTGATTCGAACAATAATTAACTGTTCGATACAATAGTTTCGACGAACATTTGTTTTAACGTTTCAAATATTTAAAAATACCTAATTGCATTTTTTTAGAATGTTACTCAAATTAAAATGAATTCATCAACAAACATTTTTCTGTTAATTTCATTTCCCGAGTTTAAGAGTACCACTTTAATACATGATAACCGATTACAACATAATATATAACATTTATTTCTGATGTCTATTCACGTACATAAGTAAACCGAAGCTTTATACCATTCGAGAAATTATCCCCAACAATTGTAACAGCAATTCGGATTCATTTCTCCTCTTTTGTCAACGCTTTGAGTAGCTACTAAGCAATCATATAACAGCTGTGCTTTCAAAGCGAAGGGAAATTTAACTTACCATAATATATTTTCCACATGCGCACAATTGACAACGCATTCCCCAAGCATTTCCCCTTACAGCTTAAACAGACTTTGAAAATAGACATTATTCATTTATTAATTTTACTGCTTATAAACTATTTTCGTTACATTTTCCTTACATCTTTAGTTTCTGTAATATAAAAATGTTTAAGATACCTACAAAACGTGTGTAATATTTATATAGGTAAACTCATTCATAATACTTCATAAAGTATGTGACTTAGTTTATTGAAATTAAAAATAAAAATTAAATAAAAGTCAGTACCTAAAAAAGCTCGTCTTCAACAACCCTAAGTAAAGATCACATGGCACAAATTAACGGAACAACCGTTTTAACGCATCCACTCTGCTGGGACACACTTTGAGTAACCTTGATTATCGTCTTAATTGTGACGCAGGCCTGTACCGTCTCGAGCTACTTGCATAACTGGTGCTTATACTCATATTTCGTCTTCGGTACTTATAGCCAACAATAAGCTCTTTTACAGTCTTTCGATATTTATCTGACAGGACACAATAGAGGAAGAAATTGAGAGCGGCATTGATAGCAGCTAACAAGTTGAAGATATTTCCAATGATGTTTTGTAGGTTATTTTCAATCCTGATAACCCCTGATACAATTAAATATATAGCCCAAGGTAGTTGACACACTATGAAGAGGATCACAACAGCTATTAGAGTCACAGTTATCCTGTTCTCTTGGGAAACTGTTGAATTTTTTCGCTGAAAAGGAAACAAATAATATTAACAGATATACTTTATTTAGTAATTGTTTCGGAATTACAATTGTTGATCGTCGGACACTTGCGTTAGTCATTTCCCCACGTCTGTGCTTTGATTTTCGTACTAGAATTATTAGTATCAAATTGAATGTACCCAATATGCCCAGTGGGATGAAAACGAATATTATCGATGTGAGTATATAAAATATGTTCGTGTAAGTCTCATTCTCACCAAGGCTTGAATACTCATCTCTGTGGTAAGTGACCTTAAAAAGGAATATACTATATGACAATTTCTTACACAAAGTCATGCTTACATTGTGACACTGATTCGTTATGTAGCTGTAACCTTCACTACTACTACTGTCGTCTTTTGACACATCCAGTGGCGACGGTGAATTAAACAAGATGTCTTGATTAATATTTGGAATGTCTGTAAAAATTAAACGTATTGCATTAGTAATTTTGATTGATGTAAGTCCTCTTATAGTTTGAGTGTATTTTAAAAGATACAAGAATAATTTGAACACATTTCTGGCACACATCACCCATTAACCATGGTAACCATGATGTTGAGAAAAATGGGAAATTCAAATTTGATCATCAGCGACTTGGGCCAGCAGGCGTAAGATATCGTCATTTTTGCTTAAGCTTATAAGGCAAAGTACCATGATTAGCGGCATTATTAAAAATACCTTCTTTTTTAAACAAATATGTATCTAATTCCATGATTCATAAGTAACAGCATTCAATCTACATAATTTCCCAACTGTATGTAAGTACTACTACTGCATTCATTACCAACTAATTTATTTTCTCTTTGAAATTCTTATTAAGCCGGATTGTTCAAATATTACATTGCACAAATATTGATGTGAATACAGTTTTTATTTTAAATTGCTCACAGTACTGCATTGATTGTTTGTTGGAATTTGCAGATTGAATAGGTATATTTGCACTTTACGTGTACTGTAGACAGTTTAATTCATGTTGGTACTTCAAACAAAGTTCAAATCAACTGTCGAACAAAACTTTCAACGTGTGCTTAAACAGCTTCCGACAAGTATAAATTCGCATCCTGCATTCGTAATCAAATATTAAATTTTAAATGCAAGGGATGAAGTGTACGTTTTCATTGTTCTGACATACCTTCATTACAAGTTTTAACTCCATCATGTAAATAGCTGGTCAAAGTTAAATTGATTATAACTGGAACTTATTACCACACACGTATGGTCATTCTGAATTATGGCAATGATAAAACTTTATCTTTTGAAGTAATTCTCGGTAGTGGGATTATTACATTACAATAGTATGCAAATCGTTAAAACAAATAAGTTTATAGGAAAAATATAAATTATTTGGAAAGCATTCTTGAGTGCTCTTTATTTTTTCATTTGCACATCAGCTTTCAGGCATCAATCAGCTTAGGGCCAAATATATTAACTTTAAATTTAAGTAACATCCGACTGAATTTACGTTTGGAGTAAAAAAAGCGAAAACATATCAACTTGAGTATAATATTAATAAGGCACCTCTGGTAATGGTGTAATGGTGAGAACTTGTTGCTCTTGCAATGAAATGAAATGGGTAATATATAGATTTAAAATGAAGTCACTTATAAAGCAACGTAGGTTTTTGTAAGATGAGCAATCAAAATCTAAATCTGTTGAACGATTCCTTTAGGCGAATATCAATGTTTGTCTTGGACTGCTGCCAGAATAACTATCGAAATTCATATATACATATATAGTGAAATCCAAAAAAAAACCAAATAAAATCTAGAGCATTATCAAAGTGCATCGATACGCATTAGCATAATGTACTGAAATCGTGATAATTTATACCGGAAACTTTTCTCATAATTCAACCTACTTTCGATCATATTAAAGCACTGAAGAATCCAAGAATTTCAACATTTTGAACAGGGTAGTAGTGTGGAATTTCTGGGTCATATTTGCCGGAAAGTTATTTTACTCAAATGTGATGGTGACGGGATAATTTCAGTAAATTTCAATAAACGCTACCGAACTATTTTGACTCGGACTTTAGCTTGAAAAATACTTATATTCCGCAGTACTAGTCAAACAGTTGATGGACTAAAGTATAAGAAGAAATCCCTGGATGCATCAAAAGACATTTCACAATTATTTATTTGCCAAAGGTAACAATAAAGGGAAATGCTAGTGAAAATGCTAGTCAAAAGAATGATTGTGATATGACACTGAAAATATTACATTCGATTATAATATGAAAGATTTGAAACATTTTGAAACCCCCTCACTATGAAAGTAATCGAACACATTTGCAGTGATTTTCTTCACTAGAAGTTGAACACAACAGCTGAAAACAAGCTATTCCGATGGAAAATAATTGAAGAAATTCTGAAACTTTTGAAAACAAATACTCATAAGCTGTTTATTTTAATTCGTCTTTTTTTAAAATCGCTATATATATTTTGGTCATTTGTAAATATACTAACGAAAGAATCTCATTGTTCATTGATCGTTGCTCGTCCAAAATAACTCTATCACGCTTTAGCTGATAGCTCCGTTTTTACGTTCAAGAATTACCAATTCGGTTGCGTGTTTTTCAAAATAGAAAACACCACTGAAATTTAAACTGCGATTGATTTGAAGTTTGAAGAACGCAATTTACTAAAACCAAAAATTGAAACTACATAACAAAATATCTTTCACAAACATTCCAGAATTCCCAGGAAATTTTTGAAAAACTGAAATAGCCCGGCATTCAAATTACAACTTGTTGGCGCCTCAAGAAGATAAGCAGTTCAATGATTTCTAATTATGAACATCTAAGCATAATGTAATGTAATGGATGTGGGAATTTGCTCCGTAATAGAATAAAAGTAGTAAAGAAAAACTGTTTTCAACTTGGCGCTCAACTCTCAATTTGGAGTCAACTCTAGAATTGGTTAACTTTAGAGTTTTCAATAGTAAGAAAAACTACACTTAATATGTCATATACTCGTACTATAACTGGATTATTTTCATTATATCTATTTAATTCCACGTATGGTAGATCTATAATACAACGTACTCAGTGAAATATATTTCAGAATACAAACTTAAATGATATTGTTCTGATTTTAAAACGTTGGACTAAGACAATAACCTTAAAGTAGAAATAATAACAGTAGAAAATTATCGAATTAAATTCGAAATTATCGAAACAAAGCCAGAAAGTTATCATTTATGAATCGCCAAACACAGTCAGGTCAAGATTAATAGGTAGGTATATTGGGTGCCCCGACGGCCTTTTGGCCGGGGCTCACTTAGACCAACGTATTGTGTCCATTGTGCTGGGCAAGATTAATACCAACAACTACGTTGAAGAGAATATACAAACAATTTTACATACACTTGACACAATTTCAACAAAGAGTTATTTTTAATAGAAAGTGTGTAAATAAGAATAAATATAATTAAAGGCTATATAATAAAACCAACACGGCAGTTCGAAACAAAATATTGCTGAAATCCAACTATAAGTCTGCAATGCATCACATACTACTTCAATAAATTGGAAACATGCATTACTTAGAATCAAAGTAAACCCTTTAATAAAACAAATCAATGGGAAAATTCCGTTTACAATTACCTTGGATTTTCGTTAAATTCAATTCACACGGTTTACCATGGATGTCGACTAGCTTGTGAATACTCCCCGCCTTGTGTTCAAATGCTGTGGATATTGTTAAAAGGAGGCAGAAAATCGCAACACCTAAATAAACAGAAGCATGGTAAAAAAAATCGGAAACCACATGTATACATATTGTATTTTAATCTATTTTATCAGCTACCACTACTTTCAGAGAGTGAAAATCTGCATAAAGTGCTCTCGTATTTGTGTGTACCTGTAATAACTCTTTTCGCCAGTGACTCTGTGCAGAATGTTTGTCTCTTCAACGGATATCGTATCGCAATGAAACGTTCTATCGTGAAGCAAACTGCAATGTAAATTGAAATGTAAGCTGTAAACGGGTGAAAGAAAAATAAAAATAAAAAAAAGAAATGAGATTTAGAATCGAAAGGATGACTTCGAATATTTATTGGTATCTGCGAAATGTGGTATACGAGAACTCACCGCATCCATCTGTCAGCCATATAACAAGACCGTAGAACTTCCAATAAATCTCATAGTGTAAATGGACCGTCTCGGAGTGCTGTAATGACAGCAGGAAAACCATCGTCAGATAAATGATATCGGTGATTGCAAGTGCTGTCAAATAGATGTTTGTTGTGCATCGCATACGTTTTCTAAAAAAATAGATAATGATAATTAATTTTAAGGATATGATTAATACTAATTGAAAGGCCTAACTTTGTTCTATATTCTTAATATGACTGCATATCTGCATTTGTTTGAAGCTATTTTCGAGAAAAAAAAAACACTGGGATTTTCTCAATGAGAAAAATTGCTGGATAGATTTAAAAAGCATAAAGAGGGGCTTGTTTTCTTTCTTAATAAATAATCGAAAGGTCAATTTGTTGGAGCTGCTGATCATAGACTACAAGGTCAATTTTTAGTAACTATCTCTCCAAGAGGATCAGACTACTAATCTGGAACTCAGTGCTTAATCAGTCCTGAAAAAATTACAGCCACATGATAAAATGAAAAAAAGATCACCCTACCAATATCTTCTGGCTGATTAACCTACGAGTTCTACAAAACCAAACACGCAATCTCGTTATCCACATTCCACTCCAAAACGGTGGTTGGTTCCATTACGGGATTTGTCTAGATCCTACAATGCTCCTACTCAAATTGCACACCACTCTATTGCCAAAAAACATCTAAAAGGCTAGGATCCCATTTTCCAATTCGCTAAATAATAAGAATGGAGAGAGTCAGTTAATGACCTCTACGTAACCTAACTAAAAAATTAATAAACCTTTTCAATAGCGTGACACATAACTACACACCAAGGCCTCTCCAGTTACGTTACGTACTTGCAATATCCGTTCCAGCCTGCGGCTGAAAACGGCCGTAGTCATCTCTCTTACCAAAGTCATCTCAATGCTAAATGAATGTTGTCATTTCAATAAGAACGTAACATTTGAAATTAGCCAGGAATTATTCGATGTTATTAGGTAATTCTTAAAAATATATACGAGGCACACCTGGAGGCAAAAAGTTCACGCTTTCCAGTTTTGCAGTGGGTTAGTTCAATTTCAATTTTCAGAATCAAAAACTACGACCTATTCCGCTATAAAGATTTATCTATCTAACCAATACTTCAGAAATTGAATTACAAAATTTATAATTTTTAGAGGATAAATTTAAAGAAAAAGACGGTGATATATTTATGTTTCTGATATATCTGTTTCCGAATTTTGACGGAAAAAAGTTTGCACCGCAGGAGGCCAAGGAAAGGTTTCACTGTATTTGTATCTCTAAGGAACAGATCTAAAAACAGTATAAAATAAAGTGGATTCCGGAAAAGCTGACTTTCTCTTCGTGCTTTCCTCACTTCCTGTTATTGTGACAGAAAAATTTAGCCCGAAGTGTCCCAATAAAGCGGAGTCCACTGTATATGCTGCATCGAATTAGTTACCATCGGTAATTGAATTCTTCCTGCAGACAAAGCTAATATCGTGAGTCGATATCAAAGAAGTGAGAAACTTCAACACAAGAATGAACTTGCAGAATTATTTTTCTGATTGACTTGTTAACAATTTACAAACGAGATATTAAATTAACCTAACCCAACATGAACGAAAAGCAGGAACAAGATTAACTATAACAACAATGCACAGAATTCGATGATATTTGTAGTAAAGTTACAGTTAGTTACATAAAGTACATATTCATTTTCATATATTCATTTACCTTGTTAACACAACTATACTGACAGCATTTCCCAATAACCCGATGACAACGACGCAAGGCACTAAGATACCTTGAACTATGTGACGAACATAGACGACATCCTCTTGCGTTACCATTTCCCATGAAGTTTAACAATCCTTCCTTTTCATAGGATACCGATATTCAAAATTTATTTAAAAAGCTCCACAATCCGATCCGAATTATAGCTTGTCCTGAAAAAAAGAGATGATTGATTTGTAAATAAAGTATGTTCAAAATGTGTAGCAATATTAATACTAAATATCAAAGAATCAGTGTCCTCTAACTGTGATTGTTTGCAAGAAAGTGTATGTAATGTAATGTATTCATCGATATCCTGATGGACGGCAATAAAGTTAAATTTTATGCAATTGCAGGGAAAATTGTAGAATTTTACGACGGCAAACTCATGTACACACTCGTATATGGGGATTTACGCTTCAAAGTACTTGGGGCTTGTGAACGGTTTATTTCGTTTACATGTTGTCAGCTAAGGTAAGCCATCAGTTGAGAGTATCTGTTTTATGTTTTAAGCATGTGAGTTTCACTCAAATCAGTTTTTACTTGAGTTTATAGTTTAACGTTTTTATGGCATTGAAAACAGCTGCAGGAGTCATGCAAGGGTCTGAATAAATTGTAATGACACAAAGTGATAAACTTCTGGATATATCTCTGTAAAGTAGTCAAATGAAAATCGCAATCTGCTGTAGATTAGAATGTTTGGGTCTAATGAGGACGATTTATGTGGCTAGTTAGCGCCTGAATATATTACCAAGCTGTGTCTGATATCCAGTGACAGCAACATACGATCTTGGTAAAGGATAAAGGTAAAGATTTTTATTTATACCATAAGCAATACAGCAGTGGGTGAAAATGGTGGGATTGTCTATGAGTGCCATTCATGTAACGGTCACGGAACGGTACAAGATAAACAGGAATTTAATACGCTACATTCTATACATCAGTCCTATTTAAATCTCAGATGAAAAGAGGAAAAAAGTTTACTAGTCTTAGCCAATTCAAAGACAGACAGGAATAAATTGAAATAAAAACGTAATACTTAAAGGCCTAGAGGGACTACACTGTAACACGCCTTCGAATCACGAAATCACCTTTTAAAGTCCTTACAACGCATCTGCAGAGCAATCAAACATTTACTAGTGCAAAAAAATAAAATTTTACTGACAATAAATCAGTATAAACATTAAAATATGATAACATAAAATAATATCGAAAATCATTCATCGTTTTTTATGCAATCCCTTTATATTTTCTAATTGGCATCTTCTTCGACTCTATTTTCAGTAATTTCATTTCTCTATACTTCTGCTTCTGCTCTGTGTATTATTTGTGCCTAGCCTGCATGTCATTAATTTTTATTTGAAAATCAAAGATATGCTCCAATAGTTTTATTACTTTTTTCTTGTCCTTAACTTTTTCGACGATACGGAATCGAGTTCCACGTCATTCTAATTTGGTTGACCAATAGCCCAGGCAATCAAAGTTCGATTTTATTTTTATATTTTCACCAAAAGTCCATTATTTTTGCGATTTGTAATTTACAGCAGCTATTTGATGACAAAATTGGAGACACAAAGTTGGACCTGTTCGTGGAGGATGACTCTTTAATTCATGAGGTATACTCTTGTTTCTCAATACAGAATAAATTGGAATAAATTGAAGGTGAAAAATGTTCACTCCGCATAAAAAATGCGTTCAATCAGTTTTTATTTACGAAACGTTTCAGGCTTAAAATAAATGATCTGTTTTCCCCCCTGGCTTTAAGCTGACCTATTCTGAAGCACCAATGTCGGTTAGTTAATTTTTAAATCACTTTCGT
Source organism: Eristalis intricaria (assembly GCA_964034865.1). Taxonomy (NCBI): domain Eukaryota; kingdom Metazoa; phylum Arthropoda; class Insecta; order Diptera; family Syrphidae; genus Eristalis; species Eristalis intricaria. The sequence continues at coordinate 71,177,448 of OZ035876.1, read as the reverse complement.
GGTTTACTTGCTCTTACTCAATGAATTTCCATCTCGTTGCAAATCGTTATTCGTCGTGTATCTAAGGGTGAAGATTAATCAATGGCACTCTATTATTCAATTTAAAAGCAATTTAGAGACGAGATGTTGGGGATTCTACAAGAGAATGCACTGTTTGTTAGTCTTCTCTTTTTTCTCTCTTTACTCATTCATTCATTCGTTGTGTGGCTATTGTTCATGTTTGTTTAGGTTAATTTGATACGACTTTGTAATCAATATCAATGTTCGAAAAAAGTATGTATATACTTGCTACCGAAACGCCTATATTTAATTTAATAAGTCAGATGGTTTCAAGTGCGGGCAATGAAATCCAAGTTGCATGAGTAGGTCTGTTGTCTGTGTGTGCTAAGAAAGCAGAGACTTGCCTTTGAGAAGGATGACCAGATGTGTATATTAGTGACACGAAACATAGAACACACATTCGTTGCTTAAAAATTCTTAAACCGCAGGCAATTTATATTGCGGCGAACTTTTTAGAAATAACTTCGCCTTAACTTTAATTTCATTTTTTCAAATTCAATTCAAAATAATTAACCAAATATTTTGGAATATTAAATCTCATTAGTTTCTCATTAGTTTAAGTTTTTTCCTTCTGGCTTCAGAGAGCAAATATGACCCGTCCAGACTTGACAGAGACAGAAATTTACTATGTTTAATAACATCTATTCATTTTCCAAGAAATTGTCGAAAACAATTTCGATGGTTCAAACAAATTGAACCTGTCAAAACATCGAAAGTGTAATGGGAGTTTTGAATCTGAGAACATTACTTTTTCCTTCTCTCTTTTCCTCTACTCATATTGTAAAGTTTGTTTTATTTCTAATAGGATTTTATTTCATAATTTTTTTGTTTTGCAATTGAGAAAACTGGAAGTTGGAAAGGAGACTTGAGAATGTTTCACTACAAAAGGATATTCTATAAATTTCTCCTGGCTTAATGTCGACTAGAGTGTGTAACAGTTGACAGCAGTTCGAACTCCTTTCGTGTTTTTGTTTTGTAGGAAAGTTCATGACATTTGTTTTGATTTCGCTTTTTTACTATTTCTCATCTGTTCGACTTCTCGTAACTTGAGGTCCCGTTATTCTCCTGGCTTCTTCAAAACGGAGGCAGGAATCCTGTTAGAGGTACGGTCCTAACGGTTGCACAGAGTTTTTCCATAGGGATATAACAACTTCGTGTTTTACTAAAATTGCACCCTTAAATCTGTCAATGTCAAAACTTCTTACATGTCTTACATTTTGATCGTGATAAAGTTCCTGAACGGGCAACAAAATTACTAAAAACCTCTCTCCCAAAATTCAGTTGGTGGTTGGAAGTTCAAGATCCGTAGCTAATGTGAACTGATTCGATGTGTTGGTACGACGTAGGTAGAAGGGGAAGACAGCTTTCGATTCGGAATCCCAATATGTTGCCAAATCAACTTATGACATTGTCATTCTTCATTGACATTCTGTTAGTGTGAGAGCCTACAAGTCCGTGTACCGAAACTATCGCAACCGAAAGCGTTTTAGTTCAAAATGGCCAAGGTTAATCAATTTCACCTACACATGCAGTACAATCTCTGCACTCAGTTTGGGTTGATTATGAGTTCACTTATTAATATTAGTCCTTAGAGTAAGCGCTAGCTCTGTGTTACAAAGTGAGGGAGGGTTGAAAAAGGAAATTACTCCAAGGAATTAACTCCAAGGCTGGTCTTACTCCAATCCTTCTAATATTGAATAAATGTGAGTCTCGACTCACAGGCGAGTTAACAAAATTTCTACCATTCAAAGACCAGCCAAATCTTTCTTCAGAAAACATAAAAATGGTATTGCTTCAAGGTAGTTAAGAAATGGCTTTAATCAGTTCTTACTTACGAATCGTTTCAGGTTTTAATTTAAGTACGGAATATATGAAAGATCAATTCCATATTAGGTTTGTATCCATACATATGATGATTCAATAGATGGCGTTGTTGGTTGCTTTTCAAAATCATATTGTAAATAAGATTTTTAGGTAAAATGTTCTTAGTGTACAATTCAACCAGTAAGCCGTTGACTGCTTTCGACTGATTCGTTTGAAAGGGGCTAATGCAGTAATTAGTATTTAAGTGTAATTAAGGGAATCATGGACAGCAAACTCATCTGGAAAAAGCACACAAAGAGGTAACCAGGAAAGTAACGCGTGCTCTAATATTTATATAAAATATATCGTGATTAGGAAATTCAATTTTCAAAATGAGTTTACCATTAAGCTTAACACCAAAAAGGACTGGAGCATTGAATCCATAGTTCAGAGACTATGCAGCAATGGGGTAAAATGGTATACAGATGGATCAAGAACTGATGAAGAAACAGGAATAAGGCTTTGAAGGTCTTTATATGAGAATGGATTCTATTGAATGAGTGAAGATGAATTACGGTTTCATCTGATCACTATTTACTTATGTACAACGTCGTCGTTATAAGAAACTCCAAAATGCCCAAACTTTTTTCTAACCGAGTTTTTCTTATAACCGGTTTCTCCGGTATTTAAAAAAAAGTGGATGCCAGAAAAATCTTTCTTTCACGAAAAGAAACACCAGTAATGGCAATGAAGTGGGGATATCTAACTGAACAAAATTTAAAGTGCAAATTGTTGTGCTTTCCGCAACAATATCGCTCACTTTTCCAATCGTTTTTCCGAATTATTTGCTTATGACTTTGTCAAGCATTTTATATTTTCCATTTATGTTTCTCTTTTTATTTAAGTTTTAACATTTACTTTCGTCTTCAAGGATTTATGTATTTATTATTGACTCACATAAGGAGCTTGGTGTATTTTCCACATTTGATGTTGGTAATCCTCATTCCTGATGCAGAATTTTTTCTGTAAAATTTCGTAGTTCGAATTCAATTTAGATAAATTTCAAAATTTACATTAACTGACTTCCCTATAAAAATCAAACAAACGTTGGCTTTTTCTCCATCAAATATTTTCTTAATGGCTAATTAACACAATTTGCATTTACAGAATTTAGAAATAGTTTCCTTATATCCATATTACTTTATATGGACTATAGAAGGTTATATTTTCGGTTTCTTTTATCCGTGTATTTTTATAAACTCTTTTCTTTCAAACGATATATTTTGCATTGGTATATATTGGAAAGGACTTAGTACTATATAAGCGTTTTTCTTGTAAGCTGAATGTGGCGTAACAATTTTAGTTTAGATATCAGCAGTGACCAGGTAAGACATTTCTGTGTTTGACAAAAAGAAAATACAAAAAAGGATCAAACAATGTTAATGAAATTAGAATCAAGACTAATTAAATATTTCAATCAGACACGTGACCCGTCAAATGCCTGTTTAAATATAAAAAAAACACATCTAATAAAGGGGTAGAGTAAAACAAAATATATCCGCTACTTATTATACAGCGCTATTACGTTCGCATTTTTTGCAAATACTCTGCCCTATCCAAAAATGTATAACATCATATAGTTTTGAATGAAAGGCTTCCAGGCTTGCAGGAAATGTACATATGTACACGTAATCAGTCAAATCAATATTCTGATTCATTGCACTCTAGCGATTGATTTTACTAATTTCTTTAAAAATAAAAAAATATTCAATATCGAAACTAAATTATATATTATTTTAACTATCGATATTCATCAAAATAATTCTTAAAACCCTACTTTCGTAAAAACCATTCATGAGATGGATATTTATGAATGACGTTCCAGTGTACTCACACTTGCCGCTATCTTGTCACAAGACTACAACATTACCAGTTCCAAGCTTGTATGGAAATGCCTGCATGAGCCTAAGGGGTTGAGCAAGAGAAACAGAGGAAAACTCCGTTGGATACCTTAGCTAGAACAGAAGCATCTAAATCCTTCACATGCCCAACAATTCTGCGCTGTAGGAGACCATGTCCTCAGAGGCGAATTCGTGGAAGTAAAGAAAAGGAACATGACAGATACTTGGAATAACGGTCATGGCATGAAGTAGGCCAAAAAAAACTCTTGGGTCAATATAGCCGAAAAATGTTAGAGCATGTTTCAAAATTAGCAAGAACAACTTCCGTAGCCTAACAGGCCTAACAAGGCACTGCAGACTGAGGGTGTACCGAAGAAAACTAAGAGTATCAGAAGAAGGTCTCTGCAGATCCTATTCCAGAGCTGGGAATACTAGACCAAAAGACAAAAATATCCAGCCAAGCACCTAATATCGGTGGACAAATTTAAGTCCTTAGAACTACCTTTCATTAGAGAGAGAGTATACTCTAGGACAAATATTTTCCCACGTCGCGCAAAAGAACTGCATGTGAAGAGAACTTTTAAGAGAGCAAAGGTATGAAAAGGCAATATTATATTCAACAATAACAATAACACAGCAATACAAATGGATTGATCCAAACTCAGGGGAGACGAATAATATTCTTCGACATGTATTTTCCTTCATATAAAAGAGGCAGATGTGCACTTATTTTTAGTGGTTTAAGACCTAATTTAGAAGAAATGTTTTCATCATTTAAGGAAACGATACAATTTCGCGGAATTGTGTGGCATATGTGGTTATTTTAAGCATTTATTTTATTATTTGTATTTGTCATGTATTAATAGATTTCATTTAATCACCATTCATGGATAATGTCTTATTAATTAAGTTTCGCTTCAGTGACTGTGACAGCACTTGGTTTGGGAAGCACTTTATTCCATTTTATTGTTCATACCACATTTAATTACGCGGTCGAGGTCGAAAAGAATACACTTACGTTTCAATTTTTCGATCGAGGAGCAAAGATTTGAGCGCTGAAACGAATTTGAGAACTCTAGAGAGACGTCATCAGCAACATAGTAATTTGAATCGCTGCCAAAACATAGCCTTGGGATCACGAAATTTTTCTGTGATCTCCTTATTAATATAAGTTATTCGACGATTCTTTGGATTATTAAATATTAGGTGCGACGATATTGTTTTTGTCGATGGCGCAAAGATTTTTTTTTGCAGTGAGAGAACGTGCTGTCATAGGTGAAAATTTTGCTACAAAAATTCAAGGTGCATTTTTAGACAAGGTACTTTTTAAGGACTTGGGAGGATAAAAATCTTTCGCGGATTTTATATAGAGAGTTTGTACTTAAATTCACTGGCAATATCGTTATATTTCAGCTTAAAAACTCTATATTTATAAAATTAGTATAATATCTTCATTATATAAAAAGGAAAACATCCAGTATCAACACTGGTTTGATTCCCCACTGGTTTGATTTTACGCGGCTTAACTACCAGACGTTGTTTACTCTTATAATGATCTCTAGATGTCCTATCAGGTTTCCTTCCTTGGAATTGCAGGTTCTGTGTAATGTTAAGGCTTGTTTTACAGCTTCTGCCTGTATGGCAATGTGTAAAAGTGGAATCAGGGGTTCAGTATTGCTTCCATCCCTGCTGTTGGCGTCGTTTTTGTTTTGTTAAGTTTGTTTATGGCACTTTTTGGTAACATTTCACACTGCAGCGCCATAGAGTTCATCTTTGGGTTTAGTCCCCATGATTGCCTACGAGCTGTTTAAGGGACCAGAGGGCTTTAATTGCCTTTGTATATGTTTTTTTAATGTGAGCAGTCCAAGAGAGTTTCTGGTCCAATTTTATCCTCAGAAATGTTACCTCTTCCTTTGGTGAAATGCTGGTTTCCTTAACTATGAGAGTTTGAAGTTTTTTTTGTTCTTCTTTCAGTGATGTTCGTTGTGCTGGGATTTATGGAGAGACTTTCTTCATCACACTACTTCAAGGTTATTTCAAGGCCTCTTTGCTTAAGATTTCTTTTACTGTCTCCATGTTTTTCTTTAATAATAATTGCTATATCGTCAGCATATCCGATGGTTGTAAAGTCTTTACTGATAAGTATATAGAGAAGTTCGTTTACTAGAATTGAACGAAGAAGTGAGGATAAGAAGGATAAGACACTCCCTTGAGAGCAGCCTCTAATAGTTTTGATACCTATCTCTGATGAACCTGTCTATCGTCACGCTCTGTCCGAGACGTCGGTGCTGGAAGTCCTTCTCCTTTCAAGAATGATGATTTTTGATATCAAAGTACTCGGTTAAGTCTTTACCGACCATGATGAAGCAGCGTGTTTTCTCCATTGTCATCCTACACAAACGGAAGAGCTTGGTAGGGATTGGGGTTGCTAATTATACATCGATACATTGAAAAAATCGATGTTTGCAATTCGATGCATCGAATAAATTCGATTCATCTTATACTTTCTATGTTTTAACGTTGTTTTAACGATTTAACGATGTATCGATGTATTTCATTTGATGCATCGAATTGAAATGATTTTCTACTTATATTTTCGGCATATTATTTACCAACACTAATGAGACGAGGAAACTGAACCCGTTGGCAGGGCCCACAAACACAGAGTAACATAAAAGGTAAAATATTTAGCTCGTTCCGAACAAGTTGAATACTCGTTAATTGGAGATATTGAAACGTCCCTACTTCACGGCTTGGTTTTGAATTACAAGAAAGCTCTTAGAAGAAACCATATTTACTGAGTAAGGCCCACTCTTCTAATGGATTATGGCTCATTGAGTGGTCACAGATGGCAGATGCTGTATTCTGGCCTATAGTAGATCAAAAACATTGAAAAAAAAAAACAGCCAAAGCGCTGAATGCGTCGTGGCAGTTGAGCATTAAGCCCAAATCGCGGTGGGTTGGAGATTTTATGTTCTTGACTCTGATACACGATGGATGTAAATAGTTTAGTTAGGTATTGCAACTTGGTCTTTACTGAATGAGAAGGATTCTCCAATAATTCATGAACTTAATTGGTACCTGGAGTAAATTTCAAGTCTTACTTTCCCCTCTTGTCCTCGTAAGTAAGTGGATATATAGGCTTGTGGCATAAGTCTTAGCTTGTCAATGTCCTCGACAAATACGAGCACTTTTCTCAGGATTTGAGGGAGCTCGTTGTCGTCTGAGTTAAGGCCGCTCGTCTCGAAAATGGTTGTGAAAAAACGTGCTATTATTATTAAGTTTCAATGCTATAGTGCGAATATTTGATCCGTATTGTGAATATTTGGCCTATTCACTTCATCCGAATCAGGTGTCATTCTGCCTGAGAGTGGCATTTGGTTCTTCGTTGCAGTAAAATCTGCGGACATGGTTACTCCATATCCTCTGCATCGACTGCGATTCTACTACAATGTTACCTTGATCATCCTTACAGGCTTCGGTTCGGGCTTGACTGACTGGCTAACTTTATCCTTTGGTAACATTTTCTTACCTCATACCTGCAGTAATATCCCTCAATTCTACCGATTGCGCACTGCTCATGATCCCTCTTTTTTCTCCTCAGAAACAGGTGTTCGTCTCTCCTCTTCTGCTTGTAGAGCTCGCGAGCAGCTCGTGTCCTTTTTATAGGCCTCTCTCTTAGCTGCATTCACCTGCCGACACTTATCGCCAAACCAGGGGTTTCGTTGGAGTGGTCGAGTGAAACCTAGTACATCAGATGGCTTTTTGGCAATGTTGTCGCTGGTCTTTTATACTTGGTATTGGCGGTAGGACTTCTTAAGAGGTTAAAGGAGACTCGATCGGAAAACGATTTGACGATCTCTGATGATGATCTACTTCCCGACCGTACTACCAAAGAAGCTCTCTCTTCCTAGCTTTGCGTTAAAAATGCTTAGGACAGTTTTAATATCATAGCTAGGGAATTGCTCGTACGTTTTATCCAAGAGATCATAGAAGCTGTATTTAGTGTCGTCATCGTTCTCCTCTGTGTGGGGGCTGTGCACATATAAGGCTTATGCTTACGAATTTAGCATTGATACGAATTGTCATGAGGCGCTCGTTCACAAACTTGAACAAATAAGACTTCTTGCCTAAGTCTGCCTCTAACGACGAATCAACATCCAAACGAGAGCTTCAAGTAGCAATCACCGTGGTAAATGTTGCAGTTTTTCATCTCCTATTCGGCCGGCCCATCCCATAGCACTTCTTGGATGGTGGTTATACCTGCTTCCGTTAATTGTTTGCCTGTGACCTAAAATAACCTTACATTCCGCGCACAGATCCGAAGATCGTTGTCCTTATTTCGTTGAAAGTGTTCGTCATTAGTAATTTCGTCCGTTTCCTAGGCTTCTTATGCTTCGTAACTGAACATTTTTGTGAGGTCGGGCAGTTATCCCGACGCAACACCCCCAACCTGGAGGCCCAGTTCCTTTCCTGTAATCCCTAGGACAAGAGATGGTACATATAAACTTAGCAAATTAAATTCAAGTGAACTACAACCGGTACCCGATGGCTATCACTTGTCCACTTGGCACAATTGATGTGTAGGAAAAGTTACATTACTGGTCATAGGCAGGTTGGCGCCAATCAAAGCCTGCCCGATTCTCACAGCATCCAAACATTACATACAGAAAAACAAAATAAAAATAATTCATTACTATTATTACATGCATGTAGATAATATATAGATCTTTAATTAGAACATTAATTAAATTTTAAAATACTTTATTTAAAGAAAATATTTTGTTGAAAATATACTTGTACGGTTTAATTTAAATTTATATAATTTTCGCTAACATTTTCTTTGGTCAGACTCCTATTCTTCTTCATACAACTTGTAGGCATTGTGAACAGAATGTACAGAGTAATAATAAAGTATTAAAAATAGTCGATTGGAAAAATTTATAACTTTATATATTTCTTTAATTTTTTCCTCCCCGTCCTAACTTATTTCAGACATGCTTGTCCTCTGAACTCATGCTCATACTTTTCTGCAAATTTACAACGAAATTAAAATGAAATGTATCATTGAGTATTTTATACTCACAAGAGGTCAACATAAGGTTCAGATTTAATTTTTCTATTCAAATAAATTCTGAGCAGTGTCTGAATGCTTTGCAATTACAGGATATATGATATTTTGATTTTGTTCCTTTCTAATTTGTTTTATATACCAGGTGAAGATTGACTGTGAAATATCCTAGCCAGCGCTATTAAGAATTAGTAACAACTTATTTTCAGAAATATCTTAAATATTTCCTTGCTTTCTTCCATCCTGACATTGGACATTGTACCTTTAATTTTATTCACAAGCTGCTTAAGGTAATAATATAATTATTCTTATTTAACCGCTTCAAGTTAAAATAATATATATCCACTTCCCTTCACTTAATACCTCACTCAATGAAGTATTACCGAGATGGCCGACTTCACAGCTGATTGCCCCATGCTCCATCGAGCAGTTCCTTTTTGACAGATATTCATGCATTTTCGATGGTTGTTCTGTGAATGCCGTTCTCTGATTGGTCAATTTGGTTTGAGAAAACAATTGTCAAAAATGTTCAGCGTCACGGTAATATGTAAATTTCCGTAAGAACCTACTTACCCTATGGGTCGCCGTGGCATAGTGGGTAAGTGCGTCGACTCCTACGCAGAGGGTGCCAGGTTCGATACCCGAATTTACCACCTATCATAATTCACGGCTCCACCTCTTCCGAGTCACTGACAATGCTCAAAGAGTATGCCTGGCTAGAAAAAGCTTCTCAAATTCGCCGTTCGGAGTCGGCATTAAACTGTAGGTCACTTCCACTCGTGAAAGAACAATAGCACGCACAACAGAGTGGTTGCTGAGAAGCTAGGCCCAGGTCCAGCGCGGATGCCATCATCTAAGGTGGTGCACACAAAAAAAAGTAGCAGAGAAATAAGGAAGCAGCATTATTGTAAGGCTTACTTAACCTTTTTATAGGTTTGGTATAAGGGTTTTTTTTTATTTTCCCATATGTTTCCTTTAGGCTCATAAATCTACATTTGTTGTCGGGTTCTTTCTACTTTCAGATGCACTTATAAAATGCCTAAGAGCCCATCCAAAAGCAAAGAAAAAAAGGTGACTTGAGAAGTAGAGTAGCTATTAGAGTTGAAACACTTCGGATAGTCGCGAAGGCATGTTGTCAGATACATTGGGTTCAGAAAACTAGGCATGTGAACCGTAATCACCTTACATATTTGCAGATTCCAAATGCCGGAGTTGGAGATTTGGAGAACCTTAACTGTCCCTTGAGTATTGTTGACTCGACAGAGAGCCTTAAATTATGAAAATTTGCACACAACTGCAAGCTTATTTAAGCATTGCCAAATATTTTATCAAAGCGTTGAATTTCCTAGAGCTGTGTCGTCCCTTCCATGTGACATGACATTAACATGAATTTCAATGAGCTCTTGTGTACCAATTACACTCGAGTAAATATAGTAATACATTACAACCGCTCTCAGCGAGTACCTTCATCATTGCCAGTAATTAGCTCGGCATTAATTATGAAAAACTCAGTTGTTTTCGATTCGCAATAAATTGATTTCAGTGCCTGAGTACTGCGTAAATACATGTACTTCCTTCGAGCGATGTCATCTCTGCTCATTAAGAGGCCTATCATTGATTTATTGTACAGATTTCTTCGCACAATGCTCAGAGTATCACTGGTTGAATTTTTAATTAAATTCTTAAAATGCTTTTCACGATGTATTTAACACTGATTATGTCACTAATTGGTATGAACTGATATTGATAATGGTCGAAATGGAGCTGAAAATATTTAATTATATGAAGGCATTTATAAAGCCAACAAAGGTAAAGTAATTTAGAACTAGAGTAAGTTGATATAATGCCTCCAAAAAGAGATTTGAAGTTTCCTCATAATTTTTATATTTTGTGTATACGCAGTAATTAGAAGCTGACGGCGTTCAATGAATTCGTACATGCGTCATAAATTCATTCAAATATTGATGTATACTATTGCATGCATTGAATAATGTTTACATTTTAACACAAAAATATTTGTAATAACGCAAGCGCATGTAATCAGAACGACCCCTACCCCGTATCTAAAATTAATAAACATGGAATTCGATATTTGGAGGACTTCAAGACTTATACGGCCGCGCAAGTGAACGCGCAAGTTGCCGTTTAGTGATATCATAATGAATCCAATCGGGATCTATGTGGGCCAGAACTGCTTGGATCTGGTAAATGTGACAGTCACATTAACCTAACTTAACCTATGCACAAGCGCAACCAGGCAAGTTTTTGGACTTGGTCCAATCATCTCGTCCAGGGTCTCCCAAAATATCATCTGCCTGATGGGATGTGAGCATGACTAAGTCTTCTGCAAAAGAAGATGATTCTCACTCAACTCTCCCAATGTGTAAAATTCCTCGCCTGGACATATAGGGACGCCTGGGTACCTATATAAAATGAAAAGGAGAGGTAACAAGACACACCCTTAACGACGTCCAACGTCCACGGTGAAAGGTGTTGATTTAGCACCGTTGACCCAAACTTAACTGGTACAGTTTGCGTATAGAGACTGAATGGCCCTCAAAAGAGGAATGTCAATCCCATACTCCCACACAACACTCCAGAGTTTACCTAGAAAAACTACGTCGGATGCCTTTTTGGTTTGACATACTCCCTTCTCAAGTACAATTCTTTGAGTGAAAAGCTGTTTGGCTTTACTTCTGCCGAGACGACAACAGCACAATTCATCGCCCATCGACCATAGCTCAAGAACACAGCTCAAAATCCATAGCGTAGACCTTCCGGGGCCCCTGTAAGTTAGATGAAGCAATCTCTTTTGTAACCCTTTTTGAAAAGAGGGACAATCAAACCACTTTGCCAACCGTGTCTTAAGGTACTGTACGATATATATACGAGTACGACGGGTAACAGGACGGACATGTGTCGGTCGATGATAAAATAATCCAACCCTACCATCCTGTTCTGGGAACAACGAAAGCGCAACCCAAAGAACGACGGGATGATTTAAGTAAATTTTGAGAGGAATCGAGAGAAAATGGCTTTCAAGCCAATAAATACTTCACATAATCGGTTTAGAATCAAGATAAGGTACATTTCGATACAACACAATGCACTTATACCTTTCACTGGTCTAAATGGGCCTAACCCAACTTTTTTTGTAAAATAACGTCAACACTAAACTAAGCAAACTAATTTTGGCCGCAAATACAATTTTATTTCGTTCTGCAAATATACAACATTTAACAGCATAATTAAAAAAATATCACCTCCAAAATGTTTTCTCTTAGCCGGGTTCATACACATATATTCGCATGTCTGTATGCACATCAAAATATTTGCTTCTAAAGTCTAAAAGTACCTGTTTGAAAATTATGTATACATATGCATGTAAATAAAGTACATGGTATATGCGTGTGTGCTGTTAGATAATTTTTGCAAACGTTATTGGCATTGGACAGCAGTGTTGGGGATTTGTTGACATAAGCGTTTGTTTTGAATAGAAGGTGTTTATGGACACAGTTTGCTTAAAAAATCAACATTATGTTGAAACATCTGGCTATTAAAGTTGCAATGTGCTGTTTCAAATTCGGACCGATATCAAATTCAGGCGAAAAATAACTCATGAACGTAATATGCATATTAATACGCGCCTCTACGGTTGGAGGTAAATTCATCATGAGGATTTAACGCCAATTTTTAACAATATACCAATCTAAACCAAGAAAAAGTAATGCTGAGTTTCCTTAATCGTTTACTTTGTAAAATGTTGCTGGCATTATTCGACGCCTATTACAACAACCGATAATTAACCATTTGACTTTCTTCTATTGCTTCCATTTAGTAAACAAAAGTACAATGAAATGAACCAAATTTTCCACTCAATCTGGAATATGACTATCGAGAATGTAGCTCTTGATCGTGACGACAACAAAATAGTGGGGAATCTGTCTTTAAGATATAAAATTATCCGGTTGGGCGTATGCATCAATCAATCTAAAAAATTTAAGGAGGCAATGACATGATAATTAATGACTGCCATTAATTTGTGTTAACAATTGTGTGTATTCACTGCGCATCTTAAAGGTTCCTTACATTTAATAGCTTATACCGCCAATTTAATAGCACACAGATCTGGCTTGAATGCAAATGTAATTAAATCTGTCTTTCAGCACGACTTCGATAACAATTCAACGATTTTGAATATCAACTTTTAGAAGTAAGAGACTGGCCTACTCAGGACCATGTTTCGAATGACTACGGGATACGAACAGAAACTAGAACAACGGCCGCAGATACGGCCGCTGTGATAACTGTATAAGATATCCTCACACTTAGTAAGATCAGTATCTTTTCTTGTTGAGACTTATTTCGCAGCATGGTAAAATAGACGAATATAGTGTGGTTGACAAAATGATACAATCACCAAACAACATGCAATCTAATATACATATGTGTGGAAGCACTGTACAATAAAACTAAAAAATATATATATATATATATATATTAATTATATATATAATATCCCCATTCCTCCAATTTAAATCCTGAAAAGAACTGTGAATTCGTGCATAAGTTCTTTAATAATTTAAACATCACTGACTAATATAGGTAGTTAAAAAGGGTGTCATTACGGCCGTGCCTCACTTAAACTAACATGTTGGGTCCACTCTGCATTTATTACCATGAGACCTTTAGTTTTTCAGTTTTACATCACACACGTCCTGCAGATCTGCAAAGAAGTTTTCGAATTTACCAGAAATTCTTTTCTTCTCCTTGTTATGGCTGTGCATTCGAAAAGCAGATGTTGGATAGATTCAATTTCTTCCTCATCTCTGCAGCTTCTGTAAGAGTCGTTGTGCGATATGTTTAGTCGCGATTCGTGAGTTCTCACTTCCTTACGACGAAAGGTCATCAGTGGCCCTTGCTATATCTGTGATTTCCAGACTGAGCCTGAGCTCTGGCTGTATCCAGGGTTTCGTCAGCCATTTTTCTTCTCAGTGAGCTAAACGATGTGAGCGTGTACTAGATTGCCCGAGATTCACCAGTTCCGATCCATTTTTTCCAAGGCTGTCCAGGGGTTTCTCGAATAGGTTACAAAAGATCACTGCACCTGTACCTGCATTCGTTTTTGAGCCGTCAGTGTATTTCGAGAATACAGCTTCTTCTGCCAATTTTTTCTGCCATTGTTCCCATTCGGGAAGCGTGTCTGGAATATCTTCTCCGGCGCTGATGTTGGTGGCAGATAGTCCGTTTGGTAGGTATGCTGTGCCGCTTTCCATCTTTCGAGTATTTGAGCGTGGCCGTATGGTTTTTTTTTTTCAAAATCTTGCCTCTCTGAGCTTCAGACAGTGCACTGCTGCTACAGAATAAGTCAAGCGATTGGGGAGAGAGGATAGCTTCTAGTGCTGCCGTTGAAGTTGTTCTAAGACACCCTGTAATCACTAGGCAGGGCAATCTTTGTGATTTTGTTTGCGTCCTTAGAAGATTTTTCTTCTCCAGAGCTTACCACCATGCTAGAGAACCGTATGTCAGGATAGGTTCTAAAAGCATGGTATATAGGCAGTATATCACTCGTGGTTTGAGACCCCACATTGATTACTGTGTTAAGAAATGTCGATTAAAGTATTGAAGTGTACTGCCAATTTTTCTCGTATGATTTGAAATCCGAAAAATCGTTTCAAGTAGTACTTTTTGGCTTGGACGACTGTTCCACAGACTAAATAAAAAATTAACTAAAAACACATAAGAATGAGAAAAAAACTATACGAGATATATGTGGAGTTGCTTTACATCCTCTATTTTAAAAAATGGCTCAATTCGCCTTACCGATCTTCGAAAATGCATTCAATTGATTTATTATATTACATTTGAATATTTTGATATCTTTTGATATCATTCAATTGATTTATTATATTACATTTGATTATTTTGATATCATTATTACATTACATTCGATTTATTATATTTTATTATATTACATCATTTACCACAGATGTGCTGATGCTTGCGCCCACATCATCTCCAGCTGCTTTAAGGATTTCAACGGAAAAACCGTCGCGTCTGCACCGACGGCTTTGTTAGACATCAGTTTTGATATTGCTATCTTGACCTCACATAAGTCGGTATTTTCCTCCTGAGAAGCATCTTCCCTTCGTACCTGATCCTAGAGCTCACGGACAGCTCTCATTGTCTCTTTGTCAAGCCATGAGATTTTCCTAGGCGGCTTCATTGATGGCTTCTTGACAAGCCCTCCAACCTTCATCGTTTGCTTGTGCAGGCCGCTTCGAACTTAGAGAGAAATTGTGGGAGAATCTGTGGGCAAAGATTGTAGCAGTCCGTTGCGATTGCAGCTTTCCAAGGTCAAACCGTGGTGTCCGTTCTCGAGTTGTCAACACCAATGAAATGTTCCGGGTTTATGTTGGCTTCTAGGAACGTTCGGACATTCTAGTCTGATGGAAGGGTGCCTGACTTCATCTGACTCAATTTGGTCCCTTTATGGATGTTGAGGTGTGGGAACCGATTGCTAACTTCAGATATTTCGTCGCATCCTATGGTACATCAGCCTGAGTCAATTATCAGAAGTGGATCAAAGGTCCCGACCCAGCCTTGGAAAAAACTTTTAGCTCTGAGCTCCGAATATGTCAGAGTAGTTATTAAGGTACAGCACACCAAGCTACTCCTGCACACTTGAGTTTTGGATGTCGCCATTGGCAAGACAAATCAGCTTCTCTGGCCCTCTTAGAAACTTACTCTCGCTAGTTCAGAGAAACTAAGTACAGACGCTTGTGCCTGCATAACACGCCGGATCCCTTCCCTTCCATTAATTGATCACAAAAGCACAATACACAGTAACGTTTTGGAACACTTTCATATTTATTTTCTGTTATGAAAATATGAATCAAAGACTTAAAAAATGTAATCTTTTCAAGGATAACTTCTAAATATAGGTATTGTTTTCCCTTGCCAAAATAATTTCCTGACGAATTGCACACATAGACGTATGTCATAATGAATGTGAACGTGCTGTTAAATTGTTGATAACAACACCACTCTATTTCTTTCTTACATATGTACAATTTTGTAGACGGACATTATTTTATTTCTTTAGAATGACTTGCACCATCCCATTGAGCCCAGACAGTTAATTATAGACACACAAATCATATTTACATATGTATGATTGAATACAATTTTCATTTGGCCAACAGACTATTTACGGCGTTAATTGAATTTGATTTTGAAGTCACATGTACAACAAATCAATTATTTAAAAACTGTTTGAGCAATAATGTTCAAATACGCTGCGTGGCTTTTATTCTTGTTCAAGGCTAAGCATCCCAGGAGCTTCTAACAAAATTCCTCAACAATATTGAGATTAATTTAATATTCATGAGCACACGTTTAACGTTAAATTGCATTGAATTTTTTATCGCCAAAAACTCGTTAATTGAGTATCTTCGAATTTATTCATTCGTTTAAACTTTCATATAAATTCTCATTAAAACGAGTTTATCCAAAGTGAATAATGTTAGCAGAGTCGTTCTGTTCTTTTATGTTTTAAAGAATTGTTTGAAGTTTTAAGAATGAACTAAAAAACTAATATGTGATCGTCAATATAGAAAATCGTCTGATTCGTTTTGTTGGTCGTGTAACAATTCATATGTCCAGCGGAAGTATATTACCCGAATAACTTAGAGTCCACGTGAAATCATATTCCAAATATTTTATTTTTGCCAACTCTTCGACTCAAAACAAACTAAATTCTTCCCCTGACGGGCGTATATTTTTGAACGTTTATGTATACACATTTTTATAGCGAAAACATGGAGCGATAAAGGTAGACATCGTAATGATTATAAAAAGGTGTGAAAGCATTTTTTTTAAACCATTGGGCGCAAGTCTGTCTACTGCAGATACTATTTTTATTACAAACACTATTTGTAAATACAACAGGATTTTTAGACAATAAAAATGAGACCAAACATAAAACTAGGTACACATATCATACACAATAAAAATCGTCGAAATGTGCGTGAACAACTTAATTTTACTTTTATTTGCAGAAAATATGACTGTCTTAATACGACACATGTAATTTTGTTTGACGTAACCTAGATCTTATAAATGATTTTATTGCTGTCCGTTTCATGATAGAACACATGAGTGAAGAGGACTTTTAGTTTTAATGCGCCGAATGCGTATGTTTGTTTCTTTAATATGTCAGTTTTTGTGCCCGACATAAAACTATGGACCTTTAGTGAAGAGCTTGAAAAACTTATTCACCTCATAAGCTAGAAATAATATTTCAATAAACATCAAGGATTGATTTGAATATTTATAAGTTAAGATTCAACCTAAAACATTGTTTGAGTTAAGTCAATTTTCCTCCACTAATTTTTTTTTTAAATATTACAAAGTAAACTAGAGACGGTAAGTCTATACTGATTGTGTTTTTTTTTAATTTAAACTACTGAGAGAATGAGCCAATGCGACTTGTTTGCTTGTGGATTTTGTGTAGGTATAGTCCTGGATAATAAATCATTTTTGTGTGACAATTGATTGGATTTCCTACCAGAAATATGAACATTAAATACTTTGAATGAATAATCTTTCAAAACTATAATTTGAATATTAATTATCAATTAGCACCTTTTTAAAAGTGAGTGGTAATATCGGCCTATTTTTAGACATTTCTAGCAATATGTCATCATAAATAATTTTTTATTCTTCTTAAGAACCTCGTTAGTTCCCCAAGGCAATACTCGAAATGTGTAATAAATCAAAGCAGATAATATCACGCATTTTCAATTTCAACTTTATCCGCAAATTATGCAAAAAATGCGAGCAATTAAGTTCTCCGAAAAGAAATAATCACTTTCTCTGCCCGTTTGTTGGCCGTAAATAAATTATTTTCCAATTTTACCAAACTCGTGAACACAAAGAGAGAATACAAATTCTCCCAACAGCACTATCTGGTGAGGACAAACAAAAAATCACCCGCGAAATGTTTGTGTGGGCCGCCAGCAAAATGTGTAATCTTCAGCTTCCGAAGCAGAGTGGAACAAAAAAAAATAAAAATAAATATCTACCCGTGACATTGGCGCTTCTCAAAAACAAGCGACATTTTCTTATATTTTTTCCCATTCATTTAGTCATAATGGCACTTAGTGATTCGAAGAATTCATAATTTTCGGGCCAACACACTACGGAACACTTTTGCTGTGAAATATTGGTCAAATACTATATTATATACAACAATGACGGCCTGTGCGTGAATGGCTGCCGTCATCAAATTGTTCTTTTATCCAATTAATAATAAGGAAGTCGGCGGATACCTATACGTAATCAGCTTTATGCTCAGTGATTGATACACTTATCAATAAATGTGCAACGTCTTCATTTGAAGAAAAAAAACGTAACACTTTCTGTGTATCAGTCAAAATACATATTAAATATTTTTTACAGGTAAAAGCAACAAATTATTATGTTTTTAATTTTAGCATCACTTATAATTGAAAAAATATGAACATGTGTATAAATGTATAGTCTGCTGTGTTATGTTATTATGGGACACGTTTCGAAAACTGAAATAAAATCATATGCGTATTGTCTGAATTATAACACCGATATTGAGAGATATTATTGAGATATCATAGCACACATCACTAATTATGTTGGTCAATAGGAATTAGGGATCATCATTTTCATATGTTGATCTGTGGACTTGTTCACAAAACATCGATGTTGAGAATAAATATCAATATATCAAAATCGATGTTAAAGCATTGAACATTGAGAATTGTGAATATTTTTTTCGAAATGGGAGACTTAGCATGCGTTCACTTATAAGTACATATGCGAGATTTGAAAATGCATATGAGAATAGGTGGTATGGATATGTGCCGTTCCTTTCCACTAGTGGATAAGATACCGACTGCGAGTGATGAACGCATCGATGAATGAACGCGATAAATATCATTATCTAAGTAATTGTTTCATTCTGTCTATCACGGTTCAGAATTCAGTATACATTTTCAAAACAACGATGTATGTATTGCCAAAACGCTCACGATACTATGAATGACAGCTTTAAAAAAAATCTTAACAAAAGAAATACTTCATAATATATTATTGTATGATTATAGAAGGTTCCATTTGGCGTTCCATTGGTTGAAAGCGCTGCCACAGATCAAACATGTTTTTGGATTGTACTGGTTGATAGGCTTTGATTAAATCCTAGTGGGGCCAGAAACTAGTATTGTGAAAAAGTTTTAACATAAAATCCATCCTCACACAGCTGGAAATGTGTAATGAGCTGTTTCACTGGGACTCTCAAAACAACATCAACTGTACACATTTAATATTATTTTTTAACAAACACCATCGGCTGCAGTCATGATAATACTTAAGTGTACAGTGAGTGGAACCACACTGAAGCAGTCTAAAACAAGACAATTGAGATTAAAACGCCAGTTCAGTGTAGAAAAAGGATATGGGAGCTATTCGACTGTTCTTTATCGAATTTGATGCTGAACTTTTTAAAACGGCCAGTAAAATTTGGGAAATGCATAACTCCAGTCGTATACCCAAATTTTGTTTACTTTGATTCACAAAATAAACTAACGTTCCAATTGTCCACGGTTCATTGCACAAGACCTTGGGGATGATAGAATGATTATGTTCTTGGTCTAGTCTTCACTGAACTAAACAGGAGCTGTATTGAACTAGCGGTCAACGAATATCTGGGACACTCCCTTCTACTTGTTCGGCTCGAACTAGACACAAAATATTAGGGCACTATTTCTTCGGGTCACTACACGGCATGGCACTAAACGATATGAACCCGCAGGTACTCAATCAATTCGCATTTTGTCTCAAAGGCTCTCTGTGGTGTGGTATCACGTCAATATTATATTTGTCATACATGGCGCTCCATCACCCCGATGTCTGTAATTAATTTCGAAACAATATTCGCTACAGTATATGCCGTTGAATATAAGTACATCCCGCTACACTCAAGTTGCAATTATGTATGTTAAAGTTTCACTTAAAGCCTGCTTCAGTTGAATGTAAGTCTTTTTTATAAGCGACGTTTAACTTTAGTAAATTTCACAAATAAGCCGCCTAAAACCGTACATAATAAAGTTCAACTCCTAGTTTAATTTTCCTAGTCCTACTTCATACTTCGGGGGAATGAGGTCACCTTGTCCAGTAAATGAAGTATGAAACAAGTTTAATTCAAATCCGAAAAGACGTTCAGAACCAAGAGCTCCACAAACATTCTACTTATACTCTAGTAGAGAGTAGGATAGTTACACAAAAAGAAACTGGGATTGATTTTAAACTCTTGGAAAACTCAGTCAAATAAGTGGATCACAAACATCATGATTGAGAAACAAGTACCAGCATTAATGGGATATTTGTATTTGAAACGCAGTGAGAATTGTTTTTTAACAACTAAAGTCACAATCCACCTGTCGAAAAATTAAAATTTTTAAATTGAAAACCAATATTTCACGGGCTGGCATTTAAAGTATAACCAGTACTCGATAATCAAACGAATTCAACATCAAAGACAAATGCGCACACAGTCGGTAGCACTTAAAACTGTCGGAAGTCCAAATGTTGAATCAATCTCAATTGGCTTGGCCAAGTGAACAGTAGTCCTATTCCGCATTTCAATACGTTTTATAAAAATAAACAATAGCGTATGGTAAAAGTTTTATTTATATACATTCGTACGTACAGTGAACATAGTCGATGCTTTTTGATTTGTGGAAACAAAAGGAATTAATAATTCTAAGCTAAACGACTTGTGGAAATATCTGTTTGCAGCTTCCAGTCGATTGGTGAAATGTGCACTTCCTATAGACAGAAAAATAATATTTAGAGTGACGGACATGTTTGCGTATTCAATATCTCAACGAAAATAATATGTACACATACATATACATTATGATTTATTTGATGGTCGAGTGTTTGTTTATTATGAAGGTGGATTCAATATAACAGAATACGAAAGATAGACACGAGTGTGTGAGCTCATATAGAGACAATGTTTCGGTTATTACTTATTTGCTCAAAATGACTGTTTAATAAGGTTATTATTAATACCTTTGAAGTGAAAGGAAATTTATTAAGTATGAAACGTATACATATACGAGGAAATGCGTGTGTTTACAATAAGCTTACAATTATGAGCAGGATATGTAGCTAATATCTACCCGGCTTGTTAATGTGTCAGTCGTTGTTGAAAAACTAATTTGTGGATTTTCGAGGAACACAACTATTAAATTTGTTATATTCGTAGTCGGGTAAGCAGATGAAAAGGAGAACGACAGACGAGTGGATGGGAATCTTGGTGGAGACTAGAATTGTATTGATGCACTCATAAATGTTAAATTAAAATCCATATCTTATGGTAACATAAGATCGATTACTTGAATTAAAACAAGAACTGATTTAATTTATTGACAAAAACATATTTTGCCATAGCAAAAAGATACAAAAAGAAAGAAGTCAAGTTTGTAGACAGGAAGAACTCAAATAAGTTGGCTAATACGATATCGTGTTCGTTTTTTTTTGCAGAAGCGGTTTTGTCTTCTTTTTTCTGGAATTATATGTGCTTTGTGTCTTGTCTCATCGCATAATGACCGGGTCCACTTCTCTCGAATCACTAACAATACTTATGGGGAAAATGTCTAGGAACTTGAAAATAAACACGTACAGTACAGTAAATGACGGATATAAGAAAGGAACGTTTATAAGAAAGAATTTTGGTGGCACGGAGTATATTTCTCCTTTCCCTAAGACTACCTGTTAATATAAGAAATGCGTTTAGAAGAAAAATCCGGATAAAGGAAAGTAAATTTGAGACAAAATGCTTAAAATCTCTAACAAACATTGACGTATATAAAAAGGAAAGAAATATAACTAAATAATGGGGTAATAGACAGTTGAACTTATATATGTATATTTTTAATAAATGATATAGAAAGACAACTTACAAAATTTCTTCTCTGAAGGAACAAAAAATAACGAAATGTGTTTTAAAATAATGTGTGTATTTCAATTATGCCTTGTCACATCTTTTTTTTAGAAATTAGTTCTATTGAAATATTTTTTCGTTTTTTTCGCAAAAAAGAAACTACTTTATACTCAATGTTATACAACAAAATATGTAAAGGCCTTGTATATGAGTGAGTAAGCGAGAGTATTGTTGGCTCCTGAGAGGAATGAAACTTCGACAGTTGACAATGTGATTTTAAGCCTTTTCTTTTTTTTATTTTTATAAACCTTTCAATTATAGTAAGAAGTTCAAATTACCGGATTTATTTGAAGATGATGTATAAGTGATAGCCATTTTAGAAGTCAGAGCTCTTCGTCATATCTTAAAAGAAATGAATATTTTTATAGCTTTGACAAACTGTCGCTAGACAAGGACATAACTAGGTGCTTTCAACAGCTACGATTTTCTTTATTCATTTGCTCTAGAAGCTAGGCCCAGGTCCGCCTCAGATTGTCGCGCCACTAGTATCATTATTATTATTATTTGATCATACCATCTTCAAGCAATAATTCGACTGCACCTATCAATAGCCTATTATCCCATGCGACTGGACTGAGTTGACTGGAAGTTATTTACAGACCATTTCAGATTTCGGAGGAATGCACGTTTCGAGTGAATCCACGTCGGTTTGATATAAACATAAAAAAGTTACCGAAGACCGCTATCAAAATTGCAAATGCCAAGATACAATTATTTTGAAAAGCTTCGTTTCCTTCTGTAATTGGTGCTATCTATGGAATCCACAATTTAATACAAATTCTTACTTAATTTGAGAGTTATTGGAATTATTTATAAATTAAAATTTCTAATAATCCTACCGAACAATTAGTATATCTTCATTCCTGCTAAGAGGCAGAGAAGATAGAACTGGTCATAAGATGAACACTGAAGATAGCGCCACTTAAAAAAGCTATAATTCGCAAAACAAGAAGGTAAGTTCACAATAATAGCCCTGCATTAGGTCACGGACATATGGGTCCAACAAAAAGGATGCAAATCGTCACACAAATGGATCATTAAAGAAATAAATAACCCGAAGGGTATTAAACACTCTAGGACGTTCATGGAACAATACTACGAAAAAACGAGCCAAAGAAGCACAACTATGGAACATACTGCTCTATCACTTTTTTAATTACTTGAAGTGGATGTGTTTATTCCCTACTAAAATGTCTTTTTTAATTGTTTAATCCCTAAAATTGCATTAACTCATACCTGCAATTAAAAGTCAAAAAGAAAACAGAAAATGTCTTGAGTTGGCGTTGCTTCTTTTTAAATTTGTTTAATAGCATTACTTTAATAGTCTTCCTGGACATCCTTGCAAAACGTGAAGCTTGTCTCATGGCTAACAACATATTCCCACGAAGCCTTACCATAGCTAATTTTATCCATAGTCAAGCGGTGATTAAGGCCACCAAATCGGTAGCTATATCCTCTACGCTGGTGAAATAATAACACCCAGCACTGTGACAACTTTGCTCCCAGTTAAACGTTACCCTTGTCTAAATCTCCGGAAACAATGGATACTACGCAGTTAAGTTCGGCCATTCCCCAAAAAACCCTCTGTCGTAGCTGCATGGATGATAACGAGCGATATGCGAGCTTAGTGGTACACCACAGTGCTAATAGGTGACCTCCTCATTCTCAGGATGAGTGTATTTTATGTGTTTTTAAGTTATATACCATAGTTATGGCATATTGATATTGTCGAGAACGGCTTGTGTGACATTTTAACTGCGGTTGGTGAACACTTCGAACATC
Source organism: Eristalis intricaria (assembly GCA_964034865.1). Lineage (NCBI taxonomy): Eukaryota > Metazoa > Arthropoda > Insecta > Diptera > Syrphidae > Eristalis > Eristalis intricaria. The sequence goes on along the minus strand of OZ035876.1, from coordinate 71,153,786 downwards.
GCTGCCACTGTAAGCGAACATGTATCCCTAGTGTGCACACTTATGAACCGCAGTAAAGTTTAATTTGACCATTATCGAATATACGAACTAGTTTACCAATAAATGAGTGGAAAGTAAGAAGTAACTTTTTTGATTTGATGGAAGGCGGAACTCAGGAACTCAGCTTCAAGTAATATGACTACGGCGTGGCGTTGTCATGTTACTTGAAGTTTTTCAACGAGCATGTGCTCGTCTGAGTCGGTTATTTTAAAAAGGAATTTTCAGATATGTCAAACTAGAATTACGGGGTGGATCATATTTCACACTGACAGCCGCTCGAAATTTTGACAGAAAGTCAATATCATAACTTAGCGGAACGGAATGTGTCGCTTTACGGTTGAGCAATGTTGGGATCTATTGAAATCTTATTTCCAAAGTAAGTGCTGTGTAGCGCAAACAGTGCGATATTTGAAAAGATGATTGGCCGAAATGAAGCACTCATCGCGACTGCTGTACTCAAGTTTGTACAAAAACTTCGTGAGACAGAGTCCACTTTTTTTACTGCAATTAAAGGCAAGGACTTGGACAACCTCTAATTCATGCAGGATGGAGCCCATGCCTCAATTGATCTTTTGTGGACCCGATTCCCAAATCGTGTTATCAGCCGCCTCGGAGCGGCGATTTGACCCCTTTGGCCTTTTTTTTTGGAGAACCGTGAAGGGCCGATGTTTTGCCAATAAACATGAAACGACGTAAGCACTTAAGGCCAATATCATCGAAGCAATCTGCTAGCTACAACCCGAAACCACCAGCAGGGTCTTCGAAAAATTGGGGTGACAGAATGCGCTACTGCGATGCCAGCCGAGGCAGCACTTGAACGACGTTGTATGTATATTATAATTAATGGGAATGTTTGATCTTACTAATAAAGCCATAATACGGGGAAAAGGTGGAACCAGTTCAAAAACACGTCACAAGTCCGGAACTCCAACAATATAAATATTGTCAAAAAAAATTCACAAAATAATAATTAATAGATATTCATTTTATAGTATCAGTACAGGTCAATACATATTTTTAAAAATGTAATTGTTATTAAAATCTACAAGAAAGCGTAAATTACAAAATATCGAGCTATAGCCAGAAAACAATGGGTGTTCAAACCAATTATTATGGAGACACGTGGTTTAAATCACAATTACCAAGAATTGACGTTTGAAAACCCCGCTTGGATAACGCGATATAGTATCAGAAAAAAACGATAAATAACAATAAAAGAACTGCAAGTAATTTTTTACTAAATTGTCCCAGTAGGTTTCTCTTAATTTTTTAGGATGTATTTTCCCCATGTGTTGGAAAGGATTAAGGTCTCCCTCTCAGCTATTTTTTTGTAACTGCTATACAAAAATTGTTATTTTTGAAACGGCTAGATTTACGTTAAGGACGTATTACCTATTCAAGTAAAAGAACAACCATCATAAATTTCGAAACAATAAGTATGATTGCACCTACAGACACTACATCAGCATAAAAACAAAACCTTAACTTATCCAAGTAAAAATAACTTATTTATGTAATAGCAAATATTTCATTTTATTCATGCACCAACTCTATTCTGCTGACAACACCAAATGTAAACACATCTTACATTATTAAAAATATTGCAATCCATACATGTTGACTATTCTATTGCGATTCGAATCATTCATTCATGCATCATTCCTCGAAAAAGTTGAAGTATCTGGTTGGATCCATTTAGCGAGCCAAATGAATCGCATGTTTACCTTTTTGGAAAATGTACCCAACTAATAAAATATTGACTCTTATTTATTTATTTATTTATTTATTTTTTCGTTTTAGTAAAATGACAACAAAAATAATTTAAATAATTACTTCCACAATAGCAGAATATTAAGATGAAAAAGTTTCTCGCTAGAGAAACATTCATTCCTAATTTAAATAATTTGTGTGCACTTTATTCCACGTAACGTAGCTCTTGTTGACAATACGTACGGTATTTGCTGTCAAATTAGGAAACTCGTGGCACATCCATTCCACGCAGAAGTACCTCAATTACAGTCCCAACACACTGTAGTACAAACTTTTTTAAAATTAATTAGCAATCATTGCGCTTCAATAGGAACCAAATCAGGAATTTCAAATTCCTCATCAATATGCATACCTCATTCGTATCACACACAACGATACTTTCATTGAAATGACCCCGGCTCCTGGCAGTTGGCATCCACCCAGCGTTTGACTATAATTAAATCACTCGAGAGAAGAATCGCTTTATTCTTCCAAAATATGGGCTCAATTTTCCCGCCTTTTCTGACTAATTGATTTGAGTAACCATTGGGAAATTTTTCTCCAATTTTGAACATCTACTGGCCATGATTGCAATGCAACGAAACTATTATTGTTTGCATAATTTTAATGTACTCGTACTTAATCTAGTCGCGTGCTATCGCGCCAAATAAGTGTCCATACATACATTTATACAGGTATGTAGATACTAATCTATGTTCAAGTACGACACATAGAATATGTCTTAAGGGTAATTTGATGTTATTTTTAGGTATATGCCCAAACGTACGTGAAGGTAAAAGCTCCGTTGGCACATTGAAATGGTGAAAAATTCAGATATTGAACAATAATTATTTTGGCACGGTGTTAAGTTTATTTTTGTATACAAATAATGGCTTCAAAGATCTTATATTGCTTTTTATGATCAATGTTATCAAAGGCGTTGTGTGTTGTATGCAAATTTTAGACGGCGTCACTTATCCATAAAATCACGTGTATACATATATTATAAATGTAGTAACTGGGTGTTTATGGTACAAAGTGCCGTGTACATTGGGTAGACATGGAAACTCTTCTCACCTTTTCGAGTCTTCTAGTTTGAGAATGAGTCGTTAACAACAGAAATTACAATATTAAAATTCTCAAATACTGCCTGCCAGATCAGGCAAAGCATAAATTCATTGCACCAGCCGTCGTTTAGATTAAGCCATCCAGTCAGCTGGCTGATTCTAGCAGAAATCACTATATAAATAAAATGTTAACAATGATTTGATTGTTACACCGAATAAAAACTCGATTATTTTTTCAATTATTACTCAAATAAAATTTTATTTTCTCAATTACTCAAAAAATGTTCAATGTATTCGTTTGAATTCGCTGGGTGCCAGGCCATTGAGGCATCCCAGAAACTGCAAAGCTGATGAACTCGCTAAACATGCCACTAGAATGCCAATTGATGGAATTTTTTTAGCATAAGTACATCAATAGCTACCTTCAAGTTATAGCTCAATAATCTATATGAATTTTTGATGGAATCTCTTTTAGCATAAGTACACCAAGATAACTACCTTCAAGTTACAGCTCAATAATCTATATGCAAAGAAAACCAATGACAGATGTTGACAGGCATAACTTGTCAAATCTCAAAAGAGACCTATTAAAGAGAGATCCAAAATCACGCAAAGACTATGCCTACTCCCCAACTACTTTTGCAGGAGGTGCTCAGACAACCTCCTCTGAAATTGTCTCGTTCATGCCACAACTTGGACAATATTTCTAGTTACATATGTACATTCCCAGAATGTAACGCATTTCAACGACCATACTTTTGATAAGTTCAAAATATTGTATTGATTTTTCTGTACAAAAAGAATAAAACCATACACACATATTCACTCAAGTTTGGTTGTCAAGAAACTTTGGTTATTGGGAAGAATAACATTATATGGAAAACTGTTCCCCGAATTGAAAGAACTCCATAAAACAGCAGTTGAAATGAACTAACTCTTTTGGTTCAACGAAATGGGATACAGCAATTTCGATAGTGTACATAAAAATCCAATTAAGGGGAACAATGCAAATAGAGAAGTCAAATAGAATTGAAATCACAATACAATCTCTATGAGAGACAATCTCAACCTTATAGACAATAAGCAACGAAAGGAAAATCACATACGTATATTTGATTTTGAAAATGATTCTACTATTCCTCGACAGTGGTTGATCGTCGTATTTGATTTTAAGTTAAGTGTAACTCCTAAACAGCTAATTATTATTACTATTTCTGAGATTGATTATGACAAATCACAACAAACTTGCGTAAAATTATGAAGAAAGGATTAGAAATATAGGAAATGAAAGTTATTTTAACATAGTTTTCATTCAAAACTAGTTAGTTAAGTAAGCAGTACTTTTACACGTTCTTATTTCAATTATAACATGGCTACACTATATAATGGAAATTGAAGAGTATTTTCGAAACTGTATAAATTTCTCCAAAGATAGGTCTTAAACTGGTCGGTTTAAAAAATAAAATTACAGCAATTCACTTTGTATCTTTTTCTCATGGATTGGTATCACAATAGACCTACATTAATCTAACTTTCATAACATTAGCATCCCTATACGCCACGACGGGACGCATCACTCTTTAGCGGTTCTTCAAAAGCTTGAAAATTGGAAAACAGCGTTCTGTCATACAATTTCAGGAAAGCTTATAGCTTTGGTCTAGCCTTGTTATTTGCTTGCTGAGGGATTTTTTTTTTTGTTTTGAAAAAACTGTACTCCTATGAAAAGAGTTTCCTTTCCCTTAAGTCTAGAAAAGACCTGTTTGGGATTATTGGCCGGCCAACAGCTGATGGGATAACATTGTATTTCTCCATTTCCCGTTTCAGAAATATTAATCCCGAAAAAGAGTTAATGTATGCCTTTTACTCTGAAGGATGAAATAATATGAATAATAATATGAATATGAATGGATGAAAAAAACCGTCAACGAAATTATGGTTTGGGTGGTCGTTGATTAGCAATTAGAGATCTCTCAATCCCTACCATTTTCATATCCTCCGTACTCGCCTAATTTAGCACTAGTTCTGGTAACTCTCTAAGCTCAAGAAACTGCTCAGGAGTCACCATTTTGACACGATACGAATCCCTACGGAAATCAAAGTCCATTTTGGTAACCAACTTGCTTCTCCGAGTGAAAAAAACGTGCTAAGTCAGCCATTAATGGGTGGCCGTGGCGTTGTTAATCTGGCAACTTAATCTCGCTGTCAGGGTTCGATTCCCAACCGGTACAACCAAAAACAATTTTCACGGTCCTACGCCTTTCGATTTTCAATGCTCACAACGTAATAACTGTATAGAAAAAGCTTCTCAAACTTGGTCATTCGGAGTCGGTATATAACTGTAGGTCTCTTCCACTCGTGAGAGAAAAATAGCACGCACGACACGATTGGTTGCTGTAGAAGTTAGATCCTGTCTACCATTATAGACGAAACTAGTTACTATTATTTTTTTTTCAAACGATTTGTAAAATTTGCTCCGCCGGGATAATCAATGTGAAACCAAACATACCTCAAAACAACCGATAACAATCAAATCAATTGCCTCAGTAAACTTGTTGCCAATTAAAAGTTTCCACTTCTAGAAAAAACCCTCAATAATCATAACCATTGGACACAAACTAGTCAAGCACGGATGAACTGGAGGACTATAACCAGCAAAATACTATTGACACAGATTCGAAAAAATTGTATTCCCCTAACTAGTTCTTAACTAATTCAAACTAAATCAAATCTGTTCTTTAAAATGGAAAATCGCGGACAGCCTTTATCAGGCAAAATGAAAAAAACCGATTTGTATTGTAAAGGATGCAAAAAAAGAGATCATATTGTGGTTTAGTCATTTCTAATGTGGATGCGGATGCATGTATGGTTTCGTATGAGTTAGAGGGTTTATTTGTATAAGATCGGAAGAGATCAAACACTGCTAATACTGCATCAATTCTTCTTTTCTACGTATAGAAATCCAGTTCAAAATGCCCCTCTGTAATTGCACACTTTCATCAGTTTGGCAGGAGGATAAAGGGATTTATTTCGTTGCCAAAATCATGATGCTATTTATGCATCACGAACTGATGCCAAGCAGAAGCAGTCCAATGTCCATTTCACTTTGATTTCCTTAACATCCTAAGTTCGAAAAACGTTGTCAGATATCGTCAAATATCAACTGCTCTTAAATAAAGGTAATAATATTGGCATTAAGATGGTTATAGGAATTTTGTACATTTATGATATTTAGGCAATCAAAGGAATTTTAATCTTTTTTAATTTTCTGAAAATGTTGAGCAGTCTTATAATTTTTTAAACAATAATTAAGAAACAACTTTTAATACATAGTCACTATATGTATAATGACAATGAAATACAATTTTCCACATACGCTTAAAGAGTTTATATGTCGTATTCTATTGCTGTTTTTCATAAAGCCTAAATATGCGAATGCATAACGAAATAGCTAACATTGCTTGCAGAGTTTAATTTTCTAAGCTTAATGATTCTTTGATTTATTTATGAGCTGATCTCGGAACATCGAACATCTATGCACATTGTTTTTTGGTTTTCAAATTATGTGCATGTGTTAAATCTCAATTGGAATGCATTACATACATATAGGCACAACCATTTTACTGATCTTTTACAAACACGTGTGTATGAATTCAGGTCGGTTTTTAAGTTAATTGCCACCGAAGATTTAATGCTAAATAAATATTATAGTTATACAGACTTTGACAGTCATAGTTCAATGCATAATGTAACGAGACCAAACTGTGATTCACACATGTTCTTGTTGTTGATTTAGTACATTCTGGAAAATGTTTTGAAGACTATTTTTAAGTTTAAAGGGTGGACGATTAATGTGAATTTACTAGTATGGTTATTTGTTCGCAATTGCCGCAAAACTGAACAAAAGATTATCCAGAGTCATTCCAAAGAACGAAAGAAAACAATATATGACTGGGAAATTGAAAAAAAAAACGACCCGTGAAAATGTTCAGCAATTGCCTTGAATCTTCCACGAAAAGTGTTTCAATATAGGCAATCACGAGAGTAATTCTTGTACAATTTATAGTCCAAATTGTCCAAGTGGAAGTTGACTCATTCAGGAAAATGTGCAATTATACATTGCACCAACAAGACAAAAATGTCATTTAATTTTTGAATGAATGAGCGTATCATATAGTCCTTTGCAATTGAACTAAAGATGTCTACGTTAGATTCCAATTACGACACAACAATTTAAACGGTGACACCTGTTCGAATTTCTGACGATGCTCAAAAAGTATAACTGTTTGTAGAAAAAGGCTTATCAAACTTGGCCGTTCGGAGTTGTCATATAAATGTAGATCCCCGTCAATAATAATGAGATAGCAGAAGAATAAAAATAGAATAATAGCACGTACAACACGTTCGATTTTGGGCTTATAATATTATTATAAATAATTTGGTACACATAACTCGAAGTATTGTGAACAGAACCTTCATGAATGGGTTTGATATATTACACGCTCAATAAATAATACATAGTCGCTCACATATTAAGAATAGTGACTTATGTTCCGAACCTAATGACATCTATAATAGAATCATCAGGCGACCTTAATTCTGTAGATAGATCTCAGCATCTTCTCTTATGTTTATCAATGTGGGAATAAAGATTAATAAAATTTTTCTGTCTACCTAACTTTTATATTAGATTTGGTTACATGGAAGACTATACAAATTCACAATCCCATGTACGCCTAAAGTGGTTTTTGACCGTATATTGTCAATTGTTTATTGACACATGCTCATATGCTTGACAAAATAAAACCGTTCATGATCATCACGTTCTAATTACCAAATAAAAATGTTTGATTGAACTACAGCAGATGTGATTTTAAAAAGATATTCTGTGATATATTAAGGCTACTTGCGTGATTACCTAATAGTTCTTAAAATAATAATTTAAAAAAAATAAAAGTTTTAAACTCACTGGGCAAAATTATTTCGGTTAATCCTTTGACGTTTCACTTTAAATAAATGAAATAAAATTAGTACAACTCTCCTGATTGCGCCACATACAATAAATAAAGGCAATCACTTTCTCCTTCGTTAGCACGAGTTTATTTTTAAAATTTCGCTGTTAGATCGAATGTTTTTTTCACAGTGATTATAATATATTTAATTTACTAACAACTTAATTTTAATGAATATGATCAAACAAATTTAACAAATGCCAGAATCAACTCGAATACGATTGAATTGAATGGGAAATCAATTTCTCTCTTTAAAAGTTTATTCACACTTTGCACTCGACCTTCCTTGAATATTTAATGCATGTGACACCGGTGGATTGAATTTTCAAGGAATTCATTATTTTTGCTATCGCGATGTATAACGAAATTTCGAAATTCTATGGTTACCCGCCAACTTTCGGTGAATACTCGAATATGCTTTCAAACCGCAATTTCACTCTCAAGACGCTCGGATCGCGACTGCCAAAAGTAAAGGAAATGATGTGAGGATGTTAATTGAATGATTTCGCGACGTACATATCCAATAGATGGGTGTCTAAAAGCTTAAGCCAACAGATAAAGAAACTTGCAAGTATATGTTCATCGAGAATGATGTAGTGAAAGCTCACTTATTTTGCTAGATCGTTTGTTCTTGGTAAATGTAAGATATTCAATGCAATTTCTGTTGCTTGATCTGTTTTCAGTAACTTGAGGAAGCTTTGTGATTTTAATATCAGATTCTACTGTTGATTAGGGTTACCATCTATTTGTGGCACGACCACGCCTCTTTTGTTTCACGTTATTCAAAATGATAAGCTTGTTCATACATACTTGTTGAGCGATATTGCACGAGGAATAAAAATGATCCCTTTTCTCAATCGACTCAATCATCAACATAAACTACTCTCTTGAGTGAAACAGAGGGTGGCCAACGATCGGGTGAATCAGAGAGGACATGCATGGGCAATCGTCTTTGGATCGCGAAAGGGTACGGTCGTTGGTTTACCCGTGGTAGATATATTTTTATCTAATATTTTCAGAAGTTTAAGTAAGAAGTTTGTTTACTCGCGCTAGCATAAGAAAGAACACAATCGGTGTAATGTAGAATTTTGAATCGTGCTGGTAGTGTCTATGTAGTGACCGTGTGTTTAACATTATATGTCTCTCCGTTAAGATAAGAAAAAGGATCGGGTCGCGGTGTGTGCCCCTTAGGCCGCTTTCACACAGAAAAATTTTGTCGGTGATTTTTCCATCTTGTTGGCAAGGGAAGTGAGACGTGCTAGGGGTAGCCCGCGTCTGGTGTGCTCGGGGTTTGCTTTTGGATTTTCTATTCTCTTCTATCTCCTTTCGTTTTTTCTTTGAGTTGCTTTATTCTTATGTTCTCAATGTTGGGTATTGGAAGCATGCTGTACATGTGTGAGAAAGAGATGGCGCATGTGTGAGAGAGGGTAGGAACAGAAAAAGTTCAGAATTGAGATCTCAATTGCAGAGACTGAAAGATTTCCTGTGTGGAAGTGGCTTGTGATCACAAAAGGGAATTTGAAAAAATCGGCGACGAATCTTAGCGAGTGTGAAAGCGGCCTTAGTGGACGAAAAAAAAAACAACATAGTCAGGGTCCCGTCGGGTCGCGCTGTGTGAGGGAGAAATAATAATAAAAAAAAATTAAATAAACAGACCATCGTTTTTTATGGCGTATCTATAGCGGTCGTGTTGGTTAAAAATATAATCCTTTAAGCAGTGGGTCTGGTGGTGGATCGTGTATGATCCCGTTCTGCAAACGAAACAAATAGTAGTTCATCCCTTATAATTTGAGGGTAAGTACATACGCACTATCTTAAATTAATAAAATCTGCAATGAAAAAGTAAAAAGCTAAAAAAAGGTAAAAAAGCTAAGAGTAGAGAATGCCTGATTAAAAGGAGTCAATGATCGGGTGGATGTGGTTATTGAAGTGAGGAGTGATACTTCGATTGCTGTCCGACATATTTCACTAAGAAGCCCTACTCACAGAGTATGAGCCGGGTGAGACCACCTTGACACCCAGTGGATTGCGACAATTGAAAGATCAAGTGAAATTTACGGGTGGAGTCCGCACGAATGTCTTTTTTTCGCCACGGCGCTTCTAAAAGGAGCAGCAAAAAAACGATCTCCTTTATGAAATTAAAGATCAAGAAAACGCGGAACAATAAAGAAAAACCAGAAGAAAACTTCAGGGAAATAATTGTGTTTTTAAACTAGGCAGGGAAGGAGGAGCAACGAATCGCTAAATATTCCGGCAACTGGTTCGTAGAACAGGAAATTTCAACACATCCTCTTCATGGGGAACAGGACGAAAGATCAGGTTTAAATGAATGCTATCAGCAGGTGTTGGGTTAGATGGGTTTATCGATCTAGGTAGTGATTAGGTAGTGTACCACCATGAAGGCAACTATCGCTGAAAAAAATAAATGGTCTTATGAGAAATCAGATTTGTTTCTACAGGGTTTCGGTAGGGGCGGATGCGAAGCAATTGGTCAAATGATGCTAGAAATAAAGGTGGGTGAGGTAAAGCTTAGGACACGCAAAACAGAAAAAAAGGTTGCTCTACTCAACAAATTTAGAAATGGCGTGGCCCTCGGCATGTCTGAGTTGGGACTATCAAAGACTAGCGCAATGACTATTGAACTGAAAACCGATGAAGTTGTTCCTAATAAATCTTATAGGGTTCCATTCAGCCAGGTGGAAGAGCTCCAAGGGATTATCAATGAAATAAAAATCAATGACATAATAGAAGATTCAAATTCAGAATGTGCTAGCCCTGTTCTTCTAGTTAAGGAAAAGGATGGAACCCACAGAATGTATGTGGACTATAGAAGGCTAAACGCTATAACAAAACGTAAAAATTTTCCAACACCTAAACTAGAAGAACAACTGCAAACCTTGGATGACAGTAAAGTGTTTAGCGTTTTAGACCTTTGAGTGGTTATTACCAACTTCCGATATCGGAACAACCAAGACACACTTCGAATGCTCCCGCCGAATTCATGTCAATGATTGCCAAAATAACATTTCCGATTGAAGAAAAGAATATAAAGATATATGTCGATGACATGCTCCTGTCCGCAACTAGTGTCGAAGAAGGCTTGATCACTTTGGAGAAGTTCATGACTGGTCTCACATTGCACATAAAGAAATGTTAATTTTTTCGGAGTACCATAACATTTCTTGGACATGCGATAAGTTCCAGTGGAATATGTCCAGGAAAGAAGAATTTAGTGGCGATTCACGAATTTCCGACTCCACTGAATCTGACTGAAATAAGACGATTTCTGGGCTTAACAGGATTTTTCCGAAGATTTATACATAGTTACGCAATCATTGCAAGACCACTACATCATCTCGCAAAAAAGCAAGTTGACTTCGTATGGGGCAAGGAGCAGGAAAAAGCTTTCAATGAGCTAAAACGCAAACTCTGCTCTGAGCCAGTTCTAACAATATACAAACCCAAAGCAGAGCACGAACTTCACACGGATGCTTCGAAGAACCGTCTAGCAGGAATTCTGATCCAACTGGATGATGATGGCGGTAAACATGCAGTCGCTTATTTCAGCAGGGCAACCATCAGCTACGAACTGGAGGCACTGGCAGTGGTCGAGTGTCTGGAGAGGTTCAAATGGTATCTCCTAAGCAAGAGATTCACTATTTACACTGACTGTAACTCCCTAAAGCAAATCCAGGCAAAAAAGAGATCTGGTACCAAAGATTGCCCGTTGGTGGCTTCGAATTCAAGAATACGGTTTTGATCTACAGTTCAGAGCAGGAAGATTAATGGACCATAACGATCGGTGGCCAACGATCGGGTGAATCAGAGAGGACATGCATGGACAATCGTCTTTGGATCGCGAAAGGGTTCGGTCGTTGGTTTACCCGTGGTAGATATATTTTCATCTAATATACTATACTTTGAAAACCTTTAACACATAGTATGAAAAGACTCCGGGAATGCATATTCTAACTATATAATGGCTCAATATCCAAACATAAAACGCTTGTCCACTCATCTAATATAGATAAGGTTTGCCGGAAAATCATAATTTAATTCAATCGACTTATTATAGAGATATTCCTCAGTCACGAATTTTTGGCATTACATTACAATAATGGTATATCAAAGAACCCAAGAGAATGTCTGCTGAACTTTAATTGGCTTTTAATATTTTTTTTCTTGTTTTTGTTGGAGACTCGCCAAGTGACAGTTCGGTTATTATTAAGTAAATAGAATTTAAAATGGTAGAAAAAAGTACATATCCTCCTCCTAGTCCTATCCTTTTGGCCCGTGTCTTTCACTTTTATATCCTAATTAATTCTTGAGAGGAAGAGTATAGCTTTTAAACGGCCAAAGGAGAAACAAAGAATTATTCCATCAACGCTCCCAAATTTTATATTTCATGGTCATTCGTATGCATATGTGCCTTGAGGGTCACGTATGGCATTTATGGATTGATTTATTTGCTATCATTGGTAAGAAAAGAAATGCTGCTGAATAAGGCGAAAAAAGACATAAATTGCAGCTATCCTTAGTCAGATTCCACCAAATTCGCAAATGAAATCCTACAGGTGAACCTTTCTTAGGACGCGATATTTGTTACTGTGATCAATTTAGATACTCAAACAACCACCCCGTGGCTGCATCACAAAGGCCATATAAAAACAATATAGAACCGCTGTTACTTATAATTTTAAGTTTCCACAGTTCTAATTTTAACATTGTGTTTGGTAGGTTAATCATTTCTTTTTCCGGAGCTATCGAATATTTGCATACCACTAGAGAGACATGACCATGTCATTATGTTTCATTGGGCTTGTTACTTTACTCTGTTAGGTGCATTTTGGGACCATGGGGATTGTGACCTTTTCAGAAAATGTAATCCTGCAAATGGCATTTTTTAGAAAACAGAAAGAAGATGCTCGTTTCTACAAAACTAAAAGCTGTATGCATTATATACATATTCGAATTCTAGGTTCAGCCCAAGACATATGTACCGTTTCGTCTTTATATTAATCATAAATATATCTTACAACCAAATCATTGTCATAATACTATTGATTAGTCATTGTAAGGGTCGTTGTACAAAACCAAGGCTATACCAGACACCCATGGAGCATAGTAACCAAATTTATTGCTTCTACAAACATAATCATTATTTGCTAAGGTAACACCTGTGGTCAGATGATGGGATTTGTTGTAATATCATAAGCGAGAGATAGCAATTTATTTGTACTAACATTTAAGATTCATGGATTAACACTTTATGCATCGCCACAACCTCCCCGTCATAACACATAGAAATAGTCAATAAATAGTTGTTACTAGATGATTTGTTTGATTCATTAACTTCTTAATTGCATTTGAATATGATTATATTAGTATATATGTACGTACTCATACACAATATCCATTCATGTTAAAAAATAACTTATTATAAGTTGTTATATGCTCAGGAAAAATTCTTATTATATATTTAATATATATTGGTGGCGCGACAGTCCGAGGCGGACCTGAGCCTTAGTTCTCAGCTACCACTCGTGTTGTGCGTGCTATTGTTCTTTCACGAGTGGAAGGGACCTACAGTTTTATGCCGACTTCGAACGGCAAAGTTGAGAAGCTTTTCTAGACAGGAATACTATTCAAGCATTGTCGGTGACTCGAAAGAGGTGGAAGCTGTGAATTATAAAAGTTGGTAGATTGGGGAATCGAAACTGGAAATAATACATTTAAACATCGGCTTCAGAGAGTACACTGGTTTTGGAGATATTGGCCAATAAACATCGACTTGCGAACTTAAAAAATTAAAATTTGAATTTTTTCGATTACATTAAGAAACAATAAAAGAAATGTCGGTAATTGAATTTGTCAACACCAACTCACACGCAGTGGGTATAAGTTGAGTATCACTTATTGAATCGTTTGCTGAAAAGGTTATAGATAGTTTAAAAGATATGTGTATGTAAGTATCTTAGCATGTTTATTTGGACTGAAGAAAGTACATAAGAAATTCATTAAATTAAATAGAAGGTTAAGAAGAGGGTGTTAAAGACGGAATTAGCCCCTTAAACAAATCTACGTGTTCTTGATCAGAATGTCGTGAATGTGGGTGCAGTATCGGACAAAGCATTTGCAACTGGAGGTGAAACTATGCAATCTTCACACTAAGGCAAATTCTGGAGAAGTCCAGCGAGTTTTAAATCGATACGTACAACCATTTTATCGATCTTAAAGCCAGGAAAAACACAGTGATACATTATTCATCGCAAGGAACTAATCGATGCGATGGCCGGCGAGGCACTATCTTCTACAAGTCAGTCCAAATGTGGGAATACGTGCGGTAGTGGAACCTTTCACGGCCATTGAACAACAGGCGAAACGGGCTGGACTTAAAGTCAATGAGGATAAGATCAAAAATATGCTGTCGAGAAAGAAACGATACGCCGCACACCACCTTGAATAAAACATCACAATCTGTAGCTACAATTTTGAGGTAGTAAGGGAGTTTGTCTACCTCGGAGCAAACGTAGGCTTCACAAACGACATCATATTGGAGACACGACGTAGAACCGGCCTTGACCACCAGTGTTACTTCTGTTTGTCAAAACAACTGGGGTCAAAACTCCTGACTTGAAGTGCCAAATAATGCTCTAAAAAACTCTTATTATGCCAGTCTTCCTGTATGAAGCCGAAAGCTGGATGATAAGCAAAACTGCAGAGTTGATTCTTGGTGCCTTCGAAAGGAAACTTCTACGTCGGATATCTGGTCCCGTCTGCGAGAAATTTTGGAAGGCAAAAATCCGTCGACTGCTCTTGCTTGGCCACATCGAGCACATGGACAACAGGGCTACAGCAAAGAGGGTAATCGAATCCGAGCCTCATGGTAAGAGGAGGAGAGGAAAGCCGAACCCCCGGTATAAAGACCAAGTAATCGCGGATGCAAGACAGCTTGGTCTTGATGATTGGAAGCAGCGTACCCAGGACCGTCAACGATTGAAAGCAGCGTCATCTCAGGCTCGGACCCTCCACGGGTCGTATGGCTTAAGAAGACAAAAATATTCACCCCAAATATATATTATATATGTGGATATATTTTGCAACCAAAGTGACACTAGCGGCTAAAAGTATTGTAACTGTAACAATGCAAATGTTTTTCATTATACAAAAGTACACAAAATTATCCTTTTTATAGAATGATAAGGCTTTAGAACTGAACTGGAGAGGTGCTACGGCAGCAATGATGTCTGCAGGTTTTACAACAGTTATCCAAAGCATATAAAACTCGGACGGAAGCCTACCGGGACGTAAATGGACAGCTTGTATTAGAGTCGCAGTCGATACAGAGAATTTGGAAGAATCACTACTTGAGACTGTTAAGCGGCGATGATGACACCAATACCACTGTTAGGCAGTGATAGAGGATAGAAGAGAATTCTGTCTCCCTAACCAAGACGAAGTCAAGACAGCAATATTGCGACTAAAGTCGAATAAAGCTGCTGTAAGATATGGTCGGAGGAAAGCATGGTCAACGAGTGGAGAGAGAGACAGTATCGTTTGGGTGGTGGGTGGACAGCCACAAGAAAGGAAACCCCTTTAATTGCACCAATGACTGTTTAGTCGTTTAAACATCCCTTACAAGATCTTTTCTGCCGTTTTGAGTGAGCGCTTGAGCGCTATTCGTGAATAACTTAATAGGCCCTTATCAGTGCGGTTTCAGATCGGGGAAGTCCACCATCGCCCAAATCTTCACACTACGGCAGGTTCTGGAAAAGACGCAATAAATGCAAATTGACACACACCACCTATTCGTTGATTTCATGACCTCATATACGAGCTATACAGCGTCATGTCTAGTTTTGACATTCCTGCCAAACTCAGACTTAGCAGAATGACGATGGAGAACTCTCGCTGCTCGATTAAAGTTGGTAGCGAGCTTACTAGGACCTTCAATGTCCAAAGAGTATTTAGACAAGGCGACGCGCTGTCATCTGACTTATTTAATAACATCCTTGAGAAGATCGTGCAAAACTCACTGGCCAACACAAGAGTGGCATTTTTTCGCATTGAAACGGAAGGGGCTAAAGTAGGTCCGGCAATAAACGACGACAAAACGAAGTATATGCTGTCATCAAGAAAGGACGCACAACATCATAGTGAAGGACTTCGTCTACATCGACACCGGAGTAAACAGCACAAACAACACCAGTAACGAGATCAAACATAGAATAACTATTGCCAACCGGTGTTTCTTGGGCTCAAAACGCAATTGAGTAACAGAGCCCTCTCTCATAAGTCTAAGTTGACTCTTTATAAAACCTTGATCATGCACATCCTGCTCTATGACGCGGGGGCATTGATTATATCCAAAGCGGTTGAAGAGATTCTTTGTTTTTTTAGTCCTGTTTGCGTTCATGCCGTTTGGAGAAGAAGTTTCAGCGAACTATACGAGCTGTGCAGCGACATGAGTCTAGCCAAGCGACCAATGCCTAGGATGGCTAGCTCCGGCTCGATAAATATTCCACTCTGAGCATATGGGACAACGCAACAGAGGACGGTTACGTACAATCTGGCGCACACGAGTCGAGGGGGACCGCAATCGGCTTGGTGTCCGAAACTGGAAACAGTGGGCGAGAGAGCAGGCTGGCTGGGAAGGTTGTTTCTTAAATAGAAGAACTTAAGATATATAAAATAAAAGCGGATACATTGGATAATGAAGAAGTTCTCATAGTTATGCCAAATAAGACATTTAATGATACTATAACTTAGTTTGAATTATTAATCTGACATACGCATTTACATATCAAACTTTTGCAACTTTCTTCTAAGCTCCATATAGAAAAAATCTTGTCAACGAAAATTTGGTTTTTCGTTTTGTAAATTTTAAGCCAATTTCAAATGGAAAAAATTAATGTTTACAGATCTAGGCCAAGAACATGTCGCGGACATTATGATAATAAGGGTGGCGCTACAGCACATAGAGGGCCAGGGCCCATTTTATTGTTCTCAGACCTAGATTCTTATGCCGACTCCGAATAGCCAAGTTTGGGAAGCTTTTTTTAAGCATTGCCAGCGACTTGAAAGAGGTGGGACCGTGAAAATTGCGAGCGGCCAGGAATCCAACCTAGGCAGCGAGGTTAAGTAGGGGTCGACGCACTTAACCACAACGCCACAGCCACTCACGCCGAGGTTATCAAGTATAAAAAACTGTGGCAACTTTCCTTAAGAAAATAACAACAAAGATATCTAGTTGGAATGCCAATCAGCTTCACCTCTTGCAGAGAATAACACAATTCTGAAGTTGCAGAATCATCTGGAAGTATAATGCCGGTAGATCTGGCACAAGAAATAGCGATGATTCAAGATTTGTTCCTAGAACAAAAACCAACACATGCGTCAATTGATGTGCAGTGTGCGCAAATTATTGGAAGACATTAAATACTGGGAAGTATTCGTGAGTCAGTGGGTAAGCAAATGAATAACATACACGAATGCTTGGAGGGTCCTCCAAGGATGTGATCAGGAAAGCTATAGAAGAAAAATAAAAGCTCTGATCATCTCAACAAGAAAGTTCTCGGTTAAAGAGAAGGTTCAAAGAATTCGAAGACTTCAACATTTTCAGGCAGTAGTGGTGCAGATTGGCTCCAGATTATTACCAATAATCTCCAGATGGACTACAACACAAACGTGAGCAAGTACTAGAGTAATCACTTAAATGATGGACTGGAAGGGCTGAAATAACATAACGGTAAGTCGATTCAGGTATTAACATGAGTTGACAAATCGACTGCACGTCGCACATAGAGGGAAAAAGGCCAAAAATTAATGGAGATATGTGCTTCGGATTTTTCGATTATATGAAAACTGAGAAATTGAAAATTGTATGTATGTGTTCTAGTTCAGTTCTGCCGTTTATTTACAGGAACACTTGGCATCAATTTAATACTTCAGATAACTTTATAGCCGATTTAAAAACCATATATACCATATTAATCAGTCCTGTAACTTCCTTGAAAACTCATGAATTTGAATTATAACATTAGTGAAGAACAATGGCTAAATATTACAACTAACTTATTTACAAAAATTATCATCAAAACTCATTATAATGGTTAAAAAATAATGAGCCAATGTTTAGCAAGGAAGCTGTTTATTTGAAGGGATTCTACATGTGTAAGATAACAACAATGTTATCGAAACATTTTCATGTAGAATACAAATGTAGGGTCTGAACCAAAAATAAAAATAATAATTCTATTATGCTTATTCTAAGAGCAGGCCTTATTAGATTAACAGAATATAAAATAAAAAACAAATATATAAAATAATATTACTGAAAAATAATTACACAATTTATCATAATCATCTGACCCGCATGATCCACTAAAAGGATCACAAAAGGAATTCACGCACGAGGTATCTCCATGTCACTCGATCTTGCGTCATAGAGTTGGGCATCAGTAGTTATGCCCAATCGTAAGCAGTCGAGTTTTTGATCTTGTTCCAACATCCACTTCCTGGTTCTACCTGATAGGATCGCATTCAAGGCACTTTCGAGGGAAAGAAAGATGTGATGATGGCGATATTCGGCCACGCGACCAAAACATTTAAGTATAGTACTTTCCGTTCAATGAAATAGCTGCTCAACATTGAGTTCCTCACGTATTGCAGTCATTCTCACCCCAACCCGAGAAGTAATTCCCTTAAAACACCGAGAAATCTCATCTCTGCAGTTTGGGTTCCTGACTATATGTGAGAGTTGGCTCTGACACCAAGCCCGTGTACTTCTGCTGGGACAAAAGCCGCACTTTTCATTTCCTATGTCCATCTGTAATTGGAGGAATCTATTTTGTAACCCTTTTTGAAATGAGGAAGATTCACCAAATTTTAGAGAGCCAATCGACAGAATGACTTTGTTCACCATTTGACTATTCTCCGCCCTAATAAAAACTACGGGTCTGCCGTTCTCAGTGTCCTGTTCAGTATTGACCACTTCCGAAAAGTACTGCGTACATTAGAGATCAACACACCATTTTTGGATGATGTCAAATTTCCTTGCTCTGAGTTGGTGAATAGTTTGCCATTATATTCCTATTCCTATTCCATTGTCGCTTTTCAACTTCTCGCTCAACTCCTTCCAGGACTGTCTTTTAACTGCTCCCACAGCCAACTTGCAAGTTATTTTTCGAAGTGTACCGGTCACTAGAATCGAAGACCCTTAACATAATTCAGTCTCTGTAGGTCATTTTCTTCTCTCCGATGACTTTTTGAACTCCGAATGTATTCAACCCGGCATTTATCTTTCAACACTCCAAGCCGCATACTTACTTACTTAGTTAACAAGCTGGCGTCACATGCTGCGTCCGAGTCTGAAAAATAGCTGCTTACCATCGCTGATGGTCCACGACACTCTGATTCCTGTCTTCAAGACCAAGCTGATGACTTCCTTCGTTACAGGACGTAGAGTTCGCGATTGTGTCTTCTCGTACATTCGCCTTCCTCGCATACGGGAGCATATGTATATCCGACCAACGATCAACTTTTATAGAGCATGATTTCAGTCCTTCGAGTCAGGAATTTTGACGCCAATTGTTATGACAAACCGAAGTAACACCGGTTGCCAAAGGCGGTTCTTCGTCGCATCTCAAAAGTTATGTTGTTTGTGGAGACTACGTTTGCCCCAAGGTAGACAAACTCACTTACTATTTCAAAATTGCAAGTGAGGATTGTAATGTTTTGTTTAAGGTTGTGTGCGGCGTATCGTTTTCTGGTCGACAGCATATCTTCTTCTTCTTCTGGTGGCGCTACAGTCCGGGGTGGACCTGGGCCTCAACCAATAACCCTCTCCAGCCGGCACGATCTTAAGCCAGGTGTCTCCAACTGCGCACACCAAGTCGATTGAGGTCCTTCTCCACCTGAGTGCGCCATCAGTTCCGTGACCGTCCTCTATTGCGTTGTTCCACTGGTTCGGAGTCGAAGACTCTTCGGGCTGGAGCAGTGTTATCCATGCGCTCTACATGGCCCAGCCATCTTAGGCATTGAATCCGTAGATGCCTGGCTAGGCTCATGCTGTAGTACCTGTAATAACCATCAACGCAAACAGAACCAAAAATTGAACGTAGAACTTCCAACAACAACATTCGCTTTTGAGATTGTCCATGCCTCCGCACCATAGAGCAGGACAGGGATGATCAAGGTGTTATATAATGTTAGCTTGGTCTTTCGAGAGAGGACTCTACTACTCAATTGCCTCTTGAACCCAAAGAAACAGCGATTGGCAAGAGTAATTCTGCGTTTAATCTCGGTACTGGTGTTGTTCGTACTGTTCACTTGCGAGCCGAGGTAGACGAACTCCCTCACTACCTCGAAGTTATAGCTGCCTGTGGTGACGTTTTGGCCGAGTCTTCGATGTTGTGCGTTCTTTTTCGAGGACAGCATATATTTCGTTTTGCCCTTGTTTACCGCTAAACCCATTTTGGCCGCTCCGCTTCAATACCAGCAAACGCTTCATTGACGGCTCGCTGTGTTCGACCAATCACGTCAATGTCATCCGCGTATGCTAGTAGTTGTACGGACTTTTGGAATATCGTGCCTCTTGTGTCTCAAGAACAATTGAAAATGTCACATGACAGTACGTCGCCTTGTCTAAAACCTTTATTGACCTTGAAGGTCTCGGTTAGTTCGCTACCGAACCTTGTTGGAGCAGCGAGAATTCTCCACCGTCATCCTGCACAAGCTGACGAGTTTGGCAGGAATGTCAAAACTAGACATGGCGTTGTATAGCTCTCCCCTATGCACGCTGTCATATGCGGCCTTGAAATCGATGGTTGTCGATCTGCATTTCTTGGGTTTTTTCCAGGATCTGCCGTAATGTAAAGATTTGGTTGATGGTGGACTTCCCCGGCCTGAAACCGTACTGATAAGGACCTATCAGGTTGTTGACGACTGGTTTCAGGCGCTCACACAAAACGGCAGAGAGGATCTTATAGGCGATGTTGAGGAGACTTATCCCTCGGTAGTTGGCGCAGTTGAAGGGGTCTCCTTCCTTGTGGATCGGTCAAACGATACTGAGGTTCCACTCGTCGGGCATGCTTTCCTCCGACCATATCTTACAGATGTATTTTTGCATGTATCATCTGCAGCTGCCTTAAACAGTTTCGCACACAGTCCGTCTGCATCAGCAGCTTTATTCGACTTTTTTTGTCTCGATATCGCTATCTTGACTTCATCTAGGTCGCGGGGACGGAATTCTCGTCGATCATCGTCAATTGCGTTGAGTGGAACCTTCTGCCTGACAGCGGTTTTGGACTCTTCCTCGCTGTTTAACAGTCTACAGAAATGATCTTTCCAGATTCTCAGTATCGACTGCGAATCTACTACGAGTTGTTCCTCTGCGTCACGATAGGCTTCTGTCCGAATTTTGTATCCATTGGATAGTTGTTTTACCAGTTGGTAGAACCTTCGGTCATCATTTCTGTCGTAACACCTCTCCATTTCCTCGATCGCGCGCTTCTCATGCTCTTTCTTTTTCTTTTTGAGAAGCTGGTGCTCTTCCCTTCTTTTAAGTTCGTAGAGCTCACGGACCGCTCTCGTCCTTCTGTCCAGCGTCGCCTTGTATGCTCCTTGCTGAATGTGCCTGCCTGCACTCGTTGTCAAACCAGGGGTTTTTTTTTGGGGGTGGTGTTTTAAAGCCCAGCACATCAGATGCAGCTTCTCTGATGGCGTTGTGACAACGGTTCCATTGTTGGTGGATTGTTTCGCCTGGCAGGGTTGGACTCTCTGAGAGCTTTAGGGAGACTCGATCGGCAAATTTACTAGCGGTCAATTGCGATTGTAGCTTTCCGACGTCAAACTGTTTTGGTCTTGCTCCACTCCGTTGCCCTGTCGATATCCGTGTTCTTACCTTGGCTACAACAAGGAAGTGATCCGAGTCGATGTTGGCTCCTCGGAATGTTCGGACATCGAGAATGCTGGAGGAGTGTCCGACGTCGATCGCAATGTGATCAATCTGGTTGACGGTTGATTGATCAGGAGACCGCCAGGTCACTTTGCGGATGTTGAGGTGAGGAAACCGCGTGCTGGCTACAAAGAGGTTTCGCCCCGTTACGAAGTCCAAAAGCCTGAGTCCGTTCTCGGACGTGTTGCTGTGCAGGCTGTGCTTCCCGATGACTCTAGCAAAGATGTCTTCCTTGCCCAGCTTTGCGTTGAAATCTCCTAGAACGATCTTGGTGTCGTGGCTGGGACATTGATCGTATGTTCTTTCTAGGAGATCGTAAAAGTCGTCTTTGCTGTCGTCATCTTTATCCTCCGTTGGGGCGTGGGCGCAGATCAGGCTGATGTTGCCGAATGTAGCCTTGATGCAGATTGTTATGAGGCGCTCGCTTATGTATTTAAAGCTTAAGACTTCTTGCCTAAGTCTGCCTCGAACAACAAACCCGCATCCGAACAAGCGCTGCCTTCGCTCTTTGTAGCAATCGCCGAAGTATACAACGCAATTTTTATCAGTTTTATCCGAGGCTTCTTGTCGTTTCTGAACTAATACTTTTTTTTACAAGGTGGGGAAGTTACCCCACGCGGAACTCCCGAACCTGGAGGACCAGCTCCTGGCTTAAACCCCTGGACAAGGGGGCCGCTGCAGACATTGGTTCACCTCTAAGCGGTTGCTTATAAGGCTATCCAGAGGGCCCCGCAGGGTGGCTGTATGTCTGTGGATTTCTTGGTTCCCTATCGAGTGCTGGTGTTTGTGGTGGTTTCTATAGTTGGTTACATTACTTACATATCAAGGATGTCACAAAATATTGCACGTGTTGGCATGCGGATTCGTTGTAGAAAAACGGTTATAGTTAAGGTTGTGATCTGCAGCCACGATCATAACCCTAACCGTATCCAATACATATACTACAATATCAGTTTAACGATGCTGAAGGCTATAAAAGGGGACTATTATGACCCCTTGGTCGATGCATGCCTGGAGAACGATGTCAAATCGTTCTCGGAGACTTAAATCTCAAAATTGGTAAGAAAAACGTTTGCCGGAGTGGGAGAAAACAACAGATAAAATCTTTCTCACATTTATTTACGGACTTTGTGACTGCACGTATTATCATAGTAATTATAACATCATAAGGTTCCCTCGCAGAAGAATCCAAATAACAACCTGACGATCTCCGGACAGTCGAACTACCAATCACATTGTTCTTATGTGATTGTGTGTGTGGTCATTCAGGGAACAAGCTTCGACTGTGATAATTTCCTAGTAGCTGCAAGATTAATGGCTCGACGGCTCAGGATGTTTGACATTCGACGCTCCGATATATCTATTGCAACCAATATGAAGTTGCATGGTAGCTAGTCCATTACATTAGTAGGTCAAGAACAGGTACCAAAGGAATCATTTTTCATTTTGACAATTTTTTATTAACAATTTTATAAATTTGATTTCATTCACAGCATTGTTTACAATGTATGAATTTATTTATTTATTTAAGGGTTTGCCTTTTAATTCATGTTTTAATTTCTGACCTGCAGGACCGCGTACGAACTTACCGACGAAATCACAGTACAAATCAAACGTCAGTTCTTCTAAACTTATTTCTTTATCAGTCTTTGATACGTCAACTGCTATCTTAATCTCAGCTTTTACTTTTTCGTCTATTTTCTAAAAGAAGAAAACCAAAGTAGTAACAATGCATTTTAGTATTTTATAGCACTGACTTCGAATTCCTCTTCTTTGAGCAAGCCCCCTTCTATACACCTTTTTCTAAAATGCACAATCGGGTCTTGTTTTTCGCGAATACCTTGTACTTCCTCGCGAGAACGGTAGCTTATACCCGGATCCGACATAGAATGTCCACTGTATCTGTATGTATAAGTTTCCATTATTATTGGGCCATTTTTAACGGCATAATCTATGGCGAATTCGGAAGCACTTCGAACTGCTAAAACGTCCATTCCATCCACCCATATGCCAGGTATCAAATCGCCGCGGGTATAGTATTCTGTGTTGAAAGATGATCGTTCGGATGCGGTTCCCATTCCTAAAAAAGAAATCGATATAAAGCGAAGTTATAAGATTAAGGTTTAATGTATCTTCATGCCATATCTGTTATTTTCGCAGACGTATATTACAGGCAGATTCCAAAGGCCAGCCATGTTGAAAGCTTCTGCGAGTTGACCTTGATTGGCAGCACCATCCCCGTAACACGTAAAGCATACAGACGATTCTCCTCGAAATTTTAACGCGAAAGCAACACCGGTCCCTAAAGGAACCTACATGCAACAAAATGATGTATATGTTAATGTAATATATAAGATTAGAGATATGACCGCCAAAATTACCTGTGCTCCTACAATACCATTCCCACCATAGAAATTTGGAGCATACATGTGCATAGAACCGCCTTTTCCACGGGCACAACCACTCTGTCGTCCAGTTAATTCAGCTAATACCCCCTGCATGGACACACCCATTAGGTACGTCCAGCCATGTGCACGATAGGATGTAATAACCCTGTCATTTTTTCCCATCGCAGCCTTGATTCCTATCAATACGTACGTTATAATCCACTTGAAGATCATTTTTGTAGTGAATGTGTGTTTTCTTACCAACTGCAACACCTTCCTGACCACTGTATAAGTGACAAAATCCACGAATAGATTTCTCCCTATATAAGGTAGCTGATGTATTCTCTATTTGACGAATAGCGGACATCTGATTATAATATGTCAACGCCTCCTCTTTTGTTACAGTGACACTAGTATCAGGTCCATTCTCTAGTTTATGGCATTTATAAGGCTAAATGTAAAGAACATAACTTAATTTTGAGAAGAATATCACTAAATATAAATCAAATAGTTCACTTTCGTCCTTAAAAATTCGACACAGAAGTTACATAAATTGAATTGAACCAAGAATTAGTGCTATGAACCAAGAATTTGGTCTATGTTGTATACCTGTACTAGCTATTAAGCACAAGACGAAAACACTATGACAAGAATATTTGATGTCTCTTATGTCCAGTTCCTCAGTGGAGGCTTAAACTCAAGTCTAGCTGAATCTTAAACCGAGTTCAAACTTTAGGCTTAATTCGTCCTTTTTTACAGTGAAATCTGAACTTCAGTTCATTCGAACGTCGTTTCTGTATTGCAATATGAAAATTACAACATTTTTTATTTTGTGCGTGTATTTGCTACAATTTGTATGGTTTTTCAATGTATTGGCTTTCCTTTGTAGTTTTAAGATGCCTTGTGTCCTTTGTAACTTTTGTAGACCCTTTTTGCTGTTATTGAACAACTAAGATGTTGATAATCAACCATCACATCACAAATCACTTAAAGACAATTACACCCCTAACTCAGACCAGAGAAAGAAAAAAATATAATATTTGTAATAATATTTGTCGTGGTGCAAAAAAAAAAAAACAAATAACTTTTCATCATATGTCGAGAAAGAAGGAAAGCTGGCACAATGGAAGGAAATAGGTATCCATTGGAAATGATTTGAATTCATAGAATGAATCCCATTACCGAACATCAGATGTCTTAAGAACAAAATATTAAACCACGAAGAGAAGAGCGAAATGAAATGCAGTTGAGGTTTAAACGAAATCGAAAGCTTCCGCTGTGAAACTGGATATTAGTGACACTGCAATAAAGATTCTTCCTATCATCCTCCGAAAAATATTTACCACTGTTTTCTACGACTGCGTATGGGCCTAATAAAATTGTTGATAGATTAGGGGTTGCAAGCTTGTAATATGTGCATAGAAACCTAAGCATTATAAAAAAATCAAATATTCATACTTTCGCGTGCAGGGAAATGTCTCCACTCAATTATGCGTTTACTTTGTTGAATGTTAATGTAAATTGTGTTTCAGACTCGGTGGCCACATGTCAGCTACAATAGATCTTTATATCGGGCGTAATTTCAACCTGCTCGAAATTCTGGCGGCATTGTCGTCGACTCCTACGCAATTGAACCTTGCTGTCAGTCACGGTCACACCTTTTTCGAGTCACTGACAATGCTCAAAGTGACTGTCTAGATATGATCAACTCCGTTTAGCAACATAAAATTAGGTATCATTACTGCATTACTACAAGTAATTCTTTTTTCATAAAAATTCATAAAAACCCACAACACCGTATAAAATAAACATTTCCAAAGCAATGATTTAAATGAAAATTTCTTACTGTTACGTCCAACGTCAATCCACTTTTGAAGTTTTTTTGTTTGCTGAAAATCTGAAGAGTCTGAAAGAAATTTTTATAGAAACTTTTTCTGTTTCTGAATTCTAAATTCTGACGTTATTACCAACATTTTTCAAAATTTTGTAACCGATATGTGGTTTAATTCCGTCCAAGGAAAACATTTTTAGTAAATAAAAAAAAGACGCAATGAACAAGCTGAACTTAAGAATTAAATTAAATCGCTTTGTTTGCTTTATAAATTGGCCTACTTGTATTTACAGAAAATTGTTTGACTGTCACGTCTCGTAAGTTTTTAAGGGAAAATACACACAGTCAACAGGAAAAGTAAATACAAAGTCACATACTGAAAGCCATTCACACTCATGGTGTAAGGAAAGCCAATTCGTTAATATGGTGATGCAGCATGTCACAAAGGAAAAGGAGGGATACATTTTGTCGTTGAAAAAGGAAAATCACTCAGCACAACAAATATAATTTGATTTTTTTAATAGTCCAGGTCTGTAAGGAAGAGGGTTGACTATGAAAACCCAACAGAAAACTTATTGAGGTGTACATCTACAACGGTTAGTATGTAGTTCGGAATGCAAAGCTCCGCCGAATATACGGACTCGGCTATATCTATCGCATGAACACACATGCTCCATCTAAGTAATCCTCGAATCCCATCCCCCTGATTCAAAAAGGAAAGGTAGACTGGCTTGGGCTAAATTACTCAATTGCCTCCTCAACCCAAGGAAGCAACAATTCAGAACAGTTGTTCTGTGTGAGTTTGTGATGTTGTTTGCACATTTAACTCTAAGCCAGAGGTAGACACATTCCTTGATTACCGCAAACATGCTACCTCTAAATGATAAACAATTGTGTGACGTCACCGTATTCTTACAATCTGGCAGTTGTGTATAAAGATTCAATTTTCCTAAATCTGAACAAATCTTGTGTGTGATTTTATTATTAAACTAGCTGTCCCCACGACTTCGTCCGCGTGAATATTCTTTATCGCGGTTGGATAAGTAATATTAATCTCGAACAAATTTGATAAAAAAGATTATAGTGAGTCAATCTTAAGAACTTTTAGAATCATCATACATGATTTTTGCGTTCCTCGATAAATGAACTATCCAACATAAAAAGGAATTTTTCAATTCAAAGCAGTAGTTCCTGGGATTAGCGCGTTCAACCAAGCACCCACCGATGTCCATTCAAGGATATTGGAGAAGATGCAAGGCATTGTGATAAGAATGCGATTTGATAGTCCAACTAATATGACTCCATATCAGAAAAGAATGGCATTCTGATAAGCATAAGGTCACTGACTTTACTTTTCGAATGTCTAAAAGAACTTTGGAGCAGAATATGATCATCCGATCTCACTTAAGTTCAATTACCGCCTACGATCCTATTTAGTAGGTAGGAATGAAGGATTAATATCCGAATGCGCTAACGTCGAGACGTTTCGTGGAAGCGATACCGAAAGGGATGCTAATCTTCAGACGGGAAGTGACCAAGTAATAAAACACAGGGCAAAGTTGTTGATCGCTCCCAACTTGGCGGGATGCCAGCAACGATCCTTGTCGATGCACAGATCAAGTTGGCACACAGCCACCTCGCGGCGCCCCCTGTATAGCATTCACAACATCCGTTATGAAGTGAACCAATGTATGTGTCTAACCACTTCACATAAATAAATAAACCGTTATGAAAGATTGATTTGCGAGTGTGGTCCTGGAATGTAAGAACGCAGTACAAGGCGGATATTAATACGATCCAAGAAATACGCCAATGCCAAAATCGGTAAGAAAAACATATTTGGCGGAGTGATCGGGAAGCAAAGTCTCCACGATACGACAGCAGTCAACGGCTTCCGACTGAATTTGCGACAGGGGACCACGGGGTAATGGTTCAGTCGCAAAATAATCCACACAGCAACTTGGCGATCTCTGGATGGTCGAACCGCCAACCAAATCGACTATGTGCTCATATGCCCTCCGACAAGAAACACGTGGTATGATGGCGAGTGTGAGCAGAAGAAATTGCAACCGACGAGGCATACCAAAAAGCGCTGCACCGAAATAGAAGAGCAGCACAATTGGTCTAGAAGACAGGAGGAGAATAAGCTTCTATGCCTGAAGAAAAGGTTTCTCAGCTCAATGATATCAAAGAGTCTATGGATTGACAAAAAAATACAGGCATTTAAAAAAAGGCAAAAGCTTCGCCGCTGGACTTAGGACAGGTACCCAGGCTCTTCAAAACACTGAGACTAACCTTGTTACTGACCCGCAGGAAATAGTGGATAGCTTTGAAGAAGTCAAAATTGTTCCTTTTTTGTCGAAAATCTTGTCTGCGCCAAAATATTTATTTTCTTCAAAAATGTGTTTTTTTCGAATTGAATCGAAATTAGACTGAAAACAAAACGCACTACAGCCAAAAATAAACTGCAAAGGAAAGTTCAATGTTTAGAGCTTTTTAAAAATAAAAAATCCGTTACATCTTAATACACGCAAACGAATAGTCCACCTAGAGGCGGTCAGGCATTAGAGGGTTAAAGGCGGAAACAAATAAACATATTTCACACACTTAAAAATAAAAAACAACATTTCAACATATAGATTCTGTAAAAATTCATTTTGCAATAAATGAATTAAATTCTTTCAACTTACGTCAGTTTGTAATACAATTCATGTTTTCTATTTATCAATTTTTATATACAAATGAACAATTGAAATGTGATGTTAGCTTAAGCAGTCTATTGTCAAAAACGGATCCCGACTGACGTCACGATACATATGTATGGCGCTTTTGACAAGCTGTTTAGCACGCCTTATTCTCCACCATGGTATACATCGAAATGTCATTGTCATTTTTCAATTTAGGTACCTCAAGTTGGTGCATTAGCTCAACTGAAAATAGTTGTATTCCGATATATCAAAATTAGTTCAGTTGTTTCGATGACAGCACAACTGAGTTGAGTTGTGTATAGGGCCATGCATTACAATTTTTTTTAGAATCGTTTTAATAATGGCTCCGTTGTCTCATACGACATATGCAAAGTGCCAATCACTTCTTTTACCAGCGATCGTACTCATAAATAAATGCGCTTCAGAGTTTTTCCCTTTAAAGTTTCAAACTTACTTACTTTACTTAAGTCTTTAATTACAATCTGTTATTTTCTGTGTCTTTAACGATCTCTGCAACTTTCCTATGTTTCTTCTACATATCTTTTAACTTCCGCTACAATGGGACCACATCTGGTCCTTAACCCACAGGTCCATACGGTCCACACTATTTCTTTGTATACTAAATGCCAGAGATATGGGATACACGTGTATTTGTGTTACACGGCGACTTATGCACTAGTTCACGTGTAGTCATGTACATCGTATGTAGCATGGTTTCAACATGCCGTGTAGCAGAAATATACGCGATATCGAAAACTATCTGAAAACAAAACATAAATACAACTAACCTTATTTTCTAAACAGTTGCCAGATAAATCAGTTGCAAGTTCAGTCAATTTATAGGAGGTTATCTCTACTAAATGTATCTTAAACGTAATTGGATTGAATATCAAAAAGTGTCTTATAGATTTGGCATCACTAAATAACGAACCAAATTGCTTTTCTTTATTCTCTCTACAGTCAGAACCAAAACTGTGTAACATTGATATAAAATAATATACAAATTCACAATATCACTTTAAATTAAATATATCACCCATCCTAATCAATAAATTTTTAAAAGATAAAGTGCTTAAGACTATGTTCCATCACAAATAGCAATCGTAGTTTGTTTATTCCTAAGTCTAATTTTTGAACGCACTCTAACGACAATTATCCACCATACAGCGGCTGGGAACATAAGATGAATTTATGAACACTGTCTGTAATTCCGTTTATATTTTACAACTTTAAATAAATTATAAATATTTTATTTTTTCGTAATGTGATTCTGAATGATCATTACTTAGTGATCCATGATATCTTACATTAGGGTTCCGCAAGCTTTTTCTATATTCAAATTATGTCATCCACGTGAATCGAAGTAACAGCCTATCCCAGTGTGCGTCATAAAGCAGAGCATCGCATTGCGTTGCCTTTCAGTCCATGTTGTACGGTTGTAAAATAAAGTGCACTTGACTTGTCAGACAACCAAAGCGCTTCAGTAGTTGCTCTAAAATGGTGTACTTCGTACGTGTTTCCTCCGTGCGGAATTTGTAAAACTATCGTAAATTAATTTAAAAGAATGCGGACAATTAAATAAATAACAATTCCAGTCTGTTAATTTTATGTTATGATTTTTTTTCATAATATATATCGAATAAATTCTATTTTTCTCCGCGGAAACTTTTTCTTTGAGCTGTCAACCGTTTGAGGAAGCGCTTAAAAATATTGGAAAATTCAAACGGATTTTCATGACGACTCAAATTAATTT
This sequence comes from Eristalis intricaria, assembly GCA_964034865.1. Taxonomy (NCBI): domain Eukaryota; kingdom Metazoa; phylum Arthropoda; class Insecta; order Diptera; family Syrphidae; genus Eristalis; species Eristalis intricaria. The sequence continues at coordinate 71,123,286 of OZ035876.1, read as the reverse complement.
TCTCATTATCTCGGAGAACTATTGCAAAGTGATAATTTGACAAAAAGGTCCTTTAAAAACTAAATAAGTGCTGTTAATAATTTTGGGATTCACCACTCTGTGAGATAAAGAGGTAGAAAGAGAAGTGACAGTTTTATTTGCCTAAGAAAAGCTACGGGTGTATGGTGAAAGTGTGTACTGTGGGATAGTCGGTTATCTCTCTGTTGGCGTTACATTTTCTCCTTTAGTTATATGTGGGATTTGAAAACCCGCAGTCGGGACAGTCAATCTTTTTTGGTTTGTGTTTCGTCTTTCCATGCGGGTGGAACAGAGTTAAAAAAATAACAAAATCTCAAAGATTTTTGTTGCAAATTTAAAGAAAAACTTCCAAAAGAACTATAAATTCTTAAAGCTGGAGAAACAGAATAGAGGTTCGAAGTTGATCCGTGACAAGATGGTATTAGCGGAGCGAAACTCGGAGATCGTGCGAAATGGCCGAAGATCGAGGGGGCCCAGCCCCAATGGTCACGGAACAAATGTTGTTGGAGCAAATGCAACCCCTGAAACAAGTTCGGATGATGATAATTGTAAGATCTGCCTGCACAATTTGATTCATAACAATTTATTGATTTACATTTTCATTTTTAGCTATAAAACGGAACGGAAAGTCGAAAACCAAACAAAGTGAATATGAAGGTGAGGAAACTTTTGGAATATGTGTTATTATTTTTCTAAATAGAAAATTAAAATTTGTCTGCAACATACTCTTCTATAAGTATTTTAATTTTATTTCGTCTAATTTGTCAGTTCAACCAATATTCAATGTGATTTTAATATTGCAGAAAAAATACGCGTCGGTCGAGATTATCAAGCTGTCTGCCCACCAATTATTCCCGAACCAGACCGAAAGCCAGAAGTATTGAATGATCGAGCACTTCTGGTGTGGTCCCCAACTAAAGAAATACCTGATACAAAATGTAAGTCATTAACTTTAACTACAATATTCAAGTAAATTCTAACTTGCTCTGTTACCATACAGTGGAAGACTATATAGCAGTTGCTAAAGAGAAATACGGATATAACGGAGAGCAAGCATTAGGTATGCTTTTCTGGCATAAGCACGACTTAGAACGTGCTGTGATGGATTTAGCAAATTTCACTCCTTTCCCGGACGAATGGACTGTAGAAGACAAGGTTCTTTTCGAACAAGCTTTCCAGTTCCACGGAAAGAGTTTTCATCGTATACGACAAATGGTACGACATTTAAAAACGTAGCTCGAAATATACACGTGTATTTGTGTTACACGGCGACTTATGCACTAGTTCACGTGTAGCCATGTACATCCTATCTAGCATGGTTTCAACATGCCGTGTAGCAGAAATATACGCGATATCGAAAGCTATCTGAAAACAAAACATAAATACAACTAACTTTATTTTCTAAACAGTTGCCAGATAAATCAATTGCAAGTTTAGTCAAATACTATTACTCATGGAAAAAGACGCGCCATCGTCAAAGTGTTATGGACCGTCAGGAAAAAGCGAAAGCCAGTAAAGAGGGATCCGACAATGGAAGTGATAATGGCAGTAATGAAGACTCAGACAATGACGAAAAGGTAATTGCTAAACAACCCAAAAAGTTTCTCCGGTTAAATATACCCATCATCCCTTCTCCTTAAAAGTATTAAATCGCAATAGAATCAAATCACTATCATGATAAATATATCACGTACAAAAAATATGTGTTTTCATATTCATTTACATTTATAATGAATAGGAAAACTAAGTATTAGAGTAAATTATGGTAAAAAAACACCTAAATAATCACCATATTTAATTGTTTATAAATATTTACGTGTTCTCACTTCGAACGAAATCTCTATGTTTACTTTCATTTATTCAATTAAAGTAAAATAATCAGTATGTACTGATTATGGACTTTAAGAAAAGTACGCTATTTGATTCAAACTCAATTTGATTTGTTTGTAGTAGTTCTTGTGTTTTATGTTCGGCCACCCGGCGATTAAGGAACAGCATTAAATAAGGTTATAAGATAAAAAGATTTGACTAAATTCTGCGCATTCGACTAATGCATGAGTCCTAATTTTTAGTGTCGTACCTCATAACAACCCACGAGAGCTTGGGTTTCCAAAGTATTTTATATCAACAGGATCATTGTCTTGACGTCGTGTAGCCTTTTAATTTCAGTTTGATATAAAAGTTTTCTCGCCTAAGCAAGTTGATTTATAATTACTGTCACAAAATCACATTTTGCCGAAAACTGCGTTTATGTTTTTACCTCGGTACAAATAATCTGAATTCTTAATCGTTTTATACGTAGTCTCAAAATTAGTTTTTTTGGTACAAAACCATACTTGACATACACCCGCTAGTAAGTACTAATACTATAAACAATTTCAAAATGCTTGTTTATTTTTGATCTTGAAATATTTACTTCGAAAACATCGCATTATGTACAAATCTTAAATTCCTTGTATAGGTAAAAAAGAATACTACAATAAATTGTGTTGTTGATATGCTGATCTAGTTTTGTATTAGATTTTATATAACGAATTTCATCGCACTCGCTTCAAATTTGATTATCTAGTCGTTTCCCAAATATCATATCATCCGGGTGAATTTCCACAAAATTAACCTGATTTCTTTTATTCGTGTAGCCTTGTATTTCAGTTCATTCAACACATTTCATAGTCAGTTTGTAAAGGCCGTTTGCTGATAATTTTAGTTAAAGCTAAAGAAATTTTATAAGTTGGAGTTCCTCGTCATATCCTGCAACTGTTATGAATATTTTTATAGCTTTGACGAACTTTCCTTTTTTTAATGTTTTCGGTCAACCAAGGCCATAAGGAACAATCGCGGTTATGTCCTTGGTTACAGCAGATGAATGAAATTTAGAATATGCTTTCAACAGGTACGGTGCTAATTTTTTATGCAATTTTTTAATGAACATGGGTTTCGAAGAATTAATTCTATTGCATCTATCAATCAACTTCTTCCACATCAAGGTTTTACGACTGTCGTACCTATTTGCAGAACATTGATGATTTCGTAGGAATGCATGTTCCGAGTGTATCCAATATTGTTTTGAAATTTTTGAAAGGGATTTTCCCTTTTAAAGCAACAAATATAATAATCGAAAACAGCTATCGCTATCTTATTTGGGAATATAGCAACGTCGTAATTAAACATGTTTCTGTTTGAAATTTTTTTTTTATAATATACGCCACGACAACGGTTATGATTGTACGAACAAGTATGGTGACCGGCCTCTGTTAATTCACATTCAGTTTGATTTTATGAATACTAGTAATACAAATCTTTGTGTTTACAAAACTGTTTATTCACTGTCGAACGTGAAACCTTGCATTTATTATATTCTCGTGCTTTGCTTAAGTTTCGATATAAAAAATTGCTTAGCTTGAATTTGTCTTGCTTGTATCATATCTAAATTTATTAAGCTTTTTTCAGAAACCACATATTGAAACGTTCCGAGATTTTCGGACTTTATTAAAATTATTGTACGCTACCCTATTTGTAGAATTGTACAAAAGGTTTGAAAAAATAATAAAAATCATGGCAAATACACTAAAATGCCCCATGCGTAGAAGTCTGCGCTCATATGAGGGTTAAGTATATATGTTTCACTGATTGAGTAGGACATTTTTCCATCCATCGTAATGAATATAGGTAATTTGGATGGAACGTATTTCGTAATGTTAGTTGAGTAACCAATCCATTTTAAAAGTCAAGTTTCTACTTTCGACTTGTAGCCGATATACGACTATTGGTCCTACTCTCGAATACATACAGTACGTTTTCGATTAACGCAAATCTCGATTCACGCAACTCCTCTATTTTCGCAACAGCTGAATTTAATTTTTTATCAATATTGACGCAGTTATCGCAGCTTTTTAGATAGACAGAAACTAGATAGCTAACTACCCCAGTTTCTAATAGTTGCCAATAAAGTGCATTCTCGATTAGAAAATCACTGTCAGTCAAAATATTAGAGAAATCACAATAGAAAATTAAATAACAAATCATTCCCTTTTGGAAATATTCTTCCGTACTTTCTTCCTTGTGTCCTTGCGACCGAGGTAAAGACAACGAAACTGTGTAGTGCTTTGGCTTGCCAAGGCCCTGACTCCTGAGAGAAAATTATTATTATACATATATTAAATTCATTTCTATACCTAATCTGTTTATATTCCAAAATTTGGTTGAACTGCAGAACAACATTCATTTATCCCCCTAAGTCGAAACTCTCTCTAACTCGAACATTTTCGCTATATTTTGCATACATTTCCCTCAATTGTCCATACAAAAGCCTCTCTCTAAAACAAATTTGGTATCCCGTGACAATTCGACTTAGAGAGAGTCCACTGTGTATATAACTTTTGAGAAGAAGAAAAAATCCCAAGAATTTAAATTTAACCGCTTAGGGGAAAATAGTTCAGACAAGAGAGAGGAAATTTATGTTACTTCAGAATCATATCTCCGTTTTTAATCTTTTAGGAATAATTCGTGTTATTGTACTAATTTGAGATAATTTGCTTGGTGTTTAAACAGTTGTATATCAAGTTTCGCTTATACATATGTATATGTTCTGTACTTCTAATTCCCAAATTGTCTTTATTTCGTTCTGCTACATTTTAAATCATGATAACCATTTCGCTCGAAGATTTACCAACGCAATTCTATTGCCAGGTCATTTTACATTACCGAAGGTTCGTTATATGTATGTAAGTTTCACTTGCAAGGCACTAATTTTCTTTAGGCACTGACAGTGCTCTGAGTTTATAACTGTGTGAGGGAAGACAATACGACCGCAGACTGGAAATACAACCATAAAACATGTATAAAACATTCTTCGACAATATTTAAAATTTTTGTGCAATAGCAAGTGAAAACTTGAACTAAAAAATATAATAACTTAATAACAAAAAGGTTAGTCAGTCTGCCACTTCAATTTTTGGTTTGAACATATTTTTTATCTTATGTATGTACATATTGTATTATATACCCTTTGTGATCCGACAAACGTTAGTGTCGGTTTATCGAATTTATCAAAGTCTAAAGTACTGCTCTCAGTTGTTCGGAAGTTTATGAAAACGAGCCCCTTGTAATCCGACAAATTACAAATCAAAGTTTACTATGTAGATATGTGAAATTTAAAAATTAAACAAAACATAAGGGAGCAATACGCATCAATCACAACTCGTAGTGGTGCGAACTAGTTACAAACTTGTTTAAAACCCATTAAAGGGCCATTCATATGAGCTCACTACGAATAGCGGCGTTCAGACACAACAATTTGCCGTTGCGATTTGCTGAAGCTGAAAAGTCAAACCCTTTGTCTACCGCAAAACAAGTCTGCCATTTTCTTGTAACGAGCGTTCACATTGGCGATTTGGCCGAAATAAATTAATAAACTTTTCTGAAATAAATTGATCGTACAGTCGAGTCGCGGAATGAGTGACATGCATGTCCTATTACAGGGGTGCCGGTTAAGACGACCACCTCGGATTACCGTGGGTAATCTCTATTTATGTAGAAAGACTACTTAATTAATCGCTACCCGTAATCGCTTTATTGTTGTCATCATAATCACAGAAAGACAAAAACCAGCATGATTTGTGGATTGTAAAATGTAAAACAGGGCCTCTTTCAACTTGAAATATTCATAGAACTGTATATGCAAAAGAAAATAAATCCTGGGATTTCCACATCGACAACGTGCTGATCATGAATTAAGGGATCAAAAAAATATAATTACTTGCGAATGTACTAATACTCTGCCTTGGTTATTCACACTGACTGTATAGCTGTACTGAACGATCCCGCTTTACATGCGCGAAAGGTTACAAATAATGTTCATGAAGATGTATGCTCATAAAGAATGCAACATTGCCATATGTGAATAAACTATAACACGGAAACATTTGTGCACAGTCCCATGTGTCATATCAAAGTAGAAAATGCCCGCACTATTACATATTTGTGAACAATAATAGAACGGGCGAAAGAGTAGTATTAACGGATATAAGCTGTTTTTTTTTGCAAGCGTATATACGCTTAACTTTCAATTTGCATGTAAAATATACTAACAACGAGTCCTATATCCGCTTAAGTTACTCATCATATCTATCGCCGCTTAAGAAATAAGCGCGGATAAAAACAATGCTTCCAATCCAATTAATTTCTGTGCGTTCATTCCTGAACTCATTCATTCATTGTTAAGGTTGCTGTATGTGGCTTTCATCTGTAGATTTGGTTGATACATTACATCATTTTTAATTTTGTTGGCATCCATAATTATGCAATTTTTGGTATACTCAGAGTGTCTCTGCTATACATTCCGTTTTTCGCTTCGTAAACGATTCTTTTCATTTCACGATTTTTTTTTATTTTATCATTATTAAGTGTTTTGCTTTTAAATTGATGGTCACGCTACACAGTCACAAAACGAAGATTGTGACCATCAAAGATCAAGCATCACCTTTCACGACTACACCCCTGACTGCTTAGCAAATGTCTTAAATGTCGTCGGTGCTGCCAAGATTTTATGATGAATCATTAAGCGCTGATGATCGTTTTTTTGTGCACTTATAAATTAAGCGTAAGCAAAAAAACACACATATAGTAAAATACGCTATATTGTTTCCAGGTATAACTAGTGAATTGCGTTTGCTTCATATTCATTTTGGGACTGCATCAGGTTTCGCACTGAAAATAAAGCATTCGAAAAAGACTTCCTGATTTTCTTTTGCGCAGTGATGCGGCATCGCTTAACATTTGAGAACGTATTGGTAAAAATATTAATGAACAATAGTAATCCATGTTTGTTAAACTCTAGCTACACCAGAAGGAAGTTTAAAGTGGATGCCTTATGATAATGAAAATTAAAAGAAATTGAAATATATCCAGATGGTTTCTTCCAGTACGATTTTAGAATGTTATTTTTATGGTATCCAACAATCTCTGCAACACTTTTTGGATTTTCCGCAACCACTTTCAACAACGCATCAGGAAATTTAACGATGCTGAAATGTTTAAGGCGTGTGCATCTGATGATGCTTAAATTAATGTTTGAAGTGATGGTCAAATTTGTGTTTACAAACGTGATGCGGCATCAATTCAGTGATGCGTTTTATTATGCGTATAATTCACCCATAATAAGTGTTTTCTTCCTCTTTAAATAGAACATGTGTGTCAATGTTTTCAGTCATTAATGCTTTGCCTTTCCACAAATTATTCGCTTCTTATCATTTGTTTAACCCACAGGTTATCTACTCTCCTTTTTGTAAGAATTTACTTTTGTTTGTTCACATTAGCACATCAAAACTAAACTCAGAAAAAAACGATATACATATTCTCCAACATCAGTAATTTTTCAATCCGCGTTTTTGCAGATCATTTTGTTCAGCTCCTTAAAACAATCTTATTTATTGTGGCCAAAGAAATCCAAGGCCAACGTTATGAATTAATACATTTATTAGTAAATCATGACAAATGTACATACTAATTTATACAGGTATGTATACTGAAGAAATTTAGTAGTAGATGACCTGTTGGCCAATTAATGTTTCACGTGCATCGAGTATACATAATAGAATTTGAATATTTAGTTACGTTTATGTCTGAAGTGCCTTCTTTAGTTCTTAATGTTCGTTATGTGAAACCCCAAATAGCAAATTTGTCATTTAAATGTTATATGCCTTCTCTAAATTAAGTCGAATTGATTGGCAAGTTCCTGTACGTACCTACGAAGTACAAGGTGGTTGCGTTTCGTCAAATTATGTTTCTATTCACACTGATTTTGTGAAACACCAAAATAGCTAGAATAATTCTGTGAATCTGTCTTTGAGTAGATGCCGTTATTTCTTTTCATAGGGATCTGTGTTTTGTGGTGATTATTTGGTATGAACATCGTTCTTGAAAAACTCGAAATTGCCTATTCTGTCAAAAGTAAACGTTTCGTTGAGAACTAAATTGGAGTAGGGGGTTCACTGTTTAGTCCTTGAAAAATAGTTTTACTTTGCCATGTTTGAGTAATTGTTTTTTTTTTTTATTCTTTGTTCATATTAAAACAACAAAACATTACACGAGTATGTTTACTTTTATACACACAATCGTTTGAACTTTGTCATTGATAGGTGCCTTCTTTATGTTATCTTTGTTTCGATATACAATATTTGAAACAAAAATTGTAAATAATTATATAAATTAGATGTTTTGGCTCTTCGTGTTTTGTTTCGAATTTTATTGAATTTAAATATACTTCCTGTCATTACGTGGGTTTTATTTGCGTTCTCTTTTTCTTCCAATTCACAATACAGGATCAAGCATTGGCCTCCTCTTCTGGCTTACAAGAATCCAAATTGTGTTGTAGTAGTGGTGGTAATGTGGGTATGGTTGGCAGTGGTGGTGGAAGTGTTGGTGGCAATGGCATTGGTAATGTTGGAGACAACAGCCTGAGCAAGAGTAGCAAACAATCAAGTAACCCAACAGCGATGTCGACAAATAGTCCAACTGCTGGTATAGCTATTGGTAATGTTGCTAACACTGCTGCTGTTAATGTACAAAATAGCCCTACACTTACCACTACTACTACTGGTACTACAACCCCATCTGCAAATAAACGTCAGCAGAATCAACAGCAACAACAGACTCCGAACAGTAATCAAACAAATAATTCAAACAATGAAATTACTACAAGCAATACTACTAATAACAGTGCGAATACAAACGCTTCGTCTACTACCCCAACCGGTGGCTGTTGCTCGGGTTGTGGAGTAGCTTGTAATATGTTAAATGGTACGCCGCATGGAAAACTGTGCAATAGTTGCCATCATCATTGGAGGTACCTAAAAAAAATAAAATTTAAAGAAAAAAACCAAAACACATTACATTAAATATAGTATCGCTGAAATCGAAATACTTTCTCTATCTCTTCCTCTATGTTATCGTGTCGGGTGCTTTCAGACGAACGGGTAATAAAAGGCCAACTACGGGCCCTTACTTTGGCAAAAGATATCGTGATCGAAATGCCGATCGTCATAAACGCAAACCACCGCGTGGCATGCACATTAACCATGATGATATTGTAGCGCTCGCTAGTTCGAATAATAATCAAGATCAGTTGCTAGCGAATACTGAAAGGGAAATTGTCTCATTACTAAGTCAAGTAAGAATACAATTCTTCTACTACTTAAATTAGTTTTGTCTTAGAGAAGGCGTAAATTACACAGAACATACATATTAAATAATTGAGTCATTGTCCTCCTCCTTCCTATCCAGACACACAAATATACTCATTCATATTATATTACTCATGTTGCTTACTTTTCGAATTTTATATAAAGGATGGAATCTTGAGGGCAATGATTTTGACGGTTTTATGAATTGCCCTCGTATCCTCAATTAATCTAACAATTTTTTGTTATACATTACCATACATAATAGTAATCGTTTCGATTACATACAAAGTTATTTTGAATTTTTTAAAACCAAACAGCAAAATTAAGTGTTTTTAATTTTTAATAATTGCAGGTCCAATTGAACAAACAAAATATTTCCTCAATCAAACGAAAAAATTCAGATAGCTTGGAGGACCTACGCCCAAATGAGTCTGCAAATCGTATTAACTCTCGCTGGACCAATGAAGAATTACTACTTGCTGTAAACGGCGTAAAGAAATTTGGCAAAGACTTTCAGGTGAGTCATTGAAGAAGAATAAAAAGTATTGTTTTGTTCTCAGACTGGTTGAGGTTGGCATTAATTTAAGGACTATTATTATAGCGATCCGCAATATTCGACGTGGTTACGTACGTTACCAATTCACTATAATTTATTTTATTTGTGTATTCAACTCTTAAAGAAGAATTTAATTGATAACTAAAGCGTTGCTGAGGTTCGAAAACTTCGACATTTCATTCATATGGAACTGTCTCAATTTGCATAGAGCTACGGAATTGTGCATTTTTGCAGTAACTTTTGTTGAGATTTTCAAAAAAAAAAAGAAATATCAAAATCTGCGCTCTCAGTTCGCGATTCGCAACATCAAAAGTAATCGATGCCTTCTTACTATTTGGTCACGTTTAAAAAAATGTATCCTCTATAAGCATAACAAAATGTATGATATTGCTTTTCAGAGTATTGCTGATATACTTGGAACAAAAACCGAAGCACATGTTCGCACCTTCTATGTTAACTATCGTCGTCGTTATAACTTGGATCAGGTTTTAAAAGAATACGAAGCAGAAAAGGAAGCACAATTGAAGGAAGAACAAAAAAAGAAAGAAGTTCAAAGTGCAGAAAAATCAGGTACCAACAACAATGATGATAATACAAGAAAGTCCCTCGATACACAAAGTTCTTCTCAAAAAGAACCAGGAGTTGCTGAGGTAATTAATTTAATTTCATTTTGTAATGCTATTTGTGAAGTTAATAATTCTTTATTCTCTATAGATTGATCTTGATAGTGAAACAGCAGAACAACCACCAGCCAAGCGTTTAGCAACAGGTCTTCAACAAGATTCTGCAAAAGTGGCATAAGATCATACTTGAGAAACAAGTTCCCTCCAATTTCAATAACTTCTATTTTTAGTATGCTTATCAATCAATTACTAAAAATCATTGAATGCTTCTGAAAAAAGAATTTTAGTTAAATTATAATTATGGTTTTCTTTACTTTTGACTTTATATAATTTATTTATCTCTACTTTGTATTATGATGTTTGGACAGTAAAAGAAAATAATGCTGAATATTTTATTTGCAGTAGATCTGCAAAATATAACAAATGTGTAGTACCAGACTATCCAAACAAACATTTCGATCACTTTTGTAACTATGTTATGCCTTATTACCCATATATATACTACAATTTTATACTTTTCTTTTGTTCTTATATTGTATCAAGAACTTCAGACGAGTATAGACCACTGAGTATAGTATACCTTGTGTTTGATGTAATATGTATTGCTTTAGGTTAGTTAAATTTTCATTCGCAAATTACATTCAAAAATATTAATTTGATGGATAACTTAGCTGTTAATTCTAGTTTTGATGACTTTGTAAATAACAAATAAACTATAATAAACGACATTTGATTTTTTTCCACATTAATCTAATTTGATTATAATTATCTTGAAATAATACCTTTAGATCTGAGATTTGTGCGATAATTTTTATAATTTCATAATCTAACCAAATTGAATGTGCTAAATTTCCCATCGAAAAATTATTGTTGATTAAAGATGTATTGATACAAAAATTGTCATTATAAATTGAATTGAAGAATGTTTTTCAATTTACAATCCACTAGATTTCAGTTCATTTAATTAAAGACATGCAAACAAAATAGTATAATTTCTTTTCTAAAAGCTTTGTGTCTTCATTTTTGAATGACTTTTCTACACTCTGAGCAGCATGCTGTCATGTGCGTTTACTATTATTGTTTAAATTTGTACTTTATCTCTAAATTCATATATGTATATGTAAATACGCGATTTATGCTAATGCTGAATTGTTTAGATTTCCCTTACAACGAAAAGGATTATTGTTTTTAATTGTCAAATTGAATGAACAGAAATGTTTTTATTTACATGAGACCAATATTTAAAACTGATTTCATTTAAATGAAGCTTTTGTCTAAAATGTGTTTTCAACGATAAGGGTGTTTTTCGATGTATGTTTAGCTTGAAATATTAAAAGAAAATACCTAACAAAACAACAATGTTTTCAACATTTGATTTGGTATTTGTAAGTGAACATATTATGCATTATTCATTCATTTTATTAATTTTAAAATTATTGTCATTATGTTTATTAGCAAATTGAAGTACATAATTTCTTTACTGTAAGACGAATCATAATATCAATGCAACAATGCAAGTATGATGAATACCAAAACGATTATTTTAAATTGTGGTTAGTGCACACACAAATATACGGAGTCGACGTTCGATTATTTTATTGAGAAATTATGTGTATGGCTCGTATTAAATCGTATATTTAAATAAACATAAGTAGTCTTAACAAAAAATTGTGTATGATTTACTCACTTTACATTTATTTCTAAGAGTTCGTTTTGTAAAAAAACGGAAATTATAAAATAAATAAACCCCAAGAAAGGAGATCCCTTTAACTGCGCCAATTACCTAGGGATACATCTCATCATACGTGGAAGAAACTTAAGATATGCAGATCGACAATCGCAGTCAACTATGGATCTTGAAAAAAATCCGAAGAAATGCGCCAATTTCAGGGTCGCATATAACAGCGTGCATACAGACGTAGGGCGAATTCAGAAACGCATCACATCGATGCCGCATCACGTTCATAAACGCAAATTTGGACATTACCGCAAATGTCAAAGGTTCATTTAAGCTTCATTTCGGGCATCAGATTGGCAAACCTCAAACATTTTAGCATAATTAAATTCATTCACGTGCTATTGCGTTGTTGGTAGAAAATGTGGAAATTGAAAACAATTTTGCAAAAACTCTTGGATAAGATAAAAGAACACTCTTAAATGATTTTGGAAGAAATCATCGGCATATTTTTCAATTGCAATTCAATTCAATTTCAATTGATCTTGAGTTTTTCTACTTTAAATTTTCATTATCATTGTAAGCATCCGCCTTGAGCGCTTTCTTCGTGTGTCATACATACATTTTTAACAACTTATTACGAATTATTATTCTCAATGAATAATGTTATGCCCATATTGTAATACACAACTCAACTAAGTTGTGTTGTCGTCGATACAACTCAACTTCGAGACAACCGAACCAGTATTACGGAACACAACGAATTTCAGTTGAGCTAATGTAGCCATTTTAAGGTACGGAAATTAAAAAAATTGCAATGACATTTCGATGTTAACAAAGAAAAGTGAACAAATATTTCGTGTGATTTGGTTCAAATTTGATAAATAAAGAGCTATTCGAGATTTAATGCGGTCCATTCATCAAAAATATTAAAAGATTTTATTGAAAAACAAAACTAAATCACTTCAAGCAAACAAATAAAAAAATTAATTCAATGCACATAGTCTTCGTTTTCACGAAGTCGCCTCTGTTGTCTTAGGATGACATACTTGGTTAAAATGAGAGTGAGTTGCATATGCAACTTGTGAAGTTTCATAGGATCTTTTTATTAAAATCATAGTTTTTTTTATTGAACTTTTTCCAGTTTTACTAATGTTCCTTTAGTTTGCAGTCCATTCTTGAATGGCCATTCTAAGGATGCTCGAGTAGGTGGTGCTAAGCTGTTTAATTCGACAGCAGTCATTCCCCATTGCTCGTTCTTGTCCCTTTTGCTAAGTAAGTGTTAGTCTCTTTAATGTGTGTCTAAGTCAGTGTTTTGTTCCATTAGTTGAACTAGTTTTTTCATCTGCATTGTAGTAGTTATTTTAAATAAAACATATTAAAATATACTAAATTGTTCCATTGTGGGATGAAAGTCCACTCCAATTATATACACAACTGCTGAAAAGAGTTGTGTAGTTCTGACAGTTGAGACAACCTATACTGATTGATTTGGCAACTGAAGGACAACTTCTTGTCTCGACTTCGTAATCGGTAATACCGATTTCTCATTCACGACCAATCTACAACTAAAATTGTGTACTGTAATAGGGGCACTACTAAACTAACTTTCATATTGACAAATTGTTTAAGATAAACAGTGCGTTATGAAACGTCAGCGAACAGTTCAATCAGCATCAGCAAAATTGCAGTGATGCGGCAACACTAAGTAAATGTTTGATGTTTCTGAATTCAGCTGTATCCATGCGTTCGATTTGGCCGAGACAGTGCACTAGACCGATTCTTTTTTGCCTTCCAGACTATATGCACATCTGGGTACAACTCGTAAAGTTCGCGATTGTGTCTTCTCCTCCCTGCCCATTCGTCGCAAGACGGGACCATTCTTTCGCTGCAGTTTTACATAGCACTCAGCTTTCATCTCCATATAGCAGGACTGCCAAAATAGAAGTTTTTTAGAGCATGAGACCAGTTATTTCGACAAACCGAAGTAGCACAGGTTGCCAAGGGCGATTCTACCTCGGATCTTCACTATGATGTTGTTTTTGAAGTTCACGATTGTCCCAAATAGACAAACTCCTTGACTGCGTCAAAATTGTAGCTATCTATCTTCTCGTTTTATCCAAGGTCGTGTGTGACGGAAAGTTTCTTACAAAACTAGCATATATTCCCCTTTATATTTCGGCCTTGAAGAGCTCTGACGGTAAGCAATCTGAAACTGCGATTTTGTTGTCTTCAACTTTTGATGGCTGCGCTACATGACCTAGCCATGTGAGACGAGAGACATGAACTCATTTGACCAGATCTCGGTGTACAGCCCATACAGTTCGTCGTTCATTCTCCTCTTAATACGGGAACATGGATAATACGAAGGACTTTCTCCTCGAAGTGACCAAGAATATACAAAATCGGATGGTGGGTGTGTGCGTCGACTCCTACGCACTTGAGCTTCGATGCCTAGGTTCGTTACATACGAATACTATTCTAAAGAACTCTCCTTGAAGCTCCCTGATCATTGTAGCGTGTTCCAGGCACAAGAACAATGCAGTACCCAAAAGGGATATCGCCATCTCTTCGCAGTCTGGCCGTAATTAAGTCCTTGGATAATGTCATGTTTAATTAAAAATCCTCCTTTAATTACAGGCTGGCTCTAGCGATATGGCTGAGCATTTGAATGTGACTGCCAGGACACTGTGATATCCTGAACAACTTTCCACACTCCCATGGGACCATCTCCCATATCCTATGGTTTTTAAGAAAAATCTGTACAAATTCTTATTTGAAGTATTTAATTGAATTTAAATATTAAGTACTAAAAAAGATGTAAATCTTAATGCACGTGCCTTTTTTACATAATTTCTGACGGTTATTCACCCTCTGATTGGTCACTTTGGCTTAAAAAAAACGTTATAAAGAAGCAAACAAATTGTCAAAATTTTAAGGGGCAAGAGAGGTAGAAGTCGGACATTTCTATAATACTTCATTTCTGGTTTTGTTATGTCGATTACGATTGATATTTGGAGATTTTCCTTTCAAATTGTATCCTTCACAAATTTCTAATCGTCAGTTTTCGTGCGGCAGTACCATATAATAAACATTTATTTACATATGTAAATTAACTTATCCTGTTGTACCCTTAAAATATTTTTATTCTGATTTCAATTTCGAATGAAGATAGTTTCTAATAAAAATCAATCAATCATTACTCAAATTCATCGATGGGCAAAGGGATATATATCTGGCATTGACGTCATTTCTGTTTCAAATACTACGCACTAAGCTTAAAGTAAATAATTAAGAACTCAAGGGTGAGCTCTTGAGTATTGGTTAGTAGTCATTCTGAGGTTATTTCTTAACTAGAAACGCAGTGAAGATGTTGACATCATCAATAAGATATATTTATTAATTTCTTCATAGATCAAGGAGGTAGAAGATAAATTAAAATTCTGTGCAATCACTACTTTGACAAGTCGGGGCATTCACTCACTAACTTGTCATTTTGTCCACAGCGGAGAACTGAAATCAAATTGGTTAAGGTTGAGGCTATAATTCTGTACACACTTGGTGAGTTTGAAAGTAGTTGAAGGTGATGGTAATGGTGACGAATAAAGCTCAAAACACGATAAAAACTAGTAAGATTCGACATATACCAGCTTAAGAAATTCAGCTTAAGAATCATGACGTTGCGATGGTTTTCATGCGGCAGCTAAATTGGCGCCCTTTCTATGGATGTACATATTCATCTTCAATAAATTTAATTCAACAATTTCAATCCATTTATTTAAATACAAGAACATGCTACTTATACAGATATCCTAATCAATGGAATGCAAGAAAACTACTAAATATTATCATTTTATATACATTTTCAATCGAATACGAACAAATGAAAAAGTAAAGAAAAAATAGGACAATCTCAATCAAGTACAAATTTTCGTCTCTTTCGAAAAATTCACTTCGAACATAAGTTCCATTTCTGGTGCTGGTATGGAATCCAAATTATCGTCGTTTTCGAAAAATTGACTTCGAAATGTTGTTCAAAAATGAGTTCCACTTCTGTTGGTGGAATGCAAATTTTCTTCGTTTTCGAATAATTCAGTTCGGAAATGACTTCCACTTTGGTGGTGGAATCCATTGTAAGATGCATTTACATTTCACTTTTTCGCAACAAAAGGTTTTGACATAAGCTAAAAATAAATCAAACTTAAATCGTGTTTAAGTGTTTGAATTCGCTTTTGTGAATAAAACTTACCGGAACTTACCGAAAATAAGTCAAGCATGGACAAAAACAAAAACAAATGTGGCAAAAACAAATGTGGCGTGAAATAAAAGAACTTTTAATTGGACATCAAAGAAACACAATTAAGAAAGGTATATTTAACAACATAGATTATGAAGATGATAGAAGTATTGCTGAACATTTTAATAAATATTTTGTGTCAAGTATAAAAGATTTTCAAAAAACCATAGATACAGAGAACTATGTAAACCATATCAGACCGTCTGGAATATATAATTTATATAGAAAAAGTTACGAATACTAAGAAATGCGAAGAATTCAGACTGATAAAAACTTTTATGACAATTGAGAAGATCATCGAAGCGGTAGTCAAAAAACGACTCGTGCACTACATTGACAAACACAACATCTTATCAGCTTTTCAATCTGGAAAACATCACTCATGTGAAGCAACAGTAAACTATGTATTAAGCACGGTTGGGAACAAGAAAGAAAAAAAAAAACAACTGCAATATTTCTTGACTTTGAACGAGCATTCGAAACAATAGACCAGAGAGATGTCTATGGCATAAGAGACATTGAACTGAGCTGGTTTAAAACGTATCGAACAAACAGAACGCAACGAACAAAGGTGAACACTAATGTATCCAGCTGTATTGCTGTAATATGATTGCTGTATACTCTATGTAAATGATTTGCCAAATATCTTAAAATATAGCAAAATATTTTTATACGCAGACGACACTTTAATTTATACAGATGGGGATGACCAAATAGAGTACAAGGAAAAATGTTAAAAGACATGAAAAACGTAAATAAATGGCTTAACAAGAACCGGCTGAAACTTAACGAACAAAAGACAAATTTGGTGGAAATTAATTTCAGCACAAATGACAGTTTTCAGATAAATGGACAGGACATTGAAAAAGTGGATCACATTAATTATTTACATGCGGGAGAAAATTCAGCGTCTCCTGCATGATATTAGAGAGCTGAAAGCTTGTACTCTTGAGAAGAGAAGGTTGGACAAACATTCAAAGGCCCAACAACAGCAGTTACAACAACAACAAGTGCCAAAGAAGCAGCACCAAAAACAAAAGCTTCAGTTAAGCGAGCAGCAACAATTGCAATCTGAAGCGGAGCAACAACAGCCATCAACAGCTCAACCACAGCAGCAACAGCAGCGATCAGCTAAGAAACACCAACAACATCCAGTGACCCAGAAAATGCCAACAACACAGGCAAAACAACAGCCAGAAACAAAGCATCAGCAGCGACCAGCAACACTACAGCGGCCAGCAACTCAACAGCGCCCAGCAATACAACTGCAGCAGCAGACAGCAAACCAACAGCAGAAGCAGAAGAACGAAAAGGTGCCACCAATCAACGTGTATACGGCACAGGCCATAGGTGCAGGTAATTACTATATTAGTAAAAATAAAGGTGCTGATAGGTATGCAATCCAAGACAGTGGATGAGTATAATGAATTGATAGAGTATCTAAACATCTCGAAGTTGGAGTTCTTCTCTTTCACCCCAAAAGGCGAAAAGCGGAGAAGATTTCAAATGCTCAATGAGCAAGTGTGCGACGGAATTGAGATCGTCGGGGTCAAGCCCTTCTCCACAGTAAAGGCAAGGAGGGAGGGGCGGAAATTACCCCTGTACATCGTTCAATTCTCCCCCAATAGCAAACTAGACAATCTTAAGAAAACAATTATTTTAAATGGGTGGCAACGCAAATGGGACAGCATACGAAGGCGCGATGGTATTGCACAATGCTTTCGCTGCCAAAGGTTCGGGCACGCCGCGTCGAACTGCCACATGCAGCCTCGATGCGTTAAGTGCGGTAAGGACCACAGTGCGGAAAATTGTTCTTTGGGGCAAGCGGGAGCAGCTGACAAGAGTCAGCTCAAGTGCGTTCTCTGCGGGAACGCTAAGTTCCAGGAACGCAGAGCAAAAGCGGTTCTGCAGAAGCAGCCCCCAGTTAAAAATCCACTCGGGGCAGCCATAACCGTAACTCCTCAAATGACCTTCGCCCAAATGGTGTCCGGTCAGGGGAATACGGAAAAGCAGCAACTACCGAAAGTGGTGCCGCAACCTTCAGTGCCAAGAGCACACGATCCAACGCTGGATTGGAAATCCTCCATTGAAAGGCGTATGGATCAGTTAGAGGAGCAGGTAGACCAAATTTTGGCGCTCCTGCAGAGCCAACCACGTCAACGATTTTAATGGCTGCGCAGACGAACGAGTCTACTTACAAGATCCTTGCAGTGAATGCAAATTCATTGATAGGGGTCCCACGAAAAAACGAGCTCTATAAACTTTTGAATGACCAAAGCCCAGAGCTGATGCTGATTAGCGAAACCAAGCTAACTCGGAGAGGCATACTGGAGCACAGTAATTACAATGTTATTAGAAGAGACCGGCCCAATTCCAGTGGTGGAGGCGGTGCTGCTATCTTCATTAAAAATAACATAAAACATAAAGTAGTGTATAGTTGTGAAGTACGAAGGTTTCAGGAGTTGGAGGCCTGCATCGTGTGCATTTCGCTCCGCAGTGGAAGGAGGTTGTATGCGGTGTCGGTCTACTCCTCTGGCAACCCTAGTTCCAGAACAACTATATCAGAGCTCGATTCACTCTTGCGATGTCTGAGGCTGGACTCGGAGGAGAACTATTTTATTTTGGCCGGGGACTTAAATGCCCGGCATGGATATTGGGGGAACATGGTTTCCAATCACAGGGAGGGCCAGCTTTATTACTGGTTTTGCTTACACAATGTCGAGTATAGACTCGATTTGAAAGCAACAGAGATCTCGTCGTTCCCTAGAACCGGGTCGTATCTGGATCTCCTACTGTTAGACGCAAGACTGCAGCTGACAGACACAGACGCGCAAACGGTAAACTGTTTGAACACATTCGTGTACCTCAGTGACCATTGCGGACTCAGTGCCGAAATCAAGATCCCCAACGACATTGCGGAATTAGGAGAGTATGTTCAAACATACACCTACAACTACAGTAGGGCACGATGGACACGCTTCTCCAGACAAATGACGAGAGCACTCTCTTCCAACGCGCTCCACATACCGTCCAATAGAAACTCAAACGAAGAGATTGACATGTATCTAATTCAATTGGACGAGAGAATTAAACGAACGATGGACATTACCATACCTCGATATACACGCACAAACAACGAAAACTTGTACCGCAATGCGACAATCGACGCACTCCACCAACGAAAAAGTAGACTCCTTTCAAGATTAAAAACCTTGTACAGGCGGTTTACTGACAGACGAGACGAGGAAGTTATGACACTGAAATCGCTAATAAAAAATATACAAACTTTAATTGTCCAGAATTACAGGCTTTTTGTTTCGATTCGTACTGCAATGATAAGATTCGGGCTGTAAGATCTAACAATCCCAGTATGTTCCCGCAAATTAATAAATTCTTTCGTAGTAAATATAGCGATCTTCCGTGTCTTAAGCTCCCAAGAACGACGGACAACGAACAAATACTGACTACAGCAGGTATTGATCCAGATAACGCTGTACTCGACGATAACATCTTTGTGATCGAAGATCCGCAAGAAAAATGGAGGTACTTGGCGTGGTCTTCCAAGAAGTGTACAAGGTGAATGAGAGCGTTCGCCCGAACCACGACTTGGATAACCGCGTAATGGCTAGCAACTCTCAACTTCGAGAAGACATGCAACAATGGCGATCTGAGAACACTGGCTTTGTCGTGTTCAATGATGATAACATGGCAGATATTGCCATCGCCGACGAAGGGGTTCATCCCCCGTTCATATCGAAGACAGAACTCCAAGCGGTTTTCGAATCATTAAAGAAGAAAAAGTCTGTTGGAATCGACGCGATCTTAACCATTGTGCTAAGACACCTCCCCCGGGAAGTGGTTAATATGTACACAATCCTGTTTAACAATGCTCTGAATAATGCACATTATCCGGAGCATTGGAAAACGGCTATTGTGCAACCCATATCCAAGAGAGGAAAAGATTCTTCGAATCCTTGCAACATCCGGTCAATTAGTCTCCTTCCGAACATCAGCAAGGTATTCAAGAAGGTGATCAATAGAACTCTGATTAACTGGACTAAGGACAAAAATATAATTCCGGATAACCAATTCGGTTTCAAAGCAGGGCATGACACTATTCATGCCGCGTCGAAACGGGTGTCGGATATCCAATGGAACAAGAGCCAGAAACAATGTACGGGTGCCTGCTTGATTGACCTGAAGAAGGCCTTTGACACCGTTAGTTAGCATTAGCAAACCACTGCTGTACCTACTGTGTAACATGCTTACCGGTAGACGGTTCGTTGTAAAAAAATGGGAACTTGACCTCCACAGGGATATTTGAGGTAAAAAATGGTCTCCAACAGGGTGCCGATAATTCGCCGATCCTGTTCAACATTTACTTGAGTGATCTGTTAAGTTCTCTTCTTCACGTAATTGCGTATGCCGATGATTTGATCGCGTACAGATCAGGCAAAAAGATCGAAGAAATCACTACTCTCACGCAGGGTGACATTCATGAGAAGTTGCGATGACTGGTTGAAGAAGTTGAGTATCAACCTCCGGAAGTCGGTAACCATGCTGTTCAGGACGCCGTTATATAAGGCATCGGCGGAAACAAATAAGAATTGGCGAAAGTTCTCAATCGTTGGAAGACACGGGGAACCACTGGCGCAAAAAACTGTAGTCAGATACCTGTGGATTTGGCTAGATCAGTATCTATATTTTAACAAACATATAGATGCTGCTCTGGCCAGGCCCCGAGGCGCTTTTTTACAACAGCCAACTCTATGCGAGGGTGAAGGTTATCTGCTACATGGCCCTCATCCGGCCAATGCTCACCTATGGCTGTCCCGTGTGGTTCAACGTGTGTGCAAGCTTGATGGAAAAGATTCGGTTGTTCGCGAGGGCTTGTCTTAGGGCTTGCCTTCGCCTTTATAGAACTCCAGAGTCCCAGTACATAAAATTCTTTTCCAATAAGGTCTTATACAACAGGGCAAACCAGAGTGGACAATTGCCTGTTGAAGTTGATTCGAGGTCATACTGCTAGAGCGATGAACTCGGTCAATAACTTGATCTCGGGAGCTTACTACCTCAATTCACAATACCATGAAAGGGTACGTCACAAAGGCTTCGTCCCCCCAGAAGCTTTCCTGCTCAACCACGACCGTTCCGTCGCACAACGAGCTGAGGAGGATCTCCTCCGGTTCAGTACGGCGGTCTCAAGACGGGATGTTCAGGATGTTGCTACGCAGCACCAAAATTTCTGGTAGCTTGGGAGCGAGGGAACTCCAGCTTCGAACCCTTTAGATCCGGGTTAAAAAAGGTATTGAGTATCCCCGAATGGGGGAGTAGTCGGTTTCTGTCTAGTAGTGTATTGAATGTAGGTATATCTGCTGCATCCTATGGCTGACTTAAACATAGTAGGGTAGCTTTAAGGTAGATGTAAGTGTAACAAAAAAAAACAAAAAAAAGGTATACACTTATGTACACTCGTTTGTACTTTTGTATATGCATTTGTAAATACATATTGAGTATATGAATTTTTATATGTATATAAGCATATATACATATATATATATATATATATATGTAAGCTTAGATTAAGGTAGTGTAAGTTATTTTTAAGGTAGTGTGTAAGTTAGTATAAAAGTTTTAAATAAAACAGTTCTGTTATTAAGTTTTTTGATACATTTTCTTAATTTCAAATTGTCATTCAATATCTTATGTTTAGCGTAAATAGATAGCTTGTTAGTTTAGGTCGAAATACATAGAATAAGTATAAGCTTAGCTTAGAGTGCCCGCCGAGGGCCAGTAAGTTACATTTAGCATTATTGTTCGTCTAACTAGTTTTAGCCATTTTTGTCTAGTATTTAAGTATATCATGAATTAGCAAATAAAAATGAATTAAAAAAAAAAAACAAAAAACCCCTCAAGTCTACTTTCGGACGGACAGTTAAATTCAGAGACTCGTTCTTCAGCCGCACTACACGAATATGGAATGCTCTTCCCAGCATAATATTTCCCACAGACTACAACCAGCAGATATTTCAGACCAATGTGCACAGGTACCTCTCCCTTTCTCCCTCTATACTTTCGGCCCGTG
Source organism: Eristalis intricaria (assembly GCA_964034865.1). NCBI lineage: Eukaryota > Metazoa > Arthropoda > Insecta > Diptera > Syrphidae > Eristalis > Eristalis intricaria. The sequence continues at coordinate 71,100,850 of OZ035876.1, read as the reverse complement.
CTGTGTCTAGGCCTAGGACACATAAGGGTATTAGCAATCCCTTGAGCACGCGCAAATTAAAAAAAAAAGATGTTTGAATTGTATTTTGAATTATTGTGATACTATAATGTAAACTTGAACTGTATTATTCAGAGTATACCAATACTAACAATAATAAACACACTAGATATGTTTGGATTCACATCGTGTGCAAGAACGTATCTCTCTCTTCACTGACAAAGTTTTGGGTTTCCAAAGACAAGAAAATGAAGTACAATGGGCAGAATATGCAGACAAAAACTATAAATTATTATTTGTCTACATTAAATTATTCATTTGATCAAAGTTTGTGTTTTTCATCAAAAACTAGTGTCGTGGTCCATTTTATAACTGTGGCAATGCCAAGTACCTTATTAAAACGTAATTTTATCGCCAACAATTCCTTTTCTTTAATTCAAAAGTGGTATTTTTCAACTTATTTTATTGCATTTTTTGAATGGATGTAGTGCTATATAAAAACATTTGCAACAATCGACAATGACGCGTGTTACAGACGCATTCTTTAGTCACTTCGTGTGGGTTGATCATATACGTATGTTAACACAGTTAGGCAGGCTATAGGGAAGGTGCACAGTCGACGACGTATATAAGATACATCTAAAATACACAATATTTTTATATTTTCGTTCGTTGCCCATAAAAACTAAACAATTTTTATAAAAGAGGAGTTTGTTACATCGAAATATTTTCCAAGTAGCAAATTCATTTTTTGTATGCCTTCAACTTGAGTTTGGCGTATATGGTGGCCCCAAACTATTTAGATTCATTCGCGTTTGTTGTAGGGTCAGTGCACACAGGGTAAAGTTGCTGATTGCTCTCAACATGGCGAGAGGCCAGTAACGATATGCTCATTGACGCAAGGCATGCATCAAATATTCTGTGTTTGTGAACATTCAGGAGGCAAACGTCAAGATTTGGTTGCCAAAATAGAGGAGTTTTGACATTCGTTGCCTGAGCACATCGGAGATTGCCAGAGCATGCGAAGAGCAATTAAGTGAGAGGCATTCCGGAGGCCTACGTCGAACACCCACGTTGCATTGCCGCGCAGCCATCAAGGTAGCCAAAACCACCCTAGGCTATCTACCACGCAGTTTCGAGTGTGAGCAGATGAGGTATACCAAAAAGGACTGCAACGCAAAACAAAAGGGGCTCAAGAAGAGTGCCAGACTAGAAGACGGAAGGAGAACAATCTTCTACGCTTGAGAAAAGGTCTCTGGCGACATCCCAGTTCAAACATATTGAAGAGTCTAGGAACGAATAAAAAATAAACTAAAGCTCTGGTCATAAGCTTTAGAAACATCACACAGATGCCAATTGTGTATGTAAGAAGCGCTCCCAACTCGCGTCGGCGAAGTAGTTGTCCCACATACAACAAAACCGCAGGCTCAGATGGTTTACCATCTGAAACAGCGAGGGTAACCTTGTTACTGAACCGCAGGGAATAGTGGACGTGTTTAAGCAGCACTTTCAACAGATGCTTATGCACGGGCATGACCAGGAGAGAGTGGTAGATAGTCAAGAAATCCCAACTCCAGTTGATGAAGAAGTTCTCCAACCTGACTTTGAAGAAGTCGCGACAATCAGCTGCAGAACAACAAAGCCGTAGGCTCTGATTTCTTCTTGGAGAAGACCAGCGAGTTTCAAATCGATACGCACCATCTTTTTTTTTGTGTTGTGTGGTTGTGTTGCACTACGTTAACAAATGCACAATGTACTTCCAAGCCGTTTGAAACCTGCAATAGATTTCGGCAAGGAGATGCGCTGTCGTGTGATTTCTTCAATCTGCTACTGGAGAAGATAGTGCGCAGAGCTGTTGTAAACACGGAAGATACTATATCCTACAAGCCAGTCCAACTTTTGGGGTACGCAAATGACTCGACATTTTCGCGCTTTCCCAACTTGCCGTAGTGGCGATTGAAGAACAAGCGAAACGAGCTTTTGTTAATCTCAATGAGCGAGCGAAATACGATCCCACACACCACATAGGACAAAATATTATTATCGACAGCTATAGTTTCGATGTATTAAAGGTGTTTGTTTATCTCGGGACAATCGTCAGCTCTACGAACGACATCACAGTTACTTCGGCTTGCAAAGCAACTGAGCTCAAGACTCCGCACTCGGGCGACAGGCTCTGACCCCCTATGAGTTTCAGGCTGAATAAATTAGTAATTAAGTATATAGGCTGAATAAATTAGTAATTATGTACATAGTTGCACCAAGTTAATGAGGAATTATTTATTAAAATTAACTTGCGTCAATTGAGTCTGATTAAGAAAAATGTGCTTTTTATGTCCAACATGTATTTAGAGATTTATTTATGCTAGCTACCTCGAGTAGACTATCCATCTAAGATAGCCGTATCATACATAAACGGTCCTTAAAGCATTTAAATATAACCAGGATTGTCAAGACTAAGCTACCGTGCATAAGTAACACACATTTATTTCATATTTGGTATGAATTTAGTAGCAATTAAAATACTTGGTATAATTATGGATGCGGGTCATATCCATACATTCGGTAGCATGTACATAAATGGAACAATAGAAACTAATATGTTATTGTATTTACTTAATATTTTATTTATTTAGTTTTTGTTTGTTTTTAAATCAATAACCTTTTTACAACACATAAAGGGTACACGTTTATGTTTTTTCTTTTATTTCTCATTGGGTTTTACATAATTATAATAGTTCATAATTTAAAATTTATATCTAAAGATAAGGTTCAAAGCTATTCATATATATTTACGTATATATGTGTGTATTATATTTCTACGAAGTGCATTGCACTTTATTTAAGTCAGGAAAATTATCCGTACGTTATTGATGGCGAAATATTTACAAAATAATTTACTTTATATACCATAGTCAAAATCATAAATAATTAAATTAATAAATAACGTAGCATATTTGAAATGTTTCAGTTACTTAATAAATAAAAATAAATAAAAATGGTTTTATTAAAAACGTTTGCAACTTTACTTATAATTATGATAAATCTTATCTGCGAATCTTATCTTTTCCATTCTTTTCATACATTATTTCGTGTATGTTATCCAAAATAAGTTGTTAGCTAAAATAAATTTTGCCAGATTGGCCTTTGATGATTTTGATGCACTTGTTAATTTTCGAAGGAATTGATGATGTTTTTCTTCTTTTTATGCAATTAATCGAACTGACTTCTGTAACCATTCTTACAATTATTGAATTCATAGGAAAGGTTTGCAAGTTCTGCAGCGAAATAAAAATAAAAAATACGGTTTACGTATTTCAATCATTTCAAATCAGTCATAGACTGATATTAAAAATTCCAACATTATAGTTCTTCAGTTTCTTTACGGATATGTATATATACCATATGTCATTAATATACGTTCATTACCAATGAAAATAAGGAATCAAAGTATATTTTGCAACTCATATTGTTTATACTCCAAATTTGTCGTCTCGTTGCCGTTCAAACTTTCAGACATGTCACACATTCAGAATTCGAAATCAAATAATGCCAACATTATGTTTTCAAAGAATAAATAAATGACCTCTCCACAAGTCTGCTAGCGTTGCGTGCATTGTTTCGGCTTTAGAATCCTTTACATGCGTGTATATTTGCATAAATTACTTATTTACCTACAATAAATAAATCATTTTAATATGTACAATACCAGCTGAACGAAGTAGAAATATTTTTATTTTCGCTACAGAAACTTAAAAGAAGTCATCAAAGGTTCTGGATTATGTTTGGTATTGAAGCATTGGAGCAGATAAATTAGGGTGATGAGAACTATTCATTCGTAGGGCGGATAAGCTTTTATTATACCATTCATCTTCAGCCGACATACCTGAAAAAAAGAGAATGCAATTAATAACAATCTTAAATGTATCTGCGCATTAGATATCTTCGGATATTGCCTATTTCATGTTTGAATGGTTCTACACTAAAGCCATATTGGTAAGAAAGAAGGTAAAGGAAGTTACAGTGATAGAAGTTTTGATCTGAACTAAACATGACAACTATGTATGTAACGTTATCAGTAGAAACCATCATTTACAACTCATTACCCACTACTATTAATGACTACTATTAATGAACTTCACAAAAGGCTAGAAGACAGTATAGGAAAATAGTATATATGAGAAAGAGGGCAAACATTTTATAGAATCTCAGCGAGACTGGTCAGAATGAAGCAACCAGGGGTAGCCAAACTTTCAGGCTACTGTTTTTACGCTTGCCAAATTTTCAAGTGTAGTTGTTGGTATGCTTTTATTGATGCAAGTTTTAACAAAATGAACAAAACAAGTTTATTAAACAAACATCTGCTAATTAGAGCTTAAATTATATGCTGCTCACAAAATGGGAGTGGACATAAGTTAATTATTAATTTTTTTTATCGTACCTACCAGAAAAATTCACAAAAAAAAGTTGTAAAATTCTTAAAATTAAATTAAATTGATAATAACGATTACAGACTCAAATATGCTCCTGAAATATGGCACTGCATATTTCAGGCAAGTTGTTTGTACTTTGGTTCATTTGGCCTGATTACAATTCAAATAAACGAGATCGATATTTGGCTTGATGGCATTCATTGAAAAGAATGCTGATACACACAGGTACGTGGATCCAACAAAAAACGAAGTTAGATGAGGTGCAATTTTCCACCTATGTGGTTATTTTTGTTACAAGGTAGGCTCCAAAAACTGTTTACGGTTAGGGCTCTTGATTTCAGCAAAATATCGCATTTTAGTGTCAAAATTCTATACTCGAGAAGCGATGGTTTTTCATACAGAAGTGTAATAATCTCTACTGCTATCTCTTTCACACTGAAACTTGATAATGTCTTCTAGCTCACAAAAATCTTAAAGCGAACATAACTATCTGATCGGCATATTGATCATACTTTGTGTACTGTGCACAGACACATTCTTCTGTCATATTTTTAAAAATATTCATAAAATATACAACATATATAAAAACAATATTCATGTATGGCTTATTTGTTATTATGTGTTAAATTGTTACCTTAAAATTATGAATTATCACAACGAAAGTAAACAAAAATCATCAAAAAAACCTTATAGTGAATGGCAATGCATTGTATCTTGTCTTAAGCCAATTCTTCTGGAATGGAATAAATCTCAGTCGTATGTAAAAATATCAACGATATGTATGTGTGTACGTACGAGCATATCCTACATAAAAACTCACTCTTGTACACTTAAAATTCGTATCTCAAAGAACGGAAATAGTATTTGAAAAATGAATGAGCAACTCGTTTCAAAGTCGTGAATCTTACAAGACGTTGCATAATTTTGCAATTTCCGGACCAAATTAGGAAGATGATATATAAGGATATAAACTTATGGAAAAGGATTTAATAAGAAATTCCAAAAACCAAACTTACCCATTGAATCCTGTCGGACACCAACTGAACTCATATTTGTACCGTGTGTCATTGAAAATGGTTGCGTCATACCAGGATATGAAGTTGCTCCCATTTGAAATAGGTCCTAAATAACACGATAGAAATGTATCGATTGTATAAAAAATAAATTATATTAGCACAATTTACCTGCGGGTAGCGGTTTATGGAATTGTGATGTGGATATGGTTGGTAACCTCGCGATACGCTGTATCCTTGAATATTTCTCATCATACCATTGCATGATGGTATCACAGATGGTGCTAACGCTTTTTGTAATTGTTTCTCTTGTTTACGATACTTTGCACGTCTATTTTGAAACCAAACCTGAAATTAATAATCAACCATTAGGTGAAGTTAGGAAGCAATTTAAATGATGGAATTTATGTATAAAACGTGGAACGCATACATATAAATTAAAGCTATTATTTTTGTGCGGAGAGTTTAAGAAAAGCCTAAAGGAAAAGTCACAAGTTCTTCCTGTACCCAAAGATCCATGTGTTACGAATTGAGACGAATTAAGACCGGGGTAAGTATACTTGAAAATGAAACGTACTTTCTTAACAGCACACGAATTTTAAGTGTCCTTAGACAGAATAAGTACAGTACTTAAAATGAGAAGAGAGCCGATTTAACTTTGTGCCATATCGTCCCGAGCTGGAATGCCACTTAGCGCTTGTAAAATAGAGGAATGATTCTGAAAACTGTGTGAAGTTTTTTATATTAACCCTCATTTTTTGATTCTAAAAGAGATAAAAATAGGTCAAAACCTTAAAACCGCCTTTAGACCACCTTCAGTTGTTAAGGGACGAAAGACATACATCCGTGTGAAATTTGAACATATATAACCCGCCTGGAGGGGTAGGTAAATAGCTCGGTGTATATTGTAAGTGAACATCAATGTCAATCTGGTAGACGGTCATTGATGGCCAAAATCAGATGAATTTGTCTGTATGAAATTGTATTCAAACATTTTTATTGTATTATCAAATTAGACTATTAACTAACTAGATGAGATACAATGCAATGCAAATTTCAACCAGTCTGTTATTTACATGTATTTACGTAGGTACCAGCTTCTGTGGCATATATTTTAAAATTATGCTTGAAGTAATAATCCACGTACGTAACCAAGCGCGTAAGTCTTAAAGAACAAGATCTATTCAACAACTTCTATATAAGCACTTTCTTCTGTAATATAATTCTGGCCTGACTTTGGATATGAATTCACCTTGTTGACCGAGACGGACGAGTGGCTCAAGTCGTATCTGTTACACACCATACCATATGAACCGCATGTCATCCGTTGTCAGTTTCAGGAAGATTACCGAAAAACGGTTCAACTTGTGTTAGGTCAGACTGAAATGTTGTTCCAAAGTATTTTAATTTGTGAAGTAAATCAAGGTTTACGACCCGGAGCTGAAACCACTGTGCAACATAATCCCGAATGGTGGTTAGAAAACAACCTATCACGTGCTAAACCATAGATAACGGAAATCTTAGTTTAATAACTTCCCGCAACACATGATTGAGGGTAACTATACAATTATATTAGTGATGTACATGAAGCGTTCAGAATACTTAATAAATAAAAACTGACCTTTAAGAGCCGGGTTCGTGCTTGGTCAGACAAATTTAAAAAACGAACATCAAACTTGGTTTGATAAAGAATTCTGTAAAAGCACTACCCAAGGACGAAAATGGATTCTTTTTTCTTAACAAAAATTTCCTTTGCTCGATGAGGTAAAAATTAAAATAGGTCACATCGGTCCTGGGATAAACAAAATCACCCCTATTCTCAAAAAACGACGGATCGGAGATTCCTTTCGCTCGTTCGATTCCTGCGAACGGATTCGTTCTATCATTGAATCAGCCGGATATATTATATAATCCACATCACTTATCTCTTTTCGAAATCAGCTTTTCCTCGATTTGACGTATGACTTAAGAAATTTAATTTTAAATTCAAACATTGCGATTTGTGTTTTTCGTTCCAATTGTTTGTTTTATAAACATAAGGGATAGTATAACTTAATTTTGATGAGACAAAACAAAAGTGACTAAAATAACTGTGAGATAATGTTTAAGGAGAACTGCTGGCCAGGAACCGAAGAAGATATGAAGCAAGTCGGTCAAAGAACGAAATAGTGGAAAGTTTATATGTATGTACATAAGTTTATGGTTATACATGTGTTCATATTTAGTAGCGAAATACAATTTTTTCAACCAAAACAAAATATGCACCTTTTAATGACAAAAAACTCATAGTCTTTTTCGCTTAGATTTGATCGTAATTTGTTTCCAGAAATCTTTTACTTCTTTAGTAGGTATTTTTGTCATGTTTTTCGTTATGATATTTCTTCATTTGTTAAATAATTCTAACCATTAAACAAACAACATTCATTTTTACTAGCAAACTATCTCAATCTCCAACGAATTTGATCAAGATCTTTTTGTGTGGAGAGATGCTATTCGGTCGGATTTAAGAATACAGAGAAACTCATTTCACATTACCGACTTGCCGACGGATCACTTCGAAAGGATTCCGAAGTAGGAAGTTTTCGATTTTGGTGGATGGTCCTCCGGAATTCATTTCTTACATTCCCATTTTAGCTTTTCCGGATAACATAGGTCCAGTAAGTGATGAATACGGTGAAAGATTTCATCAAGAAATTGCAAGGTATGATGCGTGTTAAATGGGAAAATGGAATTCAGTCATGCCTGTTTTTTGCATCACGACTAAGACGAAAGCTATCCAAAAAACTGAATTAAATAGTTTTAATGTGCCGAATCATAATTTCATACTATAAACGCATTGAAAAAAGGGAGTTTAATTTTGTTGCACAGTGCAATCTACCAACCGTAACATGACACCATTGGAGATTGTCATTATACAGCTAATTCGTTAAGCTCGAAGGAGCTCCCCATTCTTAAATCATATTTTGCACTCGAAAGATTGGGTGTCCTACCATTGTGATAGTCTTATAACCGTATACCACTCAGAACGTATTTCCAATGCGAGATGCATTTTGGCACTACGCATATCCTCACCGATACTTTTCACTTAAAAGCAACAACTCAGGAACTAGCAATCATTTTTCTTTTGAATATGGCTTTATCAGTTATCAGTTTACTTTTCTGAGCAGTATACGCAGTGTCAATAAAAACTTGAGGATTCACGAAGATTCTAGACATTTACGGAATTAACTTAACAATTGGTTCTAATAGTTTCATTTTCTTGCTAACTTCCAAAGATCTATTTTATATTTATAACAATTGAATGTTACACTCAGTAATAGCAAATCTTGGTACATGCTTTTTACCGAATAAATTGAATACGGTTGAATATTTTTCAAATCTTTTTTAGTTCACGTATTGAAAACATATTCGAAAAATTCTCTATTTTATTTTCAGCAACAAAGAAGTCCACAATGGCTAATCATTACTTGCAACGCGGCGTATTCATCGGAAATTTATCCACTGCTCGGAACTGTATGCCCGCGCCTTTGTAATCCAAATGTTAAAGTCTGTGCTTTCAGCCCATATATCCGTGTAAATAAAGTCTAGAATGTCATTTCTTAGGCAATGTGTATTGTTGGAAGGTCCATGGTTCATTTCGAATATTATGTTGTGGCTTGGCAGCGCTCTCAAAACTGTTTGAAACTTTCGCTGAGGATTTAACATCATTTTCCCAGAAATTAAGCTTAGCAACTCTATCATAAGCGACTCACAATACTATTACTGATCAGGTTGGGGGTCCGCGTAAAACTCTCCGAATGAATTCGACCCATGCCGCGATGACCGAGGATAAACCACTGTACGAATTATATTTGTTAAAAGACTTCTGGTGACCATTTTCATATTTTTCCGTAAGCTTTTTAGCACGAGTAAACGGATGTAAATATAGGACATTATGATTTACGAATGATGACTTATCTGCTTGTCAACAATGCACAGTCTTACGGGAAATTACGACACCTACAGTCAGTGTCAAAAGTGAGTGTACAGTATAAAGGTAAAAATAATGTCAATATAAGTCAATAAATAATAATACTCTAAATAATGATAATCTAAAGGAAAATATCCTAAATGTAGTTTTCTAAAGCCAAATATGAGGATATCTCAAAAACCGCAGCGGCGGGTCATAAACCAAAAACGATACGAAATTTAGACCACCAATAAATGGCCCTTCTAAACTTTGCTTGCAAACATTTTCGGTGCAGTTTATCTTTAGATAGTTCAAATAACCATACACATCCATAGTTTGATTAATATAATAATATCATATGGGTGGCGCGACAGTCCGAGGCGGACCTGGGCCTAGCTTCTCAGCAACCACTAGTGTCGTGCGTGCTATTGTTCTTTTATGAGTGGAATGGACCTACAGTTTAATGCCGACTCCGAACGGCGAAGTTGAGAAGCTTTTTCTAGACAGGAATATTCTTTGAGCATTGTCAGTGACTCGAAAGAGGCGTAGCCGTGAATTATCAAAGGTGGTAAATTCGGGTATCGAACCTTGCACTCTCTGCATGGGAGTCGACGCACTTACCCACTACGCCACGGCGACCCACCATAGTTTGTGGGACACTAAATTGATCACGTTAGATGATATCTGAAAAATTCATATTAGGGCAGATTTCCTTATTGGGTGATTTACATTTTATACTCTTACTTTTGTGGTGTGAATTTCGCTTCATTTTTTGGTTTATGACTCGCTGTGCCTATAGTCTTTCAGATATCTTGATACTTTTGTTTACATTAAAACTGGATTTAAATATTTTTCTTGGAGTCCCGTTTGAAATTATGTTTTGTCGAGAACACAGGCACACTCACATTCGACGCTGACAGTATGTGTTTACAGTAACAGTAAATAGCAATGTTGTGGTTGTGGCAAATAGAACATAATATGTTTGTTTTATTGAAAGATGAAGAAATCAAATCTCATTTGTCAAATTGTAGTGACCCAAAAGTATGGCCAAATTAGGGATCAGACAAGTACAAGCACACCCTTATACTTAGAAGTTTATTTACAGCAGTACCTACTTCAAAAATGTATAACTGTCATATAAAGTTTCTTAGCCCTTCCATGCTAGATCACCAAATAAGTATTTTCATATTAGTATACCGATAGCAAGCTTGGAGTTAAGAATTTAAGTTATATTTGGGTATCTTACAGGAAGCGCCGGTTAACAATACGAGTGTATCAAGTATTACCATAACGAGTGTATAACAGATTTATAGATTTATAATGATACATTATATAAGTCTGAATAAAATTTATATAATATGTACTTAGAATTTTTAAATGACGAAACATTCTTCATGGTAAATAATATTTCCTTATTAATAAAATGAACACGAGATTATAATGAAAAATACTAAAGCTCGAAAAGAGTCTGGTCCGACTCATTTATAATTTCCATGAATAGAAAAAGATATGACATATCCTTCCCAAGCTGAGTTTACCATAAATATTCATAACTTATAAAAAGAAACTGATACGAATATTAAAGAAATGCAAAACTTAACACTGAAAGCCATTCGTTCATGTAGTTAATTGGTAGTAATTGGTTTACGTATATAAGTGATATACTTGTACAAGGGAAAAAATATTCCTCGCCTGATTAAGAAATCCGTAATTAATTAAGCAGTAATAGATTAAGTTAAAGTATTATCAAATATTGGCTTTATCTTTTAAATATTAATAAAATACACATTTTATTCTCTTGTCGGCTAGACAACTCCGATTCATTTTTTATTCAAAAAAATAAATTAACGTAATACGACCAAAATAAAAAGGCAGCTCAAAGTTGATTCTTTATCCATCAAAAGACGATGTCATGAGAACATACATATGTACATATACATCTTATACATTTATCGGTTGTGGGTTCGGTTGTAAATGCAAGTAAAAGCTCATTATTTATTACCATCTCAAAGTAACCCACTTAGATATGTACATACCATTGTACATGATGTACCCACGTATATGCAACAATACATTAAAATGTACATATCTACGTATTAAAAAGTGCGATTTTGTTATTAATTTTAAAGGCACAAATGTACTCGTATTGTACCATTAAAGTTTATTTTTTCTTTTTAAACATCTTAAATCGGTAATGTTACGTTCGCCTTACATCTCTCTCCAGATTCCTTTGCACCAGTAATAAGTATTTTCACATTTATATATACTTAAAAAGCCATACATACATACATACACTTTGTCGTTTTTTCCCTTTCTATATTTTATGCTGGGTTTTCACTTTACAGCGTTTTCCTATTTAGCTTAGCCTATTATCTTTTAAAAGGCTGGGATTATTCCCTGGCAGATACGTCTTAAGGAGGATGGAAAGGAATTCCTTTTAGCCTCATTCATCCACGCAACACAACACACTCCCCCGCTGATGGCATGATATAAGTTTTACGTTACACACTGAAGGACAAAAATGGCGAAATGGAAATTGAAAATAAGAAACAACGAATGTGAGAATGATGTTGCGAGGAATGAAGACGTAAAAATGGAACAAAAAATGAAGAGAAAAAAAACTCAACGTAAAAGACTTCTTGGGAGATGTAAGAATCTTTTTCTGCAGATACTAAGGGATGCGGTAGCATTCCGATTCCCCCTAGAGAAGCAAGCGAAATGGAAGAATGATGTCTGAAGGAGTAAGAAACAAAAAAAAAAAACGATTTTCTTGCAGCGACTGCTGTGGGTGGTGTCGAAGTGGGCATGGGGGTGGGTGACTCTGCTCCCTTATTTATATTATCGTTATTATCCTTGTACTGTATTATGGCGTATGGAATGGCGGTGGTTGGTAGATGGCGATAGAAAATATCATAGGACATAGAGGTTGGTTTGCGTTCTTCAGTGGGTTGGATTGGTTGGATGGCTGACTATCTTACCGGGCTGTGGGGAGAGAGGTTAAAGTATTCTGATGAAACTCGGATGAAGATAACTTTGGGTAAAGGCAACGTTGATAATTTAGATGATGATGAAGATGTTGATGATGATGACTCTGATATTGCGATGGGGGTTTTCGTCTAGAATATGGTAGATGATGGGGGAGTGTGTACTATAGAATATTGTGGGCGGAGTAACTCAATTAAGGATCCATTTGATGGCATATACACATTTTCTTTTTACAAGAAAACTTTTTCGACTGCTTATTTTTATTTATTTACTTATCTTGTTTTTCTTATCGAATACATTTCTTAAATTTTTTACGAGTGTATACGAATTTATCATTTTAGTGCATAAGTGATAAGAAATGAGAACGGAAAACAATAAGTGGCATGTGTCGGATATATTACGTAACGCAATATGATCACTCATGACAATTAAATAAAACATGAATTTGAAAAATTATGAAAATCATATACATAATATGGAATTATATTTCTTACGAAGACCTGTATTTTTCTGCATAAAATGCAGCAGACAACGGATATAATGATGGAAATAGCTCATCTCTCATATTAGCAAGTCACATTTAAAAACATAAATCTATGTTTTAAAATACAGCATCAAAAACTTTATTAGCATTTATAGAAAAATTTATTTATATAATTTTCTTTTAAAAAAATTAAATCTCATTTTTCAAAAACTGTTTATGCCTTAAAAACGCGTTATATTACCGCATTATATGAAAAAGCTTGAATATGATATGCCCACATATTTTCGCCTTTAATACCTTTCTGGTCTGCTCCAAATACGGTTTTGGACTTTCACGTTTTTCGTTCGGAACTAACGCTGAGAAAGTAAGAAAAATAATTGATGCCATGACTTCAATACTTTACCTTAATAATTAGCCCAAAAGTATGTTTTTGGTATTCCAATGCAAGCAGATTAATCTTAATTTTAAGAAAACAATTTGAAATTGTTTTTAGCAATAATACCCTAAGGCCTAAGTGGTTGAGCAATTACTTTACGTGATAAAATGCTCATCAGTCAGTATATAGTGTCTAAACGCTGAGAAGAAACGATTTTACCAAATGATTATATCTATAGTATATAATAATGAAAATTCCACACCTGAGTCTTGAAACTTGGACGGAAATTTCCATTTTTTGTCAACGAACGCATGAAAAATACTGTTCACACTTCGATACACATATGTATACATTTGACAGCATTTCCAGGCATTAGCAGTACAATAACAAACAGGTAATTCATCAATTGCAATAATAAGAATGTAAAACATTTATGTTTTATTAGTTAAAATTATTGAAGAAAATGGTTTTCACTCCACTTTACTTTTTTTTATTTACATCAAAAAACATACACCATTAAAGGCACAGTGAAACCTTTCGTTGTCCACCCGCGGTGCAAACTTTTCTGAGCAAGTTAGGCAGGTGGCTAACTTAGAAAGGTTTTATTGTACTTTGAAAGAGTTTTGTCGGAGAACTTGTAACAACTTAAAATGCTAAATTTTATTTATTTTTGATTGATGAATTCCACACGATTACACGACATGTTTTCCCTTTGTAAACTTATGAATGAAATGCAAGTATCTGTAGTAATGTATTGCATTTTCCAGATCCGTATCTACCCACATATATTATATATATACATTTGGGACAGCTTTGTGCATAACCAGACCCTTGATTACAAGCAAAGCTATTAGCGGAATTGCGTACAATTGAATGTTAAGGTAAGTGCATACACTTTAAATGAGAATTTCAACATGAAGTTGTTTTAGAGTGAATTGATTAAAAATAATAATCCTAATCGAAATCATAAAATTTCGGAATGCGATCACTTTCACAATCGATTTTTTTCGCCTACAAACTTAATAAAAATTTCAGTCAGTATCTAATATATAAAATTCTGTCAAAGTGTTTGACCGATTGTTATGAAATTGTATATTTACTAGGTCTGAGAATACGCCGTAAACTACTTTCCATTCCCCTAAGTGATGAGTGTAGTCCACACCAAACATTTTTTTTTAATTTTTGGACAAAGTTTTGTGTTTAAATTTTGTTATAATTAGGCAAACGAAAACGTAGGCGAAGCCAGCATTTTGAATGGCAAGTTCTGAGGAGAAGATTAATTGCTACCACGAATACCTATTCTTAGCATAGAAGAACACAGTGCTAACTGAATACAAACGGGTCCAATTCTCAATCAGATTGACATTCGCAATGACAATCAAACGATGTCTGTTCGTAGCACACGGACAATTATATGTGGCATGTTCTCGCGTAGGTAAACCATCCAGTTTGGTTATGTTGGCTAAAGATGAACTCACTACAAAATATCGAACACTCCTGTGCACTAAGTTATTGATAATGTTGTTCTTTCAACTCTCATAATTAGTGATAGAGATGTAATTTGAAATGTATTAGTTAAGATAATAGAAGTACAATGAACTCACAAACTGAATGTTTGGTGTTTTATTTTTATATGCCGTCATCTTTCAAAGCGCTCCATTCCTCTTTCAGTCACATACTCATGCACATACACTCACAATAATTGACTTTTGTTTTAATTGACTATCTATTTCAGATCGTCACGCCGTGCGTCGACTTTACGGCGATTTCATTCATCCTTTTTTAAGTTATGTAATGCTATGTACAATCATACTTACGGAAAGAAAAATTAAGGAAATTGATAACTTCAGGTAACGACTATTTTAAATTCGCATGTTTGATGAATGAGAATTTGCAGGCACCTGTTTTTTAGTAACAAAAAATGTCAAAGGGTTTTTTAATTGACAGATGTCCGGTACAATTGCAATCATCCCGAATGCATGCGAAGATTAATGAAGATGCGTAAAGGCGAAGGCGTATCTATCCCACGCATGCCTATGATTCCGAACGACATGCCATTCAACTTTAAACGGTTGTACTTTCCCGTGCGGCTTAAATTTGCAATGTCGATGAATAGTTCATTGGAGCAGTGTTGCAACACATCGTCAAATAAAACTCTTCACTTCAATGACAGCATCTATGATGGGTCTTGACAACCTCACCAAATCGTACAAGCGTACAATCTTGTGTCAATAAATATTTTGAAATTTGACGAGCTGCTACAAAAAATTGACGAGCTAGAATTATATATTAGAGAAAACGATATCGATATTTGTCTGATCTCTGAGACACACTTGACGAAGCAATCCTGTGTACACCTTAAAGGTTACTGTTGTTACCACGCCTGCCATCCGTCCGAACGGGCAAGAGGCGGTTCATCCCTGTTTATACGCGATAATATAGATCATTTAGTACGAATACGTATAGAATCTGATTCTATACAGCTAAATACGATTCGTGTAAAACAACATTACTTATTTAACGTCGCGGCCATTTACTGACCTGCGCGCAGTATAATTGATCAAAGCGAGCTCGAACGAACTTTCCACACTCTAGGCCCAAATTTCGTAACTGGTGGTCAAGATTAATCTCACAAAAAGGGAGACATTTATGCAGAGCTGGCATGAAACTAATATGTGATTTTTACTCGACAAAAAAACTAACCTACTGGCCGTCGGATGTTGCAAAAATACTTGACGTTGTTGATTTCTTTGTCATAAAAGGTGTTTCTCGAAACTACTTACGAATTGAAGAAAGCTTTGATCTTAGTTCAGATCATTCTCAAGCATTCTCAAGCATTTAGAAATCACTTACAAGATAATATCGAACTCAGAGTACCGCTGATAACCCCATACGATTTAGAAGTAGAACTCGACAAATTTATAGAAGTAATACAGTGCCCTGCGTGGAGCAATACACCTCTCGCTAGAAAAACGACGATAAAACATGAACTGCGATACCCACCGGAAATACGAGAATTAGTAAGAGAGAAACGTAAAGCTCGTAAGAAAGGGCAGCAGACCTATGCGCCGCAGCATAAAACACGCATCAACTAACTTTTAAGAAGTTAAGTCGTTTAAAAATGATATTCTTAATGCCTATAATCAGGTCAGCGAAAAAAGATACCAACTACTCACTCTGGAAATCCCCAACCACATTCGGAAAAACCAAAACGAGTGGGCCAAAGACGATAAAAAGAAAGCAGATCTCTTCGCAGATCATCTGGAAGCAACTTTCAAATCACGCGATGGACAAACACGTCCTGACAATTTTTCTATAAGAAATGCTACTTTGACAGAACTTTAGGAAGAATTGAAAAAACTCAAACCCAAGAAAGCTCCTGGTTATGATTTAATCACAGGATAGAATCTTCCGTGTGAAATATAGGTAGGAATACTCCATATTTAAATCTATACAAGCTGGAGTACCACAAGCAAGTGTTCTTGGTACCCTCCTTTACTTATTGTGTAGCAGCGATATACCGCAGAACGTAGGCACAGTGCTAGGCACATTTGCTGACGACACCGCCATTTTGGTAACTGCCAAAACGGTATAAGAATCAACCAGAAAATTGCAATGTGCTTTACGATACACGAATGGACGAATACACGAATGGACGAACACTAAGCGAATTCAACTTAACGAAGCTAAATCCGTTCATATAAATTTTATTGTTTTTATAAATAATATTGAAATACCCTTCGGCAATGAAGCGAAATACCTCGGAATGACCCTCGATGTACAGCTTAAATGCAAAGAGCACGTCAAAAAGAAACGTGAGGAGCTCCAATTAAGATACAAAGACATGTACTGGCTTATTGGAAAATATTCCAAGCTAAGTACTGACAACAAATTGCTTATATACAAGCAAGTGCAAAAACCCGTCTGGACGTATGGTATACAACTATGGGGTTGTACCATAGAAAGTAATATAAACATACTACAAACTTTTCAAAATAAAGTGCTAAGGGCTATCGTCAACGCACTCTGGTATATACGAAACAACGATATCCACAGAGATCTTGGAATTTCATCAGTCCAAGATGAAGTTACGAATTTTGGTCGTAAGCATAAGCGTCGCCTAGAAGAGCACATAAACTTTGCTGTCCTTCCAATTCTCGACGAAAGAAACTCTTTTCGCCGTCTTCAAAGGACTAAGCCCCTTGACCTAGCACGGTGAATTCAACCCGCGCTTAACTGCGGTGTAAGCAAGAACTCTCAATGGAAAATCTCTTGCCAAATGCGTCTAAACCATGAAAGAAAAACTGCTGGATAAGTGTAAAACTTAGTTGTAGTGGAAATATATTTTAATTGACGGGAGGTGTTTTTACTGGGTAAAAATGCCTTTTGCTATGTGGGAACGGTCCTCATAGTGTCTTTTGAAGATTTTCATCTACCCTCGCAAAAAAATGTGTAACATTTATTTGAGTTCGAATCGAATATTCATAACTTAAATAGGAAAACGTCCGTCGGTCCAACTAGTATTCTTATAAACGCTCGTAGTTTGAAGTCGCAATGAAATAACATGAAACTAAATTGCTTCAACCATAAACCGTCTTGAAAATTTATACCGAACATGAAAATGTTGAATGCACCAGTTAGACTTTTTAATCAGACGATGCAATACGTATTTCTACTATCGATAGTCGAAATTCAAAATCAATTTTCGAAACAGTTTATGAAACTCGACCTCTATAATCATTAGCAATAGAAGGTATCATGATACATTTTACGAAAATCCAATTATTACCTTACTTCTGACAGACTTATGTGAATGACCTAAATATAAGGTCTACATGGAACCTTATTGGAAATGTCAGGTATACTGCTTAGATATTTTTGCTTGGACCTTACTGAAAGTCACAAGCCGCCTCACCACTAATAAATATACCTAGTGTCAAACCATCAATTTCTTGCCGGATAGTATTCAAATACGGCGTTCTTCTATATAAATGTCACATGAATTTTATAGACCCTAATCGGCGAACATGAAAATCATCAGCTTCAGTTTTTGGCGTGGACTAAAATGTGCACTAAGAAACCCCTCTGGGGTCTTCGAAAAGAAGGTTGGATTCACTCTTCTTTATAATACTCTGGGTGTATTTTCTTGTTTCAATTAAGGGCCGTTTGCTGATACCCAACTTAGCGATTTAAGTTTCACTTAAGAAGTTCGGAAAGACTTAAAGAAGTAGTGGATCATACGACCTTAAGTTGTGAACTGATAGTGGCATACGATCGATAGTGGACAAATTTGTGAATCGAAATTCAAAAGTATAAATTTCAAAATTATAGTTTGGAGTTCGAATCACATGATTTATTTGAAAATGTTGTGGAAGTGATTTGAGACATTTTAGAAGTTGGGTTTTCTCCTCATTTCTATATATTTAAGTTGGATTTTCTTCTCATTTCTTCAATAGAAATTAATTTTATAGCTTTGTCGAATTTTCGTTTAGAATGTGCTTTCAAGAGGTACGGTTTTACATATTCATTTGATAGCGCAAATGTTAATTAAACATTTTTAAGAAATAATTCGATTGTACCCATCAATCAACTATTCTGACATTGATGTGATAAGAACTTCTTTACAGAACTGGTTTAATATAAACAAAAAATTACGGAAGATAGCTATGGCAAATGCCAAGACATTTTTCTTTCGAATAGCCCCGTCCGCATCAATGATTCTCAAAATTAATCAAATAATGAAATTCTCATTTACACATTAAAATACAGTAGAATCTCGGAAACATGCAATGGATGGACATGAATGGATTTGTAAGACAACTTTCTTCTGGGCGGCAGTCTACCATAGAGCAGTTTTTTAAGAAAAACGTCTAAATATAATAATAGTATCGGTGGCGCTACAGCCTGTAGACGGCCAGGGCCTAGCTTCTCAGCAACAACTCGTGTTGTGCGTCCTATTGATCTCTCACGAGTGGAAGGGACCTGAAGTTTTATGCCGACTCCGAACGGCCAAGTTTGATAAGCTTTTTCTAGGCAGTTATTACTCTTTGAGCATCAGTGACTCAAAAGAGGCGGGACCGTGAAAATTATTATTATTATTATTTTTTTATGCATAGGCCGGGAATCAGACCCAGGCACATACCCACAACCCAAGGGCCACCCATATTTAGACAAACTTTCATATTTAAAGAACTTTGCTTTTTTGTTGTTTGTTTATTTTTTTGAAATTAAATGTTCTTGGATGGATATAAATACGTTGTAGTTTGATTCTTTAAAAGATGAACCATTTTAAAAGGAAAACGGAGCATGCTTTATATCTATTCATCTTTCCAAGATTCTACTGTATTGAATTTAACATTTAAAGGGGAAGTGAAGTTGATTACATTTAAAAGAAACCGTATCAAAGCTCCCGACTACGAGCAACGAAAAATAAGTAACACAAGGTTTAAGTGTAACTTGGCTATGAAGTAGATTTAAGTGTAGTATCATCGAACTGCACCGAACAGCCAAAACCAAAGTTATCTTAACAATATTCACAGTATCATAAATGTTCCGGCAAACTATTTATAAATTATACCTTTGACTGGCGTATTATTCATTTGGAATCTCAAAATGTACACATAAGCTTTAGTACACATTAGCTTCTCTTTCTTTTATTTCTCTATCATTTGGCAACGCCGTTACAAAAAAAAGTGAGCATAATGTTAATTTAAAAAAACATTCACTTCGAACTAATCTATTCCACTTATCAACTTCATTTTTTGTACCCTTTTCAAAAATATTTTCACTGTGTACAAAATTACATAAGTTCAAATATCAATAGATACCCTTCAAAATACAGTAATGTTTCACTAATCCGAATAACCTTTAATCCGAATATTCCGTTAGTCCTAACCTCTTTTTTTTTTTCTCGCACTATGTAGGTGCTCTACAATGCTAACCTACCCCGATTTGTGTACGTTGTAATCCGCATCTCAACTAAAAAACAAACGAATATATTGTTTTTTACAGTAATTCTAGTTTTTACCCTAATTTTCTTCAGCCGATACTCGTTACTTGCCTTCAGAACGCGTCTTCTGGCAATCACAATTATGAATGTTTATTTATTATTCATTGTTACTTCTCTGGTGTTGCCTGCATTTGGCCATTTAAAGTCTTTTTAGTTCTCATAATTATTTAAATTTTTGGTTTTAAGCAGCGATAAATATGGATTTTTCTTGTTCTCTACTCTTGTCCTGTACTCGTTAGTCCGATTGATTTGATAGTCCAACTACCCCCTTGAAATAATTGATTCGGATTAGCGAAAAATGACTGTACATTCATACAAAAACAATTGATATGTCTTTATGATAACTTTTGCCCATTGCCAGTCAAGTGCATCCCGATCTGCGGTTATTCGAACAAAAATGGCATACTCTAATTAGATTCCCCAAAATTGGTATTGTTTCTGTTTCCCCAAATAGATTCTCGCAATAATATATGTATGTACAAACATTGTGAACAAAGTCTTGTGTATATAACATTCCCAGTGACATACATTTTTTTTGAAACTAAATTGATTGTTTTCAATATCAAATTTCCTGTCCCTATTAAAAACAAACTCAAAAGGAGATCAAAGAATTTGTTATCGAATATTATTTTGTTACTTTTACGGTATTCGTTTATCTCAAGAGATTGATAAAATGATATGGTACCTATTTTCAAGTGCTTATTTTCATTGATTCATCATATCCTTTAACAAAAGAAAAACATATTTTTGCACAAATGTTCAAAAAATTTCTCAAAGAGAATTTTACCCCCTATGTTTTGACCACCAATTGAGCTCAGTGCATTCTACACCCCACCCCATTCCATCTGTTACATCGAAATGTGACGGCGATAAGAACTTAATAAGGCATGTATGCACTTGAAACCGTATACCACTTTCACCACCACGACCCTTGTGATAAAACTGTGAATTAATTATTGCCGCGGGACAATTCAAACCGAATGGCAGAAGGGTTCCTTTTATATCACATCCTTAGCACAATTGTTGACAGTGGTCGCCTTAATGCCGTCATGCATTTGTGATCGACACCCAAGAGTGGGTTCACCAGATTGGAATAATCTCCTTGTAATAGGTGATTAGATCTGCGATTAAAAAAAGCATCTAACTTACTTGTATTCGGGCCTCATTTAGTTTCGTTGTTCGTGCTAATTCTTCTCTACAATAAATATCTGGATAATGCGATTTGGCAAAAGCGGCTTCTAGTTCAGCTAATTGTTCCTGGAAATAGAAGAAATAAAATAATGAATAAACTAAATGTTGAAGGTAGCTGATGTAAAAAACATGTATGTATATAAATGTCAAATCAAATTACAATGACTCGTGTTTATTAAACCTAGTAGTCACCGTCCAGTCATGATCAGTGAAAACTTTAGGGAAGATTTCTGTCTGTATGCAACCTGACATATTCAGATACATGCGACGCGCATGCGAAACTCGCGGAATTTAAATCGAAAATCAAAGTCACCCGAATGACTAGAGCTTAGTATTAAAAAACAGATAATTATAACGTTCTGCAAAACCAAATCCTGGAAACGGTATTTACCGTTGTGTAGCATCGCAAACAGCAAATTTTGAGCAGAAGAAATGTAAAACATCAGTTGCATTAGTGAGTCAAGTTCATCGTGTTCGTATGAAGTAAGTAAGTACTTTCTTTTTTAATTCTTGACTGTTACTTAATTAATTTTTTAGGTAAGCTTGAACCTTGTACTAACTCAGGCAGTAGTAATTATCATTTTGCTTGGCCTTAGAACTATCCAATACCGACCTTAGAATTATCCGTAAAAACATTGTAACTTTTTGCAGAGTTTTAAAAATGTATCCGCATGTATCCATCTTCTATGTGTTATTTAATACTTCCTCCGGACTACGGACATTTTGCGATCTGCTCCGCCTCCCATGCAATTCTTTTTCTTTTGTAAGTTGACATCGTTCATATTCATAACGATTATCTATCCACAACTCCCCTGCTCTAATGTTTCCTGTAATCTAGGTTGAATTGAGAAGTACATTTTTTAATTTTGTCCGTCACCGATAATATATCCCCCATATTTTTGTTAAATAAAGCTTACAAATATGGTATTTTAACTCAGGCAATTTAATATAATAAAAATCGATGCAGTTCTAAAGTTCAGGAATGATCAGCGAATTTCGGTCCACTTACTGGAATGTTTTGCCCTTTTTGATACCAAAGAAATTCCTAGAGTGGTACAGACATATGTAAGCTCTATGAGTTGCAAGATACATGCAGGGTGTGAACGGAGTAAGAGAGAAATGCATGGTTTTCGGAATGATAATGCGGAATGGTTGGATCAAGGACCAGAGGTCTATAATCTAGTCTCAACATCAAGCATGACATCGACTCCTGGATGGCCTTCGAAGGCATTTAACGAATGTACACCCAAAGTGCAAGAACACAAAATAAAAGAACTGATAAGCACTAAAACGGCGAATGGAATTGCTATTGCCGCAGAAGTGTCTTTGAGATTGCGTGGCAAGAGGTATGCACCAAATCCGGTAAATGAATGCATTTAGTTCTCCTGTAGCATTTGTAGCATGTGCTACTAATCTGAAGAGACTCGATCAAGTAAAGAAAAGAATAATAAATAGATTACTCCGACGGAAGCTGTTTTGCGAAGGTTAACATAAAATTAGGTACCCTCTCAATACAAAATCATGTAGAAGCAACTTAGAAATATAAATTTGACTGTGAAGGATCATACGTAATGTAGATCCATATCTTTCGAATCGTAGCGCAGCTCTCCTATCAGTTATAAATTCACGTTATTTCGTGAATAACCGTCAAAAATTCATGAATATCTGTCAAAAAAGGCACTCAAATTCGTCGATGAGCTAAGGGGCAACCAGCTGTGAAGCCGGTCATCTCTGTATTATTTCATTTCTGGTAAGTATGTGGAGCAAATCATTGTATATCTTTTGTCCATACAAAATGCTTGTCATAAAAATCAAAATTAAATTTACGACGACATTTTACAAGAGTACTAAAAGATAGATATTTTTTTGGCTTCGTCGATAGATGATCACGACATTTCTAACAAAACTAACATATGCGGCGTATAATTAGAAACTTGTAAGATTGAAAAAATGTGATGCCAGCTTGGATATACAGTTGACTCTCCCTAACTCGTTTCTCTCCAACTCGATTTTTCTCAATTTTCCATACAAAAATATGCTTTGTTACAACAAAAAAAACCGACGGAGGACAGCGCAACCCATTTGTGAAATTGCTATATATTAAATTATTTTGCAAATTCTTTCTCTTCTCTCTAATCCCTATCTAATTTTAACACATAAACATATTCCGAACACTTTATTAAGTGCTTGGGATTGAACCTCGAATTAACAACCTCTATAATACACGTCCCCACCTCTTTCGAGTCATTGACAATGATCAAGGAAAGAGCTTTTCTCTCCCAACTTCGCCGTTCGGACTCGGCATTGGGTATTAATCTGTAGGTCCCATACCTCCATGATTAAACTCGTCAACTACACGAGCGGGAGGGGTAGACGCTGGACCTAGGTCCACCTCGGACTGTCGCGCCAACCATTTTATTATTATTATTATGGTATAAATTAAAGCAATTTTTCTTAAGGATTTTTGTAACTATAAATTGCAATTCTTTATAATAAATAAAGAATTTAACTTGAAAGCACTGGAATTAGGATGTCCCTAATGTTCGTGCAATTATTTGTCGTGATTCGTCACGCACAATGATCCCATTAAAAGAGGTTCTTGGGTTTGAATAAGTTAATCGAAATTGGCGTTATCGGTATTGAGTGAATTGTTAATTGATCTTTTGGTGATGATTGGTTAGGACGAACGAGGGCGTCAGTAAATCGAACGCATACGGTTGCTAGACCAGATTATATGTACTAAGTCCCTTGTCGTGTTCCTATCCGATAGTATTGTTTACCTATGATGTTTATATTCCCGATGATTATACTATGACTTTACTATCTGTGGCATTATTATGAAACAGTATCCCACTGGATGCTACGAGAAAATAGTAAATAAAAAGTACAAAATCGAATTTTGTTTCTTTGTCAAAAAATCTTTAATATTTTTGACAAAAGGATCTTAGTTATTACATGTAGCATTCATGTTTCGCCATTTTATTATAATATTCCACACCAAGTGGACATCAATTCGCAATTTCCAAATTTATACGTAGATTGCCATCAATGAAGATTACGTGGTTCATAAATATAACATCTTATAATTCAATTTAAAAAAAGGCATTCCGTCAGTGGAATCAAAATGAATGCTTGACTTTGAATTTACCCCCTTTCGCTATATCATTGAGAGTACATTGAAAATATACATACTTTTCAAGTACAAACACTTCAAATAAAATTGCCAGTCACATTTGATGGAAACTAACAAAAATTCTATTCTCACCCCTAAAACACAGGTAAGGACTGATTTGGCCAAAAATAATTTCTTAATCAAGTTAATTTTAATTGAATTAAAAATTATGGGAAAATTAATGAACCTGTGTAAACGTCGTCCTGTGCCTTCGTCTCGCCGGCGTTGGACAGGATGCTGTGGTGGGGGTATGGCCTGCATGTTGACTTAATGACGAGACTCCACTTCCGGGTGATGTAACACCACCGGATACGGATGAAAGTCCACTATTTGGTTCGGGTTTGAGTTTTTTGAAAGCACCTTCCGCTGAAATGAAATAAAAAATACATTGAATAAAGTCATGTACCTACATATTATGTAAACATTGACTTTTTTAAGCACAGTATTTTTTATAAAGATATTTTCGAAAATCAAAACTAGTATGTAAACTAACCGTAAATGAAGTTATTTCTGATATCAAGTATCTTCTGGTATCAAGTAAATTATTTGCATATTAAAAAAAATTAAAATTGGTTAATTAATGGGAATTTGAATTCAACGTACATAATATGGGTATAAAACATGTCAGCGTAATTATAAAATACTATGACCTCAATTGATAAAATCCTTGCATTGTTCTTGTGTATTACAAAAACGAGGTGGCTTTAATGATACATTTATGGTTTTTACAGCCCTCGAAAATGTGTAATTTTAATGTCAAGAATGGGCTTATGAAATGTGAATATAAGAAGGCCAATTTTCAACAAATATGAAGTAAATGTATTCTTCTTGGTATGCCAAGGATTGAAGCTAATCGTTGTAATCAATATCTTTATCAAGAAAAATCTCCATCTGACTCCACAGAATGCAAATTGAAATATTCGAACATTAATTTGAATATCCCTTCAGCGATTCAATCATTTCCTTTGCCACTTGTAAAAGACCGATCCTGATCCTCAAAGGCCGTCGCAGTACACAAATTCAGGGCCAAAATCGCTTTCGAAAAATCTACCTGCTTGTGACCAACGAAAGTTTCGCAGTCGTTTTTTTGTATTCTTTTTATTTACAGTTGCTGCTATACATATTATTACAAGCTAAGTGTCAATCCTTAACTGTTTTAGTGTATAGCAGCACGTGGAGTGGGGGGTAATTATGCCGATTGACAGCCGCTGTAGGCGGCTGGCTTGATCTCGTACTTAAATAAATATAATTTTCAATATACCACCTTTATTGAGTAATAATGGGTACGTCGAGAAATTATTCTTAAACTTCGCTTTGGAAGTCAATACGAAAATTTATGTAGGTATGTAGTTATTGCCAAATTTACGGCGAGACTGTAGCGCCTGATGAAACAGACATTCTGACAAAAATCACTGTAGAAAACAAACTATGGCTAGATTAAATTCTACGCAGTCTGCGGCTCATGTGTAGAGCACGTTAACGTTATTAAAATAGTCGACATGCCGTGTGGTAAATGCATAGAAATCATACGTTAAAGCCAATAGCATGCAAAATAAAAGTTTTTGCTGTAATCGCTAGAAAACAGGCTCATTTGGACTGTAGCGCCACCCAACATATAAATGATATTATTACAGGACTAAAACGCCTTAAGAGTCATTTACAACCATTAATTTGCAAAAAATCGAATCAAAATTGAGATTACATTGGCGTTGACACTTCTGTAGTCGCCGGAAGCAGTGGTTTTACTATCCAACAACAGTTTTTTTTATCGCAAAAAACCTTTGTGGATGGAAATGTTTTGTGTCGCGGGAAGTTTAAAAAAAATCTTGATATGAATGGTTTGACATACCAAAAGTATAGATCTCTGTTTGTATTTTCTAAAAGGTTTCTTTTGACATTAGATGTTAAGTTGTACTTTGAATTGTGCAGAGATTGTATACCGAAGCAGTTTGAACAAATTTGTAGTAAAATGTTGAGGCTTGGCAGCACTAATTTCGCATAATGCATATGGATTGAAAGTGAGATTTCGAAGAAGAAACAATTCATTCTTTACTGAATATTTAAGAATTAGAAAAGGAAGTTCCGGAAAAAGGCCTCTACTCGGGAGTTATTTCGAAATCGATAGTGTATATACGTAAAGAAAATTTAACTCCTCAAAAATGGGGTTGTATACATAGATGGCTTTGAAAAGGTGGGATTCGGTGATGGTGAATTTCACGAACTATCAATGTTTGAAAATTATAAATTTGATATTCATATAAATGTGTAATAGGGTATTCACTACATTAAGTGATTACATTTACCGCAAGTAACTTGTTTTAATAATCATTTCGGAAAGTAGATAAACTGTAGTGAACATAGCTATCACGAATTCCATTGTAATCGTGCTGCGAGCTGCGAAAAATCGATCAAAGAATTCCTTCGTAGAAATGGAATCGTAGTGAGAAATCTGCTACGAATTCACAGAATACACTGAATACGAGTGATATGAAAATTTGTTATATTTTTCTTCGACAAGTAATTTACATCGGAATTATTATTCCTTTCGGATTGTGTGATAGCATTCTCATGTAGTTCGTATGGTAACTTCGATTCGTACGAATGCATTTTGTGATCGTCCTTCACTAGTGAATGTTCCTGTTCAATTCAAAAATTAAATTCATACCCAAAATATTGCAACCGGGAATGCATCAAATAACAAAATTCGCCGATACAATGATTTTTAGAATAAAGACCTTTATTACATGAAATCAATACAAGAACTCATAAACCTCTTGATCACAAAAATGTTATTGTTTGAAAAAGTCATTTATGATGCCCAATTTGTATTATGTAGAAGAAGAATTTACCAGAACACAGTGTACAAGAAAAAATTTGCACAAAACTGTAAACCTACGAATTATACCTACAGTCGATGATGTATTTAAGAAATATCTAAAATACACAAAATCTGTTTTTTTTATCCGAGTTGCTCTTATATGAAAACAGAGTACATTAGGAATAAAATGTCTTCTTATATGAAAAAAAACTCATAAAAGCAGCAAATATGTACATATGAAAATATATGACTTAATAACTGAATAACCAACCGAGAAAACATTAGCTTCTAACGTTGAAAGTTTTTTTATTCACCTTTAAACAAAAAGTAAATATTACACAAAAGACATAGTTTGTATGTATGTATGTAAATTCCCATTGCTGCTAAATTGAATCGCAAATATAGTGAATGTCCTCAATTCAAGAGTCAAAATCCCCGCACTCAATTAAGACAAATTACCATTCATATCAGGTTTAATGCTGCTGACCCCAAAGTACTGAATAATTACCCACAACCACCCAAGGATATAAAACACAAAAAATCATGTTTATCCATCAAGCACACTAAAGTCTACAGAAAGGTACACAGCATGTCAAATATATCCTCATTTTTAACTACAAGGAGTGACACCGCGTCATTCCTGAGACCAAAATGAATATGCAATGTTGGGATAATTTATGGAAATTTCACACTAATTCAAGGACAGCGCTGATGATATTACACATAAAGACCAAACTAGCGGAGCGAATCATGAGTTAACTCATACATCCGACTGTACAAATTCACCTTTCGTAAACACGATTTAGGAAATAAATTTGACCGTATTCATCAAGAATTTTGAATGCAAATTCTCCTGAACGCAATTCTGATCCCGCATCGGAAAATGATGGAGGAGTTTCATCTTACAACTGCTCCCCTATTTACAAATTAATGAATTGCCCGATTTAGTGAAAGGACTTAAGAGGCTAAGCCATGGCGCGTGTGGATTTTCTAATCCTTGCAGATTTTCATCAATTATGGATCCTACAGTAGCCCTTTGAATGGGTCGTTTGACCACAATTTGTATTGACACTTATGCGGCTAACAATGGGTACGAAAAGGATCGAGGAGGGATTCTGGAAAAGGATTATGTTGACCCTTTTGTGACACTTACCAGACAGTGAGTGCTCGGACAATCGTGTCGGGGGTGTGTGTGCTGGCGTGTGATGATGTGACGACGAGTCCATACCAGGTGTCGGTAAGCCCGTATACAATGAGCTGAAGTCTTCCGGTGTACTACTACATTTTCTCTGATTGACAGATGATTTATCCAAGGACGGTATCGAAGAACGGGTGTCCTGGACAGATGAAGCTAGACCCAACAGTCGATTCTCGTGTGACGATGCAATACCCATAAGACGATTGTCTTGAAACGACATGAACTTTGTATCTTGACCCCCATGCTGCAGATTGCCATGTGATATCGCATGATCTTCGAGGAGTCCTTGTTGTAGACCCAATAAGCCTCCAACTAGGTTTGGTCTTAACTCGTCCATGAGTTTGCCTTGACCGCAAGTACCCGCCGAAAAATTTAACTGTCGGCTGAAAATTGCCGGAAAAATGTTAAACTGCTGCGAGTCGGCACTCGATTGAGGACTTAGACCTAGATTAGTCGCCCCGACGCCGATAGGTGTATTAGACGGATGGTGTGTTGTCGTGTTAGCCGCACTCCCCGATGTAGGACCGTTGCCAACAACCAAAGAAGAGCCACCACCGCTGCCTCCGCCGTTAGATGCGCTACCGTTTCCGGGCGTACCGCTGCCGCCGCCAGAATTCGCGGTATTATTATGAAGTGATGCGGCGGATGAATGCTGCTGTTGTTGTTGTTGCTGGTGTTGCTGCTGTTGATG
Organism: Eristalis intricaria; assembly: GCA_964034865.1. Classification (NCBI taxonomy): domain Eukaryota; kingdom Metazoa; phylum Arthropoda; class Insecta; order Diptera; family Syrphidae; genus Eristalis; species Eristalis intricaria. The sequence continues at coordinate 71,071,534 of OZ035876.1, read as the reverse complement.
TTGTATAGCGGCAGCAGCGGCGGCAGCAGCAACTGTATGGTGCTGTTGATGTTGCTGCTGTTGTTGATGAAGATGATGATGGGTAGAAGCACTGCCGACGACGCCACCACCGTTACCAGGGCCGCCGGCACAACTGTTTTGTTTGAAATCCAATTTGTGGCCGTAAAATCTTGAATCGATGTACGTTTTGAAAATTTCAATTGTAATGCCGTATAAGAAACCTCTAGAGATCACGAATTATTTTTTCTCAGGTAATTACTTGTTTGTTAATATTTCCTTTTTAAATAGTTATTACTTTTACGGTATCCTCTATTATATGTTATAAGTCTATATTTTTCTAATAGAAATCAATTACCACAATAATTCTTGATACGAAAACGAAGAGTTAAGTTTTTATGTTAAAAACGACAGAACCAAAAAACGATAATCTCAACGAGAATTAACTTTATAATCACTTGTCTAATTGGCATAGAATGAGCACACAGAAAAAATAAGATCAAAAACATTTATCAACACATTAACACAAATGCGCACAAGGTCACACTTCCAGAAGTGGGATCAATGTCGAAGCTGGAATAACTTAATTAATTATATAATTTCAATAAATTAAAACGCAGCACGAGACACTCGTTATTATTCAGCAAAAACGTACGCGCCCGATTCGCTTCAAATATGCGGGTGTATGGAAAGCAAACTACAACAAAAAGTCCTGAATCCTTGCCGTCTAATGTTATGGCCCAATACGATATTCACAAATCTTCCACAATTTGATTTCCTTGTCTCTTGATTATCTTCGGCTTACACACATACACGGTTTTCTATTTGTTATTATAATTCCCGTTTTTTTATTGGTGTAATACACACGGAATACTAGAAAAAGGGCAAGGCGACAAAAACACAAAATCCCTTTTAAGCAACCCCGTCGTGTGGTGCAAAGCGTTTGTCGTCGTTGTCGTCGAAAATTCGTACGTATTCGCGGCCGATCAAACTTAAAATGATATACTATTCCATTCAGCATACAAAATTATAACGAAATTAAGGATCATGTGCAAACGGGGTATCCTGATGCCTTGCTCTTTGCATTGCACCACCACCAACCACTATTGATGATGAAAATAATAATGATGAAGGTAGACTGGTCGACGGTGTGTTCTATCGTTAGAAGGGATGAACAGCATCAGGCAATGGCAAAAGCAGAGTGGGCATGATACCATCAATGTCTCTTCACCAAGCGCCAGCAAAGGACAGATGATTGCTGCGCATTATAGTGTGACTCTTCGCACTCATTTTGAGGATGTTCTCCAACCGGTTTTGAGTTATACTCTTTTTGGTCCAATAAGGGATGCGTTTGTTCAAGATGCGTGCTCGGATGTTGTAGAAATGAACATTTCCCACCCCCTAAATGTATCGAACGCAAGCATAAGAAAATAAACCACTAGACTGAGGAAGAAGCAAATAATAAATACTAGGACAAAAACCATGTTATAAGTGGAGTTATTTTTTAATGTAAATGTTTACAGAATAATTATGAAATCAAGGACAAATGCTTTAAGTTCAAAAACAGAAGTGAGTTGATTCAGCATTCAAAAATACTGGTAATTACTTTTAAAATTAGGTTTATGACCGCGGATATGTATTACGTATCCAAAATTGAACATAGATCAACGCAGACGAAACGGTTTATTAAACAAGTCATTGAAGGGCAGATTTAACGAACTGTCTAATCGATTTATCGCAAAGGTATTCTCCAGATAGCTCGGCAGAAGCAAATTTAGGGTGAGTCCTAAGACTAAAACTGAATCAGCACATATTCTGATTGAGGAAATTTATAAATCATCATTTATGCGATTGAGTAGTTTATCAGGTTGTGTCTCAGAAAATAAATAACGGTTCGACGAACCTTGGCATAATTTCCATTCATGCATATAGGGCATTGAACAATAATGTTTCTAACGTGCGTTTACGATTGATTAAATCAATGAAATGTGAAGTGGTTACGATTGGGATTGTGTTGTGAAATATGAAAACTAATGATTTCCGGTGAAAATATTCATCTGTAAGATAGTTCTTGTGCAACTAAAAAAATCCATCCCATACAGTTGGCCTTTCATTATGAACATCCATTAGCTTTTAATTTGATACCGTATTGATGACAAAAAGGGGGCAAGTTTATAAAACTATTTATCTAACGAAAAATAGTGAAGTAATGCTTCAATGATCCTTAAAATTGTTAGTTTAAGTAGAATTCAATAGGAAAAATATCATGACCACCATGTCTTAAATGAATCAAAATATCCATTCGTACTGTACACTTCGACCAAACGGAATGAATGAAATACGTGTCAACGATATCTATTCATCTCAAAAAACTAGCCGTCTCTTTCGAACTTCCCCTGAAAAAAATGTATCCTTCCGCCTAACATCCTTCCAACCAATCAAAATGATCCCTTGCCGACTCCATTGCGCTTGTCCTGCCAATCCAAGAAAATAAGCCAAAAAGAGGTCGCATGTAAGGAATGGAAAACAATGCACACCACACTAAGTGGGAGGGATGAAAATAATAATTTTTTATTCGTCCCTTTTGCACCATCTCCTCCTCAGCGATCTTATTTATGTTGGCACCATCATATCGTTTCTTTTTTTTTTTTTGTTCTTTTCTTTCTACATGTGCCATTTTGAAATTTTATTCATTTCTGTATTTCCATTGATGAAAAACGAAAAATAGGACAAAAAGCAACACACGAAGACACCAAAAATAAAAGACACATGCTGAAAAAAAGGACAATCATTTTTAATTTTTCCTTTTTTCGTTATTCGGGTACTGAAATGAAGTACCGGCTTGTCTTCCTTTATTTCCTCTTTTAATTTCAATTGTTGTTGTATTCCCTTTGAAAAAATATATATATCAACATCCACTTCTGTCTACATGTATGTTGTAGACCGATAAGATGAGATAAATATATGCATAGTGAACATGCTGCTTGGTATATTTGTAGTGACATTCATCCGCTAAGTTCGGCTTTTCTTTCCAATTGTACATTTTAAGCAAGTACCAAAAACCAGAGGGGAAAATGCCTTTAAACTTTGGCATCCTTTTAATAAAATAGAGGAAGCATCCCACAAGTAGAAACAGTCAGTACGATGAGTACGTGAATGCTGCATACATCCTTGATTTATATGTATATTCACCCTCCAAATACTTTTATGTATATGTATCATAGTATTACCACCACCAGCCAACAAGGGTATCTTTAAGCAGTGTGCACATATAGACGTAGCTTTTTACCAACGTAGATTGAAACTTTGCCAGTTTTTCAGTAGAGAAACCCCAAACACACGACCATACAGACACGGATACAAAACTCATTTCCTTCGTCGGTTACACGAGCACAGGCACAAGTCGCGTGGAACGTCTCCAATGTATCCAGCATGCAGTTAGCGTACGTTTTGGAGGATGGGTATATGTCGTTCCGTTTTTGTAAACTCAATGTCCTTAGGACATCATTTTCATTTGCTCTAATCCTCAAGCGTTTATAGATCACTCAATTTTTTGCCAATATTTCGTGTGCTGTATTTTTTTCTTTGTTACTGACAATAGATAGAAGAGTTTCTGCGTTTCTTTGTAACCATTGCGATGTGGGAATAGATAACCGAAAGTAATGCATTTTCTTATACATTTTTATTGTCTCAAAAGACATTTCAATAGTTTAACTAAGATTTAAAGTAATAGTTTTAGTCAAAAAAAATAATCGAATGTACTTAACCGTTAGGGTCCTTTTCGACCAATTTTATTTACAATTTAAATACATTTTTCAATACTAATATCAATATGTAACTGTGCTTTCAGGATTGACTTACCTGAGCAAAAATAATCGGGATATTTTGATTTTTTGTCAAATTTGGTCGCATTCGACCCTTTGCATTTCTATGCATTTCGTGTGAAGATACGCATAAGGTCATCATTTAGCGCAGAACAACTTCAAACGCAGAAAGACTTGGGACAACCACTGTTTCTTCAGTCTTAAGACTCAAGAGACAATTGAGCAATATAGACGTCTTTCGAAGGACCCAATTGAAAATCAACGACGCAAATTCAGCGCAGAGAATAGGTCTGTGTCCTGGGTCTGTTGATGGCTTCTGGACGGCAACATGAGCTTAGCCAGACGCCTACAGATCCAACGCCGAAGGTGACTGGGTTATGTAGGGCGCATGGACAACTCAGCTCATTGAGTCTAAACCTGTAGGAAAAAATGACACATATGTATATATCCTACGTCTAAGATGACGCACCGAGGTGGAGAATGACTTCAACCAACTTGGAGTCTAACGTAAATGAAACTAGCCAGATATTGCTCTATACTCCCCCATCTTGTTAGTTGAGGTCCTGGTCTACCCCGGATTATAGCACCCGATTAAGAAGAAAATTAATTTGTTTAAATTCAATGAATTCTTCAAAAAACAAATTGTTTCTTAAAAATAGCTCATTTTTGTATTTATTTTCTTGAGAAATCGTAGTAAAGCAACTTACTACGTCGAATTGTTTTAACGTAGGTCTACGGTTAAATGTATTTACAAGTTGAGCCGAAAGTGGTTCCAAGGAACCCAACCAAACCAGGCAGAAGAAAAAATAGTGATCATATTACCTCACATTTTATCCAACGAATTGACTTGCTGTATTATATTAAATCTTCCAAGAAAATAAACAGAACATGAGTATATGCAATTTTATTTACATCAATATAATTGTTACATTTTCTTTGGAATACCTAATAGATTTAATAATACCAAATCCTGCCTAACAGGGAAAATACAAGAGCGCATCATAGAACTAGATTTTATCACAGGTGTAGTGTCGAGTCACACCTACGATCGCCCTGAGCCAGGATTGAATATGCACTTACACACAAGACAGCAAAGATAAGAACTATGATGCATGTCATGAGGTTTATGATACATCGAAAACCACCTGCCACGCACACACGCTCTACCGAGAGAATAGGAAAGAATTAATAAAATAATAAATAAAAAATAAATAAGTATTCTTATTGGAGTAGTAACCGTTAAGTCGATATAAAATCGATATAGGCTTTATCTTTTAAGTGCGTAGCTTATGTAAGGACGTATATTTGAAACTGAATTGTCTTTTAGTAAGGTAGGGTAATGACAATTTTTCGCATAACGATGTTAAAGTTACCCGTTTAACAACAGCACAAATGATCCGTATTTAGTAGAAAAATAGGAAGAACAATTAAAATATACGTCTTCATACTTCGCTAGTCACTTACAGAATAACACTTTATTGTTCTCATTTACATAGTTGAACTTATTCTAAGGGAGAGAGATTAAGAGGGAATCACTACTGCTTGAGTACATTGGATACTATGGTACTGCTACATGTGTAATGAAACAAGTTGTTAGTTATTTGTCTACTATTTAATATTAAAATAAAGATAGAACCTTACACACACGAAACAGATTCATTCAGTTTATTGGATCAATTTTAAATATTTTGTGAACTTAACTCGCTTCGAGAAATGGCGACTTTAAAAAAAATAAAACTAAATAGCATCTCCAATTCCTTGAACAAAACTAGATACAAGAGAAGATGCCAGCCAAGCAACAAGACTGCCTCAAAGAAAGCTGCAAGCATTTTCTAAACAAGTAGATAATTGAATTATTTTTCGGTGATCTACCTACTTTGCGTCTCCAAGTGATCTCCTCAGACCAACCTAGAGAAATTTGATGTGAGAGATAACCATGATCAGATAACTTTGATCAGAGAATCTATTACACTGGTCAACAAAAAAATTAAAATTGTTTGTTTTTTATTCATTTCGATCTCATATTGACGAGTATTTTTTAAATATGGCAACAGTTTTTCTTGAACAGCATTTGTTTTTGATATTGAAATAGTTTGTGAAGACGCTTGGGAAAAGTGGCGAATGTCTTACTTTCACGCAAGTGTCCATGATTAAGTAAAGAAAAATTCTAAAGCTGGTATTTTTAATGTGCCACAAATTAGGCAACTGTTATGAGTAATTTCTTAGGCAGAAATAAATCTGACGACCATGTCGAGCTTGTTGAGTGCATGCTATCGAACTTGCAAGAGCCAGTGTGCACCGTGAGCATGAAAATCCACTTCTTGTACTCGCATTTGGATAAATTTCCACACAATCTGAGTGAATTTAGTGAGAAGCAAAGTGAAAGATTCCATCTGAATCTTTGGACAATGGAAGAGCGTTGTTAGGAGCGGTGGGACTCACATATGATGGCAGACTACTGCTGGCAACGAGATCTACCTAAAGTCGTTCATTCAAGGAAATCGTATGAAAGATCATTTACTGGGGTTCAATAGAACTTTTTTTAACATAGTGTATTATATTTTTGTATTTTTTGTCAAAATAATAAATCGGTATATTAAAAAAGTAGAGCTGTTAAAAATATCCCTGTATTTTTTCCATAGTCAGAGCCATTGAAATACTCAATAACAGAAAAAAAAGGAAACAACCATTGTCATCACTGATTGCTTTTCCGTAAAATGTTGGAATTAGATAATTTCTTAACGGTTTGATAATCAGTAATATAAATAGATGTGGATCGCCGTGGCGTAGTGGGTAAGTACGTCGACTCTTACGCAGAGGGTCCCAGGTTCGATACTCGAATTTACCACTTTTCATATTTCACGGCTCCACCTCTTTCGAGTCACTGACAATGCTCAAGGGTATTCCTATCTAGAAAAAGCTTCTCAATTTCGCCGTTTGGAGTCGGCAAAAAACTGTAGGTCACTTCCACTAGTGAAAGAATAATAGCACGCACAACATGCAGTGGTTGCTAAGAAGCTAGGCCCAGGTCCGCCTCGGAATGTCGCGCCACTCATATTATTATATATTGATATAAATAGATTCTGATCCGTGGAACTAATAGTAAAACAGAAATTCCTACAACTTTCTTACGAAATGTATATATGTATGTTCTTCATACATACGCAGGAGCCTTTTAAACCCGTATGACACTAATATTTTAAATTTACCCTCCGTATTATTGCAATAAATAGCCTTAATGTTTTAGTGTGTATGCACTAGCCTAATAAATGTGAAAATCCAAAAAATGCATAAGAATGGTAACCCAAACCACATTTCTCAGCCGCGGAAAGCTTGCTTTTTTATATTTCTGCACTTTTCTTTTTTGCAAAGCTAAGTATGTGCGTGCAGACAGTGTATGGTCCTTTGCGCAATTCAATTGTAAAAAAGAACTTGTTGACTCTTTTGTAGATTAGCAGAAAAATGTACTATCATACGGGCCTGCGATAATACTAATTTCAACCCAAACATGTGCAGCCGTCTTTGTTCATTCTTCCTGAAAACGAGTACAGTCTATCTTACCAATGACAGCAAAGCAAAATAGCCCAATAATTACTATAATAAATTACACTAACATGATAAGCTGAGCCTAGGATTATTTATAATAAACATAAATAATCCTAAGCTCACGAAGTGATAGGTAAATCTAAACTTCACTATTTCTATGTATTATGTGAGAATTTTACCATGTGCTGCAAAACTAACTTTGTCACAATCAAATTAATTTCGCGGCTTCTGTATGATGAGTAAGATATTTTATAAAATAATTAACAATTTTCATTGAAATCGAAACACTCCTTTTACCTTTTTGCTCTAAATGATATCACATTCATTAGAAAAACAAACAACAGATTAACGCACGGGCTCAATTTCAATTTCTTAAATTGAAAGATTAACATTTATTACAGCAAAAAAATCCGATTCCATTAGCTTTAGCACAAACAAAAAATGTATGTAGACGACCGTACACAAACGTACACAAGTATACCTGTTAAAAGGGTACTTTTAGCTCGTGTAGAAAAAAAAAACAAAATGAGTATATGGGAAGGAAGTCCTTTGAAAATCTCCTTTTAAAAATTTAAAAGAAGCTTTTAGTGGTAAATAATGAAAAGTTAAAAAGCCACATGAATGACAGTGTCTCTTTTTTTCTACTCTGCTTCTATCAGCAACGAGGACATTACAAAGCGAACGAATGACTATGATATATCCCCTTCTTGGAAAGGTCAACACAAAATGGATAAAAGCAAAAAATGTGCGGCAAATGTGTATCTACTATATTTTAGTGAAGGTTGCCAGCAGATATGTTTTAAAGAAGCTAATCACTGGTAATTGAAAAACAAAGTCATGTCTACGACGAGCAGTTACATTGGAAAATTCTATTGGAAGAAAGACCTTCACTGTGTGAATGGGTGGAGAAGAGAAGGAAATTCAAGTGTGAATTATTTGGGTAAAATGAATACACGAATTGAACGCGCATGCATTGAGTATATTCCGATTTCTCAAACAATATTTTTTGAACTTTTTATTTATTTGTCAACTTTTATCGAGATATAGTGCTTGAATTGCTATTATTTTTTTTTGAATTGAATATTTTTTTTTACTCGGAGATAACATTTGAGGAAAACTATGTAAAATAGTCGGCTCAGACAGGGATGTTGCGAAAAAATGCGCTTTTTGAATTTGAATTGAACCGATAATTTACAGAAAAACATTATTTCTTGTAATTTTTTTTTTGGAAGCATCTGCGACCAGCAGTAGTCTAACATTGTTGGTTCCCATTTTCCTTGGTGGAACCTCTTGCCGTGCTTATCGTGTTGCTACAGAAACAGTATTCAGTATTTCCGAGTATTTTTCATTGTTGCCCAGTGTTATAGCCATAATCATTGGGGACAGTCCACTGTACATACATATATAAAAAGTCAAAGGCAGTGGTGGCTTCCGCTAAATATAAGCTAAGTCAAAGAAAAACTGCTGTAGAGATGATCAAAAACGAAAATATATTTGCATGATCGAAATGATGAAGATTTGATTCTGAATCTGAATCTGAATCTATACTAAAGATCATTTGGATTACAGAATCATTTTGTGAGTCTCTTTCGGCGTACAGAGCGACTCCCTCTTAATTTTGATTCAGAATATTCTTAATGCATTCTCACTTGTACACAGGACGTATAGTGGCTTTTTTTCAATTCATTTTTATTTCAAAATTCATGACATCCTTACGTACTAGACAAAAATGCTTAAAACTAGTTGGACGAACAGTATTACTATATATATAACTTACTGGCCCACGGCGGGCACTCTAAGCTAAACTTAATCTTATCCTATGTCTTTCGACTTAAGCTAAAAATCCATGCATTTAAAGAATAACTACTTTATCTGTACAACCTTATATTAAGAAAAATTTAACAAAAAACTTAATTACTGAACTGAATTTACTTAAAACTTATATACTAACTTACACACTACCTTAAAAATAACTTAAACTAACTTAAGCTAAACTGCGATTGTACATATTCAAACGAGGAAAAGACTCTTCGAATCCTTGCAACCTCCGGTCAATTAGTCTCCTTCCGAACATCAGCAAGGCATGACACTATTCATGCCGCGTCGAAACTGGTGTCGGATATCCAATAGAACAAGAGCCAGAAACAATGTACGGGTGCCTGCTTGGTTGACCTGGAGAAGGCCTTTGACACCGTATGGTTAGAAGGTCTTTTTTACAAGCTCAATCGTCTAGGCATAAGCAAACCACTGCTGTACCTACTGTGTAACATGCTTACCGGTAGACGGTTTTTTTTTTTTTTTTTTATATTTCATTTTTATTATTCAATTCATAAAAAATAACTTACATACTAGACAAAAATGCTTAAAACTAGTTAGACGAACAATGTTTTTATTTCTAACTTACTGGCCCTAGGCGGGCACTCTAAGCTAAACTTAATCTTAATTTATGTCTTTCGACCTAACCTAAAAGAGTGAAATGCAAATGGAAATTTAAAAAGAACAAGTTACTATTAAGAAAAAATTGGAAATTGGATGGTATCTGAAAGCCGGTAGACGGTTCGTAGTCAAAAGTGGCAACGTGACCTCGACAGGTATATTCCAAGTTAAAAATGGTCTCCAACAGGTTGCCGTTAATTCGCCGATCCAGTTCAACATTTACTTGAGCGATCTGTTAAGTTCTCTTCCTCATGCAATTGCGTACGCCGATGACTTGATCGTGTACAGATCAGGCAAAAAGATCGAGGAAATCACTACTCTCACGCAGAGTGACTTCGATTCATTCATGAGAAGTTGCGATGACTGGAAGTTGAGTATCAGCTTCCGGAAATCGGAAACCATTCTGTTCAGAACGCCGTTGTATAAGGCCTAGGCGGATACGAAAAAGAATTGGCGAAAGTTCTCAATCGTTGGAAGACACGGGGAGCCACTGGCGCAAAAGACTGTAGTCAGATACCTGGGGATCTGGCTAGATCAGTATCTATATTTTAACAAACATGTAGATGCTGCTCTGGCCAGGGCCCGAGGCGCTTTTGCCCTTACAAAGAAACTGTTTTACAACAGCCAACTCAATGCGAGGGTGAAAGTTATCTGCTACATGGCCCTCATGCGGCCAATGCTCACCTATGGATGTCCCGTGTGGTTCAACGTGAGTGCAAGCTTGATGGAAAAGATTCGGTTGTTTGAGAGGGCTTGTCTTGGGGCTTGCCTTCGTCTTTATCGAACTCCAAAGTACCAGTACATAAAATTCTATTCCAACGAGGTCTTATACAACAGGGCAAACCTGATAAGAGTGGACAATTTCCTGTTGAAGTTGATTCGAGGTCATACTGCTAGAGCGATGAACTCGGTCAATAACTTGATCTCGGGGGCTTACTACCCCAATTCACAATACCATGAAAGGGTACGTCACAAAAGGCTTCGTCCCCCCAGAAGCTTTCCTGCTCAACCAAGACCGTTCCGTCGCACAACGAGCTGAGGAGGATCTGTTCCGGTTCAGTACGGCGGTATCAAGGAGAGATGCTCGGGATGTTGCATTGCAACATCGAAAATTCTGGCGGCTGGGGAGAGAGGGAACTCCGTCGTCGAACCCTTTAGACCCGGGGTAGATAGGGTAGTACGTATCCCCGAATGGGGGACCAGTCGGTCACTGTCTTGCAGCAATTAGATGCAAATTTATACGCTGCAACCTACGGCCGGCCTACATTGCCTAAGGTAGTTTTTAAGGTTAAGTTGTAAGATGTAAATAAGAAAAAAATAAAAAAAATAGTATTCACATGCGTACACTACTGTGTACCTATGTTTATACACTGTATATATTAAGTACATCTATATACATATGTCTATACATTCATATATACATATGTATATGTATGTAGTTTAGCTTAAGTTAGTTTAAGTTATTTTTAAGGTAGTGTGTAAGTTAGCATATAAATTTTAAGTAAATACAGGTCAGTAATTAAGTGTTTTGTTAAAATTTTTCTTAATATTAAGTTGTACAGACAAAGTATTCTTTAAATGCATGGATTTTTAGCTTAAGTCGAAAGACATAGGATAAGATTAAGTTAAGCTTAGAGTGCCCGCCGAGGGCCAGTAAGTTATATGTATAGTAAAACTGTTCGTCCAACTAGTTTTAAGCATTTTTGTCTAGAATGTAAGTTTGTTATGAATTTTGAAATAAAAATGAATTTAAAAAAAAAAACAAAAACGGCGTTATCTGGATTGATACCTGCTGTAGTCAGTACTTGTTTGTTGTCCATCGTTCTGAAAAGCTTAAGACACGGAAGATCGCTATATTTACTTCGAAAGAATTTGTTAATTTGCGGGAACATACTCGGATTGTTAGATCTTACAGTCCGAATCTTATCATTCCAGTACGAATCGAAACGGAAAGCCTGTAATTCTGGACAATTAACGTTTGTATATTTTTTATTAGCGATTTCAGTGTCATAACTTCCTCGTCTCGTCTGTCAGTAAACCGCCTGTACAAGGTTTTTAATCTTGACAGGAGTCTACTTTTTCGTTGGTGGAGTGCGTCGATAGTCGCATTGTGGTACAGGTTTTCATTGCTTGTGCGTGTATACCGAGGTGTAGTAATGTCCATCGTTCGTTTAATTGTGTCGTCCAATTTAATTAGATACATGTCAATCTCTTCGTTTGACAAGTTTCCATTGGGCGGTATGTGGTGCGCGTTCGAATGATATAAGGAATTGTGATTAGACGTTTGTTAAAAATATTGGTAGAAACTTTATGACTTACTAAGAATTAATTTGTATTATGTATAAAAATTGTAAAATATTTTGTAAATATTTTGTAAAATTTGTAAAAACAAAAAGGTAGACATTTGCAAAATTGGTGATAACACTAAGGCGCTGTTTTTTATAAGGTCAAGTGCTATCCGAGAATGAATAGGCTCAAGCCCCGTTCATGTCGAAGATGGAACTCCGGGTATCAAGGCAGCTATATCCTTCGCCATCGGTGGGGACATTTGTGCCACGTGACCAAACCGTCTTATTATAGCCCTTTCCGTTCAAAGAAACATCTGCTCAGCTTGATTAATCTGAGTGGGAAAGCTCAGCATTACTCCTCCCATCACTCTTGAAGAAGACCCCGAGATAACTAAACTTCTGCACCTGCTTCAATGGAGCTCTACTAACATGTAGAGTTCTAGAGTACATTGAAAAGGCGTTCTGAAAATTATCATAACCTCTGATTTGTCCATGTAAATCCCAGCATAGGCACATTTACACAAACCTATAGGGTTCAAAATATTTTAATACTTATAGTATATAATATAATAAAAATATGGGTGGGCCGACAGTCCGAGGTGGACCTGGGCCTAGCTTCTCAGCAACCACTCGTGTTGTGCGTGCTATTGTTCTTTCACGCGTGGAAGGGACCTACAGTTTAATGCAGACTCCGAACGGCGAAGTTGACAAGCTTTTTCTAGACAGGAATACTCTTTGAGCATTGTCAGTGACTCGAAAGAGGTGGAGCCGTGAATTATCAAAGGTGGTAAATTCGGGTATCGAACCTGGCACCCTCTGCGTATAAGTCGACGCACTTACCCACTACGCCACGGCGACCCACTTACTTACCCTACTTATTTTAATACTTAATGATCCTTATAATGTTGACCCAGTTCGGTTTTGTTTCATTGTTATTTCATCCATTATATTGATTGTTATTAAGTTATTGACTTAGTGTTAAACAAAAACAGTAACAAATTAGATTTTACTAGCCGCTTTAAAAATGGAGGAATGCTATTCCAAGCTGCTTGAATTTGGGACTTCAACTCCCGCTTATTAGAGCAGCCTCTTTTTTTAACTCATAACATATCTAACACAGCCGCAGGTGTTCGATTGGGATGAAATCGGGTGATTGTGGCGGTCATTTAAACTGCTCTGGGAGGTTAGGACGGTTGGTATCTGAGGCTCACGTAGACCTACTGGTCCATAGTGCTACCCCTAAGCAGAGTAAACCCAGTTGTAGTCCACTGCAGCCTTATTACTTTAAGCAACAAGCTCTCTATTTATCTATCTTGATACGATTCTACGTTTTCAACATTGACTGCAATCAATATGTCTCGGAGGTTGTGAATGGTACACGAAAGAATAGCAGTCGTGGTGTTTCTAGCTTTCGAAAGAAATAAAAACTATTTTCAATAAAAATGACGAATAAAAGAATACGATTCCATAAAAGGAAGGACATTTTGTTATTTTTAATTTTTATTATTCTGTAATTTTAAATTATGTATGGTACCTAATGTGAACTATAATAAACGGAAAGCTATTTATGCTGAGTTACTTTCCAGAAGCTCATTACTAACAATGATCAGGAATTACCTTGTGGACAAATATTTATTAACTATATCTATAACACAATTCTGGCCAATGTTGCCAAGGACATCATCGCTCCATCTCTTACCATTTAAAAGTCCATAAACGACAAACAAACAAAATATAGATATCAATTAACCTTCAAAAATCCACATCGAATGCGCGTGTGTTAAAAACTAGGCATGCGCTACATTCCTTATATTTACATACATTGTCATGTGTTCACATTTATTAAAATCCGATCGAGGTCTGTGATAATGGTATTCATGATAATATAAAAAGTATACATACATAATTCTAGGACATCTTAGCAGATGGTAACCACATAAATATGATATGAACCTACTTACCCCTTTGTGGCCAATGTGCCTAGATTTTATTGCATGAATAAAAAAAAACTTCCAGGAATGCAAATTATTGAAACTTAACAGATGTTTGCATTTGGTACACACAGCAGCACGCCCACTTTTTATGTGAAAGTTCATTGGAGGAAACTTCCTTGTTTATTTGTGTCAATTCATTAGTGTGTAGGATGAAGTGATGTGTTCACCTTCGACTGATTTAATAATTTATATGACTAAGGTATGTGTAACCTCATTTCTTTTTCATGCTGTTGCTCGGCTATAATATAAGTCGGTACCAAATGAAATGGCAAAAAGTAGTTTTCGCTTCCACTTTCTCTCCCTTGTTCTCTCCAATGTCACGCACCATTTTTGGTCGATCTGATTTTATCGTTACTTTCAAAACAAGACATATCCCTTATAAATGCATCCTATACAATTTGTTCAAGGATCCTGCAGAGGAGAGAGAGAAACCAATATCCTACTTGAGGAATTCTAAATGGGATTTATTGCATCTCGATTCTGTGAACCGTATCGCTATATTCTATAAATTTTACGGAATGGAAATATTATCGAAATTCGAAAAGAGTTCTCCAAAATCTGTATGAAGATACCAGGGCTGCGGTTAGGAACGGAGAGGAGTTAATCGATCTGCTTTCAATCGGAATCAGGAGTAAGGCAGAAATGCCCACGAAGCCCAACAATATTTGCCCTTTTTATAGAGGTTATTGTAGATTTTATGCCTGGAGGCGTAGAGTTTTCACTATTGCTGTTAGCGAACATCCCTGCAGTTGATGAATAATCAATTAAGCAAGTACTAGGTTGCAATCTATGGAGTTTGATAGTTAATCTAGAGAAGTGGCACTGTAAAGGGATTAACCCAGGGATCGTCAAAGTAAGTAAGTAAGAATGTGTCTAGGAATCTTGTTAAGAGCCACTTGAAATATAAAAACGAAAAGCTTACAAAATCTGCAACTCTCATCAATGTAGCCTGGAAGAAATGTTTCAACAATCCGAGTAAGGCTACACGCGGCACAGGTTTGGCGGTATAAGACTTATGACGAGGTGGAGAAATTGCAGCGTTTTTTTAATAAAAATAAATGTTTAATCTCTCCCCAACTACATAATCATAGTGGAAACAGGCATATCTCCACTATCTTTAAAAACACTAGTAAAGAAAACAGATCGAACATAATGCATTAATCGAGCATAATGATCATTGGATTTAACATTTGTCCCATAATCGGATGATCTTCCCACTAGCATATTATGTATTTATCATTATAAATATGACACACACATGATATAAACACTTTCTTTTTAATAAAAGTCGTGAAGAAAGCGTCATATTTTGTGTTTCTCTCCGCCCAACGCACCAACTCCAGCAGACAACAGACTCCCAATAGTGGCGCTGCAAACTGTTCGAAATAAAACTGCATTGTGTGAGTGGATGAAATTAGCTAGTGAATGTGGTGAATGTGGACTTAGATGGTAGTAATTTTGGAATCTCACTATACCAGTTAATAGAACATGCCGACGAGCAGGCAAAAACACAGTTGTTAGAAAAAGTGGCGGTATCACTACATCGCATTAGATACAGCCGGCTTAACCATAAACTCGGGAGTCGAAATTGCTTCAAAGATATCTATATCACCCAGGAAATTTCTGTTGTATTTAAACTTAGGTTTGAACTCGTAAATATTAATTTTCTTCCGCATAGAGAAGACCTCCCTATACTCTGCACCATGTGGAATTTGGAGGAGAGGGAAGATACCACACCTTTCCTAGGCCAGTGTTCGATCAGAGAAGAGTAGGATATCATGTTTTGGAAAGAACTACGTATCGGAACAAGATATCTTGTTGCTAAGCAAGTTGCTTAAATTCTGCAAATTAGCACTTAAATACAGCAGAAGTGTCAGAATCATACAATGTATGAGATTTATGTTCTGTGAAATAGGCCCCAGGTCTAAGACAGACATGACTTACAGCTTTGACGAACTTTTGATTTAATCCTAGAGTGTAAACGGGGTGCCAGTGCAACCCGCTTCAAAAAATAAACGACGCATTACTTAAAACGACTGTAACACAAAGCCTTTATTTTTTAATTAGAACAACAAATATTATAGCAAGTAAATTAATTTTATTAAATGTATGTATTATGATGCTGATTTGTTCAACGAAAAGGTGTTTGGGTAGTCAAGAGTCCCTTATGCGTTAACGTATAGAAAACACACGCATGCATTCTATGATTAACGCGTTCGGCTAGCCTAGTCATAACCATGATTGTTTTACAGCAGATTTTTAAATTTAGAAGGTCGTTTAACCGATACGATTTTTCTTATTTATTGGCTAATCTAAATTTTTAGTGCACATAAGTTCCAAGAATCTTTTCGATTGCACTCATCAACTACTTGTTATATTACAGTTTTACGTGATTGGACTGCAGGTTTCTAATGTATCCCTTTTTCGTAGGATCGATTTAAATATTTACGAGTAACGAAAAATAGGCAATGTTGAATATAAGCTTTAAGTGTAACTTGGCTATGAAGTACATTTAAAAAGACCTAATCCAACGAACCATCGCGCTGCTCTGTAGCCTTAAGAAGTGTGCATGAAAATGATGTGATATGAGTGCCCTTACATCATAAACCCCGGAGAAAGAGACATTCTAACACTTTTATGCAAAAGCGAATGAAATGAATAATAGGGTTAATAGATAGGTATCTTTTATTGAAAATTATTTCGACCATTATGGGGTTAATATTTTTGAAGACAATGTCCAAAAACGTTTCAGCGACGGTTTAGATTTTATTAATTATTTTTTATTTAATTTTTTTTATTTAATTATTTAATAATTATAAAAATAATGTGGCTTTCTGTAAAAACTCTGAGATATAAAATATATTTAATAGGTACACAAATGTTCGCACTAAAATCGACAACTCGAAAAATTTCTCAGTGGTGTGTGCGACATTCATTTCATCCTCTAAACAAATCGAACCAACGTACATACAGTAGGTATGAGTAGTGTTTGCACTTGATGAAAAGGTTTCGGACTAAAACCTTCGATTTTGAGCATCCATATTTCATATAAGCATGATTTTACGGTGCTCTGTATCTCTACTCTGTGGCTCCAAAATATATACGCATGCACTTGGTCAAAGATGAAAACACAATTGCACATGTATTCATTGTGTGTACATCAATGGAAACAGAGTATTGTAACCCAAGACAACGTAGGTGGAGGTGGGGCACCTTGATACGATTTTTGTTGAGTCAAAACAGGTAGCAAATTACAGAAATAAAAAGATAAAGTATTTGATCCTACCTAACTTATATCAAACCACTCAGATCCATTCACAAAAATACCTATTTATTAAAAATTGGAATTTGTATCAAATTGTTCCACTCAGGAAGTATAGTGATACATGTTAGGGCACTTTGATAAATAGCCAATTAATCAGTATTTATTAAAAAACCCCAATTATTAAGACATTTTTTCTATTATTTTAATAAGACATATGATGCATATACGACATATAACACATACAACACATTTATATATACATATGTATGTAGGTATTAGGGTATTTGGTAATTCATTTTAACATACGTTTTAAATAGTTTTAATTAAAAATAAATGATTTCTTAATTTTTTTATATAAATAACGTAAGCAAAAGAACTCAAAGCAATGTACTTGGTATTTACTACATCGAGGTCGTATCTATCAATGCGCCCAAACTTACTTCACAGAAAATAAACATTAAATGCAGACATGCATCAATGTACCTCACCTTACCCTATTCACGTTATTTCACGAGAAATAATTATTTATACAGTGCACAAAGCTGAAATGATAGGTACAGTATTTAAGTTTAAATGATGTTGATTCGGGCTGATGTTCATAGTAAGAATTCTTTAAAAAGGTCGTCTTTTAAAAACTTCCTTTTACAGTACGGCACATTAGATATGATATTACAACTCGGTTACATTTCGTAGACATGCAAAGAATTTGTAATAGAGTAAGTTCGGCGAATATGGTCCACACTTAACATTTTTCGAATTAAATCAACTATTTATTTCGAGTAAATATCTTTCACTCGTAACACAGATATTTTTTAAAGAATCAAGACATAATGAACCAAACTAAAGTAGGCTCATACTATGTTATTAAAAAATTCCGGCCTGGTAACGATTTTAAATTTGACTGCAGCAAAACTCACATACATTGTTGGTCCATGCCTAACTGTGCAGGTCTGGGGCCAACATTGTACATGCAACACATTGTAGTCAAGCTCAATCTTTCTTTTTAAACTTTGAATCCACTAAAATAAGAACACAATGATCACTATTCAATCTCAACCCTCATCTAATCCTTGCGTAGATTACACATAACTCGCACAAGGCCAACTACGATATGCTGAAGCAGACCCGATTCCAAAATATTTGTAGTGAACTTATTTTTAAATCTTGTCGTTTTTCTCATTAGGAAATATCTGTGATCACAAGAAAAAACAGGTGACGTTTAAAGTTTTGAATCCGGCTAGAAATGTATGAAAATTGATTAAAGCTAATTTAAAGTTCTTAAAACTTCTACAATTTTAACCTATGTGATACAACATTGGGTGCGTATAGATTTGATATCAATACCTCAATTTTGTTCCTTATATTATAAGCGTGGGCCAAATTTACCGCACTTACTCTATATTTGTTAATGCTAAAGTAAAGCACCTTTTAAAGTACCCTTCTCGAGCCAAATTTTACGGCCGGAGAAAAATATTCGATAAATTTCAGCAAACGTCAATAACAAATGTACTTTTTTTTTAATTTTATATACATATGTAGTCTGTACAAATGTGTCTATTTCCGTTCCTCATTTGAACATATATCATATTATTTTGTATGCATCTTTCTTTCCTTTTTCAATTGTTTCCATAGTACACAATGTATTTTACTCACCCCTAATAATAAATATGAATTGTATAGTATTACCAAGTCACTCTAAATGGTTAAAATTACAAGTTAGAATAGATTGATCTTTAGGGCAAGTCCATGTACATACATTTTTCATGTACATATATATGCACATATTTGTGCTTATGTATATCCTCTTAATGGTATGTATTATGCTAAAATCCAAAAAATTTGTCCTTTGATGAAACGTTAATACATCTATCAGTTCAAAACCTAAAAGCATCCAAAAACATCCATCTAATCCATATTGTTTATTTCCATAACCGTCCACATATCTATGCATTAATAATTAAGCTTTCGTTAGATAGAATTGCATATCGTAGACCGTGAAACGTTGAATGACCGAATCGCACAATGAATAACGCAAATGCAAAAGCAACGCCAAAGCATCCAGTGTGCTTTTTAATAGATACGAATATTTTGTTAGGACAAAATTACGGCCCTTGTGCTATTTATGCAGCCAGTCACACTCTATATGCAGCAACTACCTACATTAGTGTACTTTTTGTGGGGGTGATATCACATGTATTGTATATAAGTACATATGTCGATATAAATATTCAAACTCATATGCACGTACACAAACAGTCTTTTTGAGCAGGGAACATTGAATGTGCCTAATCTGACACACACAGAATTTTAGATAAAACGTCAACAGAACTGACTATAGAATCTTATAGTACTCTCATATCTACGATGGTATAAACGACAAACGAAATTGCTATGCTTGCTATGCATACATATCTACGCATAAGTATGTTTGTATGTTTATATTTTAGAAATAAACGTATTCTCCGAGTATGTATCCTTGTAGAAATGCAAGAGCACACAGGAAAACATCTATATGTATATAGTTAACTATGAGATGAACTTAAGAGCTTTACTAGCCAATTAATGGCTGAAAGCAACTGATATCATTCCCGTAAATACTTCATCCTTTTAGCTGAATGCTAGATGAAATCAAAAATCATGAAAATTATGATACAACCTTAAATGTACATTTTAGTAAAACGTACCAACATTGGCTAAAAATAAATAGATACATACATATCTATATTTGTGAATGAAATCAACATAGCAAGCTAAAAAAGTCACATTGGTTTTCTCTGTAATAGATGAGTAATAGGTCGGAACGTTTGCCAATTGCACGAAAATCTAACTTACTCATATTCACAACCTCACGAACTTTTTTAGTAAAATCAATTGACTGTAACTAAATATTTCCCATTTTAAATTTATCTTTAAAGTGGTAATAGTGTTATGTGATATTTTCGAAGGTACTCATAAAATAATAATAGCTGATTCATTAAGGCATGTTTGTTACCGTTAATAAAACACGTAAAATGAATTTGGATAGTGGACATTTTGTATGGCCTGAAATGACAGTTTCTAACATTCACTTTTGGGATATAATTTGCCCACGATTTCTTGAACTTGAATTTGGAATGACTGCTTCAAGCCTTGAAACGGGGCTTACCCAATCACGCGTGTTGGGGCTGGAGCTGATTTCAAATAACGCCCAAGAAAAAATGAGTCGGAATGAAATGGTAAAGGCTGCCAACTTTCGTAGTAAGTATTACAGTAATAGTAATCGTTTAAATATGTATGTTCAAGAAAACACAAAAATCCATCCAAACCATTGCTGAAGAAGCTTTGTATCCAAAATCAATGGTACATAACGCTATTAATCATAACGGATTCAATAAAACAAAAGTGCCGAAAATGTAGAACGGAAGAGTATCAAATATAAATTTTAAAAGGCGAATTCAGTTTGACAAAGCGCTTGACAAAAACTCTCAGAGTTTTGGGGAAAAAATACTTTGGAGGACGAGTCTAATGCCCGATTTCGCAGCGCAATCTTAACTGCTGGTTTAGCTAAGTGTAGGATCGAACATAAACCTCACTCAAGAATATTTCGTTTACACACTCAATATTTAAGTGTCATTTGGGTAATCCATGGATTGAGTGGCATTGTGAACTAATGAATCTACTAACCATGTGAACCATGAACAAAATAAGTTAAACCACTGTTTAAGTGGAATCTATCACTTAACTTCCACAGTGAAAACGAACTTTTTATTGATTCTGAGTTCAGCGATGGATCGGCACTTAAACTCGAACTGTGAATTCGTTCAGTAGACTTGTTGGGGTCGAATGTTAAAAATTTGGTTGGACGGCCTCCAAAAAAAGAACTCGATCCTCACTAAACTTTAAAGACTGTGAAGTATGTCCTGAAATCAATTATTTCCACGTGAAAATCTGACGTTCCTAATTAGATGGCAACCACGAGTGGTTGCTGTAGAAGCTAGGCGCTGGTTCACCCATATTCTAGGTAGATTCCGACAGAAGGCCAGTTTTTCGGGCGAAACCAAAGCTGAACTTCGGCTTTTGGATCGCCTTCGGCAGAATTCGAAGACGAATGTCTTAATTTTTACTGACATTGCCCCAATTCGGATTCTTAGCTGCCAATTATTCATCGAATGCTGATATTGTCGGATCTTTAGATTACAATTTTAAAATTTACAATATTTAAGGCCAGCACCAAAAATAAAAGGTTCACTACCATTAAGTAATGGAGCGCAGGGCTTATCCAACTATAATAATATAAAATAAAATTAAATATATATAAAAGAGTTTAATTGAAAAATAAATACAAGATGAATGTAAAAAATAAGCAGGATAAAAGTAAGGATTGGGCCATAGTCGCCACCAAGATGAATGGCAAAATAGACGCCTAGAGATACAATTTGATTAAGATTGATCTTTTAAGAATTATCGTATTTTGCTTAAATTTGAGCTAGGTTATGTAGCGAGGAATAGAATATAAGAAACCTGGTAGAACTAATCAATAATAAATACATACACATAAAGGTCTTAAGTCCAAACAAAACGTTGATTAAATTTATTTAGATCTGTTCGATTACTTTTGCTACAAATATTAAGTGGATATACCCAATCGTGAATAATTTCATTCATTTAAAGCACTTATTGTCCCCTCCCCTATCTGTGTTAATATCGTATGTATATTTCTCATGGAATTCACTTTGCTTACATTATTGGGAAACTCTAACATAATATACATATAACATAGAGAAAAGAAGTATCTAATGTTAAGAATAAATAAATAAAATAATTAATATACTCTGCTGTTCATTCTAAAAACTTAAACGGCCATTCTTTTTTTCTAATTTCTGAAGAAAAACGCAAAAGGGGGACGTTATGTTCGTCAATTAGTTTAGTTGTAATCGAACTTAAAACAGTCGGAGAAATAAAACTGCATACATTGTATGGTTAATTTGTTGCTATTTATTTTTGTATGTAAACCTCTTTGTGCTTGCATTGTACAATTTCGTGCATCATATGTAATAAAATTTATGTAAATAATTAAATAACTCTTAACTTAGTTTATTTTTAATACTTTCTATACATTTTTAGCTCTATTGACAGTGTTGAGATTTGTGAAGGATGAATAATAATCTTCCAACTAAATAACATAGATATAGATTATAAAGTGTAGTCAAACTAATCTAAGAAGTGGATACTAGCATTGTTTCCAAATTGTTATTCAGACGTTAAAATTAAATTGTCTTTAATGAAGACCTATTACTTTAAAGCTACGCTTAAAATAATTGTATTTGTGTTGCTAATTGAGAAAAGCCACATTTCGCCCCTGTTTTTTACTCGTACTACGATACGAACACGTTCCTTGAAGTGAAATGCCTTTATTATGCCACAAGTGTGCTTAGCAGTTAAAAAATTAGGAATGTAACGCAAGCACACGCCACAAGTGTGCTTAGCATTTAAAAAATTAGGAATGTAACGCATTTTCGTTACTATAATAACAACAAACTTTAGTCAGCTGCATTTATTAATATGTCCAAACCTTTGACAAGTTTTGTTTTTGACATCAACGATTGAAAGTCTGCCTTTCAAAAATTTTTTTTTCATTGAAACAAATCTACATAGAAATATCTCTTAGATAACGTTTTCGCTGACGCGATGACACAATACAAATAAGCAATGACAAATAAGCGTTCTTGGTATTCCCATTTATATCATCATTTTTGACTCCCATTTTGGCAACATTTAGGATGGCCGAAGAATTAAATATACAATTAGATGATGCTTTAGAATCCGTGAATAGACAACCGCTATTAACCCTGTACGGTTACATTTTCGTAGAATTGACGTATTAATACGTATCTCCTCTCTAAGCGATGTACATGTATTTAGAAGAATATAACTTTATTTTAAGTATCTCAACCTTCAATAAATAAAAATAAAAAATATAACAAATTTAGTTGAAAAAAAATCATCTTCTTTTGCCCGGGGTGGACCTGGGTTTCAGCTAATTAGCCTCTTCAGCTGGCACGATCCTAATCTAGTTGCCTAGAAATTTCACACGGTTTCTTCGCGCCATCAGTTTGTTTGGCGTCCTGGGTTGATATCTTTTATTTACCCTCTATTACACTATGTACTTTAAAGTTATAGCAGCACAATATGTCCTTTCTTGATGAAAGCATTTCTTCCAATTCCAGCAAACGCTTTATTGAAGGCTCCCTGTCTTCGACCAATCCTGACGAGTTTTCCAGGAGTGTCCAAGCTAAATATGCCACTGTATAGATCGTCTCTATACACGCTGTCATATGCGGCCTTGAAATCCCGACGTAATGTAATTATAACGAGTTCATTAAAGTTCTTGTAAATATATATATTGAGCAGCTTCAGAGAACATAGCTATATAATTTTTCAACATAGTGCTAGTTACTGTCGTCAACGCACATAATGTAAAAAACGAAAATATCCATTCAGATCCTTGAATCATTAAGATTATAAGATATTATTTCAGAACCCCTTCACCCAACACAGTGGAAACACAATAGCGCGTAAATGCAGTTGAAATGTGCTTGCAGTAGTGATTCACCCGCCATTATTTGTGACTGTGAAAAAAAAAAACCATTTGAAACTATTCCGCTTAATTGTAGCACGATAAGGAACATAATTTTCAAATTGATATATGTATTTTGATTTCTAGGTGCCGTATTGACTTGGGAGTTACAATAGCTTTCTACAACATTGTTTTTTATCATATTAAAAAAACAAGTTTTTGGGATTTACCTACCCCTAATATCAACAGCCAACACAGCCGGGTGTTGTTTTTTAATTAATCTATCATAAAGTTATATAAAGGTCTTCTTCTGATACATAGGTTCCTGAAAGTACTGACCTACCACAGCTTGATTCTCACAGACTTGTCACGTCGTTCTTGAGTCCTTAGTGAAAGATTTTCAACAGTGGGTGTGTGTCGGGCCACCCGACAAACTTTCAATTCCACTACGTGATGGAAAATTTCGCATGATTTGGACACTTTGTGAACGATCCTGGTTTTTGACATGGCTGATTGTTCACTCAACTGTTATAGGAACCTTCGACGGTTTGTTGAGTCTTCAAATTTGGAATATTTCCCATCTAATCACGAATGCTGCAAATGCAGCCACATCCACAATGTTATAAAAAAAGCCAAAGGCCATCTCTTCGTTATTTTCTTCGTAGTTTATTCACCAAGGCACTTGTCAATATTGTCAACACCTCCTTCGCTTCTATTGTAATCGAGTATTATTTTTGGCGTTCTCTTAGGACCTTCGATTACGATGAAAAATGAAAAGAACCACAACCGATTTGTTATTTCTTGGAATATGAACGCTTACTTATTTTGCTTCTGAATCTAAAGATTGATGATTCTATGTAAAAACTCGTCACATACGATGTTTCGAGCATTCGAAACAACCAACTCCATCCGACGCCCGGACATACTACGACGTATGACACACCCGTGTGTGTTGGGTGTGTGTTTATGTATAATTTTTTGGAGACACAATTGAAAATAATAACCTCAAACTTTTAAAAGTACTGACCTACCACTGCAAAAAAAGGGGCAACTAATTAGTTGGTAAAAATATCAGTATTTAAGGAAAATCATCATTCGAGTCCATAACACGAGACGTTTACATACCAGCAAAACAGAAGATGGATTTTCATTGTTGCCAAACTCAAATAAAATAAATATTAGGTTACCATTATCCAAAAAAAAAATAAAAGCGCAAGATACACGGGCATAGTTGTATGTATTCATCTTTGTCTTCTTCAACCCCTCTGATGTGTCTCTAATGACGGGTGAGTGTTAGCGGACATATGGGATAGCTGGCGGAAAATTCGACACCTCGTATTGGTAAACTGTCAAAATGTAGGACAATGTTCACACTCATGAAATGACTGTAATTGAAAAGGGATTAGTGCATTACCTACCACATGCACGTAAATAATGAAAGGGCTTGTCGGCCACTCGAGACACATGTAATTGAGCAGAAACCCATTAGAGTAGTAATTTATCCGCAACAAATGTTGTGATTTCTTGGCTACGAACTTAGAACTCCATATGTACAAATGTGCGATAGAGAACAGTTAAATTGAATATTTTAGCTTATTAAGGAGTTTTAAGAAATCGTCATACATTAGAAATTCTTGCTCGCGTTTTGGTATATAGGCAAATTAATGCATATGTTGGTTAAAATTATCACACTAGCTGTAAAAAATGTTTCTTAATGCATTTCTTAAACTCGATTAGCTAGCATCATTTCACTATTTAGCCACAGGTGAGTAATGATGGAAAAATAACTTTGCGACTATTGTCTTATCCATTTCATTTCTGATTGTTTGGTAACCCATGGTTACAAATTGGATTAACAAATCGGCCAATAAAGTTAGAAATCCTGCGCAATATAATACGTCCGTACCACAATACCACAATACTACAATACAAAAGGTCGCGGGGGTAAACCATGCACGAGAGATCTCCAGGCAACTCGATCCTCAGCCATCGACTCTAACTCATCAGCGGTTATGCCCAAGCGTAACCTGGCGAGCTTATGGACTTGGTCCAACCATCTCATCCTGGGTCTGCCAAGTGGTCGCCTACGTGCTACGTGACCAATCTAACGAAGCATAGCTCTTTCCGTTCGGAGAAACAGCTGCTCAACGTTGAGTTCCTCGCGCAATATCGTGTTTCTCACCCTATCCCGGCGAGTAATTCCCATGACAGTACGAAGAAATCTCATCTCAGCAGCTTGTATTCGCGATCTTATTCTTTCGGTCATTACCCAAATTTCATGACCATAGGTGAGAGTTGGAACAAATACTGAGTTGAAAACTGCTAACTTGGCTTTCATACTAAGCTCGGTCTTCCTGATTACAGATCTCCCAAGCTGTGTCAAAACTGACCCAGCTTAACCAATCCTACAGGAAAGTTCAGTATTACTCCTCCAAATTTATAAAACAGCTGCAGATGAGTTTGACATACTCCCAAGCATTCTCAAGTACCATTCTTAGAGTGAAAAGCTGG
The DNA here is from genome assembly GCA_964034865.1 of Eristalis intricaria. Classification (NCBI taxonomy): domain Eukaryota; kingdom Metazoa; phylum Arthropoda; class Insecta; order Diptera; family Syrphidae; genus Eristalis; species Eristalis intricaria. Next base: position 71,045,117 of record OZ035876.1, on the reverse strand, counting down.
TCGGTTGTACTACTGCCGGGACTAAAGCTTCACTGTTTATTCCCCCGTTCTTGATTCGACCATAGCTCTAGAACGCATCTGCGCAAGATGTCCTCGTCATTGGAAAGCTTTGGATTTGACTCTTTCGATGATGTTGAATTTCCTTCCTCTAAGTCGGATGGTCTGCCAGAACACTTTTTTCGCAGATCTATGGTCACTTTCCAAATTATCGCCGAACTCCTTCCAAGACTGCTCCTTAGCTGTTAGCACATCCAATTTGCAAGTTCTTCGCGCCTCAGTGTACCGGTCACGGGAAGCAGAGACCCCCAAGAGGATCAAGTCTCTGTAGGTCTTCTTCTTCTCTCTGATCGCTTCTTGAACTCCGGGTGTTTTAAAGCACGCAGTTCTTTTCTCACCGCCAGCCGCCACTCCAAACCGCTTAACTCCACAAACATTCCGTGCAGAGGCAAAGACAGCTGTTGAAAACAGTCGCCATGCGATGAAACAGTTGGAATTCGCTCAAACCTTTCAGATATGTGATGTGCAAAATTTAGTCGCAACTCACTGTTCTGTAGTTTCTCCCACCGTATGCGTGTAACCACTCTTGGTTTCCGTCTTGGCAGAAGAGATACTTTATCAGTGAGGTACAGCGTACACAACACCAGGTGATGATCAGTTGATTGTCCAGCAGCAGTAACAAACCATCCGTTTCCTACACGCTGGTACCACAAAGAGATCTATCAATGATTTCATTATGGACATGCCATTTGCACAGCAAAAGTTCAACAGCATCTCTCGTTCGCGTTCTGGTGAGGATCCCCGTGCCCCCAATCACACTCCACCATGTCGTTACATTAACACCCATATGAGCATTGAATTCACCCATCAGGTTATAGGAATCCATCTCCGCTACTCTATCAAGTGCAGTATGAACTTCAGCCAGGAAAGCCGCGTACTCTGACTCCAGATTAGGTGCATATACCTGCACCAGAGCCAAAGTTTACCTTTCAAGCCTGAGCTTTAAGATCCCGACTCTCCCTCCTAACGGAATCCACTCAATACCTGCCAGCCTGGCACTTGTGAGTATCCTCACTCCCGCCTGTGCAGACATTTGAGGTGCATCTCCCGGCAGGAAAAACTCTGAACGATGGACATGACACAATTGCCAGCCACAATGACGTTAAGAAACGCGGCAGAGAGAATAACTGTAAAGCTATATTTCTAAAACAGGTGATTGTGAACGTATACCCCAGTGAATTGGGCCATAAATATAACCTAAGTTTCTCTGTATTTATGACCCCTAGGCTCACAAAGTTGCGGTTTCGATAGACTTGAATAAATAAAAGTTGTGGACCTAAGTGTGTTCACAAATGCATCATAACTGGTCACAATGAACTTTGACCCTACAGCTGAAAAATTTTGCCATTGGCTCAATGTCCCATTAATATTTCAGAGAACAATAGAGAGCACCACAAGTGGCACGTGTTGCTCATGCTGAAGTAGAGACTACAGCTTTACGCTAATACGTGAATTCTATTACATGTTAAATAAGTTAGTCAGAAGAAGCGTATATGAACTGTACGTATGGACTTACGTATAAACTCGAACAAAGAAGGTGTACCTAACTTACGGTACACCCTAACTATGTTCTCCGCAAGTTTTGTAATGTTTTGTTTGGGCGTTGAGCATTTAGTACTCGGAAATCACTAATATTCGCGGTACCAATGATTTGGAAATAACGAAGGCTATTATTTCTGTATAACAAATAATTTAGGTATCAAAAGAAACAATGGCCAGAAATAGACCGATTCCACATTCCGGTACCAAATGTTTCCGCCTAAGTCAGTCCCTGTGATCACAGTTTCAGAAGGAAAATTCACGGTGATTGTGAATAAAATTCCACCCGAACTTCTCTGATGAATGAGGGAAGAAAGTGATGATGGGTATTGTAGTGACACATTATACGGAAAAGTTTTTCACACAGCGAGCTGAACTGTATTCTCAGAGAACATTTAAATATATTCCATATATACACGTCGCCTCATTTACGATTATATAAGACTTGAGTTTTCCTTAACTGAATACAAAGAACTAACGTGAAAATAGTTTTGCATCACTCACTGTATGTTCCGTTGGAACAAAACAAACAATTAGTACCAACATGTTGTTTTTAAATGCTTAAACGTCAGAAGAATGTATTCAATTTTTTTTAGATTTAATTAATATCTAGTCTTCAACCTTCGACATCAAATTGTGTGTCGGCCAGTAATCTCATAAATATCGAATTCCACCACAACTAAAAGACCAGAGTGTATATATAGACTATATATATATCGTTTTAAGCTTCGTGCGTTGGTCTCCGAATACATCTTAAGACTACCTTATCTTATTTCGTTACTTTATAATAACACAAAATAGCTCAAGCGACTATTTTTTATTCAGGTGTTTGTTTGGGAGGATGAATTGACACACCTGTCGTGTTTATGTTTATGAATGGAGAGCTGCAACTAAAATAATTAAGCCTTAAACTTCCAAACAAGCGATTACCGTAGCTGACTCAGTGTGATGATTTTGTTACTTAAAATAATATTCTTATTCATCGCGGAATCAAATAGTGTTCCAACGAACTAAATCAAGCATCTCCTCCCGCTGCTATTTTCTATTTCTTGGTAAATTGGTTCAGTGACAACCGAAAATTCCGTTAAAACCTACATAATTCAACTTTTTATGATCTAACATATGAACTTCGAAATTATATTAGTTATGTGCTCTCATTTTACTATAGGCAGAGACCTTTTGTGCTGGTTGTGTTCTTGTTGAATAAAGTCAAAAGCTGATACAGTTCATAGTCTCTCTTATGTGGCGTCGAAGTGAACGATTGGTCATACATATTGAGGATTTGATATTTCATGCATGTTATGTGGTAATGTTCAAATTTCATAATTTCATAAGAGTCATGAACTATGACGGATGAAGTTGTTGACTGGTTATAACCGATATTCAAGATCATATTAATTTACAATTTTTTGGGATTAGGTGCTATTTATTTATTTAAACGCAACATGACCATATAACGTTGTTCAATTAAGTTCAGCCAGCTTTCTTATACCGTCTAAGGACTGTTCAATGAATATTTTGAATGAAAAATTTAAATTAACATTTTGCTTTAAATTAAAACCCTTCTATTTTACAAGGAATAACAGTATCCTTTACCAGATAGTGACCTTGTGTAACAATTCTCAAAGAAACCAAATTGTTCGGTGAATTTGTACTCTTTTTAAATTCATATACATGCATTCACTTGTTAAAGAACACCCGTAGACCCACCAGTGGATAGCCCTCCCGCCTAGAGTACGCAGAACATTTAAAAATCCACCCTTGTAGCATGTCCACGCCCGCCTCCTTTCCAGTGCTAACTAGGTGGGCATGGATTCGCGTGCTTCGTCATATCATCACTACCCTCCGACACCCGGCAACAAATTGATTTCAAGTTTTGCGGCATAACAGAAAATGTCCTGGCAGCCGTAGAAACATTGCACACAACAACAGTCCCCTAATGGCAGTCCTCAAATTACAACATTATCGAAACATTCGAAAGCGGCACCCCAAGGTGTTGTCAGTCAATTGGAATGAATGTGAACCGACGACAGCCGTAGCTAGAGACTTCAAGATGAACTGAATTTCATATGGCACAGAGATTTCTTTATTCAGATGCAACCCCTCATGAAAGTATTTAGAGCAATATTACTACCCTTGCATATTGGTGGATTTCGACTGTGTCTCTATAGTTGAAGCTCATCGCACCGAGAGTCACCCTCATCTGTTAATCCTGTTATGGTTTTAGAGGTCCGTTTGTCCTTAGACTCTTGCAGGGTGCATTCGAATGTTCAATTGCCTTCGAATGGAAATTGGATGTACACTTGTGCTTTGGTGCTCAGCCGGTGTCAAGTTGGTACTTAGTAGGTGCGAGTTTTTGAGCACAATGCCTGAGGGCACTTCAATAGATTGAGCTATCAACAAAGAGCATGGGCTTGAGATCTGTTTTCTTTCCACAGAAGTAAATAAAAATAAACTGTCGGCACACGAGGCGTATATATGATCGCATCGGTGTTGACCGTTGCTGCTAATCGTATGAGCTTGTTGATGACTTAATTATTAACTTGCTTTGGTTGAAGAATAATATAACATACAAAACATAGGAGAATAAAGAGGATATGTATCTTTAAGTGATGTTTGTGTTGAATTTCTTAACTGTTGATGGCCACAAGTAACTTTTAAAGAAAAACATTTTCACGTAGAAGAAAACTGATAATCTATAATGATTATTCCTCCGTGCATTATCTACTAAGACGAATAAACTTACGTTCCTCTACCAACCAACACTTCACCCCCACTCCATAAGTTACACGACAAAAAAAATTAGTGCTCATGAAAATACTAAATACAAACGTACTGCCCAAAATGTAGAACTCTTCAGAGCATTCGCTCAACATGTTCTATTTTTCCCTTTCAACTGCAAATTACATTCAAATTACAGGATTTCCAGGAGTGTCCTTTCAAAGTTTCCGATTTCCGATTTTCGATGGGGAGAGGGAAGTTTTTCACTTAAATACTACTTTGCAAGTCGATAGCAGCTACACCAGCAGTTACAGTCAAAAGTTGACATATGTGCATCCTGAGGCTGAATCGAAATCACCAGGAGGGCGTGTGGCACTTGATTTTTCCAACAAATGTCGGCGAAATGTGGTGGTGGTTGTACATATTTCTTGACGTTAATGCTGACAAGTTCGGAAAAAGGAAAATGTCGTGTATCAAGGCCGAGATACTTAACTAAGTACATACATACATATATATATATATATATTGTATAGAAGCATATATGGATGTGTGTATATGCAGATATATACTTTAAAACTGTTGTGAATAGAAGGTCACTTCGTACATAGTCAATAAAGTATTCTGCACAAGAAATTTCTTTTGATGAGAACCACGGTATAATTTCACTCATACAATTGGAGAGGTCAAGTACATTGCCACCATCTTAATACTTTCCTGCAGTTGAATTCAATTAAAGGAAATTTCTAAGATTTTACGTATACTTATATGTATATACGTTTGAAAGTAAATTTGATACAAGTCTAAGTTTTTATATTAAAATCACGTTTCGAGTCACTGACAATGCTCAAAGAGTATTTCCTGTCTAGAAAAAGCTTCTCAACTACGCCGTTCGGAGTCGGCATTAAACTGTAGGTCCCTTCCACACGTGAAAGGACAATAGCACGCACAACAGGAGTGGTTGCTGAGAAGCTAGGCCCAGGCCCCTTTAAAATCACGTACAAATATTTTATAAAATTTATCACACATATTTGGATGGAATGGAATCACATATATCCAAGCGCATTTGTTTGTCCAAATACAAAAAGGAAAATGTTTTCAAAATTAAGTAATTTAATTTTACATATCGATTTAATTAAATAGATATTAGAACCATATATTAAAAAAGTAAAAAAAAAGACATGCTTAAATGACAAAGAAAATACGAAAGAACAGCTCGACAACAGCAACTGCATGGCAACAGTTCAAGTAATTTCGACACAAGGCCTAAATGAAGACTTAAGAGAGAGAAAAAACCCGAGCTATTTCTAATACGCGACAAATATTTCAAAATAGCAAAGGAACGAAACAGCCTGACTGAGAAAAAAACAAATGAAATTAGCTTGTACTTGAGGGTGACTGGAACATAGCATTCCTCTACACTGTTCCCACGTGAATATCTATACTTTTACATATTGTTCCTGTTGCAGTTACCGCAAGAGTCAGTAGGTGGGTCATAAGTCGGAATGTCTGCAAGGTGCTCAAGCAAATCAAAGTGAAACTTTTTAATGGATATGAGTATGTTATGGTGCTACATCCAATGGACCTGGGCCTAGTTTCTTCAACAGCCACGCTTGTACCGCATTGTCCAATTGGGAGCGGGTATTAGAAGCGCTTAGGGCTTTTGTTTTAGTTGTATTTATTTTGACACCCACTTTGATTCCCTCTGTTTCTAAATTGTGGATAATCAGACGAAGGACAATAAAGGGATGTGAAAGCTAAATGAAAGTAGGCAAACATGGTCAGTGGATTTATGGTATTTAAGATAAGATTCCCGGCAATGATCTACAGAGTACATAATTGATTTGCACTAATTTTTGCGGCCTAAGATTTATCGAATCTCTGGCAATACACAAAGTGTAATAACTGTCCAAAAAAGCTTCTAAAACTTCCCCATTTGGAGTCGGTATTGGCTGAGACAAATTAATATGAAAAATTGATTTAAGAATTATAAATATAGGACTGAAGTTCAGTAGGGAGCACCAACAACGAAATGACAAATTTTTGAGTGGCTCATTTCGTTCCTCTCTAAAATATTGTACTGAAGCTGTTTTATTATGGAATCAGGGAAAATCAGTGTAGAAAAGAAATGTGTAAGGAGCAGGAAAAACAAGGAAAATGTAGGTATGCCACAGCACATTCACAGAACTAGAGCACAAAAACTAGTGACAATACTCAACTGTCAAATATAACCCCCAAAGTCACACACATATGTACACATAAAATACCAAGAGCCAAAGCAAAAGATTATTCGATGAAAATCCTACTATTTTTCATTTTAATTCATTTTTATTATAGATTTCATAACAAAATGAAAAATGATTAAAACTAGTTGGATAAAAAGAGTTACTTATTCTAACTTACTGGTACTCTAAGCTAAACTTAATCTTATATTATGTCTTTCGACTTAACCTAACATCAATAATATAATAAGAAAATTTTAACAGGACTGATATAAAAAAAGCACGCTAGGTAAGAGATATGTGCCGACTTTTTGCTTACAATTTTGGAAATAATTAAGAAAGTCTGCTTTAAAAACAAGGATGTTGATTATTTAGATTAAGAAAATAATACAAGTTTTAAAGTTACACAATACAAGTTTTAAGTTAAAGAACATGACGATCGTCTCAGAAACCCAAAGGTTCTTGAATAAGTGCATAAATTGTTGCCCACTTCTTTTAATGTTAGCTTCTGCCCTGTTATTTTGAATGCCTAGTTCTTTAAATGCAAAAAATTTACTATCGCGCCATCGATATTATTATTATACAAAAAATATTATGGCCACCAATCGCGTGAAGTCCGGCTGACCGTGTAAACACAATTATAATTCAGTCAGTAGTTTTTTATAAGACTGGCAAAAAGAACTGATTGAATTCTTTGCACTAGCATAAGAATCAAACTGAAAGCAGTCTAGGAGATTCATCGCTTAAATGATGGAGTAAAAAGTACATTAAACTGTTCTCCACAACTTATGGGAGCAGCAATGTTTATTGTCATGCGATGGATATAAACACACAAAACTGTTTTCCTGCTCGGTTCTTACATACACTTTAAACCAAATATTAACTATCATACTGTTCTCACTTTGTGTTAATTGAATAAATCCAGATTTGAAGTCTATGAAACAATAAATGTACATACCTATGTACACAAATAAGTGCACAGGTCCATGAGAACTGCAAAAGCAAAACCATTTAAAAAAACATCATCTTTCCTATAATCGATTCAAAAAAGATCCATTCGTCATTTATAAATATTTATGTGTGGCATGTGCGGGCATCAACCCAATGAGGAGTTGCTGGATTAATATTCGCGTTAAGCACATCATTCATCCAGGCAGAAGACATATTCCGCAATACGGTATGTTGAGGGATGGTTCAATTCGACTGGTACGCGTGCTATTCCGTAGGACCGATACCCATTCCATCACACACAGAAATCAATCAATGATGCTAATGGAGAGCACAGCATAAACTCAGCAAACATCAGAACGAAGAATATGAAGTCTTCTTTGAAAATAGACACATTTATATGCCTATACAGACTTACAAATAGGGACATTGCCGAGTGAATCCTTGCACAAAGCTCGCACATGCATATGTGGAGTGCATAATGAATTATTATGTATTTGGCAGGAAAGTTAGGAATACCATCCTCATCGTCAGCAGCAACATTATGACGGGAATTTTATATAGCGAGCGAATTGAATACAATTCATTTTGACGCACTCATATTGGAATCTACGTTAAAAATGAAGAATAAAGAGTATAAGGCAGCTTTAATAAATAAGCGAATACATTTATTACAAAACTGCACTAACGAACAAAACAAAAAATAAAGTTTTCAAATGTTTACTCAAGTGACTGCGTCTGACTGAGGACGGGTTTGAAAAGTCATTAAGATGAATATGGGATCCATCAAAACATATATTATTTTGTATTTCCAGTCCGTGCCAAAGTTGATCATACGGGAGGTAAAAAAAATTGTGTGTGAAAAACTTAAACTAAAATTCACTCATACTCTTTAGAAAATAACCCAGCAACCAGAGAAATTTGTGGCGCGCTGCAGAAAAAAAGCGCAAAAAATTCCAAAAGTTAAATTTATAATATGGAATTGGTGCATTTATTTTTATATATATATGTAACTGGTCTATGTTTTGCCAAAATTTAGGTAAGTTATGTCAAATTATAAACGAGATATAGAGCTCAAGGGTACCCTTTCTATTGGTTTTAAAATTCATATTTTTTTTCTAGTATGAAAAGTAGTATTTTTATAACTTTTGTTAAAAACTAGTTTCTTTAATAAAAACCGAGTTAATTAAGCTTAAGCAAAATGTTGCATCTTTGAGATGTGTTAGACCGAATCAGTTAGATTACAGTTTTAGATCCACTAAGCCCCGTCACCGGTTAACCTTTTTAAGAATCTACAGTATTCTGCAAACTATTCTGAAAAATTGCCCGCCCTGATCAAACTTGAAAGCTAGTGTACCAATTTGTAGCGCTTAATCGGTTTTTAAAGACACGTTTTCGACTTCGTGAATTACGCGTACAGACTTTTCAAAAGCGTTTCCTGGAAACCTTTCATTCAGAAGAATATATTGTTATACATTCTTTGAAAGCATTATAACATAACCAAGCACAAAAAAAGTTTAATTACTTCAAAGCCTAAATTCAAGAATATTTATGTCAAGTTTCAACCTTTTATCTTTAAAAATAAAAAAGTTACAGATTTTTGAGACGGTAAATTTGTTTACGGACCACTGTTCGCTGCAGCGGCTAGTATTGATCGGCACCAATCGACATCGCCAAAGAGACAACCCGCCTTATTTCTCGATTGTATTTGAGCCTACATCTCCATAAAATTGTTCTGACGGATGAGTTGAAACCGGATGATCATAGACAACGCCTTGAGTTCGCTAATTGTTGTTTTGAAATGTTGGCCGGATATTCGGCCGAAAAATTATCTTCTCGGAGGAGACCCATTTTTGGATCCGCGAGTATGTATACAAGCAATTGCCGTTATTGGAGCGACCACAATCCACAAGAGTTCTACCAAGCATTTATGCATCCAAAACGATTGACCGTGTGGGCGGTTTATGGGATTGCAGCCTTATCGGACCATATTTTATTCGAAATCAGGAATGAAACATCGGTATCGTTAATGGTCTAGGTATAGAGCAATGTTTACTGATTTTCTGTGGCCAGTGTTCGACAGCATCGATATCCACCAAAAACGCGCTACATTGAAGTGACACGACGCAAAGCTAGAGAAAATTGGACGGTAAGTCATTTCACAGCGACCGTTCATGAATTGGCCGCTGCGATCATGCGACTTGACAACACTCCGTTATTTTTCCTGGGGCTACGTCAAGTCCTTTGTCTAATACTTTATACGATCTTGAGGGCAACATTCGAGATACTTTTTCTAGAATACCGGCGCAGATATAATTTATTACATAAATTGATAGCCCACATTTTTAGAAAGGTACTCATTACAAGGAGAAGGAATAACTGTGTCTACAGAAGAGGAGACAAAAATGTATATACAATAATCTCAAAGATTTTAATGGGAACGATGCGATGCTAGCTTGGGTTGCCTGAATTCAATTAAGACATTAAATACTGAGAAGAAATCAATACAAAAAAAAATAACTGTCTGACTATTAAATTGTTTATTAGTATAAGCCTTACATTGTTGGTCATTGCTTATTCGGGACTCACGCTAGAATAATGGGAGCATACTATTCAATCTGGACATAGTAAGATTCATCACGAAAACAAATTAGCAAAGAAGTGATTCATCTGTCACTAGTATACCAGTAAGTATTTCTAAGGTATTTAGGTATTTAGTACTTGGCAAAAGAAGAATCGGTGCATAAACTGCCGGCCGGTGATGCAGTTGTGAACCTATAAGTGTAGCAAATGATCTGATGTAATTGTGAACCTATAAGTGTAGCAAATGATCTGATGTAATTGTGAACCTATAAGTATGACAAATATTCTCTGTTAATACATCATATATTTTCATTATATGTATAATTATCTAATTCATATAAGTCAGTTCTAGATATTTCTATGACCTTTTTTGATGTGTGATCACAGAGACTTTATAGTTTGTAAGAATGTGTAATAAAAGTACAGAAGCAAACATTTGAGTTGACAAGAGGGACATAAATATAATATGCAAGCTGATAGAGGAAAAGAAGTGACGTACCTACATGTGTAACTAGAATAATGAAAAACTAACATGGTCAGATTTAAGTATTTGATGTGTTTATGCCCAAAATAGCTCAACATGAAATTTAAAATTTTCTTAAAAAATGAATTTAGAGAATGAACTTTTACCGAATGGCTGTAGACTCACTTTCAATGGTGACTGTATATTTTTATCAGTGGAATGTATGGTTATTTTTCTAAAAATCATCGCAACTACTAGAAACTGGACTAGTTCCTAGAAGGGTTTTATCGGGTTTCTGATGATAAAAAATTAAATCTATCTGTTGCGAAAATAGAGGATAGGATGTTGCGTTGGTACGTTCGAGAACGTACTGTAGTAGAATGCTCGCTAGTAACAAAACCATATTCTCTTGGTGAATGGTGATTTAGCTTGTACAGCCTTATACTAACTGCCTTTAACATTAAACACACCTTTAAAGCCACTATTTTAGAACACTTTTTAACGGCTTATTAAATTCATAACAAGCGAAGAGATTGAGTCAATGCCAAACTACTTACTACTACTTAGTCCCAGTTTTATTCTCCTTTTCTCCTTTCCTTTTCCTGGACTAAAATTCTACTTCTTTTTATGAATTTACTTTTGTAATTTAATACCTTGGTTATAACATTAACCGTCCGTCCAGCGGCATTATTAATTGTCTCGTAAGCTTTCTATAAAATTGAAAAAATGCTCAGTGTGACCAGCTCTTGGTACTGAAGGGGAATATGAGCAGCAGATTATGTAATAATCAAAAAACATGGTAAACATGTGTATGTAAATACAAAAAAAATACAAAAAACGGGATGGATACGTATAACCGTAATTGAATTGACCCTTGTTAAATCTTTAAAACTCAAATAAAATCTGAATCATCAATGCATCGTGTACAAAAAGTTGATGACATCCTTCGAGTATACATTTTCAAAACTTACGTACCAAATTAGCAGTTGTTTTGTAAATATTTTGACAAAGAATATCTCGTATTCAGTTTTCGTTGAGGCCAATGCTCTTACACTTGGTCACGTGCACACACTTAGGCTTGGTTATGCTTGTCTATACGCTATCGACAATTTAGGGTGACACCGAAAGTAGGCGGGTAATACTCCAACACGTGCCATTCATTAAAGACGCAAATATTCCACATACTGTGTCAAAGTTAATTCAAAGTCACCTCAATAGAAACCGAGAGATTCCTAATTCCGCCCAGTAGGACGTCTACTAGAAGGTGTGATTGTAGTTTCGAACGCCAAAGGTATAGCAAACAGTTGCGTTTTTTGTGTTCTATTAATTGACATGCTTGAGCGTATTTGGTTAGTTGTTATGTTTGAATTGTACTGGAAATCCGTTTGTTACATATAAACTACAAATCGGAGGGTTGATTCATGGGAACGTAGGCTGTAAAAAAATCGAGGATGTGATCAGAACAATATAGTGAAAGCCATTGTTACGTGATCAGACCGATTCAGGGCCCACGGTGGGCTTCACATCTGATTATTTCAATTGTTGACACAACAAAAAACTCTTAATTGTATGAAATTTAGGATTTTCCTATGACCGCCCATTTTTTCGTATTTAACATAGTGTTTTCATTTAAAATGTTTTTTTTGTTAATATTGAAGGCCGAATGCAATGGCTGCCTAAACTGAAAAATGTACTAAATTGAATTGAGATAAATACCAATAAAACGCATTGCATAGCGCATATAGCATAATAATTTAAAAATCGTTTTCTTCATTCTAGTTGCATTGTACATTTCTTATACATTGCTTGTGTGTCGATTTATTGTTTAATTTTATTATTATATACCTCGAATTAAAGAATAAATATTTTCCACTTGTTGACCATCAAATCAAATTCAAATTTACTTTTAAGTAGCAAGTCAATTTATAATAGCAGCAATAGCAATAAATACATATATAAACATTGAATTCATTTTGTCAAGCCCAGACAGCATTCGGTTTAATAAGCATATAAACTTCACCTGGTTGTGCGGTATGATGACGGTTGATGCTCGAAGTGTCCAACTAATTCATCCACCTATTATATTAGTTCTTGGGTGTAACATTAAACAATAAAGTCTCTTTAAGTACAAAGCCTAAAGATGTAATCAAAATAATTAATGAACGGGCCCTAATAAACCATATTTTATTTGTCAATGACGTGGAAACAGTACAATGAAATACACATCATAAGTGAACTATATGTACACGTTAGAAAGGCTAACTAGGTCTGTCATATGATTTTAATGTTTGCTAAATCTCATTTACTTGCCAGGCCTACGGGCTTAAATGTATATAAACCGGAGGTTTGGTCTTGTCATTCTCGAATTCGAGTATCCTCTTAGCTAGAGCATCGTTGTCCATGTCCATGATATGCGAGTGAGTGGAGTCGGGTTTTTGCCTAGAGTTAACGTTAATGTTTTCTGCTCCATTCACCTCTCTCACAAGTGGGACCTTTTTTCTGACGTAGAAATCAGATCATCAAGAGTCAGCTCTGCTGGTTTTTTTATCGAACAGCTTTCGGCTCCTATAACAGGACCTGCAAAATTAAGAGTTATGCAATCATGATTTTGATTGATTGAGCCAGGAGTTTGAGTCAAACACTTTCGACAAACCGAATTAGTTCGTGGAATTCATGATTGCCATCAAAGTGGACAAAGTCCGCAACCATCCGCATCTATAAATTATAATCGACAACCGTAAACAATATTTAATATAAGAAAAAAATAACCTGAAATAATAAAAAATTTAAAATCTTTATCATGTGAAATTGAAAATTTCTTCCAATAATAAATTTTGATACTGCTTAAACAGTCTAATTAAATTCTCCAGCCCTAACAAATCTAGCCAAGCCAATGGGCCGTGTTCATAAAAACTAATAAGTACTTATACCTCTGTACTATTTAATAGACTTTTTTCAAGTTCAAGTTGAATAGCAACTTGAAAAGTCTTCTCTCTTTTTTTATGATTCTGCAGCTTTAATAACTAGGATTATAGTCGTGAGTCTCACTTTGAAGCAATCAGGTCGCTATATTTATCGAAATGGGTGAATTTTTACGAATTAATTGCGAAAAAGTTTACAACAAGCTATAACAGAAGTCTAATTTTAAAATACTATACCGTTTTGAGAAGGAGAACGTAGAGTGGTTAATTGAATACTTTATTGGTAAGTTATTCTTGTATGACTTGACTCAAATGTTTCGTAAATTCATATATTTAAACGCAAAATAAATATATTGTTCTATGTATAGCTTCATTCAATTAAATGAATGAATTCAGTATTTACTAGAAGGTTTTGTTGGCTTGAGTTTTGACTTACTCATGTGTGTGCATAACAAATCTAGTAAATACTTCAATTGTACGCTTCTACTATTAGTGCTAGTACTTACTAAGATCCTTTACTACCAGTAAATACTTAGTTTTAATGCATACGGCCCATTATACAAATATGGGTCTACTGCTGCTTCATATACACTTGTCCAATGTACAATGGAGTACGCGATCGGTGCCGAATAACTTATTTTTTGTTAGACATGATCTTAAAATTTTAACTTTCGTTGAATTGTTTCTATGCCGAATTACCTTCATTCACGAATAACATATTAGACCGCTTGCTCAGGCAAAAACCTTTTTAGCTTGTGTACTTGCCTACAACTCTTAGAATGTCTGCACAACCCGGGCCACTAAAAAAGATACACTAAAAAAATATTCACCCCTATTCCGCTTGTCGCTTAACGACATGTCACTCACTAAACGATTGTGTGATATCGGTATTACGGTTGTCGTTTAAACAGTCGTTTTACGTCACTAAGCGACAATAGTTATTGTAGTTCTGTGGAACGTAATTTTCCTCCTACTCATATCATGATTTGGTATTACGGTTGTCGATTAAGCGTCACAAAACGACAGAATCAGGCGTTTAGGATTTTTTGACGACTTTCTTTATATTTAACTATTCTTCTAGGATAAGCTATCTAGTCAAAAATAAATTAAGCGTTTGGTGGAGCAAAATGTTCTCCACCAAAAAAATCTATTTGTTGGGTTCTTAATTTCAGTTTTCGCAAAGAGCAGGGAGTCCAATTTGTAATTTAATTTTCACTAAGGTCCTTAAAAACAAAATATTCTGTATAAGAATCACTTGTTTGCAAAACAAAATCGGACTGAAAAAATTCGATTTTCAATTTGACAATCAGTTGTTGCTGTGGAATGCATACCACATATAAATGAAGGGGATGTCGAGTCGTTTAAGTTTCCATCCAGTTTAACCATACTTAAACGACTGCAAAATGACACTGATAACGACTCGAGTCGAATAAATAAAACGACAAGCGTAATAGTGGTTAATATCTTTCTGAATGTATCTTTTGTTTGTGACTGGTAAAAAACAGACTTAGACAGACATGAAACGCGCTAACTGTCGCCCGGAAGAAAGTTGTCATACAAATCAGTTCATCTCTCCGAATTGTTAATCTAATAGAACCGTGCATGTTTCCGTAATTCTACTGTATATCTCAAACCAGTGATCTGCGAAGGGTCTGAACTAGTTTTTGCTGCCTTTCATCGAATGTAGTCGAGCCAGTGAACTGAACGGATCCTTACATTTCGGCGGCGTGATCTGCGTCGGATTTTCAAGGATGTAGTTTTTTGAATTGGGGTAACAATCGACACCTAGAATGTATATTAAACAAGTTTTCTATCAGCGGAAAAACGTAAGCTTCAAAAACTACTTGTTCTTATTTAAGAACTCCAAACTCGAAAGAAAAATATCATGCTCAAGATATGACAAGTTGTAAGTCTTGTAACATGTAGCCGAAATCTGAACGGCTGATGTTTTTTATAGTTATATTAACTATTGTAGTGATGTAAGAAATATTTGCTTAGGGCTAATCATAATTGGTAAAGGAATTGAAAAAGAATGAATCGTTGAAACTTGAAAGATGTAAATGTTGTAGTTAAGGGTCCATTTGAGTATTTTCAGCTTGTGTTTTGTATTAATAACTTATTAGTTGAATAGAAAAATTAAAGAATGTTCTTTTGTTTTAAGATACAAATATCTTCAACTAAGCTATCTTGCTTGTCCAGTCATAATGACTGCCCCAAAGAGAATATTTTAATTGCATTCTAGATAAATCATTATTAATGCAACAGGCGCAAACTTATGAACCATCAAGAACTAAATAAAGACCCTAAGAGTACAAGAAACAGCCATGACTGCATCTGCTTCTTTACACATACATGTATCTAATATGTATATGTATATAATCATATCTCAATTTATAGCGAATAATGGCAATGGTAGGTTCCTCTAGGCCGAATTCCCACTCATCATCTGCAACATCATCATCACCATGGATTGCAATCGGCTGCTCAAAGAGAAATGAATAGAAATGTGCATGCATGCAATTTCCAAAGCCGAAATTACCAATTTCATTTCGCATGAATATATAAATTTCAATTACCGTCTTTGGACAGTAGATACACAACTAGATTGAGTGAGTGATATCTCCACACTACAATATCTGGTGATGATTTAAGCTCTTTTCGTGAACGGCCAGGCCAACAGCCAATCAATGCGTCCACTTGCCTGATGGAGCTATCTTGGTGGCACAAATGATATAAGTATAGTACTCTCTGCGCTGCAACCCTACGCCTGAAGCTAATTCATGTCCTATGAGCTGAAATTCCAAATTGGATATTCCACATTTCATTATTGATACTCATACATAATGTACATATGTATGCATATGAAACAAGTTGTACGAGTAAATGCAGAATTATGACTATTTCGAATCCAAACACTTATGTATGTATGGGTAGGTATTAACCTTACCAAACAAATGGTTATACAAATCGCACAGATGAAACTATGCTTATCTTTGAGTATTCAAATTTCAAAAAATATCCTTATCATTAAATAAATGTACGTACATATGCGGATAAATATCGCAGCAACTAAACAAAATTTCAAGACGAAGAGGATAATTAATGCGATGTGATTCCACTGGTTGACAAATTTTAAAATAAAATAAATTTGGGGGTTGAAAAAAGAAGAAATCTGATACGCCTATCAGTTTAATCGAGATCAAATAGATTCATAGGAAATGGGTGAAACTGTAATGTTGAACACAATAATGTTACGGAAATGTTATGTGGAAAAGAAACATTTTAGGGGAACAGATGGTACAGGTTCCTTTCATCTTTAACAGGTTATTAAATTACTATTCTCAATGAATTCAATACTCGCGTGCGCGCTCAATGCCTTGTGTGTACAATTGCAAGG
Source organism: Eristalis intricaria (assembly GCA_964034865.1). Lineage (NCBI taxonomy): Eukaryota > Metazoa > Arthropoda > Insecta > Diptera > Syrphidae > Eristalis > Eristalis intricaria. Next base: position 71,028,269 of record OZ035876.1, on the reverse strand, counting down.
AGGAAATTCTTAAAGACCTGTCGCTTGGAGTCGAAGTTAGTGATAACGAGATACGGCTAGCAAGGGGACTGCAGGAGCAGAGGATGTGTCCGATGTCCTTTTTCTCTGCATCCCAGATGCCTCGTTGGATTGCGTAGTCCTTCTCCGATGGATGTCCTGAATCTTAGTCTGTTAAGCCTAAATTTATTTTGTTATAAGCTACACGGTGACTTCCAAGCATTTACGATTGGTTGTCCTGATTGTACGTATCCTTAAAATATTGTTAGCAATTTAATCGTCAGTGAACATTCGCAGGGGATCATTCGGGATTGTTGGTTGAAAAATCTTCATCGAAGAGAGATTGTGGTACCGGTCGGTGTCAAATGGAAGGAAATTAACGACTTCATAATATCGGGGTTACCGGAACGAAGTTGGATCTGAATTCGAACTCACATAAGTTTAGCTGTTACAGTTGAAATTCGCAACTGTCAACCTAACTGTCACCCCTAAACGCATCCTATTTCAATAAATACAAATAATAATGTAACGCAAGTTCAATCGTCGGTATTAAAATACACATGACCGATAGGTCATTTCATAAACATCAGAATAATCAACGATCGTTTATGCAAATACAACATAATAAATGCGCCGTAAGGCAAGTGTTATTATGAATACCTTGTTAAACGAAAATTGCACCAATTTACCTCTGCAGCAACGATCCTTGTTAAGAAGTAGTAATTTTTGTTGAGATTTTGTTGTCTTTTACAAGTTTGTGTTACTTAGAATAGCCTATTCTAACTAAAGAATTGACTAGTTTGAATTGGCCAGACTATAAAAAGTAGTTGACCAGTCCAGGGCCTGATCACGACATGGAGAACAGAGCATTGCTAAACCACTTCGATCTCCGCAACGAGATAAGTCAATGGCAATTTGAGAATCCAGGTTTCTCCAGGTTCAGTGACGATAACAAGCCAAATAGTGCCGAAGAGGATCTTTGCGGTAACTTTAACTCGCTGAAGAAAAAAAATAGTAAATATAATAATGAAGAAAAAAACGGTTCCCCCAAACCGGTGCAGATTTTCACAGGACATGGACACATCCATTCAAAAAGATAAAAAGGATAGTCATTGGAGACATAAAGAGTGGATTGATGAAAATAAAAATATACCGGACAACAGATCTGAAATCAGGGAAGGGCATGGGAAAATATAGTAGTAGTAGTAATAATTTATTCTTTAAAAAATTATGACAATACAGTAGAAGAATATATGCCGCGTCTAAACTAGTATCCCACATTCAGTGGAATAAGCCAGATTCGACACCATTTGGTTCGTTCTCCTCAACCTGGTATGGTCGTCATAAATAAATTATTACTATACGTGATATATGTAGAGACAGCAATCTCTGCTGAAAATAGGAAAGAGTGTTACACTAAAACGAGTCCCCGCCGCCACTGCTTTTAAAAATGACGCTGTAGTTTTTTGTAAGTACCTTTTCTTACCTGAAAGTCTACTTAATTAGAATGAATAGAGAAGATACCATTGGTGTCCTTCAAAACAATTTTTAAAACAGTCTTAATTTTTCAAAAAAATTTAAAGCGATACGCGATCACTTCCAAGTTTTTCACCAATTTTTCGAAAAAAAAAAACGTTTTGTGAAACGAAAATTGGTGAAACGAATTTCAGAGAAACCACGTTAATTTAAAATCGACTACACACCTAGGCAACCAGTGGTGATATGCTATAGCTAGTTATGAAAAGTGAAGAAAACTGTTTAGGTACTTCTATTTTCTCTTAGAAATAACAATGGGGACTTTTTTTCATGGGGGCGTTATAGGGGGACAGTATAAAATAAGGGCATTAAATAAATTATAAAAAAATCCTACGTAAAGACTAAAAAGTAGATTAAAAAGAAAGTGATATTGGAAACAATATTAGAAAAGCTTAGAAAAAATGCCAAATAGGTATAGCAAAATAGTCCTCTTTAAGAGAGGCTACAGCCTCGTTGTGAGACTGGTGTTGTTGAAACGAGCAGCAAAATTGCCCTATATGCACAAGTACTGCCCCTTCTCGGCGTTAGATAAGGGAGATAATATCCCAACAAGCTCCATTTAGGCAACCAAATGGATACGCGTTTATAATAAGATGTCTAAAATCCAAGAGTGTTATAACCTTGTCCGGTTGGACAAATCTGAAGAATGCAGAAGTCGATTTCAATCAAGTTGGTATACAGCAGTCAAAAACGTATATGGGTTTAAAAAGTGTACAAAAAATATGCCAAGAACAAAACAAATAGATTAACTACCCCAGGTGGCAGCCCAGTTATACTGGAGAATCCACTCTCTTCGGAGACAGGCTCTAAGGATTCTGGGGAGAGCCAGTTATTGCATCTAATAAATCCCTTGGTGAAGAACTCAAGGGTAATCCGGTCTCCACCATCAATACCAAGAATGTCCGAAAAAAGAAGTCCGCCGGATATGGAAACACAAAACCGCATGGACTCAGCGAAATTTAAAAGTTTTGAGGTGGAAAATAAAGAGCTCCACAACACACTAATGAATATCAATCTTCTCTATCAAGAGCTTAAAAGAGAGATAGAGACGCTGAAGGCAGAAAATAGCGTCCTTAAGAGCTTAGAATGGAAAAAGGAGAAAGAAGTCACCCCTCCTGTAGTCAGTCCAAGGTACACAACGGACAAAGATGAACTGGAACGGGAAACAAACTGGGTATCGAGGAAAAGACCCAGTAAGAAACGCAAAGTAGTCTCTTCACAGGAAACTCAAAAGGAAGAATTGAATGAATATGGACTAGGAAGAAAGCGAGTACAAGAAAAAGCGCGCTCCCGCCAGCAAAAACGTCGTTGGTATGACGGATTACAATACATTGCTCCGTCTCCTCAAAGGAACGTTGGCGTCCGCATTTAAAGTATCGTTACTTCGGAATAAAGCCTCAACGTAACTGACCTCACAAAAACTGATTAAGGAAAAAATACAGTGGTACACCTTTCAAAACAAGAGTGGAAGGCCACTCCGTGTCCTAGCCAGAGGTCTTCACCCTTCATGCAATAAGGATGACATTATACATTATAATTGACCTTAAAACAAAAAGCTGGAAAATTATTGACGCTGTGAATATCATAAAGAAGATGAAGCAGAAAACGGAACAAGGTGAGAATATCCTAATCAAAACCGGGCTGCCATTATTTATGCTTACATTCCAGAAAAACGAATGCATTTTAAAGTCTATAGTGAAAATTGAGCGTCTGCGGATGAATACAAAAACGATACCGCAATGTAAACGTTGCCAAGGCTTTAATCATACACATTCGTATTGCCAAAAAGAACCTAAATGTGTAAAATGCGCCGGATATCATCGCTTTACGTCAAAACGTAAAGCCGTCGAGAATAAAACGCAAAAACAATAAGAAAAAAAGCGAAAACAATACAAATAATAAAATAAACGACGCCACAAATGAAAAAGGTGGGAAAAGTAAATCTACCCTGTGTAAAATGGAGGATAAGTCAGAGTCCTCAAAGACTCTGACGTATGCCCAAGCATTAAGTTTCAGATTTATTTAAATAAAAGGTATGTACATCTTAGTACATACTTAGTATTTACAATTTAGAATTTTTACATCGATAACAAAAAATATGCCGATTCGGCAGTCCCGGTTGCTCAAATGTTCGCTACGATTCGAGATAAATAAAATCATATTTGAAGAACTTATCAAGCTCGAGCCTAAACCTGGTAAACAGCATAGATCTTCTCGCAATATATGAATATGGAAGGTAAGATCAAAATATTAACATGGAACGCCAATGGAATAAAAAATAAAAGCAATGAACTGGAGATATTCTTGCGTAACACTAACGTTGATGTGTGCTCGATATCTGAAACCCACCTGACGAAGGAGTCCCAATTTAAAATAAGACGCTTTTGTGTGTACCACGCTTATCATCCCACCGGAAGGGCCTGAGGGGGCCTGCCATATTTATTAGAGACAATATAGAGCACTTCATGAATACAATAACACAACTTGACGCAATACAGTCAGTGTCAGTTAAACTAAAATCCAAGACATCATATCTGACCATAGCATCAGTATACATTCCCCCGCGCTGCGTGCCCATGAGGGATGACCTTTTCGGAAAATTTGGAACGAGTTTCATCGTTGGTGGTGATTTAAACGCCAAACACACCTTTTGTGGCTCGCGAAAAAAATCAACGAAAGGCGGACTGTTGTACAATGTCGGCATGGGCTCGGGGGGCTCGGGGTCGACTTCCACTCATCAGGAAAACCAACATATTGGTCCGCCGATACAACAAAAGTACCCGACTTAGTAGACTTTTTTATTATTAAAGGGGTACCTACAAGCTTCGTGAAAGTAGATAAAGCTTTGACCTCTCTTCCGACCACTCACCTCTTATCTTGACCATAAGTAATAAATTAAGGAAAGTGGAAGGTGCGCCGAGATTGACAGATAACAAAACTGTCTGGGAAAGTTTTAAACATGACCAACTAAAAAAACCTTTGCAAGTTTTTAAAAACCACTAGATATCCACTTATATTGAAACTACTTACTTTGGAAAGCAGTAAATAATATCTATAAGCCACAAGCGCTGGCAACAAAAACAATGATGTGTGGGCAAAAAGTGATAAAGAAAAGACATTTCAGCCTTTTGACGGATAATGTTCGAAGATGATCCAAGTATAGCTACTATATCTGAAAGATCTAGTATAGAAAGTGTATCGCTAAATGAACTCTACCTGGCAATCAAAAATCTAAAAAGCAACAAGGCTTCTGGCTGTGATCTAATAAGCGGACAAATCTTGAAGAACTTGCCGAAAAAGGCGCTAAACTTCTCTACTTAATTAACGCTTGCCTTAGGCTATTATATGTTCCAGGCTCACGGAAGGTTGCCGAAGTTATTATATTCTTATTAAAACGCATTCAAAAATTTATCGAAGAGAAGCAACTAATACCTGACCATCAGTTTGCGTTTCGAGCGAAACACTCGACACATGACCAAGTATACACTTGACGTTTCCCAGGCCTTCGACAAAGTCTGGCATGAAGGCCTGGCAACAGGAAGCTCAGTTGAGTCCTCAACTGAAAAACTGCAACGAGCTGTGGACAAAATAAACGAATGGTCAAAATGCTGGCGCATTGTTCCCAATGAGACCAAATCAACGCATATAAATTTTACATACAGAAATATTGAAAATCTGCCAGTTTTCATTAAGTCTGTACAAATACCGTACGCTAATAAAGCAAAATCTCATTGTATGACACTTGATGCGCTCGAAAGCTAAGAATCAGATTTCATGGTCATTGTAACAATACCATCATCCAAGCTTTGGACATGAGACGTTTAGTACGCCAGCGTACGAGATCGCTCGATTTGGCGCAATAGTAATAAACCATCCTAACGTTGGTTATGCCAGGTGATTTTAACGAAGGTCTACGTGCAACACGCGAAAACATCTTAAAAGTAAATTACTAGATAAGGAAACTTTGTTGCAGTACACAAAAACCAAAAGGGAAGGGTCATCAACACTACACATACTCCCATTCCATCCCATCTATCAACACTACATCCCATCCCATTTCCATTCCATCCCATCCGATCATAAATATATCTCTTTCTCTTTTTCATCTTACATTCACCGCCTCCCTCCCTGAATACCGTTACTATTCACAATTGATGATGTATTAAATGAGTCGTTGTTAAATAACCGAAGCCAAAGACGTTTGAATAAGTGAATAAAGAGTTTAATCATAAAATAGTGGCAGTGCAAGTTTTGATCGACCATCGTGAAAAAAATCAGAAGTGGGATACACTCCTAGTTGTGTTAAAAGACAATAATAATATTGAAAAAAAAAATATGGATTCAACAGCATTAAGTCGACTGACGAAAGGAGAGATGAAGGCGATTCTACGGCAGCTGGGGGAAAAGACCTCAGGAAATAAAGCGGAGTTGCTAGAACGCCTGGATAAGTTTGAATTCCTGGAGGTGCAGAAAATTGTGGAGCCATTACCAGAGAGCCAAGCAGATGAGGAGACTGATCAGGAAGATGATGTAGAAAGGTTAAGGGACGATGTCGAGTCACTTCAGCGTGTAATGGAGGTACTGACCCAACAACTTGCTACAGTCATCAGTCAGTCGTCCCAACGAAAGAACGACAACATCAGGTTCATGAAGGAAATGGAAACACAATGGTCTGCACATGACGAGGTAAATTCAGATGGGGTACGCAGTAATCCAGTTTCTACGGCGGCGGTGAGTATTTCTTCAAATATCGCGAGTGTCAGTGGTAACGGAACCACACAAGCCGTTAACGGGAATCTTCAAAATTATTCAGACTTGACGCCACAAATACAAGCACAAGAATCGTGTGTACATCGGTCTCGCGGTCTCTAATTCGCATTTTCCGTTTATCGCGACGCAGTGTATCGAAACAAATACTTTTACGACAAATGTTCCTTTCGCTAAAAATATAGACGTCTCACCTTCGCCCAGTGGAGTGAATAGACGCGTGAGTTATTACATTTCTGGAAACAATCGAAACACTGAACAACAAAGACAAACCGAGTTGCCATCGGTACAAAACAATAGTTTTCGTGATCTTCTGTACATTCTACCAGAATTTGATCCGTGTAACGGAAGTCTGTCATCAATTCAATTTGTCGAGCGTATAGAACAGTTAAAGAATGCGTATCAATGGTCAGACATTTCGGTTTTATTCGCAGTACAGAGCAAGATGAAGGGAGCCGCGAAGTTCTGGATCGATTCTCAAAATGTTTTCCGGACGTGGTCTGAGTTCGTATCTGCTTTCATGTCAGATTTTCCTTGTGTAATAAATACTGCCGATGTTCATAGACAAATGATGCAGATGCGCATGACAAAATACGAAACGTTGATCGAATTTTATTATCGAGTGCTGGCAATTGGTCGCCGTGGGTGTTTGGAAGACAATGCAATTATTAGTTACATTATAAATGGACTAAATGATACTGGATTGCGTCGTATGCTGTCGGCTTATTCGTTTCCAAATTGCTCCGATTTGCTTAAAACGCTTAACCGGTTGAGTGCGATTGAAGGTCCTCATGCTGGAACGCCGTATGTGTTCCCAACGACACAAGAGCCCGTACAAGGAACTGTACGGTAATGCAAAGGAAACCACGGTGTGAAAAATGTTCCACAACCACACATGACACGCAAAATTGTCCATACCTAAACAGTGCGCCAGTAAATACCATCAGAAATCGGGAGCGGAAAGAAATTTTAAAAGAAGTGTCTATAAATGTCTTGAAAGTAATAGCACTGATTGACTCGGGTAGTTTTCCCTAATACCTAGAAAGCTGACCCATAGTTTTTGTAATTCTATAGTTCCCTGCAATGAAAAATTAACAGGCTTCGCAGGAGGTGAATTCCAGTGTACTGAAAAACTACTCGTGCCGATTACTATTGACGGTCGTGACTATGATGATGAACTGATGATCATTGATGATGAAGTGATGAGGTATGACATTATAATCGGTACCGATATACTGTGCAAAGGTCGCGTTATCATCGAGGACGGTCATTGTGAAGTTGTTCCGTTGGACAGCAGTAAAATTGACATGGGCGAACAACTTTCGGTTGATGAAAAACGTCAATGAATGAGTCTTTTAAATTCGTTTGCGGGATGTTTCGGCGAGAATCTAAACGATCACGGAAAGTGCGCGTCGGTAAAAATGAACATCAGACTTACGTCAGACAAACCAATCGAAAAAAAACCATACTCTGTTCCCTTTCCAAAACAACAAATACAGTGCAGTATAGTTCAAGAACTACTTGATTTAGAAATAATTCGTCCGGCATCTTCGTCTTACGCGTCACCCATAGTGCTCGTCCGCAAACAAAATGGTGAAGAAAGACTGTGCGTAGACTATGCTATAACCGAAACGACCGTGGTCCACGACCCACATTAGATGAAGTCTTAATCTGTATGGCGGGTAAGAAACATTTTTAATACTTTAGATATGATGTCAGGATACTATCAAATAGAAATAGAAGAAGATTGCAAAAAATACACCGGATTTATAAACAGGGATGGACATTTTGAGTTCAATCGAATGCCATTTGGGCTCAAAAATGCACCATCCACGTTCCAAGATATGATGCAAAGAATTAAAGTACAACTGAAAGGCAAGGTGTCCATATATGTGGATGAAATTGGATCGACACATTGACACATTCGAGGAGGGGCTTCGAAACCTCGCGGAATACAGTTATACGACAAGAAGGACTAACATTGCGTTTATCAAAATGTTCATTCATGAAGACCAGCGTTAAATTTCTAGGACATGAATTAGATGCCAACGGGGTCAAACCAGGCCAAAATAAAACGAATGCCATCCGAGAATTTCCTGTTCCTACCAACGCAACTGAAGTAAGACGATTTCTGGCGCTAACTGGTTTCTTTCGAAAATTTGTGGCTAAATACGCTCACGTTGCTGCGCCTTTGACGTGTCTGACGAGGAAGGACGCTGAGTTTCATTGGTCAGCCGAATGTGACGTTGCGTTTCGACAGCTAATTGAAGTTTTAACAGAAGAACCAGTCTTGAAAATCTACGACGTCAACAAAGAACATCAAATCCATACAGATGCCAGCAGCGTTGGTCTTGTAGCTATACTTCTTCAGAAGAGTACGCAGGGAGACCTCGAACCAGTAGCATATTTCAGCTGTGCATGTAGTGAAACCGAGAACCAGTACCACAGCTACGAGCTTGAAGTGATGGCTGTCGTAGAAGCTTGTGAACGTTTCCGTGTATATGTCCTGGGTAAACGTTTCAAAATACTTACCGATTGTTCTGCGATATCTAGTTTGAAGTCAACTAAACCACTTATTCCACGAATAGCTCGTTTGTTCTTGAGATTACTCGAATATGACTTTGAAATAATACACCGTCCTGGAGAAACGATGAAGCATGTTGATGCATTGAGTCGTGCACCAGTAGAAGCACCCATAGAGCCTGAAGATGTTGGTTCCTGTATTATGAATGTTCGATGTCCTATAGAAGATTGGCTGTGGACGATGCAAAAACAAGATCCGAAATTGCGGAAGATAATGGACATTATTAATGGAAATGTGACGTCAGATCAACGAACAAAATACCTGATCGAATACGTAATGAAATCGAATCGTCTTTTCAAAAAGAACAACGAAAAGAAAATCCTGTTGGTAATCCCTTGTGGTATGCGTTGGCGAGTCGTAAAACTATGTCATGATGATGTTGGGCACCCTGGCGTGGACGAAACCGTAAAGCGAATCTTACAACATTTCTGGTTTCTAAGGGTTCGTAACTTTGTAAGGGGTTTTCTGAAATCATGCGTTGAATGTTGCTTCAGTCGAGAACGAAAACAGAAGAAATGTTAGTTGTACGGGATGAATATTCCGCGGACACCATTCGAGGTTTTACATATGGATCATTTGGGACCATTCATCAGAAGTCGTCGAAGAAATGAACATATTCTTGTCATCGTGGATGCACTTACAAGATATTCTATCATTGTTGCTGTGAAGTCAACCAAAAGTAAGCCAGTTGTTGAAGCGATAAACCAGTTGACATTGAATTTCGGTACAGCAACAACTATTGTAACCGACAGAGGAACGGCGTTCACCTCAGCGTTATTCGAAGAATATTGTAATCAAAATACCATACAACATATAAAGGTAGCTGTTAGAACTTCAAGAGCGAACGGGTTCGCTGAGCGTGTAAATCAAAGTATTTTGGCTTATTTACGCACCTCGACGAACGAAGCGAAAGACTGGGACACCAAGCTACAAAGTATTCGCCAATTGAACTAATTTATGACTTTCCACTGTGTGACATTGGTGGTAACAAACTGTTAGCTGCACTTCATGAAGAGGACATAAACTTTGACAAGACCTCAACCAACGAGAGACGAGAAGAAGCCATTAAAAATATAGAGAAGGCGAGAGAAAAATGGAAAGCTCGTTTTAACTCTAAGTACCGGACGCCACATAAATACGAAGAAGGAGATCTGGTGCTGATCGAAAGTGCTATCCCAAGTACGGGCGAATATCGAAAACTAGGGACTAAATATAGAGGACCATACGTCATAGCCAAGGTCCTGCGCTTCGACAGATACGTCGTGGGAGACATTGACGGGACTAAGTTGAAGCAGCGTCGGTTCAACACGATCGCAAGTGTCGATAAATTGAAGCCATGGTGTGCGCTTTATCCGGAAATCGATGAAGACTATGTTACCGATGAAGAAAATGACAACCATACCCAAGAATAACTCGGGACGAGTTAAGTCAGGAAGGGCCGAGCTGTCATCTATCAACACTACACATACTCCCATTCCATCCCATCTATAACACTACATCCCATCCCATTTCCATTCCATCCCATCCGATCATAAATATATCTCTTTCTCTTTTTCATCTTACATTCACCATCTCCCTCCCTGAATACCGTTACTATTCACAATTGATGAGTCGCTGTTAAGTAACCGAAGACAAAAGACGTGTTGAATAAGTGAATAAAGAGTTTAATGATAAAATAGTGGCAGTGTAAATTTTGATCGACCATCGTGACACTACTATGTAGACACGGGTCACATAGTGTCTTGTTGAAAAAAAAAATTGTTACTTGAAAAGTTAGTACGTTAGGCAGCTGTGAACCTTCTACAGGCATCTTCTACAAGTCAGTCCAACTGTTAGGTTATGCAGATGACACTTACATTGTCGCGACTTCCCGACGTGCCGTGGTGGTGTCAAGATCAATGAGGACAAAGCTGTTGACCAAGAAACGTTCCGTCACACACCACCTGGCACAACAAATTTCGATCGACAGCTACAACTTGGTGGCTGTTTCTGAGTTTGTCAACCTCGGGGCAAACGTTAACTCCACGAACGACATCATAGTGGAGATCCGACGTAGAATCGTCCTTAGCAGCCGATGTAACTTCGGTTTGTCAAAGGTCCAAAAGCATGCTAAACAAAACCCTTATTTTGCTAATCGAATTCTTGGTGCCTTCGAAAGAATAATTCGAGAAGGAAAGGAAAACCGAAGCTCCGGTATTTATATAGACCAAGTCACCGGGGCGCAAGGGAGATCTTGCCGAAGCAGCGTACCCAGGACTGTCAGCGATGGAAGGCTGCTTTAGTTCAGGCTGTGAGTGGTTGGCCTGATAAGTAAGTAAGAAAATAAAGACTATAATCTGCTTAGTATAAAACTTGAAACAAGTCAACTGTAATTGTTAAAGCGAGAAAAACAGTATCTCTAAACTAACTAATAAACACTAGTCAGATCAAATTTCCATCTAAAACATATCTATGTGCGAATGAATGGAAAGGCAACCATTCCTGCAAAAGGGCATAAGGTTTTCACATGAAAAATTCCTTATACAGTACAACCTCATTTGAGCACTCGACAAAAATAACACTTCACTAATTCGAACAACAAATTTTTTACATAACGTGTCTTACAACTCGAATGCCTGGCAAAATCCGTACTTTGTAACTCGAATTTTCTTTAGCCTTTTCAATTGACAGTTATTAAGAATGTAGACATTTATGAGAAAGACAAATGTACCGAAATCCCGCTAAATCTGCCGTCGGCCGGCCCATTAAATGTTTTTGCGATAAGGACTCTGAAGTGTAATTCGTTAGTAGTTTTCAAATGGAGAAGTTTCGAATGCATGGAAAGAGATATGCACTGCCATATTGTTGCAATAGCAGCTAAGCAGCTAAACGTAATTTACAAAGAGTGTCAAAACTTTCAACGCCAGCAGGAGATGTATTCAAAAATTTCAAAAACGACATGGGGGGATTTAATATTTACTGCCCGATCAAGTCTCGCGTTTTATTCAGAAGCTTAATTGAAAAATAAATGACATGGGCTTCACAAAAGATACACCTACTGGATTGTATTGGCACTTACTTTCTGACATGCTCTTCGTTGCACAATGTTTGACCATTGGTTATTAGAAAGTCAAAAAACCCAAGAGTGTTTTAAAATTAAAAATTCCACTGATATACAAGTCCTCTAAAAATGTTAAGAAAAGTATACCAAAATGGTGTTCGAAAATATTACCTCGAGAATCGGAATGCTATTTCTTTGAGTTTTATTTTACTGTTAAGACTTGTTTAAAACAAATTGTTCATACATCTATGACATTGTTCGAATTACTGATGTTGTTCTGTACACCATATATATATTTACGTCTATTCAAGAAATTACACATTTAAGATGAACGGGATTGAAGAAAAATATAATTTATACATTGAGGTACATTTTTTTTATGCGACCGTGTGGCCTAATGGATAAGGCGTCGGACTTCGGATCCGAAGATTGCAGGTTCGAGTCCTGTCACGGTCGATGACAATTACTTTTTTTTATATTTATTGTACCGTTATTTTGATGAGAATTACAAATATTTATGGCCTCTCCAAAAGCTCTTGAGATTGTCCCAAGTTTCCACTCCATAGTTATAAATATAATCGAGAGTGTTCTTCTACTCAATTGCCCAAAGAAACAGCGATTGGAAAGTTATTCAGCGTTTAATCTCTGTGTTTATAGTGCTCGTACTGTTTACTTGGGAGCCGAGGTAGACACAATCCTTGACTACCTTTAAAGTATACCGGCAAATGTATGGCCAAGTCTTCGCTGGTGTGTGTCTTTTTTGATGACAGAATATATCGTTTTGCCCTCATTCACAGCCTATTCTAATTGATCAAATTAGAACTGACAAAACGTTTTTTTTTCAATTATCAATTTTGTATGTAATTTCATTTTCAAAAAAGGTACATTACAAGATAATCATTGCATTATCCTTAAATATAATTCACAATTGAAACACTAGGACCACATAAGGTATGTTTATTATAGCGTAATATTCTTTCAAATATGGCAGATCGTTTTCCTAAAAACGATATTTTAATAAATTTGATTGTAGTTGTGTTGTTAAACGAAATACACAATTCCATCATTCATTCAGTTATGTTGTAAATGTATGGAATATGTAATATAAATAAGATAAATTAATTAAACGAACTTAACATTGTTAAAACGAATATAGACATGAATACAAAAATTGCAAATGTTCACGACGATAATCTCGAGGGACGTCATTTGGTCTAAAAGCGAATGTCACATAATTCGAGTGACATGTTAAAGAACCCACAAAACCAATAAATTGAATCTTTCCGAATTGTAAAGTTCACCCAGCGCTGTATGGGTAAGTACGCCAATTAATGCATCGCACATCAAACATTCGACGACGACTGCGAACAACGACAATATTTGCCTTAAAGAAGTAAATTTGAAATCCGTTTTACCATATAGAACTTTTCTCTTTCCAAACTAGCCTTCATACTTTCGGGTTTCAAGACAATCTTATCTATGTAGTAATAACAAATTTCTTAAATATACTTATAAAAAATTTAAAAAAAGACAATATTTTGGGTTATAAAGGGGTTAACGGAATTTTGACTGGGAATGTAGTTTTTATTAAAATTTAACAAGAAACGCAAGTGAGTATTATAAACCGTATGAATGCACATAAAAAACGCTATTCAACTAATTTGTGTTTCTATGATTCGTTGTCATGGAGTCCTTAGCACATAACTTATCCATTTGTTCATTATAAAATGAATTGAAGTTAATTCGATGAACCAGATTAATAAAGCGATCTGATGGATTATCCGATGCAACGTCATTGATTTGCTTTAAAAGTCCAATCAATAAGCCAGTAAATTCTAAGTCGAAACGTTTAACACGCTCTGAGAATGTATCCGTTGGGGCTAGAGATGACTCTGTCTATAAATTTAAAAAAAAATACATTCAAGTTTTTTTTTATGAAATGATTAAACATATGTAATAGATAAAATAAAATCTATAAAAAATCCACAATTGCATGCACGTCTATGTAATTAACTCGAAAATAAATAAAAACAACTCATTTACTAACAAGTCAATTAGTAATACCTGTTTCTGACTCGAAAATTCAGCATCCGAATCAGAATTATCCTCATCATTGCTATCACAAACCATCGACTTTAATTCGGCGTCAAGGAAATGTCGCTGTGATTTCTATGTTGGTGTTTTTTGTATATATTTTAGTAGGTAAAGGATTGAAAGTTTGTTAGTTATTAGATAAGTTAAAAAAAAATATGTATGACCCTGACACACAAACATAGAAGATAACCAAATACGTCTAAGCAAAGGTGAGTGAGATAAAAATAAAACTTTAACAAAAAAACCTTTTTGTGCCTTATAGAATTTTTGAGGCTACAGTATGCTATTAAAAAGCCTGCAATGGAAACATGTGAGGTATCAAAGTTAAACGACAAAGATGAGTTGAAGAAAGAACAGGAAACGAGAAAGGTTGAAGTGCAATGCGATGCCTGATGCATATATTTTTATTCATAATTGCATGTTGTTGCCTAGATTTGATGCAACAAGTTTTATTATTAGATTGATTATAAGATTGTTATTATTTATTATTATTGTTACTTTCAACGAATTTATCTGAACGATTAATAGCAAGTATGGAAAAAACCGAAAACTGAAAAAATATTTGTTTTATATAAACTCAGGCAGCTTTGCAACAAGACATGTAATTCATGTTGTACTAAGAAAACACCACAAAATTGGACGGTGTTTAAAGAAACGTTAAATAATTAGCTAATCGAAAATATACACGGTTAGCATACAGTCGTATAGAACTGATTTAAAGTTTATTCGATTTTCATGTGATTAAAATTTTAGAAATAGAATTTGTAATTAGTTATTGCAACGTATAAGCTTGTCTTCAGCCGGGAATTCTTGCAGACTCTAACTTTGGATAAATTATTACATTCAATCTTGTCTATTTCAAATATGTACTTTTTGTTTTGTAAAAATTATGATTTTCACAATCAGGGATTTCATATTAATGGCGATAATATATTTTTTGGACTAACATAGTACTAGCTGCAATATTTCGCGTAGCTGAATGCCTATTGTTTTAACTTGCAGTACTGCATATTGGCAACGCTTTATATTTATTTGTTTATGTATCAGCAAGCAGCATCTAAACCGTTGAGATTTGTCTCGTTTGAAACAAATTGGATTCGTCAGATATAAAGGATTTCCTTCCATTTCAGTTGTTTTTTTAATCACACTAGCGCGCCGCTTTAGTGCGAGGTGTTTGCGAGCTATTGTTATCTTATGAATAAATACATTTGACCTACAGTATTAACATTTTCTAGATAGCAATACTCCCTGAGCAGTGTCAGAAACTAAAGAGGGCTGAGTTATGACAGAAGTTGAGATGAGATGAGGTAAAAACAATTATTTTGGGACTATAAAACACTGAACTTATCCTAAATCGATTGTAATTGGGGACTACTATACAATCAAGACTAATTAATTTAACACCAAAATATGGCTTGTCTAATCACACTAATGCACAGTTTCCTGACAAAAATTGTACGGTTCCATTGATGTTAGAAATGATGTTAACATGCTTCATTTTAGTTAATGCATTTTCAAAATAGATAATGCAACTCAAACAATTCAGGGGAGTCCTGTTTCATCAACATTTCCAAAGTATATATTCTGATCCAGCTCGTATGCAGGTTAAGTTAAGTTAGGTTATAAAATAGCTCAAAAGTAGCAAAGAATTCTGTGAATCCGTCAGAAAAATTGACTCTTTTTCGGGTTTTATCATGATTTCCCACTTTCAGGCTATTCGTATCAGTAGTCAGATACATACTATTCTGAAGTTGATATATGGTAGATTGGGTTGAAAAAATACATCAACTGCAACCTACTACTTACCCGACGACATATCTGGCAGGCAGAAAATGGCCAGCGCGATGATTAGATTAAAATCACTGCACCTATTATCCTCGGCAGATTTTAATCGATACGTAGTGGGGCTTTTGTAGCTCGTCTTTAAAGATGCGAAGATGTGGGTGTAGGAGTCAAGGATGAATCTAAACATTCAATTATCATTTCGATTGTCGAAGTATTGTAGCTTTCAGCCAGAAACTAAAGCGATTAAGAAACCTTGATCTTGAATGAAGAACAAATATAGACATATTTTCTTATAGCCTGGCGCCGATAAAGTCAGTGAATGGAGTCACATTACACTTGGAGGCTTCCCCGAACTATCGTAAGGACATTCCGGAAAATTCCGATGTCAGTCAACTGGTTTTCAACTAGATCCGCGTGGTAGCAAAACGGGCCTATCCAACCTCGACTTAAAGTTCATAGGTAAATTTTTTAAGCATCTATCTTATTCATACTGTCTTATCTAAATTTAGTACAGTGTACTTGACGTGGTGTTAGTTTACTGTTTATGATCGATTACTGTTATGGATAACAAAATGTCTACATTGATTATTTGGTATATTCAAGTGCAATTGTTAATAAGTTTTGTAGATTTATCAAACAAGTCATATGCTCGTGACTATAAAGCTAACATTGTTCAAAAAGCAACGTGTAATAGTACTTTTCCCTTTATAAAAACAATTTCATAAATAGATCAAAATATTATCTGCATAGTAAGAGACACAAGTTAATTAAATGTTACATCTTAAAATAGTTGAATTTTGACTAGTTCCAGCTTAGTTTAAGTTAAAGTAACTGTGCAAATGCATACACGTAGTAACACAATCTGCATTTTATAGTTGACTAAAATAATCTATTAGGACAGTGTCTAATGAAATGGTGATTTTAAAATTATTTACAAAACAATATGAATATGAAAT
Source organism: Eristalis intricaria (assembly GCA_964034865.1). Classification (NCBI taxonomy): domain Eukaryota; kingdom Metazoa; phylum Arthropoda; class Insecta; order Diptera; family Syrphidae; genus Eristalis; species Eristalis intricaria. Next base: position 71,011,510 of record OZ035876.1, on the reverse strand, counting down.
ATTTTTAGTGGATGATAGATTACCTGTATGAATTCACAAAATTTCAAACATATATTGCACAGTTTGAATATGGAGCGGTTTAGTAAAGTGGGGTCAGTTAACATACAATTTTTCAAGCATGAATCTAGGAAATCTTGATGAACTGCCAAAACTTCATCGACGTTTTCCACCTAAAAGAGAAACAAAAACAAAATGTGGTTATATAATTTTTAATTATTACTTATTTTCTGAAACATATTTACTTATTTTCTGAAAAATAAATTAAGATTAATAGTGGCTAGTAACACTAGTCTAGTCTAGTCCCAGTACTTGTAATACAAAATATCGTAAAACGACAAAAAATGAAAAACGTATATAGTGTGATACAAATATTTGGACCTTTAAGTGGACAAGAAACTTCGTACATCCGACATTGACACGATTTACAGCTGAGCTACCCATATAGTGCTGCTCATAAATATTAATCTGCAAAAACTATAGTAACAAAAATTGATTTCTTTTTTCAAATCATATCCGCTTTTTTAAATTTAATGAATAAAAGTATGCGTTTTTTCTCGGGTTTGTTAATTATCATTTTTCAGTCTGGAGTTCCGTCCATCAATTTTTTTCTGAAGCTTATTTCTAGAAATCTAATACGACTCTTAATGCAAAAATGACGTTCAACATGGTATATGAGCCATCGCCAACTGATAATACTACTCTCCCTACGAAATCAGACCAGCGAATGTGCCCCTTCCTACGGCATTAAGAAGATCTTAAAGCGATCGTAGAATTCGCTGGAATTATTCAATGCATCGTCAAGACGAAAGCAGCCGAAAATGAAACAAATTTGGAACTTCAACCTGAAGCATTTTTCTCTCTAAAATTCTTTTTCTAACTCGAAGTGAAAAATACCGAAACTTGTTGAAATACCCACAAAAGCGGATGCTGCAAGCGTCAGCCATTATCGCTCTTGAGCAATACAATCAAGATCCTGCAGTAGCTAATTCCACAAAATATAAAGGGATACTGCGCAGACTCGAACAGTATTAATTTAGAAAAATGATCGTAAAAAATTGAAAAACCGAGGGCCGCGTTAAATATTTACCGTGCTTCGAGAGTCTTAAACATCTTAATGGCCTTGATGCAAGGCTGCTGAACCGTTTACAACTTACCTTCCCCATATTCTGTATGAATATGTGCCAATTTGGTTCAATCACTTCAATCATCATGTAGTATTCCAAATTTTGCACGGCGTTCATCATTCGCTGGCGCAATGTAAAAGCTGATCGATAAAGTTCTGCTGCTTGCGGAGAAAACTTCTTGGCAGTACTGTTCTCTTTCCAAACCCTAATGAAAAATACATTCATTTTTGTAACAACTTACAATAAGTAGTTAACACTTTAAAATTACTTGCACAACTGTCGTTCAACATGTTTGCAATAGAAAAGTTGCCGGAAAAGCATTTGGTACTTCGATATTGCAATATGATTCAATACTAGTGAAACAGGCCATTTAACTTCGTATCTAAATGCAAAACATTCTAAACCCACTAGATCCAGCCGGTCATGGGACTGCCAATACTCTAAAAATAAAACGTCACTAAAAACAAATCGGAGTAATAATAAAGCTTGTTCTTACCCTCTTCATTATTGATGATCTTAGACATCTGCGTTACCAGATCATATGTGAGAAGTTCACAATGGACATCATCTTTGTAAGGATCTTGTTTAGCCGATGATAAGCGTAGTGTTAAGCCTAAGAGATTCTCCAATTTCATTGGCAAGACTTGGTCGACATTTTTCGCGAGCTCTTCCTCACAGGCATCCATAAACTGTGTGATGAAATCTCCTTGATGTAGAAGCAAGTACCGCTTCACTGACATAAGATGTCCCATCAGATCGTTTTCTTTCAGTAGAACTTCTAGGAGATTCTTTGAGGCAAAACGATATGCATTTTGAATTACACTGATATGATTTTGATTCGCTGGAGAGAATTGAAGGTTCATTGTTTGTGGCGGGGTAACTTTTTTACCACACTGCCGAATAACATTTAAATACTTTCCAGTGCGTAAAATTATGTCTGACACTTTCTCCAAAAAACGAGGGATTCGTTCACGACGAATTGTATACCTAAAATTTCAAAATTATGCATTTTAATCAACGATCGTTTCATATTTGAAACATACATACACAAAAATCAATATAAAAAGATAGTTAGAAAAATGATTACATTAAATTATATCTTTAATGGTCACCGAAAAATATTAAAGCCACGTTTAAGTATTTGAACTAAACGTTTCTAATGAAACAAAAACAGACTGGAAGCTCACATTTGCTACCTTCAACACTTGTTTACTAATTTTTATCTGTTTAAGAAAGAATAATCATTCGCCGTGTGTCCGCCATTGGATAGCGTAGATAAAAGAATGGCCAGCATTCTTTCAGTTATTCTTATATCCATATTAGTCAATCCATCAATGTTAAACGCGCTACTTTAAGGTAGCGAGATTTTTCTGACCTAGCTCTTTTCGCGTAGTATGCTTTTCTTTCCCCCACAGGTATTCGACTCATATATTGATTTAGGGTTAAACTTTTTACAACTATTTACAGAAAGTGAATACGTATCGGCTATTACTCGGTAGGAATTACTGAATCCTTCGGATATTCGCATGTCCCACTAATCCCCGTAGAAAGTTAATCACGATTCAATCAGTCATCATTATGCTGCTAAACGACGATTAGGTCAGTTCCTGTAAAAAATCCGTCCCGAACATATTGTACAAAATGCAAAAATAAAAAAAAACCATAACATTTCTCTAGCGCTTGTGAAGGCCGCAATAAGCCTTCGTTTTCGTTACAGATATTGGATTATTAAAAGACAACAGTATTTTATTTTTTTAGAAAAGAGAAAAATAATCTTCTTTGAATTGTCATTTTACCAGCTTCTTTTTAAATCAGGGTTCAATATGAGTTTATAGTACTTAGTTAGACGTTATTGATTCTGATTGGTTAGTATCAGATTATATATCAAAAAAATTAAGACATATATTAAGAATTAAAGGAAATTAAAACTGTCCACGTTCAGTTAGTTGAAAAAAAAACCCATTTAACCCACGTCCTTTGCAATATTTATATTTTATAGTCCCTTGAATTCAAAATCTGGAATTAAAATACCTTTTTTCCCAATAATCAGCAGAATAATGTTCGGGTAGTTCTTCTCTTCTTATAACTTCATTATCCTCCACCAAAAACTCCTGCTGCGGATCATTTATAACACCTTTTTGTACCCATAGTTGAAGTATATCCATATAAGGCACTGCAGCTAGCTGCGTCAATTGTATCATAAACTTTTGAGATTCCTCATCTCCAGTCAATGAACTTATTTTATCATACAGCAAAGTTAATGCTTGTCCACCACGTAAGTCATTCTAAACATTTACTCTGATTACTATTCCTGTTGAAAATACAAAAAGAATAACTCCTTACGCAAACAATGTCCGAAACAGCACCCGCTAGCACTTCCATAGTATTCAAAGTAGGTCGGACATAAAAGAGCATTTTATGTAATGTAAGGTTCTCGGTCATTAATTCAGATTCAAGTTGTGACAAAAGGAGCTGCAAAACCAGATACTATTTTAAACAACTCCAATTAAAAAGTATATACTCACATAGTAATCATGAATTAAATCCCTCAATGCCGCACTCAGCGCTTGTAATACTTGTCCACAATTGGCAAAACTAGCTTTTTGAATAAATTTCTGAACACATGTGTAGTGCGATGCTAGTGGAAGAATTTCCTGAGCAATATCCCTTAGTGAACTATGAATTTGTTCAGAAATTTTGAACTTTAAACTATAATCATTGCTTTTATTCTCTTCTGGTGTAATATAAGAACCACGCATCCCCGTGAGGCAGTAAAGCAAATCAAAAAGAAGCAGATTCTCTTGACTTGATATTGGAATAGCGGCTATATTACTTTGATGAAATGACATCATGTCGATTTTATGAAAGTCCCAAAGAGCATTTGTTCGGTTGTTATTTGATGCTGGAAAAAGATTTGGTGTGTTGACTATAGCTGCAACATTTCCTATGGAGCTATTCTGGGCCGATTTGCTAATGCCACCGCAAGCAGCTTGGACAACACGTTCTTTAATCTAAAATCATTCAAGTAGAGTATAATATACAAATGAAAAATACGAAATGATTTAATTTGCTCTATTATCCTGAGTATTAAGTTAAACTAATTGCTTAAAAAGATTTGTCGACACGAAAAAGATGTCTTTTTTAACATTTAATATCACAAATTGATACCATGATGGAGCTGAATATTTGCGAGTATCCGGCATAGAACCGGACGATATTGAATTTGTTTGTTTGCGTTAAAGTCCGCATTAAATCAAACGTTCACACTTTTTTTAGATTATACGTACAATTTATTCTAATAACTTGATATAGATTTCTTACATTTGATACGTTTTCTGGTGTTACTGTCTCAAATATTTTTGTCGAACTCAAGAGTGGAGTTGAGGTGGGAATATCCTTTTTCCGCACAACCTGCATTATGTTTGAATCGGAGTAGTGGTTCAGAAACTGTAGCAAGCAGTAAACGGGATCCTTTCTAAACAAAATGAAAGGCAAAAATGCAAAAAACAAACAAATAATTTTCTCTCACACTGTGCTTACTTTTCCAAACTTTTGGTAGCTTCAACCAAGTGCTCTTTTGAATTGGATTGATGTTTTGATATTATTTCTAAAATTTTCAATAACTTTCTGTTAGAACCTTTCTCTTTCGTTAGTCGAAACTCGCGCAAAACATCTTCCGGTGAAAAACTTGCACTGTAACAAGAAAAATCTCAAAAGTTAATAATTCTCAAATTGATCATATAAAAGAATCTACCCAGAATTTTCAATCAACATTCGCAGTGTTGACCTAACTGGATCCTTTATATTTTGCTCGCTCATATTTTGCAATGAGTGTTGTCTCTATTAATAACAGTTTATTATCAAATTTTATAATAAGTTCTTCTTTCAATTTTTCTTTTTTTCAAAACAATTGTTTTCTGTTCTATATGCAATTCAAATTGTTTGACATTCTGCTTTACTTACAGCTTTTGACAGCAGCTCAAAAAAAAAAACAGGAAAACAAAACTTCCAGTGTCTCATGTACTTCAATTCGCTTTCCAACAACACGAATCGTAGAATAATTTCAGTGGTTTCTTTTTTACTGTACTAAAATAACTTCAAAATTGCATGTGTGCTATCTTGTTTGATTTATAAAATTACACTCCTATACCTATATATTTTAAACAACCTTACTGCTGTCTATTGCAGAAATGTATCAATGTGCAATGCCATCAGGCCATAACATAGTATAACATCAATCCTTCAAACGCACTTGTCATATTTCCGATATCAGCTGTTTCAAAGAAGGGAGTAGCTAATGACAAATCATTTGTTTATGATTTTGTCTAAATTCAAGAATTAAATAATTGCAACTAAAATGTTTCCATACTTGGCCAGAAATTTAGTAAATCTTCAGTTGTTTCAAGAATCGGCTTGTCGTGATCTCCTAGAGATTCTAGAAAAGTGCGATGGAACTAAAGTGATTGTTCTGGACGATAACCTTCTAGGTCCAATATCATTGATTTGTAATACCACCCTCTTCTCTGACAGAAACATTCGATTATTGAGACTACGACAAGATACCCAGTTTCCAACAGATGCAAAACATATAATTTATATCACACGACCCGAATTGAAGCACATGGATATAATATCTAGTCATATTCGCGCATCTTCGACAACCAATCGTGCGTATAGTTTATTTTTTGTGCCTCGAAAGTCCTGCTTGTGTATAAAACAACTTGAAATCAAAGGTGTATATGGAAACTTTACTAATATAGAAGACCTTCCTTGGATTTTTTTCCCCGTGGATAACGATGTACTCTCAATGGAACAACCAAACGCATTCAGGGATCTCGCTCTTGACGGTGATCCCACATGCCTGTATCAGGCGGCTATCGGCTTGGTAAACATACAAAAAATATATGGACGTATTCCAAAAATCTATGGAAAAGGAAACAATGCCCAGAAGGTTTGGGAACACGCAAAACTTATGGGTACAGAAGACAAGACAATGTTTAACTCAGATAAGGGTGCTATAGACCAAATGATCATATTAGATCGCAATATAGATTTAATGAGTGTATTAGCGACTCAACTTACATATGAAGGTCTAATAGATGAGATTTTCTCAATCAATCAGAATAAAGTCGTATTCCCGGAGAAAAACTTCGCTAAGTCTAATGATGAAGCTTCGCAAACGAACTTGGTAGCAGAAAAAAAAGTTCTGTACTTGAATTCTGGAGAAAAACTGTATGCCGAATTGCGTGATAAAAACTACAATGAAGTGGGCAAAATTCTGTCGAAAAATGCAAAATCGATTAGTGCACAGATGGATGCTAGTCGCCAAGAGAAATCAGTTCAAGATATGAAAAAATTTGTAGATAGGCTACCAGATTTGCTTGCACAAAAACAATCAATAGCCACTCACACCAAAATAGCAGAGTTAATAAGAGAATATTTGGACACGTACGAATTTACAGATGATTTGGGTGCTGAGCAGGAGTTCATGGTGTGCGAAGACATTGATAAGCCCAGTAATTATATAGAAGACTTAATTTGCAAGAAGTCAGATTTTCGCAATGTTTTACGTTTAATGTGTATTCAGTGTGCAGCTGCATCTGGTTTTAAACAGAAGGTGAGTTGCAGTTTCATGCGATATTCATCACTTTAATTTTCATTCTTCTGTAGGTTTTGGACTATTATAAACGAGAGCTGGTTCAAGTTTATGGAATTCATGTTCTCCTAACAATAAGTAACTTGGAAAAAACTGGTCTTTTGAAGACACAAACCGAAACCAGACCTTATGCTGTTCTAAGAAAGGTAACTGTGGTAATTTGGTGGTTCTGTTTTTACTAATTTGTTTTCTCTGTTTAACTAAATAAATAAATTTCTCACTTTGTATATTTCAGACACTTAACCTTACCGTAGATGAAGTTGTGGAAGTAGCTCCTAAAGATATAAGCTACGTTCACAGTTTTTATGCTCCCCTTACTATTCGTATTGTCGAACAAAGCTTGAAACCTCTTGGATGGCAATCACTAAAAAGTGCTATAAACGTATTACCTGGTCGTACATTTGAAGATTTTCAAGCTCAGTTAATTGGAATTAATGGAAGGCAATCGTCAACTCCAAGCGAACGCTCCTCACTAGACGTTCCAAGAGTGATATTAGTATTCTTTGTCGGAGGATGCACATTTGCCGAAATATCTGCGTTGCGCTTTCTTGCTCAACAGGAAGATAACAAAGTTGAGTTCGTTATAGCTACAACGAAATTATTGAACAAAAATACATTCCTGGATACCCTGATTGAATTTGCTTAGTTCACATATGTGTTTCAGCTTATTAACCCATTTTATAAAATTAAAATAGTTGAAAATATTTTAAGCAATAAAATAAAAGTTTTATTAAAAGTGCGATTTTTGAGACAGAGCGGGAGATTTTTTAACATACATTTTTTATATGTTCTTTTATGTTCAAAAAAGGAGGATCAAGCAACTTATATACTTTAAGTTGCACGATTTATTTTTTTTTATTCACATAAATCCATCTCCTTCCAACAATCCTACAGAGGAATAACGGTACGAAGCAAGAACATAAAATGCTCCACATGTTCCACATGTCTTAAATTGTTACATCTAATAAGTAAAGGCCATGTCCCTTCCAATATGTATAACAATGTAAAATATAGTAGAAGAAGAAAAATATAGGGAAAGTAGAAATATATAAAATTGTACAAAAAATATAATAAAATCCTTAAAGACGTAAATGCTTGACGAAGTCATAACCAAATAATTCGAGATGAAAAAACGTGGAAATATGAGAGAGCAGCAATTTGCAGTTCAGTTAGAAATTCCCAACTCCGATGTCAGTACTGGCGTTTCTTTTCGTCTAAGAAAGATGTTTCTTAAACCCGTTCTCCGGATCTAAGAAAAACTCGGTTAAAAGAAAAAATAGTTCGAGCATTTTGGAGTTTCTTATAAGCGTAATGGCCAATAGTGGCAAATGGAAAGTTGATACCGACAAGGCTAATATGACCCTACGTTAATTCGGTATATAAAATAACCGCCAATTTATTTTCAATAAACAGCAAACTAACTGTAGAAGCTGTATGAACGAGGAAGACAAAGAAAGGATCGCGCACTTCCAAGGCACATGCCTAAGCCTATCTTAGTCTGCGGTGAACCTGGGTCTGAATCCTTAACTAATAATATTTAATAATTTTTGCCAACATTCCCACTCAGACCCATTTCAACCGCGTACGACTGAAGGTCAGCGTTATCTAGAACGAGATAGAAGCTGCTTGGGAATACAATGTCGACAGTTTGATAGCAGCAGTTCTAAAGATATGATGCCTAAGAAGATATCGGAATAAAAAACGGAAGTCATGGCACATGTTGAGATTTGTTTTCTTAAATTCCATGTTATGTATATACATATTTTTGTAACCTTACATCAAAATCTGTATTCGTGAATTCAAATCAGACGAGAAAACCCAATCAGATTCGCATTGTGAGCAGGATACATTTCTTGTTAATTTTTGAAATTTGCAGGAGCTACTTCCACAAATTTGCTTTCTTAAGATTTCCACTAACATGCAGTTATTTTCAGAGTTGGTGTTGAGGGTTATGGATATCTGTAGAGCGAAGGTGGGAGGTGCGAAGGAATCTGAGAATGAGAGCTGGTTCGAGTGACTTCAATTCATCCTCTTATATTAGGTACATGTCCAGATATCTTTGTCTTTTGTAGAATTTCGTTAGATTGTCCCTAGATTCAGTCTTAAGTGCTTCCTGTTAGGATATGGAGGTTGATCTGATACATGCCCCAAACCTCTTCGATTATGTTGAGCCAAGACTTTCTTCGTATGTTTCATGCCATGAGCATTGCCTGGTATCTGCTTGGTTCCTTTTTTCTTCCCTGAAGATATCGTCTTGTACAGTGCAGAATGGTTCGGGGTCTATAAAAGGTTCCGATGCTCCTTTCCTATCAAGGTAGTCGGCCATTTCATTGCCTTCTATTCCTGTATGGACAGGTATCCAGCGGAGTTTTACTCTGTTTCTCCTGCTCAACTCTTTAAGCTTCTGTAGGCATTCCCACACAAGCTTGGATTTGTTCATCATTATAAGATTTTACTGTATTTACAATTTACCCCAAGAGTACGCCTCTCTTACTTACTTATCAGGCATACGACCCGTGGAGGGTCCGAGCCTGAGATATGCTTTCCATCGGCGACGGTCCTGTGCACGCTGCCTCCAGTGATCAAGGCCAAGCTGTCTTGCATCCGCGATTACTTGGTCTTTATACCGGAGGTTCGGTCTTCCTCTCTTTCTCCTTTCTTTCCTCTCTTTCTCCTTTCTTTCCTCTCTTTCGAACCAAGAGGCTCGGATTCGAAGCCCTCTTTTCTGGAGCGTTTCTTGCTCTATAGCATTAATTTCGTCTTATCCTCAGCTCGTATAGCCTGTTTCTCAAACGCCTTGAAAACTTCCACTACGGCACGTTGGGAACGCGTGACGATGTCGATGTCATCTGCGTATCTCAACAGTTGGACTGATTTGTAGAAGATAATGTTTCAAGTGCGCGTATGTTAGCGTTGTGCAATCAATTTTCCGTGGATCCCGACATCGGCCATCGCTTCGAATAGCTCCTTACGATAAATAACGTCGTATGCGGCTTTAAATTCGATACGATGGTGCGTTTCGATTGGAAAATTGCTGGTCTTCTCCAGGATCTCGTCTGAGTGTGAAGATTTGCGAAACGGCTTTACACACAGCGATAATGAGCAGGGATATACAGTGGGTGTCATTAATATTCGGTTTTAACTCCAATGTGTGAAAAATTGCAGTTACAGGCTGAAACCAAATGGTTTTTAACCGAATTTTTTCCTGCTCGGTAATTTATTTAATTTTCTTCGAGATAAGCAATTATTATGCGTTGTTCGTGCTGTGTTAATTTCTTGGGCGGCCCTTTTTTGCTTCTTGAATTCGATACGGCCTTCGTTCCTGAAGCGTCTTATGATGTCAACGACTCTATTTAATATATAAATTTTCCCCAATTTTATTGTAAGTTTCACCTTTTAAATGGTGGCTTAACACCAACTCGCGTTTTTCCAGCGAAGTGTTCTTTCCTTTACGGCCCATCTTATTCCTTTTTGAACTTGTTGACGATTTTAAACTGGCTATTACCAAATAATGTAGGAATGATAATTTCAGACATACAAATCTGAACATAGGATTCTTAGATTTAAACCGTTAAGAGAAATGAAAGTTAAAAAACCGAATATTAATGAAGGTACTTTTTTCATAGTTTTTCGTGTAAATTCAATATCTTGTGGTAATGGTAAGAGTTTTTTACTCAAAAAGTTGCTAATCTCGAAGAAAATTAAGGAACTTACAGAGCAGGAAATTTGGATTGGGTTTGGGTTAAACAAAATTTGGTTTCAACCTGTAACTGCAATTTTTTACACATTCCAGTAAAAAACCGAATATTAATGATACCCACTGTACCTCTATAGTTGTTGCAAAAGGTAGGATCGCCTTTTTTGTGGATGGGGCATATGGAGCTGATATCGTCGGGTATACTCTCGTCAAATTCTACTAATGATCTGGTGCACGCTCTCTACCAGAACATCGCCACCTGCCTTGAAGAACTCTGATGGTAACTCATCTAGTCTTTGCAGTTCCTCAGTTTTTTAATGACCGACTTCTGCAAAGCTTGGTGGAAGGACTAATTCGTCGACTAGAGATTGTGATTCCCTATCACTCTCTCCTTGTCAGGCCCCCGCCGTATAGACTGTTCACATGTTCCAGGGGGCAATTCGCAAATCATATTCATTTGTCGTTCCGTGTCGTTGTTGTTGAATGTCCGTCCGTCGAGACTATTCACATGTTCCAGAGGCCATTCGTAAATCATCTTCATTTGTCGTTCCGTGTCGTTCTTGGTGAATTTCCGTCCGTTGATCCGCGGCAGGATTCTCTTCCATAACGTTTGGATTTTTTATGTGGGCAACCCGCTAACAACCCGTGGGTCTCCGCACAACCGTCGGTCGGCCTGGATTTGCATCCTCTTGCCTGGGGTGTTCTCTGCATTACATTCGTTCACCTCAAAATGGTTGCTACGAAGGCTATCCGGGGTCGCCGCGAGGAGGCTGTATCTCAACTTGACATGCGCAATAACAAGGATCACTGCTGTCGTCCTGCCAAGTTAGGAGCAATCAACAACTTTACCCTGTATCGCAGGCCCTGCCCCCCAACTAAACCGCTCTACTCACCTCTTAAATGGTTCCTATTATGACAAATACAGAAGACGAACGTAGAATATTTACTTTTAGGTACATGTACTTCATGCACAAACAAACAAATTTATTTATTTATTTAACCAAATTAATTTATGGATAAAAAACTATTTTTTTTTTGTTTTTACTTTATGTTGGTTTGCTTTCTTGGTTTTTATTTTATAAATTCTACAAATTTATATAGGTTACTCTAAAATGATTGGTGTATGTATCTTTAGGTTTTGTAGTTTATTTTATTTTTTTTTTTTGTATGCGTAATTGAGTTATTCATATTTGGAATTTCAACATTTTTTTTCTTTTTCCATGTTTTTAGTAATTTACCTTAAAGATGTGGATGTAACGCGAAGGTGTTTTGTATTTTACCGATCTATGTAGTATGTATGTACGTATTATATATGGGTTTCAGTGTTCTTGAATGTTTACTTTGCTTAATTGAAGTTTGAGTTTGTTATTTTTTTGTTTTGTGTTTATTTTTATTTTATTAATTAATTAATTAATTTACTTATATTTTAATTAAATAGATTTATTTTATTATTTTACATTGAAGAAAGCGACACTTGTATTCGATTCGCTTCAATGTCGTCTTTTAATTGGTTTTTACCATCACTCGAAATGCGGTAATTATTAGTGTTATAATTTGCATTAAGGTTATTTACGTTTGTATGCTATAGGGAGCCAGCTGGAAAACTTGTAGAGCTATTACTATGTGCTAAACTAATCATTGATCCTGATAAGCTACCCTCCTCGTCTGGGTAAGTCTCCCGTGATACCTCATTTATGGATAATGCACTGAAAAATAAATTAAATACAATTAATATATTTGACCATGAGCTGCAATCAAAATTATAATTTAAGATTATATTTATTTCAACGACCGATACATAACGGACAATACAGTATGTGTTTTCTCTAGATGTTACCGTTATAGTTTGTACCGCTTATTTTTCTTCGCAATGCAAGGATGGGAAGATTTTATAACAATCCAAAAATGTATGAATTGTTAAAAAAAAATTGTAAAACGTAAAATATGCAACGTTTTAAATAATTTTTTAAAGTCGACAACAATAGATATTTGTAATAGGTTAGGTTTATTCAGTTCAGTTTATATAAAAACACTTTATAAAATGATTTGTATGATTTCTGGGATTGATAAATTTAAAGTCAAGTTACTCGATATTTGTATGGGGTATTGTCGTATCGTTTGTCGATATTGTTCATGCAGCATTTTTTAGATGGTATTCGCTGTCTCCGTGGTAATATCATCACAGTATAACATCGAACGATTATATCCCTGAAGGTCTAAAGATAAAGACACGCGGAGGATTTTTGGGTTATTTGAACAGTGGAATACAATGAATTTTCCTTAAGTGTCCCATACACACAACAGATGTGCCGCTTTTCGCCACACACGTCCCGTTTCGCACACATTAGCTCGTCATTGGACTTTGCTGACGATGGAACAGAGCTATGAGAAGTGGTGGTGATAGTAAATATTGCACTATGCGCATAAATAATGATCTGTTGATGTCCGCTGCATACATTTTTCATGAACAAATCACAAAATTACTGTCGATCAGATAGCAAGAAAATTTAAAATTCTCTATTGCCACTTCACGATATGAGTGCCTAGAAGTGTGATGTGTGTGGGCTAGTCCGCGCACTTTCATCCAAAAATGAATTCCGATCGTTGAATAGAACGCAACGAACAAAGGTCTAGGGTGTCACAAACGGAAATATACCAAAAAACATGTTTTTGTGTATTTTAACCAACTTTTCGAAATGTTAAAAATATATTCCCACAAGGCGAAACACGTGAAAATCTACGATCGTACGTAAATCAGAAGATAACACTAGATGTACGAAAGCCCGCAAGTCTGTGCAAATGCTCGCTTATGTCGAGGCCTTTGGCTTATACAACGAGGAACAGAGACGCCGAACTATCGAATTGAGTTTCAATTCTCTTCGGTAAAATGCCAAACCGATGTTAAGATTCTTGCTGCACTTGACGTCGAAATACATACCTAAACTATTTATATCGTGTATCAGAATCATACAAGACTATGACATTGAAGTCGTGTCAAACTAAATGACGATTAGATCTACAACCATCCCCGCGATTTGGGTGTAGTGCACCGGTGTACGAAGCAGTCTCTCGCTCAGGTGGTATGCGAGATGTCCTTCTTAAGAAAATATGTGAACACTCAATGAACAATAGGCCATTAGAACACCGATAGAACATTTTTAAATTTTATAATTGCTTGGATTCAATTAACTTAAGGAAAGTTAAAGCAAGAACATACGTACATTCATCAAAACTTAACAAGGGTTCAACTCTTTCGGAGGCCAGTTGTGACCGATTGTTTAATAGACGTTGATGCAGATGTGTTTAAACGATGGTGCCGCATCGGCAACGTTGGACACAGGGCACATTTTAGCACATCGACACAGGTGTATGTTTGTGTGTATGAGGCGACGACGACGAACAACAAACAATTATTTACGGAAAAAGTTCCTGCTAGTAAATTTCCATCGAAATGTTTTTACCAGGTTCAATTCCAAATTGTATTCGAAAAATTTGACGGATGTAGTTATATTTGCAGGGTTTTTTAATGTATTGAAATAAATATTGGGGACAAATTTGAGGGAAATTCAGTGAAATTTTAAATTAGGTCATTCACAATAAGGAGGATTTCGTAGTATTCCAATGTTTACAATAGAGAATTTCACAATCAGAAAAAAATGCGGGAGGAGTTTTATTCATAATAGGAATGTTTGTGTGGAGTTTTCAGTTCTCGTATCCCCTCTATCCTAACTGTAAACAGTTACAGGAATGACCAAAAAGGGGAGGACGTTAACGATTTCTTCTAACTTATTGTAGTAATAACTTTTACATTTTTGAAGTGCCTAAGTTATTTGTTTGTACCAGAACTTCATAAAGCATGCCATCGATATGTATTTTCAATAGCATGTCTACTCTCTATAAGGCTACTTAGAGTCTACTGAAGTACTGCTTGGTAAATTTATTTATGACCATTAAATCCCGAATCTTGATTAAAATTTCAGTTTTATTTTTCAATCCTCCCTATTAATGTTAATTAATTGATGACTTGATTTTTGATTTCAAATCATAATCATTGTCGAAGCATTTCATATAAAGGAATTCAGTTTGAGTAGAATATTTCAATCAATGTGCAGAACAAACGTCAGAGCAGAGAGTCAGATACCGACGAAATAAAATTATTTTTGTAACTATCTGACAGTTGCAATATTTTACCGGCTGCATGGCATACATTGCCGTTATGTTTGTCAAAGTTCACACATGAATAGGCGGAATCTATATATACATATATATATACCTCGAATGGCCATTTACACAAATATTTTAATGTAAGCACATGTAACTGCGAATGATGATATTGTACAGGGAATTGAAGTGTTATCTAACAACAGATGTATTTAATCACTGCACCACCTTGCATTGTTTTGGGAAGTTTAAAAATGTTTTATGTTCTCATGATTCAAATAAAATGTTATTAACATACGCTCTCATTCCAGTTCTAAATCCAAATTGACGTGAGTCCAGAAAGGGATATGATAAGTTGAAAAATTGAAAAAAATATTCGAATAAACAGAATTACTGAAGATCGGTTATATTGTGTGCAATGAGAGATGTAGAAAAAAGCCAACATTAGTTTAGTTGGTTGATGCTTAAAAATGGTGACATGGTATATGAATGACAGCAAAGCATCAAATTAAACTGCCCCAAGCATGAGGAAATTAAAGCATATTTGAATAATTCACTACCCCTTACACGTTGTATACAAAAATAACCCGTTTAACAAACATTTGATATTGGTTAAGCAAAAAAATACGTAATAATTGAACCTATAACAATGTTAAATTGATCTAAACTGTGCAAAGAAGACGCATGTGATTCAGGTAATAAGACAAACAACGAATTCTCTTTGTTGACTCATTTTTTATTATTTTTAGTCACAATAAAACGCAAAAAAAGACTAAATAGTCTACAACGAGATCTAGGATGCATGAATTATGATAGACATTATTTTCCATTTGAAAGATCAATTATACAATTATTGATAAGATAAATTGGCCCAAAATCAAGCAATCTACAATGTTTCAAAGAGATTAGAAAGAAGTCTTCAGGACATTTCCAGAGACAGCCTGTGCTTCAAGTACTAGAGCTAGTTGCTAGACGCAGCTCCCGTTGCAGCATATGTCTTTAATGACTATAATGGGTTTCTTCCCTTTATAATTTCAATGATTTGGTTTATAAGGAAAATAATGTGTACTCAGATGTCCTGAGTGACGTCATCGCGGGAATTTGTATACCAACAGAAACAAATAAAACATTTTTCACACATGATAAAAACAAAAGCTGATAAATTTTCAAAACTTTCCTACTCATTAAAGCTTCCGCAGCCAATTCACAGCACATTAAGTTATTTTCCTATGTACCATTAAAGAACTAAATTCCTTCATCATTGTCGTTTTGTCAACACTTCAATGTCAATTTGGTTTCAGACCAAAATCCACATTAGATCGAATAACTAAGAAATGCTAATCAAAGTCCGTAACAAACCCTCTGAGAACCTTAATGTATAAGCTGCTGATCATTGTTAAGAAGATTGTGCGAAAAGTGATTCAGTGCAGAAAAACGTTTGGCAATAGCTTAAATAGGGGGGTTCAATAATAGAATAGGCAGCGGATGACAAGGTCAATGCTTTTTCGACGGAAAAGTTGTGTCTGATCATTGATGGTGATGAGATTGATGATTTGCATGAACCTCAATCCAGTGCGAAAACGTTACAAAGACCATACGCGTTTTTATGTGCCCAAGTTGCGCAGAGCATCAAACACTTCGGTGAAAGTATCTGGGACTGAAGCACCATACGAAGAAGACAATTTCACTTAATACAATATAATTGAATTTCTTGGACATTCGAAAGGCGTCTGGACTGATATCCAGAAAGCAAAATGGATTCACACTTGTTTTAAAACTACTCTAGAAATGTGTTACCCATTTTTAAATAATTGTGCGACTCTATTAGCACTCTCTAAAGCCATGTAAACTTTGATATTATACAATCCAATCTCTTTATAACGAATCGTCTAGTCTATTTATCTAAAATGAATCTTCTCAATAAAATTAATTACACACACTATAAACAAGTTTGGCTGTACATGCGTGCTGTAGTTCGGCATATATTCCTTTTTTTATCATACACTTGATTATAATACTACCACGGAAGCATAAAGTAATAATTAAAAAGTTGAATAAAAAAATGTATAGATTACCTGAAACCCAATGCTGCTGACTCTTCGTCGAAAGCTTCAAGCTCCTTGGCTTGCTTTTCATGCTTCATTCTGAGCCGTTCTGCTCTCTCTTGATTAAACTGCTGTAGCTCGGCTACCATCTGCAAAAGTAATACATTAAGGAAATCAACAATTTCATTTTATGTCTAAGTATTACTATACCTTGCTCTCCAGCAATCCTCTGCGATCACTAACGCGATCTTCTAACTCCTGACGTTCTCTATCACGTTGCTCTTGCGCTTGCTTCTTATTTTTACTCTGATAAGCAGTCAGAACATCAAGTTCATATTCTAACAAGTCCTTTGTTCGTTGGCATTCAATGACTTGACTTTCATCAAGTTTATAGCTCTGACTCTGCAGCATATCGGCAATGCTTTGTTCATACTACACCAAAAAAAAATCATTACAATTTCGACGATATTGAAATACAAAATAAAAATAACTCACTTGTTCACCCAGCAAAGTTAGCTTGCGGTGTTTTTCCTCCTTTAACTGCTTTATTACTTCCTTCTGTTGCTCTTTTGAAGTCGTTTGGAGTATTTGAGCCTTATACCTTTTGTATTGTTTTGTTTGAGTTTTACATGTTTCGCGAAACTGTTTGCGGATTTGCAGTTCTTTTTGCTAAGAATTTTAGTTTATAATTGTGGAATAAGAAAATTATAGGAACTAGAAGCTAACCTTTAAACTCTTTGGATGCTGTCGTATTTCGAGGGCATGCTTCCTCACCAATTCCTTTCTTACTCTTTCCATGTAGTCCTTTTGATTTTGAAGTTCAGTATCATGTTGTTTGTTTATCTAGATTTAAAAAGCAAATAATTATTTCCCAATGTTTTAACAGGACAAGTCTCGAAACCAGAGATTATTTTTTAAATATTAACTTAATCTGATAAACCAATTTTCTTATGTTGTTCTGCAAGTGAAATTTTGTCTTTTATATTCGTTAGCGTTACTAAAATGGTTAATATTTTATACTTATAGCAGTTCGAACAAATCTCCCTGATGGGGAAGCATATCAAAGCAAAATGGATCAAGTTTTGAATTTAAAACTAATATATTGTAAAATACAAATATTTGAATGAATTTGATTTTCCGACTGCAAAATACATAATTATTTTGCCTGTCGTGTAACTCTATGTTAGGTTAGGTTAGGTAGGGGGGCTGCAAGTGGATTAATCGGCACATTTAGACCATATTGGTCCATTGTGTTACCCATAGTCAGACTACTACCACTGATTGATAGTGCCGTTAATTTGATCCCAACGGCAAATGTTGACTGAACCAGATTTGAAAACCAGATAACAGCGTATTAACTTTGCTTTCACTGGGATTCGAACCCCGTTGACCAGGGGCAAGCACTCTATCAACTGTGCCATCCAGTCGTTTAATTATATCTAAAAGCTAGGCAATGTATTTGATTCGGAAGTAAAATGTATTTTGCTGTTAGTCCCTGTGGGATGCAGCACTTTTTTTTGACAATTTATAAATTGATTACGTTACAAATAGAATGGAAACACAAAAGATCGAACGAAAAGGATCAAATCTAATAACAAAAAACATGGGTGGCCGAGGGTCAGGGCCTAGCTTCTACAGCAGCCACCCGTGTTGTGCGTGATATTCTTCTCTTACGATTGGAAAGGACCTACAGTTTTATGCCAACTCCGAACGACCAAGTTTGAGGAGCTTTTTCTAGAGATGAGGCCATGAACATTACTTGTTTTGCCTGTTTGTTTTGTAACACTGGGGATCGAAGCTAGGCATAGCCACAACGTCACGGTAATCCACAACACAAGTATAATCTTCTACTAGAAAAATAAAACGCGGCAAAGGCTTAATTTTGGAGGGATACCAATTTCATATTAGTCTTATTGCTCTTTTGGAGTTGAATAAAACAAAGAATACCTAATACCTCAAGTTCTGAAACGTAGGTCAAATTTCCCAGATGGACCAGAACAGATAAAACGGAACATTATGATGAAGTGTAAGTAGATTTGCTGATAAAAATAATTGACGCACCTTATCGTTTATTGATAGAAGCAAACAATTACCAAAAATTAATGAATAAACTATATCTCGATAAAAAAGATTAATTCTATTTTACTTGTAGTTTTTTCTCTAAATCGAATAATTTTAAATCAACCATGATATGACATGATAAAACAATCGTGCTCATACAATTAACACACTGTCATCTGCAACAATTTATGTAAGCAGTTGTCCTTTATATAAAACTATTTTATTGAAAAATGTAAAATACTCTCTTGGTTGGTGAAATAGGCCACTTTGCGGGAGTTACACTCTTACGAAAACAAGCGTCCCAAGCCAAACACCACGCTTCTTTTCGCGATCGGTGTAAACAACAACACGCATGCCATGCATGATTAACGAATAAGCAAACACGTGAACAAAGGGCAAGCCAAACCCATATCGCATGTGCTTGGTGACAAAAAGAACTCTCTCGTTGTAAACACCTCGAGCGAAACCACCAACCAACCAATAAAGGAACGGAGGGAGGAAGGCAACCGAGGCGTTAAGAAGAAACAGAAGAAATAGAGGAGTCACTCCTATTGAAGTCACTGAAGTAGAAGCTACACCAAAAATAATTAAATTGTAAAAGTAGTACAGTTGCTATAAAATAAAAAATAAAAGTTGAATAAATACTTAATTTAACAAATAATATAAAAATTGTTATTCGGGTGAAAATACGAAACTACTATTTTTCTGCTTTTCAACCCATGACCTTACGAACTGCGAAGTAAGCATATAATCAATGTCATGCGGAAAACACAAACCATTGAAAAATTATCGACAAACAAATTTAGTTAGTTTTTCAATATTTTCCGTTTCATTACTGCCACACTTCCATACTGGTTCAGAAACCAGCTCCTGTCTTGAAGTTTTTTGAGTACTTGGTTTCAAATTATTCACTCCATCGTCCTAAACAATCGGACCAAATGCATCTGAGTTTCTGCTTGGTTTTTATTTGAAACAATGGCGTTCATACTAAACAAATTTAGTTATTATACAAAATTAGTCTATTCACTCCACACTACATATGAGTTTCTGCTTGGTTTTTATTTGAAACAATGGCGTTCATACTATTATGCACGATTGTGATGGAACTTTTTCGTGATAGAAACTTACTCCATAATTGTCTTTATTTCCAATAAATCAGCCTTGCTTGAACGTACAAGTTCTCTATCCTCAGCGAGAATGGTTATTCGAACCTTAGCCAAACAAGTGTATTCTCCAAAATGCAACATAAGTACATATATTAACAATTATCCTTTTGTGTATAGTGTTCCAATAATGGCAATAACCCAAGAAAAGAAATAAAATGCAACGCCGGATGTGGTATTGAGACAGTTTATGTGGTTTAATTGTATGAGCACGACTTTAAAAGTTGAGTAAAAAGTAAACTGACTATTGTTATCGATAATAGACTGGCCTATATAATTGCAGCGGAGGTTAAGTTTAGCTTTGATATACTTCGACAAAAGTGTGATTAACCATAAGATAAAGTTATTTACTCTTACCCTCAATAAACACAAGCACTTTCAGAGACACAAGTCAAATTATTGAATAAAATTTCACATTGAAAAAATATGTGTAATTAAATAGCACTTACTTGTTCTTCTCTTAAATTATGTACACTCTTTTGTTGCCTATATTCTAATTCTTGAGTTTTTTCGTGATGCTTTAAGAGCATTGAATGTGCTTGCTCCAGTTGCAATTGCTTTTTACTTAGTTCCTGCAAGAATAAGTTTAAACATAACGTACACATTTTTAAATATCATTCAATCTTACATCGCGCAGCAATTGGTATTCACATTCATGCAATATCATCATCCGCCTTCGTTTGAATTTTCTCATTTCTAAATCAATGTACTGCTTCTGAACGCGCAACAGTCGCTGCTCTTCTTGGGCCTCCGCTTGTTTTAAATTATCTTTCTGCGATTGAAGAGTCAAATCACGTTGTCGCTTTGGTGTCGACTCGTCCATTGATAATTCTCGTTTCCATCGTTCCTTATTGGCTCTATACTCCTTCTTTCGGTTTGAGTCAAACGCTTTACGATCCTGCTCTTGTTTTAAAGAAATATCTTTATAAAGTTTTTTCTCGGCTGCAACGTTTTGTTTGATACGTCGCTCCAAGTCATTTTGATGTTTCGCCTAAAAACACATTTATGTTAAATTCTATTTACAGCAGAAAAGTGTTTAATCAAACCTCCAGTTTTTCCATTTCTCTAGATAAATTGTTAACAAGCATATCATACTCTTTATCCAATGCCGTCTTATGGGCTTCCATCTCAACTTTGCACTTCTCTTCTAGCTTTAAGAGCGCTGCTTGATGTTCACGTCGCATACGTTTGTAGCCAGTCATCTGTTCATGCATTTCCTCCTAAAAAGACAAATAAACACTATTAATTTCACAGCAGAGCGGAAAGGCAACATTTGCTCAACAAATTCGAGTGGATCAGAAAAAAAATATCATACTTAAAAGCATAAATGGAATCAATCAATCAATCAAATGCAAAGACAAACAATGAAAATATGTATTCAAATTATTTAAACACACGGTATTAACACTTTTTTTCTATTAACAGCCGTGGGAGATTGTAATCACAATAACATAAAGCAAATGGTTTTTCCGATTATATTTTCACCAATTAGAGATGATAGTGGGAGGACAGTGAACTTTAATGTATGAACCACTGCAGGGAATTCTACTGTCAATTTAATATTAAAATCATGTCAATCTTTATCCAAAAACTTCGTGATTGTCTTACGTATGTAGGAACTCTGGAATATAGAAGCAAGTAAAGGATAACCTTAAAATCGATATAAAGAACCTTCATTATTCGTTGCAATGATCATTGTCATTGCTAAGCAGATCCAGTAACTCTGGAAAGCATAATAAGAATGTAGTGGCTAACCATTTAACAGAACTTGCAATGTTGGATTTTCAAATCCAATGACATTGTGAATAACTGTAGCTGAAACGCTGTTGAATGTTGCCAATGATGATCAAACTGTAAACTTGTTTGAAAATGGATTGAAATATTTTGTTTTTGAAAAATTTATTTTCTTTGACGTTTTAACTTCAAGCAACTTTTCCCTAAAATATCGATTTTGCTCGTGATGGTCATCATTGAATATTCGTTTGTTTACCTCTATCAAAACTTCCATTTCGCACAACAATATTGGGAAATACCACTTTTATTTATGAAAAGGAATAGAAAATGAAATCCGAAATGTTTTCAGGAAATTTTGTTTATTACGCCTGGGGATTCTTTGCAAACGAAAATCGTGTTCTTCCAATCGAATAATAAAGAAGGAAATCTCCTATGCAAGAGTCGGAATTCAAATTATGGACACCAGTTTTATCCATTCAGAATGTGATTGTTATGAAAAAGAAAACTGCATGCTATCATTAATATATGAAGCTCAATACAATCATACACCAATATAAATGATAAATTTCATTGTTTCGATTGATTTTTCCAATTATTGAGCGAATATTATATTGTATTGACTGCGAAATTCTAGTAAGTGTAATGTTAATATTGACAAATAGAACATTTTCTGTGACACAAGTGCCTGCGTATCACAAGTGCCTTTTTATTACACTTAACTTTAATTGTCGGATAACACATTCGCTGTAGCACTCATGAGTAGGTAATATACAAACGGTAATGATTCCCCTTCCTTTTACTTGACTTTTAATCCTTTTACAACAAATCCGTTGAAGACCAACAGTCGTGCATTTGCAAAAGTTAAACCCATTTTATAAATGAAATATATGAATGTAAATAAAATCAGTTTCAAACGTAGGATCTAATGATTATTTGCACATTCAAAATGTAGAATCCAAGACAAAACATTTATATTAAAACATCATGGCAAGGAATGTTTATCATTAAAAAAAGGAAGCAATAAATACCAGTTAGGTAAAATTAGAAAAGAAACAAAAACATACGTAGCAGACACCACCGGTATATCGTTAATTTCAAACACTTAATCCAATTATTACGCAATAAAAAGGAGTTATCCTTGACTTAAGCATTTTAGCACGTGAGTAAGGAATTAATTTTGCTATAATACTGTGCAGTTACTACTGCCTCCACATAAAGCTGAACAAAGGTACGGAAACTCCTATAAAAAGTTGAAACAAAAAAGGAGATATCATCTGTAGAACTACTGCAACTGTAAATACTTAAGATAAAGATAAATAAAAACTCTCCAACTCACTTGCATATGTTCCTTTTGTTGTTTTGTAACTATACTCGTGGTTCGAATAGTTGCAAAATTATTAGGGCCATGATCATTCACTGCATTCGATATTGCTTGCTGTGATGATGCAGCATAAACAACTGCCGCTGCTGCTGGTGAGGACAAATATCTGGTTGGTTGCATCATCATACGATCACCTTGGCCACTCATCATTCCACTTGATGCAGGTGATCCACCTCCACCTCCGCTATTGGTGTTACTATTATTTTGTATCATTGGAGCGGGTACAACCGAAGTAGAATTAGTTGGGGTCACATTGTTATTCATATGCATCATATTTGGCAGTGGCGGAAGGTTGCGATGCCGTGAAGAATTCCTAGACACAGCCCCCGCTACTGGCAGATTATGATAATTTGGTGGAGGCGGTCCACCATGGTTTGCTGCTGGTATAGAATTTGATGATGAGCTCTAAACCACAACAGAAAGAAGAAAAAAAAGACAGTTAGCAAACTCATATTCAATTCAGGAATAATGTTGAATTGCTGTACTACTTGACTACTGGCCGCTGACACACCAACCGAATGTATTGAATGTTCCGATGTAATACTATTACTCTTACTACTATCGCCTCCAGCATGTTCATCCTGTTGATCGTCCGTATCGCCAATTGCACTTTCAGTCTCACACGTATCCACCATAAGGATTTTTTTCATTTTGCGATAGTTCAAATTGTCCAATTCACGTACGGCCGCTTTTGTTCGAGCAATAAGCTCCAGCAAAGCAGTTTCGGAACGCTGTCGTGTCACAAACGAATGTGTTAACAGCTTTGTTGAAGATGGCCGATCGTTTGGTAGTTTCTTCAGACATAGTTCCACGAAGTTACAAAAAGTATCCGACCAATCCGACGTCTAGAATAAATTAAGTTTTTATTTTTTTTTTTATTCTTGTAGCTTTATACATAATTTTAACCATCTCTTAGGACCGACAATCTACAATCTTTTTTATATTTCTCCTTTTCTATCTAATAGTAAATGCTCTCAATAAATCAAAGAACTTTTCACAAAGAATAGTCATCTAATAACCTGACAAATGTACTTGGATGACATATATGTATAATTAACCATACTATACCATTATTAGAATGGAAACAATGACCACCGTTCAGTTTATGGCCCATTTAAAAAGAGATTACTGCTCCAAGTGAAATATTTTAAGGATCTTTGCAGAAATCGTTTCAAGAAAAAAAATTCACTGTAAGAAGGCCAAACTGGAGTCGATTAGAATAACCGATAAAAAAGGGAAAAAAATTGTCTTATTTTTATCTTATTAGGATTAAAACAGAAATAAAGAAGAAAAAAGAATTTTGTTTTGTTTTCGGAAAGATCCACGTAATTGTGTAGGAAAGTCATTTTTCAAAATAATAACTACGTTAGTCAATGTCCAGATCCATCACCATCGAAACCGGTTTAAGATGGTCTCGTCTGGTGGTTTCAGAAGAACATTTTGCTCTCTGACTTTCATCCAATTTGCGATGCTGCAAATTTGAAGAGCTTCAGAAGTTGTGCGCCAAATTCGACACATATTTAAAATAAATCATTTTAACAGCTCTAATAGATTTCCGTGTTTAGAATACCTGTGGATATCTTTTTATCTCACTTCTTTAGCAATATTTATGCCAGTTTACCTATTTAATTATTAAGATCTATATATTAGTTTAGGTTAGAATACATAACCTATCTTCCAATGATGTCAACTAAAAGGAAATGATAAGAATTTACCGGTAATGCTGGTGAATCATTCTGCGCAATATGATATAGCGCAGACATTGCATTCATGTTAAAATATGGCGGTTTTCTTTCGGCCAATTCGATACAGGTTATACCCAAAGACCAAACGTCCACTTTCCCATCGTATTGCCCCTCGTCCATTGCAAGGATAACCTCTGGCGCCATCCAATAAGGCGTGCCAACAAAACTATTTGCTGGGCACTTAATGGCAGCACTTCCAAAATCCGCCAATTTAACAACACCATTGTCTGTCAGCAAAATATTCCCTGCTTTAATATCGCGATGTATTCTTCCTAGACTATGAAGATAACTTAAACCACTGAGAACACCGCTGCAAATGGCCGATATTTCTTCCTCATGCAATGGTTTTTTATGCACTTCTATAATGTCCGACGCCGAGCCGACACAATATTCCATAACAAGCCATGCTGTCGACTCCCGAAGGTAACAGCCCTTGTATTCAATTGTGTTAGGATGGTTTAATTGACGAAGGAAGCTAAAAATAAAAATAAATTTATATATATATATTTTATATTATATATTTTAGTTACCGAATCTCTTTTAAGATGTCTTGCCATTTCTCCAAGCTTTGTTTACCTGTATATGACATCTTTTTAATGGCCACAATTTCTTTGGTAAGATTACATCGGGCGTAATAAACTGCACCAAACGACCCATGGCCGATCTCGCGGAGATCCTCAAATATCTTTTCGGGATCATGTTTGTTGAATAGATCTGCGATTTCGGGATCTTTAAGGTTACCAGGGCGTGCAGAAGGCATTTCTCATTATTTAAGTTAGTTTTTCATAAGTGTGTTCACCTAGAATAAAAAAAAAAAAAGAACTGTTTACTTGGTATCTTATTTGTTTCAGTATCCATATAAAAAATCACACATTTACAGTTTGTTAAAAAAATGTGGGAGGAATAAAAATACTTTTCATTATCTAAAGATAACATTTCCAGGCTCTTTAGATTGAAAGAAAAAAAGGAAAATGATAACTAGTCACCGAATCAGTGTCATGAAATAATTTAATCTTTTCAGGGAGGTCACACCTGCTTATGATTTAATGATTACTCCTCGTACAAAGCCGTCATGTAAAATGGTTCTAAAGATAACCGGCTTTCAACAAAATATATAACTAATTGTGATTAATGAGTTTTTTTTTTTACAAATACCCATAGTCAATTATTTTAAAGACCACATAAGCAAGCGATGCTTCTTTTCTAAATTTTGTTTACACCTAAATAATCAACCATCGAATTATTGTTTTATAAAAATCAATGATGGCAGGAAGAAAATCACATTCACTATTGTTTTATTTATCACGATAATACAAAACTTCAAAAGAACTTAAGGAATTTCACCTAAATCTATCACAATATCTATTAGCAAAAGAAAAAACTCAGCTGATTGGATGACTTCTTTCAACTGACAATTCTGATTGTAGAAAAATAAAAATTGTGCGTTGAGTACATGGAATAATCGCCGATTGTGTAAGAACAAAAACAAATTAACGAAAAGAACGATAAAGGAATAGAAAAAGGGTGTATTCAGGTGAATTGACCATTAAATGTTGGCTCTAAAAGGCATTACAACATATGACTTATGATCACTGTTGATGCTTATTTCGATATATGTAAGCAATAACAATATTTCGAGACCAACAAAATTATTAGCTTTCAATTTTTTGATATACAAAATTAAATATTTTGTTAGGTTACAAATATGTCAGTTTTTGATTAAATAGAGATCCTCGCCCGATATATATACATATATATATATCGGATTGAAAAGACATAGAGTAACAGATTCAAAAAGAGCATACAAAATTACATATCCGTTCCTAACTAAAAAATTACAAATGTGGCGTGTGTAACAAAACAATTCTTAGGCGACGAGATGACGACACCGTGAGAACGACTATTTTCAAGGCTTATGCTGTAGAAAGAAGTACAATACGAAGGTAATAGCATCTCTCTTTTAATAAAAGTACTATAGCACCTACAGTTATGTTTGGAATCAAAACGAAGTTTACGCACATATGTATCCACTACCCCATAGCGACCAATGCGTTTTGATCAGTCATATGTTCACTTAATTCGCAGATAAAATATTCTAACTTTCTGTACTTTCTAGTTGCTTAAATCTCTTCTCTCTTCTGAATGACGATTGATATGTATGTAATTTATACATCAATAACCATTGAGATTGTTTTTTTCCGTAATGGTTATTTGCTTAGCCATAAGCGTTGACGGTGGCGAAGTTGATTGTATTGAGCAGTCAACTTCCAATTAGTCTTAAACAAAACAACCATTTTCCTTTTTCAAATTAGTCTATGCCCTTATGGTCATGATAGCCTTCATTATTCAATAACATTATGCTACTTTAGTATGTTAAAATCTAACTTTTTTCGTAATGGTTAAAGTATAATATAACTTATAACTATTTGATTATCGTTGCAGCTATAGACTACCTACAGCTCGATAAATCTTATCAAATCATTTGAATTCAAACTCCATAAAAAAGTTTATAAATAATGCCTGCCAATGAAAACTGACATTAGGTCATTGAAAATATGTATAGAACACATCTCTACATGCTCTGTTGCTGCTAATAGAAAATAAAAGGAAGTTGAATACTTTTGAATGTAGAAACACAAATTATACTTATATTGGAATGATAATTTAGAGTTACAACACGTTCAAAAATGATACGAATCTGTTAATTAATTACTCTAAACACTCTCTGTATCAAGGGCCAAATTTATAATCAACGCATTTGAATAAGAAATGAGAATGAAAATAAACGTTCATTCTACTACTGATATTAGAGCAGTTGAATATCTTACGAAATTATTTAAATAAAATACCACAAATATGTATGCTACAGCAATTTCAAATCTGTGAGCAGTAATTGAAGAATTATTTCTTGTATCGAAAACATCGAGCAAACAAAATTTTGCTCCTTAAAGCTTTGTTTAAGAAAACATTTAAGCAGGCAACATGCTGTCATGTCAGACTTGTTCGACAGGCTTGCAAATATGTATGCATTCGATGCAAATGTTGTGTGCATTCGATCACACTATGTGCAATGTGGTACCATTTAGAACGCATGATACAAGGAAATGCAACTTTTGCATTCAAAATGAAACAAAAAATGGTGTATACTCACAGTAGATAATCTATTGTACCTTATCCGAAATAATTATGAAATTATGTACTCTAATACCTCGACAAGTAATTGGAAAAAAAAAATTTAAAAAGCCTCCAATGTTTTCAGCTGAAGAACACATTATTATCGTCTATTTTGGGTGTGGATACTACACATTCATTTGTCGTTGTGGTGTAGACCTTCGTCTGTCGTCCACCATACCGTCCACCGTCACTATTGTCGCGTATTTTTATTATCACTTTAGGTCTGTTTTTTTTTCATACAATTTCGCAAACTATGTTTTTTTTTTCTTGTCAAATTCTGATGAGAAGGTATGCTTGGACATGACTTACTGCATTTTTTTCTTTATACAAGGATACTTAAAAGCTCAGAAATGAACTTATTTTTCATTTCAATTGCTGATGAAGTTTTATTACTACACATATGTATGTAAAAAATAGATTTCTACATAATTTATGGAACTACAATTCTCGTGCTAGTCCATTTAGGCATACAAATCTTCAAAGATTATTCAAAAAGAACTTATGGGAAAAATTGAATCGTCACTTACATTCCTTAAACGCGCAGCGACTATTTCTCAATTTAATGTGATAAATTATTCTCGTGTATTTCTTTTGCAAGAAATTTTTTTTTAGATAGATGAATGTACTTGTGCTGCTTTACTCGTGTTAACTTATCACACTTTTTCGCAGTTTTTGGGACTTTTTTAATACGGGTCTGGTATTGATGGTGATCTCTTTTCGACCGACAAAAACCATTTCCCTTTTTCACCACACTATATGCGAAGACATTTTTTCTTCTGCTCCTTTCTTTCAAGAGTGCACACAAATTTCATTTTTTCAAAAGAATATATTGATCACTTCACATTTTACAAATAGACAAATGACATTTTATTGAAGCTAGGATTACGAACAGGCAGTTTACCAATTATTTAAATTCTTGTTCGAAGGCTATTTTTTTAGGGAAAAAAAACTACATGGACACAGAACAGAAAACTCCTTTTTTCACATTGGTCACTTTTTTTTATTCTACCTATGTACTACTATTCAATTGAGGTGGAGGTGAACTTTTGAAGCGGAAAAAGAAAATGGCCACAAATATATGGAATTAGAAGTGATTCCAGGCTATCATTTCCGTGTGTACCTTTTAGTTTATATATACATATATTAATCGCATACATTTATTATAAATATCAGAATTTTGGAAATCTGCAGAGAAATTGGGAAACGCAAAAAACTGAAAATATTTCGATTTTCGTCAAAAACAATTTATCAAGCAGTGTATCGGCTTGAAGGAAATAACAAATCTGTGGGCAGTCAGTCGACTGCTTCCATCCATTTCTAGACTTGACGATGACTTTTTTTTTATCAAAATTCGGCGAAGAAAATCTAACGACTACTTAATAGGGCTTTCTATGCCAATTTTAGCATAATGATTTTTTTTATCTTAACAATCAAATCTTCGTTATGTATTATATTTTCTAAAATCAATTTGCGGAAGTATTTTTTTTTAATTTTGTCCTAATTGCAGAAAATCCTGAAGCACAGCTTTGTACTTTATGATTAAATGTTTGAATGGGATGGTTTAATTGCAAGCAATTTTAACAATAGCACTCTGGGAATATTTTCTAATAACTTGTGTTACCCGCCATAATACTGCATGGAATTGAAACTGAGAACTGTATGTTCCTTTCCAGATAGTCTCAAAAAAGTACTGCCACCATTAAGGGAAAATGTTATGTTGTATTTGATGTATGTTGAAGAAGATGATGGCATTGTGAGAAGTCAAAGCAGAAGTTTAGTAGTCTTGTAAAAAATGGCGAACATATACGGTGCTACGGCGATTGTAATATTAACAATATTCATTCTAATTAATAATAGTTCTAGTTCTTCTCTAGAACAAAGTAAGTGCTTTTTATTTTTATGTGGCTTAATTCCTTAATTCAAATTATTCATAAATACGCTTTTAAAAATGAAAGAAAAACAATTGTTGCGGTCTATTTAATTCAACAAAAAAAAAATTCTTAATGGTGGAAAGTAAAGAAAATTTGCCTTAGTCCAAACAGATGTTATTTTCCTTATGAGTTAACACAGCGTTTTCAAAGATATCGATGTACATATTTATGTGATTTATATAATCATAATAAAAAGATATACATATGAATGTTCGGTAAAGTGGAATGAATGCACGTTAAGAAAATAGTTAACACTCTTGACACTGGCATACACGACGGTTGATAGTGGTGATGTTGATGACGACCTGATGTCGACACAATTAGCATTTTAACACTAAATTTGTCTTAAACATGTCTTATTGGCAATGTATGAGATTTAAAGATTGTTCAATTGTTTCAATATTCTGAAGTATTTATTTAAAATACTTATTTATTTATAAATTAAATGTTGGAGAGTGGTTTATTCAAGAGATTGATTCAATTACTTCGCATGTACTCGTTTTATTGTTTATGTATGTAACTCATGCGTAGCTGTGTTCGTATATATATGGTTGGTGATGTATGATCACTAACTGGCTTCTGCCGGATAGACGAGAGTTCTATTTCGTGGATACTTCATCGTCATCAGTATCATCATTAAATAAGACATCTTGTGTGCATAAGGCATGTTAATTATTAATCTATCATATGAATGTACATAATACAAGTGTATGTGTATTGTTTGTTTTTATATAGCAGAGGTGTATGGCTAACATATAAATAAAATTATTGAGCTGTATTCATCAAAGCCGAACATGTTTACTGAAGTTAAGAAAACAAATTAACGCTGAAAAAGTGCGCAATGCCGGGGAGGGGGCTAAGGTACAACTAAAGGTTATATGATTCAGCATAATGTCATTAACCGATGCGTTTCTAGACACAAAAAGAGACTGTTTCGTATAGGTCGTAATATTCTACTTAAATGTTAATTTTGTGCCACGCAGGCTTTTAATGTCACAAGGTAATCAATTTAATGTCATACTTAGGTCAGTCATAGTATAGCTCAACCGATTTATGATTCATTTTAATAAGATCTTTGTGTTCGGATGTGACTCCTGATATTGAGTTCATATAATCACTTGATTATGGTATTAGTTAGCTTAATACAGCTGACTGATTGAATCGCATGAGCTGTAAAGCATATTCGATGCATTCTAGTAACGATGATACCAAACTGTCAAGTTCCACTCTTTGTGCTTGGTTTCCCAAGTTGTGCTTCACTGAATTCTTACGTAAATGTGAGGTACATGGAAATCAATATTTGAAATGTACATATGTGTGTAGGTATATTCTAAATGGTGTTTTTAAGTATGGGATGTTAGTAATATCTCCTATTTAGAACTGATCTAAGCGAAATGTCTTAAGTGTGCATTTTGTGGTTAAGTGTACAAATGATGAGCACTTAAAGATTTGAAATCCCTATTTTTCACGAATTGCGTCCAAATTAAATTTTCTTATACAATTCAATAACACATGTTAAGGGTATGATTCCAATCTTATCTGAAAACTCAATTGCCTTATTATATAATTTACACAAACAAAAAAAAAACGCAAAAAACTGAAGACTTGCTTTAGTTGTCTCCACTCATTCGACAAGAAATTTCGAATGAAATCGTTCTGGATGAAAATAGTTGTTTGCAAAATGGTCAGATAAAACTCATATCGATAAAACGGTATAATATACTGTAGACGTAAAGTGTAAAGTGTACTATACTTTGTGTCGGTCGCCGTAATGTAGTGGGTTGGTAC
Organism: Eristalis intricaria; assembly: GCA_964034865.1. Taxonomy (NCBI): domain Eukaryota; kingdom Metazoa; phylum Arthropoda; class Insecta; order Diptera; family Syrphidae; genus Eristalis; species Eristalis intricaria. The sequence continues at coordinate 70,979,850 of OZ035876.1, read as the reverse complement.
GTCGACTCCTACGCAGAGGGTGCTTTTCAAACTTCGGTGTTTCGGAGTTGGCATAAAACTGTAGGTTCCATCATCCTGTGAAAGAACAATTGCAAGCACAACACGAGTGGTTACTGTAGTGCTACGCCCAGGCCTGTCTCGGACTGTTTGTCGGGCAAACCATATTATTATATTATCACTTTACTATTTTATTATTAAATAATTTGTTCAATTCCCTATAGAACAACACTCAATTCTTCATCATTATCTGAAATACATGCTATCTGTTTCTACTGTTCACCAGCGAACAATTGTTATTTTCGATTCCTCAGGGCAATAGTTTGTGATTCTCAAGTTCGTGAATGAACATGCTGCAAATTGGTACATGTAGCTGCATTGTATGAAGTGATCTATATTTTACTTTTTACCACACAAGATAACGGTAGTAAGTAGGTACAATATATTATTTATAACACGCATATATCAAGCGTTTCATTGTGTAAGGTACTGCTATCACAAGCAGTGAAGAGGAAGACTGGCTCGCTTAAGATCGAGTTTACAAAAATCTTAGGCGTTTTTTTTAAGATTTGAGTTTTATATTATGGGTTTATATGGTCCCTTATTTACAAACAAATAATTAAATTTATTGCACATGTCCCATTGGAATCATACCAAGAAAACCGAGATTAGCTTTTCGTTTAAGATCTGTGCATAAGCTATCCCGATGCTATTTCGAATTGTATGGCAAATGTATCTACGTTGACCATCCGCCCCCTTCAAACTCGAACTGTATTTCAATAGCATATTTCGAGTTTATTTTCTTGTTTTTAAAGAAATACGGGACGTACACGTAGTTAGTAATTCCGTATTTGGTAGGTTTTTGGTGTTTGTTTCTTAAATTAAACATCTTACAACCTAATAAAACAAAATGTATAGATTTGCTTGAAAGTGCAAATAATATGCTACAGTAGCGAGACGCATCAATTACAATTATTTTTGCATATACACTCTAAGCATTCATTAAAAATCAACTGGCACTCAAAGACTCGACATATTTGTGTCCCTAGTTTGGCTATGAAAATATGATCACCGTAGTTATATGTAAACATAAATGTACGTTTCAATTAGTAGCCGATGAGTTTCTAGATTCGTATAGTTACCAAGTTGATGTCGTTGAATGTGGTTATTGAATCGTCATATACAACAATACTAGAGTGACAAATAACGCAACAGATTATAGAAAACACTTTTCTCTTCAGTCGAAATATCAATGTCAATATATAAATTATTTGTTGACTCATAGGTCCACGAAATATTTCGTCATTTATGATCAAATAATCTCAAGCATTAATTTAGAAGTAGCATTGTATTATTTTTTTCTTAATGAAAGCTGTTTGTTTTCCTGACCCCACGTCGTTAAATTTACTTGTAATTGGGTGGGAAGTTCAACCCAATCCAGCTTATCTGCAAATTTAATGGGTCCGATCTGAAAAAAAAGTAACGCACTTTTGACCTGTTCTTCTATTACGTTTTCCCTTTTGATGTCTTGTTATATTTGACGTATGTATTTTTGTGAATTGTAATAAACCAATAAGGCTTTGACGTAGAAGCTGTCCTGTTATTTCCCGGTTTATCTTTAAATATATTACAAATACTTAACAATACTACGTACATATGCCCGTTTCAGATAATATATTAAAAGATAGTTATTAACGTTAAATTACTGTGTTTTCCCTTTCTTACCATTTTATTTCATTTTGTTGAATATGTACATATGTATATTGATTTCTAATGTGAAAAATAAGCGTCAGAAATAATGAGTCTATAGATTATTGTTCTAAGTCTACTGACATTTTCGCATCTACTTTGCTTCACATGATGGAGTCTCTAAATTCTAACTACATACATTGAAATATGACCAAAAGGTATCGAATAACTATATTTGATACGTTTTTCGAATAATAGTATACAACTAAATCTCAATACAATTTAAGGTTCATCAAGATTATCATTCGAATGTAATTAAATAGCTGCAAGTAGATGCACTCAAATTAATAATACTTAGTTCAAAGAAGATCCCCCGATGACGACTGAAATGCGTACTTGATTTTGTAAAGAAACCTTGAATGCATATGAAAAAGTGGCCGAATGTGGTTTAATGATCAATTAAAATAACCTGTGATGGAAGTTCAAAAAGCCCCAAAAGTTAGCACATTTTTTTGGTGGCTTTATGTGTATTTGTAGGTATAAGTATAAGTATAAGTATAAAAGTAAGACTGTACAATGTCACACAGCTGGAGGGCACGTACATATAAAAGTATTTCTAAGTGTGCGTATCGACTTGCAGAATACATAAAGAAAGAACGTTCATTATTGTGGCTATAATTGGCTTAGTTAACAATATAACGTTCATGCTAGACGATTATTGATTTGTTTTGTTCGAGTGTGTTGAAGCAGAATATAATTTCAGAAAATAAATATACCTCTCTATTTTGGAAGAATTGATTTTGATTTATAGATAGAACATGCCTTAGTGTGTATAGTGCGGTTGAATAAAATTGCTAAATTTTGAATTATTTCAAATACTAAATCGACAACAAAACAGTGGAATTGTCACGGGATGAATTTGTTCGAATTAGAGATAGGTTTTTGTATGGAAAATAGAGCGAAATGTATGTAAAATATGGCGAAAAAGTTCGAGTTAGAGAGAGAGTTTCGACTTATGGAGGGTTCGACTTAGGGAGAGTCATACATTTTATCAAAATTTTCTATTATACCTACCTATAATCATCATATTTACTTGATTCAGAGGAAAACATGTCAGCTTGAGTATGCAATTTGGGACTCAATCAGTAAGCACTGGTAGATGATACGATACCCTTCCTGATTGTCTTACGCGAACTTAGTAGAGATTCATTGGAGCTTGTATGTGACTTGATAAGACTCATTTCCCTCTTAAACCTGCAGTTTGCAGGAAAGATCCCACTCGAATTTTCTTGAAAAATGAAATTGCATCATCCATCTATCATTATTTGAGACATATGTACTGACATACATGCATTCTCCTCCATGTGTAGCGCAAGTGAGAAACTCAGTTCAAGGAATATATTTGTATACTTTGGTTAGACAGCTAAACAAATACGCGGGATATTAACGTACGGCTCGATTGCTAGCCAATAAAAATCCGCATGTGATGGAATATAATACATTGAATATATATATATATATATATATATATATATATATATATATAAATATATAAATATATAAATATAAAAAATATAAATATATAAATATATAAATATATAATAAAAATATATATATAAAATATATATATATATATATATGTATATGTATACCTCTGAATAGATGCGTTTTAGTTTACAGTGTTCAACCATCTAAAATGATATTTAGAAAGTAGAAGCTGTGTTTCGGTTTCTATAAGTGCTTTCGATATGCATTCCATAAGTGACTTGAGATTCTTGGATGCAACACTTATTAACGTCTATTAGTAAAACGGATATGTACTTATTCCTCTTCAATAATAATTTGTTTTGCCAATTTTGACATCAACAATATTACCTTAGTGATGGCTTTAATACATAATACTAAGTTACGGTATTGTGGAATGTATTACGAAGTGGTTTATCTAATGTACATTGTACAACTAATAATGTCAGACTAATCAATCTCTCCTCCTTACTAATAAATATCCTATAAAATCCTAGATCTTCATATCAGACGCATATTGCACAAGATGATGGGGCGTCGATCAAAGGCGTCATATCTATCCTCCTTAGAGAGGAAAGGATGCAATGTCATTACATAAGTGGAGGAAGTTGCCATAGCAGTTTCAGGGAAAAATGTTGCCGTCTACTTTATTTTAGTACCTACTGCAATACTTTATAGCCATTGATCGATGTACGATCAAAAATAATTTCACGGTTTCACCTCTTTCTTTCGAGTCACTGACAATGCTTAAAGAATACAAACTGTCTGGAAAAAGCTTCTCAAAACTTGGCCATTCGGAGTCGGCATAAAACTGTAGGACCCTTCCATTCGTGACAGAACAATAGCACGCACAACATCAGTGGTTGCTGAGAAGCTAGGCCCTGGCCCTTTACGGACTGTAGCGCCACCCATATTATATTATTATATTATATATTGGATGGGTCAGTAAATGGGAACTGACATCTGACAAAATATCTGGAACTCAAAAATATTTCATTAACAGTAAAACATGGTGGCGGTATGGGGATATGTTTCACTCAACACTTACTTTTAAGCCTATCTAAAAATATGTATAGTAATAATCCTTCGACTATCGAATTCTAAAATGTTTCATCAACAGTAGAACATGGCGAAGGTTCAGTGGCGGTATAGGGATATGTTCAACTCAACACTCACTTTTTAGTCTATCTAAAAATATACATAGTATTAATCTTTCGACTATCGCATCATTTTACAATCTCCTAGGTACAAACTATAAATATTGAAGACGCTCTGTCTTGACTCGAGAATAACATGATATAGAAAAGGGAAGACGTTATCTATCAGTCAGTTACTACTGAAAGACTTTGCTAAATTGGCGTATTCCAGGAAATGAATTCACAATGAATTCACTATACATGTAACGGTTCTTCACTTTTCCCATCCTAACATTAATATCCATGCCTCTCGCAACAGCAAAAGGTCTTTCTATGATCTGAATGCAGTTGGATCTTGAATAAACTACTTTCGAAGTTGTAGATACGAAGAGAACACTCTGCTTTAACCGCTTGTAGAGTCAAGGAAAATGTGAAGAAGAACTATATGAAATGTCTGCAAAAGGAATTTCTGTTAAAAAGAACTCTTCAGATCACAATTTATGTTGTGGTTGTTTCTTTTTCTGGCGAACCAGCTCTTATGTTTTTCATTTCTGGTAGTTCTGAAGTATTAGTCAGTTTCCTTGTGCATAGAAATAATGGGCAGGTATAGCCAATAGTACTCCGAAATAAACGGGTATGCCGGCACTTAAAAACCGGATCCCGGAACAATACTCGAACTGCCTGGTACTTGATTCATATTTGATAGCATACAACCAAGCACTTTTCACGAGTGATGTGAGGAATAATGCTTCTGCTGAGTAATTCTTGTAGGATTGGTCAAGCTGGGTCAGCTTGGAAGATCTGTAATCAGGAAGTCCAAGCTTAGGCTCAAAGCCCCGTAAGTGCTTTTCATCTCAGTATTTATTCCAACTCTCACCTATGATCATCCAATTTGGATAATGACCAAAACAATATGATCGCGAATACAAGCTGCTGAGATCAGATTTGTTGAGCAGCTGTTTATTCGAAAGGAAAGGACTATACTTCGATAGTTTTATAACGTGGCACGAACATAACCACGATTTCCGAGGCGGGCGTTGAATGTGATTCCATCTGGTGGGCGACCGCTTGGCAGACCTGGGATCAGGTGGTTAGAAAAGTTGAAAAACTCGCCTAGTTACGCTTGTGCGATCGTCTGATGACTTAAGAGGCGAAAGCCACGCCTGTTGTGTGTCGTATTGTTTTCTCAGAAGTGACAGTTATATATGTAGATCTACTGATTTCAGTTTGAGAAGGTTTGTCTAACATTGTCAGAACATGTCGTACCTGGTATCGAAACTAGACACCATAGGTTCAAGTGTGTATGAGTCAAACTCGGCGACCACTGTGCCGTGAGTAAATTGTTGTTTGGCAAGCAAAAATGGTGGCAAAACAAAATCGAAAAAATCCTGATTGCCCGACACATTTTCTTCAAGATCATTCAATTACAAATAAAAATTATAATAAAATACCTAATCTATACCGACGGTTACAGGATAAACGACAGCATAAGATTTGGTGTCATCATCACTTTTTTCTTCTAACCGAGTTTTTCTTATAACGGATATAAGAAAAATGTTTCTTTCAGGAAAGGAAATACCAGTACTGGCCCCTATACCAAACTAAGGTTGGTTTTTCCCCGCTAACTATTTCCTTAATGACTCGTTGACATAATTTGGAAATAGAAATTTGGTGACATTACAACGGTTTCTTTCATCCGTGTTTTTCCTATAAACGTTTTTCTTTTAAATAATATATTTTGCATTGATATATATTGGAAGGGACATGGTGTTTTTATTGTATTTTCCTATAATCATGCTTCTTATAAGCGTAATGTGCTGTCCTTGCATAATGCGCAATCTTTTACATTTATAATTGCCTAATACAAAATTAATATGGGTTCAAATAGCTGGCAATAAATTTGCTGATAAAACTGCCAAAGAAAAACTCCAAAACTTGTCATATCTCTCCCCCAACTACAATAATCATGACTTAAATAGTGAAGAAAACGTCGCATTGGCACAGAACTACTAACAAAAATAAATGATCTTTCATGGAATGGGCCGCACCTTCAAAATTATCCCGTATTAAAATAAGAAAAAACCCAGGCTTGGGCACAGCAGACTTTCTCACGAACACTATCAACAAATATAAACCATCCACTTGTTAAGTTCCTATTACAAATAACTCCAAAATTTTAATCGATTACAATTTCTCATACCGTCATTTTTCATCCGCTTAAGAGAGCTTCCGCTATATGGAAATTGTCAAACAATTATTGCACTGAAATAATTAAACTAATGTGGAAAATTATTTTCATAATAAAAAAAATATATAATTTTTGAATATATCCTTTTTATTTTTCGACATATTGATTTACAGCGAGTGTGCTGTGCCTATGTAAAATACGAAATATACTACCCGTGCCCATTAAACAGATTTGTCCGTTATCGAGAGAATTATTTCAATAGAAAATAGTAGAATCCAGCTGTTCGAATTTATTTTGTCCGTTAATGCGAGTTGTCCGCTAAACAGAGTGTACGCCAATGAGAGATTTGACTGTACTTAAAATTTACAAATTTAATTGCTATGGCTTAGCACCTAATTTATAATTCTTATAATTGGGTATATCTTAGCTCTTTGAAGTAATCAAATAAATAAATAAAATACCTACTTAGTTTTAACTGGAAATCAAGTAGCCGACTTGACAGCTGATTGTGCTCATGTCCACCGAAGAAAATAACAGACGTTTTGACAGTCATGAATTTTTGAAAGTTATTTACGAAATCATATGAATGGCACTCTGACTGATCCGTTTGCTTTGAGAAAACCATAAAAAAAACGGTATCTTTATAGCACTTGATTTCTGAATTTAACCATGGTGTAAGAAGATAAGGACTTCTGGACAGCTTTTCAAAACGGTCGTCGTCTTATTTTGTGACTAATTTTTTTGTCGATATCCTTCTTATCTTATTTATGAAAGTATTCTGATTAGAATTAGTTAAATTTCTTAAAATACACTTAATGTTTTGCATAACAAATCAAACCTTTCAAATTTTTATATACGTTTTTTCTACGGAATAAAAAAAGTGTAAATTTACTTTTTTACCAAATTGATAAAAAGGTTATCATATTTATTTATATTAGTCATTAATACGGTTGTGCTGTTTGATTTGAATGCAGTGATTGTTTCGAACAATTTCTATCGGGGTAACTTCTCTAGTTGGGCTTAGTTGCGTTTGGGGATGGAAATTGCCAATTAAATAAGTTGAATTCTTTTTTGCAGAAATGGAAATACAAAATGAAATTAACGAAACATATTTTTCGACAAAATTCTTGTATTATTTTCTGCCAATTTTTGAATTTTTACTACAGAGAAGATTCGTTTGGCTTTCTCTTACCTCCTCCTTTCTTCACTTTTAAAATCGAAATTGTCTAAACTATACTTTCATCAATTAAGACTTATGACTTATTCACTGCACAAACGGGTTCCAACGTCAATAGATTTATAATCTTCATTATTTGTATATAAACAACTTTGGCTTGATGTCATAAATTGATGCCCCTACTCGAAACGGCGATAAATAAAATCTGAAAATAGAAAAAAACTCAAAGTTCTGCTTCGTATTAGTAATTGAGATGTTTTTGTTCCTTCACCAGCCATAGACAAACTGGACGTATGTATGAATGTGCATGCATATGAATTGAATAATTTCAAATGTATTTCTGTGAAAATAAATTTATCGTCAAGAATAACATGAGACAATTAACAAATGCATCAAATGGAGCAAACCATTTGTATCAAAAAGAGGAGCATACATATATTATATATATTATCTCCTCTCTTTTTTTTTACATTTCTCACTGTTTCTTTTATTACAAAATGCATTCCATGTTTCTTGACGCTATCATCAAGTTGCTTATATTTGAGTTAATTAATCAGACGGTTTCATGCAATTAGCGCATTTAATTTCTTGTTCCAACGACCTTTTATAAGAAGTTGCTTTTCTGATAAAATATACTTGCAATCATCCATGGGATGGTGTGTTGTTTTTTATTGAAGAACAATTAATAATTCAAATCATAGAAAAAAGACAAGAATATTGATTGAAATGCTATATTCTACGGCCGTTCAACAGTTTGCGATGTATGTAGTTCAATAAATGTCCTTCATGTAACGAGCAAATAATGCACAAGTGACAAGAAGTGGGATGATTTTTTTTTTTGCCCTTTCACTACCTATGAATATGGGCTTTTTTATATACTTTTTTTCTCACTTATATAGCGCAAGGCAATGGTGTTATCTGCTTAGTTAAGCAGAATGTCATTTGTCCAATAGACGGCTGACAATGTTGTCGAGTGTATCGATTTATATGTAGGTAACTGAAAAAAAACATTTTAACGGCGTATTTTCTAGACACATAGGTGTCATTGCTATCATTAAACTGTTCTTTTGCTGCATGTACTAACTGACCAAACATTGCAATTGAAGTCGATAATCTACTTCTCATTTTACATATATGTCCATCCAATAGTAGATTTATCATTTTTTAATATTAATGTAAGTCTTGTTTTAAGGATATCGTGGTCGCCGTGCCGTAGTGGGTAAGTGCGTCGACTCCTACGCAGAGGGTGTCAGGTTCGATACCTGAATTTACCACCTATCATAATTCACGGCTCTTTCGATCACTGACAATGCTCAAAGAGTATTCCTGTCTAGAAAAAGCTTCTCAACTTCGCCGTTCGGAGTCGGCATTAAACTGTAGGTCCCTTCCACGAGTGAAAGAACAATAGCACGCACTACACAAGTGGTTGCTGAGAAGCTAGCCCCAGGTCCACCTCGGACTGTCGCGTCACCCAGATTATTATTATATTGTTTTAAGGATACATATTTGTATTATTTGTTTGTTTTATTTATACAAATAGTGTCGTTGCATTTTAAATTTTGAAGATTTTCTAAATATATTAATTTTTCTTTTGAAAAACGGTACTTGTGAGAACATATATTTTATTTATAACATATTTTTATCTTTTGCAGACAATGAATACAATGTGTTATCAGATCTACCAAATCTATCAAGTTTAGGTTCCTATTCGATAGTTAAATTAAGAGAAAAACGGCAAACAAATGCAAAAACACAATATCAGAGTATACCCGTAGATCAATCCATAAATAGTACAACAAATGTTGACGTTAAGCAAGAACCTCCAGGTGATGCTGCACCTTCAACTACTCAGACACCATCGTATATTGTTCCGATGGAGAGAAATGACAAACCACTTCTTGGTGTAAATGGTACCGGCCAACGTATTGATTATGGAGACAAATCGACAACTAAACCAGCTGTTATATCAGAGCCAATACAACCAGGCTCCAAAAAGCCGACATTCCCAAAAAAAACAGTATCTTCTGCTGCAACATCACCAGTTATTGAAAGCCCTACGGAAAAATCACTGCAAGAACTGATTGATAGTATTGATGTACCTGAAAATGAGACTCTGCAGGCTTTGGAAAATAGAAATTTAACGGTCAATCAAACAACGGTAAGTAAATGAATTTTGAATTTTTAAAGTATAGTCATCGTACGTCGCTAGTAAAGTAGTAGTAATTGGAGTGATTCTGACTAACACACTCGCTACCACAAGATGACATTAGAATAGAGCTAAACGTATAAAGTTTGCATTATCTGTACATGTACCTCTACTGGTGTCGGTATGGCCAATCCAATTTTCAATTATTTTAAAGAAACTGGAATTAATGGATGAAAATTGTATTTGCTACTTCGACCTGCCTACATATTTATGTATTAATTTTCAGACAGCATACACTTTTTCTGTGTTCGTTTATCTCCAGATTCTCTTTAACCCCTCCCGTTTCAACATTTTGAATGATTTTTGCAAATCACTGTCATACTTTATGATTTAAACACAAAAATATCGTATACTCTTAAATCAATGAGTTTCCCAGCTTAAAATCAGGCAATTGCATGAATTTAATTTGTGTCTTGCTCATTGTAGTAGACATTTAATTGTAAACATGTCGTTAATCCAACGTAGTTATCGTTAGTCAAACATTTTTATTTTTATTTTTTGTTAGTGTACGAGGTGTGCAATTATATGTACTTAGATTGTAGAGACATTATTTAAGTTAGTAGTTCAGTAAGCGGAATTAACTCACGACTGACTTCATCATTAGAAGTTGCTCATAGTGCAGTAAGTTATTGCTGCGATTGCTACACGAATTTCGGCGTAAGCGCCATAAGTTTTTTATTGGCACATTCCATTTATATTCAAATAATCTATTATTAAAATGAAGATTTAAAACATCTTGGTTCCTGGTTAAAAATGTAGCATGCAACATGCATGCGTGCTGTTGCCGAAATGCCTTCTAAGCGTTGTACTTTTAGGAATATAGGTCTCATTAAATGAGGACTATAAATTACATCAGATTAAAAATGTTGAAAACAGTTGTTGTCCAATTGTCTCTCTTTCCATAGAAAGAAATCCTAAGATGCGTGCCTTTTGCTAAGCGCGCATCTGTGCAATTTTGAAATATTGTGAGAACAGATCAATGATATTCTGTCACTTTCTACACACACCAAATGCTGTCTTATTGCTTTATTATCTAAATATGGATGAAAAACCAATGTAACTTACAAACCTGATGAGAGATCTCATAAGTTGATAAAGTAAGATTATCTTTATGTTGATTGTAGAAGTCTTCTGTATGTATTATTTAAGCTAAACTTATGTTGCTATGTCAAATTTAAGCAAAACTTTAATAGCATTTGACTATAATCCAAAATGCATTTAAGTGAGAGATTCGAAGAAGCATTTCTTTAAAATGAATCTAAATTGTTGTTTTCGTAACTTTTTCTTATTTATAGGACCACCACATATACTACAACAGCACAATTTTCATTAGTAAAGAACAAGCTGATGAATATTGGACCGCTTACAAAAATATCAGTGCGAATTCGATGCTATCAGCATCCCATCGGCGTGCAATGGTTTGTATATTTGTATAAACAATTAGGCGAAAATAATTATTTTCAATATTTACAGACTGTTGAACTTAGTTTTGACTTCCCCTTTTATGGTAATCTGGTAAGGAACGTAACCGTAGCAACAGGAGGATTCGTTTATACCGGAGAATATGTACATTCGTGGTTAGCCGCTACACAATATATAGCACCTTTAATGGCAAACTTTGACACTAGCCTGTCAAATGATTCATTTGTGAGATTTAATGACAATGGTATACAAAATATAACAATTTTAGTTGCTAATGAAATAAATCTAATGAGCGTGATTTTTTTTCGTAGGAACTGCATTCACGGTTATTTGGGAAAACGTATCCTTACACGACAAACAAGACGTTGGTACATTTACCTTCAGTACAACTTTACATAAGTCGGGTGACATCGTGTTCACATATTTTAATGTGCCGATTCTAATAAGCTCCATTCAAGATGATAAACACCCAGTTAAAGTTGGACTATCTGATGCATACATCATTGACAAAGTTGTTTTCTGTAAGTGGTTTACTCTCAATAAATTTATGAAGATAATTGCTATGTTCTTATCTTTGTAGTTGCTCGAAGAAAAACAATTTACGAATACCATCGGTTGAATTTCGGAGGTTCTGACATCAATAATTCAACAATCATTATCCTGAAAGCACTACCAACATGCTTGAGTTACACCGACTGTACATCTTGCATTAAGCATAATACGTCATTTCAGGTTAGAATATAGAAATAATTAATTCATCTCATTATTTGATCGAAAAACATTTTTGTTGTTTTTATTTATTCCTTTATAGTGTGCTTGGTGCCCCATTTTAAATAGTTGTTCGACTGGCACGGATAGAAAACGACAAGATTGGATGCATAGAGGTAATTAAAATGTAAAGCAAAATATTTTTTCCTACATTGTAGCTGCCTTTGGAAACCTATTTCAATGAAAAGAAATAAAATAGAAACACACTTTCATTTGCAGGATGCGAAAGAGGTCAGATAAATGATGCTGCTTCATGCCCTGCTTTGGGTGAGAAGGGGAATAATGCTGCCACAGCAGGAAACAATACTATGACAGACAACGGCGATGGTCATAACAATTTGAATCCCTCAAAAACAAGTGAAGATTCTAATGAGATACCACGCACTTCGAAATCAGTGCTTCCCGTTAGTAAGGCAGCCGTAAATGATGCATCCACGTTGGACGGTGGTGAAGAACACAGCATGGGTGTTGTTTTAGGAGTTTTCCTTCCAATTTGTTTGGTCATGACCATTCTCGTTTGGATTCTTTATGCTTATCGTAATCCACATACGAAGAGCGGCCAACTTTTGATTCAGGTGAGTTTTTTTATTTTATCTTTATCAAGCGAAATAGAAAACACGAAAACTGAAATTTATTGAAAACTAAATTCTAAAATATATGTATGTCTAACTTTTTCATGCAGACAAAACATCTTCAGGTTGGTATTGAACTATAGAATAGGATGGGTTTGATGAAATGTTTAGAGTTGTCTATTACCAACCATTAACAAAACCTGACCTAAGACGCCATTAAAAATCAGAATGAAATATATTGTAAGGAGAATACTATAAAGTGAACTATTTCTCGTGTGCCCAATGCTGTAGCATTTGTAATTTTTAGTTCAAAAGTCAAATATGTCAAATTGGCAAGGTATATAACTCGGCTAGTAAATGACTGAGATTAGATAAGAACGTTGCAGAAAGCTTTCGCTGACCAAGCTATGACACTGCTATGCAATGTCATTTAAATGATTTCAGTGTTCTGAGAGTTCTGAGAATGAAACGAATTTGGTATTTAATAAAGATTTCAAAAGTGATAACCAAGTTCACCTAATTATTTGATCGACGGTAGATGTAGCAGCAACAACAACGATGCCTACAGATTACAGAATATACAAAAAAATTGTTAGTTAATTAGTGTGTGCAGAACTATATAATTATATTTATCGCAGTTCGGCTGAAAAGTTCGTATCGTTTTAAGCAAAAGCATTTTTTTTTTTTTAGTTTAATCATTATACACGATTATAGCGATCTTCCAACGGGTGGTCTAGAGAAAACGCACAATGATAATTGTAAATAAAACAAAAAGTTTTCATATCTTAATATTTTTTATTATGATCTATGATTAGGATCTATGATAATTATGTGTAAAACGAAATATCGGTTAATTGCTCGCCACGGCTTCGGTGGCATACCTCTATGCGATGGTTCATATATTCAATGACTGAGACATAATTTATTTTCAATGTTAATGTGCCGAATTATCTCGTCCTTTAGGTCTAACATTGTTCTTCGCTTATATTTAATTCTACCGATTGTGGACAAATTTGGTCGATTATGCTGACCAAAAAAAAAATGAGAAAATGATTTGAATGCCCATTTTCGTAAAAGGCTTCAACAGTCTTAACGCGCTGCTCAATTGTGTACCTCTCCATGGTTGAATTTGTTATTTGGGCAAGAAAACTTGATGTTAATGTGTGACTCACTGAATTATGGTTGAGCCAACCTTTATTAGATACCATTATTGTAGTGCGATTTGTCTCTTCCGTCAAAATAGCCCTCAGTCTCGGTGGCGATTACTCTTCATTTTGTGGATGTTTTTTTTTGATTTTTTCTTCCGTAACAGCCTCTTCTGGGACGTTCAATGCGTTCTTCGTTTTCACTATACCGATCAACTTCACTTTACGGTCATCCAAAATCATTTTATCTATTCTTTTTTGATTTTTTCCACTTACGAATGGTTAGCGCTGTCTCATCAAGTCACTTTGGGTATCAGCAGTATTTTTCTTTTGTTCATTAAAAATTGTGTTCCATTGACACCAAATTCATTTTATTCCTTTTTTTCAAAATAACAAAAGTTGCTTCATCTAGATGCTATATATCACAAAATTAAAAGTCCGACAGCTGCCAAATGTATACACGCATCTAACTAAAAGTTATATGGAGTTAATTCTATTGGCGCCCTATCATAGTAAGGATACGAACTTTTCTGCCAACCTGTGATATTGTGCAATTCTTCTCTCAATTTAGATCAATAAGCTCAGCAGAACTCTTGTGCCCGATTAACAAGAGAGACGTCACACTATTCGCAACCATGCGATGTTGAACTACTAAAGAAAATAATTTACATATCGACATAATATAATAAAAAATATAAGGCATGTTTCGAAGAACTAACACAAAAAGTTCGTCTGAAGTAGGAAAACTTAGTTATAAAATCGTTATAATAGAATTTTCTTGAATCACTGTATGTCTTCCTCTGAGAATGAGAGTATACTCAACTTTTCGTTGATCACAAGCAATGCTATATTTTTCTTAAATATTCTTTCTTTTTTAATGGCACAGGTTATTCCCTTCATGTAGATTATTTTCCTTGTGTTGTATCCATAGAAATGTCGTATTCATAACTACTACCTGCACTGTATTCCTTCGCCACCTTGTTCTAAAGGTAAAATGTTAATAATCCAATAAACGTTTATCATATAATTTCAGTACCGTCCAAGTCAGTGGTCATGGAGGAGAGGTGAAGCCAGATACACAGCTGCTACTATACATATGTAAAAAATCTAGGAAATTCAGATAACAGAAAGAAAAGAAAACCTTATGAAGAATCTGTGTTTTTAGTCAGTTAACCATATGTAATGTGAAAACAATAACAGGATGTATATTTGTGCATAAAGTAGGAATGCTAGCTATTTCAAATTATGATTATTTTACAGTCAATTGTTATAACCATCGAGTTTTAGATCCAATTCCATGAACATTTCTTTAAAGCAAATCCTCAATAAATTGAACACAATCCGACTTATTAATTTCATAACATACAGACACTATACAAACGGATTCTTAAATCGCATACTCTGTGACTTCACCTTTTAAAAAATAATATAAATTCGGAGTGCACCATTGGCACCAATATTATTGACATATAGATCAAAATGCACGTACATTTATCCAAAAGATAATCGCGTGTGCTCGTGCAGCATATCGGATATATTATTTCATATATTGAGGTCGCCGATATATATAATAACTCTGAAACATTAAGTTTTTTGCCCATTGACACGGCAAATAGTTAACAAATATTTTTACAATGCTAAAACTATGAAGAGTACTATTTAAATGTACACAAGAAATGTTGCGTAGATGAATCCTTTCTTGGGAATGAAAGTAATTTTTGAAATAAATAAATATTCTGCTTAAATGTGCAATATTCATAGTTGTGGTTCCGTCATGCTAGCATTCCAGTCTGCTCTCAAGCAAAGACAAATCAATTTCCGAAAATATTAGAAACAACATCAGTCTAAGCATAAGAAAAGACAAGAAAGGAAAGACTAACAAATATGCAGCTGTAGTAGGAATGTAAGGTAATCTGTAGAAATTGTATTTTTTTAAAGTTGATTGTTTTGTAAAATAATATTAAGATTACCAAATTTTTGTTTGTTTATACTTTTATTTTGTATTTAGAAATTATTTGTGATTAAGAAAAGCAAAAAAAAAAATACTTATTATTTTTTATTTATAATACATAGACAAAAGTATAAATATGTTATAGATTTGTTTTCCTTTATTTAATAATAAATAATTTGTGACTCCACACCATATCTATAGTGGCAATATATACATACAATTCAAAAACTAACATACGAGTATAGAATGATATAAACAAAAGATAACGAATGCACTTGTTTTATGATCCCAATTTTGCAAATTATTTAATTTTTTTTTTTATTTGTAGACATATTCACAAACAAATACTCATTAATGCATACACAAGACAATTCCCTATCATTGAAAGATTTGACGTATTTTTATAAAGTATACATACATAAATATTGTCTTTGAGAAATAAATAAACTTTTATTTTTTTAATTAATAAAAATGTGAATTGTCAGTTTTAAGCATGTGATAAAGCATACATCTTTTTTATAAAATCACAAGCCTGACAATCTGCAATAATTTGAGGCACCATCAATATATATATCTATATATATATATACATACATTTATACAAAGAGAACAATCACCGAAAATTAAAGAACAACAACAAAATTTAAAGTGTTTATGGAATAAAGAAGCAACAATATAAAATTTATATGTAAACAGATCAATTAGTGATTCCCAAGCCTTATATAATGAACAAATAAGAAATGATTTTGTACACAATTGAGAACTATTCGTTTAGAATAAATAATGTATACAAAAATAAATTAAGATTTAAAAACATTACTTGGAAGCATTATGTCTATTCTTTTTGTACACCTAATCGTCTATTGCATATTTTTACATATGCATATCATCAAATCCCGCTTACGAGAAATTATTACCCCAATCTTACCGTTTTCTCGTTTTTTTACATTTCTGACTAAAAATAGCTCATAGTTAGATTTACATATGTAAGAAAGTCAATATGAAAATGTAGTTAACATTTAAGACTCACCCTATACCTATTTTTATATGATTTTATGTATGTATGTATTTAAGAAATGTAAATATATTTCAAATAAAATAATGGCATACCATATGTTTATGTGGGATATATTATTTTAGTATGAATAGATTTTTTAAAAAATTCATTGGAAGGCATGATACTTATTGAGCGATTGGGGAATAGTTCTGATATTTTTTCTGTCAATTTCCGAAGTAGATAAGTTAGGTTCGCACGTTCGCGGACAGTTGAAATTTAAAGACGGTTCCAAACCCACAAAATTCAGCGGCATATACCGTTCTGTCCGCGAACTTGTTAGGTACAAGTGTCTGCCTGCAGGCTGTAGTCACACTAAGAACTTATTAGCCCCTTTGTGTGACACCACGAGGATGGCGACATGTCAAAGCCATTAAACAATTGTATCCGTCCCGTGAAGCGATTATATCGGCAGTAAGGTCTTATTAACGAAAGCCGCTTTATTAAAACGAAAAAGCTAGAACACATAAGACCATCCGTTTTTTTTGCGTTCGATTCAGAATTGATATAATCATTGTCCAAGACAGCCAATATAGCACTTCATTTCACAATTTTGAAAAAAAAAATGGTCTAAAGATTTTTTATTTTTTTCTTATCAACATTTTGAGTGCATACGAATTTTTTAAAAACTATTGAAATAAATAATTTAATTTGAATTTAGGATTAAAGAACAAGTTATTGGGTTTCAAAACTGACATTCAAAACTTTCATTTCATGTTGCCGTCGTTTTTTTAATATCTTTATCATTTCTAGTTTTTTTTCTAAAATTACTGCTACCACCTAAGGCGAGGTAGATGCCCGAAAAATAGCTGAATGAAAAACATCAGTTTTCGTTCATGAACATCGATTTTTTGATAACCGATACATCGACCGCAAACCTGCGACATCGTTCATTCATTTCAACATTGTCAAGATGTGTTAAATATAAAATGTGCTTGTGCTTGTGTGCAGAATTATATGCAGGGATAAGAAAGGATAGAGATATCCAACTTCTACCTCTCTTAGCGTTTTTATACGATGTTTCTTCAGGGTCTGTGAACACGTATGTACCAGGGGAAGCTAGTTGACTGGAACTTAGTTAAGGTTCTGATGTTGGAACTGGTAAGCGTCAGAGATCTGCAACGACACACCGCATTCGTTCAACTCATTTACATTGGGTTTTTCTACCACTCTAACTCATTCATCCTTCATTAAATATTCATCGCTATCGCATTGATCGCCAACACATATGGTGTGTTGTTCATGTAGTCACACCAATCGTCATACCTCAGATCACAGCGATGAGTAAGAAAAGCGGTGCGAGTGTAAACCAACGCCGCAATTGCTCCGCTAGTTTTGGATATGTATTTATGCATACGTTTTTGAGTCGATGCATCCTGCATGTGGTATGGTGGTATGTGCTGCCGCTTATGAATCAAAAAAACACCGCACACACCGCATTGATTAATTCATGGCTCAAGGACAAAAGATTTTTGAAATTTTATTTTCGTAACCCCAGCTGTACCAAATACGTACATACATACATATGTAAATATGTGACATATTATGTCAATTGCGTTCCTTTGTTATCATTCTTCAAATCGTTGGAGTAAACGAAAAAAAAACACCGCACATACCGCCACATCAGCTATGTCAATATGAACATGCGGTATTGCAGGATGCGTTGAATCAAAAACGTAGTACTCGAGTTTATAAGAGGAACATATCCAATCGACACATACCCAATCGAGTATGTCGAGTAACAACTAACGCAGGAGTTGGCGTGGCGTTACACACTGCCACCCCTTTTTTTGTAAGTAGATTTTTAATCGCATAAACCGCACCAATTTTTTGTGTGGATTAGAGCTGGATCAATCGTTCAAATCCAACGAACGAATCATTCATGTGTTGGTTAAAAAAAAGATTCGGTCATTTCAATCGATCGTTCATTTCAATATTTGATCATCCAAAGATAGAGACCGATATGTTGCATTCGTTCAATACTCCAAGCAGCAACCAAAAATGTGTCCAGTCCAACCAAACAAACGTTGTTTCAACAACAGATACACATTCTTTGTATTGGTTTACAATAACACTAATATGCTACAAGTTTGTATGCCCATACACCGAAAATGTGTGTGAATAAACTGAACATAGTAGAATATGTGTATGTTTGTGTACACTAACGGTATGTTCTAATGTGTGCATACCAATCGGTCCTCTCTTGACCAAACGAATATGTAGAGAATGGAATTGCAAAACAAGTATAATACTGCTAGTATCCATCGAACGAAGGAAGGAACGATGAAAGGAAATCATTTCTCTCGGAACGATATGAACGAACGAAAAAAATAAATAAGGACGATATGTTCATAAGAGCGATCGAATCAAATGATCGAACGAAACGTACATAACAAACGGAACAAAAGTACTGAATGGTTTCGTTTGTTCACATCGTTTCAGTCATTCATTACATTTCGGTCGCTCATATCGTTTTCGTTATCACCGAACCGAAAACGGAAGGTTCTTTGATGAACTTTTAGTGAATCTTCAATAGGCCGTTTCCACTGAGTTTGAAGTGGTTTCGCTCTCAATTTATAAGTGTCCTCCAAAACAGGTATGTGTTTACTGGAAATATACCCATATTCTTTTTTCCCTTCACTTGTTCGTTTCAAGAGAACGAACTTGTGCTATCCCTGAATCCGCCAGATGAGCTAGACTATCAACATCACTTCTCTCTTTTTCAAAGTCAGCTGGTCCACGATTTGACGTCTGATTTAAGAAATTTAATTTGAAATTCAAACATGAATTTGTGTTTTTCGTTCCAAAATGTTTGTTTTTGAACATAAGGGATAGTATTGCTCACATTTTTGACCACACAGACCAAAACTGAACAAATTAACAGTGCGACCATATCTAAGAAGAACTGCTGGCCTACCAGTTACTGAAAGTGAGTAAACTGACTAATATCATTGTATATGAATCTAAGTACTACAGGTTTCATATACAATCCTTGTATTAAAGGTGGTGTGCGCATAAGAATGAGAATGAAGAGCCATCGTGACCAAACTGCTCTCAGTGGGTTGGGTGGATGGACATTTGTTCTGTTTATTGGCGTAGGCAAAATGATTTCACTCATATTCAAAAGATTTTTTTTATACTTTTCTCTGAACAAAACAAAATAAAAAATGGGATTTGAGTCAAATTACTCTTGACAGTATAATACAGTAATACCGCGGTTCTTGCACGTATGCGGTACTTGCACAACTCGATTCTTGCAAAATAAATTGTTTTGCATTACGTACTCAGTACTTGCAACATTTAAAAAATTTGAACTCAGTTCTCTTTTAGTAGATCCAATTCGGGGAAACACATTATACATTTTATACATTTTTAAGCGGTCTCTCCTCATCTTGCAAATTTTGTAAAAATAAAATTCGGGGAAGTGTCGTATATTTTATGCTGCTCACGAAATTCATTTTGAGTTGTTAGTTGAATTTTACGTGGTGCGGTTTTAATTCCATATAATATGTACATTATATTAAACGTAATTTTGACCGTATAATGACTTTTTTAGGCTTATAATGGCTTTATAATTTACATGAAAAGTAAGTATTCGGTACTTGCAACATCTAGCACCGAGCCCGGTTTTCGTTGCAATAATCGCGGTACTAAATCGCGATTGAAAAATTTTTGTGTATGTGCTCTGATTAAAGATTACAAATTGTAATAAATCCCATTGCTTTTTGTAATGATTACAAAATGCAATCCGTAATCTGCATGATAGACCTGATATGTGCATATATGCATGTGTGTATGTCATGTGTGCTGCGTTGGGTGGTGTCATATGTGTCATGTGTTGGGTGGTGTGTGGAAGATATATTTTAAAGCTAACATCAAAAATTTGGGAATGTGGACCTGAAGTTATTGCTGTCTGTTGTGACGAAGGGAGTAATAACAGAAATGCTTACAAATAAATGGGCGCAAACGAGAACAAGCAGTATTTTGATAATATCAGAACATGCGGTGTATGAAATTCTACGGAACTGATTGAGATGATCTTAAATGTGACGACAGCAAAGAATTCCACATTGAAGCCCCATTAGAAGATCATCTTATGAGAATAAATATTTCGAACGGTATCGAATACCATGTCAATTGCGATGAAGATTTTGATGGGGAAGCCAATGGGTCAGAAATAATTATGACCAAAGAGTGTTCAGAGAAGCTAGAAGGAGCGACACTTACATTTTATGCCGGGTTTGCAGCTTTTAAGTTTTGTGAAAATTGCACTCTGTTTATGATAGATAAAACAGACAAATTAGGAGAACAAGCTCTCATAATAAAAGTACGACCCTATAAAACCTGCAAGACAATTTCTGAATTTGGAATTTTAGCTGTTCTTTCTGTAGAATTCGAAGGTTATGTAAAAAATGTTCAAGCTTTTTCAAGCCAATTTGGAGAATTACGACAAAATGAGCAATTGGTTGCGGCCTTGCTAGCAAATTTACAGATGGATTGCCTGTGTTCATCATCGTTACATTTCAATTCCTTTAAAAACTGTGATATTTAATGTTTGTGCTAATGTTATGTACATGTTACATACACATTCTTTGTAACAATTCCCCTCTATTACATTTCTTATCTCAACTTCGAAAAATAATATCCATACATCATACTTTGTGTGATCAAATTGCATACTCTGCATCTAACATAAACAGAGTGCAATTTTCACAATTAAATTTCTTATGTAACTTAAAAGCTGCAAGCGCGGCATAACTGAACATTCTTTTTTTTTCATCGCAATTGACATGGTGTTCGACACTGTTCGAAATATCTATTCCCATAAGTAGATTTTCTAAGGGGCTTTGCTATCGTCACATTTAAGATCATCACAATCTGCTTAGTGTAGCAAAGATTCAGGCCCAGAATCTTCATATACCTCAAAATACTTCTTGCTCTAGCTTGCGCCCAGTGATTTGTAAGCCTTTTTGTTATTACTTCCTTCGTCACAACAGACAGCCCTAACTTCAGGTCCACAATCACAAAGTTTTGATATTGTTAGTTTTTAAATATATCTTCCTCACACAACCCAACGCAGCACACATGACACCACCCTGCACACTCTCCAATACAGCTCACTCATGACACACACACATGCATGTACATATTAGGTTTACGATGCAGATTACAGATTACACTTTGTAATCATTATTAAAAGTAATCAAAAGGAATGAAATCTTTAATCAGATTACAATCAACCATATTAATATTCTGATTACAAAAGTAATCAGATACACCAATAACGTCTAAGAAATGCTGAGTGCAGAGTAATTTGACTCAAATCCTATTTTTTATTTTTATTTTTGCTCACTAGACGACAGAGACCAGTACATATAAAAAAATCGTTTGAATGAGAGTGAAATCATTTTGTCTATGCCAATAAACACAACAACAACGCACAACAAATGTCCATCCACCCAAACCACTGAGAGCAGTTTAGTCAGGATGTCTTCATTCTTCTTCATTCTCATTCTTATGTGCACATCACGATCACGTTGTAGTAAAGTAAGAAAAAACTCATGTGATAGTACTATTAGATTCATATACAATGGTAATTCTGATTTTTTGTAATGATTCATATAGGGTAAGTTACCTTATTCGAGCCCCCTCCCAATAGCGAGCCCGCTTCATGAATTTTGTCGAAAAGCTAAGCCCCTGCTTTTCAGACAATAACGGTATTTTAACAGAAAAAATCTATCATATCTATTCTTTGTATCGTATAATTCATTTTCAGGTAATTCGTCCTCAGTTGGTAAGGAAAATTCAAAGTGAACGTAAGTGAGAAGAAATCAGTGCAATTTGTGAAATTTCTTAAGAAACTAGAAACTTTCACCAATAAGGTAAGTGGTTTTCTTTAATTTTTAGTTACCTAATTAAGGCTTACTGTAACAATAATAATGTATATGTTATTATTTCAAAAGCAGATGTTAGAAAAAATAGTTACTTATTAAAATATATTAGGGCCTCGTTACGAGCCGCCAATTTGGCCAATTTTCAACCAAAAATTAAAATATAGCATTTTATGTAGATAGACTTTTTACTAATTGCATTTCTTATTAACATTTTTATGCAATATGTGATAAGTATTTAAGTATATTAATACCAAATTTTGCTATAAAAGTTGTTACATGTAGAAAGAAACCCATTTTAACTGTGAGAGTCCGATTAGGTATGTTTTCACAACCAAGACAATGCAATTTTTGTCCGACCGTCCTAGATTGATCGTCTTAGATTCAAGATAAAATTAGATATTTATAAAAACCAGTCAACGGGCACAAACCTTTTACATATGAACATACATATGAACCCCTTTATGTTTCCGAATTTTAATTGTCATATCTGTTGTTGTTTACCAATTAAGTTAAGTTACCAACTTTTATTGGATACTTTATCTTTATGTTTTATGTTATACTTTTTTAGCGTGTATATACATATGTATAAATATTTTCATATAAACATTTTAAATAAAGTTATGTTTTGGAGCTAAAATTTGTTCATTCCATCTGTTGGTTATTTATTTAAAACTCTACTAAGTATACAACGTTATTTATATTTGTCCATTTTTATGATTTTGACTAATTTTTGTCATGAATTTATTTAATGTTTTCCTTTTTGCCTTTTTAACAAATGAACTATAAAATAACGACGATTTCATTTGTATGCTATGATTTATATGGGTGGCTCGTTACTGGAACGCTAATAGCTCGACTTTGCAATGTCTTTCAAAAATCCAACCCATATTTTTTTTTCTTGAAAATAAAAAATCATTCATCAGCTGGGTTAATACATGTTTCTACAAAAAGCGAGGTAGCGCTTCGTAGTCTACAGATTTTACACCTGAGCAACAGCTAACTAACAAAAGTTGCGTTAAAATTTGGAAAACTCGATAACTTTAGTCTGCTTCTAGGAAGACGAAAATGTGAAGTTTTATTTAAAATGAGAAAAAAACGTGTAACTTTATGATTTCGATGCAGTCATCGTCTGACCACGCTACCGACAAGACGTGTATTAAAGCGAGTCTCTTCAAAGCGCGTGTGTATTAGAAGTCCTGTTGCTTCACTGTTAGCCACATTTACCGGTTTTCTTTTTTTTCATTTCATAGAAAACTAATTTTTAATTGTTGTCTCTAAGGGTTACAAAACTTTAAAATTACCCTCCAGTCCACGTGCCTCCGGGTAACCAGTTCGATGATCTCGATCTCGAGTCGTTATCTGAACCATATTCGAAAAGAAAGAAGAAACAAAACAATACTCCCATCCACCTCTTCGATCCACAACCAACCTCATCAAAGTCAACAGATTCTAAACTTATCACAATAAGTGCAAGTGACGAGAAGAAACCACTCACTTCAGTTATGCATCAGCACGAGTTATGAATCCATTTCACAACTCAGGGACGGCAATCTCCTATGTCGTAACCAAAAAATTGGTGATTTATTCAAATCCAAAAAAAAAAATGCTGTTCAACTTCTGCCCCATTGACGTCAGTCTCCACAATGCACTAAACTGCTTCAAAGGTACAGTGCCCCTTGCCTCATCCAGGTTCCAGAAGAGGAAATTGTATGAGAAATGAACACACAGGGTATCTCTGAAGTGTTCAAATTCAATAAAAATCAGGAAGGAGTTCAACGTCCCACTGGAGTCATATTGCTCACTATCAACCGTTCCCACCTACAACGCTAAACATTGGCTGGTACAATGTGAAAGTGCGGGAATATTTCCCGACCCCCATGCGTTGCAAAAACTGCCAAATTCTTGGTCACACCACCAAATGGTAAAACAATCCTGCGCGATGTGACAGCTGCAACCTTCCCCCTCATAGCCCTGTGAACTGTACCACCATCTGCTGCGCTAATTGCTCAGAGGAACATCCAACTTCATTGAGACAATGCAGAGCCTTCCTCAAACAAAAAGAAATATTGAAAATTAAAACAATTCAGAAATGTACGTTGTCGGAAGCCAACAAAATATATACAACCCAGAACCCAAGCCCTACGCTTCCCATCACTTTTGCAGCAACATTAAAAACCTCCGATAAACCGTTAACTGTAACGACTCCACCAACCTCTTCTAATTCTCTGCCTAAATCTGTTTCTGCTCCCGTCTCATCTACTCAAAAACAATCAAATAGTGATAAAGGAGTACCAGATAACTCAACATCCTCTGATACACTGAAAAAAAACTATCTAAATTTAATAGTCATTCTACCAAAAGCATTCGAACTACCAAAAGCATGCCAGACAACCAAGATAAATCGACTTCACAGTTCTCCCATCACAAATCCAACAAAGAAACTCATTCAAGAAAATACATATCACACACCTATTGATCAACCGCAATTTTCTTCAAGACATCATTCAAACAACAACACAGAACACTCACAAAAAACCAACTTCTCTCTGAACATATACTCTTGGAATACAATGATGATTTGTCCTAATCCAATAATAATCCTCACTACTAACGACCCCGCTATCCGCAGTTCGTCCTGTTTGGGCTCAACTCTGGGTAACTAACAGACTTATCAAGGATGGCGGGGTCACACCAATATCAACAACAAATCACCAACCAATAATAACTCACCGCATCCAACATTAAAAATAATCCAATGGAATATAAATTGCTATTTACATAATTACAACGTTTTATTATTACTTATTAAGTCAATAACTCCCAAAATTATTGGCCTTCAGGAAACCCATTTGACATTAATAACCAACATTCCCATCCCAGTTAACTACCACCCCATCCTTCAAAACCAAGTTCCTTTGGTGGAATTGCTTTCCTGATTCATTCTTCAGTTCAATATAACCAAATTAATCTTAACAATGACTTTGAAGTCCTTGGCATTACAATAACATCCAAACTGAAATTTTCTATTATAAATGCTTAATTCCCCCTGCTCAATCCTTTAACACCACCAATATAACAAATGTTCTTGACCCTCAACACAATATTCCTACTCCAGTACTCGGGGACTTTAACAGCTGGAACTCTAGCTGTGGCTCGCCCAAAAACAACCATCGCGGTAATATTCTATCTAACTATATAAATAATCTGATTATCAACTCCTCAATGACGGATCTCCTACACATTTCAGCACCCACTCTACATTTACCAATGTCGACCTTTCTTTTTGTTCTCTAATTTTAACTGTTGAATCCTAAATGGACTGTTTTCAATGACCTTTGTGGAAGTGACCACTTCCCCATAAGTCCACTCCACCCCTTCTCCCTCAATAGGAAAACCTAAATTTAAAAATGACGAAGCCAATTGGTTATCTTACCAACGACTTCTGGATAAACATAACTTCGGTCATATTTTCAGTGACAATATTAACAAAGAAGCAAAATTATTCTTCAAAGCGCTTACCAATCTATTCCTCAAATTACAATTTCAACAGAAAAACACAGAGAACCATGGTGGAATAAAGACCTAAAGCAGCTTAAAAGAGAAAAGAACAGACTTTGGAATTCTTCAAAACGCAATACACCCGCATAAAACGTTTTAGCCTACAAATGCGCTAACTCTTTATACAAGAGAGAAATAAAAATTTCGAAAGCTGATTACATCCACAAACTCACATCTGATATTAACCCCAATACCCCCAATGCTAAAATTTGGACCAACATAAGAAGGTTCTGTGGTATCAATACTTTCTCTCTCATTCATTGCATCTGCCCCAACAACTCTCCCAACATCAATATTACTAATACCCTTTACATAGCCCAGCACTTCACAGAATTTTGGTCTAAAGAATCTCACGACTCAAACTTTTCTAAATCCTTTTGTCAAAATAAACTTCTCTCCACCCCTCTGGTATCCTATTGCCTTTCAGAATGCTAGAATTATCGACAAAGATATCAGTCTTTTGGAATTAGAAATAGCCTTAAATAAACTAAAAGGTAAGACACAAGCCAATGATAGAATATCATATCCAACGTCGAAGAATCTGTCTCCTTCTATGAGAGCTAGACTTGTCAAGTTTTACAATTCCATTTTTCACAATTTTATTCCCCAACTTTATAAAAACAGTACTGTTATACCCATACTCAAACCGAAATCTGATAAAACCCTTCACGAATCCTATAGACCCATATCCTTTAACCCCTGCTGCGCCAAAGTTCTTGACAAGATAATTGCCAACAGACTCTACTGGTTTGTTGCACACAACAAACTTCTCTGCAGTCGTCAAATGGGAGTCACAAAAGGCAAATCCGTAACCGATTGCCTGATTTATCTAGACCTCATCACTAACTCCCTTTCGAAAAGAAGGGGAAGAGAAGGGACTGGAATATTGTCTCCAACATATTTAGGTATGTCTTCAATTTTTTTAAAAAATAGAAAAATTTCGGTCCGAATTGGAGGCTCATCTTCTACATTTTTACCCCTCTTCAATGGCATCCCACAAGGCCACTCTTCCTTACAGCATTTAACAAGCTCTCCTTCACCCTATCCCTCCACAAAGAAATAAAATTCTGTGCCTATGCGGACGATTTTACAATCATCAAAGAGTTAAATAAGAATATTCTTCCCCCATTATTCACCTCTACTCCATCTGTCAAGATATACTTTCCTGGTGCGATTATTCTGGAGCTAAACTGTCCCCTATCAAAAGCAAACATATCCACATCTGTAGAAAACACAGATGCACATGCAAAATTGTTTCGAACATCTTGAATTTGGAAAAAGTCCACAGATTAAAAATGTTAGGCCTAATTTTCCAAAGAAATTACAGATAGAATAGACATATTGAGTACATCATTCCTGCTTTGGGTAGAAAGCTTAACTTTATAAAATCCCTTTCTTACAACAAATTTAACTGCAATCCTGCCTCCCTCATTTCCCTCAAACATCCCTTACCAAGCCGCTCAATATCCCCCCTCATACCTAGCTCCATGGCTATTTCAATCCTCCTCCATCATTTCTTCAGAAAGATCCCATCAAAAATCCCACAACCCTCCAGAAGCATATAGAGTCATCTTCTTAAAACTGAAGAATAATCTTCAAAAACATTCCTTTTTTTCATATACTTTGATAAAATAAACGACTGTTACTAAAAATTGAATATCGTGTGTTTTTATTAGGTCACACTACGTGACAACTTAAAAAAAAAAGTAAAGGTAGCGACATCTTCATGTCATAAAGGCATTATATTGTTACGAAGCAGTTACATGAACTCTAACACGCCCTCTCAATATTAGCGCCTTTGTCATTACACTTAAACAACCCCAAACCTTTTGAACATTTCTCGTTTTTAGCTCTTGTCAATGGCTTCGTCAATACATCGGCTAACATATCTTGCGTAGAAATCTGCTCTGTTGTAATTAAGCCAGCCGCAATCGTGTCTCGATGCTTTATATCGATGTGTTTTGTACGGCCGTGAAACATCGGATCATTTGCCAAACACTCAGCTCCCCGGTTGTCGACAAAAATGTTTATGTCTGCGAGATTAGGTAGATGTAGTTCAAGCATGAGGCTCCTCAGGTAGATGGCTTCATTTGCTGCTTCCGCCAGGCTGACATACTCTGCTTCTGTCGATGACAACGCAACCGTCCGCTGCTTCTGCGACTTCCGGGTTACAGCTGCACCACTGAAAAGAAACACATATCCCAAATATGACCGACGATCCATGGTACATCCACCCCAGTCGGCATCGGTGTATGCAATTACAGATCCACCAGTTTTACTATAGACTAGTACACTATCTGCAGTTAAAGCAAGATATCTTAAGACTCGTTTCGCTGCTAGCCAGTGACAACTTTTTGGCTTACTCGTAAACTGCACCAATCTTGATACCGTATTAGCTATATCTGGACAACTAGCTACTGACAAGTACATGAGGGAACCAATTAACTCACGATACGGATAATCTTCTAGAGTTTTGTTCTCATCTGCATGATTAAAATTCATATTGACCTCTGAAGGAGTAACAACAGCGTTGCAGTTTTCAATTCCGTATTGGTCAAGCAATCCGAGAATGTATCCTTTCTGGGAAAGTTTGATTGCACCATCATCTTGCATTATTTCCAATCCCAGACAATTCTTAGCAGGACCAAGGTCTTTCATTTCAAAATCTTTCAAAATACATCTGTATAGATCCTTAATACGGTTGACATCGCTGGATGCAATTAGCATATCGTCAACGTATACTAAGACAAACAAGAAACTATTTCCATCTTTATTATGGAAAAGACATGGTTCGTTCTTACTGACTTTTAGTCCCAGAGCCAAAAGCTTTTCTCTAAGTTTTTCGTACCACTGGCGACCTGCTTGACGAAGTCCGTATAACGCCTTCTGCAATCTGCAAGCATTCCCTCCGCTACGAATATTCGCTTGCATTTTACTCGCTTGATCTTCTAAGAACGAGCCTTTTTCATGCTTTGATATGATCCGTTCCAAAACGTCTAGCATCTCTGGAACATCCATGACGACATTATCATTCAATCACCCATTCAGGAATGCTGTTACACCATCAAATTGCCAGATTTTAAGACCAAGCTTGACCGAAAGTGCCAAAAGTAGACGCAAGGTTTCTTTACTTTCATATAGTGCAATTTAACCCCTTTTCTGGGCCATTTTTCAAATGGAATTTCTCCACCCAGACTGTTTGTTGGGCTCCGATTTCGGATATGGCATGCAGTAGCGACAGCCTCAGACCAAAATGAAGAACTTAGGTTTGATTGTAGCAATAAACATCTAGCCATATCCATAAGCGTTCGATTCTTTCGTTCTGCTAATCCATTTTGTTGTGGAGTATGAGCAATAGTCAACCTTCTCATTATACCTTGGCTGGACAAGTATCTGTCAAACTCCCCATTACAATACTCCCGACCATGATCAGATTGCAAACATTTTATTTTTAGTCCAGTTTGCCTCTCAACAAGTTTCTGGTAGATTTTAAACGCCTCAAAAACACCATTTTTCTGTTTAAAAAAGTAAACTTCACACCATCTTGTACAATCATCGATAAAAGTCACAAAATATTTAGCACCTCCAATTGATTCTCTTCGAAATGGGCCAACCACATCCGAATGTATAATTTTTAGCACTTCTATACATGGTTCCCAATATTTTGCAAAAGGTGCTGCGCTCATCTTACCTTTCAAGCATATTACACATTTCTTTAATTGTTCAACGTTTTTCAAATCAACCGTGGACAAACAACCGCCGCGTACCATCTTAAAGATGTCCCAACCTTTCATGCCACTTCAACAGTTCGGAGCATTCAGGCTGTTCTACCACTTTTGCAAACTCCGCATTTTCTCGTACAAAATACAGCTCCCCTTGACGATCTGCGATTAGAGATACATTTCCATTTCCATCATGAACATAAGCATGATCTTTAGAAAACGTTACTTCATGACCCTTGTTCGTAACTTTAGAAATGGAAATTAAATTCGTTCGCAAGTCAGGTACATATAACGTATCATTGAATTCAACTAATCGAGGGCCAACATTTCCAGCTACCGACTAATGAACAATTCCTCTTCCTTTAACTTCTGTTGATGCATTACTTGCCAGATTTAATTTCATTTTGTTGCAGTCTCCCATAGATTTGAATAAATATTCATCGGCACACAGATGCGAGGTGCATCCACTATCGAGTATCCATCCCCTACTCATTGACCCTGCATTTGGTTCTTCGTTTGCGTTCATGGCTGTGTGACTTGCCGCATAAGATACATCAACAACACTGGCAGCTTGCCTTGTTTTTCTCTTAATATCCACAGACTTCTTTGTTTGACAAACATTCTCTTTGTGGCCAAAAGTGCCACATTTGAAACATTTAAATTTAAATGGTTGTGTTGATTCTTTTCGAAGACGATTTTGACGTTGATTACTACCAGCCGCCATAGCTATGACAGCACCACGAGAAGATTGGTTTCTGGCTTCGCTTTCTTCTATAATTTTGATTTTTAGGACATCAACCGATGGTAACTCATCGCGAGACTCGATTGCACAACGAAAGTTTTCGTACGAAGCGGGCAGACTATACAATAGCATTATGGAAAGTAAATCTCCATTTATTTGTACATTCATACTTTCCAGCTTATCCACTGCATCAAAGAACTTTCCCATATGTTCTTTTACATCGCCGCTATCCTCCAGTTTTTGAAGCATTAATTGTTTTAACAACGTCGCTTTCCTTGCAGGTCCTTTCGAAGCATAAATCGATTCCAATTTTATTCAAACATCTCTGGATGTAGTACAGCCACGAATCTGCTTCAGCTCCGATGGTTGAATAGACAAAACTAAGTCTGATTTAGCTTTCATGTCCAATTTCAGCCACTCTTCCTTTTTAGATTGATCATCTGGCATTTCTTCTTTTCCATTAACAAAATCCCAGAGATCACTTTTTGTGAGAAGCGCCTCCACCTGCATGCTCCACGTATCATAATTATCTTTTGATAATAATTCCAACCGCGACGAATAATTTGCAGCCATTGTGCACAATACCGATAAAACAATTGAATATTTATGGAAAATAGTCTGGGCCCATAACCTGATAAAATAAACGACTGTTCTAAAATTTGAATATCGTGTGTTTTTATTAGGTCACACTACGTGACAACTTCAAAAAAAAAAAAAAGGTAGCGACATCTTCATGTCATAAAGACATTATATTGTTACAAAGCAGTTACATGAACTCTAACATAATTTTATCTTACTTCATATATATGGACTTACTTGCTAGACAAAACTAGCTTAAAACTAGCTTAGCAGGCTGCCTGCAAAGCCATTATACCGATGTTGCGTTTGGCTCTCCGAACAGCGTCGAATAGATGAGGTCTATTCGCGCTGCTTGTTCTTGTAACTGGTTCTGGAATGGGTTTTGGTGTTGAGCGATCTGCCTCTGGATAGTGAGCAGGATCGTCTGCACATCCAAATTTGCTTCTGGTTGCCTGGCCACAGGGACCTGGGTAACTTTCAGGACTGTCTGTTGAACCGGTCGCCCAGCCGATGCCACTTGGGTATAGGAGACTGCCGATGTAACAGTGGTAGCTGCAGGACGGGGCACTGGCCTCGCTTCTAACATTTTTCCCTTACGTTTGGCCTCTATAATTTTTCTGATTTCTTGGACCTTAGGACATCTCCGATTGTTAGGAGGGTGCCCGCTGGTCTTACAGATTACGAACGTCACTTTGCTTCTGTCCTCAACTTTATCCGTCCCTAAGAGACATTCCCCACGATTGTGGGTTCCTGCGCATTTGACGCAGCGAGACTGCATATTGCAGTTCGCCGCGGCATGCCCAAACCTCTGACAACGAGCACACTCGAGTGTGTTCTTTGTCTTTTTTATTGTTTCCCATGTAACAGACAGAGTGCCTAAATTGGTAATTTTCTTTAGGCTTTCTAGTTTGCTGTCTGGGGTGACCTGAACTAGAAAGAACGGAAGTTTCCTATTCTCCCTTCTCGACGCCGCAGTGATGAAGGGCTTAACCCCTACGACCTGGACATCGTCGCTCTGCGCTTGGCGCAGAATAGCGAGGATCTCATCGGGATCAGTGTCAGGATCTACGTCCTTAAGGAGCATGGTCTGCACATTTTCCCCTTTCGGAGTATACGAGAAAAACTCGGCCTCCGACACCGCTAGCCTTTATTTGACTACGTGATAGTCTGCCATTGATAAGCAATGGACAGAGACCCACTACGTGTACCCCTATACTTAATAAAGTAAGAATTTTTTGTGACCACCTTACATAGTATGTCAATGTCCTTCGTCTCTAGACCGAAGACGTTGATTGGAGGGCATCTCTACTTGTTGGTTGTTTGCTGCTTCTGCTGTGTTGTCTTCTGCTGATGTTGTTGTTTCTGCTTTTCTAGTTCGGCAGCTGTCTGACGCTGTCCTTTTGGTAGCGGTTGGGACGTTCCGGGTTGTTGCTGCTTCTGCTGGTGCTGCGGTTGCTTTCCCTTGGTCTGCATCTGACGCTGTTGTTGCTGCTGTTGCTGCTTTGGCTGCTGCTGTTGTTGTTGCTGCTGCTGCTTTGGTTGCTGCTGTTATGTTTGCTGCTGCTGCTTTTGTAGCTTTTGTGGCTGAAGCTTCTTCCTCCTCTTTTTTCTCCCCTCTTCATGTGTTGACTGGTGGTCTGACGTCCCAGCCACCTGTGCAACATCACTCGATTTTCGGAGCTCGGGTCGCTCAGCTGACTCTATTTCAATTGAATTCACACTTTAGTGTCTTTAATTATTTTAATTTAGAAAAAAAAAGACCACTTTTTTTTCCGGTATTTGAACCCGGCACCACGAAGTCACCGGCGATCACTCTACCGCGACGCTATCGGGTCTTGTAATTGTTTGCACCACTTTACACAGTTGAACTGTCTATGTTCGCACTAAGCCGAAACACGTCTGCACTTGGTGGAGGTCTGTGAACGACTCTCTAAAACATTCCTTCATACATACAGATGGCTCCAGAATAGGTGACAGAATAGGTCTTTGTGTTACCACCGAAAATTAACCGATTTGTTCCTTTCTATTACCCTCATATTCGTCAGTATGTACAGCGGAAATAATTGCTATTTTAAAAGTGTTGCAATTTACTAAAAACTCAAAAAAAGATTGCTATTTGCACTGACTCTCTTTCTTGTATTGGTGCTATTCTTAAAATCAACAATCAGGCGTACTACCCTTCCATAATTCGCAATCCGACAAAATTAATATGGGTGCCAAGTTATGTTTCAATGATTTTGCTGGCAATGATTTTGTTGATAAAACCGCTAAAGAAATCCTCAGAACTCCTTCATATTTCGCCCCGAACTACAATAATCATGACATAAATAGTTTTATCAGGAAATCTACTGAATCAACCCTTCACATTGTTAAAAAGTCGGATTGGTACAGAACTACTAACAAAACCAACTCTATTATGGAATACGCTCCATCATCAAAATTATCACGTATCGAAATAAGTAGAATCACTGGACTCAGACTTGGACACAGCAGACATTCCCATGAACACTATATCAACAAAAATAAATCATCCACTTGCTCCTTTTGCAATC
Organism: Eristalis intricaria; assembly: GCA_964034865.1. Lineage (NCBI taxonomy): Eukaryota > Metazoa > Arthropoda > Insecta > Diptera > Syrphidae > Eristalis > Eristalis intricaria. The sequence continues at coordinate 70,945,974 of OZ035876.1, read as the reverse complement.
AATTTCCTATTATCATCCGTCGTCTCTTATCCGAAGGTCCCATCTTCCAAAAGCATAGATCCAATTCGAAAATAAATTTTAATGAACTCCTCTCCAATTCCAATCCCGATAACTCCAAAATTATAATTGACTAGTTAAAATCAACAAACTTGTATAATCTAATTTAATATTCCTGTAAGCTCCCTGCTCTGACTTTACAGCTAACACATAATTAACAAATAAATAAAATAAATATGATTTCGATGCAAAAGAAATAGCTTAAAAAATCCGATTTTTGTGTGGCTAAATGAAATTTAAAATCGCCTGTTTGGCTATAAATCGGCGCATATGACAACCCTGTTCATAATCGTTTTGGTACTTTTTGCAAGAAGAAAACAGTATTCTTGTGCAAGAAGCATTACGGAGTTTTTGAGTCGAAAAAACAGTACTGTACTGCCAAAACCAGTTCTTATAGTAGCCTTATGTATAAAACAAATAACATGATGAAGAATAAGCTTTAAAACCATTGGGAAATACTGTCAGGCTCAATGGCATTTGATTTAAATGAGTTAATGGCTGCATTGAAAACGAAAATTCGAAGGGACTCATTTGTACTCAGATCTTAATTATAACTATCTGGATAGACCCGCTATGCTGGGTCCTTTAGTCATGAAGTATGTACGTACATTTTAGTAACACTTCTTAAGATTGGAAAACTTCTTGTCACTCCAAGAATCATTTCAAAAGTGCATGAAAAAAATAGAGAATAAAGAAAACCAAAAAAAGATTCGTTAAGTGCTAGCATACGTATACTGTTGTATTATTGACATCGAAAATTAGTGAATGAATGTTCACTTTTATTTTTTTAATATATGTAGAAAAAAATAATAAAGGTTGCTCAATAAACATGATAAACATGCCATGTTGGGCAAAATGCAATGTGTAATCTGATTAAAGATTAGAAATTGTAATCTGTAATCTGATTACTTTTACGAGTATTTGTAATCAGATTACATTTTGTAATCCTTATGATAGTAATCACATTACAGGTTGAAATCAATCAGTAATTGCAATAACCTGTCATATAAATAACAAGTCTGCATACTACTTACATACATACATACGTCATCATATTTACGAAGCCAGACCTACACCCAGCTCGCCTTAAAATGGCATAAAGAGAACTATTTCCTTTACTTTCATAACATGTATTTTTATATGTGTACTGTAGCCGTAGCGTATATAAATGGCTCCCTTAGGACATTCAAAAATTTGCGTTTGACTAAGCCTAGCCAAATATACGGTAAAGAACAGAACACATTTGGTCACGTAAGAAGTCACACACAACTTCAATCAAACTGGGATGGAAGAGAAGTAAGGGCGCTTTCAAACTCGCTAAAATTCGTCGGCGATTTTTTCAAATTCCCTTTTGTAGTCTCAAGACGGGAAATTTTTTCAATGTCGCCGTCGCAGATATTTTCGTGACAGTTTAGAGAATAAATTTATTCGTCGCTAACCGGATTGGTTCATAGGAGTCATTGTGATTCTCTCTTGTGAGAGACTTCAGGGTGAAGTACTTTGCTGGCGATTATGTGGAAATAATAAATTTCGAAGCGTATGGTTTTTTTTCACTCTGTCTGTGTACAAAGGATGAGCTGCCTTCTATAAAATCCCCTGTTCCCGATATAGAATTATAAGGTACTCGATGGCAGGAGCAGCCTATGTGAAATAATGCACTGGCAAAATTAATTTAAAAATTTTAACACAAGTTACAGCAAAATTTTACCAGTTTTGAAATATTCCGATCTATTGCACTCGCCAGCCGAGGTCAAAATACAATAAACGCATGACACGAGAAATATATTTATGCAAAATATCCTCAATTCTTAAACATGAAATTGATAAAAATTAAAGAGAATGATACATCAACAGGCAGCAAGACATAATATTTTTTGTTCACGCAATGTATGTGTTCACGCAGTTTCTATCTTCTAAAAAAACAATCATAAAGATTAGAGATCGATAGACAATCATCTCCCTGCAATAAATATAAAAAAAGGAACTTCCTTTCCCAAAAAACCCCGACGTTATAAAATGTCATGCGTTCTGTACATCCAATGATTTTTCCAAACACTAGACTTAAAACGAACATACGAATAAGGCAACTCGAAGAAAAAACGAAGAGAGATTAAAGAGAATACATAAAAACCAAAAGAAAATACAGAGCACACGAGACGCGGGAGTTATAAGTCGGAAACCGTGGAGTTGGTTAAAAAAAACAATCTTTATTTGTTGATGATCGGAACATTAATGATTTATTACAATTTGTTTTCTTAACACGAGAGTTGCAGAAATGATTCTAAGAAATTAAAGTGGTCGGAAAATGCCCAGACGCTGATTCTTCAATTAATTATTTCACCTGTGCAATCACAAGGGTAGAAATTGATTGCGATGCATTATTTGGTTGGTGTGTGCAGGGCACTGCTGTTGATCTTGATGATCGGTATGAAGAGTGGTTGTTGTTTAGGGCAATGGTGTGATTGTAACTCCTCCTCCCCTAGGGTTAAGCGAAGGCAGAAGAGGCTGGATAGTTGCTGTAGCTCGAGCGATTTGGATATCTTCTCTGTTTATTCTCTTTCAGTGAATGTAGATAATTGGGATTATAATAATAATAATAATAATAATAATATCGGTGGCGCGACAGTCAGTTCTTTCACGAGTGGAAGGGACCTACAGTTTAATGCCGACTCCGAACGGCGAATTCGAGAAGGTTTTTCGAGACAGGAATACTCTTTGAGCATTGTCAGTGACTCGAAAGAGGTGGAGCCGTGAATTATGATAGGTGATAAATTCGGGTACCGAAACTGGCACTCTATGCGTAGGAGTCGACGCACTTTTTTTTTTTAATGTAAATTTTGTTTTTATTTTAATGAGTGAAACTTACTTGCTAGACAAAATATACTTAAAACTAGCTTAAATATCTTAAATAACTTATTGTATTTAATCCTAACTTACTGACCCTATGCGAGTACTCTAAGCTATTCTAATTTATAGTTATTTGTGCCTTTCGGCTTAAAAAACATTTTTTCAGTCTTTAAAGACAATATTTTATTAATTTTAATTACCAAGAAAACTTGAAAAACTTGGTTTAACCTAGCTAAACTATGAAAAAATAACTTAAGACTAACTTAATAATACCTTAACCTAACTTAACCTAACATAACCTTAAAATTACCTTAAATATGTCCGTAAGAGACAGACGTGTGCACCTAGGCGTATATGTTATGTATATGCATAACATATACATCTATACGCCGTGGTGCACCTTTTTTTGATTTTATATAGTTTTTTTTCTTAAAATAACTTAATTCTATGTAAGTTGGCCACCATGGTCAACTGTATCGCCGTACGACATGGAAGATCAGAGGGCATCCATCTGTGCTTCAGGTGGAATAAGGCCGTTGAGGCGCACTCTGTCACGGTACATAGCGTTTGGGTAGTAAGCCCCAAAGATCAGACTGTTCGAAGAAGTCGTAGCTCGTGCGATGTGCCTTCTTATCAGCTTAATAATAAAATTATCTATCCTGTTCAAGTTTGCCTGGTTGTACAAGACCTCGTTAGGAAAGTACTTCTTTTACTCAGACTCGGGTGTACGATACAGACGGAGACAGCTCCTAAGACACTGCCTCTCGAACAACCTCATCTTTTCCATCTGGGAAGGACTCACGTTGAACCACAATGGACAACCGTACGCCATAATTGGCCGTACTAGGGCCATGTAGCAGATTACCTTCACTCTGGTATCAAGTTGGCTGCTGAAAAACAACCTTCTTGCCGCAGCAAAGGCTTTTTTGGCTTTCGTCAGAGCAATATCTATATGTTTATCAAAATACAGATATTGATCCAGCCAAATGCCTAGATATCTAACTACACTTTTCACGGCTAACGGCCGACCTTGCGGGTCAACTATACCGAACTTGCGCCAATTTTGGCGCGTATCCCTCGGTGCCGTGTACAACGGGGTCCTGAACAGGGTAGTTTCACACTTCAGGAAGTTGATAACCAACTTCCAGTCGTCGCAAAATCGCTGAATTTTATCGAAGTCACGCTGCAACAATATATTTATTACCTCGATCTTCGGACCTGTTCTGTACGCAACTAGATCGTCGGCGTACGCTATTAAGTGCGGCATGGATCCGAACTGGTTTTCCGGTATGATTTCCTTTTCATCAGCCCATTGCTTCAGAACTCGAATGACTATCTTTTCAAAAACCTTGCTTATGCAAGGAAGAAGACTGATCGACCGAAGATTTGTCGGAATGGACTTGTCTTTGTCGCGCTTAGGGATCGGCTGAACTACAGCTGTTTTCCAGTGTGCTGGGTAATGTGCATTACTCAGGGCATTGTTGAACAATGTTGAGTAGACTTTTACCGCTTCGGGGGGAAGATGTCGAAGCACAATATTCGGTACACCATCGATACCGACAGACTTTTTCTTCTTCAGCGAGTTAAAGCTACCCTGGAGATCTTCTTGAGAAATCAAGATATGATTTGCCTCCTTGGCGACGGCAAGATTTGCCATGTTAACGTCACTGAACCTGGTGAAACCTGGATTCTCAGATCGCCATTGACTTATCTCATTGCGGAGATAGAAGTGGTTTAGCAATACTCTGTTCTCCAGATCGTGATTCGGCCTACTAACCTCGTTGACCGTATACACTCTTTGGAACACAGCACCTATAGCATTAACCTTCACCTGGGGATCTTCAACCACGAAGAAGTCATTGTCTAGCACTGCCCCATCTGGATCGATGCCAATTGAAGTCAGTAAGTGTTCGTTGTCTGTCGTCCTGGGAAGTCGAACGGTCAGAATGTCGTTTTGATCTTTCCTCCGGAATATTTTATTTACTTGCGGGAACATACCCGGGTTGTTGGATTGTACAGCCCGGATTTTATTGCCCCAGTGCAAGCTTATAGCCAAGCTGTAATTAATTCTTATTATCTGTTGGAGGTTTCTGATCTCCGACTTCAGTGACCTGACTTCCGCGTTTTGTGGATCTGTAAAACGCCTGTGCAAGAGTTTGAGTCTTGATAGCAGCCTACTCTTGTGTACGTGAAGTGCATCGATGGTAGCATTTCGATAAACATCACTGTCATCGACTTCTACTACCTTCGGAATAGTCTTGTCCATTGTACGTTTAATCACGTCGTCCATTTCCATGAGGTACCTGTCGACCTCTTCGTTCGTCAGGTTTCTGTTCGTCGGAGGATTGATCCCACTCAAACGTAGTTCTGTGGATAAAGTCCTGGAGAAGCGTGGCCAGCGGGCCTTATTGTAATTATAAGGGTGCCTCTGGACATACTCCTCCAGTCCTTCCACCTCGTTCGGGAGCTGAATAACTGCGAAGAGCCCGCAGTGATCACTCTCGTACTCAACAGCAGTTAGACAGTTCCGTGTGCGTCTTTCCACGTCTAGTATATATATATATTACTTGTAGTCCGTATGTCCGCGGACTATGACTATCAGGGAGGGAATGATATCCATTCAGTATAACCTTACGCCACAGCTGACTTTTTGTAGTAGGAAGAGAAAACAAACGCTGAGAATAACACTACAAAAAAGAGAGCAAAATACTCATAGCTCACCCGAAGGGTGATATGATGTCTGCACCTTTGCGAAGAGTGAAGGAGCATTTTGAGAATGGGCATTGTGTTGTTAAGGTTGTTGGGTAGTATTGGGGAGCAAAAGGTTGTAACTGACGTCAACAACACGTGGTGTTCCCAGGCGGTCTTCCATACAGGTACTAACCGCGCTCGATGCTGTTTAATTACGGTGATCGGACGAGAACCGATTTTTTCAGCATGATATGGCCGTTGACAAAAATTTAAACTACGCATCACGCCCTCCAGACAAGCTTGAAATACTTTCAGTAGATTCCCTATGTTTTTGCCATAAGTATGCAAATAAGGTGAAGGGAAATAAGTCACCGGAAACTAAATCAATTGATGGACTTGAAGGTGAAGTTAAATATCTTCACAGAAATGTGTTATTGACGACAATGCTGATAGCCCATTAGCAAGGTTAAGCTATAGCTCAATAAAAATCGGAAGGCGCCAGACATCAAGATTTTACAGAATGGCTACCATTGAGTAGATTCCCTATGTTTTTGTCATAAGTGTGTAAGTAAGGTGAATCCCAAAAGGAGGCAGACATTAAGATTTTAGAGAATCTTGAACATTTGGGAGAAGTTTGCCATAAATTCAATAATCTTCAAAATCCAAGGATGAGAGGGTGATTAGCACTAATTACGTCACTATGTTCAGTAATTACTTGTGGTTCATATGTCCGCGTACTATGACTGTCAGTCAATAAAGGTCGGGAATCTCAAAAGGAAGCAGACATCAGGATTTTAGAGAATGGCTACGATTTGGAGAAGTTTGTCATAAATGAAATTATCTTTTACAGATTTTAACTGGTCCACTTTTATTTTCTTCCATCCAAGGATGAGGGGATGATTAGCACTAATTACGTCACTATGTTCACTAATTACTTGTAGTCCGTATGTCCGCGGACTATGACTATCAGGGAGGGAATGATATCCATTCAGTATAACCATACGCCACAGCTGACTTTTTGTAGTAGGAAGAGAAAACAAACGCTGAGAATAACACTACAAAAAAGAGAGCAAAATACTCATAGCTCACCCGAAGGGTGATATGATGTCTGCACCTTTGCGAAGAGTGAAGGAGCATTTTGAGAATGGGCATTGTGTTGTTAAGGTTGTTGGGTAGTATTGGGGAGCAAAAGGTTGTAACTGACGTCAACAACACGTGGTGTTCCCAGGCGGTCTTCCATACAGGTACTAACCGCGCTCGATGCTGTTTAATTACGGTGATCGGACGAGAACCGATTTTTTTTTTTTTTTTTGCAATTTTATTTGATTAATTCTATATTTCTTACTTGCTAGACAAAATTACTTAAAACTAGCTTAACTATCTTAAGAATTACAATTGTTCTTAATACTAACCTACTGACCCCATGCGGGTACTCTAAGCTAATCTAATCTATGTTATAAATGTGCCTTTCGGCTTAATCTACGTTTGTTTTTTTTTTTTTTTAGTCATTAAGATAATCTTTTATTTTTCATTTGCCAAGAAAACTTGTAAAAACTTGGCTAAACTTAACTACTTAAACTACCTTATTCTACCTTAATTACTATTTATTACTAACTTAACCTAACATAAAACTTAATACTATCTTAACTATGTCCGTAACAGTACGGACACGTGCACCAGGGCGTATATGTTGTGTATATGCATAACATATATAATTTATACGCCGTGATGCACCTTTTTTTTGGTTTTGTTGTTTTATTAATTTTTTTGGATTTCTTGTTTTTTTTTTTTCTTAATATCTACCTTATAAACTATGTAAGCTGGCCACTATGGTCAGCTATCTGATCCTCTTGAAAAGCTAGCGGTGGCGGAGGCTGGTTTTGGTGTAACCACCAGTAAAATTGCCGTTCTTTGGCAGACTCTTTCCTATCTCGAGCGGGGATCGCTCTACTGAACCGGAGGAGATCCTCGTGGGTGCGAACGACATCCGGTTCGTATTGAAGTCGCCTATCCACTGTTCGGCGTACGACATGGAAGATGATAGGACATCCTTGTGGATCCTGTATTAGGCCAATTGTGTCTAGATAGAGGAATGCTTCGGGAGCAATAAAGCCGTTAAGGCGCACCCTTTCATGGTACATACTATTGGGGTAGTAAGCCCCAAAGATCAGACTGTTGGACGAGGTCATAGCTCGTGCAGTGTGCCTTCTGATTAGTTTAATTATAAAATTATCTACCCTATTCACGTTTGCACGAGAACCGATTTTTTCAGCATGATATGGCCGTTGACAAAAATTTAAACTACGCATCACGCCCTCCAGACAAGCTTGAAATACTTTCAGTAGATTCCCTATGTTTTTGCCATAAGTATGCAAATAAGGTGAAGGGAAATAAGTCACCGGAAACTAAATCAATTGATGGACTTGAAGGTGAAGTTAAATATCTTCACAGAAATGTGTTATTGACGACAATGCTGATAGCCCATTAGCAAGGTTAAGCTATAGCTCAATAAAAATCGGAAGGCGCCAGACATCAAGATTTTACAGAATGGCTACCATTGAGTAGATTCCCTATGTTTTTGTCATAAGTGTGTAAGTAAGGTGAATCCCAAAAGGAGGCAGACATTAAGATTTTAGAGAATCTTGAACATTTGGGAGAAGTTTGCCATAAATTCAATAATCTTCAAAATCCAAGGATGAGAGGGTGATTAGCACTAATTACGTCACTATGTTCAGTAATTACTTGTGGTTCATATGTCCGCGTACTATGACTGTCAGTCAATAAAGGTCGGGAATCTCAAAAGGAAGCAGACATCAGGATTTTAGAGAATGGCTACGATTTGGAGAAGTTTGTCATAAATGAAATTATCTTTTACAGATTTTAACTGGTCCACTTTTATTTTCTTCCATCCAAGGATGAGGGGATGATTAGCACTAATTACGTCACTATGTTCACTAATTACTTGTAGTCCGTATGTCCGCGGACTATGACTATCAGGGAGGGAATGATATCCATTCAGTATAACCATACGCCACAGCTGACTTTTTGTAGTAGGAAGAGAAAACAAACGCTGAGAATAACACTACAAAAAAGAGAGCAAAATACTCATAGCTCACCCGAAGGGTGATATGATGTCTGCACCTTTGCGAAGAGTGAAGGAGCATTTTGAGAATGGGCATTGTGTTGTTAAGGTTGTTGGGTAGTATTGGGGAGCAAAAGGTTGTAACTGACGTCAACAACACGTGGTGTTCCCAGGCGGTCTTCCATACAGGTACTAACCGCGCTCGATGCTGTTTAATTACGGTGATCGGACGAGAACCGATTTTTTTTTTTTTTTTTGCAATTTTATTTGATTAATTCTATATTTCTTACTTGCTAGACAAAATTACTTAAAACTAGCTTAACTATCTTAAGAATTACAATTGTTCTTAATACTAACCTACTGACCCCATGCGGGTACTCTAAGCTAATCTAATCTATGTTATAAATGTGCCTTTCGGCTTAATCTACGTTTGTTTTTTTTTTTTTTTAGTCATTAAGATAATCTTTTATTTTTCATTTGCCAAGAAAACTTGTAAAAACTTGGCTAAACTTAACTACTTAAACTACCTTATTCTACCTTAATTACTATTTATTACTAACTTAACCTAACATAAAACTTAATACTATCTTAACTATGTCCGTAACAGTACGGACACGTGCACCAGGGCGTATATGTTGTGTATATGCATAACATATATAATTTATACGCCGTGATGCACCTTTTTTTTGGTTTTGTTGTTTTATTAATTTTTTTGGATTTCTTGTTTTTTTTTTTTTTTTTTTTTTTCTTAATATCTACCTTATAAACTATGTAAGCTGGCCACTATGGTCAGCTATCTGATCCTCTTGAAAAGCTAGCGGTGGCGGAGGCTGGTTTTGGTGTAACCACCAGTAAAATTGCCGTTCTTTGGCAGACTCTTTCCTATCTCGAGCGGGGATCGCTCTACTGAACCGGAGGAGATCCTCGTGGGTGCGAACGACATCCGGTTCGTATTGAAGTCGCCTATCCACTGTTCGGCGTACGACATGGAAGATGATAGGACATCCTTGTGGATCCTGTATTAGGCCAATTGTGTCTAGATAGAGGAATGCTTCGGGAGCAATAAAGCCGTTAAGGCGCACCCTTTCATGGTACATACTATTGGGGTAGTAAGCCCCAAAGATCAGACTGTTGGACGAGGTCATAGCTCGTGCAGTGTGCCTTCTGATTAGTTTAATTATAAAATTATCTACCCTATTCACGTTTGCACGAGAACCGATTTTTTCAGCATGATATGGCCGTTGACAAAAATTTAAACTACGCATCACGCCCTCCAGACAAGCTTGAAATACTTTCAGTAGATTCCCTATGTTTTTGCCATAAGTATGCAAATAAGGTGAAGGGAAATAAGTCACCGGAAACTAAATCAATTGATGGACTTGAAGGTGAAGTTAAATATCTTCACAGAAATGTGTTATTGACGACAATGCTGATAGCCCATTAGCAAGGTTAAGCTATAGCTCAATAAAAATCGGAAGGCGCCAGACATCAAGATTTTACAGAATGGCTACCATTGAGTAGATTCCCTATGTTTTTGTCATAAGTGTGTAAGTAAGGTGAATCCCAAAAGGAGGCAGACATTAAGATTTTAGAGAATCTTGAACATTTGGGAGAAGTTTGCCATAAATTCAATAATCTTCAAAATCCAAGGATGAGAGGGTGATTAGCACTAATTACGTCACTATGTTCAGTAATTACTTGTGGTTCATATGTCCGCGTACTATGACTGTCAGTCAATAAAGGTCGGGAATCTCAAAAGGAAGCAGACATCAGGATTTTAGAGAATGGCTACGATTTGGAGAAGTTTGTCATAAATGAAATTATCTTTTACAGATTTTAACTGGTCCACTTTTATTTTCTTCCATCCAAGGATGAGGGGATGATTAGCACTAATTACGTCACTATGTTCACTAATTACTTGTAGTCCGTATGTCCGCGTACTATGACTATCAGGGAGGGAATGATATCCATTCAGTATAAACATACGCCACAGCTGACTTTTTGTAGTAGGAAGAGAAAACAAACGCTGAGAATAACACTACAAAAAAGAGAGCAAAATACTCATAGCTCACCCGAAGGGTGATATGATGTCTGCACCTTTGCGAAGAGTGAAGGAGCATTTTGAGAATGGGCATTGTGTTGTTAACGTTGTTGGGTAGTATTGGGGAGCAAAAGGTTGTAACTGACGTCAACAACACGTGGTGTTCCCAGGCGGTCTGCCATACAGGTACTAACCGCGCTCGATGCTGTTTAATTACGGTGATCGGACGAGAACCGATTTTTTTTTTTTTTTTTTTTTTTTTCTTGTAATTTTGTTTTTATTTTAATGAAAGAAACTTACTTGCTAGACAAAATATACTTAAAACTAGCTTAAATATCTTAAATAACTTAATGTATTTAATCCTAACTTACTGACCCTATGCGAGTACTCTAAGCTATTCTAATTTATAATTATTTGTGCCTTTCGGCTTAAACAACGTTTTTTTTTAGTCTTTAGAGACAATATTTTATTAATTTTAATTACCAAGAAAACTTGAAAAACTTGGTTTAACCTAGCTAAACTATGAAAAAATAACTTAAGACTAACTTAATAATACCTTAACCTAACTTAACCTAACATAACCTTAAAATTACCTTAAATATGTCCGTAAGAGACAGACGTGTGCACCTAGGCGTATATGTTATGTATATGCATAACATATACATCTATACGCCGTGGTGCACCTTTTTTTGATTTTATATAGTTTTTTTTCTTAAAATAACTTAATTCTATGTAAGTTGGCCACCATGGTCAACTGTATCGCCGTACGACATGGAAGATCAGGGTGCCTCTGGACATACTCCTCCAGTCCTTCCACCTCGTTCGGGAGCTGAATAACTGCGAAGAGCCCGCAGTGATCACTCTCGTACTCAACAGCAGTTAGACAGTTCCGTGTGCGTCTTTCCACGTCTAGTATATATATATATTACTTGTAGTCCGTATGTCCGCGGACTATGACTATCAGGGAGGGAATGATATCCATTCAGTATAACCTTACGCCACAGCTGACTTTTTGTAGTAGGAAGAGAAAACAAACGCTGAGAATAACACTACAAAAAAGAGAGCAAAATACTCATAGCTCACCCGAAGGGTGATATGATGTCTGCACCTTTGCGAAGAGTGAAGGAGCATTTTGAGAATGGGCATTGTGTTGTTAAGGTTGTTGGGTAGTATTGGGGAGCAAAAGGTTGTAACTGACGTCAACAACACGTGGTGTTCCCAGGCGGTCTTCCATACAGGTACTAACCGCGCTCGATGCTGTTTAATTACGGTGATCGGACGAGAACCGATTTTTTCAGCATGATATGGCCGTTGACAAAAATTTAAACTACGCATCACGCCCTCCAGACAAGCTTGAAATACTTTCAGTAGATTCCCTATGTTTTTGCCATAAGTATGCAAATAAGGTGAAGGGAAATAAGTCACCGGAAACTAAATCAATTGATGGACTTGAAGGTGAAGTTAAATATCTTCACAGAAATGTGTTATTGACGACAATGCTGATAGCCCATTAGCAAGGTTAAGCTATAGCTCAATAAAAATCGGAAGGCGCCAGACATCAAGATTTTACAGAATGGCTACCATTGAGTAGATTCCCTATGTTTTTGTCATAAGTGTGTAAGTAAGGTGAATCCCAAAAGGAGGCAGACATTAAGATTTTAGAGAATCTTGAACATTTGGGAGAAGTTTGCCATAAATTCAATAATCTTCAAAATCCAAGGATGAGAGGGTGATTAGCACTAATTACGTCACTATGTTCAGTAATTACTTGTGGTTCATATGTCCGCGTACTATGACTGTCAGTCAATAAAGGTCGGGAATCTCAAAAGGAAGCAGACATCAGGATTTTAGAGAATGGCTACGATTTGGAGAAGTTTGTCATAAATGAAATTATCTTTTACAGATTTTAACTGGTCCACTTTTATTTTCTTCCATCCAAGGATGAGGGGATGATTAGCACTAATTACGTCACTATGTTCACTAATTACTTGTAGTCCGTATGTCCGCGGACTATGACTATCAGGGAGGGAATGATATCCATTCAGTATAACCATACGCCACAGCTGACTTTTTGTAGTAGGAAGAGAAAACAAACGCTGAGAATAACACTACAAAAAAGAGAGCAAAATACTCATAGCTCACCCGAAGGGTGATATGATGTCTGCACCTTTGCGAAGAGTGAAGGAGCATTTTGAGAATGGGCATTGTGTTGTTAAGGTTGTTGGGTAGTATTGGGGAGCAAAAGGTTGTAACTGACGTCAACAACACGTGGTGTTCCCAGGCGGTCTTCCATACAGGTACTAACCGCGCTCGATGCTGTTTAATTACGGTGATCGGACGAGAACCGATTTTTTTTTTTTTTTTTGCAATTTTATTTGATTAATTCTATATTTCTTACTTGCTAGACAAAATTACTTAAAACTAGCTTAACTATCTTAAGAATTACAATTGTTCTTAATACTAACCTACTGACCCCATGCGGGTACTCTAAGCTAATCTAATCTATGTTATAAATGTGCCTTTCGGCTTAATCTACGTTTGTTTTTTTTTTTTTTTAGTCATTAAGATAATCTTTTATTTTTCATTTGCCAAGAAAACTTGTAAAAACTTGGCTAAACTTAACTACTTAAACTACCTTATTCTACCTTAATTACTATTTATTACTAACTTAACCTAACATAAAACTTAATACTATCTTAACTATGTCCGTAACAGTACGGACACGTGCACCAGGGCGTATATGTTGTGTATATGCATAACATATATAATTTATACGCCGTGATGCACCTTTTTTTTGGTTTTGTTGTTTTATTAATTTTTTTGGATTTCTTGTTTTTTTTTTTTTTTTTTTTTTTTTCTTAATATCTACCTTATAATCTATGTAAGCTGGCCACTATGGTCAGCTATCTGATCCTCTTGAAAAGCTAGCGGTGGCGGAGGCTGGTTTTGGTGTAACCACCAGTAAAATTGCCGTTCTTTGGCAGACTCTTTCCTATCTCGAGCGGGGATCGCTCTACTGAACCGGAGGAGATCCTCGTGGGTGCGAACGACATCCGGTTCGTATTGAAGTCGCCTATCCACTGTTCGGCGTACGACATGGAAGATGATAGGACATCCTTGTGGATCCTGTATTAGGCCAATTGTGTCTAGATAGAGGAATGCTTCGGGAGCAATAAAGCCGTTAAGGCGCACCCTTTCATGGTACATACTATTGGGGTAGTAAGCCCCAAAGATCAGACTGTTGGACGAGGTCATAGCTCGTGCAGTGTGCCTTCTGATTAGTTTAATTATAAAATTATCTACCCTATTCACGTTTGCACGAGAACCGATTTTTTCAGCATGATATGGCCGTTGACAAAAATTTAAACTACGCATCACGCCCTCCAGACAAGCTTGAAATACTTTCAGTAGATTCCCTATGTTTTTGCCATAAGTATGCAAATAAGGTGAAGGGAAATAAGTCACCGGAAACTAAATCAATTGATGGACTTGAAGGTGAAGTTAAATATCTTCACAGAAATGTGTTATTGACGACAATGCTGATAGCCCATTAGCAAGGTTAAGCTATAGCTCAATAAAAATCGGAAGGCGCCAGACATCAAGATTTTACAGAATGGCTACCATTGAGTAGATTCCCTATGTTTTTGTCATAAGTGTGTAAGTAAGGTGAATCCCAAAAGGAGGCAGACATTAAGATTTTAGAGAATCTTGAACATTTGGGAGAAGTTTGCCATAAATTCAATAATCTTCAAAATCCAAGGATGAGAGGGTGATTAGCACTAATTACGTCACTATGTTCAGTAATTACTTGTGGTTCATATGTCCGCGTACTATGACTGTCAGTCAATAAAGGTCGGGAATCTCAAAAGGAAGCAGACATCAGGATTTTAGAGAATGGCTACGATTTGGAGAAGTTTGTCATAAATGAAATTATCTTTTACAGATTTTAACTGGTCCACTTTTATTTTCTTCCATCCAAGGATGAGGGGATGATTAGCACTAATTACGTCACTATGTTCACTAATTACTTGTAGTCCGTATGTCCGCGTACTATGACTATCAGGGAGGGAATGATATCCATTCAGTATAAACATACGCCACAGCTGACTTTTTGTAGTAGGAAGAGAAAACAAACGCTGAGAATAACACTACAAAAAAGAGAGCAAAATACTCATAGCTCACCCGAAGGGTGATATGATGTCTGCACCTTTGCGAAGAGTGAAGGAGCATTTTGAGAATGGGCATTGTGTTGTTAACGTTGTTGGGTAGTATTGGGGAGCAAAAGGTTGTAACTGACGTCAACAACACGTGGTGTTCCCAGGCGGTCTGCCATACAGGTACTAACCGCGCTCGATGCTGTTTAATTACGGTGATCGGACGAGAACCGATTTTTTTTTTTTTTTTTTTTTTTTCTTGTAATTTTGTTTTTATTTTAATGAAAGAAACTTACTTGCTAGACAAAATATACTTAAAACTAGCTTAAATATCTTAAATAACTTAATGTATTTAATCCTAACTTACTGACCCTATGCGAGTACTCTAAGCTATTCTAATTTATAATTATTTGTGCCTTTCGGCTTAAACAACGTTTTTTTTTAGTCTTTAGAGACAATATTTTATTAATTTTAATTACCAAGAAAACTTGAAAAACTTGGTTTAACCTAGCTAAACTATGAAAAAATAACTTAAGACTAACTTAATAATACCTTAACCTAACTTAACCTAACATAACCTTAAAATTACCTTAAATATGTCCGTAAGAGACAGACGTGTGCACCTAGGCGTATATGTTATGTATATGCATAACATATACATCTATACGCCGTGGTGCACCTTTTTTTGATTTTATATAGTTTTTTTTCTTAAAATAACTTAATTCTATGTAAGTTGGCCACCATGGTCAACTGTATCGCCGTACGACATGGAAGATCAGGGTGCCTCTGGACATACTCCTCCAGTCCTTCCACCTCGTTCGGGAGCTGAATAACTGCGAAGAGCCCGCAGTGATCACTCTCGTACTCAACAGCAGTTAGACAGTTCCGTGTGCGTCTTTCCACGTCTAGTATATATATATATTACTTGTAGTCCGTATGTCCGCGGACTATGACTATCAGGGAGGGAATGATATCCATTCAGTATAACCTTACGCCACAGCTGACTTTTTGTAGTAGGAAGAGAAAACAAACGCTGAGAATAACACTACAAAAAAGAGAGCAAAATACTCATAGCTCACCCGAAGGGTGATATGATGTCTGCACCTTTGCGAAGAGTGAAGGAGCATTTTGAGAATGGGCATTGTGTTGTTAAGGTTGTTGGGTAGTATTGGGGAGCAAAAGGTTGTAACTGACGTCAACAACACGTGGTGTTCCCAGGCGGTCTTCCATACAGGTACTAACCGCGCTCGATGCTGTTTAATTACGGTGATCGGACGAGAACCGATTTTTTCAGCATGATATGGCCGTTGACAAAAATTTAAACTACGCATCACGCCCTCCAGACAAGCTTGAAATACTTTCAGTAGATTCCCTATGTTTTTGCCATAAGTATGCAAATAAGGTGAAGGGAAATAAGTCACCGGAAACTAAATCAATTGATGGACTTGAAGGTGAAGTTAAATATCTTCACAGAAATGTGTTATTGACGACAATGCTGATAGCCCATTAGCAAGGTTAAGCTATAGCTCAATAAAAATCGGAAGGCGCCAGACATCAAGATTTTACAGAATGGCTACCATTGAGTAGATTCCCTATGTTTTTGTCATAAGTGTGTAAGTAAGGTGAATCCCAAAAGGAGGCAGACATTAAGATTTTAGAGAATCTTGAACATTTGGGAGAAGTTTGCCATAAATTCAATAATCTTCAAAATCCAAGGATGAGAGGGTGATTAGCACTAATTACGTCACTATGTTCAGTAATTACTTGTGGTTCATATGTCCGCGTACTATGACTGTCAGTCAATAAAGGTCGGGAATCTCAAAAGGAAGCAGACATCAGGATTTTAGAGAATGGCTACGATTTGGAGAAGTTTGTCATAAATGAAATTATCTTTTACAGATTTTAACTGGTCCACTTTTATTTTCTTCCATCCAAGGATGAGGGGATGATTAGCACTAATTACGTCACTATGTTCACTAATTACTTGTAGTCCGTATGTACGCGGACTATGACTATCAGGGAGGGAATGATATCCATTCAGTATAACCATACGCCACAGCTGACTTTTTGTAGTAGGAAGAGAAAACAAACGCTGAGAATAACACTACAAAAAAGAGAGCAAAATACTCATAGCTCACCCGAAGGGTGATATGATGTCTGCACCTTTGCGAAGAGTGAAGGAGCATTTTGAGAATGGGCATTGTGTTGTTAAGGTTGTTGGTTAGTATTGGGGAGCAAAAGGTTGTAACTGACGTCAACAACACGTGGTGTTCCCAGGCGGTCTTCCATACAGGTACTAACCGCGCTCGATGCTGTTTAATTACGGTGATCGGACGAGAACCGATTTTTTTTTTTTTTTTTGCAATTTTATTTGATTAATTCTATATTTCTTACTTGCTAGACAAAATTACTTAAAACTAGCTTAACTATCTTAAGAATTACAATTGTTCTTAATACTAACCTACTGACCCCATGCGGGTACTCTAAGCTAATCTAATCTATGTTATAAATGTGCCTTTCGGCTTAATCTACGTTTGTTTTTTTTTTTTTTTAGTCATTAAGATAATCTTTTATTTTTCATTTGCCAAGAAAACTTGTAAAAACTTGGCTAAACTTAACTACTTAAACTACCTTATTCTACCTTAATTACTATTTATTACTAACTTAACCTAACATAAAACTTAATACTATCTTAACTATGTCCGTAACAGTACGGACACGTGCACCAGGGCGTATATGTTGTGTATATGCATAACATATATAATTTATACGCCGTGATGCACCTTTTTTTTGGTTTTGTTGTTTTATTAATTTTTTTGGATTTCTTGTTTTTTTTTTTTCTTAATATCTACCTTATAAACTATGTAAGCTGGCCACTATGGTCAGCTATCTGATCCTCTTGAAAAGCTAGCGGTGGCGGAGGCTGGTTTTGGTGTAACCACCAGTAAAATTGCCGTTCTTTGGCAGACTCTTTCCTATCTCGAGCGGGGATCGCTCTACTGAACCGGAGGAGATCCTCGTGGGTGCGAACGACATCCGGTTCGTATTGAAGTCGCCTATCCACTGTTCGGCGTACGACATGGAAGATGATAGGACATCCTTGTGGATCCTGTATTAGGCCAATTGTGTCTAGATAGAGGAATGCTTCGGGAGCAATAAAGCCGTTAAGGCGCACCCTTTCATGGTACATACTATTGGGGTAGTAAGCCCCAAAGATCAGACTGTTGGACGAGGTCATAGCTCGTGCAGTGTGCCTTCTGATTAGTTTAATTATAAAATTATCTACCCTATTCACGTTTGCACGAGAACCGATTTTTTCAGCATGATATGGCCGTTGACAAAAATTTAAACTACGCATCACGCCCTCCAGACAAGCTTGAAATACTTTCAGTAGATTCCCTATGTTTTTGCCATAAGTATGCAAATAAGGTGAAGGGAAATAAGTCACCGGAAACTAAATCAATTGATGGACTTGAAGGTGAAGTTAAATATCTTCACAGAAATGTGTTATTGACGACAATGCTGATAGCCCATTAGCAAGGTTAAGCTATAGCTCAATAAAAATCGGAAGGCGCCAGACATCAAGATTTTACAGAATGGCTACCATTGAGTAGATTCCCTATGTTTTTGTCATAAGTGTGTAAGTAAGGTGAATCCCAAAAGGAGGCAGACATTAAGATTTTAGAGAATCTTGAACATTTGGGAGAAGTTTGCCATAAATTCAATAATCTTCAAAATCCAAGGATGAGAGGGTGATTAGCACTAATTACGTCACTATGTTCAGTAATTACTTGTGGTTCATATGTCCGCGTACTATGACTGTCAGTCAATAAAGGTCGGGAATCTCAAAAGGAAGCAGACATCAGGATTTTAGAGAATGGCTACGATTTGGAGAAGTTTGTCATAAATGAAATTATCTTTTACAGATTTTAACTGGTCCACTTTTATTTTCTTCCATCCAAGGATGAGGGGATGATTAGCACTAATTACGTCACTATGTTCACTAATTACTTGTAGTCCGTATGTCCGCGTACTATGACTATCAGGGAGGGAATGATATCCATTCAGTATAAACATACGCCACAGCTGACTTTTTGTAGTAGGAAGAGAAAACAAACGCTGAGAATAACACTACAAAAAAGAGAGCAAAATACTCATAGCTCACCCGAAGGGTGATATGATGTCTGCACCTTTGCGAAGAGTGAAGGAGCATTTTGAGAATGGGCATTGTGTTGTTAACGTTGTTGGGTAGTATTGGGGAGCAAAAGGTTGTAACTGACGTCAACAACACGTGGTGTTCCCAGGCGGTCTGCCATACAGGTACTAACCGCGCTCGATGCTGTTTAATTACGGTGATCGGACGAGAACCGATTTTTTTTTTTTTTTTTTTTTTTTCTTGTAATTTTGTTTTTATTTTAATGAAAGAAACTTACTTGCTAGACAAAATATACTTAAAACTAGCTTAAATATCTTAAATAACTTAATGTATTTAATCCTAACTTACTGACCCTATGCGAGTACTCTAAGCTATTCTAATTTATAATTATTTGTGCCTTTCGGCTTAAACAACGTTTTTTTTTAGTCTTTAGAGACAATATTTTATTAATTTTAATTACCAAGAAAACTTGAAAAACTTGGTTTAACCTAGCTAAACTATGAAAAAATAACTTAAGACTAACTTAATAATACCTTAACCTAACTTAACCTAACATAACCTTAAAATTACCTTAAATATGTCCGTAAGAGACAGACGTGTGCACCTAGGCGTATATGTTATGTATATGCATAACATATACATCTATACGCCGTGGTGCACCTTTTTTTGATTTTATATAGTTTTTTTTCTTAAAATAACTTAATTCTATGTAAGTTGGCCACCATGGTCAACTGTATCGCCGTACGACATGGAAGATCAGGGTGCCTCTGGACATACTCCTCCAGTCCTTCCACCTCGTTCGGGAGCTGAATAACTGCGAAGAGCCCGCAGTGATCACTCTCGTACTCAACAGCAGTTAGACAGTTCCGTGTGCGTCTTTCCACGTCTAGTATATATATATATTACTTGTAGTCCGTATGTCCGCGGACTATGACTATCAGGGAGGGAATGATATCCATTCAGTATAACCTTACGCCACAGCTGACTTTTTGTAGTAGGAAGAGAAAACAAACGCTGAGAATAACACTACAAAAAAGAGAGCAAAATACTCATAGCTCACCCGAAGGGTGATATGATGTCTGCACCTTTGCGAAGAGTGAAGGAGCATTTTGAGAATGGGCATTGTGTTGTTAAGGTTGTTGGGTAGTATTGGGGAGCAAAAGGTTGTAACTGACGTCAACAACACGTGGTGTTCCCAGGCGGTCTTCCATACAGGTACTAACCGCGCTCGATGCTGTTTAATTACGGTGATCGGACGAGAACCGATTTTTTCAGCATGATATGGCCGTTGACAAAAATTTAAACTACGCATCACGCCCTCCAGACAAGCTTGAAATACTTTCAGTAGATTCCCTATGTTTTTGCCATAAGTATGCAAATAAGGTGAAGGGAAATAAGTCACCGGAAACTAAATCAATTGATGGACTTGAAGGTGAAGTTAAATATCTTCACAGAAATGTGTTATTGACGACAATGCTGATAGCCCATTAGCAAGGTTAAGCTATAGCTCAATAAAAATCGGAAGGCGCCAGACATCAAGATTTTACAGAATGGCTACCATTGAGTAGATTCCCTATGTTTTTGTCATAAGTGTGTAAGTAAGGTGAATCCCAAAAGGAGGCAGACATTAAGATTTTAGAGAATCTTGAACATTTGGGAGAAGTTTGCCATAAATTCAATAATCTTCAAAATCCAAGGATGAGAGGGTGATTAGCACTAATTACGTCACTATGTTCAGTAATTACTTGTGGTTCATATGTCCGCGTACTATGACTGTCAGTCAATAAAGGTCGGGAATCTCAAAAGGAAGCAGACATCAGGATTTTAGAGAATGGCTACGATTTGGAGAAGTTTGT
This sequence comes from Eristalis intricaria, assembly GCA_964034865.1. Classification (NCBI taxonomy): domain Eukaryota; kingdom Metazoa; phylum Arthropoda; class Insecta; order Diptera; family Syrphidae; genus Eristalis; species Eristalis intricaria. The sequence continues at coordinate 70,925,090 of OZ035876.1, read as the reverse complement.
CATAAATGAAATTATCTTTTACAGATTTTAACTGGTCCACTTTTATTTTCTTCCATCCAAGGATGAGGGGATGATTAGCACTAATTACGTCACTATGTTCACTAATTACTTGTAGTCCGTATGTCCGCGGACTATGACTATCAGGGAGGGAATGATATCCATTCAGTATAACCATACGCCACAGCTGACTTTTTGTAGCAGGAAGAGAAAACAAACGCTGAGAATAACACTACAAAAAAGAGAGCAAAATACTCATAGCTCACCCGAAGGGTGATATGATGTCTGCACCTTTGCGAAGAGTGAAGGAGCATTTTGAGAATGGGCATTGTGTTGTTAAGGTTGTTGGGTAGTATTGGGGAGCAAAAGGTTGTAACTGACGTCAACAACACGTGGTGTTCCCAGGCGGTCTTCCATACAGGTACTAACCGCGCTCGATGCTGTTTAATTACGGTGATCGGACGAGAACCGATTTTTTTTTTTTTTTTTTTTTGCAATTTTATTTGATTAATTCTATATTTCTTACTTGCTAGACAAAATTACTTAAAACTAGCTTAACTATCTTAAGAATTACAATTGTTCTTAATACTAACCTACTGACCCCATGCGGGTACTCTAAGCTAATCTAATCTATGTTATAAATGTGCCTTTCGGCTTAATCTACGTTTGTTTTTTTTTTTTTTTAGTCATTAAGATAATCTTTTATTTTTCATTTGCCAAGAAAACTTGTAAAAACTTGGCTAAACTTAACTACTTAAACTACCTTATTCTACCTTAATTACTATTTATTACTAACTTAACCTAACATAAAACTTAATACTATCTTAACTATGTCCGTAACAGTACGGACACGTGCACCAGGGCGTATATGTTGTGTATATGCATAACATATATAATTTATACGCCGTGATGCACCTTTTTTTTGGTTTTGTTGTTTTATTAATTTTTTTGGATTTCTTGTTTTTTTTTTTTTTTTTTTTTTTTTCTTAATATCTACCTTATAAACTATGTAAGCTGGCCACTATGGTCAGCTATCTGATCCTCTTGAAAAGCTAGCGGTGGCGGAGGCTGGTTTTGGTGTAACCACCAGTAAAATTGCCGTTCTTTGGCAGACTCTTTCCTATCTCGAGCGGGGATCGCTCTACTGAACCGGAGGAGATCCTCGTGGGTGCGAACGACATCCGGTTCGTATTGAAGTCGCCTATCCACTGTTCGGCGTACGACATGGAAGATGATAGGACATCCTTGTGGATCCTGTATTAGGCCAATTGTGTCTAGATAGAGGAATGCTTCGGGAGCAATAAAGCCGTTAAGGCGCACCCTTTCATGGTACATACTATTGGGGTAGTAAGCCCCAAAGATCAGACTGTTGGACGAGGTCATAGCTCGTGCAGTGTGCCTTCTGATTAGTTTAATTATAAAATTATCTACCCTATTCACGTTTGCACGAGAACCGATTTTTTCAGCATGATATGGCCGTTGACAAAAATTTAAACTACGCATCACGCCCTCCAGACAAGCTTGAAATACTTTCAGTAGATTCCCTATGTTTTTGCCATAAGTATGCAAATAAGGTGAAGGGAAATAAGTCACCGGAAACTAAATCAATTGATGGACTTGAAGGTGAAGTTAAATATCTTCACAGAAATGTGTTATTGACGACAATGCTGATAGCCCATTAGCAAGGTTAAGCTATAGCTCAATAAAAATCGGAAGGCGCCAGACATCAAGATTTTACAGAATGGCTACCATTGAGTAGATTCCCTATGTTTTTGTCATAAGTGTGTAAGTAAGGTGAATCCCAAAAGGAGGCAGACATTAAGATTTTAGAGAATCTTGAACATTTGGGAGAAGTTTGCCATAAATTCAATAATCTTCAAAATCCAAGGATGAGAGGGTGATTAGCACTAATTACGTCACTATGTTCAGTAATTACTTGTGGTTCATATGTCCGCGTACTATGACTGTCAGTCAATAAAGGTCGGGAATCTCAAAAGGAAGCAGACATCAGGATTTTAGAGAATGGCTACGATTTGGAGAAGTTTGTCATAAATGAAATTATCTTTTACAGATTTTAACTGGTCCACTTTTATTTTCTTCCATCCAAGGATGAGGGGATGATTAGCACTAATTACGTCACTATGTTCACTAATTACTTGTAGTCCGTATGTCCGCGTACTATGACTATCAGGGAGGGAATGATATCCATTCAGTATAAACATACGCCACAGCTGACTTTTTGTAGTAGGAAGAGAAAACAAACGCTGAGAATAACACTACAAAAAAGAGAGCAAAATACTCATAGCTCACCCGAAGGGTGATATGATGTCTGCACCTTTGCGAAGAGTGAAGGAGCATTTTGAGAATGGGCATTGTGTTGTTAACGTTGTTGGGTAGTATTGGGGAGCAAAAGGTTGTAACTGACGTCAACAACACGTGGTGTTCCCAGGCGGTCTGCCATACAGGTACTAACCGCGCTCGATGCTGTTTAATTACGGTGATCGGACGAGAACCGATTTTTTTTTTTTTTTTTTTTTTTTCTTGTAATTTTGTTTTTATTTTAATGAAAGAAACTTACTTGCTAGACAAAATATACTTAAAACTAGCTTAAATATCTTAAATAACTTAATGTATTTAATCCTAACTTACTGACCCTATGCGAGTACTCTAAGCTATTCTAATTTATAATTATTTGTGCCTTTCGGCTTAAACAACGTTTTTTTTTAGTCTTTAGAGACAATATTTTATTAATTTTAATTACCAAGAAAACTTGAAAAACTTGGTTTAACCTAGCTAAACTATGAAAAAATAACTTAAGACTAACTTAATAATACCTTAACCTAACTTAACCTAACATAACCTTAAAATTACCTTAAATATGTCCGTAAGAGACAGACGTGTGCACCTAGGCGTATATGTTATGTATATGCATAACATATACATCTATACGCCGTGGTGCACCTTTTTTTGATTTTATATAGTTTTTTTTCTTAAAATAACTTAATTCTATGTAAGTTGGCCACCATGGTCAACTGTATCGCCGTACGACATGGAAGATCAGGGTGCCTCTGGACATACTCCTCCAGTCCTTCCACCTCGTTCGGGAGCTGAATAACTGCGAAGAGCCCGCAGTGATCACTCTCGTACTCAACAGCAGTTAGACAGTTCCGTGTGCGTCTTTCCACGTCTAGTATATATATATATTACTTGTAGTCCGTATGTCCGCGGACTATGACTATCAGGGAGGGAATGATATCCATTCAGTATAACCTTACGCCACAGCTGACTTTTTGTAGTAGGAAGAGAAAACAAACGCTGAGAATAACACTACAAAAAAGAGAGCAAAATACTCATAGCTCACCCGAAGGGTGATATGATGTCTGCACCTTTGCGAAGAGTGAAGGAGCATTTTGAGAATGGGCATTGTGTTGTTAAGGTTGTTGGGTAGTATTGGGGAGCAAAAGGTTGTAACTGACGTCAACAACACGTGGTGTTCCCAGGCGGTCTTCCATACAGGTACTAACCGCGCTCGATGCTGTTTAATTACGGTGATCGGACGAGAACCGATTTTTTCAGCATGATATGGCCGTTGACAAAAATTTAAACTACGCATCACGCCCTCCAGACAAGCTTGAAATACTTTCAGTAGATTCCCTATGTTTTTGCCATAAGTATGCAAATAAGGTGAAGGGAAATAAGTCACCGGAAACTAAATCAATTGATGGACTTGAAGGTGAAGTTAAATATCTTCACAGAAATGTGTTATTGACGACAATGCTGATAGCCCATTAGCAAGGTTAAGCTATAGCTCAATAAAAATCGGAAGGCGCCAGACATCAAGATTTTACAGAATGGCTACCATTGAGTAGATTCCCTATGTTTTTGTCATAAGTGTGTAAGTAAGGTGAATCCCAAAAGGAGGCAGACATTAAGATTTTAGAGAATCTTGAACATTTGGGAGAAGTTTGCCATAAATTCAATAATCTTCAAAATCCAAGGATGAGAGGGTGATTAGCACTAATTACGTCACTATGTTCAGTAATTACTTGTGGTTCATATGTCCGCGTACTATGACTGTCAGTCAATAAAGGTCGGGAATCTCAAAAGGAAGCAGACATCAGGATTTTAGAGAATGGCTACGATTTGGAGAAGTTTGTCATAAATGAAATTATCTTTTACAGATTTTAACTGGTCCACTTTTATTTTCTTCCATCCAAGGATGAGGGGATGATTAGCACTAATTACGTCACTATGTTCACTAATTACTTGTAGTCCGTATGTACGCGGACTATGACTATCAGGGAGGGAATGATATCCATTCAGTATAACCATACGCCACAGCTGACTTTTTGTAGTAGGAAGAGAAAACAAACGCTGAGAATAACACTACAAAAAAGAGAGCAAAATACTCATAGCTCACCCGAAGGGTGATATGATGTCTGCACCTTTGCGAAGAGTGAAGGAGCATTTTGAGAATGGGCATTGTGTTGTTAAGGTTGTTGGTTAGTATTGGGGAGCAAAAGGTTGTAACTGACGTCAACAACACGTGGTGTTCCCAGGCGGTCTTCCATACAGGTACTAACCGCGCTCGATGCTGTTTAATTACGGTGATCGGACGAGAACCGATTTTTTTTTTTTTTTTTGCAATTTTATTTGATTAATTCTATATTTCTTACTTGCTAGACAAAATTACTTAAAACTAGCTTAACTATCTTAAGAATTACAATTGTTCTTAATACTAACCTACTGACCCCATGCGGGTACTCTAAGCTAATCTAATCTATGTTATAAATGTGCCTTTCGGCTTAATCTACGTTTGTTTTTTTTTTTTTTTAGTCATTAAGATAATCTTTTATTTTTCATTTGCCAAGAAAACTTGTAAAAACTTGGCTAAACTTAACTACTTAAACTACCTTATTCTACCTTAATTACTATTTATTACTAACTTAACCTAACATAAAACTTAATACTATCTTAACTATGTCCGTAACAGTACGGACACGTGCACCAGGGCGTATATGTTGTGTATATGCATAACATATATAATTTATACGCCGTGATGCACCTTTTTTTTGGTTTTGTTGTTTTATTAATTTTTTTGGATTTCTTGTTTTTTTTTTTCTTAATATCTACCTTATAAACTATGTAAGCTGGCCACTATGGTCAGCTATCTGATCCTCTTGAAAAGCTAGCGGTGGCGGAGGCTGGTTTTGGTGTAACCACCAGTAAAATTGCCGTTCTTTGGCAGACTCTTTCCTATCTCGAGCGGGGATCGCTCTACTGAACCGGAGGAGATCCTCGTGGGTGCGAACGACATCCGGTTCGTATTGAAGTCGCCTATCCACTGTTCGGCGTACGACATGGAAGATGATAGGACATCCTTGTGGATCCTGTATTAGGCCAATTGTGTCTAGATAGAGTAATGCTTCGGGAGCAATAAAGCCGTTAAGGCGCACCCTTTCATGGTACATACTATTGGGGTAGTAAGCCCCAAAGATCAGACTGTTGGACGAGGTCATAGCTCGTGCAGTGTGCCTTCTGATTAGTTTAATTATAAAATTATCTACCCTATTCACGTTTGCACGGGAACCGATTTTTTCAGCATGATATGGCCGTTGACAAAAATTTAAACTACGCATCACGCCCTCCAGACAAGCTTGAAATACTTTCAGTAGATTCCCTATGTTTTTGCCATAAGTATGCAAATAAGGTGAAGGGAAATAAGTCACCGGAAACTAAATCAATTGATGGACTTGAAGGTGAAGTTAAATATCTTCACAGAAATGTGTTATTGACGACAATGCTGATAGCCCATTAGCAAGGTTAAGCTATAGCTCAATAAAAATCGGAAGGCGCCAGACATCAAGATTTTACAGAATGGCTACCATTGAGTAGATTCCCTATGTTTTTGTCATAAGTGTGTAAGTAAGGTGAATCCCAAAAGGAGGCAGACATTAAGATTTTAGAGAATCTTGAACATTTGGGAGAAGTTTGCCATAAATTCAATAATCTTCAAAATCCAAGGATGAGAGGGTGATTAGCACTAATTACGTCACTATGTTCAGTAATTACTTGTGGTTCATATGTCCGCGTACTATGACTGTCAGTCAATAAAGGTCGGGAATCTCAAAAGGAAGCAGACATCAGGATTTTAGAGAATGGCTACGATTTGGAGAAGTTTGTCATAAATGAAATTATCTTTTACAGATTTTAACTGGTCCACTTTTATTTTCTTCCATCCAAGGATGAGGGGATGATTAGCACTAATTACGTCACTATGTTCACTAATTACTTGTAGTCCGTATGTACGCGGACTATGACTATCAGGGAGGGAATGATATCCATTCAGTATAACCATACGCCACAGCTGACTTTTTGTAGTAGGAAGAGAAAACAAACGCTGAGAATAACACTACAAAAAAGAGAGCAAAATACTCATAGCTCACCCGAAGGGTGATATGATGTCTGCACCTTTGCGAAGAGTGAAGGAGCATTTTGAGAATGGGCATTGTGTTGTTAAGGTTGTTGGTTAGTATTGGGGAGCAAAAGGTTGTAACTGACGTCAACAACACGTGGTGTTCCCAGGCGGTCTTCCATACAGGTACTAACCGCGCTCGATGCTGTTTAATTACGGTGATCGGACGAGAACCGATTTTTTTTTTTTTTTTTGCAATTTTATTTGATTAATTCTATATTTCTTACTTGCTAGACAAAATTACTTAAAACTAGCTTAACTATCTTAAGAATTACAATTGTTCTTAATACTAACCTACTGACCCCATGCGGGTACTCTAAGCTAATCTAATCTATGTTATAAATGTGCCTTTCGGCTTAATCTACGTTTGTTTTTTTTTTTTTTTAGTCATTAAGATAATCTTTTATTTTTCATTTGCCAAGAAAACTTGTAAAAACTTGGCTAAACTTAACTACTTAAACTACCTTATTCTACCTTAATTACTATTTATTACTAACTTAACCTAACATAAAACTTAATACTATCTTAACTATGTCCGTAACAGTACGGACACGTGCACCAGGGCGTATATGTTGTGTATATGCATAACATATATAATTTATACGCCGTGATGCACCTTTTTTTTGGTTTTGTTGTTTTATTAATTTTTTTGGATTTCTTGTTTTTTTTTTTTTTTTTTTTTTTCTTAATATCTACCTTATAAACTATGTAAGCTGGCCACTATGGTCAGCTATCTGATCCTCTTGAAAAGCTAGCGGTGGCGGAGGCTGGTTTTGGTGTAACCACCAGTAAAATTGCCGTTCTTTGGCAGACTCTTTCCTATCTCGAGCGGGGATCGCTCTACTGAACCGGAGGAGATCCTCGTGGGTGCGAACGACATCCGGTTCGTATTGAAGTCGCCTATCCACTGTTCGGCGTACGACATGGAAGATGATAGGACATCCTTGTGGATCCTGTATTAGGCCAATTGTGTCTAGATAGAGGAATGCTTCGGGAGCAATAAAGCCGTTAAGGCGCACCCTTTCATGGTACATACTATTGGGGTAGTAAGCCCCAAAGATCAGACTGTTGGACGAGGTCATAGCTCGTGCAGTGTGCCTTCTGATTAGTTTAATTATAAAATTATCTACCCTATTCACGTTTGCACGAGAACCGATTTTTTCAGCATGATATGGCCGTTGACAAAAATTTAAACTACGCATCACGCCCTCCAGACAAGCTTGAAATACTTTCAGTAGATTCCCTATGTTTTTGCCATAAGTATGCAAATAAGGTGAAGGGAAATAAGTCACCGGAAACTAAATCAATTGATGGACTTGAAGGTGAAGTTAAATATCTTCACAGAAATGTGTTATTGACGACAATGCTGATAGCCCATTAGCAAGGTTAAGCTATAGCTCAATAAAAATCGGAAGGCGCCAGACATCAAGATTTTACAGAATGGCTACCATTGAGTAGATTCCCTATGTTTTTGTCATAAGTGTGTAAGTAAGGTGAATCCCAAAAGGAGGCAGACATTAAGATTTTAGAGAATCTTGAACATTTGGGAGAAGTTTGCCATAAATTCAATAATCTTCAAAATCCAAGGATGAGAGGGTGATTAGCACTAATTACGTCACTATGTTCAGTAATTACTTGTGGTTCATATGTCCGCGTACTATGACTGTCAGTCAATAAAGGTCGGGAATCTCAAAAGGAAGCAGACATCAGGATTTTAGAGAATGGCTACGATTTGGAGAAGTTTGTCATAAATGAAATTATCTTTTACAGATTTTAACTGGTCCACTTTTATTTTCTTCCATCCAAGGATGAGGGGATGATTAGCACTAATTACGTCACTATGTTCACTAATTACTTGTAGTCCGTATGTACGCGGACTATGACTATCAGGGAGGGAATGATATCCATTCAGTATAACCATACGCCACAGCTGACTTTTTGTAGTAGGAAGAGAAAACAAACGCTGAGAATAACACTACAAAAAAGAGAGCAAAATACTCATAGCTCACCCGAAGGGTGATATGATGTCTGCACCTTTGCGAAGAGTGAAGGAGCATTTTGAGAATGGGCATTGTGTTGTTAAGGTTGTTGGTTAGTATTGGGGAGCAAAAGGTTGTAACTGACGTCAACAACACGTGGTGTTCCCAGGCGGTCTTCCATACAGGTACTAACCGCGCTCGATGCTGTTTAATTACGGTGATCGGACGAGAACCGATTTTTTTTTTTTTTTTTGCAATTTTATTTGATTAATTCTATATTTCTTACTTGCTAGACAAAATTACTTAAAACTAGCTTAACTATCTTAAGAATTACAATTGTTCTTAATACTAACCTACTGACCCCATGCGGGTACTCTAAGCTAATCTAATCTATGTTATAAATGTGCCTTTCGGCTTAATCTACGTTTGTTTTTTTTTTTTTTTAGTCATTAAGATAATCTTTTATTTTTCATTTGCCAAGAAAACTTGTAAAAACTTGGCTAAACTTAACTACTTAAACTACCTTATTCTACCTTAATTACTATTTATTACTAACTTAACCTAACATAAAACTTAATACTATCTTAACTATGTCCGTAACAGTACGGACACGTGCACCAGGGCGTATATGTTGTGTATATGCATAACATATATAATTTATACGCCGTGATGCACCTTTTTTTTGGTTTTGTTGTTTTATTAATTTTTTTGGATTTCTTGTTTTTTTTTTTCTTAATATCTACCTTATAAACTATGTAAGCTGGCCACTATGGTCAGCTATCTGATCCTCTTGAAAAGCTAGCGGTGGCGGAGGCTGGTTTTGGTGTAACCACCAGTAAAATTGCCGTTCTTTGGCAGACTCTTTCCTATCTCGAGCGGGGATCGCTCTACTGAACCGGAGGAGATCCTCGTGGGTGCGAACGACATCCGGTTCGTATTGAAGTCGCCTATCCACTGTTCGGCGTACGACATGGAAGATGATAGGACATCCTTGTGGATCCTGTATTAGGCCAATTGTGTCTAGATAGAGTAATGCTTCGGGAGCAATAAAGCCGTTAAGGCGCACCCTTTCATGGTACATACTATTGGGGTAGTAAGCCCCAAAGATCAGACTGTTGGACGAGGTCATAGCTCGTGCAGTGTGCCTTCTGATTAGTTTAATTATAAAATTATCTACCCTATTCACGTTTGCACGGGAACCGATTTTTTCAGCATGATATGGCCGTTGACAAAAATTTAAACTACGCATCACGCCCTCCAGACAAGCTTGAAATACTTTCAGTAGATTCCCTATGTTTTTGCCATAAGTATGCAAATAAGGTGAAGGGAAATAAGTCACCGGAAACTAAATCAATTGATGGACTTGAAGGTGAAGTTAAATATCTTCACAGAAATGTGTTATTGACGACAATGCTGATAGCCCATTAGCAAGGTTAAGCTATAGCTCAATAAAAATCGGAAGGCGCCAGACATCAAGATTTTACAGAATGGCTACCATTGAGTAGATTCCCTATGTTTTTGTCATAAGTGTGTAAGTAAGGTGAATCCCAAAAGGAGGCAGACATTAAGATTTTAGAGAATCTTGAACATTTGGGAGAAGTTTGCCATAAATTCAATAATCTTCAAAATCCAAGGATGAGAGGGTGATTAGCACTAATTACGTCACTATGTTCAGTAATTACTTGTGGTTCATATGTCCGCGTACTATGACTGTCAGTCAATAAAGGTCGGGAATCTCAAAAGGAAGCAGACATCAGGATTTTAGAGAATGGCTACGATTTGGAGAAGTTTGTCATAAATGAAATTATCTTTTACAGATTTTAACTGGTCCACTTTTATTTTCTTCCATCCAAGGATGAGGGGATGATTAGCACTAATTACGTCACTATGTTCACTAATTACTTGTAGTCCGTATGTACGCGGACTATGACTATCAGGGAGGGAATGATATCCATTCAGTATAACCATACGCCACAGCTGACTTTTTGTAGTAGGAAGAGAAAACAAACGCTGAGAATAACACTACAAAAAAGAGAGCAAAATACTCATAGCTCACCCGAAGGGTGATATGATGTCTGCACCTTTGCGAAGAGTGAAGGAGCATTTTGAGAATGGGCATTGTGTTGTTAAGGTTGTTGGTTAGTATTGGGGAGCAAAAGGTTGTAACTGACGTCAACAACACGTGGTGTTCCCAGGCGGTCTTCCATACAGGTACTAACCGCGCTCGATGCTGTTTAATTACGGTGATCGGACGAGAACCGATTTTTTTTTTTTTTTTTGCAATTTTATTTGATTAATTCTATATTTCTTACTTGCTAGACAAAATTACTTAAAACTAGCTTAACTATCTTAAGAATTACAATTGTTCTTAATACTAACCTACTGACCCCATGCGGGTACTCTAAGCTAATCTAATCTATGTTATAAATGTGCCTTTCGGCTTAATCTACGTTTGTTTTTTTTTTTTTTTAGTCATTAAGATAATCTTTTATTTTTCATTTGCCAAGAAAACTTGTAAAAACTTGGCTAAACTTAACTACTTAAACTACCTTATTCTACCTTAATTACTATTTATTACTAACTTAACCTAACATAAAACTTAATACTATCTTAACTATGTCCGTAACAGTACGGACACGTGCACCAGGGCGTATATGTTGTGTATATGCATAACATATATAATTTATACGCCGTGATGCACCTTTTTTTTGGTTTTGTTGTTTTATTAATTTTTTTGGATTTCTTGTTTTTTTTTTTTTTTTTTTTTTTCTTAATATCTACCTTATAAACTATGTAAGCTGGCCACTATGGTCAGCTATCTGATCCTCTTGAAAAGCTAGCGGTGGCGGAGGCTGGTTTTGGTGTAACCACCAGTAAAATTGCCGTTCTTTGGCAGACTCTTTCCTATCTCGAGCGGGGATCGCTCTACTGAACCGGAGGAGATCCTCGTGGGTGCGAACGACATCCGGTTCGTATTGAAGTCGCCTATCCACTGTTCGGCGTACGACATGGAAGATGATAGGACATCCTTGTGGATCCTGTATTAGGCCAATTGTGTCTAGATAGAGGAATGCTTCGGGAGCAATAAAGCCGTTAAGGCGCACCCTTTCATGGTACATACTATTGGGGTAGTAAGCCCCAAAGATCAGACTGTTGGACGAGGTCATAGCTCGTGCAGTGTGCCTTCTGATTAGTTTAATTATAAAATTATCTACCCTATTCACGTTTGCACGAGAACCGATTTTTTCAGCATGATATGGCCGTTGACAAAAATTTAAACTACGCATCACGCCCTCCAGACAAGCTTGAAATACTTTCAGTAGATTCCCTATGTTTTTGCCATAAGTATGCAAATAAGGTGAAGGGAAATAAGTCACCGGAAACTAAATCAATTGATGGACTTGAAGGTGAAGTTAAATATCTTCACAGAAATGTGTTATTGACGACAATGCTGATAGCCCATTAGCAAGGTTAAGCTATAGCTCAATAAAAATCGGAAGGCGCCAGACATCAAGATTTTACAGAATGGCTACCATTGAGTAGATTCCCTATGTTTTTGTCATAAGTGTGTAAGTAAGGTGAATCCCAAAAGGAGGCAGACATTAAGATTTTAGAGAATCTTGAACATTTGGGAGAAGTTTGCCATAAATTCAATAATCTTCAAAATCCAAGGATGAGAGGGTGATTAGCACTAATTACGTCACTATGTTCAGTAATTACTTGTGGTTCATATGTCCGCGTACTATGACTGTCAGTCAATAAAGGTCGGGAATCTCAAAAGGAAGCAGACATCAGGATTTTAGAGAATGGCTACGATTTGGAGAAGTTTGTCATAAATGAAATTATCTTTTACAGATTTTAACTGGTCCACTTTTATTTTCTTCCATCCAAGGATGAGGGGATGATTAGCACTAATTACGTCACTATGTTCACTAATTACTTGTAGTCCGTATGTCCGCGTACTATGACTATCAGGGAGGGAATGATATCCATTCAGTATAAACATACGCCACAGCTGACTTTTTGTAGTAGGAAGAGAAAACAAACGCTGAGAATAACACTACAAAAAAGAGAGCAAAATACTCATAGCTCACCCGAAGGGTGATATGATGTCTGCACCTTTGCGAAGAGTGAAGGAGCATTTTGAGAATGGGCATTGTGTTGTTAACGTTGTTGGGTAGTATTGGGGAGCAAAAGGTTGTAACTGACGTCAACAACACGTGGTGTTCCCAGGCGGTCTGCCATACAGGTACTAACCGCGCTCGATGCTGTTTAATTACGGTGATCGGACGAGAACCGATTTTTTTTTTTTTTTTTTTTTTTTCTTGTAATTTTGTTTTTATTTTAATGAAAGAAACTTACTTGCTAGACAAAATATACTTAAAACTAGCTTAAATATCTTAAATAACTTAATGTATTTAATCCTAACTTACTGACCCTATGCGAGTACTCTAAGCTATTCTAATTTATAATTATTTGTGCCTTTCGGCTTAAACAACGTTTTTTTTTAGTCTTTAGAGACAATATTTTATTAATTTTAATTACCAAGAAAACTTGAAAAACTTGGTTTAACCTAGCTAAACTATGAAAAAATAACTTAAGACTAACTTAATAATACCTTAACCTAACTTAACCTAACATAACCTTAAAATTACCTTAAATATGTCCGTAAGAGACAGACGTGTGCACCTAGGCGTATATGTTATGTATATGCATAACATATACATCTATACGCCGTGGTGCACCTTTTTTTGATTTTATATAGTTTTTTTTCTTAAAATAACTTAATTCTATGTAAGTTGGCCACCATGGTCAACTGTATCGCCGTACGACATGGAAGATCAGAGGGCATCCATCTGTGCTTCAGGTGGAATAAGGCCGTTGAGGCGCACTCTGTCACGGTACATAGCGTTTGGGTAGTAAGCCCCAAAGATCAGACTGTTCGAAGAAGTCGTAGCTCGTGCAATGTGCCTTCTTATCAGCTTAATAATAAAATTATCTATCCTGTTCAAGTTTGCCTGGTTGTACAGGACACTGCCTCTCGAACAACCTCATCTTTTCCATCTGGGAAGGACTCACGTTGAACCACAATGGACAACCGTACGCCATAATTGGCCGTACTAGGGCCATGTAGCAGATTACCTTCACTCTGGTATCAAGTTGGCTGCTGAAAAACAACCTTCTTGCCGCAGCAAAGGCTTTTTTGGCTTTCGTCAGAGCAATATCTATAGTAGTAATATCTATAGTCCGCGGACTATGACTATCAGGGAGGGAATGATATCCATTCAGTATAACCTTACGCCACAGCTGACTTTTTGTAGTAGGAAGAGAAAACAAACGCTGAGAATAACACTACAAAAAAGAGAGCAAAATACTCATAGCTCACCCGAAGGGTGATATGATGTCTGCACCTTTGTGAAGAGTGAAGGAGCATTTTGAGAATGGGCATTGTGTTGTTAAGGTTGTTGGGTAGTATTGGGGAGCAAAAGGTTGTAACTGACGTCAACAACACGTGGTGTTCCCAGGCGGTCTTCCATACAGGTACTAACCGCGCTCGATGCTGTTTAATTACGGTGATCGGACGAGAACCGATTTTTTCAGCATGATATGGCCGTTGACAAAAATTTAAACTACGCATCACGCCCTCCAGACAAGCTTGAAATACTTTCAGTAGATTCCCTATGTTTTTGCCATAAGTATGCAAATAAGGTGAAGGGAAATAAGTCACCGGAAACTAAATCAATTGATGGACTTGAAGGTGAAGTTAAATATCTTCACAGAAATGTGTTATTGACGACAATGCTGATAGCCCATTAGCAAGGTTAAGCTATAGCTCAATAAAAATCGGAAGGCGCCAGACATCAAGATTTTACAGAATGGCTACCATTGAGTAGATTCCCTATGTTTTTGTCATAAGTGTGTAAGTAAGGTGAATCCCAAAAGGAGGCAGACATTAAGATTTTAGAGAATCTTGAACATTTGGGAGAAGTTTGCCATAAATTCAATAATCTTCAAAATCCAAGGATGAGAGGGTGATTAGCACTAATTACGTCACTATGTTCAGTAATTACTTGTGGTTCATATGTCCGCGTACTATGACTGTCAGTCAATAAAGGTCGGGAATCTCAAAAGGAAGCAGACATCAGGATTTTAGAGAATGGCTACGATTTGGAGAAGTTTGTCATAAATGAAATTATCTTTTACAGATTTTAACTGGTCCACTTTTATTTTCTTCCATCCAAGGATGAGGGGATGATTAGCACTAATTACGTCACTATGTTCACTAATTACTTGTAGTCCGTATGTCCGCGGACTATGACTATCAGGGAGGGAATGATATCCATTCAGTATAACCATACGCCACAGCTGACTTTTTGTAGCAGGAAGAGAAAACAAACGCTGAGAATAACACTACAAAAAAGAGAGCAAAATACTCATAGCTCACCCGAAGGGTGATATGATGTCTGCACCTTTGCGAAGAGTGAAGGAGCATTTTGAGAATGGGCATTGTGTTGTTAAGGTTGTTGGGTAGTATTGGGGAGCAAAAGGTTGTAACTGACGTCAACAACACGTGGTGTTCCCAGGCGGTCTTCCATACAGGTACTAACCGCGCTCGATGCTGTTTAATTACGGTGATCGGACGAGAACCGATTTTTTTTTTTTTTTTTTTTTGCAATTTTATTTGATTAATTCTATATTTCTTACTTGCTAGACAAAATTACTTAAAACTAGCTTAACTATCTTAAGAATTACAATTGTTCTTAATACTAACCTACTGACCCCATGCGGGTACTCTAAGCTAATCTAATCTATGTTATAAATGTGCCTTTCGGCTTAATCTACGTTTGTTTTTTTTTTTTTTTAGTCATTAAGATAATCTTTTATTTTTCATTTGCCAAGAAAACTTGTAAAAACTTGGCTAAACTTAACTACTTAAACTACCTTATTCTACCTTAATTACTATTTATTACTAACTTAACCTAACATAAAACTTAATACTATCTTAACTATGTCCGTAACAGTACGGACACGTGCACCAGGGCGTATATGTTGTGTATATGCATAACATATATAATTTATACGCCGTGATGCACCTTTTTTTGGTTTTGTTGTTTTATTAATTTTTTTGGATTTCTTGTTTTTTTTTTTCTTAATATCTACCTTATAAACTATGTAAGCTGGCCACTATGGTCAGCTATCTGATCCTCTTGAAAAGCTAGCGGTGGCGGAGGCTGGTTTTGGTGTAACCACCAGTAAAATTGCCGTTCTTTGGCAGACTCTTTCCTATCTCGAGCGGGGATCGCTCTACTGAACCGGAGGAGATCCTCGTGGGTGCGAACGACATCCGGTTCGTATTGAAGTCGCCTATCCACTGTTCGGCGTACGACATGGAAGATGATAGGACATCCTTGTGGATCCTGTATTAGGCCAATTGTGTCTAGATAGAGGAATGCTTCGGGAGCAATAAAGCCGTTAAGGCGCACCCTTTCATGGTACATACTATTGGGGTAGTAAGCCCCAAAGATCAGACTGTTGGACGAGGTCATAGCTCGTGCAGTGTGCCTTCTGATTAGTTTAATTATAAAATTATCTACCCTATTCACGTTTGCACGAGAACCGATTTTTTCAGCATGATATGGCCGTTGACAAAAATTTAAACTACGCATCACGCCCTCCAGACAAGCTTGAAATACTTTCAGTAGATTCCCTATGTTTTGGCCATAAGTATGCAAATAAGGTGAAGGGAAATAAGTCACCGGAAACTAAATCAATTGATGGACTTGAAGGTGAAGTTAAATATCTTCACAGAAATGTGTTATTGACGACAATGCTGATAGCCCATTAGCAAGGTTAAGCTATAGCTCAATAAAAATCGGAAGGCGCCAGACATCAAGATTTTACAGAATGGCTACCATTGAGTAGATTCCCTATGTTTTTGTCATAAGTGTGTAAGTAAGGTGAATCCCAAAAGGAGGCAGACATTAAGATTTTAGAGAATCTTGAACATTTGGGAGAAGTTTGCCATAAATTCAATAATCTTCAAAATCCAAGGATGAGAGGGTGATTAGCACTAATTACGTCACTATGTTCAGTAATTACTTGTGGTTCATATGTCCGCGTACTATGACTGTCAGTCAATAAAGGTCGGGAATCTCAAAAGGAAGCAGACATCAGGATTTTAGAGAATGGCTACGATTTGGAGAAGTTTGTCATAAATGAAATTATCTTTTACAGATTTTAACTGGTCCACTTTTATTTTCTTCCATCCAAGGATGAGGGGATGATTAGCACTAATTACGTCACTATGTTCACTAATTACTTGTAGTCCGTATGTCCGCGTACTATGACTATCAGGGAGGGAATGATATCCATTCAGTATAAACATACGCCACAGCTGACTTTTTGTAGTAGGAAGAGAAAACAAACGCTGAGAATAACACTACAAAAAAGAGAGCAAAATACTCATAGCTCACCCGAAGGGTGATATGATGTCTGCACCTTTGCGAAGAGTGAAGGAGCATTTTGAGAATGGGCATTGTGTTGTTAACGTTGTTGGGTAGTATTGGGGAGCAAAAGGTTGTAACTGACGTCAACAACACGTGGTGTTCCCAGGCGGTCTGCCATACAGGTACTAACCGCGCTCGATGCTGTTTAATTACGGTGATCGGACGAGAACCGATTTTTTTTTTTTTTTTTTTTTTCATGTAATTTTGTTTTTATTTTAATGAAAGAAACTTACTTGCTAGACAAAATATACTTAAAACTAGCTTAAATATCTTAAATAACTTAATGTATTTAATCCTAACTTACTGACCCTATGCGAGTACTCTAAGCTATTCTAATTTATAATTATTTGTGCCTTTCGGCTTAAACAACGTTTTTTTTTAGTCTTTAGAGACAATATTTTATTAATTTTAATTACCAAGAAAACTTGAAAAACTTGGTTTAACCTAGCTAAACTATGAAAAAATAACTTAAGACTAACTTAATAATACCTTAACCTAACTTAACCTAACATAACCTTAAAATTACCTTAAATATGTCCGTAAGAGACAGACGTGTGCACCTAGGCGTATATGTTATGTATATGCATAACATATACATCTATACGCCGTGGTGCACCTTTTTTTGATTTTATATAGTTTTTTTTCTTAAAATAACTTAATTCTATGTAAGTTGGCCACCATGGTCAACTGTATCGCTATTGGGGTAGTAAGCCCCAAAGATCAGACTGTTGGACGAGGTCATAGCTCGTGCAGTGTGCCTTCTGATTAGTTTAATTATAAAATTATCTACCCTATTCACGTTTGCACGAGAACCGATTTTTTCAGCATGATATGGCCGTTGACAAAAATTTAAACTACGCATCACGCCCTCCAGACAAGCTTGAAATACTTTCAGTAGATTCCCTATGTTTTGGCCATAAGTATGCAAATAAGGTGAAGGGAAATAAGTCACCGGAAACTAAATCAATTGATGGACTTGAAGGTGAAGTTAAATATCTTCACAGAAATGTGTTATTGACGACAATGCTGATAGCCCATTAGCAAGGTTAAGCTATAGCTCAATAAAAATCGGAAGGCGCCAGACATCAAGATTTTACAGAATGGCTACCATTGAGTAGATTCCCTATGTTTTTGTCATAAGTGTGTAAGTAAGGTGAATCCCAAAAGGAGGCAGACATTAAGATTTTAGAGAATCTTGAACATTTGGGAGAAGTTTGCCATAAATTCAATAATCTTCAAAATCCAAGGATGAGAGGGTGATTAGCACTAATTACGTCACTATGTTCAGTAATTACTTGTGGTTCATATGTCCGCGTACTATGACTGTCAGTCAATAAAGGTCGGGAATCTCAAAAGGAAGCAGACATCAGGATTTTAGAGAATGGCTACGATTTGGAGAAGTTTGTCATAAATGAAATTATCTTTTACAGATTTTAACTGGTCCACTTTTATTTTCTTCCATCCAAGGATGAGGGGATGATTAGCACTAATTACGTCACTATGTTCACTAATTACTTGTAGTCCGTATGTCCGCGTACTATGACTATCAGGGAGGGAATGATATCCATTCAGTATAAACATACGCCACAGCTGACTTTTTGTAGTAGGAAGAGAAAACAAACGCTGAGAATAACACTACAAAAAAGAGAGCAAAATACTCATAGCTCACCCGAAGGGTGATATGATGTCTGCACCTTTGCGAAGAGTGAAGGAGCATTTTGAGAATGGGCATTGTGTTGTTAACGTTGTTGGGTAGTATTGGGGAGCAAAAGGTTGTAACTGACGTCAACAACACGTGGTGTTCCCAGGCGGTCTGCCATACAGGTACTAACCGCGCTCGATGCTGTTTAATTACGGTGATCGGACGAGAACCGATTTTTTTTTTTTTTTTTTTTCATGTAATTTTGTTTTTATTTTAATGAAAGAAACTTACTTGCTAGACAAAATATACTTAAAACTAGCTTAAATATCTTAAATAACTTAATGTATTTAATCCTAACTTACTGACCCTATGCGAGTACTCTAAGCTATTCTAATTTATAATTATTTGTGCCTTTCGGCTTAAACAACGTTTTTTTTTTAGTCTTTAGAGACAATATTTTATTAATTTTAATTACCAAGAAAACTTGAAAAACTTGGTTTAACCTAGCTAACCTATGAAAAAAATAACTTAAAACTAACTTAATAATACCTTAACCTAACTTAACCTAACATAACCTTAAAATTACCTTAAATATGTCCGTAAGAGACAGACGTGTGCACCTAGGCGTATATGATATGTATATGCATAACATATACATCTATACGCCGTGGTGCACCTTTTTTTGATTTTATATAGTTTTTTTTTCTTAAAATAACTTAATTCTATGTAAGTTGGCCACCATGGTCAACTGTATCGACGTTTGGAAGAGCCAACGCCGGCGGAGACCGATTCTGGTGCAACCACCAATAAAAGTGCCGTTCTTTGGCACACTCTCTCCTGTCCCGAGTAGAGATCGCTCTACTGAATCGGAGGAGATCCTCGTGGCTGCGAGCGACATCCGGCTCGTATTGGAGTCGCCTGTCCACTGTTCGGCGTACGACATGGAATATCAGAGGGCATCCATCTGTATCCTGTATTAGGCCAATTTGATCGAGATAGAGGAATGCTTCAGGTGGAATAAGGCCGCTGAGGCGCACTCTTTCATGGTACATAGCGTTTGGGTAGTAAGCCCCAAAGATCAGACTGTTAGAAGAAGTCATAGCTCGTGCAATGTGCCTTCGTATCAGCTTAATAATAAAATTATCTATCCTGTTCAAGTTTGCCTCGTTGTACAGGACCTCGTTAGGAAAGTACTTCTTGTACTCAGACTCGGGTGTACGATACAGACGGAGACAGCTCCTAAGACACTGCCTCTCGAACAACCTCATCTTTTCCATCTGGGAAGGACTCACGTTGAACCACAATGGACAACCGTACGCCATAATTGGCCGTATGAGAGCCATGTAGCAGATTACCTTCACTCTGGTATCAAGTTGGCTGCTGGAAAACAACCTTCTTGCCGCAGCAAAGGCTTTTCTGGCTTTCGTCAGAGCAATATCTATATGTTTGTCAAAATACAGATATTGATCCAGCCAAATGCCTAGATATCTAACTACACTTTTCACGGCTAACGGCCGACCTTGCGGGTCAACTATGCCGAACTTGCGCCAGTTTTGGCGCGTATCCCTCGGTGCCGTGTACAACGGGGTCCTGAACAGGGTAGTTTCACACTTCAGGAAGTTGATAACCAACTTCCAGTCGTCGCAAAATCGCTGAATCTTATCGAAGTCACGCTGCAACAATATATTTATTACCTCGATCTTCGGACCTGTTCTGTACGCAACTAGATCGTCGGCGTACGCTATTAAGTGCGGAATGGAACCTACAAGCTCTGCAGTGAATATTGAAAACAAGATCGGCGAACCAACCGCCCCCTGTTGTAGACCATTTTTAATATCAAAGACCGTGCTAGAAGTTACGTCGCCATTTTTCACGACAAACTTTCTACCGGTTATCATGTCATGGATCATGTATAGCAATGGTTTACTTATGCCAAGCCTGACCAGCTTGAGGAAGAGGCCCTCTAACCAAACGGTGTCGAACGCTTTCTCCAAGTCAATCAGACAGGCACCCGTGCATTGTTGTTTGCTTTTATTCCACTGAATGTCGGACACCAGTTTTGACGCGGCATGTATGGTTTCATGCCCCGCCCTGAATCCGAACTGGTTGTCCGGTATGATTTTATTTTCATCAACCCATTGTTTCAGAACTCGAATGACTATCTTTTCAAAAACCTTGCTTATGCAAGGAAGAAGACTGATCGACCGAAGATTTGTCGGAATGGACTTGTCTTTGTCGCGCTTAGGGATCGGCTGAACTACAGCTGTTTTCCAGTGTGCTGGGTAATGTGCATTACTCAGGGCATTGTTGAACAATGTTGAGTAGACTTTTACAGCTTCGGGGGGAAGATGTCGAAGCACAATATTCGGTACACCATCGATTCCGACAGACTTTTTCTTCTTCAGCGAGTTAAAGATACCCTGGAGATCTTCTTGAGAAATCAAGATATGATTTGCCTCGTTGGCGACGGCAAGATTTGCCATGTTAACGTCACTGAACCTGGTGAAACCTGGATTCTCAGATCGCCATTGACTTATCTCATTGCGGAGATAGAAGTGGTTTAGCAAGGCTCTGTTCTCCAGATCGTGATTCGGCCTACTAACCTCGTTGACCGTATACACTCTCTGGAACACAGCACCTATAGCATTAACCTTCACCTGGGGATCTTCAACCACGAAGAAGTCATTGTCTAGCACTGCCCCATCTGGATCGATGCCAATTGAAGTCAGTAAGTGTTCGTTGTCTGTCGTCCTGGGAAGTCGAACGGTCAGAATGTCGTTTTGATCTTTCCTCCGGAATATTTTATTTACTTGCGGGAACATACCCGGGTTGTTGGATTGTACAGCCCGGATTTTATTGCCCCAGTGCAAGCTTATAGCCAAGCTGTAATTAATTCTTATTATCTGTTGGAGGTTTTTGATCTCCGACTTCAGTGACCTGACTTCCGCGTTTTGTGGATCTGTAAAACGCCTGTGCAAGAGTTTGAGTCTTGATAGCAGCCTACTCTTGTGTACGTGGAGTGCATCGATGGTAGCATTTCGATAAACATCACTGTCATCGACTTCTACTACCTTCGGAATAGTCTTGTCCATTGTACGTTTAATCACGTCGTCCATTTCCATGAGGTACCTGTCGACCTCTTCGTTCGTCAGGTTTCTGTTCGTCGGAGGATTGATCCCACTCAAAAGTAGTTCTGTGGATAAAGTCCTGGAGAAGCGTGGCCAGCGGGCCTTATTGTAATTATAAGGGTGCCTCTGGACATACTCCTTCAGTCCTTCCACCTCGTTCGGGAGCTGAATAACTGCGAAGAGCCCGCAGTGATCACTCTCGTACTCAACAGCAGTTAGACAGTTCCGTGTGCGTCTTTCCACGTCTAGTATAGTCAGTCGTTTGTCTATCAGCATCAGATCTAGATAGGACCCGCTTCTAGGATACGATGGCCTATCGGTTGCAAGCAGATCTAGCTTGAACTCAATATTGTGCTCTACCAACCATTTATACAATGATGGTTGTGTACCACATTACCCCACTCTATATGCCGCGAGTTAAAGTCGCCAGCTATGATATAGTAGTTCTCCTCCGAGCTCAGTCGAAGGCTAGTGAAAAGAGTATCGAGCTCTGAAATGAAATATTGGTTGATCCGTGCCTTGTCAGACGCATAGATAGCGATCACGTATAACCGCTTACCACCCCGAAGGGGGATGCGTGCGATACACACTTCTATCGCCTGGAATCTTCGCACTTCATTGCTATACACGACCTTATGACAAAGGCCTTTTTTGATTAAGAGAGCGACACCGCCAGCTAGGTATGTTCGGTCTCTTCGAATGATGTGATAATTCATGTACCTGAGTTTGTGCGTCTGGTTAAGCCTAGTTTCGCTAACCATCAACACGTCAGGATTATGGGTTTGCAACAAATTACCAAAGTTTAGTTTTCGTTCGTGTCTAATCAGTGAATTCACATTCACTGCTAGAATCTTCAGGTCGTGAGCTGCGTGCGCAGCCATCATTGTGATGTCTCGTTTGAATGGTCAAACAGCGTCGAATAGATGAGGTCTATTCGCGCTGCTTGCTCTTGGAACTGGTTTTGGAATTGGTTTTGGAGCTGAGCGATCTGCCTCTGGATAGAGAGCAGGACCGTCTGCACATCCAAATTAGCTTCAGGTTGCCTGGCCACAGGGACCGGGGAAACCTTCGGCACTGTCTGTTTTACCGGCCGTCTATCTGATACCATTTGGGCATAGGAGATGGCTGGAGTAACAGTGGTAGCTTGAACACGAGGCGCTGGCCTCGCGTCTACCATTTTTATATTCCTCTTGGCTTGGATGCTTCGTCGGATCTCTTGGACCTTAGGGCATCCCCGATAATTAGCGGGGTGCCCGCTGGTCTTGCAGAGCACGCATGTCAGCATGCTCCTATCAACAACCTTATAGGCTCCTAAAGGGCATTCCCCATTAATGTGGGTTCCTGCGCATTTGACGCAGCGAGACTTCATACTACAGTTCGCTGCGGCATGCCCAAACCTTTGACAGCGCGCACACTGTAGCGTGTGCTTTGTCTTTTTTAATGTCTCCCATTTGACATCAATAGTGCCTAAGCGATTGATTCGCTTTAGGCTATCTACTTTGCTATCTGGGCTGACCTGGACTAGGAAGAACGGAAGCTTCCTGTTCTCCCTCTTCGTTACCGAAGTGTAAAAGGGCTTGACCCCAACAACCTTGACGTCGTCAGTTTGCACAAGGCGCAGCTCTGCGAGGATCTCTTCGGGATCAGTATCGGGATCCACGTTCTTGAGGAGAACGGTCTGAAGTTTTTCCCCTTTTGGGGTATAGGTGAAGAACTCGACCCCGGTTGTCGTTAGCTCTTCCTTTAACGCAATGTAATCTGACACTGATGAGCAGTGGACAGAAAGCCTTAAGGGCCCTTTGTATTTCATAAAATAAGTGTTCTTTGTGGCCAACTTACACAGTTTATCTAGGTCCTTAGTCTCTAAACCGAAGACGTTGATTGGAGGGAATCTCTCTTTCTTCGATGCAACTGGTTGCGGAAGTTGTTGTTTCTGCTGTTGTTGTTGCTGCTGATGCTGCGACTGCTTCTGCTGCTGCTGCTGATTCTGCTGCTGCTGGATCTGCTTCTGCTGTTGATGATGTTGTTGTTGTTGCTGCTGCTTCTTATTAGCTGCTCCACTCTCGATTTTTGGCAGCTGTTGGGTGGGTAGCTGTTGTTGTTGCTTTGGCTTCTGCTGTTGTTGTTGTAGCTGCTGCTTCTCTGCAGCTTCTTTGGCCGCTATTCTGGCCTTCAATTTTTCTTGAAGGAACTGGATATGAGCGTCCAGCTCCTCCCTCTCCCTCTGGCTGTTGACCAGCTCCTCCCGCTCGTCTTCTTCTTCGTCATCCGACATGGATGAAGTCAGAGCGCGGTAGGAGTTCTCACTAACACCTAATGAGAAACTCCCCCCTCCACCTGCCGATTGTACATGATCGTCTTGGTAAGCAAATGCTACATTCGCTACATCTGTAGCTGTTGTCGATGCCGCCTGTGTTGCTGTGGTTCCTACAGCCACACCTACAGCAATTTTTGCATCACGTGATGCAGCCGTGTAACGGCGCTTCACGAGATTTGGTTTCGGTTGAAGCTTTTTCCTCTTCTTCTTTCTTGCTTCTAACTGGTTGCCTGATGTCGCAGCCACCTGTTCAGCAACACCCGTTATTACGAGCGCGGGTCGCTCTGCTGAATCCATCACACAATCGCACTCACACTTCGTGTCTTTAAATCTCTATAGACGAAAAAATCTTTTTATTTTATAACGGGATTTCAACCGGGCACCGTGATTCCACTCACAAGTGCAATGCCACTAGGCCACTGTCACGAGGGAAAATGCACGCGAATTTTTTCTTTATTAGTTTTTTTTTAGTTGCACACACAACACACAATAGCCGAAACACGTCTGTTATACACGGAGGTATGCGAACGATGACGAGAACCGATTTTTTCAGCATGATATGGCCGTTGACAAAAATTTAAACTACGCATCACGCCCTCCAGACAAGCTTGAAATACTTTCAGTAGATTCCCTATGTTTTTGCCATAAGTATGCAAATAAGGTGAAGGGAAATAAGTCACCGGAAACTAAATCAATTGATGGACTTGAAGGTGAAGTTAAATATCTTCACAGAAATGTGTTATTGACGACAATGCTGATAGCCCATTAGCAAGGTTAAGCTATAGCTCAATAAAAATCGGAAGGCGCCAGACATCAAGATTTTACAGAATGGCTACCATTGAGTAGATTCCCTATGTTTTTGTCATAAGTGTGTAAGTAAGGTGAATCCCAAAAGGAGGCAGACATTAAGATTTTAGAGAATCTTGAACATTTGGGAGAAGTTTGCCATAAATTCAATAATCTTCAAAATCCAAGGATGAGAGGGTGATTAGCACTAATTACGTCACTATGTTCAGTAATTACTTGTGGTTCATATGTCCGCGTACTATGACTGTCAGTCAATAAAGGTCGGGAATCTCAAAAGGAAGCAGACATCAGGATTTTAGAGAATGGCTACGATTTGGAGAAGTTTGTCATAAATGAAATTATCTTTTACAGATTTTAACTGGTCCACTTTTATTTTCTTCCATCCAAGGATGAGGGGATGATTAGCACTAATTACGTCACTATGTTCACTAATTACTTGTAGTCAGTATGTCCGCGGACTATGACTATCAGGGAGGGAATGATATCCATTCAGTATAACCATACGCCACAGCTGACTTTTTGTAGTAGGAAGAGTAAACAAACGCTGAGAATAACACTACAAAAAAGAGAGCAAAATACTCATAGCTCACCCGAAGGGTGATATGATGTCTGCACCTTTGCGAAGAGTGAAGGAGCATTTTGAGAATGGGCATTGTGTTGTTAAGGTTGTTGGGTAGTATTGGGGAGCAAAAGGTTGTAACTGACGTCAACAACACGTGGTGTTCCCAGGCGGTCTTCCATACAGGTACTAACCGCGCTCGATGCTGTTTAATTACGGTGATCGGACGAGAACCGATTTTTTCAGCATGATATGGTCGTTGACAAAAATTTAAACTACGCATCACGCCCTCCAGACAAGCTTGAAATACTTTCAGTAGATTCCCTATGTTTTTGCCATAAGTATGCAAATAAGGTGAAGGGAAATAAGTCACCGGAAACTAAATCAAATGATGGACTTGAAGGTGAAGTTAAATATCTTCACAGAAATGTGTTATTGACGATAATGCTGATAGCCCATTAGCAAGGTTAAGCTATAGCTCAATAAAAATCGGAAGGCGCCAGACATCAAGATTTTACAGAATGGCTACCATTGAGTAGATTCCCTATGTTTTTGTCATAAGTGTGTAAGTAAGGTGAATCCCAAAAGGAGGCAGACATTAAGATTTTAGAGAATCTTGAACATTTGGGAGAAGTTTGCCATAAATTCAATAATCTTCAAAATCCAAGGATGAGAGGGTGATTAGCACTAATTACGTCACTATGTTCAGTAATTACTTGTGGTTCATATGTCCGCGTACTATGACTGTCAGTCAATAAAGGTCGGGAATCTCAAAAGGAAGCAGACATCAGGATTTTAGAGAATGGCTACGATTTGGAGAAGTTTGTCATAAATGAAATTATCTTTTACAGATTTTAACTGGTCCACTTTTATTTTCTTCCATCCAAGGATGAGGGGATGATTAGCACTAATTACGTCACTATGTTCACTAATTACTTGTAGTCCGTATGTCCGCGTACTTTGACTACCAGGGAGGGAATGATATCCATTCAGTATAACCATACGCCACAGCTGACTTTTTGTAGTAGGAAGAGAAAACAAACGCTGAGAATAACACTACAAAAAAGAGAGCAAAATACTCATAGCTCACCCGAAGGGTGATATGATGTCTGCACCTTTGCGAAGAGTGAAGGAGCATTTTGAGAATGGGCATTGTGTTGTTAAGGTTGTTGGGTGGTATTGGGGAGCAAAAAGTTGTAACTGACGTCAACAACACGTGGTGTTCCCAGGCGGTCTTCCATACAGGTACTAACCGCGCTCGATGCTGTTTAATTACGGTGATCGGACGAGAACCGATTTTTTTTTTTTTTTTTTTTTTTTTTAACGCAATTTTATTTAATTCAATTTTATATTTCTTACTTGCTAGACAAAATTACTTAAAACTAGCTTAACTAACTTAAGAATTACAATTGTTCTTAATACTAACCTACTGACCCTATGCGTACTCTAAGCTAATCTGATCCATGTAATAAATGTGCCTTTCGGCTTAATCTACGTTTTTTTTTTTAGTCATTAAGACAATCTTTTATTTTTCATTTGCCAAGAAAACTTGTAAAAACTTGGCTAAACTTAACTACTTAAACTACCTTATTCTAACTTAATTACTATTTATTACTAACTTAACCTAACATAAAACTTAATACTATCTTAACTATGTCCGTAACAGTACGGACACGTGCACCAGGGCGTATATGTTGTGTATATGCATAACATATATAATTTATACGCCGTGATGCACCTTTTTTTTGTTATTATTTCCTATATATATATTTTTTTTTTGGATTTAATGTTTTATTATTTTTTTTTTTTTCTTACATCTACCTTAAACACTATGTAAGCTGGCCACTATGGTCAACTACCTGATCCTGTGGAAAAGCTAGCGGTGGCGGAGACTGGTTTTGGTGTAACCACCAGTAAAATTGCCGTTCTTTGGCAGACTCTTTCCTATCTCGAGCAGGGATCGCTCTACTGAACCGGAGGAGATCCTCGTGGGTGCGAACGACATCCGGTTCGTATTGAAGTCGCCTATCCACTGTTCGGCGTACGACATGGAAGATGATAGGACATCCTTGTGGATCCTGTATTAGGCCAATTGTGTCTAGATAGAGGAATGCTTCGGGAGGAATAAAGCCGTTAAGGCGCACCCTTTCATGGTACATACTATTGGGGTAGTAAGCCCCAAAGATCAGACTGTTGGAAGAGGTCATAGCTCGTGCAGTGTGCCTTCTGATTAGTTTAATTATAAAATTATCTACCCTATTCACGTTTGCCTCGTTGTACAGGACCTCGTTAGGGTAGTACTTCTTGTACTCAGACTCGGGTGTGCGATACAGACGGAGACAGCTCCTAAGACACTGCCTCTCGAACACCCTCATCTTTTCCATCTGGGAAGGACTCACGTTGAACCACAATGGACAACCGTACACCATAATAGGCCGTACTAGGGCCATGTAGCAGATTACCTTCACTCTGGTATCAAGTTGGCTGCTGAAAAACAACCTTCTTGCCGCAGCAAAGGCTTTTCTGGCTTTCGTCAGAGCAATATCTATATGTTTGTCAAAATACAGATATTGATCCAGCCAAATGCCTAGGTATCTAACTACACTTTTTACAGCTAACGGCCGACCATGCGGGTCAACTATGCCGAACTTACGCCAGTTTTGGCGCGTATCCCGCGATGCCCTGTCCAACGGGGTACGGAAAAGACTAGTTTCGCATTTCTGGAAGTTGATAAGCAACTTCCAGTCGTCGCAAAATCGCTGGATTTTCTCGAAGTCACGCTGCAACAAGATGTTTATTACCTCGACCTTCGGACCTGATCTGTACGCAACTAGGTCGTCGGCGTACGCAATTAAGTGCGGCATGGAACCTATAAGATCTGCAGTGAATATGGAAAACAGGATCGGGGAACCAATGGCCCCCTGTTGCAGACCGTTTTTAATGTTAAAGACCGTAGTGGAAGTTACGTCACCATTTTTCACAACGAACTTTCTACCTGTTATCATGTCATAGATCATGTATAGCAATGGTTTACTTATGCCAAGCCTGACCAACTTGAGGAAGAGGCCCTCTAACCAAACGGTGTCGAACGCCTTCTCTAAGTCAATCAGGCAGGCACCCGTGCACTGATTTTTGTTTTTATTCCATTGTATGTCGGACACCAGTTTTGACGCGGCATTAATGGTATCATGCCCCGCTCGGAATCCAAACTGGTTGTCCGGTATGATTTTCTTTTCATCAGCCCATTGCTTCAGAACTCGAATGACTATCTTTTCAAAAACCTTGCTTATGCAGGGAAGAAGACTGATCGACCGAAGATTTGTCGGAATGGACTTATCTTTGTCCCGTTTAGGGATCGGTTGAACTACAGCTGTTTTCCAGTGCGTGGGGTAATGTGCATTACTCAGCGCATTGTTGAACAAGGTTGTGTAAATTTGGACCGCTTCGGGGGGAAGATGGCGAAGCACAATGTTCGGTATTCCATCGATTCCCACTGACTTTTTCTTCTTCAGCGAGTGGAAGATACCCTGGAGATCGTCTTGAGAAATCAAGATGTGATTCCCATCATTGGCGACGGCACTATGTGCCATGTTCTCGTCATTGAACCTGGTGAAACCTGGATTCTCTGATCGCCATTGACTTATCTCATTGCGGAGATAGAAGTGGTTTAGCAGAGCTCTGTTCTCCAGATCGTGATTCGGCCTACTAACCTCGTTGACCGTATACACTCTCTGGAACACTGCACCAATAGCTGTAACCTTCTCCTGGGGATCTTCCACCGCAAAGAAGTTATTGTCTAGCACTGCCTCATCTGGATCAATGCCAACTGAAGTCAGTAAGTGTTCGTTGTCTGTCGTCCTGGGAAGCCTTACGATTTGAATGTCGTTTTGATCTTTCCTCCGAAATATTTTATTTACTTGCGGGAACATACCCGGGTTGTTGGATCGTACAGCCCGGATTTTGTTGCCCCAGTGCAAGCTTATAGCCAAGCTATAGTTTATTCGAATTAACTGTTGGAGGTTCTTGATCTCCGACTTCAATGCTCTGACTTCCACGTTTTGCGGATCTGTAAAACGCCTGTGCAAGAGTTTGAGTCTTGACAGCAGCCTACTTTTGTGCACGTGAAGTGCATCGATGGTAGCATTTCGATAAACATCGCTGTTGTCGATTTGAACTACCTTCGGAATTGTTTTGTCCATCGTACGTTTGACTACGTCGTCCATTTGTATGAGGTACCTGTCAACCTCTTCGTTCGTCAGGTTTCCGTTTGTCGGTGGATTGATCCCACTCGAACGTAGTTCTGTGGATAAAGTCCTGGAGAAGCGTGGCCAGCGGGCCTTATTATAATTATAAGGGTGCCTCTGGACATACTCCTCCAGTCCTTCCACCTCGTTCGGGAGCTGAATAACTGCGAAGAGCCCGCAGTGATCACTCTCGTACTCAACAGCAGTTAGACAGTTCCGTGTGCGTCTTTCCACGTCTAGTATAGTCAGTCGTTTGTCTATCAGCATCAGATCCAGATAGGACCCGCTTCTGGGATACGATGGCCTATCGGTTGCTAGCAAATCTAGCTTGAACTCAACATTGTGTTCTACCAACCAGTTATACAATTAGGTCCCCCTGGTGTTATGCACCACATTGCCCCACTCTATATGCCTCGAGTTCAAGTTGGTTGATGCGTGACTTGTCAGTCGCATAGATAGCGATCACATATAGCCGCTTACCACCCCGAAGGGGGATGCGTGCGATACACGTTTCTATGGCCTGGAATCTCCGCACTTCACCGCTATACACGACCTTATGACAAAGGCCTTTTTTTATTAAGAGCGCGACTCCACCAGCTAGGTAGCTTCGATCTCTTCGAATAATATTGTAATTTTTGTACCTGAGTGAGTGCGTCTGGCTTAGCTTAGTTTCGCAAACCATCAACACATCAGGATTATGGGTCTGCAACAAGTTACCGAAATTTAATTGACGTTCAGGGCGGATCAGTGAATTCACATTCACTGCTAGAATTTTCAGGTTGCAGGCTGCCTGCGCAGCCATTATACCGATGTTGCGTTTGGCTCTCCAAACAGCGTCGAATAGATGAGGTCTATTCGCGCTGCTTGTTCTTGTAACTGGTTCTGGAATTGGGTTTGGAGTTGAGCGATCTGCCTCTGGATAGAGAGCAGGATCGTCTGCACATCCAAATTTGCTTCTGGTTGCCTGGCCACAGGGACCTGGGTAACTTTCGGCACTGTCTGTTGAACCGGTCGCCCAGCCGATGCCACTTGGGCATAGGAGACTGCCGGTGTAACAGTGGTAGCTGGAGCGCGGGGCACTGGCCTCGCTTCTACCATTTTTCCTTTACGTTTGGCCTCTATTATTTTTCTGATCTCTTGGACCTTAGGACATCCCCGATAGTTTGCAGGGTGTCCGCTGGTCTTACAGAGCACGCACGTCAGTTTGCTCCTGTCCTCGACTTTATCGGTCCCTAAAGGACATTCCCCGCGATTGTGGTTTCCTGCGCATTTGACACAGCGAGACTGCATATTGCAGTTCGCCGCGGCATGCCCAAACCTCTGACAACGAACACACTGGAGTGTGTTCTTTGTCTTTTTTATTGTTTCCCATGTAACAGACAGAGTACCTAAATGGGTAATTTTTTTTAGGCTCTCTAGTTTGCTGTCTGGGGTGACCTGAACCAGGAAGAAAGGAAGTTTCCTATTCTCCCTTCTCGATGCCGCAGTGATGAAGGGCTTAACCCCTACGACCTGGACATCGTCGCTCTGCGCTTGGCGCAGAATAGCGAGGATCTCATCGGGATCAGTGTCGGGATCCACGTCCTTAAGGAGCATGGTCTGCACCTTTTCCCTTTTTGGGGTGTAGGAGAAAAACTCGGCCTCCGACACCGCTAGCCTTTCTTTCACTACGTAATAGTCTGCCATTGATAAGCAATGGACAGAAACTCTCAACGGACCCTTATATTTAATAAAGTAGGACTGCTTAGTGACCAACTTACATAATATATCAACGTCCTTCGTCTCCAGTCCGAAGACGTTGATTGGCGGGCATCTCTCCGTTTTGGCTGGCTGCTGCTGCTGCGGTTGCTTCTGCTGCTCCTTCTTCTGATGATATTGTCGTTGTTGCTGCTGCTGCTTCTTTGGCTGCTGCTGTTGTTGTTGCTGCTGCTTCTTTGGCTGTTGCTGTTGTTGTTTCTGCTGCTTTGGCGTCTGCTGTTGTTGTTGCTGCAGCTGTATTGGCTGCTGCTGTTTTTGTTGCTGCTGCTGCTTTGTCTGCTGCTGTTGTTGTTGCTGCTGCTGTTTTTGTAGCTGCTGCTGTTGTTGGGCAGCCTCTTTAGCTGCTCTCCTGGCCCTTAGTTTGGTTTGGAGGGCTTGGATGTGGGCGTCAAGCTCCTCCCTCTCTCGCTGGCTCTTCTCCAGCTGCTCCCTGTCCTCTTCATCTTCATCCTCCGATTCAGAGGACGTCAGGGTGTGGAAGGGGTTCTCTCTCCCGCTGTAGGAGAATCTCCCCTCCCCCTCTGTCGACTCGTACTCAACGTCGTCGACCATTCTTGATGTTGCTGCTGCTGTTGTCTGTGCAGTTGTTGTTGTTGTCATTACTGCTGCTGTTGTATTTGCGGCTTTAGCCGCAATTCTTCCGTCACCTGATCCAAGGCTGGACCGGCGCTTGACGAGGTTGGGCTGAGGCTGGAGCTTCTTCCTCCTCTTCTTCCTCCCCTCTTCATTTGTTGACTGGTGGTCCGATGTCGAAGCCACCGGTACAATATCACCCGATTTCATGAGCTCGGGTCGCTCCACTGTCTCCATCACACTTCTTACTCACACTAAGTGTCTTTACTTGCTTTTAATTTAAAAAAAAAAGATCTCACTGTTTTTTCGGGATTTGAACCCGGCACCGCGAAGTCACCGGCGAGCACTCTACCGAGAAGCTATCGATTCTTTCTCTGTTTTGGCGCTATTGTCCGCACTTCATATTTTTATTATTACCGCACTAAGTCGAAACACGTCTGCACTGCGTGGAGGTCTGTGAACGACTGACGAGAACCGATTTTTTCAGCATGATATGGTCGTTGACAAAAATTTAAACTACGCATCACGCCCTCCAGACAAGCTTGAAATACTTTCAGTAGATTCCCTATGTTTTTGCCATAAGTATGCAAATAAGGTGAAGGGAAATAAGTCACCGGAAACTAAATCAATTGATGGACTTGAAGGTGAAGTTAAATATCTTCACAGAAATGTGTTATTGACGATAATGCTGATAGCCCATTAGCAAGGTTAAGCTATAGCTCAATAAAAATCGGAAGGCGCCAGACATCAAGATTTTACAGAATGGCTACCATTGAGTAGATTCCCTATGTTTTTGTCATAAGTGTGTAAGTAAGGTGAATCCCAAAAGGAGGCAGACATTAAGATTTTAGAGAATCTTGAACATTTGGGAGAAGTTTGCCATAAATTCAATAATCTTCAAAATCCAAGGATGAGAGGGTGATTAGCACTAATTACGTCACTATGTTCAGTAATTACTTGTGGTTCATATGTCCGCGTACTATGACTGTCAGTCAATAAAGGTCGGGAATCTCAAAAGGAAGCAGACATCAGGATTTTAGAGAATGGCTACGATTTGGAGAAGTTTGTCATAAATGAAATTATCTTTTACAGATTTTAACTGGTCCACTTTTATTTTCTTCCATCCAAGGATGAGGGGATGATTAGCACTAATTACGTCACTATGTTCACTAATTACTTGTAGTCCGTATGTCCGCGGACTATGACTATCAGGGAGGGAATGATATCCATTCAGTATAACCATACGCCACAGCTGACTTTTTGTAGTAGGAAGAGAAAACAAACGCTGAGAATAACACTACAAAAAAGAGAGCAAAATACTCATAGCTCACCCGAAGGGTGATATGATGTCTGCACCTTTGCGAAGAGTGAAGGAGCATTTTGAGAATGGGCATTGTGTTGTTAAGGTTGTTGGGTGGTATTGGGGAGCAAAAAGTTGTAACTGACGTCAACAACACGTGGTGTTCCCAGGCGGTCTTCCATACAGGTACTAACCGCGCTCGATGCTGTTTAATTACGGTGATCGGACGAGAACCGATTTTTTTTTTTTTTTTTTTTTTTTCATGTAATTTTGTTTTTATTTTAATGAAAGAAACTTACTTGCTAGACAAAATATACTTAAAACTAGCTTAAATATCTTAAATAACTTAATGTATTTAATCCTAACTTACTGACCCTATGCGAGTACTCTAAGCTATTCTAATTTATAATTATTTGTGCCTTTCGGCTTAAACAACGTTTTTTTTTAGTCTTTAGAGACAATATTTTATTAATTTTAATTACCAAGAAAACTTGAAAAACTTGGTTTAACCTAGCTAACCTATGAAAAAAATAACTTAAAACTAACTTAATAATACCTTAACCTAACTTAACCTAACATAACCTTAAAATTACCTTAAATATGTCCGTAAGAGACAGACGTGTGCACCTAGGCGTATATGATATGTATATGCATAACATATACATCTATACGCCGTGGTGCACCTTTTTTTGATTTTATATAGTTTTTTTCTTAAAATAACTTAATTCTATGTAAGTTGGCCACCATGGTCAACTGTATCGACGTTTGGAAAAGCCAACGCCGGCGGAGACCGATTCTGGTGCAACCACCAATAAAAGTGCCGTTCTTTGGCACACTCTCTCCTGTCCCGAGTAGAGATCGCTCTACTGAATCGGAGGAGATCCTCGTGGCTGCGAGCGACATCCGGCTCGTATTGGAGTCGCCTGTCCACTGTTCGGCGTACGACATGGAATATCAGAGGGCATCCATCTGTATCCTGTATTAGGCCAATTTGATCGAGATAGAGGAATGCTTCAGGTGGAATAAGGCCGCTGAGGCGCACTCTTTCATGGTACATAGCGTTTGGGTAGTAAGCCCCAAAGATCAGACTGTTAGAAGAAGTCATAGCTCGTGCAATGTGCCTTCGTATCAGCTTAATAATAAAATTATCTATCCTGTTCAAGTTTGCCTCGTTGTACAGGACCTCGTTAGGAAAGTACTTCTTGTACTCAGACTCGGGTGTACGATACAGACGGAGACAGCTCCTAAGACACTGCCTCTCGAACAACCTCATCTTTTTCATCTGGGAAGGACTCACGTTGAACCACAATGGACAACCGTACGCCATAATTGGCCGTATGAGAGCCATGTAGCAGATTACCTTCACTCTGGTATCAAGTTGGCTGCTGGAAAACAACCTTCTTGCCGCAGCAAAGGCTTTTCTGGCTTTCGTCAGAGCAATATCTATATGTTTGTCAAAATACAGATATTGATCCAGCCAAATGCCTAGATATCTAACTACACTTTTCACGGCTAACGGCCGACCTTGCGGGTCAACTATGCCGAACTTGCGCCAGTTTTGGCGCGTATCCCTCGGTGCCGTGTACAACGGGGTCCTGAACAGGGTAGTTTCACACTTCAGGAAGTTGATAACCAACTTCCAGTCGTCGCAAAATCGCTGAATCTTATCGAAGTCACGCTGCAACAATATATTTATTACCTCGATCTTCGGACCTGTTTTGTACGCAGCTAGATCGTCGGCGTACGCTATTAAGTGCGGCATGGAACCTACAAGCTCTGCAGTGAATATTGAAAACAGGATCGGGGAACCAACCGCCCCCTGTTGTAGACCATTTTTAATATCAAAGACCGTGCTAGAAGTTACGTCGCCATTTTTCACGACAAACTTTCTACCGGTTATCATGTCATGGATCATGTATAGCAATGGTTTACTTATGCCAAGCCTGACCAGCTTGAGGAAGAGGCCCTCTAACCAAACGGTGTCGAACGCTTTCTCCAAGTCAATCAGACAGGCACCCGTGCATTGTTGTTTGCTTTTATTCCACTGAATGTCGGACACCAGTTTTGACGCGGCATGTATGGTTTCATGCCCCGCCCTGAATCCGAACTGGTTGTCCGGTATGATTTTATTTTCATCAACCCATTGTTTCAGAACTCGAATGACTATCTTTTCAAAAACCTTGCTTATGCAAGGAAGAAGATTGATCGACCGAAGATTTGTCGGAATGGACTTGTCTTTGTCGCGCTTAGGGATCGGCTGAACTACAGCTGTTTTCCAGTGTGCTGGGTAATGTGCATTACTCAGGGCATTGTTGAACAATGTTGAGTAGGCTTTTACAGCTTCGGGGGGAAGATGTCGAAGCACAATATTCGGTACACCATCGATTCCGACAGACTTTTTCTTCTTCAGCGAGTTAAAGATACCCTGGAGATCTTCTTGAGAAATCAAGATATGATTTGCCTCGTTGGCGACGGCAAGATTTGCCATGTTAACGTCACTGAACCTGGTGAAACCTGGATTCTCAGATCGCCATTGACTTATCTCATTGCGGAGATAGAAGTGGTTTAGCAAGGCTCTGTTCTCCAGATCGTGATTCGGCCTACTAACCTCGTTGACCGTATACACTCTCTGGAACACAGCACCTATAGCATTAACCTTCTCCTGGGGATCTTCAACCACGAAGAAGTCATTGTCTAGCACTGCCCCATCTGGATCGATGCCAATTGAAGTCAGTAAGTGTTCGTTGTCTGTCGTCCTGGGAAGTCGAACGGTCAGAATGTCGTTTTGATCTTTCCTCCGGAATATTTTATTTACTTGCGGGAACATACCCGGGTTGTTGGATTGTACAGCCCGGATTTTATTGCCCCAGTGCAAGCTTATAGCCAAGCTGTAATTAATTCTTATTATCTGTTGGAGGTTTTTGATCTCCGACTTCAGTGACCTGACTTCCGCGTTTTGGGGATCTGTAAAACGCCTGTGCAAGAGTTTGAGTCTTGACAGCAGCCTACTCTTGTGTACGTGAAGTGCATCGATGGTAGCATTTCGATAAACATCACTGTCATCGACTTCTACTACCTTCGGAATAGTCTTGTCCATTGTACGTTTAATCACGTCGTTCATTTGTATGAGATACCTGTCGAGCTCTTCGTTCGTCAGGTTTCTGTTCGTCGGAGGATTGATCCCACTCGAACGTAGTTCTGTGGATAAAGTCCTGGAGAAGCGTGGCCAGCGGGCCTTATTGTAATTATAAGGGTGCCTCTGGACATACTCCTCCAGTCCTTCCACCTCGTTCGGGAGCTGAATAACTGCGAAGAGCCCGCAGTGATCACTCTCGTACTCAACAGCAGTTAGACAGTTCCGTGTGCGTCTTTCCACGTCTAGTATAGTCAGTCGTTTGTCTATCAGCATCAGATCCAGATAGGACCCGCTTCTAGGATACGATGGGCTATCGGTTGCAAGCAGATCTAGCTTGAACTCAAAATTGTGCTCTACAAACCATTTATACAATGAGGTCCCTCTGTGGTTGTGTACCACATTACCCCACTCTATATGCCGCGAGTTAAAGTCGCCAGCTATGATATAGTAGTTCTCCTCCGAGCTCAGTCTAAGGCTAGTGAAAAGAGTATCGAGCTCTGAAATGAAATATTGGTTGATCCGTGCCTTGTCAGACGCATAGATAGCGATCACGTATAACCGCTTACCACCTCGAAGGGGGATGCGTGCGATACACGCTTCTATCGCCTGGAATCTTCGCACTTCATTGCTATACACGACCTTATGACAAAGGCCTTTTTTAATTAAGAGAGCGACACCGCCAGCTAGGTATGTTCGGTCTCTTCGAATGATGTGATAATTCTTGTACCTGAGTTTGTGCGTCTGGCTTAGCCTAGTTTCGCTAACCATCAACACGTCAGGATTATGGGTTTGCAACAAATTACCAAAGTTTAGTTTTCGTTCATGCCTGATCAGTGAATGCACATTCACTGCTAGAATCTTTAGGTCGTGAGCTGCGTGCGCAGCCATCATTGAGATGTCTCGTTTGAATCGTCAAACAGCGTCGAATAGATGAGGTCTATTCGCGCTGCTTGCTCTTGGAACTGGTTTTGGAATTGGTTTTGGAGCTGAGCGATCTGCCTCTGGATAGAGAGCAGGACCGTCTGCACATCCAAATTAGCTTCAGGTTGCCTGGCCACAGGGACCGGGGAAACCTTCGGCACTGTCTGTTGTACCGGCCGTCTATCTGATACCATTTGGGCATAGGAGATGGCTGGAGTAACAGTGGTAGCTTGGACACGGGGCGCTGGCCTCGCGTCTACCATTTTTATATTCCTCTTGGCTTGGATGCTTCGTCGGATCTCTTGGACCTTAGGGCATCCCCTATAATTAGCGGGGTGCCCGCTGGTCTTGCAGAGCACGCATGTCAGCATGCTCCTATCAACAACCTTATCTTTTCCTAAAGGGCATTCCCCATTAATGTGGGTTCCTGCGCATTTGACGCAGCGAGACTTCATACTACAGTTCGCTGCGGCATGCCCAAACCTTTGACAGCGCGCACACTGTAGCGTGTGCTTTGTCTTTTTTAATGTCTCCCATTTGACATCAATAGTGCCTAAGCGATTGATTCGCTTTAGGCTATCTACTTTGCTATCTGGGCTGACCTGGACTAGGAAGAACGGAAGCTTCCTGTTCTCCCTCTTCGTTACCGAAGTGTAAAAGGGCTTGACCCCAACAACCTTGACGTCGTCAGTTTACACAAGGCGCAGCTCTGCGAGGATCTCTTCGGGATCAGTATCGGGATCCACGTTCTTGAGGAGAACGGTCTGAAGTTTTTCCCCTTTTGGGGTATAAGTGAAGAACTCGACCCCGGTTGTCGTTAGCTCTTCCTTTAACGCACGGTAATCTGACACTGATGAGCAGTGGACAGAAAGCCTTAAGGGCCCTTTGTATTTCATAAAATAAGTGTTCTTTGTGGCCAACTTACACAGTTTATCTAGGTCCTTAGTCTCTAAACCGAAGACGTTGATTGGAGGGAATCTCTCTTTCTTCGCTGCAATTGGTTGCTGAAGTTGTTGCTTCCGCTGTTGTTGTTGTTGTTGTAGCTGCTGCTGCTGTGACTGCTTCTGCTGCTGCTGTTGGTTCTGCTGCTGCTGCTGCTGGTTCTGCTGCTGCTGCTGCTGGATCTGCTGATGTAGCTGCTGATGAGCTTGTTTTTGTTGTGGCTGCTCCTTATCACCGGCTCCACGCTGATGTTTTGGCAGCTGTTGGGTGGGTAGTTGTTGCTGCTGCTTCCGCTGCTGTTCTTGATGCTGCTGTTGTTGTTGTTGCTGCTGCTCTGCAGCTTCTTTGGCCGCTATTCTGGCCTTCAATTTGTCTTGAAGGAACTGGATATGAGCGTCCAGTTCCTCCCTCTCCCTCTGGCTGTTGACCAAATCCTCCCGCTCGTCTTCTTCTTCATTATCCGACATGGATGAAGTCAGAGCGCGGTAGGAGTTCTCACTAACACCTAATGAGAAACTCCCCCTGCCTCCTGCCGATCCGTGTTTGTCGTCATCGACTGGGTGGTTATGCTGGTCGGCAAAAGCTATATTTGCTACATCTGTAGCTGTTGGCAATGCTGTGTTGATTGCTGTGTTTGCAACAGCAATTTTTGCATCGCGTGAGGCAGCCGTGTAACGGCGTTTTACCAGGTTTGGCTTTGGTTGAACCTTTTTTCTCTTTTTCTTCCTCCCTTCTTCTTGCATCGTCTGGTGGCCTGATGTACCTGCTACCTGCTCAGTGTCACCCATTTTTTCGAGCACGGGTCGCTCTGTCGTCTCCATCTCTCTTGCACTCACACTGCGTTTTCAGATTTTTTTTTTTCCGCGAAAATTTATTTTATTTTTCTTGTAACGGGAATTCGGGCACCACGTTGACGGACGGTGGTGCTGCCGCTAAGCTATTTGGCTAGTTGAATTTTTATTTTTTTTTTGCGCGCTAAGTCTGTAAATTCCGCACACAAAAGTCGAACACGTCTTTACTCCACGGGGGAATGTAAACGACTGACGAGAACCGATTTTTTCAGCATGATATGGCCGTTGACAAAAATTTAAACTACGCATCACGCCCTCCAGACAAGCTTGAAATACTTTCAGTAGATTCCCTATGTTTTTGCCATAAGTATGCAAATAAGGTGAAGGGAAATAAGTCACCGGAAACTAAATCAATTGATGATTAGCAAGGTTAAGCTATAGCTCAATAAAAATCGGAAGGCGCCAGACATCAAGATTTTACAGAATGGCTACCATTGAGTAGATTCCCTATGTTTTTGTCATAAGTGTGTAAGTAAGGTGAATCCCAAAAGGAGGCAGACATTAAGATTTTAGAGAATCTTGAACATTTGGGAGAAGTTTGCCATAAATTCAATAATCTTCAAAATCCAAGGATGAGAGGGTGATTAGCACTAATTACGTCACTATGTTCAGTAATTACTTGTGGTTCATATGTCCGCGTACTATGACTGTCAGTCAATAAAGGTCGGGAATCTCAAAAGGAAGCAGACATCAGGATTTTAGAGAATGGCTACGATTTGGAGAAGTTTGTCATAAATGAAATTATCTTTTACAGATTTTAACTGGTCCACTTTTATTTTCTTCCATCCAAGGATGAGGGGATGATTAGCACTAATTACGTCACTATGTTCACTAATTACTTGTAGTCCGTATGTCCGCGTACTTTGACTACCAGGGAGGGAATGATATCCATTCAGTATAACCATACGCCACAGCTGACTTCTTGTAGTAGGAAGAGAAAACAAACGCTGAGAATAACACTACAAAAAAGAGAGCAAAATACTCATAGCTCACCCGAAGGGTGATATGATGTCTGCACCTTT
This sequence comes from Eristalis intricaria, assembly GCA_964034865.1. NCBI lineage: Eukaryota > Metazoa > Arthropoda > Insecta > Diptera > Syrphidae > Eristalis > Eristalis intricaria. The sequence continues at coordinate 70,884,932 of OZ035876.1, read as the reverse complement.
GCGAAGAGTGAAGGAGCATTTTGAGAATGGGCATTGTGTTGTTAAGGTTGTTGGGTAGTATTGGGGAGCAAAAGGTTGTAACTGACGTCAACAACACGTGGTGTTCCCAGGCGGTCTTCCATACAGGTACTAACCGCGCTCGATGCTGTTTAATTACGGTGATCGGACGAGAACCGATTTTTTCAGCATGATATGGTCGTTGACATAAATTTAAATTACGCATCACGCCCTCCACACAAGCTTGAAATACTTTCAGTAGATTCCCTGTTTTGGCCATAAGTATGCAAATAAGGTGAAGGGAAATAAGTCACCGGAAACTAAATCAATTGATGGACTTGAAGGTGAAGTTAAATATCTTCACAGAAATGCGTTATTGACGACAATGCTGATAGCCCATTAGCAAGGTTAAGCTATAGCTCAATAAAAATCGGAAGGCGCCAGACATCAAGATTTTACAGAATGGCTACCATTGAGTAGATTCCCTATGTTTTTGTCATAAGTGTGTAAGTAAGGTGAATCCCAAAAGCAGGCAGACATTAAGATTTTAGAGAAAGTATGCAAATAAGGTGAAGGGAAATAAGTCACCGGAAACTAAATCAATTGATGGACTTGAAGGTAAAGTTAAATATCTTCACAGAAATGTGTTATTGACGACAATGCTGATAGCCCATTAGCAAGGTCAAGCTATAGCTCAATAAAAATCGGAAGGCGCCAGACATCAAGATTTTACAGAATGGCTACCATTGAGTAGATTCCCTATGTTTTTGTCATAAGTGTGTAAGTAAGGTGAATCCCAAAAGGAGGCAGACATTAAGATTTTAGAGAATCTTGAACATTTGGGAGAAGTTTGCCATAAATTCAATAATCTTCAAAATCCAAGGATGAGAGGGTGATTAGCACTAATTACGTCACTATGTTCAGTAATTACTTGTGGTTCATATGTCCGCGTACTATGACTGTCAGTCAATAAAGGTCGGGAATCTCAAAAGGAAGCAGACATCAGGATTTTAGAGAATGGCTACGATTTGGAGAAGTTTGTCATAAATGAAATTATCTTTTACAGATTTTAACTGGTCCACTTTTATTTTCTTCCATCCAAGGATGAGGGGATGATTAGCACTAATTACGTCACTATGTTCACTAATTACTTGTAGTCCGTATGTCCGCGTACTTTGACTACCAGGGAGGGAATGATATCCATTCAGTATAACCATACGCCACAGCTGACTTCTTGTAGTAGGAAGAGAAAACAAACGCTGAGAATAACACTACAAAAAAGAGAGCAAAATACTCATAGCTCACCCGAAGGGTGATATGATGTCTGCACCTTTGCGAAGAGTGAAGGAGCATTTTGAGAATGGGCATTGTGTTGTTAAGGTTGTTGGGTAGTATTGGGGAGCAAAAGGTTGTAACTGACGTCAACAACACGTGGTGTTCCCAGGCGGTCTGCCATACAGGTACTAACCGCGCTCGATGCTGTTTAATTACGGTGATCGGACGAGAACCGATTTTTTTTTTTTTTTTTTTTTCATGTAATTTTGTTTTTATTTTAATGAAAGAAACTTACTTGCTAGACAAAATATACTTAAAACTAGCTTAAATATCTTAAATAACTTAATGTATTTAATCCTAACTTACTGACCCTATGCGAGTACTCTAAGCTATTCTAATTTATAATTATTTGTGCCTTTCGGCTTAAACAACGTTTTTTTAGTCTTTAGAGACAATATTTTATTAATTTTAATTACCAAGAAAACTTGAAAAACTTGGTTTAACCTAGCTAACCTATGAAAAAAATAACTTAAAACTAACTTAATAATACCTTAACCTAACTTAACCTAACATAACCTTAAAATTACCTTAAATATGTCCGTAAGAGACAGACGTGTGCACCTAGGCGTATATGATATGTATATGCATAACATATACATCTATACGCCGTGGTGCACCTTTTTTTGATTTTATATAGTTTTTTTCTTAAAATAACTTAATTCTATGTAAGTTGGCCACCATGGTCAACTGTATCGACGTTTGGAAGAGCCAACGCCGGCGGAGACCGATTCTGGTGCAACGACCAATAAAAGTGCCGTTCTTTGGCACACTCTCTCCTGTCCCGAGTAGAGATCGCTCTACTGAATCGGAGGAGATCCTCGTGGCTGCGAGCGACATCCGGCTCGTATTGGAGTCGCCTGTCCACTGTTCGGCGTACGACATGGAATATCAGAGGGCATCCATCTGTATCCTGTATTAGGCCAATTTGATCGAGATAGAGGAATGCTTCAGGTGGAATAAGGCCGCTGAGGCGCACTCTTTCATGGTACATAGCGTTTGGGTAGAAAGCCCCAAAGATCAGACTGTTAGAAGAAGTCATAGCTCGTGCAATGTGCCTTCTTATCAGCTTAATAATAAAATTATCTATCCTGTTCAAGTTTGCCTCGTTGTACAGGACCTCGTTAGGAAAGTACTTCTTGTACTCAGACTCGGGTGTACGATACAGACGGAGACAGCTCCTAAGACACTGCCTCTCGAACAACCTCATCTTTTCCATCTGGGAAGGACTCACGTTGAACCACAATGGACAACCGTACGCCATAATTGGCCGTATGAGAGCCATGTAGCAGATTACCTTCACTCTGGTATCAAGTTGGCTGCTGGAAAACAACCTTCTTGCCGCAGCAAAGGCTTTTCTGGCTTTCGTCAGAGCAATATCTATATGTTTATCAAAATACAGATATTGATCCAGCCAAATGCCTAGATATCTAACTACACTTTTCACGGCTAACGGCCGACCTTGCGGGTCAACTATGCCGAACTTGCGCCAGTTTTGGCGCGTATCCCTCGGTGCCGTGTACAACGGGGTCCTGAACAGGGTAGTTTCACACTTCAGGAAGTTGATAACCAACTTCCAGTCGTCGCAAAATCGCTGAATCTTATCGAAGTCACGCTGCAACAATATATTTATTACCTCGATCTTCGGACCTGTTTTGTACGCAGCTAGATCGTCGGCGTACGCTATTAAGTGCGGCATGGAACCTACAAGCTCTGCAGTGAATATTGAAAACAGGATCGGGGAACCAACCGCCCCCTGTTGTAGACCATTTTTAATATCAAAGACCGTGCTAGAAGTTACGTCGCCATTTTTCACGACAAACTTTCTACCGGTTATCATGTCATGGATCATGTATAGCAATGGTTTACTTATGCCAAGCCTGACCAGCTTGAGGAAGAGGCCCTCTAACCAAACGGTGTCGAACGCTTTCTCCAAGTCAATCAGACAGGCACCCGTGCATTGTTGTTTGCTTTTATTCCACTGAATGTCGGACACCAGTTTTGACGCGGCATGTATGGTTTCATGCCCCGCCCTGAATCCGAACTGGTTGTCCGGTATGATTTTATTTTCATCAACCCATTGTTTCAGAACTCGAATGACTATCTTTTCAAAAACCTTGCTTATGCAAGGAAGAAGACTGATCGACCGAAGATTTGTCGGAATGGACTTGTCTTTGTCGCGTTTAGGGATCGGCTGAACTACAGCTGTTTTCCAGTGTGCTGGGTAATGTGCATTACTCAGGGCATTGTTGAACAATGTTGAGTAGACTTTTACCGCTTCGGGGGGAAGATGTCGAAGCACAATATTCGGTACACCATCGATTCCGACAGACTTTTTCTTCTTCAGTGAGTTAAAGATACCCTGGAGATCTTCTTGAGAAATCAAGATATGATTTGCCTCGTTGGCGACGGCAAGATTTGCCATGTTAACGTCACTGAACCTGGTGAAACCTGGATTCTCAGATCGCCATTGACTTATCTCATTGCGGAGATAGAAGTGGTTTAGCAAGGCTCTGTTCTCCAGATCGTGATTCGGCCTACTAACCTCGTTGACCGTATACACTCTCTGGAACACAGCACCTATAGCATTAACCTTCTCCTGGGGATCTTCAACCACGAAGAAGTCATTGTCTAGCACTGCCCCATCTGGATCGATGCCAATTGAAGTCAGTAAGTGTTCGTTGTCTGTCGTCCTGGGAAGTCGAACGGTCAGAATGTCGTTTTGATCTTTCCTCCGGAATATTTTATTTACTTGCGGGAACATACCCGGGTTGTTGGATTGTACAGCCCGGATTTTATTGCCCCAGTGCAAGCTTATAGCCAAGCTGTAATTAATTCTTATTATCTGTTGGAGGTTTTTGATCTCCGACTTCAGTGACCTGACTTCCGCGTTTTGTGGATCTGTAAAACGCCTGTGCAAGAGTTTGAGTCTTGACAGCAGCCTACTCTTGTGTACGTGAAGTGCATCGATGGTAGCATTTCGATAAACATCACTGTCATCGACTTCTACTACCTTCGGAATAGTCTTGTCCATTGTACGTTTAATCACGTCGTCCATTTCCATGAGGTACCTGTCGACCTCTACGTTCGTCAGGTTTCTGTTCGTCGGAGGATTGATCCCACTCGAACGTAGTTCTGTGGATAAAGTCCTGGAGAAGCGTGGCCAGCGGGCCTTATTGTAATTATAAGGGTGCCTCTGGACATACTCCTCCAGTCCTTCCACCTCGTTCGGGAGCTGAATAACTGCGAAGAGCCCGCAGTGATCACTCTCGTACTCAACAGCAGTTAGACAGTTCCGTGTGCGTCTTTCCACGTCTAGTATAGTCAGTCGTTTGTCTATCAGCATCAGATCCAGATAGGACCCGCTTCTGGGATACGATGGCCTATCGGTTGCTAGCAAATCTAGCTTGAACTCAACATTGTGTTCTACCAACCAGTTATACAATGAGGTCCCCCTGGTGTTATGCACCACATTGCCCCACTCTATATGCCTCGAGTTCAAGTCCCCGGCTACGATATAGTAGTTCTCCTCCGAGCTCAGTCGAAGGCTAGTGAAAAGAGTATCGAGCTCTGAAATGAAATATTGGTTGATCCGTGCCTTGTCAGACGCATAGATAGCGATCACGTATAACCGCTTACCACCTCGAAAGGGGATGCGTGCGATACACGCTTCTATCGCCTGGAATCTTCGCACTTCATTGCTATACACGACCTTATGACAAAGGCCTTTTTTAATTAAGAGAGCGACACCGCCAGCTAGGTATGTTCGGTCTCTTCGAATGATGTGATAATTCTTGTACCTGAGTTTGTGCGTCTGGCTTAGCCTAGTTTCGCTAACCATCAACACGTCAGGATTATGGGTTTGCAACAAATTACCAAGGTTTAGTTTTCGTTCGTGCCTGATCAGTGAATTCACATTCACTGCTAGAATCTTTAGGTCGTGAGCTGCGTGCGCAGCCATCATTGAGATGTCTCGTTTGAATCGTCAAACAGCGTCGAATAGATGAGGTCTATTCGCGCTGCTTGCTCTTGGAACTGGTTTTGGAATTGGTTTTGGAGCTGAGCGATCTGCCTCTGGATAGAGAGCAGGACCGTCTGCACATCCAAATTAGCTTCAGGTTGCCTGGCCACAGGGACCGGGGAAACCTTCAGCACTGTCTGTTGTACCGGCCGCCTATCTGATACCATTTGGGCATAGGAGATGGCTGGAGTAACAGTGGTAGCTTGAACACGGGGCGCTGGCCTCGCGTCTACCATTTTTATATTCCTCTTGGCTTGGATGCTTCGTCGGATCTCTTGGAGCTTAGGGCATCCCCTATAATTAGCGGGGTGCCCGCTGGTCTTGCAGAGCACGCATGTCAGCATGCTCCTATCAACAACCTTATCTTTTCCTAGAGGGCATTCCCCATTAATGTGGGTTCCTGCGCATTTGACGCAGCGAGACTTCATACTACAGTTCGCTGCGGCATGCCCAAACCTTTGACAGCGCGCACACTGTAGCGTGTGCTTTGTCTTTTTTAATGTCTCCCATTTGACATCAATAGTGCCTAAGCGATTGATTCGCTTTAGGCTATCTACTTTGCTATCTGGGCTGACCTGGACTAGGAAGAACGGAAGCTTCCTGTTCTCCCTCTTCGTTACCGCAGTGTAAAAGGGCTTGACCCCAACGACCTTGACGTCGTCTGTTTGCACAAGGCGCAGCTCTGCGAGGATCTCTTCAGGATCAGTATCGGGATCCACGTTCTTGAGGAGAACGGTCTGAAGTTTTTCCCCTTTTGGGGTATAAGTGAAGAACTCGACCCCGGTTGTCGTTAGCTCCTCCTTTATAGCACGATAATCTGACACTGATGAGCAGTGAACAGAAAGCCTTAATGGCCCTTTATATTTCATGTAGTAGGTATTTTTAGTGGCCAACTTACATAGCTTGTCTAGGTCCTTAGTCTCCAAACCGAAGACGTTGATTGGAGGGAATCTCTCTTTCTTCGCTGCTACTGGTTGCTGAAGTTGTTGTTCCTGCTGTTGTTGTTGCTGCTGATGCTGCGACTGCTTCTGCTGCTGCTGATTCTGCTGCGACTGCTTCTGCTGCTGCTGCTGATTCTGCTGCTGCTGGATCTGCTTCTGCTGTTGATGAAGTTGTTGTTGTTGCTGCTGCTTCTTATTAGCTGATCCACGCTCGATTTTTGGCAGCTGTTGAGTGGGTAGCTGTTGTTGTTGCTTTGTCTTCTGCTGCTGTTGTTGTTGATGCTGCTGCTCTGCAGCTTCTTTAGCCGCTATTCTGGCCTTCAATTTGTCTTGAAGGAACTGGATATGAGCGTCCAGTTCCTCCCTCTCCCTCTGGCTGTTGACCAGCTCCTCCCGCTCGTCTTCTTCTTCATCATCCGACATGGATGATGTCAGAGCGCGGTAGGAGTTCTCACTAACACCTAATGAGAAACTCCCTCCACCTCCTGCCGATCCGTGTTTGTCGTCATCGACTGGGTGGTAATGCTGGTCGGCAAATGCAATATTTACTACATCTGTAGCTGTTGGCAATGCTGTGTTGATTGCTGTGTTTGCAACAGCAATTTTTGCATCGCGTGAGGCAGCCGTGTAACGGCGTTTTATCAAGTTTGGCTTCGGTTGAACCTTTTTCCTCTTTTTCTTACTCCCCTCTTCTTGCATCGTCTGGTGGCCTGATGAACCTGCCACCTGCTGAGTGGCACCCATTTTTTCGAGCACGGGTCGCTCTGTCGTCTCCATCTCTCTTGCACTCACACTGCGTGTCTTCAGATTTCTTTTTTTCCGCGAAAATTTGTATTTTTTTTTTTTAACGGGAATTCGGGCACCACGTTGATGGGCGGTGGTACTGCCGCTAAAATTTTTTTTTTTTTTTTTGCACGCCGTAAATCACGCACACAAAAGTCGAACACGTCTTTACTCCACGGGGGTATGTAAACGACTGACGAGAACCGATTTTTTCAGCATGATATGGTCGTTGACAAAAATTTAAGCTACGCATCACGCCCTCCAGACAAGTTTGAAATACTTTCAGTAGATTCTCTATGTTTTTGCCATAAGTATGTAAATAAGGTGAAGGAAAATAAGTCACTGGAAACTAAATCAATTGATGGACTTGAAGGTGAAGTTAAATATCTTCACAGAAATGCGTTATTGACGACAATGCTGATAGCCCATTAGCAAGGTTAAGCTATAGCTCAATAAAAATCGGAAGGCGCCAGACATCAAGATTTTACAGAATGGCTACCATTGAGTAGATTCCCTATGTTTTTGTCATAAGTGTGTAAGTAAGGTGAATCCCAAAAGGAGGCAGACGTTAAGATTTTAGAGAATCTTGAACATTTGGGAGAAGTTTGCCATAAATTCAATAATCTTCAAAATCCAAGGATGAGAGGGTGATTAGCACTAATTACGTCACAATGTTCAGTAATTACTTGTGGTTCGTATGTCCGCGTACTATGACTGTCAGTCAATAAAGGTCGGGAATCTCAAAAGGAAGCAGACATCAGGATTTTAGAGAATGGCTACGATTTGGAGAAGTTTGTCATAAATGAAATTATCTTTTACAGATTTTAACTGGTCCACTTTTATTTTCTTCCATCCAAGGATGAGGGGATGATTAGCACTAATTACGTCACTATGTTCACTAATTACTTGTAGTCCGTATGTCCGCGTACTATGACTATCAGGGAGGGAATGATATCCATTCAGTATAACCATGCGCCACAGCTGACTTTTTGTAGTAGGAAGAGAAAACAAACGCTGAGAATAACACTACAAAAAAGAGAGCAAAATACTCATAGCTCACCCGAAGGGTGATATGATGTCTGCACCTTTGCGAAGAGTGAAGGAGCATTTTGAGAATGGGCATTGTGTTGTTAAGGTTGTTGGGTAGTATTGGGGAGCAAAAGGTTGTAACTGACGTCAACAACACGTGGTGTTCCCAGGCGGTCTTCCATACAGGTACTAACCGCGCTCGATGCTGTTTAATTACGGTGATCGGACGAGAACCGATTTTTTCAGCATGATATGGTCGTTGACATAAATTTAAATTACGCATCACGCCCTCCACACAAGCTTGAAATACTTTCAGTAGATTCCCTATGTTTTTGCCATAAGTATGCAAATAAGGTGAAGGGAAATAAGTCACCGGAAACTAAATCAATTGATGGACTTGAAGGTGAAGTTAAATATCTTCACAGAAATGCGTTATTGACGACAATGCTGATAGCCCATTAGCAAGGTTAAGCTATAGCTCAATAAAAAGCGGAAGGCGCCAGACATCAAGATTTTACAGAATGGCTACCATTGAGTAGATTCCCTATGTTTTTGTCATAAGTGTGTAAGTAAGGTGAATCCCAAAAGCAGGCAGACATTAAGATTTTAGAGAAAGTATGCAAATAAGGTGAAGGGAAATAAGTCACCGGAAACTAAATCAATTGATGGACTTGAAGGTAAAGTTAAATATCTTCACAGAAATGTGTTATTGACGACAATGCTGATAGCCCATTAGCAAGGTTAAGCTATAGCTCAATAAAAATCGGAAGGCGCCAGACATCAAGATTTTACAGAATGGCTACCATTGAGTAGATTCCCTATGTTTTTGTCATAAGTGTGTAAGTAAGGTGAATCCCAAAAGGAGGCAGACATTAAGATTTTAGAGAATCTTGAACATTTGGGAGAAGTTTGCCATAAATTCAATAATCTTCAAAATCCAAGGATGAGAGGGTGATTAGCACTAATTACGTCACTATGTTCAGTAATTACTTGTGGTTCATATGTCCGCGTACTATGACTGTCAGTCAATAAAGGTCGGGAATCTCAAAAGGAAGCAGACATCAGGATTTTAGAGAATGGCTACGATTTGGAGAAGTTTGTCATAAATGAAATTATCTTTTACAGATTTTAACTGGTCCACTTTTATTTTCTTCCATCCAAGGATGAGGGGATGATTAGCACTAATTACGTCACTATGTTCACTAATTACTTGTAGTCCGTATGTCCGCGTACTTTGACTACCAGGGAGGGAATGATATCCATTCAGTATAACCATACGCCACAGCTGACTTCTTGTAGTAGGAAGAGAAAACAAACGGGAATCTCAAAAGGAAGCAGACATCAGGATTTTAGAGAATGGCTACGATTTGGAGAAGTTTGTCATAAATGAAATTATCTTTTACAGATTTTAACTGGTCCACTTTTATTTTCTTCCATCCAAGGATGAGGGGATGATTAGCACTAATTACGTCACTATGTTCACTAATTACTTGTAGTCCGTATGTCCGCGTACTTTGACTACCAGGGAGGGAATGATATCCATTCAGTATAACCATACGCCACAGCTGACTTCTTGTAGTAGGAAGAGAAAACAAACGCTGAGAATAACACTACAAAAAAGAGAGCAAAATACTCATAGCTCACCCGAAGGGTGATATGATGTCTGCACCTTTGCGAAGAGTGAAGGAGCATTTTGACGCCTGTGCAAGAGTTTGAGTCTTGACAGCAGCCTACTCTTGTGTACGTGAAGTGCATCGATGGTAGCATTTCGATAAACATCACTGTCATCGACTTCTACTACCTTCGGAATAGTCTTGTCCATTGTACGTTTAATCACGTCGTCCATTTCCATGAGGTACCTGTCGACCTCTACGTTCGTCAGGTTTCTGTTCGTCGGAGGATTGATCCCACTCGAACGTAGTTCTGTGGATAAAGTCCTGGAGAAGCGTGGCCAGCGGGCCTTATTGTAATTATAAGGGTGCCTCTGGACATACTCCTCCAGTCCTTCCACCTCGTTCGGGAGCTGAATAACTGCGAAGAGCCCGCAGTGATCACTCTCGTACTCAACAGCAGTTAGACAGTTCCGTGTGCGTCTTTCCACGTCTAGTATAGTCAGTCGTTTGTCTATCAGCATCAGATCCAGATAGGACCCGCTTCTGGGATACGATGGCCTATCGGTTGCTAGCAAATCTAACTTGAACTCAACATTGTGTTCTACCAACCAGTTATACAATGAGGTCCCCCTGGTGTTATGCACCACATTGCCCCACTCTATATGCCTCGAGTTCAAGTCCCCGGCTACGATATAGTAGTTCTCCTCCGAGCTCAGTCGAAGGCTAGTGAAAAGAGTATCGAGCTCTGAAATGAAATATTGGTTGATCCGTGCCTTGTCAGACGCATAGATAGCGATCACGTATAACCGCTTACCACCTCGAAAGGGGATGCGTGCGATACACGCTTCTATCGCCTGGAATCTTCGCACTTCATTGCTATACACGACCTTATGACAAAGGCCTTTTTTAATTAAGAGAGCGACACCGCCAGCTAGGTATGTTCGGTCTCTTCGAATGATGTGATAATTCTTGTACCTGAGTTTGTGCGTCTGGCTTAGCCTAGTTTCGCTAACCATCAACACGTCAGGATTATGGGTTTGCAACAAATTACCAAGGTTTAGTTTTCGTTCGTGCCTGATCAGTGAATTCACATTCACTGCTAGAATCTTTAGGTCGTGAGCTGCGTGCGCAGCCATCATTGAGATGTCTCGTTTGAATCGTCAAACAGCGTCGAATAGATGAGGTCTATTCGCGCTGCTTGCTCTTGGAACTGGTTTTGGAATTGGTTTTGGAGCTGAGCGATCTGCCTCTGGATAGAGAGCAGGACCGTCTGCACATCCAAATTAGCTTCAGGTTGCCTGGCCACAGGGACCGGGGAAACCTTCGGCACTGTCTGTTGTACCGGCCGTCTATCTGATACCATTTGGGCATAGGAGATGGCTGGAGTAACAGTGGTAGCTTGGACACGGGGCGCTGGCCTCGCGTCTACCATTTTTATATTCCTCTTGGCTTGGATGCTTCGTCGGATCTCTTGGACCTTAGGGCATCCCCGATAATTAGCGGGGTGCCCGCTGGTCTTGCAGAGCACGCATGTCAGCATGCTCCTATCAACAACCTTATCTTTTCCTAAAGGGCATTCCCCATTAATGTGGGTTCCTGCGCATTTGACGCAGCGAGACTTCATACTACAGTTCGCTGCGGCATGCCCAAACCTTTGACAGCGCGCACACTGTAGCGTGTGGTTTGTCTTTTTTAATGTCTCCCATTTGACATCAATAGTGCCTAAGCGATTGATTCGCTTTAGGCTATCTACTTTGCTATCTGGGCTGACCTGGACTAGGAAGAACGGAAGCTTCCTGTTCTCCCTCTTCGTTACCGAAGTGTAAAAGGGCTTGACCCCAACAACCTTTACGTCGTCAGTCTGCACAAGGCGCAGCTCTGCGAGGATCTCTTCGGGATCAGTATCGGGATCCACGTTCTTGAGGAGAACGGTCTGAAGTTTTTCCCCTTTTGGGGTATAAGTGAAGAACTCGACCCCGGTTGTCGTTAGCTCTTCCTTTAACGCACGGTAATCTGACACTGATGAGCAGTGGACAGAAAGCCTTAAGGGCCCTTTGTATTTCATAAAATAAGTGTTCTTTGTGGCCAACTTACACAGTTTATCTAGGTCCTTAGTCTCTAAACCGAAGACGTTGATTGGAGGGAATCTCTCTTTCTTCGCTGCAACTGGTTGCGGAAGTTTTTGTTTCTGCTGTTGTTGTTGCTGCTGATGCTGCGACTGCATCTGCTGCTGCTGCTGATTCTGCTGCGACTGCTTCTGCTGTTGATGATGTTGTTGTTGTTGCTGCTGCTTCTTATTAGCTGCTCCACTCTCGATTTTTGGCAGCTGTTGGGTGGGTAGCTGTTGTTGTTGCTTTGGCTTCTGCTGCTGTTGTTGTAGCTGCTGCTTTTCTGCAGCTTCTTTGGCCGCTATTCTGGCCTTCAATTTTTCTTGAAGGAACTGGATATGAGCGTCCAGCTCCTCCCTCTCCCTCTGGCTGTTGACCAGCTCCTCCCGCTCGTCTTCTTCTTCGTCATCCGACATGGATGAAGTCAGAGCGCGGTAGGAGTTCTCACTAACACCTAATGAGAAACTCCCCCCTCCACATGCCGATTGTACATGATCGTCTTGGTCACCAAATGCTACATTCGCTACATCTGTAGCTGTTGTCGATGCCGCCTGTGTTGCTGTATTTCCTACAGCCACACCTACAGCAATTTTTGCATCACGTGATGCAGCCGTGTAACGGCGCTTCACGAGATTTGGTTTCGGTTGAAGCTTTTTCCTCTTCTTCTTTCTTGCTTCTAACTGGTGGCCTGATGTCGCAGCCACCTGTTCAGCAACACCCGTTATTACGAGCGCGGGTCGCTCTGCTGAATCCATCACACAATCGCACTCACACTTCGTGTCTTTAAATCTCTATAGACGAAAAAATCTTTTTATTTTATAACGGGATTTCAACCGGGCACCGTGATTCCACGCACAAGTGCAATGCCACTAGGCCACTGTCACGAGGGAAAATGCACGCGAATTTTTTCTTTATTAGTTTTTTTTTAGTTGCACACACAACACACAATAGCCGAAACACGTCTGTTATACACGGAGGTATGCGAACGACTGACGAGAACCGATTTTTCCAGCATGATATGGTCGTTGACAAAAATTTAAACTACGCATCACGCCCTCCAGACAAGCTTGAAATACTTTCAGTAGATTCCCTATGTTTTTGCCATAAGTATGCAAATAAGGTGAAGGGAAATAAGTCACCGGAAACTAAATCAATTGATGGACTTGAAGGTGAAGTTAAATATCTTCACAGAAATGCGTTATTGACGACAATGCTGATAGCCCATTAGCAAGGTTAAGCTATAGCTCAATAAAAATCGGAAGGCGCCAGACATCAAGATTTTACAGAATGGCTACCATTGAGTAGATTCCCTATGTTTTTGTCATAAGTGTGTAAGTAAGGTGAATCCCAAAAGAAGGCAGACATTAAGATTTTAGAGAATCTGGAACATTTGGGAGAAGTTTGCCATAAATTCAATAATCTTTTACAGATTGTAACTGGTCCACTTTTATTTTCTTTCATCCAAGGATGAGAGGGTGATTAGCACTAATTACGTCACTATGTTCAGTAATTACTTGTGGTTCATATGTCCGCGTACTATGACTGTCAGTCAATAAAGGTCGGGAATCTCAAAAGGAAGCAGACATCAGGATTTTAGAGAATGGCTACGATTTGGAGAAGTTTGTCATAAATGAAATCATCTTTTACAGATTTTAACTGGTCCACTTTTATTTTCTTCCATCCAAGGATGAGGGGATGATTAGCACTAATTACGTCACTATGTTCACTAATTACTTGTAGTCCGTATGTCCGCGTACTATGACTATCAGGGAGGGAATGATATCCATTCAGTATAAACATACGCCACAGCTGACTTTTTGTAGTAGGAAGAGAAAACAAACGCTGAGAATAACACTACAAAAAAGAGAGCAAAATACTCATAGCTCACCCGAAGGGTGATATGATGTCTGCACCTTTGCGAAGAGTGAAGGAGCATTTTGAGAATGGGCATTGTGTTGTTAACGTTGTTGGGTAGTATTGGGAAGCAAAAGGTTGTAACTGACGTCAACAACACGTGGTGTTCCCAGGCGGTCTTCCATACAGGTACTAACCGCGCTCGATGCTGTTTAATTACGGTGATCGGACGAGAACCGATTTTTTTTTTTTTTTTTTCATGTAATTTTGTTTTTATTTTAATGAAAGAAACTTACTTGCTAGACAAAATATACTTAAAACTAGCTTAAATATCTTAAATAACTTAATGTATTTAATCCTAACTTACTGACCCTATGCGAGTACTCTAAGCTATTCTAATTTATAATTATTTGTGCCTTTCGGCTTAAACAACGTTTTTTTAGTCTTTAGAGACAATATTTTATTAATTTTAATTACCAAGAAAACTTGAAAAACTTGGTTTAACCTAGCTAACCTATGAAAAAAATAACTTAAAACTAACTTAATAATACCTTAACCTAACTTAACCTAACATAACCTTAAAATTACCTTAAATATGTCCGTAAGAGACGGACGTGTGCACCTAGGCGTATATGATATGTATATGCATAACATATACACCTATACGCCGTGGTGCACCTTTTTTTGATTTTATATAGTTTTTTTTTCTTAAAATAACTTAATTCTATGTAAGTTGGCCACCATGGACAACTGTATCGACGTTTGGAAGAGCCAACGCCGGCGGAGACCGATTCTGGTGCAACCACCAATAAAAGTGCCGTTCTTTAGCACACTCTCTCCTGTCCCGAGCAGAGATCGCTCTACTGAATCGGAGGAGATCCTCGTGGCTGCGAGCGACATCCGGCTCGTATTGGAGTCGCCTGTCCACTGTTCGGCGTACGACATGGAAGATCAGAGGGCATCCATCTGTATCCTGTATTAGGCCAATTTGATCGAGATAGAGGAATGCTTCAGGTGGAATAAGGCCGCTGCGGCGCACTCTTTCATAGTACATAGCGTTTGGGTAGTAAGCCCCAAAGATCAGACTGTTAGAAGAAGTCATAGCTCGTGCAATGTGCCTTCTTATCAGCTTAATAATAAAATTATCTATCCTGTTCAAGTTTGCCTCGTTGTACAGGACCTCGTTAGGAAAGTACTTCTTGTACTCAGACTCGGGTGTACGATACAGACGGAGACAGCTCCTAAGACACTGCCTCTCGAACAACCTCATCTTTTCCATCTGGGAAGGACTCACGTTGAACCACAATGGACAACCGTACGCCATAATTGGCCGTATGAGGGCCATGTAGCAGATTACCTTCACTCTGGTATCAAGTTGGCTGCTGGAAAACAACCTTCTTGTCGCAGCAAAGGCTTTTCTGGCTTTCGTCAGAGCAATATCTATATGTTTATCAAAATACAGATATTGATCCAGCCAAATGCCTAGATATCTAACTACACTTTTCACGGCTAACGGCCGACCTTGCGGGTCAACTATGCCGAACTTGCGCCAGTTTTGGCGCGTATCCCTCGGTGCCGTGTACAACGGGGTCCTGAACAGGGTAGTTTCACACTTCAGGAAGTTGATAACCAACTTCCAGTCGTCGCAAAATCGCTGAATTTTATCGAAGTCACGCTGCAACAATATATTTATTACCTCGATCTTCGGACCTGTTCTGTACGCAACCAGATCGTCGGCGTACGCTATTAAGTGCGGCATGGAACCTACAAGCTCTGCAGTGAATATTGAAAACAAGATCGGCGAACCAACCGCCCCCTGTTGTAGACCATTTTTAATATCAAAGACCGTGCTAGAAGTTACGTCGCCATTTTTCACGACAAACTTTCTACCGGTTAGCATGTCATGGATCATGTATAGCAATGGTTTACTTATGCCAAGCCTGACCAGCTTGAGGAAGAGGCCCTCTAACCAAACGGTGTCGAACGCTTTCTCCAAGTCAATCAGGCAGGCACCCGTGCATTGTTGTTTGCTTTTATTCCACTGAATGTCGGACACCAGTTTTGACGCGGCATGTATGGTTTCATGCCCCGCCCTGAATCCGAACTGGTTGTCCGGTATGATTTTATTTTCATCAACCCATTGTTTCAGAACTCGAATGACTATCTTTTCAAAAACCTTGCTTATGCAAGGAAGAAGACTGATCGACCGAAGATTTGTCGGAATGGACTTGTCTTTGTCGCGCTTAGGGATCGGCTGAACTACAGCTGTTTTCCAGTGTGCTGGGTAATGTGCATTACTCAGGGCATTGTTGAACAATGTTGAGTAGACTTTTACCGCTTCGGGGGGAAGATGTCGAAGCACAATATTCGGTACACCATCGATACCGACAGACTTTTTCTTCTTCAGCGAGTTAAAGATACCCTGGAGATCTTCTTGAGAAATCAAGATATGATTTGCCTCGTTGGCGACGGCAAGATTTGCCATGTTAACGTCACTGAACCTGGTGAAACCTGGATTCTCAGATCGCCATTGACTTATCTCATTGCGGAGATAGAAGTGGTTTAGCAAGGCTCTGTTTTCCAGATCGTGATTCGGGCTACTAACCTCGTTGACCGTATACACTCTCTGGAACACAGCACCTATAGCATTAACCTTCTCCTGGGGATCTTCAACCACGAAGAAGTCATTGTCTAGCACTGCCCCATCTGGATCGATGCCAATTGAAGTCAGTAAGTGTTCGTTGTCTGTCGTCCTGGGAAGTCGAACGGTCAGAATGTCGTTTTGATCTTTCCTCCGGAATATTTTATTTACTTGCGGGAACATACCCGGGTTGTTGGATTGTACAGCCCGGATTTTATTGCCCCAGTGCAAGCTTATAGCCAAGCTGTAATTAATTCTTATTATCTGTTGGAGGTTTTTGATCTCCGACTTCAGTGACCTGACTTCCGCGTTTTGTGGATCTGTAAAACGCCTGTGCAAGAGTTTGAGTCTTGACAGCAGCCTACTCTTGTGTACGTGAAGTGCATCGATGGTAGCATTTCGATAAACATCACTGTCATCGACTTCTACTACCTTCGGAATAGTCTTGTCCATTGTACGTTTAATCACGTCGTCCATTTCCATGAGGTACCTGTCGACCTCTACGTTCGTCAGGTTTCTGTTCGTCGGAGGATTGATCCCACTCGAACGTAGTTCTGTGGATAAAGTCCTGGAGAAGCGTGGCCAGCGAGCCTTATTGTAATTATAAGGGTGCCTCTGGACATACTCCTCCAGTCCTTCCACCTCGTTCGGGAGCTGAATAACTGCGAAGAGCCCGCAGTGATCACTCTCGTACTCAACAGCAGTTAGACAGTTCCGTGTGCGTCTTTCCACGTCTAGTATAGTCAGTCGTTTGTCTATCAGCATCAGATCCAGATAGGACCCGCTTCTAGGATACGATGGGCTATCGGTTGCAAGCAGATCTAGCTTGAACTAAATATTGTGCTCTACAAACCATTTATACAATGAGGTCCCTCTGTGGTTGTGTACCACATTACCCCACTCTATATGCCGCGAGTTAAAGTCGCCAGCTATGATATAGTAGTTCTCCTCCGAGCTCAGTCTAAGGCTAGTGAAAAGAGTATCGAGCTCTGAAATGAAATATTGGTTGATCCGTGCCTTGTCAGACGCATAGATAGCGATCACGTATAACCGCTTACCACATCGAAGGGGGATGCGTGCGATACACGCTTCTATCGCCTGGAATCTTCGCACTTCATTGCTATACACGACCTTATGACAAAGGCCTTTTTTAATTAAGAGAGCGACACCGCCAGCTAGGTATGTTCGGTCTCTTCGAATGATGTGATAATTCTTGTACCTGAGTTTGTGCGTCTGGCTTAGCCTAGTTTCGCTAACCATCAACACGTCAGGATTATGGGTTTGCAACAAATTACCAAGGTTTAGTTTTCGTTCGTGCCTGATCAGTGAATTCACATTCACTGCTAGAATCTTTAGGTCGTGAGCAGCGTGCGCAGCCATCATTGAGATGTCTCGTTTGAATCGTCAAACAGCGTCGAATAGATGAGGTCTATTCGCGCTGCTTGCTCTTGGAACTGGTTTTGGAATTGGTTTTGGAGCTGAGCGATCTGCCTCTGGATAGAGAGCAGGACCGTCTGCACATCCAAATTAGCTTCAGGTTGCCTGGCCACAGGGACCGGGGAAACCTTCGGCACTGTCTGTTGTACCGGCCGTCTATCTGATACCATTTGGGCATAGGAGATGGCTGGAGTAACAGTGGTAGCTTGGACACGGGGCGCTGGCCTCGCGTCTACCATTTTTATATTCCTCTTGGCTTGGATGCTTCGTCGGATCTCTTGGACCTTAGGGCATCCCCGATAATTAGCGGGGTGCCCGCTGGTCTTGCAGAGCACGCATGTCAGCATGCTCCTATCAACAACCTTATCTTTTCCTAAAGGGCATTCCCCATTAATGTGGGTTCCTGCGCATTTGACGCAGCGAGACTTCATACTACAGTTCGCTGCGGCATGCCCAAACCTTTGACAGCGCGCACACTGTAGCGTGTGCTTTGTCTTTTTTAATGTGTCCCATTTGACATCAATAGTGCCTAAGCGATTGATTCGCTTTAAGCTATCTGGGCTGACCTGGACTAGGAAGAACGGAAGCTTCCTGTTCTCCCTCTTCGTTACCGCAGTGTAAAAGGGCTTGACCCCAACGACCTTGACGTCGTCTGTTTGCACAAGGCGCAGCTCTGCGAGGATCTTTTCAGGATCAGTATCGGGATCCACGTTCTTGAGGAGAACGGTCTGAAGTTTTTCCCCTTTTGGGGTATAAGTGAAGAACTCGACCCCGGTTGTCGTTAGCTCCTCCTTTATAGCACGATAATCTGACACTGATGAGCAGTGAACAGAAAGCCTTAATGGCCCTTTATATTTCATGTAGTAGGTATTTTTAGTGGCCAACTTACATAGCTTGTCTAGGTCCTTAGTCTCCAAACCGAAGACGTTGATTGGAGGGAATCTCTCTTTCTTCGCTGCTACTGGTTGCTGAAGTTGTTGTTCCTGCTGTTGTTGTTGCTGCTGATGCTGCGACTGCTTCTGCTGCTGCTGATTCTGCTGCGACTGCTTCTGCTGCTGCTGCTGATTCTGCTGCTGCTGGATCTGCTTCTGCTGTCGATGAAGTTGTTGTTGTTGCTGCTGCTTCTTATTAGCTGATCCACGCTCGATTTTTGGCAGCTGTTGAGTGGGTAGCTGTTGTTGTTGCTTTGTCTTCTGCTGCTGTTGTTGTTGCTGCTGCTGCTCTGCAGCTTCTTTAGCCGCTATTCTGGCCTTCAATTTGTCTTGAAGGAACTGGATATGAGCGTCCAGTTCCTCCCTCTCCCTCTGGCTGTTGACCAACTCCTCCCGCTCGTCTTCTTCTTCATCATCCGACATGGATGAAGTCAGAGCGCGGTAGGAGTTCTCACTAACACCTAATGAGAAACTCCCTCCACCTCCTGCCGATCCGTGTTTGTCGTCATCGACTGGGTGGTAATGCTGGTCGGCAAATGCAATATTTACTACATCTGTAGCTGTTGGCAATGCTGTGTTGATTGCTGTGTTTGCAACAGCAATTTTTGCATCGCGTGAGGCAGCCGTGTAACGGCGTTTTATCAAGTTTGGCTTCGGTTGAACCTTTTTCCTCTTTTTCTTACTCCCCTCTTCTTGCATCGTCTGGTGGCCTGATGAACCTGCCACCTGCTCAGTGGCACCCATTTTTTCGAGCACGGGTCGCTCTGTCGTCTCCATCTCTCTTGCACTCACACTGCGTGTCTTCAGATTTCTTTTTTTTCCGCGAAAATTTGTATTTTTTTTTTAACGGGAATTCGGGCACCACGTTGATGGGCGGTGGTACTGCCGCTAAAATTTTTTTTTTTTTTTTTGCACGCCGTAAATCACGCACACAAAAGTCGAACACGTCTTTACTCCACGGGGGTATGTAAACGACTGACGAGAACCGATTTTTTCAGCATGATATGGTCGTTGACAAAAATTTAAACTACGCATCACGCTAGTAGATTCCCTATGTTTTTGCCATAAGTATGCAAATAAGGTGAAGGGAAATAAGTCACCGGAAACTAAATCAATTGATGGACTTGAAGGTGAAGTTAAATATCTTCACAGAAATGCGTTATTGACGACAATGCTGATAGCCCATTAGCAAGGTTAAGCTATAGCTCAATAAAAATCGGAAGGCGCCAGACATCAAGATTTTACAGAATGGCTACCATTGAGTAGATTCCCTATGTTTTTGTCATAAGTGTGTAAGTAAGGTGAATCCCAAAAGAAGGCAGACATTAAGATTTTAGAGAATCTGGAACATTTGGGAGAAGTTTGCCATAAATTCAATAATCTTTTACAGATTGTAACTGGTCCACTTTTATTTTCCTTCATCCAAGGATGAGAGGCTGATTAGCACTAATTACGTCACTATGTTCAGTAATTACTTGTGGTTCATATGTCCGCGTACTATGACTGTCAGTCAATAAAGGTCGGGAATCTCAAAAGGAAGCAGACATCAGGATTTTAGAGAATGGCTACGATTTGGAGAAGTTTGTCATAAATGAAATTATCTCTTACAGATTTTAACTGGTCCACTTTTATTTTCTTTCATCCAAGGATGAGGGGATGATTAGGACTAATTACGTCACTATGTTCACTAATTACTTGTAGTCCGTATGTCCGCGTACTATGACTATCAGGGAGGGAATGATATCCATTCAGTATAAACATACGCCACAGCTGACTTTTTGTAGTAGGAAGAGAAAACAAACGCTGAGAATAACACTACAAAAAAGAGAGCAAAATACTCATAGCTCACCCGAAGGGTGATATGATGTCTGCACCTTTGCGAAGAGTGAAGGAGCATTTTGAGAATGGGCATTGTGTTGTTAACGTTGTTGGGTAGTATTGGGGAGCAAAAGCTTGTAACTGACGTCAACAACACGTGGTGTTCCCAGGCGGTCTTCCATACAGGTACTAACCGCGCTCGATGCTGTTTAATTACGGTGATCGGACGAGAACCGATTTTTTCAGCATGATATGGTCGTTGACAAAAATTTAAACTACGCATCACGCCCTCCAGACAAGCTTGAAATACTTTCAGTAGATTCCCTATGTTTTTGCCATAAGTATGCAAATAAGGTGAAGGGAAATAAGTCACCGGAAACTAAATCAATTGATGGACTTGAAGGTGAAGTTAAATATCTTCACAGAAATGCGTTATTGACGACAATGCTGATAGCCCATTAGCAAGGTTAAGCTATAGCTCAATAAAAATCGGAAGGCGCCAGACATCAAGATTTTACAGAATGGCTACCATTGAGTAGATTCCCTATGTTTTTGTCATAAGTGTGTAAGTAAGGTGAATCCCAAAAGAAGGCAGACATTAAGATTTTAGAGAATCTGGAACATTTGGGAGAAGTTTGCCATAAATTCAATAATCTTTTACAGATTGTAACTGGTCCACTTTTATTTTCCTTCATCCAAGGATGAGAGGCTGATTAGCACTAATTACGTCACTATGTTCAGTAATTACTTGTGGTTCATATGTCCGCGTACTATGACTGTCAGTGAATAAAGGTCGGGAATCTCAAAACGAAGCAGACATCAGAATTTTAGAGAATGGCTACGATTTGGAGAAGTTTGTCATAAATGAAATTATCTTTTACAGATTTTAACTGGTCCACTTTTATTTTCTTTCATCCAAGGATGAGAGGGTGATTAGCACTAATTACGTCACTATGTTCAGTAATTACTTGTGGTTCATATGTCCGCGTACTATGACTGTCAGTCAATAAAGGTCGGGAATCTCAAAAGGAAGCAGACATCAGGATTTTAGAGAATGGCTACGATTTGGAGAAGTTTGTCATAAATGAAATTATCTTTTACAGATTTTAACTGGTCCACTTTTATTTTCTTCCATCCAAGGATGAGGGGATGATTAGCACTAATTACGTCACTATGTTCACTAATTACTTGTAGTCCGTATGTCCGCGTACTATGACTATCAGGGAGGGAATGATATCCATTCAGTATAAACATACGCCACAGCTGACTTTTTGTAGTAGGAAGAGAAAACAAACGCTGAGAATAACACTACAAAAAAGAGAGAAAAATACTCATAGCTCACCCGAAGGGTGATATGATGTCTGCACCTTTGCGAAGAGTGAAGGAGCATTTTGAGAATGGGCATTGTGTTTTTAACGTTGTTGGGTAGTATTGGGAAGCAAAAGGTTGTAACTGACGTCAACAACACGTGGTGTTCCCAGGCGGTCTTCCATACAGGTACTAACCGCGCTCGATGCTGTTTAATTACGGTGATCGGACGAGAACCGATTTTTTCAGCATGATATGGTCGTTGACAAAAATTTAAACTACGCATCACGCCCTCCAGACAAGCTTGAAATACTTTCAGTAGATTCCCTATGTTTTTGCCATAAGTATGCAAATAAGGTGAAGGGAAATAAGTCACCGGAAACTAAATCAATTGATGGACTTGAAGGTGAAGTTAAATATCTTCACAGAAATGCGTTATTGACGACAATGCTGATAGCCCATTAGCAAGGTTAAGCTATAGCTCAATAAAAATCGGAAGGCGCCAGACATCAAGATTTTACAGAATGGCTACCATTGAGTAGATTCCCTATGTTTTTGTCATAATTGTGTAAGTAAGGTGAATCCCAAAAGAAGGCAGACATTAAGATTTTAGAGAATCTGGAACATTTGGGAGAAGTTTGCCATAAATTCAATAATCTTTTACAGATTGTAACTGGTCCACTTTTATTTTCCTTCATCCAAGGATGAGAGGCTGATTAGCACTAATTACGTCACTATGTCCAGTAATTACTTGTGGTTCATATGTCCGCGTACTATGACTGTCAGTCAATAAAGGTCGGGAATCTCAAAAGGAAGCAGACATCAGGATTTTAGAGAATGGCTACGATTTGGAGAAGTTTGTCATAAATGAAATTATCTTTTACAGATTTTAACTGGTCCACTTTTATTTTCTTTCATCCAAGGATGAGGGGATGATTAGGACTAATTACGTCACTATGTTCACTAATTACTTGTAGTCCGTATGTCCGCGTACTATGACTATCAGGGAGGGAATGATATCCATTCAGTATAAACATACGCCACAGCTGACTTTTTGTAGTAGGAAGAGAAAACAAACGCTGAGAATAACACTACAAAAAAGAGAGCAAAATACTCATAGCTCACCCGAAGGGTGATATGATGTCTGCACCTTTGCGAAGAGTGAAGGAGCATTTTGAGAATGGGCATTGTGTTGTTAACGTTGTTGGGTAGTATTGGGGAGCAAAAGGTTGTAACTGACGTCAACAACACGTGGTGTTCCCAGGCGGTCTTCCATACAGGTACTAACCGCGCTCGATGCTGTTTAATTACGGTGATCGGACGAGAACCGATTTTTTCAGCATGATATGGTCGTTGACAAAAATTTAAACTACGCATCACGCCCTCCAGACAAGCTTGAAATACTTTCAGTAGATTCCCTATGTTTTTGCCATAAGTATGCAAATAAGGTGAAGGGAAATAAGTCACCGGAAACTAAATCAATTGATGGACTTGAAGGTGAAGTTAAATATCTTCACAGAAATGCGTTATTGACGACAATGCTGATAGCCCATTAGCAAGGTTAAGCTATAGCTCAATAAAAATCGGAAGGCGCCAGACATCAAGATTTTACAGAATGGCTACCATTGAGTAGATTCCCTATGTTTTTGTCATAAGTGTGTAAGTAAGGTGAATCCCAAAAGAAGGCAGACATTAAGATTTTAGAGAATCTGGAACATTTGGGAGAAGTTTGCCATAAATTCAATAATCTTTTACAGATTGTAACTGGTCCACTTTTATTTTCCTTCATCCAAGGATGAGAGGCTGATTAGCACTAATTACGTCACTATGTTCAGTAATTACTTGTGGTTCATATGTCCGCGTACTATGACTGTCAGTCAATAAAGGTCGGGAATCTCAAAAGGAAGAAGACATCAGGATTTTAGAGAATGGCTACGATTTGGAGAAGTTTGTCATAAATGAAATTATCTTTTACAGATTTTAACTGGTCCACTTTTATTTTCTTTCATCCAAGGATGAGAGGGTGATTAGCACTAATTACGTCACTATGTTCAGTAATTACTTGTGGTTCATATGTCCGCGTACTATGACTGTCAGTCAATAAAGGTCGGGAATCTCAAAAGGAAGCAGACATCAGGATTTTAGAGAATGGCTACGATTTGGAGAAGTTTGTCATAAATGAAATTATCTTTTACAGATTTTAACTGGTCCACTTTTATTTTCTTTCATCCAAGGATGAGGGGATGATTAGGACTAATTACGTCACTATGTTCACTAATTACTTGTAGTCCGTATGTCCACGTACTATGACTATCAGGGAGGGAATGATATCCATTCAGTATAAACATACGCCACAGCTGACTTTTTGTAGTAGGAAGAGAAAACAAACGCTGAGAATAACACTACAAAAAAGAGAGCAAAATACTCATAGCTCACCCGAAGGGTGATATGATGTCTGCACCTTTGCGAAGAGTGAAGGAGCATTTTGAGAATGGGCATTGTGTTTTTAACGTTGTTGGGTAGTATTGGGAAGCAAAAGGTTGTAACTGACGTCAACAACACGTGGTGTTCCCAGGCGGTCTTCCATACAGGTACTAACCGCGCTCGATGCTGTTTAATTACGGTGATCGGACGAGAACCGATTTTTTCAGCATGATATGGTCGTTGACAAAAATTTAAACTACGCATCACGCCCTCCAGACAAGCTTGAAATACTTTCAGTAGATTCCCTATGTTTTTGCCATAAGTATGCAAATAAGGTGAAGGGAAATAAGTCACCGGAAACTAAATCAATTGATGGACTTGAAGGTGAAGTTAAATATCTTCACAGAAATGCGTTATTGACGACAATGCTGATAGCCCATTAGCAAGGTTAAGCTATAGCTCAATAAAAATCGGAAGGCGCCAGACATCAAGATTTTACAGAATGGCTACCATTGAGTAGATTCCCTATGTTTTTGTCATAAGTGTGTAAGTAAGGTGAATCCCAAAAGAAGGCAGACATTAAGATTTTAGAGAATCTGGAACATTTGGGAGAAGTTTGCCATAAATTCAATAATCTTTTACAGATTGTAACTGGTCCACTTTTATTTTCTTTCATCCAAGGATGAGAGGCTGATTAGCACTAATTACGTCACTATGTTCAGTAATTACTTGTGGTTCATATGTCCGCGTACTATGACTGTCAGTGAATAAAGGTCGGGAATCTCAAAACGAAGCAGACATCAGAATTTTAGAGAATGGCTACGATTTGGAGAAGTTTGTCATAAATGAAATTATCTTTTACAGATTTTAACTGGTCCACTTTTATTTTCTTTCATCCAAGGATGAGAGGGTGATTAGCACTAATTACGTCACTATGTTCAGTAATTACTTGTGGTTCATATGTCCGCGTACTATGACTGTCAGTCAATAAAGGTCGGGAATCTCAAAAGGAAGCAGACATCAGGATTTTAGAGAATGGCTACGATTTGGAGAAGTTTGTCATAAATGAAATTATCTTTTACAGATTTTAACTGGTCCACTTTTATTTTCTTCCATCCAAGGATGAGGGGATGATTAGCACTAATTACGTCACTATGTTCACTAATTACTTGTAGTCCGTATGTCCGCGTACTATGACTATCAGGGAGGGAATGATATCCATTCAGTATAAACATACGCCACAGCTGACTTTTTGTAGTAGGAAGAGAAAACAAACGCTGAGAATAACACTACAAAAAAGAGAGAAAAATACTCATAGCTCACCCGAAGGGTGATATGATGTCTGCACCTTTGCGAAGAGTGAAGGAGCATTTTGAGAATGGGCATTGTGTTTTTAACGTTGTTGGGTAGTATTGGGAAGCAAAAGGTTGTAACTGACGTCAACAACACGTGGTGTTCCCAGGCGGTCTTCCATACAGGTACTAACCGCGCTCGATGCTGTTTAATTACGGTGATCGGACGAGAACCGATTTTTTCAGCATGATATGGTCGTTGACAAAAATTTAAACTACGCATCACGCCCTCCAGACAAGCTTGAAATACTTTCAGTAGATTCCCTATGTTTTTGCCATAAGTATGCAAATAAGGTGAAGGGAAATAAGTCACCGGAAACTAAATCAATTGATGGACTTGAAGGTGAAGTTAAATATCTTCACAGAAATGCGTTATTGACGACAATGCTGATAGCCCATTAGCAAGGTTAAGCTATAGCTCAATAAAAATCGGAAGGCGCCAGACATCAAGATTTTACAGAATGGCTACCATTGAGTAGATTCCCTATGTTTTTGTCATAATTGTGTAAGTAAGGTGAATCCCAAAAGAAGGCAGACATTAAGATTTTAGAGAATCTGGAACATTTGGGAGAAGTTTGCCATAAATTCAATAATCTTTTACAGATTGTAACTGGTCCACTTTTATTTTCTTTCACCCAAGGATGAGAGGGTGATTAACACTAATTACGTCACTATGTTCAGTAATTACTTGTGGTTCATATGTCCGCGTACTATGACTGTCAGTCAATAAAGGTCGGGAATCTCAAAAGGAAGCAGACATCAGAATTTTAGAGAATGGCTACGATTTGGAGAAGTTTGTCATAAATGAAATTATCTTTTACAGATTTTAACTGGTTCACTTTTATTTTCTTTCATCCAAGGATGAGGGGATGATTACGACTAATTACGTCACTATGTTCACTAATTACTTGTAGTCCGTATGTCCGCGTACTATGACTATCAGGGAGGGAATGATATCCATTCAGTATAAACATACGCCACAGCTGACTTTTTGTAGTAGGAAGAGAAAACAAACGCTGAGAATAACACTACAAAAAAGAGAGCAAAATACTCATAGCTCACCCGAAGGGTGATATGATGTCTGCACCTTTGCGAAGAGTGAAGGAGCATTTTGAGAATGGGCATTGTGTTGTTAACGTTGTTGGGTAGTATTGGGGAGCAAAAGGTTGTAACTGACGTCAACAACACGTGGTGTTCCCAGGCGGTCTTCCATACAGGTACTAACCGCGCTCGATGCTGTTTAATTACGGTGATCGGACGAGAACCGATTTTTTCAGCATGATATGGTCGTTGACAAAAATTTAAACTACGCATCACGCCCTCCAGACAAGCTTGAAATACTTTCAGTAGATTCCCTATGTTTTTGCCATAAGTATGCAAATAAGGTGAAGGGAAATAAGTCACCGGAAACTAAATCAATTGATGGACTTGAAGGTGAAGTTAAATATCTTCACAGAAATGCGTTATTGACGACAATGCTGATAGCCCATTAGCAAGGTTAAGCTATAGCTCAATAAAAATCGGAAGGCGCCAGACATCAAGATTTTACAGAATGGCTACCATTGAGTAGATTCCCTATGTTTTTGTCATAAGTGTGTAAGTAAGGTGAATCCCAAAAGGAGGCAGACATTAAGATTTTAGAGAATCTGGAACATTTGGGAGAAGTTTGCAATAAATTCAATAATCTTTTACAGATTGTAACTGGTCCACTTTTATTTTCTTTCATCCAAGGATGAGGGGATGATTAGGACTAATTACGTCACTATGTTCACTAATTACTTGTAGTCCGTATGTCCGCGTACTATGACTATCAGGGAGGGAATGATATCCATTCAGTATAAACATACGCCACAGCTGACTTTTTGTAGTAGGAAGAGAAAACAAACGCTGAGAATAACACTACAAAAAAGAGAGCAAAATACTCATAGCTCACCCGAAGGGTGATATGATGTCTGCACCTTTGCGAAGAGTGAAGGAGCATTTTGAGAATGGGCATTGTGTTGTTAACGTTGTTGGGTAGTATTGGGGAGCAAAAGGTTGTAACTGACGTCAACAACACGTGGTGTTCCCAGGCGGTCTTCCATACAGGTACTAACCGCGCTCGATGCTGTTTAATTACGGTGATCGGACGAGAACCGATTTTTTCAGCATGATATGGTCGTTGACAAAAATTTAAACTACGCATCACGCCCTCCAGACAAGCTTGAAATACTTTCAGTAGATTCCCTATGTTTTTGCCATAAGTATGCAAATAAGGTGAAGGGAAATAAGTCACCGGAAACTAAATCAATTGATGGACTTGAAGGTGAAGTTAAATATCTTCACAGAAATGCGTTATTGACGACAATGCTGATAGCCCATTAGCAAGGTTAAGCTATAGCTCAATAAAAATCGGAAGGCGCCAGACATCAAGATTTTACAGAATGGCTACCATTGAGTAGATTCCCTATGTTTTTGTCATAAGTGTGTAAGTAAGGTGAATCCCAAAAGGAGGCAGACATTAAGATTTTAGAGAATCTGGAACATTTGGGAGAAGTTTGCAATAAATTCAATAATCTTTTACAGATTGTAACTGGTCCACTTTTATTTTCTTTCATCCAAGGATGAGAGGGTGATTAGCACTAATTACGTCACTATGTTCAGTAATTACTTGTGGTTCATATGTCCGCGTACTATGACTGTCAGTCAATAAAGGTCGGGAATCTCAAAAGGAAGCAGACATCAGGATTTTAGAGAATGGCTACGATTTGGAGAAGTTTGTCATAAATGAAATTATCTTTTACAGATTTTAACTGGTCCACTTTTATTTTCTTTCATCCAAGGATGAGGGGATGATTAGGACTAATTACGTCACTATGTTCACTAATTACTTGTAGTCCGTATGTCCACGTACTATGACTATCAGGGAGGGAATGATATCCATTCAGTATAAACATACGCCACAGCTGACTTTTTGTAGTAGGAAGAGAAAACAAACGCTGAGAATAACACTACAAAAAAGAGAGCAAAATACTCATAGCTCACCCGAAGGGTGATATGATGTCTGCACCTTTGCGAAGAGTGAAGGAGCATTTTGAGAATGGGCATTGTGTTGTTAACGTTGTTGGGTAGTATTGGGGAGCAAAAGGTTGTAACTGACGTCAACAACACGTGGTGTTCCCAGGCGGTCTTCCATACAGGTACTAACCGCGCTCGATGCTGTTTAATTACGGTGATCGGACGAGAACCGATTTTTTCAGCATGATATGGTCGTTGACAAAAATTTAAACTACGCATCACGCCCTCCAGACAAGCTTGAAATACTTTCAGTAGATTCCCTATGTTTTTGCCATAAGTATGCAAATAAGGTGAAGGGAAATAAGTCACCGGAATCTAAATCAATTGATGGACTTGAAGGTGAAGTTAAATATCTTCACAGAAATGCGTTATTGACGACAATGCTGATAGCCCATTAGCAAGGTTAAGCTATAGCTCAATAAAAATCGGAAGGCGCCAGACATCAAGATTTTACAGAATGGCTACCATTGAGTAGATTCCCTATGTTTTTGTCATAAGTGTGTAAGTAAGGTGAATCCCAAAAGAAGGCAGACATTAAGATTTTAGAGAATCTGGAACATTTGGGAGAAGTTTGCCATAAATTCAATAATCTTTTACAGATTGTAACTGGTCCACTTTTATTTTCTTTCATCCAAGGATGAGAGGGTGATTAGCACTAATTACGTCACTATGTTCAGTAATTACTTGTGGTTCATATGTCCGCGTACTATGACTGTCAGTCAATAAAGGTCGGGAATCTCAAAAGGAAGCAGACATCAGGATTTTAGAGAATGGCTACGATTTGGAGAAGTTTGTCATAAATGAAATTATCTTTTACAGATTTTAACTGGTCCACTTTTATTTTCTTTCATCCAAGGATGAGGGGATGATTAGCACTAATTACGTCACTATGTTCACTAATTACTTGTAGTCCGTATGTCCGCGTACTATGACTATCAGGGAGGGAATGATATCCATTCAGTATAAACATACGCCACAGCTGACTTTTTGTAGTAGGAAGAGAAAACAAACGCTGAGAATAACACTACAAAAAAGAGAGAAAAATACTCTTAGCTCACCCGAAGGGTGATATGATGTCTGCACCTTTGCGAAGAGTGAAGGAGCATTTTGAGAATGGGCATTGTGTTTTTAACGTTGTTGGGTAGTATTGGGAAGCAAAAGGTTGTAACTGACGTCAACAACACGTGGTGTTCCCAGGCGGTCTTCCATACAGGTACTAACCGCGCTCGATGCTGTTTAATTACGGTGATCGGACGAGAACCGATTTTTTCAGCATGATATGGTCGTTGACAAAAATTTAAACTACGCATCACGCCCTCCAGACAAGCTTGAAATACTTTCAGTAGATTCCCTATGTTTTTGCCATAAGTATGCAAATAAGGTGAAGGGAAATAAGTCACCGGAAACTAAATCAATTGATGGACTTGAAGGTGAAGTTAAATATCTTCACAGAAATGCGTTATTGACGACAATGCTGATAGCCCATTAGCAAGGTTAAGCTATAGCTCAATAAAAATCGGAAGGCGCCAGACATCAAGATTTTACAGAATGGCTACCATTGAGTAGATTCCCTATGTTTTTGTCATAAGTGTGTAAGTAAGGTGAATCCCAAAAGAAGGCAGACATTAAGATTTTAGAGAATCTGGAACATTTGGGAGAAGTTTGCCATAAATTCAATAATCTTTTACAGATTGTAACTGGTCCACTTTTATTTTCCTTCATCCAAGGATGAGAGGCTGATTAGCACTAATTACGTCACTATGTTCAGTAATTACTTGTGGTTCATATGTCCGCGTACTATGACTGTCAGTCAATAAAGGTCGGGAATCTCAAAAGGAAGAAGACATCAGGATTTTAGAGAATGGCTACGATTTGGAGAAGTTTGTCATAAATGAAATTATCTTTTACAGATTTTAACTGGTCCACTTTTATTTTCTTTCATCCAAGGATGAGAGGGTGATTAGCACTAATTACGTCACTATGTTCAGTAATTACTTGTGGTTCATATGTCCGCGTACTATGACTGTCAGTCAATAAAGGTCGGGAATCTCAAAAGGAAGCAGACATCAGGATTTTAGAGAATGGCTACGATTTGGAGAAGTTTGTCATAAATGAAATTATCTTTTACAGATTTTAACTGGTCCACTTTTATTTTCTTTCATCCAAGGATGAGAGGGTGATTAGCACTAATTACGTCACTATGTTCAGTAATTACTTGTGGTTCATATGTCCGCGTACTATGACTGTCAGTCAATAAAGGTCGGGAATCTCAAAAGGAAGCAGACATCAGGATTTTAGAGAATGGCTACGATTTGGAGAAGTTTGTCATAAATGAAATTATCTTTTACAGATTTTAACTGGTCCACTTTTATTTTCTTTCATCCAAGGATGAGGGGATGATTACGACTAATTACGTCACTATGTTCACTAATTACTTGTAGTCCGTATGTCCGCGTACTATGACTATCAGGGAGGGAATGATATCCATTCAGTATAAACATACGCCACAGCTGACTTTTTGTAGTAGGAAGAGAAAACAAACGCTGAGAATAACACTACAAAAAAGAGAGCAAAATACTCATAGCTCACCCGAAGGCTGATATGATGTCTGCACCTTTGCGAAGAGTGAAGGAGCATTTTGAGAATGGGCATTGTGTTGTTAACGTTGTTGGGTAGTATTGGGAAGCAAAAGGTTGTAACTGACGTCAACAACACGTGGTGTTCCCAGGCGGTCTTCCATACAGGTACTAACCGCGCTCGATGCTGTTTAATTACGGTGATCGGACGAGAACCGATTTTTTCAGCATGATATGGTCGTTGACAAAAATTTAAACTACGCATCACGCCCTCCAGACAAGCTTGAAATACTTTCAGTAGATTCCCTATGTTTTTGCCATAAGTATGCAAATAAGGTGAAGGGAAATAAGTCACCGGAAACTAAATCAATTTATGGACTTGAAGGTGAAGTTAAATATCTTCACAGAAATGCGTTATTGGCGACAATGCTGATAGCCCATTAGCAAGGTTAAGCTATAGCTCAATAAAAATCGGAAGGCGCCAGACATCAAGATTTTACAGAATGGCTACCATTGAGTAGATTCCCTATGTTTTTGTCATAAGTGTGTAAGTAAGGTGAATCCCAAAAGAAGGCAGACATTAAGATTTTAGAGAATCTGGAACATTTGGGAGAAGTTTGCCATAAATTCAATAATCTTTTACAGATTGTAACTGGTCCACTTTTATTTTCCTTCATCCAAGGATGAGAGGCTGATTAGCACTAATTACGTCACTATGTTCAGTAATTACTTGTGGTTCATATGTCCGCGTACTATGACTGTCAGTCAATAAAGGTCGGGAATCTCAAAAGGAAGCAGACATCAGGATTTTAGAGAATGGCTACGATTTGGAGAAGTTTGTCATAAATGAAATTATCTTTTACAGATTTTAACTGGTCCACTTTTATTTTCTTTCATCCAAGGATGAGGGGATGATTACGACTAATTACGTCACTATGTTCACTAATTACTTGTAGTCCGTATGTCCTCGTACTATGACTATCAGGGAGGGAATGATATCCATTCAGTATAAACATACGCCACAGCTGACTTTTTGTAGTAGGAAGAGAAAACAAACGCTGAGAATAACACTACAAAAAAGAGAGCAAAATACTCATAGCTCACCCGAAGGGTGATATGATGTCTGCACCTTTGCGAAGAGTGAAGGAGCATTTTGAGAATGGGCATTGTGTTGTTAACGTTGTTGGGTAGTATTGGGAAGCAAAAGGTTGTAACTGACGTCAACAACACGTGGTGTTCCCAGGCGGTCTTCCATACAGGTACTAACCGCGCTCGATGCTGTTTAATTACGGTGATCGGACGAGAACCGATTTTTTTTTTTTTTCATGTAATTTTGTTTTTATTTTAATGAAAGAAACTTACTTGCTAGACAAAATATACTTAAAAGTTTGCAATAAATTCAATAATCTTTTACAGATTGTAACTGGTCCACTTTTATTTTCTTTCATCCAAGGATGAGAGGGTGATTAGCACTAATTACGTCACTATGTTCAGTAATTACTTGTGGTTCATATGTCCGCGTACTATGACTGTCAGTCAATAAAGGTCGGGAATCTCAAAAGGAAGCAGACATCAGGATTTTAGAGAATGGCTACGATTTGGAGAAGTTTGTCATAAATGAAATTATCTTTTACAGATTTTAACTGGTCCACTTTTATTTTCTTTCATCCAAGGATGAGGGGATGATTAGGACTAATTACGTCACTATGTTCACTAATTACTTGTAGTCCGTATGTCCACGTACTATGACTATCAGGGAGGGAATGATATCCATTCAGTATAAACATACGCCACAGCTGACTTTTTGTAGTAGGAAGAGAAAACAAACGCTGAGAATAACACTACAAAAAAGAGAGCAAAATACTCATAGCTCACCCGAAGGGTGATATGATGTCTGCACCTTTGCGAAGAGTGAAGGAGCATTTTGAGAATGGGCATTGTGTTGTTAACGTTGTTGGGTAGTATTGGGGAGCAAAAGGTTGTAACTGACGTCAACAACACGTGGTGTTCCCAGGCGGTCTTCCATACAGGTACTAACCGCGCTCGATGCTGTTTAATTACGGTGATCGGACGAGAACCGATTTTTTCAGCATGATATGGTCGTTGACAAAAATTTAAACTACGCATCACGCCCTCCAGACAAGCTTGAAATACTTTCAGTAGATTCCCTATGTTTTTGCCATAAGTATGCAAATAAGGTGAAGGGAAATAAGTCACCGGAATCTAAATCAATTGATGGACTTGAAGGTGAAGTTAAATATCTTCACAGAAATGCGTTATTGACGACAATGCTGATAGCCCATTAGCAAGGTTAAGCTATAGCTCAATAAAAATCGGAAGGCGCCAGACATCAAGATTTTACAGAATGGCTACCATTGAGTAGATTCCCTATGTTTTTGTCATAAGTGTGTAAGTAAGGTGAATCCCAAAAGAAGGCAGACATTAAGATTTTAGAGAATCTGGAACATTTGGGAGAAGTTTGCCATAAATTCAATAATCTTTTACAGATTGTAACTGGTCCACTTTTATTTTCTTTCATCCAAGGATGAGAGGGTGATTAGCACTAATTACGTCACTATGTTCAGTAATTACTTGTGGTTCATATGTCCGCGTACTATGACTGTCAGTCAATAAAGGTCGGGAATCTCAAAAGGAAGCAGACATCAGGATTTTAGAGAATGGCTACGATTTGGAGAAGTTTGTCATAAATGAAATTATCTTTTACAGATTTTAACTGGTCCACTTTTATTTTCTTTCATCCAAGGATGAGGGGATGATTAGCACTAATTACGTCACTATGTTCACTAATTACTTGTAGTCCGTATGTCCGCGTACTATGACTATCAGGGAGGGAATGATATCCATTCAGTATAAACATACGCCACAGCTGACTTTTTGTAGTAGGAAGAGAAAACAAACGCTGAGAATAACACTACAAAAAAGAGAGAAAAATACTCTTAGCTCACCCGAAGGGTGATATGATGTCTGCACCTTTGCGAAGAGTGAAGGAGCATTTTGAGAATGGGCATTGTGTTTTTAACGTTGTTGGGTAGTATTGGGAAGCAAAAGGTTGTAACTGACGTCAACAACACGTGGTGTTCCCAGGCGGTCTTCCATACAGGTACTAACCGCGCTCGATGCTGTTTAATTACGGTGATCGGACGAGAACCGATTTTTTCAGCATGATATGGTCGTTGACAAAAATTTAAACTACGCATCACGCCCTCCAGACAAGCTTGAAATACTTTCAGTAGATTCCCTATGTTTTTGCCATAAGTATGCAAATAAGGTGAAGGGAAATAAGTCACCGGAAACTAAATCAATTGATGGACTTGAAGGTGAAGTTAAATATCTTCACAGAAATGCGTTATTGACGACAATGCTGATAGCCCATTAGCAAGGTTAAGCTATAGCTCAATAAAAATCGGAAGGCGCCAGACATCAAGATTTTACAGAATGGCTACCATTGAGTAGATTCCCTATGTTTTTGTCATAAGTGTGTAAGTAAGGTGAATCCCAAAAGAAGGCAGACATTAAGATTTTAGAGAATCTGGAACATTTGGGAGAAGTTTGCCATAAATTCAATAATCTTTTACAGATTGTAACTGGTCCACTTTTATTTTCCTTCATCCAAGGATGAGAGGCTGATTAGCACTAATTACGTCACTATGTTCAGTAATTACTTGTGGTTCATATGTCCGCGTACTATGACTGTCAGTCAATAAAGGTCGGGAATCTCAAAAGGAAGAAGACATCAGGATTTTAGAGAATGGCTACGATTTGGAGAAGTTTGTCATAAATGAAATTATCTTTTACAGATTTTAACTGGTCCACTTTTATTTTCTTTCATCCAAGGATGAGAGGGTGATTAGCACTAATTACGTCACTATGTTCAGTAATTACTTGTGGTTCATATGTCCGCGTACTATGACTGTCAGTCAATAAAGGTCGGGAATCTCAAAAGGAAGCAGACATCAGGATTTTAGAGAATGGCTACGATTTGGAGAAGTTTGTCATAAATGAAATTATCTTTTACAGATTTTAACTGGTCCACTTTTATTTTCTTTCATCCAAGGATGAGAGGGTGATTAGCACTAATTACGTCACTATGTTCAGTAATTACTTGTGGTTCATATGTCCGCGTACTATGACTGTCAGTCAATAAAGGTCGGGAATCTCAAAAGGAAGCAGACATCAGGATTTTAGAGAATGGCTACGATTTGGAGAAGTTTGTCATAAATGAAATTATCTTTTACAGATTTTAACTGGTCCACTTTTATTTTCTTTCATCCAAGGATGAGGGGATGATTACGACTAATTACGTCACTATGTTCACTAATTACTTGTAGTCCGTATGTCCGCGTACTATGACTATCAGGGAGGGAATGATATCCATTCAGTATAAACATACGCCACAGCTGACTTTTTGTAGTAGGAAGAGAAAACAAACGCTGAGAATAACACTACAAAAAAGAGAGCAAAATACTCATAGCTCACCCGAAGGCTGATATGATGTCTGCACCTTTGCGAAGAGTGAAGGAGCATTTTGAGAATGGGCATTGTGTTGTTAACGTTGTTGGGTAGTATTGGGAAGCAAAAGGTTGTAACTGACGTCAACAACACGTGGTGTTCCCAGGCGGTCTTCCATACAGGTACTAACCGCGCTCGATGCTGTTTAATTACGGTGATCGGACGAGAACCGATTTTTTCAGCATGATATGGTCGTTGACAAAAATTTAAACTACGCATCACGCCCTCCAGACAAGCTTGAAATACTTTCAGTAGATTCCCTATGTTTTTGCCATAAGTATGCAAATAAGGTGAAGGGAAATAAGTCACCGGAAACTAAATCAATTGATGGACTTGAAGGTGAAGTTAAATATCTTCACAGAAATGCGTTATTGGCGACAATGCTGATAGCCCATTAGCAAGGTTAAGCTATAGCTCAATAAAAATCGGAAGGCGCCAGACATCAAGATTTTACAGAATGGCTACCATTGAGTAGATTCCCTATGTTTTTGTCATAAGTGTGTAAGTAAGGTGAATCCCAAAAGAAGGCAGACATTAAGATTTTAGAGAATCTGGAACATTTGGGAGAAGTTTGCCATAAATTCAATAATCTTTTACAGATTGTAACTGGTCCACTTTTATTTTCCTTCATCCAAGGATGAGAGGCTGATTAGCACTAATTACGTCACTATGTTCAGTAATTACTTGTGGTTCATATGTCCGCGTACTATGACTGTCAGTCAATAAAGGTCGGGAATCTCAAAAGGAAGCAGACATCAGGATTTTAGAGAATGGCTACGATTTGGAGAAGTTTGTCATAAATGAAATTATCTTTTACAGATTTTAACTGGTCCACTTTTATTTTCTTTCATCCAAGGATGAGGGGATGATTACGACTAATTACGTCACTATGTTCACTAATTACTTGTAGTCCGTATGTCCTCGTACTATGACTATCAGGGAGGGAATGATATCCATTCAGTATAAACATACGCCACAGCTGACTTTTTGTAGTAGGAAGAGAAAACAAACGCTGAGAATAACACTACAAAAAAGAGAGCAAAATACTCATAGCTCACCCGAAGGGTGATATGATGTCTGCACCTTTGCGAAGAGTGAAGGAGCATTTTGAGAATGGGCATTGTGTTGTTAACGTTGTTGGGTAGTATTGGGAAGCAAAAGGTTGTAACTGACGTCAACAACACGTGGTGTTCCCAGGCGGTCTTCCATACAGGTACTAACCGCGCTCGATGCTGTTTAATTACGGTGATCGGACGAGAACCGATTTTTTTTTTTTTTCATGTAATTTTGTTTTTATTTTAATGAAAGAAACTTACTTGCTAGACAAAATATACTTAAAACTAGCTTAAATATCTTAAATAACTTAATGTATTTAATCCTAACTTACTGACCCTATGCGAGTACTCTAAGCTATTCTAATTTATAATTATTTGTGCCTTTCGGCTTAAACAACGTTTTTTTAGTCTTTAGAGACAATATTTTATTAATTTTAATTACCAAGAAAACTTGAAAAACTTGGTTTAACCTAGCTAACCTATGAAAAAAATAACTTAAAACTAACTTAATAATACCTTAACCTAACTTAACCTAACATAACCTTAAAATTACCTTAAATATGTCCGTAAGAGACGGACGTGTGCACCTAGGCGTATATGATATGTATATGCATAACATATACACCTATACGCCGTGGTGCACCTTTTTTTGATTTTATATAGTTTTTTTTTCTTAAAATAACTTAATTCTATGTAAGTTGGCCACCATGGACAACTGTATCGACGTTTGGAAGAGCCAACGCCGGCGGAGACCGATTCTGGTGCAACCACCAATAAAAGTGCCGTTCTTTGGCACACTCTCTCCTGTCCCGAGTAGAGATCGCTCTACTG
The DNA here is from genome assembly GCA_964034865.1 of Eristalis intricaria. Taxonomy (NCBI): domain Eukaryota; kingdom Metazoa; phylum Arthropoda; class Insecta; order Diptera; family Syrphidae; genus Eristalis; species Eristalis intricaria. Next base: position 70,847,293 of record OZ035876.1, on the reverse strand, counting down.
AATCGGAGGAGATCCTCGTGGCTGCGAGCGACATCCGGCTCGTATTGGAGTCGCCTGTCCACTGTTCGGCGTACGACATGGAAGATCAGAGGGCATCCATCTGTATCCTGTATTAGGCCAATTTGATCGAGATAGAGGAATGCTTCAGGTGGAATAAGGCCGCTGCGGCGCACTCTTTCATAGTACATAGCGTTTGGGTAGTAAGCCCCAAAGATCAGACTGTTAGAAGAAGTCATAGCTCGTACAATGTGCCTTCTTATCAGCTTAATAATAAAATTATCTATCCTGTTCAAGTTTGCCTCGTTGTACAGGACCTCGTTAGGAAAGTACTTCTTGTACTCAGACTCGGGTGTACGATACAGACGGAGACAGCTCCTAAGACACTGCCTCTCGAACAACCTCATCTTTTCCATCTGGGAAGGACTCACGTTGAACCACAATGGACAACCGTACGCCATAATTGGCCGTATGAGGGCCATGTAGCAGATTACCTTCGTCAGAGCAATATCTATATGTTTATCAATATACAGATATTGATCCAGCCAAATGCCTAGATATCTAACTACACTTTTCACGGCTAACGGCCGACCTTGCGGGTCAACTATGCCGAACTTGCGCCAGTTTTGGCGCGTATCCCTCGGTGCCGTGTACAACGGGGTCCTGAACAGGGTAGTTTCACACTTCAGGAAGTTGATAACCAGCTTCCAGTCGTCGCAAAATCGCTGAATTTTATCGAAGTCACGCTGCAACAATATATTTATTACCTCGATCTTCGGACCTGTTCTGTACGCAACTAGATCGTCGGCGTACGCTATTAAGTGCGGCATGGAACCTACAAGCTCTGCAGTGAATATTGAAAACAAGATCGGCGAACCAACCGCCCCCTGTTGTAGACCATTTTTAATATCAAAGACCGTGCTAGAAGTTACGTCGCCATTTTTCACGACAAACTTTCTACCGGTTATCATGTCATGGATCATGTATAGCAATGGTTTACTTATGCCAAGCCTGACCAGCTTGAGGAAGAGGCCCTCTAACCAAACGGTGTCGAATGCTTTCTCCAAGTCAATCAGACAGGCACCCGTGCATTGTTGTTTGCTTTTATTCCACTGAATGTCGGACACCAGTTTTGACGCGGCATGTATGGTTTCATGCCCCGCCCTGAATCCGAACTGGTTTTCCGGTATGATTTTATTTTCATCAACCCATTGTTTCAGAACTCGAATGACTATCTTTTCAAAAACCTTGCTTATGCAAGGAAGAAGACTGATCGACCGAAGATTTGTCGGAATGGACTTGTCTTTGTCGCGCTTAGGGATCGGCTGAACTACAGCTGTTTTCCAGTGTGCTGGGTAATGTGCATTACTCAGGGCATTGTTGAACAATGTTGAGTAGACTTTTACCGCTTCGGGGGGAAGATGTCGAAGCACAATATTCGGTACACCATCGATACCGACAGACTTTTTCTTCTTCAGCGAGTTAAAGATACCCTGGAGATCTTCTTGAGAAATCAAGATATGATTTGCCTCGTTGGCGACGGCAAGATTTGCCATGTTAACGTCACTGAACCTGGTGAAACCTGGATTCTCAGATCGCCATTGACTTATCTCATTGCGGAGATAGAAGTGGTTTAGCAAGGCTCTGTTCTCCAGATCGTGATTCGGCCTACTAACCTCGTTGACCGTATACACTCTCTGGAACACAGCACCTATAGCATTAACCTTCTCCTGGGGATCTTCAACCACGAAGAAGTCATTGTCTAGCACTGCCCCATCTGGATCGATGCCAATTGAAGTCAGTAAGTGTTCGTTGTCTGTCGTCCTGGGAAGTCGAACGGTCAGAATGTCGTTTTGATCTTTCCTCCGGAATATTTTATTTACTTGCGGGAACATACCCGGGTTGTTGGATTGTACAGCCCGGATTTTATTGCCCCAGTGCAAGCTTATAGCCAAGCTGTAATTAATTCTTATTATCTGTTGGAGGTTTTTGATCTCCGACTTCAGTGACCTGACTTCCGCGTTTTGTGGATCTGTAAAACGCCTGTGCAAGAGTTTGAGTCTTGACAGCAGCCTACTCTTGTGTACGTGAAGTGCATCGATGGTAGCATTTCGATACACATCACTGTCATCGACTTCTACTACCTTCGGAATAGTCTTGTCCATTGTACGTTTAATCACGTCGTCCATTTCCATGAGGTACCTGTCGACCTCTTCGTTCGTCAGGTTTCTGTTCGTCGGAGGATTGATCCCACTCGAACGTAGTTCTGTGGATAAAGTCCTGGAGAAGCGTGCCCAGCGGGCCTTATTGTAATTATAAGGGTGCCTCTGGACATACTCCTCCAGTCCTTCCACCTCGTTCGGGAGCTGAATAACTGCGAAGAGCCCACAGTGATCACTCTCGTACTCAACAGCAGTTAGACAGTTCCGTGTGCGTCTTTCCACGTCTAGTATAGTCAGTCGTTTGTCTATCAGCATCAGATCCAGATAGGACCCGCTTCTAGGATACGATGGCCTATCGGTTGCAAGCAGATCTAGCTTGAACTCAATATTGTGCTCTACAAACCATTTATACAATGAGGTCCCTCTGTGGTTGTGTACCACATTACCCCACTCTATATGCCGCGAGTTAAAGTCGCCAGCTATGATATAGTAGTTCTCCTCCGAGCTCAGTCGAAGGCTAGTGAAAAGAGTATCGAGCTCTGAAATGAAATATTGGTTGATCCGTGCCTTGTCAGACGCATAGATAGCGATCACGTATAACCGCTTACCACCCCGAAGGGGGATGCGTGCGATACACACTTCTATGGCCTGTAATCTCCGCACTTCACCGCTATACACGACCTTATGACAAAGGCCTTTTTTGATTAAGAGAGCGACACCGCCAGCTAGGTATGTTCGGTCTCTTCGAATGATGTGATAATTCTTGTACCTGAGTTTGTGCGTCTGGCTTAGCCTAGTTTCGCTAACCATCAACACGTCAGGATTATGGGTTTGCAACAAATTACCAAAGTTTAGTTTTCGTTCGCGCCTGATCAGTGAATTCACATTCACTGCTAGAATCTTTAGGTCGTGAGCTGCGTGCGCAGCCATCATTGAGATGTCTCGTTTGAATCGTCAAACAGCGTCGAATAGATGAGGTCTATTCGCGCTGCTTGCTCTTGGAACTGGTTTTGGAATTGGTTTTGGAGCTGAGCGATCTGCCTCTGGATAGAGAGCAGGACCGTCTGCACATCCAAATTAGCTTCAGGTTGCCTGGCCACAGGGACCGGGGAAACCTTCGGCACTGTCTGTTTTACCGGCCGTCTATCTGATACCATTTGGGCATAGGAGATGGCTGGAGTAACAGTGGTAGCTTGAACACGAGGCGCTGGCCTCGCGTCTACCATTTTTATATTCCTCTTGGCTTGGATGCTTCGTCGGATCTCTTGGACCTTAGGGCATCCCCGATAATTAGCGGGGTGCCCGCTGGTCTTGCAGAGCACGCATGTCAGCATGCTCCTATCAACAACCTTATCTTTTCCTAAAGGGCATTCCCCATTAATGTGGGTTCCTGCGCATTTGACGCAGCGAGACTTCATACTACAGTTCGCTGCGGCATGCCCAAACCTTTGACAGCGCGCACACTGTAGCGTGTGCTTTGTCTTTTTTAATGTCTCCCATTTGACATCAATAGTGCCTAAGCGATTGATTCGCTTTAGGCTATCTACTTTGCTATCTGGGCTGACCTGGACTAGGAAGAACGGAAGCTTCCTGTTCTCCCTCTTCGTTACCGAAGTGTAAAAGGGCTTGACCCCAACAACCTTGACGTCGTCAGTTTGCACAAGGCGCAGCTCTGTGAGGATCTCTTCGGGATCAGTATCGGGATCCACGTTCTTGAGGAGAACGGTCTGAAGTTTTTCCCCTTTTGGGGTATAAGTGAAGAACTCGACCCCGGTTGTCGTTAGCTCTTCCTTTAACGCACGGTAATCTGACACTGATGAGCAGTGGACAGAAAGCCTTAAGGGCCCTTTGTATTTCATAAAATAAGTGTTCTTTGTGGCCAACTTACAGAGTTTATCTAGGTCCTTAGTCTCTAAACCGAAGACGTTGATTGGAGGGAATCTCTCTTTCTTCGCTGCAACTGGTTGCGGAAGTTGTTGTTTCTGCTGTTGTTGTTGCTGCTGATGCTGCGACTGCTTCTGCTGCTGCTGCTGATTCTGCTGCGACTGCTTCTGCTGCTGCTGCTGGATCTGCTTCTGCTGTTGATGATGTTGTTGTTGTTGCTGCTGCTTCTTATTAGCTGCTCCACTCTCGATTTTTGGCAGCTGTTGGGTGGGTAGCTGTTGTTGTTGCTTTGGCTTCTGCTGCTGTTGTTGTAGCTGCTGCTTCTCTGCAGCTTCTTTGGCCGATATTCTGGCCTTCAATTTTTCTTGAAGGAACTGGATATGAGCGTCCAGCTCCTCCCTCTCCCTCTGGCTGTTGACCAGCTCCTCCCGCTCGTCTTCTTCTTCGTCATCCGACATGGATGAAGTCAGAGCGCGGTAGGAGTTCTCACTAACACCTAATGAGAAACTCCCCCTGCCTCCTGCCGATCCGTGTTTGTCGTCATCGACTGGGTGATTATGCTGGTCGGCAAAAGCTATATTTGCTACATCTGTAGCTGTTGGCAATGCTGTGTTGATTGCTGTGTTTGCAACAGCAATTTTTGCATCGCGTGAGGCAGCCGTGTAACGGCGTTTTACCAGGTTTGGCTTTGGTTGAACCTTTTTTCTCTTTTTCTTCCTCCCTTCTTCTTGCATCGTCTGGTGGCCTGATGTACCTGCTACCTGCTCAGTGTCACCCATTTTTTCGAGCACGGGTCGCTCTGTCGTCTCCATCTCTCTTGCACTCACACTGCGTTTTCAGAGTTTTTTTTTTTTCCGCGAAAAATTTATTTTATTTTTCTTGTAACGGGAATTCGGGCACCACGTTGACGGACGGTGGTGCTGCCGCTAAGCTATTTAGCTAGTTGAATTTTTATTTTTTTTTTTTTGCGCGCTAAGTCTGTAAATTCCGCACACAAAAGTCGAACACGTCTTTACTCCACGGGGGAATGTAAACGACTGACGAGAACCGATTTTTTCAGCATGATATGGTCGTTGACAAAAATTTAAACTACGCATCACGCCCTCCAGACAAGCTTGAAATACTTTCAGTAGATTCCCTATGTTTTTGCCATAAGTATGCAAATAAGGTGAAGGGAAATAAGTCACCGGAAACTAAATCAATTGATGGACTTGAAGGTGAAGTTAAATATCTTCACAGAAATGCGTTATTGACGACAATGCTGATAGCCCATTAGCAAGGTTAAGCTGTAGCTCAATAAAAATCGGAAGGCGCCAGACATCAAGATTTTACAGAATGGCTACCATTGAGTAGATTCCCTATGTTTTTGTCATAAGTGTGTAAGTAAGGTGAATCCCAAAAGGAGGCAGACATTAAGATTTTAGAGAATCTGGAACATTTGGGAGAAGTTTGCCATAAATTCAATAATCTTTTACAGATTGTAACTGGTCCACTTTTATTTTCTTTCATCCAAGGATGAGAGGGTGATTAGCACTAATTACGTCACTATGTTCAGTAATTACTTGTGGTACATATGTCCGCGTACTATGACTGTCAGTCAATAAAGGTCGGGAATCTCAAAAGGAAGCAGACATCAGGATTTTAGAGAATGGCTACGATTTGGAGAAGTTTGTCATAAATGAAATTATCTTTTACAGATTTTAACTGGTCCACTTTTATTTTCTTTCATCCAAGGATGAGGGGATGATTAGGACTAATTACGTCACTATGTTCACTAATTACTTGTAGTCCGTATGTCCGCGTACTATGACTATCAGGGAGGGAATGATATCCATTCAGTATAAACATACGCCACAGCTGACTTTTTGTAGTAGGGAGAGAAAACAAACGCTGAGAATAACACTACAAAAAAGAGAGCAAAATACTCATAGCTCACCCGAAGGGTGATATGATGTCTGCACCTTTGCGAAGAGTGAAGGAGCATTTTGAGAATGGGCATTGTGTTGTTAACGTTGTTGGGTAGTATTGGGGAGCAAAAGGTTGTAACTGACGTCAACAACACGTGGTGTTCCCAGGCGGTCTTCCATACAGGTACTAACCGCGCTCGATGCTGTTTAATTACGGTGATCGGACGAGAACCGATTTTTTCAGCATGATATGGTCGTTGACAAAAATTTAAACTACGCATCACGCCCTCCAGACAAGCTTGAAATACTTTCAGTAGATTCCCTATGTTTTTGCCATAAGTATGCAAATAAGGTGAAGGGAAATAAGTCACCGGAAACTAAATCAATTGATGGACTTGAAGGTGAAGTTAAATATCTTCACAGAAATGCGTTATTGACGACAATGCTGATAGCCCATTAGCAAGGTTAAGCTATAGCTCAATAAAAATCGGAAGGCGCCAGACATCAAGATTTTACAGAATGGCTACCATTGAGTAGATTCCCTATGTTTTTGTCATAAGTGTGTAAGTAAGGTGAATCCCAAAAGAAGGCAGACATTAAGATTTTAGAGAATCTGGAACATTTGGGAGAAGTTTGCCATAAATTCAATAATCTTTTACATATTGTAACTGGTCCACTTTTATTTTCTTTCATCCAAGGATGAGAGGCTGATTAGCACTAATTACGTCACTATGTTCAGTAATTACTTGTGGTTCATATGTCCGCGTACTATGACTGTCAGTCAATAAAGGTCGGGAATCTCAAAAGGAAGCAGACATCAGGATTTTAGAGAATGGCTACGATTTGGAGAAGTTTGTCATAAATGAAATTATCTTTTACAGATTTTAACTGGTCCACTTTTATTTTCTTTCATCCAAGGATGAGAGGGTGATTAGCACTAATTACGTCACTATGTTCAGTAATTACTTGTGGTTCATATGTCCGCGTACTATGACTGTCAGTCAATAAAGGTCGGGAATCTCAAAAGGAAGCAGACATCAGGATTTTAGAGAATGGATACGATTTGGAGAAGTTTGTCATAAATGAAATTATCTTTTACAGATTTTAACTGGTCCACTTTTATTTTCTTTCATCCAAGGATGAGGGGATGATTAGGACTAATTACGTCACTATGTTCACTAATTACTTGTAGTCCGTATGTCCGCGTACTATGACTATCAGGGAGAGAATGATATCCATTCAGTATAAACATACGCCGCAGCTGACTTTTTGTAGTAGGAAGAGAAAACAAACGCTGAGAATAACACTACAAAAAAGAGAGCAAAATACTCATAGCTCACCCGAAGGGTGATATGATGTCTGCACCTTTGCGAAGAGTGAAGGAGCATTTTGAGAATGGGCATTGTGTTGTTAACGTTGTTGGGTAGTATTGGGGAGCAAAAGGTTGTAACTGACGTCAACAACACGTGGTGTTCCCAGGCGGTCTTCCATACAGGTACTAACCGCGCTCGATGCTGTTTAATTACGGTGATCGGACGAGAACCGATTTTTTTTTTTTTTTTTTTTTTTCATGTAATTTTGTTTTTATTTTAATGAAAGAAACTTACTTGCTAGACAAAATATACTTAAAACTAGCTTAAATATCTTAAATAACTTAATGTATTTAATCCTAACTTACTGACCCTATGCGAGTACTCTAAGCTATTCTAATTTATAATTATTTGTGCCTTTCGGCTTAAACAACGTTTTTTTAGTCTTTAGAGACAATATTTTATTAATTTTAATTACCAAGAAAACTTGAAAAACTTGGTTTAACCTAGCTAACCTATGAAAAAAAAAAATAACTTAAAACTAACTTAATAATACCTTAACCTAACTTAACCTAACATAACCTTAAAATTACCTTAAATATGTCCGTAAGAGACGGACGTGTGCACCTAGGCGTATATGATATGTATATGCATAACATATACATCTATACGCCGTGGTGCACCTTTTTTTGATTTTATATAGTTTTTTTCTTAAAATAACTTAATTCTATGTAAGTTGGCCACCATGGTCAACTGTATCGACGTTTGGAAGAGCCAACGCCGGCGGAGACCGATTCTGGTGCAACCACCAATAAAAGTGCCGTTCTTTGGCACACTCTCTCCTGTCCCGAGTAGAGATCGCTCTACTGAATCGGAGGAGATCCTCGTGGCTGCGAGCGACATCCGGCTCGTATTGGAGTCGCCTGTCCACTGTTCGGCGTACGACATGGAAGATCAGAGGGCATCCATCTGTATCCTGTATTAGGCCAATTTGATCGAGATAGAGGAATGCTTCAGGTGGAATAAGGCCGCTGAGGCGCACTCTTTCATAGTACATAGCGTTTGGGTAGTAAGCCCCAAAGATCAGACTGTTAGAAGAAGTCATAGCTCGTGCAATGTGCCTTCTTATCAGCTTAATAATAAAATTATCTATCCTGTTCAAGTTTGCCTCGTTGTACAGGACCTCGTTAGGAAAGTACTTCTTGTACTCAGACTCGGGTGTACGATACAGACGGAGACAGCTCCTAAGACACTGCCTCTCGAACAACCTCATCTTTTCCATCTGGGAAGGACTCACGTTGAACCACAATGGACAACCGTACGCCATAATTGGCCGTATGAGAGCCATGTAGCAGATTACCTTCACTCTGGTATCAAGTTGGCTGCTGGAAAACAACCTTCTTGCCGCAGCAAAGGCTTTTCTGGCTTTCGTCAGAGCAATATCTATATGTTTATCAATATACAGATATTGATCCAGCCAAATGCCTAGATATCTAACTACACTTTTCACGGCTAACGGCCGACCTTGCGGGTCAACTATGCCGAACTTGCGCCAGTTTTGGCGCGTATCCCTCGGTGCCGTGTACAACGGGGTCCTGAACAGGGTAGTTTCACACTTCAGGAAGTTGATAACCAACTTCCAGTCGTCGCAAAATCGCTGAATCTTATCGAAGTCACGCTGCAACAATATATTTATTACCTCGATCTTCGGACCTGTTCTGTACGCAACTAGATCGTCGGCGTACGCTATTAAGTGCGGCATGGAACCTACAAGCTCTGCAGTGAATATTGAAAACAAGATCGGCGAACCAACCGCCCCCTGTTGTAGACCATTTTTAATAACAAAGACCATTTTTCACGACAAACTTTCTACCGGTTATCATGTCATGGATCATGTATAGCAATGGTTTACTTATGCCAAGCCTGACCAGCTTGAGGAAGAGGCCCTCTAACCAAACGGTGTCGAACGCTTTCTCCAAGTCAATCAGACAGGCACCCGTGCATTGTTGTTTGCTTTTATTCCACTGAATGTCGGACACCAGTTTTGACGCGGCATGTATGGTTTCATGCCCCGCCCTGAATCCGAACTGGTTGTCCGGTATGATTTTATTTTCATCAACCCATTGTTTCAGAACTCGAATGACTATCTTTTCAAAAACCTTGCTTATGCAAGGAAGAAGACTGATCGACCGAAGATTTGTCGGAATGGACTTGTCTTTGTCGCGCTTAGGGATCGGCTGAACTACAGCTGTTTTCCAGTGTGCTGGGTAATGTGCATTACTCAGGGCATTGTTGAACAATGTTGAGTAGACTTTTACAGCTTCGGGGGGAAGATGTCGAAGCACAATATTCGGTACACCATCGATTCCGACAGACTTTTTTTTCTTCAGCGAGTTAAAGATACCCTGGAGATCTTCTTGAGAAATCAAGATATGATTTGCCTCGTTGGCGACGGCAAGATTTGCCATGTTAACGTCACTGAACCTGGTGAAACCTGGATTCTCAGATCGCCATTGACTTATCTCATTGCGGAGATAGAAGTGGTTTAGCAGAGCTCTGTTCTCCAGATCGTGATTCGGCCTACTAACCTCGTTGACCGTATACACTCTCTGGAACACAGCACCAATAGCATTAACCTTCTCCTGGGGATCTTCAACCACGAAGAAGTCATTGTCTAGCACTGCCCCATCTGGATCGATGCAATTGAAGTCAGTAAGTGTTCGTTGTCTGTCGTCCTGGGAAGTCGAACGGTCAGAATGTCGTTTTGATCTTTCCTCCGGAATATTTTATTTACTTGCGGGAACATACCCGGGTTGTTGGATTGTACAGCCCGGATTTTATTGCCCCAGTGCAAGCTTATAGCCAAGCTGTAATTAATTCTTATTATCTGTTGGAGGTTTTTGATCTCCGACTTCAGTGACCTGACTTCCGCGTTTTGTGGATCTGTAAAACGCCTGTGCAAGAGTTTGAGTCTTGACAGCAGCCTACTCTTGTGTACGTGAAGTGCATCGATGGTAGCATTTCGATAAACATCACTGTCATCGACTTCTACTACCTTCGGAATAGTCTTGTCCATTGTACGTTTAATCACGTCGTTCATTTGTATGAGATACCTGTCGAGCTCTTCGTTCGTCAGGTTTCTGTTCGTCGGAGGATTGATCCCACTCGAACGTAGTTCTGTGGATAAAGTCCTTGAGAAGCGTGGCCAGCGGGCCTTATTGTAATTATAAGGGTGCCTCTGGACATACTCCTCCAGTCCTTCCACCTCGTTCGGGAGCTGAATAACTGCGAAGAGCCCGCAGTGATCACTCTCGTACTCAACAGCAGTTAGACAGTTCCGTGTGCGTCTTTCCACGTCTAGTATAGTCAGTCGTTTGTCTATCAGCATCAGATCCAGATAGGACCCGCTTCAAGGATACGATGGACTATCGGTTGCAAGCAGATCTAGCTTGAACTCAAAATTGTGCTCTACAAACCATTTATACAATGAGGTCCCTCTGTGGTTGTGTACCACATTACCCCACTCTATATGCCGCGAGTTAAAGTCGCCAGCTATGATATAGTAGTTCTCCTCCGAGCTCAGTCTAAGGCTAGTGAAAAGAGTATCGAGCTCTGAAATGAAATATTGGTTGATCCGTGCCTTGTCAGACGCATAGATAGCGATCACGTATAACCGCTTACCACATCGAAGGGGGATGCGTGCGATACACGCTTCTATCGCCTGGAATCTTCGCACTTCATTGCTATACACGACCTTATGACAAAGGCCTTTTTTAATTAAGAGAGCGACACCGCCAGCTAGGTATGTTCGGTCTCTTCGAATGATGTGATAATTCTTGTACCTGAGTTTGTGCGTCTGGCTTAGCCTAGTTTCGCTAACCATCAACACGTCAGGATTATGGGTTTGCAACAAATTACCAAGGTTTAGTTTTCGTTCGTGCCTGATCAGTGAATTCACATTCACTGCTAGAATCTTTAGGTCGTGAGCTGCGTGCGCAGCCATCATTGAGATGTCTCGTTTGAATCGTCAAACAGCGTCGAATAGATGAGGTCTATTCGCGCTGCTTGCTCTTGGAACTGGTTTTGGAATTGGTTTTGGAGCTGAGCGATCTGCCTCTGGATAGAGAGCAGGACCGTCTGCACATCCAAATTAGCTTCAGGTTGCCTGGCCACAGGGACCGGGGAAACCTTCGGCACTGTCTGTTGTACCGGCCGTCTATCTGATACCATTTGGGCATAGGAGATGGCTGGAGTAACAGTGGTAGCTTGGACACGGGGCGCTGGCCTCGCGTCTACCATTTTTATATTCCTCTTGGCTTGGATGCTTCGTCGGATCTCTTGGACCTTAGGGCATCCCCTATAATTAGCGGGGTGCCCGCTGGTCTTGCAGAGCACGCATGTCAGCATGCTCCTATCAACAACCTTATCTTTTCCTAAAGGGCATTCCCCATTAATGTGGGTTCCTGCGCATTTGACGCAGCGAGACTTCATACTACAGTTCGCTGCGGCATGCCCAAACCTTTGACAGCGCGCACACTGTAGCGTGTGCTTTGTCTTTTTTAATGTCTCCCATTTGACATCAATAGTGCCTAAGCGATTGATTCGCTTTAGGCTATCTACTTTGCTATCTGGGCTGACCTGGACTAGGAAGAACGGAAGCTTCCTGTTCTCCCTCTTCGTTACCGAAGTGTAAAAGGGCTTGACCCCAACAACCTTGACGTCGTCAGTTTACACAAGGCGCAGCTCTGCGAGGATCTCTTCGGGATCAGTATCGGGATCCACGTTCTTGAGGAGAACGGTCTGAAGTTTTTCCCCTTTTGGGGTATAAGTGAAGAACTCGACCCCGGTTGTCGTTAGCTCTTCCTTTAACGCACGGTAATCTGACACTGATGAGCAGTGGACAGAAAGCCTTAAGGGCCCTTTGTATTTCATAAAATAAGTGTTCTTTGTGGCCAACTTACACAGTTTATCTAGGTCCTTAGTCTCTAAACCGAAGACGTTGATTGGAGGGAATCTCTCTTTCTTCGCTGCAACTGGTTGCGGAAGTTGTTGTTTCTGCTGTTGTTGTTGCTGCTGATGCTGCGACTGCTTCTGCTGCTGCTGCTGATTCTGCTGCGACTGCTTCTGCTGCTGCTGCTGATTGTGCTGCTGCTGGATCTGCTTCTGCTGTTGATGATGTTGTTGTTGTTGCTGCTGCTTCTTATTAGCTGCTCCACTCTCGATTTTTGGCAGCTGTTGGGTGGGTAGCTGTTGTTGTTGCTTTGGCTTCTGCTGCTGTTGTTGTAGCTGCTGCTTCTCTGCAGCTTCTTTGGCCGCTATTCTGGCCTTCAATTTTTCTTGAAGGAACTGGATATGAGCGTCCAGTTCCTCCCTCTCCCTCTGGCTGTTGACCAGTTCCTCCCGCTCGTCTTCTTCTTCATCATCCGACATGGATGAAGTCAGAGCGCGGTAGGAGTTCTCACTAACACCTAATGAGAAACTCCCCCTGCCTCCTGCCGATCCGTGTTTGTCGTCATCGACTGGGTGGTTATGCTGGTCGGCAAAAGCTATATTTGCTACATCTGTAGCTGTTGGCAATGCTGTGTTGATTGCTGTGTTTGCAACAGCAATTTTTGCATCGCGTGAGGCAGCCGTGTAACGGCGTTTTACCAGGTTTGGCTTTGGTTGAACCTTTTTTCTCTTTTTCTTCCTCCCTTCTTCTTGCATCGTCTGGTGGCCTGATGTACCTGCTACCTGCTCAGTGTCACCCATTTTTTCGAGCACGGGTCGCTATGTCGTCTCCATCTCTCTTGCACTCACACTGCGTTTTCAGATTTTTTTTTTTCCGCGAAAATTTATTTTATTTTTCTTGTAACGGGAATTCGGGCACCACGTTGACGGACGGTGGTGCTGCCGCTAAGCTATTTGGCTAGTTGAATTTTTATTTTTTTTTTGCGCGCTAAGTCTGTAAATTCCGCACACAAAAGTCGAACACGTCTTTACTCCACGGGGGAATGTAAACGACTGACGAGAACCGATTTTTTCAGCATGATATGGTCGTTGACAAAAATTTAAACTACGCATCACGCCCTCCAGACAAGCTTGAAATACTTTCAGTAGATTCCCTATGTTTTTGCCATAAGTATGCAAATAAGGTGAAGGGAAATAAGTCACCGGAAACTAAATCAATTGATGGACTTGAAGGTGAAGTTAAATAACTTCACAGAAATGTGTTATTGACGACAATGCTGATAGCCCATTAGCAAGGTTAAGATATAGCTCAATAAAAATCGGAAGGCGCCAGACATCAAGATTTTACAGAATGGCTACCATTGAGTAGATTCCCTATGTTTTTGTCATAAGTGTGTAAGTAAGGTGAATCCCAAAAGAAGGCAGACATTAAGATTTTAGAGAATCTGGAACATTTGGGAGAAGTTTGCCATAAATTCAATAATCTTTTACAGATTGTAACTGGTCCACTTTTATTTTCCTTCATCCAAGGATGAGAGGCTGATTAGCACTAATTACGTCACTATGTTAAGTAATTACTTGTGGTTCATATGTCCGCGTACTATGACTGTCAGTCAATAAAGGTCGGGAATCTCAAAACGAAGCAGACATCAGAATTTTAGAGAATGGCTACGATTTGGAGAAGTTTGTCATAAATGAAATTATCTTTTACAGATTTTAACTGGTCCACTTTTATTTTCTTTCATCCAAGGATGAGGGGATGATTAGGACTAATTACGTCACTATGTTCACTAATTACTTGTAGTCCGTATGTCCGCGTACTATGACTATCAGGGAGGGAATGATATCCATTCAGTATAAACATACGCCACAGCTGACTTTTTGTAGTAGGGAGAGAAAACAAACGCTGAGAATAACACTACAAAAAAGAGAGCAAAATACTCATAGCTCACCCGAAGGGTGATATGATGTCTGCACCTTTGCGAAGAGTGAAGGAGCATTTTGAGAATGGGCATTGTGTTGTTAACGTTGTTGGGTAGTATTGGGGAGCAAAAGGTTGTAACTGACGTCAACAACACGTGGTGTTCCCAGGCGGTCTTCCATACAGGTACTAACCGCGCTCGATGCTGTTTAATTACGGTGATCGGACGAGAACCGATTTTTTCAGCATGATATGGTCGTTGACAAAAATTTAAACTACGCATCACGCCCTCCAGACAAGCTTGAAATACTTTCAGTAGATTCCCTATGTTTTTGCCATAAGTATGCAAATAAGGTGAAGGGAAATAAGTCACCGGAAACTAAATCAATTGATGGACTTGAAGGTGAAGTTAAATATCTTCACAGAAATGCGTTATTGACGACAATGCTGATAGCCCATTAGCAAGGTTAACCTATAGCTCAATAAAAATCGGAAGGCGCCAGACATCAAGATTTTACAGAATGGCTACCATTGAGTAGATTCCCTATGTTTTTGTCATAAGTGTGTAAGTAAGGTGAATCCCAAAAGGAGGCAGACATTAAGATTTTAGAGAATCTGGAACATTTGGGAGAAGTTTGGCATGAATTCAATAATCTTTTACAGATTGTAACTGGTCCACTTTTATTTTCTTTCATCCAAGGATGAGAGGGTGATTAGCACTAATTACGTCACTATGTTCAGTAATTACTTGTGGTTCATATGTCCGCGTACTATGACTGTCAGTCAATAAAGGTCGGGAATCTCAAAAGGAAGCAGACATCAGGATTTTAGAGAATGGCTACGATTTGGAGAAGTTTGTCATAAATGAAATTATCTTTTACAGATTTTAACTGGTCCACTTTTATTTTCTTTCATCCAAGGATGAGGGGATGATTAGGGCTAATTACGTCACTATGTTCACTAATTACTTGTAGTCCGTATGTCCGCGTACTATGACTATCAGGGAGGGAATGATATCCATTCAGTATAAACATACGCCACAGCTGACTTTTTGTAGTAGGAAGAGAAAACAAACGCTGAGAATAACACTACAAAAAAGAGAGCAAAATACTCATAGCTCACCCGAAGGGTGATATGATGTCTGCACCTTTGCGAAGAGTGAAGGAGCATTTTGAGAATGGGCATTGTGTTGTTAACGTTGTTGGGTAGTATTGGGGAGCAAAAGGTTGTAACTGACGTCAACAACACGTGGTGTTCCCAGGCGGTCTTCCATACAGGTACTAACCGCGCTCGATGCTGTTTAATTACGGTGATCGGACGAGAACCGATTTTTTTTTTTTTTTTTTTTCATGTAATTTTGTTTTTATTTAATTATGAAAGAAACTTACTTGCTAGACAAAACATACTTAAAACTAGCTTAAATATCTTAAATAACTTAATGTATTTAATCCTAACTTACTGACCCTATGCGAGTACTCTAAGCTATTCTAATTTATAATTATTTGTGCCTTTCGGCTTAAACAACGTTTTTTTAGTCTTTAGAGACAATATTTTATTAATTTTAATTACCAAGAAAACTTGAAAAACTTGGTTTAACCTAGCTAACCTATGAAAAAAATAACTTAAAACTAACTTAATAATACCTTAACCTAACTTAACCTAACATAACCTTAAAATTACCTTAAATATGTCCGTAAGAGACGGACGTGTGCACCTAGGCGTATATGATATGTATATGCATAACATATACATCTATACGCCGTGGTGCACCTTTTTTTGATTTTATATAGTTTTTTTTTCTTAAAATAACTTAATTCTATGTAAGTTGGCCACCATGGACAACTGTATCGACGTTTGGAAGAGCCAACGCCGGCGGAGACCGATTCTGGTGCAACCACCAATAAAAGTGCCGTTCTTTGGCACACTCTCTCCTGTCCCGAGTAGAGATCGCTCTACTGAATCGGAGGAGATCCTCGTGGCTGCGAGCGACATCCGGCTCGTATTGGAGTCGCCTGTCCACTGTTCGGCGTACGACATGGAAGATCAGAGGGCATCCATCTGTATCCTGTATTAGGCCAATTTGATCGAGATAGAGGAATGCTTCAGGTGGAATAAGGCCGCTGAGGCGCACTCTTTCATAGTACATAGCGTTTGGGTAGTAAGCCCCAAAGATCAGACTGTTAGAAGAAGTCATAGCTCGTGCAATGTGCCTTCTTATCAGCTTAATAATAAAATTATCTATCCTGTTCAAGTTTGCCTCGTTGTACAGGACCTCGTTAGGAAAGTACTTCTTGTACTCAGACTCGGGTGTACGATACAGACGGAGACAGCTCCTAAGACACTGCCTCTCGAACAACCTCATCTTTTCCATCTGGGAAGGACTCACGTTGAACCACAATGGACAACCGTACGCCATAATTGGCCGTATGAGAGCCATGTAGCAGATTACCTTCACTCTGGTATCAAGTTGGCTGCT
The DNA here is from genome assembly GCA_964034865.1 of Eristalis intricaria. NCBI lineage: Eukaryota > Metazoa > Arthropoda > Insecta > Diptera > Syrphidae > Eristalis > Eristalis intricaria. The sequence continues at coordinate 70,830,686 of OZ035876.1, read as the reverse complement.
GGAAAACAACCTTCTTGCCGCAGCAAAGGCTTTTCTGGCTTTCGTCAGAGCAATATCTATATGTTTATCAAAATACAGATATTGATCCAGCCAAATGCCGAGATATCTAACTACACTTTTCACGGCTAACGGCCGACCTTGCGGGTCAACTATGCCGAACTTGCGCCAGTTTTGGCGCGTATCCCTCGGTGCCGTGTACAACGGGGTCCTGAACAGGGTAGTTTCACACTTCAGGAAGTTGATAACCAACTTCCAGTCGTCGCAAAATCGCTGAATCTTATCGAAGTCACGCTGCAACAATATATTTATTACCTCGATCTTCGGACCTGTTCTGTACGCAACTAGATCGTCGGCGTACGCTATTAAGTGCGGCATGGAACCTACAAGCTCTGCAGTGAATATTGAAAACAAGATCGGCGAACCAACCGCCCCCTGTTGTAGACCATTTTTAATATCAAAGACCGTGCTAGAAGTTACGTCGCCATTTTTCACGACAAACTTTCTACCGGTTATCATGTCATGGATCATGTATAGCAATGGTTTACTTATGCCAAGCCTGACCAGCTTGAGGAAGAGGCCCTCTAACCAAACGGTGTCGAATGCTTTCTCCAAGTCAATCAGACAGGCACCCGTGCATTGTTGTTTGCTTTTATTCCACTGAATGTCGGACACCAGTTTTGACGCGGCATGTATGGTTTCATGCCCCGCCCTGAATCCGAACTGGTTGTCCGGTATGATTTTATTTTCATCAACCCATTGTTTCAGAACTCGAATGACTATCTTTTCAAAAACCTTGCTTATGCAAGGAAGAAGACTGATCGACCGAAGATTTGTCGGAATGGACTTGTCTTTGTCGCGCTTAGGGATCGGCTGAACTACAGCTGTTTTCCAGTGTGCTGGGTAATGTGCATTACTCAGGGCATTGTTGAACAATGTTGAGTAGACTTTTACAGCTTCGGGGGGAAGATGTCGAAGCACAATATTCGGTACACCATCGATTCCGACAGACTTTTTCTTCTTCAGCGAGTTAAAGATACCCTGGAGATCTTCTTGAGAAATCAAGATATGATTTGCCTCGTTGGCGACGGCAAGATTTGCCATGTTAACGTCACTGAACCTGGTGAAACCTGGATTCTCAGATCGCCATTGACTTATCTCATTGCGGAGATAGAAGTGGTTTAGCAAGGCTCTGTTCTCCAGATCGTGATTCGGCCTACTAACCTCGTTGACCGTATACACTCTCTGGAACACAGCACCTATAGCATTAACCTTCTCCTGGGGATCTTCAACCACGAAGAAGTCATTGTCTAGCACTGCCCCATCTGGATCGATGCCAATTGAAGTCAGTAAGTGTTCGTTGTCTGTCGTCCTGGGAAGTCGAACGGTCAGAATGTCGTTATGATCTTTCCTCCGGAATATTTTATTTACTTGCGGGAACATACCCGGGTTGTTGGATTGTACAGCCCGGATTTTATTGCCCCAGTGCAAGCTTATAGCCAAGCTGTAATTAATTCTTATTATCTGTTGGAGGTTTTTGATCTCCGACTTCAGTGACCTGACCTCCGCGTTTTGTGGATCTGTAAAACGCCTGTGCAAGAGTTTGAGTCTTGACAGCAGCCTACTCTTGTGTACGTGAAGTGCATCGATGGTAGCATTTCGATAAACATCACTGTCATCGACTTATACTACCTTCGGAATAGTCTTGTCCATTGTACGTTTAATCACGTCGTCCATTTCCATGAGGTACCTGTCTACCTCTTCGTTCGTCAGGTTTCTGTTCGTCGGAGGATTGATCCCACTCGAACGTAGTTCTGTGGATAAAGTCCTGGAGAAGCGTGGCCAGCGGGCCTTATTGTAATTATAAAGGTGCCTCTGGACATACTCCTCCAGTCCTTCCACCTCACGAGAACCGATTTTTTCAGCATGATATGGTCGTTTGTCATAAGTGTGTAAGTAAGGTGAATCCCAAAAGGAGGCAGACGTTAAGATTTTAGAGAATCTTGAACATTTGGGAGAAGTTTGCCATAAATTCAATAATCTTCAAAATCCAAGGATGAGAGGGTGATTAGCACTAATTAGGTCACTATGTTCAGTAATTACTTGTGGTTCATATGTCCGCGTACTATGACTGTCAGTCAATAAAGGTCGGGAATCTCAAAAGGAAGCAGACATCAGGATTTTAGAGAATGGCTACGATTTGGAGAAGTTTGTCATAAATGAAATTATCTTTTACAGATTTTAACTGGTCCACTTTTATTTTCTTCCATCCAAGGATGAGGGGATGATTAGCACTAATTACGTCACTATGTTCACTAATTACTTGTAGTCCGTATGTCCGCGTACTATGACTATCAGGGAGGGAATGATATCCATTCAGTATAACCATACGCCACAGCTGACTTTTTGTAGTAGGAAGAGAAAACAAACGCTGAGAATAACACTACAAAAAAGAGAGCAAAATACTCATAGCTCACCCGAAGGGTGATATGATGTCTGCACCTTTGCGAAGAGTGAAGGAGCATTTTGAGAATGGGCATTGTGTTGTTAAGGTTGTTGGGTAGTATTGGGGAGCAAAAGGTTGTAACTGACGTCAACAACACGTGGTGTTCCCAGGCGGTCTTCCATACAGGTACTAACCGCGCTCGATGCTGTTTAATTACGGTGATCGGACGAGAACCGATTTTTTCAGCATGATATGGTCGTTGACAAAAATTTAAACTACGCATCACGCCCTCCAGACAAGCTTGAAATACTTTCAGTAGATTCCCTATGTTTTTGCCATAAGTATGCAAATAAGGTGAAGGGAAATAAGTCACCGGAAACTAAATCAATTGATGGACTTGCAGGTGAAGATAAATATCTTCACAGAAATGTGTTACTGACGACAATGCTGATAGCCCATTAGCAAGGTTAAGCTATAGCTCAATAAAAATCGGAAGGCGCCAGACATCAAGATTTTACAGAATGGCTACCATTGAGTAGATTCCCTCTGTTTTTGTCATAAGTGTGTAAGTAAGGTGAATCCCAAAAGGAGGCAGACGTTAAGATTTTAGAGAATCTTGAACATTTGGGAGAAGTTTGCCATAAATTCAATAATCTTCAAAATCCAAGGATGAGAGGCTGATTAGCACTAATTACGTCACTATGTCCAGTAATTACTTGTGGTTCATATGTCCGCGTACTATGACTGTCAGTCAATAAAGGTCGGGAATCTCAAAAGGAAGCAGACATCAGGATTTTAGAGAATGGCTACGATTTGGAGAAGTTTGTCATAAATGAAATTATCTTTTACAGATTTTAACTGGTCCACTTTTATTTTCTTTCATCCAAGGATGAGAGGGTGATTAGCACTAATTACGTCACTATGTTCAGTAATTACTTGTGGTTCATATGTCCGCGTACTATGACTGTCAGTCAATAAAGGTCGGGAATCTCAAAAGGAAGCAGACATCAGGATTTTAGAGAATGGCTACGATTTGGAGAAGTTTGTCATAAATGAAATTATCTTTTACAGATTTTAACTGGTCCACTTTTATTTTCTTTCATCCAAGGATGAGGGGATGATTAGGACTAATTACGTCACTATGTTCACTAATTACTTGTAGTCCGTATGTCCGCGTACTATGACTATCAGGGAGGGAATGATATCCATTCAGTATAAACATACGCCACAGCTGACTTTTTGTAGTAGGAAGAGAAAACAAACGCTGAGAATAACACTACAAAAAAGAGAGCAAAATACTCATAGCTCACCCGAAGGGTGATATGATGTCTGCACCTTTGCGAAGAGTGAAGGAGCATTTTGAGAATGGGCATTGTGTTGTTAACGTTGTTGGGTAGTATTGGGGAGCAAAAGGTTGTAACTGACGTCAACAACACGTGGTGTTCCCAGGCGGTCTTCCATACAGGTACTAACCGCGCTCGATGCTGTTTAATTACGGTGATCGGACGAGAACCGATTTTTTTTTTTTTTTTTTTTCATGTAATTTTGTTTTTATTTAATTATGAAAGAAACTTACTTGCTAGACAAAACATACTTAAAACTAGCTTAAATATCTTAAATAACTTAATGTATTTAATCCTAACTTACTGACCCTATGCGAGTACTCTAAGCTATTCTAATTTATAATTATTTGTGCCTTTCGGCTTAAACAACGTTTTTTTAGTCTTTAGAGACAATATTTTATTAATTTTAATTACCAAGAAAACTTGAAAAACTTGGTTTAACCTAGCTAACCTATGAAAAAAATAACTTAAAACTAACTTAATAATACCTTAACCTAACTTAACCTAACATAACCTTAAAATTACCTTAAATATGTCCGTAAGAGACGGACGTGTGCACCTAGGCGTATATGATATGTATATGCATAACATATACATCTATACGCCGTGGTGCACCTTTTTTTGATTTTATATAGTTTTTTTTTCTTAAAATAACTTAATTCTATGTAAGTTGGCCACCATGGACAACTGTATCGACGTTTGGAAGAGCCAACGCCGGCGGAGACCGATTCTGGTGCAACCACCAATAAAAGTGCCGTTCTTTGGCACACTCTCTCCTGTCCCGAGTAGAGATCGCTCTACTGAATCGGAGGAGATCCTCGTGGCTGCGAGCGACATCCGGCTCGTATTGGAGTCGCCTGTCCACTGTTCGGCGTACGACATGGAAGATCAGAGGGCATCCATCTGTATCCTGTATTAGGCCAATTTGATCGAGATAGAGGAATGCTTCAGGTGGAATAAGGCCGCTGAGGCGCACTCTTTCATAGTACATAGCGTTTGGGTAGTAAGCCCCAAAGATCAGACTGTTAGAAGAAGTCATAGCTCGTGCAATGTGCCTTCTTATCAGCTTAATAATAAAATTATCTATCCTGTTCAAGTTTGCCTCGTTGTACAGGACCTCGTTAGGAAAGTACTTCTTGTACTCAGACTCGGGTGTACGATACAGACGGAGACAGCTCCTAAGACACTGCCTCTCGAACAACCTCATCTTTTCCATCTGGGAAGGACTCACGTTGAACCACAATGGACAACCGTACGCCATAATTGGCCGTATGAGAGCCATGTAGCAGATTACCTTCACTCTGGTATCAAGTTGGCTGCTGGAAAACAACCTTCTTGCCGCAGCAAAGGCTTTTCTGGCTTTCGTCAGAGCAATATCTATATGTTTATCAAAATACAGATATTGATCCAGCCAAATGCCGAGATATCTAACTACACTTTTCACGGCTAACGGCCGACCTTGCGGGTCAACTATGCCGAACTTGCGCCAGTTTTGGCGCGTATCCCTCGGTGCCGTGTACAACGGGGTCCTGAACAGGGTAGTTTCACACTTCAGGAAGTTGATAACCAACTTCCAGTCGTCGCAAAATCGCTGAATCTTATCGAAGTCACGCTGCAACAATATATTTATTACCTCGATCTTCGGACCTGTTCTGTACGCAACTAGATCGTCGGCGTACGCTATTAAGTGCGGCATGGAACCTACAAGCTCTGCAGTGAATATTGAAAACAAGATCGGCGAACCAACCGCCCCCTGTTGTAGACCATTTTTAATATCAAAGACCGTGCTAGAAGTTACGTCGCCATTTTTCACGACAAACTTTCTACCGGTTATCATGTCATGGATCATGTATAGCAATGGTTTACTTATGCCAAGCCTGACCAGCTTGAGGAAGAGGCCCTCTAACCAAACGGTGTCGAATGCTTTCTCCAAGTCAATCAGACAGGCACCCGTGCATTGTTGTTTGCTTTTATTCCACTGAATGTCGGACACCAGTTTTGACGCGGCATGTATGGTTTCATGCCCCGCCCTGAATCCGAACTGGTTGTCCGGTATGATTTTTTTTTCATCAACCCATTGTTTCAGAACTCGAATGACTATCTTTTCAAAAACCTTGCTTATGCAAGGAAGAAGACTGATCGACCGAAGATTTGTCGGAATGGACTTGTCTTTGTCGCGCTTAGGGATCGGCTGAACTACAGCTGTTTTCCAGTGTGCTGGGTAATGTGCATTACTCAGGGCATTGTTGAACAATGTTGAGTAGACTTTTACAGCTTCGGGGGGAAGATGTCGAAGCACAATATTCGGTACACCATCGATTCCGACAGACTTTTTCTTCTTCAGCGAGTTAAAGATACCCTGGAGATCTTCTTGAGAAATCAAGATATGATTTGCCTCGTTGGCGACGGCAAGATTTGCCATGTTAACGTCACTGAACCTGGTGAAACCTGGATTCTCAGATCGCCATTGACTTATCTCATTGCGGAGATAGAAGTGGTTTAGCAAGGCTCTGTTCTCCAGATCGTGATTCGGCCTACTAACCTCGTTGACCGTATACACTCTCTGGAACACAGCACCTATAGCATTAACCTTCTCCTGGGGATCTTCAACCACGAAGAAGTCATTGTCTAGCACTGCCCCATCTGGATCGATGCCAATTGAAGTCAGTAAGTGTTCGTTGTCTGTCGTCCTGGGAAGTCGAACGGTCAGAATGTCGTTATGATCTTTCCTCCGGAATATTTTATTTACTTGCGGGAACATACCCGGGTTGTTGGATTGTACAGCCCGGATTTTATTGCCCCAGTGCAAGCTTATAGCCAAGCTGTAATTAATTCTTATTATCTGTTGGAGGTTTTTGATCTCCGACTTCAGTGACCTGACCTCCGCGTTTTGTGGATCTGTAAAACGCCTGTGCAAGAGTTTGAGTCTTGACAGCAGCCTACTCTTGTGTACGTGAAGTGCATCGATGGTAGCATTTCGATAAACATCACTGTCATCGACTTATACTACCTTCGGAATAGTCTTGTCCATTGTACGTTTAATCACGTCGTCCATTTCCATGAGGTACCTGTCTACCTCTTCGTTCGTCAGGTTTCTGTTCGTCGGAGGATTGATCCCACTCGAACGTAGTTCTGTGGATAAAGTCCTGGAGAAGCGTGGCCAGCGGGCCTTATTGTAATTATAAAGGTGCCTCTGGACATACTCCTCCAGTCCTTCCACCTCACGAGAACCGATTTTTTCAGCATGATATGGTCGTTTGTCATAAGTGTGTAAGTAAGGTGAATCCCAAAAGGAGGCAGACGTTAAGATTTTAGAGAATCTTGAACATTTGGGAGAAGTTTGCCATAAATTCAATAATCTTCAAAATCCAAGGATGAGAGGGTGATTAGCACTAATTAGGTCACTATGTTCAGTAATTACTTGTGGTTCATATGTCCGCGTACTATGACTGTCAGTCAATAAAGGTCGGGAATCTCAAAAGGAAGCAGACATCAGGATTTTAGAGAATGGCTACGATTTGGAGAAGTTTGTCATAAATGAAATTATCTTTTACAGATTTTAACTGGTCCACTTTTATTTTCTTCCATCCAAGGATGAGGGGATGATTAGCACTAATTACGTCACTATGTTCACTAATTACTTGTAGTCCGTATGTCCGCGTACTATGACTATCAGGGAGGGAATGATATCCATTCAGTATAACCATACGCCACAGCTGACTTTTTGTAGTAGGAAGAGAAAACAAACGCTGAGAATAACACTACAAAAAAGAGAGCAAAATACTCATAGCTCACCCGAAGGGTGATATGATGTCTGCACCTTTGCGAAGAGTGAAGGAGCATTTTGAGAATGGGCATTGTGTTGTTAAGGTTGTTGGGTAGTATTGGGGAGCAAAAGGTTGTAACTGACGTCAACAACACGTGGTGTTCCCAGGCGGTCTTCCATACAGGTACTAACCGCGCTCGATGCTGTTTAATTACGGTGATCGGACGAGAACCGATTTTTTCAGCATGATATGGTCGTTGACATAAATTTAAATTACGCATCACGCCCTCCACACAAGCTTGAAATACTTTCAGTAGATTCCCTATGTTTTTGCCATAAGTATGTAAATAAGGTGAAGGAAAATAAGTCACTGGAAACTAAATCAATTGATGGACTTGAAGGTGAAGTTAAATATCTTCACAGAAATGCGTTATTGACGACAATGCTGATAGCCCATTAGCAAGGTTAAGCTATAGCTCAATAAAAATCGGAAGGCGCCAGACATCAAGATTTTAGAGAATGGCTACCATTGAGTAGATTCCCTATGTTTTTGCCATAAGTGTGTAAGTAAGGTGAATCTCAAAAGGAGGCAGACATTAAGATTTTAGAGAATCTTGAACATTTGGGAGAAGTTTGCCATAAATTCAATAATCTTCAAAATCCAAGGATGAGAGGGTGATTAGCACTAATTACGTCACTATGTTCAGTAATTACTTGTGGTTGATATGTCCGCGTACTATGACTGTCAGTCAATAAAGGTCGGGAATCTCAAAAGGAAGCAGACATCAGGATTTTAGAGAATGGCTACGATTTGGAGAAGTTTGTCATAAATGAAATTATCTTTTACAGATTTTAACTGGTCCACTTTTATTTTCTTTCATCCAAGGATGAGGGGATGATTAGGGCTAATTACGTCACTATGTTCACTAATTACTTGTAGTCCGTATGTCCGCGTACTATGACTATCAGGGAGGGAATGATATCCATTCAGTATAAACATACGCCACAGCTGACTTTTTGTAGTAGGAAGAGAAAACAAACGCTGAGAATAACACTACAAAAAAGAGAGCAAAATACTCATAGCTCACCCGAAGGGTGATATGATGTCTGCACCTTTGCGAAGAGTGAAGGAGCATTTTGAGAATGGGCATTGTGTTGTTAACGTTGTTGGGTAGTATTGGGGAGCAAAAGGTTGTAACTGACGTCAACAACACGTGGTGTTCCCAGGCGGTCTTCCATACAGGTACTAACCGCGCTCGATGCTGTTTAATTACGGTGATCGGACGAGAACCGATTTTTTTTTTTTTTTTTTTCATGTAATTTTGTTTTTATTTAATTATGAAAGAAACTTACTTGCTAGACAAAACATACTTAAAACTAGCTTAAATATCTTAAATAACTTAATGTATTTAATCCTAACTTACTGACCCTATGCGAGTACTCTAAGCTATTCTAATTTATAATTATTTGTGCCTTTCGGCTTAAACAACGTTTTTTTAGTCTTTAGAGACAATATTTTATTAATTTTAATTACCAAGAAAACTTGAAAAACTTGGTTTAACCTAGCTAACCTATGAAAAAAAAATAACTTAAAACTAACTTAATAATACCTTAACCTAACTTAACCTAACATAACCTTAAAATTACCTTAAATATGTCCGTAAGAGACGGACGTGTGCACCTAGGCGTATATGATATGTATATGCATAACATATACATCTATACGCCGTGGTGCACCTTTTTTTGATTTTATATAGTTTTTTTTTCTTAAAATAACTTAATTCTATGTAAGTTGGCCACCATGGACAACTGTATCGACGTTTGGAAGAGCCAACGCCGGCGGAGACCGATTCTGGTGCAACCACCAATAAAAGTGCCGTTCTTTGGCACACTCTCTCCTGTCCCGAGTAGAGATCGCTCTACTGAATCGGAGGAGATCCTCGTGGCTGCGAGCGACATCCGGCTCGTATTGGAGTCGCCTGTCCACTGTTCGGCGTACGACATGGAAGATCAGAGGGCATCCATCTGTATCCTGTATTAGGCCAATTTGATCGAGATAGAGGAATGCTTCAGGTGGAATAAGGCCGCTGAGGCGCACTCTTTCATAGTACATAGCGTTTGGGTAGTAAGCCCCAAAGATCAGACTGTTAGAAGAAGTCATAGCTCGTGCAATGTGCCTTCTTATCAGCTTAATAATAAAATTATCTATCCTGTTCAAGTTTGCCTCGTTGTACAGGACCTCGTTAGGAAAGTACTTCTTGTACTCAGACTCGGGTGTACGATACAGACGGAGACAGCTCCTAAGACACTGCCTCTCGAACAACCTCATCTTTTCCATCTGGGAAGGACTCACGTTGAACCACAATGGACAACCGTACGCCATAATTGGCCGTATGAGAGCCATGTAGCAGATTACCTTCACTCTGGTATCAAGTTGGCTGCTGGAAAACAACCTTCTTGCCGCAGCAAAGGCTTTTCTGGCTTTCGTCAGAGCAATATCTATATGTTTATCAAAATACAGATATTGATCCAGCCAAATGCCGAGATATCTAACTACACTTTTCACGGCTAACGGCCGACCTTGCGGGTCAACTATGCCGAACTTGCGCCAGTTTTGGCGCGTATCCCTCGGTGCCGTGTACAACGGGGTCCTGAACAGGGTAGTTTCACACTTCAGGAAGTTGATAACCAACTTCCAGTCGTCGCAAAATCGCTGAATCTTATCGAAGTCACGCTGCAACAATATATTTATTACCTCGATCTTCGGACCTGTTCTGTACGCAACTAGATCGTCGGCGTACGCTATTAAGTGCGGCATGGAACCTACAAGCTCTGCAGTGAATATTGAAAACAAGATCGGCGAACCAACCGCCCCCTGTTGTAGACCATTTTTAATATCAAAGACCGTGCTAGAAGTTACGTCGCCATTTTTCACGACAAACTTTCTACCGGTTATCATGTCATGGATCATGTATAGCAATGGTTTACTTATGCCAAGCCTGACCAGCTTGAGGAAGAGGCCCTCTAACCAAACGGTGTCGAATGCTTTCTCCAAGTCAATCAGACAGGCACCCGTGCATTGTTGTTTGCTTTTATTCCACTGAATGTCGGACACCAGTTTTGACGCGGCATGTATGGTTTCATGCCCCGCCCTGAATCCGAACTGGTTGTCCGGTATGATTTTATTTTCATCAACCCATTGTTTCAGAACTCGAATGACTATCTTTTCAAAAACCTTGCTTATGCAAGGAAGAAGACTGATCGACCGAAGATTTGTCGGAATGGACTTGTCTTTGTCGCGCTTAGGGATCGGCTGAACTACAGCTGTTTTCCAGTGTGCTGGGTAATGTGCATTACTCAGGGCATTGTTGAACAATGTTGAGTAGACTTTTACAGCTTCGGGGGGAAGATGTCGAAGCACAATATTCGGTACACCATCGATTCCGACAGACTTTTTCTTCTTCAGCGAGTTAAAGATACCCTGGAGATCTTCTTGAGAAATCAAGATATGATTTGCCTCGTTGGCGACGGCAAGATTTGCCATGTTAACGTCACTGAACCTGGTGAAACCTGGATTCTCAGATCGCCATTGACTTATCTCATTGCGGAGATAGAAGTGGTTTAGCAAGGCTCTGTTCTCCAGATCGTGATTCGGCCTACTAACCTCGTTGACCGTATACACTCTCTGGAACACAGCACCTATAGCATTAACCTTCTCCTGGGGATCTTCAACCACGAAGAAGTCATTGTCTAGCACTGCCCCATCTGGATCGATGCCAATTGAAGTCAGTAAGTGTTCGTTGTCTGTCGTCCTGGGAAGTCGAACGGTCAGAATGTCGTTATGATCTTTCCTCCGGAATATTTTATTTACTTGCGGGAACATACCCGGGTTGTTGGATTGTACAGCCCGGATTTTATTGCCCCAGTGCAAGCTTATAGCCAAGCTGTAATTAATTCTTATTATCTGTTGGAGGTTTTTGATCTCCGACTTCAGTGACCTGACCTCCGCGTTTTGTGGATCTGTAAAACGCCTGTGCAAGAGTTTGAGTCTTGACAGCAGCCTACTCTTGTGTACGTGAAGTGCATCGATGGTAGCATTTCGATAAACATCACTGTCATCGACTTATACTACCTTCGGAATAGTCTTGTCCATTGTACGTTTAATCACGTCGTCCATTTCCATGAGGTACCTGTCTACCTCTTCGTTCGTCAGGTTTCTGTTCGTCGGAGGATTGATCCCACTCGAACGTAGTTCTGTGGATAAAGTCCTGGAGAAGCGTGGCCAGCGGGCCTTATTGTAATTATAAAGGTGCCTCTGGACATACTCCTCCAGTCCTTCCACCTCACGAGAACCGATTTTTTCAGCATGATATGGTCGTTTGTCATAAGTGTGTAAGTAAGGTGAATCCCAAAAGGAGGCAGACGTTAAGATTTTAGAGAATCTTGAACATTTGGGAGAAGTTTGCCATAAATTCAATAATCTTCAAAATCCAAGGATGAGAGGGTGATTAGCACTAATTAGGTCACTATGTTCAGTAATTACTTGTGGTTCATATGTCCGCGTACTATGACTGTCAGTCAATAAAGGTCGGGAATCTCAAAAGGAAGCAGACATCAGGATTTTAGAGAATGGCTACGATTTGGAGAAGTTTGTCATAAATGAAATTATCTTTTACAGATTTTAACTGGTCCACTTTTATTTTCTTCCATCCAAGGATGAGGGGATGATTAGCACTAATTACGTCACTATGACTATCAGGGAGGGAATGATATCCATTCAGTATAACCATACGCCACAGCTGACTTTTTGTAGTAGGAAGAGAAAACAAACGCTGAGAATAACACTACAAAAAAGAGAGCAAAATACTCATAGCTCACCCGAAGGGTGATATGATGTCTGCACCTTTGCGAAGAGTGAAGGAGCATTTTGAGAATGGGCATTGTGTTGTTAAGGTTGTTGGGTAGTATTGGGGAGCAAAAGGTTGTAACTGACGTCAACAACACGTGGTGTTCCCAGGCGGTCTTCCATACAGGTACTAACCGCGCTCGATGCTGTTTAATTACGGTGATCGGACGAGAACCGATTTTTTCAGCATGATATGGTCGTTGACAAAAATTTAAACTACGCATCACGCCCTCCAGACAAGCTTGAAATACTTTCAGTAGATTCCCTATGTTTTTGCCATAAGTATGCAAATAAGGTGAAGGGAAATAAGTCACCGGAAACTAAATCAATTGATGGACTTGCAGGTGAAGATAAATATCTTCACAGAAATGTGTTACTGATGACAATGCTGATAGCCCATTAGCAAGGTTAAGCTATAGCTCAATAAAAATCGGAAGGCGCCAGACATCAAGATTTTACAGAATGGCTACCATTGAGTAGATTCCCTCTGTTTTTGTCATAAGTGTGTAAGTAAGGTGAATCCCAAAAGGAGGCAGACGTTAAGATTTTAGAGAATCTTGAACATTTGGGAGAAGTTTGCCATAAATTCAATAATCTTCAAAATCCAAGGATGAGAGGGTGATTAGCACTAATTACGTCACAATGTTCAGTAATTACTTGTGGTTCGTATGTCCGCGTACTATGACTGTCAGTCAATAAAGGTCGGGAATCTCAAAAGGAAGCAGACATCAGGATTTTAGAGAATGGCTACGATTTGGAGAAGTTTGTCATAAATGAAATTATCTTTTACAGATTTTAACTGGTCCACTTTTATTTTCTTCCATCCAAGGATGAGGGGATGATTAGCACTAATTACGTCACTATGTTCACTAATTACTTGTAGTCCGTATGTCCGCGTACTATGACTACCAGGGAGGGAATGATATAAATTCAGTATAAAAATACGCCACAGCTGACTTTTTGTAGTAGGAAGAGAAAACAAACGCTGAGAATAACACTACAAAAAAGAGAGCAAAATACTCATAGCTCACCCGAAGGGTGATATGATGTCTGCACCTTTGCGAAGAGTGAAGGAGCATTTTGAGAATGGGCATTGTGTTGTTAAGGTTGTTGGGTAGTATTGGGGAGCAAAAGGTTGTAACTGACGTCAACAACACGTGGTGTTCCCAGGCGGTGTGCCATACAGGTACTAACCGCGCTCGATGCTGTTTAATTACGGTGATCGGACGAGAACCGATTTTTTTTTTTTTTTTTTTTTTTTTTTGTTTTTTTTTAGTGCAATTTTATTTACTTCATTCTATATTTCTTACTTGCTAGACAAAATTACTTAAAACTAGCTTAACTATCTTAAGAATTACAATTGTTCTTATTACTAACCTACTGACCCTATGCGGGTACTCTAAGCTAATCTAATCTATGTTATAAATGTGCCTTTCGGCTTAATCTGCGTTTTTTTTTTTTTTTTTAGTCCTTAGTGACAATCTTTATTTATTTATTCTTTTGCCAAGAAAACTTATAAAAAACTTGGCTAAACCTAACTACTTAACCTACCTTATACTAACTTACCCTAAAATAAAACTTAATACTATCTTAACTATGTCCGTAACAGTACGGACACGTGCACCAGGGCGTATATGTCGTGTATATGCATAACATATATAATTTATACGCCGTGATGCACCTTTTTTTTGTTTTTGTTTCCTATATATATATTTTTTTTTTTTTTTTTTTTGTTTTATGTTTTTTTTTGATTTTTTGTTTTATATATATTTTTTTTTGATTTGTTGTTTTATATTTTTTTTTTGGATCTTTCGTTTTATAATTTTTTTTTTTTTTTTTTTTCTTACGTCTACCTTAAAAACTATGTAAGCTGGCCACTATGGTCAGCTATCTGATCCTCTTGCAAAGCTAGCGGTGGCGGAGGCTGGTTTTGGTGTAACCACCAGTAAAATTGCCGTTCTTTGGCAGACTCTTTCCTATCTCGAGCGGGGATCGCTCTACTGAACCGGAGGAGATCCTCGTGGGTGCGAACGACATCCGGTTCGTATTGAAGTCGCCTATCCACTGTTCGGCGTACGACATGGAAGATGATAGGACATCCTTGTGGATCCTGTATTAGGCCAATTGTGTCTAGATAGAGGAATGCTTCGGGAGGAATAAAGCCGTTAAGGCGCACCCTTTCATGGTACATACTATTGGGGTAGTAAGCCCCAAAGATCAGACTGTTGGAAGAGGTCATAGCTCGTGCAGTGTGCCTTCTGATTAGTTTAATTATAAAATTATCTACCCTATTCACGTTTGCCTCGTTGTACAGGACCTCGTTAGGGTAGTACTTCTTGTACTCAGACTCGGGTGTGCGATACAGACGGAGACAGCTCCTAAGACACTGCCTCTCGAACACCCTCATCTTTTCCATCTGGGAAGGACTCACGTTGAACCACAATGGACAACCGTACACCATAATAGGCCGTACTAGGGCCATGTAGCAGATTACCTTCACTCTGGTATCAAGTTGGCTGCTGAAAAACAACCTTCTTGCCGCAGCAAAGGCTTTTCTGGCTTTCGTCAGAGCAATATCTATATGTTTGTCAAAATACAGATATTGATCCAGCCAAATGCCTAGATATCTGACTACACTTTTTACAGCTAACGGCCGACCATGCGGGTCAACTATGCCGAACTTACGCCAGTTTTGGCGCGTATCCCGCGATGCCCTGTCCAACGGGGTCCGGAAAAGACTAGTTTCGCATTTCTGGAAGTTGATAAGCAACTTCCAGTCGTCGCAAAATCGCTGGATTTTCTCGAAGTCACGCTGCAACAAGATGTTTATTACCTCGACCTTCGGACCTGATCTGTACGCAACTAGGTCGTCGGCGTACGCAATTAAGTGCGGCATGGAACCTATAAGATCTGCAGTGAATATGGAAAACAGGATCGGGGAACCAATGGCCCCCTGTTGCAGACCGTTTTTAATGTTAAAGACCGTAGTGGAAGTTACGTCACCATTTTTCACAACGAACTTTCTACCTGTTATCATGTCATAGACCATGTATAGCAATGGTTTACTTATGCCAAGCCTGACCAACTTGAGGAAGAGGCCCTCTAACCAAACGGTGTCGAACGCCTTCTCCAAGTCAATCAGGCAGGCACCCGTGCACTGATTTTTGTTTTTATTCCATTGTATGTCGGACACCAGTTTTGACGCGGCATTAATGGTATCATGCCCCGCTCGGAATCCGAACTGGTTGTCCGGTATGATTTTCTTTTCATCAGCCCATTGCTTCAGAACTCGAATGACTATCTTTTCAAAAACCTTGCTTATGCAGGGAAGAAGACTGATCGACCGAAGATTTGTCGGAATGGACTTATCTTTGTCCCGTTTAGGGATCGGTTGAACAACAGCTGTTTTCCAGTGCGTGGGGTAATGTGCATTACTCAACGCATTGTTGAACAGGGTTGTGTAAATTTGGACCGCTTCGGGGGGAAGATGGCGAAGCACAATGTTCGGTATTCCATCGATTCCCACTGACTTTTTCTTCTTCAGCGAGTGGAAGATACCCTGGAGATCTTCTTGAGAAATCAAGATGTGATTCCCATCATTGGCGACGGCACTATGTGCCATGTTCTCGTCATTGAACCTGGTGAAACCTGGATTCTCTGATCGCCATTGACTTATCTCATTGCGGAGATAGAAGTGGTTTAGCAGAGCTCTGTTCTCCAGATCGTGATTCGGCCTACTAACCTCGTTGACCGTATACACTCTCTGGAACACTGCACCAATAGCTGTAACCTTCTCCTGGGGATCTTCCACCGCAAAGAAGTCATTGTCTAGCACTGCCTCATCTGGATCGATGCCAACTGAAGTCAGTAAGTATTCGTTGTCTGTCGTCCTGGGAAGTCTTACGATTTGAATGTCGTTTTGATCTTTCCTCCGAAATATTTTATTTACTTGCGGGAACATACCCGGGTTGTTGGATTGTACAGCCCGGATTTTATTGCCCCAGTGCAAGCTTATAGCCAAGCTGTAATTAATTCTTATTATCTGTTGGAGGTTTTTGATCTCCGACTTCAGTGACCTGACCTCCGCGTTTTGTGGATCTGTAAAACGCCTGTGCAAGAGTTTGAGTCTTGACAGCAGCCTACTTTTGTGCACGTGAAGTGCGTCGATGGTAGCATTTCGATAAACATCGCTGTTGTCGATTTGAACTACCTTCGGAATTGTTTTGTCCATCGTACGTTTGACTACGTCGTCCATTTGTATGAGGTACCTGTCAACCTCTTCGTTCGTCAGGTTTCTGTTTGTCGGTGGGTTGATCCCACTCGAACGTAGTTCTGTGGATAAAGTCCTGGAGAAGCGTGGCCAGCGGGCCTTATTGTAATTATAAGGGTGCCTCTGGACATACTCCTCCAGTCCTTCCACCTCGTTCGGGAGCTGAATAACTGCGAAGAGCCCGCAGTGATCACTCTCGTACTCAACAGCAGTTAGACAGTTCCGTGTGCGTCTTTCCACGTCTAGTATAGTCAGTCGTTTGTCTATCAGCATCAGATCCAGATAGGACCCGCTTCTGGGATACGATGGCCTATCGGTTGCTAGCAAATCTAGCTTGAACTCAACATTGTGTTCTACCAACCAGTTATACAATGAGGTCCCCCTGGTGTTATGCACCACATTGCCCCACTCTATATGCCTAGAGTTCAAGTCCCCGGCTACGATATAGTAGTTCTCCTCCGAGCTCAGTCGAAGGCTAGTGAAAAGAGTATCGAGCTCTGAAATGAAATATTGGTTGATGCGTGACTTGTCAGTCGCATAGATAGCGATCACATATAGCCGCTTACCACCCCGAAGGGGGATGCGTGCGATACACGTTTCTATGGCCTGAAATCTCCGCACTTCACCGCTATACACGACCTTATGACAAAGGCCTTTTTTGATTAAGAGTGCGACTCCACCAGCTAGGTAGTTTCGGTCTCTTCTAATGATATTGTAATTTTTGTACCTGAGTGGGTGCGTCTGGCTTAGCTTAGTTTCGCAAACCATCAACACATCAGGATTATGGGTCTGCAACAAGTTACCGAAATTTAATTGACGTTCAGGGCGGATCAGTGAATTCACATTCACTGCTAGAATTTTCAGGTTGCAGGCTGCCTGCGCAGCCATTATACCGATGTTGCGTTTGGCTCTCCAAACAGCGTCGAATAGATGAGGTCTATTCGCGCTGCTTGTTCTTGTAATTGGTTTTGGAACTGGGTATGGAGTTGAGCGATCTGCCTCTGGATAGAGAGCAGGATCGTCTGCACATCCAAAGTTGCTTCTGGTTGCCTGGCCACTGGGACCTGGGTAACTTTCGGCACTGTCTGTTGAACCGGTCGCCCAGCCGATGCCACTTGGGCATAGGAGACTGCCGGTGTAACAGTGGTAGCTGGAGCACGAGGCACTGGTCTCGCTTCTACCATTTTTCCATTACGTTTGGCCTGTATAATTTTTCTTATTTCTTGGACCTTAGGACATCCCCGATAGTTTGCAGGGTGTCCGCTGGTCTTACAGAGCACGCACGTCAGTTTGCTCCTGTCCTCGACTTTATCGGTCCCTAAGGGACATTCCCCGCGATTGTGGGTTCCTGCGCATTTGACACAGCGAGACTGCGGCATGCCCAAACCTCTGACAACGAACACACTGGAGTGTGTTCTTTGTCTTTTTTATTGTTTCCCATGTAACAGACAGAGTGCCTAAATGGGTAATTTTTTTTAGACTCTCTAGTTTGCTGTCTGGGGTG
The DNA here is from genome assembly GCA_964034865.1 of Eristalis intricaria. Classification (NCBI taxonomy): domain Eukaryota; kingdom Metazoa; phylum Arthropoda; class Insecta; order Diptera; family Syrphidae; genus Eristalis; species Eristalis intricaria. The sequence goes on along the minus strand of OZ035876.1, from coordinate 70,812,454 downwards.
ACCTGCACTAGGAAGAAAGGAAGTTTCCTATTCTCCCTTCTCGATGCCGCAGTGATGAAGGGCTTAACCCCTACGACCTGGACATCGTCGCTCTGCGCTTGGCGCAGAATAGCGAGGATCTCATCGGGATCAGTGTCGGGATCCACGTCCTTAAGGAGCATGGTCTGCACCTTTTCCCCTTTCGGAGTGTACGAGAAAAACTCGGCCTCCGACACCGCTAACCTTTCTTTCACTACGTGATAGTCTGCCATTGATAAGCAATGGACAGAGACACGTAGTGGACCCTTATACTTAATAAAGTAAGCATTTTTAGTGACCAACTTACATAGAATGTCAACGTCCTTCGTCTCCAGTCCGAAGACGTTGATTGGAGGGCATCTCTCTTTGTTGGTTGGTTGCTGCTTCTGCTGTGTTGTCTTCTGTTGATGTTGTTGTTGTTGCTGCTTTTCTGCTGCTTTCTGACGCTGTCCCTTTGGCAGCGGTTGGGACGTTCCGGGTTGTTGCTGCTTCTGCTGATGCTGCGGTTGCTTCCCCTTGGTCTGCATCTGTTGTTGCTGCTTTGGCTGCTGCTGTTGTTGTTGCTGCTGCTGCTTTGGCTGCTGCTGTTGTTGTTGCTGCTGCTGTTGTTGGGCAGCCTCTTTAGCTGCTCTCCTGGCCCTTAGTTTGGTTTGGAGGGCTCTGATGTGGGCGTCAAGCTCCTCCCTCTCTCGCTGGCTCTTTTCCAGCTGCTCCCGGTCCTCTTCATCTTCGTCTTCCGATTCCGAGGAAGTTAGTGCATGGAAGGGGTTCTCTCTACCGCTGTAGGAGAATCTGCCCTCCCCTTCTGTCGACTCGTATTCGACGTCGTCGACCATTTGTTGCTGCCTTCGGGCTGCTGCCGCTGTAGTTGTGGCTACAGTTGTTGTTGTTGTTGTTGGTTTTTCTTCTGCTGTTGTGCTTGCGGCTTTTGCCGCAGTTTTCAGATCGCCTGATCCAAGGCTGGATCGTCGCTTCACGAGGTTAGGTTGAGGCTGAAGCTTCTTCCTCCTCTTCTTCCTCCCTTCTTCTTGTGTTGACTGGTGGTCTGATGTCCCAGCCACCGGTACAACATCACCCGATTTTTCGAGCTCGGGTCGCTCCACTGTCTCCATCTCACTTTGTTTTCACACTTGGTGTCTGTATTATTAATGTAATTGAAAAAAAAGATTTCACTTTTTCTTCGGGATTCGAACCCGGCACCGTGAAGTCACCGGCGAGCACTCTACCCCGAAGCTACCGATTCTTGTTAGATTATTGTAATCCTTTCCGCACTTGACACTTTACAATTTCCGCACTAAGTCGAGACATGTCTGCGCTCCTTGGAGGTCTGTGAACGACTGACGAGAACCGATTTTTTCAGCATGATATGGTCGTTTGTCATAAGTGTGTAAGTAAGGTGAATCCCAAAAGGAGGCAGACGTTAAGATTTTAGAGAATCTTGAACATTTGGGAGAAGTTTGCCATAAATTCAATAATCTTCAAAATCCAAGGATGAGAGGGTGATTAGCACTAATTAGGTCACTATGTTCAGTAATTACTTGTGGTTCATATGTCCGCGTACTATGACTGTCAGTCAATAAAGGTCGGGAATCTCAAAAGGAAGCAGACATCAGGATTTTAGAGAATGGCTACGATTTGGAGAAGTTTGTCATAAATGAAATTATCTTTTACAGATTTTAACTGGTCCACTTTTATTTTCTTCCATCCAAGGATGAGGGGATGATTAGCACTAATTACGTCACTATGTTCACTAATTACCGTATGTCCGCGTACTATGACTACCAGGGAGGGAATGATATCCATTCAGTATAACCATACGCCACAGCTGACTTTTTGTAGTAGGAAGAGAAAACAAACGCTGAGAATAACACTACAAAAAAGAGAGCAAAATACTCATAGCTCACCCGAAGGGTGATATGATGTCTGCACCTTTGCGAAGAGTGAAGGAGCATTTTGAGAATGGGCATTGTGTTGTTAAGGTTGTTGGGTAGTATTGGGGAGCAAAAGGTTGTAACTGACGTCAACAACACGTGGTGTTCCCAGGCGGTCTGCCATACAGGTACTAACCGCGCTCGATGCTGTTTAATTACGGTGATCGGACGAGAACCGATTTTTTTTTTTTTTTTTTTTTTTTTTTTTTTTTTTTTTTTTAATGCAATTTTATTTACTTCATTCTATATTTCTTACTTGCTAGACAAAATTACTTAAAACTAGCTTAACTATCTTAAGAATTACAATTGTTCTTATTACTAACCTACTGACCCTATGCGGGTACTCTAAGCTAATCTAATCTATGTTATAAATGTGCCTTTCGGCTTAATCTGCGTTTTTTTTTTTTTTTTAGTCCTTAGTGACAATCTTTATTTATGTATTCTTTTGCCAAGAAAACTTATAAAAAACTTGGCTAAACCTAACTACTTAACCTACCTTATACTAACTTACCCTAAAATAAAACTTAATACTATCTTAACTATGTCCGTAACAGTACGGACACGTGCACCAGGGCGTATATGTCGTGTATATGCATAACATATATAATTTATACGCCGTGATGCACCTTTTTTTTGTTTTTGTTTCCTATATATATATTTTTTTTTTTGTTTTATGTTTTTTTTTGATTTTTTGTTTTATATATATTTTTTTTTGATTTGTTGTTTTATATTTTTTTTTGGATCTTTCGTTTTATAATTTTTTTTTTTTTTTTTTTTTTTTTTTTTTTTTTTTTCTTACGTCTACCTTAAAAACTATGTAAGCTGGCCACTATGGTCAGCTATCTGATCCTCTTGCAAAGCTAGCGGTGGCGGAGGCTGGTTTTGGTGTAACCACCAGTAAAATTGCCGTTCTTTGGCAGACTCTTTCCTATCTCGAGCGGGGATCGCTCTACTGAACCGGAGGAGATCCTCGTGGGTGCGAACGACATCCGGTTCGTATTGAAGTCGCCTATCCACTGTTCGGCGTACGACATGGAAGATGATAGGACATCCTTGTGGATCCTGTATTAGGCCAATTGTGTCTAGATAGAGGAATGCTTCGGGAGGAATAAAGCCGTTAAGGCGCACCCTTTCATGGTACATACTATTGGGGTAGTAAGCCCCAAAGATCAGACTGTTGGAAGAGGTCATAGCTCGTGCAGTGTGCCTTCTGATTAGTTTAATTATAAAATTATCTACCCTATTCACGTTTGCCTCGTTGTACAGGACCTCGTTAGGGTAGTACTTCTTGTACTCAGACTCGGGTGTGCGATACAGACGGAGACAGCTCCTAAGACACTGCCTCTCGAACACCCTCATCTTTTCCATCTGGGAAGGACTCACGTTGAACCACAATGGACAACCGTACACCATAATAGGCCGTACTAGGGCCATGTAGCAGATTACCTTCACTCTGGTATCAAGTTGGCTGCTGAAAAACAACCTTCTTGCCGCAGCAAAGGCTTTTCTGGCTTTCGTCAGAGCAATATCTATATGTTTGTCAAAATACAGATATTGATCCAGCCAAATGCCTAGGTATCTAACTACACTTTTTACAGCTAACGGCCGACCATGCGGGTCAACTATGCCGAACTTACGCCAGTTTTGGCGCGTATCCCGCGATGCCCTGTCCAACGGGGTCCGGAAAAGACTAGTTTCGCATTTCTGGAAGTTGATAAGCAACTTCCAGTCGTCGCAAAATCGCTGGATTTTCTCGAAGTCACGCTGCAACAAGATGTTTATTACCTCGACCTTCGGACCTGATCTGTACGCGATTAGGTCGTCGGCGTACGCAATTAAGTGCGGCATGGAACCTATAAGATCTGCAGTGAATATGGAAAACAGGATCGGGGAACCAATGGCCCCCTGTTGCAGACCGTTTTTAATGTTAAAGACCGTAGTGGAAGTTACGTCACCATTTTTCACAACGAACTTTCTACCTGTTATCATGTCATAGACCATGTATAGCAATGGTTTACTTATGCCAAGCCTGACCAACTTGAGGAAGAGGCCCTCTAACCAAACGGTGTCGAACGCCTTCTCCAAGTCAATCAGGCAGGCACCTGTGCACTGATTTTTGTTTTTATTCCATTGTATGTCGGACACCAGTTTTGACGCGGCATTAATGGTATCATGCCCCGCTCGGAATCCGAACTGGTTGTCCGGTATGATTTTCTTTTCATCAGCCCATTGCTTCAGAACTCGAATGACTATCTTTTCAAAAACCTTGCTTATGCAGGGAAGAAGACTGATCGACCGAAGATTTGTCGGAATGGACTTATCTTTGTCCCGTTTAGGGATCGGTTGAACTACAGCTGTTTTCCAGTGCGTGGGGTAATGTGCATTACTCAGCGCATTGTTGAACAAGGTTGTGTAAATTTGGACCGCTTCGGGGGGAAGATGGCGAAGCACAATGTTCGGTATTCCATCGATTCCCACTGACTTTTTCTTCTTCAGCGAGTGGAAGATACCCTGGAGATCTTCTTGAGAAATCAAGATGTGATTCCCATCATTGGCGACGGCACTATGTGCCATGTTCTCGTCATTGAACCTGGTGAAACCTGGATTCTCAGATCGCCATTGACTTATCTCATTGCGGAGATAGAAGTGGTTTAGCAAGGCTCTGTTCTCCAGATCGTGATTCGGCCTACTAACCTCGTTGACCGTATACACTCTCTGGAACACTGCACCAATAGCTGTAACCTTCTCCTGGGGATCTTCCACCGCAAAGAAGTTATTGTCTAGCACTGCCTCATCTGGATCAATGCCAACTGAAGTCAGTAAGTGTTCGTTGTCTGTCGTCCTGGGAAGCCTTACGATTTGAATGTCGTTTTGATCTTTCCTCCGAAATATTTTATTTACTTGCGGGAACATACCCGGGTTGTTGGATCGTACAGCCCGGATTTTGTTGCCCCAGTGCAAGCTTATAGCCAAGCTATAGTTTATTCGAATTAACTGTTGGAGGTTCTTGATCTCCGACTTCAATGCTCTGACTTCCACGTTTTGCGGATCTGTAAAACGCCTGTGCAAGAGTTTGAGTCTTGACAGCAGCCTACTTTTGTGCACGTGAAGTGCATCGATGGTAGCATTTCGATAAACATCGCTGTTGTCGATTTGAACTACCTTCGGAATTGTTTTGTCCATCGTACGTTTGACTACGTCGTCCATTTGTATGAGGTACCTGTCAACCTCTTCGTTCGTCAGGTTTCCGTTTGTCGGTGGATTGATCCCACTCGAACGTAGTTCTGTGGATAAAGTCCTGGAGAAGCGTGGCCAGCGGGCCTTATTATAATTATAAGGGTGCCTCTGGACATACTCCTCCAGTCCTTCCACCTCGTTCGGGAGCTGAATAACTGCGAAGAGCCCGCAGTGATCACTCTCGTACTCAACAGCAGTTAGACAGTTCCGTGTGCGTCTTTCCACGTCTAGTATAGTCAGTCGTTTGTCTATCAGCATCAGATCCAGATAGGACCCGCTTCTGGGATACGATGGCCTATCGGTTGCTAGCAAATCTAGCTTGAACTCAACATTGTGTTCTACCAACCAGTTATACAATGAGGTCCCCCTGGTGTTATGCACCACATTGCCCCACTCTATATGCCTCGAGTTCAAGTTGGTTGATGCGTGACTTGTCAGTCGCATAGATAGCGATCACATATAGCCGCTTACCACCCCGAAGGGGGATGCGTGCGATACACGTTTCTATGGCCTGGAATCTCCGCACTTCACCAGCTAGGTAGCTTCGATCTCTTCGAATAATATTGTAATTTTTGTACCTGAGTGAGTGCGTCTGGCTTAGCTTAGTTTCGCAAACCATCAACACATCAGGATTATGGGTCTGCAACAAGTTACCGAAATTTAATTGACGTTCAGGGCGGATCAGTGAATTCACATTCACTGCTAGAATTTTCAGGTTGCAGGCTGCCTGCGCAGCCATTATACCGATGTTGCGTTTGGCTCTCCAAACAGCGTCGAATAGATGAGGTCTATTCGCGCTGCTTGTTCTTGTAATTGGTTCTGGAACTGGGTTTGGAGTTGAGCGATCTGCCTCTGGATAGAGAGCAGGATCGTCTGCACATCCAAATTTGCTTCTGGTTGCCTGGCCACTGGGACCTGGGTAACTTTCGGCACTGTCTGTTGAACCGGTCGCCCAGCCGATGCCACTTGGGCATAGGAGACTGCCGGTGTAACAGTGGTAGCTGGAGCACGGGGCACTGGCCTCGCTTCTACCATTTTTCCTTTACGTTTGGCCTCTATTATTTTCCTGATCTCTTGGACCTTAGGACATCCCCGATAGTTTGCAGGGTGTCCGCTGGTCTTACAGAGCACGCACGTCAGTTTGCTCCTGTCCTCGACTTTATCGGTCCCTAAAGGACATTCCCCGCGATTGTGGGTTCCTGCGCATTTGACACAGCGAGACTGCATATTGCAGTTCGCCGCGGCATGCCCAAACCTCTGACAACGAACACACTGGAGCGTGTTCTTTGTCTTTTTTATTGTTTCCCATGTAACAGACAGAGTGCCTAAATGGGTAATTTTTTTTAGGCTCTCTAGTTTGCTGTCTGGGGTGACCTGAACTAGGAAGAAAGGAAGTTTCCTATTCTCCCTTCTCGATGCCGCAGTGATGAAGGGCTTAACCCCTACGACCTGGACATCGTCGCTCTGCGCTTGGCGCAGAATAGCGAGGATCTCATCGGGATCAGTGTCGGGATCCACGTCCTTAAGGAGTATGGTCTGCACCTTTTCCCCTTTCGGAGTGTACGAGAAAAACTCAGCCTCCGACACCGCTAACCTTTCACGAGAACCGATTTTTTCAGCATGATATGGTCGTTGACAAAAATTTAAGCTACGCATCACGCCCTCCAGACAAGTTTGAAATACTTACAGTAGATTCTCTATGTTTTTGCCATAAGTATGTAAATAAGGTGAAGGAAAATAAGTCACTGGAAACTAAATCAATTGATGGACTTGAAGGTGAAGTTAAATATCTTCACAGAAATGCGTTATTGACGACAATGCTGATAGCCCATTAGCAAGGTTAAGCTATAGCTCAATAAAAATCGGAAGGCGCCAGACATCAAGATTTTAGAGAATGGCTACCATTGAGTAGATTCCCTATGTTTTTGCCATAAGTGTGTAAGTAAGGTGAATCTCAAAAGGAGGCAGACATTAAGATTTTAGAGAAAGTATGCAAATAAGGTGAAGGGAAATAAGTCACCGGAAACTAAATCAATTGATGGACTTGCAGGTGAAGATAAATATCTTCACAGAAATGTGTTACTGACGACAATGCTGATAGCCCATTAGCAAGGTTAAGCTATAGCTCAATAAAAATCGGAAGGCGCCAGACATCAAGATTTTACAGAATGGCTACCATTGAGTAGATTCCCTCTGTTTTTGTCATAAGTGTGTAAGTAAGGTGAATCCCAAAAGGAGGCAGACGTTAAGATTTTAGAGAATCTTGAACATTTGGGAGAAGTTTGCCATAAATTCAATAATCTTCAAAATCCAAGGATGAGAGGCTGATTAGCACTAATTACGTCACTATGTCCAGTAATTACTTGTGGTTCATATGTCCGCGTACTATGACTGTCAGTCAATAAAGGTCGGGAATCTCAAAAGGAAGCAGACATCAGGATTTTAGAGAATGGCTACGATTTGGAGAAGTTTGTCATAAATGAAATTATCTTTTACAGATTTTAACTGGTCCACTTTTATTTTCTTTCATCCAAGGATGAGAGGGTGATTAGCACTAATTACGTCACTATGTTCAGTAATTACTTGTGGTTCATATGTCCGCGTACTATGACTGTCAGTCAATAAAGGTCGGGAATCTCAAAAGGAAGCAGACATCAGGATTTTAGAGAATGGCTACGATTTGGAGAAGTTTGTCATAAATGAAATTATCTTTTACAGATTTTAACTGGTCCACTTTTATTTTCTTTCATCCAAGGATGAGGGGATGATTAGGGCTAATTACGTCACTATGTTCACTAATTACTTGTAGTCCGTATGTCCGCGTACTATGACTATCAGGGAGGGAATGATATCCATTCAGTATAAACATACGCCACAGCTGACTTTTTGTAGTAGGAAGAGAAAACAAACGCTGAGAATAACACTACAAAAAAGAGAGCAAAATACTCATAGCTCACCCGAAGGGTGATATGATGTCTGCACCTTTGCGAAGAGTGAAGGAGCATTTTGAGAATGGGCATTGTGTTGTTAAGGTTGTTGGGTAGTATTGGGGAGCAAAAGGTTGTAACTGACGTCAACAACACGTGGTGTTCCCAGGCGGTCTGCCATACAGGTACTAACCGCGCTCGATGCTGTTTAATTACGGTGATCGGACGAGAACCGATTTTTTCAGCATGATATGGTCGTTGACAAAAATTTAAGCTACGCATCACGCCCTCCAGACAAGTTTGAAATACTTACAGTAGATTCTCTATGTTTTTGCCATAAGTATGTAAATAAGGTGAAGGAAAATAAGTCACTGGAAACTAAATCAATTGATGGACTTGAAGGTGAAGTTAAATATCTTCACAGAAATGCGTTATTGACGACAATGCTGATAGCCCATTAGCAAGGTTAAGCTATAGCTCAATAAAAATCGGAAGGCGCCAGACATCAAGATTTTAGAGAATGGCTACCATTGAGTAGATTCCCTATGTTTTTGCCATAAGTGTGTAAGTAAGGTGAATCTCAAAAGGAGGCAGACATTAAGATTTTAGAGAAAGTATGCAAATAAGGTGAAGGGAAATAAGTCACCGGAAACTAAATCAATTGATGGACTTGAAGGTAAAGTTAAATATCTTCACAGAAATGTGTTATTGACGACAATGCTGATAGCCCATTAGCAAGGTTAAGCTATAGCTCAATAAAAATCGGAAGGCGCCAGACATCAAGATTTTACAGAATGGCTACCATTGAGTAGATTCCCTATGTTTTTGTCATAAGTGTGTAAGTAAGGTGAATCCCAAAAGGAGGCAGACATTAAGATTTTAGAGAATCTTGAACATTTGGGAGAAGTTTGCCATAAATTCAATAATCTTCAAAATCCAAGGATGAGAGGGTGATTAGCACTAATTACGTCACTATGTTCAGTAATTACTTGTGGTTCATATGTCCGCGTACTATGACTGTCAGTCAATAAAGGTCGGGAATCTCAAAAGGAAGCAGACATCAGGATTTTAGAGAATGGCTACGATTTGGAGAAGTTTGTCATAAATGAAATTATCTTTTACAGATTTTAACTGGTCCACTTTTATTTTCTTCCATCCAAGGATGAGGGGATGATTAGCACTAATTACGTCACTATGTTCACTAATTACTTGTAGTCCGTATGTCCGCGTACTATGACTATCAGGGAGGGAATGATATCCATTGAGTATAACCATACGCCACAGCTGGCTTTTTGTAGTAGGAAGAGAAAACAAACGCTGAGAATAACACTACAAAAAAGAGAGCAAAATACTCATAGCTCACCCGAAGGGTGATATGATGTCTGCACCTTTGCGAAGAGTGAAGGAGCATTTTGAGAATGGGCATTGTGTTGTTAACGTTGTTGGGTAGTATTGGGGAGCAAAAGGTTGTAACTGACGTCAACAACACGTGGTGTTCCCAGGCGGTCTTCCATACAGGTACTAACCGCGCTCGATGCTGTTTAATTACGGTGATCGGACGAGAACCGATTTTTTCAGCATGATATGGTCGTTGACATAAATTTAAATTACGCATCACGCCCTCCACACAAGCTTGAAATACTTTCAGTAGATTCCCTATGTTTTTGCCATAAGTATGTAAATAAGGTGAAGGAAAATAAGTCACTGGAAACTAAATCAATTGATGGACTTGAAGGTGAAGTTAAATATCTTCACAGAAATGCGTTATTGACGACAATGCTGATAGCCCATTAGCAAGGTTAAGCTATAGCTCAATAAAAATCGGAAGGCGCCAGACATCAAGATTTTAGAGAATGGCTACCATTGAGTAGATTCCCTATGTTTTTGCCATAAGTGTGTAAGTAAGGTGAATCTCAAAAGGAGGCAGACATTAAGATTTTAGAGAATCTTGAACATTTGGGAGAAGTTTGCCATAAATTCAATAATCTTCAAAATCCAAGGATGAGAGGGTGATTAGCACTAATTACGTCACTATGTTCAGTAATTACTTGTGGTTGATATGTCCGCGTACTATGACTGTCAGTCAATAAAGGTCGGGAATCTCAAAAGGAAGCAGACATCAGGATTTTAGAGAATGGCTACGATTTGGAGAAGTTTGTCATAAATGAAATTATCTTTTACAGATTTTAACTGGTCCACTTTTATTTTCTTCCATCCAAGGATGAGGGGATGATTAGCACTAATTACGTCACTATGTTCACTAATTACCGTATGTCCGCGTACTATGACTACCAGGGAGGGAATGATATCCATTCAGTATAACCATACGCCACAGCTGACTTTTTGTAGTAGGAAGAGAAAACAAACGCTGAGAATAACACTACAAAAAAGAGAGCAAAATACTCATAGCTCACCCGAAGGGTGATATGATGTCTGCACCTTTGCGAAGAGTGAAGGAGCATTTTGAGAATGGGCATTGTGTTGTTAAGGTTGTTGGGTAGTATTGGGGAGCAAAAGGTTGTAACTGACGTCAACAACACGTGGTGTTCCCAGGCGGTCTTCCATACAGGTACTAACCGCGCTCGATGCTGTTTAATTACGGTGATCGGACGAGAACCGATTTTTTCAGCATGATATGGTCGTTGACATAAATTTAAATTACGCATCACGCCCTCCACACAAGCTTGAAATACTTTCAGTAGATTCCCTATGTTTTTGCCATAAGTATGTAAATAAGGTGAAGGAAAATAAGTCACTGGAAACTAAATCAATTGATGGACTTGAAGGTGAAGTTAAATATCTTCACAGAAATGCGTTATTGACGACAATGCTGATAGCCCATTAGCAAGGTTAAGCTATAGCTCAATAAAAATCGGAAGGCGCCAGACATCAAGATTTTAGAGAATGGCTACCATTGAGTAGATTCCCTATGTTTTTGCCATAAGTGTGTAAGTAAGGTGAATCTCAAAAGGAGGCAGACATTAAGATTTTAGAGAAAGTATGCAAATAAGGTGAAGGGAAATAAGTCACCGGAAACTAAATCAATTGATGGACTTGAAGGTAAAGTTAAATATCTTCACAGAAATGTGTTATTGACGACAATGCTGATAGCCCATTAGCAAGGTTAAGCTATAGCTCAATAAAAATCGGAAGGCGCCAGACATCAAGATTTTACAGAATGGCTACCATTGAGTAGATTCTCTATGTTTTTGTCATAAGTGTGTAAGTAAGGTGAATCCCAAAAGGAGGCAGACATTAAGATTTTAGAGAATCTTGAACATTTGGGAGAAGTTTGCCATAAATTCAATAATCTTCAAAATCCAAGGATGAGAGGGTGATTAGCACTAATTACGTCACTATGTTCACCATACGCCACAGCTGACTTTTTGTAGTAGGAAGAGAAAACAAACGCTGAGAATAACACTACAAAAAAGAGAGCAAAATACTCATAGCTCACCCGAAGGGTGATATGATGTCTGCACCTTTGCGAAGAGTGAAGGAGCATTTTGAGAATGGGCATTGTGTTGTTAAGGTTGTTGGGTAGTATTGGGGAGCAAAAGGTTGTAACTGACGTCAACAACACGTGGTGTTCCCAGGCGGTCTGCCATACAGGTACTAACCGCGCTCGATGCTGTTTAATTACGGTGATCGGACGAGAACCGATTTTTTCAGCATGATATGGTCGTTGACAAAAATTTAAGCTACGCATCACGCCCTCCAGACAAGTTTGAAATACTTAGAGTAGATTCTCTATGTTTTTGCCATAAGTATGTAAATAAGGTGAAGGAAAATAAGTCACTGGAAACTAAATCAATTGATGGACTTGAAGGTGAAGTTAAATATCTTCACAGAAATGCGTTATTGACGACAATGCTGATAGCCCATTAGCAAGGTTAAGCTATAGCTCAATAAAAATCGGAAGGCGCCAGACATCAAGATTTTAGAGAATGGCTACCATTGAGTAGATTCCCTATGTTTTTGCCATAAGTGTGTAAGTAAGGTGAATCTCAAAAGGAGGCAGACATTAAGATTTTAGAGAAAGTATGCAAATAAGGTGAAGGGAAATAAGTCACCGGAAACTAAATCAATTGATGGACTTGAAGGTAAAGTTAAATATCTTCACAGAAATGTGTTATTGACGACAATGCTGATAGCCCATTAGCAAGGTTAAGCTATAGCTCAATAAAAATCGGAAGGCGCCAGACATCAAGATTTTACAGAATGGCTACCATTGAGTAGATTCTCTATGTTTTTGTCATAAGTGTGTAAGTAAGGTGAATCCCAAAAGGAGGCAGACATTAAGATTTTAGAGAATCTTGAACATTTGGGAGAAGTTTGCCATAAATTCAATAATCTTCAAAATCCAAGGATGAGAGGGTGATTAGCACTAATTACGTCACTATGTTCAGTAATTACTTGTGGTTGATATGTCCGCGTACTATGACTGTCAGTCAATAAAGGTCGGGAATCTCAAAAGGAAGCAGACATCAGGATTTTAGAGAATGGCTACGATTTGGAGAAGTTTGTCATAAATGAAATTATCTTTTACAGATTTTAACTGGTCCACTTTTATTTTCTTCCATCCAAGGATGAGGGGATGATTAGCACTAATTACGTCACTATGTTCACTAATTACTTGTAGTCCGTATGTCCGCGTACTATGACTACCAGGGAGGGAATGATATCCATTCAGTATAACCATACGCCACAGCTGACTTTTTGTAGTAGGAAGAGAAAACAAACGCTGAGAATAACACTACAAAAAAGAGAGCAAAATACTCATAGCTCACCCGAAGGGTGATATGATGTCTGCACCTTTGCGAAGAGTGAAGGAGCATTTTGAGAATGGGCATTGTGTTGTTAAGGTTGTTGGGTAGTATTGGGGAGCAAAAGGTTGTAACTGACGTCAACAACACGTGGTGTTCCCAGGCGGTCTTCCATACAGGTACTAACCGCGCTCGATGCTGTTTAATTACGGTGATCGGACGAGAACCGATTTTTTCAGCATGATATGGTCGTTGACATAAATTTAAATTACGCATCACGCCCTCCACACAAGCTTGAAATACTTTCAGTAGATTCCCTATGTTTTTGCCATAAGTATGTAAATAAGGTGAAGGAAAATAAGTCACTGGAAACTAAATCAATTGATGGACTTGAAGGTGAAGTTAAATATCTTCACAGAAATGCGTTATTGACGACAATGCTGATAGCCCATTAGCAAGGTTAAGCTATAGCTCAATAAAAATCGGAAGGCGCCAGACATCAAGATTTTAGAGAATGGCTACCATTGAGTAGATTCCCTATGTTTTTGCCATAAGTGTGTAAGTAAGGTGAATCTCAAAAGGAGGCAGACATTAAGATTTTAGAGAAAGTATGCAAATAAGGTGAAGGGAAATAAGTCACCGGAAACTAAATCAATTGATGGACTTGAAGGTAAAGTTAAATATCTTCACAGAAATGTGTTATTGACGACAATGCTGATAGCCCATTAGCAAGGTTAAGCTATAGCTCAATAAAAATCGGAAGGCGCCAGACATCAAGATTTTACAGAATGGCTACCATTGAGTAGATTCTCTATGTTTTTGTCATAAGTGTGTAAGTAAGGTGAATCCCAAAAGGAGGCAGACATTAAGATTTTAGAGAATCTTGAACATTTGGGAGAAGTTTGCCATAAATTCAATAATCTTCAAAATCCAAGGATGAGAGGGTGATTAGCACTAATTACGTCACTATGTTCAGTAATTACTTGTGGTTGATATGTCCGCGTACTATGACTGTCAGTCAATAAAGGTCGGGAATCTCAAAAGGAAGCAGACATCAGGATTTTAGAGAATGGCTACGATTTGGAGAAGTTTGTCATAAATGAAATTATCTTTTACAGATTTTAACTGGTCCACTTTTATTTTCTTCCATCCAAGGATGAGGGGATGATTAGCACTAATTACGTCACTATGTTCACTAATTACTTGTAGTCCGTATGTCCGCGTACTATGACTACCAGGGAGGGAATGATATCCATTCAGTATAACCATACGCCACAGCTGACTTTTTGTAGTAGGAAGAGAAAACAAACGCTGAGAATAACACTACAAAAAAGAGAGCAAAATACTCATAGCTCACCCGAAGGGTGATATGATGTCTGCACCTTTGCGAAGAGTGAAGGAGCATTTTGAGAATGGGCATTGTGTTGTTAAGGTTGTTGGGTAGTATTGGGGAGCAAAAGGTTGTAACTGACGTCAACAACACGTGGTGTTCCCAGGCGGTCTGCCATACAGGTACTAACCGCGCTCGATGCTGTTTAATTACGGTGATCGGACGAGAACCGATTTTTTCAGCATGATATGGTCGTTGACAAAAATTTAAGCTACGCATCACGCCCTCCAGACACGTTTGAAATACTTACAGTAGATTCTCTATGTTTTTGCCATAAGTATGTAAATAAGGTGAAGGAAAATAAGTCACTGGAAACTAAATCAATTGATGGACTTGAAGGTGAAGTTAAATATCTTCACAGAAATGTGTTATTGACGACAATGCTGATAGCCCATTAGCAAGGTCAAGCTATAGCTCAATAAAAATCGGAAGGCGCCAGACATCAAGATTTTACAGAATGGCTACCATTGAGTAGATTCTCTATGTTTTTGTCATAAGTGTGTAAGTAAGGTGAATCCCAAAAGGAGGCAGACATTAAGATTTTAGAGAATCTTGAACATTTGGGAGAAGTTTGCCATAAATTCAATAATCTTCAAAATCCAAGGATGAGAGGGTGATTAGCACTAATTACGTCACTATGTTCAGTAATTACTTGTGGTTGATATGTCCGCGTACTATGACTGTCAGTCAATAAAGGTCGGGAATCTCAAAAGGAAGCAGACATCAGGATTTTAGAGAATGGCTACGATTTGGAGAAGTTTGTCATAAATGAAATTATCTTTTACAGATTTTAACTGGTCCACTTTTATTTTCTTCCATCCAAGGATGAGGGGGTGATTAGCACTAATTACGTCACTATGTTCACTAATTACTTGTAGTCCGTATGTCCGCGTACTATGACTACCAGGGAGGGAATGATATCCATTCAGTATAACCATACGCCACAGCTGACTTTTTGTAGTAGGAAGAGAAAACAAACGCTGAGAATAACACTACAAAAAAGAGAGCAAAATACTCATAGCTCACCCGAAGGGTGATATGATGTCTGCACCTTTGCGAAGAGTGAAGGAGCATTTTGAGAATGGGCATTGTGTTGTTAAGGTTGTTGGGTAGTATTGGGGAGCAAAAGGTTGTAACTGACGTCAACAACACGTGGTGTTCCCAGGCGGTCTGCCATACAGGTACTAACCGCGCTCGATGCTGTTTAATTACGGTGATCGGACGAGAACCGATTTTTTCAGCATGATATGGTCGTTGACAAAAATTTAAGCTACGCATCACGCCCTCCAGACAAGTTTGAAATACTTAGAGTAGATTCTCTATGTTTTTGCCATAAGTATGTAAATAAGGTGAAGGAAAATAAGTCACTGGAAACTAAATCAATTGATGGACTTGAAGGTGAAGTTAAATATCTTCACAGAAATGCGTTATTGACGACAATGCTGATAGCCCATTAGCAAGGTTAAGCTATAGCTCAATAAAAATCGGAAGGCGCCAGACATCAAGATTTTAGAGAATGGCTACCATTGAGTAGATTCCCTATGTTTTTGCCATAAGTGTGTAAGTAAGGTGAATCTCAAAAGGAGGCAGACATTAAGATTTTAGAGAAAGTATGCAAATAAGGTGAAGGGAAATAAGTCACCGGAAACTAAATCAATTGATGGACTTGAAGGTAAAGTTAAATATCTTCACAGAAATGTGTTATTGACGACAATGCTGATAGCCCATTAGCAAGGTTAAGCTATAGCTCAATAAAAATCGGAAGGCGCCAGACATCAAGATTTTACAGAATGGCTACCATTGAGTAGATTCCCTATGTTTTTGTCATAAGTGTGTAAGTAAGGTGAATCCCAAAAGGAGGCAGACATTAAGATTTTAGAGAATCTTGAACATTTGGGAGAAGTTTGCCATAAATTCAATAATCTTCAAAATCCAAGGATGAGAGGGTGATTAGCACTAATTACGTCACTATGTTCAGTAATTACTTGTGGTTCATATGTCCGCGTACTATGACTGTCAGTCAATAAAGGTCGGGAATCTCAAAAGGAAGCAGACATCAGGATTTTAGAGAATGGCTACGATTTGGAGAAGTTTGTCATAAATGAAATTATCTTTTACAGATTTTAACTGGTCCACTTTTATTTTCTTCCATCCAAGGATGAGGGGATGATTAGCACTAATTACGTCACTATGTTCACTAATTACTTGTAGTCCGTATGTCCGCGTACTATGACTATCAGGGAGGGAATGATATCCATTCAGTATAACCATACGCCACAGCTGGCTTTTTGTAGTAGGAAGAGAAAACAAACGCTGAGAATAACACTACAAAAAAGAGAGCAAAATACTCATAGCTCACCCGAAGGGTGATATGATGTCTGCACCTTTGCGAAGAGTGAAGGAGCATTTTGAGAATGGGCATTGTGTTGTTAAGGTTGTTGGGTAGTATTGGGGAGCAAAAGGTTGTAACTGACGTCAACAACACGTGGTGTTCCCAGGCGGTCTTCCATACAGGTACTAACCGCGCTCGATGCTGTTTAATTACGGTGATCGGACGAGAACCGATTTTTTCAGCATGATATGGTCGTTGACAAAAATTTAAGCTACGCATCACGCCCTCCAGACAAGTTTGAAATACTTAGAGTAGATTCTCTATGTTTTTGTCATAAGTATGTAAATAAGGTGAAGGAAAATAAGTCACTGGAAACTAAATCAATTGATGGACTTGAAGGTGAAGTTAAATATCTTCACAGAAATGCGTTATTGACGACAATGCTGATAGCCCATTAGCAAGGTTAAGCTATAGCTCAATAAAAATCGGAAGGCGCCAGACATCAAGATTTTAGAGAATGGCTACCATTGAGTAGATTCCCTATGTTTTTGCCATAAGTGTGTAAGTAAGGTGAATCTCAAAAGGAGGCAGACGTTAAGATTTTAGAGAATCTTGAACATTTGGGAGAAGTTTGCCATAAATTCAATAATCTTCAAAATCCAAGGATGAGAGGGTGATTAGCACTAATTACGTCACAATGTTCAGTAATTACTTGTGGTTCGTATGTCCGCGTACTATGACTGTCAGTCAATAAAGGTCGGGAATCTCAAAAGGAAGCAGACATCAGGATTTTAGAGAATGGCTACGATTTGGAGAAGTTTGTCATAAATGAAATTATCTTTTACAGATTTTAACTGGTCCACTTTTATTTTCTTCCATCCAAGGATGAGGGGATGATTAGCACTAATTACGTCACTATGTTCACTAATTACTTGTAGTCCGTATGTCCGCGTACTATGACTATCAGGGAGGGAATGATATCCATTCAGTATAACCATACGCCACAGCTGACTTTTTGTAGTAGGAAGAGAAAACAAACGCTGAGAATAACACTACAAAAAAGAGAGCAAAATACTCATAGCTCACCCGAAGGGTGATATGATGTCTGCACCTTTGCGAAGAGTGAAGGAGCATTTTGAGAATGGGCATTGTGTTGTTAAGGTTGTTGGGTAGTATTGGGGAGCAAAAGGTTGTAACTGACGTCAACAACACGTGGTGTTCCCAGGCGGTCTTCCATACAGGTACTAACCGCGCTCGATGCTGTTTAATTACGGTGATCGGACGAGAACCGATTTTTTCAGCATGATATGGTCGTTGACATAAATTTAAATTACGCATCACGCCCTCCACACAAGCTTGAAATACTTACAGTAGATTCTCTATGTTTTTGCCATAAGTATGTAAATAAGGTGAAGGAAAATAAGTCACTGGAAACTAAATCAATTGATGGACTTGAAGGTGAAGTTAAATATCTTCACAGAAATGCGTTATTGACGACAATGCTGATAGCCCATTAGCAAGGTTAAGCTATAGCTCAATAAAAATCGGAAGGCGCCAGACATCAAGATTTTAGAGAATGGCTACCATTGAGTAGATTCCCTATGTTTTTGCCATAAGTGTGTAAGTAAGGTGAATCTCAAAAGGAGGCAGACATTAAGATTTTAGAGAAAGTATGCAAATAAGGTGAAGGGAAATAAGTCACCGGAAACTAAATCAATTGATGGACTTGAAGGTAAAGTTAAATATCTTCACAGAAATGTGTTATTGACGACAATGCTGATAGCCCATTAGCAAGGTTAAGCTATAGCTCAATAAAAATCGGAAGGCGCCAGACATCAAGATTTTACAGAATGGCTACCATTGAGTAGATTCCCTATGTTTTTGTCATAAGTGTGTAAGTAAGGTGAATCCCAAAAGGAGGCAGACATTAAGATTTTAGAGAATCTTGAACATTTGGGAGAAATTTGCCATAAATTCAATAATCTTCAAAATCCAAGGATGAGAGGGTGATTAGCACTAATTACGTCACTATGTTCAGTAATTACTTGTGGTTCATATGTCCGCGTACTATGACTGTCAGTCAATAAAGGTCGGGAATCTCAAAAGGAAGCAGACATCAGGATTTTAGAGAATGGCTACGATTTGGAGAAGTTTGTCATAAATGAAATTATCTTTTACAGATTTTAACTGGTCCACTTTTATTTTCTTCCATCCAAGGATGAGGGGATGATTAGCACTAATTACGTCACTATGTTCACTAATTACTTGTAGTCCGTATGTCCGCGTACTATGACTACCAGGGAGGGAATGATATCCATTCAGTATAACCATACGCCACAGCTGACTTTTTGTAGTAGGAAGAGAAAACAAACGCTGAGAATAACACTACAAAAAAGAGAGCAAAATACTCATAGCTCACCCGAAGGGTGATATGATGTCTGCACCTTTGCGAAGAGTGAAGGAGCATTTTGAGAATGGGCATTGTGTTGTTAAGGTTGTTGGGTAGTATTGGGGAGCAAAAGGTTGTAACTGACGTCAACAACACGTGGTGTTCCCAGGCGGTCTGCCATACAAGTACTAACCGCGCTCGATGCTGTTTAATTACGGTGATCGGACGAGAACCGATTTTTTCAGCATGATATGGTCGTTGACAAAAATTTAAACTACGCATCACGCCCTCCAGACAAGCTTGAAATACTTTCAGTAGATTCCCTATGTTTTTGCCATAAGTATGCAAATAAGGTGAAGGGAAATAAGTCACCGGAAACTAAATCAATTGATGGACTTGCAGGTGAAGATAAATATCTTCACAGAAATGTGTTATTGACGACAATGCTGATAGCCCATTAGCAAGGTTAAGCTATAGCTCAATAAAAATCGGAAGGCGCCAGACATCAAGATTTTACAGAATGGCTACCATTGAGTAGATTCCCTATGTTTTTGTCATAAGTGTGTAAGTAAGGTGAATCCCAAAAGGAGGCAGACATTAAGATTTTAGAGAATCTTGAACATTTGGGAGAAATTTGCCATAAATTCAATAATCTTCAAAATCCAAGGATGAGAGGGTGATTAGCACTAATTACGTCACAATGTTCAGTAATTACTTGTGGTTCGTATGTCCGCGTACTATGACTGTCAGTCAATAAAGGTCGGGAATCTCAAAAGGAAGCAGACATCAGGATTTTAGAGAATGGCTACGATTTGGAGAAGTTTGTCATAAATGAAATTATCTTTTACAGATTTTAACTGGTCCACTTTTATTTTCTTCCATCCAAGGATGAGGGGATGATTAGCACTAATTACGTCACTATGTTCACTAATTACTTGTAGTCCGTATGTCCGCGTACTATGACTACCAGGGAGGGAATGATATCCATTCAGTATAACCATACGCCACAGCTGACTTTTTGTAGTAGGAAGAGAAAACAAACGCTGAGAATAACACTACAAAAAAGAGAGCAAAATACTCATAGCTCACCCGAAGGGTGATATGATGTCTGCACCTTTGCGAAGAGTGAAGGAGCATTTTGAGAATGGGCATTGTGTTGTTAAGGTTGTTGGGTAGTATTGGGGAGCAAAAGGTTGTAACTGACGTCAACAACACGTGGTGTTCCCAGGCGGTCTGCCATACAAGTACTAACCGCGCTCGATGCTGTTTAATTACGGTGATCGGACGAGAACCGATTTTTTTTTTTTTTTTTTTAATGTAAATTTTGTTTTTATTTTAATGAAATAAACTTACTTGCTAGACAAAATATACTTAAAACTAGCTTAAATATCTTAAATAACTTATTGTATTTAATCCTAACTTACTGACCCTATGCGAGTACTCTAAGCTATTCTAATTTATAATTATTTGTGCCTTTCGGCTTAAACAACGTTTTTTTAGTCTTTAGAGACAATATTTTATTAATTTTAATTACCAAGAAAACTTGAAAAACTTGGTTTAACCTAGCTAACCTATGAAAAAAAAAATAACTTAAAACTAACTTAATAATACCTTAACCTAACTTAACCTAACATAACCTTAAAATTACCTTAAATATGTCCGTAAGAGACGGACGTGTGCACCTAGGCGTATATGGTATGTATATGCATAACATATACATCTATACGCCGTGGTGCACCTTTTTTTGATTTTATATAGTTTTTTTTCTTAAAATAACTTAATTCTATGTAAGTTGGCCACCATGGACAACTGTATCGACGTTTGGAAGAGCCAACGCCGGCGGAGACCGATTCTGGTGCAACCACCAATAAAAGTGCCGTTCTTTGGCACACTCTCTCCTGTCCCGAGTAGAGATCGCTCTACTGAATCGGAGGAGATCCTCGTGGCTGCGAGCGACATCCGGCTCGTATTGGAGTCGCCTGTCCACTGTTCGGCGTACGACATGGAAGATCAGAGGGCATCCATCTGTATCCTGTATTAGGCCAATTTGATCGAGATAGAGGAATGCTTCAGGTGGAATAAGGCACTCTGTCATAGTACATAGCGTTTGGGTAGTAAGCCCCAAAGATCAGACTGTTCGAAGAAGTCATAGCTCGTGCAATTTGTCTTCTTATCAGCTTAATAATAAAATTATCTATCCTGTTCAAGTTTGCCTCGTTGTACAGGACCTCGTTAGGAAAGTACTTCTTGTACTCAGACTCGGGTGTACGATACAGACGGAGACAGCTCCTAAGACACTGCCTCTCGAACAACCTCATCTTTTCCATCTGGGAAGGACTCACATTGAACCACACTGGGCAACCGTACGCCATAATTGGCCGTATGAGGGCCATGTAGCAGATTACCTTCACTCTGGTATCAAGTTGGCTGCTGGAAAACAACCTTCTTGCCGCAGCAAAGGCTTTTCTGGCTTTCGTCAGAGCAATATCTATATGTTTATCAAAATACAGATATTGATCCAGCCAAATGCCTAGATATCTAACTACACTTTTCACGGCTAACGGCCGACCTTGCGGGTCAACTATGCCGAACTTGCGCCAGTTTTGGCGCGTATCCCTCGGTGCCGTGTACAACGGGGTCCTGAACAGGGTAGTTTCACACTTCAGGAAGTTGATAACCAACTTCCAGTCGTCGCAAAATCGCTGAATTTTATCGAAGTCACGCTGCAACAGTATATTTATTACCTCGATCTTCGGACCTGTTCTGTACGCAACCAGATCGTCGGCGTACGCTATTAAGTGCGGCATGGAACCTACAAGCTCTGCAGTGAATATTGAAAACAAGATCGGCGAACCAACCGCCCCCTGTTGTAGCCCATTTTTAATATCAAAGACCGTGCTAGAAGTTACGTCGCCATTTTTCACGACAAACTTTCTACCGGTTATCATGTCATGGATCATGTATAGCAATGGTTTACTTATGCCAAGCCTGGCCAGCTTGAGGAAGAGGCCCTCTAACCAAACGGTGTCGAACGCTTTCTCCAAGTCAATCAGACAGGCACCCGTGCATTGTTGTTTGCCTTTATTCCACTGAATGTCGGACACCAGTTTTGACGCGGCATGTATGGTTTCATGCCCCGCCCTGAATCCGAACTGGTTGTCCGGTATGATTTTATTTTCATCAACCCATTGTTTCAGAACTCGAATGACTATCTTTTCAAAAACCTTGCTTATGCAAGGAAGAAGACTGATCGACCGAAGATTTGTCGGAATGGACTTGTCTTTGTCGCGTTTAGGGATCGGCTGAACTACAGCTGTTTTCCAGTGTGCTGGGTAATGTGCATTACTCAGGGCATTGTTGAACAATGTTGAGTAGACTTTTACCGCTTCGGGGGGAAGATGTCGAAGCACAATATTCGGTACACCATCGATTCCGACAGACTTTTTCTTCTTCAGTGAGTTAAAGATACCCTGGAGATCTTCTTGAGAAATCAAGATATGATTTGCCTCGTTGGCGACGGCAAGATTTGCCATGTTAACGTCACTGAACCTGGTGAAACCTGGATTCTCAGATCGCCATTGACTTATCTCATTGCGGAGATAGAAGTGGTTTAGCAAGGCTCTGTTCTCCAGATCGTGATTCGGCCTACTAACCTCGTTGACCGTATACACTCTCTGGAACACAGCACCTATAGCATTAACCTTCTCCTGGGGATCTTCAACCACGAAGAAGTCATTGTCTAGCACTGCCCCATCTGGATCGATGCCAATTGAAGTCAGTAAGTGTTCGTTGTCTGTCGTCCTGGGAAGTCGAACGGTCAGAATGTCGTTATGATCTTTCCTCCGGAATATTTTATTTACTTGCGGGAACATACCCGGGTTGTTGGATTGTACAGCCCGGATTTTATTGCCCCAGTGCAAGCTTATAGCCAAGCTGTAATTAATTCTTATTATCTGTTGGAGGTTTTTGATCTCCGACTTCAGTGACCTGACTTCCGCGTTTTGTGGATCTGTAAAACGCCTGTGCAAGAGTTTGAGTCTTGACAGCAGCCTACTCTTGTGTACGTGAAGTGCATCGATGGTAGCATTTCGATAAACATCACTGTCATCGACTTCTACTACCTTCGGAATAGTCTTGTCCATTGTACGTTTAATCACGTCGTTCATTTGTATGAGATACCTGTCGAGCTCTTCGTTCGTCAGGTTTCTGTTCGTCGGAGGATTGATCCCACTCGAACGTAGTTCTGTGGATAAAGTCCTGGAGAAGCGTGGCCAGCGGGCCTTATTGTAATTATAAGGGTGCCTCTGGACATACTCCTCCAGTCCTTCCACCTCGTTCGGGAGCTGAATAACTGCGAAGAGCCCGCAGTGATCACTCTCGTACTCAACAGCAGTTAGACAGTTCCGTGTGCTTCTTTCCACGTCTAGTATAGTCAGTCGTTTGTCTATCAGCATCAGATCCAGATAGGACCCGCTTCTAGGATACGATGGCCTATCGGTTGCAAGCAGATCTAGCTTGAACTCAATATTGTGCTCTACCAACCATTTATACAATGAGGTCCCTCTGTGGTTGTGTACCACATTACCCCACTCTATATGCCGCGAGTTAAAGTCGCCAGCTATGATATAGTAGTTCTCCTCCGAGCTCAGTCGAAGGCTAGTGCAAAGAGTATCGAGCTCTGAAATGAAATATTGGTTGATCCGTGCCTTGTCAGACGCATAGATAGCGATCACGTATAACCGCTTACCACCCCGAAGGGGGATGCGTGCGATACACGCTTCTATCGCCTGAAATCTTCGCACTTCATTGCTATACACGACCTTATGACAAAGGCCTTTTTTGATTAAGAGAGCGACACCGCCAGCTAGGTATGTTCGGTCTCTTCGAATGATGTGATAATTCTTGTACCTGAGTTTGTGCGTCTGGCTTAGCCTAGTTTCGCTAACCATCAACACGTCAGGATTATGGGTTTGCAACAAATTACCAAAGTTTAGTTTTCGTTCGTGCCTAATCAGTGAATTCACATTCACTGATAGAATCTTCAGTTCGTGAGCTGCGTGCGCAGCCATCATTGAGATGTCTCGTTTGAATCGTCAAACAGCGTCGAATAGATGAGGTCTATTCGCGCTGCTTGCTCTTGGAACTGGTTTTGGAATTGGTTTTGGAGCTGAGCGATCTGCCTCTGGATAGAGAGCAGGACCGTCTGCACATCCAAATTAGCTTCAGGTTGCCTGGCCACAGGGACCGGGGAAACCTTCGGCACTGTCTGTTGTACCGGCCGTCTATCTGATACCATTTGGGCATAGGAGATGGCTGGAGTAACAGTGGTAGCTTGAACACGGGGCGCTGGCCTCGCGTCTACCATTTTTATATTCCTCTTGGCTTGGATGCTTCGTCGGATCTCTTGGACCTTAGGGCATCCCCGATAATTAGCGGGGTGCCCGCTGGTCTTGCAGAGCACGCATGTCAGCATGCTCCTATCAACAACCTTATCTGTTCCTAAAGGGCATTCCCCTTTAATGTGGGTTCCTGCGCATTTGACGCATCGAGACTTCATACTACAGTTCGCTGCGGCATGCCCAAACCTTTGACAGCGCGCACACTGTAGCGTGTGCTTTGTCTTTTTTAATGTGTCCCATTTGACATCAATAGTGCCTAAACGATTGATTCGCTTTAGGCTATCTACTTTGCTATCTGGGCTGACCTGGACTAGGAAGAACGGAAGCTTCCTGTTCTCCCTCTTCGTTACCGAAGTGTAAAAGGGCTTGACCCCAACGACCTTGACGTCGTCACTTTGCACAAGGCGCAGCTCTGCGAGGATCTCCTCGGGATCAGTATCTGGATCCACGTTCTTGAGGAGAACGGTCTGAAGTTTTTCCCCTTTTGGGGTATATGTGAAGAACTCGACCCCGGTTGTCGTTAGCTCTTCCTTTATCGCACGGTAATCTGCCACTGATGAACAGTGGACAGAAAGCCTTAAGGGCCCTTTATATTTCATATAATAATTGTTTTTAGTGGCCAACTTACATAGCTTGTCTAGGTCTTTAGTCTCCAAACCGAAGACGTTGATTGGAGGGAATCTCTCCTTCTTGGCTGCAATTGGTTGCTGAAGTTGTTGCTTCCGCTGTTGTTGTTGTTGTTGTTGCTGCTGCTGCTGCTGCTGCTGTGACTGCTTCTGCTGCTGCTGCTGGTTCTGCTGCTGCTGCTGGATCTGCTGATGAGCTTGCTTTTGTTGTGGCTGCTTCTTATCACCGGCTCCACGCTGATGTTTTGGCAGCTGTCGGGTGGGTAGTTGTTGCTGCTGCTTCCGCTGCTGTTCTTGATGCTGCTGTTGTTGTTGTAGCTGCTGCTCTGCAGCTTCTTTGGCCGCTATTCTGGCCTTCAATTTGTCTTGAAGGAACTGGATATGAGCGTCCAGTTCCTCCCTCTCCCTCTGGCTGTTGACCAGCTCCTCCCGCTCGTCTTCTTCTTCATCATCCGACATGGATGAAGTCAGAGCGCGGTAGGAGTTCTCACTAACACCTAATGAGAAACTCCCCCCGCCTCCTGCCGATCCGTGTTTGTCGTCATCGACTGGGTGGTTATGCTGGTCGGCAAAAGCTATATTTGCTACATCTGTAGCTGTTGGCAATGCTGTGTTGATTGCTGTGTTTGCAACAGCAATTTTTGCATCGCGTGAGGCAGCCGTGTAACGGCGTTTTACCAGGTTTGGCTTTGGTTGAACCTTTTTTCTCTTTTTCTTCCTCCCTTCTTCTTGCATCGTCTGGTGGCCTGATGTACCTGCTACCTGCTCAGTGTCACCCATTTTTTCGAGCACGGGTCGCTCTGTCGTCTCCATCTCTCTTGCACTCACACTGCGTTTTCAGAGTTTTTTTTTTTTCCGCGAAAATTTATTTTATTTTTCTTGTAACGGGAATTCGGGCACCACGTTGACGGACGGTGGTGCTGCCGCTAAGCTATTTAGCTAGTTGAATTTTTGTTTTTTTTTTTTTTTTGCGCGCTAAGTCTGTAAATTCCGCACACAAAAGTCGAACACGTCTTTACTCCACGGGGGAATGTAAACGACTGACGAGAACCGATTTTTTCAGCATGATATGGTCGTTGACAAAAATTTAAACTACGCATCACGCCCTCCAGACAAGCTTGAAATACTTTCAGTAGATTCCCTATGTTTTTGCCATAAGTATGCAAATAAGGTGAAGGGAAATAAGTCACCGGAAACTAAATCAATTGATGGACTTGCAGGTGAAGATAAATATCTTCACAGAAATGTGTTACTGACGACAATGCTGATAGCCCATTAGCAAGGTTAAGCTATAGCTCAATAAAAATCGGAAGGCGCCAGACATCAAGATTTTACAGAATGGCTACCATTGAGTAGATTCCCTATGTTTTTGTCATAAGTGTGTAAGTAAGGTGAATCCCAAAAGGAGGCAGACGTTAAGATTTTAGAGAATCTTGAACATTTGGGAGAAGTTTGCCATAAATTCAATAATCTTCAAAATCCAAGGATGAGAGGGTGATTAGCACTAATTACGTCACAATGTTCAGTAATTACTTGTGGTTCGTATGTCCGCGTACTATGACTGTCAGTCAATAAAGGTCGGGAATCTCAAAAGGAAGCAGACATCAGGATTTTAGAGAATGGCTACGATTTGGAGAAGTTTGTCATAAATGAAATTATCTTTTACAGATTTTAACTGGTCCACTTTTATTTTCTTCCATCCAAGGATGAGGGGATGATTAGCACTAATTACGTCACTATGTTCACTAATTACTTGTAGTCCGTATGTCCGCGTACTATGACTATCAGGGAGGGAATGATATCCATTCAGTATAACCATACGCCACAGCTGACTTTTTGTAGTAGGAAGAGAAAACAAACGCTGAGAATAACACTACAAAAAAGAGAGCAAAATACTCATAGCTCACCCGAAGGGTGATATGATGTCTGCACCTTTGCGAAGAGTGAAGGAGCATTTTGAGAATGGGCATTGTGTTGTTAAGGTTGTTGGGTAGTATTGGGGAGCAAAAGGTTGTAACTGACGTCAACAACACGTGGTGTTCCCAGGCGGTCTTCCATACAGGTACTAACCGCGCTCGATGCTGTTTAATTACGGTGATCGGACGAGAACCGATTTTTTCAGCATGATATGGTCGTTGACATAAATTTAAATTACGCATCACGCCCTCCACACAAGCTTGAAATACTTACAGTAGATTCTCTATGTTTTTGCCATAAGTATGTAAATAAGGTGAAGGAAAATAAGTCACTGGAAACTAAATCAATTGATGGACTTGAAGGTGAAGTTAAATATCTTCACAGAAATGCGTTATTGACGACAATGCTGATAGCCCATTAGCAAGGTTAAGCTATAGCTCAATAAAAATCGGAAGGCGCCAGACATCAAGATTTTAGAGAATGGCTACCATTGAGTAGATTCCCTATGTTTTTGCCATAAGTGTGTAAGTAAGGTGAATCTCAAAAGGAGGCAGACATTAAGATTTTAGAGAAAGTATGCAAATAAGGTGAAGGGAAATAAGTCACCGGAAACTAAATCAATTGATGGACTTGAAGGTAAAGTTAAACATCTTCACAGAAATGTGTTATTGACGACAATGCTGATAGCCCATTAGCAAGGTTAAGCTATAGCTCAATAAAAATCGGAAGGCGCCAGACATCAAGATTTTACAGAATGGCTACCATTGAGTAGATTCCCTATGTTTTTGTCATAAGTGTGTAAGTAAGGTGAATCCCAAAAGGAGGCAGACATTAAGATTTTAGAGAATCTTGAACATTTGGGAGAAGTTTGCCATAAATTCAATAATCTTCAAAATCCAAGGATGAGAGGGTGATTAGCACTAATTACGTCACTATGTTCAGTAATTACTTGTGGTTGATATGTCCGCGTACTATGACTGTCAGTCAATAAAGGTCGGGAATCTCAAAAGGAAGCAGACATCAGGATTTTAGAGAATGGCTACGATTTGGAGAAGTTTGTCATAAATGAAATTATCTTTTACAGATTTTAACTGGTCCACTTTTATTTTCTTCCATCCAAGGATGAGGGGGTGATTAGCACTAATTACGTCACTATGTTCAGTAATTACTTGTGGTTCATATGTCCGCGTACTATGACTGTCAGTCAATAAAGGTCGGGAATCTCAAAAGGAAGCAGACATCAGGATTTTAGAGAATGGCTACGATTTGGAGAAGTTTGTCATAAATGAAATTATCTTTTACAGATTTTAACTGGTCCACTTTTATTTTCTTCCATCCAAGGATGAGGGGGTGATTAGCACTAATTACGTCACTATGTTCAGTAATTACTTGTGGTTCATATGTCCGCGTACTATGACTGTCAGTCAATAAAGGTCGGGAATCTCAAAAGGAAGCAGACATCAGGATTTTAGAGAATGGCTACGATTTGGAGAAGTTTGTCATAAATGAAATTATCTTTTACAGATTTTAACTGGTCCACTTTTATTTTCTTCCATCCAAGGATGAGGGGATGATTAGCACTAATTACGTCACTATGTTCACTAATTACTTGTAGTCCGTATGTCCGCGTACTATGACTATCAGGGAGGGAATGATATCCATTCAGTATAACCATACGCCACAGCTGGCTTTTTGTAGTAGGAAGAGAAAACAAACGCTGAGAAAAACACTACAAAAAAGAGAGCAAAATACTCATAGCTCACCCGAAGGGTGATATGATGTCTGCACCCTTGCGAAGAGTGAAGGAGCATTTTGAGAATGGGCATTGTGTTGTTAAGGTTGTTGGGTAGTATTGGGGAGCAAAAGGTTGTAACTGACGTCAACAACACGTGGTGTTCCCAGGCGGTCTTCCATACAGGTACTAACCGCGCTCGATGCTGTTTAATTACGGTGATCGGACGAGAACCGATTTTTTCAGCATGATATGGTCGTTGACATAAATTTAAATTACGCATCACGCCCTCCACACAAGCTTGAAATACTTTCAGTAGATTCCCTATGTTTTTGCCATAAGTATGTAAATAAGGTGAAGGAAAATAAGTCACTGGAAACTAAATCAATTGATGGACTTGAAGGTGAAGTTAAATATCTTCACAGAAATGCGTTATTGACGACAATGCTGATAGCCCATTAGCAAGGTTAAGCTATAGCTCAATAAAAATCGGAAGGCGCCAGACATCAAGATTTTAGAGAATGGCTACCATTGAGTAGATTCCCTATGTTTTTGCCATAAGTGTGTAAGTAAGGTGAATCTCAAAAGGAGGCAGACATTAAGATTTTAGAGAAAGTATGCAAATAAGGTGAAGGGAAATAAGTCACCGGAAACTAAATCAATTGATGGACTTGAAGGTAAAGTTAAATATCTTCACAGAAATGTGTTATTGACGACAATGCTGATAGCCCATTAGCAAGGTTAAACTATAGCTCAATAAAAATCGGAAGGCGCCAGACATCAAGATTTTACAGAATGGCTACCATTGAGTAGATTCCCTATGTTTTTGTCATAAGTGTGTAAGTAAGGTGAATCCCAAAAGGAGGCAGACATTAAGATTTTAGAGAATCTTGAACATTTGGGAGAAATTTGCCATAAATTCAATAATCTTCAAAATCCAAGGATGAGAGGGTGATTAGCACTAATTACGTCACTATGTTCAGTAATTACTTGTGGTTCATATGTCCGCGTACTATGACTGTCAGTCAATAAAGGTCGGGAATCTCAAAAGGAAGCAGACATCAGGATTTTAGAGAATGGCTACGATTTGGAGAACTTTGTCATAAATGAAATTATCTTTTACAGATTTTAACTGGTCCACTTTTATTTTCTTCCATCCAAGGATGAGGGGATGATTAGCACTAATTACGTCACTATGTTCACTAATTACTTGTAGTCCGTATGTCCGCGTACTATGACTACCAGGGAGGGAATGATATCCATTCAGTATAACCATACGCCACAGCTGACTTTTTGTAGTAGGAAGAGAAAACAAACGCTGAGAATAACACTACAAAAAAGAGAGCAAAATACTCATAGCTCACCCGAAGGGTGATATGATGTCTGCACCTTTGCGAAGAGTGAAGGAGCATTTTGAGAATGGGCATTGTGTTGTTAAGGTTGTTGGGTAGTATTGGGGAGCAAAAGGTTGTAACTGACGTCAACAACACGTGGTGTTCCCAGGCGGTCTGCCATACAAGTACTAACCGCGCTCGATGCTGTTTAATTACGGTGATCGGACGAGAACCGATTTTTTCAGCATGATATGGTCGTTGACAAAAATTTAAACTACGCATCACGCCCTCCAGACAAGCTTGAAATACTTTCAGTAGATTCCCTATGTTTTTGCCATAAGTATGCAAATAAGGTGAAGGGAAATAAGTCACCGGAAACTAAATCAATTGATGGACTTGAAGGTGAAGTTAAATATCTTCACAGAAATGTGTTATTGACGACAATGCTGATAGCCCATTAGCAAGGTTAAGCTATAGCTCAATAAAAATCGGAAGGCGCCAGACATCAAGATTTTACAGAATGGCTACCATTGCGTAGATTCTCTATGTTTTTGTCATAAGTGTGTAAGTAAGGTGAATCCCAAAAGGAGGCAGACATTAAGATTTTAGAGAATCTTGAACATTTGGGAGAAGTTTGCCATAAATTCAATAATCTTCAAAATCCAAGGATGAGAGGGTGATTAGCACTAATTACGTCACTATGTTCAGTAATTACTTGTGGTTGATATGTCCGCGTACTATGACTGTCAGTCAATAAAGGTCGGGAATCTCAAAAGGAAGCAGACATCAGGATTTTAGAGAATGGCTACGATTTGGAGAAGTTTGTCATAAATGAAATTATCTTTTACAGATTTTAACTGGTCCACTTTTATTTTCTTCCATCCAAGGATGAGGGGATGATTAGCACTAATTACGTCACTATGTTCACTAATTACTTGTAGTCCGTATGTCCGCGTACTATGACTACCAGGGAGGGAATGATATCCATTCAGTATAACCATACGCCACAGCTGACTTTTTGTAGTAGGAAGAGAAAACAAACGCTGAGAATAACACTACAAAAAAGAGAGCAAAATACTCATAGCTCACCCGAAGGGTGATATGATGTCTGCACCTTTGCGAAGAGTGAAGGAGCATTTTGAGAATGGGCATTGTGTTGTTAAGGTTG
Source organism: Eristalis intricaria (assembly GCA_964034865.1). Classification (NCBI taxonomy): domain Eukaryota; kingdom Metazoa; phylum Arthropoda; class Insecta; order Diptera; family Syrphidae; genus Eristalis; species Eristalis intricaria. The sequence goes on along the minus strand of OZ035876.1, from coordinate 70,781,288 downwards.
TTGGGTAGTATTGGGGAGCAAAAGGTTGTAACTGACGTCAACAACACGTGGTGTTCCCAGGCGGTCTTCCATACAGGTACTAACCGCGCTCGATGCTGTTTAATTACGGTGATCGGACGAGAACCGATTTTTTCAGCATGATATGGTCGTTGACATAAATTTAAATTACGCATCACGCCCTCCACACAAGCTTGAAATACTTTCAGTAGATTCCCTATGTTTTTGCCATAAGTATGTAAATAAGGTGAAGGAAAATAAGTCACTGGAAACTAAATCAATTGATGGACTTGAAGGTGAAGTTAAATATCTTCACAGAAATGCGTTATTGACGACAATGCTGATAGCCCATTAGCAAGGTTAAGCTATAGCTCAATAAAAATCGGAAGGCGCCAGACATCAAGATTTTAGAGAATGGCTACCATTGAGTAGATTCCCTATGTTTTTGCCATAAGTGTGTAAGTAAGGTGAATCTCAAAAGGAGGCAGACATTAAGATTTTAGAGAAAGTATGCAAATAAGGTGAAGGGAAATAAGTCACCGGAAACTAAATCAATTGATGGACTTGCAGGTGAAGATAAATATCTTCACAGAAATGTGTTACTGACGACAATGCTGATAGCCCATTAGCAAGGTTAAGCTATAGCTCAATAAAAATCGGAAGGCGCCAGACATCAAGATTTTAGAGAATGGCTACCATTGAGTAGATTCCCTATGTTTTTGCCATAAGTGTGTAAGTAAGGTGAATCTCAAAAGGAGGCAGACATTAAGATTTTAGAGAAAGTATGCAAATAAGGTGAAGGGAAATAAGTCACCGGAAACTAAATCAATTGATGGACTTGCAGGTGAAGATAAATATCTTCACAGAAATGTGTTACTGACGACAATGCTGATAGCCCATTAGCAAGGTTAAGCTATAGCTCAATAAAAATCGGAAGGCGCCAGACATCAAGATTTTACAGAATGGCTACCATTGAGTAGATTCCCTATGTTTTTGTCATAAGTGTGTAAGTAAGGTGAATCTCAAAAGGAGGCAGACATTAAGATTTTAGAGAAAGTATGCAAATAAGGTGAAGGGAAATAAGTCACCGGAAACTAAATCAATTGATGGACTTGAAGGTAAAGTTAAATATCTTCACAGAAATGTGTTATTGACGACAATGCTGATAGCCCATTAGCAAGGTTAAACTATAGCTCAATAAAAATCGGAAGGCGCCAGACATCAAGATTTTACAGAATGGCTACCATTGAGTAGATTCCCTATGTTTTTGTCATAAGTGTGTAAGTAAGGTGAATCCCAAAAGGAGGCAGACATTAAGATTTTAGAGAATCTTGAACATTTGGGAGAAATTTGCCATAAATTCAATAATCTTCAAAATCCAAGGATGAGAGGGTGATTAGCACTAATTACGTCACTATGTTCAGTAATTACTTGTGGTTCATATGTCCGCGTACTATGACTGTCAGTCAATAAAGGTCGGGAATCTCAAAAGGAAGCAGACATCAGGATTTTAGAGAATGGCTACGATTTGGAGAAGTTTGTCATAAATGAAATTATCTTTTACAGATTTTAACTGGTCCACTTTTATTTTCTTCCATCCAAGGATGAGGGGGTGATTAGCACTAATTACGTCACTATGTTCACTAATTACTTGTAGTCCGTATGTCCGCGTACTATGACTACCAGGGAGGGAATGATATCCATTCAGTATAACCATACGCCACAGCTGACTTTTTGTAGTAGGAAGAGAAAACAAACGCTGAGAATAACACTACAAAAAAGAGAGCAAAATACTCATAGCTCACCCGAAGGGTGATATGATGTCTGCACCTTTGCGAAGAGTGAAGGAGCATTTTGAGAATGGGCATTGTGTTGTTAAGGTTGTTGGGTAGTATTGGGGAGCAAAAGGTTGTAACTGACGTCAACAACACGTGGTGTTCCCAGGCGGTCTGCCATACAAGTACTAACCGCGCTCGATGCTGTTTAATTACGGTGATCGGACGAGAACCGATTTTTTCAGCATGATATGGTCGTTGACAAAAATTTAAACTACGCATCACGCCCTCCAGACAAGCTTGAAATACTTTCAGTAGATTCCCTATGTTTTTGCCATAAGTATGCAAATAAGGTGAAGGGAAATAAGTCACCGGAAACTAAATCAATTGATGGACTTGAAGGTAAAGTTAAATATCTTCACAGAAATGTGTTATTGACGACAATGCTGATAGCCCATTAGCAAGGTTAAGCTATAGCTCAATAAAAATCGGAAGGCGCCAGACATCAAGATTTTACAGAATGGCTACCATTGAGTAGATTCTCTATGTTTTTGTCATAAGTGTGTAAGTAAGGTGAATCCCAAAAGGAGGCAGACATTAAGATTTTAGAGAATCTTGAACATTTGGGAGAAGTTTGCCATAAATTCAATAATCTTCAAAATCCAAGGATGAGAGGGTGATTAGCACTAATTACGTCACTATGTTCAGTAATTACTTGTGGTTGATATGTCCGCGTACTATGACTGTCAGTCAATAAAGGTCGGGAATCTCAAAAGGAAGCAGACATCAGGATTTTAGAGAATGGCTACGATTTGGAGAAGTTTGTCATAAATGAAATTATCTTTTACAGATTTTAACTGGTCCACTTTTATTTTCTTCCATCCAAGGATGAGGGGGTGATTAGCACTAATTACGTCACTATGTTCACTAATTACTTGTAGTCCGTATGTCCGCGTACTATGACTACCAGGGAGGGAATGATATCCATTCAGTATAACCATACGCCACAGCTGACTTTTTGTAGTAGGAAGAGAAAACAAACGCTGAGAATAACACTACAAAAAAGAGAGCAAAATACTCATAGCTCACCCGAAGGGTGATATGATGTCTGCACCTTTGCGAAGAGTGAAGGAGCATTTTGAGAATGGGCATTGTGTTGTTAAGGTTGTTGGGTAGTATTGGGGAGCAAAAGGTTGTAACTGACGTCAACAACACGTGGTGTTCCCAGGCGGTCTGCCATACAGGTACTAACCGCGCTCGATGCTGTTTAATTACGGTGATCGGACGAGAACCGATTTTTTCAGCATGATATGGTCGTTGACAAAAATTTAAGCTACGCATCACGCCCTCCAGACAAGTTTGAAATACTTAGAGTAGATTCTCTATGTTTTTGCCATAAGTATGTAAATAAGGTGAAGGAAAATAAGTCACTGGAAACTAAATCAATTGATGGACTTGAAGGTGAAGTTAAATATCTTCACAGAAATGCGTTATTGACGACAATGCTGATAGCCCATTAGCAAGGTTAAGCTATAGCTCAATAAAAATCGGAAGGCGCCAGACATCAAGATTTTAGAGAATGGCTACCATTGAGTAGATTCCCTATGTTTTTGCCATAAGTGTGTAAGTAAGGTGAATCTCAAAAGGAGGCAGACATTAAGATTTTAGAGAAAGTATGCAAATAAGGTGAAGGGAAATAAGTCACCGGAAACTAAATCAATTGATGGACTTGAAGGTAAAGTTAAATATCTTCACAGAAATGTGTTATTGACGACAATGCTGATAGCCCATTAGCAAGGTTAAGCTATAGCTCAATAAAAATCGGAAGGCGCCAGACATCAAGTTTTTACAGAATGGCTACCATTGAGTAGATTCCCTATGTTTTTGTCATAAGTGTGTAAGTAAGGTGAATCCCAAAAGGAGGCAGACATTAAGATTTTAGAGAATCTTGAACATTTGGGAGAAGTTTGCCATAAATTCAATAATCTTCAAAATCCAAGGATGAGAGGGTGATTAGCACTAATTACGTCACTATGTTCAGTAATTACTTGTGGTTCATATGTCCGCGTACTATGACTGTCAGTCAATAAAGGTCGGGAATCTCAAAAGGAAGCAGACATCAGGATTTTAGAGAATGGCTACGATTTGGAGAAGTTTGTCATAAATGAAATTATCTTTTACAGATTTTAACTGGTCCACTTTTATTTTCTTCCATCCAAGGATGAGGGGATGATTAGCACTAATTACGTCACTATGTTCACTAATTACTTGTAGTCCGTATGTCCGCGTACTATGACTATCAGGGAGGGAATGATATCCATTCAGTATAACCATACGCCACAGCTGGCTTTTTGTAGTAGGAAGAGAAAACAAACGCTGAGAATAACACTACAAAAAAGAGAGCAAAATACTCATAGCTCACCCGAAGGGTGATATGATGTCTGCACCTTTGCGAAGAGTGAAGGAGCATTTTGAGAATGGGCATTGTGTTGTTAAGGTTGTTGGGTAGTATTGGGGAGCAAAAGGTTGTAACTGACGTCAACAACACGTGGTGTTCCCAGGCGGTCTTCCATACAGGTACTAACCGCGCTCGATGCTGTTTAATTACGGTGATCGGACGAGAACCGATTTTTTCAGCATGATATGGTCGTTGACAAAAATTTAAGCTACGCATCACGCCCTCCAGACAAGTTTGAAATACTTAGAGTAGATTCTCTATGTTTTTGCCATAAGTATGTAAATAAGGTGAAGGAAAATAAGTCACTGGAAACTAAATCAATTGATGGACTTGAAGGTGAAGTTAAATATCTTCACAGAAATGCGTTATTGACGACAATGCTGATAGCCCATTAGCAAGGTTAAGCTATAGCTCAATAAAAATCGGAAGGCGCCAGACATCAAGATTTTAGAGAATGGCTACCATTGAGTAGATTCCCTATGTTTTTGCCATAAGTGTGTAAGTAAGGTGAATCTCAAAAGGAGGCAGACGTTAAGATTTTAGAGAATCTTGAACATTTGGGAGAAGTTTGCCATAAATTCAATAATCTTCAAAATCCAAGGATGAGAGGGTGATTAGCACTAATTACGTCACAATGTTCAGTAATTACTTGTGGTTCGTATGTCCGCGTACTATGACTGTCAGTCAATAAAGGTCGGGAATCTCAAAAGGAAGCAGACATCAGGATTTTAGAGAATGGCTACGATTTGGAGAAGTTTGTCATAAATGAAATTATCTTTTACAGATTTTAACTGGTCCACTTTTATTTTCTTCCATCCAAGGATGAGGGGATGATTAGCACTAATTACGTCACTATGTTCACTAATTACTTGTAGTCCGTATGTCCGCGTACTATGACTATCAGGGAGGGAATGATATCCATTCAGTATAACCATACGCCACAGCTGACTTTTTGTAGTAGGAAGAGAAAACAAACGCTGAGAATAACACTACAAAAAAGAGAGCAAAATACTCATAGCTCACCCGAAGGGTGATATGATGTCTGCACCTTTGCGAAGAGTGAAGGAGCATTTTGAGAATGGGCATTGTGTTGTTAAGGTTGTTGGGTAGTATTGGGGAGCAAAAGGTTGTAACTGACGTCAACAACACGTGGTGTTCCCAGGCGGTCTGCCATACAAGTACTAACCGCGCTCGATGCTGTTTAATTACGGTGATCGGACGAGAACCGATTTTTTCAGCATGATATGGTCGTTGACAAAAATTTAAACTACGCATCACGCCCTCCAGACAAGCTTAAAATACTTTCAGTAGATTCCCTATGTTTTTGCCATAAGTATGCAAATAAGGTGAAGGGAAATAAGTCACCGGAAACTAAATCAATTGATGGACTTGCAGGTGAAGATAAATATCTTCACAGAAATGTGTTACTGACGACAATGCTGATAGCCCATTAGCAAGGTTAAGCTATAGCTCAATAAAAATCGGAAGGCGCCAGACATCAAGATTTTACAGAATGGCTACCATTGAGTAGATTCCCTATGTTTTTTTCATAAGTGTGTAAGTAAGGTGAATCCCAAAAGGAGGCAGACGTTAAGATTTTAGAGAATCTTGAACATTTGGGAGAAGTTTGCCATAAATTCAATAATCTTCAAAATCCAAGGATGAGAGGGTGATTAGCACTAATTACGTCACAATGTTCAGTAATTACTTGTGGTTCGTATGTCCGCGTACTATGACTGTCAGTCAATAAAGGTCGGGAATCTCAAAAGGAAGCAGACATCAGGATTTTAGAGAATGGCTACGATTTGGAGAAGTTTGTCATAAATGAAATTATCTTTTACAGATTTTAACTGGTCCACTTTTATTTTCTTCCATCCAAGGATGAGGGGATGATTAGCACTAATTACGTCACTATGTTCACTAATTACTTGTAGTCCGTATGTCCGCGTACTATGACTATCAGGGAGGGAATGATATCCATTCAGTATAACCATACGCCACAGCTGACTTTTTGTAGTAGGAAGAGAAAACAAACGCTGAGAATAACACTACAAAAAAGAGAGCAAAATACTCATAGCTCACCCGAAGGGTGATATGATGTCTGCACCTTTGCGAAGAGTGAAGGAGCATTTTGAGAATGGGCATTGTGTTGTTAAGGTTGTTGGGTAGTATTGGGGAGCAAAAGGTTGTAACTGACGTCAACAACACGTGGTGTTCCCAGGCGGTCTTCCATACAGGTACTAACCGCGCTCGATGCTGTTTAATTACGGTAATCGGACGAGAACCGATTTTTTCAGCATGATATGGTCGTTGACATAAATTTAAATTACGCATCACGCCCTCCACACAAGCTTGAAATACTTACAGTAGATTCTCTATGTTTTTGCCATAAGTATGTAAATAAGGTGAAGGAAAATAAGTCACTGGAAACTAAATCAATTGATGGACTTGAAGGCGAAGTTAAATATCTTCACAGAAATGCGTTATTGACGACAATGCTGATAGCCCATTAGCAAGGTTAAGCTATAGCTCAATAAAAATCGGAAGGCGCCAGACATCAAGATTTTAGAGAATGGCTACCATTGAGTAGATTCCCTATGTTTTTGCCATAAGTGTGTAAGTAAGGTGAATCTCAAAAGGAGGCAGACATTAAGATTTTAGAGAAAGTATGCAAATAAGGTGAAGGGAAATAAGTCACCGGAAACTAAATCAATTGATGGACTTGAAGGTAAAGTTAAATATCTTCACAGAAATGTGTTATTGACGACAATGCTGATAGCCCATTAGCAAGGTTAAGCTATAGCTCAATAAAAATCGGAAGGCGCCAGACATCAAGATTTTACAGAATGGCTACCATTGAGTAGATTCCCTATGTTTTTGTCATAAGTGTGTAAGTAAGGTGAATCCCAAAAGGAGGCAGACATTAAGATTTTAGAGAATCTTGAACATTTGGGAGAAATTTGCCATAAATTCAATAATCTTCAAAATCCAAGGATGAGAGGGTGATTAGCACTAATTACGTCACTATGTTCAGTAATTACTTGTGGTTCATATGTCCGCGTACTATGACTGTCAGTCAATAAAGGTCGGGAATCTCAAAAGGAAGCAGACATCAGGATTTTAGAGAATGGCTACGATTTGGAGAAGTTTGTCATAAATGAAATTATCTTTTACAGATTTTAACTGGTCCACTTTTATTTTCTTCCATCCAAGGATGAGGGGATGATTAGCACTAATTACGTCACTATGTTCACTAATTACTTGTAGTCCGTATGTCCGCGTACTATGACTACCAGGGAGGGAATGATATCCATTCAGTATAACCATACGCCACAGCTGACTTTTTGTAGTAGGAAGAGAAAACAAACGCTGAGAATAACACTACAAAAAAGAGAGCAAAATACTCATAGCTCACCCGAAGGGTGATATGATGTCTGCACCTTTGCGAAGAGTGAAGGAGCATTTTGAGAATGGGCATTGTGTTGTTAAGGTTGTTGGGTAGTATTGGGGAGCAAAAGGTTGTAACTGACGTCAACAACACGTGGTGTTCCCAGGCGGTCTGCCATACAAGTACTAACCGCGCTCGATGCTGTTTAATTACGGTGATCGGACGAGAACCGATTTTTTTTTTTTTTTTTTTTAATGTAAATTTTGTTTTTATTTTAATGAAATAAACTTACTTGCTAGACAAAATATACTTAAAACTAGCTTAAATATCTTAAATAACTTATTGTATTTAATCCTAACTTACTGACCCTATGCGAGTACTCTAAGCTATTCTAATTTATAATTATTTGTGCCTTTCGGCTTAAACAACGTTTTTTTAGTCTTTAGAGACAATATTTTATTAATTTTAATTACCAAGAAAACTTGAAAAACTTGGTTTAACCTAGCTAACCTATGAAAAAAAAAATAACTTAAAACTAACTTAATAATACCTTAACCTAACTTAACCTAACATAACCTTAAAATTACCTTAAATATGTCCGTAAGAGACGGACGTGTGCACCTAGGCGTATATGGTATGTATATGCATAACATATACATCTATACGCCGTGGTGCACCTTTTTTTGATTTTATATAGTTTTTTTTCTTAAAATAACTTAATTCTATGTAAGTTGGCCACCATGGTCAACTGTATCGACGTTTGGAAGAGCCAACGCCGGCGGAGACCGATTCTGGTGCAACCACCAATAAAAGTGCCGTTCTTTGGCACACTCTCTCCTGTCCCGAGTAGAGATCGCTCTACTGAATCGGAGGAGATCCTCGTGGCTGCGAGCGACATCCGGCTCGTATTGGAGTCGCCTGTCCACTGTTCGGCGTACGACATGGAAGATCAGAGGGCATCCATCTGTATCCTGTATTAGGCCAATTTGATCGAGATAGAGGAATGCTTCAGGTGGAATAAGGCACTCTGTCATAGTACATAGCGTTTGGGTAGTAAGCCCCAAAGATCAGACTGTTCGAAGAAGTCATAGCTCGTGCAATTTGTCTTCTTATCAGCTTAATAATAAAATTATCTATCCTGTTCAAGTTTGCCTCGTTGTACAGGACCTCGTTAGGAAAGTACTTCTTGTACTCAGACTCGGATGTACGATACAGACGGAGACAGCTCCTAAGACACTGCCTCTCGAACAACCTCATCTTTTCCATCTGGGAAGGACTCACATTGAACCACACTGGGCAACCGTACGCCATAATTGGCCGTATGAGGGCCATGTAGCAGATTACCTTCACTCTGGTATCAAGTTGGCTGCTGGAAAACAACCTTCTTGCCGCAGCAAAGGCTTTTCTGGCTTTCGTCAGAGCAATATCTATATGTTTATCAAAATACAGATATTGATCCAGCCAAATGCCTAGATATCTAACTACACTTTTCACGGCTAACGGCCGACCTTGCGGGTCAACTATGCCGAACTTGCGCCAGTTTTGGCGCGTATCCCTCGGTGCCGTGTACAACGGGGTCCTGAACAGGGTAGTTTCACACTTCAGGAAGTTGATAACCAACTTCCAGTCGTCGCAAAATCGCTGAATTTTATCGAAGTCACGCTGCAACAGTATATTTATTACCTCGATCTTCGGACCTGTTCTGTACGCAACCAGATCGTCGGCGTACGCTATTAAGTGCGGCATGGAACCTACAAGCTCTGCAGTGAATATTGAAAACAAGATCGGCGAACCAACCGCCCCCTGTTGTAGCCCATTTTTAATATCAAAGACCGTGCTAGAAGTTACGTCGCCATTTTTCACGACAAACTTTCTACCGGTTATCATGTCATGGATCATGTATAGCAATGGTTTACTTATGCCAAGCCTGGCCAGCTTGAGGAAGAGGCCCTCTAACCAAACGGTGTCGAACGCTTTCTCCAAGTCAATCAGACAGGCACCCGTGCATTGTTGTTTGCCTTTATTCCACTGAATGTCGGACACCAGTTTTGACGCGGCATGTATGGTTTCATGCCCCGCCCTGAATCCGAACTGGTTGTCCGGTATGATTTTATTTTCATCAACCCATTGTTTCAGAACTCGAATGACTATCTTTTCAAAAACCTTGCTTATGCAAGGAAGAAGACTGATCGACCGAAGATTTGTCGGAATGGACTTGTCTTTGTCGCGTTTAGGGATCGGCTGAACTACAGCTGTTTTCCAGTGTGCTGGGTAATGTGCATTACTCAGGGCATTGTTGAACAATGTTGAGTAGACTTTTACCGCTTCGGGGGGAAGATGTCGAAGCACAATATTCGGTACACCATCGATTCCGACAGACTTTTTCTTCTTCAGTGAGTTAAAGATACCCTGGAGATCTTCTTGAGAAATCAAGATATGATTTGCCTCGTTGGCGACGGCAAGATTTGCCATGTTAACGTCACTGAACCTGGTGAAACCTGGATTCTCAGATCGCCATTGACTTATCTCATTGCGGAGATAGAAGTGGTTTAGCAAGGCTCTGTTCTCCAGATCGTGATTCGGCCTACTAACCTCGTTGACCGTATACACTCTCTGGAACACAGCACCTATAGCATTAACCTTCTCCTGGGGATCTTCAACCACGAAGAAGTCATTGTCTAGCACTGCCCCATCTGGATCGATGCCAATTGAAGTCAGTAAGTGTTCGTTGTCTGTCGTCCTGGGAAGTCGAACGGTCAGAATGTCGTTATGATCTTTCCTCCGGAATATTTTATTTACTTGCGGGAACATACCCGGGTTGTTGGATTGTACAGCCCGGATTTTATTGCCCCAGTGCAAGCTTATAGCCAAGCTGTAATTAATTCTTATTATCTGTTGGAGGTTTTTGATCTCCGACTTCAGTGACCTGACTTCCGCGTTTTGTGGATCTGTAAAACGCCTGTGCAAGAGTTTGAGTCTTGACAGCAGCCTACTCTTGTGTACGTGAAGTGCATCGATGGTAGCATTTCGATAAACATCACTGTCATCGACTTCTACTACCTTCGGAATAGTCTTGTCCATTGTACGTTTAATCACGTCGTTCATTTGTATGAGATACCTGTCGAGCTCTTCGTTCGTCAGGTTTCTGTTCGTCGGAGGATTGATCCCACTCGAACGTAGTTCTGTGGATAAAGTCCTGGAGAAGCGTGGCCAGCGGGCCTTATTGTAATTATAAGGGTGCCTCTGGACATACTCCTCCAGTCCTTCCACCTCGTTCGGGAGCTGAATAACTGCGAAGAGCCCGCAGTGATCACTCTCGTACTCAACAGCAGTTAGACAGTTCCGTGTGCTTCTTTCCACGTCTAGTATAGTCAGTCGTTTGTCTATCAGCATCAGATCCAGATAGGACCCGCTTCTAGGATACGATGGCCTATCGGTTGCAAGCAGATCTAGCTTGAACTCAATATTGTGCTCTACAAACCATTTATACAATGAGGTCCCTCTGTGGTTGTGTACCACATTACCCCACTCTATATGCCGCGAGTTAAAGTCGCCAGCTATGATATAGTAGTTCTCCTCCGAGCTCAGTCGAAGGCTAGTGCAAAGAGTATCGAGCTCTGAAATGAAATATTGGTTGATCCGTGCCTTGTCAGACGCATAGATAGCGATCACGTATAACCGCTTACCACCCCGAAGGGGGATGCGTGCGATACACGCTTCTATCGCCTGAAATCCTCGCACTTCATTGCTATACACGACCTTATGACAAAGGCCTTTTTTGATTAAGAGAGCGACACCGCCAGCTAGGTATGTTCGGTCTCTTCGAATGATGTGATAATTCTTGTACCTGAGTTTGTGCGTCTGGCTTAGCCTAGTTTCGCTAACCATCAACACGTCAGGATTATGGGTTTGCAACAAATTACCAAAGTTTAGTTTTCGTTCGTGCCTAATCAGTGAATTCACATTCACTGATAGAATCTTCAGTTCGTGAGCTGCGTGCGCAGCCATCATTGAGATGTCTCGTTTGAATCGTCAAACAGCGTCGAATAGATGAGGTCTATTCGCGCTGCTTGCTCTTGGAACTGGTTTTGGAATTGGTTTTGGAGCTGAGCGATCTGCCTCTGGATAGAGAGCAGGACCGTCTGCACATCCAAATTAGCTTCAGGTTGCCTGGCCACAGGGACCGGGGAAACCTTCGGCACTGTCTGTTGTACCGGCCGTCTATCTGATACCATTTGGGCATAGGAGATGGCTGGAGTAACAGTGGTAGCTTGAACACGGGGCGCTGGCCTCGCGTCTACCATTTTTATATTCCTCTTGGCTTGGATGCTTCGTCGGATCTCTTGGACCTTAGGGCATCCCCGATAATTAGCGGGGTGCCCGCTGGTCTTGCAGAGCACGCATGTCAGCATGCTCCTATCAACAACCTTATCTGTTCCTAAAGGGCATTCCCCTTTAATGTGGGTTCCTGCGCATTTGACGCATCGAGACTTCATACTACAGTTCGCTGCGGCATGCCCAAACCTTTGACAGCGCGCACACTGTAGCGTGTGCTTTGTCTTTTTTAATGTGTCCCATTTGACATCAATAGTGCCTAAACGATTGATTCGCTTTAGGCTATCTACTTTGCTATCTGGGCTGACCTGGACTAGGAAGAACGGAAGCTTCCTGTTCTCCCTCTTCGTTACCGAAGTGTAAAAGGGCTTGACCCCAACGACCTTGACGTCGTCACTTTGCACAAGGCGCAGCTCTGCGAGGATCTCCTCGGGATCAGTATCTGGATCCACGTTCTTGAGGAGAACGGTCTGAAGTTTTTCCCCTTTTGGGGTATATGTGAAGAACTCGACCCCGGTTGTCGTTAGCTCTTCCTTTATCGCACGGTAATCTGCCACTGATGAACAGTGGACAGAAAGCCTTAAGGGCCCTTTATATTTCATATAATAATTGTTTTTAGTGGCCAACTTACATAGCTTGTCTAGGTCTTTAGTCTCCAAACCGAAGACGTTGATTGGAGGGAATCTCTCCTTCTTGGCTGCAATTGGTTGCTGAAGTTGTTGCTTCCGCTGTTGTTGTTGTTGTTGTTGCTGCTGCTGCTGCTGCTGCTGTGACTGCTTCTGCTGCTGCTGCTGGTTCTGCTGCTGCTGCTGGATCTGCTGATGAGCTTGCTTTTGTTGTGGCTGCTTCTTATCACCGGCTCCACGCTGATGTTTTGGCAGCTGTCGGGTGGGTAGTTGTTGCTGCTGCTTCCGCTGCTGTTCTTGATGCTGCTGTTGTTGTTGTAGCTGCTGCTCTGCAGCTTCTTTGGCCGCTATTCTGGCCTTCAATTTGTCTTGAAGGAACTGGATATGAGCGTCCAGTTCCTCCCTCTCCCTCTGGCTGTTGACCAGCTCCTCCCGCTCGTCTTCTTCTTCATCATCCGACATGGATGAAGTCAGAGCGCGGTAGGAGTTCTCACTAACACCTAATGAGAAACTCCCCCCGCCTCCTGCCGATCCGTGTTTGTCGTCATCGACTGGGTGGTTATGCTGGTCGGCAAAAGCTATATTTGCTACATCTGTAGCTGTTGGCAATGCTGTGTTGATTGCTGTGTTTGCAACAGCAATTTTTGCATCGCGTGAGGCAGCCGTGTAACGGCGTTTTACCAGGTTTGGCTTTGGTTGAACCTTTTTTCTCTTTTTCTTCCTCCCTTCTTCTTGCATCGTCTGGTGGCCTGATGTACCTGCTACCTGCTCAGTGTCACCCATTTTTTCGAGCACGGGTCGCTCTGTCGTCTCCATCTCTCTTGCACTCACACTGCGTTTTCAGAGTTTTTTTTTTTTCCGCGAAAATTTATTTTATTTTTCTTGTAACGGGAATTCGGGCACCACGTTGACGGACGGTGGTGCTGCCGCTAAGCTATTTAGCTAGTTGAATTTTTGTTTTTTTTTTTTTTTTGCGCGCTAAGTCTGTAAATTCCGCACACAAAAGTCGAACACGTCTTTACTCCACGGGGGAATGTAAACGACTGACGAGAACCGATTTTTTCAGCATGATATGGTCGTTGACAAAAATTTAAACTACGCATCACGCCCTCCAGACAAGCTTGAAATACTTTCAGTAGATTCCCTATGTTTTTGCCATAAGTATGCAAATAAGGTGAAGGGAAATAAGTCACCGGAAACTAAATCAATTGATGGACTTGCAGGTGAAGATAAATATCTTCACAGAAATGTGTTACTGACGACAATGCTGATAGCCCATTAGCAAGGTTAAGCTATAGCTCAATAAAAATCGGAAGGCGCCAGACATCAAGATTTTACAGAATGGCTACCATTGAGTAGATTCCCTATGTTTTTGTCATAAGTGTGTAAGTAAGGTGAATCCCAAAAGGAGGCAGACGTTAAGATTTTAGAGAATCTTGAACATTTGGGAGAAGTTTGCCATAAATTCAATAATCTTCAAAATCCAAGGATGAGAGGGTGATTAGCACTAATTACGTCACAATGTTCAGTAATTACTTGTGGTTCGTATGTCCGCGTACTATGACTGTCAGTCAATAAAGGTCGGGAATCTCAAAAGGAAGCAGACATCAGGATTTTAGAGAATGGCTACGATTTGGAGAAGTTTGTCATAAATGAAATTATCTTTTACAGATTTTAACTGGTCCACTTTTATTTTCTTCCATCCAAGGATGAGGGGATGATTAGCACTAATTACGTCACTATGTTCACTAATTACTTGTAGTCCGTATGTCCGCGTACTATGACTATCAGGGAGGGAATGATATCCATTCAGTATAACCATACGCCACAGCTGACTTTTTGTAGTAGGAAGAGAAAACAAACGCTGAGAATAACACTACAAAAAAGAGAGCAAAATACTCATAGCTCACCCGAAGGGTGATATGATGTCTGCACCTTTGCGAAGAGTGAAGGAGCATTTTGAGAATGGGCATTGTGTTGTTAAGGTTGTTGGGTAGTATTGGGGAGCAAAAGGTTGTAACTGACGTCAACAACACGTGGTGTTCCCAGGCGGTCTTCCATACAGGTACTAACCGCGCTCGATGCTGTTTAATTACGGTGATCGGACGAGAACCGATTTTTTCAGCATGATATGGTCGTTGACATAAATTTAAATTACGCATCACGCCCTCCACACAAGCTTGAAATACTTACAGTAGATTCTCTATGTTTTTGCCATAAGTATGTAAATAAGGTGAAGGAAAATAAGTCACTGGAAACTAAATCAATTGATGGACTTGAAGGTGAAGTTAAATATCTTCACAGAAATGCGTTATTGACGACAATGCTGATAGCCCATTAGCAAGGTTAAGCTATAGCTCAATAAAAATCGGAAGGCGCCAGACATCAAGATTTTAGAGAATGGCTACCATTGAGTAGATTCCCTATGTTTTTGCCATAAGTGTGTAAGTAAGGTGAATCTCAAAAGGAGGCAGACATTAAGATTTTAGAGAAAGTATGCAAATAAGGTGAAGGGAAATAAGTCACCGGAAACTAAATCAATTGATGGACTTGAAGGTAAAGTTAAACATCTTCACAGAAATGTGTTATTGACGACAATGCTGATAGCCCATTAGCAAGGTTAAGCTATAGCTCAATAAAAATCGGAAGGCGCCAGACATCAAGATTTTACAGAATGGCTACCATTGAGTAGATTCCCTATGTTTTTGTCATAAGTGTGTAAGTAAGGTGAATCCCAAAAGGAGGCAGACATTAAGATTTTAGAGAATCTTGAACATTTGGGAGAAGTTTGCCATAAATTCAATAATCTTCAAAATCCAAGGATGAGAGGGTGATTAGCACTAATTACGTCACTATGTTCAGTAATTACTTGTGGTTCATATGTCCGCGTACTATGACTGTCAGTCAATAAAGGTCGGGAATCTCAAAAGGAAGCAGACATCAGGATTTTAGAGAATGGCTACGATTTGGAGAAGTTTGTCATAAATGAAATTATCTTTTACAGATTTTAACTGGTCCACTTTTATTTTCTTCCATCCAAGGATGAGGGGATGATTAGCACTAATTACGTCACTATGTTCACTAATTACTTGTAGTCCGTATGTCCGCGTACTATGACTACCAGGGAGGGAATGATATCCATTCAGTATAACCATACGCCACAGCTGACTTTTTGTAGTAGGAAGAGAAAACAAACGCTGAGAATAACACTACAAAAAAGAGAGCAAAATACTCATAGCTCACCCGAAGGGTGATATGATGTCTGCACCTTTGCGAAGAGTGAAGGAGCATTTTGAGAATGGGCATTGTGTTGTTAAGGTTGTTGGGTAGTATTGGGGAGCAAAAGGTTGTAACTGACGTCAACAACACGTGGTGTTCCCAGGCGGTCTGCCATACAAGTACTAACCGCGCTCGATGCTGTTTAATTACGGTGATCGGACGAGAACCGATTTTTTCAGCATGATATGGTCGTTGACAAAAATTTAAACTACGCATCACGCCCTCCAGACAAGCTTGAAATACTTTCAGTAGATTCCCTATGTTTTTGCCATAAGTATGCAAATAAGGTGAAGGGAAATAAGTCACCGGAAACTAAATCAATTGATGGACTTGAAGGTGAAGTTAAATATCTTCACAGAAATGTGTTATTGACGACAATGCTGATAGCCCATTAGCAAGGTTAAGCTATAGCTCAATAAAAATCGGAAGGCGCCAGACATCAAGATTTTACAGAATGGCTACCATTGCGTAGATTCTCTATGTTTTTGTCATAAGTGTGTAAGTAAGGTGAATCCCAAAAGGAGGCAGACATTAAGATTTTAGAGAATCTTGAACATTTGGGAGAAGTTTGCCATAAATTCAATAATCTTCAAAATCCAAGGATGAGAGGGTGATTAGCACTAATTACGTCACTATGTTCAGTAATTACTTGTGGTTGATATGTCCGCGTACTATGACTGTCAGTCAATAAAGGTCGGGAATCTCAAAAGGAAGCAGACATCAGGATTTTAGAGAATGGCTACGATTTGGAGAAGTTTGTCATAAATGAAATTATCTTTTACAGATTTTAACTGGTCCACTTTTATTTTCTTCCATCCAAGGATGAGGGGATGATTAGCACTAATTACGTCACTATGTTCACTAATTACTTGTAGTCCGTATGTCCGCGTACTATGACTACCAGGGAGGGAATGATATCCATTCAGTATAACCATACGCCACAGCTGACTTTTTGTAGTAGGAAGAGAAAACAAACGCTGAGAATAACACTACAAAAAAGAGAGCAAAATACTCATAGCTCACCCGAAGGGTGATATGATGTCTGCACCTTTGCGAAGAGTGAAGGAGCATTTTGAGAATGGGCATTGTGTTGTTAAGGTTGTTGGGTAGTATTGGGGAGCAAAAGGTTGTAACTGACGTCAACAACACGTGGTGTTCCCAGGCAGTCTGCCATACAAGTACTAACCGCGCTCGATGCTGTTTAATTACGGTGATCGGACGAGAACCGATTTTTTCAGCATGATATGGTCGTTGACAAAAATTTAAGCTACGCATCACGCCCTCCAGACAAGTTTGAAATACTTTCAGTAGATTCTCTATGTTTTTGCCATAAGTATGTAAATAAGGTGAAGGAAAGTAAGTCACTGGAAACTAAATCAATTGATGGACTTGAAGGTGAAGTTAAATATCTTCACAGAAATGCGTTATTGACGACAATGCTGATAGCCCATTAGCAAGGTTAAGCTATAGCTCAATAAAAATCGGAAGGCGCCAGACATCAAGATTTTAGAGAATGGCTACCATTGAGTAGATTCCCTATGTTTTTGCCATAAGTGTGTAAGTAAGGTGAATCTCAAAAGGAGGCAGACATTAAGATTTTAGAGAAAGTATGCAAATAAGGTGAAGGGAAATAAGTCACCGGAAACTAAATCAATTGATGGACTTGAAGGTAAAGTTAAATATCTTCACAGAAATGTGTTATTGACGACAATGCTGATAGCCCATTAGCAAGGTTAAACTATAGCTCAATAAAAATCGGAAGGCGCCAGACATCAAGATTTTACAGAATGGCTACCATTGAGTAGATTCCCTATGTTTTTGTCATAAGTGTGTAAGTAAGGTGAATCCCAAAAGGAGGCAGACATTAAGATTTTAGAGAATCTTGAACATTTGGGAGAAATTTGCCATAAATTCAATAATCTTCAAAATCCAAGGATGAGAGGGTGATTAGCACTAATTACGTCACTATGTTCAGTAATTACTTGTGGTTCATATGTCCGCGTACTATGACTGTCAGTCAATAAAGGTCGGGAATCTCAAAAGGAAGCAGACATCAGGATTTTAGAGAATGGCTACGATTTGGAGAAGTTTGTCATAAATGAAATTATCTTTTACAGATTTTAACTGGTCCACTTTTATTTTCTTCCATCCAAGGATGAGGGGATGATTAGCACTAATTACGTCACTATGTTCACTAATTACTTGTAGTCCGTATGTCCGCGTACTATGACTACCAGGGAGGGAATGATATCCATTCAGTATAACCATACGCCACAGCTGACTTTTTGTAGTAGGAAGAGAAAACAAACGATGAGAATAACACTACAAAAAAGAGAGCAAAATACTCATAGCTCACCCGAAGGGTGATATGATGTCTGCACCTTTGCGAAGAGTGAAGGAGCATTTTGAGAATGGGCATTGTGTTGTTAAGGTTGTTGGGTAGTATTGGGGAGCAAAAGGTTGTAACTGACGTCAACAACACGTGGTGTTCCCAGGCGGTCTGCCATACAAGTACTAACCGCGCTCGATGCTGTTTAATTACGGTGATCGGACGAGAACCGATTTTTTCAGCATGATATGGTCGTTGACAAAAATTTAAACTACGCATCACGCCCTCCAGACAAGCTTGAAATACTTTCAGTAGATTCCCTATGTTTTTGCCATAAGTATGCAAATAAGGTGAAGGGAAATAAGTCACCGGAAACTAAATCAATTGATGGACTTGAAGGTGAAGTTAAATATCTTCACAGAAATGTGTTATTGACGACAATGCTGATAGCCCATTAGCAAGGTTAAGCTATAGCTCAATAAAAATCGGAAGGCGCCAGACATCAAGATTTTACAGAATGGCTACCATTGCGTAGATTCTCTATGTTTTTGTCATAAGTGTGTAAGTAAGGTGAATCCCAAAAGGAGGCAGACATTAAGATTTTAGAGAATCTTGAACATTTGGGAGAAGTTTGCCATAAATTCAATAATCTTCAAAATCCAAGGATGAGAGGGTGATTAGCACTAATTACGTCACTATGTTCAGTAATTACTTGTGGTTGATATGTCCGCGTACTATGACTGTCAGTCAATAAAGGTCGGGAATCTCAAAAGGAAGCAGACATCAGGATTTTAGAGAATGGCTACGATTTGGAGAAGTTTGTCATAAATGAAATTATCTTTTACAGATTTTAACTGGTCCACTTTTATTTTCTTCCATCCAAGGATGAGGGGATGATTAGCACTAATTACGTCACTATGTTCACTAATTACTTGTAGTCCGTATGTCCGCGTACTATGACTACCAGGGAGGGAATGATATCCATTCAGTATAACCATACGCCACAGCTGACTTTTTGTAGTAGGAAGAGAAAACAAACGCTGAGAATAACACTACAAAAAAGAGAGCAAAATACTCATAGCTCACCCGAAGGGTGATATGATGTCTGCACCTTTGCGAAGAGTGAAGGAGCATTTTGAGAATGGGCATTGTGTTGTTAAGGTTGTTGGGTAGTATTGGGGAGCAAAAGGTTGTAACTGACGTCAACAACACGTGGTGTTCCCAGGCGGTCTGCCATACAAGTACTAACCGCGCTCGATGCTGTTTAATTACGGTGATCGGACGAGAACCGATTTTTTCAGCATGATATGGTCGTTGACAAAAATTTAAACTACGCATCACGCCCTCCAGACAAGCTTGAAATACTTTCAGTAGATTCCCTATGTTTTTGCCATAAGTATGCAAATAAGGTGAAGGGAAATAAGTCACCGGAAACTAAATCAATTGATGGACTTGAAGGTGAAGTTAAATATCTTCACAGAAATGCGTTATTGACGACAATGCTGATAGCCCATTAGCAAGGTTAAGCTATAGCTCAATAAAAATCGGAAGGCGCCAGACATCAAGATTTTAGAGAATGGCTACCATTGAGTAGATTCCCTATGTTTTTGCCATAAGTGTGTAAGTAAGGTGAATCTCAAAAGGAGGCAGACATTAAGATTTTAGAGAAAGTATGCAAATAAGGTGAAGGGAAATAAGTCACCGGAAACTAAATCAATTGATGGACTTGCAGGTGAAGATAAATATCTTCACAGAAATGTGTTACTGACGACAATGCTGATAGCCCATTAGCAAGGTTAAGCTATAGCTCAATAAAAATCGGAAGGCGCCAGACATCAAGATTTTACAGAATGGCTACCATTGAGTAGATTCCCTATGTTTTTGTCATAAGTGTGTAAGTAAGGTGAATCTCAAAAGGAGGCAGACATTAAGATTTTAGAGAAAGTATGCAAATAAGGTGAAGGGAAATAAGTCACCGGAAACTAAATCAATTGATGGACTTGAAGGTAAAGTTAAATATCTTCACAGAAATGTGTTATTGACGACAATGCTGATAGCCCATTAGCAAGGTTAAACTATAGCTCAATAAAAATCGGAAGGCGCCAGACATCAAGATTTTACAGAATGGCTACCATTGAGTAGATTCCCTATGTTTTTGTCATAAGTGTGTAAGTAAGGTGAATCCCAAAAGGAGGCAGACATTAAGATTTTAGAGAATCTTGAACATTTGGGAGAAATTTGCCATAAATTCAATAATCTTCAAAATCCAAGGATGAGAGGGTGATTAGCACTAATTACGTCACTATGTTCAGTAATTACTTGTGGTTCATATGTCCGCGTACTATGACTGTCAGTCAATAAAGGTCGGGAATCTCAAAAGGAAGCAGACATCAGGATTTTAGAGAATGGCTACGATTTGGAGAAGTTTGTCATAAATGAAATTATCTTTTACAGATTTTAACTGGTCCACTTTTATTTTCTTCCATCCAAGGATGAGGGGATGATTAGCACTAATTACGTCACTATGTTCACTAATTACTTGTAGTCCGTATGTCCGCGTACTATGACTACCAGGGAGGGAATGATATCCATTCAGTATAACCATACGCCACAGCTGACTTTTTGTAGTAGGAAGAGAAAACAAACGCTGAGAATAACACTACAAAAAAGAGAGCAAAATACTCATAGCTCACCCGAAGGGTGATATGATGTCTGCACCTTTGCGAAGAGTGAAGGAGCATTTTGAGAATGGGCATTGTGTTGTTAAGGTTGTTGGGTAGTATTGGGGAGCAAAAGGTTGTAACTGACGTCAACAACACGTGGTGTTCCCAGGCGGTCTGCCATACAAGTACTAACCGCGCTCGATGCTGTTTAATTACGGTGATCGGACGAGAACCGATTTTTTCAGCATGATATGGTCGTTGACAAAAATTTAAACTACGCATCACGCCCTCCAGACAAGCTTGAAATACTTTCAGTAGATTCCCTATGTTTTTGCCATAAGTATGCAAATAAGGTGAAGGGAAATAAGTCACCGGAAACTAAATCAATTGATGGACTTGAAGGTGAAGTTAAATATCTTCACAGAAATGTGTTATTGACGACAATGCTGATAGCCCATTAGCAAGGTTAAGCTATAGCTCAATAAAAATCGGAAGGCGCCAGACATCAAGATTTTACAGAATGGCTACCATTGAGTAGATTCTCTATGTTTTTGTCATAAGTGTGTAAGTAAGGTGAATCCCAAAAGGAGGCAGACATTAAGATTTTAGAGAATCTTGAACATTTGGGAGAAGTTTGCCATAAATTCAATAATCTTCAAAATCCAAGGATGAGAGGGTGATTAGCACTAATTACGTCACTATGTTCAGTAATTACTTGTGGTTGATATGTCCGCGTACTATGACTGTCAGTCAATAAAGGTCGGGAATCTCAAAAGGAAGCAGACATCAGGATTTTAGAGAATGGCTACGATTTGGAGAAGTTTGTCATAAATGAAATTATCTTTTACAGATTTTAACTGGTCCACTTTTATTTTCTTCCATCCAAGGATGAGGGGATGATTAGCACTAATTACGTCACTATGTTCACTAATTACTTGTAGTCCGTATGTCCGCGTACTATGACTACCAGGGAGGGAATGATATCCATTCAGTATAACCATACGCCACAGCTGACTTTTTGTAGTAGGAAGAGAAAACAAACGCTGAGAATAACACTACAAAAAAGAGAGCAAAATACTCATAGCTCACCCGAAGGGTGATATGATGTCTGCACCTTTGCGAAGAGTGAAGGAGCATTTTGAGAATGGGCATTGTGTTGTTAAGGTTGTTGGGTAGTATTGGGGAGCAAAAGGTTGTAACTGACGTCAACAACACGTGGTGTTCCCAGGCGGTCTGCCATACAAGTACTAACCGCGCTCGATGCTGTTTAATTACGGTGATCGGACGAGAACCGATTTTTTCAGCATGATATGGTCGTTGACAAAAATTTAAGCTACGCATCACGCCCTCCAGACAAGTTTGAAATACTTTCAGTAGATTCTCTATGTTTTTGCCATAAGTATGTAAATAAGGTGAAGGAAAGTAAGTCACTGGAAACTAAATCAATTGATGGACTTGAAGGTGAAGTTAAATATCTTCACAGAAATGCGTTATTGACGACAATGCTGATAGCCCATTAGCAAGGTTAAGCTATAGCTCAATAAAAATCGGAAGGCGCCAGACATCAAGATTTTAGAGAATGGCTACCATTGAGTAGATTCCCTATGTTTTTGCCATAAGTGTGTAAGTAAGGTGAATCTCAAAAGGAGGCAGACATTAAGATTTTAGAGAAAGTATGCAAATAAGGTGAAGGGAAATAAGTCACCGGAAACTAAATCAATTGATGGACTTGCAGGTGAAGATAAATATCTTCACAGAAATGTGTTACTGACGACAATGCTGATAGCCCATTAGCAAGGTTAAGCTATAGCTCAATAAAAATCGGAAGGCGCCAGACATCAAGATTTTACAGAATGGCTACCATTGAGTAGATTCCCTATGTTTTTGTCATAAGTGTGTAAGTAAGGTGAATCCCAAAAGGAGGCAGACGTTAAGATTTTAGAGAATCTTGAACATTTGGGAGAAGTTTGCCATAAATTCAATAATCTTCAAAATCCAAGGATGAGAGGGTGATTAGCACTAATTACGTCACAATGTTCAGTAATTACTTGTGGTTCGTATGTCCGCGTACTATGACTGTCAGTCAATAAAGGTCGGGAATCTCAAAAGGAAGCAGACATCAGGATTTTAGAGAATGGCTACGATTTGGAGAAGTTTGTCATAAATGAAATTATCTTTTACAGATTTTAACTGGTCCACTTTTATTTTCTTCCATCCAAGGATGAGGGGATGATACGCACTAATTACGTCACTATGTTCACTAATTACTTGTAGTCCGTATGTCCGCGTACTATGACTATCAGGGAGGGAATGATATCCATTCAGTATAACCATACGCCACAGCTGACTTTTTGTAGTAGGAAGAGAAAACAAACGCTGAGAATAACACTACAAAAAAGAGAGCAAAATACTCATAGCTCACCCGAAGGGTGATATGATGTCTGCACCTTTGCGAAGAGTGAAGGAGCATTTTGAGAATGGGCATTGTGTTGTTAAGGTTGTTGGGTAGTATTGGGGAGCAAAAGGTTGTAACTGACGTCAACAACACGTGGTGTTCCCAGGCGGTCTTCCATACAGGTACTAACCGCGCTCGATGCTGTTTAATTACGGTGATCGGACGAGAACCGATTTTTTCAGCATGATATGGTCGTTGACATAAATTTAAATTACGCATCACGCCCTCCACACAAGCTTGAAATACTTTCAGTAGATTCCCTATGTTTTTGCCATAAGTATGTAAATAAGGTGAAGGAAAATAAGTCACTGGAAACTAAATCAATTGATGGACTTGAAGGTGAAGTTAAATATCTTCACAGAAATGCGTTATTGACGACAATGCTGATAGCCCATTAGCAAGGTTAAGCTATAGCTCAATAAAAATCGGAAGGCGCCAGACATCAAGATTTTAGAGAATGGCTACCATTGAGTAGATTCCCTATGTTTTTGCCATAAGTGTGTAAGTAAGGTGAATCTCAAAAGGAGGCAGACATTAAGATTTTAGAGAAAGTATGCAAATAAGGTGAAGGGAAATAAGTCACCGGAAACTAAATCAATTGATGGACTTGAAGGTAAAGTTAAATATCTTCACAGAAATGTGTTATTGACGACAATGCTGATAGCCCATTAGCAAGGTTAAGCTATAGCTCAATAAAAATCGGAAGGCGCCAGACATCAAGATTTTACAGAATGGCTACCATTGAGTAGATTCCCTATGTTTTTGTCATAAGTGTGTAAGTAAGGTGAATCCCAAAAGGAGGCAGACATTAAGATTTTAGAGAATCTTGAACATTTGGGAGAAATTTGCCATAAATTCAATAATCTTCAAAATCCAAGGATGAGAGGGTGATTAGCACTAATTACGTCACTATGTTCAGTAATTACTTGTGGTTCATATGTCCGCGTACTATGACTGTCAGTCAATAAAGGTCGGGAATCTCAAAAGGAAGCAGACATCAGGATTTTAGAGAATGGCTACGATTTGGAGAAGTTTGTCATAAATGAAATTATCTTTTACAGATTTTAACTGGTCCACTTTTATTTTCTTCCATCCAAGGATGAGGGGATGATTAGCACTAATTACGTCACTATGTTCACTAATTACTTGTAGTCCGTATGTCCGCGTACTATGACTACCAGGGAGGGAATGATATCCATTCAGTATAACCATACGCCACAGCTGACTTTTTGTAGTAGGAAGAGAAAACAAACGCTGAGAATAACACTACAAAAAAGAGAGCAAAATACTCATAGCTCACCCGAAGGGTGATATGATGTCTGCACCTTTGCGAAGAGTGAAGGAGCATTTTGAGAATGGGCATTGTGTTGTTAAGGTTGTTGGGTAGTATTGGGGAGCAAAAGGTTGTAACTGACGTCAACAACACGTGGTGTTCCCAGGCGGTCTGCCATACAAGTACTAACCGCGCTCGATGCTGTTTAATTACGGTGATCGGACGAGAACCGATTTTTTCAGCATGATATGGTCGTTGACAAAAATTTAAACTACGCATCACGCCCTCCAGACAAGCTTGAAATACTTTCAGTAGATTCCCTATGTTTTTGCCATAAGTATGCAAATAAGGTGAAGGGAAATAAGTCACCGGAAACTAAATCAATTGATGGACTTGCAGGTGAAGATAAATATCTTCACAGAAATGTGTTACTGACGACAATG
The DNA here is from genome assembly GCA_964034865.1 of Eristalis intricaria. Lineage (NCBI taxonomy): Eukaryota > Metazoa > Arthropoda > Insecta > Diptera > Syrphidae > Eristalis > Eristalis intricaria. The sequence continues at coordinate 70,756,267 of OZ035876.1, read as the reverse complement.
CTGATAGCCCATTAGCAAGGTTAAGCTATAGCTCAATAAAAATCGGAAGGCGCCAGACATCAAGATTTTACAGAATGGCTACCATTGAGTAGATTCCCTATGTTTTTGTCATAAGTGTGTAAGTAAGGTGAATCCCAAAAGGAGGCAGACATTAAGATTTTAGAGAATCTTGAACATTTGGGAGAAATTTGCCATAAATTCAATAATCTTCAAAATCCAAGGATGAGAGGGTGATTAGCACTAATTACGTCACAATGTTCAGTAATTACTTGTGGTTCGTATGTCCGCGTACTATGACTGTCAGTCAATAAAGGTCGGGAATCTCAAAAGGAAGCAGACATCAGGATTTTAGAGAATGGCTACGATTTGGAGAAGTTTGTCATAAATGAAATTATCTTTTACAGATTTTAACTGGTCCACTTTTATTTTCTTCCATCCAAGGATGAGGGGATGATTAGCACTAATTACGTCACTATGTTCACTAATTACTTGTAGTCCGTATGTCCGCGTACTATGACTACCAGGGAGGGAATGATATCCATTCAGTATAACCATACGCCACAGCTGACTTTTTGTAGTAGGAAGAGAAAACAAACGCTGAGAATAACACTACAAAAAAGAGAGCAAAATACTCATAGCTCACCCGAAGGGTGATATGATGTCTGCACCTTTGCGAAGAGTGAAGGAGCATTTTGAGAATGGGCATTGTGTTGTTAAGGTTGTTGGGTAGTATTGGGGAGCAAAAGGTTGTAACTGACGTCAACAACACGTGGTGTTCCCAGGCGGTCTTCCATACAGGTACTAACCGCGCTCGATGCTGTTTAATTACGGTGATCGGACGAGAACCGATTTTTTCAGCATGATATGGTCGTTGACATAAATTTAAATTACGCATCACGCCCTCCACACAAGCTTGAAATACTTTCAGTAGATTCCCTATGTTTTTGCCATAAGTATGTAAATAAGGTGAAGGAAAATAAGTCACCGGAAACTAAATCAATTGATGGACTTGAAGGTGAAGTTAAATATCTTCACAGAAATGCGTTATTGACGACAATGCTGATAGCCCATTAGCAAGGTTAAGCTATAGCTCAATAAAAATCGGAAGGCGCCAGACATCAAGATTTTACAGAATGGCTACCATTGAGTAGATTCTCTATGTTTTTGTCATAAGTGTGTAAGTAAGGTGAATCCCAAAAGGAGGCAGACATTAAGATTTTAGAGAATCTTGAACATTTGGGAGAAATTTGCCATAAATTCAATAATCTTCAAAATCCAAGGATGAGAGGGTGATTAGCACTAATTACGTCACTATGTTCAGTAATTACTTGTGGTTCATATGTCCGCGTACTATGACTGTCAGTCAATAAAGGTCGGGAATCTCAAAAGGAAGCAGACATCAGGATTTTAGAGAATGGCTACGATTTGGAGAAGTTTGTCATAAATGAAATTATCTTTTACAGATTTTAACTGGTCCACTTTTATTTTCTTCCATCCAAGGATGAGGGGATGATACGCACTAATTACGTCACTATGTTCACTAATTACTTGTAGTCCGTATGTCCGCGTACTATGACTATCAGGGAGGGAATGATATCCATTCAGTATAACCATACGCCACAGCTGACTTTTTGTAGTAGGAAGAGAAAACAAACGCTGAGAATAACACTACAAAAAAGAGAGCAAAATACTCATAGCTCACCCGAAGGGTGATATGATGTCTGCACCTTTGCGAAGAGTGAAGGAGCATTTTGAGAATGGGCATTGTGTTGTTAAGGTTGTTGGGTAGTATTGGGGAGCAAAAGGTTGTAACTGACGTCAACAACACGTGGTGTTCCCAGGCGGTCTTCCATACAGGTACTAACCGCGCTCGATGCTGTTTAATTACGGTGATCGGACGAGAACCGATTTTTTCAGCATGATATGGTCGTTGACATAAATTTAAATTACGCATCACGCCCTCCACACAAGCTTGAAATACTTTCAGTAGATTCCCTATGTTTTTGCCATAAGTATGTAAATAAGGTGAAGGAAAATAAGTCACTGGAAACTAAATCAATTGATGGACTTGAAGGTGAAGTTAAATATCTTCACAGAAATGCGTTATTGACGACAATGCTGATAGCCCATTAGCAAGGTTAAGCTATAGCTCAATAAAAATCGGAAGGCGCCAGACATCAAGATTTTAGAGAATGGCTACCATTGAGTAGATTCCCTATGTTTTTGCCATAAGTGTGTAAGTAAGGTGAATCTCAAAAGGAGGCAGACATTAAGATTTTAGAGAAAGTATGCAAATAAGGTGAAGGGAAATAAGTCACCGGAAACTAAATCAATTGATGGACTTGAAGGTAAAGTTAAATATCTTCACAGAAATGTGTTATTGACGACAATGCTGATAGCCCATTAGCAAGGTTAAGCTATAGCTCAATAAAAATCGGAAGGCGCCAGACATCAAGATTTTACAGAATGGCTACCATTGAGTAGATTCCCTATGTTTTTGTCATAAGTGTGTAAGTAAGGTGAATCCCAAAAGGAGGCAGACATTAAGATTTTAGAGAATCTTGAACATTTGGGAGAAATTTGCCATAAATTCAATAATCTTCAAAATCCAAGGATGAGAGGGTGATTAGCACTAATTACGTCACTATGTTCAGTAATTACTTGTGGTTCATATGTCCGCGTACTATGACTGTCAGTCAATAAAGGTCGGGAATCTCAAAAGGAAGCAGACATCAGGATTTTAGAGAATGGCTACGATTTGGAGAAGTTTGTCATAAATGAAATTATCTTTTACAGATTTTAACTGGTCCACTTTTATTTTCTTCCATCCAAGGATGAGGGGATGATTAGCACTAATTACGTCACTATGTTCACTAATTACTTGTAGTCCGTATGTCCGCGTACTATGACTACCAGGGAGGGAATGATATCCATTCAGTATAACCATACGCCACAGCTGACTTTTTGTAGTAGGAAGAGAAAACAAACGCTGAGAATAACACTACAAAAAAGAGAGCAAAATACTCATAGCTCACCCGAAGGGTGATATGATGTCTGCACCTTTGCGAAGAGTGAAGGAGCATTTTGAGAATGGGCATTGTGTTGTTAAGGTTGTTGGGTAGTATTGGGGAGCAAAAGGTTGTAACTGACGTCAACAACACGTGGTGTTCCCAGGCGGTCTTCCATACAGGTACTAACCGCGCTCGATGCTGTTTAATTACGGTGATCGGACGAGAACCGATTTTTTCAGCATGATATGGTCGTTGACATAAATTTAAATTACGCATCACGCCCTCCACACAAGCTTGAAATACTTTCAGTAGATTCCCTATGTTTTTGCCATAAGTATGTAAATAAGGTGAAGGAAAATAAGTCACCGGAAACTAAATCAATTGATGGACTTGAAGGTGAAGTTAAATATCTTCACAGAAATGCGTTATTGACGACAATGCTGATAGCCCATTAGCAAGGTTAAGCTATAGCTCAATAAAAATCGGAAGGCGCCAGACATCAAGATTTTACAGAATGGCTACCATTGAGTAGATTCTCTATGTTTTTGTCATAAGTGTGTAAGTAAGGTGAATCCCAAAAGGAGGCAGACATTAAGATTTTAGAGAATCTTGAACATTTGGGAGAAATTTGCCATAAATTCAATAATCTTCAAAATCCAAGGATGAGAGGGTGATTAGCACTAATTACGTCACTATGTTCAGTAATTACTTGTGGTTCATATGTCCGCGTACTATGACTGTCAGTCAATAAAGGTCGGGAATCTCAAAAGGAAGCAGACATCAGGATTTTAGAGAATGGCTACGATTTGGAGAAGTTTGTCATAAATGAAATTATCTTTTACAGATTTTAACTGGTCCACTTTTATTTTCTTCCATCCAAGGATGAGGGGATGATACGCACTAATTACGTCACTATGTTCACTAATTACTTGTAGTCCGTATGTCCGCGTACTATGACTATCAGGGAGGGAATGATATCCATTCAGTATAACCATACGCCACAGCTGACTTTTTGTAGTAGGAAGAGAAAACAAACGCTGAGAATAACACTACAAAAAAGAGAGCAAAATACTCATAGCTCACCCGAAGGGTGATATGATGTCTGCACCTTTGCGAAGAGTGAAGGAGCATTTTGAGAATGGGCATTGTGTTGTTAAGGTTGTTGGGTAGTATTGGGGAGCAAAAGGTTGTAACTGACGTCAACAACACGTGGTGTTCCCAGGCGGTCTTCCATACAGGTACTAACCGCGCTCGATGCTGTTTAATTACGGTGATCGGACGAGAACCGATTTTTTCAGCATGATATGGTCGTTGACATAAATTTAAATTACGCATCACGCCCTCCACACAAGCTTGAAATACTTTCAGTAGATTCCCTATGTTTTTGCCATAAGTATGTAAATAAGGTGAAGGAAAATAAGTCACTGGAAACTAAATCAATTGATGGACTTGAAGGTGAAGTTAAATATCTTCACAGAAATGCGTTATTGACGACAATGCTGATAGCCCATTAGCAAGGTTAAGCTATAGCTCAATAAAAATCGGAAGGCGCCAGACATCAAGATTTTAGAGAATGGCTACCATTGAGTAGATTCCCTATGTTTTTGCCATAAGTGTGTAAGTAAGGTGAATCTCAAAAGGAGGCAGACATTAAGATTTTAGAGAAAGTATGCAAATAAGGTGAAGGGAAATAAGTCACCGGAAACTAAATCAATTGATGGACTTGAAGGTAAAGTTAAATATCTTCACAGAAATGTGTTATTGACGACAATGCTGATAGCCCATTAGCAAGGTTAAGCTATAGCTCAATAAAAATCGGAAGGCGCCAGACATCAAGATTTTACAGAATGGCTACCATTGAGTAGATTCCCTATGTTTTTGTCATAAGTGTGTAAGTAAGGTGAATCCCAAAAGGAGGCAGACATTAAGATTTTAGAGAATCTTGAACATTTGGGAGAAATTTGCCATAAATTCAATAATCTTCAAAATCCAAGGATGAGAGGGTGATTAGCACTAATTACGTCACTATGTTCAGTAATTACTTGTGGTTCATATGTCCGCGTACTATGACTGTCAGTCAATAAAGGTCGGGAATCTCAAAAGGAAGCAGACATCAGGATTTTAGAGAATGGCTACGATTTGGAGAAGTTTGTCATAAATGAAATTATCTTTTACAGATTTTAACTGGTCCACTTTTATTTTCTTCCATCCAAGGATGAGGGGATGATTAGCACTAATTACGTCACTATGTTCACTAATTACTTGTAGTCCGTATGTCCGCGTACTATGACTACCAGGGAGGGAATGATATCCATTCAGTATAACCATACGCCACAGCTGACTTTTTGTAGTAGGAAGAGAAAACAAACGCTGAGAATAACACTACAAAAAAGAGAGCAAAATACTCATAGCTCACCCGAAGGGTGATATGATGTCTGCACCTTTGCGAAGAGTGAAGGAGCATTTTGAGAATGGGCATTGTGTTGTTAAGGTTGTTGGGTAGTATTGGGGAGCAAAAGGTTGTAACTGACGTCAACAACACGTGGTGTTCCCAGGCGGTCTTCCATACAGGTACTAACCGCGCTCGATGCTGTTTAATTACGGTGATCGGACGAGAACCGATTTTTTCAGCATGATATGGTCGTTGACATAAATTTAAATTACGCATCACGCCCTCCACACAAGCTTGAAATACTTTCAGTAGATTCCCTATGTTTTTGCCATAAGTATGCAAATAAGGTGAAGGGAAATAAGTCACCGGAAACTAAATCAATTGATGGACTTGAAGGTAAAGTTAAATATCTTCACAGAAATGTGTTATTGACGACAATGCTGATAGCCCATTAGCAAGGTTAAGCTATAGCTCAATAAAAATCGGAAGGCGCCAGACATCAAGATTTTACAGAATGGCTACCATTGAGTAGATTCCCTATGTTTTTGTCATAAGTGTGTAAGTAAGGTGAATCCCAAAAGGAGGCAGACATTAAGATTTTAGAGAATCTTGAACATTTGGGAGAAATTTGCCATAAATTCAATAATCTTCAAAATCCAAGGATGAGAGGGTGATTAGCACTAATTACGTCACTATGTTCAGTAATTACTTGTGGTTCATATGTCCGCGTACTATGGCTGTCAGTCAATAAAGGTCGGGAATCTCAAAAGGAAGCAGACATCAGGATTTTAGAGAATGGCTACGATTTGGAGAAGTTTGTCATAAATGAAATTATCTTTTACAGATTTTAACTGGTCCACTTTTATTTTCTTCCATCCAAGGATGAGGGGATGATTAGCACTAATTACGTCACTATGTTCACTAATTACTTGTAGTCCGTATGTCCGCGTACTATGACTACCAGGGAGGGAATGATATCCATTCAGTATAACCATACGCCACAGCTGACTTTTTGTAGTAGGAAGAGAAAACAAACGCTGAGAATAACACTACAAAAAAGAGAGCAAAATACTCATAGCTCACCCGAAGGGTGATATGATGTCTGCACCTTTGCGAAGAGTGAAGGAGCATTTTGAGAATGGGCATTGTGTTGTTAAGGTTGTTGGGTAGTATTGGGGAGCAAAAGGTTGTAACTGACGTCAACAACACGTGGTGTTCCCAGGCGGTCTGCCATACAAGTACTAACCGCGCTCGATGCTGTTTAATTACGGTGATCGGACGAGAACCGATTTTTTCAGCATGATATGGTCGTTGACAAAAATTTAAACTACGCATCACGCCCTCCAGACAAGCTTGAAATACTTTCAGTAGATTCCCTATGTTTTTGCCATAAGTATGCAAATAAGGTGAAGGGAAATAAGTCACCGGAAACTAAATCAATTGATGGACTTGCAGGTGAAGATAAATATCTTCACAGAAATGTGTTACTGACGACAATGCTGATAGCCCATTAGCAAGGTTAAGCTATAGCTCAATAAAAATCGGAAGGCGCCAGACATCAAGATTTTACAGAATGGCTACCATTGAGTAGATTCCCTATGTTTTTGTCATAAGTGTGTAAGTAAGGTGAATCCCAAAAGGAGGCAGACGTTAAGATTTTAGAGAATCTTGAACATTTGGGAGAAGTTTGCCATAAATTCAATAATCTTCAAAATCCAAGGATGAGAGGGTGATTAGCACTAATTACGTCACAATGTTCAGTAATTACTTGTGGTTCGTATGTCCGCGTACTATGACTGTCAGTCAATAAAGGTCGGGAATCTCAAAAGGAAGCAGACATCAGGATTTTAGAGAATGGCTACGATTTGGAGAAGTTTGTCATAAATGAAATTATCTTTTACAGATTTTAACTGGTCCACTTTTATTTTCTTCCATCCAAGGATGAGGGGATGATACGCACTAATTACGTCACTATGTTCACTAATTACTTGTAGTCCGTATGTCCGCGTACTATGACTATCGTAGCCATTCATATAGAGAACCGATTTTTTTTTTTTTTTTTTCATGTAATTTTGTTTTTATTTAATTATGAAAGAAACTTACTTGCTAGACAAAACATACTTAAAACTAGCTTAAATATCTTAAATAACTTAATGTATTTAATCCTAACTTACTGACCCTATGCGAGTACTCTAAGCTATTCTAATTTATAATTATTTGTGCCTTTCGGCTTAAACAACGTTTTTTTTTAGTCTTTAGAGACAATATTTTATTAATTTTAATTACCAAGAAAACTTGAAAAACTTGGTTTAACCTAGCTAACCTATGAAAAAAAAATAACTTAAAACTAACTTAATAATACCTTAACCTAACTTAACCTAACATAACCTTAAAATTACCTTAAATATGTCCGTAAGAGACAGACGTGTGCACCTAGGCGTATATGATATGTATATGCATAACATATACATCTATACGCCGTGGTGCACCTTTTTTTGATTTTATATAGTTTTTTTTCTTAAAATAACTTAATTCTATGTAAGTTGGCCACCATGGACAACTGTATCGACGTTTGGAAGAGCCAACGCCGGCGGAGACCGATTCTGGTGCAACCACCAATAAAAGTGCCGTTCTTTGGCACACTCTCTCCTGTCCCGAGTAGAGATCGCTCTACTGAATTCGAGAACCGATTTTTTCAGCATGATATGGTCGTTGACAAAAATTTAAATTACGCATCACGCCCTCCACACAAGCTTGAAATACTTTCAGTAGATTCCCTATGTTTTTGCCATAAGTATGCAAATAAGGTGAAGGGAAATAAGTCACCGGAAACTAAATCAATTGATGGACTTGCAGGTGAAGATAAATATCTTCACAGAAATGTGTTACTGACGACAATGCTGATAGCCCATTAGCAAGGTTAAGCTATAGCTCAATAAAAATCGGAAGGCGCCAGACATCAAGATTTTACAGAATGGCTACCATTGAGTAGATTCCCTATGTTTTTGTCATAAGTGTGTAAGTAAGGTGAATCCCAAAAGGAGGCAGACGTTAAGATTTTAGAGAATCTTGAACATTTGGGAGAAGTTTGCCATAAATTCAATAATCTTCAAAATCCAAGGATGAGAGGGTGATTAGCACTAATTACGTCACAATGTTCAGTAATTACTTGTGGTTCGTATGTCCGCGTACTATGACTGTCAGTCAATAAAGGTCGGGAATCTCAAAAGGAAGCAGACATCAGGATTTTAGAGAATGGCTACGATTTGGAGAAGTTTGTCATAAATGAAATTATCTTTTACAGATTTTAACTGGTCCACTTTTATTTTCTTCCATCCAAGGATGAGGGGATGATACGCACTAATTACGTCACTATGTTCACTAATTACTTGTAGTCCGTATGTCCGCGTACTATGACTATCAGGGAGGGAATGATATCCATTCAGTATAACCATACGCCACAGCTGACTTTTTGTAGTAGGAAGAGAAAACTAACGCTGAGAATAACACTACAAAAAAGAGAGCAAAATACTCATAGCTCACCCGAAGGGTGATATGATGTCTGCACCTTTGCGAAGAGTGAAGGAGCATTTTGAGAATGGGCATTGTGTTGTTAAGGTTGTTGGGTAGTATTGGGGAGCAAAAGGTTGTAACTGACGTCAACAACACGTGGTGTTCCCAGGCGGTCTTCCATACAGGTACTAACCGCGCTCGATGCTGTTTAATTACGGTGATCGGACGAGAACCGATTTTTTCAGCATGATATGGTCGTTGACAAAAATTTAAATTACGCATCACGCCCTCCACACAAGCTTGAAATACTTTCAGTAGATTCCCTATGTTTTTGCCATAAGTATGTAAATAAGGTGAAGGAAAATAAGTCACTGGAAACTAAATCAATTGATGGACTTGAAGGTGAAGTTAAATATCTTCACAGAAATGCGTTATTGACGACAATGCTGATAGCCCATTAGCAAGGTTAAGCTATAGCTCAATAAAAATCGGAAGGCGCCAGACATCAAGATTTTACAGAATGGCTACCATTGAGTAGATTCCCTATGTTTTTGTCATAAGTGTGTAAGTAAGGTGAATCCCAAAAGGAGGCAGACATTAAGATTTTAGAGAATCTTGAACATTTGGGAGAAATTTGCCATAAATTCAATAATCTTCAAAATCCAAGGATGAGAGGGTGATTAGCACTAATTACGTCACTATGTTCAGTAATTACTTGTGGTTCATATGTCCGCGTACTATGGCTGTCAGTCAATAAAGGTCGGGAATCTCAAAAGGAAGCAGACATCAGGATTTTAGAGAATGGCTACGATTTGGAGAAGTTTGTCATAAATGAAATTATCTTTTACAGATTTTAACTGGTCCACTTTTATTTTCTTCCATCCAAGGATGAGGGGATGATTAGCACTAATTACGTCACTATGTTCACTAATTACTTGTAGTCCGTATGTCCGCGTACTATGACTACCAGGGAGGGAATGATATCCATTCAGTATAACCATACGCCACAGCTGACTTTTTGTAGTAGGAAGAGAAAACAAACGCTGAGAATAACACTACAAAAAAGAGAGCAAAATACTCATAGCTCACCCGAAGGGTGATATGATGTCTGCACCTTTGCGAAGAGTGAAGGAGCATTTTGAGAATGGGCATTGTGTTGTTAAGGTTGTTGGGTAGTATTGGGGAGCAAAAGGTTGTAACTGACGTCAACAACACGTGGTGTTCCCAGGCGGTCTGCCATACAAGTACTAACCGCGCTCGATGCTGTTTAATTACGGTGATCGGACGAGAACCGATTTTTTCAGCATGATATGGTCGTTGACAAAAATTTAAACTACGCATCACGCCCTCCAGACAAGCTTGAAATACTTTCAGTAGATTCCCTATGTTTTTGCCATAAGTATGCAAATAAGGTGAAGGGAAATAAGTCACCGGAAACTAAATCAATTGATGGACTTGCAGGTGAAGATAAATATCTTCACAGAAATGTGTTACTGACGACAATGCTGATAGCCCATTAGCAAGGTTAAGCTATAGCTCAATAAAAATCGGAAGGCGCCAGACATCAAGATTTTACAGAATGGCTACCATTGAGTAGATTCCCTATGTTTTTGTCATAAGTGTGTAAGTAAGGTGAATCCCAAAAGGAGGCAGACGTTAAGATTTCATAGAATCTTGAACATTTGGGAGAAGTTTGCCATAAATTCAATAATCTTCAAAATCCAAGGATGAGAGGGTGATTAGCACTAATTACGTCACAATGTTCAGTAATTACTTGTGGTTCGTATGTCCGCGTACTATGACTGTCAGTCAATAAAGGTCGGGAATCTCAAAAGGAAGCAGACATCAGGATTTTAGAGAATGGCTACGATTTGGAGAAGTTTGTCATAAATGAAATTATCTTTTACAGATTTTAACTGGTCCACTTTTATTTTCTTCCATCCAAGGATGAGGGGATGATACGCACTAATTACGTCACTATGTTCACTAATTACTTGTAGTCCGTATGTCCGCGTACTATGACTATCGTAGCCATTCATATAGAGAACCGATTTTTTTTTTTTTTTTTCATGTAATTTTGTTTTTATTTAATTATGAAAGAAACTTACTTGCTAGACAAAACATACTTAAAACTAGCTTAAATATCTTAAATAACTTAATGTATTTAATCCTAACTTACTGACCCTATGCGAGTACTCTAAGCTATTCTAATTTATAATTATTTGTGCCTTTCGGCTTAAACAACGTTTTTTTTTAGTCTTTAGAGACAATATTTTATTAATTTTAATTACCAAGAAAACTTGAAAAACTTGGTTTAACCTAGCTAACCTATGAAAAAAAAATAACTTAAAACTAACTTAATAATACCTTAACCTAACTTAACCTAACATAACCTTAAAATTACCTTAAATATGTCCGTAAGAGACAGACGTGTGCACCTAGGCGTATATGATATGTATATGCATAACATATACATCTATACGCCGTGGTGCACCTTTTTTTGATTTTATATAGTTTTTTTTCTTAAAATAACTTAATTCTATGTAAGTTGGCCACCATGGACAACTGTATCGACGTTTGGAAGAGCCAACGCCGGCGGAGACCGATTCTGGTGCAACCACCAATAAAAGTGCCGTTCTTTGGCACACTCTCTCCTGTCCCGAGTAGAGATCGCTCTACTGAATTCGAGAACCGATTTTTTCAGCATGATATGGTCGTTGACAAAAATTTAAATTACGCATCACGCCCTCCACACAAGCTTGAAATACTTTCAGTAGATTCCCTATGTTTTTGCCATAAGTATGCAAATAAGGTGAAGGGAAATAAGTCACCGGAAACTAAATCAATTGATGGACTTGCAGGTGAAGATAAATATCTTCACAGAAATGTGTTACTGACGACAATGCTGATAGCCCATTAGCAAGGTTAAGCTATAGCTCAATAAAAATCGGAAGGCGCCAGACATCAAGATTTTACAGAATGGCTACCATTGAGTAGATTCCCTATGTTTTTGTCATAAGTGTGTAAGTAAGGTGAATCCCAAAAGGAGGCAGACGTTAAGATTTTAGAGAATCTTGAACATTTGGGAGAAATTTGCCATAAATTCAATAATCTTCAAAATCCAAGGATGAGAGGGTGATTAGCACTAATTACGTCACAATGTTCAGTAATTACTTGTGGTTCGTATGTCCGCGTACTATGACTGTCAGTCAATAAAGGTCGGGAATCTCAAAAGGAAGCAGACATCAGGATTTTAGAGAATGGCTACGATTTGGAGAAGTTTGTCATAAATGAAATTATCTTTTACAGATTTTAACTGGTCCACTTTTATTTTCTTCCATCCAAGGATGAGGGGATGATACGCACTAATTACGTCACTATGTTCACTAATTACTTGTAGTCCGTATGTCCGCGTACTATGACTATCGTAGCCATTCATATAGAGAACCGATTTTTTTTTTTTTTTTTTCATGTAATTTTGTTTTTATTTAATTATGAAAGAAACTTACTTGCTAGACAAAACATACTTAAAACTAGCTTAAATATCTTAAATAACTTAATGTATTTAATCCTAACTTACTGACCCTATGCGAGTACTCTAAGCTATTCTAATTTATAATTATTTGTGCCTTTCGGCTTAAACAACGTTTTTTTTTAGTCTTTAGAGACAATATTTTATTAATTTTAATTACCAAGAAAACTTGAAAAACTTGGTTTAACCTAGCTAACCTATGAAAAAAAATAACTTAAAACTAACTTAATAATACCTTAACCTAACTTAACCTAACATAACCTTAAAATTACCTTAAATATGTCCGTAAGAGACAGACGTGTGCACCTAGGCGTATATGATATGTATATGCATAACATATACATCTATACGCCGTGGTGCACCTTTTTTTGATTTTATATAGTTTTTTTTCTTAAAATAACTTAATTCTATGTAAGTTGGCCACCATGGACAACTGTATCGACGTTTGGAAGAGCCAACGCCGGCGGAGACCGATTCTGGTGCAACCACCAATAAAAGTGCCGTTCTTTGGCACACTCTCTCCTGTCCCGAGTAGAGATCGCTCTACTGAATTCGAGAACCGATTTTTTCAGCATGATATTTTTGTCGATTTTTGTCATAAGTGTGTAAGTAAGGTGAATCCCAAAAGGAGGCAGACGTTAAGATTTCATAGAATCTTGAACATTTGGGAGAAGTTTGCCATAAATTCAATAATCTTCAAAATCCAAGGATGAGAGGGTGATTAGCACTAATTACGTCACAATGTTCAGTAATTACTTGTGGTTCGTATGTCCGCGTACTATGACTGTCAGTCAATAAAGGTCGGGAATCTCAAAAGGAAGCAGACATCAGGATTTTAGAGAATGGCTACGATTTGGAGAAGTTTGTCATAAATGAAATTATCTTTTACAGATTTTAACTGGTCCACTTTTATTTTCTTCCATCCAAGGATGAGGGGATGATACGCACTAATTACGTCACTATGTTCACTAATTACTTGTAGTCCGTATGTCCGCGTACTATGACTATCAGGGAGGGAATGATATCCATTCAGTATAACCATACGCCACAGCTGACTTTTTGTAGTAGGAAGAGAAAACAAACGCTGAGAATAACACTACAAAAAAGAGAGCAAAATACTCATAGCTCACCCGAAGGGTGATATGATGTCTGCACCTTTGCGAAGAGTGAAGGAGCATTTTGAGAATGGGCATTGTGTTGTTAAGGTTGTTGGGTAGTATTGGGGAGCAAAAGGTTGTAACTGACGTCAACAACACGTGGTGTTCCCAGGCGGTCTGCCATACAAGTACTAACCGCGCTCGATGCTGTTTAATTACGGTGATCGGACGAGAACCGATTTTTTTTTTTTTTTTTCATGTAATTTTGTTTTTATTTAATTATGAAAGAAACTTACTTGCTAGACAAAACATACTTAAAACTAGCTTAAATATCTTAAATAACTTAATGTATTTAATCCTAACTTACTGACCCTATGCGAGTACTCTAAGCTATTCTAATTTATAATTATTTGTGCCTTTCGGCTTAAACAACGTTTTTTTTTAGTCTTTAGAGACAATATTTTATTAATTTTAATTACCAAGAAAACTTGAAAAACTTGGTTTAACCTAGCTAACCTATGAAAAAAAAATAACTTAAAACTAACTTAATAATACCTTAACCTAACTTAACCTAACATAACCTTAAAATTACCTTAAATATGTCCGTAAGAGACAGACGTGTGCACCTAGGCGTATATGATATGTATATGCATAACATATACATCTATACGCCGTGGTGCACCTTTTTTTGATTTTATATAGTTTTTTTTCTTAAAATAACTTAATTCTATGTAAGTTGGCCACCATGGACAACTGTATCGACGTTTGGAAGAGCCAACGCCGGCGGAGACCGATTCTGGTGCAACCACCAATAAAAGTGCCGTTCTTTGGCACACTCTCTCCTGTCCCGAGTAGAGATCGCTCTACTGAATTCGAGAACCGATTTTTTCAGCATGATATGGTCGTTGACAAAAATTTAAATTACGCATCACGCCCTCCACACAAGCTTGAAATACTTTCAGTAGATTCCCTATGTTTTTGCCATAAGTATGTAAATAAGGTGAAGGAAAATAAGTCACTGGAAACTAAATCAATTGATGGACTTGAAGGTGAAGTTAAATATCTTCACAGAAATGCGTTATTGACGACAATGCTGATAGCCCATTAGCAAGGTTAAGCTATAGCTCAATAAAAATCGGAAGGCGCCAGACATCAAGATTTTAGAGAATGGCTACCATTGAGTAGATTCCCTATGTTTTTGCCATAAGTGTGTAAGTAAGGTGAATCTCAAAAGGAGGCAGACATTAAGATTTTAGAGAAAGTATGCAAATAAGGTGAAGGGAAATAAGTCACCGGAAACTAAATCAATTGATGGACTTGAAGGTAAAGTTAAATATCTTCACAGAAATGTGTTATTGACGACAATGCTGATAGCCCATTAGCAAGGTTAAGCTATAGCTCAATAAAAATCGGAAGGCGCCAGACATCAAGATTTTACAGAATGGCTACCATTGAGTAGATTCCCTATGTTTTTGTCATAAGTGTGTAAGTAAGGTGAATCCCAAAAGGAGGCAGACATTAAGATTTTAGAGAATCTTGAACATTTGGGAGAAATTTGCCATAAATTCAATAATCTTCAAAATCCAAGGATGAGAGGGTGATTAGCACTAATTACGTCACTATGTTCAGTAATTACTTGTGGTTCATATGTCCGCGTACTATGGCTGTCAGTCAATAAAGGTCGGGAATCTCAAAAGGAAGCAGACATCAGGATTTTAGAGAATGGCTACGATTTGGAGAAGTTTGTCATAAATGAAATTATCTTTTACAGATTTTAACTGGTCCACTTTTATTTTCTTCCATCCAAGGATGAGGGGATGATTAGCACTAATTACGTCACTATGTTCACTAATTACTTGTAGTCCGTATGTCCGCGTACTATGACTACCAGGGAGGGAATGATATCCATTCAGTATAACCATACGCCACAGCTGACTTTTTGTAGTAGGAAGAGAAAACAAACGCTGAGAATAACACTACAAAAAAGAGAGCAAAATACTCATAGCTCACCCGAAGGGTGATATGATGTCTGCACCTTTGCGAAGAGTGAAGGAGCATTTTGAGAATGGGCATTGTGTTGTTAAGGTTGTTGGGTAGTATTGGGGAGCAAAAGGTTGTAACTGACGTCAACAACACGTGGTGTTCCCAGGCGGTCTGCCATACAAGTACTAACCGCGCTCGATGCTGTTTAATTACGGTGATCGGACGAGAACCGATTTTTTCAGCATGATATGGTCGTTGACAAAAATTTAAACTACGCATCACGCCCTCCAGACAAGCTTGAAATACTTTCAGTAGATTCCCTATGTTTTTGCCATAAGTATGCAAATAAGGTGAAGGGAAATAAGTCACCGGAAACTAAATCAATTGATGGACTTGCAGGTGAAGATAAATATCTTCACAGAAATGTGTTACTGACGACAATGCTGATAGCCCATTAGCAAGGTTAAGCTATAGCTCAATAAAAATCGGAAGGCGCCAGACATCAAGATTTTACAGAATGGCTACCATTGAGTAGATTCCCTATGTTTTTGTCATAAGTGTGTAAGTAAGGTGAATCCCAAAAGGAGGCAGACGTTAAGATTTTAGAGAATCTTGAACATTTGGGAGAAGTTTGCCATAAATTCAATAATCTTCAAAATCCAAGGATGAGAGGGTGATTAGCACTAATTACGTCACAATGTTCAGTAATTACTTGTGGTTCGTATGTCCGCGTACTATGACTATCAGTCAATAAAGGTCGGGAATCTCAAAAGGAAGCAGACATCAGGATTTTAGAGAATGGCTACGATTTGGAGAAGTTTGTCATAAATGAAATTATCTTTTACAGATTTTAACTGGTCCACTTTTATTTTCTTCCATCCAAGGATGAGGGGATGATACGCACTAATTACGTCACTATGTTCACTAATTACTTGTAGTCCGTATGTCCGCGTACTATGACTATCAGGGAGGGAATGATATCCATTCAGTATAACCATACGCCACAGCTGACTTTTTGTAGTAGGAAGAGAAAACAAACGCTGAGAATAACACTACAAAAAAGAGAGCAAAATACTCATAGCTCACCCGAAGGGTGATATGATGTCTGCACCTTTGCGAAGAGTGAAGGAGCATTTTGAGAATGGGCATTGTGTTGTTAAGGTTGTTGGGTAGTATTGGGGAGCAAAAGGTTGTAACTGACGTCAACAACACGTGGTGTTCCCAGGCGGTCTTCCATACAGGTACTAACCGCGCTCGATGCTGTTTAATTACGGTGATCGGACGAGAACCGATTTTTTCAGCATGATATGGTCGTTGACATAAATTTAAATTACGCATCACGCCCTCCACACAAGCTTGAAATACTTTCAGTAGATTCCCTATGTTTTTGCCATAAGTATGTAAATAAGGTGAAGGAAAATAAGTCACCGGAAACTAAATCAATTGATGGACTTGAAGGTGAAGTTAAATATCTTCACAGAAATGCGTTATTGACGACAATGCTGATAGCCCATTAGCAAGGTTAAGCTATAGCTCAATAAAAATCGGAAGGCGCCAGACATCAAGATTTTAGAGAATGGCTACCATTGAGTAGATTCCCTATGTTTTTGCCATAAGTGTGTAAGTAAGGTGAATCTCAAAAGGAGGCAGACATTAAGATTTTAGAGAAAGTATGCAAATAAGGTGAAGGGAAATAAGTCACCGGAAACTAAATCAATTGATGGACTTGAAGGTAAAGTTAAATATCTTCACAGAAATGTGTTATTGACGACAATGCTGATAGCCCATTAGCAAGGTTAAGCTATAGCTCAATAAAAATCGGAAGGCGCCAGACATCAAGATTTTAGAGAATGGCTACCATTGAGTAGATTCCCTATGTTTTTGCCATAAGTGTGTAAGTAAGGTGAATCTCAAAAGGAGGCAGACATTAAGATTTTAGAGAAAGTATGCAAATAAGGTGAAGGGAAATAAGTCACCGGAAACTAAATCAATTGATGGACTTGAAGGTAAAGTTAAATATCTTCACAGAAATGTGTTATTGACGACAATGCTGATAGCCCATTAGCAAGGTTAAGCTATAGCTCAATAAAAATCGGAAGGCGCCAGACATCAAGATTTTACAGAATGGCTACCATTGAGTAGATTCCCTATGTTTTTGTCATAAGTGTGTAAGTAAGGTGAATCCCAAAAGGAGGCAGACATTAAGATTTTAGAGAATCTTGAACATTTGGGAGAAATTTGCCATAAATTCAATAATCTTCAAAATCCAAGGATGAGAGGGTGATTAGCACTAATTACGTCACTATGTTCAGTAATTACTTGTGGTTCATATGTCCGCGTACTATGGCTGTCAGTCAATAAAGGTCGGGAATCTCAAAAGGAAGCAGACATCAGGATTTTAGAGAATGGCTACGATTTGGAGAAGTTTGTCATAAATGAAATTATCTTTTACAGATTTTAACTGGTCCACTTTTATTTTCTTCCATCCAAGGATGAGGGGATGATTAGCACTAATTACGTCACTATGTTCACTAATTACTTGTAGTCCGTATGTCCGCGTACTATGACTACCAGGGAGGGAATGATATCCATTCAGTATAACCATACGCCACAGCTGACTTTTTGTAGTAGGAAGAGAAAACAAACGCTGAGAATAACACTACAAAAAAGAGAGCAAAATACTCATAGCTCACCCGAAGGGTGATATGATGTCTGCACCTTTGCGAAGAGTGAAGGAGCATTTTGAGAATGTGCATTGTGTTGTTAAGGTTGTTGGGTAGTATTGGGGAGCAAAAGGTTGTAACTGACGTCAACAACACGTGGTGTTCCCAGGCGGTCTGCCATACAAGTACTAACCGCGCTCGATGCTGTTTAATTACGGTGATCGGACGAGAACCGATTTTTTCAGCATGATATGGTCGTTGACAAAAATTTAAACTACGCATCACGCCCTCCAGACAAGCTTGAAATACTTTCAGTAGATTCCCTATGTTTTTGCCATAAGTATGCAAATAAGGTGAAGGGAAATAAGTCACCGGAAACTAAATCAATTGATGGACTTGCAGGTGAAGATAAATATCTTCACAGAAATGTGTTACTGACGACAATGCTGATAGCCCATTAGCAAGGTTAAGCTATAGCTCAATAAAAATCGGAAGGCGCCAGACATCAAGATTTTACAGAATGGCTACCATTGAGTAGATTCCCTATGTTTTTGTCATAAGTGTGTAAGTAAGGTGAATCCCAAAAGGAGGCAGACGTTAAGATTTTAGAGAATCTTGAACATTTGGGAGAAGTTTGCCATAAATTCAATAATCTTCAAAATCCAAGGATGAGAGGGTGATTAGCACTAATTACGTCACAATGTTCAGTAATTACTTGTGGTTCGTATGTCCGCGTACTATGACTGTCAGTCAATAAAGGTCGGGAATCTCAAAAGGAAGCAGACATCAGGATTTTAGAGAATGGCTACGATTTGGAGAAGTTTGTCATAAATGAAATTATCTTTTACAGATTTTAACTGGTCCACTTTTATTTTCTTCCATCCAAGGATGAGGGGATGATACGCACTAATTACGTCACTATGTTCACTAATTACTTGTAGTCCGTATGTCCGCGTACTATGACTATCGTAGCCATTCATATAGAGAACCGATTTTTTTTTTTTTTTTCATGTAATTTTGTTTTTATTTAATTATGAAAGAAACTTACTTGCTAGACAAAACATACTTAAAACTAGCTTAAATATCTTAAATAACTTAATGTATTTAATCCTAACTTACTGACCCTATGCGAGTACTCTAAGCTATTCTAATTTATAATTATTTGTGCCTTTCGGCTTAAACAACGTTTTTTTTTAGTCTTTAGAGACAATATTTTATTAATTTTAATTACCAAGAAAACTTGAAAAACTTGGTTTAACCTAGCTAACCTATGAAAAAAAAATAACTTAAAACTAACTTAATAATACCTTAACCTAACTTAACCTAACATAACCTTAAAATTACCTTAAATATGTCCGTAAGAGACAGACGTGTGCACCTAGGCGTATATGATATGTATATGCATAACATATACATCTATACGCCGTGGTGCACCTTTTTTTGATTTTATATAGTTTTTTTTCTTAAAATAACTTAATTCTATGTAAGTTGGCCACCATGGACAACTGTATCGACGTTTGGAAGAGCCAACGCCGGCGGAGACCGATTCTAGTGCAACCACCAATAAAAGTGCCGTTCTTTGGCACACTCTCTCCTGTCCCGAGTAGAGATCGCTCTACTGAATTCGAGAACCGATTTTTTCAGCATGATATGGTCGTTGACAAAAATTTAAATTACGCATCACGCCCTCCACACAAGCTTGAAATACTTTCAGTAGATTCCCTATGTTTTTGCCATAAGTATGCAAATAAGGTGAAGGGAAATAAGTCACCGGAAACTAAATCAATTGATGGACTTGCAGGTGAAGATAAATATCTTCACAGAAATGTGTTACTGACGACAATGCTGATAGCCCATTAGCAAGGTTAAGCTATAGCTCAATAAAAATCGGAAGGCGCCAGACATCAAGATTTTACAGAATGGCTACCATTGAGTAGATTCCCTATGTTTTTGTCATAAGTGTGTAAGTAAGGTGAATCCCAAAAGGAGGCAGACGTTAAGATTTTAGAGAATCTTGAACATTTGGGAGAAGTTTGCCATAAATTCAATAATCTTCAAAATCCAAGGATGAGAGGGTGATTAGCACTAATTACGTCACAATGTTCAGTAATTACTTGTGGTTCGTATGTCCGCGTACTATGACTGTCAGTCAATAAAGGTCGGGAATCTCAAAAGGAAGCAGACATCAGGATTTTAGAGAATGGCTACGATTTGGAGAAGTTTGTCATAAATGAAATTATCTTTTACAGATTTTAACTGGTCCACTTTTATTTTCTTCCATCCAAGGATGAGGGGATGATACGCACTAATTACGTCACTATGTTCACTAATTACTTGTAGTCCGTATGTCCGCGTACTATGACTATCAGGGAGGGAATGATATCCATTCAGTATAACCATACGCCACAGCTGACTTTTTGTAGTAGGAAGAGAAAACAAACGCTGAGAATAACACTACAAAAAAGAGAGCAAAATACTCATAGCTCACCCGAAGGGTGATATGATGTCTGCACCTTTGCGAAGAGTGAAGGAGCATTTTGAGAATGGGCATTGTGTTGTTAAGGTTGTTGGGTAGTATTGGGGAGCAAAAGGTTGTAACTGACGTCAACAACACGTGGTGTTCCCAGGCGGTCTTCCATACAGGTACTAACCGCGCTCGATGCTGTTTAATTACGGTGATCGGACGAGAACCGATTTTTTCAGCATGATATGGTCGTTGACAAAAATTTAAATTACGCATCACGCCCTCCACACAAGCTTGAAATACTTTCAGTAGATTCCCTATGTTTTTGCCATAAGTATGTAAATAAGGTGAAGGAAAATAAGTCACTGGAAACTAAATCAATTGATGGACTTGAAGGTGAAGTTAAATATCTTCACAGAAATGCGTTATTGACGACAATGCTGATAGCCCATTAGCAAGGTTAAGCTATAGCTCAATAAAAATCGGAAGGCGCCAGACATCAAGATTTTAGAGAATGGCTACCATTGAGTAGATTCCCTATGTTTTTGCCATAAGTGTGTAAGTAAGGTGAATCTCAAAAGGAGGCAGACATTAAGATTTTAGAGAAAGTATGCAAATAAGGTGAAGGGAAATAAGTCACCGGAAACTAAATCAATTGATGGACTTGAAGGTAAAGTTAAATATCTTCACAGAAATGTGTTATTGACGACAATGCTGATAGCCCATTAGCAAGGTTAAGCTATAGCTCAATAAAAATCGGAAGGCGCCAGACATCAAGATTTTACAGAATGGCTACCATTGAGTAGATTCCCTATGTTTTTGTCATAAGTGTGTAAGTAAGGTGAATCCCAAAAGGAGGCAGACATTAAGATTTTAGAGAATCTTGAACATTTGGGAGAAATTTGCCATAAATTCAATAATCTTCAAAATCCAAGGATGAGAGGGTGATTAGCACTAATTACGTCACTATGTTCAGTAATTACTTGTGGTTCATATGTCCGCGTACTATGGCTGTCAGTCAATAAAGGTCGGGAATCTCAAAAGGAAGCAGACATCAGGATTTTAGAGAATGGCTACGATTTGGAGAAGTTTGTCATAAATGAAATTATCTTTTACAGATTTTAACTGGTCCACTTTTATTTTCTTCCATCCAAGGATGAGGGGATGATTAGCACTAATTACGTCACTATGTTCACTAATTACTTGTAGTCCGTATGTCCGCGTACTATGACTACCAGGGAGGGAATGATATCCATTCAGTATAACCATACGCCACAGCTGACTTTTTGTAGTAGGAAGAGAAAACAAACGCTGAGAATAACACTACAAAAAAGAGAGCAAAATACTCATAGCTCACCCGAAGGGTGATATGATGTCTGCACCTTTGCGAAGAGTGAAGGAGCATTTTGAGAATGGGCATTGTGTTGTTAAGGTTGTTGGGTAGTATTGGGGAGCAAAAGGTTGTAACTGACGTCAACAACACGTGGTGTTCCCAGGCGGTCTGCCATACAAGTACTAACCGCGCTCGATGCTGTTTAATTACGGTGATCGGACGAGAACCGATTTTTTCAGCATGATATGGTCGTTGACAAAAATTTAAACTACGCATCACGCCCTCCAGACAAGCTTGAAATACTTTCAGTAGATTCCCTATGTTTTTGCCATAAGTATGCAAATAAGGTGAAGGGAAATAAGTCACCGGAAACTAAATCAATTGATGGACTTGCAGGTGAAGATAAATATCTTCACAGAAATGTGTTACTGACGACAATGCTGATAGCCCATTAGCAAGGTTAAGCTATAGCTCAATAAAAATCGGAAGGCGCCAGACATCAAGATTTTACAGAATGGCTACCATTGAGTAGATTCCCTATGTTTTTGTCATAAGTGTGTAAGTAAGGTGAATCCCAAAAGGAGGCAGACGTTAAGATTTCAGAGAATATTGAACATTTGGGAGAAGTTTGCCATAAATTCAATAATCTTCAAAATCCAAGGATGAGAGGGTGATTAGCACTAATTACGTCACAATGTTCAGTAATTACTTGTGGTTCGTATGTCCGCGTACTATGACTGTCAGTCAATAAAGGTCGGGAATCTCAAAAGGAAGCAGACATCAGGATTTTAGAGAATGGCTACGATTTGGAGAAGTTTGTCATAAATGAAATTATCTTTTACAGATTTTAACTGGTCCACTTTTATTTTCTTCCATCCAAGGATGAGGGGATGATACGCACTAATTACGTCACTATGTTCACTAATTACTTGTAGTCCGTATGTCCGCGTACTATGACTATCAGGGAGGGAATGATATCCATTCAGTATAACCATACGCCACAGCTGACTTTTTGTAGTAGGAAGAGAAAACAAACGCTGAGAATAACACTACAAAAAAGAGAGCAAAATACTCATAGCTCACCCGAAGGGTGATATGATGTCTGCACCTTTGCGAAGAGTGAAGGAGCATTTTGAGAATGGGCATTGTGTTGTTAAGGTTGTTGGGTAGTATTGGGGAGCAAAAGGTTGTAACTGACGTCAACAACACGTGGTGTTCCCAGGCGGTCTGCCATACAAGTACTAACCGCGCTCGATGCTGTTTAATTACGGTGATCGGACGAGAACCGATTTTTTTTTTTTTTTTTCATGTAATTTTGTTTTTATTTAATTATGAAAGAAACTTACTTGCTAGACAAAACATACTTAAAACTAGCTTAAATATCTTAAATAACTTAATGTATTTAATCCTAACTTACTGACCCTATGCGAGTACTCTAAGCTATTCTAATTTATAATTATTTGTGCCTTTCGGCTTAAACAACGTTTTTTTTTAGTCTTTAGAGACAATATTTTATTAATTTTAATTACCAAGAAAACTTGAAAAACTTGGTTTAACCTAGCTAACCTATGAAAAAAAAATAACTTAAAACTAACTTAATAATACCTTAACCTAACTTAACCTAACATAACCTTAAAATTACCTTAAATATGTCCGTAAGAGACAGACGTGTGCACCTAGGCGTATATGATATGTATATGCATAACATATACATCTATACGCCGTGGTGCACCTTTTTTTGATTTTATATAGTTTTTTTTCTTAAAATAACTTAATTCTATGTAAGTTGGCCACCATGGACAACTGTATCGACGTTTGGAAGAGCCAACGCCGGCGGAGACCGATTCTGGTGCAACCACCAATAAAAGTGCCGTTCTTTGGCACACTCTCTCCTGTCCCGAGTAGAGATCGCTCTACTGAATTCGAGAACCGATTTTTTCAGCATGATATGGTCGTTGACAAAAATTTAAATTACGCATCACGCCCTCCACACAAGCTTGAAATACTTTCAGTAGATTCCCTATGTTTTTGCCATAAGTATGTAAATAAGGTGAAGGAAAATAAGTCACTGGAAACTAAATCAATTGATGGACTTGAAGGTGAAGTTAAATATCTTCACAGAAATGCGTTATTGACGACAATGCTGATAGCCCATTAGCAAGGTTAAGCTATAGCTCAATAAAAATCGGAAGGCGCCAGACATCAAGATTTTAGAGAATGGCTACCATTGAGTAGATTCCCTATGTTTTTGCCATAAGTGTGTAAGTAAGGTGAATCTCAAAAGGAGGCAGACATTAAGATTTTAGAGAAAGTATGCAAATAAGGTGAAGGGAAATAAGTCACCGGAAACTAAATCAATTGATGGACTTGAAGGTAAAGTTAAATATCTTCACAGAAATGTGTTATTGACGACAATGCTGATAGCCCATTAGCAAGGTTAAGCTATAGCTCAATAAAAATCGGAAGGCACCAGACATCAAGATTTTACAGAATGGCTACCATTGAGTAGATTCCCTATGTTTTTGTCATAAGTGTGTAAGTAAGGTGAATCCCAAAAGGAGGCAGACATTAAGATTTTAGAGAATCTTGAACATTTGGGAGAAATTTGCCATAAATTCAATAATCTTCAAAATCCAAGGATGAGAGGGTGATTAGCACTAATTACGTCACTATGTTCAGTAATTACTTGTGGTTCATATGTCCGCGTACTATGGCTGTCAGTCAATAAAGGTCGGGAATCTCAAAAGGAAGCAGACATCAGGATTTTAGAGAATGGCTACGATTTGGAGAAGTTTGTCATAAATGAAATTATCTTTTACAGATTTTAACTGGTCCACTTTTATTTTCTTCCATCCAAGGATGAGGGGATGATTAGCACTAATTACGTCACTATGTTCACTAATTACTTGTAGTCCGTATGTCCGCGTACTATGACTACCAGGGAGGGAATGATATCCATTCAGTATAACCATACGCCACAGCTGACTTTTTGTAGTAGGAAGAGAAAACAAACGCTGAGAATAACACTACAAAAAAGAGAGCAAAATACTCATAGCTCACCCGAAGGGTGATATGATGTCTGCACCTTTGCGAAGAGTGAAGGAGCATTTTGAGAATGGGCATTGTGTTGTTAAGGTTGTTGGGTAGTATTGGGGAGCAAAAGGTTGTAACTGACGTCAACAACACGTGGTGTTCCCAGGCGGTCTGCCATACAAGTACTAACCGCGCTCGATGCTGTTTAATTACGGTGATCGGACGAGAACCGATTTTTTCAGCATGATATGGTCGTTGACAAAAATTTAAACTACGCATCACGCCCTCCAGACAAGCTTGAAATACTTTCAGTAGATTCCCTATGTTTTTGCTATAAGTATGCAAATAAGGTGAAGGGAAATAAGTCACCGGAAACTAAATCAATTGATGGACTTGCAGGTGAAGATAAATATCTTCACAGAAATGTGTTACTGACGACAATGCTGATAGCCCATTAGCAAGGTTAAGCTATAGCTCAATAAAAATCGGAAGGCGCCAGACATCAAGATTTTACAGAATGGCTACCATTGAGTAGATTCCCTATGTTTTTGTCATAAGTGTGTAAGTAAGGTGAATCCCAAAAGGAGGCAGACGTTAAGATTTTAGAGAATCTTGAACATTTGGGAGAAGTTTGCCATAAATTCAATAATCTTCAAAATCCAAGGATGAGAGGGTGATTAGCACTAATTACGTCACAATGTTCAGTAATTACTTGTGGTTCGTATGTCCGCGTACTATGACTGTCAGTCAATAAAGGTCGGGAATCTCAAAAGGAAGCAGACATCAGGATTTTAGAGAATGGCTACGATTTGGAGAAGTTTGTCATAAATGAAATTATCTTTTACAGATTTTAACTGGTCCACTTTTATTTTCTTCCATCCAAGGATGAGGGGATGATACGCACTAATTACGTCACTATGTTCACTAATTACTTGTAGTCCGTATGTCCGCGTACTATGACTATCAGGGAGGGAATGATATCCATTCAGTATAACCATACGCCACAGCTGACTTTTTGTAGTAGGAAGAGAAAACAAACGCTGAGAATAACACTACAAAAAAGAGAGCAAAATACTCATAGCTCACCCGAAGGGTGATATGATGTCTGCACCTTTGCGAAGAGTGAAGGAGCATTTTGAGAATGGGCATTGTGTTGTTAAGGTTGTTGGGTAGTATTGGGGAGCAAAAGGTTGTAACTGACGTCAACAACACGTGGTGTTCCCAGGCGGTCTGCCATACAAGTACTAACCGCGCTCGATGCTGTTTAATTACGGTGATCGGACGAGAACCGATTTTTTTTTTTTTTTTTTCATGTAATTTTGTTTTTATTTAATTATGAAAGAAACTTACTTGCTAGACAAAACATACTTAAAACTAGCTTAAATATCTTAAATAACTTAATGTATTTAATCCTAACTTACTGACCCTATGCGAGTACTCTAAGCTATTCTAATTTATAATTATTTGTGCCTTTCGGCTTAAACAACGTTTTTTTTTAGTCTTTAGAGACAATATTTTATTAATTTTAATTACCAAGAAAACTTGAAAAACTTGGTTTAACCTAGCTAACCTATGAAAAAAAAATAACTTAAAACTAACTTAATAATACCTTAACCTAACTTAACCTAACATAACCTTAAAATTACCTTAAATATGTCCGTAAGAGACAGACGTGTGCACCTAGGCGTATATGATATGTATATGCATAACATATACATCTATACGCCGTGGTGCACCTTTTTTTGATTTTATATAGTTTTTTTTCTTAAAATAACTTAATTCTATGTAAGTTGGCCACCATGGACAACTGTATCGACGTTTGGAAGAGCCAACGCCGGCGGAGACCGATTCTGGTGCAACCACCAATAAAAGTGCCGTTCTTTGGCACACTCTCTCCTGTCCCGAGTAGAGATCGCTCTACTGAATTCGAGAACCGATTTTTTCAGCATGATATGGTCGTTGACAAAAATTTAAATTACGCATCACGCCCTCCACACAAGCTTGAAATACTTTCAGTAGATTCCCTATGTTTTTGCCATAAGTATGTAAATAAGGTGAAGGAAAATAAGTCACTGGAAACTAAATCAATTGATGGACTTGAAGGTGAAGTTAAATATCTTCACAGAAATGCGTTATTGACGACAATGCTGATAGCCCATTAGCAAGGTTAAGCTATAGCTCAATAAAAATCGGAAGGCGCCAGACATCAAGATTTTAGAGAATGGCTACCATTGAGTAGATTCCCTATGTTTTTGCCATAAGTGTGTAAGTAAGGTGAATCTCAAAAGGAGGCAGACATTAAGATTTTAGAGAAAGTATGCAAATAAGGTGAAGGGAAATAAGTCACCGGAAACTAAATCAATTGATGGACTTGAAGGTAAAGTTAAATATCTTCACAGAAATGTGTTATTGACGACAATGCTGATAGCCCATTAGCAAGGTTAAGCTATAGCTCAATAAAAATCGGAAGGCACCAGACATCAAGATTTTACAGAATGGCTACCATTGAGTAGATTCCCTATGTTTTTGTCATAAGTGTGTAAGTAAGGTGAATCCCAAAAGGAGGCAGACATTAAGATTTTAGAGAATCTTGAACATTTGGGAGAAATTTGCCATAAATTCAATAATCTTCAAAATCCAAGGATGAGAGGGTGATTAGCACTAATTACGTCACTATGTTCAGTAATTACTTGTGGTTCATATGTCCGCGTACTATGGCTGTCAGTCAATAAAGGTCGGGAATCTCAAAAGGAAGCAGACATCAGGATTTTAGAGAATGGCTACGATTTGGAGAAGTTTGTCATAAATGAAATTATCTTTTACAGATTTTAACTGGTCCACTTTTATTTTCTTCCATCCAAGGATGAGGGGATGATTAGCACTAATTACGTCACTATGTTCACTAATTACTTGTAGTCCGTATGTCCGCGTACTATGACTACCAGGGAGGGAATGATATCCATTCAGTATAACCATACGCCACAGCTGACTTTTTGTAGTAGGAAGAGAAAACAAACGCTGAGAATAACACTACAAAAAAGAGAGCAAAATACTCATAGCTCACCCGAAGGGTGATATGATGTCTGCACCTTTGCGAAGAGTGAAGGAGCATTTTGAGAATGGGCATTGTGTTGTTAAGGTTGTTGGGTAGTATTGGGGAGCAAAAGGTTGTAACTGACGTCAACAACACGTGGTGTTCCCAGGCGGTCTTCCATACAGGTACTAACCGCGCTCGATGCTGTTTAATTACGGTGATCGGACGAGAACCGATTTTTTCAGCATGATATGGTCGTTGACATAAATTTAAATTACGCATCACGCCCTCCACACAAGCTTGAAATACTTTCAGTAGATTCCCTATGTTTTTGCCATAAGTATGTAAATAAGGTGAAGGAAAATAAGTCACCGGAAACTAAATCAATTGATGGACTTGAAGGTGAAGTTAAATATCTTCACAGAAATGCGTTATTGACGACAATGCTGATAGCCCATTAGCAAGGTTAAGCTATAGCTCAATAAAAATCGGAAGGCGCCAGACATCAAGATTTTAGAGAATGGCTACCATTGAGTAGATTCCCTATGTTTTTGCCATAAGTGTGTAAGTAAGGTGAATCTCAAAAGGAGGCAGACATTAAGATTTTAGAGAAAGTATGCAAATAAGGTGAAGGGAAATAAGTCACCGGAAACTAAATCAATTGATGGACTTGAAGGTAAAGTTAAATATCTTCACAGAAATGTGTTATTGACGACAATGCTGATAGCCCATTAGCAAGGTTAAGCTATAGCTCAATAAAAATCGGAAGGCGCCAGACATCAAGATTTTACAGAATGGCTACCATTGAGTAGATTCCCTATGTTTTTGTCATAAGTGTGTAAGTAAGGTGAATCCCAAAAGGAGGCAGACATTAAGATTTTAGAGAATCTTGAACATTTGGGAGAAATTTGCCATAAATTCAATAATCTTCAAAATCCAAGGATGAGAGGGTGATTAGCACTAATTACGTCACTATGTTCAGTAATTACTTGTGGTTCATATGTCCGCGTACTATGACTGTCAGTCAATAAAGGTCGGGAATCTCAAAAGGAAGCAGACATCAGGATTTTAGAGAATGGCTACGATTTGGAGAAGTTTGTCATAAATGAAATTATCTTTTACAGATTTTAACTGGTCCACTTTTATTTTCTTCCATCCAAGGATGAGGGGATGATTAGCACTAATTACGTCACTATGTTCACTAATTACTTGTAGTCCGTATGTCCGCGTACTATGACTACCAGGGAGGGAATGATATCCATTCAGTATAACCATACGCCACAGCTGACTTTTTGTAGTAGGAAGAGAAAACAAACGCTGAGAATAACACTACAAAAAAGAGAGCAAAATACTCATAGCTCACCCGAAGGGTGATATGATGTCTGCACCTTTGCGAAGAGTGAAGGAGCATTTTGAGAATGGGCATTGTGTTGTTAAGGTTGTTGGGTAGTATTGGGGAGCAAAAGGTTGTAACTGACGTCAACAACACGTGGTGTTCCCAGGCGGTCTGCCATACAAGTACTAACCGCGCTCGATGCTGTTTAATTACGGTGATCGGACGAGAACCGATTTTTTCAGCATGATATGGTCGTTGACAAAAATTTAAACTACGCATCACGCCCTCCAGACAAGCTTGAAATACTTTCAGTAGATTCCCTATGTTTTTGCCATAAGTATGCAAATAAGGTGAAGGGAAATAAGTCACCGGAAACTAAATCAATTGATGGACTTGCAGGTGAAGATAAATATCTTCACAGAAATGTGTTACTGACGACAATGCTGATAGCCCATTAGCAAGGTTAAGCTATAGCTCAATAAAAATCGGAAGGCGCCAGACATCAAGATTTTACAGAATGGCTACCATTGAGTAGATTCCCTATGTTTTTGTCATAAGTGTGTAAGTAAGGTGAATCCCAAAAGGAGGCAGACGTTAAGATTTTAGAGAATCTTGAACATTTGGGAGAAGTTTGCCATAAATTCAATAATCTTCAAAATCCAAGGATGAGAGGGTGATTAGCACTAATTACGTCACAATGTTCAGTAATTACTTGTGGTTCGTATGTCCGCGTACTATGACTGTCAGTCAATAAAGGTCGGGAATCTCAAAAGGAAGCAGACATCAGGATTTTAGAGAATGGCTACGATTTGGAGAAGTTTGTCATAAATGAAATTATCTTTTACAGATTTTAACTGGCCCACTTTTATTTTCTTCCATCCAAGGATGAGGGGATGATACGCACTAATTACGTCACTATGTTCACTAATTACTTGTAGTCCGTATGTCCGCGTACTATGACTATCAGGGAGGGAATGATATCCATTCAGTATAACCATACGCCACAGCTGACTTTTTGTAGTAGGAAGAGAAAACAAACGCTGAGAATAACACTACAAAAAAGAGAGCAAAATACTCATAGCTCACCCGAAGGGTGATATGATGTCTGCACCTTTGCGAAGAGTGAAGGAGCATTTTGAGAATGGGCATTGTGTTGTTAAGGTTGTTGGGTAGTATTGGGGAGCAAAAGGTTGTAACTGACGTCAACAACACGTGGTGTTCCCAGGCGGTCTTCCATACAGGTACTAACCGCGCTCGATGCTGTTTAATTACGGTGATCGGACGAGAACCGATTTTTTCAGCATGATATGGTCGTTGACATAAATTTAAATTACGCATCACGCCCTCCACACAAGCTTGAAATACTTTCAGTAGATTCCCTATGTTTTTGCCATAAGTATGTAAATAAGGTGAAGGAAAATAAGTCACTGGAAACTAAATCAATTGATGGACTTGAAGGTGAAGTTAAATATCTTCACAGAAATGCGTTATTGACGACAATGCTGATAGCCCATTAGCAAGGTTAAGCTATAGCTCAATAAAAATCGGAAGGCGCCAGACATCAAGATTTTAGAGAATGGCTACCATTGAGTAGATTCCCTATGTTTTTGCCATAAGTGTGTAAGTAAGGTGAATCTCAAAAGGAGGCAGACATTAAGATTTTAGAGAAAGTATGCAAATAAGGTGAAGGGAAATAAGTCACCGGAAACTAAATCAATTGATGGACTTGAAGGTAAAGTTAAATATCTTCACAGAAATGTGTTATTGACGACAATGCTGATAGCCCATTAGCAAGGTTAAGCTATAGCTCAATAAAAATCGGAAGGCGCCAGACATCAAGATTTTACAGAATGGCTACCATTGAGTAGATTCCCTATGTTTTTGTCATAAGTGTGTAAGTAAGGTGAATCCCAAAAGGAGGCAGACATTAAGATTTTAGAGAATCTTGAACATTTGGGAGAAATTTGCCATAAATTCAATAATCTTCAAAATCCAAGGATGAGAGGGTGATTAGCACTAATTACGTCACTATGTTCAGTAATTACTTGTGGTTCATATGTCCGCGTACTATGACTGTCAGTCAATAAAGGTCGGGAATCTCAAAAGGAAGCAGACATCAGGATTTTAGAGAATGGCTACGATTTGGAGAAGTTTGTCATAAATGAAATTATCTTTTACAGATTTTAACTGGTCCACTTTTATTTTCTTCCATCCAAGGATGAGGGGATGATTAGCACTAATTACGTCACTATGTTCACTAATTACTTGTAGTCCGTATGTCCGCGTACTATGACTACCAGGGAGGGGATGATATCCATTCAGTATAACCATACGCCACAGCTGACTTTTTGTAGTAGGAAGAGAAAACAAACGCTGAGAATAACACTACAAAAAAGAGAGCAAAATACTCATAGCTCACCCGAAGGGTGATATGATGTCTGCACCTTTGCGAAGAGTGAAGGAGCATTTTGAGAATGGGCATTGTGTTGTTAAGGTTGTTGGGTAGTATTGGGGAGCAAAAGGTTGTAACTGACGTCAACAACACGTGGTGTTCCCAGGCGGTCTGCCATACAAGTACTAACCGCGCTCGATGCTGTTTAATTACGGTGATCGGACGAGAACCGATTTTTTCAGCATGATATGGTCGTTGACAAAAATTTAAACTACGCATCACGCCCTCCAGACAAGCTTGAAATACTTTCAGTAGATTCCCTATGTTTTTGCCATAAGTATGCAAATAAGGTGAAGGGAAATAAGTCACCGGAAACTAAATCAATTGATGGACTTGCAGGTGAAGATAAATATCTTCACAGAAATGTGTTACTGACGACAATGCTGATAGCCCATTAGCAAGGTTAAGCTATAGCTCAATAAAAATCGGAAGGCGCCAGACATCAAGATTTTACAGAATGGCTACCATTGAGTAGATTCCCTATGTTTTTGTCATAAGTGTGTAAGTAAGGTGAATCCCAAAAGGAGGCAGACGTTAAGATTTTAGAGAATCTTGAACATTTGGGAGAAGTTTGCCATAAATTCAATAATCTTCAAAATCCAAGGATGAGAGGGTGATTAGCACTAATTACGTCACAATGTTCAGTAATTACTTGTGGTTCGTATGTCCGCGTACTATGACTGTCAGTCAATAAAGGTCGGGAATCTCAAAAGGAAGCAGACATCAGGATTTTAGAGAATGGCTACGATTTGGAGAAGTTTGTCATAAATGAAATTATCTTTTACAGATTTTAACTGGTCCACTTTTATTTTCTTCCATCCAAGGATGAGGGGATGATACGCACTAATTACGTCACTATGTTCACTAATTACTTGTAGTCCGTATGTCCGCGTACTATGACTATCAGGGAGGGAATGATATCCATTCAGTATAACCATACGCCACAGCTGACTTTTTGTAGTAGGAAGAGAAAACAAACGCTGAGAATAACACTACAAAAAAGAGAGCAAAATACTCATAGCTCACCCGAAGGGTGATATGATGTCTGCACCTTTGCGAAGAGTGAAGGAGCATTTTGAGAATGGGCATTGTGTTGTTAAGGTTGTTGGGTAGTATTGGGGAGCAAAAGGTTGTAACTGACGTCAACAACACGTGGTGTTCCCAGGCGGTCTTCCATACAGGTACTAACCGCGCTCGATGCTGTTTAATTACGGTGATCGGACGAGAACCGATTTTTTCAGCATGATATGGTCGTTGACATAAATTTAAATAACGCATCACGCCCTCCACACAAGCTTGAAATACTTTCAGTAGATTCCCTATGTTTTTGCCATAAGTATGTAAATAAGGTGAAGGAAAATAAGTCACCGGAAACTAAATCAATTGATGGACTTGAAGGTGAAGTTAAATATCTTCACAGAAATGCGTTATTGACGACAATGCTGATAGCCCATTAGCAAGGTTAAGCTATAGCTCAATAAAAATCGGAAGGCGTCAGACATCAAGATTTTACAGAATGGCTACCATTGAGTAGATTCTCTATGTTTTTGTCATAAGTGTGTAAGTAAGGTGAATCTCAAAAGGAGGCAGACATTAAGATTTTAGAGAAAGTATGCAAATAAGGTGAAGGGAAATAAGTCACCGGAAACTAAATCAATTGATGGACTTGAAGGTAAAGTTAAATATCTTCACAGAAATGTGTTATTGACGACAATGCTGATAGCCCATTAGCAAGGTTAAGCTATAGCTCAATAAAAATCGGAAGGCGCCAGACATCAAGATTTTACAGAATGGCTACCATTGAGTAGATTCCCTATGTTTTTGTCATAAGTGTGTAAGTAAGGTGAATCCCAAAAGGAGGCAGACATTAAGATTTTAGAGAATCTTGAACATTTGGGAGAAATTTGCCATAAATTCAATAATCTTCAAAATCCAAGGATGAGAGGGTGATTAGCACTAATTACGTCACTATGTTCAGTAATTACTTGTGGTTCATATGTCCGCGTACTATGACTGTCAGTCAATAAAGGTCGGGAATCTCAAAAGGAAGCAGACATCAGGATTTTAGAGAATGGCTACGATTTGGAGAAGTTTGTCATAAATGAAATTATCTTTTACAGATTTTAACTGGTCCACTTTTATTTTCTTCCATCCAAGGATGAGGGGATGATTAGCACTAATTACGTCACTATGTTCACTAATTACTTGTAGTCCGTATGTCCGCGTACTATGACTACCAGGGAGGGAATGATATCCATTCAGTATAACCATACGCCACAGCTGACTTTTTGTAGTAGGAAGAGAAAACAAACGCTGAGAATAACACTACAAAAAAGAGAGCAAAATACTCATAGCTCACCCGAAGGGTGATATGATGTCTGCACCTTTGCGAAGAGTGAAGGAGCATTTTGAGAATGGGCATTGTGTTGTTAAGGTTGTTGGGTAGTATTGGGGAGCAAAAGGTTGTAACTGACGTCAACAACACGTGGTGTTCCCAGGCGGTCTGCCATACAAGTACTAACCGCGCTCGATGCTGTTTAATTACGGTGATCGGACGAGAACCGATTTTTTCAGCATGATATGGTCGTTGACAAAAATTTAAACTACGCATCACGCCCTCCAGACAAGCTTGAAATACTTTCAGTAGATTCCCTATGTTTTTGCCATAAGTATGCAAATAAGGTGAAGGGAAATAAGTCACCGGAAACTAAATCAATTGATGGACTTGCAGGTGAAGATAAATATCTTCACAGAAATGTGTTACTGACGACAATGCTGATAGCCCATTAGCAAGGTTAAGCTATAGCTCAATAAAAATCGGAAGGCGCCAGACATCAAGATTTTACAGAATGGCTACCATTGAGTAGATTCCCTATGTTTTTGTCATAAGTGTGTAAGTAAGGTGAATCCCAAAAGGAGGCAGACGTTAAGATTTTAGAGAATCTTGAACATTTGGGAGAAGTTTGCCATAAATTCAATAATCTTCAAAATCCAAGGATGAGAGGGTGATTAGCACTAATTACGTCACAATGTTCAGTAATTACTTGTGGTTCGTATGTCCGCGTACTATGACTGTCAGTCAATAAAGGTCGGGAATCTCAAAAGGAAGCAGACATCAGGATTTTAGAGAATGGCTACGATTTGGAGAAGTTTGTCATAAATGAAATTATCTTTTACAGATTTTAACTGGTCCACTTTTATTTTCTTCCATCCAAGGATGAGGGGATGATACGCACTAATTACGTCACTATGTTCACTAATTACTTGTAGTCCGTATGTCCGCGTACTATGACTATCAGGGAGGGAATGATATCCATTCAGTATAACCATACGCCACAGCTGACTTTTTGTAGTAGGAAGAGAAAACAAACGCTGAGAATAACACTACAAAAAAGAGAGCAAAATACTCATAGCTCACCCGAAGGGTGATATGATGTCTGCACCTTTGCGAAGAGTGAAGGAGCATTTTGAGAATGGGCATTGTGTTGTTAAGGTTGTTGGGTAGTATTGGGGAGCAAAAGGTTGTAACTGACGTCAACAACACGTGGTGTTCCCAGGCGGTCTTCCATACAGGTACTAACCGCGCTCGATGCTGTTTAATTACGGTGATCGGACGAGAACCGATTTTTTCAGCATGATATGGTCGTTGACATAAATTTAAATTACGCATCACGCCCTCCACACAAGCTTGAAATACTTTCAGTAGATTCCCTATGTTTTTGCCATAAGTATGTAAATAAGGTGAAGGAAAATAAGTCACCGAAAACTAAATCAATTGATGGACTTGAAGGTGAAGTTAAATATCTTCACAGAAATGCGTTATTGACGACAATGCTGATAGCCCATTAGCAAGGTTAAGCTATAGCTCAATAAAAATCGGAAGGCGCCAGACATCAAGATTTTACAGAATGGCTACCATTGAGTAGATTCTCTATGTTTTTGTCATAAGTGTGTAAGTAAGGTGAATCCCAAAAGGAGGCAGACATTAAGATTTTAGAGAATCTTGAACATTTGGGAGAAGTTTGCCATAAATTCAATAATCTTCAAAATCCAAGGATGAGAGGGTGATTAGCACTAATTACGTCACAATGTTCAGTAATTACTTGTGGTTCGTATGTCCGCGTACTATGACTGTCAGTCAATAAAGGTCGGGAATCTCAAAAGGAAGCAGACATCAGGATTTTAGAGAATGGCTACGATTTGGAGAAGTTTGTCATAAATGAAATTATCTTTTACAGATTTTAACTGGCCCACTTTTATTTTCTTCCATCCAAGGATGAGGGGATGATACGCACTAATTACGTCACTATGTTCACTAATTACTTGTAGTCCGTATGTCCGCGTACTATGACTATCAGGGAGGGAATGATATCCATTCAGTATAACCATACGCCACAGCTGACTTTTTGTAGTAGGAAGAGAAAACAAACGCTGAGAATAACACTACAAAAAAGAGAGCAAAATACTCATAGCTCACCCGAAGGGTGATATGATGTCTGCACCTTTGCGAAGAGTGAAGGAGCATTTTGAGAATGGGCATTGTGTTGTTAAGGTTGTTGGGTAGTATTGGGGAGCAAAAGGTTGTAACTGACGTCAACAACACGTGGTGTTCCCAGGCGGTCTTCCATACAGGTACTAACCGCGCTCGATGCTGTTTAATTACGGTGATCGGACGAGAACCGATTTTTTCAGCATGATATGGTCGTTGACATAAATTTAAATTACGCATCACGCCCTCCACACAAGCTTGAAATACTTTCAGTAGATTCCCTATGTTTTTGCCATAAGTATGTAAATAAGGTGAAGGAAAATAAGTCACTGGAAACTAAATCAATTGATGGACTTGAAGGTGAAGTTAAATATCTTCACAGAAATGCGTTATTGACGACAATGCTGATAGCCCATTAGCAAGGTTAAGCTATAGCTCAATAAAAATCGGAAGGCGCCAGACATCAAGATTTTAGAGAATGGCTACCATTGAGTAGATTCCCTATGTTTTTGCCATAAGTGTGTAAGTAAGGTGAATCTCAAAAGGAGGCAGACATTAAGATTTTAGAGAAAGTATGCAAATAAGGTGAAGGGAAATAAGTCACCGGAAACTAAATCAATTGATGGACTTGAAGGTAAAGTTAAATATCTTCACAGAAATGTGTTATTGACGACAATGCTGATAGCCCATTAGCAAGGTTAAGCTATAGCTCAATAAAAATCGGAAGGCGCCAGACATCAAGATTTTACAGAATGGCTACCATTGAGTAGATTCCCTATGTTTTTGTCATAAGTGTGTAAGTAAGGTGAATCCCAAAAGGAGGCAGACATTAAGATTTTAGAGAATCTTGAACATTTGGGAGAAATTTGCCATAAATTCAATAATCTTCAAAATCCAAGGATGAGAGGGTGATTAGCACTAATTACGTCACTATGTTCAGTAATTACTTGTGGTTCATATGTCCGCGTACTATGACTGTCAGTCAATAAAGGTCGGGAATCTCAAAAGGAAGCAGACATCAGGATTTTAGAGAATGGCTACGATTTGGAGAAGTTTGTCATAAATGAAATTATCTTTTACAGATTTTAACTGGTCCACTTTTATTTTCTTCCATCCAAGGATGAGGGGATGATTAGCACTAATTACGTCACTATGTTCACTAATTACTTGTAGTCCGTATGTCCGCGTACTATGACTACCAGGGAGGGAATGATATCCATTCAGTATAACCATACGCCACAGCTGACTTTTTGTAGTAGGAAGAGAAAACAAACGCTGAGAATAACACTACAAAAAAGAGAGCAAAATACTCATAGCTCACCCGAAGGGTGATATGATGTCTGCACCTTTGCGAAGAGTGAAGGAGCATTTTGAGAATGGGCATTGTGTTGTTAAGGTTGTTGGGTAGTATTGGGGAGCAAAAGGTTGTAACTGACGTCAACAACACGTGGTGTTCCCAGGCGGTCTGCCATACAAGTACTAACCGCGCTCGATGCTGTTTAATTACGGTGATCGGACGAGAACCGATTTTTTCAGCATGATATGGTCGTTGACAAAAATTTAAACTACGCATCACGCCCTCCAGACAAGCTTGAAATACTTTCAGTAGATTCCCTATGTTTTTGCCATAAGTATGCAAATAAGGTGAAGGGAAATAAGTCACCGGAAACTAAATCAATTGATGGACTTGCAGGTGAAGATAAATATCTTCACAGAAATGTGTTACTGACGACAATGCTGATAGCCCATTAGCAAGGTTAAGCTATAGCTCAATAAAAATCGGAAGGCGCCAGACATCAAGATTTTACAGAATGGCTACCATTGAGTAGATTCCCTATGTTTTTGTCATAAGTGTGTAAGTAAGGTGAATCCCAAAAGGAGGCAGACGTTAAGATTTTAGAGAATCTTGAACATTTGGGAGAAGTTTGCCATAAATTCAATAATCTTCAAAATCCAAGGATGAGAGGGTGATTAGCACTAATTACGTCACAATGTTCAGTAATTACTTGTGGTTCGTATGTCCGCGTACTATGACTGTCAGTCAATAAAGGTCGGGAATCTCAAAAGGAAGCAGACATCAGGATTTTAGAGAATGGCTACGATTTGGAGAAGTTTGTCATAAATGAAATTATCTTTTACAGATTTTAACTGGTCCACTTTTATTTTCTTCCATCCAAGGATGAGGGGATGATACGCACTAATTACGTCACTATGTTCACTAATTACTTGTAGTCCGTATGTCCGCGTACTATGACTATCAGGGAGGGAATGATATCCATTCAGTATAACCATACGCCACAGCTGACTTTTTGTAGTAGGAAGAGAAAACAAACGCTGAGAATAACACTACAAAAAAGAGAGCAAAATACTCATAGCTCACCCGAAGGGTGATATGATGTCTGCACCTTTGCGAAGAGTGAAGGAGCATTTTGAGAATGGGCATTGTGTTGTTAAGGTTGTTGGGTAGTATTGGGGAGCAAAAGGTTGTAACTGACGTCAACAACACGTGGTGTTCCCAGGCGGTCTTCCATACAGGTACTAACCGCGCTCGATGCTGTTTAATTACGGTGATCGGACGAGAACCGATTTTTTCAGCATGATATGGTCGTTGACATAAATTTAAATTACGCATCACGCCCTCCACACAAGCTTGAAATACTTTCAGTAGATTCCCTATGTTTTTGCCATAAGTATGTAAATAAGGTGAAGGAAAATAAGTCACCGGAAACTAAATCAATTGATGGACTTGAAGGTGAAGTTAAATATCTTCACAGAAATGCGTTATTGACGACAATGCTGATAGCCCATTAGCAAGGTTAAGCTATAGCTCAATAAAAATCGGAAGGCGTCAGACATCAAGATTTTACAGAATGGCTACCATTGAGTAGATTCTCTATGTTTTTGTCATAAGTGTGTAAGTAAGGTGAATCTCAAAAGGAGGCAGACATTAAGATTTTAGAGAAAGTATGCAAATAAGGTGAAGGGAAATAAGTCACCGGAAACTAAATCAATTGATGGACTTGAAGGTAAAGTTAAATATCTTCACAGAAATGTGTTATTGACGACAATGCTGATAGCCCATTAGCAAGGTTAAGCTATAGCTCAATAAAAATCGGAAGGCGCCAGACATCAAGATTTTACAGAATGGCTACCATTGAGTAGATTCCCTATGTTTTTGTCATAAGTGTGTAAGTAAGGTGAATCCCAAAAGGAGGCAGACATTAAGATTTTAGAGAATCTTGAACATTTGGGAGAAATTTGCCATAAATTCAATAATCTTCAAAATCCAAGGATGAGAGGGTGATTAGCACTAATTACGTCACTATGTTCAGTAATTACTTGTGGTTCATATGTCCGCGTACTATGACTGTCAGTCAATAAAGGTCGGGAATCTCAAAAGGAAGCAGACATCAGGATTTTAGAGAATGGCTACGATTTGGAGAAGTTTGTCATAAATGAAATTATCTTTTACAGATTTTAACTGGTCCACTTTTATTTTCTTCCATCCAAGGATGAGGGGATGATTAGCACTAATTACGTCACTATGTTCACTAATTACTTGTAGTCCGTATGTCCGCGTACTATGACTACCAGGGAGGGAATGATATCCATTCAGTATAACCATACGCCACAGCTGACTTTTTGTAGTAGGAAGAGAAAACAAACGCTGAGAATAACACTACAAAAAAGAGAGCAAAATACTCATAGCTCACCCGAAGGGTGATATGATGTCTGCACCTTTGCGAAGAGTGAAGGAGCATTTTGAGAATGGGCATTGTGTTGTTAAGGTTGTTGGGTAGTATTGGGGAGCAAAAGGTTGTAACTGACGTCAACAACACGTGGTGTTCCCAGGCGGTCTGCCATACAAGTACTAACCGCGCTCGATGCTGTTTAATTACGGTGATCGGACGAGAACCGATTTTTTCAGCATGATATGGTCGTTGACAAAAATTTAAACTACGCATCACGCCCTCCAGACAAGCTTGAAATACTTTCAGTAGATTCCCTATGTTTTTGCCATAAGTATGCAAATAAGGTGAAGGGAAATAAGTCACCGGAAACTAAATCAATTGATGGACTTGCAGGTGAAGATAAATATCTTCACAGAAATGTGTTACTGACGACAATGCTGATAGCCCATTAGCAAGGTTAAGCTATAGCTCAATAAAAATCGGAAGGCGCCAGACATCAAGATTTTACAGAATGGCTACCATTGAGTAGATTCCCTATGTTTTTGTCATAAGTGTGTAAGTAAGGTGAATCCCAAAAGGAGGCAGACGTTAAGATTTTAGAGAATCTTGAACATTTGGGAGAAGTTTGCCATAAATTCAATAATCTTCAAAATCCAAGGATGAGAGGGTGATTAGCACTAATTACGTCACAATGTTCAGTAATTACTTGTGGTTCGTATGTCCGCGTACTATGACTGTCAGTCAATAAAGGTCGGGAATCTCAAAAGGAAGCAGACATCAGGATTTTAGAGAATGGCTACGATTTGGAGAAGTTTGTCATAAATGAAATTATCTTTTACAGATTTTAACTGGTCCACTTTTATTTTCTTCCATCCAAGGATGAGGGGATGATACGCACTAATTACGTCACTATGTTCACTAATTACTTGTAGTCCGTATGTCCGCGTACTATGACTACCAGGGAGGGAATGATATCCATTCAGTATAACCATACGCCACAGCTGACTTTTTGTAGTAGGAAGAGAAAACAAACGCTGAGAATAACACTACAAAAAAGAGAGCAAAATACTCATAGCTCACCCGAAGGGTGATATGATGTCTGCACCTTTGCGAAGAGTGAAGGAGCATTTTGAGAATGGGCATTGTGTTGTTAAGGTTGTTGGGTAGTATTGGGGAGCAAAAGGTTGTAACTGACGTCAACAACACGTGGTGTTCCCAGGCGGTCTTCCATACAGGTACTAACCGCGCTCGATGCTGTTTAATTACGGTGATCGGACGAGAACCGATTTTTTCAGCATGATATGGTCGTTGACATAAATTTAAATTACGCATCACGCCCTCCACACAAGCTTGAAATACTTTCAGTAGATTCCCTATGTTTTTGCCATAAGTATGTAAATAAGGTGAAGGAAAATAAGTCACCGAAAACTAAATCAATTGATGGACTTGAAGGTGAAGTTAAATATCTTCACAGAAATGCGTTATTGACGACAATGCTGATAGCCCATTAGCAAGGTTAAGCTATAGCTCAATAAAAATCGGAAGGCGCCAGACATCAAGATTTTACAGAATGGCTACCATTGAGTAGATTCTCTATGTTTTTGTCATAAGTGTGTAAGTAAGGTGAATCCCAAAAGGAGGCAGACATTAAGATTTTAGAGAATCTTGAACATTTGGGAGAAATTTGCCATAAATTCAATAATCTTCAAAATCCAAGGATGAGAGGGTGATTAGCACTAATTACGTCACTATGTTCAGTAATTACTTGTGGTTCATATGTCCGCGTACTATGACTGTCAGTCAATAAAGGTCGGGAATCTCAAAAGGAAGCAGACATCAGGATTTTAGAGAATGGCTACGATTTGGAGAAGTTTGTCATAAATGAAATTATCTTTTACAGATTTTAACTGGTCCACTTTTATTTTCTTCCATCCAAGGATGAGGGGATGATACGCACTAATTACGTCACTATGTTCACTAATTACTTGTAGTCCGTATGTCCGCGTACTATGACTATCAGGGAGGGAATGATATCCATTCAGTATAACCATACGCCACAGCTGACTTTTTGTAGTAGGAAGAGAAAACAAACGCTGAGAATAACACTACAAAAAAGAGAGCAAAATACTCATAGCTCACCCGAAGGGTGATATGATGTCTGCACCTTTGCGAAGAGTGAAGGAGCATTTTGAGAATGGGCATTGTGTTGTTAAGGTTGTTGGGTAGTATTGGGGAGCAAAAGGTTGTAACTGACGTCAACAACACGTGGTGTTCCCAGGCGGTCTGCCATACAAGTACTAACCGCGCTCGATGCTGTTTAATTACGGTGATCGGACGAGAACCGATTTTTTCAGCATGATATGGTCGTTGACAAAAATTTAAACTACGCATCACGCCCTCCAGACAAGCTTGAAATACTTTCAGTAGATTCCCTATGTTTTTGCCATAAGTATGCAAATAAGGTGAAGGGAAATAAGTCACCGGAAACTAAATCAATTGATGGACTTGCAGGTGAAGATAAATATCTTCACAGAAATGTGTTACTGACGACAATGCTGATAGCCCATTAGCAAGGTTAAGCTATAGCTCAATAAAAATCGGAAGGCGCCAGACATCAAGATTTTATAGAATGGCTACCATTGAGTAGATTCCCTATGTTTTTGTCATAAGTGTGTAAGTAAGGTGAATCCCAAAAGGAGGCAGACGTTAAGATTTTAGAGAATCTTGAACATTTGGGAGAAGTTTGCCATAAATTCAATAATCTTCAAAATCCAAGGATGAGAGGGTAATTAGCACTAATTACGTCACTATGTTCACTAATTACTTGTAGTCCGTATGTCCGCGTACTATGACTATCAGGGAGGGAATGATATCCATTCAGTATAACCATACGCCACAGCTGACTTTTTGTAGTAGGAAGAGAAAACAAACGCTGAGAATAACACTACAAAAAAGAGAGCAAAATACTCATAGCTCACCCGAAGGGTGATATGATGTCTGCACCTTTGCGAAGAGTGAAGGAGCATTTTGAGAATGGGCATTGTGTTGTTAAGGTTGTTGGGTAGTATTGGGGAGCAAAAGGTTGTAACTGACGTCAACAACACGTGGTGTTCCCAGGCGGTCTGCCATACAAGTACTAACCGCGCTCGATGCTGTTTAATTACGGTGATCGGACGAGAACCGATTTTTTCAGCATGATATGGTCGTTGACAAAAATTTAAACTACGCATCACGCCCTCCAGACAAGCTTGAAATACTTTCAGTAGATTCCCTATGTTTTTGCCATAAGTATGCAAATAAGGTGAAGGGAAATAAGTCACCGGAAACTAAATCAATTGATGGACTTGCAGGTGAAGATAAATATCTTCACAGAAATGTGTTACTGACGACAATGCTGATAGCCCATTAGCAAGGTTAAGCTATAGCTCAATAAAAATCGGAAGGCGCCAGACATCAAGATTTTACAGAATGGCTACCATTGAGTAGATTCCCTATGTTTTTGTCATAAGTGTGTAAGTAAGGTGAATCCCAAAAGGAGGCAGACGTTAAGATTTTAGAGAATCTTGAACATTTGGGAGAAGTTTGCCATAAATTCAATAATCTTCAAAATCCAAGGATGAGAGGGTGATTAGCACTAATTACGTCACAATGTTCAGTAATTACTTGTGGTTCGTATGTCCGCGTACTATGACTGTCAGTCAATAAAGATCGGGAATCTCAAAAGGAAGCAGACATCAGGATTTTAGAGAATGGCTACGATTTGGAGAAGTTTGTCATAAATGAAATTATCTTTTACAGATTTTAACTGGTCCACTTTTATTTTCTTCCATCCAAGGATGAGGGGATGATACGCACTAATTACGTCACTATGTTCACTAATTACTTGTAGTCCGTATGTCCGCGTACTATGACTATCAGGGAGGGAATGATATCCATTCAGTATAACCATACGCCACAGCTGACTTTTTGTAGTAGGAAGAGAAAACAAACGCTGAGAATAACACTACAAAAAAGAGAGCAAAATACTCATAGCTCACCCGAAGGGTGATATGATGTCTGCACCTTTGCGAAGAGTGAAGGAGCATTTTGAGAATGGGCATTGTGTTGTTAAGGTTGTTGGGTAGTATTGGGGAGCAAAAGGTTGTAACTGACGTCAACAACACGTGGTGTTCCCAGGCGGTCTTCCATACAGGTACTAACCGCGCTCGATGCTGTTTAATTACGGTGATCGGACGAGAACCGATTTTTTCAGCATGATATGGTCGTTGACATAAATTTAAATTACGCATCACGCCCTCCACACAAGCTTGAAATA
Organism: Eristalis intricaria; assembly: GCA_964034865.1. NCBI lineage: Eukaryota > Metazoa > Arthropoda > Insecta > Diptera > Syrphidae > Eristalis > Eristalis intricaria. The sequence continues at coordinate 70,711,928 of OZ035876.1, read as the reverse complement.
CTTTCAGTAGATTCCCTATGTTTTTGCCATAAGTATGTAAATAAGGTGAAGGAAAATAAGTCACCGGAAACTAAATCAATTGATGGACTTGAAGGTGAAGTTAAATATCTTCACAGAAATGCGTTATTGACGACAATGCTGATAGCCCATTAGCAAGGTTAAGCTATAGCTCAATAAAAATCGGAAGGCGTCAGACATCAAGATTTTACAGAATGGCTACCATTGAGTAGATTCTCTATGTTTTTGTCATAAGTGTGTAAGTAAGGTGAATCTCAAAAGGAGGCAGACATTAAGATTTTAGAGAAAGTATGCAAATAAGGTGAAGGGAAATAAGTCACCGGAAACTAAATCAATTGATGGACTTGAAGGTAAAGTTAAATATCTTCACAGAAATGTGTTATTGACGACAATGCTGATAGCCCATTAGCAAGGTTAAGCTATAGCTCAATAAAAATCGGAAGGCGCCAGACATCAAGATTTTACAGAATGGCTACCATTGAGTAGATTCCCTATGTTTTTGTCATAAGTGTGTAAGTAAGGTGAATCCCAAAAGGAGGCAGACATTAAGATTTTAGAGAATCTTGAACATTTGGGAGAAATTTGCCATAAATTCAATAATCTTCAAAATCCAAGGATGAGAGGGTGATTAGCACTAATTACGTCACTATGTTCAGTAATTACTTGTGGTTCATATGTCCGCGTACTATGACTGTCAGTCAATAAAGGTCGGGAATCTCAAAAGGAAGCAGACATCAGGATTTTAGAGAATGGCTACGATTTGGAGAAGTTTGTCATAAATGAAATTATCTTTTACAGATTTTAACTGGTCCACTTTTATTTTCTTCCATCCAAGGATGAGGGGATGATTAGCACTAATTACGTCACTATGTTCACTAATTACTTGTAGTCCGTATGTCCGCGTACTATGACTACCAGGGAGGGAATGATATCCATTCAGTATAACCATACGCCACAGCTGACTTTTTGTAGTAGGAAGAGAAAACAAACGCTGATAATAACACTACAAAAAAGATGTGATATGATGTCTGCACCCTTGCGAAGAGTGAAGGAGCATTTGAGAATGGCCACTGTGTTGTTAACGTTGTTGGGTAGTATTGGGGAGCAAAAGGTTGTAACTGACGTCAACAACACGTGGTGTTCCCAGGCGGTCTGCCATACAGGTACTAACCGCGCTCGATGCTGTTTAATTACGGTGATCGGACGAGAACCGATTTTTTTTTTTTCATGTAATTTTGTTTTTATTTAATTATGAATTATATTATTGCTAGACAAAATATACTTAAAACTAGCTTAAATATCTTAAATAACTTAATGTATTTAATCCTAACTGACTGACCCTATGCGAGTACTCTAAGCTATTCTAATTTATAATTATTTGTGCCTTTCGGCTTAAACAACGTTTTTTTTTAGTCTTTAGAGACAATATTTTATTAATTTTAATTACCAAGAAAACTTGAAAAACTTGGTTTAACCTAGCTAACCTATGAAAAAAAAAATAACTTAAAACTAACTTATTAATACCTTAACCTAACATAACCTTAAAATTACCTTAAATATGTCCGTAAGAGACAGACGTGTGCACCTAGGCGTATATGATATGTATATGCATAACATATACATCTATACGCCGTGGTGCACCTTTTTTTGATTTTATATAGTTTTTTTCTTAAAATAACTTAATTCTATGTAAGTTGGCCACCATGGTCAACTGTATCGACGTTTGGAAGAGCCAACGCCGGCGGAGACCGATTCTGGTGCAACCACCAATAAAAGTGCCGTTCTTTGGCACACTCTCTCCTGTCCCGAGTAGAGATCGCTCTACTGAATCGGAGGAGATCCTCGTGGCTGCGAGCGACATCCGGCTCGTATTGGAGTCGCCTGTCCACTGTTCGGCGTACGACATGGAATATCAGAGGGCATCCATCTGTATCCTGTATTAGGCCAATTTGATCGAGATAGAGGAATGCTTCAGGTGGAATAAGGCCGCTGAGGCGCACTCTTTCATGGTACATAGCGTTTGGGTAGTAAGCCCCAAAGATCAGACTGTTAGAAGAAGTCATAGCTCGTGCAATGTGCCTTCGTATCAGCTTAATAATAAAATTATCTATCCTGTTCAAGTTTGCCTCGTTGTACAGGACCTCGTTAGGAAAGTACTTCTTGTACTCAGACTCGGGTGTACGATACAGACGGAGACAGCTCCTAAGACACTGCCTCTCGAACAACCTCATCTTTTCCGTCTGGGAAGGACTCACGTTGAACCACAATGGACAACCGTACGCCATAATTGGCCGTATGAGAGCCATGTAGCAGATTACCTTCACTCTGGTATCAAGTTGGCTGCTGGAAAACAACCTTCTTGCCGCAGCAAAGGCTTTTCTGGCTTTCGTCAGAGCAATATCTATATGTTTATCAAAATACAGATATTGATCCAGCCAAATGCCTAGATATCTAACTACACTTTTCACGGCTAACGGCCGACCTTGCGGGTCAACTATGCCGAACTTGCGCCAGTTTTGGCGCGTATCCCTCGGTGCCGTGTACAACGGGGTCCTGAACAGGGTAGTTTCACACTTCAGGAAGTTGATAACCAACTTCCAGTCGTCGCAAAATCGCTGAATCTTATCGAAGTCACGCTGCAACAATATATTTATTACCTCGATCTTCGGACCTGTTCTGTACGCAACTAGATCGTCGGCGTACGCTATTAAGTGCGGCATGGAACCTACAAGCTCTGCAGTGAATATTGAAAACAAGATCGGCGAACCAACCGCCCCCTGTTGTAGACCATTTTTAATATCAAAGACCGTGCTAGAAGTTACGTCGCCATTTTTCACGACAAACTTTCTACCGGTTATCATGTCATGGATCATGTATAGCAATGGTTTACTTATGCCAAGCCTGACCAGCTTGAGGAAGAGGCCCTCTAACCAAACGGTGTCGAACGCTTTCTCCAAGTCAATCAGACAGGCACCCGTGCATTGTTGTTTGCTTTTATTCCACTGAATGTCGGACACCAGTTTTGACGCGGCATGTATGGTTTCATGCCCCGCCCTGAATCCGAACTGGTTGTCCGGTATGATTTTATTTTCATCAACCCATTGTTTCAGAACTCGAATGACTATCTTTTCAAAAACCTTGCTTATGCAAGGAAGAAGACTGATCGACCGAAGATTTGTCGGAATGGACTTGTCTTTGTCGCGCTTAGGGATCGGCTGAACTACAGCTGTTTTCCAGTGTGCTGGGTAATGTGCATTACTCAGGGCATTGTTGAACAATGTTGAGTAGACTTTTACAGCTTCGGGGGGAAGATGTCGAAGCACAATATTCGGTACACCATCGATTCCGACAGACTTTTTCTTCTTCAGCGAGTTAAAGATACCCTGGAGATCTTCTTGAGAAATCAAGATATGATTTGCCTCGTTGGCGACGGCAAGATTTGCCATGTTAACGTCACTGAACCTGGTGAAACCTGGATTCTCAGATCGCCATTGACTTATCTCATTGCGGAGATAGAAGTGGTTTAGCAAGGCTCTGTTCTCCAGATCGTGATTCGGCCTACTAACCTCGTTGACCGTATACACTCTCTGGAACACAGCACCAATAGCATTAACCTTCTCCTGGGGATCTTCAACCACGAAGAAGTCATTGTCTAGCACTGCCCCATCTGGATCGATGCCAATTGAAGTCAGTAAGTGTTCGTTGTCTGTCGTCCTGGGAAGTCGAACGGTCAGAATGTCGTTTTGATCTTTCCTCCGGAATATTTTATTTACTTGCGGGAACATACCCGGGTTGTTGGATTGTACAGCCCGGATTTTATTGCCCCAGTGCAAGCTTATAGCCAAGCTGTAATTAATTCTTATTATCTGTTGGAGGTTTTTGATCTCCGACTTCAGTGACCTGACTTCCGCGTTTTGTGGATCTGTAAAACGCCTGTGCAAGAGTTTGAGTCTTGATAGCAGCCTACTCTTGTGTACGTGAAGTGCATCGATGGTAGCATTTCGATAAACATCACTGTCATCGACTTCTACTACCTTCGGAATAGTCTTGTCCATTGTACGTTTAATCACGTCGTTCATTTGTATGAGATACCTGTCGAGCTCTTCGTTCGTCAGGTTTCTGTTCGTCGGAGGATTGATCCCACTCGAACGTAGTTCTGTGGATAAAGTCCTGGAGAAGCGTGGCCAGCGGGCCTTATTGTAATTATAAGGGTGCCTCTGGACATACTCCTCCAGTCCTTCCACCTCGTTCGGGAGTTGAATAACTGCGAAGAGCCCGCAGTGATCACTCTCGTACTCAACAGCAGTTAGACAGTTCCGTGTGCGTCTTTCCACGTCTAGTATAGTCAGTCGTTTGTCTATCAGCATCAGATCCAGATAGGACCCGCTTCTAGGATACGATGGACTATCGGTTGCAAGCAGATCTAGCTTGAACTCAAAATTGTGCTCTACAAACCATTTATACAATGAGGTCCCTCTGTGGTTGTGTACCACATTACCCCACTCTATATGCCGCGAGTTAAAGTCGCCAGCTATGATATAGTAGTTCTCCTCCGAGCTCAGTCTAAGGCTAGTGAAAAGAGTATCGAGCTCTGAAATGAAATATTGGTTGATCCGTGCCTTGTCAGACGCATAGATAGCGATCACGTATAACCGCTTACCACCTCGAAGGGGGATGCGTGCGATACACGCTTCTATCGCCTGGAATCTTCGCACTTCATTGCTATACACGACCTTATGACAAAGGCCTTTTTTAATTAAGAGAGCGACACCGCCAGCTAGGTATGTTCGGTCTCTTCGAATGATGTGATAATTCTTGTACCTGAGTTTGTGCGTCTGGCTTAGCCTAGTTTCGCTAACCATCAACACGTCAGGATTATGGGTTTGCAACAAATTACCAAAGTTTAGTTTTCGTTCATGCCTGATCAGTGAATTCACATTCACTGCTAGAATCTTTAGGTCGTGAGCTGCGTGCGCAGCCATCATTGAGATGTCTCGTTTGAATCGTCAAACAGCGTCGAATAGATGAGGTCTATTCGCGCTGCTTGCTCTTGGAACTGGTTTTGGAATTGGTTTTGGAGCTGAGCGATCTGCCTCTGGATAGAGAGCAGGACCGTCTGCACATCCAAATTAGCTTCAGGTTGCCTGGCCACAGGGACCGGGGAAACCTTCGGCACTGTCTGTTGTACCGGCCGTCTATCTGATACCATTTGGGCATAGGAGATGGCTGGAGTAACAGTGGTAGCTTGGACACGGGGCGCTGGCCTCGCGTCTACCATTTTTATATTCCTCTTGGCTTGGATGCTTCGTCGGATCTCTTGGACCTTAGGGCATCCCCTATAATTAGCGGGGTGCCCGCTGGTCTTGCAGAGCACGCATGTCAGCATGCTCCTATCAACAACCTTATCTTTTCCTAAAGGGCATTCCCCATTAATGTGGGTTCCTGCGCATTTGACGCAGCGAGACTTCATACTACAGTTCGCTGCGGCATGCCCAAACCTTTGACAGCGCGCACACTGTAGCGTGTGCTTTGTCTTTTTTAATGTCTCCCATTTGACATCAATAGTGCCTAAGCGATTGATTCGCTTTAGGCTATCTACTTTGCTATCTGGGCTGACCTGGACTAGGAAGAACGGAAGCTTCCTGTTCTCCCTCTTCGTTACCGAAGTGTAAAAGGGCTTGACCCCAACAACCTTGACGTCGTCAGTTTGCACAAGGCGCAGCTCTGCGAGGATCTCTTCGGGATCAGTATCGGGATCCACGTTCTTGAGGAGAACGGTCTGAAGTTTTTCCCCTTTTGGGGTATAAGTGAAGAACTCGACCCCGGTTGTCGTTAGCTCTTCCTTTAACGCACGGTAATCTGACACTGATGAGCAGTGGACAGAAAGCCTTAAGGGCCCTTTGTATTTCATAAAATAAGTGTTCTTTGTGGCCAACTTACACAGTTTATCTAGGTCCTTAGTCTCTAAACCGAAGACGTTGATTGGAGGGAATCTCTCTTTCTTCGCTGCAAATGGTTGCGGAAGTTGTTGTTTCTGCTGTTGTTGTTGCTGCTGATGCTGCGACTGCTTCTGCTGCTGCTGCTGATTCTGCTGCGACTGCTTCTGCTGCTGCTGCTGATTCTGCTGCTGCTGGATCTGCTTCTGCTGTTGATGATGTTGTTGTTGTTGCTGCTGCTTCTTATTAGCTGCTCCACTCTCGATTTTTGGCAGCTGTTGGGTGGGTAGCTGTTGTTGTTGCTTTGGCTTCTGCTGCTGTTGTTGTAGCTGCTGCTTCTCTGCAGCTTCTTTGGCCGCTATTCTGGCCTTCAATTTTTCTTGAAGGAACTGGATATGAGCGTCCAGTTCCTCCCTCTCCCTCTGGCTGTTGACCAGTTCCTCCCGCTCGTCTTCTTCTTCATCATCCGACATGGATGAAGTCAGAGCGCGGTAGGAGTTCTCACTAACACCTAATGAGAAACTCCCCCTGCCTCCTGCCGATCCGTGTTTGTCGTCATCGACTGGGTGGTTATGCTGGTCGGCAAAAGCTATATTTGCTACATCTGTAGCTGTTGGCAATGCTGTGTTGATTGCTGTGTTTGCAACAGCAATTTTTGCATCGCGTGAGGCAGCCGTGTAACGGCGTTTTACCAGGTTTGGCTTTGGTTGAACCTTTTTTCTCTTTTTCTTCCTCCCTTCTTCTTGCATCGTCTGGTGGCCTGATGTACCTGCTACCTGCTCAGTGTCACCCATTTTTTCGAGCACGGGTCGCTCTGTCGTCTCCATCTCTCTTGCACTCACACTGCGTTTTCAGAGTTTTTTTTTTCCGCGAAAATTTATTTTATTTTTCTTGAAACGGGAATTCGGGCACCACGTTGACGGACGGTGGTGCTGCCGCTAAGCTATTTAGCTAGTTGAATTTTTATTTTTTTTTTTTGCGCGCTAAGTCTGTAAATTCCGCACACAAAAGTCGAACACGTCTTTACTCCACGGGGGAATGTAAACGACTGACGAGAACCGATTTTTTCAGCATGATATGGTCGTTGACAAAAATTTAAACTACGCATCACGCCCTCCAGACAAGCTTGAAATACTTTCAGTAGATTCCCTATGTTTTTGCCATAAGTATGCAAATAAGGTGAAGGGAAATAAGTCACCGGAAACTAAATCAATTGATGGACTTGAAGGTAAAGTTAAATATCTTCACAGAAATGTGTTATTGACGACAATGCTGATAGCCCATTAGCAAGGTTAAGCTATAGCTCAATAAAAATCGGAAGGCGCCAGACATCAAGATTTTACAGAATGGCTACCATTGAGTAGATTCCCTATGTTTTTGTCATAAGTGTGTAAGTAAGGTGAATCCCAAAAGGAGGCAGACATTAAGATTTTAGAGAATCTTGAACATTTGGGAGAAATTTGCCATAAATTCAATAATCTTCAAAATCCAAGGATGAGAGGGTGATTAGCACTAATTACGTCACTATGTTCAGTAATTACTTGTGGTTCATATGTCCGCGTACTATGACTGTCAGTCAATAAAGGTCGGGAATCTCAAAAGGAAGCAGACATCAGGATTTTAGAGAATGGCTACGATTTGGAGAAGTTTGTCATAAATGAAATTATCTTTTACAGATTTTAACTGGTCCACTTTTATTTTCTTCCATCCAAGGATGAGGGGATGATTAGCACTAATTACGTCACTATGTTCACTAATTACTTGTAGTCCGTATGTCCGCGTACTATGACTACCAGGGAGGGAATGATATCCATTCAGTATAACCATACGCCACAGCTGACTTTTTGTAGTAGGAAGAGAAAACAAACGCTGAGAATAACACTACAAAAAAGAGAGCAAAATACTCATAGCTCACCCGAAGGGTGATATGATGTCTGCACCTTTGCGAAGAGTGAAGGAGCATTTTGAGAATGGGCATTGTGTTGTTAAGGTTGTTGGGTAGTATTGGGGAGCAAAAGGTTGTAACTGACGTCAACAACACGTGGTGTTCCCAGGCGGTCTGCCATACAAGTACTAACCGCGCTCGATGCTGTTTAATTACGGTGATCGGACGAGAACCGATTTTTTCAGCATGATATGGTCGTTGACAAAAATTTAAACTACGCATCACGCCCTCCAGACAAGATTGAAATACTTTCAGTAGATTCCCTATGTTTTTGCCATAAGTATGTAAATAAGGTGAAGGAAAATAAGTCACCGGAAACTAAATCAATTGATGGACTTGCAGGTGAAGATAAATATCTTCACAGAAATGTGTTACTGACGACAATGCTGATAGCCCATTAGCAAGGTTAAGCTATAGCTCAATAAAAATCGGAAGGCGCCAGACATCAAGATTTTACAGAATGGCTACCATTGAGTAGATTCCCTATGTTTTTGTCATAAGTGTGTAAGTAAGGTGAATCCCAAAAGGAGGCAGACGTTAAGATTTTAGAGAATCTTGAACATTTGGGAGAAGTTTGCCATAAATTCAATAATCTTCAAAATCCAAGGATGAGAGGGTGATTAGCACTAATTACGTCACAATGTTCAGTAATTACTTGTGGTTCGTATGTCCGCGTACTATGACTGTCAGTCAATAAAGGTCGGGAATCTCAAAAGGAAGCAGACATCAGGATTTTAGAGAATGGCTACGATTTGGAGAAGTTTGTCATAAATGAAATTATCTTTTACAGATTTTAACTGGTCCACTTTTATTTTCTTCCATCCAAGGATGAGGGGATGATACGCACTAATTACGTCACTATGTTCACTAATTACTTGTAGTCCGTATGTCCGCGTACTATGACTATCAGGGAGGGAATGATATCCATTCAGTATAACCATACGCCACAGCTGACTTTTTGTAGTAGGAAGAGAAAACAAACGCTGAGAATAACACTACAAAAAAGAGAGCAAAATACTCATAGCTCACCCGAAGGGTGATATGATGTCTGCACCTTTGCGAAGAGTGAAGGAGCATTTTGAGAATGGGCATTGTGTTGTTAAGGTTGTTGGGTAGTATTGGGGAGCAAAAGTTTGTAACTGACGTCAACAACACGTGGTGTTCCCAGGCGGTCTTCCATACAGGTACTAACCGCGCTCGATGCTGTTTAATTACGGTGATCGGACGAGAACCGATTTTTTCAGCATGATATGGTCGTTGACATAAATTTAAATTACGCATCACGCCCTCCACACAAGCTTGAAATACTTTCAGTAGATTCCCTATGTTTTTGCCATAAGTATGTAAATAAGGTGAAGGAAAATAAGTCACCGGAAACTAAATCAATTGATGGACTTGAAGGTGAAGTTAAATATCTTCACAGAAATGCGTTATTGACGACAATGCTGATAGCCCATTAGCAAGGTTAAGCTATAGCTCAATAAAAATCGGAAGGCGCCAGACATCAAGATTTTACAGAATGGCTACCATTGAGTAGATTCTCTATGTTTTTGTCATAAGTGTGTAAGTAAGGTGAATCTCAAAAGGAGGCAGACATTAAGACTTTAGAGAAAGTATGCAAATAAGGTGAAGGGAAATAAGTCACCGGAAACTAAATCAATTGATGGACTTGAAGGTAAAGTTAAATATCTTCACAGAAATGTGTTATTGACGACAATGCTGATAGCCCATTAGCAAGGTTAAGCTATAGCTCAATAAAAATCGGAAGGCGCCAGACATCAAGATTTTACAGAATGGCTACCATTGAGTAGATTCCCTATGTTTTTGTCATAAGTGTGTAAGTAAGGTGAATCCCAAAAGGAGGCAGACATTAAGATTTTAGAGAATCTTGAACATTTGGGAGAAATTTGCCATAAATTCAATAATCTTCAAAATCCAAGGATGAGAGGGTGATTAGCACTAATTACGTCACTATGTTCAGTAATTACTTGTGGTTCATATGTCCGCGTACTATGACTGTCAGTCAATAAAGGTCGGGAATCTCAAAAGGAAGCAGACATCAGGATTTTAGAGAATGGCTACGATTTGGAGAAGTTTGTCATAAATGAAATTATCTTTTACAGATTTTAACTGGTCCACTTTTATTTTCTTCCATCCAAGGATGAGGGGATGATTAGCACTAATTACGTCACTATGTTCACTAATTACTTGTAGTCCGTATGTCCGCGTACTATGACTACCAGGGAGGGAATGATATCCATTCAGTATAACCATACGCCACAGCTGACTTTTTGTAGTAGGAAGAGAAAACAAACGCTGAGAATAACACTACAAAAAAGAGAGCAAAATACTCATAGCTCACCCGAAGGGTGATATGATGTCTGCACCTTTGCGAAGAGTGAAGGAGCATTTTGAGAATGGGCATTGTGTTGTTAAGGTTGTTGGGTAGTATTGGGGAGCAAAAGGTTGTAACTGACGTCAACAACACGTGGTGTTCCCAGGCGGTCTGCCATACAAGTACTAACCGCGCTCGATGCTGTTTAATTACGGTGATCGGACGAGAACCGATTTTTTCAGCATGATATGGTCGTTGACAAAAATTTAAACTACGCATCACGCCCTCCAGACAAGCTTGAAATACTTTCAGTAGATTCCCTATGTTTTTGCCATAAGTATGCAAATAAGGTGAAGGGAAATAAGTCACCGGAAACTAAATCAATTGATGGACTTGCAGGTGAAGATAAATATCTTCACAGAAATGTGTTACTGACGACAATGCTGATAGCCCATTAGCAAGGTTAAGCTATAGCTCAATAAAAATCGGAAGGCGCCAGACATCAAGATTTTACAGAATGGCTACCATTGAGTAGATTCCCTATGTTTTTGTCATAAGTGTGTAAGTAAGGTGAATCCCAAAAGGAGGCAGACGTTAAGATTTTAGAGAATCTTGAACATTTGGGAGAAGTTTGCCATAAATTCAATAATCTTCAAAATCCAAGGATGAGAGGGTGATTAGCACTAATTACGTCACAATGTTCAGTAATTACTTGTGGTTCGTATGTCCGCGTACTATGACTGTCAGTCAATAAAGGTCGGGAATCTCAAAAGGAAGCAGACATCAGGATTTTAGAGAATGGCTACGATTTGGAGAAGTTTGTCATAAATGAAATTATCTTTTACAGATTTTAACTGGTCCACTTTTATTTTCTTCCATCCAAGGATGAGGGGATGATTAGCACTAATTACGTCACTATGTTCACTAATTACTTGTAGTCCGTATGTCCGCGTACTATGACTACCAGGGAGGGAATGATATCCATTCAGTATAACCATACGCCACAGCTGACTTTTTGTAGTAGGAAGAGAAAACAAACGCTGAGAATAACACTACAAAAAAGAGAGCAAAATACTCATAGCTCACCCGAAGGGTGATATGATGTCTGCACCTTTGCGAAGAGTGAAGGAGCATTTTGAGAATGGGCATTGTGTTGTTAAGGTTGTTGGGTAGTATTGGGGAGCAAAAGGTTGTAACTGACGTCAACAACACGTGGTGTTCCCAGGCGGTCTGCCATACAAGTACTAACCGCGCTCGATGCTGTTTAATTACGGTGATCGGACGAGAACCGATTTTTTCAGCATGATATGGTCGTTGACAAAAATTTAAACTACGCATCACGCCCTCCAGACAAGCTTGAAATACTTTCAGTAGATTCCCTATGTTTTTGCCATAAGTATCCAAATAAGGTGAAGGGAAATAAGTCACCGGAAACTAAATCAATTGATGGACTTGCAGGTGAAGATAAATATCTTCACAGAAATGTGTTACTGACGACAATGCTGATAGCCCATTAGCAAGGTTAAGCTATAGCTCAATAAAAATCGGAAGGCGCCAGACATCAAGATTTTACAGAATGGCTACCATTGAGTAGATTCCCTATGTTTTTGTCATAAGTGTGTAAGTAAGGTGAATCCCAAAAGGAGGCAGACGTTAAGATTTTAGAGAATCTTGAACATTTGGGAGAAGTTTGCCATAAATTCAATAATCTTCAAAATCCAAGGATGAGAGGGTGATTAGCACTAATTACGTCACAATGTTCAGTAATTACTTGTGGTTCGTATGTCCGCGTACTATGACTGTCAGTCAATAAAGGTCGGGAATCTCAAAAGGAAGCAGACATCAGGATTTTAGAGAATGGCTACGATTTGGAGAAGTTTGTCATAAATGAAATTATCTTTTACAGATTTTAACTGGTCCACTTTTATTTTCTTCCATCCAAGGATGAGGGGATGATACGCACTAATTACGTCACTATGTTCACTAATTACTTGTAGTCCGTATGTCCGCGTACTATGACTATCAGGGAGGGAATGATATCCATTCAGTATAACCATACGCCACAGCTGACTTTTTGTAGTAGGAAGAGAAAACAAACGCTGAGAATAACACTACAAAAAAGAGAGCAAAATACTCATAGCTCACCCGAAGGGTGATATGATGTCTGCACCTTTGCGAAGAGTGAAGGAGCATTTTGAGAATGGGCATTGTGTTGTTAAGGTTGTTGGGTAGTATTGGGGAGCAAAAGTTTGTAACTGACGTCAACAACACGTGGTGTTCCCAGGCGGTCTTCCATACAGGTACTAACCGCGCTCGATGCTGTTTAATTACGGTGATCGGACGAGAACCGATTTTTTCAGCATGATATGGTCGTTGACATAAATTTAAATTACGCATCACGCCCTCCACACAAGCTTGAAATACTTTCAGTAGATTCCCTATGTTTTTGCCATAAGTATGTAAATAAGGTGAAGGAAAATAAGTCACCGGAAACTAAATCAATTGATGGACTTGAAGGTGAAGTTAAATATCTTCACAGAAATGCGTTATTGACGACAATGCTGATAGCCCATTAGCAAGGTTAAGCTATAGCTCAATAAAAATCGGAAGGCGCCAGACATCAAGATTTTACAGAATGGCTACCATTGAGTAGATTCCCTATGTTTTTGTCATAAGTGTGTAAGTAAGGTGAATCCCAAAAGGAGGCAGACATTAAGATTTTAGAGAATCTTGAACATTTGGGAGAAATTTGCCATAAATTCAATAATCTTCAAAATCCAAGGATGAGAGGGTGATTAGCACTAATTACGTCACTATGTTCAGTAATTACTTGTGGTTCATATGTCCGCGTACTATGACTGTCAGTCAATAAAGGTCGGGAATCTCAAAAGGAAGCAGACATCAGGATTTTAGAGAATGGCTACGATTTGGAGAAGTTTGTCATAAATGAAATTATCTTTTACAGATTTTAACTGGTCCACTTTTATTTTCTTCCATCCAAGGATGAGGGGATGATTAGCACTAATTACGTCACTATGTTCACTAATTACTTGTAGTCCGTATGTCCGCGTACTATGACTACCAGGGAGGGAATGATATCCATTCAGTATAACCATACGCCACAGCTGACTTTTTGTAGTAGGAAGAGAAAACAAACGCTGAGAATAACACTACAAAAAAGAGAGCAAAATACTCATAGCTCACCCGAAGGGTGATATGATGTCTGCACCTTTGCGAAGAGTGAAGGAGCATTTTGAGAATGGGCATTGTGTTGTTAAGGTTGTTGGGTAGTATTGGGGAGCAAAAGGTTGTAACTGACGTCAACAACACGTGGTGTTCCCAGGCGGTCTGCCATACAAGTACTAACCGCGCTCGATGCTGTTTAATTACGGTGATCGGACGAGAACCGATTTTTTCAGCATGATATGGTCGTTGACAAAAATTTAAACTACGCATCACGCCCTCCAGACAAGCTTGAAATACTTTCAGTAGATTCCCTATGTTTTTGCCATAAGTATGCAAATAAGGTGAAGGGAAATAAGTCACCGGAAACTAAATCAATTGATGGACTTGCAGGTGAAGATAAATATCTTCACAGAAATGTGTTACTGACGACAATGCTGATAGCCCATTAGCAAGGTTAAGCTATAGCTCAATAAAAATCGGAAGGCGCCAGACATCAAGATTTTACAGAATGGCTACCATTGAGTAGATTCCCTATGTTTTTGTCATAAGTGTGTAAGTAAGGTGAATCCCAAAAGGAGGCAGACGTTAAGATTTTAGAGAATCTTGAACATTTGGGAGAAGTTTGCCATAAATTCAATAATCTTCAAAATCCAAGGATGAGAGGGTGATTAGCACTAATTACGTCACAATGTTCAGTAATTACTTGTGGTTCGTATGTCCGCGTACTATGACTGTCAGTCAATAAAGGTCGGGAATCTCAAAAGGAAGCAGACATCAGGATTTTAGAGAATGGCTACGATTTGGAGAAGTTTGTCATAAATGAAATTATCTTTTACAGATTTTAACTGGTCCACTTTTATTTTCTTCCATCCAAGGATGAGGGGATGATTAGCACTAATTACGTCACTATGTTCACTAATTACTTGTAGTCCGTATGTCCGCGTACTATGACTACCAGGGAGGGAATGATATCCATTCAGTATAACCATACGCCACAGCTGACTTTTTGTAGTAGGAAGAGAAAACAAACGCTGAGAATAACACTACAAAAAAGAGAGCAAAATACTCATAGCTCACCCGAAGGGTGATATGATGTCTGCACCTTTGCGAAGAGTGAAGGAGCATTTTGAGAATGGGCATTGTGTTGTTAAGGTTGTTGGGTAGTATTGGGGAGCAAAAGGTTGTAACTGACGTCAACAACACGTGGTGTTCCCAGGCGGTCTGCCATACAAGTACTAACCGCGCTCGATGCTGTTTAATTACGGTGATCGGACGAGAACCGATTTTTTCAGCATGATATGGTCGTTGACAAAAATTTAAACTACGCATCACGCCCTCCAGACAAGCTTGAAATACTTTCAGTAGATTCCCTATGTTTTTGCCATAAGTATCCAAATAAGGTGAAGGGAAATAAGTCACCGGAAACTAAATCAATTGATGGACTTGCAGGTGAAGATAAATATCTTCACAGAAATGTGTTACTGACGACAATGCTGATAGCCCATTAGCAAGGTTAAGCTATAGCTCAATAAAAATCGGAAGGCGCCAGACATCAAGATTTTACAGAATGGCTACCATTGAGTAGATTCCCTATGTTTTTGTCATAAGTGTGTAAGTAAGGTGAATCCCAAAAGGAGGCAGACGTTAAGATTTTAGAGAATCTTGAACATTTGGGAGAAGTTTGCCATAAATTCAATAATCTTCAAAATCCAAGGATGAGAGGGTGATTAGCACTAATTACGTCACAATGTTCAGTAATTACTTGTGGTTCGTATGTCCGCGTACTATGACTGTCAGTCAATAAAGGTCGGGAATCTCAAAAGGAAGCAGACATCAGGATTTTAGAGAATGGCTACGATTTGGAGAAGTTTGTCATAAATGAAATTATCTTTTACAGATTTTAACTGGTCCACTTTTATTTTCTTCCATCCAAGGATGAGGGGATGATACGCACTAATTACGTCACTATGTTCACTAATTACTTGTAGTCCGTATGTCCGCGTACTATGACTATCAGGGAGGGAATGATATCCATTCAGTATAACCATACGCCACAGCTGACTTTTTGTAGTAGGAAGAGAAAACAAACGCTGAGAATAACACTACAAAAAAGAGAGCAAAATACTCATAGCTCACCCGAAGGGTGATATGATGTCTGCACCTTTGCGAAGAGTGAAGGAGCATTTTGAGAATGGGCATTGTGTTGTTAAGGTTGTTGGGTAGTATTGGGGAGCAAAAGTTTGTAACTGACGTCAACAACACGTGGTGTTCCCAGGCGGTCTTCCATACAGGTACTAACCGCGCTCGATGCTGTTTAATTACGGTGATCGGACGAGAACCGATTTTTTCAGCATGATATGGTCGTTGACATAAATTTAAATTACGCATCACGCCCTCCACACAAGCTTGAAATACTTTCAGTAGATTCCCTATGTTTTTGCCATAAGTATGTAAATAAGGTGAAGGAAAATAAGTCACCGGAAACTAAATCAATTGATGGACTTGAAGGTGAAGTTAAATATCTTCACAGAAATGCGTTATTGACGACAATGCTGATAGCCCATTAGCAAGGTTAAGCTATAGCTCAATAAAAATCGGAAGGCGCCAGACATCAAGATTTTACAGAATGGCTACCATTGAGTAGATTCTCTATGTTTTTGTCATAAGTGTGTAAGTAAGGTGAATCTCAAAAGGAGGCAGACATTAAGACTTTAGAGAAAGTATGCAAATAAGGTGAAGGGAAATAAGTCACCGGAAACTAAATCAATTGATGGACTTGAAGGTAAAGTTAAATATCTTCACAGAAATGTGTTATTGACGACAATGCTGATAGCCCATTAGCAAGGTTAAGCTATAGCTCAATAAAAATCGGAAGGCGCCAGACATCAAGATTTTACAGAATGGCTACCATTGAGTAGATTCCCTATGTTTTTGTCATAAGTGTGTAAGTAAGGTGAATCCCAAAAGGAGGCAGACATTAAGATTTTAGAGAATCTTGAACATTTGGGAGAAATTTGCCATAAATTCAATAATCTTCAAAATCCAAGGATGAGAGGGTGATTAGCACTAATTACGTCACTATGTTCAGTAATTACTTGTGGTTCATATGTCCGCGTACTATGACTGTCAGTCAATAAAGGTCGGGAATCTCAAAAGGAAGCAGACATCAGGATTTTAGAGAATGGCTACGATTTGGAGAAGTTTGTCATAAATGAAATTATCTTTTACAGATTTTAACTGGTCCACTTTTATTTTCTTCCATCCAAGGATGAGGGGATGATTAGCACTAATTACGTCACTATGTTCACTAATTACTTGTAGTCCGTATGTCCGCGTACTATGACTACCAGGGAGGGAATGATATCCATTCAGTATAACCATACGCCACAGCTGACTTTTTGTAGTAGGAAGAGAAAACAAACGCTGAGAATAACACTACAAAAAAGAGAGCAAAATACTCATAGCTCACCCGAAGGGTGATATGATGTCTGCACCTTTGCGAAGAGTGAAGGAGCATTTTGAGAATGGGCATTGTGTTGTTAAGGTTGTTGGGTAGTATTGGGGAGCAAAAGGTTGTAACTGACGTCAACAACACGTGGTGTTCCCAGGCGGTCTGCCATACAAGTACTAACCGCGCTCGATGCTGTTTAATTACGGTGATCGGACGAGAACCGATTTTTTCAGCATGATATGGTCGTTGACAAAAATTTAAACTACGCATCACGCCCTCCAGACAAGCTTGAAATACTTTCAGTAGATTCCCTATGTTTTTGCCATAAGTATGCAAATAAGGTGAAGGGAAATAAGTCACCGGAAACTAAATCAATTGATGGACTTGCAGGTGAAGATAAATATCTTCACAGAAATGTGTTACTGACGACAATGCTGATAGCCCATTAGCAAGGTTAAGCTATAGCTCAATAAAAATCGGAAGGCGCCAGACATCAAGATTTTACAGAATGGCTACCATTGAGTAGATTCCCTATGTTTTTGTCATAAGTGTGTAAGTAAGGTGAATCCCAAAAGGAGGCAGACGTTAAGATTTTAGAGAATCTTGAACATTTGGGAGAAGTTTGCCATAAATTCAATAATCTTCAAAATCCAAGGATGAGAGGGTGATTAGCACTAATTACGTCACAATGTTCAGTAATTACTTGTGGTTCGTATGTCCGCGTACTATGACTGTCAGTCAATAAAGGTCGGGAATCTCAAAAGGAAGCAGACATCAGGATTTTAGAGAATGGCTACGATTTGGAGAAGTTTGTCATAAATGAAATTATCTTTTACAGATTTTAACTGGTCCACTTTTATTTTCTTCCATCCAAGGATGAGGGGATGATTAGCACTAATTACGTCACTATGTTCACTAATTACTTGTAGTCCGTATGTCCGCGTACTATGACTATCAGGGAGGGAATGATATCCATTCAGTATAACCATACGCCACAGCTGACTTTTTGTAGTAGGAAGAGAAAACAAACGCTGAGAATAACACTACAAAAAAGAGAGCAAAATACTCATAGCTCACCCGAAGGGTGATATGATGTCTGCACCTTTGCGAAGAGTGAAGGAGCATTTTGAGAATGGGCATTGTGTTGTTAAGGTTGTTGGGTAGTATTGGGGAGCAAAAGGTTGTAACTGACGTCAACAACACGTGGTGTTCCCAGGCGGTCTGCCATACAAGTACTAACCGCGCTCGATGCTGTTTAATTACGGTGATCGGACGAGAACCGATTTTTTCAGCATGATATGGTCGTTGACAAAAATTTAAACTACGCATCACGCCCTCCAGACAAGCTTGAAATACTTTCAGTAGATTCCCTATGTTTTTGCCATAAGTATGCAAATAAGGTGAAGGGAAATAAGTCACCGGAAACTAAATCAATTGATGGACTTGCAGGTGAAGATAAATATCTTCACAGAAATGTGTTACTGACGACAATGCTGATAGCCCATTAGCAAGGTTAAGCTATAGCTCAATAAAAATCGGAAGGCGCCAGACATCAAGATTTTACAGAATGGCTACCATTGAGTAGATTCCCTATGTTTTTGTCATAAGTGTGTAAGTAAGGTGAATCCCAAAAGGAGGCAGACGTTAAGATTTTAGAGAATCTTGAACATTTGGGAGAAGTTTGCCATAAATTCAATAATCTTCAAAATCCAAGGATGAGAGGGTGATTAGCACTAATTACGTCACAATGTTCAGTAATTACTTGTGGTTCGTATGTCCGCGTACTATGACTGTCAGTCAATAAAGGTCGGGAATCTCAAAAGGAAGCAGACATCAGGATTTTAGAGAATGGCTACGATTTGGAGAAGTTTGTCATAAATGAAATTATCTTTTACAGATTTTAACTGGTCCACTTTTATTTTCTTCCATCCAAGGATGAGGGGATGATTAGCACTAATTACGTCACTATGTTCACTAATTACTTGTAGTCCGTATGTCCGCGTACTATGACTACCAGGGAGGGAATGATATCCATTCAGTATAACCATACGCCACAGCTGACTTTTTGTAGTAGGAAGAGAAAACAAACGCTGAGAATAACACTACAAAAAAGAGAGCAAAATACTCATAGCTCACCCGAAGGGTGATATGATGTCTGCACCTTTGCGAAGAGTGAAGGAGCATTTTGAGAATGGGCATTGTGTTGTTAAGGTTGTTGGGTAGTATTGGGGAGCAAAAGGTTGTAACTGACGTCAACAACACGTGGTGTTCCCAGGCGGTCTGCCATACAAGTACTAACCGCGCTCGATGCTGTTTAATTACGGTGATCGGACGAGAACCGATTTTTTCAGCATGATATGGTCGTTGACAAAAATTTAAACTACGCATCACGCCCTCCAGACAAGCTTGAAATACTTTCAGTAGATTCCCTATGTTTTTGCCATAAGTATCCAAATAAGGTGAAGGGAAATAAGTCACCGGAAACTAAATCAATTGATGGACTTGCAGGTGAAGATAAATATCTTCACAGAAATGTGTTACTGACGACAATGCTGATAGCCCATTAGCAAGGTTAAGCTATAGCTCAATAAAAATCGGAAGGCGCCAGACATCAAGATTTTACAGAATGGCTACCATTGAGTAGATTCCCTATGTTTTTGTCATAAGTGTGTAAGTAAGGTGAATCCCAAAAGGAGGCAGACGTTAAGATTTTAGAGAATCTTGAACATTTGGGAGAAGTTTGCCATAAATTCAATAATCTTCAAAATCCAAGGATGAGAGGGTGATTAGCACTAATTACGTCACAATGTTCAGTAATTACTTGTGGTTCGTATGTCCGCGTACTATGACTGTCAGTCAATAAAGGTCGGGAATCTCAAAAGGAAGCAGACATCAGGATTTTAGAGAATGGCTACGATTTGGAGAAGTTTGTCATAAATGAAATTATCTTTTACAGATTTTAACTGGTCCACTTTTATTTTCTTCCATCCAAGGATGAGGGGATGATACGCACTAATTACGTCACTATGTTCACTAATTACTTGTAGTCCGTATGTCCGCGTACTATGACTATCAGGGAGGGAATGATATCCATTCAGTATAACCATACGCCACAGCTGACTTTTTGTAGTAGGAAGAGAAAACAAACGCTGAGAATAACACTACAAAAAAGAGAGCAAAATACTCATAGCTCACCCGAAGGGTGATATGATGTCTGCACCTTTGCGAAGAGTGAAGGAGCATTTTGAGAATGGGCATTGTGTTGTTAAGGTTGTTGGGTAGTATTGGGGAGCAAAAGTTTGTAACTGACGTCAACAACACGTGGTGTTCCCAGGCGGTCTTCCATACAGGTACTAACCGCGCTCGATGCTGTTTAATTACGGTGATCGGACGAGAACCGATTTTTTCAGCATGATATGGTCGTTGACATAAATTTAAATTACGCATCACGCCCTCCACACAAGCTTGAAATACTTTCAGTAGATTCCCTATGTTTTTGCCATAAGTATGTAAATAAGGTGAAGGAAAATAAGTCACCGGAAACTAAATCAATTGATGGACTTGAAGGTGAAGTTAAATATCTTCACAGAAATGCGTTATTGACGACAATGCTGATAGCCCATTAGCAAGGTTAAGCTATAGCTCAATAAAAATCGGAAGGCGCCAGACATCAAGATTTTACAGAATGGCTACCATTGAGTAGATTCTCTATGTTTTTGTCATAAGTGTGTAAGTAAGGTGAATCTCAAAAGGAGGCAGACATTAAGACTTTAGAGAAAGTATGCAAATAAGGTGAAGGGAAATAAGTCACCGGAAACTAAATCAATTGATGGACTTGAAGGTAAAGTTAAATATCTTCACAGAAATGTGTTATTGACGACAATGCTGATAGCCCATTAGCAAGGTTAAGCTATAGCTCAATAAAAATCGGAAGGCGCCAGACATCAAGATTTTACAGAATGGCTACCATTGAGTAGATTCCCTATGTTTTTGTCATAAGTGTGTAAGTAAGGTGAATCCCAAAAGGAGGCAGACATTAAGATTTTAGAGAATCTTGAACATTTGGGAGAAATTTGCCATAAATTCAATAATCTTCAAAATCCAAGGATGAGAGGGTGATTAGCACTAATTACGTCACTATGTTCAGTAATTACTTGTGGTTCATATGTCCGCGTACTATGACTGTCAGTCAATAAAGGTCGGGAATCTCAAAAGGAAGCAGACATCAGGATTTTAGAGAATGGCTACGATTTG
This sequence comes from Eristalis intricaria, assembly GCA_964034865.1. Lineage (NCBI taxonomy): Eukaryota > Metazoa > Arthropoda > Insecta > Diptera > Syrphidae > Eristalis > Eristalis intricaria. The sequence goes on along the minus strand of OZ035876.1, from coordinate 70,690,803 downwards.
GAGAAGTTTGTCATAAATGAAATTATCTTTTACAGATTTTAACTGGTCCACTTTTATTTTCTTCCATCCAAGGATGAGGGGATGATTAGCACTAATTACGTCACTATGTTCACTAATTACTTGTAGTCCGTATGTCCGCGTACTATGACTACCAGGGAGGGAATGATATCCATTCAGTATAACCATACGCCACAGCTGACTTTTTGTAGTAGGAAGAGAAAACAAACGCTGAGAATAACACTACAAAAAAGAGAGCAAAATACTCATAGCTCACCCGAAGGGTGATATGATGTCTGCACCTTTGCGAAGAGTGAAGGAGCATTTTGAGAATGGGCATTGTGTTGTTAAGGTTGTTGGGTAGTATTGGGGAGCAAAAGGTTGTAACTGACGTCAACAACACGTGGTGTTCCCAGGCGGTCTGCCATACAAGTACTAACCGCGCTCGATGCTGTTTAATTACGGTGATCGGACGAGAACCGATTTTTTCAGCATGATATGGTCGTTGACAAAAATTTAAACTACGCATCACGCCCTCCAGACAAGCTTGAAATACTTTCAGTAGATTCCCTATGTTTTTGCCATAAGTATGCAAATAAGGTGAAGGGAAATAAGTCACCGGAAACTAAATCAATTGATGGACTTGCAGGTGAAGATAAATATCTTCACAGAAATGTGTTACTGACGACAATGCTGATAGCCCATTAGCAAGGTTAAGCTATAGCTCAATAAAAATCGGAAGGCGCCAGACATCAAGATTTTACAGAATGGCTACCATTGAGTAGATTCCCTATGTTTTTGTCATAAGTGTGTAAGTAAGGTGAATCCCAAAAGGAGGCAGACGTTAAGATTTTAGAGAATCTTGAACATTTGGGAGAAGTTTGCCATAAATTCAATAATCTTCAAAATCCAAGGATGAGAGGGTGATTAGCACTAATTACGTCACAATGTTCAGTAATTACTTGTGGTTCGTATGTCCGCGTACTATGACTGTCAGTCAATAAAGGTCGGGAATCTCAAAAGGAAGCAGACATCAGGATTTTAGAGAATGGCTACGATTTGGAGAAGTTTGTCATAAATGAAATTATCTTTTACAGATTTTAACTGGTCCACTTTTATTTTCTTCCATCCAAGGATGAGGGGATGATTAGCACTAATTACGTCACTATGTTCACTAATTACTTGTAGTCCGTATGTCCGCGTACTATGACTATCAGGGAGGGAATGATATCCATTCAGTATAACCATACGCCACAGCTGACTTTTTGTAGTAGGAAGAGAAAACAAACGCTGAGAATAACACTACAAAAAAGAGAGCAAAATACTCATAGCTCACCCGAAGGGTGATATGATGTCTGCACCTTTGCGAAGAGTGAAGGAGCATTTTGAGAATGGGCATTGTGTTGTTAAGGTTGTTGGGTAGTATTGGGGAGCAAAAGGTTGTAACTGACGTCAACAACACGTGGTGTTCCCAGGCGGTCTGCCATACAAGTACTAACCGCGCTCGATGCTGTTTAATTACGGTGATCGGACGAGAACCGATTTTTTCAGCATGATATGGTCGTTGACAAAAATTTAAACTACGCATCACGCCCTCCAGACAAGCTTGAAATACTTTCAGTAGATTCCCTATGTTTTTGCCATAAGTATCCAAATAAGGTGAAGGGAAATAAGTCACCGGAAACTAAATCAATTGATGGACTTGCAGGTGAAGATAAATATCTTCACAGAAATGTGTTACTGACGACAATGCTGATAGCCCATTAGCAAGGTTAAGCTATAGCTCAATAAAAATCGGAAGGCGCCAGACATCAAGATTTTACAGAATGGCTACCATTGAGTAGATTCCCTATGTTTTTGTCATAAGTGTGTAAGTAAGGTGAATCCCAAAAGGAGGCAGACGTTAAGATTTTAGAGAATCTTGAACATTTGGGAGAAGTTTGCCATAAATTCAATAATCTTCAAAATCCAAGGATGAGAGGGTGATTAGCACTAATTACGTCACAATGTTCAGTAATTACTTGTGGTTCGTATGTCCGCGTACTATGACTGTCAGTCAATAAAGGTCGGGAATCTCAAAAGGAAGCAGACATCAGGATTTTAGAGAATGGCTACGATTTGGAGAAGTTTGTCATAAATGAAATTATCTTTTACAGATTTTAACTGGTCCACTTTTATTTTCTTCCATCCAAGGATGAGGGGATGATTAGCACTAATTACGTCACTATGTTCACTAATTACTTGTAGTCCGTATGTCCGCGTACTATGACTATCAGGGAGGGAATGATATCCATTCAGTATAACCATACGCCACAGCTGACTTTTTGTAGTAGGAAGAGAAAACAAACGCTGAGAATAACACTACAAAAAAGAGAGCAAAATACTCATAGCTCACCCGAAGGGTGATATGATGTCTGCACCTTTGCGAAGAGTGAAGGAGCATTTTGAGAATGGGCATTGTGTTGTTAAGGTTGTTGGGTAGTATTGGGGAGCAAAAGGTTGTAACTGACGTCAACAACACGTGGTGTTCCCAGGCGGTCTGCCATACAAGTACTAACCGCGCTCGATGCTGTTTAATTACGGTGATCGGACGAGAACCGATTTTTTCAGCATGATATGGTCGTTGACAAAAATTTAAACTACGCATCACGCCCTCCAGACAAGCTTGAAATACTTTCAGTAGATTCCCTATGTTTTTGCCATAAGTATGCAAATAAGGTGAAGGGAAATAAGTCACCGGAAACTAAATCAATTGATGGACTTGCAGGTGAAGATAAATATCTTCACAGAAATGTGTTACTGACGACAATGCTGATAGCCCATTAGCAAGGTTAAGCTATAGCTCAATAAAAATCGGAAGGCGCCAGACATCAAGATTTTACAGAATGGCTACCATTGAGTAGATTCCCTATGTTTTTGTCATAAGTGTGTAAGTAAGGTGAATCCCAAAAGGAGGCAGACGTTAAGATTTTAGAGAATCTTGAACATTTGGGAGAAGTTTGCCATAAATTCAATAATCTTCAAAATCCAAGGATGAGAGGGTGATTAGCACTAATTACGTCACAATGTTCAGTAATTACTTGTGGTTCGTATGTCCGCGTACTATGACTGTCAGTCAATAAAGGTCGGGAATCTCAAAAGGAAGCAGACATCAGGATTTTAGAGAATGGCTACGATTTGGAGAAGTTTGTCATAAATGAAATTATCTTTTACAGATTTTAACTGGTCCACTTTTATTTTCTTCCATCCAAGGATGAGGGGATGATTAGCACTAATTACGTCACTATGTTCACTAATTACTTGTAGTCCGTATGTCCGCGTACTATGACTATCAGGGAGGGAATGATATCCATTCAGTATAACCATACGCCACAGCTGACTTTTTGTAGTAGGAAGAGAAAACAAACGCTGAGAATAACACTACAAAAAAGAGAGCAAAATACTCATAGCTCACCCGAAGGGTGATATGATGTCTGCACCTTTGCGAAGAGTGAAGGAGCATTTTGAGAATGGGCATTGTGTTGTTAAGGTTGTTGGGTAGTATTGGGGAGCAAAAGGTTGTAACTGACGTCAACAACACGTGGTGTTCCCAGGCGGTCTTCCATACAGGTACTAACCGCGCTCGATGCTGTTTAATTACGGTGATCGGACGAGAACCGATTTTTTCAGCATGATATGGTCGTTGACATAAATTTAAATTACGCATCACGCCCTCCACACAAGCTTGAAATACTTTCAGTAGATTCCCTATGTTTTTGCCATAAGTATGCAAATAAGGTGAAGGGAAATAAGTCACCGGAAACTAAATCAATTGATGGACTTGAAGGTGAAGTTAAATATCTTCACAGAAATGCGTTATTGACGACAATGCTGATAGCCCATTAGCAAGGTTAAGCTATAGCTCAATAAAAATCGGAAGGCGCCAGACATCAAGATTTTACAGAATGGCTACCATTGAGTAGATTCTCTATGTTTTTGTCATAAGTGTGTAAGTAAGGTGAATCCCAAAAGGAGGCAGACATTAAGATTTTAGAGAATCTTGAACATTTGGGAGAAGTTTGCCATAAATTCAATAATCTTCAAAATCCAAGGATGAGAGGGTGATTAGCACTAATTACGTCACTATGTTCAGTAATTACTTGTGGTTGATATGTCCGCGTACTATGACTGTCAGTCAATAAAGGTCGGGAATCTCAAAAGGAAGCAGACATCAGGATTTTAGAGAATGGCTACGATTTGGAGAAGTTTGTCATAAATGAAATTATCTTTTACAGATTTTAACTGGTCCACTTTTATTTTCTTCCATCCAAGGATGAGGGGATGATTAGCACTAATTACGTCACTATGTTCACTAATTACTTGTAGTCCGTATTTCCGCGTACTATGACTACCAGGGAGGGAATGATATCCATTCAGTATAACCATACGCCACAGCTGACTTTTTGTAGTAGGAAGAGAAAACAAACGCTGAGAATAACACTACAAAAAAGAGAGCAAAATACTCATAGCTCACCCGAAGGGTGATATGATGTCTGCACCTTTGCGAAGAGTGAAGGAGCATTTTGAGAATGGGCATTGTGTTGTTAAGGTTGTTGGGTAGTATTGGGGAGCAAAAGGTTGTAACTGACGTCAACAACACGTGGTGTTCCCAGGCGGTCTGCCATACAGGTACTAACCGCGCTCGATGCTGTTTAATTACGGTGATCGGACGAGAACCGATTTTTTCAGCATGATATGGTCGTTGACAAAAATTGAAGCTACGCATCACGCCCTCCAGACAAGTTTGAAATACTTTCAGTATATTCTCTATGTTTTTGCCATAAGTATGTAAATAAGGTGAAGGCAAATAAGTCACTGGAAACTAAATCAATTGATGGACTTGAAGGTGAAGTTAAATATCTTCACAGAAATGCGTTATTGACGACAATGCTGATAGCCCATTAGCAAGGTTAAGCTATAGCTCAATAAAAATCGGAAGGCGCCAGACATCAAGATTTTAGAGAATGGCTACCATTGAGTAGATTCCCTATGTTTTTGCCATAAGTGTGTAAGTAAGGTGAATCTCAAAAGGAGGCAGACATTAAGATTTTAGAGAAAGTATGCAAATAAGGTGAAGGGAAATAAGTCACCGGAAACTAAATCAATTGATGGACTTGAAGGTAAAGTTAAATATCTTCACAGAAATGTGTTATTGACGACAATGCTGATAGCCCATTAGCAAGGTTAAGCTATAGCTCAATAAAAATCGGAAGGCGCCAGACATCAAGATTTTACAGAATGGCTACCATTGAGTAGATTCCCTATGTTTTTGTCATAAGTGTGTAAGTAAGGTGAATCCCAAAAGGAGGCAGACATTAAGATTTTAGAGAATCTTGAACATTTGGGAGAAATTTGCCATAAATTCAATAATCTTCAAAATCCAAGGATGAGAGGGTGATTAGCACTAATTACGTCACTATGTTCAGTAATTACTTGTGGTTCATATGTCCGCGTACTATGACTGTCAGTCAATAAAGGTCGGGAATCTCAAAAGGAAGCAGACATCAGGATTTTAGAGAATGGCTACGATTTGGAGAAGTTTGTCATAAATGAAATTATCTTTTACAGATTTTAACTGGTCCACTTTTATTTTCTTCCATCCAAGGATGAGGGGATGATTAGCACTAATTACGTCACTATGTTCACTAATTACTTGTAGTCCGTATGTCCGCGTACTATGACTACCAGGGAGGGAATGATATCCATTCAGTATAACCATACGCCACAGCTGACTTTTTGTAGTAGGAAGAGAAAACAAACGCTGAGAATAACACTACAAAAAAGAGAGCAAAATACTCATAGCTCACCCGAAGGGTGATATGATGTCTGCACCTTTGCGAAGAGTGAAGGAGCATTTTGAGAATGGGCATTGTGTTGTTAAGGTTGTTGGGTAGTATTGGGGAGCAAAAGGTTGTAACTGACGTCAACAACACGTGGTGTTCCCAGGCGGTCTGCCATACAAGTACTAACCGCGCTCGATGCTGTTTAATTACGGTGATCGGACGAGAACCGATTTTTTCAGCATGATATGGTCGTTGACAAAAATTTAAACTACGCATCACGCCCTCCAGACAAGCTTGAAATACTTTCAGTAGATTCCCTATGTTTTTGCCATAAGTATGCAAATAAGGTGAAGGGAAATAAGTCACCGGAAACTAAATCAATTGATGGACTTGCAGGTGAAGATAAATATCTTCACAGAAATGTGTTACTGACGACAATGCTGATAGCCCATTAGCAAGGTTAAGCTATAGCTCAATAAAAATCGGAAGGCGCCAGACATCAAGATTTTACAGAATGGCTACCATTGAGTAGATTCCCTATGTTTTTGTCATAAGTGTGTAAGTAAGGTGAATCCCAAAAGGAGGCAGACGTTAAGATTTTAGAGAATCTTGAACATTTGGGAGAAGTTTGCCATAAATTCAATAATCTTCAAAATCCAAGGATGAGAGGGTGATTAGCACTAATTACGTCACAATGTTCAGTAATTACTTGTGGTTCGTATGTCCGCGTACTATGACTGTCAGTCAATAAAGGTCGGGAATCTCAAAAGGAAGCAGACATCAGGATTTTAGAGAATGGCTACGATTTGGAGAAGTTTGTCATAAATGAAATTATCTTTTACAGATTTTAACTGGTCCACTTTTATTTTCTTCCATCCAAGGATGAGGGGATGATTAGCACTAATTACGTCACTATGTTCACTAATTACTTGTAGTCCGTATGTCCGCGTACTATGACTATCAGGGAGGGAATGATATCCATTCAGTATAACCATACGCCACAGCTGACTTTTTGTAGTAGGAAGAGAAAACAAACGCTGAGAATAACACTACAAAAAAGAGAGCAAAATACTCATAGCTCACCCGAAGGGTGATATGATGTCTGCACCTTTGCGAAGAGTGAAGGAGCATTTTGAGAATGGGCATTGTGTTGTTAAGGTTGTTGGGTAGTATTGGGGAGCAAAAGGTTGTAACTGACGTCAACAACACGTGGTGTTCCCAGGCGGTCTGCCATACAAGTACTAACCGCGCTCGATGCTGTTTAATTACGGTGATCGGACGAGAACCGATTTTTTCAGCATGATATGGTCGTTGACAAAAATTTAAACTACGCATCACGCCCTCCAGACAAGCTTGAAATACTTTCAGTAGATTCCCTATGTTTTTGCCATAAGTATCCAAATAAGGTGAAGGGAAATAAGTCACCGGAAACTAAATCAATTGATGGACTTGCAGGTGAAGATAAATATCTTCACAGAAATGTGTTACTGACGACAATGCTGATAGCCCATTAGCAAGGTTAAGCTATAGCTCAATAAAAATCGGAAGGCGCCAGACATCAAGATTTTACAGAATGGCTACCATTGAGTAGATTCCCTATGTTTTTGTCATAAGTGTGTAAGTAAGGTGAATCCCAAAAGGAGGCAGACGTTAAGATTTTAGAGAATCTTGAACATTTGGGAGAAGTTTGCCATAAATTCAATAATCTTCAAAATCCAAGGATGAGAGGGTGATTAGCACTAATTACGTCACAATGTTCAGTAATTACTTGTGGTTCGTATGTCCGCGTACTATGACTGTCAGTCAATAAAGGTCGGGAATCTCAAAAGGAAGCAGACATCAGGATTTTAGAGAATGGCTACGATTTGGAGAAGTTTGTCATAAATGAAATTATCTTTTACAGATTTTAACTGGTCCACTTTTATTTTCTTCCATCCAAGGATGAGGGGATGATTAGCACTAATTACGTCACTATGTTCACTAATTACTTGTAGTCCGTATGTCCGCGTACTATGACTATCAGGGAGGGAATGATATCCATTCAGTATAACCATACGCCACAGCTGACTTTTTGTAGTAGGAAGAGAAAACAAACGCTGAGAATAACACTACAAAAAAGAGAGCAAAATACTCATAGCTCACCCGAAGGGTGATATGATGTCTGCACCTTTGCGAAGAGTGAAGGAGCATTTTGAGAATGGGCATTGTGTTGTTAAGGTTGTTGGGTAGTATTGGGGAGCAAAAGGTTGTAACTGACGTCAACAACACGTGGTGTTCCCAGGCGGTCTGCCATACAAGTACTAACCGCGCTCGATGCTGTTTAATTACGGTGATCGGACGAGAACCGATTTTTTCAGCATGATATGGTCGTTGACAAAAATTTAAACTACGCATCACGCCCTCCAGACAAGCTTGAAATACTTTCAGTAGATTCCCTATGTTTTTGCCATAAGTATGCAAATAAGGTGAAGGGAAATAAGTCACCGGAAACTAAATCAATTGATGGACTTGCAGGTGAAGATAAATATCTTCACAGAAATGTGTTACTGACGACAATGCTGATAGCCCATTAGCAAGGTTAAGCTATAGCTCAATAAAAATCGGAAGGCGCCAGACATCAAGATTTTACAGAATGGCTACCATTGAGTAGATTCCCTATGTTTTTGTCATAAGTGTGTAAGTAAGGTGAATCCCAAAAGGAGGCAGACGTTAAGATTTTAGAGAATCTTGAACATTTGGGAGAAGTTTGCCATAAATTCAATAATCTTCAAAATCCAAGGATGAGAGGGTGATTAGCACTAATTACGTCACAATGTTCAGTAATTACTTGTGGTTCGTATGTCCGCGTACTATGACTGTCAGTCAATAAAGGTCGGGAATCTCAAAAGGAAGCAGACATCAGGATTTTAGAGAATGGCTACGATTTGGAGAAGTTTGTCATAAATGAAATTATCTTTTACAGATTTTAACTGGTCCACTTTTATTTTCTTCCATCCAAGGATGAGGGGATGATTAGCACTAATTACGTCACTATGTTCACTAATTACTTGTAGTCCGTATGTCCGCGTACTATGACTATCAGGGAGGGAATGATATCCATTCAGTATAACCATACGCCACAGCTGACTTTTTGTAGTAGGAAGAGAAAACAAACGCTGAGAATAACACTACAAAAAAGAGAGCAAAATACTCATAGCTCACCCGAAGGGTGATATGATGTCTGCACCTTTGCGAAGAGTGAAGGAGCATTTTGAGAATGGGCATTGTGTTGTTAAGGTTGTTGGGTAGTATTGGGGAGCAAAAGGTTGTAACTGACGTCAACAACACGTGGTGTTCCCAGGCGGTCTTCCATACAGGTACTAACCGCGCTCGATGCTGTTTAATTACGGTGATCGGACGAGAACCGATTTTTTCAGCATGATATGGTCGTTGACATAAATTTAAATTACGCATCACGCCCTCCACACAAGCTTGAAATACTTTCAGTAGATTCCCTATGTTTTTGCCATAAGTATGCAAATAAGGTGAAGGGAAATAAGTCACCGGAAACTAAATCAATTGATGGACTTGAAGGTGAAGTTAAATATCTTCACAGAAATGCGTTATTGACGACAATGCTGATAGCCCATTAGCAAGGTTAAGCTATAGCTCAATAAAAATCGGAAGGCGCCAGACATCAAGATTTTACAGAATGGCTACCATTGAGTAGATTCTCTATGTTTTTGTCATAAGTGTGTAAGTAAGGTGAATCCCAAAAGGAGGCAGACATTAAGATTTTAGAGAATCTTGAACATTTGGGAGAAGTTTGCCATAAATTCAATAATCTTCAAAATCCAAGGATGAGAGGGTGATTAGCACTAATTACGTCACTATGTTCAGTAATTACTTGTGGTTGATATGTCCGCGTACTATGACTGTCAGTCAATAAAGGTCGGGAATCTCAAAAGGAAGCAGACATCAGGATTTTAGAGAATGGCTACGATTTGGAGAAGTTTGTCATAAATGAAATTATCTTTTACAGATTTTAACTGGTCCACTTTTATTTTCTTCCATCCAAGGATGAGGGGATGATTAGCACTAATTACGTCACTATGTTCACTAATTACTTGTAGTCCGTATTTCCGCGTACTATGACTACCAGGGAGGGAATGATATCCATTCAGTATAACCATACGCCACAGCTGACTTTTTGTAGTAGGAAGAGAAAACAAACGCTGAGAATAACACTACAAAAAAGAGAGCAAAATACTCATAGCTCACCCGAAGGGTGATATGATGTCTGCACCTTTGCGAAGAGTGAAGGAGCATTTTGAGAATGGGCATTGTGTTGTTAAGGTTGTTGGGTAGTATTGGGGAGCAAAAGGTTGTAACTGACGTCAACAACACGTGGTGTTCCCAGGCGGTCTGCCATACAGGTACTAACCGCGCTCGATGCTGTTTAATTACGGTGATCGGACGAGAACCGATTTTTTCAGCATGATATGGTCGTTGACAAAAATTGAAGCTACGCATCACGCCCTCCAGACAAGTTTGAAATACTTTCAGTATATTCTCTATGTTTTTGCCATAAGTATGTAAATAAGGTGAAGGCAAATAAGTCACTGGAAACTAAATCAATTGATGGACTTGAAGGTGAAGTTAAATATCTTCACAGAAATGCGTTATTGACGACAATGCTGATAGCCCATTAGCAAGGTTAAGCTATAGCTCAATAAAAATCGGAAGGCGCCAGACATCAAGATTTTAGAGAATGGCTACCATTGAGTAGATTCCCTATGTTTTTGCCATAAGTGTGTAAGTAAGGTGAATCTCAAAAGGAGGCAGACATTAAGATTTTAGAGAAAGTATGCAAATAAGGTGAAGGGAAATAAGTCACCGGAAACTAAATCAATTGATGGACTTAAAGGTAAAGTTAAATATCTTCACAGAAATGTGTTATTGACGACAATGCTGATAGCCCATTAGCAAGGTTAAGCTATAGCTCAATAAAAATCGGAAGGCGCCAGACATCAAGATTTTACAGAATGGCTACCATTGAGTAGATTCCCTATGTTTTTGTCATAAGTGTGTAAGTAAGGTGAATCCCAAAAGGAGGCAGACATTAAGATTTTAGAGAATCTTGAACATTTGGGAGAAGTTTGTCATAAATTCAATAATCTTTTACAGATTGTAACTGGTCCACTTTTATTTTCTTTCATCCAACTATGACTATCAGGGAGGGAATGATATCCATTCAGTATAAACATACGCCACAGCTGACTTTTTATAGTAGGAAGAGAAAACAAACGCTGATAATAACACTACAAAAAAGATGTGATATGATGTCTGCACCCTTGCGAAGAGTGAAGGAGCATTTGAGAATGGCCACTGTGTTGTTAACGTTGTTGGGTAGTATTGGGGAGCAAAAGGTTGTAACTGACGTCAACAACACGTGGTGTTCCCAGGCGGTCTGCCATACAGGTACTAACCGCGCTCGATGCTGTTTAATTACGGTGATCGGACGAGAACCGATTTTTTTTTTTTTTTTTTCATGTAATTTTGTTTTTATTTTAGTGAAAGAAACTTACTTGCTAGACAAAATATACTTATAACTAGCTTAAATATCTTAAATAACTTAATGTATTTAATCCTAACTTACTGACCCTATGCGAGTACTCTAAGCTATTCTAATTTATAATTATTTGTGCCTTTCGGCTTAAACAACGTTTTTTTTTAGTCTTTAGAGACAATATTTTATTAATTTTAATTACCAAGAAAACTTGAAAAACTTGGTTTAACCTAGCTAACCTATGAAAAAAATAACTTAAAACTAACTTAATAATACCTTAACCTAACTTAACCTAACATAACCTTAAAAATACCTTAAATATGTCCGTAAGAGACAGACGTGTGCACCTAGGCGTATATGATATGTATATGCATAACATATACATCTATACGCCGTGGTGCCGTGGTATAGTTTTTTTCTTAAAATAACTTAATTCTATGTAAGTTGGCCACCATGGTCAACTGTATCGACGTTTGGAAGAGCCAACGCCGGCGGAGACCGATTCTGGTGCAACCACCAATAAAAGTGCCGTTCTTTGGCACACTCTCTCCTGTCCCGAGTAGAGATCGCTCTACTGAATCGGAGGAGATCCTCGTGGCTGCGAGCGACATCCGGCTCGTATTGGAGTCGCCTGTCCACTGTTCGGCGTACGACATGGAATATCAGAGGGCATCCATCTGTATCCTGTATTAGGCCAATTTGATCGAGATAGAGGAATGCTTCAGGTGGAATAAGGCCGCTGAGGCGCACTCTTTCATGGTACATAGCGTTTGGGTAGTAAGCCCCAAAGATCAGACTGTTAGAAGAAGTCATAGCTCGTGCAATGTGCCTTCGTATCAGCTTAATAATAAAATTATCTATCCGGTTCAAGTTTGCCTCGTTGTACAGGACCTCGTTAGGAAAGTACTTCTTGTACTCAGACTCGGGTGTACGATACAGACGGAGACAGCTCCTAAGACACTGCCTCTCGAACAACCTCATCTTTTCCATCTGGGAAGGACTCACGTTGAACCACAATGGACAACCGTACGCCATAATTGGCCGTATGAGAGCCATGTAGCAGATTACCTTCACTCTGGTATCAAGTTGGCTGCTGGAAAACAACCTTCTTGCCGCAGCAAAGGCTTTTCTGGCTTTCGTCAGAGCAATATCTATATGTTTATCAAAATACAGATATTGATCCAGCCAAATGCCTAGATATCTAACTACACTTTTCACGGCTAACGGCCGACCTTGCGGGTCAACTATGCCGAACTTGCGCCAGTTTGGGCGCGTATCCCTCGGTGCCGTGTACAACGGGGTCCTGAACAGGGTAGTTTCACACTTCAGGAAGTTGATAACCAACTTCCAGTCGTCGCAAAATCGCTGAATTTTATCGAAGTCACGCTGCAACAATATATTTATTACCTCGATCTTCGGACCTGTTCTGTACGCAACCAGATCGTCGGCGTACGCTATTAAGTGCGGCATGGAACCTACAAGCTCTGCAGTGAATATTGAAAACAAGATCGGCGAACCAACCGCCCCCTGTTGTAGACCATTTTTAATATCAAAGACCGTGCTAGAAGTTACGTCGCCATTTTTCACGACAAACTTTCTACCGGTTATCATGTCATGGATCATGTATAGCAATGGTTTACTTATGCCAAGCCTGACCAGCTTGAGGAAGAGGCCCTCTAACCAAACGGTGTCGAACGCTTTCTCCAAGTCAATCAGACAGGCACCCGTGCATTGTTGTTTGCTTTTATTCCACTGAATGTCGGACACCAGTTTTGAAGCGGCATGTATGGTTTCATGCCCCGCCCTGAATCCGAACTGGTTGTCCGGTATGATTTTATTTTCATCAACCCATTGTTTCAGAACTCGAATGACTATCTTTTCAAAAACCTTGCTTATGCAAGGAAGAAGACTGATCGACCGAAGATTTGTCGGAATGGACTTATCTTTGTCGCGCTTAGGGATCGGCTGAACTACAGCTGTTTTCCAGTGTGCTGGGTAGTGTGCATTACTCAGGGCATTGTTGAACAATGTTGAGTAGACTTTTACAGCTTCGGGGGGAAGATGTCGAAGCACAATATTCGGTACACCATCGATTCCAACAGACTTTTTCTTCTTCAGCGAGTTAAAGATACCCTGGAGATCTTCTTGAGAAATCAAGATATGATTTGCCTCGTTGGCGACGGCAAGATTTGCCATGTTAACGTCACTGAACCTGGTGAAACCTGGATTCTCAGATCGCCATTGACTTATCTCATCGCGGAGATAGAAGTGGTTTAGCAAGGCTCTGTTCTCCAGATCGTGATTCGGCCTACTAACCTCGTTGACCGTATACACTCTCTGGAACACAGCACCTATAGCATTAACCTTCTCCTGGGGATCTTCAACCACGAAGAAGTCATTGTCTAGCACTGCCCCATCTGGATCGATGCCAATTGAAGTCAGTAAGTGTTCGTTGTCTGTCGTCCTGGGAAGTCGAACGGTCAGAATGTCGTTTTGATCTTTCCTCCGGAATATTTTATTTACTTGCGGGAACATACCCGGGTTGTTGGATTGTACAGCCCGGATTTTATTGCCCCAGTGCAAGCTTATAGCCAAGCTGTAATTAATTCTTATTATCTGTTGGAGGTTTTTGATCTCCGACTTCAGTGACCTGACTTCCGCGTTTTGTGGATCTGTAAAACGCCTGTGCAAGAGTTTGAGTCTTGACAGCAGCCTACTCTTGTGTACGTGAAGTGCATCGATGGTAGCATTTCGATACACATCACTGTCATCGACTTCTACTACCTTCGGAATAGTCTTGTCCATTGTACGTTTAATCACGTCGTTCATTTGTATGAGATACCTGTCGAGCTCTTCGTTCGTCAGGTTTCTGTTCGTCGGAGGATTGATCCCACTCGAACGTAGTTCTGTGGATAAAGTCCTGGAGAAGCGTGGCCAGCGGGCCTTATTGTAATTATAAGGGTGCCTCTGGACATACTCCTCCAGTCCTTCCACCTCGTTCGGGAGTTGAATAACTGCGAAGAGCCCGCAGTGATCACTCTCGTACTCAACAGCAGTTAGACAGTTCCGTGTGCGTCTTTCCACGTCTAGTATAGTCAGTCGTTTGTCTATCAGCATCAGATCCAGATAGGACCCGCTTCTAGGATACGATGGCCTATCGGTTGCAAGCAGATCTAGCTTGAACTCAATATTGTGCTCTACCAACCATCTTTCCATGAGGTCCCCCTGTGGTTGTGTACCACATTACCCCACTCTATATGCCGCGAGTTAAAGTCGCCAGCTATGATATAGTAGTTCTCCTCCGAGCTCAGTCGAAGGCTAGTGAAAAGAGTATCGAGCTCTGAAATGAAATATTGGTTGATGCGTGACTTGTCAGTCGCATAGATAGCGATCACGTATAACCGCTTACCACCCCGAAGGGGGATGCGTGCGATACACGTTTCTATGGCCTGGAATCTCCGCACTTCACCGCTATACACGACCTTATGACAAAGGCCTTTTTTGATTAAGAGCGCGACTCCACCAGCTAGGTAGCTTCGATCTCTTCTAATGATATCGTAATTTTTGTACCTGAGTGGGTGCGTCTGGCTTAGCTTAATTTCGCAAGCCATCAACACATCAGGATTATGGGTCTGCAACAAGTTAGCGAAATTTAATTGACGTTCAGGGCGGATCAGTGAATTCACATTCACTGCTAGAATTTTAAGGTTGCAGGCTGCCTGCGCAGCCATTATACCGATGTTGCGTTTGGCTCTCCAAACAGCGTCGAATAGATGAGGTCTATTCGCGCTGCTTGTTCTTGTAACTGGTTTTGGAACTGGGTTTGGAGTTGAGCGATCTGGCTCTGGATAGAGAACAAGATCGTCTGCACATCCAAATTTGCTTCTGGTTGCCTGGCCACCTGGGTAACTTTCGGCACTGTCTGTTGAACCGGTCGCCCATAGGAGACTGCCGGTGTAACAGTGGTAGCTGGAGCACGGGGCACTGGCCTCGCTTCTACCATTTTTTCCTTACGTTTGGCCTGTATAATTTTTCTCATTTCTTGGACCTTGGAACATCCTCGATAGTTAACAGGATGCCCGCTGGTCTTACAGAGCACGCACGTCAGCTTGCTCCTATCATCAACTTTATCAGTCCCTAAAGGACATTCCCCGCGATTGTGGGTTCCTCCGCATTTGACACAGCGAGACTGCATATTGCAGTTCGCCGCGGCATGCCCGAACCTCTGACAACGAACACACTGGACTGTGTTCTTTGTCTTTTTTTATTGTTTCCCATGTAACAGACAGAGTGCCTAAGTGGGTAATTTTTCTTAGGCTCTCTAGTTTGCTGTCTGGGGTGACCTGAACTAGGAAGAAAGGACGTTTCCTATTCTCCCTTCTCGATGCCGCAGTGATGAAGGGCTTAACCCCTATGACCTGGACATCGTCGCTCTGCGCTTGGCGCAGAATAGCGAGGATCTCATCGGGATCAGTGTCGTTATCCACGTCCTAAAGGAGCATGGTCTGCACCTTTTCCCCTTTCGGAGTGTACGAGAAAAACTCGGCCTCCGACACCGCTAACCTTTCTTTCACTACGTAGTAGTCTGCCATTGATAAGCAATGGACAGAAACTCTCAACGGACCCTTATATTTAATATAGTAGGACTGCTTAGTGACCAGCTTACATAAAATATCAACGTCCTTCGTCTCCAGTCCGAAGACGTTGATTGGAGGGCATCTCTCCGTTTTGACTGGCTGCTGCTGCTGCGGTTGCTTCTGCTGCGCCTTCTTCTGCTGATAATGTTGTTGCTGCTGCTGCTGTTGTTGCTGCTGCTTAGGCTGCTGCTGTTGTTGTTGCTTCTGCTGCTTTGGTTGCTGATGTTGTTGTTGTTGCAGCTGCTTTAGCTGCTGCTGTTGTTGTTGCTGCTGCTGCTTTGGGTGCTGCTGTTTTTGTAGCTGCTGCTGTTGTTGGGCAGCCTCTTTAGCTGCTCTCCTGGCCCCTAGTTTGGTTTCCCTCTCTCGCTGGTTCTTCTCCAGCTGCTCCCTGTCCTCTTCATCTTCATCCTCCGATTCAGAGGACGTCAGAGTGTGGAAGGGGTTCTCTCTCCCGCTGTAGGAGAATCTCCCCTCCCCTTCTGTCGACTCGTATTCGACGTCGTCGACCATTCTGGATGCTACTGTTGTTGTCGTGGCTGCAGTTGTTGTTGTTGCTGCTGCTGCTCTATTTGCGGCTTTTGCCGCAAATTTTGTATCGCCTGATCCAAGGCTGGAACGGCGCTTGACGAGGTTGGGTTGAGGTTGTAGCTTCTTCCTCCTCTTCTTTCTTCCCTCTTGGTTTGTTGGCTGGTGGTCTGATGTCCCAGCCACCGGTACACCATCACCCGATTTTTTGAGCTCGAATCGCTCCACTGGCTGCATTTCACTTGAGTTGTGTCTTAATTCTTTATATTTGAAAAAAAAAAAAGGAGTTTTTCTCCTTTCCATATAGTGGCAATACACGGTGTGCCTGAGGGGCATCCTATATTTAATCTCGTACGGGAGATCTAATTTATCTAAGTGTACAACAGCCCACTTACATAGATTTTGGAGATCCTTGGTCTCCGCCCCGAAGATGTTTATCGGTGGACATCTCACTCTTGTTGGATGTGTCTGCTGTTGCTGCTTCTTCGCCTGCTGCTGCTGTTGTTGTTGCTGATATTTCTGCTGCTCCTTCTGCTGCTTCTGCTGCTGCTGTTGACCCTGCGTTTTTTTTTTGGCGGCTGCTGGGTGCCTTTTAGCAGCGTCTGCGGTTTCTCTGTTGGTTGTTGTTGTTGCTGTTGCTGGCATAGGATTTCTAGCTGTTTTTGAGACTGCACGGCTTGTTATCGCAGCCGTGCAGCCGCCTGAGCCGCTTTCCGCTCGGCCAGCTTCTCCCTCATTATTTGTACCAGGGCGGCCAGCTCCGCCTCCTGTTGCTCAATTGAGCGTCTCTTCTCGGTGAGCTGGAGCTGGCGGCTCTCAATTCGTGAGAGACTCTGCTCAGCTTCCAGTTCTTCATCCTCTTCGTTGGTGGAGAAGACCTGGTACCTGTTACCCAGGCCCATATATCTTCCCTCCCCTTCTGCCGACTCGTATATAACCGAGTCGGCTAGTGTAGCTGCTATTGCTGAAGGCGGAACTGCTGCTGTTGCTGGCATATTAGCCGCCGTGGTCTCTGATGTTATTTTTGTTGTAGGTGCCGCTGCGGATGTCGCTAGTGATTTCACTTTTTCTCCGCGATGTCACCGGCGAACACTTTTTTAACTTTAAAATTCATTTTTATTTTTTAAATTCATGATTCTTAAAACTAGACAAAAATGATTAAATCTATCTTACTATCTAAACAATTCATGTTCTTAAAACGTATCTTACTGACCCTTCGCAGGTGCTCTAAAATAACCTAAACTTACTTATCTATTTGCCTTTCGGCGTCTACTACTAATATTGTTTTTTTGCAGTCCATATGTTTAAACATTTTTTTTTAAATTTTCTTAAAACTAACTAACCCTAACTCTAATTAACTTAAACTATGTTCGTGACATTGCGGACGTACAAGGGCGTGTACGTTATTTATATGCTGGATATATATAATCTACACGCCTTTGTACACCTTTTTTTTTGTTTTTTGTTGTGTTTTATTTTTATTTTTTTTGGTTTTTTGTTGTTTATTTTTTTTTTTTTCTTAGTCTATCTTAACCTAACTTAAATCTATGTAAGTGGGCTGTTGTCCAACAGACCGACTATACGATCAGGCGTTGGCGATGGCGGGGACTGGTTCTGGTGTTACCACCAAAAGAAGTGCCGCTCCTTTGCACTCTCTCTCCTATCTCGAGCGGGGATCGCTCTACTGAACCGGAGTTGGTCCTCGTGTTCACGAGCGATATCCGATTCATGGTGGAGTTGCCTGTCAACTGTTCTGCGTACAGCGTGGAGGATTATGGGACATCCACTCATGTCCTGAATCAGATTTAACGAATCTAAATAGAGGAAAGCCTCAGGTGGAATAAAGCCGGTGTAGCGCGCCCTCTCATGATACATAAAGTTCGGGTAATAAGCCCCGAAGATCAGACTGTTGGTAGACATCATACTCCTTGCAATGTGTCGCGTTAGTGAAATTATAAAATTGTCTACTCTTTTCACGTTAGCCCTGTTGTACAAGACCTCGTTGCGATAGTACTTCTTGTACTCGGATTCAGGTGTCCGATACAACCGGAGACAGGTCCTAAGACACCGTCTCTCGAACACCCTCAACTTTTCCATCTGGGAAGGGCTCACGTTGAACCAAAGGGGACAACCATATACCATGATGGGCCTTATGAGGGCCATGTAGCACATTACCTTCACCCTGGTATCAAGTTGGCTACTGTAAAACAGCTTTCTTGCAACAGCAAAGGCTTTTCTGGCATTGGTCAAAGCCTTCTATATATGTTTGTTAAAATACAGAAAATGATCCAACCAAATGCCGAGATATCTGACTACACTTTTCACGATAAGCGGCTAGCCCTGAGGGTCAATAATGCAGAACTCGTTCCAGTTCGTACGCGTATCATATGAAGCCCTGTGCACCGGGGCACGGAAAAGAACAGTTTCACATTTTAGGAAGTTGATAAGCAACTTCCAGTCATTACAAAATCCAATTATTTTATTTGCATCCCGTTGCAACAGGGTGTTTATGACTACTACCTTCGGTGCTGATCTGTAAGCCACTAGGTCATCGGCATACGCGATAAGGTGCGGCATAGACCAATAATGGGGATCCTACAGCCCCCTGTCGTAGACCGTTTTCTATACTAAATATTCTACTTGACGTTACGCCGCCACATTTCACGACGAACTTCCTACCTGTTATCATATCATAAATCATGTATAGCAATGGTTTATCTAGCCTAAGTCTGGCCAACTTAAGGAAAAGGCCTTCTTACCAGACGGTATCAAATGCCTTTTCCAAATCGAACAGACAGGCCATCTGTGCCTGGATAGCCAGCAGGATGGAGCTCAGATCATTACTTGCCTCCGGCTGTCGGGTCACTGGGACCGCGGTCGCCTTTGGCACTGTCTGTTGTGCCGGTTCTCTGCATAATGCCATTTGGGCATAGGAGATGCCTGGCGTAACAGTGGTGGCTGGAACGTGAGGCACTGGCCTTGTTGCCACCGTTTTTAGTGTCCTCCTTTCGAACTTGTTTTTAAGTTCTTGTACTTTCGGGCAGCCCCAATAACTAGCGGGGTGCCCGTTAGTCCTACATATTGCACATTTGAGGGTGCTCCTGTCTTCGACTTTGTCCTTTCCTAGAGGACATTCTCCACTACTGTGGTTTTCAGCGCATTTCACGCAGCGGAACTCCATCTTGCAGTTCGCCGCGGCATGCCCAAACCTCTGGCATGAAGCACACTGCATCGTGTGCTTACCTTTTTTTTAATGTGTCCCACTTAATGGCAACACTCCCCAAGTGTTTAATTCTCTTGAGGAGCTCTCCATTGCTAGTGGGCGTTATCTGGACAAGGAACATAGGCAAACGCCTATTCTCCCTTCGTGCCACCGCAGTGACGAACGGCTTAACTCCTACTATGCGGAGATCGTCGCTCTGCGCCTGGCGCAGCACAGCGAGAATTTCCTCCGGATCCGTAGAAGGATCAACGCTCTTAAGGAGCAGAGTCTGGAGTTTTTCTCCTTTCCATATAGTGGCAATACACGGTGTGCCTGAGGGGCATCCTATATTTAATCTCGTACGGGAGATCTAATTTATCTAAGTGTACAACAGCCCACTTACATAGATTTTGGAGATCCTTGGTCTCCGCCCCGAAGATGTTTATCGGTGGACATCTCACTCTTGTTGGATGTGTCTGCTGTTGCTGCTTCTTCGCCTGCTGCTGCTGTTGTTGTTGCTGATATTTCTGCTGCTCCTTCTGCTGCTTCTGCTGCTGCTGTTGACCCTGCGTTTTTTTTTTGGCGGCTGCTGGGTGCCTTTTAGCAGCGTCTGCGGTTTCTCTGTTGGTTGTTGTTGTTGCTGTTGCTGGCATAGGATTTCTAGCTGTTTTTGAGACTGCACGGCTTGTTATCGCAGCCGTGCAGCCGCCTGAGCCGCTTTCCGCTCGGCCAGCTTCTCCCTCATTATTTGTACCAGGGCGGCCAGCTCCGCCTCCTGTTGCTCAATTGAGCGTCTCTTCTCGGTGAGCTGGAGCTGGCGGCTCTCAATTCGTGAGAGACTCTGCTCAGCTTCCAGTTCTTCATCCTCTTCGTTGGTGGAGAAGACCTGGTACCTGTTACCCAGGCCCATATATCTTCCCTCCCCTTCTGCCGACTCGTATATAACCGAGTCGGCTAGTGTAGCTGCTATTGCTGAAGGCGGAACTGCTGCTGTTGCTGGCATATTAGCCGCCGTGGTCTCTGATGTTATTTTTGTTGTAGGTGCCGCTGCGGATGTCGCTAGTGCTGCTAGCGCAGCTTTTGATGTTGTTGCTGCTATTGTGGTTGGTGCAGCTATTATTGTTGTTGCTGCTGCCGTGGATACAGCAGCTTCGTCATTACCAGCCGACTTCGCTGGTGACGTCACGGTCGATGGCGTGGTCTTCTTTGCCTTCGACCTCTGGACAGGTTGGGTGCAGGGTGAAGGGGCCTCCTCCTCTTCCCTCTCTCGTTCTCGCCATCAATTGAGTGGCGTGATGAGCTGGCACCGGTCGAGAAGCCCGCCTCATCTTCTGGTTGGACAGCGCTGTGGCCTGATGTGCCATGCGCCGGTCCACCTCTGCCCCCAGGCCGCCCTCTCGGCCTCATTCTCCTCACTTCACTCCTTTATTTTCTTAATAAGAAGAAAAAAAAAGATTGAATATATATGTGTCTCTGTCACTGTTTACCTCCGGTATTTAAACCGGGGTCTCCCACACCAGGGGTGTGCACACTTTTTTTTTCATGTAATTTTATTTATTCTGAAATATGTTACTTACTTGCTAGACAAAATTACTTAAATCTAGCTTAACTAACTTAAGAATTTACAATGTTCTTAATACTAACCTACTGACCCTATGCGGGTACTCTAAGCTAATCTAATCTATGTTATAACTGTCCCTTTCGGCTTAACCTGCGTTTTTTGTAGTCTTTATGACAATCTGTTATTACATTTTTCTTTGCCAAGAAAACTTTTAAAAAACTTGGCTAAACCTAATTACTTACACTACCTAATACTAACTTACTCTATGATAAGACTTAATACTATCTTAACTATGTCCGTACCAGTACGGACACGTGCACCAGAGCGTATATGTTGTGTATATGCGGAACATATATAATTTATACGCCATGATGCACCTTTTTTTTTTTATTCATATATTGTTTTTTGTTTTGTTGTTTTATTAATTTTTTGGATTTTTTGTTTTTTACTTTTTTTGGATTTTTTTTCTCTTAATATCTACCTTAGAAACTATGAAAGCTGGCCACTATGGCCAGCTATCTGATACTCCTGAAAAACTAGCGGTGGCGGAGGCTGGTTTTGGTGTAACCACCAGTAAAATTGCCGTTCTTTGGCAGACTCTTTCCTATCTCGAGCGGGGATCGCTCTACTGAACCGGAGGAGATCCTCGTGGGTGCGAACGACATCCAGTTCGTATTGAAGTCGCCTATCAACTGTTCGGCGTACGACATGGAAGATGATAGGACATCCTGTATAAGGCCAATTGTATCTAGATAGAGGAATGCTTCGGGAGGAATAAAGCCGTTAAGGCGCACCCTTTCATGGTACATACTACTGGGGTAGTAAGTCCCAGAGATCAGACTGTTGGAAGAGGTCATAGCTCGTGCAGTGTGCCTTCTGATTAGTTTAATAATAAAATTATCTACCCTATTCACGTTTGCCTCGTTGTACAGGACCTCGTTAGGGTAGTACTTCTTGTACTCAGACTCGGGTGTGCGATACAGACGGAGACAGCTCCTAAGACGCTGCCTCTCGAACACCCTCATCTTTTCACGTTGACTCACGTTGAACCACAATGGACAACCATACACCATAATGGGCCGTACGAGGGCCATGTAGCAGATTACCTTCACTCTGGTATCAAGTTGGCTGCTGAAAAACAACCTTCTTGCCGCAGCAAAGGCTTTTCTGGCTTTCGTCAGAGCAATATCTATATGTTTGTCAAAATGCAAATATTGATCCAGCCAAATGCCTAGATATCTAACTACACTTTTTACAGCTAACGGCCGACCATGCGGGTCAACTTTGCTGAACTTACGCCAGTTTTGGCGCGTATCCCGCGTTGCCCTGTCCAACGGGGTCCTGAAAAGACTAGTTTCGCACTTCTGGAAGTTGATAAGGAACTTCCAGTCGTCGCAAAATCGCTGGATTTTCTCGTCACGCAGCAACAAGTCCCGCTGCAACAAGATGGTTATTACCTCGACCTTCGGACCTGATCTGTACGCAACTAGGTCGTCGGCGTACGCAATTAAGTGCGGCATGGAGCCTATAAGATCTGCAGTGAATATAGAAAACAAGATCGGGGAACCGATGGCCCCCTCTTGCAGACCGTTTTTAATGTTAAAGACCGTAGTGGAAGTTACGTCACCATTTTTCACAACGAACTTTCTACCTGTTATCATGTCATAGACCATGTATAGCAATGGTTTACTTATGCCAAGCCTGACCAGCTCTAGGAAGAGGCCTTCCAACCAAACGGTGTCGAACGCTTTCTCCAAGTCAAGCAGGCAGGCACCCGAGCACTGATTTTTGTTTTATCCATTGTATGTCGGACACCAGTTTTGACGCGGCATTAATGGTATCATGCCACGCTCGGAATCCGAACTGGTTGTCCGGTATGATTTTCTTTTCATCAGCCCATTGCTTCAGAACTTGGTGAAACCTGGATTCTCTGATCGCCATTGACTTATCTCATTGCGGAGATAGAAGTTGACCGTATACACTCTCTGGAACACTGCACCAATAGCTGTAACCTTGTGCTGGGGATCTTCTACCGCACAGAACTCATTGTCTAGCACTACCTCATCTGAATCGATGCCAAATGAAGTCAGTAAGTGTTCGTTGTCTGTCGTCCTGGGAAGTCTTACGATTTGAATGTCGTTTTGATCTTTCCTCCGAAATATTTTATTTACTTGCGGGAACATACCCGGGTTGTTGGATCGTACAGCCCGGATTTGGTTGCCCCAGTGCAAGCTTATAGCCAAGCTATAGTTTATGCGTATTAACTGTTGGAGGTTCTTGATCTCCGACTTCAATGCTCTGACTTCCGCATTTTTTGGATCTGTAAAACGCCTGTGCAAGAGTTTGAGTCTTGACAGCAGCCTACTCTTGTGTACGTGAAGTGCATCGATGGTAGCATTTCGATAAACATCGCTGTTGTCGATTTGAACTACCTTCGGAATTGTTTTGTCCATTGTACGTTTAATTACGTCGTCCATTTCTGTGACGCACCTGTCGACCTATTACTTCGTCAGGTTTCGGTTCGTCGGAGGATTGATTCCTTACTACTCGAACGTAGTTCTGCGGATATAGTCCCGGAGAAAGGTGACCAGCGGGCCTTATTATAATTATAAGGGTAGCTCTGGACATACTCCAGAGTCCTTCCACCTCGTTCGGGAGCTGAATAGCTGCGAAGAGTGAGTGAGTGAGTGAGTGAGTTTCCACGTCTAGTAAAGTCAGTCGTCTTTCTATCAGCATCAGATCCAGATAGGACCCGCTACTAGGATACGATGGCCTATCGGTTGCAAGCAGATCTAGCTTGAACTCAATATTGTGCTCTACCAACCATCTTTCCATGAGGTCCCCCTGTGGTTGTGTACCACATTACCCCACTCTATATGCCGCGAGTTAAAGTCGCCAGCTATGATATAGTAGTTCTCCTCCGAGCTCAGTCGAAGGCTAGTGAAAAGAGTATCGAGCTCTGAAATGAAATATTGGTTGATGCGTGACTTGTCAGTCGCATAGATAGCAATCACGTATAACCGCTTACCACCCCGAAGGGGGATGCGTGCGATACACGTTTCTATGGCCTGGAATCTCCGCACTTCACCGCTATACACGACCTTATGACAAAGGCCTTTTTTGATTAAGAGTGCGACTCCACCAGCTAGGTAGGTAGGTTCGGTCTCTTCGAATGATGTGATAATTTTTGTACCTGAGTTTGTGCGTCTGGCGTAGCCTAGTTTCGCCAACCATCAACACGTCAGGATTATGAGTCTGCAACAAGTTAGCGAAATTTAATTGCCGTTCAGGACGGATCATTGAATTCAGGTTCACTGCTAGAATGTTAAGGTTGCAGGCTGCCTGCGCAGCCATTATACCCATGTTGCGTTTGGCTCTCCAAACAGCTTCGAATAGATGAGGTCTATTCGCGCTGCTTGTTCTTGTAACTGGTTCTGGAATTGGTTTTGGAGTTGAGCAATCTGCCTCTGGATAGAGAGCAGGTTCGTCTGCACATCCAAATTTGCTTCTGGTTGCCTGGCCATAGGGACCTGGGTAACTTTCGGCACTGTCTGTTGAGTCGGTCGCTCACCCGATGTCATTTGGGCATAGGAGACTACCGTTGTATCAGTGGTAGATGGAGCACCCTGTGCTTCTCGCTCTACAATTTTCCTCTATAATTTTCCTGATCTCTTGGACCTTAGGACATCCGCGATAGTGTGCAGGGTGTCCGCTGGTCTTACAGAGCACGCACGTCAGCTTGCTCCTATCATCAACTTTATCCGTCCCTTAGGGCCATTCCCCACGATTGTGGGTTCCTGCGCATTTTGCGTAGCGAAACTGCATGTTGCAGTTCGCCGCGGCATGCCCAAACCTCATGCACCGAGCACACACAGGAGTGTGTTCCTTGTCTTATTTATTGTTTCCCATTTAACAGACAGAGTGCCTAAATTGGCAATTTTCTTTAGGCTCTCTAATTGCTCTGGAGTGACCTGAACTAGGAAGAGCGGAAGTTTCCTATTGGAGGAGAACCAATTTTTTCAGCATGGTATGGTCGTTGTCAAAATTTGAATCTACGCATCACACTCTACAGACAAGTGTGAAATACTTTCAGTAGATTCCCTATGTTTTTACCATAAGTATATAAATAGGGTAAAGGGAAATAAGGCACCGGAAACTAATTCAACTGAGTGACTTGCAGGTTTTTTTTTGCGAGGGTAGGAGAAAATCTTCAAACGACACTATGGGGACCGTTCTCACATAGCGAAAGGGATTTTTACCCAGTTTCATGGCTTAGACGCATTTGGCAAGACATTCTGAATTGAGAGTTCTTGCTTACACCGCAGTTAAGCGCGGGTTGAATTCACCGTGCTAGGTCAAGGGGTTTAGTCCTTTGAAGACGGCGAAAAGAGTTTCTTTCGTCGAGAATTAGAAGGACAGCAGAGTTTATGTTTATTTACGAGCAAAATCCGTAACTTCATCTTGGACTGATGAAATTCCAAGATCTCTGTGGATATCGTTGTTTCAATAAGACAGTATGTGTCTTTGTATCTTAATTGGAGCTCCTCTCGTTTCTTTTTGGCGTGCTTCTTTCATTAAAGCTTTACATCGAGAGTCATTCCGAGGTATTTCGCTTCATTGCCGAAGAGTATTTGAATATTACTTATAAACACGGGCAAGTTTTTCACATTCTTATACGTACAATTTATATGAACGGATTCGCTGAGTGTTCGTCCATTCGTATATCCGGTCTAAAGCACAATGCAATTTTCTGGTTGATTCTTTCACCCTTTTTGTAGTTACCAAAATGGCGGTGTTGTCAGAAAATGTGCTTAGCACTGTGCCTGCATCCTGCGGTATATCACTGCTATACAATAAGTAGAGGAGGGGACCAAGAACACTTCCTTGTGGTACTCCAGCTATAGTATAGATTTAAATAGGGTCAATAGTTGAATGCTTTCTTCTAAAAACGGAACTGGTGGTTAGGAATAAGTCGTCTTTCTTCTACAACCGGGCTTAAACGTCTAAGTAATATTCGTTCTAACACTTTAGACATTGTCAGAAGAAGTGAAATCGGTCTATAAGACTTTTTGTCTTTTGGGGGTTTAGCCGGTTTCGACAGCATTATTATTTCCGCTACTTTCCACTGACTAGGGACATAGATTAATCTAAAGGCGGCGTTAATAATGTAGAGAAACATAAGAAGCGCTTTCTGTGGTAATTCTCTCAGAACTTCTCCGGTGATTGAATCATAACCAGGAGCTTTCTTCGGTTTGAGTTTTTTTCAATTTTTCCTTAAGTTCTGTCAAAGTAGCATTTCTTATAGAAAAATTGTCATTATTTGAGTCTGAAACGTAGGAGTATATAGGAGGCGTTTACCCATCGCGTGATTTAAACGTTGCTTCCAAATGATCTGCGAAGAGGTCTGCTTTCTCTTTATCGTCATTGGCCCACTCGGAAAGTGTGGAAAGTTCGTTCGAGCTCGCTTTGATCAATTATACTGCGCGGAGGGCGGACGTTAAATGAATAATGTTTATTTTTTACACGAACCGTATTTAGCTGTATAGATTCAGATTATATACTTATACCTACTAAATGATCTATATTATCACGTATAAAAAGGATGAACCGCTTCTTGCCCGTTCGGACGGACGGCAGGCGTGGTAACCACAGTACCCTTTTAGGTTTACACAGGATTGTTTCGTCAAGTGTGTCTCAGAGATCAGACAAATATCGATATCTTTTTCTCTAATATATAATTCTAGTTCGTCAATTATTTGTAGCATACCATTCGCATTCCAATTTAAAATTTTAATTGACATGTTCATGTTAAAATACGCTTGCTGTTAATCCTATTTTCGAGGTCGAGTAGCCTTTCGAAAATAAGTTTGTTCCGTTTAGTCTGTTCGTCAAGTTTTTCTAAAATGATATTAAATATATTTGAGATGGGAGTTGATTGCTCTTCGCAGCTTTTTTCCATTTGTAGATGCTACTGTTTGGGCGAAGGTTTTTGCTCCGACGTGAGATGATTTCACATTAGCTGATTTACTTTTTTGACTTATTGGGGCCGCAGGTTGAGTCTGCACTTTTACTTCAGCAGTTTTCGACTGTTGGTTTCGGCACGGATTTTAGAGCTACGTCCTTTGTTGCCGATTTTGGTTGTTGAAGGAGTTTCGATTTGACTTGATCTCGTCTTTTCTCTCTTTTGCTTCTTCGCCGCCTCGATAGTTAGAGGGATGCTTTCCTTTACAGTTAGGACAAGTAGCTGGTGTAGTCTTGCTTTCGTTACAAACACAGATGTGTTTGTAACGAACAGATGTTCGCCGGCGCATTTGAAAAAAAAATAAGAATTGCCAGAAAGTTCCGCGATGTGTGGAGAGTCATTAGATTCTCTCGAACATCGACGTACCGTCTCTTCTTTGTCCGTGTTTTATCGTTATTTCAACAAACGATGCTCAAGTGAGCTAGCCAACTGCATTCCTCCTCTCCATGAATTCACCCGCAATACTCGTCTCACCAGGAATGCCCATCAGTATACCCTTCAGCCTACTTTCGGACGCACAGTCAAATTCAGAGACTCGTTTTTTCAGCCCACTGCACGCATATGGAATGCTCTTCCCAACCTAATATTTCCCACAGACCACAACCCGCAGATATTTAAGACCAATGTGCACAGATACCTCCTCTCCCTTTCTCCCTCTATACCTTCGGCCCGTGCTGTGTCTTGACCCCGGACACATAAGGGTATTAGCAATCCCTTGAGCACGCGCAAATTATAAACAAAAAAGACAACGTTTGCATTGTGGTATTGAGTTCGAGTTTTTGCCCAAGGGTTCTATTTTGACAGTCACATCTAGAATTGTTTTTAACTCATGAATTTTGTCTACGCTTTCAGATTTGTCGAAGCTAAGCATGAAAAGGGGTAATCCGACATGACTCACAGTTTCGGATCCATCTGTCAGTTGTTTCCATCTGGATAATAAATTAGCAGCATCTACTATTTTTATGCCTTTAAGTTCCAAGTCCTCGATAATGTCTTCTTTTGGACAAGACGCATGAAGTCCCCTAGCTATGACACGAATGGGTCGGTCGGATTTATTTTCATACGTGTACCACTGCATTTTTTGCGAGAGTAACCTATAGCTGTCAGAGTCCTTGACATTTATCTGCCACGCATTGTTATTCAGCTCTGTAACTTTATACTCAGATTGGATTGTTGACTTCAAAATAGAATGTAACTTATTGTACACTGGTATTCCGAGCACATTTATTGGCGGGGTGCCCGTTATTTTATTAACTTAGTTTCGTTGTAAGACGTACATTTTCTGACTTCTTTATTACCTCCGGCGAGGAACCAGCTTTCGTTTTTTGCCCGGTCGCCTTTCTGTCATCCAGTTGGTTTCACGAGCGAGTTCTTCCTCAACCGTACATACATCCGTAGAGCCTGACTCCGAAGAGTGTGGATTTTCCAGCGTGACTGGCATTCCACTTGGGGTACTGCATGTCTTACCACGGGTATATTCTCACCCCTAGCCGAAGGGTGATAAAGGTGAAGTTAAATATCTTCACAGAAATGCGTTTTTGCCGACAATTCTGATTGCCCATTAGCCAGGTTAAGCTATAGTTCAATAAAAGTCGGGAATCTCAAATGAAGCCAGACGTCAAGATTTTAGAAAATGGCTACCATTTAGTAGATTCCCATTGTTTTTGCCATAAGTATGTAAGTAAGGTGAAGGGAAATAAGTCAACTGAGGGAATTGCAGGTGAAGATAAATGTCTTCACAGAAACGCGTTTAAAAATAACTGTATCAGAGCATATGTTTTCTCTAAAGAAGCTCTATTCGCGTAATATCTTGGCAATTCTTCTTAATTTTCTTTTTTGTGAAAATTGTTGGGGGCGGCCACGTCTTGTGTCGATGGGCATTGTTGCACGATTAAGAAGAATAACAGAAACCGAAATGAAAGAATGTATATGAAAATTTCAAATTTATGTATTAAAGTTGGCGAGTGAATTCACTTTATGAATAAAACTAATGCGGTTTTTAGTTGTTTTTGCATTTGATCTTCTCTTATGCTTTAATGTTTGACTGCGCTTTTAATCTCGCGACTACTTGAAGTCGAAGGCACTCAAGTAAATAAATGGCGCAGGCAACCACGAACCTGAAGATTCTGGCAGCGACTGTTAATTCGCTGGTCAGACCCGAAAGAAAGCTTACGCTCGGTAACTTTTTGCACAACCATAATCCTGACGTGGTAATGATTAGCGAAACTAACCTAAACCCGACACACAGGTACATTAACTACAATGTAAGAAGAAGAGATAGACCTTGAAGTGGAGGTGGGGTCTCTCTCATTATTATATTAAAAAATACCTTTGTCATAAGGTCATATATAGAAGACCTTGACATTCTCCTCACGAGTCTCCATCTGAGCGCGGAAGATAAGTTTTATATCATAGCTGGAGATCTGAACGCTAGACATAGAGAATGGGGAAACCCATTGAAAAACACCAAGGGAACATCATTGTACAACTGGTGGTCCGAACACAAAATTGAGTTCAATCTAGACTTGTTTGCAACTGCCATCATATCCCATCTGGATCTATTATTGATAGACAAAAGACTGACCATAAGAGACGTGGACAGACAAACATTTATTTGCTTTGGTCCTCTCAATAACCTTATCTGTTCCTAAAGGACATTCTCCTTTAATGTAGGTTCAATAAACTTATCTGTTCCTAAAGGACATTCCCCTTTAATGTAGGTTCCTGTGTATTTGACGCAGCGAGACTTCATACTACAGTTCGCTGCGGCATACACAAACCTTTGACAGCGAGCACACTGGAGTGTGTGCTTTGTCCTTTCTAATGTTACCCATTTGACTTCAATAGAGCCTAAACGATTGATTCGCTTTAGGCAGCCTCCTGCTCTCTCTCTTCCCGATGCCGCAGTGATGAAGGGCTTAACCCCAACAACCTGGATATCGCCGCTCAGCGCTTGGCGCAGCATAGCGAGGATCTCCTCTGGATCAGTAACGGGATCTACGTTCCTTAGGATCACGGTCTGAAGTTAGCTTTTCTTTTATTGCACGTTAATCTGCCACTGATGAACAGTAAACAGAAAGCCTTAAGTGCCATTTATATCTTATGTTATATGATGTATTTTTGGTGGCCAAAGTAAATTGGTTTATCGAGATCTTTAGTCGCCAACCCGAAGACATTGATAGAAGGGAATCTCTTCTTTCTGGCTGCTATTGGTTGCTGAAGTTGTTGCTTCCGCTCTTATTTCTGTTGCTGATTCCTGTTCTTCTGCTGCTCTTGTTGCTACTGCTTTTTGTATTGTTGCTGCTGATCAGCAGCTTCTTTGACCGCTTTTCTGGCTTTTCAGCTCCTCCCTTTCCCTCTGGGTGTTAAGCAGCTCCTCTCGCTCGTCTTCCTCCTCATCATCCGATATGGATGAAGTCAAAGCGCTGTAGGAGTTCTCACTAACATCGTATGAGAAACTCCCCCCGCCACCTGCCGATTTCTGTTGTACATCATCGGTGTGCATTAGAAGTTGTTGCCTAGCGACTGCTACATTAGCTACGTCTGTAGCTGTAGTCAATGCTGTGTCTCTCTCTGTGTTTGGTACAGCTAAACCTACAGTTATTTTTGCATCGTGTGAGGCAGCCATGTAACGGCCCTTCACCAGATTTGGCTACGTTTGAAGCTTTTTCCTTTTCTTCATTCTGCCCTCCTGCATCGACTGATGAACCAGCCACTTGTTCAGCATCACCCATTTTTTCGAGCACGGTTCGCTCTATTTTCTTCATCTCACTTGCACACCTACTGATTGTCTTTACTTTTTATTTTACCCGAAAATGTATTTCGGTTATTTTTATTTTTGTTTTGCGCTCCAATTTCATACTTCCCACACAGCCGAACACGTCTTTACTCCTAAGGTATGTAAACGACTGGAATGGTTTCATTTTTCAGCATGGTATGGTCGTTGACAAAATTTTAATCTGCGCACTACGCTCCCCAGACAAATTTGAAATATTTTTTGTAAATTCCCTATGTTTTTGTCATACGGTGAAGGGAAATAAGTCAACTGAGGGACTTGCAGGTGAAGATAAATATATTCACAGAAATGCGCTATTTACGACAATGCCCATGTCCATTAGCCGGGCTATCGCGCAATAAATATCGGAAATTTTAAAAGGAAGCAGACATTAAGATTATAGAGAATGGCTACCATTTAGTAGATTCCCTATGTTTTTGCCATAAGTATGTAAGTAAGGTGAAGGGAAATAAGTAAACTGAGGAATTGCATAAATATCTTCACAAGAATATGTTATTGCCGACAATGCTGTGAGCCCATTAGCTAGGTTAGACTATAGCTTAAATAAAAATCGGGAATCTCAAGAGGAGCTAGACTATCCCGATGCTCCAAGATCTAAAGTAGAGAGTGCGTCCAGCTTAAAGCTCCCCAAGCTGGTGTTAGGAAAGTTCAACGTTCGTTTGCCAGTCTAAGAGTCGAAGTATATCCTTGAGTCTCGATAATGTAGCAGAAGAAGTTCACCCACTCTTCCGACATCGTTCAGACACAGCCCACAGAATTTTTAATAATATGAAAAAACGCGTGAGTCGCCGGGGTGTAGTGGGTAAATGCGTCGACTCCTACGCAGAGGGTGCCAGGTTCCAATCCCCCATCTACCAACTTTCAACTGAGGGACTTGTTGAGTATTTCGAGTCACTGACATTGCTCAAAGAGTATTCCTGTCTAGAAAAAGCTTCTCAAACTTTGCCGTTCGGAGTCAGAATAAAACATTAGGTCCCTTCCACGTGTTAAAGAACAATAGCACGCACAACGTGAGTGGTTGCTGAGAAGCTAGGCCCAGGTCCGCCGTGGACTGTCGCGCCACCAATATTTATTTATTTATTCTTCCGTCTTTCAAGTACAGAGCTTTTTTAGGACTACTGATAATATTAATAACATTTCATTTCTTATTAATAATAATGCCTAGTATAAGCAGAATTTAACATACAATTATAATGTAATTTAGAGTAAATTGCTACTCAAAAAATTTAAGATTTAATTTTTACATTTATCTCTACTCATATTAAAGTCTATAACATTTGCAACTAAGTTGAATTTTATGCAAGCATTAGTTATAGGATAATTTTGCCCATAGTTTGTACTATGCCTCGAAACATAAAAGAAATCTCTAGGCCTCAGATAACGAGACGGGGTGTAAACACTGAACATGGAAAGCAGCAAGCCGGAAAATCAATGTGAGCAGTAATAACGTCATGAGCGAAAAGAACTGAATAATAAGTCCTTCTTACATGCAGTTGCTTTAGATCGATAATCTGACATCCAGCATTATAATCTGGCATATTTGAATTCCACGACATCTTTCGAAGAGCAAACCTAGTAAATCTTTTTTGTATTCTCTCAATACGCTATTGTTATATAAAGGATTCCATATTAAACAACAGTATTCTTATATAGAGCGAATTAACGAAACATACACAGACTTAAGAGTGTAAGGGTCTTGAAAATCTTTTGAATTTCGAAACAAGAATCCTAGCATGGAGTTGGCCTTTGAAATAATATAGTCTATGTGCATAGAAAAGTCAGTTGAACGTCGAATATAACCCCTAGATCTTTATGCGAACATACTCTTGTTAAGATTGTATTATAAATCTTATAATTATAGATTATAGGAGATAAAATTCTAAAAAATGTCATAACTGAGCATTTACTAATATTGAAATGTAGTCCATTCAAATCGCACCAATTCTGTACTGATGAGATATCATTTTGCAACTTGCAACATTGCATCGGTCAATGATCGCACTGATTTAAAAATTTTTAAATCGTTAGCGTATAAAAGGCAGTTGGAATGGGAAACTAAGGAAGGCAAATCGTTAATAAAAAGAAGAAACAGAAGATGGCCGAGGTGACTACCTTGAGGTACCCCAGAGAAATTGAAAATTACTCGTGACAGATCATTACCTATTTTTACAAACTGTCTGCGATTTGTAAGGTAGCTAGTTATCCATTTCAAGATTTTAGAATGAAAACCAATCATCTCTAGCTTTTGTATGAGCACATTATGTTGAACACGGCCAAACGCCTTTGAGAAGTCAGTGTATATGGAGTCAACTTGAAGTCTCGCTTCCATGGAACTTAGGCAAAAGTTTGTAAATATAACCAAATTGGTCGAAGTTGATCTTCCACTCACAAAGCCA
Source organism: Eristalis intricaria (assembly GCA_964034865.1). NCBI lineage: Eukaryota > Metazoa > Arthropoda > Insecta > Diptera > Syrphidae > Eristalis > Eristalis intricaria. The sequence goes on along the minus strand of OZ035876.1, from coordinate 70,657,297 downwards.
TGTTGAAATTGTGATATTTGGTTTCGAACTTCAGCATATATTTTTTTCTTAACAACAGCTTCGAATAATTTCGGTATTAATTGGAGTTTAGTTATTGGTCTGTAGTTGACAATAGAACTTTTAGGTCCAGATTTATGAATTGGGATGATTAGAGAATCCTTCCAACAATCCAAAAATTCGCCGCGAGCCAGTGACATATTAAAAATGATAGTCAGGGGTTTGACTATTACTATTACGTTTAGTATTGATAAACGTCCAGAAAGTTTTTGAGTTCTGTTTGATCCTTGACTCAAGAGAAATTGTGTATTGCCTGTAAACAAATCTCTTCAGGAATTCATATTCTTTCCGCATTCGACACAAAACGCCACGCAGTGAATTGTCCTTAGCAGATCTCTTACTTATCTTGTTTAAAGCATTTTTGAGTCTGCATAAGCTTCGGTTGAACCAGATGGGTTTTTTGGAATTAGTAGATATCTTAATAGGAACAGACCTGGATATGGCATCTTCTAATATGTTTCGAAACTTAGTATAAACTATGTTTAAACTTGGGAAGTCAAAAGTTTTATCCCAGTCGACTGAAAGGAAATAATTATTTAATAAATTGTAATCAGCTTTCATGAAATCTAACTAAGGCTTATCTTCGGACCAGAATCAAATGAATTAAATACAATCATATTAAATGAAACTAGCAGTGCTTTATGATACATACTATTTTTCAGTAAAGGACGATCAACTTCCAAGACAACAGCCTCTAGATCTGCATCAACAAAAATTAAATCTAAAATTCTTTCCATTGAATTACGAATTGTATTAGCCTGCCTGAAGTACATAGCATTCATTGAGTCGATGACTTCAAATTCGAAATTTTCAGTAACATTATAAGCAAACATACATTTGTCTTCTTCAGAGAAAATCCATTTTAAATCAGGTAAATTAAAATCACCAAGCACAATAGTATAAGTTATATGAGCTTGATAAATTGCATTATTAGAGCCCGGGGTAATGTATGTGTAGCGGCCAGTAACTTGCAGGAACGAATTTAACAAGTCCATACATTTATGAACGTTTATTTCTATAAATGAGCTTAATTTAGTACAATATAATTTATTACAATAATACTCTTACAGCAGTCTTACTCCTTTCTTTCCTGGCCGGCTTACAAATGACAAAGGACAACCGCGCAAACTTTAAGACATTCGCACACAAACGAATGGCCACAAAGAGAACAGATAAATGTCAGTCAAAGGGAATGTCGAAAAGAGTAAGGCTGCGTTTACATTAGGCTGCGTTTACATTTGTTAGTCGTTCGGTAACACCCCCTCCCCCGTGAATCGACTACGATTCACTAGTTCCCAAGTCCAGAACGGCTAGCTTAGATGCAGGGCGCCTCACCATCCCATTAGATGTGCGAACATCGGCACTTCGGACCCCTCCATCGACCCCGGTGAACACGCGTTCGATCCGACCTCGACACCATTGCCTCCGCGGTACGTTGACGTCAGAGATGAAAACCAAGTCTCCTTTGGCGATTGGTCTCGACCTTTGGCACCATTTCGCCCGGCGAGTTAAGGTCGGCAGGTACTCGGCTACCCACCGTTTCCAAAAACGATCCCTCAGTTGTCGTGCTATTCGCCATTGTTTTTTTAGGTGACTGACCCTTTCTATTGGCTCGTTTATACTTGGGGTCTGTGCTGTGTTTGCTGATCCCAATAGAAAGTGGTTCGGCGTGAGCGGCTCTTCTTGATCGGGTTCTACTGGCAGATGCGTAAGCGGGCGAGAGTTTACCACGTTTTCGGCTTCTATCACGAGGCACTGAAGAGTATACTCGCGTGGGGATATCTCTTTGAGAGTATGGAGTAGCACACGCTTTACGCATCGAACCATACGTTCCCGCACTCCTCCGATGGATTGGCAGGGCAGTTGAATACCCACTTAACCCCCTTGGCGGCCAGCTCGTCTTGCACGCGATCGCAATCGAAAACCTCATAGAACCGTTTAGCTTCCTGGTTGGCGCCGACGAAATTCGTACCATTATCGGAACGAATTTTTACTGGGACTCCTCGACGGTTGATAGAATTCCGGATCGCTAGTATGCACGCGTCGGTGGATAGGTTGTAGGCGATCTCGAGGTGGATGGCGCGCACGACTAGGCAGGTGAATAATGCCACCCATCGTTTCTCTGTACGGCGTCCAATCAAAACGGTAAGTGGGCCGAAAAAGTCTAACCCTGTGTATGAGAATGGTCTCACGAAGGGAGTTAGTCGATCTTCAGGTAGGGGACCCATCATTGGCGTAACTGGTGTCGCCTTGGAGATCTTGCACTCAGGGCAGCTCGAGATGACTCTGCGCATAGTTTGTCTTAGGCGAGGAATCCAGTACTTCTGACGGATCTCACAAATTGTTGCTTCAGTATTTTGGTGTTTCATCCTGCGGTGCCTTTCAGCAATGACTAGTGACGTAAACGGATGCGTTGGCGGCAGTATGATCGGGCGCTTGGCGGCGTAAGTGAGCCAGCTGGCCGCATCGACTCTACCTTGAACTCGGAGGATGCCGGAGCTATCGATGTAAGGGGAGAGTTGGTGCAACACACTTCCTTTTGGTACCCCTTCGCTGCGTCTGATTCGTTCTATCTCTGCGGAAAACGTGTCCGATTGGGCTTGGCGGCACAATAGCATTTCCGCTGCTTCAAGTTCGGAAACTGTTAAACTGTTTCCCTCTTTGTTGCAAGGACGTTTACGACATCGATCCAGGAATCGCAGGACCCAGGCTATAGTTCTTATAAGCCTGTTAAGAGAAGAAAAACGATTAAAGTCTGTTATATTCGTACTTACAATGAACAAAGAATATTTTGGACGAAGCTCTTCGTCATCTTCGGTGCGATCGATGGTGGTGGCGGTGGTGGCGCTTAAAGGCCAATCCTCCTCCTTGCTCCGCAGAAATTCGGGACCCTTTAACCAACGTGATGAAGTACTGAAGTCGATATGAACGTTTGACCTCGTAGCCTCATCTGCAGGATTTTGGTGGGTTGGCAGCCATCTCCAGTTGGATGAATTAGTAGTCACCAGAATTTCCGCTATTCTGTGGGCCACAAACGGTTCGTACCGACGATTTTCACAGCTAATCCATTTTATGACTGTTGTTGAGTCACTCCACAATACACTGTGGGAGATGCGTACCGAATGTTCCTCTTTTATAGTTGTCATCAGGCGTACTCCCAAGACAGCTGCCTGCAGCTCAAGGCGTGGAATTGTTAGCGGCTTAAGTGGAGCACATTTCGTTTTTGAGCAAACAAATGATGTTGTAACTTCATCGTTCGCAGTAACTATCCTCCAGTACGCCACCGCAGCAAAGGCATCCTCGCTGGCATCAACGAATACGTGAAGTTGTACTTCTTTTGCGGAACCATCTCGGAAATAAAAGCGTGGAACGTTGAATCTTTCCACGTTTGAGAGTTTCGACCGCCATCTATGCCACCCTAAAAGAACTTCATCGGGCAAAGTCTCATCCCAACGTATATCATGTCGCCAGACTTCCCTCATCAATAATTTGGCGCCAATAGTGAAGTGGCTTAGGAACCCCAACGGATCGAAGACAGACATGATAACGCTCAGCAGTTCTCTTTTCGTAGGTCTCCTTTCACCATTGATGACATGTTTATCGACGTGATGGAATCGTAACTGATACTTAAAGTTATCACTGGTTGGTTGCCAAAACATGCCGAGTATTTTCTCGGTCTCCAGGCTACCTTTACCGCTCACGAAAACAGCAGCATCATTTCCGTGCAGAGCGTTTAGAACTTCTGGAGAATTCGAGGTGAAGTTCCTTAACTCGAAGCCGGCATCTTTGTGAATCTCCTTTACCTGCATCGATATTTCGATGGCTTGCTCTGTGGATTCAAAGCTATCCACAAAGTCATCCACATAATGATAGTCCATGATAGCTTTTAAGGCTCGTGGGTGATGATTTCGGTGTTCCATAGCGTTGATCGTTTTCACGTATTGGGCGGTACAAGGCGAGCAAGCAGCTCCAAACGTCATGGCAACCATTTCGTAGACGTCCGGTTGCTTTGTGTCATCGCCATCACGCCAGAGAAATCTTTGGGCGCACCTATCCTGCGGCTGGATCAATATTTGGTGAAAAATCTCCTTGATGTCTGCACACACGGCGACGGCTCCTTCTCGAAAGTGAAATAATACGGATGGCAGCGGTTGGTATTGCTGAGGTTCTTTCATAAGGTATGAATTGAGTGACGTCCCATTTACTTCGGCTGCGGCATCAAATACAAGGCGTAACTTGGACGGTTTATTTGGGTTCACCACCCCGAAATGTGGCAAATACCATGTTTTAGGACTAACTATGGCGACTTCTGCTGGCTGTAATTTACGAGCGTATTTCTTATCAACGTAATATTCGATGATGGAGCGATAGGCGGCGGCAAAGTTTTCATCTCGCTTCATCTTTCGTTCAATTCCAGCTAAGCGTTTCACTGCCATTGAATAACTGTCGGGCAGCTCCACGACGTCAGCCTTCCACAGTAGCCCGGCTTGGAATCTCCCCTTCATCCTTTTAGTTGTTGACCGAAGAATGTCTTTTGCTCTAGCGTCGGCAATTGGCGGTGATGGTTTCACCCCGAAGCTCTCGGTTTCAAAATATTCCGTAATCAGGTTTTTCAATGACTCATCACTCTGTGCACAGGTGAGAAGGCATAACGGTCGAGTGGGAGCGAAGTTTGTAGTTGGCCCGAACACTACCCATCCTAGTTCTGTATTCGCGGCGTATGGACCGTTTTTGTTGATCGCGTGCAAATCATTTGGCAAACCCAAGGCAGTGATCCAAGGCCAATTAAAAGCTTAGGTTCGGCGTTAGAATATGGTTTCAGCTTTAATCCCTCACCATTACCTTCGAGACAACGGATTTCGCTTTCACACAAACTTTGAACAGGTAGGTTGAGATTTGACACCCCATAAACATCTCGCAATATATGCTTCTTCTTTTTACCGGCTCCACTCACGTGCACGTCAACTATAACTGTAGGCTCTTAAGCCTGCCTTCCTCCAACCCATGGCATGTTTAGTCTTCGGTGTTGGCCATTCAAACCTAGCTCCTTCAGTAAATCGGCATCCAACATGGTCACTGACGATCCTTCATCTAGTAGGGCATATGTGTCGATAATTTTATTTGGACCGTAAAGTCTGACTGGCAACACACGAAAGAGTAGGCTGTTGTTCTTGGCTACGCCCTTAATGGCCAATAATGTGCTACCAGAGATGCCTAGGCTCTCTGTCACTGTCCTGCACAGTACAAACTAAATTGGCCAGGTCACTTAACCATTCGCTGAAGTTCACAATCGTTGGGTATGGTTGCACTCGTGCAGCACACTTAGCCCAATCCAACCTTTTAGGCATTGGAAGTTTGGAAACAAGTTCCTCTAATAGTGTTGGGTTAGACATATGCTGTTGGCCGTTCACTGTTTGGAGAAACACGGCGGGGTTCTTAACTTTAGTTGCAAAGGGAACAAGACGAGATATTGCGTTGTCGCTGATTGGGGCTATCTCCCGTACCTGGTTTAGTTGACTACGTATAAGTTGTTCTGGACGTCCGAACCTGAAGCGCAGCTGATCTATGATGGCAACCACGTTGTCAGGGTGAATAAGGAGGGATTTCACTGTCTCTCGTGCTTCGCCTGTCAAAGACTTCTGCAGACGTTGGTTGTTCTCCAGGTTGGTGTAATTGTAGGCAGCTGTTGATTCAGTGTACGCGGTGAAGAAGAGAGGCCAATCCTCGGGTTGCCCGCTGAGAGGAGGGGCTGTTGGGAGGTCCTGGACCTTTCGAGACGTCATAGTGTTTGAGGAGCATGCCGAGTTTCTGGCATATTCTTGTGGTATGGCGTTGTAAGTCGAAGACGGTGGCCATACGTATATGTTATTTGACGTGTAACCAAGGCTCATATTTCCTGTTGTAGCATTCGAATTGCTATACCTTATCGGCGGAAGGGTAGTATATGTGGAAGGCATACTCGGTGTTGGCTGCGTATATATGCTACTATAGGGGCTTTGTCTCAGTTGAAATAAGTGCGACGTTGGTTGAAAATCAGTTGGAGAACCGGCAGTTGAAATAGCGGCAGAGGCGGTAACGGGACGACGTGATGACGCTAGCTCATGTACTGTTGAGGTAGGTGCGAGTGAGACAGTTAGTGGAACTTGGCTTTGTGCCGCTATGTTCAACGCGTGGCGTTGTAGATCACTTTCCCTCAACTTTTCTTGCGTAGTTTTTAGCTGATTTTCCAGCGCCGCGATTTGGTTTTGCATTTTTAACAAAAGATTTTTGGTTTGAGGTGTAGAGGTAGTGGCAGCATTCATGGGTGCGGAACGTTGTACTGCCATGCAAGGGTCGTTGTCCAAGGGGGCGACCGTTGTGGGAACCGTAGCTGATGTAGTCACTAATATATTAGTATTGACAGGACTCACCTGATTCACGGTGGTGGTAACTAAGTCCAGTGCGGCGGGGTTTATATTCTCCATGTGGATTGTAGAAGCTGAGATGCTGCCGGCAGCTTCTTGTTGAAGGCGGGAACTTCTACGTAGTGGCGGTGGGGTGCGATTCATTTATTACTCAGCAGCTTGATCTTCGATTGCACGAATTATTACTGCGGCGGCAGCACAAATGTGTGCAGAATTCTTGAATCGTGGCGGCAATGGCGGCTATTAGCAGTATGTGTAATACTGCGAAATAAAGATTTGTAGCGGCCAGTAACTTGCAGGAACGAATTTAACAAGCCCATACATTTATGAACGTTTATTTCTATAAATGAGCTTAATTTAGTACAATATAATTTATTACAATAATACTCTTACCGCAGTCTTACTCCTTTCTTTCCTGGCCGGCTTACAAATGACAAAGGACAACCGCGCAAACTTTAAGACATTCGCACACAAACGAATGGCCACAAAGAGAACAGATAAATGTCAGTCAAAGGGAATGTCGAAAAGAGTAAGGCTGCGTTTACATTAGGCTGCGTTTACATTTGTTAGTCGTTCGGTAACAGTATGAAACAACATAAATGTTTGACAAAGTACAATTACTCGCATTAAAATATTCAATGCACACACACAATTGATCAATAGCAGCCGATAAATCTGATAATGCAATTTGTCTGCTCTTAAAACATGAACGAACGAAAGCAGCACACCTCCACCTCTATCCTTATCAAGTTGAACATAACATCGATCACGTCGATAGACATCAAAGTCCGTGGTGAAAAGTTCAGCAGAAAAAATGCCTTCATGCAACCAGGTCTCAGTTAAGGCGATCATAGCATAAGAGCAATCAGCAGCAGCGACAAAAAAATCATGAACTTTAGTTCTCATTCCTCCCACGTTATGGTAATAGAGCGAGAAACAAACATGTGTATTATAGCGTGCAGAAAGAGACGGTGTTATGTTTTTCGATTTCGCCTTTGCTCATTCAGTTTAGAGCTTTCATCAACATCGGCTTTGATCAGTTTGTGACACTCCAGATTCAGTGGATCAATGTTGAAGTTCGACGAGACATAATCCACAATTGACTGACAGGTTGTAGCAGGTTTGGTCGGCTAACAATCTCGAGTTCCACAGCGACGTTGGGATTGTTGTTGGTTCCAACGATGGTATTATTGCTCTTGTTGGTACGAGTGTGAGCAACTGTTTGCCATATGGAAGCATCGGGCACTAGGGGTTCATCGACCTGGGCATCGTTTTCATCTACAGGTTCCACAGCTGACGCACTTGTGTTTGTTGCACTTTGTACAGCTGATACAACAAGAGCAGATTTTTTATTCGGAGCGGCCTGTTCTATGGATGAACAATTTGGTTTTTTGTTATTAGGAATTGCAGCACTAGGAGGTGTAGGACCTAGGTTATTCTGCTTAGCAGAATTCACACGTTGAGCACTGCCTTTAGCAACGGAAGGAGCGAGTAATAACTTGCGATTTAGCACTGACATTCACTGAAGATTGCGATAATAAGTTCTTAATTTCAGTTAATTCCGACTGGAGTTTATCAATCTTAGCCATAACGAGGTCGGTGTCAATAATTTGACTGCCGCACTTAGTACAAATCAAAGAAACCATTGTAAGCAAGTTAATTAAACACTCGGGTGGAAAACACGTCCGACAAGTATGCGGTCAGATTCTGACTGACTGATTATAATCATAAAAAACGCGACCTTCGCACAAAACGCACACTCGCACCGTACAGTTTTTTAACACACCGAAATTCACGAAGCAGCAATTGGTGTAAATGTAATCCGACATCTGAGAATTCTAGGAGGAATATTCACCGCGATAAAAAAAAATCCCAATTGCGTACAGTGACAGAACTTTACTTTAAAGCTTTGGAGAACTCAGGTCATTCACCCGACAGGATGATCGGATCTTTTTTTAATTTCGCGAACAACTAACTGTCCACACTGCATTTTGTGCTTTATCACAGTGTGTTGTGGAAAAATGTGCACACCCAATATTTATTTTTCTACATCCCAATGCCTTTTCGCTTGACTGACCCCTAACTTGATCCGCATAAGATGCCTTATTTTGAGGACTTATTCACACCCTCTTTTTGGAAATTTTACCCAGTTAGAGCAACCCTTATAACTGGCCGGATGACCATACTTCGCAGTTAAAGCAATCAATTTCAGATTTAGGCGTTTTTTTAAGAAGTTCACATTCACCAACTGCATGAGCTTTGGCACAGACTCATTTGCTCAATGCCTTGGCACCGGTAGCACTGTTTGGAGCCCCACCTCCTGATGTTCTGCTAAAACACTCTGTGCCCTAGGATGCAGATAATCTGCTTAATTTTCAACCTTTCCTTGTCCTAGAGCAATAATACTGATTGTTTGGGTCAAACACTCTTCTCTCTTTTTGGAGGTCGTCGGAGAAACAGTCTGTAGATTTTTTCTGTTGCTGCTTAATGTAGAATCATATAGCGTGGTGGCGTCACCACTGTCTAACTTTCTCTCTCCATCAGCAGATTATCCTTTCCAGAATTATCTTTATTCGACGCACTCAAACACTGCGCCGGTAAAATCACTTTGTTAATAAATTCCTTATCAGGTGGAATCGTCTGCTCATTTGCAGGAATCTTCCATGGCAATAGCCATGGAGGGTGGGTCTCCACCCGGAACGAGCACAGAGTTTGTGCCTTTTCTAGCGAGTTCGTCCGTTTCGCATTAAGGGAAGTCTTGGAATTTAAAGTGACTGAATCCAGAGATTTGATCGCTACCTGGCTATCGGAACAGATGACGATATCTGTGCGCGATATTACATAGTTCTTTAGCCACGGCAGAGCTTCTCTGATCGCTATAGTTTCAACCTAAAAGACGCTACAGTGATTAGGTAGTCGAAAATATAGCTGCATATTTAGATCCTTGGGATAGACACCAGCACCCACACGTGCATCCATCTTCGATCCACCTGTGAAGATTCGCAGTGCAACTTCCAGCCTCTGGTGGTCAGACTCCCAGTAAGATATGGGCGGTATGCTGGTCGAGAAATTCTTCTTAAAGAGGAGTTTAGGTAAAGTGAGGTCTGTATCCATGGGTATAGAGGCATACCTGCATAGGATCGTTCCAATTTGCACCCAATGGCCCTTTTGCAGCAGTAGAGAGCCGTGGAGGCCTTCTTGAAAGGTTCCTGGATATTTAGTTTCCAGCTTAGCCAAGTATCTAGTATAAGGCCTAAGAATTTAGCGTTGTCGCTCAGCACTAAGGGAGTCCCACATAGTGTGGGAGGATCAAATTTAGGAATTGTATACTTCCTAGTAAAGAGGACTAGATCTTTTTTTTTTATGGTTTGCGCGATGGATGTGAAAACCCGTGTTACCAGCATGAACGATTCACGGGATATTATTCTCCTTTTTCCTCGCGTCTACGACCTAAGCCACACCTCTACACACTTCTACCACTCTCCCCGCGGAACTGCCGTTATGTATTACTTCGCGGGGCGGGTTAGCATATCACGCTATGTGATCTATATTTGCCAATTCGGCCCTTCTTTCTCTTTCCAGCCTTCTTAGCTCGATCTGCACCCTTGTAATAAAGGAACAGGTCACCAGCCATTTGTCAGCTGACTCCATCTTATGGCTAACTAGGAGCTCGGGAGTTGGTAGACTTTCTCTCGCCACGGCAAAGCGTCTGCAATGGAATATTGCGTGCTCTGCGTCTTCATCTTCGCGCGCGCATTCTGGACAAGTGGCCCGCAATGACGCAGGCTGCTTCGTACGAAATTGTTCGGAAACCGCTGATTGCTCTTATCACGCAGAGCCTGTATGATGTCGAGAGCTTCCTTGCTGCTTCCGTGTTCGCCAGGGCCCCCGCTCATACTGGTGAGCTTACCACTGTGGAAAGCAGGATCCTTCTCTCGTATCCAGGTCCTCCGATGTTGGGCAGCATTCCTGAGAGCGCTGCCTGCATCCTTGCTGCTTTTTTGCTGCAGTACTCGACGTGAGTTTTAAAGTTCAGCCGGTTGTCGAGCATTACCCCTGGGTATTTCAGAGCCTCCCTCGATCGAATTATCTGGAAACCAACCCGGAAGCTAGCGTATTCCACAGTCTTTCGACTGGTTATTAAGACCGTCTCCGTCTTGTGGTCAGCTAGTTCTAGGTCAGCGGATTCCATCCAATCATTGATCCTGGCGATCGCTTCGTTTGTGGCTGCTTCCACCTCGGGGATGTTTTTGGCTACGACCGTGAAGTCGTCAGCAAAACCGATCACCTTGACTCCATGTGGTTGCGTTAGTCTCAGTACTCCGTCGTACATTAGGTTCCACAGGAGGGGTCGAAGAACTGAACCCTGTGGAACTTCGTGGTATTTCATTCCGTCGTCAGTCTGGTATCTAAGTTTCCTGTTGATGAAATAGCTGACGATTATCTTCCTCAAGTACTGCGGTGTGCTCATCCAATTCAAGGCTCTCATGATGCAGGACCAGTTCACTGAGTTAAACGCGTTTTTGATGTCCAGCGTAACTACAGCACATTATTTTTTTTACCGCCCCTCCATTTTGAACCCGTTATCGCTTCGCTTGCTGTGTCTACCACTTCTTTGATGGCGTCGATGGTGGAGCGCGATTTCCTAAAACCGAACTCATGGTCAGACAAGGCTCCTCGCTCCTCCGCCACGCCGATTAGCCTGCCATATATGATGCTCTCCAGGATCTTTCCCGCGGTGTCAAGCAGGCAGATTGGTCGATACCCTGACGGTTCTCCTGGGGGTTTGTTGCCTTTGGGTATCAGTACCAGGTTTTCGAGTTTCCAGCAATTAGGAAAGTTTCGTTCTTCGAGGCACCTTTGCATCGTCGCTGTAAACAGCTCAGGGCTCTTCTCGACGGCCGCCTTGATGGCTTTATTAGGGATGCCGTCAGGGCCAGGTGCTTTTTTGTCGGCAATTTTCCTGCACGCATTCTGCAGCTCTTCCACCGTGACTGGTTGGATTTGTTCCGAACTAGCTCCTTGTGTAAGGACGAACATTGTAGGAGGTTTCCTGGGGAACAGGTGTTCCTCTATTGTTCTGAGCATCAGTGTTCAGGTTAATTGAGGCGTCCTACTGCCTTTCACTTTTTTCATTACCATTTTATATGCTCCTCCCCAGGGGTCTAGGTCTGCGTCCTTGCAAAGATTCTTGAAGTAGTTTGCTTTGCTCTCCTTAATTGCCTTTTCCAGGTTACACCTTGCCAGCCTGAAGGCAGCCAATCGTTCCTGGAACTCCGGTCTACCTCTGGAACGCTGATATCTACGACGGGCTTTAAGGCAGGTTGCCCTGAGATTCCTTATGCTGTCGTTTCACCAGTAGTATGGTTCTCCCCTTCCGTTAGTGGACCTGCTAGGCATCGCTGCGTCGCATGCTGTTGATACTGCTTGAATCAGATTACTCGACATGTTTTCCGCTGATGTGGTGTAGGCGAGGAAGTCAGAGCTTAACGTTTCTCCAAACATTTCTTCATCGAAAGTGGTGTCGTTCCACTTGGGCCCCGTTCGTTTTGGTCGCTGTCTGGGCATCGCACTATCAATCTTGAATACAACCTCCTGGTGGGCACTGTGCGTGTATTTCTCGCTGACTCGCCATTTTGTTTTGGGCAATAGCGAGTTGCTTGCGAACGTTATGTCAACTATGGAGCTCCTGCCTGCTTTGCGGAAAGTTTGTGTTGAACCTTTGTTTACAAGGCCAATATCCAACGATGCGAATGCTTCTAGGAGGGCAACCCCCCTTACATTTGTGCATCTACTGCCCCATTCCGTAGCCTACACGTTGAAGTCTCCGGCAATGATGACCGGATACTTTCCTCGTGCGTCCGCTACTATATCATCTAAGCGACTCAGGTATTCTCTGTGTGGTAGACTAGGGGGAGCATAGCAGCTTTAAAAGTAGATACTATTTATCCGGGCACACGCAACATAGTCTGTTACTCTGTTAATGTTTTGAAAGGTGTGGTTTCCACAGGTCCAAATAGTTGCTTTCTTGGATGTGTCCTCTATCCAGCTGTCGCCATCTAGGGATTTATACGGCCCGCTGATGATGACAACATTCGTTTTCTCTTCTCTTGACATTTTTGCCAGAAGGTCTTGTGCGGCCGCGCAGTGATTAAGGTTAATTTGTATAACCATCATGTTTTATTGGTGAGGGCCCTCCTGAAAACCGGACACTTTGCACTGCCGGCTACATGTCCTACGTTGTCGGGGTTGGTGCTCTTGCACCAAAAACACTTCGGCTCGTGAGAGCAGTTCTTAGCTACGTGGCCCTCTGTGCCACATCTTTTACACATTTTGGAGCGGTCCTGCTCACTCTTGCACTGACGTGCTGTGTGTCCAAAACCTAGGCATCTACAACATTTGGTTAGCGCTGTGCGTTCCCCGATATGGCAGTTGATCCAGTCTATGCTTATCTTTCCCTCCTTCAGCAGTCTGTTTACGTTTTCTGCGGGTAATCCAGTCATTGTGACTTGTGTGCCGCCATAGGCTTTGCGCAGACTTACTATGTCTGTTTCCTTCAGCTCGGTTAGCTGAGTCTGGGATGCTATTGCCTCGCAGATATCCGCTTTGGTTGTTAGAGGACTAAATCTGTTTTTTGCGGATTGACATCTAAGCCGCATTCGCTAGTCCATTTTACTAGCTGTTCGTGGATATATATTTCCCAGATACTGCCATGGCAACCTTACACCCAGTCCCATCCAGTTTCACAAGTAGTTCGTTGACCACTATATTCCACACTAGAGGGGAGAGTACACCACCCTGCCTCTCGTCACAAATTTGCGGATGGTGCTATCATCAAGCTTCGAGCTTATCACTCTGTTATTGAGAAGCCGGTGGATAGAAGTCACTATAGGCTTTTCGATCCCAAGTCTGTTGAGTGCTGAGGTTATTGCGTAGGGTTCTATGTTATTGAAGGCTCCCCCGATATCGACAAAGACAGTGAGAGTAAATTCTTTGAAATCGAGGGATTTTCTATAGTGCCAACAAGTGAGTGTAGGGCTGTTTCCACAGATTTGGCCAAGATCTAAACATCCTTGAAAGATGTTGACCAGCCAGGTCGAAATTAGTTCTGCAACTTTTTCAGTTCTGCCGGGAAAATGTCATCAGGACTTGCCATCTTGTAGGGCTTAAAGGAGTTGATGGCCCACAGGACTGTGTTTTTCATCACCCTTAGGGAGCTGAGATGGGGGTGGGGATGACTGGTTGAATGGGGAGTGTATTCCCCCATCACTACAGCCTGGGAAGTGAGTGTCAATAAGAAGACCCAAACTCTCCAGACAGGAGTTAGTCCAGGTTCCATCAGCCCTTTGCATCAGGGAGGGCATTTTGGGTGATGATGCTAATATTTTTCGTAGCGTGGAAGTCTCAGAGGCCTGAAGGATTCAGCGTGGTGACTGACAGTCCCCCTATACATGTCCCAATTTTTCCTTTGCCCCTTTCAAAAAAAAAAAAAAGTGCTAGTGAGAAGTGTTTCGGTGTCGAGTGCGTCCGGTCCGCTACCTCTCGCCCCTTTCCCTCACAAGCCACTGTTGCGCATTTTCGTTCGCAACTCCCGTTTGATTCCATCAGGCGGGCTGATGCAATGACTGAGAGTGCGTAGCATCTGACATAGCGGATCTTAGAAGTGTGAATTTGTTGGTGGACCAACTCGAGTCGATGTATGGGCATAACACCTACATCGATTGTTGTTGGGAAGCTAATTTTGAATTTGCACTTCTCATTTCTGCTCCACCACTTGCAGTCGGAGTTGGTTTTTTTATATATGCGTTTTGTCCTTTATGAGTAGTTTTAGGGTTGATGTGAGCAATGTGCGTGGGCTTAGAGCGAATCTCTTCGCTGGGTATGTCCGCCTGTCCCGTTATAAACCAGCTGTCTTGGCGCTGAGTGAAACACAGGTGAGAATACCGAATTATCGGATTTGAACCTGCCTGGATATAGCTTGGTGCCGCTCTTCTTTTTACACTCCATGTCCGTAAGCATTTAATCCACTACTTCTTTATTTATAGAAGTTCAAGCTTGGATAGCAATTCAACTTTTAACGAATTTGATGCGCTATCCGATTCAATCTCAAGAATTGTATCCCTGTATCCTCGCACTGAAATTGGCATTGGATGGATTGGATGCCGCTGCTGATATGATCCCAAATATTCTTCTGCTGGGCATGAGAACATTCATTCCTCACAGAGTTAAGAGTATCAAGCCCAAAGCATACGCATGGTACGACTGGAGCAGTAAAGAGGCTATTAGGGTGAGAGAGTTGAATTTCCGGACATACAAAGCCAACCCTACTGAGGAAAACCGGAATAAGTTTATACGGGCCAGAAATGACTGCAATGCAACTATCAGACGTGTGAAATTCTCCTATGAGCAAAAATTGAGGCAAAAAGTGCTAAAATGTCCCAAGGGTAGCAAAAACTTTTTGTCATTTGTAAAAAACGTAAAGAATTCCGCCTCGTCCTCATTTACAATGACATTCCATCTGTCAGCTCTTTAGACAAAGCTAATCTGCTTGCGGCTCATTTTGCAGCTAGCTCAACACTGCCAGATTCCAATTTGTCTCCACCTGTACTTGAGAGCTTTGATTTCACCATGGGACAAAACCACTTCCGCACTCGTACAGTTGCAAGAGTACTGAAAGATCACAACGTGCACAAATCCGCTGGCCCGGATGGTATTCCCCCTATACTTCTGAAGAGGTGTTCTTCTGTGCTGGCAAAACCACTGCGTAAGCTTTTTCATCTATCCTACTCTTTAGGTCTCTTTCCGAGCAGATGGAAAACAGCATTTGTCCACCCAGTCCCTAAAAAGGGCGAAGCTTCGTCACCCACCTCGTACCGACCCATAGCACTTACGTCCCTTCTTTCTAAGGTCATGGAAACGCTGATAAATCGTCAGCTTATGAAATATCTTGAATAGCGGAAGCTTCTTAATGACCGACAATATGGTTTCCGCAGCGACAGGTCCACTGGTGATCTGATAGCTTATCTCACCGAAAAGTGGAACCAGTCTTTGCACAATGCAGGCGAAAGCAAGATCGTTGCGCTTGGTATTTCTAAAGCATTTGACAGAGTTTGGGATCAAGCTCTCTTGTCGAAAAAGCGTGCCTATGGTATCGATGAATCTCTTCTTCTATGGATTAGAAATTACCTTTCGAACCGTTCAATTCAAGTTGTTTTGGATGGGTTCAAGTCTGATATCCACCAAATAAATGCTGGTGTTCCCAAAGGCTCAGTTCAGTCTTCGACACTCTTTATCATTTTTATAAATGATCTCTTGCCTGCTATTTCTAATCCAATCCATTCCTTCGCTGATGACAGCACCCTAAGCTTTTCATATTCGTTCCAAGACCCACGACCCCGCCCTTCGGCCGTAGAATTGGAACGGCAGCGTATGTTAAGCACATTGAATTCCGATCTTGACAGCATAATTAACTGGGGAAAAAACAATAGAGTGGAATTCAATGCTTCAAAAACTCAATGCTGTCTGCTGCCACTCAAGCGAACCCTTGATAATCAGCCATTATCCATGAATGGCGCTTGTGTCGATGTAACCGGAAAACGTTCCATCCTTGGTATGTGTATCAACACAACACTTAGTTGGAACGATCACATATTTGAGGTCGCCAAAAATGCTGCGAAATGTTAAGGTTTTCTTAATCGATGCAAGAAATATTTCACCCCTTCTGATTTGGCTTTAATTTAAAAGGCGTACATCCGCCCCAAGCTTGAGTATAACGATCATATCTGGTCTGGTGCCCCCAAGACCACACTGTACCTACTTGATAGAATCCATAAGCGAGCGATAAAACTTATAGGAGACAACAATATCGCAGAGTCATTAGACTCGCTCGAACATCGACGTACCGTCTCTTCTTTGTCCGTGTTTTATCGTTATTTCAACAAACGATGCTCAAGTGAGCTAGCCAACTACATTCCTCCTCTCCATGAATACACCCGCAATACTCGTCTCGCCAGGAATGCCCATCAGTATACCCTTAAGCCTACTTTCGGACGCACAGTTAAATTCAGAGACTCGTTTTTCAGCCCACTGCACGCATATGGAATGCTCTTCCCAACCTAATATTTCCCACAGACTACAACCCGCAGATATTTAAGACCAATGTGCACAGGTACCTCCTCTCCCTTTCTCCCTCTATACCTTCGGCCGGTGCTGTGTCTTGACCTCGGACACATAAGGGTATTAGCAATCCCTTGAGCACACGCAAATTATAAAAAAAAAATTAGTTATCCTGGTGTTACGGAATGGAGTAACGCTGGTCAGAGATTGAGTGGTCCATAGACACCCTCCACTCCTTTATACCATCCGATATGTGGTCAGAGACAATGGTTAGGTCTAGAACATCCTGTCTGATTTTGATAACACAGGTGGGTTCGTTACCTATATAACCGATTGCCAACTTGCTACTTAAACTGAATTCTAAAAGGTACTCACCTCTGTCGTTAGTATCCGTGCTCCCCCATATAGTATGGTATGCGTTGGCATCGCACCCTAGTATGAGTTCGGTCCTAGAACTCTCCGCATCCATGATTACTTTCCTCAGTGACTCCGACGGTATTGCACGGTCATCTGCCATGTATGCCGAAGTCAGCCATGTTCGCTGCATGCCTGCCTCCAAACATACGGTTAATATATCATGATCGCTGTAATCGGAGATAAGATAGACATTTAGTTAGGACTTCGCAGGAATACAGGCTCTTCGACTACATGTTTCTTACAAAGAACGGATTGTAATTCCGCGCCCCATGTCCGCAGATCATATCATTCCTTACCCAAGGGTCCTGGACCAGGGCAACATCCTCCCCCTTTTGACTGAGGCGGAGAATAAGAATACGGGCAGCCGAGGCCGCAATGGAGTGGTGAAGGTTAATTTGGTTCACCCGAAGCATGGCTTTCGGGCTCCTCATCCGAGAACTCCAGAGAGGACTCCTCGCTGTTGGGCGGCGTTGCCTCCTCACTATTGATGGCGGTTGAGTTGGATTTAGAGTCCTATATAGGTCAGCTAACCTTTGATCTTGGAAGAAGAGAAGTCTAGTATGCGGAGGGTGCCACGCCGCCATTTTCGGCAATCAGCCTCAGGTATGTACTACCTTTGTGGCCCTTGACACTATCAGCCTGCTTTAACCTCTTCGAGAGGTTGGGCGACGATTCCACCAATCTGGCCCGTAGTCATTAGCGGCTGTTCCCTCGCTCAGGTCCTGAACTACTTTTATAGCCCATCTTTTGACTAGGAGAGTTTCTCCTGAGGGATGCTTTTCAGACGATGCCTTTGAAGACCCAATGACCTTCGAGAGCTCAGCTTCTCCTAGCATTGGATTGCGATTTGGTGTGCTTTAAATAAAGCGCTCCATTTGGCCTTTGGAAGTACTAGGTGCGGAACTGGATGCTATCCTAAACCCCAGCACTTCAGGAGCTTTGTAAAGACCATTCGGGCACTGGGTTTTTGGTTCCCAGTCGGTGAGTGAAGGGGGTCAGGCTACGGAGAGATCCGCAATAAGAAGCTAAGGCTGATTAACCCGGAGAGTCGCCAGGTGACTCCGGCACACCGTTCGCGACGGAGCTAGTTTTTAGAGTGCGCCCCCAGTCAAGCTGATCATTGGCACGGTACGTGTGACACCTTGATCCAGCCCACCGGAAGGGAAAATGAGAGAGGACAAGGGAGCAGGGGGGAAGGAGGTGGCCGTATCTTAGCTTCCTGTCTCCTCATAGGGAATAGTCCCAAGAGTCATTGACCTGTACTAGGCCTTCGCACCACGACATGGTGTACAGCCTCGCGAAGGTACAGAAAAGTTTTATTACTTTTAAGTACAAGGTGAGTAAAGCACGTTTAATTGAGAAAACACGCCTAATTAAACACTTATAATTTTAATTATGTAGTTTCTGTTTAATAAATAAGTAAACCTTTTTTATATTTTATACCATTTTATTATCTTATGACGTCACTTGCAATTTTAATATTACAACTTAATTTCAATATGCACCATGCTTATCTTTTATAATCCAGAGCGAATCAATTATCTCTCCATTCTTGTCATCGGAAACTTGTTCAAAATATAGATGTGTAGTATTCAACGCTTTCATTCGAGTATAACCATAGTCCTGATGTAGAATGAAAGAAATGGAAAGTTAATTGTAAATAATTTTCAGATGTCTACTTACGTTGCTATGGAAAGCATTCCAATCTGGTATATCATTTGAAAATGGTTCACGTTTCTCTTTACATCCCGCAGATCCAGTTATTATTTGGACCGGAGCTTTTGGATTTGTATAGGGCTCTTCTTGGGAACCATTATATACCTTGAAATCGTATATTGGCCAAAGACGAGTGTAAAAATGTTCATGCGCCATAATTTCAACATCTACACCATATTTATAGAAAAGATCCTCAAGCCCATACCATTGTAATACTGGCAGGCCCTTTCTAATGAAGGTTTCCAAATTTTTGTTACAATCATATTCCTTGTCATCACTGCAATACATAGGTCGGTGTCCATAAGTTACTATCCAAGGTACTTTTGCCCGCTTTTCTGGTTTGGTAGCTTCTTTAAGATCATTTTCTAGCCAGTCGTACTGCTTAATAAGTAATTTGATACCGTATTCAAGAAAGTAATACACTTCAGTGGAATATGATATGAAATGCACTGGCCCAATATCAAAACTGTACCACATACTATCAGTATTGCCTGGCATGTTGAAGCGAGTTTTATAGTTTGAAAAATTACTAAAAAATTACAAAATTTCGATAAAATGGAAGGAAATAATTTATAGAATATTAAACATACTACTTCTCTTCGTGGTTGCCTGGACACACCATATACGGTAGATAGGCAGCCACCGATTCGATTTGTCGCATAAATTCATCACCAACTGTAGCGTCTTCAGAATCCATGTCATAAGCAAAGTCACCTACATGTATTATAGCATCGTACATGCCTTGCTCAGTATCGGCTTGTAATCGACTTAAAGATTGGGCGTTTTCATTTCCCAAATCTCCAAAAATCGCTAAACTTGGTGACCAATTGCTCGTGTTTTTTGGTGTTGTGAACCAGAAAACCGCAGACCAACCAAGAGATGAACCGCAATTATACACATATTTTATATCCGTTTTAAGATCCTTTAGGGTAACCTAAATGAATTAGGTACATTTAAAAATTTAATATTGTTTATATTTCGATATTTCTTCATCAGAATTAATCATTAATTTTACCTTATGAATATATTGTGACTTTTGTTTTGCACCGCCGTCCACAAAGATTTTCGATTCGCCCTTCTTGGTCATCTTAAAAGGACTCGACTGTGAAGACCATTCATCATAGTTTACGATGGACTCCAATGTGTTATCCTTCGTTGACCATGTAACTACAATCTCTTCAATACTTTCTAAAAACGAAAAAGAAACTTCATTACACTTTCAGTAACATTTTTACAATACTTCCTCGAATAAATAAACACAAATTCGTTTATTTATTATTCGTTTTTAGGATAATACCGGTAAATTAATAGTGCGTTGGCGTAGCTGTCGTCTTTGAACGCACGCAATTCCATACCAATGCACAAAATACTGCGCCGGTATGCGATAGTAAAAATTAGAGAAATGGGAGGATTGTAATAAAACCGTGAATACACGTTTGGGAAGTGGATGACCAAACACCAACTCAATAACCATTCATCATTGACTCAGTACAGGCGCGGGCATCTTCTCCAAATTGTTAAACATGGACTGCTCTATCAGATTACCTGACTACAGTAGTGTTTTTCAAGCGGAGATCCTGCGGTCAACGAAGCGGCCAAACTGATATCATTAAAATCATGGAGTTAGCTAATGAAAGGTGGAGTTCTTTCCCCACATGTGAGACCAATCGTACGTCATGGCCTAAGTTTCATGGCGCGCAAAAACCGATATTCTCCTCCAATGCAGTAGGAAACTTCTGAGGACGGTGGTCGGAGCAATTACCGACCATAAGCATCTGAGATACCACGAATATAAAATGGTACTTAAACATGACACCATTTGCAGACGCTGTGGGGATGAAGAAGAGATTGATTGATACATCCCACTTCCTTTGTCAATGCCCCAACCTCTGCAAATTGAGACAAAGAACTCTAGAAGATTTTTTTTTCTATGGCCTCCATATATTAGATATTTCACTAAAATCTCTTTGCAGGTTTATAAGGATCTCTGGTAGGGGGTCCAACAAGACCTCAATGTGGCGCGGCCCCTCCGCGTCAACCCACGTACCTAACCTAACCTAAACACCAGCTAAGAATGTAATCATCTGAAGAAGTCACATATAAGCAAGGAAGTGCTGTCGCCAAGTCATACCGGCCTCAGTGGTTAAGTCCAAAAGATGGTTTCTTATGAAAATGGATGTGAAATCTGAAATGGTACTATGTTCGAGTAAACATCAGACGCCCCGAATTACACCACCAAAACTCTATGGAACTCCACTGACTTTCTCAGATCAAACCAAATATCTCGGCATTTCTCGGCTGTATTTAATACAGCCAGCTGCACAAAGAAGGACATTTCACCGACAGTCAAGCAGCAATTATGGCACCCAAATCAGCATTTTTAAGAACAAAATTTCTAAGATTCTGCCTTATGTCTGTTAACGAGCAATTCAGACATTGAAACCTAACGGTGTGCTGGATTCATGGACAAGCAGACGAGCTAACCAGAAAGGGAACAATATTCATTGGACCTAAGGTTGAAAACAAATGGGTACTAATACAAACTGGAAAAACAAAAATCACAGAGCGATGGGCAGTGTCCGTGGAAAATGGAATAATCTTAACATGTGCCTTCACGCGAAACAAGTATGGCCAAACCAGGACCTACAGAGCACCACGGCCATACTCATTCTAGACAGGAAAAACCTAAGCAACCTAGTTGAAATCCTCCCAGTATACTGCGCAATAGCAGCCTAGGATAGAAGCCACATAACCTAACCTAACCCAAGAGAACTTAAAAAAAAATTTAATGAAATCGGTAAAGCCGTTCTCAAGTTATCAAGCCAAGGGAAAAGGAATCTATATCTAATAGCTCTTATTTTATCGTAACTAGAATAGGCCGAATTATAATTAATAAAAATATAATATAAAAATAATTATATAATTTGAGATCAATCATGTAATTTATTACTGATTAAAAGAGATATAATAATAATAACTTTTCAAAAATTAATTGTCATAAGAAAAGGGTACATTACTTCTGTTCGACCGCACGACCATATTATATTCATAGCACTTCAGACGAAAGAAGAAAAGTATATTTATATATGTATACACATTTACGTAAGAACCTTCTATAATATAATTCAAAAAATGAACATAAAAAGTCAGACTACTACCACTGATTGACTACTGCAGTGATAGTGTCGTTAATTTGATTCCGACGGCAAATATTAACTGACCATTTGATTGACAGATTTGAAAACTAGATAAAAGCATATTAACTTTGCTTTCACTGGGAGTCTAACCGGGGACTCAGCTAACCAGGGGCATGAGATCTAGAATGTCATTATCAAGTTATCACGTAACCAAGGAAAATGGAAATTAATTTTTATATACACTGATGCACAAAAATATTCGGCATTTGGTTATAGTCGGCTTCAAACGTTAATAAAATCCAAAAACAGTTAAACATCCCAACAGATTTAATTAATATTGTTGGTCCATTTGGAATTCTAATCCACTATACGTATATGTATATTGAATTGGACATACAAATTGATTTTAATATGAAAATGTATTGATTTGGTTATATACCGCAAATTAGTGTTTTTAAATACAACGTACAATTCAATGATGATATTATACCCACAATCATGGCACTGAACGTTGCCTATTATAATATATGTAGTTGTCGGAAGTGCTTATCAGGCCTCTTATTTTGACATGCGTTCCATCGATGCAACCGATAATACCAGGAAATCCAGTTTTCTCGTACTGGAACGTATTTTGTTTCATCTTTTTTATCTTTAGTGTGAAACTTAATCCATTTAGGACATACATGTTCTTCAACTATATCTATGAGCTCAGTTGTCTATTACAACAGTTTAAGTGCGAGGCAGATTAGAGGATTAGAATTCACTCGTAAATATTGTCTGTTTCGAAGAGATAATAAAACTGCAGCACTATGAGTCTAGTCTAGTTCGTCCTCAAAAATATCGAACCAAATAAAACTCATTTTGACTAATAACAACAGTTCTTTGCAAGACAATAAATACAATTGAAGTTGATTTGACATTTAAGTTGAAACCTCCCGATAGCTTTCCATTATCTATTCTATTATTCTAGTGCGTTACGCGTCACCATGAAATTTGAATTGATTTTTTGAGAATAAACGCTCAAAATAATAATAATAACTACTAAGTAAATCTGAGGCTCTCAGACCCTATTTTGTTTTCTCTGACTTTGAGATGTAAAACGCACAGATGGACTTTAAATGTAGAATTTTATTGATATACAAGTATATTATCATTATGTGTATACAATACTGCATGTCACGTTTTTAATATGTATCATGTTTGTTTTTTATAATCCAAAATGAATCAATAATTTCACCGCCCTTGTCATCAGAAACTTGTTCAATATGTACATGAGAAGCATTATATGCTGTCATCCGAGTGTATCCATAATCCTAAATTGTTCATATTTTATGTGTAATTAGAGATACTAAATACATGCGTAAAACATTTTTCTACCTGACTATGGAAAGCGCTCCATTCCGGAATTATCTTATCGAAAGGCTCTCGACCCTCTTTGCAGCCAGCTGAGCCAGTTATGATATGAATGGGTGCTCCAGGGTTCGTGTATGGATTTTCATGCGAACCGTTATACACTTTGTAATTATAAATTGGCCATAATCGTTCATAAGAATGCTCATGAGCCCATAGCTCAATATCAACACCATATTTGTAGAAGAGATCTTCCAGCCCGAAGAATCCTAGTAGAGGCAAACCCTTTCGAACGACAGTTTCATGTTTTGAGCAATCGTCCCCATTATCGTTGCTACAGTACATCGGACGGTGTCCAAAAGTAACGATCCAAGGCACCTTAGCACGCTTTTCAGGGGCCGTTGCCTCTTGTAAATCTTTTTCCAGCCATTCGTATTGATTTACTAGGGGTTTAAACCCATAGTTCAGGTAATAATACAATTCAGTAGAAAAACCTATGAAGTGGACAGGGCCTAGGTTAAAACTATACATAAGGTTCTCAGTTCCTCCAGGCATGCTAAAACGGGCTCTGTAGTTTGAAAAGTTGCTGCAAAAGATGAAACTCTTTAATTCATTTTATAAGCTCTCAGTGTACCCAACTCACTATCTCTCTTCGTGATTGCCAGCGCAAACCATATATGGTAAATATGCAGCAACTGTTTCTATTTGTCTCATGAACTCATCACCAACTTCTGCATTTTCGGAATCCATGTCATACGCAAAATCACCAACATGAACAATTGCATCATAAAAGCCCCGTTGAGTATCTTGTTGTAATCTTGCCAATGATTGGGCATTCTCATTGCCCATATCCCCAAAAATTGCTAAGCGAGGCGACCATTCTGTCCCATTTGGCGTTGTGGCAAACCAATATTCTGCTGACCATCCTAGTGAGCTCCCGCAATGATATATGTAGCGCGTGGAAGGTAGGAGATTTCTTAAGGTGACCTAATTGAGGCATATAGCTTATTTTAGATATCTAACGAGTATTTTGTTTCTTACTTTGTGTATATATTGAGTATTGTGGTTTTTCCCACCATCTACGAACTTAATTGGCTTTGACGTCGACAAAAATTCGAAAGCGTTTTGACCAAATTCCACAATGGATTCTTTTGGATCATCTCGAGTGGACCAAGTAACTACAATACTTGTATTCTCTGTGGATATAAAATGTGTAAGATACTCGTTAACTCCCAAAAAAGTAATTCTGCTTTATATGCTTATTACAACGGAATCATGTGAAAGTTTAGAAAAAGTTTAGAAAAAATATACAAATCTAATGGACTTTCTCAACTTTGCCTTTTTGTTTTCGCCAACGCGAAGAAAAATCCGCTTATAAGAAAACGGAAACTGGGAACTCCTGAAAATTCCAAGCATTTGAAACGAGTGCATAGCGTTATAGCAAATCCAAAACGATAGTGGCCAAACTTTGGGCTAAGGGACTACATATTTATTAAAATATTTTATATGAATAAAAACCTAGTCACAGAAGTCTACATATAAATCAAATAGTTATATATTTTTTGTTTTGTTTCTTTTAAGCTGCGTAAGCAAATGTAATATCACAATAAAAAAAAATCGTGTTAAAAAAAATTCAATTTCCTATTTTCCCTATTTTAAAGAGAAAATTCGAAGTAAATTCCAAATCGTGTGTAAGCTTTTGTTTCTAGGTGTATATATGTATTATTACATTTTTGATTAATTTATTAATAGAATAGTCTTCAAATTGTTTGTACAGCTATAAGAGGTAATGCAACTACAAAAACATTACATTTTTATCTTTATTATCTTTGATACTTGTTGATTTTAGTGCAATCTGCTTTTACGCTAAACTCTAAACATAAACCAACGTTGTCAATAAATGAATGGTGACATGTATATTTTTTACTTCCAACTTGTTGATACAACTTTAAGTCATGAGAGGGATAAAGAATGGTACGTTCTTAAATAAACGTGCAATGAAATAAAGCGACGGAGCCCGAATGACAGCTGAATAGACATATGTACAATAGGCGCTTTTAATTATGCCCACGAATCTGGATGAGATCTTGGGATTAATAAAATAGTCCGCAGCGTGCGTGCATGTTACCTACTACCACCATGCTTAATAAAACAGTCCAGGCTTAATAAAACTGCCGAGAGGGACTAAGCATGGTGGCAACGAGCACCATGCATCGTCGCCAAGATCTAATCCGGAAGCGTGTGCATAATTAATAACATCTAATATATCTAATATATTTGAGCATTATATTTTTTTTTAATCTGTCTATGAATGTGAATTGCCGTATCCACTATACATTTAAAGACGATTTGTCTATACATGTCATTATATCTGATTTGTATATAAAATAAAAATAACAGATCCAAGATAATTTTTTCAATTAATGTTATATTATATCGAATAAAATATAAATTAAAACTACACTACAATAACAATATTTGTTGATTCAACAATACTTTTATGAGATTCGTTTTGTTTCATATTTGTGTGTACGAACGATGAGGAATGTACAATTTTCGGAAAAGAAAATACGTGTGTCTACTTGTGTTTGCGTCCGTATGTGGAATTTTCATCTTTGATTATCCAGAAGAAATCAATGATTTCACCCTCTTTATCGTCTGATACTTGTTCAAAATACAAGTGTGTATTGTTATGAGCCTTAAATCGAGTATATCCATAATCCTGTAAATTTGTTTGTTTTAAATATATGAAAACACAAATGGAGTTCTCACAAACCTGGCTGTGAAACGCGCTCCATTCTGGAATTTTTGATACAAATGGCTCTCGTCCTTCCTTACAACCAGCAGAGCCTGTAACGATATGAACCGGTGCTCTAGGATTTGTGTAGGGTTCACTTGTCGATCCATTGTATACTTTATAATCATAAATTGGCCATAATCTCTCATATGAGTGCTCATGAGCCCACAATTCTACATCAACTCCGTACTTATAGAAAAGGTCCTCCAAGCCAAATAAATGTACAAATGGCCAGCCAACCCGGACCAATGTTTCAGAATGAGTACAGTCATTGTCATTGTCGTTACTGCAATACATTGGTCGATGTCCGAAAGTAATGATCCACGGTCTTATAACCCGGTTCTCTGGTTTGTTAGCTTCTTGAAGGTCTTTTTCCAACCATTCATATTGAAAAACAAGTGTTTTAAGACCATAATTTAGAAAATAATATACTTCGGTTGAGAAACCAATAAAATGAACAGGTCCCATATTGAAACTGTACATAATATTGTCTGTTCCACCGGGCATACTAAAACGGGTCCGATAATTCGAAAAATTGCTTTAAATGAGTAAAAAGTAGGTATACACATACATTTTTAAGTTGTTAATTTTAAATCGTATGTCAAACTTACAATTTCTCTTCATGATTTCCTGGGCATACCATATATGGAATATAAGCTGCAACGGATTCAATTTGCTGCATGAACTCATCCCCTATGCGCGCATTTTCACTATTCATATCATAGGCGAAGTCACCTACGTGAATAATCGCATCGTAAAGGCCAAGTTGGGTCTCCTTTTGGAGTCTACCTAAGGACTGAGCATTTTCGTTGCCCATGTCACCATATATTGCCAGACTCGGAGAAAATTTTGTACCATTTGGCAACGTGCGAAATGAAAATTGTGGTGACCATCCCAATGCACCTCCGCAATGGTATAAGTAAGTAGAATTGGGTTGTAAATTTGTCAAAGTAACCTAGATCCATGGTGAGAAAGAAAAATATCTAGAAATATAGACAGTGATCTCAAAAGCATCTAGTTAAAATACAATTTACCCTATGAATATACTGAGACCGGTGCTCATCACCACCATCAACAAACAGTTGCGA
The DNA here is from genome assembly GCA_964034865.1 of Eristalis intricaria. NCBI lineage: Eukaryota > Metazoa > Arthropoda > Insecta > Diptera > Syrphidae > Eristalis > Eristalis intricaria. The sequence continues at coordinate 70,630,215 of OZ035876.1, read as the reverse complement.
TGAGCCACTTGTGGATAAGATCAAACCTCGAATACCGTATTCGACAGTAGATGTACCAGCGTCGTCACGTGTAGACCATGTAACAACTATTTCATTGGGTTTGTCTATAAAAGAGAGATATGGCAGATCCAGATTTTTTAGCATCACAATTACATGTAATTACAGTTTTGGGGAAAAATGGATAGAGAACGTAAAAAACTGATAACTGTTAATAAAGGTCCTTAGAAAGTTCGGTGAATGTACAAATAAAATAATCATGTCAAATGTTTTTTGCCATAAATAAACGAAACGTTTAGGTAGAAGAATAACAAAACCGTCCATCACTGAATATGCTATTTATTTAGATTTGTTATCAGTGCTAGAAAGACATTTATGTATGCATAATCGCTTTGTGTACGCTGACAAAGGAAATACAGACGAAGAATTTTATTAATTCGAAGTAGATATGTACTACACAAAGAACTTTTTTATACATTCAATTGAAAACAACGATTTGAGTTAACAAACGAATTAATCATGGCTTCGTAATTAATCATATTTCTAATCGAAAGTTGGTGGTCCAATGACGTTAGTATAAAAATAACTGGATTGAATTCAATCCTAGCTGAAGTAGGTCTTAGAGGTAAAATATAGTATGGTTTTTTGTCGTTAATAAACTTGAGGAACCTGACCACCTTTTTGCCTAAATCCCAATGGAATTAGCGATTAATTAGAGCGCCATGCAGAGTAGAGGAGGATACAAAGGAATAAAAGAAAAGAACGCTGTACGATACTTGCTTTTGAAACAAGCACTTTCAACTGGATGTTTCAAATATAACTTGCAAGGTACATGCAAGATAATATTTATATAATCAAGTCAATTATAAACTTCCTAGATAAAACAGGAGTCCGTCAGTACCCAAATGATCGTAAAACGATTCTGTGAGAGCATGTAAATGAAGACTGCATAGTAGCTGAATCCATAATTCCATTGCATGGTTTGGATTCACGTTTAGTGTCAGTAAGCACTTGCCAATGACTCTCACTCCCATTTCTAGACAATTTTAACAAAGACATAGAAAATTGTACGCTCGAGATTTCAATAGTCAACGACAATAATCGACAAATACATATATTATGCGTCGCCGTGGCGTAGTGGGTAAGTGCGTCGACCGAGGGTGCCAGGTTCGATACACGAATTTAACACCTTTGATAATTCGTGGGTCCACTTCTTTCGAGTCACTGACAATACTCAAAGAATATTCCTGTCTAGAAAAAGCTTCTCAACTTCAACGTTCGGTCCCTTCCACTCGTGAAGGAACAATAGCACGCACAACACGAGTGGTTGCTGAGAAGCTAGGCCCAGATCCGCCTCGGACTGTAGCGCCACCCATATTATTATTATTATGAACACGATCAAGTACGAAGTTCAAGCAAGAGTGTCATTTTAGGAGACATTTTATCGTTCCGGTCTTGAGACTAAAAAACATGTTAATCTATTTGATTACCTCCAACTACGACTGCTAGATTGAAAGCAGGAGGAAACAGAATTATTCCCATTCTATCAAGTTTGGTAAAGTTTTTACAGAATTATTCCCATTCTATCTATTTATAGTTTTGTACCTTATTACGTATTGAATTGTTATTTCACGTTCTGGACAAAAATATTGGCTTTCAATCTTATTCGAACAGATCTGTAATTCGTATTGTTTCCATTTTAATTGATCGCAATAACAAAGTTCGTGAATCATGATAAAGATAAATGTAATTTATTGTAACTTATATGCATATGTATGCACGAATACTGCGTTTCAAATATCGCATTAAAAAACGCTAACGTCATTCATTCTATCAGCAATTGTATCAAGACCTCTGGTGGTGTAAGGTAATCAGGATCTAAAAAGTGTTCACAAGTATTGGGAAACAACGAAATTCGAATGGATATCGAAAATTATTACTTTAATATAGTACCTATTATGATAACACGCAAGAACAAGAAATATAGCAACATAACTACATATGTATGTTAACAATTTATTGCAATAAATGCATAAATATGAGTTTTAAAAGATTTTATTTCTTACAAACATTACGCATACATGTACGTGTACGTGTACATGCCATGTACATGTACATATCTATACATCGACTAATAAATGAGTCAATGATTGTTTTGAAAAATCGAGTCTTAGCATATAGTAATATTTTGAGAAGTAATATTCAAGCCCACATATGCATTTTTAATTTACCTCCAAATGATAAATGCACTTGTTCCGGTTGGTAGTGAAAAACCTTTTCCACTTCACAATTAACTGCTACCGCAATAAGTATCAACAAAACAGCCGAATTCATCATGAACTTTGTCGCATATCAAACTATATGTTGTAAATATATTAAGACACTACTTGAAGTACAAACAATTACTGATACCAGCCGAGCACAATTATTGCAATTTACTACTTGATTCCGGGACACAACAGCAGACTTACGATTGCAAACACTGATTATGAAAATAGACAGTATATTTACTATCAACAACTAAGACCCCAGTCCAGAAATCCATCAATAGACATATTCAACTTTCCAATGAATACCCCGATCAAACACTTAACAATAACACGAATTAGTGGTGGTTTTTCATCAGCTGTTATCGCCATTAAATCAATTTTGCCCATTCTAGTGTCAAGCTTACTTCAAATTTCGTGAATTTGCCCACGATCTGGAAAAATTCCACGAGTTGTGTTCGTCGGTCGTTTTCTTAAGCACCATTTTAAATGATAGTATAACATATAAGTATAAAAAATTTACATATTTTGCATGCCAAATGTAAATGTCATAAACGTGCACAACTAAAATCATTTAATTACGGGCTTCAACTGTGACAGTTGTCGTGTTTTTATACGAAGTTTTGTACTTTTATAAGTTTATAAATGACAATACAACACTCCAGCTTGAAGAGTCTTCGCTTCTACTTTGGCGTGCGAAATTCTAGGCAACTGGTTCAAGATCAACTAGAGAGGTTTGTTGGTTGAGACCCAGGTCCAACCCGGACAGCAGCGCCAGAAAGAGAACATTTTATTAACATCCAATAAAACCAATCACAGTGGAACTGCCCGAAATAGTATGAACAGAAGAACTTGCTGCAATAACACAATTATTTGACAGCTATGTTATGCCAAAATTATGTTAAGATAATAATAATGCGCACCTAAGAGTATGCAGTATATTGAATTTTGTATCATCCATCTGTTACCTGTTACATTTCTATTTGCGAAAACTTAGCTTAAAAACTGTTTTCATTTGCACTATTTTAACTATATTGATATAAATGCAAATGACAGATAATACGATTTTTTTTCAAATCATGTGAATCAGTCAGGCTTAAGATTTGTCAACCAATAGTCTTTAACCAACATTAAGACAAAATATCTCCATTTGAAACCTGGCAATCGAATGGGCAACGGCAACAACTTTCAATTCTTTTTATTATTTATTTTCATTGAAATTAAATTAAGTTCTCCCAGTGTTTAGCAAGTGTTAGCAAGTGTTTTGCATCCACTCAAAAAAGATGTATTTCGTTAATTCTTAAAACGATATCAGCTTTTTTTCATTGTGGAGTAGTCTGAATATAAATCCCCAAAATTAACCGAAATATGTCACTTAGTTATATAACGAACTTTAAAAATAGATTCAAAATCTTCTTTGTTTTTTCGTCAAGAGGAACACAAAAATAAAATACACGATCAAACAAAAAAGAAACTTTCACTTGTTCGGAAATATTCACCAAAATACCGAATACGGAAACATGTCAAATCTATATCAGTTGTTATAATTTCAACAATAATAACCAAGTATTTGTTTACTGTTGAAGTGAGGAGTGAGCTTATTAAATTTAATCTTTGATAGGCATTAGAGGTTATTGAATTGATTGAAGCACAATTATATTGGTAAGTAAAAATAACGCTCTTCGTTTACTACAAGATTCCACTAAAAATATTATCAAAATGCGAAAAAGTAAAATATAAACATGTATCATTTTGTGTTTTGTCATACTGACAGTGGTTGTTTTCAACATGCGGTGTTTATTTATTTTTTTTTTTGTGCTTAAGCTAGTTCGACATCGACTGTAATGTCACATTTTTTTTTCAGAAGTTGGTCTCGAAAATTTGCTTGCGTTTGTACACAATTTTAATGAGTGATATAGAAAATAAACTTTACTTTAAAGTATTGTCATCAATCTTATGAAGTAATTCCAGTAAATCCCTGAATAAGGATATTCCTGTTTGATTAAAAACAATAAAGAAAGTACAGCTCTTCTGGTGTGAGTATCCCTTGTAATATGTTCGGTGTGTATGTCCGTCGAAGGCTAAAATCTTATTTTTGTTAGAATATATCAAATTGTATAGATTTCTGTGTAATTCTAATTAAAAAAAGATTATTTTTGTTCACAATTTTCGGTAGAATCACTTTCAAGTGATGTTATCTTTTAGGTCGTAAACATTTTCTGGATAATTAGAGCTAATGTTTATATGTCTTTACCGTCGTGTTTTTACCAAATAAGCCAGTTGATTTTCACCAAAACATGAAAAATAAATTTTCCCGAAAAGCAAAATACAAAAACACGTGAGTTTCATAAAGATAATCGGATGTCGTAATGTTTTTTTAGTTAAATTCGATAGCCTTTAATCTTTAATCTTTTACATACATAGATACGTACATATATACAAGAGTAAAATTTACTAAAAAACGTTAAGGTTACTAACTCACACAAGTATGATTAACCTTTTTTTTAATGGAATTCGCCCTCGAGATAACAGTCATACTAGCTTAGTTGTAAATGGAGTCAAAGGTGTCGATCGACTGATGTCATCGTTGTTGCTATAATTGACCCTCCATAGAACAGTGACTAAGGAATGGGTAATGTAGATCATACTAATTTGTTATAAAAGTATAGAGTAAGTCTTAATCGCAAGTCTTATAAACTCCAAATTAGGTGTCTTATGTATGTGTTTGGCTTATCAAGGCCACTATAATGCAGAATATGTTAGAAGCGTCATGTGAAAAAATAATTGATATAAGGCCAAATTGCAGGGATTGAATGCTGTTAGTTTTCAACATTCCTGTATATTTTGTTGTTAAAATAAGAGCCTTGAAATCGTACGCTTTATGTGTTTATGAAGGTTCCTGCATACATATGACAGTACGTGTATGTACATACAATTGAACAATGCATGATTTGATCACAAATTGCTTAAAATTATGGCCGTTTTTTATATATCTTTCCCATAGTAATTGTCATATACATAGTCGAACTGCTTATGACTAAAATGACTGTTTTCCTCATAGCGCTGAATATATTCGAAGATATGGTAGTAGATTCCAAAAGTACTTAATTTGCAATAATTTATAATAGCAAGAAATTCGTAAATATGAGGAAAGTCTTCTGAATATCATGAACAAATCTGGCAGAAAGGAATTAATTAGGGATGTACTTGGCCGCGATGCTTGAATAATAATTGCTTCTTTCAGTAAAAATTAGCAGTTTTCGATTATCCAACGGTAAATGTTCTGCAAGTGTTCACTGCTCGTGGTCATAGTGCATATGTGTGTCAAATCCCACGCTGGGTGTTTAGGTTTAATCTCTGGCACCGCGAACTATTTTCATAATTCACGGCAACATCTCTGGAGCTACTTACTATTGGAGAGAAACAACTGTCTAGGAAAAGCTTAGACGTCGCCACTTGGAGTCGGTATAAATCTGAAGGGGCCTAAAGTCGTGACACAATAATAGCACGAACAACACGAGTGATTGTTCTACAATCTAGGGCCAAGTGAATTACTGGCTGTAGCCTCACCCATATCACTTTATTGTTATTTACTGGAAGCAATCTTTTCATGTTTTAAAAATTGTAATGAAACCGTACTTAAAACTCATTTTAGATGAGACGACAAAGAAACGCCAGAAAGAGTGGTCAAAATCGATTTTCGAAATAAAATGCCAAAAAAATCTAACTGTAAGCCGTTTTTGCCACAATTTCAAGTCACGAATCTAGCTCTCCCGTGTAATATTATGTTACTATCTGTAATCGTGTTTTTTAAGTCTGTATAAAGTCTAACTCCTTTGAGAATGTTGTATTAGGTCAATAATCAGAAGTAAACGATATTTACCCAAATACCTATTTTTTAACATTCAGTAAATATGAATCCTATAATATTAAATATTTACAAATTTCAGTTGTTTTAAATAAATTGGAACCAAAAAATAAACAAATATGTACAACGAATTACAAATAAAACATACAAGGAAAGAAAAAACACCAAAAGTTCAACAAATATCTCGGTCTCTTTCTCGCTTTTATTTTATTTTTAACTTATATGCATATGTACCGTTGTTATGAAACGAAATAATAAACATATTTGAAACATATTCTTTATTTCTTGTTTCAGAGAGTAAAATGGGACTAATTCTATAAAAATTGCTGCATATATTTGAATATGAGTTACGTAAAAGGGTATGTATTTGATTTTCTTTGTATGGATGGGTAGGGTATGTATTTGATTTCTTTTATGTTTAGTGTAGTTGAAAATTCGTCCCCAATATACAATTTAAGTCTTGTCATTGTTTGAAGTGCTTGCATAGTTTCTGTTTCAATTGTTACTAAAAAATTAACAAAAGCTTTTGAATCGAGTTGTAAGGGTTTTTTATACGTGTGTACAACATCTATTCAGCTCAATGCATTTGCAAAAGCTTAACGAAAGTCAACAAAAAATGTTTTAAATCTTGTAATTCCAAAAAAGTCTGTGTACACACAAACACATTGACGGATCACAAATCCAGCTCATTCAATTCAACGTATGATCGCTTAACATAGATCTGTCTCTAGTCTAATTGCGCAAGATTTAAGGTCTCAAAGGAACCGTATATAGTTGGCATAGTAAACGCAATATTCCTGCGACTTGTAGGAAGGTAAGGAAATTCTTCTTCCATAGAATTAGTGTTGACCGTCCGTGTCATTGTGTGTGTACCACAGCACTCATCTACAAATTATTGTTGGTTTTTTTGACTGGCCTAAAGGAAGAGTATGCTTGTTGTGAATAACTCAACGAGGAAATGCTTGCAATTTCTGTTGGTATATACGTGGTGGTAATAACGTATATTTAATAGGATGGCCGTCAGATGCATATACGGCCTTGGGGTTGATATTAAAAATTTTGACATCATTAGAATCAATCACCTGTCATTTGTTGAATTCAATTTTCTCTGTTATTAAATGATGAAAAGGATTTTAACTTTCCCTTGTCCATATATGTATGTACTTATCAATATATTAATTTTAAAATAAGTTATTGTATTGTTCCTATGTTACGTGTCGTTTGCTTTTTTTAATTTGTTATTACTTGTTCTATCATAATATTTATTCGTGGTCATATAAAATACATATATGTCGCATTCAGTGCGGATGAATTTATGTTTTTAGGTATGTGTTTGTTTTTAACTCTTTCATTGTCCAAATTAAAAAAATTCCATAATATACTCGTAATGTTCCAAACCCTTGTTGGTAAAGTAAAACATTGTATAATAAAAATGGAGTGAGTGTTTAATTTTCATAATATAAAAAATATAAGCTATCATAATTTGCTTTGACACTATTGCTTTCTTATTTAACGCCGACTATTCGAAGAGGTAAATAAATCACCCAAAAATTCCATCACCATATTGGTTTATTTCGAAAAAAAGATTGGTTCAGTTCTCGAACGCTCCTCGAATGGTCGTAATTTTTGATGCTTCTAAAATAAAAATGCAACCATCTCATCAAATTCGGATTAACGTTTTTGAGTTTTTCTATCGTTCATAAAGCATAAAGCACTCCAAACCAAAAAATGTATGCTCTAAACAAAAAACAAAATATTTTTATCTTTCAGATTCCTTAAATATCCTGTTGCTTTAATACGAACAGCAATTGTAATAATCAATAATATTTATTGCATCCCAACTTATATAATATGGATGACTTGCTTGTTGCCATTTAAACTTGTGTATCCTGTATTTTATACCAAAATCGAAGGATTTTTGTTTTCGTGGCTTTTAGCAGTTGTTGCATTGTGGTCTTATTCAGCAGGATATGACAGTAAGTAATATAAGCGACCTCAAAACTGTTTTTACGCGACTACTATATTAACATTTTTCAAATTGAAATGAATCTTCGTATTGGAAATATGAAAATCTATCAAAATTTTCAATTCCATTGTATAGAGCACGATACGAAGCTTTATACGTAAATTCACATATTGTCATCGTTTTATGCAAATGTTTTTTTTTTTGTTTTGTTGAATGCCAACAATGATGTTTGCTTAAGGAGGACACAGTCAAGCAATATGTGTTAATTTACTTTTCTTTATATTTTATCGTTTTTTTTTTATTTTAAAATTGGAAAACTGAAAAGTTGTTACGAAGTAATAAAGTATGGAATAATTAGTCTAAAAAAAGGTTGGAAATGAAGCCTTGTACAAAATGGGGAATTAAGTGCCTATTAATTTCCAAGTGGCTTGTATTCACATATAATTACTGTTATTTCTGCACATATTTGGCAAAATAAAAACAAGTTAACAGCCAGTAGTCATCTGTTATATTGGAATATTATGTAGAAGATGAATGATTTGTAGGAATTTATTAGAATAAATATTGGTCGCAAATACCCTAAAATTTAAATTATAGTAAAAATATAGAAAACTGTAATATATTTGCCTTTTTTTATATAACATGTTGTGTGACTTTTTTTTGTGAATGTGACGGATTTGTGTCACAAAACGGGCTTGAGGCTTGGCTGCAGCCGATATATGAGTTAAGAAAAAGAAAACTAAATTACAACTGTCATAGACATCAATATAATTGAGAAGAATAGTCTGACTATACACGTTTTTTAGGTCATTGTCCAAGCTAAAAATTAGACTTTGCAGGTGGTTAATGTAAGACCAAACATTTTTTCAATTTGTCTAGACGAGCTTTGCAACTTTTCTGAACTATTTTTGCTATCTAACCGCATGATATAACACGTTAATTGTTTAGTGGGATATATAATAGAGCTGTCATTACTTAAGTAATATATGTCATTGTTGTTAAGAGTATATTGCCTTTTCATACATTTGCTCTGTAGAGTTCTGCTGACATGCAGCTCTTTTCGAGTTGTATGTGAGAATGAGATATGGTTCTTATGACTTCATTCTTTTCTAAGAGAAGGTGCTTGCTCAGATATCTTTGCCTTTTGTGGGCAAAAATTGTTCTGCAATTTCATTAAATTCTCCATAACGTAGTATATTACTCATTCTCAGTGACAAATTTAACGTCCCTTTAACACTGCCTAAAACTGTTTAGCTTTCAACTATGCATTTTTCAGAAAATATAAAACAATGGTAAAATAATACTTTCTATATACATATATTATATACATATGTATATGAAAAATTTAATTTGAAATACTGCTCGCTCTAAGGTATTCAACAATACCCATAAATCTTCAAAATCCTACGCGTCCTCTTTCTTCTCTAGTCGTTAACCGGAAGACCTTTATATGTGTACTTGTACCAGTACACATGATATAATAAACAAAACGTTCTGTTAATAAAGCTTACGTTAGCACGCGGCTTGTGAAACCAAAATGTCTACATTCATTCAAAATATGAATGATGGGACATATCTACATGAAAGCGACACATATAAAAATATAAAAGAAAACCCAAATTAGCTTTGAATTAAAGAACCCAGTAAATAATGGCATGTTTTTTCACATACGATATCTTAGAAAATAGTATCAATTATATCATTTATGGACAACGAATTTCTCTTTATTTTAGTTGTGGAAGTGGGAGACGATATTACTCCTTGCTTGGAGCGACCAACTTTAGTATTAGCTAATCATCAAAGCACAGCAGATGTCCCTTTACTAATGGCAAATTTTAATTCGAAGCAAAATGTTCTACCAAATATTATGTGGATAATGGATAGATTATTTAAATACACTAACTTCGGACTAGTCAGCTTAATACATGAAGATTTTTTTATATCATCCGTAAGTGTATTTTTAATATACATTTTAATTGTATACCTTTTACTGGTGTATATGATTTTTTTACAAGTAACTTAATATACTTAAAATATTCAAGTGCAAAATTCACTAAATTAGAATAATTTTCTAACAGGGTAGAGAAAACCGAGACACTTCAATACAAGCTTTACGGCAGCATCTTGAACATTCCTATATAAAAAATAATCGAAAATGGATTATTTTATTTCCTGAAGGAGGCTTTCTGCGAAAACGCAAACATATCAGTCAAAAATACGCAGAGAAGAATAAGCTGCCACACTTGGAGCATGTAACCTTACCCAGGGTAGGGGCTATGAAAGCGATTTTGGATGTATTGCACCAAGGTCACAATGAAAAAGGTAAATAATATGAGTTGACGTGATATTAATTCACAATTTAATGTTTTCATTGGCATTTCAGAAGCACACAGTTTTCTTGATTATGTATTAGACATAACGGTTGCATATCCAGATGGTGTTCCTTTGGATTTACCGAATATTTTACATGGCCTTAAAGATCCCTGTAAAATTCACATGCACTATAGATTATATAAAATAACGGAGGTGCGTATGCATTTTATTTATTTGTTTTTTTTTCCTAAATAAGAGCTTTCGGGTAAGCGTTTTCTCTTGTAGGCTGAAAGCAAAATAAATTATTGGCTGTGGAAAATATCTACTATGTAGATTTGTAAACGAATGAATCTGTAATCAACTACCCGTATAAGCATCATTAAGTTTAATAACATCTTTCAATTTACTTCAATATTCCCAAAAGTATGACACCTTTCCAATATGCAATTCTTCTTATCACCCAGCGTAGTACTCTATTAGAAGGTGTCACAAACCCATAAGAGATATGTATGTACACTTGCTCTAACTTGTTCCTATTTGAGAATAAAAAGTTATTCCCCATATGAGCAGATGAGTATCAGCAAAAAGGCACGGTGTGTCCAACATTTGTGTATATTGAATTTTTAGTTTTCCAAGGCTTCTGAGGTGCATTGGAGAAGTCTATTTGTCTCACGCTAGAATCGAAAAAAGGTTGTAATTTTGGCCTAAATCCGCACATTAGGGCTGAATTCAGAAATATTAAACCTTTGTGCAATGAAGCGGTATCATTTATATTGAAAGATGTATTCTTGATCTTGATGACGAACGTCGTTGACTTTTCAGATCGAATAAAAGTTAGTTTTGTAAAATTATTATTTTATTATAATAACCCGAAATCTGTTGTTAAACATGAATGAAACAAGAAAAAAGCGCTCAGCGAAATTCCACCAGGAAATGTAATGATGCTTAAATGTTTAAGAATTGCTCATCTGATACGCGGGATGATGCTTAAATGGACATTTGACTTTTACAGTGATGCCCAAATTTGCATTTATGAACGTGATGCGGCATCGATGTCGCAGTGATGCTTTTCTGATTTCACCTTAGGTGTTTAATTGCATACGGTTCCTGTTGAAAATTTAATCATCCTCTCAATCTCTATCAGTATCATAATAGCTGATAGGATTTCCCTGCCCTATATATTTTGTGATATATCGACTAAATTCTACGACAGACTCATAATTTTTTGTTTGAATTTGCAGGTACCTTGTGAAGAGGAGTCACTAACGACATGGCTATATGAACGGTATTACGAAAAGGAGAAAATATTAAAAAAATATTATGAAACCGGAATATTTGAAGGCATCAAATTTCCCGCACAAATTATTCGTCAGGACGTATTACGGCTTATTCTTATACATATTTTTTTTATAACTTCGTCTTATATTCATTACCAAATGTTTCGTATACTTTTATTACAATACTTTTTAATAAATCGTGTTTATATTCAAGTATCTTAAATTGAGACTACCAATCAAGTTTTAAACTGCAATATAAAGGTATTTCTTATATTATTGGCCTCTATTGTACACGTGTGCTGAGGATGCGGAATTGTTACATAGTACACATTCGTTAATACATGTGCCTAAAAGGGATATAATTAAAGTGAATGCACAATATTAAATCCTATTGACTATTTTGTTAAATTTATATGTAAGTAGGAAAGAACATAACATAAATAAAAGATTCATTAATCAAACCATGTGATAATAGTAAAACGATGTCGTTATAATTCAATTAAAATTAATATCTAAGTTAAGCTAAAATCGAATTAGAACGCAAAAAATAAAAAAATTATAAAACTTTTATTAATTTGCCTTATTTATTACTTCTTCATTTCATCAAATGCTGTTGCTTTTATTACTTCTTTCTCTTTGGACAACTTTAGTGTATTCCGGGGAACGAAAGAGCGGATGAATAAGCAAAGCCGGCTGTGTCTGCTGCTGACACAGAATCAGGAGAGATCCCCCATTGAAAGTAATAAAAACAATGGTATTAAAATCGGTCATAAACGACTCCAACGGTAGTTGAACGGAAAATGATGTGGTTTGTACTAAATCCAAATAATACTAATGCTCTGCTAGAATTAGACAGAACAAAAAATAACAAAGTAGTAGGCGTGATAGATAGACAATGTCTATAACAATGGGATAAAGAAACAGTAACCACAGAGTACCAGAAACTAGAAGAGTACTGCTAGGTTAGGTTAGGTGCGTGGGTAGGCCACGTCTCACTTAGGCCCTGTTGGGTCCATTGATTTATCCAACGGGGGAAAATAATCTCTAAGTTCCTATTTTGCTCACGTCTTCCTCGTGCTTATCATGTTTTTGCTCCTGTATTGTCCAGCCATTCCGAAATCCAATTCACTTCTGATAGTATCTGAACTTGAGGTTATGGAAGGAGTGTTCTCTAAGTTTTCTGTATCCCAATTGGCAGAGACTGGGGCAGTGGTAAAGGTAGTGAGGAGTATCTTCTATTTCCGCTTCGCCTCCACAGCCTCTGCAGATGAAGTCATCATTTCGTTTCCATGATACTTCAGATGATTATGACGAGTTTGACTAAGATACGTTATGTTTACTGCGTGTTCTTTCCCCTTATTTTTGTCTTCTTCATCGTCGTATACCAGCTCTCTGTTGGATTATTAATGGAAGAATTCTTTAATAAAATACAGAACTCCATTGAAATACTTATTGGTTTTTTTAATCGAAAATTTGACTAAACCAATCAAAATAAATTTACAGATGGATTGTTTGTGGTCATCATCGTCACATTTCAATTTCTTCAAAATTGTCACATTTAATTGTGCTATTTGTGATTGAAAAGCCGTAAGGAATTGTTCATTGTGTCGTACTTCTGGAAATTGGCTTTCAAAAAGTGCTTGCAATTTTTTTGACATAACCTAATTCTACAGAAGGAACAGTTAAAATGGCAAATTTAGAAAATTTTTGCAATTAAGTTTCTTATGTAAATTAAAAGCTTCAAACCCGGCATATAATATAAGTGTCGCTGCTTGTATCTTCACTGAACATCCTTTGGATAGAATTATTTCTGACCCATTGGCTTCGCTATCATTCGATACTGCTCGAAATATCAATTCCCATAAGATAATCTTCTAAGGGGGCTTCAATGTGGAATGCTTCTATCGTCACATTTATGATCATCACAATCTGTTTCGTGTAGCATAGATTCAGGCAAAGAATCAAAATACTGCTTGTTCTCGTTTGCGCCCAGTAATTTGTAAGCCTTTCTGTTATTACTTCCTTCGTCACAACAGACAGCAATAACTTCAGGTCCACATTCTCAAATTTTTGATGTTAGCTTTAAAATATATGAAAATCCAATGCAGCACACATGACATCACCCAACGCAGCACACATGACATATACACATGCATATATGTACATATCAGGTTTATCATGCAGATTACAGATTACATTTTGCTATCACTATGAAAAGTAATCAGATTTTTTACAAGTTGTAATCTTTAATCAGATTACAATCAATTATTTATTAATATATTAATAATATGATTACAAAACTAATCAGATTCCAAGTCCACATTTCCAAAAGAGCACACATGACACCACCCAACGCAGCACATAAATGGAACACACACCCAAGAAATGTTCAACTGCTAGTGCGATGTACAGATCTCAGGTGCATGGTCTGGTCGATGATTTTGCAAATATTCCTCTTACTTCTAATTTGATCACGTTTCTTATTTTGTTCTGTTCTTAAAAGGACAGAGGAAAGAAAAAAATAGAATCGTTTGAATATGAGTAAAATCATTTTGCCTATGCCAATAAACACAACAACAACGCGCACCCCCTTGTAGTAAAGTAAGCAGAGATAACCTATAATATATATCAAATAGTTCCAGTTAAATGGACATTGCAATACATTTTTATTCACGAAAGTCCATATAACAATGTAAGAAAATTCCCTTAGAAATACTAGTCAACTTTTGAACACCCTCCGAACAACATACCCATGTACGTTATATGGTAAGTACATAGATTCCCACTAAATTCATGATTCTGCCGCTTTTTTCCCACAAAATTCACGAATCGGCCGCCATATTGTGGTGAATTGACGAGCGTTGTAAATGTATAAGTGAAATACAATGGATTACCACTACATCTTCGTTGTGGGCTAGGGGTAAAAATGGCCGAAGTTGGATATCTCTATCATCCATTATCTCTGAAAGTAAGAAATAACTCGCTTTGTGTTCGTATTCAACAACATGTGGGCAAGGGGAAGGAACGGAGACTTAGGATATTGGCATGAGATTCGTTTAAGTAGAGTGAAAATGTATTATCATTCTGAATGCTTCCGCATATATTTGAGAACAAAGAGCGTAATATTTTCTCACTGATGTAGTATTTCCTCGCGATCATAGATGGCACACTAAAATTTTCTTAAAGTTTATTAGTTTCATATACAATGCAATGCAATTTAATGTCCACGAAGAAATGACACACGTCAATTTAGAGAATATTCTAAAATATTTTAAAAATTGTTATAAAATGGTCATAAATCTGAATATGATAGCTTTATAAATATCGAAAAGGGCAGAAAGGTCAAGGAGGATCTCTAGCCGGAATGTGACAGCACAATGTACCCTATTGGGTCTCAGTGGCGTATTTGGTTTTGTTTAAACCCTACTTACCTACCTAGATCAAATATAGCTCCGTGGATATTCTAAACCCTTTTCCTCTTCTCGGATCAGATGTCTTGGATTAGATGATTTTCTCAACGTACAGCCCAAATATCTTTGCATTACGCGTCTTCACAATGGTAAAATTCGTGGATTGCGCCCAACACCTCTCAAAACTCTCGCTATTATTTGTAATTACATACATATGTCCCTATTCTTATCGATTTCTCCCTATCTTTCTCAACTTCTCGATATCCTTGCTAACATCTCTTGTTTTAGAATAAATGGAATAAAATGACTCTGGTTGTTGGAGAGTATGTGTTAACATTTTTGAAGTACAGTCGTTATACAACTCTTCATTTCTTTGTTATTAAAAAAAATCGTTTTTTTCCTTTGAAATTATTTTGTGAATAACAATGTGTGGTCGATTTTCCCCTTTGCGTAGTAGATGTGGTTAATATGAAAATTTCGCAGTGGTAGATAGATAGTGGTAGATCTAGATCTCAATTATGCTAAGGTCCCAACACAGGTTCGGCGTCGGCATAACCTTTAGGTCCCATCAACCAGTGATAGAACTACAGCACTTTCACGCACTGCTCTCCGTCTTTGACGACCCTGGGCAAGCTGCTTGCAGTCATCAAGACCAAGATGTCTTGCGTCCGCGATGACTTGGTCTTTATAGCGAAGGTTCGGTCTTCTTCTCCTTCTCGGACCAGGAGGTTCGGATTCGAAGACTCCATGGGCCTCCGCAGCTTTGCTTAGTTTCCAGCTTTCGAATCCATATAGCAAGACTGGCAAAATAAGAGTTTTATAGAGCATGGTCTTGGTTCTTCGAGTTAAGAAGGTTGAGCCCGGCTGTTTTGATAAAACAAGGGTGATACTACGTCGGATCTCAACTGTAATGTCGTTCGGGGAGTTAACATTTGCCTCGTGGTAAACAAATTCCTTTACTGCTTCGAAATAGCAGCTGTCGATGTTAATGTTTTGAAAAAGGTGTTGCGCGACGGAATGTTTCTTCGTTGGCAGCATATATTTCGTCTTATTCTCATTTACCTTAAGACCAGCTCGTATCACCTGTTCTTCAATCGCCGTAAGAGGTTCCACTACGGCACGTTAGAAACACTCGACGATGTTGATATCATCTGCGTACCCCAAAAGTTGGACTGATTTGTGAAAGATGCAGGTTTCAAACAGCTCGGAAGTCCATGAGCAGAATTGCACGGTGCATCGTGTATTTGTTAGCGTGGTGCGATTGCGATATAACCGGATTAGTTTTCCCAGGATCTCGAAGTCGGCCATCGTTTCTTGCGATGAATGCTGTCGTATGTGGCGTTACATGGCGACATGGAACTGTTTATGAAAAACATTCAGCGCTGCTGTGAAGTTTTCGTCAATTCGAACTATTTTAACACTGGCTACATCGAAAGGTATGAGATTGAAGCAGTTTGAAGTGAAGTCTGGGAGCCACAGCTAAAAAAAAAATTAAAACTTCTGAATATATTTCTGAATGAAACGGGATGGTCCAATCCATAACGCATACAGAAACATTCTTAATTACCAAACTCTATGTGTATGAATTTGAAATCTATATTCAAATTTTCAACTTCCACATCACTTCAGTGTTTTCAAGCGGAGATTACTGCGATCCGACATTTAACAAGGCATATATTCATTCTTATGGACAGCCAGGCCACCATTTAGACTCTGGGTGTGATGTCTCTAATCTCAAGTTCTATATCGCTCAACCCGTACGACCTACAAGTTACTAATTATCACACAACAAGCTTAGTTAGTTGCTTTAGCGATGACTACACAAATAACCAAATATGTAAGCAAACAACAAACCATAAGTGGTCCACATAGTTGCTTGATAGTTGACAGTACTTTGTTGCATCAGCGATACCTTGTTTACCACAGAAAATAGTCAAATGTGTAAACAAGCACTTGGTCAATATGGTTGCTTGATTGGTGACTGTACTATCACTTGCATAAGCTGTACTTCAGTGGGGAAGAACGCTTCTAAACGGCTTACTGCAGAAAAAGTCGCAGGACATAGCAGTGCATTTAGCGTTCGCCTGGATCAGTCAATTGCTAAACCAAATCTAACAATAAAAAATAAAATTGTTGCCTTAATGATATTTCATTTACACAACATAGTTGGAAGACATCCATTGGGAAACTTGTTCTGAATGATTTTGAAAGAGCTCAACCTCAAACGCTCCAAGGTGCAACAATCCCTAAACAACATCTCTATAGATAGACACCATTGTTACATAAGCAACATTTCTGATTTAACTAATTGATCTTGTGTGGCAGCAAAATGGGACGTGGGCTTATGTGCCTACCTAAACCATCCGTATCAATTATTTATATATAATAGTGTATTCGAGGTGTTAAATATGTAAAAGCTTAAAGTCTGAACTGGTTCTAAAAGAAAGCCCAAGTAGCTCTATGTGCCTATCTGTAAGGAGAGGAAGTGGTTCATTTTGTAAGGTTCATTTTTATCTAGATTAGAATCGAGTTTAGGAATATCACTAATCCCTTGGTGGCCATCTTGGATATTTCTTCGAGATATTCGATAAAATGTACTCGTAGAGCTTGAATCTGACTATAAAAATTTCGGAGATGTACAAGTGTGCTCATTATAGGGGATGCCCAATTCGAATGCGTGTTCGCATATTGACCCATGCCACGTGATGATGACTAAACTTTTCGCGACAATAATCCGAGTTCTCTAACAGACATCTGGGCAAGTTTTCCCAGATGTTCCACATGAACTAAATGCAGTTCATCTAAGACTGAGCATCTTCAGGAAATGCTGCCGTCGTTGTAGAACTTTGAAGTGGGAGTTCGTCAGCTTTCTCGTCCCCCCAATGTTGCTATGTCCTGCAACCCAAACTAAGACGACGCTGCATATCCTTCAGTGAAGTCAGCTTGTTCCGTCATGTCTTTAAGGTAATGCAGGCAAACTCGATAGCAACTCGAAACAGCCGATTGACTGTTAACATATACAAAAGAGTATGCTATGGTTTAGTACTCTGATGTGAGTAGAAAAAACTAACGAAGTTTGGAAGTCTTAAAGAAGTGGGTATGTTGCGGTGTGACCTCGTATATTTTTTTTAACTTTGCCTGTAGGTACCAGGGACTAGTTTTGAGTAGAAAATACATGTAGAGTTTCTGCCCTACATCACTTCCTAGACGGCTTTGTTATTAAAATATGTTGCATAATTTTCAGAGCAACTAATTATGAAAATAATACATTTTATATGTTGATGGGTTGATATAGGAAATTGGCCAATATTAGGCCAATATTTAGTCTCCGAATATGTGATGTGACAGTATGTATATAAAATTTATAATTTCTGTAAATAATGTATAGAGATAATTTTGAGAAACAGTTTCGGAAAATTTTGCTGCAATTATGTAATAAAACAGTATAATATTAATGAGTAATCAGTTTAATTGTAATTTCAATTTAATTTGAATACAAACTATACAAAAGTGAAAACATCACCTTATGTAATTTCTATGCCTTCATGTTACCTAGTCAAATAAATATTTGAATATAATATAATAAACACGCCAATGCAAAGATATGCTAGTCATGACAACAGAATAAGAAGAAAGAGAAATGTCAACAAACTTGTGAACTGAATGCATTCAGTTCGATTGTTAAAGAGTGAAGTAAGTCAGAAGTAGAGAAGATAAGGGCTACTTAGAAAGGTCAAAACGAAATACTGACGAGTAGTTATTATCACCTGTGTGAATAGTTTTAATGATTTAACAAAATAATTAATCGTGCCCGAATATATAGAGACTATTGCAATCTTGTCTATTTGTTGTTTACCTGCAGGGACTGCTTCTGCTTAGTGCAATTTGACAAAATTGAATTTAGATCCCAAACTTTGCAATGGCATTGCAAGCAGACAACCAGGAATTAAATGTGAAATCAAAGCGGCCCTCAGGTGAGTCATTACTGAAAAAAACAAATAATGTATTGATTTGTCCAGTTTTATATTTGTAACTGTTGGTTAATCAATTTTTGTACCTATACTTCGATTTTTTAAGATTCTGCATTCAAGCAACAGCGATTGCCTGCCTGGCAGCCAGTCCTTACTGCTGGAACTGTGTTGCCAACTTTTTTTATAATTGGAATCGCTTTTATTCCTGTGGGCATCGCCCTAATGTATTTTTCTGATAACGTTCGTGAGCACATCATTGACTATACTCACTGCGTCAAGTACGGCGAAAGGAATCAAACATGTGCTGACTTTTTAACTTTGTATCCCAATTCATCTGAATGCGAATGTCGAATTGATTTTACGTTAAATAAAGATTTCTTGGTATGTAGGACATTTTTGTATCTCCCTAAAAGTCTTATCTATATCCATTTTAGGGCAATGTATTTATGTACTATGGATTAAGTAATTATTATCAGAACCATCGTCGTTATGTGAAGTCGCGCGATGATGATCAGTTACTGGGTCGTTTGTCACTTACACCATCAACAGATTGTGCACCATTCAACTATGCAGATAATAAACCAATAGCACCTTGTGGTGCAATTGCTAATTCATTATTCAACGGTAAAATACTTCTACCTTTAGAAATATAAGTCATTATTTGAATATATCTTTGCAGATACTTTGGAGTTGAGGTTTGGCGGTGAACCTGTCACACTCTTAAATACAGGAATTGCCTGGCCATCAGATAAGGAGATTAAGTTCAGAAATCCACCAGGAAATCTGACTGAAGCTTTGGAAAACTTCTCCAAACCTATTGCATGGCAAAAGCCTCTTGACGAGCTCGATAAAGTTGACACGAATAATAACGGATTCCAGGTAAGAACATTTTAATATAGTGAAACTTCGCTATAGCGGACACCTGCGGGACTATCATAAATGTCCGTTGTCTACGGGTAACGTAAGTTATTTCTGAAAATTGACAGATAAAATTAACTTCCATTTTTTGTTTTAAAGTGAACGCTTTTTTACTAGCCATTATATGTGATTCGTGCACTATCAATTTCTTGAATAATCTGAACAGCTTAATACTCAAATGGAGTCAATTTGGTCCCAAAACACATACGAGTCGTTTACTCACATTCCTTGTTTCTAATGGTTTATGCATTTTGGAATGTAAAAACAATACGTCTGTATAAAAAGCGTATGTGCGTCTCTACAAACGCATTCTTATATGTAAACACAGCATCGGACAAAACATTTCTAACTGGAAATCGAATCATTCAATTTCTCAAAAATATTTCATCCGAATCAGCCTAAGGCCCCTTGGTGCTCTGGCTACAAAAGCTAGTCTACAATTTTAATTGCATTGTAGGTATCCAATAAATAAATAAATAAATTTCTTTCGAAAGTATGACTGCATATTTTGGTTGGAAGTATATATTTGAAAAAGTCTGGAAGGACCGGTAAGATACAGTAAAAATTCAGCAAACTACATTACCTTTGTTTTTGCTTTGTATCGGTTGTTAGGAGAGCAACTGCTCAAAAGTCGTTCAAATAATTGCCTGATTCATGTTTATCTTCATGTCGGCCCATGTCCGTAAAAACAGGTTTTCCTTATAGAGGAGTGTCCGTCACTGTATTCCATTTAATATTGTACTGCTTACTTTCTTTTGTTTACAAATGCATACATTTGTAAGTGCAAAGAAATGAATCTTATTGTATTTAAAAAAGTTTTTTGGAACTTCATCAACTGAAGTTAGGTAAATAAGTGGGTAGACGACCTAAGGCACGTCTCCTGCTAAACTAATTGTTATGCCCGTTTAGGGAAGTATCCTCTTTACTCCTCTGTACCAATTACGTGCATGTGTTATGCAGCCATCCTGAAGTCTTCATGAATCTGTAAAGATGCATTAATGTGATTTTAGTTAGTTTAGTTTTCTATGTCTGAACTAACAGAGACTGGTTCATTGGCAACGGTAGTGGGGTATCCTTCCTTTCTTCTTCATCGCCGGCATATATAATCTTGGGCTAATCCCATTTTCATTTCGCGGTACTTCAGAGGAGTTAGTGGTCATCTAGTATCGTCAGCTTTTGTCGTATTGAATGTTTTTGCACTCCTCAACGTGGGTTATAGCATCCGAGTGTTTTCGCAGGTTGTTAGAGAATACAAACATTACATTAAAACTATAAATGACTAAAGAAATAAACATTATAATTTAACTATTTTTTCTATATATTGTACATTGTCATGTAATTTATATAACTATTAATAATATTATTAATAACCTTCATCATCAGTGGGTACCAGAGGGTATTATGTTTGTTCCCCGAATTTACCAACTCTTATAATTCACGTCACCACAACTTTCGAAACACTGACAATGGTTCGCCGTTTGAAGTCGACATAAAACTTTAGCTCCCATTAACACGTGGTTGAACAATAGAACGTACAACAGAAGTGCTTTTTGTTCCTGGTCCAACTCGGACTTTCACGCAAGTTGAAATTTCTTTTTTTTAAGGACAGATTTGTGAATATGACGGATACTTTCAGTTGGAAGACAGGTATATTTTTATTTTTTTTTAAACGCGCCACAGCTCCCATATCAACTCCTTCGTTGTTCTGCCTCCAGTATGAATTCCAGTAATGAATTAGTGGTCCATCTAGTATCGTCAGCTTTTGTCTTTAGCCTACACTTTAGCCTTATGCCAACCAATTTCAATTGAAGTTGGTAGTTGGTAAAAATCGAAAGTGAAAAGCAATATACTCGTAGGACGTGTTTTGCCATCGATTTGTTTCCGTGACTCCTTGTGACTTCATCTCAAACACGTTTTCGTTTTCTGTGATCTTAATTAAACAGGGCGCATATACAACACCCTTGGACGAATTTAGGTTAGAATGTAGATTCACAGAGACTGGCCATGGCTAAGTTGTTTATACGCAAGAATTTATCGGCGATGGTCTGCGATTTAGCTAGTATGAGTATGCTGCCGTTCCTTAGCTGGGAAATGCTCTGATACTCTGTACTAATGGCATGAATAGCTTTTCTTAGTACGAAAATACTGACAGAGGTGAGAGGTTTATCTGAATTTTTGGCGGAGACCAGAACAAATCGAGGGTTTTTGAGGTTAGAGGTATGGGGCAAACTAGGGAAATCTTTCTGAATTGCAGATCTATTTCTCTTTGGGCCAGGTTAAGTGATCTGCACATCGGCTAAATCACTCAAACGACTCCCGAGTTTTGTTTTATTTGGACCCAGGGCCATGCTATTTATTCTACTGCAAACAGTGCACGTGAAATTAAACACACGCGGCGTAGACAAAAGAAGAAAATATCGAAACAATATGAGTGAGCGAGATGTATGTATAAGTTATTGTACAACACTATCGCTAAAGAAAGTCAACACGAAGTGAACGCTTTGAAAACTAGTTCGTGACTGAATTAAGTCTAACATTTAATACGAGAACTAAATTATATGCCATATACACAAAACGCCAAATATTCGAACCATTTGGAAATTATAGCGATGTGAAGAACACTTACATTTTTGCTCTCTAAAGGTTCAAACCTTAATGAAAGTAAACCTATCCTAAAATGGAATGAAGAAATACGATTTTTTGGTTTGGTAATTATGTCCTTATTTACGGTCTACATTGTTCAGGACTTTCCCTTTTTCGCTTTCTTTGGATAACTGACCGTCATCAAACTTGGTGCACTGTATAAGGGTTTCAATCAACCAACATTCCAAAAAAACGCTTTCTGTAGACTTTCATTATTTTTATGAAATATTCCATGATAAATTTATAATCCATTGACGTAGATTGCGCCAAATCACATAAAAATAATATACAGGGGAGAATATTCATCAAAAGGGGAGATGAGCATCAATCTATAAAAATCACAATTACGACTCAAGTAAATTGATTTCCCTACAATCTTTGCTTAATTATTTAAGCAATAATTAAAACCAAGCCATCACCATCATTGCTACATATATGTACTACCAACTTTTTTCATTACTAGTTATGCATACTTACAAACAAACGTAAGTGATTCGTAATAATGTATTTTTAAATTTTAGAATGAAGATTTTATTGTATGGATGCGAACCGCAGCTTTACCTAGTTTTCGAAAACTATACCGACGAGTAGACCATACCAAACCCTACTTTACTGATGGACTTAGGCGTGGAAACTACACACTCGTAGTTAAATATCGTAAGTCAATAACCCGTATACTGGGCATGTCAGTAACTTATCTTTTAATTTTCAGAATACCCCGTCACAGCATTTAGTGGTACAAAAAAAATGATTTTATCTACTACTTCCATCATGGGCGGGAAAAACCCTTTCTTAGGAATCGCATATATTGTTGTTGGTTCCATTTGCTTGATAACAGGAATTGTACTTCTTTTCATACATATCAAGTGTAGCAAAAGGTTAGTCCCGTTTGAGATAGTCAAAGTTTGCAGTTCTAAATATTAGGAGCGGATGTATAGTTATCGCAATTGGTATTTGCTGACGAGCTGGACCACCACATTTCATCGAGTTAAGTTTATATTTATTTATAAAAATGTTTTTTTTTTCTTTTCAGTACCACCGAAATGATAAACGTTAACCCACGAACACCATATTCATAAGCTTATCAACTTGCGCCATCGCTACAAAAAGTATCCAAAGAACTCTGACGGCACTTCTGTGAACGCCTTCAGTAAATTGTATTATTTATCATGTGTATTTCCTTAAAAATTTGTATCGTTGATTTTTTTTAATCATCGGGGCGTTTGCAGTGGAAGAGAAAGAAGAAATAGAAGTATTTTCTGTTTTGTTACTTGATTAATGTAAAGATGAAAAAAAAAATCGCTGCCTTATATAAAACTGTACATGTGGTATTTTGTGGTCATGTGCATATTTATTTATTACGCCATACAAAGTGGGAATGTCTGTGGCAAATACGTATCATGTAGGCACTTATGTAAATTAGATTTCAAAATAAATAAACTGTTGAAAAGAATTTAATGATATATCTTTTTTTAATTTTGTTAAAATTTCTCCTACTACAAACTGGAAAGGTTTTTGTATGGCCCTCATATTATAGAATGCTCTAAACATAATTTTTTGTTTGAGGCAGTTTGTCATTTGAACTCTGCTTTGAATACTCAGTCACTCGTGGGCTAGAAGTGCACAAACCATGTGATCTGTGCAAACTATGTTAGATATATTTGAATGTTATCTTACAATTAATATTAATAAGTCTAAATTTACAACAAATATTTCGTCATTTAATGTCCGTTGAGGAGTTGAGGATATCAATTCAGGAAACTTAACTAGGCTCAGGTTTGTATTTATGCATGATAAATATTATTTGCACGTACTCCTGGACAGTGTTAACACTTTTATGAATCAGTTCGTTTGCCATCCATTTTTATGCGGTATTTCACAATAAAGAAATAGTTTGTCTAAAGCCGCCATAATGTTTTGAGGAATCTCATCTACTACACAGAAACATGAACTTTACGCCATCCTTATGGAAGACCAAGTGAGAATAACCATTATCAATTGTTGATACTTCACACTGATTAAAGAGCTTGAGTTAAAACCCTGATTTAAAAGCATCTGAATTAATATGTATTTAAATCGAAATTAAGATTCTTCTGCGAATACTACCGCGAAATTAAAAATATAAAAAAAACTATTATTTATATTTTTTGAAGCCAGTCCATTTTAACGTATTGTAATAAAAAAGTGTAGAAAATTCTTAAAATTTGTATAATAGGAATAATATTGAAGTATAATAACAATCAGCCAAAACTCGGGATCTATGGGCACGTATTAAAATATATAATCCCGCCAAAAACGCCTGAAAATCACAGGCTCTTGGTTGGAGACGAAGTGAAATTGAAATGAGGAATTCCCTGGAATAGCAAGGTATTGCGCACGCAAGAATGCTTAGTCTAGATATCTGGAAATAATCATCCTCCAGTAACAAGCTAAGAATCGGCATGGGCCGCTTAATTAATGATACAAATCAAAAATGAAGTGATATAGAGAACTATTTCATGTTGAATGGGGTGACAACAAATATAAAAGAATAACTAACTCTCTGTATTGAGAGTTGCTACACTAAGCATACAGCTTTGATCTTCAATATTATAATGTAATTCTAAATACCCTAGATATTTATTATTAATTAAATATATTGTATATAGGTTAGTGTTATAGACAACACAAAACATCGAAGACTGTATGTACACATACAGTGAAAGTGATGAGCAATAAGTTGTTCGTTTCGTTATATTGTATTTGTAAGGATTTTGCGCACTATTTCCTACGAGCCTTATGTCCTCGTGGACTACGATTACTACGTGCTCATGTTGTGTTGTGTTTATTATTATTTTGATCGGAAACAACGCACAGGTTATTCCATAGTTATGCCAAGATAAAAAACAACATAAATACCGTAAAAGAATGTGCCTAGTATTTTTTAAATGTAGAATATAAGTTGATTGACAAATTAAAAAGGTGTCATGTTCTGAAAACTGTTTATATAGTGTTACATAAATATGCTAAAATCCCATGTCCTTTCGTACTATATCCCTTTTTTTTGGGTTGTATATACATACATACAAGTGAACATGCATAAATAACCGATGTGCAAACATTAATTCAATTTTTATGAAGAAGTGAAAATAAATATGAAAGAGGATGTTTTGGTTTGTAAATAAAACACAGTTTCTTACCTATAAGTGTAATGGGTAATAATTATGTATGTATGCGGACACAGGGATTATTATTAAATAATTGCACCTTCGTTGCTGTAATTCTCAAAGTCATGCATGTGTATTTACATAGTATATGTATGTATTAAGATAATACATGATACACGTGACCTAAAAATCCATGCAATAGAATGTGTTCAAGAGCAGTGTGTCAGTAAGGTGTTCTTCTATATGCATTATATTATACATAGATTCCTCTGTTTGATATTTAATTTGCCAATACCTTCAAATTTAATTTGTTTGTTTATTCGGAAAAGGTTCATTGCCATCAATAATGCTGTTGTGTGGTACATTTATCAAAATATTAATTGACTCTTTAAGCTTAATAAATTTCCGTACCTCCTTTTTTTTACTTACGATTTTTAGAGTTCTGGATTTTTTTTAGTACTTCCAATGTGTGTATAATATTATACAATATAAAAATAACAAGTATATTTGAACAAATTCCAATTGAGAACGGGTGATAAAATCAAGAGAAGCCCAAAACTCTGTACTCATCTAAAAATAAAGTGCGACCGCAGTGAATCATAACAACATAAAACAGTGAACGATTATTTATCAAATTGTTGAGTAAACAATCCAGATGTAAATGTACATACATATTATATGTTGTAAATATACGCATATATTAAATATTTGCATTTAATTTCATTTACTTTCATAAGATTTCTTAAAATGTTTCAATTAATGATTACACGTTTTTATAGATAAATTATAAGCAGACCAAAGAGCTGCTCTAAAATCTTTACCGGAAAACGGTTTAAAACGGATGTTCATTGATCAACAATAATTACCGTCTTGATAAATACTTGCATGCTTACAAATCATATCAATATGTAAAACATATTATTTTAAGCATTCCGGATATGGTACATGCATAAAGAATTCTTATTTTGAAGTGGCTGTTATCGTATTTATTATGCTAAATGGTTGATAAATTACTTGGTGACTTTCAACAAACCTATTTACAAACATATGTATGTGCATATGCATTCATGTAGAATTTTCTTATCAGATTTGTGGTTTCCTATTAAAGGACTTGTAAGATTGTATTATTCCATCAGTTCTATAGAATACTTCAAGTAAGTCGGCCGCTTAACAAAGTGTTCTGTGAAACAGTTATAGCAAAATGATTTTCAACAATTTACAAGCCGGTCCATCATTTGGCAATCTAACTGAATTTTAATTGTTAGCTGCCTAGTGAAGGCCTTCCTTGTTCATGTTAACCATCGAATTGTGTTTGCTATTTTAAATAGGATTCGAAAAAGTTGTATATATAAATAATTTATAAATTGTCTTAGTTTATATTTACAGTTCTGTCGCTTTAATTTTTATCTTACTATATATTTAAAAAATATTGCGATGAGTGGACATTTATTATTTTATATATTTGATAATTTGTTGCATTTTATTATATTTGAATTTGAGAAAGTCGGTAAGTAAAATATACGTCCAATGTGTAAAATAAACGTAAAAATGTTTTTTTGCAAAAATAAGGTCTTTTTTTCAGGAAACTACGTCGTCGTAGCAGTTACCTAAAATAACTTTTAAAACAAGTTTATTTGTGAATAGCTATGTCCGAAAGTCGGTGTTAGTGTTAATCACTCAATTAAAATATGCTAAATTGAAACTTAATCCAAACTTAAGAGTTGTTACTTTTAATGTCAGCTCCACGGATATACTGAGAAATAATTTGATCATTATATTTATTCTGTCACGTGTTGATTTGATTTGATTGAATAAAGATCGTCCTTAAATATAATAGTGCGACGGTATTTTAATGTTATGAGTAAGTGAATTTTTTTAGTACACTCACCCAGTACTCAAATTTAAACTTCTATTTCCGTCCGTTTCTTTGGACTTCACTGCAATCTGGATTGAGTTCTTCGAACAATAAGTCTCGAATTAAATAAAATGAATTTTTTGGAAATTTTGAGAGTGAGTTTTTTTGGAATTGCGAGTACTAACTGCCACAATATTC
Organism: Eristalis intricaria; assembly: GCA_964034865.1. Lineage (NCBI taxonomy): Eukaryota > Metazoa > Arthropoda > Insecta > Diptera > Syrphidae > Eristalis > Eristalis intricaria. The sequence goes on along the minus strand of OZ035876.1, from coordinate 70,602,386 downwards.
CATACGAATAACTCACGAACATGTTCCATTAATTTCCGTGCACTTCCCAAATGTAGTAGATTCACGAAATGTCAGACGTTGTCATTATCGATTCGTATCAAGGGGGTGGATTTTTCACCCCGCATCCAAAAAAGCATACAAAAATCACATATAGTTCAGACAAATGACCACCATCTTTGAAAATTTCCGAACCTCATGAAAATGCTGTAACACACTAAGGCATTATGAATATGTGTTTGTTGTGTACAGATGGGTTGTTTACAATCACCCACATTGAGTGTGTGCGTGCCAATTGAACACTAGTACAATGCTCGAATGCATTTTCTCCCTAGGGCAAGTGTGGCGTATTTGGAGTCGTGCTGAAACAAAACTCTTTAAAATGTCGAATTTCCCAAAAATCGCGGTTAATAATCGTTAATTAATTAAATAGTAGCGTGCAATGGTGTTGTTGAAAGTGTAATTCAGTGAAAAATCATCAAAAATCACACGCAGGTGCGTACGCAGTCGTGACAGAAGAGCCCAACTGGGCTTGCTCTCAAAAAATAATTATTTTTGTTCCGATGTAAAAAAGTATAAACCAATGCCAATACTAATTCACACATGTCCAGTTGACTGATTTTTTTATCAACATATTCCTGCTTTTCATATCATAAAATGTGTAAATCAAGCTTTTCATTATTAGATAACCGCCCGATGGATTCCAATTGCATTTAATTGCTTTTATGGGGGAAAATCGGTTCCAATTAGATTGATAGATAATGGGTATTCCTGATTGTTGTAAAGGGATGTCTCTTCTTCATCCATCCTCATAGCTAATATGAATTGGTCACATAAATTTCAACTCCAGTTTCAGATAAAATATTGTTTTGTTTATATTTCGTGACCAAGTTGGCGCATAGACAGTTTTTCATATGTTCAGTAGCGTATTTTTATTCGATTTTACAATACAATCCCATATTTCTGTCATGCAGGCTGCTCATTTTGAGGTTGTAACAGAAATTTATTTGGCTGGTTTTTTGGTAGATTGGATATAACATTGAAATGGAAATAAATGTACATACACATATACAAGACATTCATTTTAATTAATATCGTGCATTGGTTTTTTTTTCGTTGAAGACTAGGGGTGCACAGTTGACGTTTTGCTGCCATCTATGTTTCGGTTACATCGGTTTGTGTTTTGGGTCAACATTGAATGCTGACTCTAAAATCAAACTCGATTTCTTGTAAATCGAGTAACTTAAATGAAATATATTAAGGTTTATATGTTCATGCGCTTCAATTGCAATGAAATAATTTTCATAATAACATAACTATTCGATTATAAAAACTTATTACCAATGTTAAAACCTTGACACATTCTCCATAGGATTACAGGAAATGATCTGTTTTGAAATTATATGTAAAATATAAGTTGAATACATATGTAGGCATAATTAAAATCATAATTCATTCACGTTAGAATGTTCTCCTAAATGTAGTCATTAGTAGACAAGAAATAGCAGTCAATGACCTTATTCCTCTGAATCGGTGAGTATCAGAGCTTAAGTGTGCCATCTACCAAAACACGTTTTTTCATATCATTCTTAAAAACATAAAGTTATCATTTCCGTCGACGCTGCTTCTGCGATTGCTGTTCGTTTTTTTTCCTTTCAGTGAGGGTTGTTTTTACCTCCATTTTGAGCACCAATTTCTTTGTAAGGGGTGCGATATATGCGTAACCGTTTCAAAGGGGATGGTAATCACAACCCCACTTGCTATAGGTTGACTTGAAAAGCAAGTAGGGTGGATTGATTATGCAAGGTAGTAGTAGTCACTGCGTCGGCGCGACAGGATTATATTCTTGTATAGATTCTCTTTTTGTTGAACAAAAACAATTTAAAGTCACTATGTTTATATTCCATATTTACCAAATATGTATTTACATGTAAATCAAGTAGTTAATCAAAAATGACCATCATTAAGGTAGTCTAATTGTGCAATACTAAGTTAAATAAACAGGTTGTGTCTTTAAAATACCTACATGCATATGATATGTCGGAAATATTTTATTAATGTCAATTATTGCAAGCGATGAATCGCCGTTTTTCAGGTGTTAAAATGGGTCATTATTTGTGCAGGTCAATGTAAATTAACATCATTTTTGTGTAATGTCAATTTGGGATTCGGCTGGTTCATTTTAAATTATAACTACGGATAGACTGTTTTTTTACTAATGTACTTATAATAATAATATAATATAATATGGGTGGCGCTACAGTCCGAGGCGGACCTGTGCCTAGCTTCTCAGCAATCACTCGTCTTGTGCGTGCTTATTGTTCTCTCACGCGTGGAAGGGACCTACAGTTTAATGCCGACTCCGAACGGCCAAGTTTGAGCATTGTCAGTGACTCGAAAGAGGTGGATCCGTGAAATATGAAAGGTGGTAAATTCGGGTATCGAACCTGGCACCCTCTGCGTAGGAGTCGACGCACTAACCCACTAGGCCACGGCGACCCACTTATAATATGAATGTATTTAAATTGGGAAAATGTTTGTGAATGAATTAGGCTACATACATCAGAAGTACGGTTTCTTATTGCGGAACTTTACAACCTCTTAACAGTGTCCAGAGGGTTCGTTACAGCCTTACTGTCTACTTAGCTTCAATGTAAACTCTGTAAATTTGAGTGACTGTTTTCACATAGTTCTGACTTTGTCTCATGTGACATTGATAATTTTACCAGTTCAGTCATTGTGTTTAAATGTAGTTAATGCCATTATTACTCCGTTTCAAACTTCGTCCGTCTCTGTTGGGTAGATTTTAGGAGTTAGGGTAGATGCGTGGGTATACGTGTAGGGCACGTCTCACTTAGGTCCTATTGGATCCATTCCGATTGCTATGGGAAAAATAATCTGTAAGCCCCACATCGTACTCGCCTTCCTCATGCTTGTCATATTGTTGCATCTGTTTGGTCCAGCTAAATATTTTTTTTTACTGAAGACCAAGCTTTAGATACCACATCATACATATTCCTGATCGGATATAGAATAATAAATAAAATATAAAATACATCAACTAAAGGATAAAAGCAATAAATTGATGTACTGTTTCGTTGATTATATTTTCAGATTTTTTGATTTTTGAACATTTCAAACCCCAAAATTACACCATATTAAATAAGGTTAAACACGCACGACGAGGAAACATATACCAAAGAATTAGAATTACAACACTTTTTTTTAGTTGTAAATTAGTTTATAATTTGTAAAGAATAGTATATAGAAAATGAACGTGACCACCGTTACTACAGGTACCACAACCCACACAACCATGGATAACACAACGTACAAAATAGAAATGATCGAAGATGAACAATTAAGTATTGCATCGGATGATGAAGATGATGATGTGATAAGCAGTGATGGAGTAAGCGTTTATGATGATTCGGATATTGTGCATATGAGCATACAAGATGAGGTAGCTACTCAGCTAGCCGCCGCTGGTCCGGTTGGTGTGGCTGCGGCAGCAGCAATTGCCTCTTCAAAAAAACGAAAGCGACCGCACTGTTTTGAAACAAATCCTTCCGTTAGAAAACGACAACAAAATCGACTGTTACGTAAATTACGAGGTATCATATACGAGTTCACTGGTCGTGTGGGTAAACAGGCAGTGGTACTTGTGGCGACCCCAGGCAAACCAAACACTAGTTATAAGGTTTTCGGAGCTAAACCACTAGAGGATGTTGTACGAAATTTAAAAAATATTGTAATGGAAGAATTGGAAACTGCTCTAGCACAACAAGCACCGCCCCCGCCTACAGAAGATCCAACGCTATTTGAGCTTCCACCTTTAATAATTGATGGCATTCCTACCCCGGTTGAAAAAATGACACAGGCACAATTGCGAGCATTTATCCCGCTGATGTTAAAGTACTCTACGGGCAGAGGTAAACCAGGTTGGGGTAGAGAATCCACGCGTCCGCCGTGGTGGCCGAAAGAGTTGCCTTGGGCTAATGTACGAATGGACGCCAGAACTGAAGAAGAGAAACAAAAGGTTAAAATAGAAATGCTTAAAAATTAACTTATTTAAAATATATTAATTATTTTTGATGATTTTATTAATATTACAGATAAGTTGGACACATGCTTTGCGCAAAATTGTTATCAATTGCTATAAGTATCATGGACGAGAAGATCTTCTGCCAACTTTTGCCGATGAAGAAGATAAAATTACACAAATTGTTAGGCAAACAACCAGTGAACAATCAACGTCAACAGTTTCCACAGTAACATCGGCCAATAATAACGTGAGTTTGATTTTGAATTGTAAAAAACAGTTTTTAACGGGATAAGAGAGTGAGAAGAGTATCCTCTTCATATAAACTCAAAGATCTATTCTTAAAGCTAATAACTTCTTATGTTAACATATTTTACTAATATTTTGGTAAGCCTTTCCAATTTTTGTCTAAAATGTCTATAGAAATTGATGTAGGGTTTTAATTGTTTTAATTCGGTTTTTATTGCTTATAATGTTGGAAACCGAGAGAAAATTCTTAGGTTTCATTTTCGACACGAAGCTTAGCTGGAAGTTCAATATCCAGGATCGTGATGTGTCAAAAAGGCCTCCACGGCTCTATACTGCTGTAAAATGGCCATATGGTGCAGATGGGGATTTTAATCCCGCAAATTCCACTGGCTATTCAATCTCACACCAAAGAGTGCAGAGGATGACATGTGTAGGTAACAGCGGAGCACTCAACATACTCTTTAACTAACCTACCACCGATATCACTATAGCGTATTTCAGGCTGAAATTATGCCGATTAAGGAAGCTATATCCTGGCTAAAAAAACAGTGTAATAGCAGCACATATATCATCGTCTGTTCCGATAACCAGGCAACAATCAAATCTCCATATTCTGTCACTTTGAATTCCATTTTCAACAATTTCCCATTAATTGTCCCTGGTCTCTACGAGATGGTCAAGCATTTTAAAATCCATCTTATGTAGGTGGTGGGACATTGTGTACAAACTCTGTGCTCCTTCCGGGTGATGATCCGCCCTCCATGCATATCGCCACTGTAAAACATCTACCAAAGCTAGAAACGCTTGCTCAAATGATTCGTAGGTTGTCAACTGGCATAGGATGTCTCATTATCAAACAACTCTGGCCTACGATTGACCCTAAGCGATCGCTTAGTCTGATAAGATCGAGCAGGGCGAATCTTCATTGGCGTTATAACAGGGCATTGCGCCATAGGAACTTACGCTACTAGACTTGGCCTCCCCTATAACGATGTCTGCAGATGCTGCTGAGACGTGGATGGCTTCTATGCAACTTCAAACTAATCTAATCTAATATGGATCGTTGTATTGATACTATATAACGAAATATTTGAAACTAAATGTGATTCTAAGGTTGCGATTTTTGCAAACAAATGCTTAAGGATACCTAAGAATCAGTTTATTTCTGTCAATCCAGCAGTTTTGTAATTAAACTGATCAATGGCGTATTAATTTATTGGTTCCGCAGCATAAAAACAAGTGAACGCTACTAGGCAGTTCTTATACAGTAACCTAAGTTGTTTACGAATGAGGCGAAGTGATTCTGAGCTATGCTTGTCTACTTTGGTGTAAGCCCATCACAGAGAGAGTTGTCTTCATCGGATGCTAAAATGCTTGTATACTGTATAAAGTTCACCATAGTAAGGCGCGTAGTATACAAAACATACTCAAATTTTTTAAAGTGATTGCCATTTTTTACTCTCAAATTTTGTTTATTCAGATACAGTTTATGTATGTATATAAAAAGTCAGGAATTTAACAAAATTACCAACAAACGAGTGCCAATAAATATGAAACAAATTAATAATAAAATTGCTTTACAATATTAAGTAAAATATTTATATAAATATATTTAGATTAAATAACCTATTTCCAACACACAAAATATGACAATATTATTAAGTTGAAAACTAAGAATGTGAAAGTAATATAATGTATTTAATTTAACGCTGCTCTTATATAGCAAATTGGAGTCGTAAAAATTCATAATCCCGGAACAATAATTCAAAATACACAATCAGTGGTCCAATCCAACCATCAATCAAATCAAAGTGGAACAAAGATTGAAATCCATACAAGTACCGCGAACTCAAATTCATCATCCGGACAAACAACAATAGGAGGCACCCAGGTTTGCCTCGACCCGATGACATTAAGTGACGTTGATGTTCGTACTAACCCAATATTAATAACTCAGTCAATGTTTATATTGTTTTGCCAAATTTTGAGTTTTTAGTTTTAATTTCGTAAGTGTTTATGTTTTTTTGTGATATTTTGTTTAAACACTTTTTTATTGAAGTAGTTGTTGTTTTTTCTAAGACTCTGAGATTTTTGTTTTGTTCAAACGGTGGGTTTCCTGAATATGAAGAAGCACAAACCTCCATTACGAAACTTTAACATCAGATCAGCTTTTGAATAATTCTGCACGAGACTAGCTTGATTGTGGTGAATCTATTAATATGTTTTTGGTTAAAAGTCGATAGTGAGTAGTTTTCTATTCACTGGGTCTTTGAATTAAAAGACTTAAAGCCAGAGCATAGATATTCCTAATCTCGATGTGACCGAGCCTTTGACACATCCTTCTAAAGTTCTTAGAGTTCTCGGTTGTTTTTTCCTGCAGATATCACCAGAAGTTTGGTTCATTTTTTTTTATTTTTTAAAAGAAGAAATATAGAATCCTCTTTGCCTTATTATCCAATACTGATTGGGATACGAGTTTTGAAGTGCATGATTTTGGTCCTTCCAGTTTCGAAACTGGGACAGTAGCTTCTAATGGCGGTGAATTTTCACTTCGTGGACTTTTGTGAAGTTTAAGATTGCTCGCAGCAAAATATTTTGATTCTCTTTAAATACTTTAAAATGATGCCTGCAAACAATAATGTTAACAATTAACGACAATTCTGTGAATTGAATATAATGGTTATTCTAATTTTCGTTTGGTATGAATTTTAATTGAACATTTATTTTTTGTGGCTCTTAATTTATTTTCTTTCTTTCCTTTTTAATTTTTATTATAATAAATATTTTTTTTTTAAATGTAGAATATTTACTTAATTTTTTAAAAATCTATTATAATTTATTGATATAAATTTGATTTTGTTCATAGTACACACAGACGGTTCTATCGACAATTCAAAACGCTGATGGTACCGTTTCGTTGTTTCAAGTGGACCCCAATAATCCAATCATCACACTTCCAGATGGCACAACAGCTCAAGTTCAAGGTGTTGCAACGGTAAATTGTCTTATTATTCTCTGAAAATGCGGATTATTATTTTTTTAATATAGCTTCAGCAAGGCGAAGGTGGTGCGACAATACAAACTGTTCAAAGTCTTTCAGACGGCCATGAAAATATGACGGTGGATTTAACAGAAGCACAAGTGGGGCAAGATGGACAAATCTATATCACAGCCGAAGATGGTCAAGGTATGTTTTTTAAGATTCTTATCATAATATACAAGTAAATTACGTGTCTCTACCTTAATAGGGTATCCTGTTTCTGTGAGTAATATGATCACCGTACCAGTTTCGGCTTCGATGTACCAGTCAATGATTGCCAATATCCAACAATTGCACACAAATAGTGATGGGACAGTGTGCATAACGCCAATGCAGGTAGATTCAAATTGTCAAAATAATAATATGCAATACTATTCACTTCTATCAGCCCCGGGTAATTCAAATGGGGCTGGTACGGTTGGTATACAGCCAAGTCATGTAGGGGGGCGCATTATTCAAACAATTGCGCAGACGCTAGGGCCTACAATAACAACTCCACGTTGCCAAACTTTTAATAGTCCTTCTAGTATAAGTAACTCTAGTCACCAATCCCACCAGCAGCAATCGCAAACAGGTGTTGCCAAAGTTTTCATTAGTAATAGCAGCAATACAACTGGAGATCACCGAATAAGTACGAATAGTAATAGCATTATTATAAATACAAATAGCAATATACGCAATTGCGGCGTTAACATCAATAAAAACAATAATAATAATACGTTATGTCAGGATAATAAAAATATTACAGTAACATCAGTAATGGCTGCGAAAAACCCAAAGAGACGAAAGCAAACATTAAATAAGCATGTAGTTAAACAATCATCCAAAACCGAGGCGCAACGATGCGATAATGAAGAATTAGAAAAAACCAAAGTCATTAAATTAGAAAAAGAAGAAAAGTGATGCTAAGAAGTAACATTGGAATATGTAACATGTACATTACAACCGAATCTATCATACGTCTTGTCTTTTTTTTAAATTAATTCAATTCGATGAAGTAGTTTCGTATCTAGTCAACAAAGAAAAGGCAGCAAAAATCATTGATTATCAACGTACAAATGTTACACGACGTTTATAAATGAATATGCAGGCAAATATCCCAACACTTTCCGTATTTATACTTTCGCATCAATATAACTTCGACGATTACACAAAATTAGCTCAGCTTGCTAGAAAAAACTTAATGGTTCATTAATTTTATATAACAATACAATATAATTTGTACGTAATAGTACCCTTGATATGCAACCTCGTTTGTAGAGCAACTGTATTGGCATACAGTTACTTATTACTTAGGTAAGTTATCAGTTGTGGATACATTTTGCAGATTTTAACGGCCTTAAGCCAAGACTGTCGAGCGTGTCTCTCGTTAATTTGCCTTAATTAATAACTAATTTTTTTTTAGATTCCTAGAGCTTCCTTGATCTTTAAATTTAAAATTCGGGTTAACTTTCAGTGATTTTCTTGGCTAACTCACCACCTTCATATTTGTCTGTATATCAGGACATCTTCACGATTGATATATCGTAAGTCATCTTTACGATTGATATATCGTAAAGACGTTTAGAAACTCCACGAATAGATTTTGGTTTGTTAAGCACTTCTGTAGATCGGTAGCTCAATTATTTTACCGATACCCAGATAAAATATATTTGTTGGAAAATATTCAATAGAGGGGTTTTTTATTCGAATTTTATTCAATTCCAATCGCCATTCTCTTCTTCTGATCCATTTAGTGAGGTTTAACCATAAGCCTTTGAATGTTAGTGCTACACCTATACAGGGTCTCCAATAAATAAAATCTGTGTCAAAATATGTTTTTAACCATTCTCCAGTTACGTAGTAGAAAAAAATATATATTTCTACATCATCAGGTTTATTTTATTATCCGGTTAACATTTTCTCCTTAATGAAAATAGTATTGCTGCTGGTACCGATTGAAAATGATTATATTATTCAATTTAAACAAAATCTTTAGTATTAATACATATATATGCTTAAAATATAAGATATGCTATTAATATACCTAAGGGAAATTGAAGCCATTTAATGAAATCAAAATTCAACCTAAGCCAAACCAAAAATTAGTCATAGTCAAATGTACCAAATAAATTTATATACAATTTATATGTATATAATACATCCTGTGCAAAATGTTCAAATGAACATGTAAAGTTTATATTCATATATAGTTGTATGTTTAAAGTTAAAATATTTTACTTTATTTTTTTTTGTTGTAATTTCATTTACATTTTTTTGTAGTTTTGCTTTAAGTAGAATTGTTTTTATTTATTGTTTATCTTTACGTAGAGTAAAATACATATATTTGATTTTAGTTGTGATTTGTGACCAAGAATTCGTAACAATGAATTAGCAAACCAAACAGAACTATTAGTTAATACATATTTTCTATTTAAATTTTATTTTAAGTTGAATCAAACATTTGAAATAAAATCTTATTTTTAATTTGTTTTACAACATATGATTTTTGTTTCTTTTCTTCCTTTTATCGAATTCTTTGATTCCAATTTATTATTTCGAAATAATTATAATTCAGTTTTGAGAAAAATAACAGTACTTCGTATGGGAATTTCAGAATATGAAAAATATATGTTTCATGATTTAATGACTCATGATAAAATCCATTTGAAGTCTTACGTTTTTCTTGGCTTAGCTTTTGATTCTAAACTGTTCAGCCGTTGTAATATATATCGGCCCTTTTTTATGCAACCTTCTTTATCCGTGTTTCTTCGTGTTTCTCGCCTATTACGGCTGGCAAATCGAACGTTCGACGCATTCGTTTAACGCATTCGGCATACAACGATTGGAGAATTTCACGTTTCGAATATTCGCTCACATTTTGAGAAATCGCTCACATTTTGAAACATTTAAGTCAAATCGAAGGTTCCCAATCCGCCAACCGTAATACGATTTTGTTACACTGACGTCAACCATATTCAACCTACCAGACATAATAATTGCTTTAATGTCGATCTTTGAATTGCATATTGGTTTGCAGAAATATTGATGGGCACGAGTGGTGTGGTATGGTTCTCATAAACATCGGAAATCTTCGCTAGAACAATCGCATTTCTTTGCTCATGCATTTTTGAACACACACACTACAGAATGTCTGCACGCCTGTCTAGGTACAATCGTCATCCATTATTGACCATTCATAAACGTCAGAAATGGCCGCGAAATAATTGTTCGAAATTACTTTCAACCCGTATTACCAGCATTCACGATTCGAAGGATATATTACTCATTTTACATCGCGCCTACGTATTAAACCCCAACGTTGCACACTTCAACCACTCGCCCCGCCGCGCCCCTAAGTATTACTTCGCGAGTCTGGTAAGCGATTTGCCGTCCTTTGAGCAGCCTCTGATTCGGCCTGTCGTAGTATTAATTGTAAATAAATATATCCGATCTTGTCATGTAAGTAAATAAGTTTTCCGGGTTAGATTTACCGTTTGCCCATATGGCACAAAACAACTACAGTGACAAAACGGAACCACACCTGTGTATAAAAGATAACAGAAACTGAAAGACCTAATACAGTCCTTACAGTCTCTTGTCAGTCTTAGTGGTCAATTGACAAGAAAGATGTGTCCACCTTTCTCTTGTGGAGTCGTCCCACATGGCTTACCACATTGCTACGAATGCTTCCCATTATTTTACCTTTATAAGTTTAGTCGTCCAACCGCTAGTGCTCCAGCCCATAAAGAAGCAGCCAATAGGATGACTGAACTGAGTGCTGGTGTCCCCCTTTGTTTGGGAGCATTCGAGAGAGCGCTCCTTGCCTTTCCACTGGCATAGATAAAGTGTTCCATGCAGGATTGTTTAACCGCTAGTATAACCTCTCGTAAATTCGTTCTAGTATCTTGCCTATTGTCTCCATAGACGTATTGGACTATATACGAAAACGGTTCTCCATGTGCTTTCTTTCCATGCATGCATTCTTTATCTGATGTTACATCAACTAAAAATATCATGAATGTTTAAGCAAAGCGAGTTCAAGAAAATTCATCTACTAACATTGTATTCCAAATTCCTTAAAAGTTTTGATAAAATTGCTACCATTACCTGTAACGGTGGAAACTAATTGTTTATCTGCAATTCTGAATTATGTATGTATTGTGCAAATAATTTCCGCGATTCTCAAATAAGTGTGCGATCCTTGAAATCGACGACACGCTAATGCACAAGACTTTCGATTAAAATCATGATGGATCCAGTTACATGTGTAACCGAAAAATGATTTCCTTCCTGTCCAAATATCAGCTGTGCGCACACGTAATCCATCTTAAAAGAAAAGTGATAAGCTCATTGCCTCGTAAGAATTTCTTTGGTATTTTAAATCCCTAAGGTTTTGTTTGGTTTCTAAAACCATTGCATTATATTTTTCATCCAAAAGATCGCTGATAAAACGACATGACTTCACACACCAAATGTGTGCCTTCAAAAAGCGATACAAATTCTGGTTAAGGGCTGGGTGTTTTTTCTTATGGTGTTGCAAAAAACTGGGAGGTACCTCTTATAGAACCAGCAATCTTTGTTTTGCATACCTGACATGAGGCAACCACACCATTAGACATCTTTGATGAGGGTTAGTTATTCGCAGAAATGATATGGATATGTATGATGAGCGAGACTTGTGGGGATTCACTGATTATGAGCAATGAAGTATGAAGTGTATGAAAAAAACATTTAACTTGCGATATTTCGAAACGGTATGTTTGGCTGATTCAACGATCAGTCGCCTATAAGAAACAAATCACAAATATAAGGCTGGAAACGTTTTTTTTATACCCGTAATGATTAATAGCATTATGAACCGTCGAACCAGCAATGGTTCGCAAATTTTTAACGAATTTAAAAATTATAATTTTGCGCAATTCTGGTCTACAACTCTTTTTCACAATCAATGTAATTCGTTCAATAGGAAGTAATTCGTTGAGCAGTCTAAAACAAATAATAAGTTGTCCAAGCTGAAATGTTAATATTTTAGTAAAAATCATCTTGGTTTCCAAGTTAACCAAGTCAACCAGGACATTTTGTTACCTACCAATTTTAAATATTCGTCTTGAAAATCAATCAATTATTTCTTCATGAGAAGCTGATACCCCTAATTAGATGGGCAACACAGTACATTTCCTAAGACAAAAAAATGTCGGTTTGAAGGATCTTTACTGACTGTTGTTCTTTCCTACATCGATTGACCCGATGTTACCTTAACATATGAAAAGTGCTTTAATGCATTATGTAGCAACAACTTAGGGTTGTTGCTTGACCTATTTAATTATATTGACACAGCGCATTATGTCGCAATGATATTGGCCAACCTAAATGTGCTGATCATTGCGTTTATTGTGCAACATAATTGTGCTGATTCTTACATTTGTCGCAACGACTTAAGGTTGTTGCTCGACATGTGGGGAAATCAGTGTAGGTTACCGTATAGATATGTAACTTACGCGAGCAGCTGCTAGCGCTTTTTGCCGTGGTCGACTGAAGATAGAGGTCTAGTGGAAGAAGATCCAACATGACATGCCGGCTGTGGGAGTGGTGGAAATCGCTTCTGTCACACTGTGTACTTGTTAGTAGCTTCAGGTTGGTCTGTTTCAAACAAGCTTTCCACCATACTGTTAATAGTTGATAATTGCTTATGGCAGGCAAATATTCATCGGCTTGGACCTTCGCTGGGTTTTTGGTGTGTCGCAGGCATCTGTCTTCGAATAGAGGGAATATAATCCGTTACATTTCCGACATAATGGTGTGGAAAGGCTTGCGTGGGCATAGTTTAAAAAAAAATACTGAACGATACTTTCGAAAAATGAGCGGAAAACCTTCGGAAGGACATTCTCTCAATTGCTTTAGTCGCATTAAGTATTAACATTCATTATGATTGGCCCTTAAATTTATGTGTTGGACACACGTGTTTTCTTTTTTCAATTATAATAAAATATTCAGGGGATAAAATCCGCATCAAAACTACACTTATCCATAATTTCTTGCGCGTTGTACCACTTCCATTTATTTATATTCAATATATAAAATCATATATATTCAAATGAAGACACTCCGTCAATGTTCACTCTTAAATTCTTTCTCTCACTCTTAATTCACGCATGTAACATATCAAACTCGAATGATAAAATTTCGCGTTCGCGTTATATTTGGGAGGGACGGCGTATAGACAACTCCGTTTAAGGAATAAAAATGCTAATGTTGACTAATTTCATTTGTATTGAATCAATGGTAATGAAAACTGATTTCATTGATCAGAAATCCTATGCATCGAGATAACCATCTTTGCCCCTTAACCACCGGCGATTGTACACTAAAGACACGCTACTACCTTCTTTTCACGCATACTTTTTCAGACATAACAGTAGCGGCCGTCATCGCGTTATGGGCGAAATCAGCTGCATGAAAAAATACATTACCATTGAATGTTTCATGAATAATAATGATGACATCTTTTTTCATTACCTCTACTTATTCCGATGGTATTGATTTGAGCAATGCATTACTGCAATGTACGTACGTATGAAAAAAATTGTTCATATTCTAACGTTTAGCCAAGTTTGAGCTGTAAGCAATGAAAAAGTGAGTAAAAAGAACCACAAAACATTTTGCCATTTTTAAAGGAATATTGCTGAATCTCTTGCAGCGTTTTTAGATCCAGACTAGAAGTTAAGAACAAAATATGAGTTGTGTGTCTATGCGAGTTGTAGCTTTCAAATTATTTCTTTAAGCAGCGGCATAGCAAACAACCATGCATCTGATCAAAATATAGACACTTCTCCTTATTTTGATCATATATTGCTTTAGGTTACAAGGAAATAGGTATATGACGATAAAACAACGTACGTGGTTAGCGAGTATCCTTTATTTTTATTTTCTTTAATTTAGTTTATTTGCTTTCAGTTTTTTCATCACGAGGTTTTGTTTTCCGATTTGCCTTTCTTCTTAATTTCTTTATTTTCAGATATGATTTTATTTTTGAATTTTTATTTTGGCAACCAAATTAAAGGTATTTGTTTTTGTTCATTATATTTAATCATCAATGTTTGGAGAACTTATATGTATTAATTAGACTTATAACTGATTTTTTTTTTATATTTAGGTAGAGAATGGGGATCATATGGAAACGATAACAGTCTCACCGGGCATGCATCAAATGATGATTCAAGGTGCACCGGGAACTGAACCACAAGTCCTGCAAGTGGTTAGTCTAAAAGATGCAACGCTTTTATCGAAGGCTATGGAAGCGATAACGGGCAATGTTAAAACGGAAGACACAATTTTAATGGAACAATAAGAATAGGAAAATAAAGTAAAATACATAGCTGCAATGTAAAATCGGATAAATAATTGTAACCCGTATAATATTCAATCTATAATTTCGATGAAAAATTTATCTTATTTTTTGTAAATATGTAAGTACCTGACCGATAAAGGTTTATAAAAGCATTTTACCTTGTACACATGCATACATACGTATGCATTTGTAAATATCTTTCCATGATAATTATGAATAAATATATATATATATATATATATATATATATATATTTTTATTTTTTTATTAATTTATTTCTCTTTTCTTTTAAAATAATTTATTGTCTACTGTAATATTTGGATAAATATCTATTGTTAGGTTTAAGAAAATTGCTGGTAGAATAATTTTATTTTAGGTAAGTACTTATTGCAAGTATGTTTTTGATGTAAATGTGTTTTTTTTTTTTGTAATATCTGGCACAGTTATTTTTGTTTTTAATTGTAATTGACTGATAATGTACCTACCCATCTAGTCAGAGTTTTATGCTATGTATTTTTGTTTATCGTAAAATAACGTAATAGGAGTTAAGAAATTTCTAGTCATACATTTTCTTAAAATCTACATTAAATTAATATATAAATAAAATCAATATTGTAAAAGCGATAACGTGAAAAAATGACAAGAATACTAGTTAAAATTACAACTACATTTATAATATATCGTTCAATGACGAATCAGTATTAGCTATTTATTCAAATTTTATATAAAAAAAATACCTAAATAAAAAATTACACCGACCTGAATGTGCAGCGGGCATGTTATCGCATATATTTAGATGAAAATGTTCAAATATGTACAATAATTTATAAATTAACACGGGCCCATTTTTGAAGTGAGTGATGATTCTTCAACTTTTAGGAACGTTTTTTCTAATAAAATAAATTTTAACGTGCTAAGAAACTTCTACAAGAGGAAATGATACGAAAGTGAACGGAAATTCCAATGTAAATGGTTTCGGAAGTGTATACAAATTATCCATAAAGATTATTTAACCAAGAAAGTGTGAAATGTTCCCAAGTGAGTTAAATATATGGTATACGATGTATTCGAATTACAATCAAGTCGATCTTAACAAAGGCTAATGCTGTACACTTTCCAATATTTGAAAATTCACTAGAGATTTTGCAGCAGACAAAAAGTTCGAACATAACTAAAAATCAGTTAGTCTTCACTAGTGCTGTGGTGATATCAGCGATAGGATTCTAATTTCATTAAGATTCGCGATGTCCTAGAAGTAAGCTTTTCCGTCGAAATTCACAATGTGTTTAACAATCTCTCTGGTAGTGGCCTGGTTATTCGAGAGATTTTGATCAATGAAATACAAATTGTTTGTAATACCACTATCTACGAACATAATTTTCATAAAAATATTTGTGATTGTATGCCTGTAGTGTTACGCATTAAAGCTTCGAAGAACATTAATGATTATTGTTTTGTTTGGTACTCAAAAGCTCAAATAATTTGAAAAGTGCAACGAAGCAACGTAGAATATTGAAAGAAATTCTAGTCCCAACGGATTTCTTATACCAATATACCTATTTTTAATGTTTTAATTTGGACAAAATGCATCTAAAATTTGTAGCTTCAAATTTTTTGATTTGATTCAGTCTTCAGTTATTATGTAACTACATTTTTATTTTTGATGCTCTTTGTCGATAATAAAAAACGCACAAGAATTAATTTATGTTACGCTATCGCTAAGTTATGTTTGTCATAATACACATTTAATATTTTTCAATTTTCATAATAAAAGAGTATCAGTGTTCGCCTAATGTGAAATATTATATGTGCAAGTGCAAGTCTCTTATTATTTGTCCTTCTTGAATATGTTTAAAATTATTTTGTGTTTTGAAAGTGATATGGCAACTATACAAGCTTGATTTTCATAGATTTTCATTAGCGGTACAAGAGAAAGTACATACGTGTTCACTTGTGAATATTGAGTATCTTTCATACTCAATCTTTTTCATAAGAACAAATTTAAGCCATATTAAAAGTTTTTTTTCAGGAATTTAATTCAAGCAGGAAAAACATTAATTAGCTAAATACATTTCTAATTTCAAAGATGTTCTTGTATTTTTTAATATTTTGATAAAACATCAACATAAATTGCTAAGAAAGTATGTATAAGTAGCGAATTAACTTAACAAAAAAAAACATTCAGTATATGTAAGTAAGAAATTAATATATCAAATTTAAGGCCATTGTTTAATAAACATATTTTCCAAAGAATATTAGACGTAAGGAAATTATTACAATTTAATTTTAATAAATGTATAAAATTTCAGATGGCGTTTTTCTCTTTTTTAAAAGCTGTATGATACGTGATATTGTTTTTGGGCTACAGCACAGCCCATATGACATAGACTTGTAACGTTATAAAATAAAAAAAATAATATTGTTGGTAAATTCGAGGATTGCATCTGGCACAAAGGCGCGCGAATTAAGTTTTAAATAAAAAAAAACCCCCGCACAACTTTGGTTCACAAACGATTTTATTTCATTGAAGTGTGTCTTAAGACTGAATACAAAAAATACTTAAGCCTAACATGAAACATGAATAATGCACACACCGCGGTGTCGGTTTCACATATCCATCCGTTCGCTGTCGGCAGTATTGCTGAGTTGGGAACGGAAATTAAGTTCATTCATCGGTGATATCGTCGATGTTGCATTATTACTTAAAATATTTTCGATGACCGTCGGTGATCCAGTGAGTCGACGCTAAATCCACTATGCCACGATGCACTGTGGGGTATTCGACTGCATAAACAAACATAAATCCAGTATAGTTTTTGCAGCTCACAAAAAAAAAAAACTGTAGCTGTCAGAAAAACAACGAACACTAAGTTGATCTGTCGAATCAATTATCCACAGTGATAGGGCAAAGTTGAGTTTTGTTATTAGGATCTGCACACGCGTTAAAATGAGACGCTTCAACTACAACATACAATATTTTGGCATGGTTTGATTTTATACTTGGTGTGTTTTTTTGTAAGCGTAAATACACTTATAAGTGCACAAAAAATATGCATCGACGCTTAATAATTCATCATAAAATCTTGGCGGCACCGAAGATATTTATGACAATTGTGACAGTCAGCAGGTGGGACCATTTCAATTGCAAAAACGCTTAATTGTATTCAATATAAAAATAAAAGAATCAATCCCAGTTTAACAATATGAATCTATATGATAAATGGAGCATTGTAAAACAACACCGGCTATGCAGAACATGTTTCCGAGCTTATAGCAGGGTACAATGTACATCAAACAAAAGCTGTAGACAAGACGGATGTATTTTTCGACACCACAGACTATTGCATAAGAACGAACGATATGTCAGAGACAACTAAAATTAATAAAAATAACGATGACAATTCAAATTGTACAAATTCGAAGAACTGTTCCACACTTTTTAGAATTCTCCCAGGGACTTTAATTAGCAGAACGACCAAGAGCGATGCGTATGCAGTTCTCGACGATGGCTCTTCAGTTACCATATGGACGAAAGGCTGGCTCGGCAACTGGAACTCGATGGAGATGTCGCTCCACTCTGCTTAAAATGGACAATTGACAAACGCTACACAGAAGAACAATCGAAGAAGGTTACCGTCAAGATTGCGCGCATTGATATGGAAAATAAATTCGAGTTATCCAATGTAAGAACAATCCGGATTTTGAAATTACCAACACATTCACATTCACATTCACATTCACATTCACATGCGTGTTAACTGAAGAAAAGATATGTATGGCATTCCTATTCATATAACGCGGTAAAGCCACTTATTTCGATATGTCTGGACAACTGGTACCTGGGCATAAGTTTTCGTAAGCTCGAAGATATGAAATATAAACCTGCTGTCACAAAGACAACACAAAATATAGTTTTCACGTTTGTAAATGCCGAGCATTGTACTTGGATGCAGAAATTCATCGTATCGTCAAGCGATCCTTTACGACACAGGATATAGGAAAGAAGACTTCTAAGGCAATGCTATCCAAAGATTAAGATCGAGCGCAAAGTATGTTAAATAAAAAAGCCTACCGAGATGGGAATCGTTTCGTCGTTGCTTTGGAAGCATGATATTATCTCACTTCCTGACAGCCGCCCGATGGCTGAGCGCCGCCTATGATGCTTAGAAACTAGGATGAAAAAGGACACAACTCTCGATTCAAAGCTACAGGATCAGATCTGTACTTACCTGAAGAAAGGATACGCTCGCAAATTAGAACCGCAGGAACAATCTGCCAGAAAATCAACAACTTGGTACCCGCCAATATATGCTGTATTAAACCCAAATAAGATCCGCATCGTGTGGGACCCTACCGCAAAGAGTCATGGTCACACAATTCACTATATTGAGTGGATCAGATACGGTGAATCCGCTACCTAATAATAATAATATAATATGGGTGGCGCTACAGTCCGAGGCGGACCTGGGCCTAGCTTCTCAGCAACCACTCGTGTTGTGCGTGCTATTTTTCTCTAACGCGTGTAAGGGACCTACAGTTTAAAGCCGACTCCGAACGGCCAAGTTTGAGCAGTTTTTTTTAGACAGGAAATACTCTTTGAGCATTGTCAGTGACTCGAAAGAGGTGGCGCCGTGAAATATGAAAGGTGTTAAATTCGGGTAACGAACCTGGAACCCTCTGCGTAGGAGTCGACGCACTTACCCATCTTCTTCCACTCGACCTCTATACACAGATGACTGCCGCAAAGGGAGCCATTAGGATCTCCCAATCCAAAAACTGGCACCCCACCCCTATGGTCATGCATGTATTCTTGATAGACTCCACATTGAACAAATAGAAAGCGACTACTCTCACCCCACCCTTGATTTCGAAATACCCTTCAATGAGTACTTCCTAACAAGGGAGGAGTGCTCTCAATGAACCCATCACTGACTTGAGTTCCATCAATGTTTATACGGACTGGTCAAAGATGGAAAAAGGAACAGGCGCGGGCATCTTCTCCGAATTGTTAAACATACACTGCTCTATCAGACTACCTGATTACGGCAGTGTTTTTCAAGCGGAGGTCCTTGCGGGCAAATTAATATCATTGTTGGAAATACCACCAGCTGATATTACCTTCTTAATTAACAGTCAAGCGGCCATCAAAGCAATTTCGGCTATTGAAATCAAGTCCAAGCTAGTCGCAAGCTGTCGCGAAGAGCTCAAGATTCGTGCCACACAGCATTCGATCACTCTGTGCTGGGTCCCAGGTCACAGGGACATAACCGGAAACGAGGTTGCAGATGAAATTGCCAGGAAAGGGACCGAATCCGACCCATCCCAGGCAATCCCATGTCTTTCCCCACCTCTGTCTGACATCAAGAGAAAGGTGGACAGGAAAATCATGGATCTAGCTAACGAAAGACGGAGTTCCATTCTCACATGTGAGACCACTCGTACGATATGGCCTAGGTTCAACCGCACTAAAACCGATGCCTTCCTCCAATGTAGCAGGAAGCTGCTGAGGATTTGCAGAGGCTGCGGGGACGAAGAGGAGATTGAGGATACATCCCACTATCATTGTCAATGCCCCAGTCTATACAAATTGAGACAAAGAACCGTGGGAGAATTTTTCTTCCATCATATATCAGATATCCCACTAAAATCTCTTTGCAGGTTTATTAGGATCTCTGGATGGCTGGATGGAGGAGGACGATAACCAAAAACCTTGAAGTCAGGAGTTTTCCATCATCCGGCGAGTGAGATGATAGGAATGAATTTACCCCATGGCCATCATAATGGGTCCAGTAGGACCTTAGTGTGGCGCGGCCCCGCCGCGTCAACCCACTAACATTACCTAACCTAACCTAACCTAAGCCTACTATCTTGAACAGTCTCAAAACTACCTGTAACGACAATGTTAACAGGGAGCGTTTCTAGAAGAAGTTACCGCTTAGAGCTATTTGAATAATTCCACAATATTTAACAGAAACCACTTGTTGTACAAACCATCGCCCTATATGGTCAAGAACAATGTCATAAGGATAAATGGTCGTATTGACATTGCTAACACTGATATGTGCGAAGTGAAACGGCCTATAAATCTTGCCGAACCGATATCACATAACTGAACTCATAATATTACTACGTTCCAAGCCTTAGAACTATAGCCAAAAATATAAGAGGAACTAGTCAACATTACAAAAACTTGAGAGCTAGACTGGTGCCATCTCTAATGGGAGAGTTACCATCGATTAAACTCGAGTCATTTACTCGACCCTTTATTACATCGGAATCGATTATTTCGGCCTACTTGGAGTACGAGTTGGCAGACGCTCAGAGAAAATGTGGGATGTCCTGATAACATGGCTCAGAGTTGGGAGCGAATGGTACGCTCCGTAAAACAGGTGTTGTTGGGTATGGGCCCGACTCGAAATCCGACATATGAACTTCTGCTGAGTATGATGGCGGAGGTTGAGATCATAGTTAATTCACGACCATTCACCTATATTCCTTGTTGAAAGCTACGGCGATGAGGCTCTGACTCCGAACCAATTCCTCTTGGGTTCATCAAACGGAGTGAAGCAATTTGGCAAAGCAGCAACTGACGATGGAGCTGTGAAGAGAAAGAACTGGATGACGTCCGAGCATTTCGCAGATTCCCCTTGGAGACGTTTGATCCAGGAGTATTTGCCGACGGTACGAGAAAAACCATGTGGAATACTGCAGCTAGTCCACTTGCGAAAAGTGATGTAGTCATTATCGTCGATCCGAACAATCATAGGAACATGTGGCCGAAAGGGATCGTGTCCGCAGTCTTCCAAGGAAGAGATGGATAGGTCTGAACAGGAACCGTGAGTACTTCAACAGGGAACTACACTCGACCACCTACAAAACTCTTCAAGTTAGATGTTCTACGCCAAGTGGAAAACGATTCAGGCGAACGGGCCTCAGCGCTCAAGGATTTTCCAGCTTTAATGCTCGTCTGATTCTGAGGCTCGCTATGCTCTTTCCTTCCGTGATTGAGGTGTAGATCAGCCAATTGCTTGTTGCATTTTAGGCATAATTGTATGGGAACAACATCAAAATTTGTTTGGTTTTATTAGACGCCAATCAGCAATCCAAATCTCGCAATGTATCCAATCCCATTGAACCAGCTGTTCACACACGGATGGAAATGTTAATATTGACGGTGATCACTAATTCGCTGAAGAAAATTTGAAGCGAAAAAATCAGCATTCTAGAATTGTTGAAATCGATTTTAATTCCATTTACAATGTTATCCAGTCAGATCCTTTACATACACATTCGATGATCTTCGTGAGTTCACTGTAGGGAATGAATAAAATCATCTCACGGAAATTCGATTGAATTATTAGCTAAATTAAATTAACTCACAATGAAATACACAAAACTATTAAAAAAACGACAATATTGCCTGTCCAATGTGAGCCGGATATGAATTTCACAATGTACATAAATTCTTATGTCACCAACAACTCGAAACGACATCATTCCTTCACTGTTTTTGTTTCAGTTCAAATCAGCATGAACTTTGAATTTTATTTCTTTGGGTCTTATCTCATTGCAATTTTGCATGCACAGAACCTTCAACAGACCTCAGTCCTATAGTGACCAAGCAGGTGGATTGTAGAGGGCAGCATGCACCCACACCTTTTCCCGTTTCTTGTAGAAAATTATTCCGGCATTATTTCCTTTTGCCCTTTTATCGAAATAACACCCAATTGATCTTATTTCGTTTAAACATCCAATTGAGAACTAAGGCCACTTTCTGAAATGAACTAACGCCACATGGCTTTAGTTTGCATTCGAAAGTGAAATAATAGCATTAACACCATTATGGCTTTAAATAAATGGCGTTTGTTCAGGGCATCTCGTTTAACTATGTACTCGCTCATACCTATATACTTATTATCAATCATTTAAGCGTGCATTTTTAAATTATTAATTCTTTTAAGACTCTCAATGGCTTATCAAATCTTCATACTACTTCATGCTGTCAGTAATCAAAAAATTATGATTTTCTTCTTCAGTAATAACAAAAGTAAAATATATTTATTCATAAACAAAACAATTATAATAATGATGAATCCATGTTGTATCTTCGAATTGCGATTTAAAATATTTTATTTACTTTCAAGCATACAACCGCTGTAACTCCGAAGAAAATTGTGTATCTTAACCACTTTCGAAGTTTATCACTTCTTCTTTTTGCTAAGTATTCAGGATAGCTAATATACAACGGTGATCGGCTTGGAGACAGCGAGTTATACTAAATTAAAAGCAATAGAATTAGTATCGAAACCTAGTTAAAAACAACTTACTTTTTTCGTTATTATTTGGAGGCGTTTTATAGTCATCCTGTAGTTCTTTAGGTTTTCTCGCAAACTTTGTATAGTTTCTGTACTTATGCTTCCACAATTTTTCTCGGCTAAATTATTTTTAACATATTGTAAGGAAGAATTAATAATGACTAAATTTTGGACATGATTCGCTGCAAGAATGAGGATATCATAAAAACTGTAATGGACGGAATTCGATTATTGTATGTTCGCAGTGGAATATGATCTAATGTATACTTTTCAGAAGAATGTTTTTTCACCCACGCAATTGATTGTTTTGTCCAGTGATGCAAATGGAAACTAAGAAATGAAAACAATAGTTGGTGTTTCTATATACAATTTGCTGATATTATTTTTCATTGTGTACGTGGAAAATTGGGTTTAAATATGATTTCTCATCTAAGGAAAAAAAAACTTACCAAAGCACAGCCTTCTGCAATTTAGCACGATTAAGTGGTAACTCAATTCCTATCTCTTCAAGCCTTTTTTCATTAGTCGTCAGAAAATCGGCCAAAGATACGTTTCCTTTTTCAAAATGTTCTAAAAGAAAATCCAGCCCCATGTTCAAAAGAATACTATTTATTTCCTGAAAGTATTCCGGATAATCAGACTTAAGAAAAACCCTCGGTATCATGTCATAAATGTCATTGTAGCTCAGATACTTCATTGGAACTCGATATGGTGGCTCCTTTTCTTTAGGTAACATTTCTGCAATATCATTAAACCCATGGGATTCGGCAACTTGGCGAGGCGTATAACCTCTTTTATCAGTAATTGAGGCATCGAATCCATGATCTATTAGCAATGGAACGATACTAGCGCGATTATTCTCTATTGCATGGAAGATTGGTGTCCATCCATCTTTGTCGATAGCTTCTATTGATACGTCTTTAATTAGCAATCGCACAACATCAATGTGTCCATTTTTACAAGCAAACATAAAAGCTGTTGTACCATAACTGTCCGGGACATTAATGAATGCTCCAGCATCGAGCAGCATTTCTACAATTTGTGCTACATGTGGACCCTGTCTTTCATTTGCACATGTTTCCATTAAAGGTGTTATGGAGTTTTCACGAGTATTGGGTTGTGCATTTTTATCAAGTAGATATCTTACAATTTCCAAGCGGCCTTCTCGACACGCTAAGCCAAGTAAAGTTGATCCACATACGGGTCGGTTTATATCGTTATCACTTGCATCCTCTAATAATTCTACAAATTTATTGAGATCACCTTCTTGTATCACAATTCGGAATAAATTGTCGTTGTCAGGCTTTACTTGAGGATTATAATTCTTTTCAATGGGGTCCTGAAATTTATTATGGAACGTTTATTGTATTGTAATCAATAAATGATAAATTCTTACGCCGAATGAGAATCCATCATAATCATCATCAGAATCATCTGATAGTGGTGGACCATACATATTTAATTTTATTATAAATTGTGATTAAATAAATACACTTTTATACCATATTAAATATTGAAAAAAATACAATAGATTGTTGTACTTCAGTCTGTCATTCTGGTTGTACCTAACGTTTATTGTCGGCTAAAATGTCAGTTTTGTTTTGACAAAAATATGAATTCACTGAAATGGAAATGTTCAGCCAAATGATACAAATATCTCATTGAATAAATATCTAATGTGGGTTTAACACACAACGATTTTTATGACAAGTATAAAATTGATAGTAATAAACATGTAAGATACGTTTGACTATATCAAGATATGCATATTCCTGTATCGTAACAATATGAATCAATTTGAATTTCTATGTATATAAATCACGAAAATACGTATCAAAATAAAAAACGCTTTAAGAATGGAACAGGTTAAGTTGGACGCAGCCCCGTGGGTTAGCGGGTTGGCCGCGTCGCAGAATATTCTTTCGAGTCACTGACAATGCTCAAAGAGTACCTTGTCTAGAAAAACCTTCTCAAATATAGCCTATGGCAGTCGGCATAAAACAGTGCTCACATCCACTTATGAAATAACAATAACATCTAGGCCGTAAACATTAAACTAATAGTGAAAACGTTTTTCTATTCGGTGTTTCTTTTGTTTGATTGCACACAATGGCTACACCGAACGCCGCAGAGTCGCATCACAGATCTCTTCGATCGGTAAACAAATCGGGAACGTCTCTTAGCTCTTCGGACGCTCTAAACTTAATAAACAATCGCTTCGAATCACTAAAAGACGACTTATCAAACACCATCATTACTGCGGTAAAAAAAAAGTAAAATAAAATCCTTTGAAGAGCAATTGCTTAGCAAATTAAATTCGTTAAAATCGGAATTTGAAAAGAAACTGAAATTAGTGAAACAAGACTTTAATGATTCATGTCTTTCTCTTCATAAGTCAGTTCAATCTCTGGAGACTGAAAACAAACTTCTCAGAGACCAAACCGATTTTCTCTCTCGTAAGAGCATCGCTGGTGATATTGTTTTGCATGGAGTACCGATGAGTGAAAACGAAGATCTCAGGAATACTTTCAAATTATTATGCACTAAGATAAACATTAATTATGTTTCCCCTATATCCATTTCCCGCACCGCAGCGAAAAACAACTCTAGTTCTGTCATAGTGAAGCTTCCGCGAGAAGAAAATAAAGTGTGTCTATTAAAGGGTATCTCTGTTAACAACAAGGAGAGCTCACGTCCTCTTTCTCTTCTTGACATTGGCTTTAATAGCAACAGATTTCTTCGCGTATATGAATGTCTGACCAAACAGAATCATGAAATCTTTCGAAGAGCAGTGAAATTGAAGAGCGAAAAACTTCTAAAATCTGTATTTACGCGTTTCGGAAGAGTGTTTATAAAGAAAAATGCAACACAATTGACAATCCAATTGCAGTTTCTGACATGTCTGCGTTAGTGTCAATCTCCTCAGCCGAAACAACTCATTCGCCCTTTACATCCGTTAGTGGCATTGACCGTACCTCTTCAGGAGATGCTGCTGGGAGTCATACATAATATGAATCAGCTGACTGAGTTGCCAACTCTCTTCATTCTGTTTTTTGTTTATTTTCATATGACGAACTGCTTTTCTTACTGTTTTGTTAATTCATTTTTTCTACTTCTAATGTATTTATATATTTATTATTTTTGTTTTTATTTATCATATCTAATTAATGTTTGTATCTTTCAAATAACTATTTCTTGTTACTGTTTTGTTAATTATATGTCTAATTTTCCTATGATATGGTTTCTTTTGATACGTTCTGAAGGCGGTATAGCTATATTTTTAATACCATTATTTATCTTTTTATATGAACTTAAACCATCCGGAATCAGGGAATTAAGGTTTGCCACTTAAATCTAGTATCAAACGTTCTGTCCCTCTAAAATTGATGTGTTGATGGTCTCTGAATCTTGGCTTAGCTGTCATATTCCATCTAATATGGTTGATTTCCCTAATTTCAATTTGTTTAGAAATGACCGTGCAGATAGGGTAGGTGGAGGTGTGTGTATTTATGTCCAAAACTTCATTGAAGCCTAAATGTGTGTACACGTATTTTAGGTCTGTGATTCAATTTTGTTGTGTCGCAGTTAGTGCTTTGAATGAGAAAATGCTCTTGGTCGCTGTGTACTCGCCTCCGAAATGTTTCTTAGAAGAAAACGTAGAAGAACTTGATGAAACCTTAGTAAAACTTCAAAGCAATTATACCAAAGTTCTGGTGGGTGGTGACTTTAATGTTAATATAATTAAATGTAATAATACAACTAGTCTATTTAAATTTTTCTGTGATAAGGTTGGGTTATCTCCAATTAATTGTCGTTACCCTACTTGTTTTAAATCTCTACATAACCCCTCACTACTTGACATGTTTTTAACTAATAATACTACTAATGTTATATGTTCAGAACAAATAGGTATGACTAGTGATTTTATTCATGATTTAATTTTTTGTTCATTTAATTTCTCTGTAGACCGAACCAACTGTGATACGTTTTTCAACTTTAGATCATTTAAAGACATAAATTTTACTGAACTTACACATGCCCTTTACAACCTAAATTAGTGAGATATATATTTTACACTCAATGTTGACAATTTTAATAAACTAGTCAATTTCTTATTTGATAATTTCGTGCCTGTTGTAACTATAGTAGTGGTATAGTAGAGCAATTCAATGTAAAATTACCGAACGAGAACGTCTTTATAAAAAATTTAAACGTAACCCGACGCTCGAAAATGGACTTGAATATACTTCCTTAAGAAATGAAGTCACTATGCTTATTCGCAATGCCAAGAAATCTTATTTTGTAAATAAACTCGAACCGAATTTGGGTTCTAAGCAATTGCGGAAAAAGCTGAAAAATTCAACTCAATTTCCACTAGTATGGAAGAGAGCAAATATCATTCCTATTCCTAAAAAGTCAAATCCCCAGTGCTCTGCTGACTACGGACCTATTAGTATTTCGTGTTCTCCAACAAAGGCATTTGAAAAGATCCTATCTTCTCAAATGCTAAGTTATCCTATCTTCTCAAATGCTAAGTTATCTGCAAGAAAATAATTTACTCTCGAAATGGCAATCTGGTTTTCGAAGTCAACATAGCTGCGAATCTGCTGTCCTAAAGGTTTCCTCTGACATTAGATCTGCTTTAGATAGAAATGATATTTGTGTTGCAGCCCTACTAGATTTCTCCAAAGCCTTTGACTGCATTCACCATTCTCTCCTTCTTTCGAAAATGAAAAATAAATTTAATTTCTCGAATTCATCAGTGAATATCTGCGAAATAGAGTACAGACGATCATCACTGAACTTGGTCACTCTAATCCT
Source organism: Eristalis intricaria (assembly GCA_964034865.1). Taxonomy (NCBI): domain Eukaryota; kingdom Metazoa; phylum Arthropoda; class Insecta; order Diptera; family Syrphidae; genus Eristalis; species Eristalis intricaria. Next base: position 70,574,592 of record OZ035876.1, on the reverse strand, counting down.
AAAGTTGTTCGAGCGGGGGTTCGTCAAGGCTCTATACTAGGACCTCCGTTATTCTGTCTTTTCATCAATGATATTCCAGGGATTGTTGAAAACTGTAAAATACACATATATGCCGATGACGTAATTATATACCTTTGGGGTCCTATTGGCTTAATGGAAGATGGTATTGCTAGTATTGGTATTTCAAATTGGTCTAAAGACAATATTTTGAAGCTGAACCCCATTAAGACTGTATCTATTGTATTTTCCCTTCATGAATTTCGTCTTAATGATTTTTCACCTATAGTTCTTGACGGCAACCCCATCATTGCCATCAGTTCTGTAAAGTATCTTGGGTTTCATATAAACTCCTCCCTTACATGCTGTGATGGTGTTAAAGATTCTTTACGGAAAGTTTATTGTGGACTCCGCAGATTACGATATTCAGCGTTCTATCTGAGTCCCATTGTCAACATACGATTGATCAAAACTCTTTTTATGCCCCACCTTTTGTTTAATTGTTCTCTGTATCCGCACTTAGATTCTGTTTGTAAACATAGGCTGAATGTTGCGTTTAATGACTGTGTTCGTTTTATTTATAATATTCGCCGGTCGAGCAGTGTGTCCAACTTGTCTTCGTCTATTCTTTGTTTGAGGCTTGATCTGTATTTTAATTTTCGGAATATGTTAAAGCTGTTTAGAGTAATGAAAAGTAAAATTGATTACAGATAATCAATTCTAACACCGCCTTTCAGAAAAAACTTTTCCGATTCTTATCGGATAACCATATCATAAATTGACTTGAATCCTTTTAAATGAAATGATTTTACATGTTGTTTTTATATTGATTTTACTTAAAGTCAAATTATAAACTGTAAACAATTACTTAAAGCTGTTAATTTTAAAATTCATACTTCCAAAAGACGAATATGCTTGTAGTATTGTATTGCAATTTTCATTAAATAAATAAAAATAATAGATCAACCACACCTTCAAATGTAATCCACATACAGCAACCTAAACAATGAATGAATGAATTCACAAATGAACACACAGAAATTAATGATTGGAAGCATTGTTTTCATCCGCGCTTATTTCTTAAGCGGCGATAGATATGATGAGTAACTTAAGCGGATATAGGACTTGTTGTTAGTGTATTTTAGAAGCAAATTGAAATTTAGGCGTATATACGCTTGCAAAATAAAGTTGCACTTATAAATTAAGCGTATATACGCTTGCAAGAAAACACAGCTAATGTGCACGTACATGAAAATGTTGAAAATGGTTCTATGGATTCTACGATCGCGTGGGGGGATCGTACCTTTGGTTTCAGTAAAAATAGTTAAGTTTCATTTTTCTTATTAACTTGAATAGCGACATGTATAATCTGTTTTCACCATGCCCTATGATGTAAATGATAAGATTATTCTAAACACAACAGGTGAAATATCTGCTTGCAGCAACTTAAAGATATCTTCATCTTTGAAAATGTTGACTAATACTAAAATGTCAGAGCTAATTTTCACTCATTCCAAGGAGGGCGAATGTGTACCTCTTTATTTTCACGTTGTTTCGTATATGCTCTTTTTATAAATATATGTTCTTTGACATGAAGACAAAGATATTCAATAAACATAAGCTAATTTATTTCAATACTAAAATGCACAAAATGTTTTAATTAGACCATTCAAAATAATAATGTTTATGCAAATATTTCTTAAGATTTACATATTCATAAGGGAAAATAAGGTTTTTTAGTCTTTCGACGTGGGTACTTATATAAAATAAACAAAAATTGGTATCCTATCAAACAAAAATAAAAAATACATGTCAAAAACTAAATTTCTTCCGGTTAACAGCTTCTACAATACGTGTTTAAGACATAAATTTTGTTGACTTTTATGGCAAGAGTACTTGGTTTTTCTATTTGTTTCCATCCACACTCATGGCACTGGCCCATTCTTGACGGACCCGATGACCCAGGCACATCATCTACATGTAAAATCTCCCATAATCCTTGATTATTTTACTTACATACACAGTGATACAGAGTCGGACACAACGTCTGCTAACTAAGCAGTTTCGACCAGTCTTCGGACTTGAAAATCGCATTTCGAAGTAGATAGAAACGTAAAAGCGAAGTAAAATCTTCGAAATTTTCGAAATAGATTTTCAGTTTCAATTAAACGAACCATTTTTATAAAAAGTAGTAGTCTTAGTAGTGAAAATTCTTGTTCAACTTACGATTTGTGGTCTGTTTTTTCTCAATCTTCCACAAATAATTGATAGAGCGTAGTCGGTAGTAAAAAAGTTTTAGTTTCTACAATATTAATTTTATTCTAAGTAATCGTTCAATCCTTCAATCGTCTACTTCGGCGTTGTCGTTCGGAATGCCTCTCTCTTCTGTTAGTGTTGCCGTGATGTTACAGTCGTCCATCCTGACTTCCCCAATGTTCTCATCGAGGTTTGGTTCGAGGGTTACCCATTTTTTTGTGTCTGTGTACGCTACATGTGCGTGTGTGTGTTGGGCTGCAAAATCTCACCCAATACATATGTATCCTCTTAAATCCTTATTTTCTTCTGAAGAGTAGAGCAACAACACACAGAGGAAACAAAAACAAATGTTGACCGTTACGAAAACCGGAACTGCCAACTCAATCTTACATATATGTAGTGTGTACGTGCTTAAGGATTCTTTTCGTTCCCTGACCGTTCTATTTAATTTTGTGTGTGTTTCTACTGGATATACATACCTATTACCTATTCGAAATTTGCTTTGTAAAATTACCGCTTTATTTCAAGTGAATTTTGCAATTCTAACTCAGTACGCACATTTCCACATTTCTCTTGAACACAATCTTCTTCAACTCTGTATTTCTATAATCTTTTAACCTTTCTTTTTTCAATGAAATATTTTAACACACAACACTTTTGGGTTCATCCCACTTCTGATTCTGATAAGAGAAAAGACTTATTAAACTGTTTAATTTGTTTCTTCAATATAAATTCTATTCTGAGTAATCGTTTAATGGTTCAACCGTCTACTCCGGCGTTATCGTAGAGAATGCTTCTCTCCTGTTGGTGTTTTCGGTTTGTTTCTGTTTCTTTAACGCGTTGCTTTGATGTCACAGTAGGGACATTCTTCTAGGGAAATATTACATTTTACTGTGAAACTGAAATGATCAAAATAACAAAAGTCGTGTATTATTTTAAGTGCTATTTTCAGCAGACATTTTTTTCGAAGTAACAAAAAGGGGTGGTGGAATAGATTTAAAATTAAAAAAGCGAGGCGAATCTACTGCTTTTGGAGTAAAGTCCGAACACTAGTTTCGACGTGAACTAATGGTGGGGGACGTGCAATGAGGCAGCTACTTGAAATTGCAACAAAAAACAATAACGGAGAATAAAGTTATTCACATTTTTAACACAAACTGTCTCACAAACCGATCGGTCACCATTGACGGGATAATAAAACTACAACCTTCAACATTTCTTTGAAAAGGGGGAGTTTGAAGTTATTTGGAATTAATTCGTTTTGCCAAAGTAAGTAGATGATGTAGGGATTAGACTAGACACCACCCTAAAGTACAGCGCCATCCACCAGCCTTCAAGTGTTCTGATGGTAAACCATTTGAGCTAAACTACAAAGTCACTCGCATTCATGATATAGTATAGTGATGGTATGACATATTGTTATGATATATTGGTATTCATAAATTCATTCATACCAATAGTAAACTAAAACCAACTTAACAATGACACAGTGGGGTTATCGAGCTCGGGTTAGTATTAATTGTCACCCGTCCTGGTACATACTCAGCACAGCAAAGGTTATTTTCACGATAATTAAACATTAAAACAATAAGCCATTGTTTTTAAACAATTCCAAGATAATTTTATTTTTTGTTAGGATACACTTTGGTATTTACATACAATATATTTCTTAAAATGTTCATCAAAGCTCTTTTAGTAGGATAAACAATGTCAACATACAACCAACCCCCTTAACACTTTTACATAATAAAATATTTATTTTACAGATATTTAACCCGCACGTCATAGCTCAATTTGATATATGGATTCGAATATATTTTGCAGTTATTTTGATTTACACCAGTATGCTATAGAGAAGTAATTCAGGAAATTGTTGAAATACTCGTAGTTGTGCTTCATTTCAGACTTTATTTAATTAGCCACAATCTAAACTATCTGAGGTAGGGGTACAGATTGAATGGCATCAGTCGACAGGGAATCCGTTAATTCATTACCAACTTCAACAGTTCGTGGTGTATCTTTATTAGGTGTGCGTCTTTCCATTATGGTTTCATCCTCATAATGAGCAGCCACATACGTCCCATCACATCCACTGCCACTGCTACCACTTCCTTCTGGGTTTGGTTGATTACCATCGTCATTGTAATTAGGATTTGTTACTGTAAGCACACCATATCTGCCACCTTCTCCTTCCCGCAGATTACTATACATTCCTTGTTGAATTTTATGACCTCGCGATGATGTATACAACTTGAGTACACGACAATTACATGTCACTAATAAGGCAGTTATTAGACCCTGTTAATAATAATAAAGAATGATATAGTTTTGGAGCTCGAAAATGTAAGACTTACCTGAATGCCTTGCGCTACGCAGTATATAGCCCAAAATTCTATCACACCTACTAAGGCCGCCAGTGAACCGAAAATGTTGACTACAGTAAATAGGAATAGGATCTAAAGTAAAAACGTGAGATATTGGAAAATATTATACTGAAAGGGTAAATTTAAAATTATTAAGTAGACATTTTAATTGAAAATTAATATATATAATATATAATAAATTATATACATGATGTTTTCTATTTGCAGAGGGCTTGCAGAATAATATGGTAGACTAATCCCACACAATTCGTCCCTCTGGATGCTCTTAACTATATGTGCTGGCCAATTGCGCTTTTTTCTCTTCCTTTCGTAGGAAGCGCGAATACACTCATTTGCTGATGAGCGTACTCTCAATCACGAACCTACGCTTCGGCACATTATGTCAGGTAGATGGAACTTCGACTTTGAGAGCAAACAATAATCAATCTGGGTTGAGTTGGATTGAATGCTTCTTAAACACAATTTGGTTTATTTTTACTTTGCACCGAAAAATCAGTCATTAATCATTACACATGAATGATGTTGAAAATATGTTCGTCCTTTATGCAAGGAAAGCTGTTAACTGTCTATGTTTTCTCAAACGATGTATGGATGTCAGTAAATTTTATTAAAATAGTTAATATACTAAAAGTTAGAGTTTTTTAGTTAAATAACTAAAAAAGATTATGTAGTTTGGATTCGGAGACTCAGTTACTAGATTTTTGAACTTTCAAACTTATTTTTCCCCACTCACTACAATCAATAAGTATTTATGATCAGGTATCCTCTCCACTTCTTCCTATATTTTGGATACTTAAAAGGATGCGAAGGTAGTGTTACTTGCAGTATTCGTATTGATATGTCTGACGTAATCGCGCAAGTTTAGTTAAAGCTTTTTATCTTTATACTGCTGAAAAACATGACATAAGAATGACGCATGCCAAAGATCAGTGTATCAGCAATCAGTTTCGTAGGCAAGACTCGTTTTTCCTTTGAGGTAGCATACATTCTGGGTCGATTTTTTGGATATTTGTTTCGAGGCCGATGTACTCCTTTACCCTTTCAATTTTAATTTTGTATTATATAAAAATTGGCATTTCTCTCATTGTCTTAATATTGAGACTGCACATAATTTGTCTCTATCAAATCGAAGTGTGAAGATGTCAACTGATCTCTTAGTACAGTATAAAGGACTGACATTAAACAGACAGGGTATATAACATTGATTACTAGTCATTGACAGATTATCGGGTGCATTCACAATTCTTATCTACTATTCTTAGCTATGTGATGTAACACATTGAGTTATTTTCTGCGAAGTGATGGATGATTTGAAAAGTCAACTTAAATTGGATTGTAGTTCAGTTGCTTTAAATTTGGTATTTTGTGATGTGCAAATCGCTCGATTCATCCAAGACATGGGCGAAATCTTTTTAAAATTCCTTCCAGCTGTGAAAACGCCGATTGCAATATTATCTCTTATTTCTAAAGATATACGACACACAAAGGTTGAGCCACCATCCAGACGCTAGCTCAGCATTCTTAAACGAGCACACAGTGGGATCAGACTAGACAGACCGCCACAAATGCACAGTTTGAGCGTCAAGCTCCCAAACCTACCTTTAGCTTGAGTTAAGAAAAATATGAGAGAGAATAAACTCTCTCTTAAAGGGAAAACGAAAATAAAAATACTTAATATTTTCTGAACCATTTTAAATTTGCTTATGAGACACTAAATTCGAAAGGAAAATAATACCATACACACTATAGGTAGGATTACCTTTATAAATAAGCCACATTGTAAGAGTCTTCTTTTTATGAGTTTCCGTCTGGTTTTGACGTCAACTTGCATTTGTGCGGATAATTTTGCAGTGTGTTTAGCTTGATATGCTAAATGAAATCCAATGAATAGAATAAATATTGCTGGTACCATGTATGCCCAGATGTAAGCAGGACCTTCCATTATCCTTGAACAAAAAAAGACGAATAGATTCTATGATTACTGATCAATCAATATTTTACCAGCAATGTCTTGTAAGCAATTCATCCTGAATTGAGGTCACTTCTGTCCTGTGAAATGGTTGTCTAATTCCTGTTGACTCACTGCATTTGAAAGCAACTGCAACTCCTACCATTAAAAGTGGAAGTCCCCATGAGAAGCAACTGCATATAATTTCAGTAAAATTACCTTAAAGAAATTGTACATAGTATTGAATTGATGAACTTACTTGTATTCGGTTAGAAGTCTGCACATTTTTGGTTCAGGACGTAATATAAGATTAACGCTGTGTCGAAAAGTTCTTAACGCTTGATGACAGCAGCAAGTCATCCAACATAACGATGCCAATTTCATGAAGAGGAATGCAAGGGATAAAGATACACATAGTTCTTGATCCTATGAAGATACAAGATAATAGGAAAGAAATATAGATATAGATAGAGATGTTTGATTATTTAGATTTTATAATTATAGCAAGGCTTGTCAGTAAAACTGTATATTTAAAAAATAATAAAAACGTTTGATGTGGGGATGAAACTTTAGAGCAAATTTGTCATAAACTAATATGTATGTCATTTACGCAATGGTCCTTCCAAGAGAAAAATGCAATGATCAATATTTTGGCATCTAGTATTAAATCAACGAAAAGAGGTAAGCCTCTTTTCGATTTATAATTAAAATATAAGGGTATCAACTCATAACATTCCGAGAGTTAAGTATCCAATCAGAAATTCTTCTAAGACCACAAAATTGTTGATTCCTGTTCAGGAAACTGGGCAGAGATAATTATATCTTCGGCTGTAAGCAATATTCGATGGATTGCTGTTAATCCAATGAGACCTTCAAAAACCATACTTTGATTATGTATAAGTAATTCAAATTCATCTTCTGAAAATGCCGAAAGAAAGGTGGACAAAGATGACTGTAGAGACCCTAGAGTTGTTCATTAACTTTTCCACTACCACGAGTGAAAATAACTGGGAGGACCTTAATAACCTTCGCTCTATACAAATCCACATTACAGAAAGTACCCGACATTACAAACTTATGGTTCAAGCCAATTTTTGGGATATTCTTCATGGCGGCATGTACAGGTGGTCTTCATACAGCAGGTGGGACGAGGCGGCTCTGAAAATGCAAAAGATTTCTGAACGATCAGCCTGAATTTCTTTATCCTGAAGACGTTCGAAAGCATCTTCGATAACCATATTCGAAAAGTGTATCTATTAAAATATTAATATGCATACTCTAAAAATAAATCAACAGAGATATCACTTCATATAATTTCTTCAACTGTTGAATATCCTAAGAACCTTTATAGACATAGAAGGAGTTTTTAATAATTTACATACAGAATATAACAGCCTTTAAAGATGGAGATATACAACAATCTCAATCGTTGGGTTTTTAATATGCTCAGAACGAGGAACATAGCCACGCTGAGCTATTATGATATATCTAAATTCAATAGTACAGTCTAGCGATGTTAGGCATGCAAATTTTTTAACACCCCGGTTGTGGAAGCGGATTTTTCAAGGCTCACATCCGCGGATACGGATCTAAATGTATTATTAATGAAGCCTTATGAGGATAACAAAAATATGACAAGAGCTTTTTAAATTGTTAACAGTAATCAATTACTTAGAAATTAAATCAAAATTGATGCGTTATACTTAATAAATAGTAAAATCACTGCTTTGGGCTCCAATCTGTTTCCCAGAGTTTCATAAATCAAGCCCGACGTCTAAAACAGCCGTGTGCCAAGAACGCTAGCCGGTGGTGACGATAGAAATCTACGCGCTATTGTTTCAGTTCCATATATATATATATGTCATATGTTTATGAACCCTCCATCATTTATGCCCAGTCCTGATTCACCTTGCCGCCGTGCCAGGGCTTAAGTAGACCAGTGATAGTAGAGTCGCATTCATTTTGAGAAATGATAACTAAGAAATAGTCAAACCAAAACAAAAAGTGCGACGCGTCCACATCGCGCAATGCAAGACAGCCCATAATGCAAGGGGGCACTAGGCGATGACCCACATTTAAGGGAAGGACGTCGTGAGCAAAATACCGTTGTCTAACGAAGTTGGCGTTAATGTAAACGACTAAAGTCTGGTGGTGCCTCCAATGCAGGATTTCGTTCGGTCTGTAGTACGAAAGGAGGCATTACCGAAAATAACCTACAGCGAGGCATCGTGGAAACCGCTTCAGTTAGCTGTGATCGATTACGGGAAACCTCATGGGAGGAACTCCAATGAATGTTATAGTGGCAGCATTCGGCAAAGCCACTTTCGAACACATGCGTAGGCACACTAAACACGATGGTTCAAGATTCGTTAAGGTAAAGTGGTTAAAGGGACTCATTATCCAGGACTGTAAGGACACATGGTCGAACACATTCGCTAAGAAAGCAGTGAGGGATATACGTTTATAGGAAGGGCCTGCTCTACTAGCAGTCCCCTTAGAAGACATCCCTACCTGCCGCGGGAGGTAAACAAAGATGAAGTCCTCAACTTCCCCCCAGTGACAGAATCGCTCGGTCGTGATGCAAGGCGATTATTGTGCTGCGGAATTATTGAAGTGCACCTCAAGCTAATAAAGCGATCGACGCAGGAAAAATCAAAAGAGGCGACTGTTACGTAGAGAGAGGCTTTTGTGTCCACCGATTAAAGTAGTACAAATCAACCTCCAACACAGTAAAGTCGCCTCTGACAACTATCCAGGAACCCTGGATCGGAGAAAACAAGGTGATGGTGATGGAAGAAAAGTAAGATTCCTGCATTGTTGTCCAAAAATTACTGCATGTTCTAATGCTTCCTAATTTCAGCTCTGGAGATGTGACCCCATTCGAGGTGAGAGCGAAGAAGCTCAACTATATAATAGGGTCTACATACCTGCCCCATGAAGATGGACAGCGGCTCAACAAGGTACGGGAAAATTTATCCTAGAGTGTAGGATTATTAGTCTGCAACAGAGGTAGCAAACCCACCTTTGTCACATTCAATAGAAAGGATGTATTACATGTTATTAATGTCCGACAACAACTCAGCAATAAATAACTGAATAGTATCCGATAAGGCATCTTTCCTGAGCATTGTTATTTCTTTGATATAGTTTTTTTTCCTTTAATTAACACCCGTCGTAACCCACGTTTAGCAAATTGGGAGACATTTGGCAGTATGGGCATGAATTCGTCGGGCGATTCAACTCTCGACTGCCTGATCCCAGCCGAAGCCGTAGACGCTGGAGTAGAGGCATTTTCCAACTTGCTAAAACGGTCCTTCGAAAAATCGTGCAAACTGACTGACAAAAGAATACCATCATGGTGGAATGTCAAAATTGCGGAACTCATGCGCTAAAGAAGGAACCTCGCTAAAGAAGGTTTCTTTGAATGGTCTACCTATAATGAAAGCGTAAGACTTTTTAATTAAAAATTAAGATTCGCAAAAAAGAACTCCTAGAGGAATTTTTTCGAATTCATTAGTTCGGTGAAAGAGACTTCAAGGTAGTGAAATATCATGACAGCAACGCCGTCATACTTATCGACTATTCGACAAAGTGACGGAGCTGGACCACCTCACACGCGAAGATATTAAATGACCTCCTTAGTACCCACTTTCAAGGCTGCATAGAATCGTCAGCAGGTGCTGCTGTCCCTTTTACAGTGGGAAGCGGGTATGGAACAAAGAAAAGTCAAGTCAAAGAAGTAGTAAGCGTAAGAAAGATAGCATAGGCAATCAGATACTTCTCCGTTGGCTTGTTGCAAGTCGCAGAAATAACTGCTGGCTGAGAAGTAGAATACAATTTGTTGACAATTAAAATTACATACTCGTAGTTGAAAATTAGTTTGGCCCGTGGTGTAAGTAAACAGGTTGTGCTGGACAGTTCTATTGAGGCGATGCGTAACGCCGTAGCAGGAAATTTAAAACGGACATAAATGACAACATTTCTCGCATTTGAAAACAAAAACCACCTTCTGCAACCTTTCACTGCACATTGAACAATTTTCCTATATCCTTTACCAATTCAATTCGTTTTTCATGTTTTTGTGTACAGAAACGGACCCTGAATGTGCTCACAAACTAAAAAGATTTCCGTTTTGATAAATTGTCCAGAGAATCGTGTTTTTTTTGACACTATGGTCTGACCAGTTTCTATATTTCGTTCTGGCAAAACAATCTGTCACTTGGCCCTCGCCCGTTGGCCGGTCAAGGCGTACGGTTATCATCCTGTCTTCAGTTGTACTGCACACTTGAATATAGGACAATATGTATGTTTCGTAGCCAAGAGGCCAACATAAGCCCGAAAGATAATTTCACTGTTTAGTTGATTCGAAGGCATTCGATTACTATTCGATAAGCCAGACTTTGAAATTATAAACGTACGTGTTTTTTTGTTCGTATTGAGCGGTCTATGATTTTTTTTTCAGCAAACCATCAACGAAGATCCGATATAATGTAAAATGAAAGCTTTCGCACTAACGGTTTTATTCCTCCCGGAGTATTGCGTTAGCAAAAAATAATCAAGTTCCAGTACTGTTTACATATGAAATCCTTTATGTTTCCGAATTTTAACTGTCCTATTTATAGTTGTTTCATACAGCATCGTATAGGACAAGCTACCAATTTTTTTTGGATACTTTATAGTTATGTTATATGTTATACATTTTAACGTGTAAATACATATGTATAAATATTTTCATAATTAACATTTCGAATAAAATTATGTTTTGGAATTAAGATTTGTTCATTCCATCCGTTGGTTATTCATTTAAAACCCATTGATCTATCAACAATAAAAGAATGAACGCAAATATGCAACGTTATTTCTTATGATTTTGACTAATTTTTGTCATGAATTTATTTAATAACGTTCCTTTTTAGCTTTTAAATAAATTAACTATAAAATAACGATGGTTTCATTTGTTCATATGGGAGCACGTTACTGGAACGCTAATGGGTCGAATTAGGAACAAGGGAGGCTCGGTACTGGCTCATGTCTCATTTTTTACTTTAATTAAATTTATTAAATTTGAGTGCTATACTTTCAGAAAGTTTTTGTTTATATCAAACAGTAATACATCAAGCTTTCCTTAAATGATAAAATTGTTTTCATATATCTAAGGAATTAATTTGAAGAGAGCAACGAAGTCAAACCTTTCCTTAAGGGGGCTCGCTACTGGGTAGTTTGCCCTATATTATAATATTCACCAGAGTAAGCTAGGAGCCTTACATTGCAAGGAAGGGAGGCTTTCTAATTGTGGATGAAGATAACTTCAATTGCTTAAGTATGCAGCTGTTCGTAAAAAATGGTGTCAGTCACATATGACCCTAAACCGTGATGTTAACGTGGTTGTTTAATGCCCTTCACTGGGTACAGCCGTGTCATGTGATTTCTCTGGATCTTCACAGTCTATCTTCAGCGGCTCAGCATAATTTACGCATACTTCTAAATTATATATGATTTGGAAACCTACAGAACACCATATAGAGGTTTTGAATCTTAGATAAGAACATTTTCTCTTCGAGGCATCCGTCTACTTCTGCACTGATGGTTGTGAAATCTCATCTAATGACGCAAGTATTTACATTTAAGGCAGATATTATGGAAACTAATGGACCGGTGTCAAGTGGAAAGTAATATTATCCGTGAGTTATATATATATAGTGTGGGTTTTACTGACATTCTTGACATACTTTACATTCTTGAAGAAATGACGAAACAGCCAACATTTTGGTGAGTCTTAGTGCTCTCGGATGCGTCGGCTTTTATGTTAAATGTCAAGGTTCAATTCCTCATAAGAACAGTTTTCATAATTTCTCTGGAGTTAATGACAAGGATGAGATAAAGTTCTCGCCGTTCGAAATTGACATAAAACATTGGGGTTCCTTCGTCGTGACAGAACTCTGTTTTTCTCCAAGCTAAAAATCCCGGGTCCATATCTACAAAGTCAAAATACATACCCATATTTTAAACTCCCAAAAAGAAACTTGTTAAACAATGTTTACCGCTAAATCAAATAACATTGTCAAAAAAGATCTCATTTCAGACTAATGGATCGCAACCGTGGGATGATGAAATAATAAAATTTTGCTCGTAAGCTAATGGACAAGAAAATGGGTGAAAGTCGGTGTGTGTTATGTACTTGATTGGGAAATATTTTGTCCGTAGACAGCATATCTTCTTAGTTCCAAATAGTTGGTTCTTAGGGCACATATACACAAGGGACTGCAGCGCCTCGTTGACTAACAACAAAACCCGGTTACCTCTACATGTCCTTAATAACCCTAAATGTCACTAGACTACATGTGAAATAATAAGATGTAGTCACGCCTATTGGTGAACACCCATATTCTGCCATATTCATGTATTGTACATTTGTACAACCATAAAAAGAAAACAAACCCAGCCAGAGTTAGAGCTTTTAAATCTAAATATCATTTCAACTCGAAAAATACTGTTGTCGATTTTAATCACGTTATTGACAAAAAGCTGTTGCAAACAGTAAACATGAAGGGGCACTTAAAATTTTTAATAATATATATAATGGTTGAAGGAAAACTTTATTGGAAAAGTTTTCCATGTATTTTTGATCAATGCTATGATTTCATTTACTAAGCCTTACATATGTACATGCATTCATACAAATTTTGAATACATCAGAAATGAATAAAAACTTCAAAAGTCAAAAGAATTCAAAGCGCACCCTCGTCATTTGCAAATAATACAGCGGCGCCCAACACGTGTCTTGTCACATGACTATTTTTAGTCTACACGGGCTAAATTAAATTTCCAAATCCATTCAGTCCATTGAGTTCATGAGAAAAATCTTGAATATAAAATATTATTTTCTTCCCTATTAAATCTAATCCTGGACAATGGCGCATTCATAATGCTTGTGATGTACCTTAAGCTTATTAAATTTGTCTCTTCCATTGGGGGAAATTCTAAAGAGGAGCCTTATAGGAAAATCATATGTCTTCAATCTCTTCGGTCTTTCTTTGCGACATGAAGGGATTATCCACAGACTTAACTCTAGTTTTCATAGATGTGAAGATGTCTTCGTTTAATGTTTTGTGTGGCATTTGTGCATAGCTCGTATTCACATGTCAATCGAAAAATCATTTATAATTCGTCTTGTCACATTCACAATATTCCATTATTTGAGTGACATTATGATGACATTGATAAATTAAAAAAGGACACCTAAACACATGGAAATATGGAATGTCTCTAACCTATGACATAGAAGCTCAAATATGTATGCATACATTTATTATGTTATCTATTGCAAATCATAACGAAGGCTCAGTTAATTATGTGTTTACATACCTGGATGCCACCCACTCCGATAACAAACAAAAGTTGTGCCATAAATAAAGATGCCAAAAGGCTAAGGAGAGCCGTTCCAGCTAGCGAACGTAAATCTGAAAATAAACTTTAAATTGGGTATTTTTAATGGGGATATTCACACTACATGGATACAGTTGTTCTAGCTGAAATGTGTATGTGTAGGGTTACAAAGTGACTATTAATTAACATTGAGCTTACTGAATCGGATATGAACAGCTGAAGGGGATTGGCATGGGTAAAAAGTTGAAAGGACTACAGTACACAGCCCGAACACACCTGTGTGCATATAAACACACAAACACACACACACAGTTGTATTTACAAACTCATACATTGCGAACGGCGTTCTTGTCGATGCCGATATCAAAAATAATGGTCTCAAAATGAGAAAAAAAGGAGTGAGGAAGCAAATTGTGGGTTGTGGTTGGCAAATAGGAGTGGTTGTATGGTGAAGAATTTTTGGAGTTGGTCGTTTCTTTGATATTTCAGGTGAAGAATTAATTTGGCATGTCCTTTGAAGTTTGTGTGAATTCGAAAAAAACACACACATAAATATTCCTTGTACAATTTTGTTTTGTATAAACTGAAATTGACTTTACAATACAGTTAGGAGTTTCAATGCGGCGAATGTGCAACATGCTGTTTTGAATGAAAGGTAGAAGATAAATGTTCTGTCAGTTTTTAATATGTAAGCAGGTGGTGTTCTATTTTAGAGGCGTTTGTATGTATCTGTTAATTTATTTACTCCTGCGAAAACAGTAGGACGTACAGCAATTGTAGGTGTCGAAGAAGCAGGGTAAACGTTTAATTACCACCATTTTCTAAATTTATTCAGTAATTTATTCATTAAAATAACTGTAAGATGCTTGAAGTATTTAATGCGTTGTAGTATACATTCGTCACTTGTCCATTTGGCAACAGAATGAATTGCGTTATTTTATGCCTAAACTGTTTAGTAATGATATATGATATTTATAGTTTAGGTTAGGTTGGGTTAGGTAGGGGGCTGCTAGTGAATTTACCAGCACACTTAGGTTATATTGGTCCACTGTGATACACACAGTCAGACTACTACCGCTGATTGACCACTCCAGTGATAGTGCCGTTAATTTGATCCCAACGGCAAATGGTGACTGGACCAGATTTGAAATCTAGATAAAAGCATAGTAACTTAACCCACTGCGCAATCCAGTTGTGTTATTTATAGTTTAAGTTTGCAATGAAATAAAACGATTATTGTTATTATTATTATTGTTTCTCTGTTTTACAAAATTAAGAAGTTGATGTACACACATATAAACCACGTCTGCACTAAAAATATATTCGGGGTTGATGCAGATAAATTCATGAAAATTGAATTAAATCCAAAAATACACTATATAATTTAAAGTATAAAAAACGACTGACTTAAATCGTTATGGATAATAAATTGATCAAACATTTTTCGTGGCTTATGTACTTAGACCAACGCGTTTTGTTCATTGTGGCCTTCATTGAGGATGTTTTACTCCTTATCACTACTTTTTATTACCCACATCCATAAAAAAGAATTTTTTAAGACCTCCAGCTTTACAAATAAATGTTTTGCAGGAATTGCATTCTTGTTTTAGCCAGGCCTGGGCCATCGCAAATCAGATAGATATTCGTTGTGACATAAGAATGTAGATCATTTCCACTCGTCTTCTCCAGCCTCTCAGCTGGTACGATCATTAGCCAGCTGTCTTCAATTTCGCATGCCAAATTGGTTAAGGTCCTTCTCCACTTGTGTGCGCCATAGGTTTCATGGGCGTCCTCTATTGCATTGTCCCACAATTTCGTGGGTGGAGCAGTGTTGTCCATACGTTCTACATACCCTAGCCATCTTAGGCGTTAGATAGTAGACGCCTAACTAGACCCTTGTCGCTGTACAGCTCGTACAGCGTAAACATCGTTATCATTCGTCGTTGAATTTTCTTGTCCTAAAACCATCAACACAAATATGACCAAAGATTGAACTTTTCTCTGGAACGACTAACGGCTTCTTCATCTATTTTTGAGATTCATACTTGAGGGGTGTTTGACGTCGCAATGTGGTCTATCTTGCTGACGGTTGATTGATCTGATTGACGTGAGCGAAATGTGTACTGGCTACAGAGAGATTTCGCTCCGCCACGAATTAAAATAGCCTGAGTCCGTTCTCGGATGTTTTGTCATGCAGGCTATGTTTTAGGATAACTTTAGCAAAGAAGTCTTCTTGCCCTGCTTTGCGTTGAAAACTCCTACAATTATCTTGGCATCATAGGGGATTATTTTGGAACATTGATCGTGTGTACTTTCTAGGAGATCATAAAAATCATCCTTGCTATCGTCATCGTTATCCTATGTATGATCCTATGCTCGTCGCTTGATCATGACTGTTCACCAGTTTCTTGACGGACAACCGCTTACCATTGCACATTTTCAAATGATTCAAAATTCCGCTACACGATTATGATCGATCCCACTACATTCCATTACAGTACACAGCGGACATCATGCGAGTTCTAAAATTCCGTCAGATAGTTGGTCGGTTCATCCTCATCGGTTACGCTGTCAAAGGATTTGATCGAATGTATTTCTCCAGCGATTTGCCTTTGAATAATGAAATTCAAGCTATCGACGTCCTTATTTTTCGCTGCTAGTATTGTCCGTTCACTAATCAATTGAGAATTTGATAATTTTGTTCAATGCCGAGGAACAATTTGGTGATGAGTTCACATCGTCAACTCGCAAAAATTTGTCGAGAACAAAATCTACCCAGTAAAAACATCAACATGAATTTGGCTATTGCTAAGCGCCAGCAATTGTCGCGAGAATTCAGCAGCCGATGGGTCGTGCTACTACGCGACTCTCATGTTCGTGTCAATTTCAACTTCTTGACATAACGCCATGGCAGCATTAGATTTCGGGATGACGGGAAGCGATTGACGTAAATTTTCGGAGAGCAATATCGTAGTCCCACCAATCGTCTAGAATTACTTCGTAAATCCTTCATCGTTCGACCAACTGCCTCCAAAGCTAGTTTATGCACCATCGTGCAAAATAATGATTTCATGATTTCGTCAATAATGATCATTGTGCACGTTTTCTTGTCAACCGTGAGAAGTTTCATCGATAGCTTCAGGACATAATGTGCAGTTCTACCGCCTTCCAACAATGTGGCAGCACTGTCATAGAATGCAACAGCCAACACAATTTGAGATCTTGACCGAATTGTTGCCAAAATTAACGAAATGACGAATGTCCTGCCTGCCTATGCAATATGGACACGTCACCATTCATTTTCTTCTGCACATTCCTCTTGTGTTTAATTATCACGGACATTATGATTAACTATGTCACGACGTGTACGTCGTCCAAGGATTGATCCTCTAATAGGGGAAATTAGTCAAGTAAATAACTCTCCTTGAAAAACAACAAAGTCGGTTTTCATTAATCTAATCATATTCAAAAGAAAATTCTCTTATAAATCTTACGGGGTGAATGACCCCAACCAAATTGGACAAACTCACTTTTTACACAGACACTTATTTTCTGAAAAATTACTAAATTGATAAATATCGCATTGAATTTCAGTTGGTCGTAATGTTTGCACTACAGTGTAATTTTGAATTGAAATTTATCTACATTATGAAACGGGGCTTTTAGGGGATGTTGGATTTTCTAAATTTTCCCGTATTCATGAAGCATTCTCTCGGTACTATGATTAATTGTGTTTAAAATGTACCATTTAATTTTATTAATTGGATTTGGTATCAATTAGTTAGTCTTATTATATTTACTTACAAGTAGTTAACGTGTGATGTTGCACAAAATCATATATTATATAATTGATACAATCTGTTATTGTTGAATATTGTATATGTTGAAGTTAGGAAAAGAATAATAAAAACAGTATTCTTGGAGAACTCGTCATCATCTCATTCTCATCACTGCATCCGTCGACCAGTAAGTCTGGATAGAAACAAATGCGAAGATGATAAATTGATGAAACAAGTCAATCTGAAAACATTCAAAGTCGACAAGAATAATGGCTTACATGCTTCCATTATTTGTATGACGTCTACAATAAAATTATCCATTAACCGGTTTCTTTGAATAAAAAAAAATCGTTTTAAAAGATACGCTTAAGATTTGTGAAACGTGTAGATATAAAAACGTTCTGGATGCTGGCAATATAACAATCAATTAATTAACCCGATTTGACCTAACAAAAATAATGGACATAAATGCTTCATCCAAGAAGGTCGTGAAACGATTTACAACGTTGGCGAATTCAGTTTAATAGTCTATAAAAGGGCTTCTCTTGGAGTCAGGCAGGCTGACGAATGATAGTCTGTTGTTAAAAAAATGACTAGATCTTAAGTAGAGACAAGAAAATAACACTCATCCTTAATTAATATTGATAACCATTGTATCTCCAATGCAACCATGTTCTATTTGAAATAAGTTACCTAATGTTAAATTGGCAGAATAGCAATTGAAGTGATTTGCGCCAACGATAATTCCTAAGTTATACATTTTAATTCATAAAGGCAAAATCTGTATCTCACGTATGTCACTGTCTTGTATGTCGTGATTGATACACTTTTGTACAATATCTAACTGACATCCTGATCTAATTGCTGAGTCTGCGACGTTGTCTTTATCATGAGATCGATCAATTAGGAATTCACCCCTAGAAAGTCACTATTTAGCATGGTGTTTGTGTCAGGAGCTATATCTGTCTGTATTTCTTGGAAAATTCTAATACTTCACTGCCAATAGATAAATTGGATGATGTGTACGAAACGTGGTTTAAAAAGGACAGAAAGCTGATACCTCAGTCAAGATTTTAACGAACGATTGCAAGACATGGTTACCTCATGTAATCTGAATTGGCTAAACAAATCGGTTTGATTCTGTTCTTGTGGGGTTGCCTTATGTCACATGTATTTGATGTCAATTATACTTTTAAATAATGGAAATAAATACTTTTAATAATAAATGCACAATACTTTTAAATATAAGACTCTGAATTTTTAATTAGTTAACTGATTGTTGGTTACCAAATCCTACTGTAAAAGCGTTTACTTTTGTTTTCAATTATTTAAGACAAGTTAGTTACCCAAAGTTGTTACCCAACGTTGTATTGATTTCTTTTTTTATTGAGCAGGTTTACAATAGGTTTTCTCAAAGATTGGTTAGCCTTAGCCTTCTCAAATGTTGAACTGATAATGGAACATATGTGAAGATGATGGCGGCAGAAGGTAGTATTTGACACTTGAGATTTTTTGTATGACAAGAACGTCATGAATAGCTCTTACACACATTCAGTTGCATATAAGCCGATAGTGATTCTGTGTTCTAGTGTGACTGTGTTCTAATGCCAATTTCATTTACATGTATTTCTGAGATTTCTTTATATGAGTAAAGCAATTGGTTTAAACACTCATATTCTTTGTGTGATGTTCATATGAGCACACTGCGAATTCCAAGCTTCGACCTAGAATTTGTGAAAACTGACACATTCAAATTTGTTGGTCGTAAATTTTTGTATTTCGTCTGGGCCTTGTTTTTGACGTTTTCTTTATTCGTAAGTCGCTTATTAAACAAATCAAATTTAAATGGCGATTTCTTTGGTGCTACATTCATACTCCCAATTAATTCAGTTAAAGTAATTATTGAAAGGGAGTCAACCTTGGGAAAGTTAAAATTACAAAAGACATCTTCACCAATAGTTTAAACTTCAAAAAATTCAAATATTACAGGAACAGCGTTATGACGATCTTCATCCCATTAAAAGCAGTTCGAATATATTATGTGGCCACAATTTTTCCTTTTTTTTTAATTTACATCCCCTAATCTTGCACGTAGGGATTTTCTCCATAAGTATATCGGAAGACCGTGACCTTGCTTCATATATACATAATACATTTGGTGCTTGGGCATTAATTCCGACTTTATTGGTATATATTTTACGGCAAATGGAAGTATAAGGGCTAAGGATTCGAACACAATCCACAGCACACATTTTATCTCTTATACAAACAAAATGTTAACAACCTAAGCTGCAGGGAAAAACCATTGATTGATCCAAACATTATTGATTCTTGACCTTAAGTAGTGGACTTGGGTAAGCAAATATTTTCAGTTTGGAGTGGACTTCAAAAACGCTGGAACTTTAAAAATGTTTTTAACAAGCCGCAGTATAAAAAGTATGTTTACAGAAGCTGATCTAAGAGGTTTTCGACTTACGGAGGGATATTTAAATCTAGCGCTGAACAATTTGTTCGACTCATAGAAAATTCAAGTTATGAATGTGTGACTTACAGATGTTTGACTGTATTTAACTCCACAAGTTTTTAAATACCGTTCATTACTTTTCCACCCTTTCTTCAATTTTTTGTTCGCTTATGCTTAGTTTCACAGTGAAATTTAAACTCAACTTTTGATTTAATCTTCAGTTCAACGCAATGCAATTCCAAGGCGTTTACTTCGCGTAGTTCACGTGAAGAGTTTATAGAAATTCGTTTCAGTTTAAAGTAATAAGTTAATTATATGTTATAAACAATTTCTTATATTTAATTGAAGCAATAAACGCAACCAACATTTGTTTGTGAAGTGAATTATTCTTTTATTTTGCACAAAGTAAATGGAATATTGTGCTATATTGGAGGATATGTACATACATACATACATATGTATGAATGAGTGAATTTTCAGAAGATTACACTGCACTGAATATGTTTAAATTAATTTGTTTAACAAACTATGCCGAACTAAAACTTATTATATTTCACCATTCAATGTATATTGTGTTGAAGAATGATAAAACAACAACAATTTCAAGCTAGACTGGTGCTTTGTTTAAACTTTTCAGAGCAGCATTCCTCAAAAACTATCACAAATAGACACTTGACAACAGCTTAAATCAAAACTTCTGCATTTTAACTCGACATTAAAACCTTTATAGGAATAAAAAAAATATTTATTTTCTATTTTTTCTAATTTTTTTAATTTCCCACTACATTTCGCCATCTGTACGTAAATTCCTATCCCAGTTCTGACAGCTCACAATTCATCGGGTATACGTGGTACCAAAATTATCCGCAAGAGGTATAGGTCGACTGGCCAATTAGTTTCATGCAATGATCAAAGGCATTTTAAAACTACCAAGTATAGCAAATACATCAAAAATCCAGTAAGAATTGTAGCAAAAGTACGCACCAAATGGAAGGGTTGCCACTTTTTTCGATCACAGCAATTCAAAATTCACTGTGAAACCGGATTTTAACTGTGTGAAATATCACTGTGACGCCTTCGGGTTAGGGGAAAAATATACCCGAGGTAAGCATGTCTGTCGTAAGAGGCGACTAAAAATCCAGCCATCGTATATGGGTTTAAATAGTATACATAAAACATGCAATGAACAAAACAAACAGATCAACTACTCCAGTTAGCTCTTCGAAGACAGTCTCTTAGGATTCTGGGGCCGTCTCTTCACCAGAAGCTCAAAAGAAGGAATTCAAAGAATATGGGCTACAAGAGAAAGCAAGCCCCTCACCAGCAATAAACGTCGTTGGTATGACGGATTATAATATATTTCTCTCTCTTATATTTCTCTCCTCCAACGGAATTTAAAGTAACGTACGTTGTAACGTACGCCTGGAAAGTCAACGTAACTGACCCCCGTTAGCTACAGAGCATTGTCTCAAAAATTGAATAAGGAAAAAATACAGTGCTACGTACCTTTCAAAACAAGAGAGCAAGGCCACTCCGTGTCATAGCCAGACGTCTTCACCCTTCATGCAATAAGGATGACATTATAGATGGCCTTAAAGCAAAAGGCTTCAAAATTATTGACGCCGTCAACATCATAAAGAAGATTAAGCAGAAAACGGAACAAGGTAAAGATATCCTGAGCCTCTGCGAACGAACACAAGAACGATACCGCAATGTAAACGTTGCCAAGGCTTTAATCATACACGTTCATGTTGCCCAAAAGAACCTAAATGTGTAAAGAGCGCCGGTGTAAAGAGTCCTTAAAGACTCTGACGTATGCCCAAGCATTATCGGTAAACATAAAACCTGCCGATTCGGCAGACCCGGTTACGCATGTGTTCGCCACGACTCTTGCTAAACTTGACAGCAGTCCCCGATAAATAATATAATTTTTGACAAACTGACAAGCAAGCTTGAGCTTAAATCTGGTAAACAACACAGATCTTCTCGCAATATATGAATATGGCAGGTACGATTAAAATATTAACATGGAATGCCAATGGAAAAAAAAGTAAAAGCAGCGAACTGGAGATATTCTTGCGCAACACTAACGTTGAAGTGTGCTTGATATCTGAAACCCACCTGACGAAGGAGTCCCAATTTAAAATAAAAGGCTTTTGTGCGTACCACGCTTTTCATCCCTCCGGAAGAGCCAGAGGGGATCCCCCTTATTTATTAGAGACAATATAGAGCACTTCATGAATACAATAACAGAAATTGACGCAATACAACCAGTGTCAGTTAAACTAAAATACACGACATCGTATCTGACCATAGCATCTGTATATTTTCCCCAGCGATGCGTGCCCACAAGATGAGCTTGTAGATCTTTTCGAGAAATTTGGAACGAGTTTCATCGTTGGTGGTGATCTTAAAGCCAAACTCACCTATTGGGGCTCGCGTAAAAATTCAACGAAAGGAAGACTGTTGTACAAAGTCGGTATGGAGCTCGGGGTCGACTTCCACTCATCAGGAAAACCGACATATTGGCCCGCCGATACCGCAAAAGTACCCGACTTAGTAGACATTTTTATTATTAAAGGGGTACCTGCAAACTTCGTGAAAGTAGAAGAACGCTTTGACCTATCTTCCGACCACTCACCTGTAATCTTGACTATAAGCAATGTATTAAGGAAAGAGGGTAGTGCGCAGAGGTTGACAGGCAACAAAACTGACTGGGAAAGTTTTGGACATGACTGTGAGGAAAATATAAGTCTAAATGGGTCTTTAAAAACAACTTTAGAGTTAGAACTCGAACTTGAAAAGTTTATTAGTAACATCCAGAAAGCAGCCTGGAAAATTACTCCTCGCAGTTGAAAAATACAGAAATTTAATGAAACAAATCTTCCGCCAGAAATAAAAGAACTTATCCTCGGAAAAAGAAATGCTCGCAAGAAATGGCTGCAGTATCGCGCTCCTCAACTTAAAACATACCTAAATCGCCTGTGCAACAAACTAAAAGAATCTTTGCAAGTTTTTAAAAACCACGAGATATCGAATTATCTTGAAAGCCTTACAAATGAAAAGTGTGCAAGCTACTCACTTTTGAAAGGAGTAAATAATATTAAGAAGCCCCAAATGCAGGCCACGCCAATCAAGAAAAAAAAATTATGAGTGGGCAAAAAGTGATAAAGAAAAGGCGAATCTCCACCTAACATTTGGAGAAAACATTCCAGCCCTTTGATGGACAAATGTTGGACGATGATCCAAGTATAACTTCTATATCTATCAGCTCTAGTATAGAAAGAGTATCGCTAAACGAACTTAGCCAGGCAATCAAAAATCTAAAAAACAACAAGGTTCCTGGTTATCATCTAATAACCGGAAAAATCCTGAAGAACTTGCCGAAAAAGGGCAAGCCTGAACAACAACTAAGCAACAAAAATCGTATATCGCTTTTACCAATAATATCCAACATTTCTGAAAAACTCTCATTAAAACACATTCAAAAATTTATCGAAGAGAAGCAACTAACCAACTACCAGACCATCAGTTCGCGTTTCGTGCGAAACACTCGACAATTCACCAGGTATATAGAATAACGAATGAAATTGAAGGAACATTAGAGGAGAAAAAGATCTGCTCCAACGCCCTACAGGCCTTCGACAACGTCTGGCATGATGGCCTAAAATACAAACTAAGCAGGCTTCTACCGACAAGCTTTATAAGATACTACAATATTATCTCGATAACAGAATATTTAGAGTTAAACACGGAACTGAATACTCCGATTTTAAAGAGATCCGAACAGGAGTCCCTCAAGGGAGTGTCCTTGGCCCTACATTGTACCTGTTGTACACTAGAGACATACCTCAAACTGAGGGTACACTTTTGGCTACATTTGCGGATGACACAGCGATCCTGGCAACGGGATGTTCAGTTGAGTCCTCAACTGAAAAACTGCAACGAGCTTTGAACAAAATAAACGAATGGTCAAAACGCTGGCGCATTGCTCCCAATGAGACCAAATCAACGCACATAAATTTTACCTACAGAAATATTGAAAATCTACCAGTTTTCATTAATTTTGTACAAATACCGTACGCTAATGAAGCAAAATATATTGGTATGACACTTGATGGTAACTCAAGTGGAAGGCCCAGGTGAAAAAGAAACGGAGAAGCACTCCAAGTTAAGCATGTACAACAAGCAAGTACTGAAGCCTATGTGGACTTACGGCATACAACTATGGGGTTGTACCAAAACAAATAACAGAGGATTTATTCTGTCCTTTCAAAATAAAATTAGTAGTTAGTTAGTATCTCAGGAATTTTGATATACAAAGGGACCTAGGGATAACTACCTTCGACGAAGAAATAACAAACTCCGGTCGAAAGCTAAGTATCAGACTTCGTGGTCATTGTAGCAATGCGATCCTCCAAAATTTAGACATGAGACGTTTTGTACGCCGACTCCGGCACACGAGACCGCTCGATTTGGCGCAATAATAATAAACCATCCTAACGATGGCCATGGCAGGTGATTTTGCCGAAGGTCTACCTGCGACACGCGAAAATATCCTTAAATGTAAGCTACTAGATAAGGAAACTTAGTTGTAGTAATGAAAAACCAAAAGGGAACGGTGTTTTTAGTCAGTAAAAATCTGACACTACTATATGGACACGGGTCAAATAGTGTCTTGTTGAAGATTTTCACCAACCCAAGTAACAAAAAAAAATTGTGAAACCGGACGAATTAATAGAAAAATGAATAGAAATAACCCCAATTAAGAGAAATAAAACTCTGCACTTCCATTTCACTTGAAATTTTTTGAAAGTGCAATAAGCAAAAAAATAACAAAATCTATAACTGAATCTTATCATCGCAGTCTACGTGTTAAACCTTGACTTTGAAATTGATCGCCACAACCCATTTTTATCAATTTATTCACCTTTGTTGCTAACATATTTTCCGGCAATATTAATTGAAACAAAGACGGATCAAGACCAACCTATTTCATAAAGATCAGACAATACGACCACACTCATATGCACTTTCATCTAGAACTAACATACTATTCCCTATTTTGTAAATTTAAGTTCGGATAACAAGCTGACACGAGACTAACAAAGTTTAATTTTAAAGCCGATTTAAAGAGAATTTATTTTGAACAGCTGTGTTGCAGAATGCCCTGCATGAGTGAAATTAAATTATCAACTTTTGATCAAACAGTAAACAACTCCTGCATAACCAACAATTCCTGAGAATTCGTGACGTAAAAAACCATGTCAATCACGTCAAAACCAATTGGGATTCCAAATTCAATTAGCTACAAATATGTACTTATATACTGTAGTACTGAATGTACGTAAAAAATTTAAATTAAAAAATTTATGAATATTATTATATACATACGAGCGACAGCAATATTTCATTTATGGATCAAGTCAGTCTTGCATGCTTATAGATTTTGTTCCTGCTGACTTATTTTTCCATGAACATTTTATTGCATATAAATCTGAATTCATAATATAGCATAACAGATGCGTTGAAATTATTGAGATTCTTGCCAATTTAGAATTTATTGATTCAACTGCTAGTTTTAGAGTGCAAAGTTGGCATCTGTGTCCGTTTCACTCAATGACTAATGCAAAACAAGAGTCCTTGACAGTGAAATACAAGGAAAACGGATGATAATATTATGTAATTCTTGTGCCCATATTCTTTTAGTGTATGCTATCCTTACATATGACATTTTTTGATGATGTCAAAGATATTAAGATAAAATTCAGGGGATTACTCAATGATTCATTGAATTTTCCAGCATACGCACATATATAGTCGGTATTTGTGCCTGAACTTATAATTTATCAAATTGATGTTCGCCAGAACTTTAAGCATAATTCACATGTGCACACATTTATAAATATACACACCAAAGCATTCAAACACCCATACACATATAAATTTATACTATACATTTCTGCTCATATGGATACTGCTACGATGGCGTGGTTGCCTACTCACCTGTAAGTAATAAATGCAAATGCGAGACCAACTAGGCTAATGGAGCTTCCAAGAACAACGCCAAGAGCAATTACGCTTCCCTGTGAACCCCATTGGGCACCAAACGTCACACTGGAAGAATTTATTGGGGATACAAACGTATGAAGGTGATGTGAGTAAAGTGTTTCCATCTGAAAAGAATAAAAAGTGTTCTGTAATTAATGTAATTATATACCTAAGATTGCAATTATAAGATAAAAAATATGATCACAGAGAATAATGATTGGTTGAATTTAACGATGACACATACTGCAGACGGAATGAGTGTACAAAGTTAGTTAAAACATGTAAGTAATCGACATGTAAGTGCGCCAGTTGCTGTTTTGTTTTTTGGTGCTACTGTCGGGGGTTATACGATCAATCCCAGGCTGGCTGCTTCCAGTTAAGCACGTTGTCGAGGCCCACTTTAAGCACGGGTGTTCTCTGTAGCGTTTTCCCACGAGCTCGGTGAACGTTTTCCCACTCGGTGAACCGGTGAACTTATGGCCCAGCAACATTACTGCGTGCACTGAAGGCTTCTTCATCTGTTTCACATGACAGTTCGAATTTTATAGCATCGGTTTCCACAAAAGGATTTGTGGAAGATCACCTAATATTCATGGGTAGACTCTTACAATTTAAGGGGGTATACCGAATTGGTTAATTAAAATAATTTATACCGAATGTTTTCAAAATGAAAACTGTGTGATAGAAAAATATTATAAATTATTTACACACATATATCAAGATATATAAAAAATGCGTGTAACACAATAAATTTGTGCGGTGTGAAAGAAAGGGATTTGTCGTGATCACTGCAGCTCGTCACTGGATTATTAGAAATAAAAAAATAAAAATAAAACATTATCATATGGCTCTAAGCGCTTTAATTTCAAAGCAGTTGTTTTAACCAAAATTTCACTCACAATTTTTGGTGTAAAAGATAATTATCATCAAAAATGTCCTTTGTGCATCCGGAGTATAATTTAAACCTCTAAAACCTTCTTTTTTAGTTGCTTTAATATTTTTTTATATAGCCCCGTATGCACTCGACAAAAAAAAAAATTTCAAGCATAACACTTTCATCAAAAATGAACCGTTACATCTTAAAACTTGCAAACGTATACCCTTCTTAGAAGCGGTGCTATGCATTAGAGGGTTATATAGAATAGTTGATAAAAATTGCAAAGTAATAGCCGTTATCAAGTTAAAATTATCGCCGACTTCAAAAACATAGTTTTGCAGAAACGGGTTAAAAACTCAAAGTTATTAAATCCATAAATAGTACTTTTGAAATATACTACTTTTACAAATACAAAAATAAATAAAATAAACATAATAAAATAAAGAAAAGAATATAGAAAACAGAAAAAACACACACTAAACTAGGTTTACATCCTTAAGAACAATTAGCAGTTATAATTGAAATTATAACTGTATTATAAACTAATATTAATTACATTATTAAATAATGTAAGTTACATAATAAACTAATAGTTGAAATTCTCGTGTTACTGATGCTAGGTTGGGCGACAACGCAACTACCCACTATGTCAAGCCCGCGGCGGACACTCATTAACCATTGTCATTATTATAAGTAGAGATCAAAAAACAATTACAATTGAATTGAAAAGCCAGTCAGAAGCTGATTTGTTTCACAATCGTTGTAGACCGGAAATTATCAACTGTTAGACAGAAGATCAGAAATGGCGAGAAAACAACCTACTTTTCGTAGATAGGTGTAGTGTATTGTATTAGAAACACTACGGTAGAGCGTGGGAGGTACTCTTATATACGTCATAATACTCATGACATGCATTTTTCTTATCTTTATTGTCTTGGGTGCATGTGGTGTCTCAGACCAGTTGTGCTTTGACCACCGACAAGTTCGGAGTTGCTTTGTAAAAAATAAAAGCAAATAACGATAATAGTTAATTCAAATAAATTAATGCTTTCAAAATAATTTAACGCAGCTGCCAGGAACAGAATTGATTTATATTGAAGTAACATTTTAATTTAAGATAAGCTTGGAATCGCTGCACATGTGAAAAGAATTCCACTCTGGGTACTCTACTATCCTTGACAGATACAGATTCATGAATCTGATACCGACCCATGAATCATGATACCTAAGCTCCTCTTCGCGAAGGATATCTCAACCAACACGCTGGATATATCGAATATGATCTAAATATTCAACAATCCAGATGAAGATCTACTATCCATGCATATCGCTACTGAAAACATGTACCGAAGGTTGAAACGTTTGCTCATATAAATCATAAATGGCATCCTGGCACGGAAACGCAGTCCGATCAATAATCAGTTATCAGATTGAATCTTAGAACTTTTAGCGTCATCAGGATCGGGTATTATGCCATTGATTTCTACAGAAGCTCTATAGACGAGAAGGGGAAAGGAACTATGATAACATAAAATAAACTGTGATAAAACAATGAACCTAATCTGGCTTAAGTGTGAGTGCTGCGCACCACCGAATACGTACTTCAGTCAGTATAACATTAGGAGTAAGCGTTAATTATCTATTTGCCATCACAAAACTTGAGCTGTTGTGTAGTGTCTCGCGCATTGAAGCTCTCGAAATTAGCCAACATCTACAGATTTGATGAACTAGTCGCCGAACCAAAAGGTTTGGAAATTTTTTTTATGTATCAATTAGACTCCATCGCCAAACTATTACCTTCACGCTTACCCTTATTTGCATGGTATCATGTCTCATTTTCCCTCTCAAACAGGCATATAAAAAGCTAACTATTTCATACATTTTCCGGAAGTAACGCAAGACATTACAGTTACAGTTTATTTTTCTTCTGAGTAGCAATACGGTAAAATGGTATATAGTTGGATCAAGAACTCTTTAAGGAACAGAAGCAGAGTAATTGGGGTCCGGATAAAGTAGTTTGACCCATGGGCAAAAGCCCCACCATCTCATCATCTGACCCGCATGATCCACTTAAGGGAGTAAAACAAGTTGGAGAGATCTCCTTCGATTCTGCGCCATAAACTCTAACTCATAGGAAGTGATGCCCAAGCGTAACCAGGCTTAGAATCACATTCAAGGTCCGCCTCGAAAGTCGTGGTGGTGGGAACATTCGTGTCACGTGACCAAACCTTCAAAGCATAGCCAAAGCATAATAGAAGAAATCTAATCTCAGAAGTTTAAATTCGTGATCTTGTTCTTTCGGTTTCATGAGTATAGGTGAGAGTTGGAATAAATAGTGAGATGAAAACCGCGGCTTTCTTCTTCCTGATTACAAATCTTCCAAGATAGTTCAAAACGGGCCTAGCTTGGCCAATCCTACAGGAAAGCTCAGCATTACCCCTCCCATCACTCGTAAAAATAATCCGTGATACAACACCACCTGCTTCAATGGGACACAACCAACATGTTGAGTGAATAGAGAATTACCATAACCTCTGAATTTTTACACAACAACATTGTGAATTTTTTACACATCAACCCAGTATCAGTACATACAACCACAAACCGATCGAGTGGGCGATTGAGTTCCAAAGTCCACGTTGAAAGGAGCCGATTTCGTTAGTGACCGCTGTGACCGTTAATCCGAACACAGCCGCTACAGTTCGTGTATAAAGATTGAATGGCCCTCAAAAGAGGAACATAAATCACAAGGCCCCAGCCCATCGAATCCGTTGTGTAACATCCGAAATTGACAACTCATAAGGCCATGTGAGAGGGAGGTATACAGCAAATGCAGCCCACAAGCGGAATCAATTACAACGGATTGAATTGGTCAAGTTTTAACTTTCTGTGCGTTTGATAGATGTTTCTATTGAAAGGAATGAAATTAATACGTTATGTTTCATATAAAATTTTTTAATAATTCCTAATAATAAAGAAACTTTAAAATTTTGAATTTCTAAGATTTATACAATATTGTGCACACTACATAAGTCATTTGGGCACTTCTTTGCCATGCGGTAACTACAATTTTTTGTGGATTACAAACGCAATGTACCCAACGGATTCTATAGGTTTGGGTCTATACTCCTGCAGACCACTTTAGAGCTTACCTCGGGGAACTCTGTCGTATGCCTTTTCCAAATCTACAAAACAGCTGTAGGCATACTCCCAAGCCCTCTCAATAACCATTCGAATATCTGCTGCTTTAGTTAAGTGTAGGATCAAACTTAAATTTCACTCAATAATTTTTCGTTTTCACACTCTATATTTAGGAGTGGTTTAGGCCATGGATTGACTGGCATTGTGAAATATCGAAACGAAATAGTTATCGAAAAACGAAATAGTGATTGTGATTGAGCACGAACAGCATCCTGCTAAAAAAAGGAAAGAGAACACATCAATTCAATAAGAATGTTCATGCATGTAAGGATATTGTTATAATATGGGTGTATCTAATAATTTGTGCGCTTTCTGTTCTCTTCAGGAGCATTGTCAGACAAAATAATTGGTCGCTTATGAGAGTTTTTTCTTTGTATTTTGGGGGTTAAAATTATTTTAATACTCTAATGGCAATTATGTACTCTCTGGATTGACACGCCATGGCAATCGGTGGACTATTTAAGTGGAATCTATCACTTAACTTCGACTGTGAAAACGAAATTTCTATTGATTCTATTGATTCTGAGGATCGACACTTAAGAGCTATGAAATCGGGAATAAGAGTGAAAAGATGGTCGATTGTACTTCTGTTCTGCCGAGAAGAAAGCCACACTGTTTATCCTGGGCTCAACCATAACTCCACGATGCGTTTACAACACCTTCGCGTAGACTTTGCCCGGGGATCAATCTACTGGACCGAGTATATTTCGAAGGACTTTCCTCTCGATGTGACAAAGAATCTCTTCGTTCGCTGGTAATATTGTCCATCTTTCTGCTCCATGCAGCAAAACTGGAACTATAAAGGTCTTATATAAAGATAGCTTAGATTTTCGAGATAATACTTTATTTTTCATTGCCGTCTGATCCCAAAGACATAGCGATTGATGTTTGTGATTTGTTTTCCCGGAGTTTACTGCGGAGTTTTGATAAACACAGTCTACTGTATCTGCCTATTCGTTTCCTTCTCGATGCTCAGAAAAGCCCCACTGACAGCCCGTTGAGTTCTTCCGGTGATGTCAATGTCATCCGCATATGTGAGCAGTTACATAGACTTGCGAAGGATCCTGCTTCTAGTGTTAACGTTTGAGTTACTCACGATCTTCTCGAGAATAACGTAACAGTGTAACAGTTGCTTGACAGTGCATCGCCTTGTCTAAAGCCTTTTCAGACATGAAAAGTCTCGGTAAGATCCTTACCGACCTTGACGGAGCAACTAGCGTACTCCATCGTTATCCTGTCAAGATGAACGAGATTAGCAGGGATATAGCTTATCTCTAAAAACACTTTCACACGCTACCTTAAAGTCGATAAAGAGATAGTGGGTATCGACTTGAAACTCCTGGGTATTTTATAAGATCTGCCACAATTTCGCTGGGCTGAACTCGCACTGATATTGACTTATCAGGCTGTTGACGTGTCGTTTCAGGCGCTTACATAAGACGGCAGATATAACAAATATCTGATAAGCTTTATTGAGGAGATTAGGATTTAGAGAAAATTGATTAATGTCCAGGCGCCTCTCTGAAAATTGAAGTGTATTCATGACACAAATAATTTAGAAGAATGGCAGCTAAATCCAGTCATTAAATGTCGAGACAGGACTTGGGTAGGCCGACTTAAAGAAATAGCTGTGGCAACGGTAAGCAAAGTATAACTAGGAAAAACTAACGAATGTACAACAGCTTAAAACCATGATCGCTACACGTACATTATGTCAAAGTAACATTATCATTCTTCAATGAAAAAGTTATTCACTTTACTCAGAGAAATATAATAAGGGGAGGAAATTCAAAATGTAAATCAAGTACTCCATCTGGGAATCTTTATTTCCACCCCATGAATAAGCTGTTAAAATCGAAGCTTCTCATACAAAGACGCAATATACGACCCAGTTATTTGGCCTTCTGTTTATAGTGATATAAAACATGAATGTTCATAAAAAATGGAAACATAGAAATGTGAATCCACGAGAAATATGTAAACCAGAGCAAAAGTGATTGGAAAGGCTGACTGAATTGGTTTTGAATGAGATCATCAACTTTTGTGAACAACCCGACCTTCGTAAAAGTCATATAAATGAAATAAACTCGGCATAATCGCTCACTATCGTACGTTTAGTACTGTGAAATTTAAGCACTCCATTGCACAGAAATAATTCGTGTTGCTACATAAAATTGTGAAAAACAGATTTATGTGGACACGACCACTGGCAAATAATTAATTAGAGATATAGTAGCAAATATACATGACAAACCAAAACAACCCCATTAATAATTGTATTTATCTTTCTTTTACTTTGAGTGCATATGCATGTACTTTTATTATATTTGTTAATGCTAGAAAATGTATGTTTTAATTCGTTTATATAAAAATGAAGATATTGCCTTTATTACTGAAAACATAAACTATATATATAAATATTTATATTAGTTAATATTTTTATATGGACTTTTAATGGGTAGCAAATCGAAATTGTCAAGGAGTACAAATATCTTGCTTCGATATTATAAACTAAAAATGGAGAAAAATCAAAATGTTTTGCAAATGTAAAAATAGCAATAAAAGCAAATACAAAGTTTTCAAAGCTGTTGAATTTTCCACACAATACGCCGAACTATTTACTGGAAATCGATACAGGACTATCCCGAATGTTTAATGGAACCTTCAAATTGCAAGCTTACTTTAATATTAGGGTCCTGGGATTGGAAAACCATCGTCTACCTATGCTTCACATAGGGCTATTAAAACAGGACTAGTTGGTTTGGCGAGCAGACAGATCAACCCACAGTTGTGGGATGGAGCTGAGTCTCAATCGGGAGTCACTTCATCGTTACTGACAGAGTTCTTAGAGATGATTGTTGTAGAGAAGCGGCGATATCAAACCATAGGAGACTATATATTCGACTAAGCTATAACACAAATAATAACTGTTTTTCGGACGAGTATACAGCGCAGGTGATCTCAATAATGGTAAAACTGCGAGGCGAATTAATACGAAATCTAAATTTTATTCCATTCAGAAGTGGTCTCACCGTGATTCGTGGAATATGTAATACAAACGAGAGGGAGGATGTTTTCGACTTCCTAGGAAGATGCCCAACATTACGGGAAACAAGGCGACACTTATTGGCAACGGACTATTTATCAGATTAGCAGAAATTAATGGATTTTATAATATTGTGATGAATGAGTTCTGAAAAACTGCATTAAATTATCGAGGAAGGGTATTGAACATTTTCAATTGATCTTCAAATTAATCTTACACAATAGCATTAACTATACAAAATGTCAATCGGCAGACGGCAATACCATGCTTCTATATGATTT
The DNA here is from genome assembly GCA_964034865.1 of Eristalis intricaria. Taxonomy (NCBI): domain Eukaryota; kingdom Metazoa; phylum Arthropoda; class Insecta; order Diptera; family Syrphidae; genus Eristalis; species Eristalis intricaria. The sequence continues at coordinate 70,540,922 of OZ035876.1, read as the reverse complement.
TGTACCTTTTACTCCATTTGTATAAAATAACACGACCAGGTCATTTCGGGCACAAAACAGCTTGGTCTTGTTGGCTGAAAGTAGATTGCCAATGGTCTCTGAACTGAATTATGTATTGTCACTACTACACGATGGGACAAGCGACAATTAAAAAGAAAGAGTGCGAATCATATTACAGTTGTCACAAAAGGTTCAATATATTTGGATGCGGATTCGTTGTAGGAAAACGGTTAAGTCGCAAGGCCATCGGCTTTAAACCGATAAATGATCGTCTGGCTGTGATCCGTATTCATGGAAGATTCTACAATATTAGACTTATATGTGCACATGTCCCGCACCGACGAGGCAGATACCATCAAAGAGGACTATGATGACCTCTTGGGCACCTCTTAAATGTGTGGAGTACACACATCGGAAACATAAATGTACGAACTTTTAGATTGATATACGACACTCTGAATGTGAAAATTTGAAAAAATTAACATTTATATTTACATCAACGTTTATAAAACAATCGCTTACATCTACATTCCGAATGAGTTGAATATTCGTTCAGTTGTAATAAACATGTTCTTCCTTCAATTGTCTTAACTTCGCTTTCTCGAGCTTGAACCGGTGCTTAAGATACGTTCCTACTGCACAGAGTTTTGAATCATAAGAGCTCGTAGAAGGAGGCATATTCACAGAGTAAAGCACAGTCTTTTAATAGATGGCTAATTCAGTGCTCACATATTTTTCAGCTCATTTCGCGTACCACTCGAGTGCGAAGCTTCTGCAGATGTTGTATTCTGTCACAATAGTAGGTCAAAAACCCCTGAAATGAACAACCGCATTGTGGGAGCGTGTCGTGCCAGCAAATCTCATAAACCCAAATCCCGGTGATGGTTGGAGATTAATGCTAACGCGTCGTTTAGTTTGAGACGTTTCGTTTGGTTGTGTGCGACTCTGATACAGGATATACATATTTTACAGTTCAGGTAGTTATATCAAGAGCAGCAAGACATTTTAGACCGTCTTTACAGTGTGAGAAGACTTGTCGAATAATTCATGAACTTAATTGGTACGTGGATTAAAACTCTAGTCGTTGATTCGTAAGCTCAGGTCTTCAAGGGTAAGTGGATTTTGTGGGGTAAGTTTTAGCGTGTCAATGTTCGAGATAGGCGAGTACTTGCATAGACTTGGGAGGATTCGTGCATCTATGTTAAGGACGATCTCCAAAATGGCTCTGAAAAACGTGCTTTGCTTTGTGTAGATCTTTTTGTGTCATTTTGATAATGTGATTAAAATACACGGATTTCAAAGCGTTGATATGGCGTCTCATGCAGGCATAAGCGTCTGCACTTAGCCTCTATCATCAAACTCCTACTCTCACCTCCACGTGGTGAAATCTGGAAGCCGAGCACCTTCGATCGAAGATGGGGTAACTAACCCCCGTGGGACGTCGTTGGCGGCACATTTCTCTTTATGGATGGCGGCGGAGGAGCTGGAAAACTGTCTGGCCAACGGCGGCATCCGAAACTCCAGTCAGAAGGAACTACCTGGTGCGCAGTCCTTCCAGAGCTACTTCGACATTTTCAGAAGGTTCTTTCAAGGCCAGGTCGAGCCTTGGAATTGAGATGGCGGCGGAAGATCCCTATAGTATTGGGGACAACGGCGGCGCTCACAGCCTCAGCGAGGTTACCGACACCGGATAAGCCCGGACCCTCCGCCCGAGGGTTAAAGAATACGGCCTGGCCTCCCAGTTGGGGGTTGTACGTGAGGTTAACTCCCTCACCACGTAAAAATGTTATGGTTCAGAGACAACCAACGGGTTGTCTGGTTGAGGCCCAGGTCCACCCCGGACTGTAGCGCCAAATAAAGAAGAAGCAGAAGATTAAAAGCATATTTTTTGGTATATTTCCGTTTGTAGGACACTTAGCCTTAGCCCTTAACCAGCTACCTGGTGAGCGCTACGGTCCTGGTGAGCGCCCACAAATTATGACAGGAATTTGGGATTTGCGGGATAGAAAAACAGAATTGTTCTTAATGCTCTTAAGCTTTATATTCAGGTCTTAAGCTTTATTTCAAACTAAAATAACCTGTCGTAATCCTTCCTAATATACAAATTCAATATTTTGTTCTAGTCATGTCTTTCATTTTCTTTTCGCCACTAACTAGCGCGAACATTGGTCCTTCGTAGCCGGATCTTATAGTAAATTAAAAGTGCATTCTGCATCTTATCAAATTATAAATTTTCATTTCAAATCATGTCAAAGAACAGTATAACTAAGCGCAATAGTTCTAGGAATTCTATCAGACGTATTTTGGCCGCTAGCAAAAAAGCCGAAAGCTATGATAAATCGGAACTGGAGTCCTATTGGGAATTATTGGCGGACGCATAGAAACAATTTTGTCTAGCTCAAGACGAAGTGGAGGACGAATGCGGTTCTAAAAATCTTCATGTGCACGAAGCCGAAAGGGAACAAGGAGAAGAATTGTATCGTCAAGCGTGGGCTAATTGTAAACGTGCCATGAATAATTTAGAAACAACTTCTAACAGCAATGTTCGAACATATATAATACAGCTTATGACGCCTTTGAATAAATGATCCACAACCAAACATCGCTTAACGGATCCCAGAAATTGCATTACTTGTGCTCAAGTTTGCATGGAGAAACACTTCAGGTAATCAAAGGTTTTCCATTGACAGATAGCAACTAAGAAGAAGCATGGAAACTGCTGAAAAAACGTTATTACATACAGTGTATCATCATTGATTCACATTTTCGAGCCTTATTCAACTTGAATAAGGTCAATGGTGAATCTTCGACTGCTCTCAAAGGACTCCTGGATGCTACGCAAGAACATTTCCAAAGTCGGTTGCAAACTGGGACGATTGGTTCATTCACTTGACGGTAAGCAAACTTGATGTCGAGACACACAGACAATGGGAGCTGGCTCAAACGAACGCTGATGTTTCAACATTTGATATGCTAGTGTCGTTTGTTAAAGCCAGATGTCTTTTGTCCTTAGATGCTATAAGTTCACACCACCAAGCAGGATGGTAAACCGAAATCCAGTACAGGTTCTCTGTATGCAGGTAATTCGGCTGAGCAACACAAAAATTGTTGCATATACTGTTCTTCGAGACCCAAAATATAGAGCTGCGACAAATTCAGATCCATCGGAGCATCAAGCAGAGCCTCCTTCGTTCAAGATAATCATCTGTGTATCAATTGTCTCGTAGCTGGTCATAGTCAAGAAAACTGTCGCAGCAACAATTCATGCCGTGTATGTCAATCTCGTCACCACACTCTCCTGCATCAAGAAGTTTCAACAACATCGGAAGATCTAAGTAAGCATTTCATGCAGTCGCATCTCGTACATTCTTATCATCAAGTGCTACTCGGTACTGCTATTGTTAAAGTCGTTGACGTTTATGGAAGCTATCATATAGCTAAGCTCCTTTTTGACAATGGTTCGCATGTGTCATTTATTCACGAAAGTCTGCTGCGAAGACTAAAACTTAAAAGATCCACGGTTTCAACACTGATAGAAGGAATAGGTGGCACGGACGTCGGCAGTTCAAGAGGTGAAGTTCAACTCACGTTATCATCAAGCGATAACAGCTTCTTAACAAGCATTCGAGTCCAGGTTCTCCAAAAAATCACCAACGATTTATCTCCAATGAGACTTACTAAAATTGGCTGGCCACATATCAACCGATTAAATTGAATGGCTGATCCGCAGTTCTACACACCAGCTGCTGTAGATATTCTCATTGGATCAGATGAACTGGACAGGGTTAGTCAAAGGCCCTAACGGTACCCCCATCGCACAGCAATCCACACTCGGTTGGGTTCTCTTCTGGGTCCTCAAGGCCAGTAAGCACTGCTATCACTGCTGTTTCCATGCTTACTAACAACTCTCTAACGCAGGCCATATCCAGATTCTGGGAAGTCGAATCATTGCCGAGGTCAAGCATCTCACTCCCCGGGAGAATCTATGCGAAAAACATTTCGATGACATTATCGCAACGAAGATGGCCCATATGTAGTGAAGTTACCATTCATGCCTGACTGTCATCTTGGTGCATCTCGTCATCTCGCTTTTCGTTCTCTTTATCGAATGGAGACTTGCTTTGCAACAACTTTGGGCCCAGTACAACGACTTCATTCAAGAATCCAGTACCACAACAACTAAGCTCAGAGTCGTCTTCAACGCGTCGTGTCGAACTAGTGGCTTTTCATTAAATGACACACAAATGATTGGACCCCGGCTTCAAGCAGATCTCTTCGAAGCACTTATTAGATTAAGATCCTACCGTTTCGCCATGAGCGCCGACGTGGCAAAAATGTATCGTCAAGTTCGAATCGAAGAGGAACATGTTGATTATCAACGAATTGTATGGCGTGATTCTCCATACGATGAAATTGAAGATTACAGAATCCTGACCGTCACGGAGTAGCTTCGTCCTCTCATCTAGCCGTATAATGAATCCAACAAGCTGCACTAGATGAAGGCAAGGATTATCCAGCAGCAACTGAAGTCATACTACAACATTTTACATGGACGATATTTTAACAGGGTGCTTTGAGGAAGCTGATCTTTGTTTGCAAGTCGAAGTTTCCACAATTTTAAGTAAAGGTGTATTCTCCCTTCGTAAGTGGTGCACCAATTCGCAGCTGCTTTTCAATGCTGTTCCAGAAAATCTACGCGAGATCTTGCAACCTTTGGATTTATCAGGTTCTGATGGCGTATGTACGTTAGGACTTCAATGGGAACCATCTCCTGATAATCTTGGATTCGCTCTTCAGGTTTATGATATGAGCTTGACAAATATAACTAAGCGATTACTCCTTTCAGATGCATCAAGGTTGTTCGATCCGCTGGGTTTGCTCTCCCCATGCACAATTATACCCACGATACTATTTCAACGTCTCTGGCAACCTACAGTTGATTGGAATGAAGCTGTACCGGAAGATGTTAAATGTCAGTGGTTATATTAGAGGGAGCGTATCAAAAGCCTCGCAGCAATTAAAGTGCCGAGGTGGGTCGGTACCGGAAGCCCTAATGCTAAAATAGACCTACATGGCTTTGCAGATGCATCTCAAACCGCTTATGCTGCTACGTTATATGTCCGAACAGTTACTCCCGACGGTAATATCACGGTGAAACTACTGACCGCCAAGACAAGAGTCGCTCCTCTCAAGATGACGACGTTATTGCTACAACGCTTAGAGCTATGTGGAGCTGCCCTATTAGCCCAGCTCATCCAGCATGTAAAACCCATTTTGAAGGATCACATTCGAAGCGTTTTCGGATGGACTGACTCGATTATAGCGCTCGCTTGGATACGAGAACATCCCGGAAAATGGTGTACATTTGTGAGCAATCGTGTTTCGCAAATCCAGCAATCAATTCCTGCTACAAATTGGTTTCATTTGCAGTCGGCACAAAACCCAGCTGACTGTGCCACGCGAGGTGTGTTACCAGATTGTCTGGCAGATCATCCTCTCTGGTGGAGCGGTCCACTGTGGTTGTCACAGCATGAATAATCATAGCCACAGCAGCAAATATTGACCACTAACTTGGATCAGCCAATTTATAATAATGAGTGCAAGTATTGGTAGGTCTGATTCAAGATATTCTTCTTCTCATTTTAGTTGCACGTTGCGTCTGACTTGGGCCATTTTTCAATATCCAAGACTGAGAAGCTCACAACATTGAAAACGGCGACGAATTTAGCGTGTGTAAAAGCGATATATTTTTGATTTTTCAACTACAGCAATGTTTTTACTCGATGTATCGAAAACATTCGAAAACAGTATTTTTTGTATGAGCAGCCCTAGTCTCCCACCATTGAAGAATTTGGACACAGCCATTAAAAGGCTGAGGAAGAACAAAGCCGCAGGCTCAGAAGGCCTACCATTAGAACTCTTCAAGGCCGGTGGCTATCGTAGGGAGCAGATCGTCTGCAGAACTTGGGAACATAAAAGTATGCCCGACGACTGAATTATCAGTTCCAAATGCCCCATCCACAAATGCCCTGCCTCTGGCAACAGCAACAGACGTATATCATTGCTCAACGTAGCAAATCGATTGATGTGGACAAAACGAAATATATGCTGTGGACCAAGAAACGTTCCGTCGCACACCATCTGGGACAAAATATGAAGATGGACAGCTACAATTTCGAGGTAGTAATAGATTTTGTTTATCTCGACTCCACAGTTAATTGTACGAACAACATCAGTACTGAGATAAAACGCAGAGTAACACTTGCTGTTTCTACGGTCTCAAGAGGCAATTCAGTAATAGAGCCATTTCTCGAAGGAGTAAGTTGACTTTATATAGCATCTTGATACATAATGTGTGTCCTGCTCTTTGGCGCGGAAACATCAAAAGAGAAACCAAAATCAAAAGAGCGAATGAAGAAGCCATTGGTCTTTTCGAGAGAAAAGTTCTGCGTTCAATCTTTGATCTTGTTTGAGTTGATGGTTCTTGGAGAAGAAGATTCAACCATGAACTGTACGGGATGTACAGTGAAACGGCACTTGAGGCACCTAGCCATAGACCGTGCTAATTGGAGAGGATTGTTGGTTAAGATCCAGGTCAACCCCGGATTGTAGCGCCAAATAAAGAAGAACAGGCAAGCAGTTTGTCTACCTCGGGTTAAACGTGAATTCCACACAAGCAATTGTGTAAAACAATTGGGCTCAAGACTCTTGACTCGAAGAAGCAAAATCATGCTATATAAAACCCCTATTTTGCCAACTATATTTTTCATCATTCGACCTTATATTGTTTAACGAAGAAGGCGCGGCAAACATTAATAATTTACATTTATAGTACAATATTAAAAGTTTGAATTCACTGTTTAATATCACAGAGATTAGAAACCAGAGATCACAGAATATGGATAAGGAAAAGTCTTCCGTATTCTCTTGAAAAATATTGTCACTTTTCATGCCTACATGTCATGCACTAAGCGTTAGTTATTAATTGAAATTTATAGATTCTTCAAATTAATTCTCAACATGACTATCCCACCTATTTGTAATACATAGAAGATGCCGACGCCAAAAATCCTTGAATAACCTCTGACGCACCGCAGATAGCGACGTGATAGGCGCCAAAAGTGTACACTCATCTTTCTATTTCAACCGTTTGTCTCCTGTATACGCAATATATTCGAGGACAAACTATGTAAAATTAGTGAAAATATAAAATGTCACATTTTATTTTTTGTGGTTTTAGTGTGGTCTACATTAACATTAAGCAATTAAGATTAACGATTCCAACTTTCAATGTATATTGTATTACCATACTATTTGCACATTTAACTAAAAATAAAATGCTTGGTTTGTACTTCAAAATCGTCGCAATAGGTTTCTTCGCTCCAATACGCTCCAATAACGCCCGCAAATGCTTCACTGGATTCAAATCCGGTGTCTTGTGTGGTGTTAGTAACAGTATAAAAACATTATAAACAGTGCCGTAACTAACTTTTATGCACCCGGTGCGAGCTTCAATATTTGCCATCTCGTATGCGTGTAATTGAAGTTGGTCTTGGTCATTTTTGTGCCCTCCTGGGTCTACGCCATGTGCCTGGGGACCGCTGGCACTACCCTAGTAACAGCTCTGATTATAAAGGCCACGATTGGATAACTTGGGGGTTGTCTTACTGGTAATAATACTCATTTTGAGAGCCTTTCAGCACTCAAAATTTGTGTGTGTTCCATTTACGTGAGTATGTCTACTGAGCTATTTAATCCAAAGCCATTTAATTTGGTGTCTCATTCCTGACACAAATATAAAATATAGTACATTTCTTCAAGATTTGTTCAATACCTATTTTGTGCAACTCGAAGAGTACGATTTTGAAATCATTTCAACAGAACAAGACTTCAGTTTTGCCTAAGAAATTTACGACCATAGCTATCCAAAAAATTATTCTAAAACAGCATTTTGATAAAAGCACCTACATTTCCTTTTCCTGAATCAAACATCTCTCACAAACAATTCAGACACGTCATATAGGGTTGATTTTTCCATCCTTTTTCTCCCATGGAATATATGTTTAATTTTAAGTTTTTACATTACAATGGTTGATTATTATATCATTCAAGCATATGAAATGCAAGACAACTTGATTATTTCGCCGGCATTTGAGGCGTGCGTTGAGGCATGGTAACATTTGAAGTTTTATTTCAGTGATTATCCAATAGTCATCTGTTGTTAAATTAGCTTAAACGTGATGTTATAATGTCGTCAAAGAATGTATTTCCGAATTTGTAGTATATTTCCTATCTGCAGAGTGCAAAATACACGTACATCCACATGTGCTTAAAGAAACACCATACAAATTCTCTAATATTATTATGGCTGAAATAAACCGGAATAAAATATGGCAGAAATATATATTTTATTCCGGTTTATTTCAGTTCTGAACTGCAACCCTTAAAAATACTTCAAATTAAGAAGGGATGGGTAGTAAAATCTGGGTAATATAAACTAGTTTAACACCGTTTGATGTTCAATTTCCGCCTATGACAACCGAGATACAAAAACCATTATTTGGTTGGGTATCATTTGAATCGCATACCTACATAAACAATTTTATTGTTAAGCATTTCCTGATAAGTTTATTTCCTAATTCCTAATCTCCGCTTGATATAAACAAATTCAATTTCCTTAAATCTGACGATATACAAACTATATCCAATGATAATAAAATAAAATATATGCTTACGTCTTACCCCAATCACTTGGAATTCGATATGCATTTCCATACAAAAATACAAACCATTTTTCCTGTAATTCTATTCGTATATTTCCGTTCATGTTTTTCCTTTTCAACGTAAATCATTGAGTTCAAAGGTGTACCAACAAAATTAATTGACCTAACACATTCGTGCCATTCTTCATTCAATATTCATCACTCAGTTTATTTGCCCTGCCAATCAAAATTCAAATTTCCCACCAATCAGCACTACCATTAACGACCGATACACAAACGAAAAATGAACCGTGCAACCTGATTGTGCACCACCGCACCGGCCATAGGCACCTAGTAATACAACAGTAAGCTGTTCAAAAATACACATACCCCTAGTCGCAGTAAGACTACTGGTGGAAAGCCCCAACAATAAAAGGACTAGCATTATAATGGATTCTAATTTGCACACAACACTGTAACCATTAGTTTAATTTTATCGATTATTTTCAGGAAACATGTATAAAAAACGCACGGCAACGTGCACGCAAACACACGGCCCCAATATGAATTTCTCGCAAAAGGAGCCACAAAAAACACAGAAACAAAAAATGAAAGCAAAGGCAAAAATGAGGCAAACAACGCACAGTAGGGGGTGACGTGATTACAGGTGTCCTTGCTACATGGATACCCAAAGGCAAAGTAAAAAAAACACCCTCACAACAGCATAATTGATAACCAACACTAACCTTTACAAATCCAGTTGGATATCCAACCACTTGATATGTAGGCTTAAGTTAATATCTCACACAATTTACGCACTTCGGATATTTAATTATCCTTTTTATTATTAAATTAAATTACTTAATTTCGGGATCAACTAACATTAACTCAAATAATAACATTACTTAATATTGCTCTAAGTAGTGCACTTTGCAGGAAATTATATCTCTTGCCGCTTTCACACTGTACGCATGGTTGCGGAGGAGAACCACACTCTTCCGTTCGACGCCATCGACAACGAGCTACTGAGCCCACCAAAGCAAGGAGCTTTGAGTGAATGGTATCCTTTACAAATAAACCTTTTTTATATGCTAATGAGTATGTACAGTGAAGCCAGTAAGGGTTTCGGAAATTGAGTGTAAAATTGAATGTGCTGATATACGAGTTGTTCATACAAGAACAAAATTATTTTCATAAATTTAATAAATAAATGCTACACAATCCTCTGGGAAATGAGATCATGTACTGGATAATATTAGGTACAATTAATAATTTCTTTTCTGTAGTACAGCGTCAATTTCTGTAGGAAAAGAGCTGCAATATTCACTAGTTCTGTTTGAATCAGGACTCCTCAGCACCATGTTGATTCTCTATGATGTTTCTGATGTTGTTAATGTAGTAAATCCACCATGGAAAATATAGATTCCTAATGTAATATACGTTTCACAAAAATGTCCTTAGGTAAAACGAGCGTTCATTTGTAAATGCAAATAAATATCACACAAAGTAAACAAATCAGGCCTTATAACTAACCTTTGGGGAAGGCAGTTCCAATATTTTTAAGTCATCTTTTTTTTCTAAGGTTATCTTTAAATAGTAGACTATTTAAAATAGTAGACTATAGCAAAATGGATGATTCTACTATTTTAAATAGTCTACTATTTAAAGATAACCTTAGAAAAAATGGATGATTTAAAAATATTGGAATTGCGTATTCTAAATATGTAGTGTCGAAGATTATCAATTAGAACTATATATGTATTTTGACCTGGGTCTGGGTTCTACAGCAACCAATGTTATGCGTACTATTGTTCTGTTACAGGTGGATGGGACCTACAGTTTTATCTCAAATCCAATTTGTTTGAGAAGATTTTTCTTTACAGGACTACTCTTTGAGGAATTTTCAATCCAGGAAACCTTTGAATCAAATTGTCGAATGAAATAATATATAACATCAAATCACACAGCTCCTTGGATGTTGATTGGTCGTATTTTTAAGTCATATATCAATGACGCTACTCTCAAAACTATTTAACTGATCAAGAAAATCACACTTTTCTCTTTTTACATGATGTTTATCAACTGCTTAATCTTACTAATCTTCTGGTCGCTGATTTAAAATCTACCTTCGATTTTTCTCAACAGCCTATCAGATGAAAAGAGAACTGTAAGTCAGATAAAGAAAGGGGATTTTAATAGTTATATGAGCCATATTGCAAATAAGCCTGGAATGAATTCGTTAGGATTGCACAAAACTTTCTGATATTCGAACTATGTAGAAGCGGTACCAGTGTCACTCAAATGCCTACATGACGTCGGACCATTGTGGGAACATTAAAAACAGCCCCTGTAAACCATGTGCAGAAGAAAATCTTATAAAAGAAAAATTCAACGTAAAATCTCGGTCTCATTATACCATGAAATCTGAAGAAGTATAGTTCTCCTGCAATAAAAGATTTTACCTTTAAAACTGTTATATTATTTTTTTTAAGAATGAAGGAGATGTTTCAAGTTTTAATAATTAAAGTTGATATTAGAAAATATACTACAAATTTAGTCGAGAATTGAGTAGAACACATCATCATCACAAGACCACAGTCGACTACTACGAAAAAACACTTTCTTTTTCGAAACTAATATTTTAATTCATTCATGGCTATGGTCCAATACCGAGTACAATAAGGTGGTATTCAATGTTGGTGCCTTATCTCTTCAACATGAACTTAAATAAGTCTCTAAATTTAATTTTTAATTTGGTCGCATCTAAACTTAATTTATATTCGTAAAATGAAAATGTAGTATGAAGATCACTTTCGGTTTTGATTATGCAATGTTATAGTTTAAGCCATACAAAAATAAAAGATCCTTACTGTACATAGATATGAGGTAAGCAATGAATGCTATGATATGGAATAAATAACTAGAACTCCTTCCCGTTCCTGATTTAGTCATAGGCCCCACTGTTACGGAACGATAGAAAGTATTTACTTTCTCTATTACGTTCCTGCGCAGTTCCTTTGATATGAGCACCTTGACAACAATACAGACAACTTTTATTTAAAACTCTCCCGTGTGAAATAAAAACTAAGTGTTCTGCTAATACCAGCAGCAAGAAACCCCGTCAAGGAAAGATGAAATGCAAATACACACATACTCGCCGTTAAACCGAAAACAAGTCAGGTAGAGAGAGAAAGAGAAAAAAAGAATAAAAAAGGGGGAGAGAGAGAGAGAGATAGGGAATAAGAGAGGCATAAACACACGGAAGGACTGGCGAAGGTGACCACTTAAAATTCAAAAAATGAGCAAAGGCAACTTCCAAAAACAAATTAGAAATGCTTGAGTTTGATACAGAAACTTTTCCATTGTTTTGAGCTACCATGTTAAGAGGTTCTATATACACATGATGGTGGCGGGGAAGTGGAACCACAAGTGGGTGGGTTAATGGAGTGCATGCCAAGATTTCTTATGAGCAGACCAAGCAAATATTTGTAGTATTTTGAATGAAGGAAATGCTGTGATTGTGAAACAGAGACTCACTCAAATTACTGGGCTTTGACACGACCTGTTGTATCTAGGAATATGGTGGAATGAGTATAAGCCCTACGATTATAGGTTCATCAGGAATAACAAATATTGAAACTAAATACATAAACATAAATACATACATTCAAGAGTCTTATCTGTTTATGTTACTAATGTACAAAACTTGATGTATCTTACACTTGAGATACATGCCATTTGACATGATCTTGAGGAAATGCTGCCAGAAATGATTGACTTTCTTCTATGAACTCTCTTTAGTCATATCCTTTAAAGGGATTTAAGGTAAGTTGAGATCCATTTAATGAAATTCAACACGAAAGCGTAAAAAAGATTTATGATGGTCGTCAGTATGATAAGATAAAATCCTATTTAATACTATGCGCGCAAGTGTTCGTGTGGTTTGCCTGCATGTAGCCTTATTAAAGTTTTGCGAGTCCTTAAATGATGAGAATATACATTTTTTTATGATTTAACTTCGCTTATAGGATATTTTTGCACGCAAGGCAAAAATAGAAAAATTAAGGTTTCTTAAGGGAACTTATTCAAGAATGTTGTAAAAAGTGTGTTTATTGCAGTTGATGTTAGTGGAGAATTTATAGTTAACATGGTATTGTGGATTGAGATTTAGAGTTGACGTATATGCGCGTATCTCTGGAGTAGATTTTCGCTTTTTATCATAACTTGGTCAAGGTCATTGTTAAGTTGGTCTTTCTTTATCATGCATACTTAATTTCTCGCATTATACATTAGCACTAATTAATAGGTCGCCGTGGCGTAGTGGGTTAGGTAAGGTGAAAGCTGATTTCTATAGGTAACTGTCATACTTAGGCCAAAGTAGGCCCAATTGATTGTATTCTACGGAAGGAGAGGGCACAGCAGTTGCTGAACGATGGCTTCTTCATCTTCTTCATCTCTGCAGATTGTCTTGCCGGTGTAGGGAATACCTAGTCTGGAGGCGTGAGTACCGGTGGAGTAATGCCCGGTGATTGCACCATACACCAAGCGTTTTTTCTGAGATTCAGCCTACTCGCACACATTAGGTCGAGTGAGCATTTGGATCGAGATTATGTCATCATTGCCATGATGCTATTCATGCGTGTAGTCCATCTAAGTTTGGTATAAGTAAGTGGACAGCAAGTCTCAATCTGGAAAGAATGCTGAAGTAGTATCCTTTTTAGCGAGTTCGCAATTCTCTGCGATGTCACTGTGTTCCGTTACCCCCATATGTATGATGTTGAAATATTTAGCCCTCTCTTAAGAGATAGGCTGAAATTAAGGTATGTCTTTGAGGCTATGTGACGGCACTCGATCGGGATTCGATCGCCGACTTGCTGTCCGAACATATGACAATTTCTGTGCCTTATACAACATTGGTTTTTAGCCAGTGATTTGGTAGACAGTTACAAATTCAAATCCTTAGACTATATTCCCACATCCACTTCTTCGCCCATCTCCGATCCATCTTTTCTTTTTTTCAAAAGACCATGGGGACCGTTCCCGCATAGCGAAAGGGATTTTTACCCAGTAAAAACACCTCCCTTCAAATAAAATATATTTCCACTACAACTAAGTTTTACACTAATCCAGCAGTTTTTCTTTCTTGGTTTAGACGCATTTGGCAAGAGATTCTCCATTTGTTGAGAGTTCTTGCTAACACCGCTAAGCGCGGGTTGAATTCACCGTGCTAGGTCAAGCGGTTTAGTCCTTTTTCACCGTGCTAGGTCAAGCGGTTTAGTCCGGCGAAAAGAGTTTCTTTTGTCGAGAATTGGAAGAACAGCAGAGTTTATGTGCTCTTCCAGGCGACACTAATGCTTACGAGCAAAATTCGTAACTTCAACTTGGACGGAGGAAATCCCTAGGTCTCTGTGGATATCGTTCTTTCGTATAAACCAGGGTGCGTTGACGATGGCCCTTAGCACACCTTATTTTGAAAAGTTTTTTGTATGTTTCTATTACTTTCTTTAGTACAACCCCATAGTTGTATACCATACCTCCAGACGGGTTTTAGCACTTGCTTGTATATAAGCAATTTGTTGTCAGTACTTAGCTTGGAATATTTTCCAATAAGCCAGTACATGTCTTTGTATCTTAATTGGAGCTCCTCACGTTTCTTTTTGACGTGCTCCTTCTATTTAAGCTTTGCATCGAGAGTCATTTCAAGGTATTTCGCTTCATTGCCGAAGGGTATTTGAACATTACTTATAAAAACAGGCAAGTTATTCACGTTCTTATACGTAAAATTTATGTGAACGGATTTAGCTTCATTAAGCTCAATTCGCTGAGTATTCGTCCATTCGTGTATTCGGTCTAAAGCAGATTGCAATTTTCTTGTTGATTCTTCGACCGTTTTGGCAGTTACCAAAATGGCGGTGGCGTCAGCAAATGTACCTAGCACTGTGCCTACGTCCTGCGGTATATCACTGCTATACAATAAGTAAAAGAGGGGACACTTCCTTGTGGTGCTCCAGCTTGTATAGAATTAAATGGGGAGTATTCATTCCCATATCTCACACGCAAGATTCTCTCCGAATTTGTTGAAGCTTGTGTTGAAGCCTTCGTGCCAAACCTTGTCAAGGGCTTGAGAAACATCGAGAAATACAGCTGAGCAACCTTGCTTTTGTGCGATGTACTTGGTCAATATTTGAATGCTTGCTTCTAAAACCGAACTGGTGGTTAGGAATATGTCGTCTTTCTTCTACAATACGGCTTAAACGTCTATGTAATATTCGTTCGAACACCTTAGACATTGACGGAAGAAGTGAAATCGGTCTATAAGACTTTTTGTCTGTTGGAAGTTTACCCGGTTTCGGCACCATTATTATTTCCGCTACTTTCCACTGACTAGGGACATGTTCTAATCTAAATGCGTTAATAATGTAGAGAAACATAAGAAGCGCTTTCTGAGGTAATTCTTTCAGAACTTCTGTGATTAAATCACCGATCCACGAAGACTGTTCAGCGTCTGAGGCTCAGACGTCCAGTAAGATATGGAGGGTATGTTGGTTGAAAAATTCTTCTCGAAAGCGGTATCATGAGGTCAGTGTTTCGTATGCAAGGATCCAAATTTGTTAAGGATGCAAGCCGTGTTTGCAGCGGCCTGTCTGCCTAAGATATCTATCTACAAAAGGTGGAGAAGTGTGCTTAAGGCTATGGAATGGGTTGATCACATTGTTTCACTGGATGCACACACCTGACATCCGTTGCACCATTTCGGGCGGTTTGCATTTGGTCGCGATGCCGTAAGGTAGTATGGGTCTGACTACTCATACATATAGCCAGTGACCTGCACGTGGCTTTAGACGCCATTTGCACCCTGTAGCTTGTTTGCAGCAGTATAGAGCCGTAGGGACTTTGCTTAATTTACACCTTAACTTCGCGTCTAGAATGACTGCCTAGGAATTTTGCCCTGTAACTCAGTTTCAGAGGCATTCCCCCGAATAGTGGGATGATCAAATAATTTTTTATTTTACTGGTAAAGAGAACTAAAACTGTTTTCTGCGGATTAACACTTAGACGGCATGCATCATTTCATTTTAACCATACGACGATGACCGACTGTACATATCCGTAATCTTATTTTACGGGCACCACTCTATAAGGGGTCCGCCTCTTTACGAAATTGTCATGGTCCTAGAATGAAGATATTAGCCATGATTTTTTCAAAAATTTATAAATAGTGAGAATTTATAAGTTGAGAATACTCAACTTTGTGGTGTGCTCTCTTTGCCTTTGGTATACCCACAACGGTGTTCATCCTCCAGTGTTTAGGTACGTGTCCTACATCAACTTATACTGGAAGATGGTGACCAGTCAGCGAGAGATTAATTCAACGACTTATTGTGGCTCAACAGATGCCAAGGATGCCATCAGGTCCTGCCATATTATATGACTTGGAAGTGTTTATAGCCAAAATGACACTATTGGACGGAGTAATTGCACTCAGTGTTACTGAGGTTTGTCTTATTTATACCACTGGATGGCACAGCTGGTCAAGTGCCTTCCCTTGTTGCGAGGGATTGAACCGGCGTATCCCAATGCGAGTAAAGTTAATACGCATTATTTCGTTTTCAAATCTGTTCCAGTCACCATTTGCCGTTGGGTTCAATTTAATGTCATTATCACTGGAGTGGTCAATCGGTGGTAGTCAATTTATTGTGGGTATCACAATGGACCAATATGGTGAATTCACTAACAGCCCCCTACCTATACCAACCTTGTCCTATCGTTACTTCCTGGAAAGTGAGTGTCGGTAAGAAGCCCCACACATTCCGTGCTCAGGTTACGCCTACCTTTTAAATTAGACAGGTATTTTGGGAGTAGATGGCAGTACCTTTCTGAGTCTAGAGGTCTCGGTGACTTCCTCGATTTTTTCCCGCAGAAGTATCACCAATCTTTGCTTTTCTCAGCTCGATTTTAAAGGTATTGCTACTTAGAATAAATTCAAGTAGCCTCTTTCATTTGTGTCGGGGCAGCACCAGATAGAGTGGTGTGCGTTGGCATCACACCCCAGCATGAGTCCGGTCTTAGATCTCTCCGACTCACCCGTCATGCTTCTCAGTAATCTTGGCGGTGGGTGTCCTACATGTTCATGTTACACATACGCCGACATCAGCCAAAGGAGTTGTGCGCCTGCTTACGGATACTGTATCCCTATTGCTGTAATAAAAGATACGTTAAACATGTGGAATGGTCTTCGCGAGATACAAGCTCTAGTTTTACCCATACTTTTTGCCGAAAAGGGATTATAATTAGGAGCTCTGAGACCAAAAATCTGTTCTTTAAAGACCCAAGGTTCTTGGTTCAGGGTTAATGTCTTCCCCTTTTGTTGGCGATGCGGCGATAGAGTGTTGAAGGTTAATTTCGATCGCCCGAAATATGTCTATCGGGTTCCCCCTCCGTTTCTTCCATAACGGATACCTTCTTTACCTCAGTTACACTTTCCTCGTCAAAGCGTTCGAAGGATGGCTCTTGATTGTCTGGCGGTGGGCTACCAAGTTTGAGATCGAACATAACCCGATGTAATCGACCTCCCAATTCCGAAGCTTTGGGTTGAGTGAGTATTTCATGTTGGCTTGCATTTGCGGATTCCTCCTCATCCTTTTCATTCGATGTAATCCATCCGTAACTGTAATGGATGGCACCGTCTGTCTCGGCTAGGGACGCTAGGGTATCCTTGTTAATGACTATTAAAGCCGCCCTGGAGTGTCCCTTAGGTTCTTCGAGTCTTGCAGTGTTCCAATTGTGGGTTGGCATATGAGGGTTGCAAGCCCGAATGAACTTAATAGAAGGAGCATCAAGGGATATGCAGGGATACAGGCGCGAGTCATGGGCCTACTAGGGATCTCATCTTTTCCAAATCTTCCAATTGTGCGCCGATTCAATCACCCCTAGCCTGCTTATGGCTTTTTTGTACAGACCAGCTGACCTCTGGTCACTATAGGACACACATTTTATACGCACTTAATTCCAGCCAGCATAAAAAATCACCTTTGATTTTGATTGATTCACAACCGGCTGGCTTGGGGCGTTGGTATGTCGATTCCTCCGCAGAGGGTGCGAGGTTCGATACTCGAATTTAACAACTTGCATAATTCACCTCTTTCGAGTCTCTAACAACGCTCAACTAGTTTTCCTGTCTAGAAAGGGCTTTCAAAGTTCGCTGTCGCAGTCGGTATACAACTGTAGGACGAGTGGATCGTGAAAGAACAATAGCACGCAAAGCGAGTGGTTTCTGGATAAACTAGGTTCAAGTCCGCCTCGAACTGTCGCGCCACCCATATTATTATTAGTTATTGGCTTAAGAGTATCAATCTAAATTTCTTTGAATATCTATCTTTAATTCGTATAAAATATGAATATATGTAAGTCGAAAACGCAGTGGCGTAGTGGGTTAGTGCGTCGATTCCTACGCAGAGGGTGCCAGGTTCGATACCCGACATTTACAACCTTTCATAATTCACGGCTCGACCTTTTTGGAGTCACTAACAACTCTCAAAGAGTATTCCTTTTTGTGCATTTTATTATTCTAATGCTTTGTCCTCATAACCTAACCAGATTCGATGCCAAAAAGGCCGGATGCTATGGACTTAATAGCCACTTGGCTATTTGAAAAAATTATCGATAAGATTGTGATAACGCGAGTTCTGCGAGTTTATGCAGCTACTTCGGTTTGAAAGGCACTGCAGTCGTCCCTTAGTGTCAGAACATTTTGGAAGTGATAATAGAAGAATCCCTCCTCACTAGACCGTTCTAACATCCACCCTCATTAATCACCTGGGCTCGACCAAGTCGATATGCAACCCGTGCCGAAGATCGGCTGGACTGGAGGCCTAATCCAAAGTAGTCCAGTCGCTGGTCATCCGGACACTTACCACCCTTCGGATTAGCCTGCCTTACCTGCGCATTATGCAGCTTTACACAGGTCGACCTCCGTTCTCCGGATTTAAAATGTTATCTTCAAAAAAAAAACACTAAACAAAAAAGAGCAAACCGGAAATCAAGATACCCCTGCCCTAGTCTAGCAGAGTCCTAGACTTTCTGCATGCCTATCCGAATAAACTGCCCAAATGCGTAGACGCTAGCTGCTATCAGGGGTACGTTTAAACACTAGTGTTGGCCAATGGTCATTAGACCTTCTTAAACTAGCTTTTTGAAGAGCTAATACCCGGTGCACGCCTGGAAGTCCTGTCGATGGATCGGATCCCCAACAGACCAAGGATCATTAGTCAATAACGAGACTTATTAGGGCGTTAACCAGGGACTGAAAACTGACGATTTGAGCATCGGAAGACTAGAGGAGCCAAAGGAATCTTATAGAATCTCGGTCATTGTAAACAACGAGGAATCCTTGGGCGTCGATTTCAAAATCAGCTTCGGTTTTGGAAAGATACATTTAGGGGTACAGGAAGGAATGTGCCCACAACTTCGGAAAAAGCCAGACAAAGGATCACTACTGCCACCACTGCCACCAATCCCAACGAAACTACTCACTCGGAGTTGTGTAGCCCACTAAGCTCGGAGGGTGTCTCTGATCTGTCCTCAACACTAATTCTGAACTCTGTCCATGGAAAGAGGACTTATACCTATCAAATCGCCGCAAGAAATAGACTCTATGTCAGACTCCGGTGAGGCAGATATCATGGTGATAGATATCCATCCAGATCCAGATTAACCTGCATCACCGAGATAGATAGGCGAGTCATTATTAAACTTCATTCTATAAAACAATCTAGAGATCCTCATTTAATAACTACCTGTTTATAAATTGGTCTCCAGCATTTTGCTGAGATCCCTTAGATTGTCGTAGAAGTAGGAGCCTGTATTTTATTTGTAAAGTGAAAGATTTTGTGTGTGTACAGTTTGTTTTTGTGCCTTTTTTATTTTTCATCGTCTGCTCACTGTCTTTCTGTTACTATGTTCCGTTTGGTGGCCTATGTATTGCAAAAAATTGTTGCTTGTTACAGGAATCTGTTCGGAAAAATTGCCACGGAGTTTAAAGACCGTTTTTAATACTTCAAACTTTGGAATGTTTATTTACCATCTAAACAAAGTAGAAACACAGATTTCAAAGCGTTGATATGGCGTCTCATGCAGGCACAAGTGTCTGTACTTAGCCTCTATCAGCGAACTCCTACTCTAACCCCCACGTTCGATCGAAGATGGGGTAACCAACCCCAGTGGGACGTCGTTGGCGGCTGCGGAGGGGGGAGAGTGTGCCTGTACCAGGGCTCATCTCTCTTTATGGATGGCGGCGGAGGAGCTGAAAAACTTTCAGGCCAACGGCAGCATCCGAAACTCCAGTCAGAAGGAGCTACCTGGTGCGCAGTCCTTCTAGAGCTACTTAGACTGCCTCGGATACGGACGGAATTAATGTTGACGACCCCAGCAAACGATACAAGGACAACGATATTCGGTTCTTCACGTAGAATGTTAGGTCCCTTAGCAGACCAATTGCAGCCGAAGAACTCGCGGAGGCTCTGGCCTGCTACAAAGCAGACATTGCCGCAATCCAGGAAGTGCGGTGGAATGGGCCGAGCAAGAAGAGGATGAGAAACTGCGACATCTACTACGGTGATTCCAACAGTAATAGAGGCTTATTTGGATGTGGATTTGTTGTTCGAGGCACATTTCGACAAAAAGTCTTAAGCTTTGTCTCTAAAAGCGAACGCCTCATAACAATCTGCATCCCTGATGGTCCCTGATCAATCAACCCTCAACCAGTTTGATCATGTTGCGATCGACGTCAGGTACTCCTCCAGCATTCTTGATGTCCGAACGTTCCGAGGAGCCAACATCGACTCGGACCATTTCCTTGTTGTAGCCAAGGTAAGAACTCGGATATCAAGAGATCAACGGAGTCGAGAAACGACACCATGGTTTGACGTCGGAAAGCTACAATCGCAACGGACTGCTAGGATCTTTGCCGATCGAGTCTCCCCGAATCTCTCTCTAAGTTCGTCGCCACCTGCGCAAACAATGGAAGATGATTGGAGGCATTGTCAAGAAACCTTTAAAGATGCTGCCACTGATGCTGGGTTTTACGGCACCACCTAGAAAAAACCATGGTTTGACAATGAGTGTAGGCTGGCACATGCAGCGAAGTTGGAAGCCTACAGAGCAACGCTGCAACGAACAACGAGAGCTGTTCGTGAGCTCTACGAACAGAGACGATGGGACGAGACCCGGCTTGTCAGGAGAAAGAAGAAAGAGCACGAGAAGCGCGCGATCTAGGAGATGGAGAGGTGCTACGACAGGAACGATGTCCGAAAGTTTTACCAGAGGTTTAAACAGTTATCCAGTGGATATGAGGTTCGGACAGAAGCCTGCCAGGACGAGAATGGACAAGTAGTAGCAGAGTCGCAATCGATACTGAACATTTGGAAGAACCATTTCTGCAAACTGCTAAACGGCGTTAATGACACCAATACCTCTGTCAGGCAGAATGTTGCACTCAATATGGTCGATGATCGACGAGAATTCCGCTCCCCCCAGCTCATCTGTAAGATATGGTCGGGAATCTCAGTCTCAGTATCGTTTGCCAAATCCACAAGGAAGAAGACCCCTTTGACTGCGCCAACTACCGATTGTCTTCTGAACATCGCTTACAAGATCTTCTCTGCCGTTTTGTGTGCTCGCCTGAAGCCGTTTATAAATAACCTGATAGGTTCATATCAGTGTGGCTTCAGGCTAGGGAAGTCCACCATCGACCAGATTTTCACACTACGGCAGATCCTGGAAAAGACCCAAGAAATGCAAATCGACACCCACCACCTTTTTGTCGATTTCAAGGCCACATATGACGTGCATAGGGACGAGCTATACAACGTCATGTCTAGTTTTGACATTCCTGCCAAACTCGTTAGGTTGTGCCGGAAGACGATGGACAATTCTCGCTGCTCCATCAAGGTCGGTAACGAACTTACCGAGACTTTCAATGTCAAAAAAGGTCTTAGACAAAGCGAAGCGCTGTCATGTGATTTCTTTAACATCATCCTGGAGAAGATCGTGCAAGACTCACACGCCAATACTAGAGGCACGATCTTCCAGAAGTCCGTACAACTGTTAGCATACGCGGACGACATTGACGTGATTGGCAGAACACAGCGAGCCGTCAATGAGGCGTTTGCTGGCATTTAGGCGGAAGCGGCTAAAATGGGTCTAGCGGTGAATGAGGGCAAAACGAAGTATATGCTGTCATCAAGAAAGGACACACAACATCGACGTGTTGGAGAGAGCGTGAGAATGGGCAGCAATAACTTCGAGGTAGTCAAGGACTTCGTCTACCTCTGCTCCGCAGTAAACAGTACAAACAACATCAGTACCGAGATCAAACGCAGAGTAACTCTTGCCAACCGCTGTTTCTATGGACTCAAGAGGCAATTGAGTAGTAGAGCCATCTCTCGAAGGACCAAGCTGACTTTATACAAGACCTTGATCATCCCAGTCCTGCTGCGCCGTACAGCATGGACAAGGCATGGACAATATCAAAAGCGGATGAGAAAGTCCTTGGTAGCTTCCAGCAAAAAGCTCTGCGTACGATCTTTGGTTCTGTTTACGTTGACGGTTTCTGGAGGAGAAGATTCTTGTGGCTGGCTTGTTGTTTGAGGCCCAGGTCCACCCCGGACTGTAGCGCCAAATAAAGAAAGAAGAAACACATTTCAGCGATAGACTCGTAACGAACACTTTTAAGCTTGTAAAGTTCAACAGTCCAGTGTCTTTCCTAACGGCTCTTGTATATGATAGTACCAATTATATTGACACAAAAAAGTGATTGATCCGGAAGGCGATTTAGTACGTTCCGGATGAGTTCAAAAAAATATAAATGTAACCTAGTCAACTTACTCAAAACGCACGCATCATATTTTTGCTATAACTTATACTCCAATAAAACAGAAATTGATCTGTTTCTTGTCTCCTGTGGAATTTTAAAATGTTGAAATGTCACGTTTTGAAAATAAGTGATTCAATTATTCCTACATCAGTGCTTGGCTATCCGTTATAATCATCTAACATCACGTGAAATTTGGGGCATATATGGGGGTTTCAGCCTTACATGACACATTGGCGTTTCACAGCTGCGATCATACGCATCCTCCTATACGGCGTAGCAGTATGGTGGCTAAATTTAACATCGGCACATATATCAGCGTCTTAGGGAAGGTACAAAAGCGAGCCTGTACCCGTATAAGTGGAGTCTTGACAACTACTCCTTCTGATTGACTCGTACTATATATATAACTCGAACTCGAACTATTTGCAACCTTGATGTAGGAAAAAGACCTGTGGTATTGCATATATATGTTAGTCGCCGTGGCGTAGTGCCTTAGTGCGTCGACTCTTACGCAGAGGGTGCCAGGTTCGATACCCGAATTTACCACCTTTCATATTTCACGGCTCCACCTCTTTCGAGTCACTGACAATGCTCAATGAGTATTTCCTGTCTAGAAAAAGCTTCTCAAACTTGGCCGTTCGGAGTCGGCATTAAACTGTAGGTCCCTTCCTCGCGTGAGAGAACAATAGCACGCACAACACGAGTGGTTGCTGAGAAGCTAGGCCCAGGTCCGCCTCGGACTGTAGCGCCACCCATATTATTATTATTATTGTATATATATGTATGTAGGTGGCAACTTGTGTGAGGGGTCAGTAAGATATAAAATACATGAATTGTTAGATATTAAGATAGATTTTTATGTCATTTTTGTCTAGTATAAGTTGTCCTGAGAATTAAATAAAAATGAAATTATATATAACGGCGAATTACATCACGGCCGCGAGTCAAAGTGGGTAAGATGTCAACGGGGAGGGAGTTGAGTAAAGACGGGCACTGCGTTCATCTTCTGATGAACTTCCTTTACATTTTGATTTTTTTCTAAATTCACTCTTTTTGTGATTTAATGCTTAGTTATTTTCATAGAAACATTATGAGAAGCTGTGAAGCTGACAATCTCGCAAAATCGCCACTAAAGTGTCAGATAATGCAGCCTCTTGTCACATAGGTACTCCCTTAGCCACCTTCAATTTACAACACATCATTATTAGTAAACAAAAAATTAATGCCAGATAGAAAACAGGCATTACATGCCAAATCTCCAATCAAGTCTGGTTTTGTCTCGATCCAATAAGATCGCAAAGCTCGATCTCCGATGGGGATAATTACCGAACACTGCCTATTAGGTCTACACGCAAAAAGACTAGAACTGTTCTCAAATGATTTCTTCAACAGTGAAGAAGAGGAGGAAAGTGTATAACACCTTCTCTGTAACTGCCCTGCACTCACCTTGATGAGGAAAGCTACTTCCTTCCAATCTAATGACCTTAGTGAAACACCGTCAAAACTGGCTGGCTGTCAGAGTGACCACGCCGACCCAATCCCTTGTTTGTAAACCCAGGTGACAGTACAATTGGCATACATCTTTAAAGCCACGTACTACCTACCTACCTACAAGATGATACCTTACCCAAAACCGAATTTCCGGACACATTCTCGATGTCTATCGATTTCTCATGAAAGCAAAAGAATTTTATTACTCTCTGAGAATATTGAGTGAGTGATGAATCACTCATCAAAAGCTGATCAAAAAGCTGATTTTGCTCCCCCATTTTCCATTCTTACGTATGTAACTGAGTGAAGAACTTGGCCAAGTATTGTATTGTGCAGACATTTGTGTGTTGATCAAGGTGACGACCGAAGCAAAAGTATTTAACCATAGATTATAAAAATGGATTATTTTAACTATGAATCAATTAATCCATATAATAGGATCATATACCTACAATTGTGTTACAGAAATATCAGAAAGGGAAAACAAATATCATTTGCTTGGTATCTGATCTGTTACTTGCCGGCTCTTGGACAGAGGGCAATATGTACTGGGGAAATACTTCCACTATCTGGAAGAAAACTTTTTGTCTTCTAGATGCTCATCATACATATCTAAAACGCACAAGACAATTTTAACTTTACAACTCGCGAAATAAGTAAGTTGTTAGATGGATTAGACGATTAATTTGAAAGAATGTGATTCTAGCTCGTACTGTACAAAAGTTTTAAATTATTGTAGCAAAGAAACAAACCTTCTTGTCATATCATATATCAAGGTGTTTTTCAAACAACACCCATTTCCAACAGGCAATGCCATTTGCTGTCAGCTGTCAAAACTAAACCCACACAAAACGATGAAGTAGTAAATCTGTGTTGCAGTATCGGCGCTACGTTTCCCTCTCCTTCTCGCTCACTCATACAATTTTTCTCACGAACGAAGTAAAATTTACAAATGGCGTCATATGGGGCGGCGGGTAGTTCACAGTGTTAAAAGTTTTCCTCGATTGTTTTGTGCAAAAATGTTGTGGATTTTAACAAATTGAACATTTAACCAATACTTAAATATCAGAACAATAAAACTGAATATAATCCAAATCGAATTAATCGTGCAAAGTGAACGAAAAATTGCGACAAAAAGTGAAATGAGTGTCTAAAGGTCATTCGGTTTCTTTTTCTTTGTAAAGAAATTTTCACCAAAGTAGAAATTTTTTCGGTGTGTATTTCGTGTTTGATTTTTTAACTGAAAAGTAAGTGTTCAATTTTATATCAGTCTCAAACTAATTCATTCAAACCACATCCGCATTAAATTAACGCTAAAAGTAGTTTTTTCGCCAACAAAAAAAATCACAAGAAGCCTCATAAAATGTCTATCCTTCGGTGTGTTTCCTCCATCCACGGGATATCGGGACGGAAATTGCTTAATTGATTACCTGCTTCCGAACATATTTGCAATTTTTTTTGCCATTTGCATAAAATCAGTCAAATTATATTTATATATATGGATTAATATGAATATTCTTACAATACACACACCTACACATGTTGCCTTGACATCAAAAATGAAAATGCAAGAATTAAGCTGAGATGCTTTACATTAATTTTGTCGTCCCGGATACTGTGCGGTCAAATTAATTAAACATCCGACGACCAATAATCATTGTGCACAAATGAAGAAGAAAGACTCTGAAAATATTAAATAAAAGTACGAAGTAATGGTGAAAACCATATTTGTTTGGGTGCATATACAGCAAAAAGGGTGTAGGTAGGCGGATGAAAATTCGCCCGTCTAATGGTCGAAGAAAAATATTTGTTGAGTTTTCCATTAACTTCTGGTGCGATATCAGGGTGGGCGACGTAGAATACACGATGAAGGGAAGGGGTGTCTGGTAGAGGAAGGGTCTGTTGCATTGGTCCTTTTTTCATTGATAATGCGCACGGCACGGCAGGCGAACCTGTGTACCCAGATTTTGTACTTTTCTTCTGATACAAATTTTCTTGTGTGTCGTCGTATTTGGCTGCAGACTATGGTAGATAGAAGAATCAATGCAAAAAATCATAGAAAAGAAGGAAGAATACGTATTTTTCTGTACTTGTTAAAAGAATATATCCAAATAGTCTAACTTGTTGATTTTGCTATCAGCTAGATGCAGTGATTATATTCAATTCAAAGATAATTGCTGTATTCGAAAAGAGGAGGATTTCTCATTGTTTTTATCTCTTATCAGACTGTGAAACGAAAATAACCAAAGTGCAGTAAAACAAAAAGCGTGTATATTGTGCATGTATCTCAGATCCGAAAATGTAACCAATAGTAAACGAATGTATGTATACCTAATGAATGTGTAGGTACATATTCAAGATAATGTAAAAAATAGAGAAAAAGAAATAATTTTCTTTAAGCAAATATAAAATAGGTAGACTAAATTCTGGCGCCTATTAGTGTTTGGATTATTTATGTACCTGATGCTTTATCCCAATAAAAGCGCTTATCGTTTTAATAATAAAGTTATTATTTTGAGTTTTCTGTGGATAGTGTCTGCATTAGTCGGTCTATATCTGTCTGCATCAGTATATTAATTATTTTGTTGGATGTTACAGTTTCGAAATTAAAAGTTGTATAGGTACTTATTCCTTTTAATAATTCAATTACAGTTCAGTTTAAAATTATATTGTTTTTTTCGCATTATATTTGAAGGTAAAAAATGTGTAATCCAAAAATAAAGAATGGCCTTTAGATATAATCTTTTATCAGGTACCTACCTGCTTACAGGTATAGTAGGATCTTGCAATATCTAGGCTTGCATAGTATTGTGCATAGCTTTTCTCTTAAATGTGGTCTTCGCTTTATCGTAACAAATAAGTATTAGCCACATCAATCTAAAATATCTAATCTAGTTGTAGTCCACTGTAATCTTATTTAAACAATATATTCCCAGTGTTTTTGCAAGATTTATGAGAATTTATGAGAAGTGGTTTCACGACAGTCACATCATTTAAAGATTTAAAGAATAGTTGACCTAAAGTTTTATATCGAGTTTTGGTTTTGCAGAAACAAAGGTGATGCTCCAGAGTTTCAACCACCGCAATTGGTTTCTGCATCCAGCAGTAGGAATCATGCCTAGTACATGTTTGTCATGACATTGTGATGCCACACTTAGCCTGTTTCATGTTCGTTTCCCTGGATCCCCATGTCCCCAGAAACTGCGTTCCTACATTAGTACATACATTTAATCAATTTACATAAGTGAACTATGTTTTTCTATTTTATCAACAACTAAATACTAACAGTTGTCGCTGAGCTTTGGACAGTGCTACTGAACTAAATACGATTGTATTTAGAACCAGATACGATTGTATTTAGTTCAGTAGCACTGTCTAACATATTATATATATAGATATTGATTTGTAAGAGCAGTATCTGTTAAAAGATCTCTGCCATAGGTAGATACCCACTACATCCAATTTATTGTTTTACACCTTGAAACTTCCTTTCTCAAGGCTCTTTGATAATGTATAATATAATATGGTTGGCGTGACTGTCCGAGGTGGACCTGGACGTAACTTTTACTGCACTCGTGGTGTTCGTTCCATGCTAGTGGATAGGACCTACAAATTTATGTCCACTTCGAATGGCGCTTGAGTTTGAGATGATTGCAATGAGTCTCTATAATTCCTTACGGCTTGGAATAGCGAACTTTTAAAACACATTCTTGACAATTCGTAAATATCGTATCGTAAAATAATCGAGTTTCTTGTCGGGATTTGTTCCATGGGCCTTGAATGAATTACTCCCTGCTCAACGGCGGCGGCGTACAGACAACAGAACAGCAGAACATGTTTTAGGAACATTGAATCATAAAAACACGTGGTCTTAACAAAATTTATCGTATTTACTGCGAAGAGAAGGAGTAGGAGTCAAAGAAATATGCTAAGATTATTCAAGTCTTCTGTGCCAAGGCGAATTATTTATAAATGACTGAAGTTCCTCACTGGCGTTGGATAAAATTTGGCACAACGTGATTCAATGAATATGTTGATTTTAAAATTTCGCAATACTCACTCATAAACAGCTAAAATTAATTCCAGAAATGATTGAAGATGAATTATTGTCTAATTGTCTAATTCACCTATTCATATACGTCAAATAAGTTCCAAACATCTGTCAGATCACATAAAACGCTGGAAAAATAAATATGTACATCATAGGTATCAGACGTCGAAGTTTCCAAA
The DNA here is from genome assembly GCA_964034865.1 of Eristalis intricaria. Taxonomy (NCBI): domain Eukaryota; kingdom Metazoa; phylum Arthropoda; class Insecta; order Diptera; family Syrphidae; genus Eristalis; species Eristalis intricaria. Next base: position 70,512,626 of record OZ035876.1, on the reverse strand, counting down.
ACCTTCAAAATCAAAACAAAAAACTCAAACAAAAAGTTCTGTACTATATTATTGAGGATTTTTCTTGGTTATTCTTCGTCTTAAAACCAAAGAGTGGTATTTTTTACTCAGGAGTACCCGACTTTAGTAGGAATGCCATGCAAAAAATTTCATTTCATTTTCAAGACATGGTGACACAACGGGATAGTTCATCGTATCTGAACTATTGAACATGCTAATTCTAGTGTCTTGTTTATGATGTACATATGTAGAATAAATAGTTTGAATCAAAACCTGCAATCGCAGTTGTAAACAGCAGTTACCTTATACTGTCAATAAACGAAAAAGAAAGCTGTATACACCACACAAACACGTGTAAGAAATGCAATTTTAAGATTTGCTAATAATTTAGGAGAAAGGGAACGACATTATGTACCGTCCGTCCGCAATCTCATTTATATTAATTTATTTTGCCTTACTAACGTAAACTTCTAACACGTGGTTTAAATTTACAGATATCCTCATCTTATAACTTACAAACTGCTTTAAAAATCACTATGCGAAGAAATCGCTTTCCTAGAAAACATTCAACAACACATAAAATGTTATCGCCTAGGTAGACTAATAGAGCGACGCGTAAAATAGCTTTATTTGATTAGTTTTTTTTTGATTTTAATCTGTTAAGATATCTGTGGATAAGTTGTGTTGTACGATTTAGCAGTCGATCAACTAGCCAATGTTCAGCATAGAAAACCGGTTAAAATAATTTCTATTTTCTATAATAGCATCAATTACGATGGTTTTATAAACATTTATTGTAAGTTATAGGAATACATGTTTATACCTATACACATTGAAATTCTGTACGTCTCGTTTAGGATTTTTTAACTGGGGAAAGTGTGTGAATTTTATTGTTATTAAATACTGACATTTAGGTTGAAAAAGCAATTTAAGTAAATATATTTTGTTTAACCCATCTGAATTTATTTGAAGGAGTTCGGAGAGTAAAAAAGTGTCAATAAATTAAGGCTACGTTTAAACGGCTATACATTGAAAGCATAAAAAGGACTTAAGCAGCCTAAAACAAAACATTTTCTGTTTACCAATACAGGGCGGTTTCTTTTCACTGCTGTTTCTGTTTATTTATAGACAACTCAGCATCTACAGCAGAATTGTGAACTAATCGCCTGAATATATGAAACTACTTTATATACATTCCATATCATTTTTCGTTGTCTATAGTTATTTAGCATAACTCTAACGATTCACCATCGATATTTTTAGTTCCGATTCCGATTGTTATAGAACTCAATTTACATCGACGGTTATGAACACGGCTGAAATGATTTAAGTTAGTTTTAGCAACGTATCACTGGTGTTAATTCTATGCATCACATTTTCGCCTTCAATTTACGGTTTACATCATTAATAGTAGGTATTTTTGTTGACAGCTTCGTGTGAGTAGTAGAAAACAGGTTTGTGATCAGATCAATTCAGTATACATACCGAGAGTATTTTCCGTAGCATTTTGAGTAATAGGACAGAAGTGGGATTTATCTTTGATGTCTAAATTATCGTCACGAGAACGATAAGACCATATCCGCTGCGGATTTTGATAATGTTACCTTCCTTTAGCAAAATTTTGATAAATTTTTTTGCGGTAAAATTCAAATTAGTCTTCTTATTTCCTTTTACCTGTGTAAACATCTAGTCTGTGACAAACACTTAACCCTCTTTCTTTCTGCTTATAAATAATATTTGATGTTAGCTCGGGATCATAGAAATAAAATAAAACAAACAAGGCGTGTTCAGATTCGCTGATCATAAAATACAAACTTTCATTTTCTTTAACCACCAGAATAGCTTTGGGCACACAAAAACAAAATAAATATAGACTGACTGGAATTGATATAGTAAAATTAAGATTCAAAGAATAGAAAAGAAATAAAATACTCGTTTTTCAGTACGAAGTTTCAAAACACATGTCCAATCTACTCGCAGTCACTGTGCAATGAAAGTGGGTGTTTACGCATAGAATACACACCACGTTTTATTTAAATATTCACCTCACGTGCTACATCCAGAATGGGAGTAATTAATTAGTAGTTTGTACAGATCTTTCTTAAAAGAGATCGGTTTTATATTAAGTCTTCTATGCCTTTGAAGACGATACAGTGTAGTGTAGATTTTATCATACATATGTATTAAACTACTTTGAATAAAAGTGCTATTTTCTATCTAACATTGCTTTTAACATTAATACTCATCATTCATTACTTTGCCATTTGTATTAGTCATCCCCTGCTCATCAGCGCATTGATTAAAATTAATGGTGCTTGGCATGTATACATAAATATACATCTATACTACCTGTCTGTGTACTAACAAAATTAACAATTTTTCATCGTTTTACCTTTAATATAAAATCTTTAAAAAAAAAACAGTTATAGATTATATATTTAACAATTATATGTGTACATATAAAAAGAGGGATTTGCAATTGATAGTATGTTTATTAATATTTAAATTTTGTTCATCGCTATAGGTTCGATAATCGGCAATTGAATAATCGACTGCGCATTCGATGGAAGCTATTGTCATCATTTAATGGGGGATGACTATATAGGGTACTATTGTGCACGCAATATCTTTCAAAATTCACCACTCAGAGACATTAAATAAACCCGATTCGGGATAGTTTCTTGTTCCAAATATTCAGAAACATAAATCAAATATCCACTTGTCGCAATCGTAATTAATCGGCAATGTGGCAACATGCGGGAAGCAGCAGAGAATCAAAAGTAAGTCATATATGTACATATGTATATTAAGAAGTGAACGTTAGATGTTTCTCACTGAATTATCTATCTTCTCATTGAACATTTTACCTATTATCATTTTATTGATAAAATGTCATATGCGAGTTAGAAGAATATATTCAATGTTTCTGTGTTTATATGTACATGTGATCAGTTCTTATTTGTTGCTTACTTTTTGAATGCCTACAAGATTAGGTGTTGTAACTGTCACTTTAAAAAAATTTATTTAAAAAAAGATGCGGAATGAATTACATATGAAATAAATTAAAATATAAATATTTTCACATTGGCAACATTAGTTTTAAAAGAATCTACAGGTAGCTGACGTATAATTGGTATTAGTTGGAAAATATTAGAAGTTGGAGATATAATAAAAAAAATACCGCACATGAGTCAGACATTATCGAATGCTATTTCATGTTGATATATGTGTTATGTAGAATTATTACCAATTTTATACTATAAATTATGCTGTTGCTTGAACATGTGGAAGAATCAAAACCGGATTTTGTAACATGTTTCGTGTTATGCTGCTGAAGTTATTCGTCATGTTTCTTTCAATACCCAATAGAAAAGGCGCACCCAGGTGGAGTGGGACCTCAACCAACTTGGTGTGCGCAGTTGGAGACAGCTGGCAAAAGATCGTGCCGGCTCGAGAGGCTTACTGGTTGAGGCCCAGGTCCACCCCGGGCTGTAGCGCCACCTGAAGAAGAAGAATAGAAAAGACCAAATAGTTTGCCAGGTCACTTAAATAATTAAATCATACCCAACAATAAATAATATGATAGTATTTTTTCTACAACTACATCATCCAAAACTGAATCCCAATTAAAGTCTTGATTTTATAAAATATTAGTGGATAGTTTAAATGTTTTCTGTTAAATATTGAGTGGTGACGGTCGTGGCGTTGTGGGTATGTGCATCGACCTCTACGGAACTTGAACCTCGCTGTTTGGGTTTCTATTCCCGACCGGTACGACCAAATCTAATCTTCACGGTCTTAAAGAGTAATAATGTCTAGAAAAAACTTCTCAAACTAGACCGTTCGTAGTCGACATAAAACTGTAGGTCCATTCCACTCGTGAGAGAAAAATAGCACGCATAATACAAGTGGTTGCTGTAGAAGCTGAGCCCTGCTTTTGTGGTAGAATATTTATCTATTAGACTTTTTCAGTGAGGAAAGTCAAAACCAGAAATTTTGATATTTCGATATTTTCTGTACACAATCAGGCGTGCGACATGTATGACTGTTCTTGTACCCGCCTTTTCAATAGAGGTTTTTTAGAAACATGCCTACCTTAGTCACCTGTTAAACTGATGCCATCGTCGCCACTTGTTATAGAACAAATTCATGCAAACACGAGTGGTTTCTTAAGAATGCCGCGCCATTCATTATTATTATTGTTAGTGGCAGTTAGAGATTTGCAACCTTTCGATATGCATCTCTTTAAGCTATTCTCTGGAAAGTCCATAAAGTTTATATTTGGTTTTACATTACATATTCACACTCATATTTGATTTCCGGCCAGAACATTTTTCGAGTTCAATTTCCAACAGTATATTCTTCTCACTTCGTTTGTCTTTTCAAATATGTATTCAAGCTTAGGTCATAATGTCCATCGCGTTAAAATCGAATACATAGGATCATTTTTGACAGTTTTGACTTAAATGCAGACTTCAATCTGTAGTTGTATATAATTAATCGCAGGGACCTATTTTACAGAACATACATCTCATTGTATGATTCTGACACTTCTGCTGTATGATTTCTGTTTCTCAGATTTCTTGTATGAGCCGTTGTAATACAACATGTAATATGGGAAAGTTGTATCATTGCGTTTCACAGAAAAATATCATACTTATCATACAGCAGTTTTTTTCAAATTTGAACATAGATTTCATACAGCACTTAAAACTGCTGTAGTCACTACAAAAATGAGTTTTCAAATGAGAAAATACACAAAAAAAAGCATTTTTGGGCTTATGATTTTTGAATAATGAATGATTGTTCATCTTCTTTTTAAAGTACACATGTAGGAACAAGAGATGCAAGTTCGTCAAGAAATGTGAAATATGCCCCAAGTCTAATTTACATTTTACAAGTTGTTGTAAGCGCAAAAAATGATCCAGTGAACGCAACCGCCGCATCACATTAAACCCGACTGAGACTTTTTGTTAAGTATTCCAACAGACACGGTTACTATTTCAATCAAAAAATTCCGATAGGCATTGTTTAATACTAAAAAGTCTATAACATTTAAATAATTCACTTATTATTTTTCCATGTTATCCGAATCGAAAAATAACACTCATAGCAGCTTTCCAATTTGATTATAACTTTATGTCCTTGACTAATGGGAGTTGTCCTGTTTTTTAAGTTTTTTTTTTTTTTTATTGACAGTGTCTTTCATATTTATTTGATGACAATATCTAGCAATATATTATAAATTAATTTTATTCATCTTAATTTACAAAAGTATATTCTATATGTTCTTAGTGAATGTGCAAAGTCAAAAAGGATATTGGTTCTTTACTGTTCTATCGACTACCGAAGAGCCCGAACCTGAGCCAACTTCTTTACTTTTGACGATCATACTAAAAACCGTTCCGTGTTTTGCGATGACTATGTATCTATAAAGAAAAACCGATATTGCCTAAGTGAAATGCCTGGAATCATTTGGTCAATGTGTTACTCCTCAACTCTTGATCCATTGATTTATGGTAGACGAATGACGAATTTTCTTATCGAAACTAATGTGATTCATATAAACTTAAACCTATAAATATAGAATTAATGTTGTAGGGCTTGCTAGTACATTTTGTAAAATATTTATTTTCATGTCTTTCCTCCTATTAGCAGTAGCCGGCAGTTCTGTCATGTGGATTAAAGTTAACAGCTTTTCAATCAGCGCAGTAGTACTGTCTTCGGAAAGTCAAATAGTCAATGCCTTTATTTAAAATGAGAAGCAACATTCGTGTATTTACAGTAAAAATCGCTTATAACAATGTTAACGGGTCAGTAGAATTTCCTCGTTATATGCGATATAATGAAAATAAAATTAACAAAATGAAAGATTTATGTAAAAACCGGTGCCCAAGTGAGTCATAAGTTCATAGTAGATGTATGGCATGTGCATTTTTGACCCTACACCGTAAAAATAGTATCAAATCGTCAAGGAAATTGTCGAGGAAATAATTCACTAATTTGTGATAGTTTTGAACATTGTTCGTACCAGATATGGACATCGACCGGGAAATGTGATGAAATTACCTCTAGCGTTAGATATAGACATATAAGAACAATCACAGACAGTTCATCAACAAAACAGTCACTGCATTCGCTAAATCTGTATTTTAACAATTGTCTATATCCTCGTGCAGTCGACTCTCGATAATTCAAAACTCAATAATACGAAATTCTTTTACACTTAAGTCCTGTATATTTTCATCGTTATAACCGATCCCGTAGTTATATTCGGCATCGTTTTTGTCAATTGGTTACAATTGCAAATTCCCTAAAATGAAGTTTTGCAGGGACTTTGAAAATATATTGTTTTATACGGTTCCTTGATATATCAGGTATTGTTATAACCGATTTTTACTGTATATGTAATGATTTCCTGTGGCGCCCTTGGCGCTGTGGGTCCTCTTTCGAGTCACTGATAATGCTCGAAGAGTAATACCTGTCTAGTAAAAGAGTAAATTGTAGGTTCCCTCCACTCGTGAGAGAACATGCACAACACGAGTGCTTGCTATATAAGCTAGGCCCTCGTTCTCCAAGTGCTGTAGCGCTATCCATATTATAATATTATTGTTATCTTTGTATATCTTTTTGTTCTGTAATCTTCAAATTTGTAACGTGAACTTGTTTATGAGCTTAAAATTGTAAACCGATTATGGTAATGATAACTATAGAAATACTCCATTCGTCAGCATAAAATATGATCTCATTTATATTATATATATATATTCATATAGTTGTAAACAATTGCAAACAGTCGGGGTTAAAATTAATTTGATTGCTAAATCCATTGGTCAAGAAGCCACTTAGAAGAGTTACAAATGTTATTTTGAGCTGATTCAATTTTTCCACTGCAAGCAGTTCCAATCATGCTGTTTTGTTTCTATAGTTAAGTAATTGCATTAGCGAACAACAGCACAATTTTTATTTTCGCTCTTGTTTCCTCTCCATCAAGCAACAACCTCATATTGAAATGGGTGGATGCATGCAAGCTGAATTCAGTGACCACGTTTGAGAGGGATTTAATTAAATTGAATGAAATCTCTCATTAAGTATTTTCGTAATTTTTAAATAAGCTTCCGTTTCAACGTTCACAAGAGTAACTGCTGGTGATTGTGGGCTGAAGCAAGATAAATGATGTCATTTTAGGTATTTAAGTCATATAAATTCAAAATTTTGTTCAATGCCACCAATCAAAAGAGAAATACATGTCTGCATAATTTGCTTGCGAGATTGACTGTAACTAAATTCATACAACTTGATAGGATTGCATTAAAGGATTATAAGGAGTCAAACCAATGTGTCTACATTGTTAAATAGTTGAGAATTATAATCTTGTCACTTTGAGACATTAAATGGCAAAGTAGTTATTTTAGTAACTGTGTAAACATTCATTGCAAGTAACATAAGTATGTATCAATCTATCCGAAAATATAATTTTGTTTCAATAAGCGTATATGTTATAACATATTTGAATATGAATTATGAAAAAATATCAAATTCTAGAGAGAAATTTGAGCTATTCAAACGAAATTGTTTTTTATTTGAGGAAAAAGGTATTCTTTAAAAAGTGAAATAGTTTTTTTATTTGTCTATCATCACCAGCAGGAATCGACGGACTGTCGTCAGTTTTCATTTTACTATTTACAACCGGCAGTGACAACAACTGAACTCAGGTTAACAAGTAAATGGTAGTGCAACTGACTGCTTCTTCTCCAAAACCGTTCAATATCTATATTTGGCCTAAGTTCGAAGCTTAATACAGCGGAACGACAAGAAAAACAAACTCTACATGTACAGGAAAGTTATTGGCTATTCGTCGCTGTAGTACCCACCTCATCCCTAATTTCGACCTTGTGGTATTGTAGAGATACTTTCACTATAGCGCGGTAAGGAATCAATGGCTCACTCAGCTCCATTCTCTTTTTTTTCTTGAAATCATCATACACAAAATTAAAATATAGTTGGACTAATTTGTGATTTTACATTAATTTGGTGAGATTTTCTGGTCAAAGTGATTTTTAACCGTGAATTCAAACACGTGAATTATCGGAATTTCAATTCTTTGAATTTTCATTATCATTGAGCACTTGCTTCTTGTTTTATACATGTTTAACAACGTTTTTCGGATTATTATTCACAATTAATAATTTTATTAAAATAACTTCTATTTTGACAAAACATTTAAGAAAAAAATTATGGGTTCTGAAATTACAAAGAACAGTTCAATTAGTATCACACCACCATCACATCAGTATCGGAAAAAACAGTGATGCCGCATCACTGCCAAAATGTTTCTGAGTTCAGCCACATGTACGGAACTCAGAAATATATCACGATTATCCTATACCGGGGCTGCCGCTGAACATTTTATAATTTTTCCAACAAATTAAACATGACGATATGAATAAACTGCGAAACTAACATAAAATCGTGTATTTCGTTAAACAAAATAAGGTCGAATGATCGACTTGTTAATCAGACATTGCTCATATAATGTATAATGAATTAAAGAGTAGGTATAGTGCATCTACCATAGTTCATGGCGTTAAGCATAGAATCGTGTGATTCCAAACTCCGGCTATGATTGCGCAAAAGTAGCAACTTAGTGATTCAAACAGGATCTGTAAAAAACCACACCTTAATCGTAGTCGCAGTTTATATCCCAGTCGATCACAGACTGCGATTGCGATTTTCCCATATGATCCCCAAGCTTCTCTCCGAGAAGAATTTCAAAACCATACTACAATACATACTACTTCAGCAAAGCAGGTCCTACCTAACGCTCTCAGAACCCTCATTTGTGTTATAACTGCACATTGCGCTATCGGTATTTTCACGCCTCCAGACTAGATATTTCCTATTACGACTTCTGTAGAAACTGACTTCTGCGTTTCATCTTCGTTCTGATGTTATAGCTGCCCATTGTTACCTTCGACCATTCATGTCAATGGGTACAGAATTGCATTTCATTTATCCTTTTTGAACTCACACACGCTGCCGGCAGGCCTGTTTTAGTACAATTTTCATCGACTATTGATAATTCATATACGTCAGTAATTGTCGTGAAACAAATGATTCGGAATTCAATTACGGGACAAATATTACCATAATTGCAAAAAAATAACAGTTGTTTTCTTCCAATAACGTCCTTTTTGCGGTCAAAAATTAATGACAACAAAATCTGCCCGACATCGATGACATATTCGCCCTAATTTCTTTTAATCGTGTGTCCCAATAATATATGAATAATATTTGAAGGGGTCTCCTTTTTCTACTTTTTACTATTTTACTATCGGGCAAACGATTCTGAGGTTCAAATTGTAGGGCATGCTTTTCTCCGGCCGTATCTTTCAAAAGAGTTGGTGGATGTAAAAAAAATTGGAACCGTGTGTACCAGCACCACTTCCGCGATATTGGTACAGATTTTTAACCATTTACGTTTTAAACTGTTGTTGAAACAGAGTAATGGAGTCTTGAGAAATAGGCAGTCTACAAGGATTTTTTTTATTTTTAAATTGAGAAGAAAAATGTTTGAATGTTTCTCTTCTTGCCACCACCAGTTATTTATCAGTCTCAGTCTCTGGTTGGTCCTCTGTAGAGGGGACGGAAGTCCCTTTTATCATCGTCCATTGTGAGCCGCCGTTTCACTGTTTACTGAAGTGATCTTTCCAGATTCTCAGTATCGACTGCTACGATTGGTCCCTCTTCATCCTGATAGGCTTCGGTCCGAAGTTTATACGCATTGGATAGTAATTTTACCCGTTTGTAAAAACGTTCGGAAAACATTTCTGCCGTAACACCTCTCCATTTTCTCGATCGCGCGCTTCTCATGTTCTTTTTCTTTCCTTTTGAGAAGCAGTTGCTCTTCCCTTCATTTAAGTTTGTGGAGCTCATGAACCGCTCTTATCCTTCTATAGAGCATCACCTTATATGTTACTTGCTTCGTTACTTGGGTGTCGTTTTGACGTTGCTTTGCACTTCTTGAGGTTTCTCATAATCGGAAGCAGTGTGAATGTTTGGTCTACTGTGAATTTACTTGGCCTGCGACTATATTGAGAAGGGTATATTAGTTTTTTTCGCACAAAACAGTAGAAAAATCGCATAGGTGATATAAGAACACATTCCTCGTCTTGACCCAGTGTTGTTTTGTTCCATATAACGTAGCCTAGCCAAATACGTTGAGATTTTGTTGAGAAGTTTGTACATATTCCGCTCTAGCTCATCCTTAGCTGATCAATTTAACACTCAAATTAAGCATTCTGGCTGATTGCAGCATTTGGGCACTCATCGGGATTTAACAGTCTGTATAAAGAAAGAATGTTTGCAAAATGTTTAAATAGCGTAAGCTCTTGTACCTCTCTTGTTGTAGTTGGATGTACCGTAGTTTTGTATTCTAGCTTTGCAGCATGAGCCTTGTAATCTGTTGGAAATTTCCAGCTGGGAATATGTCTGCGGGCGCCCATGGTGCTTAGGGCGAATATAAGCATTATAAATTAAAGCCAACATTTTTTATGCGTTTAACATAAAACATTCAACCGCCGTCTAAGTTCGATGCCCAGTAATTTTCAAGGCCCAACCCCTTTGATATCACTGACAATGCTCAAATAGTATAACTATTTACAAAAAACCAACACGGGGAATTTAATTTAATGTGCTTATTGCACTGTTTTGGCAGTTTTAAACCTTCGCATTATTGCCTTTCAAATGTTTGGTGTATATCAGTTGAATGGTTTGAAAGTCTATAACGGACATTTTCTGTTATGTATTATGTTATATAATGAAGGCCAAATCAGAGGGGGTGAAATATTTCTTGTATTGATTAACGAGACCTAGACATTTCGCAGCATCTTTGGCAACTTTATATATGCTATAGTTCCGAACCTGAGTCCTAGAAAAGTAGTAGTACGAACTTCGATCGCAAAATGGTTGATCAATCAGATTTATAGCTGATAAGGTATCGACAAGTGCACTTAGGTGGGTAGGTCCATTAGTTTGAGTACATTTCGTGTAGTGTTGTCAAAAGCTTTATTTTCCGGTGACTTTATCAAATACGTTTATCAAAGACATATATACGTTTACCCAGCTTCACTTAAAAAGAAATTTGTCAGTTTCATGCCGAAGATGGTTTTTAAACGATAGTTATTTCACAAACGACTTCCAATGTTTCACTGAATAGTAACATTTTGCATTGAAGGATGAAGATAATAATCCCATAAAATAATAAATATTTATATATAAAAACCAATGTTTGTTTGTGTGTCGTTTATAGACTCTTATATAAGAGTAAGAGATTTAGAAAAACAAAAAAAAAAAATCAACTGACAACATTTTAATGTGTAGATGACTTGCTCAGTTCTGTCAAGTTGTTAAAATATAATGCGTCTAAGTGACATCATTTATGGGAGGAGAGATCACTGCAGTTTTATAGATGATGTAAAATCGTTTCTTGATCCTCCTCGTCCCTGCAGCTTGTAAGGGAGACCTAATCTAGAGGCGTAAGTTCCAATGGCGTAGTGGTCAGTACTAACCCCGATGAGAGCTCTGAGATTCGGCTACACATTGCGATCATTACTGGGCGAGCGTTTTGGATCAAGAGTAGGCCATAGTTAGGTTAGGTTAGGTAGCAGGCTGCTTGTGCAATCACCAGCACAATTATAACATATTGGTCCATTGTGATACCCATAGTCAGACAGTATCACTGATTGACTACTCCGGTGATAGTGCCGTTAACTTGATACCAACCGCAAATGGTGACTGGACCAGATTTGAAAACTAGATAAAAGCGTATTAACTTTGCTTTCACTGGGATTTGAACCGGGAACCCCGCTAACCAGGGGCAGGCCCTCTACCAACTGCGCCATAAAGTCGTCTTAGGCCATACTTATGTAGTTATGAGGCATCCTGTCTCAGTAGACTATCAACGATTCACATGAGCAACCCTTTCAAGTTTCAGTAGATGGTTTGCAGTAGCCGTCGATATGGATGAACAAGGCTGCAATTAAGGAAAGTCTTAGAGATGTGATGGGGACGGCACCCAAAGATTTGATCTCTGCCTGACTGTCGGAACAGATGACGATATCTGTGTTTGATACATTGTTTTTTAGCCTACGATAACAGCCCAGTTTTGTTGGCGAATTTAGTCTTCATGCGGAACAATCCGCAAGGCAATATGTTTGTCGGCCTAAGTCCGCCTCGAACAACAAATTCACAACCAATCGTCTCCTAAGGCTATATTCGTATCGTAGTGACATTAACATTTTTGTGGCATCGATCACATGCAATAATCTGTGCCCTTTGCAGCACTTTCTGAGATAGTCAGACATTCACAAAATCCTTAGAATTGATCTCGTCGGTTTATAATTGACTACTCCACCTGTATCTTTTATTATTTAATATTGTTTACATATTTTCATTCATTCTTAACTGCTCCATTTATTACAAATACAAAAGCAAACCATACAATTAAACAATTCTGAAAAACAAATGCAATTGGTTCGATTCCAGTGTTTAAGACGGCCGAAAGTATTTCGTGTCTATGACTGCGAAATGGTCTTTCTACGTCAGTGTAAACACGGCCATACGATAGTGATTATTATTATATTCCACTTGGGCTTTATGCCTTGGAGTCAATCAACATTTTTGATAGTGTCTATTAATACAGAACACTTTTAATAGACATATTCAAAGCTTAATGACTTGAAAAAATGTTAAATATTTAATGTCCTCATTAACACGAATAACGAACGTGAAACATGTCGATAATTCTGTGATTCCAGCCGGTTTGACACGATAAGGGGTCCTTTAATGCTGATGAAACAGTATTCAAAAGTTATCTTGTCGGAATTTTACCCACAAATCAATTATTTTATTAACCATTTTATTTTATATAGCGATTGAATCTTTTCGTTTGTTAACATATTTTTCATTTTTGCAAAAGAAAAGTTAACTTTTTTTAGTGTGATAGTTTGTACTAAACATTGCTGTATGTATTTATAGATAAACAAATTTGCGATGAAGCAGATCAATGTAAGCGTGGTCGGCCTCTCTGGTAATGAAAAAGAAAAAGGACAAATGGGCGTAGGGAAATCCTGCTTATGCAATCGTTTCATACGCCCAATGACAGATGACTACTTTATTGATCACATATCCGTTTTGAGTCAGGTAATTGCTATTGATAATATCCTCACTTAAATATATGTGCATCATCACTTAAATATATTAAAAACGTTTTTTCAGTCGGACTTTAGTGGACGTATAGTAAACAACGATCACTTTCTATATTGGGGTGAAGTCAAAAAGACGACTGACGAAGGAGTCGAATATGTTTTCAATGTCGTTGAGCAGACCGAATTTATCGACGATGCAACATTCCAACCATTTAAGGTGGGAAAAATGGAACCATATTATAAGCGATGTACTGCAACCAAAGTGGCATCTGCCGAAAAGCTTATGTATGTTTGTAAAAATCAATTAGGAATTGAAAAGGAATACGAACAAAAGGTATTGCCTGAAGGTCGTCTCGCAATCGATGGCTTTGTTGTTGTATTTGATGTGAGCCCTGTTCCAAATCGATCGCTAGAAAAGCAAGTAGAATTTGTGCACAACATTCTTATGAATCTCTTAAAGACAAAGAAGCCGATAGTTTTGGTTACAACCAAAAACGATGATGCCAATGAAGCTTATATCCGAGAAGCGGAGAAAATTTGTCAACGCAAAGAATACAAGAATTCCATTCAACTTGTGGAAACATCTGCGCATGAGTCAATTAATATTGATATGGCTTTCGTTTTGTTAGCTCAAATAATTGATAAGACGAAGAACCGTACAAAAATTATAACATATACCGAAGCAGCAAGAACACGTAAAGAACTGTTGGATACAAGAACAGAAGCAGTTGCAAGGCTGATCAGAAGTCAAATAACTGATTATCACACTCTATGGTCACACGGTTCAAAGTTGCTCGCTCAGCATAGAGAATGGAATGAATTTTTGGATTTATTCGGCCAAGAAGCTGGTCAAAGAATATTCCGACGACACATGAAGAAACTGCGCGATGATCACTTGAATAAACGGTTGCAGCAGTATATGGAAGGATTTGCTTGCGCTTTGCAAGATATTATCCCAGATATCAATACATTCAATATTGAAACAGACGAAGATTGGAATTCAGTTAGAAATTACATAAGGAATCATGTGGAATTTGATCAGTATTTCTTTGATTGTCAACGTGCACCATGGACCGATTTGAGTGATGTTAGCGATATCGAAGATGAAGCAAGAATACCATTCGATATCTTAGACACTCCCGAGGCAGAGACTGTTTTCAAAAATCACTTAAATGCATTGCAGCAAGAGCAGAAAAGATTAGAGTAAGACATTCTACTTATATATATACTTTCATATCAGTTTACGATTATTAAATAGCGTTGATTTGAGTAGAATTTCGCATAATTTGTACTATTAAGCATGCATTAAATATAACTATCATGGGTAAGACTGCAGTAAATCGATAAGTATACAAAATAACCGCATAATCGAACAGATGATTTATTAACAGTTTTCTAATTATTCTTATTTATTGGAATGAAACTGATGTTTCTATTATAACTTTACATTGTAACTTAGGTTTAATTTTAATATTAAAGAAAAGAATACTGTTTATCGATTATTTAAAGAAGAAAGAAAATTCGTATTAAGAAATTGATTAAAAACACTAAATAGGTCTATAAGCACTCTCTATGAAAGGATTGGGGGTAAGCCAATATCAGTACAAAACAGCCCATCATTTAGATTATTTCTCCTATTGTTTTTGTTAAGTATTCGTAACACAGTTCGGTGGCATATGCCACATTCTTCATATTATCACAAATTATTTGTACATATGTACCATAACAGCATTGCGGATTTGTATTAAAACGGAAAAGATCTTCGGTAATTTACTCTCATAAGATGGACGGCGGCTTAGTCTAGTGGGTGTGCTCAGCTACTACACACATGAACCCACAGTGTCTATGTAGGTTCCCGAAAGGAGTCTTAAATAAATATGTATTACCAGTTTTGGGAGTTTTTGGTTGATACATTGAGAAAATTAATCGTATCGTCATTATGTAGGGCGCGTGCGTTAGTTTTATCTTATATCGTAAATTACAATTTAAATTGGTGGGCTATGCTAGGCGGACGCATAGCTAGAATTAAATTTAATATGTATTTACTATCACTACTTCAAAATGCATGGAATTATTATTGGGGTACTGGTAAACATTTGCATGTCTTTAACAGTTTGCCAACAAAAAGTAAAAACAAGTTCGTTTTTACTGCATTACGATAAAATAATTTCATTATTTTTTAGCAAGTTTTAATAGTTAGTCAGTCGCTATTCGATTAAATTTTTGGCTTTCCTTGGTCGCATAAACATTTTACAATAAACTAATGCATTCTTTATATACATACATTTTTTTATTTCGCTTTCCAAGGATGCCAAAAAGGTAGAACCTGTAATTTTGTTGATTGTGAAATGAGGTTTAACGATTTATTTTGTAAATCATTTCAGATGGAAGAAACAATTTAAAAAACTATTAGAGGAAACTGGATATGTAACTCCAGGCAAACAATTAGCAGAAGTTCGAGTACTTTTCATGGGACGAGAATGCTTTGAAGCACTATCTGAACACGATTGTCAGCAAATTTATGATAATCACCAAAGAGAACTAATCGACAAAGCAAAGCATAACTTCTTGGAATTGCTGTTGGAGCATGCGGATTTATTTCAACATTTTAAAAATCTCGAGCCGTCTGGAACTATAACTCAGGATGATATTAAAGAGATAACAGAAGTATTACAAGATGATTCAAGGTATGCAGATATACGAGGTTTTAATTAAATTATTTCGTTATAATTTGTGATGTGATTTTTGTTCTGTAGATACAAGCTCTTGGATCGTCTTGATCAAGATAGAAAAGTAATGCTTTTTCAACATCTTGGCTTTATACATTGCCCTATAAGAGAGCATTGCCCTGCATTTCCAAATTGTATGGACTGCATCATAGAAAGAATAATAAACTCAAAAAAGACAAGTACTCTCACGTCAAACAAATGGAAATCTCCATCCACCGAAAGCATTTTGAATCTCTTAATAATGGGGTCAGAGCATTTAGCCAGCGATTTACTAAACGATATTCGGATTAGTGCTGGCAGTGAAGGGGAATATATGTGCGATAATCAAACATATTATCTCAACTATCGTATTGTTAATGGGGATATGGAGTCCTTTAAGTCAATTGATTTTCAATCTAGTGGTAAGTGTAACAGTCGACTTGAAGTAAATAAATGCGGATGAATTTGTTGAATTAAAAAAAAATAAAATCCCGAATTTATACTAGCAAATAAATCCTTATAATTTGCCTATTTTTTATAACTACACATTAATTTATAACTACATTTTTTCATATTTTGCTCATTATTTCTTTTAGGTTTAATTTGTGTATATTCCAATCAACAATCCTTTGAAACGCTTAAAGACAACTTAGAACGCAGCTTATTGTGCAACCTAGAATTAGAAGATAAGTTTGAAAATCTCCCTATTGTATTAGTGTATCAACCACATGATTTGAAAGAAAACGAAATTGACTATTTACGAGCGGAAGGATTACGCTTATCGGAAATGTTACACTGTGAATTTATTGATACTATGAACTTTTACCGACATCGTCAGACACCACACCAAAAATACGTGTATGAAATCCTAAACAATCTGATAATAAGCTTGCGTTTATCAGACATTAAATGCGATGATTCCTATCAGCCTGATCATCCAGATCTAAGAATAATTGTTTGTATGTTCTGCGGTGACCTCTTCCCAGTCGAGAGTGTTTTAGCACCATTGATATCGGAGTCATCGTCAAGTGTTACTCAGGACCGAAGTATTTTAGTAGATACATTTTTGGGAGAGTCAAAGAGGCGAGTCGAATTCATTATATCATCTTATCACGGAGCGAATCAGTATCGCGATGAGTTGATACATGGATTTATTTTGTTTTTTTCTACAAAAAGGAAATCATCCTTAGCCAATTTAAAGTAAGTTGTTTGCGGATTAACTTCCTGTCCTTGTAATATGAATTATGAGATACAATTTTTATTTTAGTGCTTTTGCAATGAACATTCCAAATATGCCAATACAAATGATTGCCATCACTGAAAATGGTGGTGCCAACGCATTCTTCAATAACGACCTAAGCCAAATGTTAATTACTGAAGGAAACGCTATCGCTGACCGATACAGGGCTCATTTCATGACATCATCTGCTGGTCAACCTCTCAAATGTAATTCGAAAAAAAATGTTATTTGACAGTTCTGTATATTTTGTGTTTTTGTTTTTTTAGTCGCATTTTATACACCATTTTTGAAGAAAGCTTGGGATCGTAAGCCGGAAATTGAAACACTTCATATGGAAGAGCCTGTTACATTGGACTCCGGCGAGGGTACGTTGGAACATTCAATGCATCATTTGCCGCAACCCCCACCAAGGCATGAAAGTTATATGCTGAAGAATACTGCTGGAACGGACGGGTCTGGCAGTGAAAACTATGAACATTTACCAACACGATCATTGAACTCATTAAATGGTAAGCGTGCATTAAAAAAAATGAAAATTCTATCAAGTGAATGCTACATCTTTGTAAACGTTATTTATGCAATTTTACGTGAAGCATTGTTGCACTTTTCTCATTTGAGTTCCCTTATACTTTTCTGTGTATTTTTCGAACAATTTTTTTTTTTATATTTTCATTGGATTTTATTTGGTTTTGGCTTGCCACAAGTGGCTAATGACCGCATTGCCGATCTTTGCTTCTTCCCCGTAGTTGAATCACTGGATTTATGTGCAATACCAAGCTTTAACCAAATTAAACTAGATATGTAAATCATTGATCGGCTTGATGTGCTTTCCTTTGTTTTGAAATAAACAAAAAATTGCATCTCATTTTGAAGGAGTAGCACCACGAAAACATATGTATTTTCCTCAAATTTTGATTCTAATAAATTGGTTTTTATATAAAATTGTATAATTAGAAAAAACCGAGAAAAAAGCCCCTTGTCCATGCTATTGCTGCGTTATATTGTAGGAGTTTCGATTTCTACAGTTCGTATAAGTTCCCCACAATGGCAGTCAGAGATGGAGGATATTAACCATCGATGAAGAATGAATTCAAATAAATGAAGTGTTGCAGCAAATGCGTGAAAGGAAATATGCAAAGGGAAAAATGTTGTTTGTTGTTGATGATTGAAACAAGATATCAGGTTAGACATTGTAAATTTAGAATTGGTTTTGGTGAGGCTGTGTGTTAATTAACCACAAAATTACCGAGGCATAAGCGATCCACTCATCACTTTGTACATGTAAATTAAAACAAGTATCTCATTCCTGTCCATTGCGTTCGTTTTCTGTCCTGCTTGTGACAATCAAACTAACCATTTTCTAAGTCAAAGGGTCCTTCAATTTTCATATACTCGTATCCGAACGATAGTTTGTGCAACATAGCGACTTGTTCGTAAGTATATATTTTTCATATCTGTATGATTTTAATATGTAAGCTGCATCATGGAAATGGGAATGGAATGAATTCTTTTGACATTTTTCGAAGTGGTGTGGTCTTGAACATGTTGTATTTAATTATGTTATTTTTCTCAAATCATTTAGCTGTTTTGCAGGTCTCCTATGAAGAGTATCCGCGTCCGCGAAACAGCCCATTCCCATTAATCATCCACAATACGCTCTCTGTTATCAACTTTGTTCTTGTTTTTGTTTGCCATCGAGCATTGACGCTTTCATTCAAAATATCCCTTTACTCGTAGTTGAAGTGCATTTTTCTATCCGACCATAGGATGATGAGGATCTTATCTACATTTTCTATCAGCTTAAGGAGTTTGTTGAATTTCTACACATACTAGTTAGTAGTGGATAAAATGCAGCACGTGATTGGTTTGGTCAAGTTCTCTGTTACCTACATTAGAATATTCTGAGAAAGTAATTCGAAAAATTGTCTATATTGTCTTTCAGATTACATGATACAGCAAATTAGTTGTGACGTGATCACAAATCAAATCAGCTTAGGAGTCGAAAGAGTTAAAGTTTTTGAATATGTGATGGGGTTTCTTTGTCAGTGTTTGTAACGGTTGCGATATTGATACGCATTTCCTGGTTATTGTGTTGCTCTCTATATGTATCTTAAATAATATTACACAGATATTCGTCTGTCATTCGGACAGGGATTATGTGGAATCTACACCGCATCCACCATGTTCATGTTGTATGGACTCGAATGCCCACATAGTCATCAAATTTCTAATTAACAATTCTAGCATTTACTTGAATTTTAACAACACAACCCAATCCTTATTGAATAAATAAAAGAGTGCCAATTTCACAGGTGAAAAAGATATATCTATGGATGATACATATGATGATGATAAAGATGATAAAGCTCGCCTTTTACATCAAGGTAATACACATTTTTTCCGGATTCCCCCTTTTACCCTTTTTCCATCATCGATACAAACAAACCGCTAACACCATCATCATAAATATTATTTAATTAATAGATGTATGTTTTGTTTTTGCTTGACAGTGAGTTTCTAGTTTTCAGTTATATTAGTTTTACTTATATTTTTGAATAATTTTGTCAATTGAGTTTGTTTTACATTTTTGTTTGGTTTTGATTATTATTACTTATTTTCCTTCTCTCATCCTCCTCTTGCTCTTGAATGTGTATTTTGTATGCTTGTATATTGTCTTTTTTGCTGTCCAACATTACATTACATGGTCTGTGATGTCAATGATGTCTATAACCAATGTTCCGATGTTTGCTTGCATATAGGATTCCAGATTTATCCACCACCAACAACGCCCCCAGAGCCTGCACCACCAGATCACCACATGGCTCCCTCATCGATAATGCGTCAATTCAAGGGGAATTTAGTTTCGGCATCTCAGTCCAGTTTAGATGAGATAACATGTAAATCTGTTTTTAGATGCCGTTTTAGATTTTTTTTTCATTATTGTTACTTATTATTTGTTAGTTTGTGTTATGTTTCCTTATTTGAATTGAAATTTTATGTTTTAGTACATGATTTGTTGTTTTTGTTTGATTAGTTTTGTTAATACACTTTATTTGACAGTAATAATATTGGGGAATTTTTTCATGCTTTCATTTAGCGGATGTGAGCGGTTCTAAGGATTCATTGACAACTCATGATTCAGGTTAAAAAGACTAATCGCATTTTTGTGTTTTGTGTATAATTCCTGATCGATTCATCATTTTCACAAAATTAGTTTTAATTCAAAGTCTTAAGTCTTGTGGCCTATCGAATAGATTTCTAAATTAAATTATAATACTTGTGTGCTTAATAGGTTGGCTTGATGACGCACTTTTCATTAATCGAGATGCAGAGAAACATGATGCGCGTGGAAGTGTTAGACGAAACATGATTTGGAATAACTTCAGTGGATCAAATCACCATGCTTTCACAACGGGAAGACGACAGAATGAGTCTAGCTTTGCAAATAAAATTCGACCTAAGGGTCCCAGCCAAACCTTGAAGGTATGTACTTTGTATTTGTCTTATTCTTAATTATTATATTGTGAACGATCGCATACTCTGATATATGATAGTCCTAAGTTTTCTTTTGCCAGAATAGTGAAATAATAGGAACAATCATTATTAATTTGTGTATCCACCCCTAGTCTTTGTTACTGATTGTGAAATTATTTGAGATTCGAAGGCCTTCATGGCTTCTATATATACATATGTGTTTGTTTCAGCCTTGACAGTTGGTATGTATTTATTGCTTTTTTTAAATAACAGACACTTTTTGTGTTTTACTCGCAAATATTCCGTTGCGCAATTACATATTCATATAGTCAATCCTTCACGTACGGTTTTAGTTTTAATTTATATCCATTCTTGTCACCGGTCACGATAAAGTGACAGTAGTTTCACAACACAATGCCCGAAAATGTCAATTATATTCGTATATTATATTCGGTGGGCTTTTAACGTTCCGGTGTTCACATTGCATTCACATTTCCATAAAGTAAAGTTTGATTTTGCTTTTCTATTTTTGCAAAAATGCCCCCTAAATCGCTTTGAATATCTACAAAGGCACACCGAATTATTTTGCTTCTTTAGTTTTTAAATTTCAATATTGATATTAGTTTGTAAACATATTTTATTCGGCCTGTTTACTGGGCTATCCCAAAAGAAAAAAATTAACGCTGTTATATTAATAATGAGTCCATGCTTATTCAAATGTGCTGTATTAAAATTCTACGTTCACAATTCAATAGAAATTAGCTATGTGGTTATTAAAGTATATAATATATTATTTTTATTTTCAATTATATTTTAGCAACCCGGAAAATTGAACTTGAAGAACTTCCAGTTAGTGAGTGATGCAGTTGCCAGGATGAACGTTAGCAGTGACACAAATCTAGCAGAAGGTGATAACAAAAACGTTTTAACTTTAAATAATAAATCGTCAATATTTGATCATGCTCCCCTGGCGGCTCCTGAAGATGATTCCGATGAGATGGCCGAATACGCACAAATTAAAGACGTATACGGGGATGAAGGTAACAATGATCAAATGTACAACTTGCCACATGATTTGACACCAAGCAAATCGAGCAAATCTAGACATCGTCGGGATAAAGAACAAAGTAAATTCATTTTTAATAGCGTTACGGTTATGAAAAAGTTATCGCAAGCAAGAATCTTACCATCAAAGTATTATATTTGCACTAAATTAAAATAATATATAGTAATGCTCGAAAGTGGTTCGATAGATATTTTTAAACAATTCTTAAACTTGTACATATTGAGACGTAGTATTTAGCGTGTAGATGGGTTGGTTGGTTGCATAATACAATATTAAAAACTGATTCCAATTAGAAGTATTTTGTGCAAAATGCCCTTTAAAGAACACTGAAATTTGATTTTTACCTAAATTTGGTGAAGGTGTGTGTATAATAAATCCTTCCCCTGTTTCAGAAATTTGTGTTATTTTTGAATAATTCATACCATAAAGCAAGATGTAGATTTGAACGTTTACAAGCAAAATAGCTTTACAATTTGAAATGTTATTTAGCCTCTTAAGAGTGAAAATATACCAGTATATTTATTTTGTTTATTCAGAGTATTCCGAGTCGGACAGTGATTCCAGTTCCTCGGAGCGTAAGGCACGAGGCTACGATGGCTACTACAAAATGAACCGGAAACCACAGACACACAAGAGGACAAGAAAAAAGCGTGTTGCTATCCCAGTACAGCCCCCGAAAGTGCCACCGTTTGCAACATTTGTCAGTCCCCCGGAAATACCATTGCATTATCAGAAGATGAAGACTTTAGAAAAAGGTAATTTTATTGATCGTCGCCGAAACGTGTTATACCATGCTGGTAAAACTTTATTCAACAGTCAAGTTAATGCATCCTGATGTACAAGAGGAGGAATCTAGTGTAGATGTTTCTTCTCCAAGAGACAACAATTCACCAATTGTAAGTAGATTATAATTAATTAAGGAATATTCAGTTTCACTGGTTAAGTCAAATACGCGCTTTTTTTCGTTTTTAGTTCGGGATGGTATCGAAACTCACAGGAGAAAATGAACGCGAAAAGTTTCTTGACTTGAAAATGAAACAGAAAAATTGGAAAGAGGAAGAAAAAATGGAAAAGCGTCGTCTCAAAGAAGAACAAGCCAAGTTACGCAAATTACAAGATAAGGAAAAGGAACAAGAGAAAAAAATGAAACGAAAATCAAAACAAAATAGTAAGGCGTCGTCTGGTACCTGCGAGAGTCTTGAGTCTGCATTGTCATCTTTGCCAGAATTTATGCAATCAGATAAAAACAATATACCAATTTTTTTGCACAAATGCATTCAATTTATCGAACAAGAAGGCTTGGATTCTGAAGGAATATATCGTGTTCCTGGAAATCGCGCTCACGTTGACTTGCTTTTTCAGAAATTTGAAGAGGGTACTACACACAACAAATTTGTATGATGAATAAATTTATATTTGAAATTTCTACTTCGATAGATTCAAATGTTGAAATTGAATCCTTGGATATACCAGTTAACGCTGTAGCAACGGCATTGAAGGACTTTTTTTCAAAGCGCTTTCCACCGCTCTTCGATAAGGAAGTTATGGCAGAATTAGAAGAAATTGCAGGCAAGTTCCAAAATTTTCATTTCATTTTTCATTACGCTTTTTTTTGTGTGACGTTTAAAAAACTAGCATTTATATTTTAATATGTATAAATCTATTCTTAATATTATAAAGCTGAAGGGTTTGTTTGGGTGAACTCGCTAATCTCATGAAACACTAGTTTGAATTATTCCCTTTCGAGAGTTTCCGTTGCGTGCGCTGCATAAACGGTTAAATTGCGCAAGAATCATGTTTGATGGAATTGTTTCTCTTTAAAAGTTCTAAATAAATGTCCGTGCCAGCATGTCGATCTTTTAAGATTGACTCACCATAACATTCTGAATGGAAGAACGTCTAAAGGGCCACGCATATGAGCTCACTACGAAACGCGAACGTTCGAAACTCTGACACTTCAACCATTTGGAGTTTTCTCTTTCGCAGAGAGCAATGGGTACAATATAAGCAAACACACACATCATCGCGAATATTTTAGTCGTGAATGTGTGGATCGCGTTTGCCTCTCTTGTGTATTGCGAACTCAGGTTGACAGTTCGCAAGAGAATGATCTCTATTTATTTTTGTTGAAAAAATTGATAATTCAGGCCCCACCTTCTTAAATACCAAGTATAACATTTTGTTTATATATTACTGGAAATTGGTTGTTTCTAAAAGTTCGCGTTCGTAGTACGCTGCCACATGAATGGCACTTAAATAAGTCTGTTTTTATAGCTTTTCAAAATAAAATTAAATATTTTACTTATTTAAATTGAAGTTTTAAATGTAACGGTTGTTGAGTAGAGGGTAGAATAGGCTTATGCGATATGTGATAGTTGATTGTCGTGTGCTTTTTGCTCTATGTAATATGATTGTCATGTGGAGTTCGGAGTAGGCATTAAACTGTAGGTCCTCTCCTGAAAGAACAATATGACGTACGCAAAACACGAGTGGTTGCTGATAAGCTGGGCCCACGCCCGCCTCAGTTGCCGGATCCATATTATATTATTTTATTATAGTATGTATTTTTGCTATCTAATTGCTTTTGGTCCCAATTTGGAGGTTGTTTTTCAGGCAACGACAAGTTTTTGTAACGAAATCGTTGCCCCATGATTCAATCCAGAGATACCCTGTTTTAAGAGGTTCTGAAAGTTTCAGTGAATCTGAACTTCTGAAAACAGGTCGTAACGTAATTTGGAACTATCTTTGCACGATATAGAAGTTTAAATACAAATCTTTTAGAAATACAACAATGTTATTTAAATTACATTTTCATCATGAAAACTGTTTATTTTTTGATTTTTGCTACACGAAAACTATAGACCACAAATTTGTGAACGACACAATTTTAATGGAAAATCGACTAATATCGGTCAAATGTCCATCGACACTCGCAATCAGGTTCTGAGTAATGGTATTGGTTAAAGGGCTGATTGAACGCAATAATTTGCTTTCTATGTTGTTCGTACATAAAGTCTATTTTTCCTCCAGTGTATTTATATATTTATTTTAAAAGGACACGGGAACAGTGATCACCTTTTGAAGGTGGTCTACACAACTTCAGCATAGCAATAATATATACCATATGTACAAAAATATACAGCTTCTGAAATACACTTCTATCTGTTTGTGCGAATACTTTATGCCAAGGGGTGTAAACAATTAATATAAGGTATTATTCTTAGGACTTAATTATTAATATACGAATCTTTAAGGGGAGCATTGAAACGTTGCATGGAAATTCAACTGCAACACTATGCTTGATGTTATGGGAAGAATGACCAAAATGATTAATTCGCTTTATATAAGAAGTATAAAAGCATACATTTTCCACTGCAAATAGTTCGACATTTCTTTTTTGACTATGAATCCTGAATATGGAACTACACGAATTCTCATTTTCAGTATTTTATTTATTCCCGAAGTCTGTACCTTTATATTTTTGATTATTACATTTGAGGTAAAAAGAGTATAAAAGTATAAATTATATTATATCATATTGTGTAGAAAAGTCATAGGCAAATTTTATTTTAAAATAGGTACACCCAATGTAAAGTCTGAAACGGAAACTGTTGGTAAGTTTAACTACCTATGCCTGAATTTATGTTGGATTCATAAGCTCCTATTCCCCGCTCATCGAAATTAGATCTCTACAATGCTCATTTTCCCTACTGCAAATTTTTAAACACTTTGCATTCTTCCCCTGCTGTAAAGGTTTAATCGCAATATATCTCATGCAATTTTATTATATTGCTCCTGCATAGGCTATAATTTTAATTTGATCATAAAATCATTCTTTTCGAAAATCATTGCCCACATCGTAGGTTTTTTCGTCAGTATTTGATTTAATATCTTATACATATTTTATGATTCAACAGGATCACGCAACATGTCATCTGCTAAATTGAGCATGGAAGTAAAAACCGACCGTAGTTGTCGTTTGATATCTCTAAGGAATCTTCTTAACAAATTACCCGTTGTAAACTTTGCTATACTGAAGTTTATATTTCAACACTTTGTTCGGTGAGTACACTTTTGGTTGTTTTTACCAGCCATTCTTTATGGAGCAATATTGAATTATATAATATAAAAGTTGAATGAATTATAAAGATTGAGGATGATTTGATAAATTAAGTACATTTTACAATCCAGTATTGAATATATAGATTATATTATGCAAACATAATTTGTGTTATATCTATTAAAATTCTCGAACAAAGAACGTATGTAAAAAAGTTTAACAGAATTGCCTGCAGCCTATTTTTTGAAAGATATGTACAAGTGTAAAGGATGTTGATTTATTTTCTTGTCGAATTTAAACTCTATATTGTAAAAGTACAATTCTATTGCTACTAACTAGATTTTATTATATTGCAGCGTATCCGAAAACTCAAAACTCAATAGCATGGATAGCAAAAATCTTGCAATATGTTGGTGGCCAACATTAATACCAATTGAATTCACAGATATGGGACATTTCGAGCAGCTGCGTCCATACCTTGAGGACATTGTTCAGACTATGATAGATCAGTTCCCCTATTTGTTCTGTGGCAAAGAAGCATTCGTAATGGTTTAATTAATATCATTACCAAATGAATCTTTGCGCAATTAGTAAAAGTTATGTAACGAATGCGCTTACAATTTTGTTTAATTTGAATTCACATAATAAGGTTGGAATTATTTTATTATCAAAGTGAAATAAGATCTGTAAGACGCACAAAAATAGAAATATAAATAAAAGTAACATTTTATATAACAACTAAAATAATAATAATAAAACCCCAACTAATTGATATTCTTCAGTCATTAAGCTCTGTAAATAACAAAAAAAAAAACTTTAATTACATAAATATGAAAGCTATGTTTCTTATGTTATACACACAACTTAGTGATTTAACACACAATCTAACCAAATCAAATAAGTATTTAACAAGAAAATCTCCTTAAAAGTAATTAAAACAATGTGAATGTATATTTTACAACATAAGCAAACAAATATTTAGGACTTAATGTATTGAATTTGTAAATTGGTTTTGTTTGAAATAATATTTACTATTAGTACTGCGCATTGTTTACTCTTTTTGTTATTTTTTATTTTTAGTAGTAAATGAGGCTGAGTTTATTGTAAATTATTTGTTTCTATATTTTATTTTCCCTTGAAACGGATTTTCTTTTTTTTTTATTATGTGATAAATACATACTATATATTTTTGATAACCATGTTTATGTTACTCATATTTTTGTTCTTATTGAAAAAGTATTGCAAACATACAATTTATCATAAACACATATTTAAAAAAACTGCTAATAAGTATGGTCGATTGACGAGAAACAAATTAATAATAATAATGATAACTGTTAGTTAGCTTCGCAAAAGTAAATTCCAAAGGAATTAAGGAAATCAATTTTAAGATTCAAAACTAACTACCGCAATTAAATTAACGTTAATTGAAACAACAAAATAAATAATAAATACATTCAACTGCTTTGCTTAGATAGAAGATGGTGAAACATGTAAGAAGTAGGAAAAATAATTAAAATCTAAGAAAAAAAGTAAACCGACTTATTCCTCTCACGTTTACATTCATTCCAATCGGTTAATTGATATTATTAATCTAATAAATGTTTACCAGTAAACAAATGAAAGATGTATGCTAAATCAAGTGGAGCAACATGTTTTTTGTTTTAATTTACAGTAATAGAGTAAATGTACATAGAATGAAAAAAAAAAAATAAAAAAGACTATCAGTGTCATTGTGCTCGCTTATAGACCTCTGCGCACTGTTGAGATTTTTTTGAGTTTGAAGAGTGAAATAACCGAATTTCTATTGTAGGAAATTTGCATTGGTAACATTTTTCTATGATCAATACGCCCGGTTCAGGAACGGCGTAATGTGCCATTTTAAACATTTTAATGATGATGGATTTTTATTTCCCTCGAAATTAAACAGTAACTTTTTTAGTGTTTTGATTTTGGTTGAACTCTGCAACCCCGTTTTCTTTATAGAATGAGACTTCTGGGTATTTTCTTTTTGCACTAGATTATTTTTATATAATGTATAATACTTAATAAGCACACGTGTATATAGCATATGGCAAACAGTTTAAAATTATTACAAAGTTCACTCTAATATTCCATAGAAATCAAAAGCCGTACATACATGTAAAATTATCTACTGAGTCGTACGTAGATGTATAATAAAAAGGCAAGTTTCATGATTCTGTTATTGTACATACATATTTGAATAATATCTAAGGGTCCACATGACGGCGAGTTGAAGTTATTTTAAAACAACCTTTATAACCAACAACGAAAACCGGTAATTATTTAATATGTTCCATCTGCGAAACCAAACTTCTCTTTTGCGTGGAAGTACAGTCCTGGGTGAACTTGGTTGAAATTAGCCTCCACTTATAGCCCCCACCTTAGACGTGGGCGTTTTTGCTTTTCCATGTAGTCATTCGAAAAATCTTCAAACTGGAGCCAAGTTATCTATGCGCTCTAAATGGTGTAGTCACCTAAGGCTTTGGGTCCCTTGTATAACTCGTTCATTTATTAGGTTGAAGCGTAGGACTAAGATGGTCAGTGTTATGTGTGAATTCAACTTGATACATTTTGACTCGTTCTTAGAGCGTTTTAATTACAATATTTATTTAAAGTACATAACTCATTTTTAAGTCTGCCGTTTTGATCTATGATATCACTTTTCAGAGGCATATATCAAAGTCGATTTTATGTTTAAACGATGATAAACTATTTTTATGTCGATCCTCTGTTTCAGCAAAGATGACAGTTTTTCGTTTGTGCGCCCAAGTATAATTCTTTGTACCGTTTCAGTATAAATCATAATTAAGACGTTAACAAGCAGAATCAAAAGAAATCAATAACAGAATCGAACGATTTCCTTCGACGAAATGTGGTTAATCTGACTATATTGGCGTTGTGCATAAAACAAAATACGATACGTAATAATACTTAGAAAGCACATCGGTTAAAAGGAATCCGTATTACGGTCCACTCCTAAAACTTCAAATAAGGGAGGAGAACGAGAAGCTGCATGTTGTCAAATTGTAAACCAACTCAAGCTAAATAAGTATTATACATGTACCCAAATGCAGCCCAAATATCTATTAATTTGATTGCTCAGATTTTTTACATATTTTATTGAATGTACCAATGCGAATCTCCCAGTCAATCAACAGTAGTGGTTTTTCAAATAAATACAAAGTACTGCTTAATTTATTATTAAATTAAATTATTTTTGCTAATTGAAATTATTTTATTTTAGCGAACAGTGTATAGGAGACCAGCGTGAGAAAAACAAAAAATGCAAAACAAATATTTATATATGTGTGTATATGTTTTACAAAAGTAGCTATAAAGTCATTTTATTAATAACAAAACAAAATAAAATAAACTAAAATGAATACTTACTATTAAGTAAAAATAATAAGGAAACATTGAAAAACTGAACTAAACAATTAAATAAAACAGAAACATATATATATTTTTTATTTTTTTATTAACAAGGAAAACGAAAATTAAAACTAAGATTTTAAAATATGAAGCAAAAATCTCAACTTCTAGTTAAAGGAGAAAGAGATCGAAAGAATGTAATTCCATTATTAGTAGTATTAACAAAAAAAGAAAACAAAGTGAAAAGAGCAAGCAGAACAAATAAGTGAACGTAAAACATGTATATCCATAATTTGGAATATGATCTATATGTAGAATTACAACATGAATAAAAATATAAAAAGAAACACTTCAAAATAAAAGAAACGTAATAATAATTAATAAATAAATGTGGTACATATTTAACGTGATATTTATGTTTATATTGATATCAATGAAATAAAAGAAAAAGAATCAGTAACAAAAAAAAAATGATATTGTGAATGTTATTTATAGGTAGCTACCAAGAGTAAGAAACTTTAATAATGCTAACATGCAAAATTAAGGTTTAAACAAATTTAAGCTTGACCGTTTGTGTTTTATTGACATTTTGTTGCAAGTAGTCTTAACAAAGCCTACCTTCATTTACATTTTTTTTGTACAATTGGTTCCCTATCCAATTTGTTAGCAGACAACACATGCCGTATTCTTAGAAGGGTTTTCGGTTGAGACATGATTTTGTTTTAATTATAAAATGATTAAGGTTAATTTATGATGAATAACTCAAAAAAAGGTATGATGTTTTGCTGCACACACGGGCGAAATGAGATAATCTATCGAACATATTTATTTGACAGACAACATTTGTAGATGCAAAGGTCGGGGCTTAATCAACTTTCCTTCGAGTTATCTATGTAATATTTCGTGACATCTCTTGATCTTAATTGGACTCAAATGTTCTGTGGATCGGAGTTATGATGTCCATCTTTAATATTGGATCAAATAGATGAAAATACTTAATGTATGTGTAAGATTACTATATAACATTGCGCATGTCGTTAGATCCTTTTTTCTTTTCAAAAACACCGACAACGCGCAGAGGTTTACTCTTTCGCATGCATACATACTTTCTTATTGCATTCGTGTGAAATGCGAATATTTTCGCAGGCTTATATATATAAAACGAAGAACCTTAAATTGGAATAAAGGGATTACTATAATATATGTTCGAAATCGACTTTCGATTCCTTTTCTTTGTGTGGTGAGTAGCACAAGGTTGACGTCAGCCCACATTTCATATAAAACTGTATATGCGATATATTACCTTATATAAATTTTCACAGATTAATTTTTGTTATTTTTGAAAACCCTTTTAAATGAGTATTGCCAATTTGTTAAATACATTTCAAAAAGACTGAGCAGAATGTAAGCCTTTCTTATCGAATCTTTGGTTTGTTCAACGAACCATTTGTGTATAATCAAAAATAATTTAAAGTAAAATTGCACAACAAACTATTTAATAATTTTTTTTGTAGCATGTCCGTCCTTTTAGATTATTACTACTGCTTTCTTTGTTTCATTTTTTCATTATATTGAAGGAAATGCTCCTGCACTTTTGTAATTTCTTTAATTCCTATGAATATTTCGGTTGTGACGAGACAAAGAATATTTTATTGAACTTTGCGTCTATTAAATTCTATCGTGCCGTTCGGATTCGATTGTGACGGTTATTGGATAGAAAACAAAACCAAAACCATTTAATTGACTACATAATTAAATTGCGCTTTTTTAATAAACGAATTATATTTAAGTATGTACTTTTATATAAAATCTTTCCAATTGTTTTATATTTCATTATCTTCGCAACTGAAGATTTTGAGTTAATCAAAGATGAAAAAGGAGTTTTATGTCATTTTTATACAAAACTTTTTAGACAGAATATTTATTTTGTTCAATTGTAATATATGTGTTGTTTCCCATTATAAAAAGACAGCAACATATTTAAATGCTTATTGATATTGTGAATAATAAGATACTATTGTGAGTGTCATATTGATGTATATAATTTTACCAAGAAAACAAAAAAAAATATTAAATGAACTTTAAATCATGTTTGCAATATTGTATATGTGTAATTAAAAAATAATAAAAAATGTATTATTTTATGCCATATCTGCGTTCTTAATAACTTAACAGGAGCAAGTACATTTGCTTTTTTTTTTGCCGAGCGTATAGAGTACGGTTGCATTGTCCCGTCGTTTTTACTTACATGCGACTGGGTTTGGTGGGAAGATATGAAGGTAGCAAAGTACCGCCGGGAACTTTGCCCCACTCAGACTTTTGAGGTTCGTGTAGTATCACTTCATCGGCCTTTCCCAACACCTCGTAGACATACTCAACTTGTTCGCACTTTACCTTAGTTGGTGTTTTTTTTTTTTTTTACGCAATTTTATTTAATTCATTCTATATTTCTTACTTGCTAGACAAAATTACTTAAAACTAGCTTAACTATCTTAAGAATTACACTTGTTCTTAATACTAACTACATCGTGGTCTAGCTTAGATCTATCTGTGTAGATCAGAAATTGGTATTCTGAAGTAAGTGACCAGGTTTTCCAGTCCTTTCTGGATGGAAATCAGCATTGTGCCGAGTTGTCGAAGCCTAAGGTGGGGGTAATGTAGTCCGTGGGAGCTAGGGTTAGGTGCTCAGGCAGAAGTTGCAGAGCTCTGCTGTGTTTATGCTTCTCTGAGTCTGATGGCGTTGCACGTGGCTACATAATTGATGCAAAGGTCCAGTGGGAGGAGGTGTAGGATAACGTTTAGTGCTTCTGATCTCATCGCCCGAAGTTCTGACTCCTGCAAATCTCTGGACTTTGTTGAGCTTGCTTAAGTTGCATGTTATGCTTAGTGCGGGGCACCATACTGGTGAGCCGTAGGTGAGAATGGGAGGGTAGATCCAAATGTTCATTTTGGGTTAAGACCCCACCTTCGGCCGAAAGTTTTACTGCCGGCGTAGAAAGCTGCACTTGCTTTCTTTACTTGGATTTCTACATTTGACTTCCAGTTGAGTTTGGGGTCCAGGATGACGGCCAGGTACATAGCACTGGAGGATAAGAACAGAGTAATATTTTTGAGCCGAGGAAGCTTAAAGGTACGTAGTAAACAGCATCAGTTCCGTTCCCATAGGATTCACGTTCAGGCCGCAGACTGTAGCCCAAGAGTGAATTCTAGATAGAGCCCTCTCTGTGATTTTGCTCATCACTGAGGGAAACATACCCGGTACTAAGATTACCACGTCGTCCACATACGCAACTACTTAGATTGCCTTGCTTTTTAACTCAACAAGAATTTTATTAATTATTATTAGCCATAAGAGTGGTGAGATAACCCCGCTCAGTTGACTGATTTGGTAACTTCGCAATTTAGGGACGTAGCAAGGGTATATTGTTAGTGACGGTACGCACCACCTCGTACAGTGCCGTTTCTGTGGATTTTTCCTTGAGGAAGACGTGTTGAAATTTGGTAGAAGGTTTGTTGCAAGAACTCTCGAAAGTGCGAATCAAGCACGCTTTCATGTATTTTGAGTAGAAAGGAAACCCACGGCTCGGAAACATAATTTAAAAATAAACAGTTTTGACAAATAGCTTTTGGGGCTTGGCTGGAATAATGCCATCACGACCAGCTGATTTAAAAGGTGAGAAGCTGCAGATGAAACCTTTTTCTCGGTAACTATGGATGAAATTTGTTCCAATGTTTCCTCCTGTTAGCCTCGTATTGGAGGTAAGATTTCAGGGGCTATATCTGTGCATCCAGCGAAATAAGTGAAGGTCAGGAGTTCCAAGGATTCTTTGTCTGAATCCGTCCAAGTTCCGTCCTGTCGTTTAATGAATGAAGGGTATGGAATTGTGGAGCGAGAGTAGTCTGTCCAGGCTTCTGTATTAGTCGTTCCAATTTTTTTTAAGTCAGTCCTTGCAGATCTTGCAGAACTTATGCCTATAGCAGATATTAAAAATTACCCTTGTCATTTTTCTCTTATCGGATAAATCCTCTTTCAACCAAGGGTGGGAGGGCTTGTCTGCTGGTGGTGCCACTCAGTCGCGAGCTATGTAGGTAGAAGCGATGAGGATATTGTTCTGTTCCGGGTCCTCCAGTCTAATGACGGTTAGATCTTCTGTGCTAAGATTGGGACATAGGAAGAAGGTAATATTTTTTGGATAAGAATGCAGGTTCTTGGCTTACCATTTTCCTTACTTTATAACAGGTTATAGAGGTTGTCTTGGAGGCCCAGGATAATATGTCTTCCAACCTAGGCTTCCTGAATGATGCCCACGTCGCGTCGACGTTTCCCTCCCTGAGGAAAACTAGCAGATTTTCCAACTCATTCTTCGAGTGCTGGAGGTTAATCTGGATGACGCAGCGTCGATTTCATCTGAAACGTCTTCTTGACTTGTTGATCAGAAAATTTTAAGTTTGGATAGCTAGCAGGTTTTCCTGCATTTCTTTTGCGATCCGCTTTAATGAGAGTCTAGTCAACCATGTGGACGTCAGGATTTTGAAGTTTCAGGCATTGGAGAAGCTCTCCGCCTCCACTCTTCATCTTGGGTAACCGGGTAACTAGATGCGAGCCCTGGGTTTACTTGGTATATCCTTAGCACAGATGATTTTATGCTTAAAGTCCTCCCAGGCGTTGCTGATCTCATCCGCGCACGAGCTAAGAAAATCTTTAGAGAACTGGTCAACGCACTGGATCGCCCTGTAACCTCTGGGGATCTCCAAAGAATCTGTAAGGCTACTTTGGTTCCACATTCGAGGGTGACCTATAGTCCGTAGTGTTAATTTGTTCTTGTTTTTTATTTGTTTTATGTTTTGTTAGTTTGGTCCACATTTTTAACTTGGTCGCACAAATAAGTTGAGAAAGAAAGTGTCCGTCTCGGCAGAGCCCACATCACGAGATGAGGCATTCATACAACCGACCTTGTGAAAATCTTTTGTGCGTCCTTTATACCCGTAACCATTTTAGTGGACCATGTGGGACAGAAGATAATGATGATCACGATCTTTCGATCAAACTGTGTCTTTACTAAAGTCAACACGAGAATAACCTTCTTCAAGAAACAAACTAAAGTAAATATGTAGCATTGAGAATTGTTTTTCAAGCTTGTATTGACTTTTTGTTGTGATTATAATTGTCTTCCTCATTGAATTTCTCTTATGTGATTTTGCACATTGTGCAGAAAACGTTTTTTTACGCTTGACAAAATGTTCTCTCTTGTAGCCCTATATTTCATGTAAGAAAGTGTCTTCCGTATAAGAAGCTCATAAGAAAGAAATTCTCTGGCATTTTAGACATTCTTATATCCGTCATTTACTGTACCTATATTTCTGAATTCATATTTGTATTCTTGTATAAAATTGAGAGACAATTCCAATTGGAGTAGTATTCGCTTAGCCAGCATAGTGGCTAGTTCAATATCGGAAAAATAAAGGATTTTGTTAGAATAAAAATTACGTGTTTTAGTTAAAACCCTTTGGTCCGTAAAAACTTCCATCGTAACATGTGCTAACGCTTCATTGCAAGTGAAGAATTAATTCATTGACAATATGTTGCAATCGCAAAAACAAAAATTCGAGCAGGCTAAGCGAAATACCGGCTTGCATTAAAGTGTCTGATCCGCGAAAATTTGTATCGGCGTAGTCTCCTTGAAATAATAAAGAAATCGTTGGCTAAAAGAAGCCACCGTCACGATCGCCGCTATCCGTACATTGGTAGGTAGTGTCAGTGATTAAAAGAGAGATGTTGTGCATTGGTAAACTTTTTTGTCAACAAAACCGTATAACAGCTTCTTAATATACAACGGGCATAACATAGCTGTCAAAAGTAAAAATAGAAAATTAGTTAACGAATCTGCCAAAGCTTTTCGTCCAAGCGTCAGATGATGAAGAAAAATTAGAATGCAGACTTGGGATTTTGGATTCTTATTTCAAACAAATTTTAACAGTTCAAGCCAATATTGATAGAATTTAACCATCGGATAGGGTAAATAATGTAATCTTATGGGAGAAACAGAAGAACTATATATCGATGATGTATGTGACTGAATGCTTAAAGCATAAATCTTAATAACTGAATAATAATTTATTGACCCCTTACCGCTGGTGGGGGGAAGACAACTTACTACACAGGATTTTGTATGGAACTGAACTTTATTTGTGCACATCATTACTTATATAGTATAAATGAGCTTATTCTACATTTTCATTTTTTCTTATGTTACAAGATATGTACATTTTTTGATAGGAAGAAATAAGAAGCGAAAGAGGTGAGTACAGATGAACGAAAAATGTCCACTAGAGTAATAGTGGAAATATGAGTTGAATATGTGCAGTTGTGTGCTGTGAGATGTGAGCTGTGTGTTGTGTGCTGTGTGTTGAGTGCTGTGTGTTGAGTGCTGTGTGTTGAGTGCTGTGTGAGATATGAGTTGGCGTCATATATCATCTGTTGTGATCACAACAGTGACTTTGGAAACTACAAGCAATAATACTACATGCCGACCAACCGAATCTCGCTTGTGCCGAGAAATAAAACTGCTCTTTAACAAGTTTGTACATCAAGACGAAAGTCCGAATGATTTTGAACGATTTCTGATTCTCAATGAAACTTTTGGTTCAAGACCATTATCTGCGTTTGCGGCATTTCCGACACAGACTGGAAACGAGGTGTCCAATTGCTCCAAGTTCTTACGGATGAGTCCATATGAACGCTACTCAGCTACCCGATCTTCTAGACTCGGCATCATTTGTCTGAAGAAAGGACATTGGTTTAAAAACTGAAGTGCTGCAAGATGTAGCAACTGTGATCAAGCTCATAATGTTTTGTTGCACGGAAACGGTGTAACAGCATCGGCAACAGATGTACAAAAGAAGGAAGAAGATCATACAGAAGATCTGTGTACGAGTATTGCCTAGAGCTGTGGTGGAAGAAATTTCTTTAGAGATTATATTTGTAAAAGCCGTTTCTGGTCTTTGTCAACCAGTGCATACTATGTGCTATGTATGTGCAATTATTTGGTTCAAGCAACATTGGATGCCAGTGAAAAGGCTATTACGAAGAGGATTGTGCTGGCAGAAATGTCGTCATTATTCGACTTTCTTGGTTTTTTTAATCCAGTGATCGTAAAAGCCAAAATATATATTCAAGATCTGTGAACTTTTTTCCTAAAATTTTTTCCTATGTGACGTATTTCGGAGGAAACCGAAAGACATAACGGCCGTCAAAACTCGGGGGTCTACGGGTCGAAATGGATGGATTTCCTGATGCTTCCTAGGCTTATTAGTGTTACATTTACGTAGGTACGGTGCATTGATAGCAAGGATAATATTAGCGTAAGACTATGGAGCGCAAAATCAAGGTGTGCATCTATAAAAACAAAAGTCCAAGACAAGAGCTGATGGCAGCTCATTTGTTATCAACGTTGATGGTAAAGCTGTAAGAAAATTATCCAGTTCAAACTGATGCTGCATACCTATAGACTGATTCGGATATAGTGCTTGAGTGGCGGAACAAAAAATAATCTGGTTGAAATAAAAATTTAAAAAATGTGTATGGGAATAATTGATGATTAATGTTGATGAATAGCACACCCCATATAGCAACTGTAACTGGAAAAACGACAGCGTTATTATTTTAGAATAGGTTTAATGGAGAAAAAGTACAATCTTTTGAATCAATAGAAAAAACAAACTATTTCGAGAAAAGATAAAGATTGATACACACCGATTGTCGATTGCTTGTTTTGGTATTGTGACTATCGATTGCGTTTGATATTTTTCGATTTTCCTTTCACTCATGGGATCATGATATCTAATATTCACACATCTATGTAATTACGAATTAAATTGAGTACGTTGTGTTTGGAATAGAGGTGACCAATGACGTA
The DNA here is from genome assembly GCA_964034865.1 of Eristalis intricaria. NCBI lineage: Eukaryota > Metazoa > Arthropoda > Insecta > Diptera > Syrphidae > Eristalis > Eristalis intricaria. The sequence goes on along the minus strand of OZ035876.1, from coordinate 70,475,558 downwards.
TGTTGCGTGTGAAATATTAATATTATTGGTGGCGCGACAGTACGAGGCGGATCAGGGCCTAGCTTCTCAGCAACCACTGTTGTGGAAGGGACCTACAGTTTTATGCCGACTCCGAACGGCAAAGTTGAGAAGCTTTTTCTAGACAGGAATACTCTTTGAGCACTCGAAAGAGGTGGATGCCGTGAATTATGAAAGTTGGTAGATTGGAGATTCGAACCTGTCACCCTCTGCGTAGGAGTCGACGCACTAACCCACTACGTACGATGTATTCCACTTTCTCTCGATAGATTTCAATCGATAGATTTGTCGACCATCGGTTCATTCGACTAATAACGATCACAATCGACGATCACAATACCAAAATCAATCGACAATTTACAAATTGTTGTTCGACAATCGGCACTCGCAAACTTGGCCAGAGATAAAGAGAAAAAGAAAATGGAAAGTAATATTTCCATAAAAAAAACTACGAGCTGAGCTTTCTGATAGGATATACATACATAAAAATAAGGTTAAAGAAAAATTCCAACTTTTTGCCCCTCTCCACACTCAGTAGAAACCTCAAGAGAAGGGGGCGTAGTCATTATTAACGATTTAACAGTTTAAACATTTAGAAGGAATATTGTTCATCTGTAAAAGGAAGATCCAGGGTTATCCAGGTTAGTGGAGTCCCATTGAAGCAGGTGGAGAAATTCCCATTCACCAGTGATAATTAATGCTGAACTTTTCTGTAGAATTGGTCAAGCTGGGTCAGTTTTGACACAGCTTGTTAGGTCTGTAATCTGTAAGGCCGAGCTTAGTGTGAAAGCCAAGTTAGCGGCTTTCAACTCGGTATTTGTTCCAACTGTCACCTATCGTCATGAAATTTGGGTAATGACCGAGAGAATAATATCGCGAATATAAGCTGCTGAGATGAGATTTCTTCGTGCTGTTGTGGGAATTACTCGCCGGGATAGGGTGAGAAACACGACAGTGCGGGAGGAACTCTACGTTGACAAGCTGCTTCTCCGAACGGAAAGAGCTATGTTTCGATGGTTTGGTTAGCATAAATGACCTCACCAATACGACTTCCGAGGTAAGCCTTGAATGCGATTCCATCAGGTAAGCGACCTCTTGGCAGAGGTCAAGATGAGAGTGGTTTGACCAAGTCCATTAATTCGCCTGTTACGCTTGCGCATAACCCCTGACGAGTTAGAGTCGATGGGGAGGATCGAGTTGCCTGGAGATCTCTCGTGCATGGTTTACCCCCGCTACGACTTTAGTGGATCATGCGGGTCAGAAGACGATGATAATAATATTTATTCCAATGAGAATTAAAAATATAATAAAGATTTTATATACGCAGTATACAATGTGTTACTGTGTTTCAAAAATTCAATGTTGTCAGCCGTCACTCAAGCGAACCCTTAATAATCAGCATTTATACATGGATGGCGCTTGTGTTGTGAAACCGGAAAGCTTTCCATCCTTGGTTGTGTATGAATACAATACTTAGTTCTTAGAAATATTAATATTAATACTTAGAAACGATTACATATTTGAAGTCGCCAAAAATGCTAAGAAGTGTTTAGATTTCCTTAAACGATTAAAGAAATATTTTACGTCCTCTGATTTGGCTTTAATTTATAAGGCGTTTATCCGCCCCAAACTTGAATACAACGCTCATATCTGGCCTAGTGCCCCCGATGTAACCCTGCACCTACTAGATAGAATCTAAAAGGGAGCAATAAAACTTGCAGGAGACAATAATATCGCAGAGTCATCAGACTCGTTCGCACATGGACGTACAATTTCGTCTTTGTCACTATTTTCACAAACGATGCTCAAGTGAGTCAAGGAACTGCATTCCTCCTCTTCATGAATTCACCCGCAATACCCGTCTTGCTAGTAATGCTCATCAGACTACCCTTAAGCCCATCAGTAGAAGTGTATGTATATCGATGCGCTAAGCCTTAAGTTCAGCTTTACCTATTCTGCGTTGCTCGTAAATATTTAAGTCGGGCTTAGCTAATATACGGTTTTCTTTAAATGCAACTAACTTCAAATAGTTAGTTGATGTGTTGATAGTTGGTTGATGTGTGCAATCGAATAATTTCTTGAAAATGAATGAAACGAAAGGACATTCTAAATTAAAAATTTGCTGTAAATGGTTATGTCTTGGATTAGCTGACAACGTTTGTAAAACGAAAATTCTTCAAAAGCATAATAAACAAACACTTCCACACTTCCATATATTCTCCACGATTTCATGTCATTGTCAGTATTAAAGTGCAGCTTAAAGTCTTATGATACACTAATTCTTCCACTTAGTTTAAGTTGTACTTAGCCGACATTAGGATCTACTTTTCGATTTGTGAAAACCGATAAACCCTTCTAAACTTGTTAATTCAAACTAAGTTGAGTATCAGCGAACGGCTCTAAATGGCTAAGAAAGAGGTCAGAAGAAATAACACATGGCCATTAGATCCCAAGAGGGAATTAATACAATGTCAAAGGGTAAATGGGTTTTGGACATAAAGCCGAACGTGACAGCACAATGGACCGGATGATGTCAGTGAGCATGATTTTCATTAAAATCATGCAGACCCCTACCTACCTATCTACTTTCGAACGCACAGTTAAATTCAGAGACTCGTTCTTCAGCCGCACTACCTGTATATAGAATGCTCGCCCCAGCTTAATATCCCATAGACTGCAATCCGAATATATTTAAGACTAATGTACACAGGTACCTCCTCTCAATTTCTGACCCTGTACATTTGAGTGTAATTGCAACCCTGTTGGGCGCGCAAATTATAAAAAAAATCTATTACTACATAAATTAAATAAAAATCAATCAATGTTAAACATTGATGGGACGTAGTATGGGCTGTAGAACGTAAAAGCGTAGGAGGTGCTCTTCGAAATGTCATAATACTCATGACATGCATATTAGCTCTTATCTTTGTTGTCTTGTATGCCTGTCCACCTTTGTCTTAGGGCAGTTGTGATCGGACCACCGACAAGTGTGTTTGCACTCGTGAGTCGATACTACAGGAACTATCCTGAATCTAGACATCACAAAGACTTCTCCAAATTTTTGCGTATAAGAGTCTATATAGCGCTCGCTGAACTTTCCTCTTTTTCAGTTTTGAAAGTCAAAGAAGTTAGTTATATAGAAGGGGAAAGCCTAAACCCCCATGTTAACATTCAGGACTTGATTCCCTCCGCAAATGTTCCAGGAAAGTATTCAACAGAGCCAAGGCAACCCACCCCCATCTTAGCTCCCCAAGGGTGACCAATAACACATTCCTGTGGGCCACCAACTGCTTTAAGACCTACAAGATGCCAGGACCTGATGGCATTTTCCGGCAGAACTACAAAAAGTTGGTCTGCAACTAATCTCGATCTGGCTGGTCAACATCTTTCAAGGATGTTTAGATCTTGTCCACGTACCCACAATTTGGAAAACGACCACTGTCGTCTTCAAACCCAAGACTGGGAAATGCTCACATGTCAACCCAAGGATCTAAGGCATATAAGCCTATCTTCCTTTCTTCTGAAAACATTGGAAATGTATCGACGTATTCATCCGACACATAGTCACAGACAAACTTTCGATCTCTCACCATGCCTACAACAAGGGCAAACTGTGAAAACAGTCATTTGTTGGCACTATAGAAAAATCCCTCGCTTTCAAGGAATTTATTCTGACTGTCTTTGTCGATATCGAGGGAACCTTCAATAACATAGTACCCCTCGTAATAACCTCAGCACTCAACAGACATCGAAAAGCATATAGTGACTTTTATCCACCGGCTTCTCAATAATAGAGTGATAAGCTCGAAGCTTGGTGATACCACGATCCGCAAATCTGTGAACAGAGGCACAACGCAGGGTGGTGGAGAGTACACCTCTACTGTGGAACATAGTGGTCAACGAACTACTTGCGAAACTAAATGGGACTGGGAAATATATATCCACGATCATGGTATTGGCGATACAGAAGAATACAGCCTAGGTGTCAATCCGCAAAAAACGGAACTAGTCCTCTTTACTAGGAAGTATAAAATTCCTAACTTTGACCCTCCCACACTATACGAGACCCCCTTAGTGCTAAGCGACAGCGCTAAATTCTTAGGCCTTATACTAGACACGAAGTTAAGCTGGAAGCTAAATATCCAGGAACGTGCCAAGAAGGCCTCCACGGCTCTCTACTGCTATAAAAGGGCGATTGGTTGCATATGGGGACTGCGACCCCGAATGGTTCACGGCCTATTTATATCAGTAGTCAGTCCCATACAGCTGTATGGTGTCGCAATTTGCTGGACCGCACTCGATAAGAAATTCAACATCATCCCACTCGCTAGAGTGCAGAGGATGACATGCGTATGCATTAGTGGAGCGCTAAGGACTACCTCCTCCGAAGCACTAAACATACGCCTCAACCTGCCACCGATAGAACAAATTGGCAGACAGACAGCAGCTAGCACGGCAATCAGATTAAGATCGCTGAGCAGCTGGAAAGAGCTGCAGTCTGGACATTCAACGATCCTACGCAGGCATGCCTCTATACCCATAGATACAGAGCTCAACTAGCATACCGCCCAGATCTTACTGGGAGTCTGAACACAAGACGCCATCCACATCGAAGCTTCACAGATGGATCGAAGGTGGATGCAGGTGTGAGTGGTGGTGTGGCTAAAAAACAATGTAATATCACGCACAGATATCGTCATCTGTTCCGATGCCAGGCAGCGATCAAATCTCTGGATTCAGTCACCTTCAATTCCAAGACTTCCCTTAATTGCCGCCTATCTCTTAACGAGATGACTAAGTACTTTAACATCCAACTTATGTGGGTGCCGGGGCACTGTGAATTTCCAGAGAATTGCGAAGCGGACGAACTCGCAGGGTGGAGACCCACCCTCCATGCCTATCGCTTCTATAAAACATCTCCTAAAGCTTGAAACGCTTGCTCAAACAATGCATCATTACCAAACAACTATGGCCTATGATCGATCCCAAGCGATCGCTTAGCTTAATCAGATTAACAGGGATAACTCTGGACTAGGCCTTCTCTATAATGATTTCTGTAGGATGAGGAAGAAACCATCGAACACTTGCTATGTAGTTACAGTGCTCTCTGATCCCATAGATTCAGACTTCTGGGGGCCCATTTCTTTGTTAATCTGGCTGAACTGAGCAGCATCAGAATCAGTCCTCTTCTTCGCTTTATCAAAAGCACAAATTGGTTTGCGGAATAGGTAGCCTAAGATCCGCGTGGTAACACAATGCGCCTATGCTTGGCCTAAGTGTGTCTGCTGTCCGTATGCGCGGCAGTCAGCAACCTCAACCTAACCTTACCTTACCTAGTTAGTAAGAATCACAGGATTTTTAACTGTTCTACTGTATTGAAGAAGTCCCTGCTAAGTTAACGTCAGGACCATGCGTCACCAAGCTTGGGGTTGCCATATGTACTAACTTGGAAAATGGAACTACATATGACGTATTTAAAGATTTTGGAATTGCTTTCATCTGATAACTCCAGTACAACGCCTTTTTGATGTATTATAATATTGATAAATATTTATCTAGATTGAAATTATTACAAGACAATTTTTCTTTTTTCTTCATTTTATTACAACTTTCTGTTTAGACTTCTTTCAATAGATATTTAATGCTCCATGTAACAATAGTTTTCTTCTGTGCTGTGTGAATAAATATTTATTCGACTGGATGTGGATTGCACATCGCCGCTTTTAATTCTATTTATACGTAGATATGTGTATCCAATTTAGTTTAGATGGGTCTCTTAATTCTCCTCAGTAATAAACGTCTGAGTGGGTAGTGGAGTAGTGCGTCGACTCCTACGCAGAGGATGCCAGGTTCCATACCCGAATTTACTACCTTTCATGATTTATGGCTACATCTCTTTCGAGTCACTCACAATGCTCAAAAAGCATTCCTGTCTAGAAAAAGTTTCTCAACTTCGCTGTTCGGAGTCGGCACTAAAATGTAGGTCCCATCCTCTCGTGATAGAACAATAGCACGCACAACACATATTATTATACAGTGGACTCCCCCTAAGTCGATAATTTGTTTGAGTTAGAGAGAGTTTCGACATAGGGAGAGTTTGCCATAGGAAGGGTCCACTGTATTATTATTATAATAAACGTCCGAAACTAATGCAACTCAATCGAGAAGAAAATAAGTCAACCGATTTTACTGGCGATATTCTATTAGACATCTTCCACTTTGCAGGAACTTCCCACTTCCAGCTTAAGAAAGACAAAACTCATACATCTATGCATGTGTTAATTTTATTTTATTGCATAAAGAATATATACATATTACACTTCATTATAACGTTTACACTACATATTTCATGTGCGTTGATGATGTCATTCCAAATATAAGAACAAATATATGTAGTACAGTATTTCGAAATAAAAATATAAAGCAATATTAATTTGATTCATATACAATTGAAATATAATCTTCTTATGAAAATATATATTTATAATTATTTCTCTTTCCTCATTGTATATTTATTTATTCTCTAAAACAATGTGATCATTTACGAAAACAGTTTACGAATTTGTTTAGCTGTATTATTAACAAAAAGAAGACTAGTACAATTTATTTTAGTTACTTTTTAATTCAATTATTATGAATATTAATTTATTTGCATAACGTGTAATACGAGTATATTATGTGTTGGCTTGGGTGTTTCGTTTGTCTACAATTCTACAACTGAATGTTGGTTTCATTTCATTGTACTTTTGTGTATCTAAGGCCTTAAAGTTTTGTTTTTTCAATATAAAGTTTAATTTTAATTTTTTTTTTATAAATTTCGTGCGAAAAAATATCAAGTGTAAAAACCAAGGTTAATTAGCGTGCATTGTGTTAACTTATTTAATTGTGATTCAACACGAATTCTGTTAACAGGCATTGATTTGCATATTTTTACATCTTGTTAACCAAATGGTTGTTATTTTTTCGCTGAAAAATAAGACCTTGGCCAAGCAGTCGTTCCGAGGTAATTTATTATAAGCTTAAATCTGATTTCTGTTAATTTGCGCTTCAAACAATTACTTAGCAGCATTTTTTGTTGTTTTAAATTCACAGAAACAATATAATTAAAGCATTTATCCAGATAAAACTTAAAATCATTACACAAATAAAAAAGGAAGTATATATAGGGTTATACAATTAATAATGCTAATATTAAATAAAATAAGAAATAAAAATATATATCCTTCAAAAAAATATTACACAACAATATGGAAATTTGAAACCAAACAACTTGCAATTTATTCATCGGTTAACTCTAAGTATACTTAAATATTTCTGTTAACTTGTTTTTCAGTTGGCAGAACTTTGTTAGCGAATGACACTATAGCTGTCGCTGGTTGGTTTACGGCTAGATCGCAGAATACGTGGCATTGATTGTCCTTTGAGCTTGGTGACCGGCGTGCAACGAATGCGAAAATCGTCCTTGAAAAAACAAACATATGTGGGTAAATCCAAATCTTATTTTGAATATTTTTTTATAGTTACTTATTGCTGACTGGGAGATTTCCATCGTCTTTCTTAACACTCCATTGCCTGTGTTCCGGATCAATGCCGCAGAATGAAATATTCTGTGCGCCGTAGTGCTTCCTGCAAGAAAAGATAAATATACCATTAATGTTATTCCGCTAACCGAATAGTTCTCTATCTCAGCATATTCCAGAAAATAATGTATGTAAATATGTAAAATAGCAATACACATTTATAGTATCTCACCTAAAGAATTTCTGTCTAGTATTGTCCGTTAAGGTTATCCCTTGTTGCGCAACCTTAAAGTGCACTTCTGTTGGTTTTGGAAGTGGGATAATTGAGAATAATTGCGCGACAGCTCTGCGCACTGCTTCTTCGCCGGTAAGAGATTCTGTTCCACAAGAGTATAAATAGAGTACATTACAAGCGGCACCTTGTGTTAGTAGTTGCTTTTGTGCTGGTGTATGCATTTCTACTGGCTGTATGTCCTAAAATTGTTTAATAATCGCACATTTTTATTATATTTAAAATAATTGAATGGCTTTTTATAGTTTCTTACGTTATCTGGAATGATAAGACGACATGACAAGGCTAATGGTGTAATTGAATGTTGATAAACTAAAGCTGAGAGTGATGTAAAAACGGGTTCGTTGGCGCATCCCTTTAGGCGTACACCGCGTGTAGTTGGTTCCACTAAAAAGTGGCGCACCAATTCGTCGCCATCTGGCGAAGTTGCAACACCTGGTGGAGGTTGAGCAACACGAACAACAAGACCGTATGCATCTTTAAACGTTGCGGAATCTCGAACAATAAATGTACCAGGTGGTGCATTACGAAGTAGATCAACTGCTTCTTCCCGTGATAAATTGGGTTTATACCAGAATTTTGAAGAATCTCGAACGAATCTGAAATAGCGATCAATCAAATGTTATTACTTCACTTTTTCATTAAAATTCAAAATAATAATTACTTGACTAAGTGAGGAGCAACTTCCTGTGGCTCACTGTTGGCATTGGATGTATTTGAATTCATGCGATTTCTGTAAATTGTGTCGTTTTGATTCGATACCTCCTGAAAAAGTCCCTTCTGAGCACCACCGTATATATCCTTGCTGCTTTTTTGTTCAAAAGTAACTCTATTAGTGATATTGAATTGAATTTCTATTAATTTAAATTAACAATCATGCTTAAGAAATATAATTTACATAGAAATACAGGTTCTTTAGGTGCATAGTTAAGCTTTGGCCAATAGGCTTGTTATTCATATTTGCTAAAACAATTAGTCCGTAATGTGTCATATGCATTAATAAAATGTGCAATTGTTTTATGAACAGGAAGACTGCAAAGTTGTTGAGAGCAATATTATCAAATCTTTAATAACATATAATGGAATTACCAATGTGTAATATTTTTAACAGGAGGAAAAGGAAAATACAATAAGTACTACGAAAGGATTGTTTATGAACTGAATATAAACCCGATCTAGATAAATAAAAAACATCTTTTTATTTGTTAAAATAATTTATCGGAGTTTTTGTATGCCAGTATGGTTCGGAGAACTAAAACTGCAAAATAAATGTATACTTCGCCAACAACGTATATTTCAAATATTTTATATTGTATATTAATATACACAGGACATCGATCATGCATTAACTCAGTTTTTGCAGTCATTTTCCGTTCATTCAATTAATAAATACTTAGAATCGTAGTATGTGTATACTTGTGGATATAACGTGCATTACGACATTAATAAATCTAATTTAAATGTTAGTTGATTTTTGATGTAAGTTGTTTCCAATAAAACTATTGCCAAGTATCTAACCTCCTGTCTAAGGTTGAAGTTGTAGACTTAACGCTCCTCAGTGACCATGTCGAATTATACAGACGGCTTCATATGATTTTTTTTAATTTTTAATATTTCGATTTTGCATTTAAATAAAATTTTGAATAAAAAAGCATTGTATAAGAATATAGCGGAAATTAAAGAATTGAATTATCATATGCTGTAGTGTGATAGTAAATAAACGCTACAAGTTTACGATTTATCTTACCGGTGTGGGGTTGGACTTCTTGGTGGTATTCCAGGACTTATGCTGCCATTGTTCAATCCATATGGAGTTCGTGGTGTAACTGGGAATGCTGGTGTCTCCGGTCGTGGAGAGCCGGCTATGGATATATCTTGATCTGTTTCCGAGCGGTATGATGAAAAAGATTCTTCGCGGACCTGTAAGGGAAATTAATCAAAACAATTAATAATTAAATCAAGGACAAACTCATGACACTTATGCCAATTAATGTATTTTAAGGGGAGATTTTCGTTAATTTTGACACAAACAAATAACAAACCAACAGAAATTTCCGAAAAAAGTAGGTGAATAAGAGGTGAAAGGCAAGCTGGATGGGGATGTGGTGAGAATGTGAAGGAATTGCTTACCTGCTCATGCCAAAGTGTTAAGTTATTACTTCGATCTGAAGGACTAGGTGATATGGATGAACTCTGATCTGATTCTGATAATAAGCGTTTTTGTGCATTATTTACATTGCTACCACTGCTGCTATCGCTGCTTTTATTACTTATACTATCGCCAAACCCATTTGCAAGCCTTTGATTTTCGAATCTGGTGAACTCAGCCAAGTCTGCAATTACGTCAGATAGTTCTTGGTTGGCTTTTTCTTCATTTGCTGTTTCCTTCGGACGGGTCGCAATACTACCATTCGAAGGTTGCTGCTTATTTTGGATTAACTGCTGATCCATTAAATTTGTTTCAACAGCTAACGTAGCTAAGAGTTCCTCCAAAGCAACTTGACCATTTATTGCAGTGTTTGCTACTGTTTTACTGACCTCATGATGAATATGATTATTGTTATTAACGAGTTCGGTGTTGGCATGATATGGTGATTCGTTATTGTTCGATGCGTAACAAATGTTATTATTATGATAATTGTTAGAAAGATCAATTGAATTTAAATCTATTACAGTTTTGCTGTCAGAGATTTTTAAATGGATCCCGTTTAAATTATTATTATCAGCATTGACTTGATTACTGTGAGTGGAACTAACTTCAGTATTGAGATTATTTGTGTGAGAGTTTGATTTTGCTTTGCCTATTTTTAAGCTATTTGAATGAACATTTTTTTTGTTGTCGGACTCCTGGTTTTAAAAAATAAAAATCAATTTCAAATCAAAACTTATGAATGTTGTCGATTAAGAAAAAATTAAATTTATTTGGATTTGTTTTTTGAGTGGTAGGATTGAGATTGTTTTCCGTTACGGAATGTTGAAAGCCTTATTCAGTACCGTACACGCATACATATGTATCTTATACACGCTAGCCACAGTCGATTAAGACTTAAGAGAAACAGGTAAGTTTAGTCTAACGTTTGTGATGATAATACTTCCCTAACCGGGTTCGTTTTCAGAATAAATTAATCAGTGGGACAAGGACCCAAATTTTGTTGCATTTAACCAATTGTGTGTACATAATAAATTTAATTGGAGGTCCGTGTTATAAAAAAAATAATGTGTCGACATTTGATGTCCAGTCGAGTAAGTTAATTTACAGAATATTTCTAAGTTATGAGCCTTAATGCGCAAAAGTGTATACTAATATGTATAACAAATGTCATTTTAAACTAAGAACATATGTGGTTCACAAAAAGTTTTTGAAAAGTCTTCCAAATTTGCAAAAAATCATTCGCTGTATAAATCCTTAATGCCAAATAAGGATTAGCTAGTCACATTTAAAATAAATAGGAAATTAACTTATGTGCAAGAAATTAAAAATGATTAATAACATTAAATGAATTTAATAGAATTGAGATGATAATAAATTATTAGAAAACTATAAAATAAAAATATTAGTGTCACATAAATATACATACCAATCGTGCCCGTCCGTTATTTAGAGACGAATCTGCCAATAACAGTAGCCCACTTTGACCACTATTATTACTATTATTGTTATTATTATTACTGTTACGAATATTATTGCCGCCTGGTTGTGCTTGTGCAATATGACCAAGGGGAGATGCATTTAAAATTGCAAATGGCGATAACGGTGGCGACTAAGGTAAAAAATATTAACAAAAACAAAAAAAAAACATTGGTTAAGGTTTAAAAAAAACTTAAAGTTATGGATTGAGGAAAAAGTCGGTTAACACATCACTGATGAGGTACTAGAGTGTAGTGCTAGTCTGCTTACATCACGTTTGTAAATAACATCAATCATTGCATATTTGCCGGTATTAGTTATTCGACACAAACAAAAGGAATTTGAATTGCTAAAAACACATATAAAAATCTCTTTAACTTACTCCCAGTTTTTCTTGCTTGGCAGCCTCATGGGAACGTATTACACTGACAAATGGACGCTCCTTGGTGACAGTTTTTGTGGTCGTGCTGATTGTGTGATAATGTCGTTCTGGTGAACTGGTAAAATTATACAAAGTGAATATGTTTTATATATTAAATTTTACTTTTCATTTTACCTATTCGTTGTATGGTACGGAGTCTGTACATGAAGTGGTCTTCGGTAGTCGACTTCATCAAAAGCTGCCGTATCGCTGGCATAGCCATCGTATCGTACGTTGTTTCTCGACCTGAAATTTTTGGAAAAAATATTTATTTTTAGAACAAATAAACAATACAAACATTAAGATATGTACATAACATCCATCCGCTACACAGTAAAGAGTTTGTTTGAATTATTTTCATTCACATACCTGAGTGACCTATTTTTAATTTCGGTATTGATTTCCTCAAAATGCCTTCGATCATCTTTATGCTGTTGGTTCTTCTTAGCGCGCAATTTCTGTTGCTGTAATTGAAGCCATGTTTGTCCAACTAATCTGAAATTGAAATTAAAATTGATATGTAACATAATGCATTGCTTTTGTGTATACAGTTCATATCAGAATAAATATAAACAGAGTTTTTCAAATGCCAAATTATCTCAATAATGACTCAATTTTTTCTAGGAGGCACTTTGTTTATTTTGCGTAAGCACTAAAAAGTCAAACAACGAACAGATTCTCTATATCTTGGATCGAGGAATCATTTTCTGCCTTTCTGATTAAATCATGAAACTCCATGAGGTTCTATCTGTTTTGGGAAAAAATTCTAAGTCAAGTCTTGAAATTATTATTACTCTGTGCATACACATTGGGAAGCAGAATAAGAAAAGAAAATTAATGATTCGCATTTTTTAAGTAAGGTTGGGAGAATCTTTCGGCCGGCCTAACAATAGAGAGAGACATTTTGGGTTTTTATTATCGAGATATATTTCTACAAAAGTAAGATCAATATCCTAATGAAATGTTTTAAATTGTTTCTCTACGTATAAATCAGACGATTTTACCTGTAGCTCGCTGTGAATAGAGAAAATTCCATATGAATAAAGTGTTTATGAAATTCGCAAGTGTGCTCATGTGTGCATCACCTAAAGCCAAAGATACCTTGTGCCCATGGCCCTGTTGCTACCTACTCGCTAATTGCAATTACTGTTATATACTACAAGCAGACAGAGTATTCACGAAAAGATGTCTCGTAATAAGTCCTTTCATTATGCATTGAAAGGAAAAAGTAAATATATGTACGTAAACATTATTATGTTACACTGCACATATTCATTAAATTCAATCCACTTCACATTCTATTGAATGTATGATCAGAGAATAATAAAAGATTTTATTTCAATATTATCTTATCCCTTTTAAGGCATTCGAGACTGCCTTGACCTAAATTCAGCGAATCAAATTAAATTGATTCATTGTATCTCGAGAAAAAAAGAGCTATATATTTATGGAAAATAAAAGTGCGATGGTGCACTTTACCAGAAACACAAAAGTATTCAAAAAAGGAAACTTGTTAGCGACGTCGAATCGAGTCTCTGTGATATCGGTTACGTCAGGATTATTTGATGTCAGCCTTGATTATGTATGAGCATATATTTATTTAAACATACACTTGTAGCCAAGATAACTAAGAGTTTGCATTTTTATTGATTTCATGCGATCGCTTTTCTGCGATCAACGAACCTGTGTCCTTAATAGTATGATTACCTAGCTAGTATTATATATAGAGAAAAGTACACTTCGATTTCTTATTTTAATTGCCAGATTATAGGCATACATAGTTGTGGAAATTAAATGGGAGCTTGTAGATGGACGAACGGAATTTGTTTGAAGTTGAATAAAACTAAAATTTGTATCAGAGATGATCATCTCAATCTGTGGTTAGAAAGTCATTATGGAAATCGATTAAGAAAGTTACACGATTAAGAAAATGGTAGGGATTATTGTTACTTACAAATTCGAACTCTAATTAGTACTTAGTAGGAACTTTCAAATATACTCCGATGAATTCAATTCGCCATATTATCATGAAGAGGCATGGACAATTTCAAGAGCTCATAAAGACGTCGTTGGTGTATTGTTTTATTTTAAAAAAAAGATAAGTTCTGCACGCGATCTTTGATCCTGTTTGTGTTTACGGTTTTTGGAGGAGAAGATTTGACCACGAACTGTACGGGCAACGCCTTAGATGGCTAGGCCATGTAAAGTGTATGGACAACTCACCTCCGGTCCGAAGGGTCTTCGACTCCGAACTCATGGGACAACGTAAAAAAGGACGCCCGCGTTAAAGGTGGCGCACCCACGTGGAGAAGGACCTCAACCAACTTGGCTTGCGACACTGGAGGCAGCTAGCCAGAGACCGTGCTAGTTGGAGAAGCTTGTTGGTTGAGATCCAGGTTCACCTCGGACAGTAGCAGCAAATAAAGAATTCTTCACGTGTAGGGCAATGTGATTTTTAAGAGAATGTTAGTTAAATCGGAATATATACAAGTTATGAATAAGGAAGTACATAAGAGTTAGGCTAAAATTTAAAAAAAATAAAACATTAACGCAGACGCTGAATTAAAAATCAGCACCCAACTAAAAATGCTTCGCCTTTTCAGTGGCGTCTTTGTCAAGGCCCGACATCTTCCAGAATGTCGCCATTAACATGGATTAAGTTGAATACCTACTTAAAAACATAATGATGTATGAGTCTCATTCCTAATTTTTTCTTAATAAAATTAAACTTTTTGAAGCTCCATAGTGCTCAGTGCATCATTAGTTTTTTTTAGATTGATGCGTCGGTTTGCAATTTAACGTAGCACCTCAATTATCTAATGAGTGCGCTACTGATTCTGTAGTCAAGGACATTCACTCAGCTATGATAAAGTGACGAACCAGTAGTCCCTGTCTTAACCGGCACGCCTTGTAATCAGACATGCCTATAACTCATAACACGACTCAACTAATTTATGTGTTTTCCACCCATTAGTAACTAGTTCGCGCCACCACAAATTTGGTCTACGTGTATTGTGTACCGCATATATAGTTTATCGGATATAGTTTGTCGGATTAAAGGGAACTCTCCTTCAGTACGTAAATTCCATTTACTGAAACCGCATTGAAATTATAACAATCTATTTGTATGGATTTTGTTTATTCATTAATGTTGGAAATGTCATAGCTTATGTTGAAATTAAGAATAATTTTCAAATAAATTTGTTATGATGAGAAAGGTTTTATATATAATACTTGTAGGATTCATAATTGTATGTTGTATTTGTAAAATGAATGTATAAACACATTACAATTTACATATTTTTAAATAGCCGAATGTATAAAATCCAATTTACAGTGATGATAATAATCTATTATCAAAAAACTCTGTGGGCCTTTATAAGCCACAACCTGGCGGTAGTAGTTTAAATCTTACAGCTGAATAGCAATATCAAAACATTTCATTCATACCCACAAATCAATGTATAATCTATTAACTATGACTTTAGCTACAAGCATATTATAAATTATAATTGTCCATTCATTAATGGTTTGCATTTGTGTAGTTTTGACGTAATGAACCATTGGCCTCCAACAGATTATGAATATTTCTTATTTTCAAGACCAACTGGGCGGGAAACAATGACATTGAAATATGTATCTCACTCCCGCCAAAAATAACAATTCAGAAGCCGATCCGAATTCATGGCGCCCACAATAAATTCTTTCAGAATTGTTTTGACCTTTTGTGAGAAACTCGTGAATGAAGGGGGAACACCGGGTGAGCAATAATTGCTGATATTCCGCCCACAAAATAAAACAAGTATTTACAAAAGAGGTAACAAAAAATAAAAATATACCAAGACTTCTGAATACAATAATATTGAGCCAAGTAAAAGCTGATTTGACGATGTTGGATTGTAAGTGGTTGAGTGAGTTTCTCATGAACCAGTAGTGGTCGTAAATAAGGTGGAGGTGGTATTGCATTGGAGATAGAGCGTGCGTTTCCGGTCGCTGGTGATTTTTATTTGATATTTCACGATTTCACAGATTGACATATACCAATAATGGTAACGCTATTGCAATATACATCAACGATGATATGAAATAGGTATGACAAGAACACTGTATGAATGGTGACTTTGGAAATGGAATGCATTTGTGAGTACATGCATTCATATGAAATTCTCAATTGAGGGACGATATATACAAAGTCAAGGTTGAACAAGTACAACTGGCTGGCAACAATATGTTGATCTCTCATTAAACAACTCATGTGCACACTAGGAGTTTTTAGGGACTCGACCACACGCCTAAATAGCCTCACTTACTTATATTTATTGTTAAAATAAACAAAAACAAAAACAAGTTATTTGAACGAAGCTGAAACGTTCGAAAACATACATAACATGATTTCTTCAAAAAGTAAGCTTACATAAGTGTCAACCTCTGTACCCTATTACTTGTGTGAAGCACACATCTGGTAGCTAAACCACTCATCAAAGTAGTTTCTTCTGCTTCTGTATAATAAAGGAAAATAAATGCGAACAGAGACATTGAACATACTTTCTTGTTCACATTCGTATCAACTCTACAGTTGATCTTCGGTTTGAGCACATCTGTGACGAATATATGCAATATTACCTCTAATACGCTGCATATGTATTTGCGAATCACACTATAAGTTACCAACGAAAGAAAATATTGTTTGCATCTTTTTATGGGGTCTCTGGTGTGGATCTGAGCAATTACTCACACCATGTGACGTCATATGGAATGATTTGTATTTCCATGCTGTTCCCATACAGTTAAGCAGCACACACGTTGTGCTTCTGAAATGCAGTTGTTGAGCAAAGACATGACATCATAAGTTGCTGGACATGAGTTATCTTTGTGACCAATTGGTCGACGTATACAGATACTGTTACAGCATTGCGAATACATCTTAAATGAAAGATAAATTCAATCAATGCACACATCATCATTCAATTGTTCGTCTCTTCATTATGTAATGTGTATATATTGGATCCGTTAATCATTCTTACCAGTTGGCGCTGTGTCTCATCTTATCATATTGGCGCGTACAGTGAGAGACTGATTTATATATTTTTTATGGATATACATACATGTAAGTATCCCACTACTTCACGATTCGTTCAAAGATCAGCATTAGTCATGATTGCCGTAAATAAGGCAATCACATACATAAATGAGGATTTTCCTCTCAAGGAATGTTAAAAGTTTTAATCCGTGCAGGGATGATTAATAGGAGAAACATTTCAAAGATCTAATCCGTAAGTGGAACAGTGTATGATACATTTTGTGAGTTGGCCATCCGTTGGGTACATTCACACACGCAGATACAGTCGGAACTTAAATTTGAAAATTTGCCAAAATTGTATTGCAGATCTTTACGACCGGCCAAATGTCGAAATTTATTGGACTGTTTGCCACTGTACAAAAATAAATTCATCGACTTTTGTTAGCTCTGTGATGAGAGGGCAAAATGCAGATATGTAACTATGTGTGTATTTTTTGCCTAAAAGATTAATTTAAGAGTAAATTAATGTAAGCCTGTTTTTTTTTTCTATTATTGGTTCTGCAAAAGTGGGAGGCGAAATTACCCATAGAACAATGTTTTTTATGTTTTTTCAACGGACGAATATTTTTATATTGGCAACAGACTGATTGCCCAGCCTCAATAAAATCTAAGCATAGTAACAATCGAAGTTGTGGACAGTAATAGGGTAATAACGTGGTAGAGAGTCTTGCATCTAGAGAATTTTCAGAAGTCGTCAGAAGAAAATCAGAGCCATCCTAGACGTAGATAAGAAGTTTATAAACAATCTGGTATAATTAATGAAAGGGGTAGGTATCCTAAAATGAGCTTCGTTAGGAGTTGCGGAGATGAGGTCGCTGGAGAGACTATACTCGATTATATCATCAATCTGCCCTTCTTTTGCAGTAACTAGCAAAATATTGCCACATAGCAAATGTCTAATCAAAATATGCATATCTTTTAATACTAAAAACATACCAAGATGTTATACGATTTCTAAAGGGACCTCAACAATATAACAATACTCTGTTTGCATGATAGTTGATTCATACTCTGCTTTTATATGTACACTTATTCGCACGAAATTTTGCAGCAATTGCTTGTTGGTAAAATATGTATTTAATTTTTAAAAATCGAAATCAGTTCTTCGATTCATTTACCACAAATAAAACAAATAAAATTAAAACGTTATATGAGTGAAAAAATAAATAGATTATGTAATTAAAAATAATACGAATATTTTCTCAGAGACTAAAGAATTACTTTGGTCGTACTGGGAATCGAACGTAACGCAACCTAGGTTTTAGACCCACAACGCCACGGCCACTACAATAAGTGAATTCTCATTTAATAAGTTTCAAATTTCCTTAAGAAAGAACATATAAAGTCGCCGTATCGAATTCCAGTAGAAGCAAAGTTAATACGCTTTTATCTAGTTTTCAAATCTTGTTCAGTCACCATTTGCCGTTGGGATCAAAGTAACGGCACTGTCACTGGAGTGGTCAATCAGTGATAATAGTCTGACTGTGGGTATCGCAATGGATCAATATGGTCTAAGTGTGCTGGTGAATTCAGCAGCAGTCCCCCCACCAAAGCTAAACTAGACAGAGCGTCCCAATCTATTTTGGCTCCGTAAAAAGTACAAATAACATGAATACTACCGAGATCAAGAGCCAATTGAGTAATGAGCAATGATCCAACGTCTAAGTGTGAGTTGGCCCAAAACTCAGCTCCAGTCTAAAGAGTCTTCGACTCTGTGGGACAACGCAACATGGGAGTAGGAGCTCAACAATCTTGAAGTGCGAAAATGAAAACTGCTAACCAGAGATCGCGCTAGCTGGTGATGTTTGTTGTTTGACCACATATAAAGAAGAAATAAAAAATGCTCTTAATTTGGAAAGAACTATTGATCAATATCCCTCGAGTGGGGATAACAACATTTCTTTCTTTCAAATAATTTCAAACCTTGCATCTTTGATATCAAGTCAGTATAATTCTGTTGTTTTTTATTTAATTCCCTTTAACGCAACGAATTAGACATTCATTAAAGCACACATATGTGCAACTTATTCCGCTTGTGACAATTTTTCAACTTTACACCCCGCTCGTCTGTTTTAACATGATGTTGAGTATTTTATTACTCATGTTCCAAGGGACCTTAATGTCACTCATTGCTAAATGTCTTCACAGTAAAAACAAACCAAATCAATGAAGTCAATAGAATAAATATTGAATTTGTTTACCAGAGGTCGACCACGTTTAAACAAAATATGTAAATTGTTACCAAACACAAATAACTAACTCATATAAACAAGAAACAAAGCAATCATTTTTCTCATTTAATTCTGTCTAGAACGAAGAATCTAATTTGAAATACCGTTTCCTAAATTGGAACATTGGAACAAATTCATTCTCAAATAAGGAAACCACAAGATCTGCTATCACAACAAGTTGTTCAATAGTTGTTCGCCCATGCGTGAGATTTTCAAATATCGGCACGACCAGTTTAAGACGTATCTTTTTGTGTTCTGATCTGCAGTCCTCAGAAATCTAATTAATGAAATGTGCAATTAATTCTATGTAGATCTGTGTGTGTGCCCGTAAAAAGTGTTGAGAACCCTATACACATTTCGTCACACAACGGCGACGTGCAGTTATTTTATTTGTCTGGTTTTTGCGTACGAAATAGTATCTGTTGTGCACCTGTCCGCTGATCGTATAATTTATACGCTGTCTTGTGCCTATGACGTTCTTAGATATCTTTTTCAAATAAAACTACGTCAAGGACACATTGTAAGCCGATATTAGTCTTAATTTCGATGGGCGACGCACAAATATTCGAAATCCGTCTCTGGCGGTACCAACGCCTCTGTAAAGTTCTCGCAAACCACAAATCAAACCCCCATGAACATTAGAATTCTATCAGCCGATACCCCACATAATCTGCCGATTGCTATTAAATTTCCTAATGCCACAAAACGTTAGAAGTGGGAATTGTACTCACTCAGTATTGCTGGTGCTTCGATGAAATCCATCCAAGGTGTTAGAACGCTTCAACGGGTCATTGTAATAGTTGTGATATCCATTTGATGCAACTGGCTGCTTGTCACTTATGGAGTACTTTTCGCTCATCACCTTTTCACGACGTTCACGGAGCATATCTTCAAATTCGTTGCGCGTCGATGTCTTTCTGAGAGTGCTATACATCGCTGTCTCATTGGAAGTCCCACCATTGCTGCCACCAAAAGTTTTACGCACCAGCATGGGACTGGTGAGTCCTGATTGGGCTTTAATCATCCTAGGATCTTTTTGTTGATTTTCTGGTCCAGAAACTTCGTTCAAATGCACTCCGTTTGAAGGTAGATTACCGTAGGTGAAAGGTTGTGAGTGTTCACGCGCGTGATATGGGATATTTTCTTCGTCTTCAGAAGCGTTCACCGGATGCGATTCACTAGACGTCCGAATTGTTTGCTGGTATATCGCAGACTGATGTTGCGAATTCGATTGTGGCGACTGTGAGTTCACTTGCCCATGTTGCAAAGACATCGTCCCACTTGTATCACGGCGCAATTGCTGTTGGCGCCCCAATGAAATGTTGCTGGTGCTGCTGTGGTAACCGCTAAACAGGTTTGGTGTGTCACGACCACTTTCACTTGGCGGCGGTGTCAATGTGGTTGTTGTACTCGCTGTTTCGTATGGATCAAACCGATCTTGCTTGTATGAATTCGAGTTTGAATTACGTTGCACAGAGTCTTGCGACACGTATGAGTGCGAACTATGAACGGTCTCACGATTGGCACTATGCGCGGGCGGATTTGGTATAGGTAATGTATACACTGGTGATGGAGCGGAGGCGGCAGCTGAGCCGTGGGAGACAACACTTTGACTACGACTGTATTGATTAATCGAATGTGTACTTGTTTTACGATTTTGGAAGTCCGGTATATCTTGAACTGTTAAAAGCATGTCACTCAGAATGTCATCAAGTTCACGATGGCGGTCTTCTGCGAATAGATATTAAATATACTTATGTAATTATCCACGAGAATATTAATGAATTTGGAGTAGATTTAAATGTGTATGTGTATGTGTGTATAGGTTGCGTGCGACATTCGCGGGTAACCAGATCTTACGGGGAACTCTAACAAGTAGGCGATCTTTTCCGGTATTAAAAATACAACATTTCTTATTCGATGATGGATTTGTAATACAAAGCCATGAAGTAATGTATTATGTGAAAAACAAATGAATGACAAATTTCAAAATTACTAATTCCTTCTGAACTGAATTGAGTCAACATTGAACAGAATACACAAATGTAGGAATATGGTAATTAATGTGTATGACGGGCATACGACTTGGGAACAACGATCATCCTTATCATATTATGAATGAGTTTGGGCTTGTGTTTCTAAATATACGTAGTGACTGATGACTGTACTGCAGTGAGAACAGTATTCTGTCAGCACGAACGAAGATCAGTAGCAGGAATGAAATTAAAAACTCCCGGACAGCTATACCTGATCATCAGTAGTATATACAAACATTTATTTATTCAACTTGTGTGTTGTATTGAATTTTTGTTGAAAGCAATTAATTAATGGAATAAAATATTACCTTGTGGGCTCACTTGACTAGGAAAACTTGATGGTGACACACTGGAGGCTGGTGCAGGTCCTGCAAAATATATTTTTGTGTTGTTAACATTTAAAAATGTATAGCTGCATACATATGCTAAGAGACTAAATTTGCATAATTCATTATTCCTGACTACAATAATAACAAGAGAGTTAGTAAACAATATTTTATTAAATCACACTAGCAAAGGCCACACGTTTTAATTTCACACACAGGCATTATTTACATTCATATGCAATGTAGAGGCAAAAGCTATTTTCACCTTTAATAAGTACATACAAACTACTAATCAAACTACAATAGACACAATTAGGATAAAAATGCAGTATACAGTTTTATCACGTTGAGTTTTGTGTATGCAATCCTTCAGGTAGATGAGATTAGAACAACAATTATGACACCCAGATAGATACAGGCGAAGTTGGAAGGCATAGTTGTCAATTACTTACTATTTAGTACACCGCTACTAGAGATTCCGGAGTCCATAGACAGTGTGAGTGGACTGCGTACGAATTCTCTTGAACCATTTTGGTTATTCCGGGTGTCAGTGGAGTGAATATTGGACGAAGTTGTTAGATGACGTGTCGTAGATGGTGGATATCCTGATTGAATGCGATAATTAGATTGTGATGTTCCAGGACGACTGTCAATGTGAGTGTTGTAGTCGGATCGTGGTAATGGAACTGAAGCTTCCCGAAATGAGGATCTTCCCGAAACCGTTTCTTTGTGAGATGCTCTTTTAAGTGGAGTGCTAGTGTTCAACGGTTGACAATCATTAATTGAATCAAAACTTTTGTCAAAACCAAATTGCGTGTTGGTTTCTGCTACTGTGATGGTTTTTACAGATCGTTCGCCGAGATTAGTAGAAGAATGTGATGACTTTGGTGATTTTAAAATAGTTGCATATAAGGAACCGTCCAGAGGACCTTCTGTATGACAAGAGTCTAAAGTTGAAAAGAAGTTCAAACAGCTTAGTTCAAAAATGTATTCTTACAAGTATAGGACATTGTAATGAATGTCAACATTTAAATTTTTGGATTTCAAATAAAGTTTTTCCTCATAGTTCTTCCTTATAGTTTCTTCAAAATTTGTTTTTTTTTTTAACTAAGCATCATTTTACTCTCCCTTAAATTAAACAAAAAATCATCGTAGAAGTCTGCATGCTGAAGAGCAAACTATATATATATATACTATATATAATAAGATACGATAGTTAACTTGAATATAACCGTCAAGGCTAAGCAAATTAACCATAGGTGGTTTAGAGTTTATTTGATTAACATTCGTATATTTATTTTTAAAAAGGAAATGTTTGATGTCATTATTTTGTATACAGATATTGTGTGTTGTACATTGGCAAGCAAGAAAATTGCTGTGATCACCGTTTTATCTGTTCTGATCATATTTAAGATGCCTAGTGACATCAGGCGGCAAAAACTACTTTGTGTAGGCAGGATATAAACAACACACTTTAGGCAACCAGAGGTACATACATGTGTTCTTATGTAGTTGGTTTGTGTCACCACAATGATGGTGTTGGTGTTGGGCTCTTGTAAAAACCAATCTTATTGTAGTTGCCTAATTTCGTAGTACAATAAATTATATATAGTCATTGTGAATAAATACATTAATGTCTAGGAATATTGATTAATTTCGAAAACTTAGAACACAAAGGCATAATTTGGGTTCAAAATTTAACAGCAACCAGAAAAAATACTATTTCTAAATGACAAATCGGAGGAGAGCGTTAGTTCGCGTTACGTGGAGTTTACCAGAATCGTATGCCAATAAGCGGCACCATTAATTTATAAAATCGAAGTGAGATAGTTGTTCATTCAATCAATCAAAAGTTAGTTTTCTGAACAGATGAACTCAAAATCATTGATGTAAGTTCACTGCTGCATTCCGGGTCGAAAGCCGCTCGCGCTTATGATATTACGGTGTGTGCATAAGCTAACTCAGGCGAAGCTATTGAACAGTGATGAACATTGTACCGCTATTATGATGCGGGAGTAATCAATTTTACTGAATGAGCATAGTCAACAAAAAGAAATGGTACATTCAAAATATCCTATATAATATCCTATATCCCTATATAAATTATTAAGTCCGAACTGTAAACAGAAAATACCACAAACGACTAGAACGGTGAATGCTCTTTTAAAAGTCATACCTCTGTCTCATTTAAATAATATAGCATAGAAAAGAAAATGAAAATATACATACGAATTGAAAAAAGTTTGTCGAAAAAAATTCTTGGGCATGAGTTTTCAATTTAGTTTTCTCATTTGAAACTTTTATAAATGTGTTAACATACAACAAGACATATAAGCAAAATAAAAAGATCACAAGTCTCTCTTTAATTATTTATATAGTCAAGTAAGAGAATACGAAAAGGAAATAAAACTGAACTGCAAAATCCATGATGGGTAAGGTAAAATTAACAACTTCGGTATGTTTGTATACAAGGAAAAGATAGAGACACATCTAAAATGGATGACAAAATAGACGAATGAAAATTTAAAATATTGCATGTAAATGTGAGCAAGATGACGTAGTGATGAATGTCGAACATAAGACTCTTAAGTTCATGTCTACGACAAATTCCCCCCATAAAAACGTTTTTTCACAGCATCACTTCTAACAAGTGGTTCTTTGAATTTGCATCGATCATCATCTAGTTGTACTAAAAACATTATTAGTTAAGACAGCATTGTAAAGTTATTTATAACACTTTTCCACAGGAATAAAATACCACCGTGTTCCTCAGTGATCCCGCTTAGATAATATACTATGTATTTCTAATTTATTAACATTGCAAAACGACTGTTGTAAAACATCAATTTTATTGGACCGTCGACTTCCTCAAAGTGTGACAATATTTTGATGAGTATATTTTGACACAATCGGTGTAGAAAAAACTCAATTAAATTAAGCTTTCATTAAGAACAGTCTATGAAAACGAATTGTTCTAAGCAAAACACTGTTGATTCATCTGTATGATTTGTTGCGGAAAAAAGCTTAAAGAAAATATATTCGGTGATACTACCCACATACGACGAAAGATGATGATATAAGACAAAGTATAAGAGTTCGCCATTGTAAGGCGTTGATGGAATGTATAGTCACCTTTTCATTTGATTAGTCAAAATTGTGTGCAGAACACTTTAGATACTAAAATACAGTGATGCATATAAGCTTTTATATGATATTAATGTCAAAACACATCTTGTCTCCTTGTTTATAATAGTTCTGAGGTAATATCACAGACATACAAAGTTATACTATGATCATTGGTTACACATATCTAGTGCGCTCAGTTAATGTGATCATGCAATGGATTAAAAAAGATAAAAAGGAACACTTGTCAAATAGTAGTTTAATTGATCACAAAAATATAGTTAAGCACTGAATTCATTTACTATTTACCTTCTTAGAAATTTTCTTCTTGATACTATTGAGCTTCTAACTTTATTATCACACCAAAGATAACCGCAATTATATTTTCAGATAAGATTAACCAATGAAATAGATCTTGCGTAGGTATACTTTTATTTTCATATGCACTACGATTTCACTGAATTGTCAAAATTGCGAAATAAATTGTATATTAATTTACACTACACTGCAGAATTTACATACATATGCATGTACAAAAGTATATGATTAAATCATGTACCAAATTGAACTGAATACGTTTTCTATACGCGCATTGATGAAACAAAATATATAAGCCAAGGCAAATGATTCACATCTGGACAGTGAAGCGGAATAACACGGACTAACCGTGAAATATACTAACTCTTTCGTACGGTCGCGTTCATGTGAAGAAGTGTATATGAAAATTCTTTAAAAGCTAATTTCATACATTTAGATACACTGAAATGTTTAAGTTTGTAGTTGCTTGTTCTTATTTTGTTTGTCGAGTTGATCGTTTTTTTTTTCTGAAAAATTCAATTTACACCACAAATCTATCATTGCTAAAATCATGACATAAACAAACCAAATATCAGACTCGTAAAAATTCGTTTTATGTTTTCAAAAAAGTTCCGTTCAAGAAATATCTTAATATTTGTAATTCAAAAAAAATTCTAAGTATAGAATTTAAAAATAAAAGGAAAGCATTTCCTCCTGTTTCGTTTTGTGTGAATAGAAGAGTTCGCGGTTATGTTTCAGTGCCAAAAGAATAATCGTAACATTATTTATTACCGCTTTCGTTTTTCATCTTGACATTGTTTCAGATTTTATTTGAATTGAATAGAAACATATTCATGAATGTTGTTGAGATGAATAGATTATGTAAATCATAAATAATACATTTAATGACATCATAAAATACAGTACATCATTTTGACTCGGGACTATATAACTGCCACAGGTTAGTAAAATAAATAAATATAGATTGTGCTTTGAAAAGGCTTTTAAAAAAGTGTTTATAGGAAATATGTCATTGTATAGCTTTAAGATAAGCATTTAGCAGGGACCAACACCGTTTGAGCTTTTATTGAACTTTATTCTGAATTTTATTTGATCAACAACTATTTTCAAATAGACGACCATATTAAGAAGGGCTTAAAGCTAAACCGATGAGCATGAGTTTTCGATAATTTCGGATTAATTCAAAGGAGTTCACTATCTCACTTTAGCATCCATTAAAATGTTGATGAAATGCGACAGACATTACATCTGTGTTTAAGCGAGTCAATCGACATCGTCATATTATAATAAAAATATGGCACACGTAGGAGCATAAAAATCCACTTCATGATAGAAGGTACAGCATAGACGGTGCATCTCGTTGTTTTTTGTGTCTTATGGGCTTACGAGACCGCCTGCAGATAAGAGATGTTTTTGAATTGAACAACATGAAACTGATCAGGGGATGAATAGTGACCTGAATGCTGTTGTTTTTTTTGGATATTACATTTTTCTTGAGCCAGGACAGTGCCTATTTTATAGCAATGGTCTTTGCCTGAAGAACTTTTCATCGATCCACTGATCAGGGAGTATCACCTCCTGGTGGCCAGGGCGTGGTGGGTCTGTGTGTCGACAACTACGAAAATAATTTTTCGAATTTTCTTTCGAGTTCGTTAAGAAAGGTTGAGTGATTCATGGTGTGTTTCGAGTCTCAGGACTGTGCTGGCTGCTTCATGTCTACCAAAGGATATTGATGAACTAGTTCAAGGTCTCACGGGATCTATGAATTCTGCTTTTGAGAATGCCTGCCCGAAATGAATCCTGGAAGAAATTCTATGGAAGCATTGAGAGTACAAAGGATTGCAGTCACCTAAGGCTACTACTATCCAAAACCCTAACAATGCCAATATACATAGATAAGTCCCCGGTACCATGAACTGACTCGTGTAAGGACCTCCACCTCCTAATAGACACCCATTTTCCCGGTAACAAAGACACAACAGATGTGTCAAGCGGCGTCAGACAAGAGGAACAAAGCCAGCCATGGGCAGTGCCATCGAGTCTAATAACGCCATAGAAACTACACTGGACAGTGAGTTGCTTCAACTTGCACCATGACTGACAACAATCTTCAGCAGCTGCCTTAGAGTTAGCTACACCCTAGTATTATGGTGAAAGGCTAAAATGATATTCATACCAAAATGTGGGAAAGCAGCACATGGAGCTCCCAAAGATTTTAGACCTATCACGTTCTCCTCCTTTGTTCTTCAAACCAGAGTACCAGAGCTAGAAGAAGTACGCTATTCAGATCCCTGTCTCCACACTACACTCTCTAGTCAGCACCATTGAAAAATCCCTTGATAACAAGGAAGCGACAAAGTCGGGAGACACCTCACCCCCAATGAAAGCGTTAAAATCAATGTTGGCGAACGCCATAAACAAAACCAACCGTAGATGGGCGGAAATGGACACTGGACGCTGATCGAAAACGATGTGGCCTACATTAGATAAATCAAGAACTAAAGCTCTCCTAGAATTTGACAGAAAGAATTTTAGTAAAACAGTAGGCGTAATTACCGGCCATTGCCTACTAACTCTGAACCAGAAATAAGAAGAAAATACTTGGGCAGATATTTCTACAACAGTCTTGTAGAAATAGCGACCAGAAAACCACCAATTGGTTATAACTAAGTACACACACCGACGGAAGGTAAGTTCGAACTTGTCTAGTGGGTCAACGAAGTGGTCTGGCTCTTTTATTATATAATTTATCGATATAATAAGATCGTATATTTGTGTTCAGCCTCAATAATGTAGCCCTCAACAACAATCTCGAGTTTTCTTTTCTCGTCTGACGACGATATTCTTCATATTCTTCATGCGTTTGTTTTAACATTTATTGAAGTACGAGCACATGTGCTAGAAGCAGAAATTGATAAAGAAAAAGCACTGCACATAACACATGATCTAGATTTTGATCTTGATGGCCAATTCATTTCCAAGATATAAAATCTTTTAGCTGAATCGTCTGTTTAATTTGTTTAAATGGTAGTTTAATTTATGAAAATATGAATTTCATTTTATGACATGTATGTATGTATGTACATTAGTTAAAAATAAATATAAATATAATAATAAAATAATTATTAAATATTTGAATTATCGTTATTTTGGAATGAATATTTTCCATCAATTGAAAATATTTCATTTACTAAAGATGACACTCTCAACTGTGGCTTAAGTCCCTGGCAAACAGAATATGAATCCAATGATTTTTAATAGATAGTATTAGTATATACATCGATGGTCAGTAACGCTGTTTCTTTCCCATGTTTGAGTCTTTTCAATAATGACATATTTTGCCAAAAATGTAAATTGGTCGAGGAACTCAGTATCACATGAACTACAATTCAAACGATTCTTCAATGCAATGAACTTTTCAGAGTCTTGATATTACAATTGTGCGTGTGCAACCAAAGTCGGCAGAATGAATATGTTGATTCGATCGGATTACGTGTTAATGTCATACGCCCTCTCAAGCCGCAATATAAGTACACATTTTGTTTTTGATTGCCGACATGGCACCCAAATTGTTTTGTTGATTTGCTTATTCAAATGTGATTCGATGCCAAACTTTACTCCGTGAGAAATATTCGGTGTTGCAAACATTGCTTCAAGTTTTTCTATTCATTGAACACATTTCACAATCTACGCTTTCTTTACATTTTTCCGATCAAAAGGCTCGCGAATCCTGTTAGAAACTATTCCAAACGGCAGGCAATGTTCCTAATGATGATAAATACAGCGGAAAAAATACAAAGAATGAAATTTTAAAGGGTTTATTCATATCTGATCTATTTTGTTTTTTAATTTCGCTATAAAAATTTGATTTTGGAATATATGTGTGTGCCGAGGCTTTTCTTCGATACACAGCTTCAAATTTCGGCATTTCATCGGTAATTTCGGTAAAGGTGGTGACCTTACGAATGAATCTTTGGATTCCCTCAGACTAGAAACAACAACTTTCTAAGTCATAAGTTTTAATTACCCAGATTCATACAGCTATTTTTTTTTGTTTGTCTATCTATGATAGGTATTTGTAAACAAAAAATTGCATCTTTTAGAATGTATGTGTCAACATTACTCAGATGTCCGATTCAGTGAAGTGAACTGATGAAAGAGAACATAAACGGGATTTAAATGAAAAAATTTTTTTCTCCATTTTAGTTGGGTTTTTGGACTCCACAGTTTTAGTGCTCGCTGTAACCTATTTTCAGTTTGCAAACGATGTTACGAATACATTAAGCTAACAAAACGCATTGTCTAGTCTATTAGCTCCTGTTACGACTGGTCGACCAATAGTTTAACTAAACCTACTGACTACAAATTTAGAACCAAATTATAAAGGCTAACGTGGATTGTTCAATTTCATGTGAAGAGACATCTAAATCATTCAAGAATTTTACTACTAATCTTAATTAAGATATTTTCAAGATTCGACCAGTCTAACAAGGACACTGAATCACTTCTGAGAGTAAAAACAAAAACAAATCCATTATATTTCTACTTACTTAGATCCAAATTTTCAATGCTATTAGCTTTGGCCATATCGCTGAGACGTTCCGTTCGAATCAATGGACTTTGAAACAAATAGTTGTTGTTATTCTGGCCTGAGTTGAAGTGAAAAGAAACTTTACAGTCGTTTGGAAACCGCGGATCTAAAAATAGTACAGAATATATTAAATTCAAATGGTAAATGCGTGCAAAAGTTTATGTTACCTTGATGGGCAATATCCAAATCCTCTTTTGCGAATACAACGTCATCTGATTTGATGGCACACGTATGGAACTGAACCGAAAATAATAGCTTTTTAGATTCACGACTGTAGCCGCCATTGGAAGAACCTATCTGATAGCACCTGATTAGAATATCACCGCGAAGACGTAGATTTCCAATTTGATAAAGAAATTGTCTCGTTGTTATCGGAATGATGTGTATATCTAACATAAAAACAATTATTGTGAACTCTAGCTTTACATGTATGACAGTTATTAACTCACCGGAAGTATACACGCACTGTAGTCCTTCATAGATTTTAATGAAGCTGCTCCATTCACTGTTCGAGGACATCCCATTGTATTGTAGCCATGATGGTGGTGACTCTATGCTTATGTAGTTCAAATGAAGCGCTGCTGAATTCAGTTTAATGTGTCCAGAAAGCAAGCCAGAGAAATACCGAATGTAACGTTTGTAAGATGGAATCCTAAGCGGTTCGATGTTGCCTTCAAGGAATTTTTTCATAGAAAACATATCCAGATTCATCCAATTCCTTGCGATTGTATTCTGAGCTTGTGCATCTTCATTGAGACTAATGTTTCGAGTTTGATAATTTGAAGCACATATTCGAACATATTCCAAGAATGCGAATATCGTTGCACCTAAACGTTGACAGTCTTCCCTGCAAAGAGATAAGTGTTGAAGTTTATTGTTAGTGTGGTCATCAATTGAGGGAGCGTGACTGAATTTATGTGGTTGGATTGAATAACAAGACATCACTGAAGATAGATGGAAAAGATAAGTACCCTTTTAATTTTGATTCACTGACTTACTAGACTAAACATGCTGTACATTTTGTCAATTGAAGGTAATTGTGTTTTAATCAGTTGAATCAAGTAATAAGTTTCATCGCCCATTGAAGGAAGAAAAGAAACGTTTGCCCTTGATGCAAGTCACGTTCATGGTCGATAGGGCAAAACACGTTATTTGTCTCATAATCGTCTTACGCATGCTCATGAATGAATAAGTGGTTTTAGTTGGTTTCTGAGAAACCGGTACCATGAAGTACGAAAGGGGGAAATGATATTTAATTTTTTTTCCGTTGCGGCTGAAGTTGTCAATGAAAGTTCACCATCAACAACCTGACACGCGATAAGTTGTTTGAGTAATTAGTGGATGTAATATCAGAATAATCGAATACAAATCAAATCAAGAGACTATTTGATATGCGCAGTTAATGCCATGTCGATCTACGTGATGTTTTCGATGTTAATTTTGGCTGGTGCTGTGAATGAACACGTTGTTGAGGAAAACACTAAGCTATTTGCTTATCCAAGCTCTTGAAGCTATGCTTCATTCTATTTGGATGAGTAAACACAAAACAATTTACACTCAACAAGAATGCTTTTGACTTTGCGGTCATTTTTTCTTTTCAACACGCATAGATTAAGGTTAAATACGTTGACTTTAATGACATCAAAGGCGTATTGCCGCTTTTTTTCATTGCATTTATAGCTAAGACATTAACGGATATTTAAGACGAGATTGGACGAAGTGTGTTCCATGCCATAGAGTTTATTTAGTTCTACAAGAATGACCTTGTTTGAAAACACTTGAGGAGCTTGAGTCGTAATGAGGTTATGTGTACTGTAACTACACATAATCTTTTTTTAATGATTCAACTTTAAAAGTGATTTTGCTTGACTGATATCGTAAATACACTAAAGCACGAAAGACTTAGTCTTCCAATTTAGCAACTATGGAATAGACAACATACCACAGTGATATCAGCTGGTATTTCGCGATTATTGAACGTTGTTTTATACATACATATACATACATATTAATACTGAAAAATGTTAATTTCTTTAATCTATCTCAGTAGTTATGCTAGGTCTGGCTCATGAATAATACATAGTAAATTAAATTTGGACTTTATTTGTCTACATACAAGATCCGCTGATACAACTTTCAACTTAATAATGCTAAATTACCCAATACTATACGCTATTTACATGTTAGTGCAGTTAGTTGTTTTTATCTCATTTTTAGACATAAATGCAAAAATCAATCACTTTGCATGACTAGAAACTATTTATGAGAGATTAGATATCAGCTAATGGAATGGTAATGAACCAGGAACTTTTCACAGAGATTGGAATACTAACAAGAACCTGAAGCAGTTAATCGAGCAAAAAACTATTCACATCATTTGCTGCTGGAGGTCATTGTCAATATGTTTTAAACACATATTTATCCAATGATCTGCTGATACAACGACGGATTTATTTTCCCGATGTACTGCTTAAATAAGTTCAGAATACTTGTTTGAAGCATTTTCTCGTTTGTTGAAGCACAGCGTTCGTTTTTTCCCGTATCGCTTTTTAAATCGGACATATATAATATATATCTTGCTTTATGCTTCCAAGTTACTATAATAAAACATATCACAAAATC
This sequence comes from Eristalis intricaria, assembly GCA_964034865.1. NCBI lineage: Eukaryota > Metazoa > Arthropoda > Insecta > Diptera > Syrphidae > Eristalis > Eristalis intricaria. Next base: position 70,443,352 of record OZ035876.1, on the reverse strand, counting down.
TATCAATAAAAATTAACTCATCCAAAAACCCAAGTTTCATTTGAAAGTTTGAAAATAACTAAACATAAGGACTGACAGATACCTACATATTACATATAAGAACAAATTTATTGGATCCTTTATCGATACCCTTCCAATGATGCCAAACAAACTATACGTTCAGTTACCCATGTTAGAGTGGGTTTTTCCCTCATGAAGCGACCTATCTCGTTTCTATTTAATGTCTTTTAAATGTCTTTTTAAGTTTTAAATTTTACAGATTTTTGCGCACGGAACTTTGTTGGAAATAAATTCAGGATCACAACAGATTCCATCAACTCAATCCAATGTAACTAAACATTCGGCTTGTTTTTAGTATGCCTATCGAGTATCTTGTATCTATAACTCTAGTGTTCACCTCGCACGATTCAAAGTCATGAAATAAGCAAAAAAGTCCGTTTTCGCTAAATACATAGACCTCACGAAACCGAAAATAAAATATAATAAGGTCACTGTCTTTAAATAATAAACCTGTTTAAACCCAAATTGTAACTACAACAATTTATTCGTAAGTGTTTAAAGGTCATTCAACTGTTGAATTACAATGTTTCAGCAATAGGCTAACCGTATTGAATGTTAAGTGATCTAAGGTCGCAGAACTTGTTTGTTTATTTTGAATGCAACCTTTCAATTAGAATGTCACTGTCGCCCCTTAAGTAGGTGACCTTGTAACCTAACAAAATGAACAATGAATTTCGGAGTATATTGCATTCGCAAATTTGATTGGCCTTTCACGTCAGTGCTGTTGTTCAGTGTGACTGCTATCTGATGAGTATGATAATCATACAACATTTTGAAAATGCTAAAATAAATTGAATATAATAACATTTAATAGACCCCGCACGAGTCTTGATGAGGCGATGGGCTTCATTTTTTTTTCACACTTAATCACGAGCAAAGGCCAAAAGTGCAAAACACAAAATGAAATTTAAATTGGCGACATTACGACCCACGCCACGTATCTGCGCAGTCACCACAGGTTCTTTGCCTTTGTATATATGTACATTCATACGTATGAAATCACCGAAATTTTATCATTCGTAACAACTCTCTGAAGAGAAATGCCCAGAGCTTGATAGCGATTCAAATAGCTAGTGAGTATGAAGAGCCGGCTGTCTGAACTATCTGGGTATATTTAAAATGTTTGCCCAAATTGAGGTTTCCTCTTTCGACTCTCGGTAACATCGTAGGTTGGGCAACTTTCGCAAAACTTAAGTGTGACGAGCTTCATGTCACCGCTATATTTAACGATTATTCTGTTATTTAAAGTTCAACGTACCTGTCTTGCAATACAACTACTTTCTCCTGTCCGCTGCTTAGCCATTTGTCTATGTGTTTACATATTTCACAAATTCTTTCGAGAGTTATAACCGAAATACATGTTTCTAGGTTAAAGAGCTGGTAGTTCTGAAATCGAATTAGTCAATTGATGTATCTTAATCTTTTTTATAAAAATGATTAAAATCGAATTAATTACCTTTCCGTGCTTTTGCTCTAGCATTGGTATCACCTCTCTTTCGTATTGACTATGTGAGCCCAAATGATTCCCATTTTGAGCAGGTAATATGTAGGCCAATATTCTTTCTGTGACATAGTGTAATCGAAGGGTGGGTGTTGAAGCACTCTTCTGAGGTGGACTCGAAGGAGATGGCTGAGCCTGAACTGGCCACTGAAAAAAGGAGGAATTGTTTTATTCGTCAAAGAGTAGATCACATATAAACAATAAAAGCAAAAGCTAAAGTTTAAAAGTTCTTCCTTCATTTCTGATTAATTCTTGAACAGAACTAGTTTTATGATATGCCTGTGCAAATGTGTCTCTTTTTAAACTGACTGATATAAATATAGGTTGACTGAAATAAACATATAATAGTATACACATTTACGAGTAAATATTGGATTAAGTCAATGGTCTTAATCATATAAAATTAACTTCCAATCTTCAAATTCAAGTTCAAATCACGTGCAAATAAAATCACGAACAGAACTATATGTATTGTAGTTGATTGTATCCGTATGTGAGCTTCCCCTTTTTAAGAAGAAACTTCCTTCCGCTTTCATATTCTTAAATCTCTCCCGCTATCTGTGATTAGCATTTATGCGAACATTATTAATAGCACTTGTACTGTGAACACTAATACTAGGTTCTTGTATTGTCTCCAAAGACACTTTCTCCCGCCAGCACTGCTAAGAAGATAGTGATATTTATTCAATATATAATATCTACAACTAACAATTCTTATCTTTTTAGAAAATATTAACATTTGTAGTGAACTTGTTTTATGTCCAAAAGGTAGGTAAGTAGGTGTATGGCCCCCTTTCGGCCTTGCGACCGTTGTTCACTTAAACCTGTTGGATCAATGTGTCTTGAAAGGCAATGTTTTACCTTCAAATAAGCGAAGAATTGCTTTCCTAAGAGCTGCTTTCTTTGGGCATTCATAGAGCAGATCTTGGATAGATTCTATTTCTTCCTCATCGGTGCATCTCCTGCAATTTTCGATGTGTTGCGATGCATGCGTGTCTATAGCACAGTGGCCGATAAGGATTCCTATTAGCGTGCGCACTTCATGGCGTCTAAAGCTGTGCAGTAATGTTGATCTCTTTTTGCTTAGCGGCGGCCACACGCCTTCGATCCAATTTATCGACCAAATCATCTAGTTCTGGCTTCGTGCAGGGCGTTCGTCTTTCTAATAGAGTTAAGTGGCGTAAGTGCGTTTTCAGTTCTGCCAAATGCCATTCCTGCTCTTCGTCCGAGAGTCAACATAATTTTATTTCTTGTCAATTTTATCTCTTTGGTATCTCTCTAACCAAGTCTTTTTTCCATTGATCCCAAAATGTAACCATGCTTGTACAGTTAGTTGGGGTGATTTGTTTCATAAGTAAACATCTACCCACAATTCTTCGCAACTTTTATTCAAATTCTAATAACACTAAATAAAGAACGTTGCCCAACTTTTTCCGATTTTTCGAAATGCAGTCGAACTTTGATAACTCGAATATTTGTCAACTTGAATGAAAATGTTGACAATTTTCACTTTTGGCAATGACGCCAAAAATGAAATTTACATGCAATTTGTCTTTGATAACTCGAAGAGATTATTTGGCGTCACCTTTCATAAATATTATACGTATTAAGTTTTATAATGAATCGCTTTCAGGGCACAGTGTTTTATATGTTCCTATGACCTAGTATACATACATGTTCTTGTAGAAAATCGTGATTTTGGTCTGTTCTGTGTTCTGTGTGAGAATATAAGTATGTATAACTGAACACTCAAACAAAATAAATGAGGAAGACATTCAACTGAAGATGAAATTTGAAGCTTGAAAAAATACCAGAAACATAGAAGGTATTACGTATAATGATTTTCTGCATTCTATTACTACTTCGGAGTTACGTACAGGCGAAGATATTGTTGAGATATTCAGGTATGAATCCGAATTTGCCCGGCTTGGCAATAACGATGACAGTAACAGTGATGTAATGGAGAAAGATTTGGTGGATGATTTGACACAACCACCTTTCGAATTCATTAAGCATTTTGCGTTTATAAAAACAACCGATTCTGTGTACGATGAAGACAATTGAAGACATATTTCAAAAACAGATTGAATATCTACGCTTCAGTCTTGTACAACAGACTGTTTAAAATAATTATTATGATCCTCTCTGGTTGATGTTGATGAACATTTATATGAATTTTGTATTTAACTTGATAACTCACATTTTATTTTGACAAACATGGTTTGAGTTATCGAAGGTCGACTGTATTTTTGTGTTGATTTCTATACTTGATCATTCCCACTTGAATGAAATACACTTGTATATTACTTATTCCTTGCAATTTTTATATTATGTCTCAGATTTTACTTATACAATGCACTTTATTAATTTTTTTCTACATTCACGAGAATATATAAACACTTCTAAGTAGGAAGAAACCTCAGATAAAAGAATGAATGCGTAAGTATATTTCTTTAACAGATTTCTCACAATGCAACGATTGTATAGACAAAAGTCCATCCAATCATAACGCGAATAGAAACTCAATATAATATGAGGACTGTTGGTTCATTGAAATTACGGAAATAAAATAGAAGATGAAACACTTGAAAACTGTGTATGTATGCATGTTACCAACATTATATTAATTCGATGTTGAATAAAAAAAAATCATTTTAGCTATTTCTAGGAGCTCTTTCATCAGGCATAAGACATTATATACTTATGAAGCTACAATCTGCAAAACGATTCGCCTAGTAAAGTGTAACGAAAATAGGTCAAAACATGAAATTCTGATTCTGATCAAGTAGATAATAATAATTATGAAGTCATTCGAATAATTGGTGCAGTTCAAATCGTCGAATCCTACACATTGAATAATTTTGTGATAGTGAGTCAATAGTAGCCTCAGCAGGCTTCACATAGCCTCTGAGATGAAGACCAAAACCCACCGTTTTCGTCGATTTCAAGGCCGCATATGACAGCGTGCATAGGAATGAGCCATCTCTAGTTTTGATAATCCTGCCAAACTCGTTAGGTTGTGTAGTATGACGATGGAGAATTCTTGCCGCTCCATCAACACAACGAGTCGTCCATGCAGCGTTTGCTGATATTGAAAAGGTGTCGGCCCCAAATGGGTTTAGCGTTTAACGACCAAGCTAACATTATATAATACCATGATAAGCACTGCTGTTTGGCGCGTAAGACTGGACAGTCTTAAAAGCGGATGAAGAAGCACTTGGTCTTTGCTAGAGAAGCAAGTTATGCGTTCAATCTTTAGTCCTTTTGCGTTGACTAACTGTACGGACTGTACAGCGGCATGAGTCTGGCTAGGCGTCTACGGATTTAACGCCTAAGACGGCTAAACGATACAGAGCGCATAGACAACACTGCTTCAGCCCGAAGGGTCTTCGACTCCGTGCAAGTAGCAACGCAATAGGGGACGCTCACGGAACCGATGGCGCACACAAGTAGAGAATGATCTCAACCAGCTTGTCGTGGGAAATTGGTAGCTGGCAAAAGATCGTACCAGCTGGAGAGGCTTGCTGTCTGAGGCCCAGGTTCTGGTCCACCGGACTGTAGCACCACTAGAAGAAGAATCCTCTGGATCAATGTAATCCATATCGATTTAAACAAATATTTCATAAATGATCTTCGCCGTATGACTATGATTAATAGTATTGGGACGGAATACATCAACTGCCACACATCTGCATCAAAATGTCAGCATTTCACATTCTATTAAAGGTGAAGTCTGTGGTTACTAAAGTCAATACGTTTATGAGAAATCAGGGATTCTGTAAATAAACCAATTTACAAAACAAAAACTTTTAACCAAAAACTAACATAAAAGAGACAGAAAAATATTGTATGTATAAATTCCTTTGTTAAGCAAGCTATATACATGTACAAATGTAAGACTATCTAGCGTTTGTAGACACTAACACGATCTGTTTATAAAAATGTATTGTGTTTCTACATTCCAAAAGGCCTAAGGGATAAGAAACAATGAATGTGAATGCCCACTTGTCTGTGGTATTACACCGTTAAGTTAATTCATGAAATTGAGTATACACGTAATAATGGCTAGTAAAACAATGCTCACTTTAAGACAAAAAATGGAAGAGAATTTCATTTTGTCAATTTTAAATAACTTACGTTACCCCTCTAGAATGGACACCCTTACACAACGGGCAATTATGATGGTCCCGCGGGTGTCCGCTTACAGAGACAGTTTACTGTATTTTAAAGCCGCTCAATCAATCAAGGTGCAATGCAAACATTTTATATTTAAAGTTTCACATTCTTGGATTCTCAAAAAACAGTAATATTATTCTTCCAACAGATAAATATTGATGTTGTTCTTACGTTTCACACGTCAGAATACCAGTCGGAAAAAACGGCGGCGCAATATTTGTTATTTAAACAGTTGTGATATTTGTTTGTTCTTTTAATGCGTTCATTGACTTGCAAGATGTGTCATAAACATTTACTCTCGTAATTATAGCGACATTTTTGGCTAAAAATTCACTGTACAAATATGTACACATAATGAAGGCAATATTATAAAAGCGTATATTTCAGATGAAAAAATTTAAAACAAATTCAAAAATTATCAGTACTTCGTAAGGTTAAGCGTTCTTGCGCCGGTTTTACATCAGCACGAGTAAACTAAATCGCTTCGTAGTAAGCACCAACTAGTTTTGAGTATTATAGATCTCTCAGGTATCACCCCAATAGAGAATGATCCAGATCTTGTGGCAAAGGTGAATTTAAGAATTTTTTTATTATGGAGAACGGAGAATCACTCTTAGCAACCAGTGCAAACAACTTAGATCTAATCTCCTAACTCGAATGCTCTACAAAATCATTATCTAAAAAGTGCCATCGAAAAAATGTAACCTTTGAAATTTAATTGCAAATGTTTTGGCCGTTGTTTCGCATCCAAATTTTATTTTTTTTTTACGATTCGATCTGGAACTTTTTGGATTCTTTTCACGAAGGATCAAAATCTTAGTGACCTTTGTTGGGTTCCTACAACCAGTTTTTCGACCAGACCCCTCTTTTCTTTCTAATAGCAGTAGCGACTGTTTACCTATTAACTTCCAGCTTTTTTTTGCGATTTTTATATTCGTCCACCCTGGGTGTGCGAAGTGACACTTAATAATATTCTTTCTCACAGCCAATTCAGATTCCATATTCATTATGTTAACCACCAAACAGAAATCACATTAATTTTAAAAATAATAGAAGTATTCCCAGCATTCAACTCATGAAAGAACAATAGCACGCACAACACGAGTGGTTGCTGAGAAGCTAGGCCCAGGTCCGCCTCGTACTGTAGCGCCACCCATATTATATTATATATTCCCAGCATTGCAAAAAAAAGAATATGATTGATTTTTCTGTAATTTTTGGGAAGTAAATTCGAAATGAAGATGGGCAAATTTTTTCTATGGAACTCCTTATGTTATTTTGACGATAAGCAGAATGGAAGATATAATGCAAACAATAAGTCTAAGATGGGGATGTTGTCCGAAAGATAATGATCACTCGACTATCACAATGTCCCGTCTAAGATAATCTTCTATAAAATCTATTAATCTAATATATAAATCTAATAATCTAATCCAATTGTTCACTCATGCATCCCTAAATTCATCAGTTGTGGATGGCTTGCTTAAATATTTGCTACAACAGAGCTAAATCTGCAACGAGGTAGAAGATAAACTGCCCAGAATAATGTCACTACCCCCTACCCAGTCAATCGAATATATTATAGCTGTTATCTCACTAACAGATTGTATCCTACTCCAATACCATGGGGTTGACAAACACAATATAACTCTCCTTGGTTAATTGTGAAATGAACTTGGGTATGACATGGCATTTATTACACAAATCCCCATGTATACTAAGTTTTTTGCTTTCTTTCTAAATTTTTCTTAGTTTTCAAGTGCTCATAAATGCGTACTAGCAATGCTGTAAGTAGATAGGTTAAGTCAAAAGACACAGTTAAGATTTTAAGTTTAGCTTAGAGTGCCTGCAAAGGGCCAGTAAGTTAGATCCAATAAGTTAGTTAAGTTAGTTTTAGTCATTTTTATCTAGCACGTAAGAGTTTCAAGAAAAAAGAATAAATAAACAAAAAAAATCCCATGCAGCATCCATATCGTCTCTTTACCTGAATACCTACATTGTTCCTGTAATATTTGTTTCAGAATTTCTTAAACAGCACGCTTTTGGGGGGACTTTGAAAATAAATTTTAGACATACTATACAAGAAGTTACTCTTTTATATGTCGTCCTTTGGTGTCGCCACCGAATCGGCACGATAAGTGTGTTTAGTTTAAGTCAAGTGCACGTAAACTTTTTTTCTATGGAGCTTGACGACACAATATTTCGTCCTCTCTTCCGCAACTTAAATAACCTGTAGCAAGAAAATAATTTTTCAGTTTTAATGACCAATGACGCTTTTGCCGCGTAAGCAAAAGTTAAACATGCCATGGAATATTTATTTCGGCATGTTTTATTCTTCTAAGCCGCACCTTCTCAAGTTTCGCCCAGAATGAATAAGTAAATATATATTTTTTTCAATAAAATGAAGATGACACATTTTATCGTTGATTTAACATAGAAACAGTCAAGGAATCTGTTCGCAATGACATCACTCAACCCATTATTCGTTTATAGCTCTTGCAGGCTTCGCATACATTAATGCCCAAACTGTTACCTCACGCAAGAATAAATTTATTTTAAGAGTTCAAATGGATAATAATTACAATTTCATTTTCTTCTTATTCTTCGTTTCTTATAACGTCAATAGCCACTTGAGTGGGGTGGACTCAGCCTTACACTTTTTTTTTTTTAAATTAGTTTATAAGATACTTATCACAAATACTTTAATTAAGCAAATGCAGTAATATCAAGATGTATTGAATCGACAAAAATTCGCAATCTCAAACTCACACAATGAATGCTAATTCATGATCACAACCATCTGCAGAAATGACATCACAAACTGTTGCTGAGTTATAGGCGATATGCGTATGACATAATTTCCTGGGAATCTTGGTGTTTTCTTGTCGATTATGTGCGATGGCTTATTACAAAAAATAAATACTACTCAACATGAAGAGGCAACGTTGCATGAAGGTGAGTCGAAAATAGTTTAACACATACTTGTCGGTGCTTATTTTGGGTGCATATGATGTAAACTTGAGATTAGGCGAGCGTACTCTACTTTGTGAAGTTAATACATATTGTCGACACCATTTACCGAGTGCTTTGCCAAAGCCGTAAAGTGATCTCGACAGAGCACATCGTAAGGTTTATGAAAACGAAAATTTTGAAAAATCATGACGATTAAATTGAATTGGTTTTATTATAAGTTATGTGATGATTAGGTATCCAAGAATTTTAATTTCAGTTCAGTTTGTCCAATTCAAATATATTCTCCTCTGGGAAAACTGCTACAAGAGAGTCTGGTACAAAGCTCCCTTACAACTTCGGTTATCCTGGTCATAAACAACATAATTCCAGATCACCTATGGCAGGGTCATTGTTTACATCATATCTTCATTAAATTTCCTTGGACAGAATTAGATATCCGACGGATTTTTCTGTCGAGTTTAGTTGTTGACTCCTTTTCTGTCTTAAAATCACAACGACGGATCTAATTAAGCTTGGCAGACTTTATTTTTTTGTTTATTGACTGACCTAAGGTAGGTAGGTAGGTGGTGCTGCTAGTACTAATTCATTCATTTCGATACTCACAGTCAGACTACTACTACTGATTGATCACTCCACTTCACCAACTGCGCCATGCAGTCGTTTTATTGACCTTAACAACATTGTATATCCTAGCTGAATATTTAATAAAACATCTTCGGTTAAATGTCTCATTTAACGAAAAAGTTCCATTCTACTCCTCAGTTGGTTTGATTGGTTATGGTCCGTCCAAAGTAGTGTAGGATCAGTGCTTGCAATTATATGAGCTGGACAATAAAACGGTAGGAAGAACATATTTTACAGGCAGAGGAGAAGGCAAGACATAAACAGTAAGTGGAATTCGACGGACCACGATCCATCACATAGGGTACACAGAATCTAGGCAGGTATCTGGTAACAGAGCTCTAGATCGAAGAAAAACCCTGAACTCTATGATACGATGCAAATTTGGGTGACAAAGGAAAAGCTGGTGCACACCCGTTTAGCGAAACTGGTATTCAAACGAATGATAAATAGAGAAACATGGTGCTAGCTGGAGAAACTCATTGGCATACGACCAAGTTTTAGCTAATAAAAAATACTTTTTATTTGCCATTGAAAATGTTCTTGTCTCTTTGATTTGAATGATCACTCTCAAAATGCATGCAAAATAGTACATATGTTTTCAACGTGTGTTCAAAGAAATAACATGAAAAACTTTTATATGGACTCGAGGTAGAGTGTTATTTCGCCTTGTTCTAAAATAGATGGTGTTGACAGATATACAGTGTATGCTATATTTGTATAGAGTGTTGATAGAAAGAAATTTAACTGAAAACTATATACATATAACATCCTTATCCAAACCCCAATTTTAGCAAAAATTAAACAAATAGGGAATTGAATTAGCTTCTAGAAATTGAGGCGAACATAAAGTTCACACGACAATTAAATTAATTAGCGCTAGAACGTCTCACACAAAATACTTATAAAATTAATAGAATAATATGTTATGGCGTTCAGTTCAGTTTCTGAGTCTTAGTGTATAGAATATGACATCGTTGTTAATTTTAGCTTTATTTTTGCGGCGTCCACTATTCCTTGCACATATACGGAAAATTGATTGAATTCAATTGAAAAAAAAAAAAATTGTGAGACTTAAACGTCTAGCAAAATAACTATTTCTTATAAATCGATTTTAAGTATGTACATATATTGTACCCAGGACTACATGAGCAATACATAATACAAATATATTCAACAAAATGGGGGTATATTTTGAATTTAGTTTGGTAGAAATATAGTATTATCTAGTCCATGACACAGATATCTTAAGAACCAACTATGGCAATTATTCAATAAATTGTTTTAAATATAATTCATAAGCTTCCAGCTAAGTTTCGATGATTATCTTAATGTATACGAATGCATTAAAAATGTCATTCTCTGAATTAATTTATTATCTTTAAAAATAAGCAAGCTTATATTCAAACTGGAGAATAGCAATAAATCTTATTTTTTAATTGAAGAGAATTAATTTATGTATAGAACATATACTGTACGGCAATCTTCTAGATCTGCTCGGCAGTGTGCATTCTTAGATACGTCTATCTAAACGCAGATTACTTCCAATTATTTTTTCGCACTTATTGTTATTAATGCGACCGCTGAAAGGCAACCTTTGCCTTTCGGCTACTCCTCAATAAGTCGTATTTTGCTCTACCATATTTCATTTGTTACATTAATCTATAACACATTTTACTGAAAGTGTTTGATTGTTAATACTGAATGATGACAAAACTGTTCTAAATACATTTTAATGTTATTTTATAATATCGTCCAAATAGGTGCTTACGCATGCGATGATAATACATATTTTATAAGGTACAACATAGAGAAGACTAACATTATTAAAATCCTTCCAAAACACTTCCAAAGTGACAGAGAAAAAAAACATGAGGTCAGAATTTAAACAAAGTGATATGTATTGATATTATTTGTCCTGGTAAAGTGTGGAAAGCCTAACTTCCTATTGCTATAGCAAAGAAATATGACACTAAAATGAAGAACATGCCAATATGTTGTCTGAGGACGAGATATCCTCTCGTGAGTATTAAGCCCACAGATATACTATTCGATTATTGTAGACCACTTTAGCTTATGAGGAGCGAGAATTAAATTTGTACGAGTGCAGAACGATGCGTGCAATTTTCCAAAGAATGTTAATAATTTGCAGTCTACTGACTATTGTTTCTACTCAATAATATATTTTATTTATTATATTTTTCCATAGAAGTTTGACTCCTAAAAATATGCATACCCAATACTTCATTCAGGAGACAACTAACGCCTCCTGTAAAATTTTGTTGTCTCGGATATCTTCCTAATCGATTAAATCAAACCGTGTATATTGGGGGCAAACGAATAAAAATTTTTATATAAAGATGTAAAAAATCAAATGGCATCTAATGACAACAGACTAGCAATAAATTTATCTGCATTCAATGGTAGAAAAAAGAAAAGCAACTACCTCTGTTGCCAAACTAAGTTCATTTCATTAAAAAATATATAAAGATGAGTGCAATATAGACTCTTATACTATGTTCCCACCAAATCGAAAGGTTACAGTAAGGTTTGGATGCACTTTTACTGAAACCTCAATCCGTTACCACCGAGCTTGTAGTGTTTTCAAACGTCATTAACTTCCAATATTGAAGTGCCTAACAAAGAGAAAATGAACGCCAAAATTATCACAATTGAACTGAAATTCATACTGTGTGCTTGTTCGGCTGGACAACATGTCACAGACGGATGAATTAGGTTTCGATACCCCAAAAATGTACATATGACAAAATGTCGCAGGTTTAAAGAAATTTGATGAAACCTCGCGGTTTAGTTCGTTGGGAACATAGCATTAGGTAAATAAATTTTAAGCAGCTCCAAGACCAACGCTTAAGTTCAATCAATTAATTAAATGGCTTGAAGTACTGGCACGGACTATAACCATTTCCAATTAAATATACAGACTTACAAGCCTGTAAATTTAACATGAATTTTAAGCACAGTTTAATTCAGATCTTACCGGTTATCAGTAAGATTGAGAACAAAAAGCTCTTACAATATGAGTTGTAATGCCACATATACATATTATATGTAAAAGGCTTTCCAATAAGGGATATTTCAATAACTTTATTATCGGCTTGAAGTTCAATCAAAACATTTATATCAATCATCACAACATCATATGCAAAGCACGTATGTAGTGAAGGATGGTTTCCAAGACCCAAAAATTCTCATAATTATGCTCTTCAATGAATGGTCTATAACAAACATCTTGGTATATTACGATAAGCTCTGTATCTAGATAGCGTAATTGACATGGAGGCAAACAGAAATTTCTTTGTGGATGAACAAACTATTTTCTGTATTGAAAATGCAAGACTACAGAAAGCAATAGTCTTAGATATTCCGATCATCTTTTAAAACAAATCATTGATGAAATTCAAAAATGTCTAACTGTGTTTAGTGGAATAAAGAACCAGAAATATTGTAAAGACTTTATGAGGGCATTGCGACCAATTATTTTCATGTTCATGCATTCAGTGCAAAAACGATGTATCAAGTAAACCACATTAAAGCAAAATACCCAAGGATAAATTGACTTCTTGCGTAAATTTTGGAGCATGTCTTACTACCACATCATGTTGTTACATACAAAATCGAGAGATCAAATATTATAAGCTTATATATCAGGATTGATGATCATATCGCATGAAGTTGTTCTAATTGATACCAATTAAAAAATTTAAACTCGAACCAATTTAAAAACAAAATTCAATTAATCCGCGCCAAATTTATAACACATTTCTTCAATTTTGGTCAGATGAACACATTCTTTACATGTATCATTTATTTTTCTTGGTAAATTATATCCACAATGTCATTCTACAGAAATAACACCCCGGCATAAATCTGCAATTCTTTTTTTGCCAAAACAACGGCAGCATCACCACGCGACCAGACCCCAAGTATAAACACATAATAAAGGTCTTCAATGTATGTTATAAATAACCTCAAAGATTCTCTGATGAATCATGAACCAAATATGCTGCGTCATCACAAAAAAGCGAAGACGAGAACAAAGAGTCAACTGTATTCGGTAGATTATTTAGCATTTTACTTACGGGCTGTGTTTCTAGTTTCGGTAGTATCTGTTGACTGGAATCAACTCTGTCCTCATTTGTTTTCTGAAAAAAAAAAAAAATAGGCAAGAATTAAAAACAATTACATCTACTATAGGAACGGAAATATAAATTATCAGAGACTATCAAGATAATGTTAACAAAACAGTAGTCCCACCCTAACTGATGCCCGATCTAGATAAAATCCCGCATAAAACAATGTAAACGCTATTCGATATAAAAAAGTTGTTATCGAACATCGTGGCTCAGCAGGATTATCGTACAAATTGTCGTCGTACATTTTTGTTGTTTGTTTACAAACGATTCGCAACGCCAATCGATATATACATACGCATGTATAAACTTATAGTCGCGAAACAATGCGAAAACCAGTTAACAGCATTGTATCTCAGTTTCACCCACTATTCATCTGCACTTTGTTGCCCGCTTTGAGGATAATACACGTCTATTACATAGAAAATAGGTTTTGCAACGGAGTTTTGAACATTTATGTCGGCTTAATTCAAAATGAAATTCTTTTGCGTTGGCATCATGGCTGAAAATAGCACGTAGGTTGCTGGTGCTTGATGGAGAGAAAGTGGAATACTGCAGTAGATATGCATACTGTCTCGTGTCATAGGACAGGATACGTTCCACTATAACCGATTTCCAGAAGGGGAACGTGTACACACATGCACATGTATATCGAAAACACAACAAAACAAAACAATAAAACTCACAAAAAGTAAGCATTTAAGCACACAAAATAACCAAAGATTCTCTCTTGGCACTGGTCTTTTTGGCACGAAGAATTGAATTCTCAAAAGTTCCCGTGCAATTGTATAGTGCTACTGATGAAGGGTGTGTTCCACTGAATTGGTGCATTCGCGCAGGAGTAATCGTAGATGTGTTGTTATAGTACTGGGATGATGTAGTATGTGTCTGTGAATGCAGATGCACTAGTACCAAAGTTCTTCCCTGATGGTCAAGGTTAGAGTATGACCTAGATATGATAAATGTCTGAAAGAATTACGATTTGTTCTTTTGTGCCGAGGTGTTCCGGGGAAGTTGAATCTTGCCAACCTTCCACTTATTTCTTCATATTCTCTTTAACATGTATAGGGATTCAACAGCACAAAACAATTTTTGTATTTACCAATATAAAGTAAATAAGAAGTCAGGAGTAGTTATACATACAAAGATAGGGACGGAGAGTTTACAATTTAGTTGTCTGACAATCAATACTGCACATAGTAGCTTAATATTAGATTTCTTTAAACTATTAAAGACGATCAATAATTTCTTTAAATTTTCACAGTGATAGAAATCTTTAAAAGCTCCTAAATAAATTAAATGTCTGCTGATGACACTTGCAAGCAGGTAGAGTCGTTTTGGTTGGGCACATTAATCAACTTATCTTTACTTTCAGTACATTTTCCCAAATAACTGTACAAAATATCCTGATTGCGTGAACTTATTTAATATATGTATTTCTGTCGACAAAATGAGTGAAAAACTGACATATTTAATAAAGAACGACCCTCGCTGTTGAATATAACCCTGTTTGTGAAACGGTTGAAACATTATGTTGAAGTTAATATTTTTCAAAGTACAATACTGTTGTCTTTATTATTCTTCTTGGTTGCCTATATTTTATTTACCTACACATGTTTCATAACTTTAAGTATTTGCTTGTCTGAGGTAACAAATGAAATAAACAATAAATCACTGCAACTGATTTCAAAAGCAATTCAACTATAATAACACATTACAGTCTAACAAATTAACATTAAAAAACCGACTTACATCAGACCCTTAAAGAGCCGTGTAACTGTCAGCAGTCAACAACAGTTCTTTTTTCCAGCAATTAATAAATTTAAGAAAATGATCTCAGCATTTCGTAGAACTTTTTCAAAGAAAATATAATTTATAGATTCAGTTTTCGCTAATAAAATGTCCCAACACCTTAAGAATCATAATTTCTTTGGATGTGTTCACTGTCTAATAACATTTAAAACTGTGCCAAAAAACTGCTGTCATTAAAATCAAGACCACAAAAATAGAAAAGAACCACTTCAAACAGTTTGGTATCACAAACACAAATATTTACTTTATTATGTAAGGTTTGAATTTGAACCAAGTGGTCAACAAGGTATGAATGTAGTATAAAATAATTTTTATTGCCCTTGTCTATGCCCATCGGTTTGATTTATTTTTGCTCTTCTCAATATAAAGTCTAGATATGTTTTAGCACATTTCGATTTATTGAATATAGCGTCATTCAGTGTGACGGTATGAATTGCAACATTGCTGTTTTATTTGTTGTACAATAACTTGCAGTATGTTAAAGAAACCTTACATGAGTCGTATAACAAATAAGTCTCCAGGCATGTCAATATCACCTCATTTTTCACAATTGATACTTTATCCATAGCTAAAATAACATGAGACCATAGGTGACGGTTTGTCAAATAAACACTCATATTACAATAATCTGATATCACAGATTCGATTAGATATCGAATGACTAAACTCAAAAAACGAAATATATATAAATACTAAGCATTAATCAAAATGAATCGCTCACTGATAATATAGAAAATGAGTGGAAAAATAAATGCGAAACAAACGTGCACGCACACAAATATTAACGATGTCTCGAATTAGATTCAACACAATTTCCGGCAGGAAGTATGATTTCCCGTCAAAATATTGAATACATTGCTTTTGCTACATCTTCTCTGCCAAAACTGGCCTAGAGGTGCTAAGAGGTGATGTATTTAATGTAACCGAATTCAATTTACTTTATTGCAACCAAAATGGTTTAGCAAATCGAATACGGATTTAGACGACAGTTATCACTTACTATCGTTAATGGACTTTACTAAATTCTAATGTATTTGGCGAACAGAAATACTGGTATGCTATAAATTCGCATATAAGGAATACTCGCAATCGAAGTATCGTATATTTCCAGACAGTGAAGATAACCCTTTCATAATATGGAAGGTATAAGACGTGATTAAAAGAAAATAATGGTGGACTTAATTCCAATTCCTATCATGTTATCATATATGTACTATGATATACATAATATGTACAAGATGATCACTAAGATACTTATTGTACTACCTCCATTTCGTTAGACAATCGCTTTGAATTAATAAATATCTCGGCTAAGTTAAGCAAATATATGTTGTTAAATTAATTAAAATTTAAGCGAATGTTCGCTTGGAAATAGAACACGCCTATTGTTCTAATTCTTAACAACTCTTACTTAGTTGCAAAGATAAAATCATTAAAATATACTAATGTTGTTACAAATTATTTTCCATCACTTTTAACAAAACGTCTGATGGTCAATTATTGTCTAAGTCTCGCATATTTTACTTAAGAGAATGGTTTGTATTTTTCTCAACAAGCAAAACGAAGTCTTTGAATTCGTTAAAATTTCATTGGTTTGGTTGGCCAAATGTAATTTCAGGTTATCTCATTTTTTCAGTTAAATTTGAAAACACTTTGAACTTGAATGAAGACCGAATGAACCACTATACAGCCCTTAAAAAATTCCACGACAATCAGAGGAAGATAATTATATCAACAAGTAACAATGGAGACTTTTATTTATTCATTCCTAATGTATTCTGTGGAAAATAAATAATCCACTGACTGTGTAATCATAATAACTTGGCAAAGTTAGGATCTTCATTTTCGAAGAAACTCGTTCCAAAAAAAAAGGAACATTTTTCACCTATGATTCCTGCAGCAATTGAAAATTTCTAAAGCTCTATAACGTAAAGACCTTTCTGAGTTAAACCTTAAATATTTTTGAAAAAAACAACTCAAATCAAAGGTAAATTTATCGGAACTGTTAAACCGGTTGCATCTCTGCTCCATTAAACTGGAGTGAACAGTCGAAACGAAGGACTTAAAGGAATTTACCAAAAGCCAATGACTCTGAAAAGAAAGAATGTTTTTGTATGCGTACATTAGCAGCATTCCTCTCTCTACAGTCTTCTTCAAATTTGCATTATATTGATATCATGTTAAATTTGTTTATAATATGAAACCAAACCAATCATGCTGAAAAGCTTCGATTCCTTACGATGCCCCAGTGTATAAGTTGAAATTTGATCACCGAAGAAAGAGACAAAGAAACACCAACTGCTGCGAATTCTTCTACATAAGATATAATCAATCAGCATATGGTCTGATCTCCCCTTTACATTATTCGCTTAAATGAATGCCTTCAATCAACGGTCAATCGAAGGAGATATGTACATGCTCGTACGATGTAGTTATGTATGTATACAAATTGCTGCTTCATTTTCAATAGTCCGTCATTTACTATATGTATCTCTCCTCTGTAATTCTCCTTGAGATTACTCAGCGGTTTTTCTTTTCATTGAGATTTAATTGTTTTAATTTGCATAATACCGGATAGATATTTCCTTAAGTTAGTGTCTTTCATCATCACCGCGCACACAACATGACGTAATCTATTTAGACCGATCCATGTGTGTTTTTCCTTTTTTCCCCCGATCAGTTCCGAGTAACTCTGAGTAAAAGATAACTTCGGAGAATGTTTGCATTTCTGCCCAACCCTAAGATGTTTTTTTTTTTAGTCTTTCACGTTCTTGGCGGTTTTCTTAATTTCGTTTTTCGAGCCATCATCGCACCACACCTTTCATGTCTATATATACATTTTTTGAAACATAAACAATCGCTTTCAAGCATGCTTGGCCATCCAGAATTTTTGATGATTTTTTTTCTGCATTTGCGTTAAACAAAGGTCATCAAATGAATGTAAACCTATACATACATCTGCGGTGGAAAGATGTACATCTTTTAAGTGGATTATCGCGCATCTTCGATTAATTTTTGTTGACTAATGTACCAAAAATATAACAAGAAGTTTTAAACTATATTTTATGCATTTCGAAGTGACTGATAACATGATTGAATTCTAGGCATATCTTGAAACATCACTATCATTTCACTTTGATCGACAACGATATGATTTGACAATCAATTTAATACGAAGTACACTCGCATGATGTAATATCTAAACGCGTTCTCATTATCTTAAGGTTAAGGCTGACGGAGAGAACATAAAATGGCAATGTCATATTGAATAAAATCAGTGAATTGCACAAATATATATTATCGTATTACCTAGGTAGTAACTTAACTCGTTTTGCATAGACTGGTTCGTCTACAATTTTCGCTCGCGGTGTGAGAGAACAAGGATATAGACATTATCTGATGCATGGTGAATTAGACTTCCAATTTGAAAGTCGTAAAATAATGAGAGTCTTAAATGTAAACGCGTCGACTATGAGTTCATTTTTCTAGTAATTGTTGTTGCTAAAGATTTAGGTGAAATACAGTTGGAAACAGCTTCTTAACTTCTGATCAAGTAGAAACACCGTATGCTTTTCTTGTAAGCTCTATACACCTAACATGATTATTTACATAACCAGAATTCATTCGGAAGTTGACCAACCTAATTCATCCAATTTAAAATCGCTTAACTAATGATAATACAGAATAGTCCCGCACTTTTCAATTGAGTATTTTAATATCGTCTCAATGTCACAATGAATCAGTGACATTCCACTTACTGCGTTTCTTATATCGAGTATCTCTCAAATTGCTTTGTTGATGAATACATCAGACTAGGTATTATTCATAAATCAAAAATTATATACGTCTATCTGCGTATCTACCTACATAATACAGAATGCCTCCTGGAAGATAAGTGATGAAGGCACTGTTTACGAACTGTTCTTAAGATGTTCATTAATTTTTAAGAATTTCATGCAGTTGACGGCGATTAAACAATTTTCAATTTTCTGTTTTATCAAAATCCATCATTTGAAGGTCAACCAACGTACGGATATGGGTATCTCATATATTCGAAAACGTACACCTCTTTACCCTTTAAGATACGAAAATACGCAAGAATGACATTTTTACGAATTCAGACACTTATCCTTTCAAAAAATAGTTTTTTTTCTTTTATTCCTTCTCCACCACACACGGAATATTATTTTTTTGTTTCTTTATCGTTAGCATGCTAATAAAATAACAAACACAATGCAGAAGAAAACATGTATCCACTTTGAGCTCCACACCGTCGGTGATGACGCCATGCCACCGGTTTTTCAATATTTTTTTCTTCTCTTGTAAGGTCTCGCCTGTCAACCTTGAAACTCTGAGATTAATATTTCGTTTGTGTCACTTAAATGATCTTAACACTTGAAATTGTAGATAGTCAACTCGGTCTTGAGTGTACAGGAAGAACATGGAGCGTCGATATGAGGTGCGATCTGGGGTAAACCGCACTATAAATATCGGATTTTGTTTTCCAATTGTCTAACGTAACCTATGGCATAGTCGTGACAAACGAAAATGGTATTTACTTGGGAAGAATTGAAGCAGGAAATAGAATTAATTATTTGTTCATTTGTTAGGGAATGTTGTACGATTTATTTTGATTTGATTTGCCCATGGACTGAATAGAAAACGTGAATAACGAGCATATATCTCATTAATAGATTAAATATTTGCGACTAGTCACGGATTTGTTTTTTAGTTTAAGGCTTTCATTCTCTTATTCAAGGTCTATACAGAAGATTGATCGTACATTTGTATCTCTAGTAGAAAAGAAATGAAAGTAAGCAGACGGGAGTGAAAGGAGATAACTAAGTTCGTTTTATGGACGAGGTTTTTAATGAAACCAAAGAAATACTAGATGATATTCAGAATTATTCGTACCAAATAATGAGACAGTAAGCTACGCTCGTATGTAAATAGACATTGCATATCAAATAAAGCATATCCTGGCGTGGAAAGATATTCGAGAGTAGACATCGTGCGGGTGATCCATAACCCTTAACTCTCGATGAGCGAAAGCCGATTTTGCACAAGGCCACACTTAAAAAAATGACAAATTTGAAATTCAAATGAATGTATGTGTAAATGTTTATGTACTCTGCGCGTGGTTTTGATTGACAAGAGATACATAATGTTACCTTTCCAAAATTTCCGGTTTTAACCAAAATTTCTCCTCTGAATGGTTCTAATTAACTGAAGCCGCAAAATCCTGTTTTACTTAGAGAAGAAGTAAACTTCATGAAATTAGTTTAATTAATGAAAATGTGTGCATGTAAGTTCCAGTCATAAATTATTTAACGTTTTGTTGTGCTAAACGAAGAGTTTGATATTTTACAATGTTATGACCCCAACGACTAAATATGATAGAGGAATACTCACAATTTGATAAGAAGGCTTGCGAAAGTTCATTGATAATGCCTCTATAATACAATTTGTTATGTATTTAACCTAGTGTCTAGTGTGAAAATAGTCTTCTGTCCATTCGCTTGGGAATACTCACATTATGACTGGTTATTATATAAACTACCCATGTGATATACTTGCCGTAGTTGAAGCATTGAGATTCTTGCACCAGAAAGAATTTATGGCGAAAAGACGGCAGATCGTTGTTTATTTGTGAATAAGTTTTATTTTGCGTAAAGCAAAATTAAGTTCTTACACAACTTAAGTTGGAATTTAAATACAATTTCCTTCAATGTAGTCCATGGAATAAATAGGTTCAACTTCATAAAAGTTAAAATGAACACTTATGAGAAAATATATGCTCTGTACGTCGTGAAAGGCTCAAGAGCAAAGAAGAAAGAAAGGCTGATCAGTGATGGTGATAAAAAAAGGATGCTTACAGACTATGAAAAGCTATACACTTTTCCCTACACCCTTGGTACATTTTCTCCAGAAATCCCCTCGTGTAATTTTGGCCGAATTTTTATTCAGTATTTCATGGCTAAATTATATGTTATTTTACGAATATCTGTTACTACAGAAAAGGTGTAGGTAAAACGGGCGCGTACGTGAAATGATAAATAAAATTCAGTCTTCAAATACCTAAGTTCCTGTGATAATATTTAAGGAGTGGATTGCGCTAAACATCAGGAACTAAATCTCCGCGAAATGAATAGCTCATTTATCGCTGGTAAAATTTGCAAGATGATGAACTATGCCGACTCAAACCGACTTCCACTGTGGCTATACTAATTTGTTTCCATTAAGTGAAAGTGCACCCTCAAGTGAGGAACAGATTTCCCTTCCATTATTAAAATTACCTCGATGCATTACAAACCATATACACATACAAGTTTTTGAATATTCTCGTATTTACTTTCCATACCCATCTTATTATATATACGGTCGAGAGCTATCAATTAATTACTAGAAGTAAACATAGTTAACAAAAGCGTACAACCAATTTCGTATGATAATAGTAGTAGTTAATCTTCACAAATAGGTGCTAATGCAAAGTGAAAAGTCTTAACAACTCAATAAATTACACTCCTGATCGTACAGTGCATATTTGTATACAAGAGATGTTTGTTCATACAAAAGCAAATGATTTGTATTTATGTTTTATGCAGTCGTATTTACAAATGTAATCAAAATTACCTTATTCAGTGTGCTGGACAAGCTAAACGATTGCGAATTAACTCTTATCATTTTTCTTATCTCGAGTATATCCGAAAAATTTCAAGCAATCTATATAAGTGTATGTATTAATGTAGATATCCAAAAGATGTTCCCTTTTCTTTTTTCAATCCAAAGGCGCCAACACTGATACACCGGCAAATAAAAGTATTATATGTAATCAATTTGATTAGGTAAACACATTCAAAGAAGACATTATTATTTCTTTGCTTTTAGATTTGCGCACAACAACAACGATACTGAATCACACATTATACACACTTCTTCTTTATATAGATACATAACAAGCACTATGTAATCCTTTTTCACATTCAAAAACTTTGGGGATTGAATTATTAGCTTTTTTGCTTATTCTGATCCCATCAGCACTATATTCATTAGTATTCTCCCTCTTATTCTGCAAAAAAAAAAAACACGACTATAAAAACCTTGATTTCTTGCCCAGCATTCAAAAACTAACGATCATTCGTTTCTCTCGTGGATTTGAAAAAAACTGGCTGAAAGATACAAACAAATTAAACAAAATACAGAGAAAACCGCTTCATGTATTCTTTTTTATTCTATATATTGAGCACACCGTCAAACAAAATTATAGAACTTGTTCCAAAAAAAGTCCCAATTCGATTTGTGAGATGTAAAGACTTTGGGTCACTGAAAAACATTTAGTTAAAATAAAATATGATCGGGATATTTTTGAACAGAAGACCCGGCGAGAGTTTACGTCATTCATTATTTATAAAATAGGACGTATCTATAATAAATTATTCACTTTCAAGCACCACAATCTATTGAGGCAAACAATTTTTCATTTTATTCATATTGCCAACTATCTCCGAACGGATATAGTCTCGCAATTTATTTCATTCATTGGAGATCGCACGAATTATTGTGACGCTATATCCAGGCACACAAAATATCCATTACCGAAACGAATTCAAGTATAAGCCAGAAAAAAATAAAAAGATTAAGCACAATAATCAATTAAAAGAGTAACGCGAAAAGAATTTCAAAAAAAAACATAACAATCAACAAAACATAGATACAAATAAAAACAGAGTTAGTACATTTTCGTAGAACCGACGACCGCCAGGAGAAGAACCCTGAATGACAGTCTAAAGAATACTGTGAAGCTAAGCGCCAAAAGCCAAAACCACTCGCGTTAAGAAAAAAAATATTAGAACCATATAGACGAACACAAAAAAATAGCACGAAACAGCGGCAAAATATCGAGTTTATAGTGCACACATGCCTTATCGTATACTCGGAGTGACGATGATGGCACTAATAAAAAAAACAACAACAAAATGAAAAAAGCGAACGAACACCGTACGAACTACACTCTTCGATAGATCTCAGCGTACAACGCGAGGCGACTATGTCTCCTCCTAAAGAGACACCACACTCGCCCGGTATATAGCAGTCCAGTGCTATGAGAAGTATCTACACTATACACAAAGGCATATGCGAACAAGCGTTTTGCCTTCTGCCACTGCCACCTTCGTCTTAGAGAGACACAACACTCTCAATTTGCAGATTACAGTATAGCGCGATGGCATACAGACAGATAGACAGATGCTTTCTTTTCCTGGCGGCTACGAAGTTGAAGCTTTAAAGAGAATCAACTCAAGAGGCGCACATTAAGAAGATCGGTGAATATTTCGACTCTCTCAATCGAATGCACGTATGAAATCAGGAGTGGTTTTGCCTCATTCTTTTGGCTAAAAGCAAACAACATTGAGGTACACAAAAATAAACGAACAGTGGGGTTAGCAAGATATCGGTGAGGTTATTTTTAGTCTTTTTTGGTATGATTAACAGACACAATATAAATTCATGTTGGGGTTTTTATTACATGAGATGCTGGAATCGTAATATAAATTTCAAGTCACATCTATCTTGCACGTTCTCGGTCAATTTGTTTTATCAAAACTTTAATATTAAGCAACTTTAACGGCAACGACAAACTTAAAAATAATTTATGAAGGGCCATCACTATTTACTCAATCTTAATGCTGGAATCATTTCCGAGGGCAAACTGAAAATCAGTCTTTCTCGTCAAAGTGTCTTCTGGTGTTTGAATAGTATACGTCCAATTATTATTCAACAGGAAAATAAGGGATATGTAAATTTAATCAAAGTACGATCAAAAGGACTGATGTATATATGAAGATCTCCGCACCGAGGTAGATGGTTGGCATAATAAGAGGACACAGAACGAATATGGTTGTCCATGTGTTGCTGAGACTGACATAGTGAGACTATTGGGTTGCTCAAAAAAATTAGTAAGATTTTTATAAAATTTTTAGCGCAACATCAATTCGAAATATATTCAATTTAGATCCATATTATTATTTCTGAGAATCATAATAATGCTATGCAAGCAGAGTATCAGTTCGACTCATAGAATCGTACTCGCAAAATAGGTATCAATGAAAGTTGAGAACTTCATAAGCGGTCAAATCAAATTGACCCCACTGTGTGATTTAATGTAAACACTGAGTCAAAAAACGTTTTAGCATGTATCACGTCTAATGCCTGAGCTCATTCGGTGGTGGGTAAATCTGGTTGTTGTGCTATGAGTGTGTTCTTTTCACTGAGCTGTCGTCGGTGTTAGCCTTCGCAGTATGCAATCAGTTTAGTCGAATACAAAAACTACGCTGAATGACTTCACATCCATTCGTCTTCATTCAGATTTACACCGAAATTACATGCAGTCGAGAATTAAGTTTCGTTCAATTTCGTTTATCATAATATTTTGCTACTATGCGCTAAGCTAGTGGCCATGAACAAAGGCAGTTGGATAAAAGAGACGTAAGTACATATGTACAATGTCCATCCGTCAGTATGTATGTTTGTACATATCATCGATTCGAAAGATTTGGAAATTCGTGGATATTTTTATCTGCGACGATGATGCTCGTTGTTGTGGTCGTTAGTTGCATGCGCTTTCAGATGAGATCATGATGTTAATTATATAGCCGGCAGCGGGAGCAGCCAGATCAATGTTTCTTGTCTGTCAGTTTTGTGTCGAATAATTTCCACCTATATACCTACCTATAACAAAACAAAACAAAAAAATCGTTCTGATGTGCAAGCAGAGCATCATTCGCATCATCGTATTCATTAAGGGTGGCGGGTGGTCGCGCGGCTATGGTTAAACATCTGCATCAGACAAACCAACACATACGTATGTACATCGAGACTGTGCCTGAATACTGGGAGAAAAGTATCCATGAAATTATGTATCGAGACTTTGTTTACTCCACTACCATATGCATAGTAAATGTATACAGTAAAAATGCGAACGTGAATCTTTTTTGTTTACAAAATTGAATTTATTTTCAGAATTTGAGGTTAGTTAAGTTCTCTCACTTCTCCCATTCCGTTCTCCGCAAAAACAAAAATTCAACACAATGTTCTACCACATTTTATTGGGTTGTAATGGAAAAGTCAAATCAATTATTGTTTCCCTGCTCTATTCCATAGAGTGTCACATATGTACATATACTCAAATGAAAGCGAGAATTAAAAGCGGGCCACACCTCATGTCACGCAACGCTAAGTCGGCATTGGCAAGTGGTCAATATGAATTTATTTTTGGTTTCAATTAAATTAACTAGAGTTTTTCAATACAGAACTAGTTCTGGGCGTGAGGGAGAATATTGATTCTTTTTAGGTCAGATGAAAGTAACCTTATTTATTAAATTTGATTTAGTGAACTTGAAAAGTTTAACGCAACCAATTTTAAGGTAGGGTCGGTTTCATAACTTTTCCAATCTGGAAAGGGATAATTGAGCAAGCGATTTCGGTATTGATCATCGTGAATGTTTCTGGAGGCACTTAATGGATTTTTAATATGAGGGAGAAGCGCCATAGCCATGTGTACACAAGATTTTTTAAGAAATATGGGTTGAACGACGCACAAAGAGATCGATTAGTCATCGAGAAGCTTTGATTCATCGAATTCCATATGCACATATGTACATAAGAATGCATACGAAAGAATGCAAGCACTGGTACCGTGTAAATTAAATTTAATGGATTACTTGTAGTTATGGGGCGAAAACATTTTACAGAGATTTCAAATGTACCATAGAATACTTTCAGTTAGTTAAGCATTTGATCAGAAGGGAAAAAGTGATCCTGCTATCCATGGAAGGTGGTTAGATTGTCTGATTATACCTAAGTATCATATAAGTCTTATACATATTCTCGATTATCGCAACTAATAGGAACTGGGGTAGTTGCAATTATCTTAGTTATGTACCTCTTGTGAAAATCTAGGAATTGCGTGAATCGAGAGTTGTGTTACGAGAACGTACTATAGTTCCACATCATTTTAATCAACTCATTTTTGATTGAATTCAAGTTTATGATCAAGTCGTACTTGAGAAGTAGAGCATAAAATCCTTGGTGTTTAAAGGACCGATGCACTGAAAAGATATCGACTAGAAAATTTGATGCCGTAGAAAGCCGTGTAAATTTCGTATTTTCCATATGCTCTGGAAAACACTTTCACAATCACCAGATATTTACGTTGTTGAACGCCAGTTGTTATATCATCATTAACACTTTGGCTGCTATGGCTATGGTATCCTATGGCTATCAAATATGATAGTCAGTGATGTTCACCAGGGTGCCCTGGCTATCAAATATGATACCCACCTTCAATTTCACTAGAGGTTCTGGATTGCAAATTTGATGAAATTGATGAAAAATCATTTTTTTTTTAAATGCATATCAGACAAGTCTATCCCTGATTTTCTCTTACTATATGCAAGTATCGCAGCGGGTTTGGGGGAAGCTCGACGTCTAGTACTTGGTCTTGAAACAGTGGGTGGATTAAAACTTTATGACGGTTGCTTTTCTATTACATTTGCAGATGCATTTCGACGGGTTATGGGTCGCATTTCAGGAGCATGTTTAGTAGACAGCATTCTAGGTATATTATTGTTATAGCCTATATTGTTGCTTGGTGTCATTTTATAGCCAGGACAAAATTCGTCTTTTTTTTTAATCAAAAGTATAATTAACGAAATTATTTTCTGTTGGCACACTATGAAATGTTCCCAAATTTGGTTCGCAGCCAATGTTTGCATAAAACCTAGTAGATTGAATATGCTGTTCGTAGCACTAAAGTCCTGTCACACAAATAATAATAATTTCTTATTATTTTATTAACAATTCAACAATACTTTTCACCCGAGTTTTGAGTTTTACGAAGTTGTAGGTAAGTGTCTGTCGTCTTTAATGATCGACTGTGAATTTAGATTACAGCAACGCGACAAAGTAAGTCTGGAGCAACCGGAGAAAAGCTTTTGCTTCGTTCTCGCTATAAAAGAGTAAAGTACTACCTTAAACTCAGTAGGATGTGGGACTAGTTTTGTATGAAAGTATATATTTGAAAAAATCCAACACTTATCAGACCAAATTATGTGCTTTCATTCCCATACATCGATTATGAAGATAAGGAACATATCGAATCAAAAACATCAGGCATCAAAATCTTTATTACTCTATTTCAAATACGCACTGTTGATAGTTGGCTATCTGAGGAATATATGTCGCGGCTATTTACAATGCCTAGAGTTCAATAGTTGAAGTCGATGTTGTCTGCCTTTGTTCATTCCAACACGGATTTTTTTTTCCAAAATGTGCAAATCTAGCACGCACACACGCCTTCATCATCGTTCAAGTTTGTTCTCAAGCTGATCGTATACCGAAACGATGGATTGATGATCCGGCAAGAACTAGCAGTCCACAATTTGCGCCAAAATGCTTCTTATGAATTCAGATTATTATTTTTGCCATGGCCTTTCGAGCTACTAGATCTTCTAATTTAGAAAATAAAAGGAGCAATATAGATTAGTTGAGATATAGCTGTTTACTGAAGACACAGTGTAAAATGGCTTCACTTGTTCACTCCTCATTATCGATTGGTAATTTTCAAAAACGTTAAAATCAAACCAGATTGCATCTTTTTAAAATGACAATGAGATATAAATTTATAAACTATCTCCAACTGCGTTCATCAAACTTGAGCAAACGCCCAAGTCCAAGCTTTATGTCGGTTAACCGCAGCAATAAACTGAAGTTTTTCTTTCTCTATCGATTATGTAGAACGATGGATTGTCACTAATTGAATAATTAAGTATGCAAATAAAGTGCCGGAAATGTAAATGATATGTATATTATGCTTACTTTATTTGCATTCTTAGTGATATTATTGAACACCGATATTATAATGCCATTATGCTCTCAATTTTTATTTCCCATACATATTTGGTATTAACACCAATTCAAATTAATGGCATTGATGATTAATTAACATGATCTTTTAATTGTGGCATTTAGAATAACCAGTCAAGTTAAGATGAATTGATTTTTATGTGGTGCGCCTTTTGATACGTGACCGCTTCTGTTAATTTTAAGGTAGACATTATTATAATCTAGATTCTGGTCATCACCAGATCGTATGTTTTGGTCATCCTAGACGATAATGACGTAGATGTCATATTAGATCGTACACAATTCGATCTCCATCATTGAGCTCAAAACTTAAGCCCCTAAACCATAGTTACATATCATATGACATCTTTTCTTATAAATCGCACAATGAGAGTAAAAATTGGTAATTCTTTATCCTAACTAATAAAATGTTGTTCAGGGTATCCGCAGGGGAGTCATTTAGGTACTTTACTTATTATTATCTTCAGTGTCCACGCTATATTGTAACGGCTGGTAACAAAAATAATGGAACACTGTGCAGAAGCCACTGAATATAAAATAAAACTTAAAAAAAGATTAGCCGAATGAAGGACAATATTTCTAGAAACTTGAACTAGGAGCAGAGAAGAAAAGGAGCCTGTGAGCGATACAGCGATCATTTTGTTTTCTCTAGAAATAAGTTTCAATTTCTCAATAAAATAATCAACGAAGACCGTTTTTTATAAGAATAATCGTTTTATTCTTGCGAACCCTTCGCTAAACTTTACATTGGTGTCAGAAGTGGAATAAAACATCTTTAAAAAAACAATGCGTCGTAAATTGGAAAATCTGTTTTTGGTTCAGCTGAAGGCAGAGCTGGGAAAACGGAATCTGGTTACATTGGGAGTGAAGAGCGATCTGACGATTTGGTTGCAAGAAGCTGTGAGGCAGGACGGTGAAGAGCCCGACATAATTCTGTTTGAGGTAAACGAAGAACAATTAAATTCTGTCGACATGGACACAATTTTAATACAAATGAAGAATATTCTCGAAAAACAGAAAAAGTCGCTCATTGCAGAGCAAACGAATGCTCTGGAAGAACATCGCAATTATTTAGAAAAGTTTAAATACGTTCTTGAACCAAAGTTCGAAGTTATTGAACGCAATTTGGAGCCCAATTTGAGAATATCGAATCACGATTCCACAAACAAATCAAGGATCTTCCCGAGGGACTCGACAACATAAAAAAACATAAGCTTCGAAACACAGATTGCCCAAGAAGAAAAGAAATGCATCCTCCAGATTTTAATGGCCAAACACCGTGGCCAATATACAGGAAGCAATTTGAAGCTGCCGCAATGACAGACCACTGATGATGAAGAAAAGACAATTGCACTAACTCTCGCCCTTCGAGGACCAGCTGCAGAACTGCTTCAAACCATCTCTGCTGACAAGCAACCGAAATACAATGCTCTTGTCCAGGCAATAGAGATGCGTTTCGGGGATAAGCACATGCAACAAGTATATAGAGCTCAACTCCGCAGCAGGACGGAGAAAAGGGTGGAAACACTTCAACAATTGCAAGGGGACATAGAGAGGTTTTCACATTTGTCTTACCCGAATGCTGGCGAAGAACTGATCAACGAATTGGCAACTGAGGCGTTTACCCAAGCTATTACGGATGAAAAACTGCAATTGGCTGTCAGAATGGCCGGCAAGCAAACAGTTGCGGAGACATTGGCATTCACATTGACGTTGGAAGCGGCTGGGCAAGCTTCTCTGGGAATTCATCGAATCAGGAAAATATCGGTGACAGAATGTTCCTGCCAGAGTGTAGACGTTGCACACGAAAATGTTATTCGTCAGCAAATGCGTTGCTGGAACTGCAACCAAACCGGACACCTACAACGGCAGTGCAGGAATCAATTCAGACGAGGAAATTGTCCCCATTGCGGAAGTAGGAGGCGTGAGGAACAGGCAGCCAGCAGAAACAATACTCATCTTGCTGGCCAAAGTGCACAGAACCTGAAATCGGGAAACGCTTAAGAACCTCGCGGGGCGGAAGTTGGTTACTGGAATCGATGCCCCCCATCATTCAAGTCTCTCAAACTAAACGAAACAATGGAAGTCTGACAGTGGAAGCTTGGATCGAAAAAAATAGGAATGTGGCAACCGCGCTACAGCATCCATAGTGAGAAGTTCTCTTCACACTGCATATGGCGCGACTGACATTCTGCCATACATTTTGGTTGCTGACATATGTGATGACTGCATCATCGGTATGGATTTCATGACACAGCACCAGGTAGTCTTGGATATTGGAGCGCAAGTGATGAAGTACCGAAACGTGGAGATCCCTATGGTGTACGGAAAACAAAAAGCTGCAGTCCTCAAGATAGTTGCTAGTAGAGATGAGGTCCTACCGCCTTTTTCGGAAACATTGATTTGGAAGGTGATCTTGGGAATCATAGATTGTACATTAAGTCTGACGACGCAAACAACTCCCAAAGCTATATCTTGGGAAAAAAACATTGGCGATACCAAAAAACAACATGGTTCCAGTTAGAGTTCTGAATGTAAAATCAAATAACATCAAAATGGGACGAGGTGAAGTGATTGGGAAATGTTCACCAGTATGCGCAATAAGAACGATAAATGAAAAAGATCTGCAAAAGCCGTCGGTACCAATTATGATGCCGGAAGTTAGGAAGACAGTTCTTAATACCTGTGAACTAAAAGAGGAGCAACGAACAAAAGCAGAAAATCTCATCAACGAGTTCGCTGATGTGTTCGCGTTACAAGACGAGCAGTATGGCCGAACGCACTTAGTCCAACATGGGATAAACACCGGAGACGCCAGACCAATATGTCAGACGATTCCCATTTGCAAAGCAGACGGAGGTTGCAGAGATGGTGTCTAACATGAAAAAAAGGCGGAGTGATTGAAGCTTCTAAGAGTCGGTGGGCTTCACCATTGTTACTTGTTAAAAAGAAAGATGGCAGCAACCGATTCTGTGTGGATTATCGACAGCTTAATGACGTCACCAAGAAAGATAGCTATCCCTTGCCACGAATTGATGATACATTGGACACACTATCAAGGCAACGATGGTTTTCCACCCTCGACTTAAAGAGCGGCTTCTGGCAGGTCAAGATTCATCCACGGGATCGTGAGAAAACAGCCTTCACCACAGGGAATGGATTATGGCAGTTCACCGTGATGCCATTCGGGCTGTGCAACGCCTCTGCAACGTTCGAGCGATTAATGGAATGTGTTTTGCAAGGGTTAACATGGAAAACGTGTTTGGTGTATCTTGACGACGTCATTGTTGTGGCAAAGTCCTTTGAAGAACATCGGGACAACCTGAAAGAAAGACGTTTCCAAAGATTTCGCAGTGCAAATTTGAAACTCAATCCGAAGGAATGTCCTCTATTTCGATCAGAAGTCAAAAACTTGGGGCACATTATTTCATCGAAAGGAGTGAGGACTGATCCAGATAAAGTGGAGGCAGTAAAGAACTGGCCAATCCCGGGAGATAAACATCAACTAAGAAGCTTCTTGGGACTTGCCACATACTACAGGCATACTACATTCGTGAAGGATTTTTCTGGGATCGCCAAAAGCTTACATCAACTAACCGAAAAAGGAAGACGATTTATTTGGTCGGGTGAGTACGAAAAGAGCTTTAAGGAACTTAAGCAACGACTGTGTACCGCACCGATACTAGCTTATCCCTGTCCCGGAAAGTGGTTTATTGTGGACACAGACGCTAGTAATGTCGGAATTGGAGCCGTGCTTTCCCATATACATGATGGAGAAGATAAAGTAGTGGCGTGAATTGTTACAATGATTTTGTCGACAAAGCACTTTTCACAAATACCTGTACGGGCAAAAGTTTCTTCTTCGCACAGACCATGTAGCTCTTAAATGGTTAATTCAATTTAAGAATCCAGAAGGGCAAGTTGCAAGGTGGATCGAACGGCTGCAGGCATATGACTACGACATACAACATCGGAAGGGGAAACTTCACTCCAATGCGGATGCCCTCTCTCGGCGACCCTGTAAAGCAGACTGCAAACATTGCGTGCGCCAGGAGGGAAAAGAGGCAATTACTGCCTTAAGACTACAAGCCGAACCTATCACCGGGTGGAGTGGAGAAGAAATTCGACAAGCGCAACAGGAAGATCCAGATTTTGAAGATACTCTAATCCTTGGGTGGAAGGAGAATTCGGAAAAACCTGACTGGCAAGATGTCTCAGATCGAAGTGTTACACTCAAGGCTTACTGGGCACAATGGGACTCACTCCATGTGCAGAACGGAGTCTTACGAAGAAAATGGGAAACCTCGAATGGAAGTTCTTTCGTAATGCAGCTCGTCGTGCCAAGGTTCAAAATTAAAGAGGTGGTTCAAGAAATGCACGCGAGGCCATCTAGGGGTAAATAAGACTCTGGAGAAAGTAAGAGAGTGATTATATTGGTTACACGCAAAGGCTGACGTAGAAAATTGGTGCAGAAAATACCAGTGTTTGCGCAGCCTGTAAGGGACCACACATGAAAACGCGAGGAAAGATACATCTGTACAACGTCGGGGCGCTTTTTGAACGGATCGCAGTTGACATCGCAGATCCGTTTCCAGAAACAGACAGTGGCAATCGGTATGTTCTCGCTTCGTCGCTACCAGGGGGATAATTGTGATGCACTTGTTCGGGGCAAACAAGTCCAAGAGGGGGGCAATGTAACGGCTGGTATCAAAAATAATGGAACACTGTGCAGAAGCCACTGAATACAAAATAAAACTTAAAGGAAAAATATAGCCGAATGAAGGACAATATTTCTAGAAACTTGAACTAGGAGCAGAGAAGAAAAGGAGCTTGTGAGCGATACAGCGATCATTTTGTTTTCTCTAGAAATAAGATTTTCCCTCAATAAAATAATCAACGAAGACCGTTTTTTTTATAAGAGGAATCGTTTTATTCTTGCGAACCCTTCGCCAAAATTTTCCAATATGTTTACTTGAACAAAGTAAATGCTTACTATTCGCCGATGATATGAAAATATATAAGAGTATTAAAAATGTACTTCGCTGTAGACTCAGTAGTTGGCTTCAATAAGCGTAAAACAATTTATCATATTCACTTATCCTCTTATATCTAAGTATTGATTTATCATTTTATATCATTTTATCCCACAGCCCAAAAACACTTGAATAAACTAAATTATGCACAAAAAATAAAATTAATGAAATACTGTTTAAACGTGTGAACATGTACTGAACAATCGAATAAATAATGTCTGAAAATCTACGAAAAAACCTAATATAAATTTGTTTATGAACCATTGCCTGCAAAGTGCAAGATAAAAACAAGTTTTTGTTCTTTTTTCCCATACAAGTCGACTTTCTAAGTACACATTTATTTCCGCCCATAATACATCTTGCTTTCTACGAATCGCAAAATACTTTTTATATTTAGTATATTAGTACACCTGGTAAATGAAATTCGATTGATACGTACATATGTACATCTTTAATTAGAACAAAAAACAATTGGTTGTCGTAGAATTCTATAGAAAAACGTAGAAATAATTATTTATTCAACCTTCACACCAATAAGGCGCCGCCATTTTACACGTGTGTTCATTATCACTTTAGCAATTCGGAAAGTCTTAGAACGATTTCTTTGCGTAGGTTGAACTAATTCATTTTTTTATTTCTGTTCATAGTGACTTCAGACTATCCGAAAAAATATTTTTGAGATGGTTTTAATGATTTTCGCAGAATCTATCCATAAATCGTATATGATAAGGAACGAAATTGTTGATTCGATTTATGCTCGACAACTTGAAGTTTTAAAATATACATTGCAAATAACAAGCAATTTTTTTAAGATTAAATTGGGAGTGTATATGAGGTATTTTTAGATACATTTTTTCAATAAAAATGCACGAAATTATTTGCCAAATGGAGGAATGGACACTTATAACGGGATATATGTATATATGTGATGTGTTTATTCCAAATGAGGAAATTTGGTCTTCAAAACAGACTATGTGAACCTTTTAGCAATCCTTCTAGCACACCCAAGTTCCTCAAAGTGATATATTGCAACAGTCGCTTTTGCCGATATATATTTGCGGCTGTGAGGGCACACTTCCTTTTACATGAATTTTTTTCTTTTTACATTAAATGTCATGGGGTGCTAACATAACAAATTTCGCTAATTATACATTTGATCAAAAAAACGACATTATATATATTTGCAATGCATCCTTGACGTCCAGGACGAATTTAGTCCGGCAAAAATTACAGCCGTGGCACCACACGTTCTATCCTAGTTTATCTTAATTATTCATGGCTAGTCCAGTTTTTCTTTTTCACTCTATAATATAATAATAATAATATAATAATATTGATAGCGCGACAGTCCGTGGCGGACCTGGGCCTCTCAGCTTCTCAGCAACCATTCGTGTTGTGCGTGCTATTGTTCTATGACGAATGGAAGGGACCTACAGTTTTATGCTGACTCCAAACGGCAGAGACTTTTTCTAGACAGGAATACTCTTTGAGCATTGTCAGTGACTCAAAAAAGGTGGAAGCCGTGCATTATGCCAGTCGACGCACTAACCCACTACGCCACGGTTCACACTCTTTTTCACTCTATACTGGTGCAAGAGGGAAGTATGGTGCAAATGGGGCTGTAGTTCCCCTGAGGTCCACTCTATTCAGTAGTCAGACCCATGGAGTCGCAATTTCGTGAATGGCGTTTTTTTCGGCAGACAGACGGCAGTTAGTTACAATTCCCGGCATATGTGGAAAGAACTCTGCTTTGAACTCCGGTTTCTTTGACAGATATATTTCCAAACCTCAAGACACCGAACTCATAATGCCTAAGCTCCTCTTCGATAAGTATTTCTCAACCAGCATCCCTCCTAAATCATACTGAAAATAGCTGATGATAAACGAAGGCAAACCAAGGCGTGATAACCTAACCTATTTTATCGTTTTTCATCGTACATATCTTGCCCCGATGCCTCTTGAAAATTATATCGTGCGCATAAGTGTATGAGATGAAGATATGAGTTCAAAAAATCTCAATAACATTTAAACAGAAATAATTGGGAAATTATTAAATACTGATCGGTACAAAGATCGCGAAAATATTAAAAAACTGATGCTCAGCACTAGAAAGGACTGTAACCATGAATCCATATTCCACAGACTGAGAAGCAATACGGTAAAATGGTTTACAGATGTATAACTGATGAAGGAATTGGGGCAGGGGTTTTTGGACCCCAGACCAAGTACTTCGAATCATTGGGCAAACGCTCGAGCACCTTTCAAGGGTAAATCCCTGCCAGAGACAGCTGCATTCAAATCAAACTTGATAGGAGCTATACCAACTGTGACTCAGCAAAAATTACGGACATTCGTGCCGCTATCTTGGCACTAGACTACCTACGTCACCTACTTAGAGAAGCTTAAAGAATTGAGCACGAGTAACAAAACAAGGCTCTGCTGGATACCTGGCCCAATAGGGATAGAAGGCAATGACCGACTACCTAGCTAGCAGATTCTGTTGAAAATCTAACGAAATTCCAGAATATCCATTTTTACTCACCACTTTATCTGGGCAAGCACCAAATATCAGAGGAAGAAGTTACTAGAACCATCGCCCATTCTCAGATTCCTACAGTTAACTGGCTTACAGAGAATACTTTAGAATAAATCTCTTCCACCCTTGCGCAACTCTCAATACAACTCTGGAAATAACTGCGTGTGACGGGAACAATTAAGAGAGCAAAGGTATGAAAAGGGGCACAATAAATGTCGCAGTGCAATATACCCTAAACAATAATAATACAGTACTACCTCGCTAATTCGAACCTTTCACTAATTCTATGATCTATTTATTTTCATTATGTATCCTGTAATTCAAAATTTGTTATTCGAATTTTTTCGTCGCTTCTTTGCTGTTTGGTTATAAATACAAGCTGTTACACAGAAAAATCAACTTCTGCTATGAACTTGTACGTATTTTTTTTATCATACAGTCTGCAGTAAAACCATTGGAAAGACAATAAAATAAGGTTTGTACAGGACTTTATTAATTTGGTAATTTTAATAAATTACTATGTCGACTGAAGGGCAAATATAAATATCTCGATGTAAAGTAACTTTCTCTAAGTCCCGAGTACTCACGTCTACTAATTTATCAATGAATATTATGTGCACAGCTTACATCGATTAAGTTACTACCGCATGATGTACTTAATTACACGGTCAACTCAAATAAAGGAAAAACATTCCTGAACTAGATTCTAGTACACATATGGTACATAATGACCTTCTTTTGATCACAATGTCGGACAGTCCTATGTGTGCTCAAGAAGAGTACACAAAGGAAATTCTCTGTAACCGGAATTACATACATGTGTACATGCATTTAAACTTACAACGTATGAAAGGTTAAGGTCACGCTTTAAATCTAGGTATGCAAAAGTCAAAGGCCTAAGGCATCAAGCATTGAGCAAACATTTTAATAAGCCGTCCGAGTGTGCAGTATCTCAAAACAACCATCCGTATACAAACACGGAAACTAAACTGCATCAGACATGGACGAGCTACTCTTATCCAGTTGACGACCTTTAGAAATATTTCCCTTTTTTGTAGTTATTTTTCCACTATCAAGCATTTTACAAACAGGCAAGCATTCCTACGGTGAAACGGATGGCAACTACCAATGCCAAGTCTCTCTCCGCCACTGGATATGTACATGGGCAGACCGGTGCGGCGGGCCGTATTCTTCCACTCGTATTCGTATTATAACCTCTATGCAGTTGAAGCAGCCCAAAGAAATTTTGCTCGCCTGGCTTTTTCCACGAACTGTGCGAATCTCCTAATATCACACAGTGGCAAGACACGGATGTTTGTTGGTTGCAGTAGCTGCTGTTTGCTGATCTATGCGCGATGCATCAGCGGCTTCTGCTGTTAGATTCCCTTTTTTGGGAACTGTGACTTTTCTGGCTTTGGGAGATGATCGCTCTCTCGTTTCGATGTATGTATACGTACTTGGATGACATAGATGTTTTATACTCCTGTGATCTATCGCAGTACTTTACGATCCTGTAACAGTTAATTCCTCTTTTCTCACATTCCGCGCTTCCATGGGCGAGATGGCAAATGGGAGAACAAGCTGCAGTGCCGTGCCGCGAGTCACTTATTTTTTCTATTTAATTTCGCCTTATTTTTGCAACCACATTTTATACAGAGGCGCAAGCGACATGAACATGAAACTTATGGTGTGTTGGAGAGCCAGGCAAAAATCTCGGTCAGGTGGTATCTTATTCTTTTCTAGGAATTTATCATAAAAAATCACTTTGTCTGCGAGGCTTAAGGTAGAATTTTCATTTTAAATAAACACAAGTGGATATTGACGTTTGTATATAACAGGTTCATGTAGATGTTCATACATAATCTGTCCTTTATTATGCAAAAAATATAAATAGTGATGGGTAAATTGTTTCATTTTACACATTATTATCTGGTTTATATCTAATTTACTTGTGATAACTAGCAAGCGAGTGGCCACATTTTGACAATTATACCTAAATCAATCTTGGTGTGGTATATGTAGTACACTTCAGTTGCAAGCCCATTAATGTTCGCTTAACGTAAAACATTACATTAAACCATTCCCATTTAGATGAATTCTTATTTTTTCATATTACACCTTGTATATGTAATCAAGGATATAATGTAAGGAAAAAATTATGCTTCGTGATTTTTCACATCTTCATACCTACACGAAATTTAATTGTAAAATAAATTGTGATGAATGTAATCGATCCCTTATAAAACATGGACATGAGTGAGGACTTAAAATAAATTAAAAATGGTGAATGTGGCGCTGATCGTGTTCTAGGGGACGGGTAATAAATGTTATTTACAATAACTAAGGGTCGTTTGTTCATACTCAACTTAG
This sequence comes from Eristalis intricaria, assembly GCA_964034865.1. Lineage (NCBI taxonomy): Eukaryota > Metazoa > Arthropoda > Insecta > Diptera > Syrphidae > Eristalis > Eristalis intricaria. Next base: position 70,405,198 of record OZ035876.1, on the reverse strand, counting down.
CGATTTAATTTCACATAGTAGGTTAAGATGGACTTGCAAATTTGACAGCAGATAGAATCAAAGTCCGACTTAAACATTTACGAGCAACGAAAAATAGGTAAAGTTGAACATCAGGTTAAATTGTAAAGTGTAACTCGGCTACATAGATATAAGAGTAGTATTAGCCAACCTTATAGCCCTTAATGGCATAATATTCCTTGACCAACTTGATCTAAAGCGGATTTAAGCATCTTTACATTAGCAACATCAAGTGCTGTAAAGATAAGGTTAAGTTAAGTTTGGTTGGTGTGGCTGCCAACCTTAAATGGTAAGCACACTCAGATTAAAGTCGGAAGATGATTAATGCTAATATTACAAGTCAAGTCAAGTAGTCTGCGAGATGTGGGAGCACTACAATTGCACAGAAGGTGTGCAGGAGGTAATAAACCTCCTCAAAAAGTAATGTAAAGAAAATAAAAATCCTGGGCAAATTTCCTTGTGGCATCATCAAAACTACGGTCGTACTACTGGAGATTGAATAATGTATTCTGAAGGGTTGAATCTTGAATAGTACGATATCATAGCGATGGCCGAAATCAAGATCCCGGATATATGCTGGCGATCAAGAAACTTTTCGCTGCACAAACTTGGGGTAAAAATTTACAATCGACAGCTAAAATTTCGACAGTTCAAAATGATTGAAGGAGTTAGTCCACCTCGGTGTAAACATGTACTTAGGCGAATGATGAGATACGCGCTTGGCAACCGATGTTACTTCTAACTCGAAGTAATTCAGTAATTCTATATGGAGGTTATTCTCGTCGCCTTCTGTGAGTTAGGCGTATGAAGGAGAAAACACAACCGACAACTCTACGTGCTCTGAAAAGATGTCAATGAAGACCGGAAGACAAGAACCCGTCGCCTACCCTGGCTCGGTCCTATCAAGCGCATGGACAGCGCGCGTATCCGAGCCTCCTAGTTACCGAGGAAGATGGAACCTCCGGTATAAAGACCAAGTCATCGTAGAACCAAGACAGCTTGGTTTTGACTGTTGGAAGCAGCGTGGTCGGGACCGTCATCGATGGAAGGCACTTATTAATCAGTCCCAGGTTTAAGAAATAAGTAAGTATAGTCGTAAGTAAGTACGTATAGTACTTACGTAAGCATAGTCAATAGTAAAGCAAGCTGCAATAAAACGATGCGCGATGTTTACTGATTTATATTTCAATATATTCTAAACTCGAATAGCGATTTTCGATATAACACGGAGTGAAATATGACGAATGGTAATCAGGGCTTTACATGTATTTTTATGATTCAGTGTCTATGAAACTTCTACAACGGGTATAGTCTTTGGCGTCCTTAACTTCTGAAATGCATGTACCGCAATTTTAAAGATACTTAGAAAATTAAATCTGACATTCATCAGGGTGCCAATTTTTCTTTTAGGTACTTTCAAAAATTGACATTTCAAAATTCTCATCATTATATAAGAATGTCAATTGTTTACTTGCAATTTTGTTTGCTATTTCTTGTTTCAACTCAATGTTTTTCTTTCATTTGTGTACTTAAACACATTTTTCACTTTACTGCTACAAGTTTCAGTTATTTGTTTTACTATTGGCACCACTCTTTATTTTTAACCAGAGTGCAAAGAATTCAATTAAAACTTTTCATTTAAATTTTTTATTTTTTTATTATTAAGTTTTTGTCTGGTGATTTGCTTTTTGAAACACAAAGAATGTGACATTAAAACAAATTGGTAGATTCAAGATCAAAGAACACAAAAATGCAGTAAATTTGTAGCATGGTTATTGCATCTAAGCAAAAATAAAAATATACAACCTTCACAGAAAACATAAATAAATGTATGTACATATTTAAGTACTAGGAAATATTTTCGTACGCGAGTGATTTGATGTGTCTGCAACTATAGAATGGGTTTAAACTACAGTTTAACGATTCATCCGGTCTCGCAGTTTTGCTTAAACCTCGAACTGAGTTCAGTTTATAGTTTTAGTAAATCCAAAGTGTACTCCCGTGTAAGCCTCAGTTCAGCGAAATAGTTGCATTTTGGTTCCCTCTTTTGAAGGCGAGAGCATTTTGCTTTCAATACCACTGAGGTTCGATAACCTTCTTAAATTTTCCTTCCATTTTACATTTTTTTATTTTCAACATTTGAGTTTTACGTACAGCGTCTAGGTCTAGGTGATTACTTTTTTACTTCCATTTTATTTATTATTAGTCTTTCATTGGTCAGATTTAGGGATGGATTGTCTGATGTGATTTTATATCTCTCTCTCTTATGATAACAGCACAAAAGTTCCAAAGGACTGAACCAAAGGCATTTAAAAACTACAAGGAACACAAACGAAGTTCAACTGGTGTGAAGCTCATATTTCATTACAAAATCGGAAGAGTTAAACCAAACATTTGATCTCATGGTAAAACTGGACCTTAGTAAATAAATATAAAGAACCCAAATGGTTTTGCAGAATATTCAGTTGTATTAATTTGATTGTGTAAAGACCGTGTGCCGAAATATATGCTAGGACTAGGTATACTCATAAAATCTTGAGTAATAAATGCTTTATTTCCAGTCTTCTATTTAACTATGTATATATTGTAGTAAATGCTTAAGGTCCCACGGAGGGCAGATAAGGCATACGTGGGGCTTAAGCTTGAGTTAAGGTTTGGTTGCGTACATTCTGACGTTGATTTTCGCAGATATAACTTAAGATCGCGATTAAAGTGTATCGTTTCCCAATTTATTTATATTTTTCTTATTTTTTTTAAATATTTATTCCGAAAATTAAAGTGGTTGCAAGTATGGTAATTTATGTGGTATTTAGAAATAAATCTTATTTTTATATTCTAGACTGTCCACCTTTCTTATCTTTATTGCATCGATTCTAGTACGTCTACAAATCTAGTATTGAACATTCGATTTGATTCTTTACACCAAAAGCAAAAAAAATGTTTTCAAATAGTTTCATGGACTCTCAATATTTATATGAGTAAAAAAACGTTTCCACTCAATATTCATAAGATCTAAATGTCAGGGCTTTTGATTACAGCCCCCAATAATATACAAAAGACATATGCATTTGATTACATCTCTGACGATATTAGATTAGCTGCGTTCATTGAACATTACCCACCAATGCAATATATTCAGTCCTCAAAAAGAGAAGAGAATATTTTATTTTATACGCCTCTACTCGCACATAAGAAATGCGGAAATCTTTCATTAACCGCAATTGTTCGATTTAGGATTAAACACATCAACAGTAATAGCAGCGCGTTGAGGTCTACGTGCACAGGTGATTATATGTTATGGCGAACCAGATTGCGTACTGCATGTGTCTCAAGTCTAGTTTGCTCGTTTTGGAAACGTAGTTCTGTTTTTGTCACAGCATCTGTGTACGTCATTGCGGGTCACAACAATCACGAGATAAGTGAAGAGAAAAAAAGGCAGAGATGAAGAACAAAAATAAGAAGAAGAAATATTTCCTCCCAGCCAATAAGTAAGTCATCTGGCGGAAAAATGTTTAGAAGAAATGCTATTCACGATGCTTATTCCAGATATATAAAAGCAATTTCCAGCTGAATATTGGAATATGCAAGTGCTTTTAAAAATATGTTTTGTATTCCAATAGGATAAATGATTGAATTGCTACAATCGAAACAAATTCATAAAATGGCATAACCTCTTCGATTATCTTGCAAATGTTGATAAAAAACTTCTATTATGTTAATATTTTAAATTAATTTGTCCCACAATACCACAATACCAGACAATCTTGGTCATGAATAGATAGACCATTTCAGTTAGATATTTTGCTAAGCTTGTAAAATTGTATGCCTACAAAGTTCGGTAGCAACTTAAAGTTTGGTCGTCTCATACCGGCTCTATAACACGTTCCAACTCATATAGAAGGCCTACTATACAACCAATAAAATATTGATAAACTTATCTGAAAAAATATATAAAAACGTATGGTTATAATTCATTGATTTTCATTGCGTTGATATGGCCTTTCATGAAAGGCACAAGCGTCTGAACTAGCGTATGTCAACAAACTCCCACCCCCACCTCCACATGGCGAAATCGAGCACCTTCGACCGAAGATAGGGTGCTCAAGTCTTGTGGAACGTCGTTGGAGGCTGTAAACGAGAGAGTGGGGGAAACGTGAGCCCCCGACTCCTGTTTCTTAATGGATGGCGACGGAAGAGATGAAGCGCTTTTGGCCAACGGGGACATCCATAACTTCAGTCAGCAGGCTCTACCTGGTGCCTTATCCCTTTAAGAGCTTCTCTGACATATCGAGCTCATGCCAAACTCGTCGGCTTCTGCAGTTCTGCATGATTATGGAGAATTCTCGCTACTCCATCAAGATAACGAACTCAACGAAACCTTCAATGTCAAAAATTATTTAGACAAGACGACGCGCTGCGATCGAAAGTCTCACACGCCAACACTAGAGGCACGATGTTCCAAAACTCCGTGTAACTGTTAGCATACACGGATGACATTGACGTGATTGGCAGAACACAGCGAGCCATCAATGAGGAGTTTACTGGCATTGATTAACTTCGAGGTAGTTAAGAAGTTAGTCTACCTACGAAGACAGCTCTTTTTAACCGCTGTTTCTGGAGCACAAGAGACAATTGAGTAATAGAGTCGTTAGAGTTAACTTAACCAGTCAGACTCATGTACAGTTATCAATATGTAGTACGTTACTAAGAACTAGTTTTCGATAATCACTTTATGGAATATGTAAAAAAAGACCAGGAATATATATCGAAGGAGTGAACATAAATGCATATGAATCCAAGCAAAATACATATTGTGTTCTCCTGTGAGACTTCTACTTTTGTAAGCTAGGCTTGATATGTTATCCAACGCTACCAATTTAATACCAACCTTCCAACCTTTCCATAATAAGCATTGAATATTATTTCGTATCTTTATCAGAAACATCTTCTGCCAAAACAGGATTTGAAAATTAAAAATATATAAACGTGTAGAACTCTCTCAATAATCCGCCACCACAAAATTCCGATCATCGCGTCGGCGGATTTCTGAAAAATGCGGATTATAATGTACAGGGACAAATTGGATTAAACAGCAAAATGTATAATTACTTTGGATGTCATAGCCGACTAAAGAGTCCTTGCTTAGGACAGCGCGAAGAAGTATAGAACTACGTTCGTCATACGCATGAAAGAGAAGAAAGTTGAAGGACTATGGAGCTGAAAGTTGACGGCGGGTTACAGAGCCTAATCATGACAAAACCTGACTTGCAAAACAAGACGGATTATAGTAATTGTCAGATAGTCGAGCGGCGATAGTCTATCGATGAACAAGGATGTGTACATTTTTGGGATCTACACGTTATACTATTATACGTTATGCCCACGATTTACTTTATTAGCAAAACATTACACGAAATTATAGAACGGCAGTTTGTACTAAATTTTTTAACAAAAAAGGCATGTTTTAATTTTTTGTAGTTTCGGGAGATAAAATGTGTATACAAATTTGTCTTCTTAATTTTTAATGGTTCAAAAGTTATTCAGTAGAAATTTGAAATAATATTGCCCATAAGCGTTCTGGCTGTACCATTCTTTGAAACTTAAAATGCTCGCGTGACACACAACTAGAAACTTTTCCCAAGGTAAAAAGTTTATTATTCTTTGCATCATATTGGGTGCTTGAGTGCTCGATCCATCACTAAATTCAGAATCAATAGAAATTTCGTTTTCACAGTGGAAGTTAAGTGAAAGATTCCACTTAAATAGTGGTTTAACTTAAACCACCGATTGCCATGGCTTAAGTATCAATCCAGAGAGTACATAATTCCAATTCGTGTACTAAAATAATATTAACCCCAAAATACATAGAGAAAACCCACATAGGTTTGGTCTGACATTGCTGCTGAAGAGAACAGAAGGCACACAAATGAATATATGCTTGGATATTATAACAATATCCTTGCATGCGGGAACTTTCCCTTGTTGAGTTGGTGTGTTCTCCTTTTCTTTCTTTAGCAGGGTGCTGGTCGTGTTCAATCACAATTACTTTTTCGTTCATGGATCACATGGTTGGTGGATTCAACGGTTCACAATGCCAGTCAATCCATGTCTTACCTAAACCACCCTTAAGTATTGAGTGTGAAAACGAAATATTCTTGAGTGAAGTTTAAGTTCGATCCCACAGTTAGCTATACCAGCAGATAAGCGTGCACTGTGAAAATGGGCATTATATGCATAAAACATTGACTCACAATAGATGTTAAGTATCTAAATCTGCACTCTTAATCAGCATTTCTGGTAAAGCATAAACAAAACAAAAATCACACTTATGGACATGACCAAGAGAAACGTCTGTTTCAATGTGACTCCAAGTATATGGGTGATTGAATCATGAATCTTAAATGTATTTGGGTCGTGTACCTACAAGTGCGGTTAGGTTTTGCGCAATGGGGGTTCCATTACATTCGATAAGCTTCTGAAGCGTCTGGTATATTTGTGGTGAGTGAGAAAATATACGCAGAAAAATATAGTCATATGCATAATGCCGACCATAATGTTGAGTTTCCATCTGATAAGGCAATGTAATTACGTACTTTCTTACCTCACTTTAAAATCCGAATTATTTAAATGATATTTACACACGTAACATTTGATTATTTTATATCAATTTAATTCATATTACATACCTGTAGGGTGTTTCTTGAATCTAGACTTGTCACATCGTCTGCCAAACTAGTCCCGTCGCTTGTTGAATATGCCGACGAAGCCGCACTTGTGGTACTTCTCACACTGCTTCGCAGCGAGGACGTTCTTCCATCGGCATAAAACTTAGATGGTGACTGTGATTCAGAGGCACTTTCATCACTCGTATATGAGATTTGCCTTTGCACTTGAACTTTCCTAATATTATGTTTATTGCTAATTTCAGGTACTGCGGGTACGGTTTCTTTGGTTCGCTTCAGATCGCTAGGTTCAGTTATAATGAGACCTGAATTTCTTTTTGACTCTGCATTCGGTCGAAGGTGAACATCAACAGCAATTAAATCACCTTCCGATTGAGATTTAGCATTATCCTTTGACGTAGGCCTGTCATAACAACTTGCTCTTGATCCAAAATCATCTGACTCGTCACTGGTTTCATTTGTATTTCTAGCTACACTGTCACATTCTTTCTTTTCGTTCTCAATAATGAGTAATTTTTCCACTTCACTTTGTGGCTGAGGATCCTCGATTCCTGCGACGTGAAGACGAATCTTATTATCTCCTGTTTGCGGAGAAAACTCACTGCTGTTTTGATTGCCTTCGTTGGGGCTAGTTACAATAAATCTCTCAGTGACGTTATCTTCAGTGTTTGTAGCTGTTGGCTTGCGTTTTTCTAATGATCGTGTTCGACGTCGTGATTTGCGCTTATTGCGATTAACCGCATCCAAATCTATGCGTTTCTCTGCATCTCCGTTCGTATACGTGCATTCACTGTCTGTGAGATAGTAGTCCGGCTTTGTGATGCTATCTTCAGTGTTAGTATTCGTTAAAGCGTATTTGTGAATGGTGGGAAAAGCCAATTCATCTTCGGCACGTAACCATTTGCGATAAATTATAAAGGATGTGTCGTGATAACGCACACTAGGCTGAAATGGGGTAGTAAGATTTGCAATTGTTGTTATTTATAAATCTCTTACTTTAGAATGCTTGTTTTATGGGGAAGATGAATGCACTCAGATAAGGAGATTCTCAATTAAATAGGAGATGTCTAGTCCAAGAAAATGCATTGAAGATCAAATTAAGTACTCTCTAAAGACGATTGATTATGAAACTATGAACGTTGAACTTTAAAGTGGAATTATTATGTCTGTTCACTATCGCATAACGTCATTAATATTAATTCGGTAACCGTTTTTAAATTTAAAAGTAGGAAAAGTATTCATTCATTATTTATGTTTGCTTGTGCGAATATCGAATCTCTTCTACGGTGAAATATTCTCGTCTACGGGTGGGGGATAGCTTTCGTTATTTGCTGTTTGGGTATTGATATTTATCGTAAGAAGCTTTTGATGTAAAAGCTTTCTGCAAATATCATTAAAATATGTTTCATAGCATCTTTTTAGGCGCACATTTAACATGATCCTGAGATCGGATAAGACTTTATCATGAAACTTAACCGGTTATATTTTCTAGCTTTTCAATAATTATAGTAAACCGAAAATCTCTTGACATGCATGTATTTCCTAGGTAGTTAGGTAGAAAATGCCGTTAAGCCCCTATACGTAATTTAAAAATTATATTTACTGTGCTGAATTGTAGTATGGGCAGATCCATCTAATGGAATTGAAATAAAGGAACAGTTGAATGATTTTGTTAGATATCGCTATAAGATCATATCAATGTTTTCCTATTATTTTACCAGAGTTTAAAGGGAGTTTCCAAAATGCAAGATTTCATTTAGTCCTTTAAACTCAACCTAGGATACCTTCGTTTTTTTGAGGATTACGACCGTAGCAGAGGACATTAAAGTTTATTTTTCTGCTTTTACTCTGATCACCTTTAAATTTTCAGATGATCTGCGCAAACAGACAGCCACAATACCATAGTCGGAATATAAAATGGAAGGTAATAAACAATATGTTATATTATTACAATAAGTTATCCACGAGTTTCAAGGAAAGAAAATCGTATGCAAATTGTTTTACACACGGAAAGGGGTTTACGATGTAGAAATATGTGTCAAAACTGTGATTTCTTTGGGTGGCGCATTTAGTTATAGGTCCGGGATGATTAGAAGTTATTAATAAACGACTGATTCAATCGAACAACAAACAATGCACCAACCATATGAAATACGATCTTTGAAATAATGACTGGAATTGACAACAAACCGGTTTAATTTGTTGGTCAGACACAACAAGATGAACATGTTAATCCGTTAATTGTTTTTTTTTTTACATTTTCAAACATTACCATTAATATCAACTCACATTGGATGTGATATTTGATTGCACGTATGTAGATATGCATACATACTTGGGCTACGGAAGTCTGAAAAGCTTTTTGCCGAAACATTGAAATTGTGCTTCTGTTCCAAGGCTATCATGTACTCATCTTTCATTTTCATCACAGCCTCTTTGGAAGGTAGTTTTCGCTGAGAAGAGAAAGATTTAGTCATTTTCATTTTTCATTATTTCCTGGAACAGCACTACAACAATTGTTACATTTTTAATACTACATTTATTTGGATAAGTATAAGATCATTCCTAGAAAATGCGCAATGATTTCAACAACTAACAAACATAAGCCTGATTAATTACTTATTTATCTTAGATCATGACTTCAATACAGCGACCCGAATGTAAAAAGATTTTATTGTAAACAGGTCTTTCTAAAAAAACATGCAAAACTCTTCAGTCCCTTTGAAGTGAAACGCAATGTTCAAAGAGAACGTTGATGCAGAATAAGCATCTTCTGCTGACGAAGAAAAAACATTAAAAGTGAATAATGGTTGGCATCCCATTTCTCTGCTTGCACTTACTGTGAATTTACGTGAAAGTAGGCCTGACCTCCCTCTCACTTCTCTTACTTCCTTCAACCCGTCCCTACAGTAGTAATTGAATAACTCACTATAGAGTTGAACCCCATTTTAACATGCAAATAAAAATCGTACTTAATCATTTGATTACCCAACATACACTCTAGGGGAAAACACACAAATGCGTTCAGATGCCATGCACATAGAGTACAATCAAATGGATGCACGTTTTTTTTTTTACTTCTCCGTACGTGAGTGCTGAAAGTACCACAGATGTTCAAGACATTATGTATGAAAGTATCTTTACAAGATTTTCTTTAGTATATCCACAGATAAGTGTCTGCATACATACAAGTCAAAGTACCATTTATGTTTGACTCAATGACAATCAATTTAATAATGAAATCAGAAAAAAAGTCATTGTACGCGCAGCAGCATCCAACCAACACCTCACCCTGTTAGTTTTCTTTTCATCCACTTCCACATAAAACACGCATTGAAACTTTATAGAATTAACACTAAGAACTAGATCTTACCATTCTGTACAGTTTGTATAAATAATCCTTTGGTAAATCCATTGTAGGGTCAGCTTATTTATTTATCACTTTTGTTCACACTAATTCAAGTCCAGGATCCGGAATCGATTGCATTCTGCATTTCGAAACTCACAGTCACACGATCGTACTCACATTCACAGATTGAGATTATTATTCAAATAATTCCTAAAAATAATACCACTGACATATATATTACCTTCGCGTAGAAGATGTTTTATGCTGTGCCCCAGGATGCAACTATACATCCACTCAAACTATACACATTCCGCTCGCACATTCTTGTTTAGTAAGTGTTTATTTTTGTGCGTTTTTTTTCTTCTTTAAATTTTTATGTTTTTTGCGTTCCAAACGAGCGGAGAATCTTACACCATGGCAATAATTTGCGAGCGTTTTCGCCTCTTTTACAGTACACATGCGGAGCGTCAAAAATTCAACTGCATCTCCTATGCACGCAATTTGCATGATGCTAACATACAAGTTTGCTATATGTTGCTGTCGGACGGCAGAAAAAACTGACCACAAAGCTCTAAGACTAGGGACTAGCTACAGCAGCCGAACCATCGTAACCGCCAACGCCGCCACAGCACTAAGTTAGAATCATGCGTCAAAGAACGACGATGGCGCGCACCAACGAAAAATGAGAAAACAAAAAAAAAAAAACAAATATGCACAGAATTCGAAGAAGAAAGAATTATGGACTGAATATTCGTAGTGCAGTGTGGCACGAGAATAGTGTAAATGGAACTGCGGTTCGTAGCATAATATCTGAGGAAACCCACTCGATATACAAGAATCTGTAATGTTTTGTTTATTTAAATTAGATACATGTATACTTGTTAGATTTACGTTGTAAGCTTCGCTTGGATACATGTTATTATATGTTCATCAGGAAACAACTAGAATGTGTCAAGGATTTTTGTTCTTGAGAAGTGTGCAATCTATGTGGTATGTACGAAGTATGCATGTATATGATGATGAATATTTATTGAACTCAAAGAAAATGTTAATCTTGGAGCCCATGTGGTATCACCTTGCGGAGGATACCAAATTTATTGCAAGTCTTCCTCAATTACATGTTTATAATATGTATATGTAGACTATACTATAGGTATAAGAATAACAATAAGCGTGTATCCATCGCTTATAGTTCACAAGATGTGCGGTGTTTTTAAGAAGTCCGGACTGCGGTACATTTTTGTTTCTGCAGCCATATGTTAATATCAGCGGTTTGCATGATATCTACAAAGGAAAATTCTTTGTTAAATAGTGATAATTTATATTTGCTAATTAATGTCTAACCCAAAAGAATTGCATCTGTTCAGTTATTAGAGATAAATAATTTTCAAAGGAGATGGCTTGAACGAGACACGTATTTGAACCAATTCATTCCGCAGTACCAAACTAGCACGGAGTGTCACACTTAACTCGTCAGCTGCCGGTACTCATAATTTGAGGGCAATCAGAAAATACAGTGAAGATGTTTTATTTGTACTTATCATAAACCCGGAACAAAACAGATGTTTTGACATCAAACCAGCAAACAACGCACGCCCAAATTAATCGTCAACAAATAAAATCTTATATGTAACTACTCTTCAAATGTGAACAACACTCAACCAAGTTAAAAACTTAAACTCAAGCTGAAATGTAAAGTATTTCCCCACTTTTCAATTTATTTGTATAAGATATTAAAATTTCCACTACAATACGAATGAATGGCTGTGATGTCTGCCTACTGTTACATATTAGGCGAGAGTACAATTTTTACGCCCGCGAAACAAGTTTTTTTTTCCTTTCATTTCAACTTTTTCATTCATAACTTCGAAGACGGCGATCACTGCTATTAAGTCTCAAGAGTTTTACAGATTGCATCTCAATGTCATATGGAATGTCTTCGAAATTGAATCACATTATATTAGAGATGCATCATAGTAACATTCACATTTTTCATATTCTCATCATCTTACTGAAGTTATGATCGTACAAACAACATCAAGGGGGTTATAATTTGCATTGTTGGATAAAAATGTTTGTGTTTTTGTTTAGAAGTGATACAATCTAGATCTTGATCTATGAAAGTACAAGTGAACCTAGGTCCCCTTGAGGTGTGTATGCAAAGTGAAATGTGAAAAGAAATCGTTTTGGGTTCTATAAAAAGAAAAAAGTGCAATTGCTTGTTACTTTATTATTAAACTGAAATTATTTTAGGCCAAATCTTCAGAAGTAAATACAGAAGAACAGTAGTCGAATTAGAGAAGTAGGGATGTGTTCAAAGAATTTCTAATAATTTTTTGAACAAAATGTTTCTCAACAAAACAACCTCAAATAACCGCCATTGCCATCTAACCGCATGCCATCTAAAAAAGAGCTGAAACAACCTATTGTCATTAGTTGACAACTAATAGTCAAATGACTGCGTTAAGTACCTATACACAAGTATATTTTTGCATATGTGTAGGAAGTTTGTGGAACATAATCGTTTTAACGAAGACATAAAAACGCCGCCTACAAAAATACAATGGCAACAATATCACGGTTGTTTCAATTCCAATTAAGGCAATGAACTTGACCAATATCAATTCACAACATCTACAAAAATATATCAAATGTTTTTCGTCACAACACCGTTACTTCCGTTAATTAAAAATGAAGAGAAGTCATGACTACTACTGACACATTGCAAGGCCTTGGGACTCCCCTTCTCGTGGTCGCAGGTGATGTAAAATATACGAACCAACCAATGCGGCAGTATAGCGTTTTTCCATATAAATAAAATAATAAGCCCCATGACTACATACTACCTTGCTATCAAGCACAGTCATTCATTTATAAATCTTTGGGCATTTAGAAGAAGGGTCGATCATTTGAATTATTAATAGCTTATCTATCATGGCGATGTATCATATCGAAAAAGCTTATTTACTTTTGAACTTTAAAAAATATGATTAAGCAGTCCAAAAAAATGTTTCTTTGAAATCTGATCGAAATTGTGCTGGTGAATTGGAAATTGGTTTTTGTTTTGCCTTTCGAATCTCTTGAAGTCGGGATCCACAATTGAATGTTCTCAAACCTTAACTCAAGCAATATAAATTGCAATTGTTGTCGCTGATTTGGACACCGATTAAGGCGAACTAACTGACTTTGACTGCTTTACTTATTTACGACCTGAATTATACACTTTTTTCTAGTAATTATTTAATAACATTCAGAGCCGTTTACTTTCTTCAAAAAACAGGATAGATACTTGTTTCTTTAAGCATAAAACATTTATATCATTTCAAAATGTATCAAGTTTGAAATTCTTTTAATGCGGAATTAAAATTCGTTTCAATTGAAACTGGCATACAGGACATGGGAGTCAATGTATGCCAAAAATATGATTATTTCAAAAGAAGGCGATAATCATTCAATTTTTAAAATTCGAAGAAAATTGTTTGATCTGTAGTAAAATGTAGAATAAGCCAAAAAACTGCTTTAATTTTTATTTTCGGATACAATTTCAGAATGAAAAGCATTGATATTAAATCAACGTTTGTGCACATAATTTCCTACACACAACGTACCTTGTTAAATCATACGAGTCTCTGACAATATTCCGAGAAAGCGAGAAGCTCGGATGTATGGTCACCTTAGATATACCAGAAGAATTTGTGCCGTGGTATGAGAACCTTCCAACCCTTTACTTAAAAGTTCCAGAGCGCTTGCTGGAACCTAATGGGACTGACTACAATGATGTCCAAAAGATCTTGATTTCTTCTTTTACTTGAAGCAAATTCGTTTTTTCTAAGAACTAAATTTAGTTTTCTCATTAAATACAATATTGTTTGTAATTTCACATAGGTAAAATTCATTAAGTGCCTTTCTCTGAAAATCCTCTAAATTAGCTATAATTTATTCATAAAAGTTATGTTATTAATTATGCAAAAGTAAACAACAAGTTATGAATAAAAATCAAATCTGTATGTGTAGAATTGGAATTTTGAGAAACAATTTCGTCTTTAAATCGAATTATCTCGTTTAGTATATTTTGTTAGTTAATGAGTTTTTCCTTATACTTTTTTCAAAGTGCGATGTTCTTCTAAAATCGGATTCCGCTGGTGTAATAAAAATAAAGCTTGTTTGACGGCTCTGCGAGGCGGCGCGTTACGTCATCCTATGGATTTCAAATCCAAAAGTATTCCAGGCGGGTACAAATTAAATTGCCTGCAAACCTAAATATTGAAAATGTTATTGTATAGTCATCAAGTTTATATATATAGCTGCGAGTGTTCCCTTCAATGCCAATAAGGTATGCGCATGAGCATATTCTAGAGTTCCGAAGAAATCCAATATTTTCTTGAAAAATTAACTAACAATTACCACGTATTTAGATATCGAAGAATGTCACATTTGATTAATGTGATTAAATCTGAGTGATCCAAGAATAACACTGCAATTAATATGTTAGACCAAGAACCAACACTTGCAACAATGACCCCACATCATGTTGTTGTCGGAAAGAATTGTGAATCAGAACTATAAAAAATTATCGTGATAAAGGGGCGTATTCTGAAGGAATTTTACCACAAAAATTACACTTCTGGGACTTCAGGCAGACTAAAATGACCATTGCCAAGATGAAAATTGAGAAGCAAAAAATAACCAACCAATTCAAAACCGAACGAAAAGTTGGCTGTTGGGGTGCAGTAAGACTTACTGCCAATTAATGGTGATAGACTAATCAGAAGATTAGAATGCTGGAATCGTTGAAGAAGTGAGCACCACTTGTTTGTACCGGCGAGGCATCAGGGCTAATATACTAAAGAAATCATAAATTACATTTGAAGATTACTGTTATGAAAAGATACGAAACACAACTTCTAAGCTTGGCGATCTATCGAATGTCCAATCTGGATTTATATGATATTCGCCACAGTGAAAAGGTTGACAATTGAACTATATCATGGTCCCACTAGCTATGTTGGTGATAAACATATTGAAAGAAATATTGAAAGAAAACTGCACTCAATTAAAATTTCTTGAGTGTGCGTTTTAGTATTTTAAATGAAATGACTCAGATTTGTTTGCGACGCGTCATTATTCTGGACAAGCCTTAAATTCAGTACTAAATAAATGAGTCCAAATAACATCTGCAAACATGGTATGAAGAGGGTGAATATGTATGTACCTTGAATGTTGTATCAACATTTCTTATTCTCAAAAGCTTTGGCCGATAGGCAAATATTTTCAGCAAAGAAGAAGGGGCATCAAAAACGACTGCTTGGCGAAACAAGACGCCGAGTATTTTACATAATGTACATTCAATGGCCTTGGCTGTATATCCTTTTTCATAATCATAAAAAGGTAGGTGTACTAAAAAGAGAACAATCAAACCCACTATAGTATCGGTATAAATTACTGTATTTGTATTTTGCTTCGTAGTTTCTCTTCATTTTGTGTGGGAGAAATCTAAGTATGCAAACGTATCACAACAGTCCCCTCACCTTAACTATCGATTTCAATTCAGTCTCGATTACGCTCAATTTAAATCTTCCATTCCCTCCTCTTTTTTTGGCTTTCGGAGTCGGCAAACGATTTCCCTTTGCTGACTTGTATGTAACCATACCACTACAATGCAAATTTAACTAACCCACTTTTATATATTTCGGCCACAACTCCACGTGTTGCTATTTGAAATGTGTTGGTACTGATAAACGTATTCCAATGGAATGTCTACAAACATGATATCTGATAACGAAGATAAGCTAAAGCTCCCGAAGCGAAAAATGTCAAAATAAAAACAAGCTTTCCAAGTAACAATTTATACATCATATCTCCCCATAACACACAACGCTTTATAATTATTTTAGCCTTGAGTCGCATTCAAAAGAACAAATGAATATTATGTAAATAAAAAAAAATGTCTACCTCACACATTTGCATTTTAAATAGGAATGAACACACCCGACATACAGTCCTCAACAAGGGTGCAAAGCAAACGTCTCTCAGACAGTCCGAAGTCCTATAAACTGTTACACAAACGTCAGCTGACTGACAATCAACATAAAATTAGATTCAGTTACTGTGAATTTGATGAGAAGCTTTGAGATTACTTATCGCGTTGAATAAAAATGTATCTCATCATAGTGCAGCTCGAATTGTTATGTAAACTCATTTGCCAACATCTGTGCGTCACATACTAATTATTGTCATTTAAGATACGAAAAAAAAATAACAACAATTCCGCACTAAATTAAAACAATTTCGCTTGGAGAAACAGATAGCTTGAAGTTCAGTGTTGAAATTTGAAGACATTTTTTTGAATCACAAATAAATTTCGGGCTTAGACAGATGTTCTTTATAGCATTTTTAATATAAATAGTTCCAGAGATGATCTATGCCTATATTAAATCCATGATATCACTCGGTAGTGGGGGTTTCACATTGCCATTGAATAAATGATGATAATTAATTATTCACAACAGCTTTTGCCAACTGACTGAAGAGAAACGGTGCCTCATAAAATGTCTGACTTGTTTGATTCGCAAAAAAAAATATATTCAAAAACAGAAAAAAAGAAAAGAAAACGATAAATGCACAACACAGGTAAACCATACACTCAAGGTAAAATGTGATAAAAACCAACAAAAAATATAAAGAAGTACTCGCGATGGGGCCTTGTGTCTTGTACCTTGTTCATCGTATGGGCTAAGAACAAAGTGTTGAAATGCAAACTCATTAATTAATTATTATTGTGAATGTAAGACATCTACTACTCTCACGGAGAATACAGGCACTTTAATAAACAAATGAATAAATAAATAAACGTCTACACGTGCACTTTACTGTAAAATGTAAACAAAACTGAGCGGAAAGTGATGTTTGAAAGCGGTGTAGTAACACGGCCTAAACGATGAGCATACTCCTTTCTGGAATTGTACGTGTGCTTTCAAAGGTAAACAAGCCGCACGGAACTTTACACAAATCGCGCCCAATTAATTATATACACATTCAGATACAAGTGCACCAAGAAGAGACACTGTAATAAACAAAATACACAACAAAACACCGACGGACAAGAAAGCGCGCTCACAGTACATTCAGATACGAATATAGAATAAACAGATCATCGTTTAAAGCGATCTTAATGCCAGTTGGCGACTGATTTACCAAACTTGGAAGACTCAATATGGAAGTTAACATATTTTCCCTCAGATACTTCTATACACTCAGTCAGTCAGTGTCTATAAGAGAGGCAGCGAGCAGAGATCACAAGCACAATGCGAACGTGGAAGAAAGCGAGCGAATGGGGAAAGAAAACAACAATGACGTGACGCCGAGCACTGAGCGTGAGCGCCGATCGCTGATCGCCCTTACCGCAAGAAGATAGTTTTTATATTTTTTTTTCTTTTGTGTTGTTTTTTTTTTCCTCTTCGTGTTTCGAAGTTCTATCAGAGCAACTGGAGTGTCTGAATATTGGGGAGAGTGGTGGGTAACACAAACACTTAGAAAAAATATTCAATGTCTATGATGACTAAAGCATGATCGGCAATTGTCGCAAGCGAAAATAGCAGTGGAACAGGCAGAACAAAATCGCCGATCAAACTTGAATTCCATATGCATGCACACAGACAAAACATACACGCAAACACATCAGTATATCGAATTTTGTTGTGAACATTGTTATAGGGTGGGAGTTTGTATATTCGATATTTTGAAAGTGCACAAAAATTCTTACACACCAAAATGACTAAATAGTTGGCTCGAAGGACCATAGTTTTATTAAACAGATGGCCTTCCGAACATTCTTGTTAAACTGAGTAGCAGACCACGTTTGACAAATACATTTAAAGCAGGCATTCGAACTGAACTTATGATATTTTGCAATAATTCCCAGAACTTATTTCGTACAATTTGGGATGTATGAATCGTGGATGGCTGAGAGAAATTTCTACCCACAAACCGATCACATAGCCATGTATTGGAAATAACACCCCCGCTGCTGGCTTCCCAGTCATCCATGGTATCTGTTTTATTGGCATTGAATTCATCAAAGTATCCTCATAGAAATTGTTTAACCACACGATCGTGAGGGTAATTAAAATGGTCCCTTACACAATACCATGTGCACATTGAAACTATACCTTAATATATTTTTTTGTTATTCATTGTAAGAGATGTTGCAATGTTTTTTTCAAACACCAGACCGCTGAAATTTAATTACGATACGGAGAACTAGGCAACAATGTTGTATGTGTAGAGCATTTTCCTGTAACGATTTGGGTGGCATAATTTTGAAGCCTTATGCAATGACCCCCTAATAATGACATCTGGCTTTTCTTCTCTTCAAGAATTGTTGAAATTCAGCAAAAAATGTGTTCGCCATCGAACAATGAAATTTTGTTGTAAAAATAATAATATTTGTGAAGAAGACCAACCCTTTTCACTAATGCTATAAAAAAGAGATTTAAAATATTTCACATTATTTTGAAAATTGGATAAAGTATAAAAAAATAGATCAAGAATATAAATATGTCTCTTCATAGGGTATATCAAAAATAGTTTCAAACAACAAACGTCATCTCAGTAGCATTCCAGACTAATCACATCGACCATTGTCAATAACGTGAACGCTTCTCTCTTCTATTTTGTTCCTCTCCCTCTATATTCACTGCTCTGAGTGAAGAGAATTCACAGAGAATGCGAAAAACATTCCTCCAGAATCGAGCCACAATTCATACCGACCAATTTGTGTTAAAGAGAGAAAAGAACATTAACTGTTCATACACATGTACAAATATGTATATGTTGATAATTATAAATATTTTTGAAACATTCACGAATTATAACATACACTGCCTACTGCCAAAATGCAACCAAGTTTATGTTTCTCTAAAATTATGAATGAACGTCAGCATTACGTTTACAAACTAAATCCGAACATACCACATTAAGAAACAACACGATCGTGCCGCAGCAAAAGGCCGATCGTTTTTCGATTGAACTGGATGCAAATGTAGTGATTTTTATTGATTCAATAATAGAAGAAATGATTGGTTCATTCTTTATTTGACGGATCGTGAGATGGGTTACAAAGGCGGCACGGACCCAATAGCTGCCACTGAATACTAATCTTTGGCGGGGCACGTTCGATTTGATTTCTTTTATAATTACTACGTCGATATAAAGTTTCAAAAAAACAGACGTGATATTTAAAACTAAACAAAAGCATACACATATACACATCAGCACATATGTAATGTATGCCTGTAAATGATGCTTGCAATATGACGCATTTGCATTATTATCTATTTTATGCTGATTTTCAATCTTTTAGTATTATTGAAATTATTTGTGTTAAGCCGTCAAAAGATCGATTATTGTATTGGTTAAGTTACCTACTTCAGTTGAAGTTCTGCTCTGATTACACAATTACTTGCCAATTTATTGACACAAGTTAATGGGATTTGTACATAAAATTCTCTATTTGCTTACTTTTATGCACATAAAAATAACCTTCACTAAACTGAGCAAATAAGAAACGCTTGTTGTTTTATTAAAGATCGATAGATAAAAGTGATTGAAAAATCTCATAAAGTAAACCAAAAATACAGACTCATTTATATTCGGAATATGTATATAATATGATATGGGTGGCGCTACAGTCCGGGGCGGACCTGGGCCTAGCTTCTCAGCAACCACTCGTGTTGTGCGTGCTATTGTCTTTCACGAGTGAAAGGGACCTACAGTTTAATGCCGACTCCGAACGGCGAAGTTGAGAAGCTTTTTCTAGGCAAGAATACTCTTTGAGCATTGTCAGTGACTCGAAAGAGGTTTAATCTTGAATTATCAAAGGTGGTAAATTCGGGTATCGAACCTGGCACCCTCTGCGTAGAAGTTGACGCACTTACCCACTACGCCACGGCGACCCGAATATGTACTCACTATATATTAGCGGTAACTTATTTTACTTACCCCAATTCGGGGATCCCAAATTGCGGTGTACTTATCCCAATCTAAGGAGATCATTTTAAAGATTACGAAATAATGTTTGAGCGGAGTTAAGACAACCCAATCAATTAGTACTCAAACGAAAGTTAGGGGGAATTTATGCTACAGTTTGTTAATGATCTTATGCAGCGGCTGGAATGTGCTTCCAAAACAGATTCTACGAAAGGGTGCATCACCGAGAATGCACTTGATTCCGAAACTATTAAAGAAGAATGCCCCGCAGCTGAAGAAAATGGGGAGCTATGGATTCTGTGGAATGTAGGGGGATAATGTAATAGACGTGCAGTGGATTTAATCTGTAGATGTTAGGGTTTTTGAAAAGAAGCTGGAAAATAAGAAATATAAGGTTGCAGAGATTTTACAGCACTCAGAATGTATTTTGCTACTATTTAAATCATTTCCACTATTGTTAATATTTTACTTTATGTAAATTTATACCACTTCAAGCCAAAAGCAAAATTGTGGTTTGAATATTTTTTGATGGAATTACTTCCTCTAGACTTGCACAGATATACAGTTATATAGAAACATTGAAAATATAATTATCTTATAAATAAGGAAGTACAGTTAAAGCAATCTTGTAGGAATGCTATAAAAAAGCCTCTATATAAACGTATATACAGTTGCGTTAAAAAAATTGTAGTGGAGCATCTGTATTCATTGTTCTATTATCTACTGTAATATTGTAAGGATATCGTTAGGGAAAAATTTGGTCTTCGTAGATATAAAGCTTATTTTGCAAACGTCAAATATATGTTATGATCACGTCATCATGAACATTTTCTTGAGGTTCAAGATAATACCAGTGGTTTTGTTTTTTGGGATTTCTTGATTTTTAAACGTTGTAGTCGATTAATTTTTTTCTTGGATGTTTGATGTAGAATTTTGATTTTGTTATTTCTTCGTTCCAGTAATGGAACTGCAAAAAAGGGAGGTTTTATATAGATGGCAATGACCTCCTTGGGAGTTATTGCGCGTTTCGATTCTTGTACACGATCTTTTGAGAATCCCAAAAAGCAAATCCAACCGCGGAAAATCACATGATCATTAAAGCTTATAAATAAATTGGATGAACATATGTATATAATTTGAATTGAATTTTTGACTGAAAATATTTCTAGTAGAATATGCGTGGTTTCAGTCACATTTTCCTACATAAGAATAATGATAATAATATGGGTGACGCTACAGAATTATATTAAATTTCTTAGCTTTAAAGTTTCGTTCAAATGGAGTGCTCATTTACCCAAAAAGTAGAGAACACAAGTTCAGATTAGTTATCTCTATTCCTAATATGCAATCAGTCAGTGGGTTTTAATATGACCAGACCACCAGCAATAAACATACACTGTCTTGACGAGTTATTTCAACATTAACAAATAAATTTCTGAATTCCAATCCATAACTTCAGCAACCTATTAATATACCAAAAGACCATCAGAACTTCACCTAGTGCTAGTGGGGTTCATAAAGAATTACTACAAAATAAACTCAAACATGCATGGACATATATTGCAAAAGGCTGCGCTATTTGAAAATACTGAACTATTAACATGGATTTTTTATAAATAAAAAAAACAAAATACTGATAAGTGATAATACATCAACTGGACCAATAAACCACAGAAAACTCATATGTGTGCAAACATTTTTACATTTTTGACAACTTCGGTGTGCTTTTTGTTAATGTCATAAAATATTTATTTTTTGTTTCTGAACTTCCTAAAAGATGTTCTTACATGCGGCATTATGATAAACGATCCATTGGACGGGCGATCGCTTACAGATCAAAGCATACCAAATGACCCTTGGACACTTGGCACAAAAACAAGATGCACAAAACCGAAAACCCATGGCATAAAATTTTATTGCTATGATTACGTCGTAAAATCGTTTTATGGCTAAATTAATGCAGTTTGCATTCGTAAAATCCAAATGCAAAAGACACACTGTAATCGTATCACCACAATTTATCTTCTCCATTCCAATTTGTTAATGCATTCCCTCTGGATGGCTATTTCTAAGTCATTAACCACAATGCGAGTACAAGTAAACCTTCATAAGGCATGAAGCATATCATTTTCATTCGACAAATCAGCAAGGCGACTACGTTAGTCAACCCCAACATGTCTTAGACGTGGTTAGATGGTCTTAAAAGTTTATGTATTTTCCTTCAAGACTCAACTCGACCCAGCCAATGATTTCCTTTCGTTTTTCAATTCAACTTCTGCAGAGATTATGTTACCATAATTCTATGAATCCCAGGAAGAAATAATGTGCAGGAAAAGTGATAGACTTTCAAAAGCATGACCACAACATTTTATTATCCACATACAAATGTATGCGGCATGGGAAATAAATGAAAAAAAACTGGGCATGGATTTGTATTACTTTGCTAAGCTTTAATGGGGAACACATGGCAAAGAGATGGGCATATACAGTGAAACTGAATGAGAATAATATGGTTGACTGAGTTTGTCGGCATTTGGGCACCAGGCGAAGACATGGTTCTTACATTTATTTCCAATTTTGTCTGGCTATTAATTTTGGTGTCAGGAATTCAGTTTGTAAGGTTTGATTGAATAATAAAAGACGATTGAAATTCGAAGTAGTCGGGAAAACTAAAAAAGGGAAGAACATCACAGACATTTACGGGTTACCAATTTGAAGAAGGTAAAGGTTTTCGATTAGACAGGCTTGCCATTACACTCGGTCAATGCATTCGGCACGTGTCAACGCACAAGGCGAATGAGGATCATGGTTTATGTAATTGAATATGGAAAAGAAATGTTAGTTTTTTCTCCTTGCTGAGTGCCTGTTAGTCGAACTTAAGAAATGTTGTTACAAACATAGTATATCCAGAAAAAATTAATGAAATAGCCGAAAAGATCCCGCAGTTCGAAAAATATATTTACTATCAAGGAACGAAAGAATATCCAACTTTCATTAAATAATAAATGACAGAATTTTTATTTGTTGCAGTTTGTCTGTGTGATTTGTTTTGCGTATATAGCATGTAGCAGAAATATTATCTTTAAGTTATCCGTTGTTAGTTAACTTAAATATTGATATCATTGAGACTCGTTCCAAGTTTCGTAAAATTTTTATCGAACAGTACATAAGGTTACACCGCAATGCTCATGTTTAAAATATATGTATATTATTGATATTGTCATTATGTTCAAATATTTAAATTTTCATGTCGTTCATGGAATTTAATTTAAGTGACATAAGCATTACATTTGAAATATGAAATAAATAAACACAATTAATATTAGAAGCAATGGGATTTTCAGAAATAGTTGTACTTTTCACAGTTACATAAACATTCGCAATTATAAGAGTGTTTGATGTTTTTTTTTTCATTTTTCTACAAAAGGCTCACGCTGAAGAATTGCTGCGAAACCTGATTTTGGCTGCGGCCTCCGCAGTTTATGGATTCTGAAAAAAGTTTTCTGGTCTAGAAATCATTGGCCTAATTGTCTTAAAAAGAACTACGGCCAAGGGGAGTGCTGTATAATGAAGATCAGCTTTTGTTTTATTTTTCTGACTAGTGAAAGGCCTTCACTCTCAACAAGGTGGCGTTTCATTCCCCAAAATAATAATAATAATATGGGTGGCGCGACAGTCCGATGTGGACCTATGTTCTTTCACGAGTGGAAGGGACCTACAGTTTTTAATGCCGACTCCAAACGGTGAATTTGAGAAGCTTTTTCTCGACAGGAGTACTCATTGAGCATTGTCAGTCACTCGAAAGAGGTGGAACCGTGAATGATTAAAGGTAAATTCGGGTATTGAACCGGGAACGCTCTGCGTGGGAGTCGACGCCCTTACCCACTACGCCACGGCGACCCACATTTTTTTTTCCCAAAATACACGACACAATTTATTAAAAATACGCTGAATTTCGCGAAATGTGTAAATTTGCCTCAAAAATTGTACCCCTGGTCTTTTTTCTGTCGGGATGTGTAAGGCCGTTAGCTTTTCTTTCAGTGACAATGCAAAAAAATTACCAAAATTAATCGAGTTATTTACCACGACGAAGACTACATCAGTAGTCTTCACAGGGAATCTGGAAGTTCCATATCCCACTACTTATTCCATTAGCTGACGTCGTGGTTTTTGAATGGCAATGTCTTAGGGCTTGTTTCAAATTGTACAAATCACCGGTGATCGAAAGAAATGTACATCACTCACAATCAATCACAACATCACTCACGAGGAGTATGTCGATAAGGCTTCAGGGTTCCTTGGATTATGTCGTGTCAGTGTCAACAGGTAAACGAAATCCCTTTAGAAAAACTTGATACATCCAATATCATTGTGGACACATTCAACTACACCAATCTCTTTATTGGATTCCTGTTCATGAATCCTTGCGTAATCTTACTCATTTAAGGATTGAATTGATAACTTAACTTCATCTTTGTTAGATAAATTAAACTCTGCAAGCCCAACCGAAGCAATTTAGCACTCTTTTTTACGGTTTGCTTCTTCTTTTCCTTGTCATCCTTCTTAAGTTGACCTTTGGCTTACACCGTACTTAAAAACACTTTCACTTATTAAACTTTCGGCTTACACTGAGAAGCTGCATGCATTCTCTTTTATATTAACCACCGATGTGCTACGATGACTGCCCTCATTCACTTCAAACCAGCTTTTACAGTGCTTCTCCATCGGTTTTTCATCGCGCTAATAATTGGTCCATCTGCGTTGCAAGATATCAATAAAACGATTAGCTAATATGCGCAACCTTCTCTTCTTCATTCATCCCATCCAAATACTTTAAAATGTGTAATTTGTGTACGTAGAAAAAATAAGATGTACATAGAACTACATCTAATTTTCTAGCATTGAATAGATAAATACCTACACAAGTATTTTCTCTCGATGCTATAACCTTTTTTTGGTTATTCTAGATAATTCATTGAATAATATAGAACATATACATCATCAGAAAATTATTTCCACTAAGCCTTGCCAATCAATACTACCTCTCCAAACTCGTTTGAGCACAGTTCTGCTTTTTATATTCAAAAGCAGTGTCCTCACCTAAAACAGTAACTATAATTTTGGCCCAGTGCAATAAATATTGTAAGAAACAAACAGAATTATTCGCACAAGCATCATATCTAACATATTGTGGACTTCGGCCTTGTTTCATGCGTGCAATCAAAAGTGCGTTTATTCAATTAGTGCAAAGGAAAACACATCGAGGCTTATGAACGTGTAGTATATGCAGAGGTTAACAAGTATAAGAATAAGGGTAATGCCGTAGAAGTCACATGAGATGAATTACGGTATAAAATAATAATATATAATACGGATAGCGCTACAACACGTAGAGGGTTAGGAACTAGCTTATCAGCGACCACTCGTGTTGTGCGTGCTATTTGTTCTCTCAGGAGAGGAAGGCGTCGACAGTTTTATGCAGACTCCGAACGGAAAAGTTTGAGAAGGTTTTTCTAGACAGTTATTACTCTTTGAGCATTGTCAGTGACTCGATAAAGGTGGGGCTGTGAAAATAAATTGTTGGTCTTACCAGTCTGGAATCAAAACCGGGCAGCGAGGTTAAGTTACGTAGATGTCGACGCACATACCCACAACGCCACGGCCAACATTGATACGGTTTTCAAAAAAACGGTTAATGCAAAACAATAAACTAAAGAAATATAATTAACAATAAACTTCAGATCATTTTAATATGCAGTAAATAAAAACAACTCATATTTGATAAGGTGCAAGATGATGTTGCGGAATTCTAGGTGGTCCATCAAGGTGGGAAACGAACTTACCGAGACCCTCAGTGTCAAAATAGGATTTAGACAAGGGGACGCGCTGACATGTGATTTTTGTGAATATCATTATTGAGGACGCCATGTGGAACTCACACGCCAGCACAAGAGTTACGATCTTCTAATAGTTTGTACAATTGCCAGCATACGTGGACTATACAGACGTGATTGGTCGAACACAGCGAGCAGTAAAACAATTGCTTGCGTTGTATCGGACGTGGCCAAAATGGGTTAGGTGGTAAAAAAGGGCAAAACGAAATATATGGGAAGGACACACACCGTCGATGATTTGGGCATCATAGGCAGATATACTTAAGGACTTCGTCCACCTCGGCTCTCAGTATCACCAATACCTAGATTAATCACAGAACAGTTATTGCCAATCACTGTTTCTTTGACCTCTTGAAGCAATTGAACTCTCTCGAAGGACCAAGTTAATATTATATCACACCTTGATCATGCCTATCGAGCTCCATGGCACGGACAATCTGAAGAGCACATGAAGAAGCCCTTGGTATTTTCGAAAAAAAAAATCTGCGTTCAATTTCAGATTCAACCACGTACTGTACAGGCTAAACAACGTTATAAACATAGCCAGACGTCTACGGATCTACCGCCTAAGGCGGCTAGGCCATGTAGAGCATATCGACAACTCAACTCCGGACTCCGGCCGTTCTACAACGCAACAGAGGATGCTATCGTTTAATATGGCGCACACAGGTCAAGAAGGGTACCAAGATATTGAGCGTGTGAAACTGAAGACAGCTAGCCCGAAAAAGCGCTAGTTGAGAAGATTGTTAACTGAGGTCCAGGTCCACCCCGGATTTATAAGAAGCGGAAGAAATACCAACAATTAAAACACGTAAGCCTGATATGATTCCCTCCCCCTGCAACATCCACTGTTACAACTAAAGGTGGATCTGGTGCTGAATAAATGATCGGTTTTGACTTCTCGGTTTGAAACTTAAATACCAAATCGGTATCAACTACAACATTCCTTAGCTGTTCGGGTAATGCTTATAACAATTCTTCAGCTATCTTAAATTTAAAGAATACAGTAGGTTCTCTCTCTCTATACTATAGATTTTGTAAATAATAAATATACCGGGTAAAATAAGCCACATTTCCGAGACGCATTATGTATGTTCAAAAGAGAGAAAAAGATCCTTTTGTCAGTGATTGCCCCCCAGCTGCACTATGTGGGTGCTATTTGGTAAGAATATACATACGTTTTACATTTACGTTCTTACTTAATTGTTTCAATTGCACGCACTTTTCTTCATGTAATAAGTCAAAATTACCGCTCGTTTATAACCTTTATCCCTTACAATAATTGTTATCCCCAAATAAATATGAAGAAATTTTGTTTCATCATTTGTGTTATATATATACAAATATATATATATATATATATATATTTGGTTTTAATTTTATTTTTGCAGTTATTTCAGAGATTGTAGCTATGATATTTATCTCATAAAGGTGACATATCGTCCAGACATGTATATGAGATAAAGTGTTCGTTGAAACAGAATGGAATTCAAAATAATATCTGAAATATGAAAATACTATACTATATGTACTATTATATTAGACACTGATCTACAAAAATGTGGCAGCAACTGTATATGATCAGACCGATGCTTCAGCGAATTAACTGACCGTTTTCGAGTTGCCTCGTTGATCAAATTCTGCTTCTATCATTTTATTCTGCATCGTGTTACGTGAAGCACCACATTATTAGAAGCAAAACTCTTCAATGCCATTGCTGCTCAATAAACATGGCGCTTGTTGATAGCGCTTACTACGGTCTCTATTATTGACTCGGTCAAATATACCCCTGATTGTAGCGCATTCCAATATAAACTAACAACGAAAAATCAAATCAATTGCCAAATTTACTACGTCTTATTGCTGTTGCTGTCAAACTTCTAAAAAGATGAAACTACATATTTAGGAAAACCTGTATTATAAAATAAGATTTCAAAAAATTCCAAGAAGTAGGTACATTCAAAAATTTATTTGCCAGCTTCGCTTTGATATTAATCTTTTTAAATGTCTTCTATGCCAACAATCATACCACAATAAATAACGGATGAGCTATACATTCCTTTGTTGAGTATGACATCACTCGGAAATCCAAAATTTTACTCAGCCCTTGTTGCTACTTTTAGCGCCAAATATAAAAAATGTAACCCAATTCCCACCACAAATTTTTGACATAACAAGTCACACGAGCGTGTCGTAAAGGCCGTGTTTATTTTGGATATCTACCGTCTAAAACAAGTATTAGCTTTACGCAAAATGTGTGAGCAGAGATAAATCCGTCGCCTTTCGAATAACGCAAAATTGATTCAAATTTTATTTATGTACATATGTATTTCAACACAACATATCTAATGTTTAAACCGAAATCACTTACCATAATCTTGGGCACACACCAGTGGTGGCATACCAAGTCGCAACTGCTGCATTTCACCACAGTGTTCGAACCATTCAGCGCAGACGCGTGACAAATTTGGCACAACTTCCCCTTCGTTGGATTCCAAGAGAAGAACTCATGCACACCAACTAACCGGCCGCTTTGGTTTGCTGCAGCCGCGGTTGTAGTCGTACGCTGCACCACATTCACGTTCTCGTTGGAATCAATAGCAACCACATCGACCGCGCCAGCACGATTTTGTCTTTTGTTGAATGGCGACGACTCATCAGATATGTTGGACAATTGTGTTGGTTTGAAGTTGTTGGCGCGCTGAATTGTTTGACTGGAACCGATGTTTTTTGGATGGAGAGTGATTATGCGAGTTGTGGTCGTATAGTCGTTGTTGTTATTGCGCTCACTAATTCGAAGATGCGTGCCATGTTTCTCCACGATTTTAACGATGTCTTCTTCATCAATGAATGGGATGGCGTCGCTGTGGGGGACACCGACACCTGTTGTTGACGTTCCGTTTTGTTTGTTTTGACTGTCATGATCACGTTCTGAAAAGACGCTCAGGCGAGGCGATTTAAAATGTTGGAAGCTTACATTCTCGGGCACGCTTTGTTTTGATGATTTGTCAAAGGGTAATCTGTCATAATGGCCGGTATTCGAATCGTTGCGCTGAACTGGTTGTGATGGTGGCAAAACGTTTATCGATGATGGCTCATTTAGTTTGTTGGTTTCACGTTCAAATATAAGCTGACTGTAAGTGGTGTCTTCTTCATCGTGCTGCAAGCATTTTGGTTGTCGAGATGTATTCAAATTGAGGTCAACTGTGTCTGTTGAAAATTTGACGGTGCCCGCTGGTTTGACCCTTTGTTCTTCGCCGCCTTGAAATTGTGCGTGAGAATCTTTAGCGTGCTTGGTGGTTTTCTTGGATCGCTGTTTTTCCTTTGACGACGACTTGGAGTGCTGTTTATTGCCCTCTGAGTTATTGTTGTTGGCAGCAATGTCGGTTTTCAGGTTGTTATTTCTTTGGTAGTTATCATCTTTAATAGAGGTTTGAATTATTTTCGCGTTGCGTTTATCATCCCGCTGAAAAGAGAAACAGGAAGGTACAACGTTAAGATTAACTTGCTGGGAAATATTTAAAAATGTATGTGGTACAGCTGAGCAGTTTGTCAATTGCACATGCGCGTTTTACAATATTTGCTCAGGTTGAGGCTAAGGCATGTGTTTGTTATTCACATCGTGCTTGACACATTAACGGCAGCGATAATTGTTGTGTGTTTTCAACTGAGGTTCTGAATATGGTCTATACCTATTTTGAAATTTACTTGCCTTTGGTGGACGAAGTATATACATAATTGACTACCGTATTATAAAAACAATTAGCTACTAATGACAGGTAACGTATTCTTCACTTAAGTTGATAATAGTGTCTTAACCTAAATAGGACACATATACGATATAAGCCGGATCGGAAGATTCAATTTAATAATTGGTATGTGGGTTTCTTCTCCTTTTCTTTTTTTCCTAGAATCAATTTTCGGATTAATTTTGAATCTGTAAGTCTCTAAATGACATATTTTCACGTTATAATTTTTGATTACTCGAAGACGCTCATTGCTCCCTCTCATGAGTATTAATGGTCATTCGCTTTTTATGACTGAGTCTGGATATTTGACAGGTTCTATTCGTAATCATGATGACAAAGACTGGTTTCAAACTGCTGGCCTTTCGAAAAATATAAATCGAACCTTATTTGAAAAAAAAGAAAACTAATTTTGAGAGAAAGTTGTTTTTGTGTTCACTTGTGAAAATACTTTATATCTAGCATACATTTCTGGCCAACATATTGCACATGCTTTTTAATTAAAGCCAATAAAATTTTAAAATATCGAGCATGGAGCTTTTAATATCTCTACTTATATTTTCTGGTATGTAGCCATACATTGCAAAGTTCAAATAAAAACCTCAATTCTAAGAAACAACTGCCGGTACGATACACTCAAAGTGAGAACAATATTGTAAACCATTCATTCGAAAAGTAGGCAGCAGTGAGTGCGGACGTGAAATATAAATAAAGTTAGAAAGAGTAATAAAGTGGTGTGTTTTTTTTTATTCAAAGAATTATTTCTTAGCTTGCTACAGGTATTATTTATATAATTTCTGATCAGAGAGCGGTACTTCGGGTTGTTACTAATTTTCTAATTCTTCCATAATATACCAGCAGTACCATCACTTTCTTTTAGATACATCGATGTGAAATAAGTTCGAATTTAAATAATCGTGGATATTGCTGTGTTACCCTTAGAGTGAAAAAGTCACGTGATTGACCAACCAACCACGCTTAGACTGCGTTAAATTAATCTCCGATGTTTTCTGTCATATTAGTGGAAATTATGTTAGCTGCTGATGATTTTATTTTATTATTTTTGAAATTTTGAAACGAAAATAATTCCAATCTGAGAATTAGGTCTTATTTCGCTTTAAAAAAATGACACCAATTTCGTTGAAATTCTGCCTTACTTTACGTCAACGTATCAAATTAGCCCCTTTTTTGTTCCCATTATGGGAATGTCGCCATAAATGTGTGTATAATACGAATGTAAGCAAGTAATTGGGCGGCTATTAATTTAGAGTTAACAATGTGCATCGTCAGAGGGTCATAATGGATAATGTTGGCATTGTTGTCGTTCTGGCGAACATGATGGTTTTGCATGAGGCAAGGCAGATTAATCCAGGGAGTGTTATAATTAATTATAATAATCATAACAACAATACGGGTGGGCCACAGTGACGGACCTGGGTCTAGTTTCTACAGCAAGCAATCACGAGTGGTTGAGACATGCACTTTTATACCGACCCCGAACGGCCAAGTTTGAGAAGATTTTTCAAGATGGGATCGTGTTGCCGTGATTTTTTTTATCGTACCGGATAGTACCGGGTCTAGACCCCATGGGTTTAATTGCGTAGAGTTCAACGCACTTACCCACTACACCACCGCGAGCATCCCACTCAGTGTTACTTACTCACTTATCAGACCAACGACTCTTGGAGGGTCAGAGCTTGATGGTCCTGGGCACGCTGCTTGCAGTCGTCTAAGCCAAGTTGCCTTGCGTCCGCGATTACTTGGTCTTTATACCGGAGATTCGATCTTCCTCTCCTTCTCGAACCCGGAAGCTCGGTTTCGAAGACCCTCTTAGCTGATGCGTTGGTGTCCATGTGCTCGATATGGCGGAATCGTCGACAGTGTAGTAGAAGGATTTTTGCCTTCCGCGCTACACCCCATCATGGTACCGTTCGTAGAGTTCGCGGTTGTGTCTTCTCCTCCATCCCCAGTTTTGCTTATCGTCCAGCTTTCGGCATCATTTCTGCCTTAGTGTGAAAATATGGTATGTAGTTGATCTGCCTGGCCGAAAGCCGCGCTGGTACGTGCCGATTTATGCGGTGCAAAACGGCTTTAGACGTTCACATAGCCCGCTGGACAGGATCTTTTAGGCGACATTGAGAAGGGATATACCTCTGTAGTTGTTACAAGGGCTATGATCGGCTTTTTTGTGGATAGGACACATGCAGATGATATATGGAGCTGTGTTACCTATTTAATTTACAGCGTTACATATCCTGTTTTTTTATGGGAAGTTTTAGGGTTGATGTGAGCAATGTGCGTGGGCTTAGAGCGAATCTATTCGCTGTGTATGTCCACCTATCCCGTTACAAACCAGCTGTCTTGGCGCTGAGTGAAACACAGGTAGGTGAGAATACCGAATTATCGGATTTGAACATGCCTGGATATAGCTTGGTGCCGCTCTTCTTTTTACACCGCGGTCTCGCCATTTACGTGCGTAGTGATGTAGCTTACCAAATTCAACCACAATACGGCCTCTGTTCCAATCCGGAATTTAATTTTTTGTGGTTAAAACTCCATGTCCGTAAGCAATTAATCCACTACTGCTTTATTTATAGAAGTCCAAGCATGGATAGCAATTCAACTTTTAACGAATTTGATGCGCTGTCCGATTCCATCTCAAGAATTGTATCCCTGTATCCTCGCACTGAAATTGCCATTGCGGGCGATTTCAATGTACACAATTCTAATTGGCTTCGGCATTCAGGCCAGACAACACCCGAAGGAAGGTACGTTGAAATCTTTGCTGAAGTAAACAATCTGACCCAGCTAGTAAATGAGCCCACACGAATACCTGACATTGCAGATCATTCTGCCAACACCCTGGACCTGTTTCTCACCTCTCATCCTGATAAATATTTTGTTGACATACTGTCACCTCTAGGCTCGTCGGACCATTGTGTCGTATCAGCAAAATTCTCGTTATCACCACACATAGTTAGAGAACAAATTCCTAAAAGAACAGTTTGGCTGTACGAGAAAGCCGATTGGAACAAACTTAACAACTTCTTTAGGAAATTTAACTGGTCACTTTGCTTCCTCGATAGTGACGTGGATGCCGCTGCTGATATGATTACAAATATTCTTCTGCTGGGCATGAGAGCCTTCATTCCTCACAGAGTGAAGAGTAGCAAGCCCAAAGCAAACGCATGGTATGACTCGAGCTGTAAAGAGGCTATTAGGATGAGAGAGTTGAATTTCCGGACATACAAAGCCAACCCCACTGAGGAAAACCGGAAGAAGTTTAAACGGGCCAGAAATGACTGCAATGCACCTATCAGACGTGTGAAGTTCTCTTATGAGCAAAAGTTGAGGCAAAAAGTGCTACAATGTCCCAAGGGTAGCAAAACCTTTTGGTCATTCGTAAAAAACGTAAAGAATGCCGCCTCGTCTTCAATTCCCACGCTCATTTACGATGACATTCCAACTGTCAGCTCCTTAGACAAAGCTAATCTGCTTGCGGCTCATTTTGCAGCTAGCTCAACACTGCCAGATTCCAATTCGTCTCCACCTGTACTTGAGAGCGTTGATTTCACCATGGGACAAATCCACTTCCGCACTCGTACAGTTGCAAGAGTACTGAAAGATCTCGACGTGCATAAATCCGCTGGCCCGGATGGTATTCCCCCTATACTTCTGAAGAAGTGCTCTTCTGCGCTGGAAAAACCACTGCGTAAGCTTTTTCATCTATCCTACTCTTTAGGTCTCTTTCCGAGCAGATGGAAAGCAGTATTTGTCCAGCTAGTCCCTAAAAAGGCCGAATCTTCGTCACCCACCTCGTACCAACCCATAGCATTTACGTCCCTTCTTTCTAAGGTCATGGAAACGCTGATAAATCGTCAGCTTATGAAATATCTTGAATCGCGGAAGCTTCTTAATGACCGACAATATGGTTTCCGCAGCGACAGGTCCACTGGTGATCTGATAGCTTATCTCACCGAAAAGTGGAACCAGTGTTTCATATTTCTAAAGCATTTGACAGAGTTTGACATCAAGCTCTCTTGTCGAAAATGCGTGCCTATGGTATCGATGAATCTCTTCTTCTATGGATTAGAAATTACCTTTCGAACCGTTCAATTCAAGTTGTTTTAGATGGGTTCAAGTCTGATATCCACCAAATAAATGCTGGTGTTCCCCAAGGCTCAGTTCTGTCTCCGACACTCTTTCTCATTTTTATAAATGATCTCTTGCCTGCTACTTCTAATCCAATCCATTCCTTCGCTGATGACAGCACCCTTAGCTTTTCATATTCGTTCCAAGACTCACGACCCCGCCCTTCGGCCGTAGAATTGGAACGGCAGCGTATGTTAAGCACGTTGAATTCCGATCTTGACAGCATAATTAACTGGGGAAAAAACAATAGAGTGGAATTCAATGCTTCAAAAACTCAATGCTGTCTGCTGTCACTGAAGCGAACCCCTCATAATCAGCCATTATCCATGAATGGCGCTTGTGTCGATGAAACCGGAAAACTTTCCATCCTTAGTATGTGTATCAACACAACACTTAGTTGGAGCGATCACATATTTGAGGTCGCCAAAAATACTGCGAAATGTTTAGGTTTTCTTAATCGATGCAAGAAATATTTCACCCCTTCTGATTTGGCTTTGATTTATAAGGCGTACATCCGCCCCAAGCTTGAGTATAACGCTCATATCTGGTCTGGTGCCCCTAAGACCACACTGCACCTACTTGATAGAATCCAAAAGCGAGCGATAAAACTTATAGGAGACAACAATATCGCAGAGTCATTAGATTCTGTCGAACATCGACGTACCGTCTCTTCTTTGTCCGTGTTTTATCGTTATTTCAACAAACGATGCTCAAGTGAGCTAGCCAACTGCATTCCTCCTCTCCATGAATTCATCCGCAATACTCGTCTCGCCAGGAATGCCCATCAGTATACCCTTAAGCCTACTTTCGGACGCACAGTTAAATTCAGAGACTCGTTCTTCAGCCGCACTGCACGAATGTGGAATGCTCTTCCCAAGCTAATATTTCCCACAGACTACAACCCGCAGATATTTAAGACCAATGTGCACAGGTACCTCCTCTACCTTTCTCCCTCTATACCTTCGGCCCGTGCAGTGTCTTGACCCCGGACACATAAGGGTATTAGCAATCCCTTGTTCCCCGGTTCACGAAATATTATTCTTCCATACAAGCTTACAGAAATAAACTCCAAGCAGGCTGTTCCCTATAACGGTTGGAAACATGAGATACCCCAGAAATTTTAAGAACCAGTGTTTCGACCACAAGTGCTTTCTAACATTAAGTTCCAAATTCGAGGTTTTCGTCGTTTTTCTGAACCCACACAAACATCTAGTACTTCGTTGGACCAGCAAATACAAAAATTAAGTAACATATGGTAAGAAAAACAAAAATGTGTAACAATTATTTACTTATCTTCGAGTAACTATTGTAATACTCTCCATACTTAACTGTCATCATTAAGGATCAGATATAAATAATATTTTTAAAACAACGACATAAGTTGCTGCTTCCGATGCGTAGAATTCATTCACAGTTTATAGAGAGTAAATAATTGGGTCAGTTGCTATAGTAAGTAAATTTAAAAAGTCTTTGAATAAACATGTGATGCAACAAGTAAATTGTATGTCATCAAATGCAATGTCACTAGACACTAATGAATAAATTTGCACATTCATATTTACAGTGCAGCTGCGTTCAACAAGTTATGCTATAAAAGTGTAGTGCACACTTGTTGACACGCAATACCTTGACTTTCAACACACACTTTTTTCTCCTAGATTACTTGTGGTACTTCTTCACCGTGTTATACCTATTATTTGTCCACTTTTTTTACTTCCTGTACTAGATTAATCGCACATCATGCTCTGTTTCCGATGAAATAAACCAACACCAGCATTGAAGTACCTCAACCAATTTACAAGTCACGAGTTGGCTACTCATGCGAATTAATTATTCAGTGTGTCAACTGAACAATGCTTCCTAAATGATAATCTCATCGCGTGTTGTATGTGACACGCCCCTTTAGCATTGAAGCCGGGGTGGGTTCGTTTCAATTGCAGAAACCACTGCGGACGGGAAGTTGAAATTCATCGTGCAAAAATCACATCCATTCACATTGACGGTAACGCAACAACAAACTGTACCGAATGCTGCACAGTAAGAAATATTTGAACGATCAAGAGAGAAGTAAATGCTTTCCATGAGAATCATAATACCCGCAGCCAGGATCTCAGATAACAAAGCATTTTCAGAGAGTGAATAGAAAGCAGCTGCTGCTAATCAGTTGGCGAAAGATCGGGGAAAATACCTTATGTCTATTGAGCGAATGCGTACAAAACATCCGGTGTGAAGTGGAAGAGTTGCTTGCTGTTCATCTCACTTGGGGATGGACGATCCAATGATTGTACATTGTGATAGGAGACACGAGTATAATTAGAAGGATAAAAGATGAGATTTATGACTTAAAATCAATCGCGTGCAATGGCTAGGGCACTCTATACTTTTTAACTATAAACATTTATTTTTATTATGAGTTGTTAAATGAAACCTTGAAACGGAACTTGTTTGCGATGATATAGACACGTGATAAACGCTGATAGGGTCAGGAGGTGTATTAAACGGGAACTATACATGTTAATGAAAAGTGCAAATAATAAGAATAAAAAATAAAAATAATTCACTGCCACGGAACTCGCACAAGTGATTGTTGATTTGTGTGTATTTTATTTTAATTATTTTAAATTCTTTATTTCTTTTTAAGGGTTTACAATGAAATTTACAAGAATTATTGCATGGCAAATACCTGCCGTCTGCCTGAAAAGCCATGGGAAAAAGGGAAAAAAATAAACTACATAAAAGCAAATGCTAATTTTTAATAATAAATTTAAAAAAAATTAATTGCTTTTGGCTAACTAGCAAGGTGACATAATATGAGAATTTTAATGATGATTTAATGAAACATAAAATAAGATAAGAGAAACTACACATGACTTCAGGAAGTTATAATGCAGTAACTGTGTGAATAAAGGATATTATTACAGAAAGCTATTTCGGAAGCAAAAGCGTGATTGCAGTAGTTATACAGGCTTAGTCACCCTTCTGTTCCATTCAAAATTTCGTAAGAATGCGGTAATGTAATCTTCGAACTTCCTTTAAATATGACAAAGGGCAAAGAAGTAGAAGATATCTTCGTTTTCCCATGTGTTGCATAGACTACATATTTTAGGCAGACCGTCTCGGTGCGGTATAAATTTCAAGTTCAAAATTTTGGGTCTGGTCTTAAAAACAGTACAAAGTACCTACTTTGGATGACGAAGTTGCTCTGGTGAGATTTTGAATATATAGCTTTTCGCCAACCAATGCTATCAAATATGAAAACTTGTCTTACCATGGATAAACATTAAACTCCAGCAATGATAGAACTGTGTCGTGGGATGCTGTGATCTTGTTACATTCTTTGAATGGCGTGGTACAAAACACACAGAAGTTTCAGAAAGATGGATTTGTGAAGGCTCTTTTTCATTAACCATGTTATAAAGTTCGCGTTTGCTTTCGAAGTTATTGTATATAAACGGGCGTAGTACCTGACTCGACGTAAAGAGCGTAATTCGGTGATGAGTTAGGGAACGGGAACAAGCATTTGAAAAATTGCCTGTGGATTACTTGAAAGGCTTCGAGGACTGTAAATCCGAATATTTGGACTCCACATGCAGGCATCAACAGTCGCATTTGTGCCTCGATATTTAGAGGCCATATCAACATTTAAATTCGTGAACTTAGGCCACATCATGTTTAGAGCGAGTTTATCATCATTACTTTCATTAATGGAATGCTTGACAATTATTTAACTTACGAACAAGTTGCCGACGTTGACTACCTGACTCCATATTGACAAATAGAGAAAATCAGGGGTATTTAGATGCACCATGGAATGATGGAAAAAAACAACAAATTCCCAAAATAACTCAAACCTTATAATATAATGCCCCCCGGCTATAAAAGATCTAAGTGAACCAGTTGTATATGTCATGTTCATCCATGACAAAATAGAAGTGATGGCAAACATATGTAACGTGAACATGATAATGCCAATAATGAAATTCTAGCTACAGTATTTTTTTTAAAATAAAACCAATATTTCATGAAAATACACTTTCAGAAAAATAAAAATAGGTCTCCGATTTCAACGTTATGGTTGGAAAATAATTATAAAAATATCGTATAGTTGCCAAGACTTCCAGTCATTTTTAGCTATTTCTCAACGATCAGTATGCAAAAAATGAGTTGTTGTTGTTATACCGGAATAAGGTATCGCTAGAATTGTCTCTTTTTTTGGTGTATGGCACTACAAAGCCAATTTATTTTTATTCCAACACATTGATGGTATCTGTTACCTATCTTGAAGTCTGCACATAGATACCAGTACTTCCTTATGCACATGCCTTATTCACCACGTGCCTTAATATCATCCGCGTATACAAACATTTTTTTGGGCTTTTGGAATATCATACATTTGGTGAGACTATTTCTAGTTTCTAAGGGCGCCACAATGACAGCTTTAATTTCGAGAAGATGATAACTCGATGATGATCCTTCGGATCCATAACAAACTAAGAATATGTAAAATTTTATTCATAGCTAGTAAGCAGCAAAGCTAGCAATCGCTAATTAAGATGGTCTATGAGGTATATGAAAGTCTAATCATTATATCGATCCAACGTTTAAGTCTTCTATAAGCATAATCATATAAAACGTATATTTTACGTAAACTAGCATAAATACGTTGATGCCGCATCGGAAACAACTATTAAGCCAGTTGTCTAACTAA
Source organism: Eristalis intricaria (assembly GCA_964034865.1). Lineage (NCBI taxonomy): Eukaryota > Metazoa > Arthropoda > Insecta > Diptera > Syrphidae > Eristalis > Eristalis intricaria. Next base: position 70,366,661 of record OZ035876.1, on the reverse strand, counting down.
TGGGCCAACAAAAGACTCATTTGTCTACGTTGTTGTTCACATATATTTTTCGAGTTAGTTTCTTTATCTTTCTTATTAAATATGTAAAGAAATGTGTACAACCTCAAGCTGATTTCTAATTAGTTCGATTTTAGCATCCTAAGAAAGTGAAATAAAGTATTAAAGTTACTATTTGTGTGTCTGCTCTATGTGTACTAAAGTAGTACTAAAGTGTACTAAAGTAGTATCACTGTTCTTCAGTTTGTTTTCCCATAAAGTACTGCATCTTACCCATAAAAGCCATGAGGGAAAAATTATACTAGTTTTCGTAGAATCATACGATGCAAGACGTCATAGCACACAATACAGTGTATATTTATTTTCAAATTCCAAGCATTAAACAAATTATCTCACCCTCAAATTCAACATAGTTAAGTAAAAGACCTCACAGCGTTAACCAACCACTTGGGATTTTTCGAGAGTACTTGTACACACAGGCTACTTAATAGGTTCTTTGAACTCGTGTTGGTCTAATTATGTGTTTCCAGTGGCTTTTGTATTCCGTATACGTTCATGAGTACTTGAAATACTCTAAAAAAAAAACTGACCTTGGACCAGCCATTCAAACAACCTCTATATTTCACTCAAATCAATCACACTTACAAATCGATAATTTAATGCACGGTTTAATATTTTTTCCTGTGGCCAACAAACGGGGTGAACATGTGTTCTTCACATTATCTGCCCCAGTCGGAACGCATTAAAAAGGGAGAGTTCCTCTTGAACTTATAAATAGATTTTTAATTTTTCCTCTATTGTAGGGCACCTCCGGTATATGCAACACAACTGAAAGTGTAATGAGTGAAGCGGGTCCTCCTTAAGCCCAATAGATGAGTGTATGGATGAGAACGATTGTCAAAAGGGAAAACCAACCACTTTTCCAAATTTTTTATGGATGGAGTAAACCATTTTGATAAAAGTGCACATCTTTGGATAATAATGCTTTAATTTATGCCTTTGTGGGTTTGAAAATCTAGATGGACGAAAGAAATTTATCATCTTTTTATAGGAATCAAAATATCACAGTGACCTTAAGAATTCTAGGGTGGCGCTGTCGAAGACTATAAAACGCGACAAATTAATGATACTATAAATGGGCATGCATGTGATGAGTGATTTATCATGACAACGGATATATTGGCTTAAGTGCTGAAACAACTAAGTGTCCTCCTTGGTACATCTGAAATGTCACTTCTAATTTATGCATTTATGATTCTATTTGTACAAAATCTATAAAAAGTATTTGAAACACATTTAGATTAACACTTTAGAGTAGAAAGTAAAACGATATATGGCCCAGTATTAAACTTTTTTTCGTTCAATAGTATCAAGTTACGACATTGTTCAGGTATGCGTGGGCATAAAAATAAATTTTGGAAGAGGCTTTTTTTACACTTGCAGGACTAGAATTTAAAGAAATTAAATAACACCGCAACAAAATCTCAAGTTGATCGAAATAGACATGTGTGTTTGATTGACATAAGTAAATGGAAAACAACCAAAGTAATTCCAATCCTTAATCCAGGTAAACAACTTAATTCACCTTGCAGCTACCTAACAATAAGTCTTTAAGCGGCTCTTGTAAATTATTAGTAAAATCTATGAAATTAAAATTAAATGCAAGGACTAAGTAAAATCTTGCCAAAAATTGCAGATTGTTTGCAAAATCATAGTACCTCCCACTCAGTTCAAAGGTATGATGATATTAGCCGCTGTGACCCAAGAGTCAGTCCTGGCTCCAAACTTGTTCAACATATTTATGGCATTTTTTCCAACTATTCTGAATTGAAAGACTGCAATGTATGCCGACGATATTTCAATATGTTAATCTCACGAAATAGGCGCCATAGTTTAGGGCAACTTGCAGAACGGCTCAAATAACGAGTAGTTTAGACACTGGAGAGTAAAAATAAATGCTGATTAAAGCCAAGCTGTCTTTTTCACAAGAAAAAGAATGAGTCGTCTATATCTATATATAGACAAAAGATTAACCTATGAGGATCATGTTAGGTATACATTAAGTGAAATCAATCTTGACATAAATACACTATATCCAATAATGAATTGAAAATCTTTTTTGAGTTAGCTCAACAATCTTTAAGGTCGTTTTTCAAGCAATAATGGCATATACCTCACCAGTTTCGGGAAATTGTGCTAAATCAATAAAAAAAATGTATAGTGTTTTACTGTACAGTTTTGAAACACATTTTTGAAAATGTCTACCTCTTCCATGGAACTATTCAACAATGGTATGGAATTTTCATTCAACATTGACCTGCAGCAGTCCTTAAAATTGAAATCCTCAAAGAAAAATGCAGCTATAAATGCAAATATCATGATGATGTCAAAATAAATTAAAAATAGGCTGGTGTTCTTTAATGAGTTGTCAGATTCGCCTGTTTGAACAACATGTTAACAGCATTATTTGATTTCTTATATGGATATGTTTATTTATTAATTATTTGTTCAATCATTTATGTATTTAGGTATTTATCTACTTTATCTATGCATTCCTTTGTAATTTTTTTATCTGCGAATTTGTTAAAATTCTTAATTATTTTTTATGTTTTTTATTAATTTATATCTTGCTTTTTTTGCTTTTCATTTATTTATATTATTTGTTTCCTTTCTCCAATTACGTATTCATAGCATAGTATTGCATAGTATATAAACATAATTAACAAAGAGGTGTGGCAATACAAAATGTAAGCTATTTATATTTAGAAGATTTATATAGGAGAGTCCGGAGTGAGCCTGGGCTAAGCAATCAATCTACAGTGGACTCTCAGTAAGTTGAAACTCCCTCATATTGTACATAGACTTCCCTCTTTCCCACTTCCCTTTTTCATACAAAAACCTCTCTAAGTCAAAGTCTAGTGGACTCTCCGACTGTATACACATTTATCAATGAAATAATTTTATCGTGAAATGATTAATTTAAAAAAATCGAAATAAACAATTATTAATAAGCCACACACCTCGTGAAAATATTCAAATCAATACTACTGCACCCATAAACTTCATCACTTCAATCAAAAATATTCTCTAATCGGCTTTCGCTAGCTGATTTCCATTTCAAGTATTTCAATGTCAAAAACAGGAAGCCATTAAAAAACAGTTCGACACCTCAAGTGACGTGCTACTCAAAAAAAGAACAACAAAGAAAAAGCTACCGTACGTTCCCTTTTAAATAATACATAATCCGCTGCAAACATTTTCCACTACAAAATGAAACGACAATACAACACGCATTACTTATGATTCCATAAACAACAATGGTATTCAAAATGTATTTATTATACAAGCTAATGGTTGAATGGATTAATCCATCTCACATCCACCACCAGAACCGTCGCCCTAAAAACATTTTCATCAGCACCGTCCAACAGCATATGTTCCCATATCGTCACCGTGCATCTTTGAATCGTTTTTATTTTTGGTATTCAAATAATTCAACTCGCTTTTCAGATTAAACCTAAGTAGCACTGATTGAAATGGTTTAGGTGTACAATTCGCTTTCGGTTTAAGCAATGAACACACTCACAGATACATTCCCTATCTGCGGTCAAATGTTAGCCGGTGACACTAAATCGCATATGAAATGGTGTGTGGCCGAGATTTAAGATTATATGTGTGCGTTCGTGCACATGACATCAATGCATCGCTTTTGATGCTATTCTCTGCTTATTCAGTCAACGCTGATGTCAGTTTCGGTCTATTTAGTTCAAGTATAATACGAATACTCGTTGATAAGCAATTCCTTAGTGCTAGAGTTGGATCTTATTAAAAATAGCGAATCGCTTAGAAACAACGTGCCCTCAATGAAGTGATCGTATAAGCGAAGAACAGATACAAGATTGTCTACTTAAGTAGTTAAAATACGTACTAGTGGATACGGTCAATGTGGGTGTGGGATCTTCCATTTAAATTGTTTCCATATGCCGCCAGTTCAATAGGTTTTCCTCGTCGTATTTCTTTGAACGGAAGAATATTCAATTTAATTAATCATGCACGTTATGGTTCAATTAGAATTCGAATATGGCATGGAACACTAACAGATGTTCCAGATGTACTCGTAATTCTGGAGAATTATCCTAATTTGCTTTGACTCCAGATTGAATGGAATGACATCATTCTATCATAAACACATTTTAATAAGTAATTCAAAAACAATAAGACAAAGAAATGTGTATACGATTCTGATTTTATTTGTTTTGAGTAGTAAAAGAAAACATTTTCTTATTCAGACTGCAGAATAATGCTCCCAGAAAAAAGAGGTGCGTCAGGTACGGGCAGGTACACGTTTTCTGACTCCAGCTTCTACAGAAGTTCTTGGTGAAGGCATATGTTCTTCGATAAGCAGTGTCCAGTGATAGCACCAACTTTGTATTGGCGACTAGTCCAAAGAAAGAAAATTCTTAGAACACTTGGGATGCGACGGTCAACCCTACATTGTTGTATTCACGCGAGAATGCCAATTGTCGCAAGCCATTTCGCTTCGCAGTTTCCATTACTGTGTGGCCGGAAACACTTTAGTTTGAGGTTTGCAGGTTCAGAGACAAGTTCAGGGATGAAAGGAAATTGGATATAAAGAATTATGCTGGAAAGGATGAATTTGCTCTCTAGAGATTATAAGAATTGCAATTTCTATAAGCCATAATACATACAGTGTTTCCTCTTTGCATCGTGTATCATTGGAGTCGATAATTTAAAATTTGAGACATCTTCAGCTGGTGTCGTTTATTTTACTCCCTCTAGTTAGAGCTAGTTTTAAGAAATTTCCGAGCGCTGCTTTCTGTTTTTCTTTTTTCTGTTTTCAAAATCTTATAGGGGAGTAACTAATATATATATACATATAGGAATAATTTTCTTATTAAAAAACATAGTTTTTAAATTGTGAAAATAAAAATGCAAAAATTATGTTTATATTAAATATGAATTTAAAGAAGCTTACATTTTTAAATAAAAAAAAAATGTTTTTTAATTGAAATAACATGTATGTCCTCCTATTTTCCTGAAGCTTTCAAATAACTAAAATACATAATTATGTAAAACTCAGAAGTTGCATTGCAGAAGATCGCTTGGCAGCAGCATTATCCCGCATATTTTGCGCTTGCATATTTTTTTTCAATGGTTCTATCACTGCAAGTATGGTAAAACTTTTTATTACGGCTTTTAAAATCACTTTGGGCTGTAAATCAATAACTTCCATTTCCACACTATCATCGTGAACTTCTTCTTCTCGTGCTTCTACATTTTGTTAGATTTTCGGAAATTGAGTATTCAGAGATTTCATCGCCGCCCATATCTTTAAATCAGATCTTTCTGACAAAATTTGATCCCGAATTAAAAGCAATGGAACACAGTCTTCTTCTTTCTCCGAATGATAAGGAGTTCTGATAGCTGTTTTCCAACGTTTAGTGATGATAGTCGCTTTTAACCTATTCCGTGAAAAGTCGACGAGTTCTATTTCGTGAATAACCCTCAAATCACTCAAATTCGTCGATAGGTGAGGGGACAATCAGCTGTGAAGTTGGCCATCTATATAGTACTTCATTTCTGCACGGAACTATGTTTAGAAGATTTACAGCTGTTACATTGCAGAGTAAGACATACACACATATGTACATATGTTGGTATATATTTTGAGCCTTATAGTTTCGTTGTTGAGAAAATCGAAATATTTTTGCACTGTATTAACAAATATTTCTTTCAGTTATATTTTCCTATAATTTTGTTAACATTTTTTCGGTATCATGTCAAGTATATAGTACAGCATAAATATGTTAAAAAAAATTAAAATTACAGTATCAGTGTCAAATTGTATAGAATGAGTCACTATTAATACCCATTAACTCTAACATTGGCTAAATTTTTTACATTTCTGTATTTCACCGCCCACAGTGTGGCGAGTCAGTAGAAATTAGGGACAAAATCTAATAAATATGTACATATTGCAAACAATTTTGCTTTTCTTTTGTTCGCAATTCAATCCAGTTTTATTAGAAAATGTATAAAGAGTCTGAACATAATTGCCGTTAAAAAGTAATAACACGGTACATTATATTATGCTGTCTCACTTTGTTCTTCACAACAATTATATAATAATAAATTCCAACAAAATAGACAATTTGCCAGGTGAACTGCATTACCAAAGTGGAACAGTTCCATATTTGTGCGCATTTTGAAAAGGTATTCCAAAAATGGCCACGGAGACGGAGGCGATTTAAAATACACGACAACGGAAACCTGCGTATAGAGTCCCACCTAATACGAAAGTGCAAAATCCCCACCTTTTGAAAAACACACGATTTTCCAAACACACGTTAATCCGCAAACGCAAAATCCAAAATCAAACAACCTCAAACAAATTCCAGCGCAGGGTCATAAGTCCACAGGCCTTAAGTCCACAATGGACAATAACACTTGGGTGGGTTAGAAGTCTGTAATTAAAAACTCTAGAGTAATTATAATTAAACTTTAGCTCAACGCGCCTGCTTTACATTTGGTGACTTACCCTTTGCGGGTTAAACTCTGCGGAAAAAGCGTTGAAATCCTGTTAGTGAGCGAAGCGAGACACCTACCTTATACTTTAAATATATAAGACTTCATTTTTGGCCTTATTTACAAATCAAATTTGGGGTTGGAATCGGAAATAATACCAATACCAAATTTAATTTCATTGATAGACTCGAACTATAGAGGTTTTGTGTTTGCGGATTTTAGTGTCGGGGATTTTTTAGAGGGATTTAAATATTGAGCATTTCATAGCCAACCCGAAAACATAACACTTCACTCTATATTCTCAATCTTTCATCGTGTTGACATCCTTTGACGAGCGCTAAATAATCCGTAAAATTCCTCTATACAAAGAGCCTATAGTCGTTAAGATCGGTCTTAATAGAAATAGTAATTTGAAGAGCCGAGACGTTGCCAATAAAAACAATCAAATAAGTTGTTCTCACTCCAGTCATGGCCTATTTTTCATATATTGAATTGAATTATTGATTGGGCTCAAGTTCGTTGGATTGCTGACAACGAGTCGGTGTATTTCATCAGCTTATAAATTCAGTTTATTCGTGTTTCCTTTTTTAAGCTTATTTTCCAATGGGCACAACGTGACACAACGAATAATTTTTGTTATACACGCATCCACTTCGTTTAGACAATAGAGAGTATAATTATCTGTAAAAAAAACATAGATTTGCGCCTTTGGAATCAGTGGTACATACAACGCGATTGCTTTTGCAAACGTTAGACCCAAATTTTAATAAGATTAGATATTCGGTATTTGGTTTTTAACTTGTAAACTGCAACGTCTACCTTGAGACACAGGCAATAGAGTTATAAGAAATCCCTTCTTTAACGCCTCTCGGAATATCCACAGAATCATGATGGCAATGTTCACCTGATGACCGCTTTTTAAAGACTTTTTTGTCAACCCGTTTGACATTTTCACATTGCTCCACCTTTATGTTGTACAATAAAAAGTACAGTGAAATAAGGAGTTTAAAGGTTTACCCCTGCTTGTGCTTGCCAATTACCTTAGGTAATTTGCGTAATTTTTCCTGAATTTCTCAGTCCCATATAGATTGTGATTCTTTTACTAGACTTTGACTGACAATAATGATGGTTTCTATAAAGCAACTGGCACGTCAGCTCACAAATAATAAATTTAACGTGATTTTGAATAGAAATTTGTATAGTTAATTAGAATAGGAATTATGAGAATTTTATTACACAGTTCAAGACAGAGGTGGAAATATTTGACTTTGATCGTCTGATCATCGTGTTGGTTCTCTTTTCGGTGCTTCCATTATAAGTAGGTCTGAATTTATTGTCTTCTAGACATTTGAGTACAAAATCTGAAAACTGGATTGAAAAAGAGAAATAAAATTGATTGTTCATGTTAAATCGTGATAAAAGGCAACACACAATTTACACATTTATTAATTTTAATATTTTTTAAAACGTTCAAATTCGAGGTGAATGTGATATACCGGCTTTTATGAAATGTTTGAATAACATAATTCACTGCACAAAGAAGCTAATTAGGATACTTGTAAATACCGATCTTCATTCGTATGTATCACTCACTTTAAATTCGATTTACAACCCTGAGAAAGAAATACACATAGCTTCATTTTTCGGAAAAGTCTGTCACGTAAAGCAACATAAAATCTTTACAGACTAATTTGTGTGCTTGTAGCTCATTTTGCAAATAAATTACAAATTCCTCAAATATACAGTACAATGTTACAATTTTCTGCATTTATCCAGTTTATTACAATATTGCACACCATGAATGGCGTATACATTTTAAAAATAGCTGTACAACAGCAGTTCACTGACTTTAACGAAACACCAGCAACAGGAAGTGCTACTGCGTGGTCGTACTGAGTTCCCTGTTGAAAACCAAACAAAAACACTTTACTTTATTTCTGCTGTCCAAAAATACTCATCAATCGAGTACATTTCCAGATAAACGATAGAAGATATCACAGCGACAAGTATTTTGGAAAATTCATTACCGCCACGATTTATTTTTACCACACGCAGTACTCAGCAATCCCGCCTGTGTTATCTTTGGTTTGAAGCGTGTGCCACAAAATATGGAAATAATTGAAGGAACTACTACTGTGTACAGGCAATATTCCCATAGACGTATACATTTGAATGCTCCATCGCCAAAAGTGTTAACATTTATGTCACATTTGACATTAAAACATTACTTGTTGTCGATCGGTTCCATGTTTGATTAACAATTCTAGTCAACTACGAATAGCTGGATTGTCTGTCTCAAACAAAACTCTATGCAGCCTTTGTGCAGCACTTACAATGGAGTCGCAGTACTCCCACTTGTCTCCCTGTATAAGTGCATTGGTGACTTACGGAATTGAAACTGAAAACACTAGTGAACAGTCATAGACAACTCTATATTGGCAATTGCAACGACGACGGGGAGCAATGTTCGAGGAGTAGTAGTAAGTATGGCTGTAGGACATGTGAAGGCGGTAAGTTGGCTTAGCCTATTGTAACGATTTGTTTGCTTTTTGTTATTGTTGTTGTCGATTTATTATTTTCTTTTTGTTGTGTCGTCTTGTGTTTGGTTTTGTTTTTGCGTTTCGTGTCTGTGCATTTATCGATGACGCCTAATTGATTGGCATTCTATTCAAATGCACATAGACAATTATTTTCGAAAAGAAAGGGATCCTTTGCAGCACGAATTTTATTCTTCTTATTGCGATCGTTGTTGGCTGTACTCTAATACGGTGTTTGTCTAGCGAAACCATCGATGGCTATGGTACAAATACAAAACGATGTTCCCCAGCACTCGAGCTGGTTAAAATTCCATGAGGGTACTCAATGTGTCGTGCCTATATTCTAAGCCAACCAGGAAGTTTACGAAGAAATTCTTTGTGTGGTTATCGATGTTCTTTGGGTTGGTCATGTTAGACCTGCAGAAACTGCGTACACAAAATGTGGACTGCATTAAAAAGGTGCGCCAGAATTCATGTCAGGCCAGTTTGAGTTAATGACTAGATATTCTGACAAGAAATTGAAGTCAGTTGGTGATATTGAGGTGTCTTTGAGTTACAATTCATAATTGTAACCAGGGTATGGTTACATAAAAGGGTATCAACTCTGTTAAGTCACAAGACTCAAAATATACATACAAATCATATCAAAACTTTAGTTTCCTTTGACAAATTTGTTTGTCATAATCTATAAATGTACAAACGTTTAAGATAAGAGGCGCATATGAAACGTATGCAAAATAGCAAATTCACATGCATTCAAAGTGAATACTGCTCCATCAATAAGAATTATACGTCTTCTATCACTAACTCGAACATTAAGTTCACGCCTATGTATTCTCCTAATATGTACCCATCGAGGAATATCCATACAATATACCGCACTCTCTTCATTCTGAATTGTGTGACTCAATTCTTTTATACCAAGCTTACCTAAATTTAGAACACTGTGCAATTAAACATGAATCATCTTAAGTCAAATTAAACCAAGGAATTTAAAGGAACACAGGAGTATTGTCACGGTTCGTGTTATTTTTGGATCTTCAATGACATTTAACTGAATGAAGATGGATGAATGTTTTATTATGTTATTGCTTGAACTTCTTTATGTCGGATAACACTCGCAGGGATATATAAAGTGCATTTTAATTGAACACAAAGAAGTAAATAAAATTAAGTATACTACGCGTGACTTGAATACTTAGTCAGGTAAATAACACATTTATTTATACAATGTTTTCCAGCAAATTGAACTCCTCTCATTTGAACGTTTAAAACACATCAGTTTGCGAATTAAAAATAAAACGCTAACAGACAGAATTGTGCGTAGAGAGTGGGTGACCTAGTCTGCCGTCTAACCGTATTGAAAGCCCCAGTAAACAATCACCTAGAATGAGCTAACTAACTATGTGGGGCATTTGGTCCTTGATGAACCTTATAGTAGAAACTGTCTTCATTCTTTTTGGAAAGTTTACTGAGGTCTGTCTGTCGTCACCACCTTTACATTGAATATTCTCTTTTGCATTCATTCTGTAATTCACTGACAGTTTAACATAGGTTATCGTTGGATAATAAAATAATTTTCCATTTACACAGTAACAAGCTGTCTTTAACATCTGCATATTCATTATCACATTTCTTAATGACACTTAAATAACATCAGTCTGACCAATCTTTCGTTGCATTTGAAGATTATTTCATACAAGACTCTTTAAATTCTTCTGTAGATTCGCTATCAACCCGATCGATTAAGTTTCACTTCTACCGAAGCTCTCACGGCAAAATGCATCTAGACCAAGAAGAAGATGAAAACAATTCAAAGCATGGCATACATGCTCTTACCAAGTGTTTCGTGTTCAATCCCTTTCTGTAAGGTAATTCCTTTATGCGTGACTTTCTGAACTTTTCTGAAAGGAAGTATGGGCTACCCGGGTATGACATCCATACACGTATGCGACGACTACGACCCTTTTTCTTGTATGAGATTGGAATTTCTCAAAACCAATGCATTCCTTAGAACTCGATCCCACATAATGCGCAATCTTGTGTAGCGAAGTCTATTGAACCCATAACTTCCACCCAAAAGGGGCACAAAAGACGAACGGGCGACGCCATTGAATGAGTGCACATCGTCGTCGTCGTCGTCATCGTGGAGCCCTTTTATTCAGTGATATCTAAACTATATATGCAGTTCTTATAAAACAGCAATTACGGCGTAGCAAACCTATATGCGCTGAAGTGATACGTGTGCCTGTGCCTAGGTAAAACACCGAAAAGGTTGATCTCTCAATGGAAACCGCCGCGCCGAGTGATGGGGACGCGATGTTATGTATTCGTGTGCTGCTCGCCGTGGTTGTTGACGGTGGAGATATGGTGGTGCGGCGCTAACAGAAGAGACTGATGTCAGTGAGTCGGCAATGCCACCCACGATTTTTGGCTCACTGAACCCTCGAAACGCGAACAAAGAGACTCGCATCGATGCTCCGTCGAAAGAAACACCACCACCGCCGCCGCCACCTCTACTAGTCATAAATAGATAGGTATAAGTACACGTGTATGCACATATATACATATCTTCATGTCTAGAATGCTATACCGTGTCGATTCCCATTTCATAAATTGTTCCTTTTGTCCGCAGCGAATAAGTCTCTTCCGCACAATAAACACGGAAGTAGTACAGAAAACGAACAGAACTTACTTTCACGATGTGATCAGTGTACCACGTTCTTTGAGATACAAACACATGCGTACGTTTCCCTGCGTTCTTCGATAAGTCAGACACAACGGCTGCATGTTGCACTAATAAAGTGACAAATGTTTGGAATGTGCTTACGATGTTAGCTAGTGTAGATAGAATCATGTCTATAGAAAATTTAGGAAGTGATTTTCTGTCCTTCGCGTCACATATGCCTCCATTTTCGGTTATGAGACCAGGGGTATTTTGAGTACTATCTAAAACGTGCACAAATTGGTTGGCAATGGAATATTTGATAACAAAAATATATTTTCTACCACACAATTTGCGACGAGGCAACGTTCAGATAGATAATTGCTACTTTTATGCTATTACCGTGCGGCGAATGTATTTATGATGTGAATGAGTTTCCAACGTGAGTATGATAATAGTTGTTGTAAAATTGATATTTACTGTAATTGGTTTTTGTGGTAATATGTTTTTTGAGGTCATTCGATTTTGAGGTTATGTTTTCAATTTCCAGCCATTTATTACTATCCCGGTTAGGTTATACCTTTGTGAATATGATTGTTAAGCATTAAGACTAACTTTTTATTTCAATACAACAGAATCTCGGAAGCATTAACGGTTCTATTAGATGAACAATTTGGAAAGATGAACGGATTTGTAAGATAACATTCTTCCGCGTGACAGTCTACCATAGAGGATAATAAAAAAAAAACCTCTAAATAAGTCTGTTTTTGTGTCTTTAATAAAAACCTTATCTTTTTTGTTGTTATTTGTTTGTTTTTTCATTATTTTTAAATAAAATTAAATGTGTTTTGATGGATATACAAACGTTCTGATTTGATTCTCGAAAAGATGAACAATTTGAAAAGATTAACGTAGCATGTTTTATATCTGCTCATCTTTCTAAGATTCTGCTGTATGTAGATTTGACACAAGAATATTTTAATATTATGAAGTCTTAAATATTTTCAGCTTAATGTCTAAGTAAGCATTTCGGAGACAGGATTAAAAAAGAAAAAAATGTAGGGGTGGAAGTGACAACCCCAATAATACATATTGACTGATAAACACCATCGGTTACAAACCATAAACGCTTTACTCAAGTTAGCTTTTGTTATAATATTTAGTCCTTGCAACCAAGCTCCCGCTGTTTCTGGTGAGTCACTATTTATGGTTATGGACTAAAGCTGGGGGTTTCTGTCAGTTTGCTTCCTTTTGACGTTCCAATTGTTGACAATACATGTTCAAATAAAGAGTTATATAATAATTTCCTGGCCATAAATCCTGGCTTGGCCAACCTTAGCGCCGTGATCCTACCACGACCATTTTCGCTTGACGTTGTCGTGCGTGGACTTTTCGTCAACAGTCACCATCCACTTCAAAAATTGATAGATGTTGTTGCCATTCAGAAGTGATTCGCAGATGCAAATTCGGTCTATGGGGATTAGTCAGTAAGTCTTTCGAAGCGAATTCCCCTTTACTCCTCCGTTCCTTCGGCACTGTGGGGTATCTCCATACTGTGATTTTCAAGCGAAAATGAATCAAAAATCCTTATAACTTTAACTCAATGCTTTTTTCGAAAGTGCAAAATACAAATTGAGCAAACATTTAAAAAAAATAAAATAAACGATATCTTTTTTTATCATGGTGCACAAAGTATTTTGTTTTTGCAGCCATGGCTAAAGAGAAAACAATAAAAACAGCAAATACTATATATTAATTCGTTGTGAAAAGTCACATTGGGATTATGTACCATATTCTTACATATACAGTGAAGGTCCAGTATAACGAATACCGATATAGTCAATTTTTCGGCATAACGAAACACTAAATATTTAAAAATCATTTCTGTCTAGTCTGTTCTTATTTCATGCGTCATTAAATTATCGATGAATGTAACAAATGCGTTTAAAAAAAATTCCCTAATTGTAATTATAAACAAATAGTCCAAGTAATCTTTGTTCATTAAACTTTATTCATTTTAGAGAATGACTAAAAACATTATATCATTCGTTATATTGAACGTTTACGGTATACAAAACAAAGTGGCAAAATGTGTTACTCAGACTAGTATTGTCGATCAATTAACGTGTAAAAACAAGTTTATATGATAATAGTATGAACAAAATCTAGACAAAAGATATTATTAGAACAATTCGTGTTCTATGTGTTATCGTTGTCCCACGAGTGGAGAGGACTTGCAGTTTTATCACGACTAAGAATGACGAAGTCGTGAATCTTTGAACATTGTCTGGGATTCAAAAGGGGGTGGCGCCGTGAAAATGTACCCACTACGCGCCGACGATCTTCTGCTATTTGGAAACGTTAAACTATTGTCATTTTATTTATTTATATATTGAAACTTTCGACTGGTTGCATAATGGAAAATTTGAAATACTGTCATATGCCAATTTTTCAAAATTGTATACAACGGTGAAACATAAAGAAAGTTGCACTAATTTTTTCTGTCATCACGGGAAATAATATTAGTCACATAAGTAAACAGCCTAAGTACTCAAGCAGTCATATGATATGTTATACATATATACGATTCCGAAGCAGTGTAGTGACGGAAAACGCTGGTACTCCAAACCAGTATCCATGGGTTAGACAGACTTTAGATTCTTCACCATTTTCATTCTCTCATTATAATATACCCATCGATTGGAGCCCATGCAGGAAGTTTGCGTCTTGTACGTGCCTTTGTTGTCATACATCACTATTCAAGCTACTTACATTCGGATGTCGTCCCCCGAAGTGCTATTCCATGACATTATCAATGTCTGGTGATAGTGTTGCGGAAATTGAAATTTTTGACATTTTGAAAATTTAAACTGAACTTTTACAGAAACAATTATCAGAGAATCACATTTACTTAATGAATTTAATTCATATCCATCTTAAATCATCTGCCACTACAAATCTGTGCCTCAAATAACAAATCTATATCTGACACTGGTTCAGATGTACATCTTAACAACTGCTGCATTAATGTGAACCAAAAACTCTAAGAAAGTTCGCTATAAAAACCCATAAATACATACAAGGTAACACGATCTAGGACTAGTATGTGGGACACTCAGTGGCCACTCCTCATGAACCAACATCTAATACAGCACAGGTATAAGAAATGAAGACACTGTACGCAGGCAATGGACTATTCATTAACCAAAATACTCAAGCCTAGAATTAAACAGACTATAACAGAAATACTAAATAAGACATCATTAAACTGGGGCAAGTCTAAAACCATAACATCCCATTATTTTTAATTCAATTCAAGTCTGACTGGCATATCCACTCAGACCTGTGTGCGTAAAATTGAGCAGTAAAGTTTTCTGTTAGCTTAATCCTTTGAGAGACCGTTTTCCTACTCGACTGTTACTTGAGCCAAAAGAAACCTCGGTTGCAAGAGTTATTTTGCATATTATCCAGCTACTGATTTTGTTGCGGAACCACGGCAACCGAAATTCCTGACTACCTCAATAATATAGCTGACCATCGTGACGCTTTGTTCTAGAAGCCGACGTTGAAAGCCACACTAAAGAGAATTTTTCAGACTGGTAACAAGCTGCTTCAGACATTACCACGAAGCGGGCGAGAAGGTTAGGAAACTTGTCGCACAGTTAGGTAGCCCTTTTCTTTGGATGGGATCGGAAATGGAGCAAGAGCTGTGTAATGGTATACATGGCCTAACCAAATTATAATGGGTCCGTAGATACAAGACTATAGTCAGCGACATGACTCTTGTTTCTTTTATTTGCTGGTGACTGTTTTAGACAAAAATATACTTTCTTAACACTCAATTGAATTATGAATAAAGATTCGTATTGTTTTAACATGGTAAAGTTTGTTTGTTTAAATACGGAAAATCGGAAATACGCAGCAAACGCCACCCATTCAAAGCGCATAAGAAGGAAACACATCTAAAAACATGTTTTAGTAAATCAAAACATACTTTAATCAGTGGTATCCGCTTTTGAGAGTGAAAGACGGCAATTCATGTTTACCTCTTATAGCCAAGACCACCTAGTTAAGTATGATATAACAATTTTAACTACTCAATCACGCAATGTTATACTGCATTTTTGGTAGCAAGTTAGGCGATAGTTAAAATCGTTCTGCCCGTGTGAGTTTTGTCACTTGGTCGTTACACCGAAGTTGTGCCTGTGTTAAACAGCCAACTTAAATAGGTAAAGAGGTTGACGACTGTACGTACTGCTGTTATATGATTTTAATACTAGTTGTTGCTGAAAATGTGCGGAAAAAGAAACAAAAAATGAAGTAAAAAAGTGAAGTAGGTTGTGAACCTGGGACTCAGACTACAAGCCTCTCCAGCTGACACGATCTTTAACTAACTGCCCCCAATTTCGACCGTCAACTTTTTTGAGATCCTTCTCTATCTGTGTACGCTATCGGTATCACATGCGTCCTATATACCATTGTCCCACTGGTACGGAGTCAAACACTCTGCAGGCGTGAGCAATGCTGTACAAGCGCTCTACATAGGTCTAGACATCTTAGGCGTTGAACCTGTAAACACCTAGCTAGTTAGAATCGCTTCACATCCCCTACAGTTCAGACCAGATATTGCCATAGGCTCATAGGTAAAGGAAATTGCAATATTTGTATGTAGGTCAAATGTAAGTACTATATTAAATATAGGCGGATGGAAATAATACTCGGCATTAGCACCACGAACACATGGTTCAGGCATGACAGTCCAACTTTGATGGCCTTGACGAAATTTGCAGTAGTAGTACTCGACAGGGTACTTAATCGGAAATTAAATATTAAAAAGCCACAAAATGTCTAAAATGCATACAAAGAACATTCTAATTAAATTGAGGACTGCAGCAAAAAATTACTTCCAGAGGTCACTAAGCACAACATTCCCCACAAGTGGTAACCACATTAACGATATGTCATGTACAATTTAAAGAACCAACTAATCTATTTACATTATGTATTCATATTCTTATATATCTACCTTCACTTTAGCCAATTTGGTCACCCAGGGCATGACAAATATAATTACTAAGCCTTAACTTTACCAGAAAGGTACAATAGCCTTTCTATCATTGCTCACTCATCATTAAAATCACTCAGCGTATAAATCAAAAAGAACATACAGAGCACGTTACAGTTTACCATGTACACACATACATACATCGAATATATTCGATGTTTATATATGTCGACTAGGAGTTCATAGTAGGCTTTATTGTCGATTCCAACTATACTATTTTTCCACTTGGTAGCCAAGTAAAAATATATAGTACGTAAGGCAAACCCGTGCAAGATCTCAAAACGTGTACAGATAATATAACCACCCAACCATCGCATGGACAGAATAAAGGTGCCGTTTGCAGAACTCAACAATCATCTTCAATCAGCAGTCAACCTTTGCAAACAGACCTACAAAAACCATCACAATCTCATTTGCATATCAAATAGGAGTCGTTTAAGGTTCCTCCGAAATAATTATATCATTAGATAGTCAATACAGTTGAAGTTCTAAGAAAACATAAAAATGGGATAGGCAGTGCACACTTAAGTAGCGCTGCTTCAATATTTCTCGCAATCGATATTTCGCCCAAAAACAAAATAATAAACTGGACATAAACCATTCAGAACTAATGATAAATAAATATAAAAGAATACGGGAGGGGGCAGAAGAGCACAAAAACAATATTGAAAACTGTAAAACAAAGACCCAATTTAATTGAGCCGATGCCGATGCCGTTGCCGCTCCCATGTTGATCAACACCAACGATTATAACTTATGATAAAGGGAGTCCAAATGCTAAGGGCACTTCCTATAATTATAAGGTTTCCCCTGCATTGACTCTTAAATTTAATGTGTGGCCAGGCCAGTGGCCCTATGGCACGCTGTGCAATTTCCAAATTAAATCCAGCCGGGCTCTGATGTGCTCCGAATGGATGGGGGATGATTTCGAGTAAGCTGTTCTACTGTTTGTTCTTAGTAGCGCCATGTGCATTATCCATAGCATGACTTGAAGTAATTACTTTCCCGCTCCGTTGTAAAATGGATTTAGGTTAACCTGTGCGATCGACGTTACTTTCAAGGGTACTTTCATTTAGCCGTTAATTGATGGATGAATGTTGAACCACAAACGAGAGGGCGTCACAGTAATGAAACTTTGAAGTAAATTATTTTACTTCTGAGTAGGGACGTGAAAATTCTCAAAACATGTGTTGTGCAATAAAATGTATCGAAGTATAAATGTTAAAGGGAATAGTTCCGAGGGGTTCGAAAGTACGAATGAAATGGTAGCAATCAATTTGAATGAGTTACGCCTAACATGGTTTGGGAAAATGGGAACATCAGAACAGAACTACCATATAATGTTGAACGCATATAAGATGCGTATCTATGATAAGACTCGCTTCGTGAAAATTACACAATATTAAAGCAATGTTTGAAATGCCTGAAACTGTGAAATATTATCCTTGGATGGAATGAAAATTTGAGTATCCATGTTTTCTTAATAAATGTTCCAGTTTTCCTATAAGCATTTTTAATTTTAAAATGTAAATGGGATTTACCACCTTTGATAATTCACGCCTCCGCCTCTTTCGGCATTAAACTGTAGGTCCCTTCCACGCGTGAGAGAACAATAGCACACACAACACGAGTGGTTGCTGAGAAGCTAGGCCCTGGCCCTCTACGAGCTGGAGCGCCACCCATATTATATTATTATATAAATGCGGTTGATATGGATCCCTTTATAATAACTTGATTAAATAAAATAATTAATAAAGAAATTATGATAGTATTTAGAAGTACCAAACAAACTATATCATTCAATGCTATATCAAATGGATTATGTGTAACTTTATCTTAGATTTTTTACTATGTTAAAGAAAAAGGTGAAATTAAAATTTTAAAATTCACAGGACCTTCATTTCTTACAAATATTTTTGTTTACATCTGCTGAATCTGTACATGTTCCTCTTTCATATGTACAACACGTCACGGAAATCAACGATTTTAGCTCAAAAATTTCGTCGTTTGAGAATTAAATCCTATTAAGGTCAGACAATGGTTTTTGCACAGTGATAATATATCTTCGTATTAATTTTATTTTATTAACTTCAGACTATTCAAAAAATTGAGTGAACATTTCAAAAACTCTTGAAGATATTGCCGATTTATGATTGAACGTACGTACTGTGTTTTTACGACTGGCGCATGAGGTTACTCAAAAACTATTAATCCAAGCAGCTCCAAATATTAATACGTTATTCTATAAATAAGCTATGGTATGAACTACGATAAATCAAATCGGCGAAGATCTTCTTTACTTTTTAACTTGTGGCTGAAAAAAAGGCATTTTTAATTTAAGTGAGCGGAAATCACATGCGCCGCCGAAAAGAAGGGCTTTTGTTTGATCACTAAAAACTACAAAAAAAAATTATATAAAATCTTTTTCTTCTTTTTAAAGTTTTCAAATAAATGCATGCAAAGTTACAAGCCAACAAATAATTTATGTTCATTTACCAGCAGTTTGAAAATAGTCAACATTTGAAATCGAGAATGTGCATTTAAATTGGAATGTAGACCGCACCATGACTATTTGTGTGTGGGTAAATTTTTAAAAGACACATGCCCTTGAAGGGCTCGGATCTCAGATTCTATTTTGTCAAAGATATTGACTTTTGATTTTTTTTTTGGCATTAAGACCCTTTAGACTTACATCCGTTCAATGGTTTCAAGGATTGGAGAAACCATTTGTGTAATTGGACTGATCTGTAGAAGTACTTCAAATGCTATGACATACAAATACGCAATGCAATAAACATTTTAAATTTAAGTATATAACAATATTATCTATTTTTTTAATCACAGTAGTGTATATGGATAACATGGGTGTCGCTAAGGGCCGATATGGTCTAACACAACCAGCAACCTTCATGTGATTATTTAAAATGTGTAATAAATTTTAATCAACGATGTCTTTGTAGTTTTGTTCGATATCTCGAAAACCGCTATAATACATTCCTCCTTCACAAATGTTGTTGATCATAATCAATCATTATATTTTTTTAAGGATTTAAGGATTTACTGAAACAGTGGACTAACACGAAGCTACAGCAATTTTCACCGAGTGGACAACAATGCTGCAATGTCGTAAGTTAAACACAACACTCAACAACAATAAAAACCTTCCTAGTGAAATTCATTTACATATAAGTAAATATATCACATAAGGTGCTATCATGATTTCTAATGTCAGGCCATTTCACCCCGTATACCAGTATGAGCCGACTGAAAAGTAACCAAATAGTGTGAACACAGGAATCATTACTTCACGACCTCCAAAAAAAAAAAAAATATGTCTACATGAATGGCTCATCATTCATTTAATCTTGAACTCTCTCAATAAAAAATTAAAAATCTTTTTGTACCTATGTCGAAAAGATCAAGTTTTTCAACGTCATAAAAATGTTTTGTCATTTAGCACGATTTACTCAACACAACACATGCAAAGCAATTTAAAAAAAAGAACAGGTAACCCTGAACTTATGAATGCACAGCAATAGCTCTGGGCATTGTACCCTTACGGCTTTAACCCACATCCATATTTACTGGTATTTTGAATAGGAACTATGTTTACGGTGACTTACAGTCTCATCAAAACTTTCATTTCATAAAAAGGGTAACGCGATAAGCTTGTTATTTTCTCTCTCCTAACATCTAGTCTATGCCTAGAGAAATGGAGCAAAGTCACATACCCAGGCCTTCTGAACTTCCAGCGAAGCCATGAACAAAAGAAATATTAAAAAGCATTTGTCACAGAAAACCACTCAGTATACGCACTTTGTCGCTGTGGGTTTTTTTATTTGCTCTGTGCACCTCTTTGATTACACAAATAGCTTATAAATCTTTTACTCAGCGTACTGCCAGTTACTGTGAGACAATCACTCGTAAAACTTTATCTTTACATATGTTTAACTAGTGTATCTTTAATGCAAAATGAGTTTAAATAGGTACGTTCTTCATATACTACGGTATTCCGTGTGTTGGGTCTGTGCAAATAGTTTTCTTTATTGTTTGACTAATTGTTAGTAATTCTTTGGTACTGCCATGCATTTGCAGACCAATTTTAGTTTACAAGCATTTTTATTAATTTTATTCTTGTCAATAAAAAAATTGAAAGGAAAAAATCAAACATTAAACTATTACCCACTACGCCACGGCGACCGCAATTTTTGTATGCCAAAATATAAAAAAATACGTGGAACACAATAATTTTGCTCAACACTGGATTACCTGAAGACCATACAAAATCGAAAATCATTAGTTAATGATGCTCATGAACAACATGATTTTTCTAAAACTAGCTGGCTTTGAAACTCAAATTGGTTGTATGAGCCCTTTCACATTGTCGGATATAAGAAAAAATAATCGCCCAATAGAAATAATAATATAGAATAAGTAGTAAAAAATTTCAATATCATCAGTAAAGCCGTTCTCAAGTTAAAGTGATCACCGTACGATAAGAATGCAGATAGAAATGGTTAGACTTAAAGTCGTTTATCTGCATAAATAATAGTCTGATCAGAGAACACTTTTGAAATATTCTGCTCTTAGAAAATAGGAAAATGTTTCTGAAATCCCAACTATGTCTGCACTCTTTTTAAATATAAAACAGTATGTGTCGGAAAGTGGTTAGGGAACCATACATATGAAAAAAACCTATTCAAGATTCCGTAAAGGTTAGGTTAGGTAGTGGGGCTGCTAGTGCACCAGCACACTTGGACCATATTGGTCCATTGTGATACCTCTAGTTGGACTACTACTACTGATTGAGTACTCCAGTGATAGTGCCGTTAATTTGATCCCAACGGCCAATCGTGACTGGAGCAGATTTGAAAACCAGATAAAAGCGTATTAGCTTTGCTTTCACTGGAATTCGATCCGGGGACCCCGCTTACCAGGGGCAGGCACTCTACCAACTTTGCCATCCAGTCGTAAGATTCCGTCAAATTTTAAAACAATTTTTGGACAGATACCTTTATATCAACTTCTGGCGAAACACCCTTTTTACACATAAACTGAAGTAACAAAACACAAGTTATGCAAGTGCAATCTAGGTAACGGCTTAGAGTACCATCGTGAGGTCATAAGATTAGATTTAGAAGGAATACTACAACTAGTTTTAAATATTTTTGTCTAGTATATATGTCTAGTATGCAAAAACGGAGAGTTGACAACTTCGGTATGATGCCAGGTTTAATCCTGGATTTTATCAACTTTTATAATTCACGGTTTCAGTCATTGACAATCCTCAAGGAATTTTACCGACTAGAAAAAGCTTCTCAAACTTCGCCGTTAGTTGTCAACGTAAAACCGTACGTTCGATCCATTCGTGAAAGACACCGCATACACTACAGAGCACCGGTGACATGCCAGTTTCATTACTCCTCACATGGATCTACTATTAACTGCAGATTATATGCATATTAATTGAAAAATTTCAAAGTCTACAAAGCATTAATTTAAATTTATTATAATAAGAATAATTTAAATGAATATCTCCATAAGCCACATTCACAGCATATCCTAGTCTATTTATACGAATTAAACTTTATAGACATAACTAGAAATGAAATGACCACATATTATTTCACGCAACGCTCTTCATACGTCACATCAATCATCCTGTCACACGGTGGATCATTTTCACGGCATGTTACATCTCCAATGTACTTACATATTCTACTTGTATTACTGAAATGATGTTGAAGAGAATGAACATAAGTCAAATGGCACCGCATTCACTGATAAAGATAATCCAGGTATTCGATAAGTATCTATTACCTACACCGATTAAAACATGCTCATTGGCATTTGCATAAGCGGTATTTTTTTCTCCCATTGAGGTGATTTTCATAATCATCATACACAAAACTAAAGCATGATAACACACATACTCCACAGTTTGAACTAAAGGGTGAATGTCACTTTGATTTGTCTACGTATGAATTATACTACGTATGAATTATACCGTTTTTTCTCATTTATAACAGTGCATTCTATTGATCGATTACGTGAACCACAAACTGCTACTGCTACAACAAACTAAAGTATAGCAATCTGAACTATATATCGATTAAAAATTCCAACGATTGCGTGCTTGTTAAACCGGATAATTGGTACATAATAATTCTGGCCTTGTTTTTTGCTAAAGCAATACGAAATTCTCACGTGGTTACGTTGTAATATTTCAATATTAACTGGTAAGCCCCTAATACAGGAAAAGTCTTTTTGGAAAATGTTCATGTTCTCTTTAATTGTGAAGAAACATAATCAAAGAGCTCTGATAATGAATTGGATTTATCACCTTATGATTCTGTCAGGACGGGGTACGGAGAATGAGGGACATTCTGCATCAAGCTTTTCCGATATATTCAATATGTCGCAAGGTTAGTTAATATCAAATATGTCAATACTAATGATAAAATTACTGTGACAAGAGATACGTGATTTTATTTTATGGAGAATTGCCAATAATCGCGTAAGGTGTATGCATGTAGAGTACTCCCCGGATATAAGCAATCCCTTTAGTAGCAAAACCATTTTAATAGCAACAAATTATATTCAGCTGAGATTTACCAATTCTATCCTAAGCTTACCTAAAGTCCCGCTTAATAGGAATTTCATTGAAGACCCGCTTATAAGCAATACCATTTTATCGTATCGGCGTATGTGCTTTTCTCTGAGGAGTACTGTAATAATTTAAGTGTAAACGTCTGAATTACATATTTTAGTTCAGTTAGTATGTACGTATGCTGCCTTACCCAGAGCAAAAGCTGTTTTATTTTCCATTCTGATCAATTACAAACCTGCGAGTAGATCTGAAAAGAAGGTATCTTCGTGACCGAACCATTGACCATTTTTTTGTTTTGATGTAATAAAGACGGGCATACATAGAAAAAAAAAAACGTTAGTGAAGAAAGGTGAACATAAAGATGATGTAATACATCATCAAGAAACGTATCGGGGATACAAATAAAAATACTTTTCGCTATTTGCAAAATTGCCAGTATTTTTGTAAACAAATTTCTTGTTGAATATCGTTTTATGATTTGAAAACCAAGGCGCGAGAATTCATCTAATTTGTGTTACCTATATTGAAAAAAAAAACTTAACACAACATGTCAAATTGAAATTCAATTGGAAAAAATGTCTGTACCTAAGTCTTTTCAGGAGAGCAATATTAAACTTTAAATGGTCCTCTGAAAAAATCTAGGTTCATATTTTAGAATAAAATATACATATATAATTATTTGTTATCGATTGAATAATTTGGTAACCAAATCAATGACTTTTTGACTTAAGACGCTTTACCAAATCAATTTTTGCAAACTCATACCGAATTATTTCACAGTGATGCCAAATTATATTTTTCATTTCTGGAATATATTCAAGGAAGAAATCGCAAAAACAACCACCTATATACGCATGTATATTCACTAATGAAACATTAAATAAGCCACTTTCTATTTAGCAGAACAGATGATAACTGCTACATTGCTAGGAAAAATATACTAAATCGGAAGAAGACCATGTTCAAGAATAAAAGCAATATTTATCCGAAAAATATTTACGTTATTTACGTCAGACTGATAGCTTTTATACGATTAGCCTTCCAAGGTTCGTTCGATATGTTCAATTTAAATATTCTTCCCACAGCTACAAAACTATTATGTATTTTTAAGTACAAATGAATTGATTGTGTGTGTAAATTCAATCTCACTATTTAATCTCATGACTTATACATATCCCACATCACCATACGCGAAAAACTGGCCTAAATCCATTCGAGAACAGAATGGTACTTACAAATGCATAAAACCAGCTTCTTTCATAACTTTCAAATTATGTCTCTGAGAACAAACACAACGATCATACATCAACTTGTATGACCTCCAAGTGCATACTTTGATGCGTGTGTGCGCACATCCATCAACACATTTGGAACACTCAATTCTGAAGAAATTTTAATTGCAAATATCTTGCAAACATAACGAATTCACCCACTGGGTGAACTCTTATTTAGCACAATACTTTTATGGTCTACAAATTGCCTATAATTGTGAACTTCCGTTTGTATGAGTATATTGTGTCTGTTAATAGAGAAGAGAATTACAAATTCATATAGGGTGCTCAGTTAGACCGCTAGATTACAACTCGTTATGGTGCGTATAACCGGCGAATTGTGTCATAAACACTGAAATCCCAACAAAGTAATGAGAGTCGATTCAGTTGTAATTTATGCGTTTAGATTTTCTTTCTTACTCTTTTCACCGCACCAAGAACGATGTTAACTTTCTTACTTTTTTTTATAAAATGAAAACAAATTTTTAGTTCTGTGGTTTGTTTGTAGGTCATTTGAGCCATTGAATAGAATTTACGATACTACCTCCGTGTTTACGAAGGATGCAAAGTACAAACATTATGTTTGTGAATATCCAAGCCTTACCCAATCTATAAAGTGTTTAGATAAAACGCAATTCAACCAGTGCGAGTGAAATAAACTGACAGATTTACTCACAAAAAATGTATTTATTCAAAGAATGAAATCAAAAAGAATGAGTTTACATCCATGCAACGTATGTTCGTTCTCAGATATTTCAGTTTTCAAACTATTCGTAGCAAATTATTTTAAGTAAAACATATCCATGGATATTATTAGGCTATAAATACCTGCAGAACAACTCTGACGCAAACTCCATATATCTGTTGGAAAAACTTATCAATCTAGCGTCATTCCGTTTTTGGCTCTGCGAAAATGTTCAAGCAGTTTTGTTTGGCATGTACATGTTGAAAACTGAAAAAGATTTGGATGTATTTCAAGAAAACAAGAAACAAGACGTTTGAACGTGTGGCTGTCAATTTGATTTTTTGTTTACATTTGCGGATTTTATCTTTGATTATACCGCAGATAAAATTACAGCAGATGAGAATTCTTACTCGGGTTTGAAGAAATCGAGTATGTCCAGGTTTTTTACAGCAAAAAATAAGTTGTAACTAAAAAATCATGAAAAAAATGAAGTTAATTTTCAGTTTCAATCTTCTGAAGTTATCATTAACATAATGATGTCATCATCTACTTGTTGGTCCACATAGACATCGCAATTAGAGATCCTTTGAATTAAACCTTAAATATTGCGTATAAGATGGTGACTTAGAATCTTAACTTCTGTTTGGAAAATTAAATTGTAAAAGACTGGGTAGATTTGTTTCATTTATTATTTATATTGCATTAATATCCAAATTGGTCTTCATTAACAAGCTGTCGTCCGAAGGATTATCCACTGGGTGATGAAATGTTTGGCAAAGCTAAGATATCAATTATATTATGGGGTCAGGTGAGTAGCCCTCTGATGGAAATTAAGTTGAGAATGTTTTTCGAAATTCACACTATAACTTTTTGCAAACGATTCGTCGCACGAAGTGAACGCTTCATAACCCCATTACTTCTTGAGCCCTTGAGCACAGGTAAAAACTTTAATTTATTTATTAATTTAAACGATGAAATCCCATTTACTGCTAACATTTCATTTCGACGCGTTGTGAAGATGTGCAGATGTGAAAGCTATGCTATGCTATTCAGTACAATGGATAAACAACTATCGGATTGGTTTACCTAGTACAAGTTATTAATAGGAACGTTTAAAAACGATCGATTAATACCTTTCCCAAGCTCACCTGTGGTTAAGTCGACCTGAGAATGTAGTAGTACCGAGAAACTTAACTAGTTAATGAATAATGGTCCACTGGGTGCAGTTGTATTTTCAATTTTTCACGTTATTTTATTTATTACTATTAGCTAATGAAGCAAAACAAAATTCACTAGTTTCATTTTAAGGCAAAAACTTTCTGCGATTGTATTAAGCAAAGGTAAATGATAGGGTCCATTTATTTATGAAATAATAAATTTACATGCATATAGTATGCATGCAAACTTGAGAGTTTTTATTTGTTGGGTGACTTTTTGTCATGTTAGTTGCTCTATATTTATTTATTAACCTATACGGATCACGGTTTGAATCAATGAGTGGAAGAATAGTTCAAGTACAAAGTATCGCGAAAAAACATGTTAAAACTGTTTTATACTTCTAGTGTACTTGTATTGTTCTTTCACTAAAGGCGATAAATAGTCTATTTCCAGTATTTTCTTACAGAGTAGTTTTGTATAAGGTTGTGAATATAGGGCTTCTCAACAGTTTAGTACAATAAATTTAAAAATATGTAGTATCCTTCTGGAGTATCCTCGCTAGTTTTCCATGATGATGGTCCTTATATATACTGCATTACTTTTTTCATGTCTTCAAATTTTTATTTAACAGGAACAGGTATATGTCATACCTATGCAATGTATAGCCTATGAAGTCGGTCAACATAACCAGGAGTTTCACAGATACAGTGGTCTCTCTCTAAGTCGAATTGTCACGGGGTAACATAATTTGTTCGAATTAGAGAGCTTGACGTATAGAGAGGCTTTTGTATGGAAAATTGAAGGAAATGTATGAAAAATATGCCGAAAAAGTTAGTATGAGAACGCCAAGTAGGAGAAAATAAATTTAAAACAGACCATGTTTTAACCCTGAATGGTAATCATTTTTCTTAATCCTTCCGCTTTTTCCCTGAAATTACACATCCCTAGTGTCTTACTTTTTATACTACAATAATAGTTGGGAGATACATTTAGTTCATTATTTTAAAAATATGTTTATGACGTTTAATTAGAAATCTTAGGTTCATGGCTAACATAGTTTAAAAAGTGGATCAATTTAAATATGGTCTTTAGATAACTTTAGTGTGTCTAATATATACATAGCCATCTAAGGTTAATTCAAAATGATCTAACTGATTAACTAACTTGTAGGACTATTAATTGATAGTATTGAACAAATATGCTGAAAATTGGACGAATGTTTATTAA
Organism: Eristalis intricaria; assembly: GCA_964034865.1. Taxonomy (NCBI): domain Eukaryota; kingdom Metazoa; phylum Arthropoda; class Insecta; order Diptera; family Syrphidae; genus Eristalis; species Eristalis intricaria. The sequence goes on along the minus strand of OZ035876.1, from coordinate 70,338,900 downwards.
TTTACTACCAATATCCAATATCGATGAGCATGGCCTTATTTTACGAACAGTCGACAGGAATAGAAACGTCAGTATCAGTATTGTATTAATAAAGAGCATTTCAGTTCTTTCAGTTCACACTTCTCATAGAAAATATTCGTCAGCGTGAGATTCAAAGAAACTACCCACTCTTTGATCACACCTAAAAAATACTGCATCACAAGATAATAAACGCATTTCAGTTTATTCGGCCCGAAAATTAAAGTCGAAGAGGCAAATATTACAATACCCAATATGAAACATTTGATTTCACTTCTTCTAAAATGAAAATAAAGAGAAGAGTCGGTGGAAAGATTGTCGCGTGAATGAATATGGTCATGTTCGTCGCCATTCTAGACGATGATCTCATTTTTATTAATGACACATTGCACCACAGTAATTGTTTACACTGAGCAGAGTCCCATCCAGACGTTTATTGAGGAAACAAATTTGGTTCATACGTTTTTAGGGAGTATACAGCAATAATTTAGCCGTGACAGTTGAGCGCTATAGAAGAATCATTAATGCCTTCTAGCTGTTGCACATTGATAAATTAGATTTTAAGAACATATCATTCCAATAGAATGATGCAAAGGCAATGCTACAAGTATTGTATGAATTTAAGAGAGAGATTATAAGCTGTTCTTCTTGGAAATCAGTATGTATGAATTCACATTCTGAAGCACGCCATTCACCGGAATACAAAATAGCATTTTTGCGTCAAACACTACACAAAAAAAAACTACACATTGTGATGGTACTGCAGGAAAATATCAGGAAATTACTTCTAAATCCTATCCTATTTATACCTTTGTGTAGTATACTCAAAGGTCTTGACCATCTCAAGTTTGCAGAATTACTCTATTCAATAGATTTCTCCTTTTGGGTTGAATATGGTAAAAATCTTTTCTCACAGAATGCAGTAGTCTTAAAATAACAAACCTCTGTAGTGCAGGAGGTCTTGTCAATACCGGATGAGGAAGCAAGAAACGCCGAAGTACAAGGATTGTATTATAGAAACACAATAGATCCAACAGGCATCTATGAATCCAACACCTAAGTGCTCCAACTAAAAGCCTCTAATTGTATGTATGACACTATGTATGACAAGATTTATCGTTGACAATTTGGACTTTTTTAGTAACTACCGCTAAAATGTAGATAATGTCTGCATTATATATTTACTAAAGTTACTTGTGGAATGTCATTGTTAATACTTCTTCTTTTCTTTTATTTTTTTGTTGAAAGATATTCTTCTGTAAATTACATCACTACCTACATATATTATCAAATTGTGCGATAAACACGTTTTGTAAACGAAATAAAACTTTACTACCTACCTTTTGTCTCTATCGGCCAAGTCATTCGTATATTTTCGGGTCAAATTCAATGCTGCCAAAGCTTTAAGTCCAAATAAATGGAACAATCGTACAGTATAATTTGACCCTTTAAAGATTGGAGGCATATGAGATACTAATCGAACCCATTTAATAAGAAACATACTCAGATCGTCACAGCAAATTGTATCATAAATATTTCTCATGATCACATAAGTATTTCTCACGGGTAAGATAAAAAATTTTAAATGATACACATTTTCCTTTGTTAATCAAATTTACACCTCAATTGTTTGAAATAAAACAGAGACGACTCACGTTTTTGCATTGTTTTGAAAAACAAAACTAATGAAATTTCATGATATTAATACTGATCGTGACTTTCTGATCCATAATTACTTAAAATAATACAAAAATACCTCTAGGAAATTTCCATCAAATTTACTATTATAGTATAAAGTTGAGAGTGGCTGGGTCGATGGTTTGATAAATAAGTAGGTATAAAAGTAGTATAAAATTGACAGTTTCTGGATACATGTATTTATATATATATCGAAAATGGTCGAATTATGAACGTAACTCGTGTCGTATTCCTAAACAAAAGAATATATTGCTAAATATGAAGGCAAAACTGGCTATAGAAGGTATACAATTGTATCATAATCGCACAATGGTATCAAGCTGTGACTTTTACTGTTTATGAGCCTACCAGGAGATTACATAGACACATGTGAATGAGTCATCAATATCCAGGTTAAGCCACCATTTATTTGCATTAAGGCTTCGTTGTATCTTTCTTCGTCAACAGCAGTACGTGCGTCCATATAGAATAACTCTAGAAACTTTACCAACAAGTATTACTGTACGAGTACGATTGTACTTGCTTGGTAGATCTGTAATCAGGAAGACCGAGCTTGATGTCGAAGCCAAGTTAGCGGTTTTCAACTCAGTATTTATTCCAACTCTCACCTATGTTCATGAGATTTGGGTAATGACCAAAAGAATAAGATCGAGAATACAAGGTGCTGACATGAGATTTCGATGTATGCTTCAATGATACGGCCACGTGGCACGAATGTACTCATCATCACGGCTTCGACAGAATGCGATTCTGAATGTCAGATCCAGGTCGAGGTGGTTAGACCAAGTCTATAAACTCCTTTACGCTTGGGAATAACTCCTGATGAGTTAGATTCGGTGGCGGCGGATCAATTTGACTGGAGACCCCTCGTGCGTGCTTTACCCCTGCGACCTCTTTATTAGATCCTGCGGGTTGAATGATGATGACGATTTTACATCCTGTCCATTACTTACAAGTGAATGGAATAAATAAATGAGTGAATTCATAGTATCATTATTTGCAGTACATAATGACCTCCCTCTGTTTATAAAGCAATTTTATATAATCATAGAATTGAGTTGTACATCTATGAAAAGACCTGTGTACCGAACATGAAACCGGTATCGAAAACTCGAATTAGCATAGTTCGTAAAGATTCCTAGTTATTAATAAATTTGTTTGGCAAAATGAATACTAAAAGCATGTGCAAATAAACCAAAAATCACAGTCAAATCAGCTTAGTCTGTTCTTCTCTTCATAAAACCACGAGGTCATATAAACTATAGGGAACGATGTTTCGAAATCTTATTTAATTTTTCGAATAATTATTTAAAATGATACTTGTATTGTGAGATGTATTTCAGTAGAATGATATAATATGACAATATATACTATATTATCAAATCTCTGAATTGTAAATTGTGCGGTGGTTTGCTTTGTAATCTTATGAACGAAATAAACATGATTGATTGATTTAATTCTAAGGTTTCAAAATTGATCAAGTAGTATAAATCAAACAAGCGTACGAAAGCAACATTTTTTTTTCAATCTGTCAGAATGTTTCAAAATGTATAACATTAAAAAAGTTATTTTATTTTATACTTACGCTATTTTGCATTTATAATCAACAAAAATATATAAATAACCAAAAAAAATATATAAAACCGTATTACCCGCCAATTAAAAGATAACCTTCATCTCCAATTTTTTGGTGGAAATACATATATATCTACATATGCATATGTTACAACAATTTCTTGAGATTATAAGCTGTTCTTCAATTAATCATATTATTTGCTTCACTTGTTGAAAATCGAGAAACAAAATACCCACACCAAAAAGCTCAATACATCCTCCAAATAAATATTACATTTCTTTGGAAAAGTAGTACTAAACTCGGATTTGTTCGCCTTTAAAGACAATTATTCCATAGGCTGTAAACTATTCGCAATTTTATTCGTTAACAATTTTACCATTATATATGCATACTTCTTTATTTTCCATTAATCCATACATAAGACTGTTAACATACTTGCAATCACACGACAATATGGTTTCAGCCTAATGTAACATCTAAGCACAATAGTACAAAATAATGTACAGTAGCATCTTAGAAAGATGAACAGATATAAAACATGCTCAGTTCATCTTTTTGAGAATCAATTTGGACAGTTGTATATTCACCAAAAACCATTTTATTTTACATAAAAAAAAACAAACAAACAAAATAAGTGATCTTTAAAAGGTATAAGAGCAGACTTATTTAAACGATTTTTGAAAAACTGCTCTGTGGTAGACTGTCACGCGGAAGAAAGTTGTCTTACAAATCCGTTCAGCTTTTCGAATTATTCATCTCATAGAACCGTTCATGTTTCCGTACATGTGCATACGTAAACATATTTACTACAATCCAAATTTACCATATTTTATAATGAAAAGTATTTTTAAAACCAGGAACATTTGTCTTATCCTAAATGATATAACGATGAATGTTTCGTTCGATATTGCAAAGATACGAGCACATAACATGTATGTACACGTGTAAATAAATACATTGCAGAAAAATGTGCCTAATAAATCTTGTAAATACACACATAGTTATCCCAAACATAAATTGATCTCCGTTCACGAAGGCTATTTATTTAAATCATTCGATCAGTTAATCCAGTTTATTATTGTATCAATGCATATCTTGGTGTTGTTATTAAAAAATTAACTTACATTCAAAATCGGTGCACTTATTTCGAGTTTGTGTCTTTGTTTTTCTGAGCTGCATAAACAATTCCAAGGCATTTTACATAATCAAAGATCAATTAATTCAATGGATGATGAATTTACAATTTTTTTCTTGATTTTATAATTGATACACATTTTCTTGAAAACTGATATTTCGATTCACTCACTGCACTTCAAAGCATACGACAGATCAATCAATCGAATTGATGACCGTTTCATCTCGCGCAATTTTTTTTTCGGTTGATTCCCGTTCTTATATTCGCAATCTATAAAATTATTAAAACTAACGCGCCACTATCTAGTACTGCCAACGTGCAGATTCTAAGGGCAACTGCCTAGTACTGCAAGACAAATTCGCCAGCCAGGGTCTATGGACTATGAATTTTACGATTCACTGAGTTGTTTTGTCTGCTCTGCCGGCGACCGTAAACATCTGATTCTGTACTGTGCTGCGGTGTGGCGACGTCAATCCACCACCATCACAGAGGCGACGTCGGGTGGTATTGTGTTGTGTTGTGTTGTACTGTGTTGTATTTAATGGTTGTGCTGTGCACCCTGTTCGTTGTGTCGTGCACTGAACATAGATGGCTGTTGTCTTTATCATGCTCCAAATCAGCTGGTTGGCATGGGAGCACGTTTTTTCTGACTATTCATCGATTGTCATTCATAAACTACATTATGTAAAGTGTGAGTGAGTGTAAATAAAGTTGAAACGAGTTGAAAGAAAAATGTTGTGGATGGAGTTAGTTGTTCAGCTCTATGCAGTTGGTAGGAGTCAAACATGTATGAGAGACTGTTTCAAATATTCATCAGCATGTCATTTGGAACTGGAATGCGTGAAAGATAAAATCAAAACATAGAAAATATGATTCTTTGTCTGTACGGAAAGGATTGGGATGTTTGACAAACAAATTATAAATGCGTGAAATGGATTCGAAAGGGTGTCGGCAAGGGCAACCTGAAGTTAACGAATACATACACATACATATGTATGCCTAAGACGTGCATTCCTGTCTTAGAAGAATCGCCGCTCTGATTTTTCTTAAATGAAAAGTAAACTGTGTCGCCGAAGACGGCCGATTCGGTAAATTCCGCAAATTCTTTGCCATTGACTAGAAATACGTAATTATCTTTTATTTTAAATAATTTAAATTTCTTACTTAGGTAGGTACTACTATTTCTTTGCGTGTTTAGACACCTTGATGCGGCGCGAAGGCTTAGTAAAGGTCAATGTTTCTTGGAAATACATTCGCCAAAATTCAGCTAACTACTAATCCTCCATATCCTACTACCCGTGTCATACTGCCTGACCGTAGCCTGACTTTCCTTTCTCCGCTGCATGTGGGGAAATTGTTGAAGAAGCTAAAAAATCACCCCCCATAACAAAAGAAAAAATATCAATGAGAGCGGTGCTCTCTCACAGTCTTATACAAAGGTCCCAAGGGCTCAAAACTAGCTCCTGCAGTGTCGGAGTCTAGAAAAACAGCTAGCTCCTAGTGCTAGTACTTTTAAGGGACGCGAGGAGCACACGCGGATCTCCATTCCAATCGCTGAACTGCCCAGCTATAAAAGACATTGGGTCTTCTCTAAAAAGGACAGAGAGCTGCTTTCCGTCTAAGGAATACTGAGACGTCTGAAGGGCCTGTCTTCTCCGAGACTAAAAAGTGATTCATGGCCGGTTTCGATGCCAGCTAGCACCAACGACACATCACATTGGTGTGCTTTAAATACCAAACACAACTGACGTACAACTCGAAGTTGTGCATAAGGACTCGTGCCTGAATCTCTGCAGCCCCCCCTTTTTAAATTCATCCATGTTGAAGGAAACAGAGGGGAACTGTAGTAGTTACTAAAAAGGAATCGCTGGCATTAGGTCTGATATACTTGGTCAACTCTCTCACCGATCTAACAGGCACGATGCCAAGTACACGGATTGGGATCATTTTCGAGAACTTGTCTTCTCCAGCTAAGCAAATGCTCCTCACATCTATCGATTGCATTCAAGACCTAGATGAAGGGGCATTTCAGCTTCATAACAAACTAATCAATTCTGACAGTTGTGTCCGCAAAAGTACTGTTAACAAATGCAAAGCACCTTGGTGAAATGATCAACTGACAACTCTTTCTGCAAAGAAAATAAAGAGGTGGGGCGAATCAGGTTTTTGTCTCAAGTCTCACTGAATATAATTCGAAGCTGAGGCGATCCAAGGCGGCTATCTGGAGGAAATAGGTTAAGTTGAAGTGGTTGACTGCTGTACGGAAAGACAGTAGCCATACTTATGCCAGCATAAGCCCATTGTGTTACCACGGGGATCTATGGATACTTCCAGCCCTTCTGATACAGCGAAGAAGATGGCTGACTCATACGCTGCTCAGTTCAGTCAGGTTATCAAAATGATATGCCTCCAGAAGGGTGGTGGCCGTGGCGTTGATATGTACGTTGACCCCTACGCAACTTAGCCTCGCTGCCGGCGTTCGCGTCCCGGTCTTTAGACCAAAAATAATGTTCACGATCCCGCCTCTTATGCGTCGCTGACAATGCTCAAAGTGCAATAACTGTCTAGAAAATGCTTCTCAAGCTTGTCATAAAACTTTAGGTCTTTCCACTCGTGAAAGAACAATATGACGCCAACACGAGTGATTGCTGACGAGTGACTCGGTCCTGGCCCTCTACGGGCAGTAGGGCCACCCATATATTTGTATTATTATTAATCTTCCAAAAGTCTGAATCTGCGGGATGAGATAGCACTGCAGCCACAAAGCAAGTGTTCAATGGGTTCTTCCTCATCCTCGTTCCTTCAGCTTCTGCAGAAGTCGCAAGAGGCGTGAGTTCCGATAGCGCAATGCCCTGGTGTAACGCCATTGAGAGTTCTGAGATTCAGCCTGCTCAATCTAATCGCTCAATCATAATAAGGTTAAGCGATCATTTAGGGCCGATCAAAGGCCAGAGTTGTTTGGTAATGAGGTGTCCTATGCCAGTTGTCCATCTGCGATTTATTTGAGCAAGTGTTTTTAAATTAAGCAGATGTTTTATATTAGCAGTAGTATAGGTGGGTGGATCGCCACCCGGAATGACTACTTCGCAATTCTCCTGAGTGTCCCTTGTCGTCAAAGATTTTTTAGCCAGCACAGGGCTTCCTTAATCGCTATAGTTTTTAGGTTTACAGTGATTAGGTAATCGGAAAGATAGCTGAATGTTTAGATCCTTGGAATAGACGCCAGCACCCACACCCGCATACATCTTCGATCCATCTGTGAAGATTCGCAGTGGACCTTCCAGCGTCTGGTGCTTAGAGTCCCAGTAAGATCTGGGGGAGATGCTGGTTGAGAACTTCTTCTTGAATAGGAAAGTTCTGTATCTATAAAGTTCTGTATCTATGGATATAGAACTATACCTGCTAAGGATCGATGAGTGTCCAGATCGAAGTTCTTGCCAGTTGTGCAGCGGTTTTAGTCTGATCGCCCTATTAGCAGCTGTCTGTCTATCAATTAGTTCTATGGGTGCTAGGTTAAAGAGTGTGTTTAAAGCTTCTCAGTAGGTAATCGTTAATGCTCCGCAAGTTCCTTTTGTTTTGTAGTTCCTACCAATCAGCACTAGGTCCGTTTTTCGTGGGTTCACGCATTCGCTAGTCTATTTCATTAGCTTGGGAAGGTGGATAAATATTTTCCTGATACCGTAATAGCAATGTCATCTGTATGCAATGACATTGCACCCAATCTTTTCAAGTATCACAAGCGTTCGTTAACCACTACGTTCCACAAGACAGGGTAGAAGAGTACACCATATTGTGGTGGCGGATTGCAGATCCTTGTGTTTCTTTTGAGAAGGCCCTATGACCTTCGGGAGTACAACGGCTCCCCGCATTGTATTGCGATTAATGGTTAGCCCGCTTCTCTCGGCCTTTGTAAGTGCTATGTGCGGAACTAGACGTTTTCCTAGACCCTGGTACTTCAGAAGCTTGTATAGTATCCGTACTCGAGTGCCCAGGTAATGCAAGTAATACCCAAGTTGGCGTATGCCCATCATGTTTCGGCTACCTTCATTTGTGAATATTACACCACAGCGAAGAAAGAGAAAATACACCGTTCGCATTCACCGCATTCACCGTTCGGTCTAAACTTGGCATATCATAATTTATGATAATTTTCGTCAATATGACCTTAGCATTATACTAAATTCTTAAAATTTAAATTTAAAAAAATAATATAAATAAAAAATACTCAGAACAATATCGTTTAACACCATGGTTTATGCCACCTACATGGTACAAAAAGGGGAAAACAATTGAGATCATGCATGCATAATAAAGGTGAATGTCCAAAACTGACATTATTGAGATCGGTATGGCAAAAGCGGATTCCATAACACCAAAAGCTATTGTGAACAACACCCGAGAGGACATTTACAAGGACCCTAGGTGGAAATGGGCTGGTGTCCATTATTAAGAATAAAACAACAGCACTGTGCGAAAAAAGAGAACAAATGTTCGAAAAAAATATAGGCCCGGTCCAAATTCTGCAAAGAAAATAAAAACTGAATTGCAGAAGACTATAAACGAGTTAAAATCAATAGGTTCCAGTACGACGGAAACTGAACATTTCAATCGAATCCGTCGTAAGGAAACAATTTTATATATGAAAAACCACAAAAACTACAATTAAGTATCCAGTTTCCAGGCTATAATATATAATATATTATAATAATATGGGTGGCGCGACACTCCGAGGCGGACCTGGGACTAGCTTCTCAGCAACCACTCGTGTTGTGCGTGCTATTGTTCTTTCACGAGTGGAGGGGACCTACAGTTTAATGCCGACTCCGAACGGCGAAGTTGAGAAGCTTTTTCTAGACAGGAATACTCTTTGAGCATTGTCAGTGACTCGAAAGAGGTGGAGCCGTGAATTATCAAAGGTCGTAAATTCGGGTATCGAACCAGGGACCCTCTGCGTAGGAGTCGACGCACTTACCCACTACGCCAAGGCGACCTAGTTTTATAGAACACTGTGAGAAAAACACAAGTATTATAAAATATACTTATAAAATAAGATTTTTAAACGACGAAAAGCTTTATGTTTAATCATAATCTTACACATGCCATGGTGTAAGGATAATAATTAATAATAAATAATAATAATTTTTCTGACACCATTGGTTCAAACCTTATAAAAATATATAATATAGGTGGCGCTACAGCCTGAGCAGGGCCAGGGCCTAGATTCTTAGCAACAGCTATACAACTGTGTTATGCGTGTTATTGTTCTATCACGAATGGATTGGAACCTACAGTTTTATGCCGCTTCCAAACGGCCAAGTTTTTTCTGCACAGTTATTACACTTTGATTGTCAATAACTCGAAAAAAGAAGTGGACCGTGAAGATTATTTGTGATCGTACCGGCCGGGAATCGAACCCAGGCAGCGAAGTTAAGTTCCGTTAGGGTCGGCGCACATTTTTTTTTTTTTTTTAAATGCAATTTTATTTAATTCTATTTATATTTCTTACTTGCTAGACAAAATTACTTAAATCTAGCTTACCTAACTTAAGAATTTACAATGTTCTTAATACTAACCTACTGACCCTATGCGGGTACTCTAAGCTAATCTAATCTATGTTATAACTGTGCCTTTCGGCTTAATCTGCGTTTTTTTTTAGTCTTTATGACAATCTGTTATTACATTTTTCTTTGCCAAGAAAACTTTAAAAAAAACTTGGCTAAACTTAACTACTTACACTACCTAATACTAACTTACCCTAAGATAAAACTTAATACTATCTTAACTATGTCCGTAACAGTACGGACACGTGCACCAGGGCGTATATGTTGTGTATATGCATAACATATATAATTTACACGCCGTGATGCACCTTTTTTTTTGGTTTTGGTTTTTTTTTTTTTTTTTCTTAAAGCTACCTTAAAAACTATGTAAGCTGGCCACTATGGTCAACTACCTGATCCTGTGGAAATGCTAGCGGTGGCGGAGGCTGGTTTTGGTGTAACCACCAGTAAAATTGCCGTTCCTTGGCAGACTTTTTCCTATCTCGAGCGGGGATCGCTCTACTGAACCGGAGGAGATCCTCGTGGGTGCGAATGACATCCGGTTCGTATTGAAGTCGCCTATCCACTGTTCGGCGTACGACATGGAAGATGATAGGACATCCTTGTGGATCCTGTATTAGGCCAATTGTGTCTAGATAGAGGAATGCTTCGGGAGGAATAAAGCCGTTAAGGCGCACCCTTTCATGGTACATACTATTGGGGTAGTAAGCCCCAAAGATCAGACTGTTGGACGAGGTCATAGCTCGTGCAGTGTGCCTTCTGATTAGTTTAATAATAAAATTATCTACCCTATTCACGTTTGCCTCGTTGTACAAGACCTCGTTAGGGTAGTACTTCTTGTACTCAGACTCGGGTGTGCGATACAGACGGAGACAGCTCCTAAGACACTGCCTTTCGAACACCCTCATCTTTTCCATCTGGGAAGGACTCACGTTGAACCACAATGGACAACCGTACACCATAATGGGCCGTACTAGGGCCATGTAGCAGATTACCTTCACTCTGGTATCAAGTTGGCTGCTGAAAAACAACCTTCTTGCCGCAGCAAAGGCTTTTCTGGCTTTCGTCAGAGCAATATCTATATGTTTGTCAAAATACAGATATTGATCCAGCCAAATGCCTAGGTATCTAACTACACTTTTTACAGCTAACGGCCGACCATGCGGGTCAACTATGCCGAACTTACGCCAGTTTTGGCGCGTATCCCGCGATGCCCTGTCCAACGGGGTCCGGAAAAGACTAGTTTCGCACTTCTGGAAGTTGATAAGCAGCTTCCAGTCGTCGCAAAATCTCTGGATTTTCTCGAAGTCACGCTGCAACAAGATGTTTATTACCTCGACCTTCGGACCTGATCTGTACGCAACTAGGTCGTCGGCGTACGCAATTAAGTGCGGCATGGAACCTATAAGATCTGCAGTGAATATAGAAAACAAGATCGGGGAACCGATGGCCCCCTGTTGCAGACCGTTTTTGATGTTAAAGACCGTAGTGGAAGTTACGTCACCATTTTTCACAACGAACTTTCGACCTGTTATCATGTCATAGACCATGTATAGCAATGGTTTACTTATGCCAAGCCTGACCAGCTTGAGGAAGAGGCCCTCTAACCAAACGGTGTCGAACGCCTTCTCCAAGTCAATCAGGCAGGCACCCGTGCACTGATTTTTGTTTTTATTCCATTGTATGTCGGACACCAGTTTTGACGCGGCATTAATGGTATCATGCCCCGCTCGGAATCCGAACTGGTTGTCCGGTATGATTTTCTTTTCATCAGCCCATTGCTTCAGAACTCGAATGACTATCTTTTCAAAAACCTTGCTTATGCAGGGAAGTAGACTGATCGACCGAAGATTTGTCGGAATGGACTTATCTTTGTCCCGTTTAGGGATCGGTTGAACAACAGCTGTTTTCCAGTGCGTGGGGTAATGTGCATTACTCAGCGCATTGTTAAACAAGGTTGTGTATATTTGGACCGCTTCGGGGGGAAGATGGCGAAGCACAATGTTCGGTATTCCATCGATTCCCACTGACTTTTTCTTCTTCAGCGAGTGGAAGATACCCTGGAGATCTTCTTGAGAAATCAAGATGTGATTCCCATCATTGGCGACGGCACTATGTGCCATGTTCTCGTCATTGAACCTGGTGAACCCTGGATTCTCTGATCGCCATTGACTTATCTCATTGCGGAGATAGAAGTGGTTTAGCAGGGCTCTGTTCTCCAGATCGTGATTCGGCCTACTAACCTCGTTGACCGTATACACTCTCTGGAACACTGCACCAATAGCTGTAACCTTCTCCTGGGGATCTTCCACCGCAAAGAAGTCATTGTCTAGCACTGCCTCATCTGGATCGATGCCAACTGAAGTCAGTAAGTGTTCGTTGTCTGTCGTCCTGGGAAGTCTTACGATTTGAATGTCGTTTTGATCTTTCCTCCGAAATATTTTATTTACTTGCGGGAACATACCCGGGTTGTTGGATCGTACAGCACGGATTTTGTTGCCCCAGTGCAAGCTTATAGCCAAGCTATAGTTTATGCGTATTAACTGTTGGAGGTTCTTGATCTCCGACTTCAATGCTCTGACTTCCGCGTTTTGCGGATCTGTAAAACGCCTGTGCAAGAGTTTGAGTCTTGACAGCAGCCTACTTTTGTGCACGTGAAGTGCGTCGATGGTAGCATTTCGATAAACATCGCTGTTGTCGATTTGAACTACCTTCAGATTTGTTTTGTCCATCGTACGTTTGATTACGTCGTCCATTTGTATGAGGTACCTGTCAACCTCTTCGTTCGTCAGGTTTCTGTTTGTCGGCGGATTGATCCCACTCGAACGTAGTTCTGTGGATAAAGTCCTGGAGAAGCGTGGCCAGCGGGCCTTATTGTAATTATAAGGGGGCCTCTGGACATACTCCTCCAGTCCTTCCACCTCGTTCGGGAGCTGAATAACTGCGAAGAGCCCGCAGTGATCACTCTCGTACTCAACAGCAGTTAGACAGTTCCGTGTGCGTCTTTCCACGTCTAGTATAGTCAGTCGTTTGTCTATCAGCATCAGATCCAGATAGGACCCGCTTCTGGGATACGATGGCCTATCAGTTGCTAGCAAATCTAGCTTGAACTCAACATTGTGTTCTACCAACCAGTTATACAATGAGGTCCCCCTGGTGTTATGCACCACGTTGCCCCACTCAATATGCCTCGAGTTCAAGTCCCCGGCTACGATATAGTAGTTCTCCTCCGAGCTCAGTCGAAGGCTAGTGAAAAGAGTATCGAGCTCTGAAATGAAATATTGGTTGATGCGTGACTTGTCAGTCGCATAGATAGCGATCGGCGCACATATCCACAACGCCAAAGTGCAAACCTTTAATTCTGTGCAAAAACCCCTTTAAGGTCGTAGGGTCGAAAAAAGAACTAGACACTTCTGGTTGCGCCATAATAATTGCTTTGACAATTAAATAAAAATTAGATCAAAGAAAAACAGAATTTGGACCAAAGAGTTTACAAATTCCCAAAAACTCGATCCAAAGTGTTTTTATTCATCTTTATGTTTCCCGCTGGGCTGTGCAAAATTCACTGTACACGACACAGACACGCCACTACAGATTATGCAAAATTACAAAAATGTTGAATCAACGCAGACGGTCGCGTGAACGGAAACTTTAATTCAATCGCATTACGTGGTATGTCCACTGACCATCGCAAGCCGCAATATTCAAATCGGCGTTGCACTTTTAAAATTATTTGTCACCAATTTCCAGCGCGCATGCTCCTTTCAATGTGCCGATTTATTTCCTTACAGCGTCACTGTTTGTAAAGGCAAGGTACTTTATTATTTCAATTAAAATATTAAAAAAAAAAAATTATTTACAAATTTACGTTTAAGCATCCCTGAGCCGTCTGCCGAGATAAGACAACTATTTTTGACAATATTGAGTAAGCATTATATAGAAAAGGCAGAATAGTCAATAATTCGAATAAATAAGTAATGTAAAAACATTTAACTATACTTAAAACGCCTCATCAATAATTTGTTTCCTATGCATAAGGACAATGTGTCAATAGGATGCTAGTGAACTCCAATTTTCAGTGTCGTTAAGTATACGCATCACATCATCCATCATCATTTTATTCATAGTAGTTTCGTCTAATTTCCTTTAGGATCGGACAGGGACCAAGGAAGTGCATCACATCTTCGTTCTCACCAGTAGTAGTTCTCCTCTCACTCGAATTACCAAATTTGGGCAGTTCTAAGGTCGATATTCAAGTAGTCTTTCGCTTGATGATTGAGTTGTTTGTATATCAAACGTGTTGTCGAGTTTTCCGCTTGTACAACGCTCTCTACTTTGATTGTTCTCGTTCTCGTCTCGCACTCCATACTGGAATATTATCTTCGCTTAGATCAGGCGCAATGGTGTATCTGATTGAGATATTCTCCCAATCTTTGAAGAAAAGAGTTAGCGTTCTCAGTGCGTTTTTGGCAAGAGCTTTAGTCAATCTATTCCCTTCTTCGTTTAAGATTTTACTCACGTATTTCATACTTCATTTAAGGGTGTAGATGAAGAGGGGTGATATCCCACTCTCAATTTGTATGAGGTAGTTAGGTGTTATTTGAGGAAGTCTAAGCAGCCTTTTTAAAAAGGAACGCAAGCGCTTTTCTACATCCTTGAAATATTTTCCTCCCCATAATTGTGCACTAAGGCACATTACTGAAAGCATAACAGCTTCAAATACCTTTATTTTTGATGGAATTCCAACCTTCGCATTCGATATTAGATTTCTCCAAGTTGAGTTTATAGCCTTTTTCGATTCGGGAATCTTTAATTTAAAATATTTTTTTCAATGAAAGGTCTAGGTTTATGGTGATCGCAGAACATTTTTATGTACTGACCATTTCCAGGTCAACTCCATCATATTTGGATTTTTTCGCTCTCGCTATGCGACTCCATCATATTTGGATTTTTTCGCTCTCGCTATGCGACCTGTTCCTTTTCGGAAGATGAGCACCTTAATTTTGCTGAGTTGATATGCAGGCAGTTGAGTTTAAAGTAGCTTTCCACCTTGTTGATCATACGCTGCAGACAGCTTGTCGATTCTGCTAAGATCACTATATCATCCGCATACAGAAGTGCTCTGGTAAGTATTAACCAGAAGACATCCTTGTTTTACTACGATTTCTACACCAAAGCATTCTGAAAGCGCATTATCATTCCATACCGCTGACTTATTAGCACTGTAGAGCTTGCTAAGAACACTTAAAAACTTTGATGAGACACCATTTTGCGATAGATTGATGAGAAAACATACTGTTTCTTGCCTCTATTAGCCTTGTGTTGGTTAGATTGAATATTTGCTCCACTTTCTCTGAACCCTGATTGAAACTCACTTAACTTTTTATTTTCCGCAACCGACATCGTGAGTCTCGATCTCAGCAATCCAGTAAACTATTTTGGCTCTTACATTGCGTAATGGAACACTATTTGGGCCTATTTCGGATGTAACATATCTTCAAAATGGTTTTTGAGTGAATTAATTTCAACTGATATGCCTTGTTTATAAGAGGTTCCATTGAGTTTTCTGACAGTGGCCCAGAACTCCTTTTCTTATTTTCGCATATGATTTTGTAATGCAAGTTAGCTTCAATATACATTTTTTTCGATATTTCACTGTTCATCTCTCTGAAGAGGTTGAGGTACCCGAGGGATTTTCTTCTAGCTCTCAAACATTCTACATCGAAACACAGTTGATTTTTCACCAGATTCCTTGTAACGCAATTTTGTTGTGCTATGTGTTTTATAATCCTTGTGAGAAAGCTCGGGTATAATAGAGCATTATTCCAATACATTGTAAGAGTTGTAACACATTCATCAAGTTGCCGACGATACTCATTAACGAAACTGTCTTTCCAGGTAAGTTTTGGAACAAGTGATAGGTTTTTTACAGGTGGGATATGCGCTTGTAAAGAGCATGGAATTACTAATGGCATGTGATCATTTCCCGTTTATTAAGGCATGGTCTATTACGGAACATCCGTTTCCTTTTATACAGGTATATTCGCCATTCGTATCACTTATTGTTATACCATTCAACAAAAACAGATTGAAAGTGTCGCATGTCAATTAGAAGTTTGCCTTTTGAATCGAGTGATTCGACCTTGGATTTCCTTGGAACATTTGCAAAACAGTGGAACTGACTGTTGTTAAAAGTTCCGACTCTAGCATTAAAGTCCCCAACTAGCAAAATATTTTCGCAATCTAAGTTGGTCATTATATTCAGTTTGCCAATTCGTTGCGGTTTGTATTTGACGTAGGTGTACAGGAGAGTCGCTCGATATCTCTCTCTCAATTGGCCTCAGCCAATCTCCGGTGTCCAATCTCGCGCATCCATTTGACTATCCCATATTTCATAAGTACATGATCGAAGAGGTTCTCCTTATCGTGTACACATTCATATAAGACTAATAATTCCTAGGATACGGACAGACAGGGAATCACTTGTAATCGAAGATTTCCATGTTCTCTGTTATGTCAGCGTTGCACTGCATGGGGATCTTTCGAGACTTCTAACATTTCAGAAAAACACTCAATCCTTGGTGTTCCCGTTTATCCGAAGCCAGCTCGGCTTTGACTTTCATCTATAATTTGAAGATATTTCATATGTTGAATCATCATTTGTTTGTTTGTTTTCGACTATGTAACAATCTCGCACGTTTGCCTAGACTTAATCCTGCTCTCACTGGTTATTAATTGTCCAATATTGGTTCAGTTTGTTAGTCTGCTTTCAGATTCAGAACAATAGAACCACCATATATTCTATCCACCTCGTGAGTCATTCACATCCGACCCTTTTTCTATGTAGATATATATTGGAAATATGCAGCACTTAAGGATTCAATTGTCCTAAATTCAAATGGAATTTATGCCTCACTATTGTATCTAATAAAAACATTCCTTGCTTACTTTCAATTTAATAAATATATAATATAATCAATTTGGTATGAATGGACTCGTTTCAGTTAAAGAGATTTTTATTCATTTTCTGAAATATTTATGTTTATTATTATTGTTGAGGGTAAACTGCACCGCCAACCTTAGATTTATCCTAGAGTATTCTCTCTCAGCCCGTTTCCATTAGGAATCTGAGAATAAGACCTGATCTAGAGACTTCAATTCTTCTTCTGATATTAGGTACTTGCCCAGGTATCTTTGTCTTTTGTGGTCTAGCGCCTCTTAAGATCTGCGTATATGTTCTGGAATTTCATTAGATTCTCAGCAGAATCTGCAGAGACCTTCTCCTGATACACCTAGTTTCCTTATGTGCTCCCTGAGTTTAGAGTGCCCGGTTAGGAACCCTTTCAGGATATTTAGGTTGTTTTTGCTCATTCTGATACATACCCAAACCTCTTCGGTTATTTTTTTCTCGGGCTGCTTCATGCCATGTTCGTTGTTCCATGTATCTGCCCGGTCTCTCTAGTTCACTGAACTCTTTCGTGAGGACGTGACGTCCTACAGCGCAGAATACTTCGGGGCCTATAAAAGGTTCCGATGCTCCTTTCCTGGCAAGGGAGTCGGTCATGTCCTTGCCTTCTATCCCTGTATGGCCAGGTATCCAACATAGTTTTACTCAATTAGTTCTGTTTAGCTTCTTAAGCTTCTGTAGACATTCTCACACAAGCTTGGATTTGATGATATAGGAGTCTAGCGCCAGGATAGCGGCACAACTGTCCGACATTATTGCTATGTCGCAGTTTTAATAATTCCTGTCAAGATTGATCTGAGCGCATCTGTCTATGGCAAAGACTTCTGCTTGAAAGATACTGATCCGTCTGTGTGTGTGTAGTACTTTGTTCGGGGTCTGAATACTCCTTGCTGCTCAGTCTATGGACTATGGATTCATTGCTCCCGTCCTTTTTGGTACTGAGCAGTCCTTTTGGAAATTGAATTTCCGAACCACGTCATCCTTGGAAATGGCCAAGAGTGGTAGCCTTTTGACTAGTGCATCGAATTGTCTCGATGTAATGCGCCTGTCTTTTCCTATCCCTTCTTTTATCATCCTCATGATTATTTTGTTTGCACATTCTGCAACTACTAGATGCAAAGATGTCAGCTTCAGTAGTACCAGTTAGGCAGGTTCTCATAGCCCCTGTTATACAGAGGCATGCCAACCTTTGAACTTTAAGTGTTCTCATGCACTGATCAGGTTGGTTCTTTTGGACCATGCTATTGCACCGTACATAATTGTTGGTCTGATAATAAAATGTGTTTACATCCATCTGAAGAAACATGGATTGCATCCCCAGGATTTGCCCGCCAGGCTCTGACAAATCATTAGAGCACACGTCGCTTTCCTGGTTACTGTCCAAGATATCCACTAAATATTTAACTTCATTTACTGGAGCCAGTGTTGTACCCGACCGACTTATTGGTTTTAGTCGATCCAGTTTTCGTTTCCCAGTGAAAGGTACTATGTTAATTTTTGCGGAATTTAGGTTTAACCAATATAAAAATATAAATATGTATATACAACATTCTGATCAAAATTGTGTTTCCACCTTACTGACATATATCATTTTAGCATGTCACACTACCTTGCCGATCCTCTACAAACACCGGGATGGAATAAAAGCGAGACTCGATGGTCTGTCAAGCGAAAACGTTTATTTGTTGACATATCGTACACTAAAGAAGCCAGCCAGAAAACTACATACTTTATTTATTGAAGCAGAATTAGGAATATATAATGGAAACTATTCTAGAACAACAACGTCGTTATCATGAAGAACGTGAAAGGTTGATCAAACTAATGGTTGATGAGTATGCAAATAGAAAACCAGGTGTAAGTAGAGATTATCATTGCTTCAGTTGCAGTCTCAAACATGTTTAATGTCCATTTTACAGGAAAAGGAAAAGATTTATTCTGAACATCGTCTCAAATACTTGCTCGAGGTAAATGTATATACTTGTAATAATGTGTAATTAATTTAATTAATTAAAAATATTATTTTTAGCTACATCACAATGCTACTCACAAGCTTAAGGAACTCTATGAAGACAAGGATAACGAGCGAAAGGCTGAAGTTCAAGCATTATCTGGTCCAAATGAGTTCAATGAGTTTTATGCACGTTTAAAGCAAATCAAAGAATTTTACAAAAAGCACCCAAACGAAATAAGTGTTCCACTCTCTATTGAATTCGACGAACTTACTAAATCGTACAGTAACACAGACGAAATGAGTGGGCTTGTTGAATTTACCGACGAAGAGGGTGGTGGTCGCTATTTGGATCTGAATGAATGCTACGAAAATTATATAAATATCCGCGGAATAGAAAAAGTGGATTATATTACTTACTTGATGACATTCGATCATCTCTTCGATATCCCCAAAGAGCGTAAGAATATGGACTATAGAAAGTATGTGGAAGGTCTAAACGACTATCTATATAATTACGTTGTTCGAATCAAACCGCTTTTGGATATCGACGCTGAATTAATGAAATTGGATGCCGAATTTCAAAAACAATGGGCGAATGGAACATTTCCAGGATGGCCGAAAGAAACTGAATCCGTTTTAGCAAACACCGGTGCCCATCTTGATTTGTCGGCATTTTCAAGTTGGGAAGAGTTGGCATCTTTGGGTCTCGATCGGCTTAAGTCGGCATTGATGGCGCTTGGACTGAAGTGTGGTGGAACATTAGAGGAACGCGCTCAACGACTGTTCTCTACGAAGGGCAAGAAAAACCTTGATCCATCCCTTATGGCCAAGAAAACTTGTGGAAAGTTTAGCGCTCGTGAGCAATCTCGCCAGAAAGATATTGCTCAGCTTGAGTCTATTCTATACAGATGTGTTGAGTTCGTTTCCGAACAGCGAAGTGCAACAAAAGAAAATGTGCAACGCAAACAGGCACGCACGGGCGGAGAACGTGATGACAGTGACGCTGAAGCAAGTGAAAGCGAAAATGATGAGGATGACGCCGATGACGTGCCTTATAATCCAAAGAATCTACCCCTTGGATGGGATGGCAAACCAATTCCTTATTGGCTATACAAACTTCACGGTCTGAATATCAACTACAACTGCGAAATTTGTGGCAACTTCACGTACAAAGGTCCAAAAGCATTTCAACGTCATTTTGCGGAATGGAGACATGCTCACGGTATGCGCTGCTTGGGAATACCAAACACAGCTCATTTCGCGAATGTCACTCAAATTGAGGATGCCATTACATGTAAGTTTTGTCGTACGCTCGTTCAATGAGCCGAAATTAATTCCTCATTATTTTTAGTGTGGGAGAAGTTGAAATCACAGAAACAAAGCGAGAGGTGGATAGCGGATCAGGAGGAGGAGTTTGAGGATTCTTTGGGAAATGTTGTGAATCGAAAAACATACGAAGATCTTAAACGACAGGGTTTACTGTAGTCTTACTAATTCAGAGTGCCCTAACCTCAATAAACAATAAACAACCTGAAAACAAATTTAAGTGTCAGCTTATCATTTCCTGAACTCATTTCAACTTGAAGTTGTTTTAGATGAACCAAAGGTATAGTGCAAAGAGCAGTACTTGAGAGAGAACAAATTCGCATATCCAAGTTTTTATATGGATTTGCCATTTCAACCTTACCGCAATACTACAATCTTTGATTTCTCCAAAAACATGTAAATTGTGGAAATATTTTTTAATACTACAAAATTGATTACCAGACATTTGCCTGAGCATTTCTACAAAATAAAACAAAACTTAATGGCTAATAGCAAAATTTAAAATCTTCATCCTCCCGACGTATTCGCCAAATAAATATCCATCACGTCCTGATTCAAATAGACCACAGGTTTTTTACGCCCTGAAACATAAGATGATAAAAATCAGAATGAATTCAATGTGTGAATATTTATGTTTACATACTTTTAACTATTGGTCCCACCCTTGCTAGATCAGATGGATCCGCCACTGAAGGAATCTCCGATTCCTCGTCATCACTCGTTGTACTTATTTCAGCAGGATTCCTTCCAGCCGGTGTCTCAGGAGTATCTACCTCCCGCGTCCGTTTTCGCCTTAAAGCACTTCTCTCCGCTGCTTCAGCTCCTTCACGTGCTACTACGACATCCGCATTTCGCGAAACTCTTGACGAATCTCGCAACGATGGTATTTCCCTGTTCATACGGACGAGTCTGTCAGTGGAATCAATTGAATCTTCGGACGCAGCTGTTATTGAATGCGAAAGGAAACGAAGCGGGGGGCTTCCATTTGATTGGGTGTTTTCTTTAGAAGAGACATCTCGTCTTTCCGTAGTTGAATCCTTAGAATTTTTGCTACTCGATTTCGATGAAACAGTCTTTAGTGACACATTCGAATCAACTGATATCGTCGAAGAATTGATTTTTAATTTTTTCTTACTTTTGAAAATTTTCTCAAATTTTTCAAAACATCCCATGCACAAATAGGATAACTCCTATAAAATAAATCACTAATTGAACCGAGTTTATGGCAATATACATACGGTTAAAAACCTACATTAAAATCAGTGTACACTTTCCTAATAAAACGCATCCTAGAGCGGTCCAATCTTTGGTAGTATTGACTTTTTCCTTTACAAATGAAGCACGGCATTGTTTCGCAGTTTAACCGATCAGCTTTTCATAAAATTTATAAATACAAAAGCATTATTAAACTAAATGTTCCGTAACCCGCACGAAATACTTTACGAAATTCATTCCGCCAATTTTATTCAAATAAACAAGTTCCGTTTCAAAATGTACATGAATATGACATATATCTCGGGGGGTATGTTCATAATGACGCTACATTTCTTACAGGGTTGCTAGTGTCAAATAATTCTATGTTTTGGATTTAAAATCGATAAGAACATTTACTCTGTTTTAACGCGTATCCATTTGATTTAAAATGACAGCAAACAAAGTATTTTTGACACCGCCTATAAAGTTATTATAATACATACAAATTATTGAAAATAAAATCTCTTTGACAGCTTGCATAAACGGTTTGAATCTGGTTTTAAATTTGAAGAATCAATCTTTTGTGTGAAATTTAAAAAATGTTTATTGAAATCTGTTCTTTTGAATTTTGCACATCTCTTACGAGATCTAATCGAACATACATACAATTTGTTAGTTGTCATTTTTGACGGATGATAAAGTAAAGAGCGGTTGAAAGATGGTTCGTGTTTTGTCGAAGGCTCTAGGATTTATTGGTAGTGTTATTAAATATGGTTGTATAACTCATTGTACATTTGAATATCTTGGAGATTTTGTTGTTGTAAGAAAACATTCCTGAAACACAGCTATATAGAATATACAACATGTCTAATTCAACAGTGCAGTGGACCCTCTATGGAACCCACTCTTCATTCGAACAATATTCTTTTCACCGAAAGGATATCGCCAAGACTTTCGAAGATTTCAAGGGGTGATATTGTCATTGCGAAATGTCCAACGAATCCCACACAACACATTTGTAAACGGGTGATTGGTCTACCCGGTGACAAAGTCAGCACAACTGAATCCTATTCTGGTACGCTGTTAGATGAAATGAAAGTTAGGCTACCAGAGGCTTCGGGTGACGACAAAGCAGTGGGGAAGGTAACTCATACATATGTGCCTCGGGGACAGGTGTGGTTAGAAGGTGATAACTCCTCAAACAGTACCGATTCAAGATTTTATGGTCCTGTACCGAAGGGATTGATTAAAAGTAGAGTTATATGTCGACTTTGGCCGCTGGATCAAATTCAAATTATTATATAACACTAGAACCACAAAAATATAAATATAAGTAAAAAACTGCAAGAGTTTTTATTTGGTTTAATGTATTTACACGGAATGAAGAGTACACAAACTACGCGTATCAAAATAAAATTATTAATGGGAACTGGTACACATCAAACACAAGCAACAAGAGAGTTTACTGTTCCTCGTCATCGACGTCGTCTTTTTGCCTCTCACTATATTCCTTTCGTTTTTGCTCAATCCATTTATATATTTCTTCCTTCAGCTCTATGTTAGACTTTACTTGGTCCATTGTCAATGGTGACCTGTTGAACGGATCAGTTTGATCGCTGAGCAAATGTCTGGCGATAGTTGAGCGATCAACGGTTACACGGGAACTAGGCAATATCACTGGATCCATCATAAGACTTGACATGATCGGATCTAAATATTCGTCTGGGGCATTGGTCAAGGCTTTCTGGTCTTCCTTATGTTTCTTCTCCAAGTTTTTAACTTTTGTGGAAAACTCCGCCATTTCACCGATCAGCTGACCACCTCCAATACGTACTGAAATCAAGAAACAATTTTAAAGTGCAATCGTTGTCGGAACAAATACTTACTTAATACAGTTTCAGCATAATCAAACAAATTGCTGCTATATGAACGTCCATCTTGTGCCACCGCTAGGCAGAAGTTATCACATGGACTTAGATTGATGTATATACGACATATCTCAAGCACAGTATGAGCAGGATCGAATTTGAATTCGTTCTTATCTTTAACCTGGAAAGGCAAATAAAGATAGATGTGTAGGTATGGAAGCAACCAAACATCGTTATTTCTAGTAATCTTTTGTAAATAGCATTAACGCTTTAATAAGTTAAGGAATCTTGTCGCACTGAGGACTGGATAATAATAATAATATGGGTTGCGATACAGTCCGAAGCGGACCTGGTCCTAGCTTCTCAGCAACCACTCGTGTTGTGCGTGCTATTGTTCTTTCACGTGTGGAAGGGACCAGTTTAATGCCAACTCCGAACGGCCAAGTTTGAGAAGCTTTTTCTAGACAGGAAATACTCTTTGAGCATTGTCCGTGATTCGAAAGAGGTGGAGCCGTGAAATATGAAATGTGGTAAATTCGGATATCGAACCTGGCACCCTCTGCGTAGGAGTCGACGCACTAACCCACTACGTCACGGCGACCCACCCACCACTGAGGACTGGATAGGATCCATTAAATAGGGTGCTTAAGCGATTTCTCATTTTACTTAAGTGTTATAAAAATAAAAACTGAATGACTAGATAATTCATTACCTTAAATTTACTCTTATTGGGTCCAACTAAATTCAAAAGGAAATAATTCAGCATCGATGTTATTCGGTCCACCATGCTGTGATGCGAAAATATCTCCTTGATCTCCGACGATATCAATTTTAAAATGTTTATAGTATCACGACCCAAAATGTTATCGAATTTTGCCAAAATTCCCAAATGCTGAAGATTTGACAGGTTTTGTTGTCGTTCATTGGCCGGTAAAGCTTCCCATTCGCCACTATCTTGTGCCGCTTGCATCTCACGTATTCGCTGCAGATTTGAAAGTGAATCGTCCAGTAAAAAAATTGCATCATTTATCAAAAGATTTATAAATCGAAGAAAAAGTGGCGGTTCAACTGCTTCCATATTCTGCTCAGCTTCGATTGCTAGTTTTCTAAATTAATGATAGCATAATGAAGAACAACATCAAAAACATATTCTGTATGACATACTTGAAGCATTCTTTCTGTTCCTTAAGTGTCCAGAGAAATTCCATAATTGCATACATAGGTCGGCGATAGTTGAATTTTTGTTCGAACTCCACGGATTGCCCCGTCATTTCGATGCTGACAAAAACTTCCAACAAGTTTGGCACTACGTGCATCCGGTCAGGGTGGGTAGTGAACAGATTGGCGATTAGGTTGTTTTCGCCTTCCTTTGGCAGTAAGCTTTCCAATCCCTCCGCAAGTTTTGCTCGCAAGTGTGGATTCTTTACACGCTTTGCATTGCCCATAAAAGCAAGTATCATTTTGAAAAACGATGGCGGTCCTTCGGGAAAAATGCTCAATAACGACTCAAAACGCCGAATAAAATTTATGTATACTATGATATTTTCTAGTATATTCTCCGGAACAGATCTTAAATTAATGTAATATCAATTATAGCATAATCATATCGTTGATGTGAATTGAAAACTTACTTCATATACGGTGGAACGTATGCCGGTAGTGGAAGACTCACATCACCGGATTCAGCTTTGGGTGCAAAACATTTTGCAGCTTTGAATGCTTCATAGTCCTGATTGGACTTCGCATTTATTTGCAGCAACCACCTGGCAGTTGCCTCGAAAAATTTAAACATATGCGTGTCATTCATTTGATTGAGGAGACAGTTCTTGAGACAAAAAAGTTGCTGCGTTTGGGAAGTCAGCATTCGCATGATTGTTTCAGCTACCCCTGAGTTTCCTTGGTTCATTGCATCCATATATGCAGATTGCATGTTTTGAATTTCTCGACTTATGCGCACGAACTTCTCAATGCAGACGCGATAGCCTGAAATGATATCAATTATTTTCAGATTATCATTAATAAATTATTTTCAGAATACTTACTCAATTGAATAGCTTTGTGTGTCATAAAAAAGAGTTCCGTAACGAAATTGTACTTTTCGGCTGTGTCTCGCACCTCTTTCTCCTCAACTGGAATCAAACACGTCTCTTCCCATGCCTTTTTTAAACGAACTTCCTTGTCTGCACATTCATCTTCGGCCGCTGCACAGTATGTGGGGTCAACCAGAAATACCTTATACGATGGCTTGCACAGAGGAACACATAACCTCAATAGTATGGAGCACAGGCCCAACATGAAGGCATCACTTGCTGTGGTGTTAGACAGCGGGGCCATATTGTGCATGGTCCATAGTTGTGCGCGTTGCGTATTTGCATGTAAACAATTCGCAATCCATGTTAATGTCTTGCTCTTTACATTTGGACCAAGAACGAGTAACATTTTGAAAATAGTAAACACGTTATCTTGGTGTTTTGTCAAACAACTAGTTAGATGATCAACATTGGTTGAAGTTTCTGACAGATTTCCGAAGAAGTCAAAAGGGCCATTGTCATTCTTTGGTAATATTGACATTGTCAATAACTGCCCGAGAATTGTTTCGGAGTAAGCCTTGCCACTGGTGTCTGGATTAGGAATTGAGAAATCAAGCAACATTTCTCCTAGTTGTGGGACACTTTTATCTTGTACAAAGTATGTAAGAAGGGGAATCACCCACCGCGGAAGTGTTATTAAGTTGGCATTCGTAAGTGTCTTTTGAATCTCATTGAACATTGGGTAAAATATTGCTTTAAGACTGCCCATAGACGCCAGTTCATCATCAGTATACATTTCTTTTGCCGTGCCTACGTAGATAGCAAATAAAAATAAATATTAAACATCCTTGGAGATAAAAACTAAATTAATATGTTCTCTTTAAAGTTTTAAAGTGTACCTGATAAAAATTGTTGTATAAATTCTACCTCATTACAATCCTTTAATATTATCAGCCATTGCTCCGGCAGTGATTGACCTTCGTACAATGAAGGTTGCTTCATCGATGTATTAACATTTCTTAAAATTAACTCCTGAATTCGTTCACATGCAGCTAATAAAAATGGATTGTCACATCTTCTTCGAAATTGTTCACAATCATTAAACGCGCGGAATAGATAGGTAATGACTTGTACTTCTGCAACCTCATCTGTTCTGTCATATGTAGCATTGTTGGGTACTAAGTAATCTTTTGGATTTGGTAAGAGTAATCTTTCAAAAAGTGCCTGTTCCAAGAGATCCAAATCCAAAGTATTCCCACTCGCTTGTGATGATATTTCTTCCATATAAACATATTGTTTTGTGTTCTGGGTATTTTTGTTGATCGTAATGAGGAAGACATTTTCTATTAATTCGTTGAGTTGCTGATTTTCATTTGATTGACTATGTGTAGATTTTTGTTCTTGCACAAGTCCCGAGAAGGGGTTTCCATCACTAGCCATTTTAGATGGAATTATCTGCTTATTATCTTTTTTTTTTTTTTTGCAAATTATTGCTATTTTCCAACAGTCTGTTATGAATTACATAAATTTTGCAGATTAATATTTTACGACACACGCAAAGAAAACCAAATGAACTTCACTTCGTCCGTGACTGTGAAAAATTGACTGGAACAGAGTTCTGTTCACTTTGTATTATTTAGTAAACAAACATGTGAAGAAGGCTGTGTTCGAATATACACTAGGTGTTGTTGTTTCAGACACGTTTATTCCAAGAGTTTGATTTAATTGCAAGAAATTCACTAGAGCAAATGTGCATAGTGAGCATGAAATGAATGAAAGGACATTAGAAAGAGATAACGGTATGAGACGAAATGATTGATGGATTTCTGCTCTTCTGATTGCGTTAAATGTTTTACTCATTGTGCTCGGGATTTATCAAAGGGTAAAAATATATAGAGAATTTTCTATAAATATTCAATTTTATTAAGCATTTGAATCTTCCAATAATCAGCCATTGCGAAATAAAATACTTAAAATCTGGGATGGAAAGCATTCCTACAATAATTCGCTTGATAGAAAATTATTTGTGGTTTTCACGAGATATTTTCGTGGAACTACTTACAATTTGCTATGAAAAATTGCTCATGGAGAAAAAGTAAAAACTTAGCAAATATGTGTTTCGATGTAGGACACGAAATCATATCCCAAACTGGTATGTATCGAAGATGGGTATGTATCGAAGATGGGCCTATGGTCTAATCTTCGAATCTATTAAGAAGGACGCAGTTGGTATCGGAGGAATTTTCAATTTGCAAAACCTACCACTAAAAGAAAAGTTGGTTTAATCTTCAAACCGGAATGATTCTTGAGGATAAAATATGGTGGCCTACTCCTTATAGCTATGCAACAGGATATTCGACAAAAAATGGATCGAAGACCAGAACAATTCTAGGGATATACACACCGATTGTCAGACCAATCTTGACATACAGCAGCCTAGTGTGGTTACAGGCAGAGACATGCATCGAACTACCTGACTACGGCAGTGTTTTTCAAGTGGAGGTCCTGGCGGTCAAGAAAGGTGCCAAATGATATCATTGCTGTTAATACCACCGGCTAATATAACCATCCTTATTGACAATCAAGCGGACAGCACTCGATTACTCTATGCGTGCCAAAGGACATTTCCGGCAATGAGGAAGCAAATGAAGGGGGCCGAATGTCGGTGCTGTCCCAGGCAATCCCATGCATTTATTCACCTCTTGTTGATATCAAGAAAAAAGTGGATGACAAAATCATGGAGCAAATGAAAGGTGGAAGTCTCTACCCACCTATGAGATTTCTCGAACGCTATGGCCTAAGTGGGTCGCCGTGGCGTAGTGGGTAAGTGCGTCGACTCGTACGCAGAGGGTGCCAGGTTCGATACCCGAATTTTACCACCTTTGATAACTCACGGCTCCACCTCTTTCGAGTCACTGACAATGCTCAAAGAGTATTCCTGTCTAGAAAAAGCTTCTCAAATTCGCCGTTCGGAGTCGGCATTAAACTGTAGGTCCCTTCCACGCGTGAAAGAACAATAGCACGCACAACACAATTGGTTGCTGAGAAGCAAGGCCCAGGTCCACCTCGGACTGTCGCGCCGCCCATGTTATATATATAAGGCCTAAGTACAATAATAAAGACCGACAAACTTCTCCAATGAAGAAAAGGCTGCTGTGGGTGGTAGTCGGACGGATAACTAGTCATAATTATCTGAGATATGAACATATGTAAATGCCCCAGTCCCATGTTTCCTAGCACAGAACACAGTCAGGAATATTCTTCAGGATTCGTCAGGATTTCTGGAATGCTGGACTAGAGATTCACAACAACATCTGAAGGAAGCGAGCAGGAACTAGGAGGTTGACATCCTCAATGGGAATCACAATGGGTCCAGCTGGACCTAAGTGAGACGTGACCCCACCATGTCTACCCACCTACCTAAGCTAACCTTGGTTCAATTCAGCTCTAGATAGTTCTACTGGCCACGGAGATACTATGTATAGAAACGTACACCAAGTTAAGGTAGTAGAAGCGTATTTCGTCTGACATGAACATATGTATACATGTGTACTAATTTGGAACGAACTCAGCAACTCTATATTATTTTTGTGACTTTCTCTTAAGTAAATTACGAAAATACTGTGTAGAAAAAGGAAAAAAATTAATCACAGAAACAAAATTCTCTTTGCATCCCTCCTTATGTTTGAATAGTTCGCTTAAACCGCTACCAAAAGCTTTCTTGAATGGAGCAAAGCTCTTCACTTTCTTCACTGGGTGCTCATCAAAATAAGAGCATATGGGTAGTATTTCTATTTGAAAACTTGGCTATTGTCAAGTATGTATGAATATATACATGTATCAAAAATTTTGTGCGTAGTTGTAAGTAAGTCAAATGCAACCCCCGCGGTAATAAATGAAACGAAACCAGTTCAATCGAAAACACCCGACTGGTGACACACAAAATATTCCTCTTATTACGAGTTCACCGCATATCGTTAGTGTTCTACTCCACTCTATCTGTTTACTGCTCTCTACGTTGTGTTTTTGAATACGTTTTCTGAGTTATATTTGCTACATTTTTTTTCTTTTAATCAATTTAAAATTAATTCTATGTTGTGACTTTGCATAGCATGAGCGTATGGTATGTGAATACGGTGGTTAAACTGTAAAGAAACATCCATTAACCTGAGATGGTACTTTAAAAATTTAAATAAACAAGTGGAATTTATCTCGGTTATCGATTGGTGGTAGAAAAGGACATGAAGGAATGAAAGTTCCCATTACCCTGAATTAAAACATGGGTCTGGACTGGTCCGGTTCTCTTTTCTGCTATCAGAGTATACATATGTATCCCTCAACAACAACAAGTGGTAAATAGAGTTGGTTCGCTTGTTCGTCGATGTTCATAAAGAATTGATAACAATTAAACGCAACACGCAATCGTAAGGATATACCTTAGCATAGGATATGCGGTGTTTTTACGACATCGATAAAGACTGAAGCCAAAAGAACAAGGAGTGACTGAAATAGAAAAAGGGAAAGAGTGTGCAGCAAATACAAATTTCTCATCGATTTTCCCTCGACCAGGTTTTCTTTCGTTGGCCGCTTTTCGTTTCTTCATTGTTCCATTTTTCCTTGTGTGTTATCTACAAGTGTGCTGCAAATTACTTTAACAAACAAATTGGCGCATTCCCTTTCATCACAAACGATAATATTTAAAAAAAAATGATAACCCATATTTTAATTTGAAAGTGGCATATGTAAAACATCCCAGAGATCATAAAGTTCTCTTAATATAAATCAATCTGTTAGTTGTGGGTGAGTGTATGCAGTACAACGAATTAGTGAAATATTATTGATGTCTTTATTCTGTGGTGTCAATCTGCTTTCATAAATTCAATGCTTTCAATTAATTTGCTTCGAGAGTTTTGACCGGTTGAACAAAACAACGAAAACAAATTTCCCTCATTCTCGGGTTGAATCTGAAAACGAATCTAGGTCGAAGTTGTATTGAAGCGTACTTATCTAATAACACCGTTTGTGTACGTA
The DNA here is from genome assembly GCA_964034865.1 of Eristalis intricaria. Classification (NCBI taxonomy): domain Eukaryota; kingdom Metazoa; phylum Arthropoda; class Insecta; order Diptera; family Syrphidae; genus Eristalis; species Eristalis intricaria. The sequence continues at coordinate 70,308,542 of OZ035876.1, read as the reverse complement.
TCGCGAGACGTGGCGACTGAAAACGAATGTTTTAAGTATCTGAAGCTCTTCTCCAACACAATCCAAATTTATTGCAGTTCTATGTGAATACAAAAAAAAGTGAACATTGGTACGTACACATATTTATTTTCTTATTTTGCTACTACATATATGACTGATTGAGTTTTTTTTAACAAGTGTTATTTTAAATTCTATGGACAGGTTTATGATGCACTCAGTTTGAAATATTGCAAATTATCTATAGGGAAATATTGTGTTTACTTGGTATTGCAGTTTGCATAATGAGTTTATTTGGTGATTTTATATTAGCTATAATTATAAGTTTATTGGTTAACCGTTAGGTATCTCTTTGTTATTGTTGCGCATCATAGTAATTGTTCACATATTATTTTGAAAACTTACATAATCATAAAGTTATTTTGTTCATTGACCCTATATGGCATGTTTGCAATCCAAGAAATAATACAATGCTTGCAAACAAGTATTTCACTTACCTTGAGCTTGATCATGAATGGTTTATGGATACCAAGCTACAGCCTCAAGAACCTTTGAAATCAGACTACATTGTATAGGATGAATATGAGATTATTTGTGTACATAAGCTTAAATGGAATACAACTAATTTGGCATATTTGCAGCCAGCTAAATAGAAAATTGTTAAGGAGTTACCAATTCATCAGAGCTGCCCACAAGATGAATGATACGATATACATACGTGGAATGTTAAAAAAAGTTACATGCACTTTTAGTTTGTCCATATTTATCTGAAAGACTTTCATATTCGCCTATCTTCATTCCCTTCGTAAAGATTTCATTATGGATTATGGATGAACTCCTTAAAGATTTAATGATTTATGCGCAAATATGTTTTCTTTAGTTCAGATGCCATGTACGTCGTGGCGTGGCGACCAGCACCTTATTGGAATTGATAGATACCTACGTTACCATGTTTTTAAGTTTGAGAAGTTTGAGAGAGAAGGCAATTATAAAACAACATTTATTGATGCGACAAGCCCTCTTTGTTAATGATTTACATGAATAATTCGAAATGATGAGATGGAGATTCTAGTATTTTTTTTATTGAGGCATTGGCACCGCAGGTCGGATTAGGTTACCAGAGGCTTGAAAACCATTGGATTCGAACAGTTTGTCAACAAATTCTTACTTTTAATGACTACAATTTTTTATAAAAATATTAATATTTATGAACAATGATATTATCTACATATCTTCATAATGTTTGTATGTATGTCATCAGGGATATCATTTTAACAAAACGTTAAATTTGCTATCAGCAAAAATGTCGCAACTTAAAAAATACTCTTCGCTTTTGATGTCATTAAATTCAATATGGTATCTATAATATCACCATTCTTTCTTTGGTGCTTTTCCATCCACAGCTGCTCCTATAAAAAATAACTCATTTATGTTTTAGAGACGTTGTGCGGATAGAAATATTTGTGGTAAAACTGAAGGTGTGTGCATACGAATGTATATCAATATATGATTTTAGTACACAATTCATGCATAGTACCGTTCGTATATTGGAATCAAAAACGATATATATATATTTATTTTAGGGCCCAAGAACGATGGTAAATTTGGTGTAACATGTGCATATGCATTTGTATAGTGTCCCCAAGTAAGTGGTAGTATGGAAAGGAAAATTATTGTGAAAAGGGGTCGAGTGAGAACACAGGATGATACAGGCTAGATGTAGGTAATTAGATAGGTAGGGGGGCTGCTAGTGAGTTCACAAGCACATTTAGGCCATGTTGGTCCATTGTGATACCCATAATCAGACTACTACGACTGATCTACCACTACAGTGATAGTGCCAGCCGTTAATTTGAACCCCAACGGCAAATGATGACTGGACCAAATTTAAAAATCGGATAAAAGCGTATTAACTTTGCTTTCACTGGGATACGAAGCGGGGACCTCACTAACCAAGGTCAGACACTTGTCCAACTGCACCATCGAAGTAACATCATACAAGTCTAGATGTAACTATTGTAAAAAAATTAAAGCAAGTTTGCATACATGTCTCATACGTCTTTTCGATTACTTTGTGTATTTCATTTCATTTATTGTTGCTTAATATCTTTGTACTTTAAAAATATTACATAAGGTTATTGTAACATAATATATTTTCATACTTCGAGTTTAAATTTCAGAAATCTATTTAATATTTTGTACATGCTATAGTCTTCAGTGTTTATTTTGAGATAAAATCTTAAGACCTTTCACAATAAAATGTCTTTGTAGGCTCTGGAAATTAATTCAATTTTTCTTTTCGAGCATAAAACTATTATGCATAATCAGAAAATTAAAGTCTTTCAGAGAAGATAAGGTGTAGTTGGTAGTAGTCTGTTTTATCGCTAAAATAAAGTATGACACGTAATCAGGCTTTTCGTTTTAAACTTTTTCGTAACGAGAAATGGACGGTTTCTGACCTTGTTCCTCCCACGAAATGCGAGGTACCCGGTAAATGATTTTAAATAAATATACATGTGTATGTTCTGAATAATTTCTTTGTGCCAATTATTCCCAAGTAGTTATTCTGTATCAGTTGTTTTCCTCATGATGAACAACTAGAGACACAGACAACATACACAGTCGATTTCTAATTCAAAATTTCATTTTGACGTTAAGCTTAAAATACTGGTTGTAAGTGTTGTCAAATCGAATGGTGCTCTTCAACAATATTCAATGTTCTAACATTTACATACATATTTACAAAGCTATAAAGTAAGTAGTTAGTGCATGTAATTTTTCATCTTCTGTTCTTCTGCATGAAGCTGGTCAAAGGCTGCTACAATTGTCTCAAATCGAAAATTCTGTAATACGAAGAACTCTTGAATAAATTTGTAACGTTGGCCTATTTGAGCGATTTGAAGCTGAAAATTCTTAAATACGTACACGCTTCATCCTGAACCGATATACGACTATTGTGTCAATCACACTTGTTCCATAAATCGCAATAAGAGTTACATCAGGTTTGTTTTTCTATTTCATAATTCGACTGCATTACATACGTGCGACAGTTAATTTCTCCTCATGTGATCGCATGTCCTAATGACAGTGCAACTCATATAAGAAAATATTCGCTGGGACGATACGATTCAACTAAATAAATACATGCACAGATGTACTCAAACGTTCTTTGCTTTAAGAAAATATTAACAATTATCTCAGGAGCCCGAAAATTATGTAACAGTGTGTATATACATTGCTTTTAATGGCTCGATGAGAATGTATATTCACACACTTCCAGATGAATGTAATTACATGAGGATTTGTAAAAAAAGAGACACAAATGTCCCATGTTTGTGCATACATAACTGGAGGAGAAAATCTCTAGGGTGCAGTTTGCTGGCACAAGTACGTAGATTCCATTAAAAATTCAATTAAAAAAAATCCTCCCATCTTTTATAATTTCTTCAAACTGTGTAATCACTGTTCTAAAGAGTAAAGTCTGCACTTGTATTTTACGTTCATGTCATTGCCATATTTATTAAATAAAAGCAATCCGCTTAGTTGCAAAATACCTACACACCTTCTTAATTCTAAACGAGACATATATTTTTTTTTCAGACGTCAATGTGGGATAATATATTAATATATTATGCATGAATTCATATATAATATGTATATGAATATTGTTCAACCATAGTGTATTAGGTAGCTAAGCCCCGCAGTCCAATATAGCATCCTCGATAATATCTTCTCATTTGCTACCTCTTTCGGACAGTTAACACGGATTAGCTAACGTTTTCTTAGTGAATCACTTTTTAACCACATCGTAATGTCTGTAACAAAGGGATCAGCGAACTCATTTCTTATTTTGTTTGTACATATCAGACTTAGTTGTACTCCTTTCAGAAACACTACTTGCAATTCATTACGTGAAATAAGTGGAAATACATTGTTACTTTTAAATTATTTTGATCAAATTGAGTTTGAGTATATGAGTGCAAGAATGTAAGAGATTTATGAGTAAGGCTTTCTGCAAATAGATGTAGCAAGCTATTTCTATTTCTTATTGTATACATCGATACATTTTGAAAGCAGTTATTGCTTTCTATATCCCCTTGAGCCTCAATACCATTGCGATCGATGCATTAAGGCTTTTATCTCGAAATCGTTCAATACCCTCCTTCCTTCACCTTTTTCATTATTCTTAAATGTCTTCATTTCTAGCTGATTGTTATGAATTCTGTGATAGTGGGATTCCTTTAATAATTTATAACCAATGTATTCCTATATAAGTACGTCGTTCTATTGGAACAAATTGTTTTCTGTTTCGGGTAAATTTAGCTAAGAATACGCAATATGTCTTACGATAGCAGTGATTGAGCGACTTACATCATGTGCTACACATGCAAACAATTATTTATTGTTTAGTGTTAGTACTGTATGTAAATTGTCAGTCAAATGTAAGAAATAAATGTTAGAACCCTTTGAACTATTAAATTAATATTTGGTAAATGCGTTCATTGCATTTTGATTCATCTTCATTCGCATACAGCAGAGAAATAAAAAATATATATTTATGTATGTGACACAAATATGTACCACTCTCATAAAACCAATGTGTCCGTAAATCTGTCATTACTAAATATGTTCAGCATGAAGTAGTTACACCAACAGCATAATTTGGGCGTACATGACTTGACAGTTGAAAAGGAAGCTTCTTTCATTAGTTAGAAGGTAATAAGGATACCTCTCCGTATGACCATAAAAACAATTTTATGGACTTTTGTTAATCAGACGGATAAATAGCACACACATACACGTTAAAAATTATATTGATTCCCACTCTCAATAAATGTATCCACCATAGAAATCAGTTTAGTATAAAATTATATTCTGTTCGTTAAAAAAAATGATGATGTGAACGTATCTCTTCAAAATAGGTTGATTTATAAATACATAGTACGACTAATAATGCCATTTATATATATATATATACATACATAATATTTGATCCTAGGCACGTACAATAATAAACTGTCATTAATGAATGAAGCCAGTTTCTGCCAGGTTGAAGTTTGATTGATAAGTACATTGAATAAATACACTTATTAAGATTGATACGATTAAAATAAATCGAAGAAAAATAAACTGGGCTTTCTTTGTATGCATAACATTTAACAAACATTTATTTCCATTACAGTCACCTTAAACACACATTTCTTGTATCGTATCGCCAATTTCTCATACAGTAACGTCTTTGGACCGATTTATTCAAAATATTGGGATTAATGTTTAATCCGTCTTGTACACAATGGTTGTTTCATTGTTGCATATCTATGAGTTAGTTTATTGTGATAACTTTGTGAGTGAACGCTCAAAGTGTCCTTTCAGATCTTCAAGTCCTGTTTGCATGCCATATCGTTGCTATTCTTCAATATTTGTTGTTTAATTCCACAATTTTAGTTTTTTCTTAAAATTCTAGTTACATATACTATTTCTCATTCCACTCATGACATTGTTCTTTTCGTCTGCTTCACTTGGTCTACCTGATATCTGATGTTCGGTCTTGTTTTCTATCTCGGACCAGGTTGATTCTCTTAACTGGAGCATCGGTGTTCATTCGATTGATTTGGTCGAGCTAAAATAATCGACGAATTCATACCATCTGGACTACATCCACGTCTTTGTGTAACGCCGTTCTACTTTCGATTTCATAAAACAGGGCATGATTTTATTCCTTCGTGACAGGACTTTTGACAGAAGCTACTCGTAGCGTGCCAGGACCTAGCTTCTACAGTAATCATTTGTGTTGTGCGCGCTATTGTGTCGCAAGTGGAAGGTTACTGCTGTTTGAAGCCGACTCCTACTCCGAACTATACAGATGAGTTCTTGAAACTAATGAAAATGAGATAACTATCCGAGCTAACGACGAATAGCACAAACAATTGCCCTCTACTATTGTAAGAGTTCCATTCCTGATACAACAGTCGTCGATCCGGTCTATAGCTGCCTGCTATTTTGAAAACACACGCGCTAGGCACGATCCGACAGACAATACAGTTACGTCATCTATATACGCCAGGGCGTTGATTTAAGAAGCATTGAAAGCATATAGCGGAAAGTCAACCGGCACCTATTACCTTACATATCGGCCACAATCCGCATCCGCAATTGTACTTCATTAGCATTGCTTTGATCTGCAATACTAATGATTCATCAAGACCGTGATCCCAACCCGATTTACACATGCTATCAAAAGTTGCATTGTTAATCTTTAAACTTCAAACTTAAATAACATTGTTTCTATTCATCAAAATAGGCAATTGAAAATTGAAAGAAACAGTATTTTTGTTGAAACCGAATTAAACCCAATTTGGTTTAATAAAGAGTGCGATCCGTGAATGATACTATGTCATTATTTGAGCTATATACATCCAATCTTCATTAAATACATGTTTGATAGTAAACAGAAGTTGCAGTTTTTAGTTAATAGTTTTTATACGTAATAAGAACTACCAATATACATCTGTGTTTATAATCCTAGTTAGAGAAAGTATACATATATCAAATCTATTATATGCTCACACTGAACATGGTCAGAATAACGACCTTGCAATGGGAAATATACATATTTATGACATTATCTAATAAAAAATTCAATAAATCACATGAATGACATTCCGCTATAACTAAAATCAATTAATATGTGCTCTCATATAACTGTGATACGACCTATGTCACAAAACATGACAGCAGACAAGTCATCACATTATCAAAAGATAAATGATTCATGTGAAAGTTAAAGATAATGATTACCTTAAAACAGCTGACGTTGACATCAGTGAATGCCGAGAGATACAGCGTATCATTGCATAACCTCCCCGATAACCTCTAGAGCTAGTGTCACCCACTCTTTGTGCATCGGTGGGAAATGTTTATCGTTCTTATTCTAATCGCAAATCGGCTTACAATCGATTGCACGCTCAGTGTTAACTAACATTTCACATAAAAACAAATATAAATGAACATATGTATAATTGTATGTATATATTTAATTATAAACTGCACATTCCAAAATGCTCATATTTTTTGGGCTTTTGCCACATTTAATGTCGGCAAAAAATTATCCTCACCATTCAGAGAATTTCATACATTCCGAAAAAAACATACAAAGTATTTCATTCATGATTTTAGTTAGCGTAGCTTTTTTGTAAGTTGTAGATAGATATGTTGTGTGTACAGAATTTATATTTTTGTTCATCCCTATAATGTAACCAATACAAATTGGGCGAATAACCTCATTTCCAAATGCCTGCAAATAGAATTTTTTTGAGGTAGGTGACCTCTTTTCTTATTGTCTGCAAATGGAAAAAATAATAGATTTGACTGTCTCCTAGCTACAATTGTGGTGTATAGCATCCAGTATGCTGTCAGATAAGGACATTGTATATGCCACACAGGAATCTCCTGTAGAGGAGACAGCTCAAAAGCTTAATGTCATGCAAAAAGTGCAATGACAAGTTTAAATAGACTTAAGCGGATTATAATCTTTAAGTTTGAGTTAGTGGGTGTTTCATATGAATGACGTTTTATGGAGAGTTTTCACAGCACTGTGGTTTTGCAGAATACATTACTTCATTGCACTGTACATTATTACATAACCAACGTTACATTAACATTTACATTTACATTTCGCGTAGGTCTTCATCGATTTTTCTCTACCAATAGTTTATCATCATTAAGTATCCTTATGGATACTTAGTGTGCAGAGTGTGGCGGCTATTTTAGGTAATCAGAAAGGGGACAGAACAAAGCTATCATTTCAACATTTACATCTGATACCTATAATCCGCTCTATGGGTCGCAGTAGCGTAGTAGTTTTTGAGTTGCCAGGTTTGATCCTCAAATTTATCTACTTTCGTATTTCAAGGCTCCAGTCAAGGACAATGCTCAAAGAGTATTACTGTCTAGAAAAAGCTTCTAAAACTTCTGTTTCCGTCCCCATTTACTCGTGATACAACAATACCCCTTCTCTATTCAATGCGCAACCTTCTTCTATAATTGAACTCAAAAAATGTAGAGGTATATGTTAACAATCGTAGGCCCTGGTGTTGTGGGTATGAGTGTCGACCCCATACGCAACTTAACTAATCTCGCTGCCTGGGTTCGATTCCCGGCCGGTATGACAAAAAATAATTTTCACTGTCCTATCCCTTTCGAGTCACTGTAAATGCTCAAAGAGCAATAACTGCCTAGAAAAAGCTTTCTCAATCTTGGCCGTTCCGAGTCGGCATACAACTGTAGGTCCCTTCCACTCGTGAGAGAACTATAGTACGCACAACACGAGTGTCTGCTGTGAAGCTAGGCCCTGGCCCCCAACGGTCTGTAGCGCCACCCATGTTATATTACGTTAACAATCATTGAAGAGTTAATCTTGAATAATACACTCAGGTTTTCCAGTTCCTTATGCACATAAAGAAAGGAGAGATATTTGTAAAAATTAATAATCTAGTAGTTCGTGGAATGAAAACTTAACTAGAAATTACTGTTGGACACCACGGTTTTTATGGCTTAATTGACCATTCGCCTATTAGTACTTTCCGAGTTCTCACATATGAACCCTACAAATTTAATTGCCAACATAATAGGGTACATCAATACGAATTCATACACCTTCGCATATGGTTCACACGAACGAGTTTTTTCAAAGTCGCATCGTCTTCCAAAAATATTATTATGAATTTTTACGTGCGCTCGTAAGGAACCGAGCTACGTATCTATGTATGTTTATAGGTGCGTTGCGAATAGGATCCGTCAAATTTGGTCTCACCTCGCAGATATCTCAACTGATAGGTTCTTATTGAGTTTTATGAGCTGGGGATTCTGTCACACGAGCTATGGTTCATATAAATATAACTGTTATGTACCAACAAATATATGGTACTAATAAAAACGAACTCACACAAGCAAACAAATTCTACAAAAATATAAGTCTAACGAAATTGTATCCGATAAAAATAATGCAGTCAAAAATGGACGGAAAGAGGAAAAGAAAAAATGTTCTACTAGCTTTGCATTACCAGGCATTTGATGGGTATTTTTTTATTCCAATTTCATTACCTTTAAATTACCGCCTACGCTATATGTACGTCTGGAGTCAAGTAATATTGACATTAGTAATTGATTGATCATGTGATCTGTTCAGGAGATCTGTAGAGGTGCATAAGGTCAAATTGCTTATACAATTCATAAAAATGCGAAACAATTTGTCTTCATTTTTGTTCTACTGTTAGGTACGCTTTAAATTTACAGCCGTGATCTATGATAAAAGTGGATAAAATGACACAAATGACAATGAGAAATGTTTACATTTCCAACAATACTGACAGTGATATGTAGTTGAATGGTCTGAATTTAATGTCATATCACCGACATTTAGACATATTTATTGCATTTCCCATCAACTCTGTTTATTTGTTTACGTTTCATTGCACAAACACACAGAAATAGTCTTGTATAGGAACTGAATAAATAGCAATTATCTTTTGTAGCATAGATTCTTCAAAAAGTTCTGTACTTTGTCGCTTGATTGAACTGTCGGAAATTGACGATTATTCAAGATTATTGTTCTGGTCGCGGAAATCACTTTCTTTTCAATTAAATGCCCACAATGATAGTGATTGTATAGAATTTATATAAGTTCGCGAATATTTTGTCTGTACAGGAAATCTTTTGAGTTTGTTCACAAACGTGAAACGATAACTTTAAATATGTATGTATTCTGTTCTTAATTATATAGCTTTTGAGATTTAAGAAATAAAACAAGTTTGAAAATGCGTATACCGAGTGATGATATTTTATTAAAATCATAGTCATGGTCGTGTAAACTCTTGGGCCCCATAGTGTGTTAAGTGCGCGCACCTTTGTTCGATTTCGAAAAAACAATCTTAAATTTCCCGGCACTATTTATCTAAAGTCACTGACAATGCAGAGACATATAATTAAAAACACTTTACTGCTTAAAGCTCTAAATTGAGGGAAAAATCCTACGTCGAATAACACAGCGCCACTTAAATATGAAGCAATGTACTTGCACCCTTTTTTCGATATTTGTCGAACTGTTGAAACGAAAATATTTCCACTAATTTGAATAAATATTATAAATTGATTAAACAATTTGAATCGATGTCTTTATCAAGGCGCTCTGTGTCCTGTCCGTTATCAAAATTAACACTCAAAATCGTTTTATAAACGTATTTCATAAAATAGGCATATTCAGTCATTTCTGAGCAAGAATTATTTCATGTAAGTTACCTCAATTCAAAATATAAGTATGTACATGTGTTCATAATTATGTATTTTGAACGTACAACAAAATATTGTTGTACACACTTAGATGATTTCTTGATTATTGAAGAATGAGTAGTCCGGAATTCATAGGAAAATATGAAGTCGAAGTTTAATTTAAAACAAGGAAATACAGTGATAATTGGACTTATTTTATATGTACTTATGTATTTATACTTAGTTTCGAAATATAATTGTTGAAAACTTCAAAGAAACAGCCAGATGAAAATTGTTAAATTGGCTCGTTAAACAATGAGAAATATTATTAATAGAATATTCTAGGCCAGTCGATAATCAGTTTCAAGAAATTGCTGCTGACAGCATATACAATTTTTATTTAAGAAATTAAATATTGCTTTGTGCCAAGCATTCGCACAAACAATGTATATTGTAGAGGTGGGCCGTTTTCACACTGAGCCATAGTAGGTAAAAATAAATATAAGATATAGAGTATTTACTCTCTCTAAGTTCAGAATCAGAATTTTACAAAACATGTGATCAAATCCACTAAATCCACTGACGAGAGTAATATGAATGACATTTGATTGGGTTCAGAGACGAAGCAATTTTCTCTAATACATGTCTAACCATAAAACTCAAGACTTGAACTAAATCTTCATTCTAATTTACTAAGATTATATATAATTTCACCTGAATTGTCTAGCTTTCGGCCATGAATATAAGAATTAGGCGGCGCGGTCAATGAATTGGTCAATGAAAGAAGAAGGAGTCATTAATATCGACGTACTTATGTAAGGGAATAATTAATATTATTGACTACATGTTCCTTTGGTATCATACGTTGGTATCTGCATATACGTGTAGCATTTCCTAATTAATTTCCTGTATCGAGTTTCAATAAAATATCGATATCAGATTAACGTGAATATGTATGCCTATTCAAACACAATACTCAAGTAAAATTAATCTTCATGTATGTTTCTAAAAAATTGACCATACGGATGGGTTAAGTTTACAGGAAAATATATATGTATGTTCGTTTAATAATATGCTCAAAAAGTGATGAAATATTAGACAACAAGAATGTAGTACAATTAGAAGTAAAACTTAGTAAGTAATATAACCTAATATACTCTATTATTTATACATATTATTTTGAATTCGAATGCTGAACCTTGGAAATAAAATCGTGCATTGACTGGGACCTGACTGATAAGTACTCATAAAATATGTATATGACGAGACAAACTTTGTTTGCTTTTTGTTTCATGTACATGAGGCACAGACCTTCATGTATTAGATGGAAACAACATAATTAGATTGTATTGTACTCATCAATCTTTTTCAAAGGCACGCACTCTTGTCTGCTGTACGTTTATGCATATCCATTAATAAGAGTAATGACTTGATCCATAAGTGTGCCCCTTAACTTGGTCGTGTGTCGACTATTTGACTTCGTAAACAAATAGTTTTACTCCTTTAAAATCCATTTGATACAAAGGAATCTAATATGAGCCCATAAAAATGTATATAATCCTTGAAAAGTTGATAGAAAGCACGATATGGAGGTATGTATGTTTATAAATATGTAAAATCATTCGCACTTTGTATTTTATGTTCCCACCGAACCGAGACCGCGAGTTTCGGATGAACTTTCACTGAAACCTCAATATGCCGTTCCAACGAATTTGAAGTGGTTTCGCTTTAAATGTTCAAATCATTCCCTTTTAATTTTTAAGTGCCCGCCAAAAATGTTTAAATGGCCGTCAGATTAGTTGTCTTTTGACAGGAATTAATAGTGTGAGAACAACAGAAAATAGAAAGAGAAAAAATAGAAAATAGAAAATTAGCACCAAAATGACCAAAATAAACCGAAGTTCACTCTGTAGGCTTCTTCGGATTGACAACGTCGGATTGACAAGACGGATAAACTCTAGGACGATTTAACTAGATTTCAATGAAATCGATTGATTTCGAAACCAGGATAATGTATCCGAAAGATTAAGACAAGTTTGATGAAATCTCTTGAGTTCGTTCGGTGTAAACGTTGAATTAAGAACTATTTGCCAAATTATCATTATACTAAAACATTTTTTCTTGTTTGTCATGGTATGTTTTTTTAATGTTCTCTTTATGTGACATAACGATCTCCCATTTTTGACTGCGAATATAAGATACAACCCCAAATGTCTACCAGCTCTACAGAGATAACTTGTCGAAATCTGAAATAAGCTTGTCTGAGGACATGAGTACTAGAAACCTGCCGAGACCATTCATAGATCATCAGTGCGATGTAGTGGTTTTTAAATCCCTTCCAAAGAAGACTCTTATCTCTAAAGTTGTTTTCTACACTGAAACCATCGCATTAAATTCAGTTTCCATCGTAGAATATCAAAATATCAAACAAATGTCGATGTCTGTCGTTTAATCTTGTTGTAATATTTCTTATAATTGGTTTTATTGAATCAGATTCTATTGGTATTTACTAACAGTAAATTAGTAAGTGTGTAGGAAACCGAAGTCTTACGTCTTATCACTTAAAATTTCAAAAACAGTGAAACCGCTTCTATGCGTTTGTTTGTTTATGCTTTCAAATCAAACATATATATCTTGTTCGAATTTATTATGCCATCGATGCTTCCGAAACATTTTTTGTAACACATAACCTTAAATACAAATATTTAGATGATCAAATGATAAATGATTGCTTCATTCATTTCATATAGACAGTGATTAAAGTTAAAGAGCTGTCCATGAAGTGTAAGATGATTATAAATTCTGAAAATGATTTTGTTTATGTACCTACGAGGTATTGCATTGAATAGAATTTGTTATTTAGTGATTATGTCAGCCTCTGAATAATGTTTTCATAAATTACCGTCGATTGATACCACTTCCTTCTTCTTTTAAAGCTTCTAGTAATAAGTGGTACCAACCGAATTGTTGAGAAGTCAACCCGTCACCAGTCTGTCTTTAATTATATATCACGCTGTGTAAATGCCATCAATTGGTTGTAATCGTCATCATCTACATTGATCCGTATGATCCACTTAAAGGATTGTGAGGGCAAAGCACGTACAAGAGGCCCCCGATTCTCCGCCATTGACTTTAACTAATCAGGAGCTATGCTCAAGCGGAACGAACGGGTTTAAATACAATCCAACGAAAGGGAGGATCCCGCGTTGCGTGAGTGCTAAAAAGTACAAGCTATCGAGTAAGATTTTCTCTGTTCATCAGAGATCGTATCAGCTTCCGCTAGAACTCGAAAGCATGTAACTCAAGTTTGAAAGCCTGGTGCGATTACATACAATAAATGTCGGCATTTAATCCGACGAAATATAACCGTGTAAAGCCTCACTGTTCACTCCTATCCTGGAGCTGAACATAGCTCTGGAACGCGCTTCCAACACCTTAGCGCAGACTTCTCGGGGAGACTTGAAAGATACATGCTCTTGTAGAGAGTGCAAGAGATTGCCCGTTCTTGAAAAGAGGGACAATCACCCCAGTTTGTCAATCGCAAGGTTTCTCACCGCGTTCCCAGCCCACCTTAATGATACGACGAGCCATAAAACTACTTCTATATAAATTTCCTTACGAATTCCTGTCCGGATTTAATCCATACCCGCGGATTTATGAGCTTTGAGTGATTCAAATTATTCAATCGACAAAATGACAGTCTCCACCTTTGGACTATTTTCGGTCCAACTTAAGTTAAGACTACGGGTCTGCTATCCTCAGGGCCACTGTTTGGGATTGAGCAGCTCCGAAAAGTGCTCGATTTATCTGCATGAATTGTAGATCGTATTGGACAACAGCACACCATCTTTGGATTTAATTCCTTCAGTGATGTTGAATTTCCATGGTTTGCCAGAAAATCTTTTTCGTAGATCTATGGTCGCGATCTATTTTCGCTCTTCCAGGACTGCTTTTTAGCTGCTCGGACAGCCAATTTACAAGTTCTTCGCCCCTTAGTGTACCGTCCACGAGAAGCAAAGTCCCCCAAAAAAATCCAATCTCTGTACGTCTACTTCTTCCCTCTGATGGTTTCTTAAACTCTGGGTGCTTTAAACCAAGCAGTTATTTTCTCACCACCAGCTCCCACTCTTAGCCGCTTCACTCCACAAACCGCTCGCTGTCTCACTGTTCTGTAGTACCACTCTTGATTATCGCCTTGGAACAACAGGTATCTTATCAGTAAGGTACAGCAGTACAGTCGACAACAGCAGGTGATGATTTGTTGGCAAATTTTCATCACGCTTCTCCTCACAAGCTCGTCATATACGATGTTACCACAAAAAGAATACTATTGAAGATTCATGTTAAATAATTTTACGGTATCACGTGTATTTATAGAAGCTTGGAAAGGTGTTCTTTATGGACATACCATTTGCCCAGCAAAAGTCCAACAACCTCTCTTATTTGAAAGGGAGTATACCCACATTCCAAAGATAAAATTAGGATTATCCAGATGGTCAATGAAGTCTTAATTATACAATAGATGCTTGTATAATAAAAGTTAAAGAAAAGTGCAGCCGTGAAATATAAAACTTGCTTTTGCCGTTATATGTAGATTCAAAAATTCGAAGATTTAACTACAGTTTTTTGCGAACATATCTATATATTTTGGTATTGCTTAAAAAAGAAATAATTTGTTTAATCTTTTGAAGACAAATTATGTCTTTCGATCGTTATAAAACAAGTGGTAGTAAAATTTTGTGACTCATCATATTTGAACAAATTTATCTACGTTCTCATGGAACTGTTTTCATATGTGGAGTTAGTTTGTCCAATGCCTAAGAAGAATTTCCATATACATATGTACGTATTTATCTCTGAAGAGCTATTAACTGCTGCTTATTTAAGACTGCATAAACTTGGGGAAAAATAATAATTCATTTTTGTTTTTTGTTTTCAAACATTAAATTTTGAGAAAAGAATTTGTAAATATATTTTATATTGCGACGATATCATGTTCATTCATTAAATAAACGCTATCTCTAAAATTTGAAGATATCATAGTACCATATGAAATTGTTTTATATGTTACAATTAATGACAGTTACTTTTAGAATCACACTCTAATTAATCTAATAATTACTTCAGCTTTAGAAAAATTATATTTACTAATCTCGATCATTTTAAATTAAATTGGAAATCGCACCGATATTTGCCTCCAATTATGCAATTCCTCCACATCGTGGTTAAAATAAAGAATCCCTGAATCCCTGTTGCCGATTCGGATCGGACAAACAAATGTGAGATTACATTTTTGAAGAGTCTTCGACTCCGAACCCATGGAACAACGAAACAGAGGACGCCCGCGTTTAAGATGGCGCACCCAGGTGGAGAAGGACCCCAACCAACTTGGTGTGCGACACTGGAGACAGCTAGCCAGAGACCGTGCTAGCTGGGGAGGCTAGTTGGTTGAGGCCCAGGTCCACCCCGGCTGTAGCGCCAAATAAAGAAAAAGAAGATTGCATTTACCTGGTATACTTTTCCACCACGTCTTACATCATATCCACATTCTTTCAACATTTCAGGGGGCAGCCCTTTGGCATCAGCAGCTTTGTCTGACTTAACCTCGATAATGCTATTTTAACACCGTCTAGATTCAGTCTAGGCAGACCGTTGCCTTTAACTGGTCATGTTTTCATAGGTGTGTGTTTCACAGGTAATTTAAACACTCTAATGCGTACCACTCCCTCTAGACGAGGTATACGTTTGCAAGTGTTAAGAGTAACGGTTCATTTTTTTCTCAACTTTAAAAGGCTTATCCATAGTTTAAGCATTGTACTTTCATTGCAAATTATTTCTTAGCTACAGTGCATATTGTATCCAAGCTAAGTCCGTTTAAAGTCGAAAAAACATCTATTAGCTGAAAATAAATATTTTTATGCAGACAAGATTTTCGGCCAAAAAAATAAAAATTAAATTTTTTTATAATACAAAGTGGAAAAAATTATAGAAACATGATACAATAATAAAAGGAATATTTTGATTTTTGCAATTTCTTACTAGTGTAACTCTTTTGCAACCTAACAACCGAATGCGTTTTTTGAATTATAACCGACTTTTACCTTTAAAAGGTTAAAAATTAATAAATTTAGTTTGAAAACATTTTGAATTAAGTCAAAAAATAAGGCGTAAGAGGGTTTATATGGAATGGGCTTTTCCTCACTCTGAAATCATCTTCTGAATCTCATGCATAATTATTTTCTTTGTTGGTTATTACACCTTTGATATATTGGATTAATTGATTCCTGTAAGTGTGTAAGCAATGAAATATAATACTACTCAAAATTTTCAAAAGCATTAATATGGTTGTCTTTGCCCAAAGGAAAATTGTCCAAATAGTTAGATTGTTTACAAATTAATCCATGGTGTAAGGAAAATAAGGCCTGGTGGACAGTTCTATTTAGGCCCTGCGTAACGACAGCGCAGGAATTAGTATGCCGACAGAAACTCAAAACCGAAAAGAAATAAAAATTTTTCACTTGCCGTAAATCAAAAAGGATTACTTTTCAACATTTTCCTACTCATTATAGCTTCTCCTGCAACTCCTGCAAATTTATAGAATTTTCCTCTATATTACCATTATTATATGTGTGAAATTCTTTCAACTTACATCAATTTTCAATTCCATTCGTGGTTTTCATTCATCACTTCTTTTCATATATGTAATTGAATTTTGACGTAAACTTAAGCAACATATCTGTCTATGTCAAAAACGGACCCTGAGTGATATAACAAAACTATAAGTTATAAGCTATAAGTTTTGACAAGCTGAAACCTTATTTCCCTTAGTCGTGCTTGATATTGCCAAACAGTATTTAATATCGCTTTATGTTATTTTATTTATTAACTAAGAATACAGATATAAGTTCGGCTCTCAGATACCCAACATTTAGCAGTCCATTGCAATAATTATATCAACCATATGACATATTTGTAACAAACTAATTAATTCCTTTAAAAAAACTGACTGATTTTGAATATTATTGACAGTGCGTAATTGGTATATATGTACATGTTTCGTCATTCGTCATGAAATTATTGAGTTATTGTTTGCGAAATTGATGTTACTTACATTGCGTTATACTAGTACTATCTATATAATCGATATTTACTTATTATTTGTGTTCATTTTTGGTCGTATTACCTTTGTCATATGTATAGATCAGTCAACAAACCATCTATGTAAATGAAAATGACCAGGAGTCATATCAAAAGTATCTACATATACATACATATTCAAGACATCTCAAAGCAAGACATCTCGAAATCGGAAAATCCGAGTAAATAGGATTAAAAGATCTATATCCTGGGTGGTGTGAGTGAATTTAGATTAAAATTTTAGCCTGAAACCGGAGGAGGAAATATTGTTGTGTGGTTGAAATGTTGTTCTTCATACCACGAAATGAAAATTAACGTTTGTATTTCGAAATTATTTCACGTCCTTGCTCTCAGAATATCTGGCCAATCAAAGCATTCTAAACATTGCTACCGTCCGACGATCCGTGCTGCAAACTGCCAACGGATAAATATATCTCTAAAAAAGAGTATGTTGCGAGAACTGAAGAAACGGAGATATCCACAGTCGATTGAAAAGACAATAAAGTTCTTACACTTGCCTCAAGGCACAAATACGACAAGGTGCAAAAATGCATGTGACTATTAACCGACCAAATATAGTTGTAGAATACAATCGCCATAGGTGTCGATGTGATTGACATGACAGACCTTCCACAAAGTCAACAAATGAGAAAGCAACAAGATTTTGGAATTTGTTTAATAGTGTATGTATGTATTTGCAAAAAATATTTGCGCTACTGTGTCTTAAAATTGTTTGCTTTATCTTACCTAATATGCATTTCCGAATGATATGCTTTGCATAATTTGCGCAAAGTTTGCGTTTCCGAATACGTCCATACGCAGTTCACCGTCGTCACCAGGGTTTCGCGGATAGATTGGTACGGTGTTATTCAAGATTAAAAGTAAAAAACGGGATATTCCAGCATATATGTCTATAGGTATAATAAACAAGATAACTGCTTCAAAGCTTTATAAATGTATATCATAGAAGAACAATATGAGTCAGTGCGCCATATCTGTTACACTCCCCTTTTTCCATTTATTGATTCTCTTAGTACAGACAAAGCAAAACTAAAAATTTCGTGCTTTTTATTTATTGAAACCTCTAAGCAAATCAACTTAACAAAGAAATACATAAATGTTGTTGAGTTATAAGGGATTTATTAAAGTAATTTAAAGCAACATGCACAATCACCAGCTTATCCACATACAATTTATTTCTAGAAATATAATCTCCGTGGTCTGTGCGTTCTTTATATAATCATGCTCATATACATGCAAATTTCATGCCATAAAAAGTACTTTATCAATTTTCGATAAGTAATTCCCTCTTATTTCATAAATGTATAAGAAGGGTTGGACTCATTCTCATATTTGTAAACTGATTCGTTTATGCACACACATATTTCAACCACATCCTATCGGTTTTCTCTACCTCGGCCGTATTTCATAATTAGTGTTAAAGTACACAAAAAGAAACGACAAATATTAACTCAAGTTGTTTGTCTTATTGCTAATGAAGTGAAGTTCACCAAATAAAAATATGAAAATACATCAAATACGTGTGTACGAGTAATATGTACACATACATGTATAGGTACGCGGCTACAGGCACATAAACTTCTCTAGAAAAAATGTAAACAGTAGAAGTACAAATATGAATTCATAAATACTCAAACACCTGTTGTTTGGTTATTAATTGAAGTCTAGATTATGAAATTACTTAATTTTCAATAGCGTCTCAACAAGTCATTATAAGCTAACGCCACATTGTCACGGCCCTGACGCAAGTGTGAATTGTCGTTTCGCTTCCATGACCAAATTTGCAAAATAAATGGACTTCAATCAAAATAGTACCACTCCATCCGGTGCTAAGTGGAAAATAAATGTGCGAGTTTAGCTGTAACGTAATATTTGAAGCTGCTATTAACACGCGATATCCAATATAGCCCGTTATTCCTGTTCCCTACTTAAAATATAAATACACACTTACAGAGCTATAGGACACATAACTCGTAAAAACGAAAAATACAGCGGTTGGATTTGATAAGGATGAGTAATTCAAAATGTCCCTTTGTCGGTTTTATTTTTGTTTCCAATTATCGTGTGTGGACACTTTTTAATGGAGTTCGTATTGTATTTATCTATGGTTGAGAGATAAGTATTTTGAACTTTATGAATGTGCTCTTCTTTGGAAGGACAATAGGTTTTTGTCGAATGGAATAATTGAATTTTGATAAATCCATTATAAATGATATGAATGCGAATAAAAGAAATTTAGAAAGATCCCTAAGAATTTTTAAATTAACAGCTCTCTTTCTATAAATTAGTACTGCAAAAGTTTATTTTTCTTTTCCAAGACCAGTAGACAATTTCGAAGGTCATTACCGCACATTGAATGACCAATTTTCAAAAAAAAATTTTTTTAGGGATGAGGCTCATTTTTCACCATGTGAATAGGTTAAGTAATTAGATATATTCTTTACCTATGAAGCACAATTATTTAATTATTCAATCCTTAAGCACTAAAATGAACAAATCTTGAATATAATTATTGAACTGCTGTAGTGCTTCATAGTTTTGAAAACAAAATAATTTTCACTAAATGCTTGAGAAGTGAGATTTGAATGTTTAAAAATTAATGAGTTCTCTTCGAGCACGAGAGAGCACACTTAGAGGTAAGTAATCATTTTAGAAAGAAGTACGCAGAACATGACTGGGATATTGAAGTGCAAAAAGTAACATCACTATTCAACACAATTTACAAAGAATCCCTCAATGCTATTTTGGAAGGAATCATTGCTTCCTCTTATTCATTCACACTTACCAGTGACTTTTCAAGGTTATTTGGTATTCCATGTTCTGTAAGAAGTGTTGAACTTGCAGTGAAAGGAATTTAATTAGTAATAAGGCGTTTCAAATGCCTAAATGGCATGTGTAAACATTGAGAATTTATTTTGTCTATCAATGGCATTCACCTGTTTGGTGACATAGTCAAGTTTATTTCACATTTTACTGTTTGAAGAAAAATAAATGCAAATGCGTTGTATTAAATTGCGATTTTCTGAAGCTCTTATCATCTTCATGTGGATGATGTGTCACAAACTCGTTGAAAAATTGTTTACTTATGAGTGCTTGGAGATAAAGAATTTGATCAACTTTAAATGCAGATGTGCATCGTGGAACATGACATTCTTACACGTGTCATGTTAATATTTCTAAATTTTCGTGGCTGAGTTTTAAATATTTTAATTCGCCAATTTGAGGCTACATTTTTTGTACAAGATTTATACAGTTATGGACACATTAATAGCAGACAATAGCATAAATTCAAGTCCAAGCGCAATATAATAATAAACAACTAATATGACTTTTAGTGCTTGATAACCATCCTGATCGCACTCCTCAGGAATTTAAAGGTTACTTTATCCTATACTAAAATGTCGATGGAGAATCAATGAAATATGAAATTGAACCTTTGTAGAAATACTTATTTACTTATGAGGCTGGATCCTACACTGAGCAATAGCTGCTTTCCATTGTTGGCGGTCCTGGGCACGCTGCTTCCAGTCATGAAGACCAAGCTGTCTTGCATCCGCGATTACTTGGTCTTTATACCGGAGATTCGGCTCGGATTCGAAGACTCTCATAGCTGGAACATTGTTGTCTATGCGCTCTATGTGGCTGAGCAATTGTAATCGACGGATTGCCTTCTGGATTACATGCACTTCCTGGTACAGCTCGTAGAGTTTCGCGGTTGGGCGGAGCGTGATTGACAAACCGAAGTATCACCGGTTACCAAGGGCACCAGCTCTCTTCGCATCGTTCAATTGCCTTAAATGCTCCCACTACGGCACGTTGGGAACGCGCGACTACCCGCCGCACTATATTCTCCAGTACCAAATTGAAGAAATCACATGACAGCGCATCTCCTTGCCGAAATCCGGTGCTGGTCGTTGTGCCGAACTGCACGGTGCATCGCATATTTGTTAGCGTGGTGCGGCACAACCCGATCACATTTCCCGCTATCACGAATTCAGCCATCGCATTGAATAACTCCTTGTGATAAATGCTGTCGTATGCGGCTTTGAAATCGATAAAGAGGTGGTGCGTATCGATTTGAAACCCGCTGGACTTCTCCAGGACTTGCCTTGGTGTGAAGATTTGGTCTATAGTCGATTTACCGGTCCGGAAGCCCCGCTGGTGCGTGATTAGTGCGGTGCATAACGTCTTTTGACGTTCACACACAGTACACTGAACAGGATCTTGCAGGCGACGTTGAGCCTTTTTAGAGATAATAAATGTAATAATAAATTTAAATTACGTTTGTCTATCCTAGGAACATGACTACTAATATACATACATTTTATTTTTAATTTAATTGTATATGTATGTCATTAATTGTGATTAAATATAGCTGATTCTAAAAAATATGATCGAAAAATTTGAAAACATGCAACGCGAATTTTCTCGTGAAGGTAAGTCGTGAGTACACTTGTCTGAGACTAAGCCAATGACTATACATAGACGTGGGATTACATCCGTCAGAGATTGTGGTGACGCAAGTATAGAACTCTGGCGACTATAGACATAGACAACCCCGTGATTTCGCTTATTCCGCGCTGGAAATATTTACCAGAGATCTGTATTATGGAAAACAGTATTCGAGTATTCGACCAAGCATCAATGCATCCTTTTAGTCTATTTAGACAGGATTTCTGACGCAAGTTATAAGGACAAACAAAATTAGCTACTGTTGCCAAGGGTGGTTATACCTTGGATCTTCACTGAGATGTCATTTCATATATTTTCCCAATATAGACAAACAATTTTATTCTTTTTCTGCCACAAGTTGCACGCTACAAGCTATTTACTTCTGCTCACACGGCAGTTTAACTGCTGGCCAAATGTAGGTTTCGAACGGTTCGGAAGTATGGAAGCATTACCTTAAATAAAACCAATTGTGTTGTGTGCATAACCGAAAACCAAAGCTCAGATTAAATCAGGGGGCCTAAGTACTCTGAAGTATATAGTCAATATGTACTGTAGTAATAAAATTATAGATTTTAGAAACTAAGATTTCATAAATTATTTGAGTTGACTTTGCTGACACTTTCTTTTATTGTTATTTTGTATTTAGCTGTTATAAGATACTAACGGATGAAACGGCCAAATAAGAATATTAAACAAGTTTGATGCCTCATAATTGGTAAGTTTTCTTTGACTTTTTTCATGTATTTCTAAAATAAAAACGGGTTTCGAAATTTGCCATTATATATTTTTTAATGAACAAAATTGGTACGAGTACGAAAATTTGGCCCAAGAATTGATAATTGTATTTTATAGAGGGGTTACAAACTAGCTTGTTTTTTTGCAATAGGAGGGGGGGAGTAATTTAGCATTCCAATTCAAAAAGAAAGAAAATGTGACAGATGAGGTTGAAAGTTGAAATTGGGATTCAAAATGTTGGTTAATATATCAGAACAGATAATAAATGAGCAAGAATGGCGCACGCCCTTATAAAAAAAATTTAACATATTTTTGTTCTGGCAGACAAAGAGCTTTCAGAATAAGTACAGCCAATGTGTCACGGGCGCTGTCGGCCGGTTGGAAGAAATCAGAAAGTGGAAACTTCTTTCTGAATGATCCCTATATCCACTTCTCCCCATATGAATGAGACATCTGTGTAGTTTATTATCTGTGATATCAGACACATAAATTAGCAGAAACCTCTCGTATGAAACATATTAAAAAATGTTTGCGTTTATTACTTACGAACTGGTGAATCGCAATTCCGGATCAACTGGTATCACAATAGACCTTTGGTGGTCTGCGTCGGTTATGGATAACACTAAGCAACACTAAACAAACACTGATGTCTCGAGTGGTTATAAGTATTACCATTGTATATAAAACCTAGAGCATTATCATCAGACGATTTCTTTTCTAGTAGTTCCTCGCGTCGCCTAGAGGGCCAACCTTCCTTTCTCACCAATGTAAAACAATTTTATTACTCTCTGAGAATGGGAGATAAATGAAATATTGAGTGAGTGATGCGTGAAAAGCAGACAAAAAAAAATAATTTTGCCCTCCCATTCCTTTTCACAAGTTTTGTTTGGAACTGAGTGAAGAACTTGTGCGAACATTTAAGGCTCAACTATAATGCGCATGAAGAAACATTTGCTAGTGCCACATTTTAACGAAATGCTTTGTCATGTTTGCGAAAAACACATGAGTAGTCATAATCAGCACATGCGCGCATGTCCATCTGTCTGTAATTCTTCACGAATTCAATCATTCGTCGACGACAGTTACAGGTTGGCTCATAGGTGTATTCATGCTCACTCATGTGCATTATAGTCAACATTTAGTTTTATATGCCATTGTATTACGTATAGTTAGCAAATTGCACATTACAAATTCGTATTTAAATATGAAGGCCCAAAACGCAAATAACGTAGATCCTAGTTTGCTTACTTTCCGCAACACACCGTTGCCAATTGTAACCTTGATATGAAACAAAGTCATAAAAAGATTTAGATTACTGATAAATCTACAAAATACTAGGTGTTCGTGTTAGTTATCGTAGTTTATTTGGTTATGTTTGTGGTCAAATTACTCCTAAACGTGAAAAAGCCAATTTTTCCTCCGTTTTAGAAGTGATATGACGGATTTTCTTAAAATTGCAATTAAAATCTAGATAAACCAATTCTGGGAAATGTAAATTTTAATTACACAGAACACGATTGGAAATAAATGTAGTGGCTCTATTTTAGGGAAAGAAATTTACTTTGAGAAATATTGTTTTCTCTGATAGCAGGACGCGCTCAGACAATTTCATAAAGCAAATGAAAAACAAAAAAATGTTATTTGTCGCATGGTATAATTTCCGCTCAGCCTGTGTTAATTATCTACCTAGCTACTTACATACAACTCTAGCGAGCTAAGAAATAGTTCTTTGAATAAAAATAACACACCACTATATTTTTTTTTACATTTTCAACTATATTTTACGTCCGCACTCACTGCTGTCTACTTTGCTGCTCTCACTATGAGTCACTATGAGTGTATCGTACCGGCAGTTGTTTCTTAGAATTAAGGTTTTTACTTGAATTTTGCCATGTATGGCTACAATTCTTAGTCCCTTCCATTTTCAATCTTATTAATTTCATCTAACTTTTCTTTAATGTGATCTACTGCTTCCCCTCTGATGAACTCTGAATATGATAACCTTCTTGGGGAGCAGTGAAATGCTTTATCAATAGTCAATCGTATAGTCATTTCGAATGTGGTTTCTGTTGAAACGGGACGCTTGCTTGACAAATAATTCTCATTATATACTTTTAAAAATCTCTTTTGTTTTACAATTCATTTTATCATTCTTAATACATACATCTTCATCATCGTTTTCAATATTCATACGCATTTCACATTCTTCTCCAAAAGTATTTATGTTATTTTCTATAATTTTCTTTTTAACATTTGTCCTTTTTTCAAGTTTTAAGTTAGCTCTCCTTAAGAAAGCATTTCCCAATATAGCAGGATACTGCATTGTTTCATTTTTAACAACAAAGATATTTAATTCAATTTTTTCGCCTTCGAATAAAATACGTACTTTAACTTTACCAATAACTGAAAGTGGACTTTTATTGATTCCAATGTAATTATAATTCAAATTTACATTTTTTTAAATAAGGACTTCTGCCACGGATTGCTGTCGAACTATACTTATTGAACTGCCGGTATCTGTTAATGTTCCTAATAATGCTTCATACATATTCATTATTAAAATTTGAGTGTAGGAGTAAGAGTTACCCAATCATTATATTCTTGCGGATCTACTTCTTTGGACATTTTGCAGAGTAATGTGCCTTTTCTTCGCACACACGACACGCTCCTAGTTTTCTTCTAGGACAGTCCGATGCAAAATGTCCCACGGAGTAACAGTTGTAGCAACTTATAAATTTATCAGCTGGTCCAGATCTTTCAACAACTAAATCCTGACATGTTTGCGGTTCGTTTAGCCAAGATCACATTATCAAATGCTTCCAACAATTGTAATTTATACGAAAAGCGATGCATCTTTGCCTACGATCTCAAAGTATAGGTATTCCTTCAATACGATGTTTCAGAAGCTCTTCTTCTTCACGACAATCCTGTTGGCCAAAATGAGTTTGTCATGAAAATATTCCTGGAACGACTCGGTCGGCTGACATTTCCTGTTTTCAAATTGACGTTTGCTTGTACGATCTCCAAACAGTGCTCGCATGTCCTTTAACAACTCTTCCACCGGAATAACCATCAAGTCCAGTCTTGAGTGTAACCACTTCAACGCCTTTCTCTTGAGTTTATTAGAGATTAGTGCTCTGGTGTTATTGTCATCCAAACCGTAAGCACGCAAAATACTTTTCAATTGGGATTCCCAATGACCAAAAGAATCCCCATTCCCAATAAATTCCGGTAAAAGGTCTTTTACATGACAAAAATTGTTTTTTTTTTCTTTTCAGTTTGATGTGTGTGAATTTGATTTGGAATATAACTTCTTTTTCTTCTCATTAAAATTTCGTTTTCTTTCCTCAATACCTCATTTTCTTTCTTCTGTATTACGGATTCTCTCTTCAATATATCGATCTCTCTTTTTATTAACATCTAGTCATCATAATTCATTTCAGCGCGCTCAACAGTATTCTTTTCATTATCATCTCTCATTATTTCGTCTTCACTCTTCATTTGTCTTCTCTCTTTTGTTAACTCTCCTCCTATATTTGTTTCTGCGGCACCAACTTCTGGTTGTGTGTGACCAGTACTCTCCTCAAAATCTTCATAGAAATCGTTCTCAACATCGACCGCGTCTTGCTTTTCCACGTAAGAATGGAAGTCCCCTCGTTGGCTTCCGAGAATTTCGATCAAGCGTAGCATCAGCTCGCTTTTTAGCACTTAACCATTGCTTCAGCAACGCAGCCGTGTATGACTTCATTATATATTCAGATTGCATGATTTACAGGCGGTTTACTGACAGACGAGACGAGGAAGTTAGGACACTGAAATCGCTCATTAAGAATATTCAAACATTAATTGTCCACAATTACAGGCTTTCTGTTAATTCGTACTGGAATGAAAAGATTCGGACTGTAAGATCTAACAATCCGAGCATGTTCCCGCAAATTAACAAATTCTTTCGAAGTAAATATAGCGATCTTCCGTGTCTTAAGCTTTCCAGAACGACGGACAACGAACAAGTACTGACTACAGCAGGTATTGATCCAGATAACGCTGTACTCGACGATAACTTCTTTGTGGTCGAAGATCCGCAGGAAAAAATGGAGGTACTAGGCGCGGTCTTCCAAGAAGTGTACAAGGTGAATAAGAGCGTTCGCCCGAACCGCGACTTGGATAACCGCGTACTGGCTAGCAACTCTCAACTTCGAGAAGACATGCAACAATGGCGATCTGAGAACACTGGCTTTGTCGTGTTCAATGATGATAACATGGCAGATAATGCCATCGCCGACGAAGGCGTTCATCCCCCGTTCATATCGAAGACAGAACTCCAAGCGGTCTTCGAATCATTAAAGAAGATAAAGTCTGTTGGAATCGACGGGATCTCCAACATTGTGCTAAGACACCTCCTCATGGAAGTGGTTAATATGTACACAATCCTGTTTAACAATGCTCTGTATAATGCACACTATCCGGAGCATTGGAAAATGGCTATTGTGCAACCCATATCCAAGAGAGGAAAAGATTCTTCGAATCCATGCAACCTCCGGTCAATAAGTCTCCTGCCGAATATCAGCAAGGTATTCGAGAAAGTGATAAATAGAGTTCTGATCAACTGGACTAAGGACAAAAATATAATTCCGGATAACCAATTCGGTTTCAAAGCGGGGCATGACACTATTCATGCCGCGTCGAAACTGGTGTCGGATACAAGAGCCAGAAAGAATGAGAACAAGAACCAGAAAGAATGTACGGGTGCCTGCTTGATTGACCTGGAGAAGGCCTTTGACACCGTATGGTTAGAAGGACTTTTCTACAAGCTCAATCGGCTAGGCATTAGCAAACCACTGCTGTACCTACTGTGTAACATGGTTACCGGTAGACGGTTCGTAGTCAAGAATGACAACGTGACCTCCGCAGGGATATTTGAGGTAAAAAATGGTCTCTAACAGGGTGCCGTTAATTCGTCGATCCTGTTCAACATTTACTTGAGCGATCTGTTAAGTTCTCATCCTCATGCAATTGCGTATGCCGATGACTTGGTCGTGTACAGATCAGGCAAAAAGATCGAGGAAATCACTACTCTCACGCAGGGTGACTTCGATTCATTCATGAGAAGTTGCGATAACTGGAAGTTGAGTATCAACTTCCAGAAGTCGGAAACCATTCTGTTCAGGACGCCGTTGTATAAGGCTTCGACGAATACGAAAAAGAATATATATTTTAACAAACATGTAGATGCTGCTCTGGCCATGGCCCGAGGCGCTTTTTCTCTTACAAAGAGACTGTTTTACAACAGCCAACTCGATGCGAGCATGAAGGTTATCTGCTACATGGCTCTCATCCGGCCAATGCTAACCTATGGCTGTCCCGTGTGGTTCAACGTAAGTGCAAGCTTGATGGAAAAGATTCGGTTGTTTGAGAGGGCTTGTCTAAGGGATTGCATTCGTCTTTATCGAACTCCAGAGTCGCAGTACATACAATTCTATTCCAATGAGGTCTTATACAACAAGGCAAACCTGATAAGTGTTGACAATTTCCTGGTGAAGTTGATTCGAGGTCACACTGCTAGAGCGATGAACTCGGTCAATAACTTGATCTCGGGGGCTTACTACCCCAATCCATTATACCACGAAAAGGTACGTCACAACGGCTTCGTCCCTCCAGAAGCATTTCTCCATCTAGATAAGCACAGTCTGATACAAGACGTAAATTCGGTGCCGCTCATCTACCA
Source organism: Eristalis intricaria (assembly GCA_964034865.1). Taxonomy (NCBI): domain Eukaryota; kingdom Metazoa; phylum Arthropoda; class Insecta; order Diptera; family Syrphidae; genus Eristalis; species Eristalis intricaria. The sequence goes on along the minus strand of OZ035876.1, from coordinate 70,280,209 downwards.
CGTCGCCAGATCAACTGTGGATGGGCGACTTAACCACGACCGTTCCGTCGCACAACGAGCTGAGGAGGGTCTCCTCCGGTTCAGTACGGCGGTATCCAGGCGAGACATTCGAGAAGTTGCAATGTAGCAAGAAAAGTTATGGTGGCTGGGAAGCGATGGAACTCCCTCCTCGAATCCTTTAGACCCAGCAGTCGGTTTCACGTCTTGCAGTGTATTGAATGTAAATATTCATATTTATTTGCTGCAACCTATGGCCGACGTACTTAGAATAGGGTAGTATATTTTGAGGTAGAGTAAGGTGTAAATTAAATAAATAAAACAAAAGAATGTATATGTGTATACATGACGATACATGTATACATTGTGTATAATAAGGATATATGCGTATAAACATGTGCATATGGGTATATACATGTGTATATGCATATATACGTAGGTTAACTTAAGTTAGTTATTAAGTTTTATTTTGAGGTAAAATGTAAGTTAGCTTATAAGTTTTTATAAAAACCGTCCAGTAGTTAAGTTTTCATTTTTTTTCTTAACAGTAATGTGTTCTCTTTAAATTTCCATTTATATTTTATTCGTTAGGTTAGGTCGAAAGACATAGATTAAGATTAAGTTTAGTTTAGAGTGCCCGCCTAGGGCCAGTAAGTTAGAAATAAAAACATTGTTCGTCTAACTAGTTTTAAGCATTTTTGTCTACTATGTAAGTTTATTATGAATTAAATAATAAAAATTAATTCAAAAGAAAAAAAAAATATTGCATGATTAAACACTAGGTATTCAGGTATATCCCACTTCTGAAATTGTTGCAAGCTAAGAAATAGTTCTTTAAATAAAAATAACACACCACTTTTCTAACTTTATTTATATTTTACGTCCGCACTCACTGATGTCTACTTTTCGAATGAATTCGTTTACAATATTGTTGTCACTATGAGTGTATCGTACCGGCAGTTGTTTCTTAGAATTAAGGTTTTTACTTGAATTTTGCAATGTATGGCTACACAGCTTAAGTATATGGAATGTTCCGTATTAAATGCACAAATCCATAGCGCTCTTGGCAGACTTAGGATGCGGTGGTTGGACCAAGTCCATAAACTCGATGGCGGAGGATCGAGCTGCCTGGAGATCTCTCGTGCGTGCTTCACCCCCGCAGGCGAGTTTTTGGAATTGGTCCAACCACCTCTGGCAAGCGGTGGCCTAACATGGGAATGGAAAAATTCGTGCCACATGACCAAACCATAGAAGCATAGCCATTCCGTTCGTCTCTGCCGCATTTCTCACCCTATAACTACGAATAATTCCAACAACAGCACAATGATATCTCACCTCAGCATCTTGTATTAGTGATCTTATTCTTCCGATGATGTTGACATCAAACTCGGGCTTCATGATTACGAATCTTCCAAGTTGTTCCAAATCTGACCCAGCTTGACCAATCCTACAGGAAAAATAGACTGTAAGTTTCTCCTCTGATTTTTTTCACGCTAACCTACATCCCAGCATCAGAACATACAGCCACAAACGTACGGCAAAGTATGTTGACAATCCGCACTTTAGGCAAAATCCAAAGCCCACGATGAAAGGTGTTGATTTAATACACAGCTACTACAGAGGACAACCAATGCCATACTCCTGCAGAACACTTCTGAGTTTACCTCTAGGACCTTGGTCACATGACTTTTCTAAGTCTACAAAAGAACTGTAGATGGGTTTGCCATACTACCAAGCCTTTTCAAGTACCATTCTCGGAGTGAAAAGCTGGCCGTTTGTACTTCTGCCGGTCCGAAAGCCGCACTGTTCATTCCCCTTCCTGAATCGACCATAGCTCTGGAATGGGCTTCCAACACCTATATATGTCAATCTCTTTTATCTCCCTTCTTGAAAAGAGGGGCAAACAACATAGTTGCCCAATCCCAAGATCACATTACTGACACGAGGGACACATAAAACTCCGTCTTTACCCATTGCCTTAAGCATTTCTGGCCGGATTTCATCCAAACTCTCCCTCTCACACTCTCCCATCCTTATTGGCATCTTCGGGATTGAACAACTTAAAAAAGTGCTCACTTCTCATTTGAAAGCTATCCACCATCTTTGCACTTGACTCCTTCGTTAATGTTGAATTTCCTCTGAGTCGGCGAATGATTTGCCAGAACACATATCTCGCAACTTTTCGCTGAACTCCTTTAAATACTGCTATTTACCTGCTCGCCAATTTGCAAGTTCTTCGCACCTCAGTGTAGCGGTCACTAGATGGAACCGGTCTCTTAAATGCCTCAAGAGAATCCATTCTCTGTCCGTCGGAATCCGTTCACGCAGTTCTTTTCTCACCATTGTGCATTGGCAATGACATAAAAGTAGTCACATACGATGGGTTCACATACGATGGTATCACAAAGAGATCCGTTGACGATCCCTGTTGAAGGCTGTGGCAGTACCACGTGTTTTTATGGATGCCTTTGTGCGGAAAGAAAGTGTTCATTATTGACATGCCATTTGCACAGCAAAAGTCCAATTACCTCTTCGCGTTCTGATGAGGATCAGCCTTTTTCCAAAACACGTTTCTCCCCATCCCATTCTCGTGAGCATTGAAGTCACCCATCAGGGTATGGGAATCTATCTCCGCTTACGATCATTCAGAGCGAAAGTTCACATTTTAAACTTAGACTTTAAGATCCCGATTCTCCTTCTACAGGAATTCATTCCAATAACCTGCCGGCCAGCCTGGGACTTGTGAATATTCCCATTCTCGCATGTGCATACATTTGGGGTGGAACTCCCGACAGAATAAGTTTCCACCCGTCCAAGAGACAGAGTTCTAAATCCCCCTTCGCTTCAACAACTAGCTCGAGATCCTTTCCTGTGAGCGATGAAATTTTCCGTACGATAACGGATCACGATGCAACTGACAGGTTGCTCATATATGCTTTGGGCTAAGTCCGATTAGCCGAGAGGGATAGGCCAGTCAGCAGACGCTCGCATACTGCCACCATTCAGGCCAGGCTCTAAATGGGGCCCAGGGTAGGCGGCATTCGAGGCCAATCGTTTTCTTCTTGTCTTCATTGGGGGTTTCTTCTTTGTCCCGTATTGTACTCTGTGTTTAAGTCAGACATTCCCAATCTCCCTTTTGCGGTGTAGCTATTAACGCTAATGATACGGATTTATTTACATTCCATAAATTTGTGGTCACAAGTCATAATTGCCCTAGTCGACATAGGTGACAATTTAGTTATTGGTATTACCAGATTCAGGGTTCAGATATCAAAATCTATATGCACCCAATTATATCTGTCGCAGGGCTAAAATTGTAAAAATTATAAGAATGTTAAATTAGCTTAATTCGAAATTTTCATACATTTCTAGAGCAATTCAAACCTTAAACACATCCCTTGAAATGTAAGAAAGAATGACTGATGCGGTTTTGCCTTGTGACCATAGAAATTTGTTCTTTGAATCTTTCCCAAATGCTGGTAATACTGAATATACATTGCAAAGTGGAAAATCAATTTAAATGCACACAAAAAATGCAAGCCGTCTTTTGCATAAAAAAAACTAAAGCTCGTTATATTCACGGATAGATAATATATCAAATCGACTCAAAACTATTATTTAGGGAGCACATAATAGAAACGTTAAAAAAATTGATATTAGTACAAGACTAATACTTCATTCCTAATTTGTATATGCATGCCAAATTATTATTTATATTGAATTTTGATTGCATTGATTGAACTCAAATGAGGTTTTTCAGGAATATACATATCCTCAAATGTTAATTTGTCGTTCCATCAAATAATTTGTAAACAAATTAAATCATAATTTTAGTTTAACAGTGTCAAATCTCTGTACAAGATAATGTATGGTAACACAGACCATGTACATTTTAACAAAAACCTGAATAAATATCTATCCGTCTGATGCAGTTTTCGAGCTTTAAAATATATTTTCGTCAATGCAAATTATATTTCGATTTTCCCATTTTTATGAGGTAAACGAATTATTTTCCACTTTAGTCTAAAATATGGTGTTGAGTTTTGGGATGGACTAGTATAGACATCCAAGATTTATAATCTTGGCGAGCAAATCTTAACAGCAAGCACTTCTATTACAGCGGCATTTTTGTGTATGTGTAGGTCCAATTGACACATTTGAATACTGCCGCTTTGCGCTAAAGACTCATTCTATTTTAGAAATGTGGAAAATTAGCAATTCCCGTTGCAAATATTATCACACTCGTTGTTAAAAAAAAGACTTCCATTAGGTGATACGCAACGAAATTGTGAAACATTTTGAACTTCTACACAGAAGAACAATAGTCATACGTTTCAGTCATAATCATAAAATCTCAAAGAAATGTATCAGGCGCACAGATACTAATCAATCTGGAATTCGAAACGGAAACATTGGTGAACATAATGTGTATTTTAAGTGAAGAATTCAATCTTATATGGTATTTATAGATGAAATCGCTTAAGGTACACAACACACATTTGGGAGTGAATAGTGTGATGGTTTGTATTTTGATTTAATGTCAATCGCACTTAACGTGGGAATTTTTTTTTTTATTTCAGATGACTGTATATAATTAGATTCCATCCGGTACGTTCTCTAATACTCATTAGACATGATCAGGTCAAGTGATGCCTTGCACTTGTTTATGAGTGAGAACTATAATTTTGGGAAGAATTAAGAGGTTTAAAACCGTCAACTATACGTCAATATTCATCTATATATGAAATGTGTAGTAACCGACTAATTTATTACAATATAAGTAACTTATATTATATTATCTCTGTTCCTATTATTATCAGTGCGATCTGCTCGAGTCCTAATTCGACTAAGTTTCTAAGCACACAATCAATCATTATGTTTGGAAATAGAAATTAGCCCGTTGGAAGAATTATGAAAATTTATGGAAAACAATTAATTTTAAATAGTAACAATTAATTCTAGTTAACTTAAGTTACTCTTGTGAAGGATTTAATGTCTGATGAACGCATTTATTTGGATGTTCAAGTTTGACTAATTTATTACAATTATTTGTATCAAAAGGAAAAAGTCGCGAAATAAGCTAAGCACAGCCGCTCCTGAGTGGGTACGATGCCGGGTCAGCATTTTTGAAAAAATAAAAATATCGTAGTCAGTACCTTGAGTGATGCGATTATTTAAACATCGTTAAAAATGTACAACAATATTTAAATGCAGCTAACCAATATGGATTAATCAACATCGATATTATCGACGTCATACTAATATATGTATAAGCCGCGTTTTTTTCATCGCTATCGGTAGTGAAGTGAAGTAAGATTCAGAAAAACGATTCGCAGTGGCTTTGATATTTATCTGTCAAAATATATGAAAAAGAAATTTATATTTTTGAAATTGATGTCAAAATGTATGAAAAAAATTCGAGGTCGATTTTTATAGGCAGCCACTTTTTAGGCAGTAGGTAGTTGTATGTGCTTTACGTGCAAAATCCTATTTCACTACTTATAGATTTTTGAAAAAAACGCGGCTATTATAATAAATTCATATAATAGCACTACAGTGTGTTTAGGGTAAAATTTTAATGGTTTAGTAGTTTAAATCAACAAGTAAAATATACATAATACGGCAAATATTTTAACATCACTTGATAACTAATGCTCAACTGGGATTTTGTTGTTATTTAAACTAAGAATTAAGCTAGTATGAATCTGAGCGTTAGTTGAACTTGCAGTTATTGCAGTCCTGCTTCATGTCACATCACCATATGTATTTAGTCGCCGGCGCAAATATAACACTTAATGTTAGAAGGAAAAGTCATTCTCGTGATGTTTAGTCAAATTGGCTGATTGGTGGTGATTAAAAGATTGATCCATAAGCTATTGAGGTCTATAAAGCTTGTATATCTAGATAAAACGTTCCTAAAGTGGCTTTATGTTTATTTGTAGAGTGAATAAATAATATACCTTCTGCTGAGAGAATCTGAATCTAACCTCAGCCCTATAAAATTAAATCTAACCTGAGCCCGAATGACAAAACGATCACGAGTTGAAAAGTTACTTGCTGCTTACAATAGATTCAACAGACGGTCCTGTAGATTACAATTTGATAATAATAATAACATGAGTGGGGCTGCCCTCAGATATTGATTTGGGCCTAACGCAACCCCCGCATTGTGCGTCCCTATTGTTATCATTCGAATGGAAGGGACCTACACTTGGACCGTCGAATCTAGACAGAATTATTGCGATCATTCGCAGCCACTCTTAAGAGGTGGAAACGTAAATTATAGATGTATATATAAATTAAATTTGAAGCTGATTGGGAAAAGACAGAAATGACGCCTCGCTTACTTGATCCATAAGCCTAGGTTTTACATGCAAAGCTAAATATATATTAATGTTTTCGAAGTTTCATAAGTAAAAAACTTGATCAAATTATTCCTAAGGGCGTTATTGCTCCAGTAATATACCATGTTGTGAAGTATACTCATAAGGTGTTGCCGTGGCGTAGTGGGTTAGCGCGTCGACACCTACGCAGAGGGTGCCAGGTTCGTTACCCGAATTTACCACATTTTGATATTTCACGGCTCCACCTCTTTCGAGTCACTGACAATGCTCAAAGAGTATTCCTGTCTAGAAAAAGCTTCTCAGCTTCGCCGTTCGGAGTCGACATTAAACTGTAGGTCCCTTCCACGCGTGAAAGAACAATAGCACGCACAACACGAGTGGTTGCTGAGAAGCTAGGCTCAGGTCCGCCTCGGATACTCATAAGAGTTCTGACATATTATTTTATACATCGAACACATTTAGTCTTTAGCACCGTATTTAATTTTTATAAGTCTCTAAGACTCTATTTTTAACTTTCAAGTACACTGTCTTACAATATCCTCTATGGTTTGATACCCCACTTTACTAAACATTGCTTATCTTTACAAACGGTTCCGAAAATGAAAACTAAAAAAGCATGTACATTAACAAGACGGTTTACACAAAACCAATAATCCGTTTTTGGACATTAAATTGCTTCACATATTCACATTTCCAGATTGTTTATTGACTCGGGTATGTATTTGGTATTTTTTCTGTTTCAAAATTTCCTTTAAATGCTTTGGTTCCGCCGACCGGAGAAATAAATCCGCTCAATTAATTCGGTTTATTTTTCCGGATGCGAGCATGGCGTGTACATGCAATGAAAATTTCTTTTTGATGCTCTATTATGATGTTGTTGCCACCGCAGTTATTTATGCAAAATAAATTCAATTATTGACAGTGCAATATTCATTGCGTTAAAAGCAAATTTGAATAAACGATAAAACCAAATCATGAAAACAAGAAAAGTTAAGCATTAGTTAAAGTAATCCTATCAAAAGTGAAGCGTGGTACATATTGTACGCAGAATAATGTATACAGATATGTATATCAGCGCACTACGTAAAGAACATTCTCGCTTTTTATGCTTGAGAGTTTTTTTTTTTTCATCGAAAACAGCTTATCAGAATTCAGATTTTCTAATTTAAGGCAGCATCCTGGGTAGGCCTTCCCTGATATAGAATGATGTAGATGACTGGACTAACGAACAGCCAACTATGTTATAATAATATCAGAAAAAATCTTTGCATCCTAAATATAATGTCGTTTTTTCTTGAGGAAATAGTCAGTGTAAAAAAATAGACATTTTTATGCCAAGACCTTCAAATATATTCATGTGAATATGTAAGCTAGATTCAGGAAGGTCATACCATTAAAGCTTCAATTAAACTAAGTGCGCACCTATATGTTTTCATAAAAATAAATTCATAATTTTAAGTGAAATATGATCGACGCTTTTTAGTGGGTAAGGGCTTCAACTTCTACGGTGATCCTCCGTGGATCAATCCCAGTGCAAACAACGATTATTTCCTACGCCACTACATCTCTTAAGCGTCTGAGAAAAGCTCAGAGAAAGCTTTTCATACCTCGTCATTCATAGTTGTCATACAATTTTAGGTATCTCCACTCGTGATAGAACATTAGAACGCTCAACACGAGTGATTGATAAAGAATGATAATTGTGTTCATGTGTTAATATATAAGGCGTTAATATATCCGCCCCAAGCTTGAGTATAACGCTCATATCTGGTCTGGTGCCCCCAAGACCACACTGCACCTACTTGATAGAATCCAAAAGCGAGCGATAAAACTTATAGGAGACAACAATATCGCAGAGTCATTAGACTCGCTCGAACATCGACGTACCGTCTCTTCTTTGTCCATGTTTTATCGTTATTTCAACAAACGATGCTCAAGTGAGCTAGCCAACTGCATTCCTCCTCTCCATGAATTCACCCGCAATACTCGTCTCGCCAGGAATGCCCATCAGTATACCCTTAAGCCTACTTTCGGACGCACAGTTAAATTCAGAGACTCGTTCTTCAGCCGCACTGCACGAATATGGAATGCTCTTCCCAAACTAATATTTCCCACAAGCTACAACCCGCAGATATTTAAGACCAATGTGCACAGGTACCTCCTCTCCCTTTCTCCCTCTATACCTTCGGCCCGTGCTGTGTCTTGACCCCGGACACATAAGGGTATTAGCAATCCCTTGAGCACCCGCAAATTATAAACAAAAGAAAAAAAATGTCACAATAAGGACAAATTGAATTTAATAACTTCTATTTCAGAAACCATTCAGTGATTGCACAAGTAAGCCTCCAGATGTATTTTCCTCTGGATAGAGAAATACATCCTCTGCACGAACAGAGGAGTTGCTGCTGCAGTGATTTGGGAAATGTAGGGATATGATTATATTTAGTTTATTTGAGTAAACATTATATCTTCCACTTCCACTTTCATCTGTATTCCGCGTCTTAGTATTGCACTTCTACCCCCGATCTAGAGGTAATTTCAGTTGCGAAGTTTGTCCCATTGTGTCGGTGTCATTAAGAATGAAGTCGAACCAGTTAAGAACAACACTATGATTATTTACATTTATGCTAACTTAGTGTTGATGTAAATGGCCAATACTCGAATTGAATTCCGATTACAATACCAACCGGCAACACTTCAAGGGCAGATAACTTTTTATTTGGAAACATGTTTCGAAATTTGAATTTCGATTACAATACCAACCGGCAACACTTCAAGGGCAGATAACTTTTTATTTGGAAACATGTTTCGGTCCCCCGAGATTTGGAATACGCAGCTAAAGGTCCCAGATTTCGGAAGGTCACCACATCTTCCAGCAGTCCGTTCCCGATCGAGCTGTTATCTTAGAGAGAATAATCTTCAGCAGGGCACTGGCCTTATAACAAACTGATCTGAATCAGCGGCGATATTTGGGAGTGCTTATATATTAGCTTTATATCTCTTCATATGGAAGTTATTCCCAAGAATCAATGACCTTTTCAAAGACTTCACACCACTAAGAACCGTTCACTTATAAAATTTGATGTTTTCAAACTCAATTTTGTTTATTTTTGTCGGAGTCGTGATGAGGAGGGGTGCGTTGGTTACTATATTTAATTCCCGACTACTTTCAAAACTCTGGTTTTTTTTACCATCACAAGGCACACACAAAACACTACGTTCTCTTAGTGTACACCCTCAGTAGCGCTTTACACAACAGATGTTTGTTGCGCGACTAAGGATCATCTACGATACCATCTCAAAGATTACTTCACTAAACAAAAATATTATTAATCTAAAGTCAGTGAAAAATCAGAATTTCTAAATTCCAATCGAGATAAACTAAAATCAATTTCGTTGCAAAGTTCGTTAAATCGTTTTATGCACCTAGTTATAGGTTCATTAGAATCATAATTTGTTCTATGCCTTCTGTCGAATATAAATATATTTCTAACCCGAAGAGATCTTTGGTGAGCATAAATATTTATAAGCAAAACCAATTCAATACAAACCTCTCAGCCTTTACGAATTGTTTTCTATTATTTAAATAATTCCAAAACCACATCAGCATAGAGGAGTGGAATCCCAATGATTTTTGGGATTACTTCAAAATGTCATTACCTATGTCGATTAATTTACAATGTTCGAGTGTATCGACCTAAAACTGTAGATCATTATTACTTCCCGCTACAGCCTCGGCCTCGTCGGATTTCATTACCACGAATGTTTCTTGGAATGTTCATTATCTTGATCTCATGTCCAATTTCGTTTATCTTTTTTATAATGGAAAGAATTGTACTTTCATGTTCCTCGCCGATAATTTGGCTATTAAAAATTTGTGAATCCTTGAGAATTACTCATTCGTATGTATGTAACATATACTTTATATTTTTTTTCATGGGGTCTTCCGATGGAAATTTTTGATAGTAGTACTTATTACTGGCTACCTAATACTTTTGTATCGATCGCTATATACTGACTGTGTTTATTCGATATTTATTATTGACCTCATGCCTCTGTAGTCCGTTTTCAAAATTAAAAACATTTTGTTGAAAATGTCTTTATAATGGTTTTATGTCAATTATATATGATTTTGACTTAAACTCTATTTGGACTGTTTATAGCACTTAGATGATATTCTATATTTGAGGACTTAATTATATGGACATGATGGGTGGCCAAATCACTTTATTTCTGCGAGTTCACGATCATGAGACTAAAATGTATAAATCTGATTATTACAGTTCACCCTTTGTTAGGATTATTTACCCATGAACAAGTGGTTTATTCTTCATGAAGCTCAGGTACTTTGAATTTTATACATACTCTGAATAAAGAAGTTTTGTATTGTAATATTATTCACTGCTGATCTGTACAGCGCGTCCTGTTTAATATTTCTTAATAGCGCATACAGCCACTAAACAATTAAGGCCTGTTTAAACCAACCGCACCTATTTAAATGCTGCCAGAACCCCATGTATGATCCTGCTCCCGCTCTCCCATCTCTCTTTGAGTTCACATTACTCAATGTATGAACTCGTGGGGTTCATGTTTTAAATGCTTAATAAATTAAAAACAAATAATCTGTTAATGTGGTGAGACACTTTGGCACACCTTGCTAATATGTGCTTTACAACATCCTTGAAAACCATGAACTTAATTGAATTCTGCTAGTTAATTTTTTTGAATTTGATATCTTAACAAAAAATATGAAAGGATTTTCTTCAAACAAGTACATATGCACTTAATTATATATATGATATGAACAACTCCAGAATTTTTTCCAACCGATATTTGTCACAAAGAAATCTAAATGAATTATGCACTCAAGAACATGGCAGATGTTTGACAAAGAACAAAAACAATAAAACAAAAACGGCATGATTTTCATATGCATAACAGAAAACGTGCATTAAGCACATAAAGACGGTTTCATGGTAGAGTACTTTCCCAAGTATGACATGCATGCAAATACATCGAGCTTCGAATGCCTCAATGTCTCCCTGGAGACATTTTCCCTTGCTTTTATTTTATTCTCCAGAAATTGCGATATGAATTGACGTCGTTGACATTTCCGACCATGCTATTTGCGTTGAATGTTGAAAGATCCGCAGTGCATTTTTATAATGACAAGTTGTCTTTGAAATAACTTAGCAAATAGTTACCTTACAAGTAACCTTCTTAGAATTATAAGCAAAACACATTTTTGTATCTATGCAAACATGTGTGCGCAGAATTCGACTTGCGTTCAGTTCCAACAGCATGTGGATAGACAGATGAGATTTTACACCTTCTGATCATTCTGTTGCCTCATTTTCGGATAAAACTCTGTAAGTTGGTACAAGCAACAGGAGGTGACGATTGTAATTTTTTCTTTATGTACACATTGATCCATCTTATTATTCTCTATTTCTTATGTTGGAACTCATACCATAAGCCACTCTCGTCCAATCTTTTGGTATCTGTCTCCAGCTTCGCCATTAATGTGAACCACCTTCGAGACGGAGTGTCCAATTGTCTAGGAATTAAACTATTCATGCGTTACACATCTAACCACCTTAAGCATTGCTTCGATATACGTCTACCTAGCCTCATTTCGCTGTACAGTACGCTGCCGTTGTCAATTAATTGTCATTAATGCAAACAGGAGCAAAGAACACGTTTTGCGTTCGTCAGCTGTTTCGTTTCCTTTGTGATCAGGAACTCACAGGAGGGAGACTGTGTTGTTACTGCAGAGACTACTACAGATTCTGTCTACGTCGCTAAAATTGTTCGATACTTGGGTTTTGGTCCATTTTGCGTTAAGCGAGTTAACCTCGCATGACGACTGGATGGCGCAGTTGTCTAAATACCTGCCCTTAATTACTGGGGTCTCCGGTTCGAATCCCAATGAATTCAAGATTAATGCGCTTTTATCTGGTTCAGTCACCATTTCCCGGTTACTATTTGTAGGGATCCAATTAACAGCACTATCACTGGAATGGTTAATCAGTAGTAGTAGTCTGTCTATGGATATCACCATGGACCAACATGGTCTACGCGGCTGGTGTAAATTAATTATTGTCCAATTTATTTTCGAATTCATCCGCAATTAGTACTTGTAATGTTGTTGTATCAACCAAATCTACTCCAGTTTTTCAAATTGGCTAGACCACGACAAAATTTTACAACCACGGTTTCTTGCATATACATTTGAGCGCCAGTTATCCGAACGTCAATAGCGGCGTTCACAGTCAAAAAATTGTAACGACAATTTGTTTGAAAGCCGTGGTTGATGGTCCAAATCGTAAATGTGAACGCTCTTTCCAACAAAACGGCTTTACTTGTTTTGCGGAGGATTTAAATGAAATCGTTGATATGTACCCGGAAACCGCAGGATTTTACAACTGTGACAAAGATGATTTAATATATTGGATAGTGAATGATAATGATCCTTTTTTTAACGACAATCAACTTTTATCCTTCATGGAGAAAGATCAACCGACAGTAATCGATGGCAAAGATACATTCATATTGGGGATGAAGAAGACCAGAAAAATAGCAAAAGGACGAAGCGTGAAGGAGCTGTTTCGGCGTTGGACACTGCACTGTTCTGGTATGAGCAATAAGAAGAAAGCTGTCGCACTCAGCTTCTGCTTTTGAAGTGAGTGCGTGATTTGGCTGCCAAGAAAAGGCAACAAAAATCCATTAAAAAAAGTTGTGATTATCTATATGTACTGTAAATATCTACTATACTGACATGCGTACATGAAATCCTATTAATGGTAATAATAAAAATATAAATAATTTTGTACACGTTTCTTTGACATTTGAAGACCAACTACACAACTGACTTTTATTGGATTCGCTTATATGTTCGATTATCCGAATTTGTTGATAAAATCTGATTATCCGAACCATCATAGGTCTCAATTAGTTAGGATAATCGACGCTCTACTCTACTAGTATATTCACATCTAATCTCCGCCTTATTACCAAAAAACAAAACATGGCCACATCTCTTCTAAGCGTACATATTTCGGCTGTTTTGCAAACAAAAAATTGTGAGCTGATCTACCTCGAAAAACCATCAAGCACACTTTTTTTTATGCACCCTTCAGATGTTCAAAAGAATATTTCTGTATAATTTTCTAAAAATATATTCAAAAATAGGTAATATTCAAGCTTATTCCACTCAGGTCTTCGTTTGAAATGCATAATATGGTGTATCCAAGAAACTTCATCATATTTCCTTCAGATCTATTTCCTCTCTTATCACAATTTATAATTATAATTACTTGCAACTCAATGCCCCACAGGGATACATTAGCAATTTATGGCAACACCAACAATGTTTTGCTATTGCCCTCAGTTAATTAGTATTTCGAGCAGTAGCTCGTAAACTCTGTACGTGTCACCACAATATTATACTGGTGTAGTATCCTCCTTTTGTTCTGCTTCTGTACCCACCCTTTTCTGCTTGTTATTATTGTATTATTAAGCCAAATTAAGGAATAATATGTCACGTAAAATAAAACTATTCATTCTCGTTTTAGTTAGACTTTGAGCGTTGGGCATTTAATTACAACCACTTGCCTGCTGTAGTGATCCTGTGCTGTTTATTAACGAGATGTAGATGTCACAGAATTAGCGGGTTATTTTTGACTTGACATATTTTAATCATATAATACATGATGTTTTACTTAGGTGTAGTGTAATAAAGTGCGTTCTTTGATGCTCGTTTTCAATTTTCGTGAGGCGAATGACAAGAACAGAATTACTGCTTCGAGCTATCAACTCGTACCAGTAACAATGATTACATACATATACGTGTATTACAACAATAAATCAGAAATATGACCAATCACAAAATCTTTCCACAAAAATGTGAATAAGGGGTTTTTAAAGCTACTATTAGTTTTTAGGCGTAGTCGGCATAAAACTGTAGGTCCCTTCCAGTCGTGAGATAACAATAGCACGCACAACACGAGTGGTTGCTGTAGAATCCCTGCCACTTTGGCATATAGCGCCACCCATATTATATTATTATTGTTATATTATAAGCTGTTCTTAGACAAGCTTTTATATATAAGCATTCTACCAGATATGAGCATTAAACTGAATATGTACAATAAGCTACCACAATAACAACACAGCGCCATGCCTCATTATCGAAATATTGCCTATAGCTGGTATTTCCCACTTTCGCAGCAATCACTTCAGCAAGGTGTCTTGGAATGGAGTCTATTTTGTGTTGGATTTGGTCTTCTGAAATGCTATCCCAAGCGAATATTCCCAAGGTACCTCCGCTGATCTTTCAATTTCTTGTGGAATCTTGGGTTTGACCAGATGTCATACATTTTCAATGAAATCTAATTTCGATGAATCAGGACTTTGTGTAGGTCAATTTAAGACTTCCTTACCAACTCCTGACAAAAAGTTGTTGACGTTCCTGGATGTGTGTGGGTGCATTATTGTGTTAAAGTATGAGTGTCTACCGATAAATTTTGAACCAGCCACCAGTGCAAAATTATTTAGTATATTTAAGTAATGAGACGTGGGTCGCCATGGCGTAGTGAGTAAGTGCGTCGACTCATACGCACAGGGTGCCAGGTTCGATACCCGAATTTACCAACTTTGATAATTTACGGCTCCGCCTCTTTCGAGTCACTGACAATGCTCAAAGAGTATTCCTGTTTAGAAAAAGCTTCTCAACTTTGCCGTTCCAAGGATGAAACTGTAGGTCCCTTCCACTCGTGAGAGAATAATAGCACGCACAACACGAGTGGTTGCTGAGAACCTAGGTCCAGGTCCGCCTCGGAATGTCGCGCCACCCATATTATTATTATTATTATAAGTAATGAAACTGTTTAAAATTATTGGAGCACCTCCACACCACTATACGATATGCAGAACCATATCATAATTTTATCTCAAATTTAGTGTCTAATGGGATGTATAACTGATTTCTTTGTTTTTGTTTTTTTATCAGAATAAAGACATGTTCGCTCATAGTAACCATCTAAGGAACTGGTCGATTCAAATTTTAGTATGTCAATTTGCGCAGTTATTATGAGTAGTGGATAGCAAAACGGCCTTGTCAACGTTTAATAGGATCAGGAAGCTGGTACTTTCATAGATTGTGGTTGGGAGTTGATTTATCGATACTACGCGTAAATGGTTTATGTCAGAGGAACCGTTTAGGAACTGTTTAGGAGTTATTCGCACTTTCTTTTCTTATATTACACTGCTGTATTGAACGCTGATAAATAAACACTCGTTGCTCCCGTGTAACTCTTTATTATCGAATATATTACATGTCGAATGAGTAAGTTCAGCATGACTACTGAGAATTCGCAGTTCACGAATATATATATGTACTGATAGTCAACTAACTTTCGCTGGTGATGAATGTATGGCTAAACTATAAGAAACAATAATTTTTATATAACGAATAATGCGTCCACTTATTCAATGCACCAATAACTTTAACATAATGCAGGCGACATAGAACTCACCCGAGGCGTAGAAGGTTGATGCGTTCAGTCCTATGTCGATCTGTGCTATAGTAGCTAGGCTAAGGTGCACATCGCACCGTCGTCGAGACGCCGATATTATAAAACGTAACCCCTGATGCCAAATAACGTTACGTAGAATTGTATATAAATCAGATACTTTTCAGCATGTATCTCAATTATTTTCTCCACGACTCGAATCTATATAAAAATCGTTGCAATACAAAAAATACGTATTTTCTGCTTATAATATTTACTGTTTATTTATATTTGGCATTATTAAATATAGATCTGTCACATTCGCTTATTGGCATGCGACTCATGCATGCATAGATAACAGATGCCGACGCGATGTACTGTTTATGAGTGCATGTCTTCCAGTTGCGTGCTTATTGAATTAAAGTGTGTAATGACTGTGTACGATGACAGATTTATTGAATGCGTTCAACTTATGAAACTTAAAATAAAGCCGCTTATTTTGAAGCGTGTTTATTTTAACATAATTTAATTACACAGTTTTGCAATGTGTGCAACAAAACATTGTCTTGTGTGGGCAATCCACATTCGTTCAATGGTGCAATGGCTGCTTTGTCCACTGGTAGACAACTACACTTTTACTAATAATAATATGATTGGCTTTACAGCCCGTAGAGGGCCAGTGCCTAGCTTCTCAGAAACCATGAGTGGTAGAAAAAGGTCCTCCTCCCTATTATTATATTACTGTATTATAGTTATGATTCGATTTTAGATTTTTAATATTATATGGTGGTAGTCATTGCATAGTGGGTACCCGTGACAATTCCTACAGAGTTGAACCTATGGTGTCTAGGTTAAGACCTCGGTACGAGAAACCATTTTCACTGCATCAACTCTTCCGAGTCACTATTTGTCACAGTGGAGTCTTAAACCCATTTTCAGCTGAACCGAGTTCAAAAAAACAGCGAATACGTATGCTGTGCATTCAAATAAACAAATATGTTTTCATCAAATATCGAAAATAAAAAAAAGGTGAAATTTAAGAAAATTGAGGAAGGGATGGATTGCATTATTGAACATCAGTTGTATCGAGAGCAAAATGCTTTCGCTCTTGAAGTTGACTTGCTGAACTGTGGTTTAAAGGGGAGTACATTCTTGTTTAACTCAAAATACAAATCGAACTCACTTCAAGCTCAAGCGAAATTGTGAAACCGGATAAATCGTTGAACTAAAGCTTAAACCAAAAGCGGAGTTTAAACTTGCACTGTGAAACTGGGCATAAGTCAATTATTCAACTTAATCTATCAAACTTTTGGCACTTTTATCCTCGGAAGAGTGGAATGGCACGCAGGCAGGCGTGCAATGATTTTAACTGGGCAATCTACACTGACGGCTGTAAGATGGGAGTCGGTTTATTCTCAGAATTCCTTAATATTTCTTAAGCCTACAGATTTGCAATCTAGGAAGCATTTCTTCAAGGCAAAATACATCATTTGGCAAGATAATTAAGAATATTGTATTGGCAGCTAAACAGCCATCAATGATTTTGCCTCCGCTAACCCTTCCTATCTAAAGAAAATATTAAGTATTAATATTAATTAAAGAAAATATGTCATTATTAAATACCTGAGGAGGGATTTCAAGATATCTCAAAAATGTATTTAAAAATGCGGCGTTCAGTGAAAACACCCAAAGTCCATCATCTCCTCAAAAATGAAATATATACACTACATTAAATCAAATAACAAAATCTAAGTTTTGTGAATACTCCTAAGTCATACGTTCCTCTATTTCCAATTTATACGGATGAAAGCTCCAGAAATTCTATCGTTTCCATCGAACGACGATGGTATAATGTAGCAGAGCTGTGGCATTTAAACGGCACATAGTGCTAAGTAAGATCTCACCGGACTCACACTTTTTCATACCTACCTGTTCTATTAACTGGTAGTTGCGTCATTTTGAAAATCAACCTCATTTAAGACACCTTTTCAGTTTATTGTAATTAGTCAAATTTTAACTTGCAATTTCCTCACTTTTCATTTAGTATGATTTAGTAACGGCATGCCGGAAATTTTATTCCAGAAGGCGGCCTGGCGTTAAAAGTAGTCCTTTTACGCAAATTTTTATTTATTTTTTAACAAAATACATAAAACTACATAATTCAAAATCCAAGAAAGGGTATGAGGAATAGAATGGTAATTGTGTCAACTGCTAACTCAAGTTTTCAAAAATGTGTACAATTTTTATGTATCCCACAACATCTATCTACCACACGTCCGTACATTAAAAGTTGATGAAAAAGGGAGAGAAATAAAAACAAAATATTTCACAACTTCATGTCACGCAAATACCTCACCTCCTTTACCCATTCACGAAAGCCACTCATTAAATACTAAATGTTCCACTTCTCGCCATGGTTCTAGATGTCTCTTTGTGGATTTGTGTTACCTCTGATACATCATTCAAATCCTTTAGAATGATTTATTGTTGCAAGGAATAATCAACTGTATTATGACATGCAAGTATAACAGCAATAAAATGATTTACATGACAACAGATTTCAGCACTAATTCAAGTTAATTCATGTATCAGAAAATCTACATATGCACGCACATGTCCTCACACATAATAACATTACTTTAACCTCACAAAGCAGTTTCATTTCGTTTTACTTCAGTCAATGGCACGTCTTTCGAGGATATTTCAATTCGTCGATATACAATGTCTTTAAGTCTTTACGATCAAGAAGCTCCATAAAAGAAATAATGTGGTTCATTTACTTTAAGTCACTGGCCAAACTGCCAGACACCAAATTATATCATTACCCTAAGGGGGTAGACAAAGCAGTTCAATGCGTGGGATTTCTTACCCATCTAAACCATAGAAACCCATTTGAAAATACATATATTAGTGATATTAACAACATGATACACGTTTGTAAACAGATTCAAGCAAGGCGCTATTCCTTTTAATGTTGGTTTGACTGTTGCTTTATGTCAGTTGATACATTTCGCAAAGAACATTACAGTTTGACATCTGGTTTGTTGCTTACATGTTTATGTAACATATTATATGAAGATTTTCACGAATAAGTGATTTCGACCTTTGTATCATAATCTTCACCTCAAATGACAGCGGTTTAGTTAAGTGCGTGAAAAGACGTGCTAATGAGCTCCGTAATAGGATTGAAATGTCTTTCGCCCTTATCGGAATCCGTTTCCGAATAAACTTCCTCTGGGTGTAATATCTGCTCTTATCTCTTCTGATTCTATTACGCTTCGGGAAAACTAAGTATCATATATCTTATATTTATAACTTTTTGTATGTAGACAACCGAATATTTGTCTGTATTTCATTACTTTATAACCTGCATTAAACAGTATAATATCTACATATCGTTAGCATATTCGCATAACAGAGCGTCTTCTTCAGTTTGTTCGTGGCGGATGCTTAAGAGATAATAGGAAAATTAAAAAGAGAATTGACGTCTTTTGGTGAGAATTATTGTATTCCTAGTGAAGCGTAAATCTTAGTAAACATCAACAAATCGTTGACCAGATTGATTAAGCTTAGCAGCTAGCGACTTGTCATCGGAATCAGCCCTGCGATCTGTCACTGAATTAAAAACAGTTCAAAATAATAAAACACTATTATTAATTGTTTTCCCGATGGACTTGCAACGAAACTGATTTTTTGTCATTATTTTAATTTAGTTATTTAATTATTACTTTGCAAACAAATTAGTGCCCTTAATAAAGCGAGAAAGAGATGGCTGACTCTTATGTTGCTTAGTTCGGCCAAGTTATCGATTTAGTGGATGTCCAGAAGTCTAAATCTACGGGATTAGAGAGCACTGCAGCTCCACAGCATGTGTTAAATGGTTTCTTCCTCATTCTCGTCCCTGCAGCTTCTGTAGAAGTCATTGTAAGGAAAGTATAGTTTTAAGACGTGAATTGAACGGGGCATTGGGAGCCTGTTATAACGCCAATGACAGGTATAAGATTCGGCATGCTCAATTGTCAAGTTGTTTTACTCGTAGGTTAAGAAGAATCAAACGTATAATTGTTATACAATTGAGAAGAGGAGCCTGTCGCTAGCCCTGTCCTCTTTCTTTGAAGATATTCATGGAAAGTGTCACGTCTTGAATTGATTCAACGAAATAATATTTCCATCTTCATGATTGACTTGAGTTTAAAGCGCTCTATATTCACCACATTGAGTACAGTTTAACGCAATATGGACTTGCGTTGTCCATATAGACCTTTAATTCTTACGAACAGCTGAGACAGAATATTCTCTATCTATCAGCGATAAGTGTTCATACTGATAACGTTTACGTCCATAGATATCTAGTTGTACCTTCAAGTAGTCTGAGACGTTTGACTGGGGGAAATATTGCAATTGTATATTCGATCAATATTTTCAACAACACCGTTAAACTTATTCATATAACCGCCAATGCGATGATTTATTTCACCGGGTTCGAGGATACACTTATCATGGTAGATTCACCTATAAGACTATAAATCGCAATACCAACAAATATCAAACTCAAATTATTTCACCGACTGAAGAAGAGACATTCTTATTCATTATTTCAAATTTTAAATTATTCTCATAACTCGACGGTGACATTTTGGAGATTTTTATTTTATTTAGTACTGCTTCGCAAGGAGTCTGTGTTTAGGAATAATTAAGAAAAATATTATTTATGGTAAATTACAATTTGTAACCTAAGGGCAGGCAATTCTACTCTCCTTATCGGTCTCCCATCACGATGAATTCAATTTATACTCGCAGAAATACATTTCTACTCACGGCTATTGCACAAGAATGGAAACAAAGGCCAAATCAGGTTGCAAAGAATACAAATAAATTGAAGTATAAAAACAGATATGAACGAATTGAACATATGGGGTGCGCAGCGGTAAGGAATCATCACTCCAACTGCTAAATTAAAAATAAATAAAAGATGAAATTCCGCACATCTAACATACACGCAGTAATATAAAGGTTTGTTGCTTGGAATGCATAAGACCGTTTGAATTGAATTTTACTGTTGCGCTTCCTCGTATACTTTTTTAGAGACGAAGACAAGGTTTCCGTGTTGGTTATATTTAAACATTCAGTACTGAATTGGCAGATTATCTCTTTTTCATGCAGTAAATGCCACGCGAATCATAAATGGAAATGTCTTTCTGCATTGCAGGACTTCGACATATTAAATATGAATTTCCATGAAAGTGCAGGCATTACAGGACATATGGGAACAAGATTTAATGAAACTAAAATTAATTTTTAATTCAATACGAACCGATAAAATTAAATTCAATTTTATTTTGCGAACATGTTTAATATTATTTTGTTCTTCGGAATTTTGATCATAGGCACGGATACACAAAAGAACATAATTCTTGAAGAAAATTAAATATTAAAAAACGGACGATTAAAAATGATATGTGTCTTCCATTCACCACTTCTTCATCGAAAACAAACACTTAACAATAACACTAGGAGAAAGACATCTTTACCGTACCTAAAGATATAATCAAATAGAATGACATTTGTGATCGTCACATGAAAAGAGCGACAGTCGGTACCTACAGCTACAATTTGAATAACATACCTTAAGAGCATTTTTCGAATAAAGCGAATCATCATATACAGGATTTAATAATATAATATAATAATATGGGTGGGTCTACAGTCCGCAGAGGACCAAGCTGCAACAGCAACCACTCGTGTTATGCGTGCTATTGATCTCTCAAGAGTGGAAGGGATCTAGGGTTTCATGCTGACTCCGAACGGCAAAGTTTATGGTGCTTTTCCTAGACAATTATTACTCTTTGAGCATTGTCAGTGAATCGAAAGAGGTGGAATCGTGAAAATTATTTTTGGCCGTTTGGCCGGGAAACGAAGCCAGGCAGCGAAGTTAAGTTGTGTAGAGTCGACGCACATACCCACAAAACCACAGCCACCCACATACATATAAGATTTAATATGAGTGAATAAACCATGTGACTAATGGTTTTATGGTATGAAAAGAATAATGTTCCACTTGTTCAACAGAATATGCTCCGGACCCCGAATTGTCAGCAAAATTGTCGACACAATACAAATTTACTTTTTTTGACTGCTACTACTTTTATTATAATCAAAATCAATATATCCACATTAACTGCGTTTTACTCTGTGAGAACTATGAGTATCAGGTTCAAATACTGTTTGGCATTACTCCTTATTTGTTCTATATGCACAAGACAGATTAGTTTATTGATCAGACTTAAGAAGTAAAAGTACTAGAGTGGAACAAGTTTGAATAATGTAGATAACATTAATATGTTAACTTAGTCCTTCGAGAGGACAATCTCAAAAGCAATTGAAGAAGCCCTTGGTCACTTCGAAAGAAAAGTTCTGCGTTCAATCTTTGGTCCTGTTTGCGTTGATGCTATTTTGAGATAAAGATTCAAATTGTGAGAACTTTTTGTGAACTGAATTGAACAGAATTACCGGATAATCTTTCGCTTAGGAGAGCTAAAGGGGACAATTATCTGACATTATATACTGATATTAAAAAGTTCTTGTAATCAACGATTACCCTTCTAAATCTTCAAAATTGTAGAATATTTGATGAATCTCTTGCGCCAGAGCTAATGTTGTATAATGATATCGAGAAGTTTAGTTTTTATCTGTTCGCCACTTCACAATAACTGTTGTCAAATTTCAACCATCCGAAATTTGAAAGATTAACATGCTTATTCTTTTACACGAAAAACGTTTACTGCTTATTATCATACAACGTTCTTATGTCCCAATGTCTGTAAATAGAAGGGACACTGCAATGTCGATATTCTCCTCTCCGTTGTGACATTGAAAATATAAAGTAGAACCTTAACATCGTTCAGTTCTATTTCGTTCGTACAATGTTGCTCTGACTCGTATTATTTTCATAAATTTTAGATTAGAATGCCCAATTCAGATATTAAAACTTACGTATATATATTAAGTATTGAAATACTTGAAGAAAATATTTTTTTAATTTTGCATAATACTTCAACAACTGTGAACTAAGAGGGATATCTAAGGACAATAAAAAATGCCTATCGTTTTGTTGTTCCCTTAATATTAGATTAATAATATATACTTAAAATATATTTATCTTGTCTTGATTATTAACGTTAATAGCAACAATCTCATAAAAATCATCAACTTCTACAACTTTTCCCAATATTAAATTGTCTAATTTTAATTATAATCTTTACCGCAAAATCATCACTTTCCTTGATATTTTATTAGTTGATTCATAAACATGTATTATACACATACCAGTACGTCGACATATAAGTATCAAAAGCACGAACAAATTACGGAAACTAATAAAATTGCTTAAAGTGTGCCTCCCGAACATTTTCTATGACGGCAAAAATAAAATGTTGCCGAATGTTTATTGTGCTGTTCATTTTTGTTTTTAGATTGGGATTAATTTATTGCGTGTTAGCATCTAATAACGGCACGGGAAGAAAATGTAAATATAAGGACAAGAATTTAGTCATGTTCTGCTGATGGAACCATCGATATCACTGATAGGTTATATATCGGCTCGCCCAATCAAACAAATAGGACAATCATGCAAGCTGATGAATATTATTGAGTATTGAAAATAATTTTGCCCTCAATTTTGTTTATTGTCATCGACCATGATTTTTTCAATATTCGGGTTAACGATAACTACAACGTTGGAATGAGGTGAACAAAATTGGTATAACTGTTACAGTCAAATCGCATAATAAGGAGCTATTTGAAGTATGAAAACCAAGTCAGTTTAGTTTTAGCCAGACAGTGCAATGGCGAACATATTTCAAGTGAAAGGACAAAATATAACCACAAATCACTCATATAAGTTTAAACCAAAACCACAGTCTAGGAAAATATTCAACACTAAATGGTTTGAGCAAAAGAACTATGAACATGAGATTGCAAATCATTACCGTGATTACAAGCAACAAAAAATTCATCGCACTCGCAAATGCTGCTTTAGGCCCAAAAAAGTGTTATTTGAAAAACAGAATTGTGATAACCGCGATGTTTTGCCTACAAAAATAATCGATTTTCCACAGTAAGCATTGTTGTTTTTCTATTTTAAATACTCATGTTATTTTTTTCAAAAATGTTGACACTAACCAATTAGTTTCTCTTTACCTTTAGTGCTTGGATGATTAATTAAACATTTTCTATTTTCGAAAGTGGAAGATTTTTATAGTTAATTTATACAATTTAAATATGCTATGTTTTGTACTTGAAAATGAGCACCGTGGCTTGTTCTTGTGTCATTTGCCAGCAGTAAAAATTGTAAAAATTAAACATCGTGACTTGAATAAATTATGCATGAAAAATGGAATGTGTAAAACATCGCATTTTATTGATGCTCCACTAAAATCTTCACACACGTTTTCTGAAAAGAAAAAAAATGTTTATAACATTCAAGAAAGTTCTAAGTTTTAACTAAAAGCAACAACCGATAGCAGCAAATTCTCTTACTAAGCTAAATGGCGTGAATAAGAGGTGTTACACTATGAGGTATGTACGTGACACAAATTCTACCTTCTTGAGTTTGAAGTTCACTTTCTGCAGTATGGATTAGGGCTTTGTCAAAAATTAACGAAGCTTTAACTGGTAAACCCTTTTTGTGAACAAAACCTTGAAATACTTTAATTAACAGGGTACTAGTTCTTAAAAATTGCTGTAATAATGAAATATTCGAAGTACCTTTTTAACCAAAGGAACTTCCGAAACTAATGAACTACAGAACTTCTTGAAATATTGGAATCAAAAGGGTAATAGTCTTTAAAAATTGCTGAAATATTGAAATATTCGAAGTACCTTTTTAACCAAAGGAACTTCTGCGATGTTCTTTTGACAAGTAGTACGCTTGTACATGCAAAAAATGCTTCTAATCTTTTCTCCCTGAGGCAGTTTTTCAGCACTGTTTCACCACTGTTGCAAAGCTATTCCGTTGTTAAATGGATCAACAAAAATACAGGAACCATAACATAGCACAACGGTACAAAACAATGCTTGGTAAGAAAGCAAGCGAAAAAAAGGCGTCAGTTATTTTATTTTATCTGAACGATGCTATTTTAAAGTAAATACCAGATTAATTTTCAAATCACCAGTTACCTCTGATGAGTGGAGAGGAAGTATAACGTACAATTGACGTACCTACCTACTACGTTAGAGGCACTAGATCATAGCCTATAAATTCACATGCTAATATATAGGTCAAGAATCAACTTGCTCTTCTCTCAAGTAAAGTTTCGTCTTCTTTACAAGGTACATTTTACTTGGCTTCCAAGGCATTTTTCAAGACTTTCCGCAAGATTTCCGGTGGTAACTGTTCGCAGTTCAGTGGCGGGCCTGCATGGTCTGCTGTTGTTCCAGTCGATCGAGTCGGAATATATATATAGTTTTAAAAAAATCGACAATTATTTCACACCATTTGCAAAAATTATAATATCTTCCGATATGATGATTAATTGAACCAGCTTTTTCAATCCTATAATCTTAAAACTTTAAACTGTTAAGAGAACTGTGTATAGAAAGTATACAGATTTAATCAGCAACTCGAAAATGTTATATGACCGCTTTATTTTAAGAAATCCTAATATTTCCTTTCAACACAAACCACCTGAAAATATATACCTACACACAAATATATGACAACATATCAGCTAATGATTATTGACGACACGTTTTTTTTTATTTTCAGATCAATACTACCAAAGCCGCAAAGGGAAAATTGTAAATTGCCTCTTTTGAACATTTACAACCATACATTACAGCGCGTGGTTGCTGCCGATAGTCTATATGAACTCAAACTTCTAGCAAAGCGCCACTGTCGAATTATTAAACCTAAAAGTACTTCTTCATTAGTTTGGAATAAAATTTCTTCTTTTGGGAATAAAGATTATATAACATCGTGTGGTAGAAAAAGAGAAAAACATTATAATTTAGGTCACATAGGATCAGACGGTGTTGATAACCTTTTTTTCGAAAACATTTCTGTGCATAACAATATAGAGACCAGAAAAAGAAAAGTCAATGAAAAGAGGGTGCCAGTAGTGGAGTATTCTGAGGTGGGGATCAATGAAGACAAGGACAATTATTTCCTTCAATTGGCTTCAGAATGCTACAATGAAGGGTTTCTCACTCACATAAAGTACTTAGAATCGATTGGCAAACGTAATGCGATAAATAATCAAATAAGCAAAAGAAAACCTCAACACATTTCTGACGACAAACCAACCACCGCCAGTCGACCACAATCCAGTGGATCTAATGTCTCGTCAAACAATTCAGTAGAAGAATCATCACATAATACTGGTGTCAGAAAATTTATTTTAGTTGTTAAACGTGTTCTGCAGAATCGCTTTTTTGTTCAAAATTCATGCAATTACGGAGGAAAAAATCGCGGTTGGAAACACGATTGGAAAATTCGTGTAAATATAACGCGCTCTTCAACCCCTGAGAATTTAAACTATTGCCAAAGTTCATTTCTGAAATTCCAAGACAATATTAAATCAAACCATTGTATTATGAGTGAAATTTTAAATGTTAACGAAGACCAACCACAAGAGATCTCTGCTAGCAATGCTAGTTCTGTAAAACATCAACATTTTCATAATTTAATAGAAAACCTAAGTAATTTGGAAATAAGTGAATTGGGATCGTTGCCAAAAATTGTTTTGACTGATTTTTCAACGACAAACGTAGTGACTGATAGTACAACAACACCCAGAGCGAGGCACTCTGAAAACAACATAATAAGACAACAAAGTTTAGAAGTAGAACTACCACATATAAGTGACTATAGCAGTGAAGCTAGACCACCGTAATTGTCGACTAAGCATCTAACCAACAAATTCTCTCCACTCATTTTTCTACCTGAGTTTCATTCGAAATTAGGCAACTCCATTTGCTGGTGTTTGCTAAAACATGGTTACTGTAGAACACCATCATCAAAATACATCAGCTTCATCACCCCACCACCAGAATACATCAGTGGGTCAACAAAGCAATTCAGAACCAGTCAGCATGTCGCAGAATCCGGGCCAAGAACAACCGGTTAATGCAGCGGTTATGAAAAGTTCGGATACTCCGAACAAAGAACCAACTAAAAGTGCTGTCAGTCAAAGGTCAATAGACTTAAAAATAACAAAGAAACCAATCAACACTACACAGGAAATTACAAAAAAAGTTCTAAAATTGGATTTAGTAGCGCCAAAGGATTTGGAGGATTTTCCGGTCAAATCACCTAAATCACCAGTTGCAGGTAATCTAATTTAAATTTCACTACAAGCTTATTTTGTGAAGACATTTTCCGAATACCGTTAGGTATGCAAAATTGAAGACAGTTGAACTTAAAGTTAAACGATCTTTGGAACTGAAGGCAAATGGAAGAGGTAGTCGCGTTGGCGACTATAAGAAGCTGTTTGTGTAACATCTGTCACACTTCCCCTTTTTTCATTTATTGAGTTTCGCAAAACTAAAAAATCAACTATTGAAAGACATACATATGTATATGTTTGTTGTTGAGTTTTAAAGGGCTAAGGTCAACCAATATAGTTGAGCATATGTTGCATTACTCGTCTAGCATTTCTTTAATCTGCTGGTCTAGTCCATTTTATATACTAGGGCGAGTATGTTGATACCACTGTTGAAACTGCTGCAGTTGCTGGATTATAGACTTTATTTACTAAGCTTTTGTCAGAATGGCAGTAAATGGAATTAAGTAGGTCTCACTAACGTACATATATTTAGGGCTTAAATGTATAACCGAATCTAAATACGCGGCCATGTAAAAGTGCACATCAATTTTATTATTAATTAAATTACCTAGAAGGGATAACTTGAAATAATCTATTCGTATAAAAATTGTTCTATAAATTTGTATGGAACATTTTGGTGAATCACATATCCGTACATAATTTTCTCTAGATTGTAGTCTTGATCTTTCATTGCTTCAACCAAGGGCGAGTAGGTTGGTGAAAGTAATAGAAACATAATTGAAGCCTTAATTTTTACATTAACTACAAATTTAATGAATACATAATTTAACAAATAATTAATAATTTGTTTTCCATTCCCAGTACGAATGCCGCACCAAACATCCCTGACTTCATCAGTTGATGTCGAAGATCGAAAGACCCTCCGTGAAGCATTATATCAGGGAATATTCCATCGTCATCGAAGAACTATCTTTGCTGTCGGTAGTTTTTTGCGCATGCTAAGAAGTCGAAATTCTCAATACAACACAATTCGAAGTTCATCTGAAGGTGAAGATATGGACGAAGTTAGATAAAAATGAATCTCATAAGTTTCATGTTCGCAATAGCAAACATCTGCTTAGTCGAATTTTTTAAGTACATACATATATATCATATTTAGTTTTGATTTTCTTTGAATTAACAGAGAATAGTCACACAAATAGTTATTGTTAATATACATGTGTGATTGGACGCATAATTTAAGGATAAAGGGAAAGGAAACGCATCAGTTTGGCTGTTTTGTTAAAATATCGTAGCATGTATGTACTGTATATAAGTCATCACAAAGACGTAAGCAAGTTATCACAATGAAGCTCACTAGAAAAATCACTGCAGGATATGTTTGTATTCAAATTTTAAATAATTGTTTTTTAAACGTTAATTTAAATACAGATTAGTAAAATACGGTTTTCATAAAACTTAAATCAATATTGGCTTAAATAATAGAAATATTTATAAAAAATTAATTCTTTTAATAAGAGAAATATTCAAAAACATGGTTTAAGGAATAGTAATTGAAATTATAAAAAATAGTAAGATGATTGTTATCAAACAGGTTATTTATAACCTGTAAAAACTAAAAACAAAAAAAATAATATGTAGAGGCAATGCAATGCTTCCCTAGGGCTATTTTCTGTTGTTTCCCAAAATTTTATACATTTTATATGATCAAAGAAAAAACACAAGATTTTGTTTAAAAAACGAAATGATCCTAACGAACGCGTGATGCGTTCGTAGCCTTACAACTTAAGTGTAGTCAATGTAGAATTTATAACTTGTAAGCCTAGAGTAAAATGTATTAATCATTGTTGTTAATGCTTGTTAAAAATTCAAAATCCTATTTGATTTCATATTCCATTCCTTTATTTAAAAATTATCAACTCAACACACAGGTCCATACAATTTGCTCTTAATTAAAAATTAAATCACATTTTTCGAAGAATTTTTATAATCAATAATAATATATGCATACACTATGCTTTTGCAATTACAAATTGGGATATGGGTTGTTATAGATTATAAATATATATATATATACATTCATACTAACTGACAAAGCAAGTTAATGCTATAAACGTATTTTTTTTTTACACATTCAATATATACATATATACATGCAGAGTCCACAAGGCGAACATTTAACAATATGAGGATAAAAACAAATTTAAATCATGTACTGAAAAATGTAAAATTAACTATTAACAAATGTTTATACTTAATATTGTACTAATAAAACCAAATTTAATTTAATTATAAAAAAATACCACCAAGGGGGGATACATACTTTTTTCAACCAATTTGCGAAAGTTCTACTTAACTGATCGTAGCCAGTAGATTTTTTTAAAGACATGTCTAGAGCTGATGGGCTTACTTTCTTCGGGTTTCCTTTCGGTTTTTATCAGATGCTATCTCTTGGTTGTCATCTTTTTCTGATTCTGCAGCAGATATGGTTTTTTTTCTTGTACAGGTTCCTGTTCTCTTACGGGGTGTGCTTCGGTTTGCGGTTCTGCCCCGAATCCCGACCCAGCTTCGGAAACAGATTCGGGTTCTGACAGAGATTCTACTTTGGATTCCAACTGAGGTCCTTCTACAGGTTTCTGTTTAAGATCTTCTTCTGATTGGTCGGTTAAGGATTCCGGTTTCGAATCAACGTCAATTTCTGTCAGTAATTAAAAATGGTAGACAATAAAATGAAACAATTGGAATTACATGTATTCCTTCTTTGTACTACAACATACATTCACCCCTATTCTCAAATCCGACGGATCCGAAATTCCTTTCACTGATCCGATTCACGTGAACGGATTCGAACAATCATTAAAATCCGTCGGATGCACTATATTATCGACATCACTTCTGTCTTTTTCGAAGTCAGCTGTTCAGAGATCTGACGTCTGATTTAAGAAATTTAAACTTTGAAATTTGAGTTTTTTCTTTCCAAATTGTTTGTATAATGAACATAAGGGATAGTATTGCTCGCTTTTTTGATGACACAAAACAAAAGTGAAGAAATTAATAATGCGATCATATCCAAGGAGAACTGCGAGCCAGTAACTGAAAGTGAGCAAGCTGACTCATATGAAGCAAATTGGATGCATACATACATATGTACGTAGTAGCGAATAAATAAAACTGTATTTTTTTTAACGAAAACAAAGCAAGCATATTGCAATGACAAAAATACTGATTCACGCTTTTTCGTTCAAACTTCATCGCAAATTATCTCAAAAATTATTACTTTTTCATGACGTATTTTTGTCATGTTTTTCGCCTGATATTTTTTTCTTTTCCTGCCCTTTGAGTTGTTCCCTGTTTGTAGTTTTCTTCTTAGAATTTCATTTATTAAAATAATGCTAAGCCGAATACAAATAACCTATTTTTTACCAGCAATATACTCAAATCAAAGGAATCCGCAACGATTTTGATGCGGATCTGTTTGTATGGAGTGATTCGATTCGATCGGATTTAAGAATGCAGTGAATCTCAATTCACATTACCGACATGCGAACGATTCACTTCGATAGGATTTCGGAATCGAAAATTTTCGATATCGGTGGACGATTCCCTCCGGCTGATTTTCAGACACGATACCATAATAAAGATGGTATCATAGACATTCGATAGAAAAGCATATCAGTTCAGGTAACAGCAGTCTCAACTATTTTGAAATCAGTGTGCACTGAAAATTTGGGAAAAGCTAGTTACCAGAACGTAGAATATCCTGGCTTTAATGACGATCCTCATATGTGGAATTGCAGTGAGACCTGAAGGAGAAAAGTACATTTTTACCATTCTCACAGTATTACCATTCGCGCAGCTCGCATTCGCCTCAAGTGTCAGAAACTAGCCGAACTGCAAGATCACCATTTTACGGTTAGCGAATGTTCGCAAAAATTCGTGATTCTTATGTCAGAAACATGCGAATGGAAATATTTGGTGACTGATGGATGAAGTGTACAAAAAACACAAATTGAACAACAAATAAGTAAAAAAAATATATTGATATGTCAGAAAATAAAAATTACGACATGAAATTAATTGATTTTAATGATTCTTTTTAAATTTGGGAAACTGGTGCAATTGATAGTAGCAAATGCAGACTAATGTCGATAGGAAACAAAAAAAACCAAAGAGAACATCGGGACACATTTGCTATCGCACTTTAACCTTTAATGTGCATAATGTAAGATTTTTTGTTTAGCAACAAACTGAAACACACTCAAAAACGAAGCAAATGAGTCGCGAAGCAAATATGTAGAAATAAACTAGGATACATGGATTACGTATTTGTATCACTATTTATTCTGTTTAACTATTTTTTCTGTCTCACTATTTATTCTGTTTAAATAAAAAATCGGGTTGAAATAAGCATTTTACTTTAAAAGATATTATATTATGCGCTCAAGTTCCAGACGAGAATGAATCAACAAATTTCATTTGACATTTTACATGTTATTTTTTCATTGTCACGGTGGCAATAGTGAAATTCAGGCGAATTGAGAAACTCGCGAACCGTATTAGCTCGACTTGCTACATTCGCCTAACAGTTCGGTAGCAGCCATCGGTAATAAGGATATATATGTGCATATAAACATAATTTTGATCTGTTTCCTACACCTGCCCATGCAAGAGACAAATTCTACGAACACACAAGCCCACAACCAGCTTGACATACTGCTGTTCTCCGGCAGCAAAATAAAGAGTATAGTAATCCGAAAAACCTCGGGTTATACAATATCTGGCTAGTTAGACCAATTGGTCCTTGTTTGTTTCGTGGCTTTATCGTTCGCTTTGGTTGACTCCTGTGTTTTACACGCGCTTTCTTATGCAAAAAAAATAATAACTCGCTTTTCATCGACTTATTTGCTGATTTTGCATTGTTTTTCTTAGACTTTCTCTTTCAGTTTTTGTTTCTGTTTGAAAAAAATCAGTTATAAAGCAGATTCAAATGTAACTTAAAGTGATTTTGAGTGTAAGAAGTGTTGTGCAGTTTTGTTTGCTCTATTTTGGGTGTTCTGCTTTACGTTCCATTTAAGGCTACGATATTTGTTAATGTGCTCTATATATCTATCTCTATTTCCATGTTTATCTTTATAAGTTACGGTTATTTGCCAAATAAAAATATTTAAGTATCACTGCTTTTAGTAACATTGTATTATTATATATAAACAAACAATTACAAATTTAAGGTTAACATAATGGACTTTAGAAGCGCTAGCGTCAAATGTTTTCCACTCGAAGGAAATCACGTACATACAGTGCAGTGCAACACTCAATTTTTGCAACCAATGTAATGGACCTACCTATTTTTCATTTTAACAACAAATCGAAAAAAAGTTTTCGATTATAGCAACTTAAAAATTATACGGCTCAAAATATGTACCAACATTCATATACAGTCTACGGTCTACGATAGGTACGGTCTACTATGCAATGTAACAGCAGTAGGAAACTGTTGACGACATCATAAATCTTCTAGACATAGTACTGTATTAATGGCCAACTTCATAGCTGATTGGGATTCAGGATATTTAATTTACATATACATTAATTAAAAATATATTGCGTAAGCTTTTTTGTGTCCTTAAAGGTCATGTTTTCATTAGTTGCAATAATCGAAATTACACTGTAGTAACATACAACTAAGTTGTTCATATTGAGGAGTTTATCGAAAATTACTGCATATGCTTTTGATAGACACGTATTTAAAAAAAGGGCTTGATGATTGTACAACATAGTTTTGATTTTGTGAGAAGTACCACATGTTGAAATGCCAAGGGTTATATGTCAAGAATGTTGTTACATACCGAACAAAGTAAGAAATTTCCTTGCACGTAGTCTTCACTGGACATGAACCATGCCCAGTCCATGAACATGGTATGAAAAAATCTAGTGGAGGCACATAATGCTATGTCCACAGAAGCATGGTGTCGGAGAATCTATATTTTTATGGCATGGCATGAGCTCTATTCAAAAGTTAGACATGCGATTTGGTGTTTCCGTATACGTGTATATGCTGGTGTGTCGTGATTGTGTGAAAGTCGAATGAATTCAAAAACTGCTGCTCTTGAAATTTTTCGCGGGTAGATGGGAGTACTCCGGTCAATATTTATTTTGGAGTAGGGATTCTTATGCTTCAGCAAATAATTTCATTATTTTTGGTGATATGGAGATCTTTTTGGGAGTAAATATCTACTGCTCCAGCAAATAGTTTCATTATTTATGGTGATCTGCAGATCTTTTTGGGAGTAAATATCTAGATTATAAAGACTGTGCCACCATGTTGGCAGCTTCATGAAAGTGTAAACCTTCTCCTGAAAAGATAGATGAGAAACCCAATAGAAAGCAAAGTGCCAATTTGTTCAGTTCCAGTGAAGGAGGTGTTATTGTTGGTTTTCCGAAGACAATGGAGTCCAACCCCCTTGCTTCAGGTTGACCATTATTTTATTAGAAAATTGCGTGGTAAATGCTACTGTTGTGGCAACGCTGTAAAATTTAAAATGAGAGACAAACGAAAGACTGTGCCTTCCTGCCGGTGGAGTAAGAAAAAGAGAGTCAGTCAGTAAGGATATCTTGTAAGCCACAAGAGATAATGCATAATAGAGATATCCAACTTCGGCCATTTTTTCCCCTTGTCCACACCGGAGAAAAATACAAAAGTATTGGTATTCATTTGTATTTCACAAATACTCTTACACAAACCATGGATCCACCACGCAATGGCGGCCGATTCGTGGATTTTACTGGGAAATTGCTGCAGATTCATGAATTTAGTGGGAAAAATGGCGGCAGATTTTTGAATTTGCCTACAATCCATGTAACATACATGGGAATGTTCTTCGGAGGGTGGAAAGGAAATTTGAGAAAACG
The DNA here is from genome assembly GCA_964034865.1 of Eristalis intricaria. Taxonomy (NCBI): domain Eukaryota; kingdom Metazoa; phylum Arthropoda; class Insecta; order Diptera; family Syrphidae; genus Eristalis; species Eristalis intricaria. The sequence continues at coordinate 70,246,162 of OZ035876.1, read as the reverse complement.
ATCAAATAATGAACGAATTTTCAAATAAGAAATGTAATTCACCCCATTACTAAGGTGGGGAAGGGTATCAGCTGCTCCACAGCTGTTCGCAAGAGCTCACACGTATTCACAGACACGGGACAAAAAGCGTATAAAAACGCTGTCAGATGAAATCAACCAATGGCGTAGAAATAAAGATTAAGCAAAACTTATAAAAGTGTGTTTTTTATATTTTAAACAAAGAAAAATAAGTTCCTGACAATACCTTACACTGTTGGAGTTTTCCTTGTTGTAAGTTGTAACCGTAAGTTCAATAGACGATTGATTATAGTTCCAGATCTCATGCTCATTTCATTTTGCCGTAAAAGAGCAAAGTTGAGAGCAGAGGCTTGGGTGTTTTTGATTTCCACACGTTGGCATCTTTCCAAGTTTTGTGATGAGTCTTCCGAAACTTTCAGATTGGGTCTGTTCAAGAGTGGGAGGACCAGTTTACAGCATAATTTTGACGATACGCGTTGTGCGGTAAGCGTTGATACTTCTTCTTGACAACTGCTTGTATGCAGATTTAATAATATGTAATGTAATGTTTCTTTTTTTTAAAGGACTAAAGATCCGGTTATACCTTATAGGGTGTTAACACGTACAATCGGTTTGTCTTACGATTAATAATTTAAAAAGTTATATCCACACACTAGGCTATTTTTAAGCTATACATAATGAGGTTTCCAACTAAACTTACAATTAAGTCTATAACCTAAAATATCAAACAATTTTAAGTTATATATATATACAATACTTACTTTATTCATTATAAAATTAAGTTTGGGACAGTACTATTATCACTTATGGGTAAGTTTTTACATTTGTTGAGAGAGAGCTTAGCTCCACCGTCAGTACACAATATATATAATATCTTCAGGAGCCTTTTCAAATGTTTTTTTGAATCTTACTTTGCTGGCACTGGAAGCAACGTACTTCACCTCTCGCATATGCTAGTTGCCACCATGATGACCATGACACTCCGTTACATTTCATGGGGTTAAAACTTTTCCACTGACCGCCTTGGCCTGAGTCCGGCTACCCAGCAGATCCTCTCCAGGATGATACCGGCCGTCTTCGCTCGGAATGCCCTCACGCATTCCACATCCGCGATTCCTTGTGTGATGTACGTCACCAGCGTACTCTTCTAGACTTGTCCCCGGGACGCAATCGCTCTCATCTGGAACACATATTCTTCCAAGACTTCTTCCCACTTGTGCGTAAGACGCCGCTCTGTCATCTTCCTGAAAAACTGCGGCGATTACATCGTGACCCCTTGACTAAATTCTTTGGCCAATCGCGTGGCCACGGCCATCAGCACCCGGGTGGAACTCCGGGATCAGGCTCTAAGACGAAAAAAATCCTGGGAATCGATTCTTCGGCGTACCACAGATGTAACTCAAAAAAAAAAAACGAGACCGAACAGGCGAATAAAAAAAAACCCACTAGTATGATATTTCTTCTTTTCCTTTTCTTCAGTTTTTTTCCAACATCGCAAGCGGGTTAAAAGACACGCCAGCAAAAAAATGTTGTCACACGCGGGATTCCTAAATTTTCGCGAACTCGTGCTGTTAAAATCTCTTGAGCTAAAATGCGTTTAAGACAAAGATAACTCGAGAACCTTGTTGAAGGAACAATGAAATCCAGTGAGCTGATTTAAGGAAGTACCGGAAATTTAATGAGAGTATAAATTATAGTTCATTACAAATTTGCGAACATTGGTTTTACATATAAGTGATGCCAAATATAATCCAAATACATACATTAATTTCTTTTTTATTTTAAGACATGCTTTACCCACTTCTGAGATGGAAAGCCATAAATTAAAAGTGAAAAAACAATCGATATAATTCACGTTTTTTAGCCTATTCGTCTTAAACTATGTACACTGCGATTGCGTAGAGCGTTCGCAATGATCTAGAAGAAGACTGCACTTCGCAGAAATGGTACGTCGTGAAAACGATTAAAAATAACACTACTGACAAAGGTGAAACTTAATGTATACCACTGTTGAGTGACTAAGCCGAAGAAAAGGAATTGTTAGTTTTAACAATAAAATTTTCCTATTCGGCAGAGATGTTTTGATAAAACCATATATTTTGGAACCAACATCCCAATTGCGAAGTTTATTCAATACAATGTGAATCAATTCTTGTTTTGAAAACAACTTGATTAATGCTAATCATTTTTTTGGCTTCTAGGAATCTAGAAATGTTTTGCAACTATTTTTTCCAAACCTCGGGACATGCATGGGATGAGAGAATTTGACCCAATTGGAACAATGCGATTATGTATGCAGTTTTCCAAGTTTGTGGGATGATACCGGTCTGTAGTATTTCATTGTACAAAATAAGAAGCCTAGATTTTACTTCAGAGGCCATAGGATAGAAAATCCACTCCTTACTTGGGGCTCTACCTTAGCTGTTGAAAAATTGGGCCCGTAGTTGCCAGCAAGGCAACGGATATTAGACAGATTTTATTGATATGAGAGTTTAGCTTGAATGTAGAAGTGTAGTAGTTTTCATAGGGAGTGCTCTTTAAATATCTCCAAAGTCTCACTGTTTCATCTTTCAGCTTTTTGAGAACACGGATCCACCAGAGAACTGATCTGCTAATGGAAGTAAGGTTGGCTTTATGAATTGAAATATTATGCCGCGTAACGAATGCATTTTTGCAGAATGGCAGCTTCTTTGTAAATGTTTGTTAATGTATGTCTATCTTCTAGGTATTTAATCGTTAATGTTGGTAACGGTCCCAATCAGCCAGGTATGTTTTAAACTTTAAGCACGGCGAAATCTTTGACTTATTTGTGCCAGTTTGAATATGTATTAAGATATGAAAGAGATCACCGTTATGAAGGCCATCTAGTATTTGCCTTTTAATAGCAATAGGTTGGAACTCGATGGGAACTCTTCGATTATATTACCACGGTGATTGGAAGCGAGGGAGCCCCATATAGTGCTCACATAACAGTATAGCTGTTTGTATCTGATTTAAATTAACTTTTGTTAATATAGTGAGAAAATATGCGACGATTACATCTGCCGAGACTTGGCAGCACTGAGGAGAGCACCCTTTTTCAATATGTCGCTGATGAAGGAATGAGGACGGCATTCGTTGTTGATCGTTTGAACGGGGTAGTATTGAAATACAGAGACAATAAACTTAAATCTAAACAAACATTGAGTTTTTCTTGTGTTGAATTATTGTATCGTAAAAAATATTTGAAATTTATATTGACTTGCACATGGAGTATAATAAACCCTGTTAGGCCCTTAGGTTGCGGCGAGCGTTGCAAAAATATTCCGAATACGAATACCGAACAAGGTGACCAAGTCTCCTTGAAGAACCTGAGTAATTCAAGTTCAAGACAGCAGAGTCAGGATTGGTTTTACAGAATTGGTTTTTGTCTGGATTTAACATCTGTTTCGAAGTTGTGAATGAAGTAGATGTGCGCTCGAAGAAGTTTTTTCGTTGTTTGTGAGATGGTGAATTTGAATTGTCTGATAAAAGCAGAATTGGCATGAAGTGGAAATACTCAAATACTTTGTCCTTGTACCATACCAACCAATTTCCAATGGAGCCGGGAGTGGGAAGGCATCAAACGTAAATAGCATTAGTCAACTTTTATTTTGAACTGAATCGGTGGTCTTAAAATCTAAATTTTTGTTATAAATTCGTTAACGTCTGTGATTTGCGAATTCGTTTCAGAAACATTTCTGAGTCATGGAGAGTAAACTATACCTTTTGAGGTGTTCACTCGTTTCAGTTAGAATTAAGATTTTATTATCTCTGAATTGAGCAATTTGTTAATAGTCAGTGCTTATTGTGTCAATAGTTTTTCTGAGGGCGAAAATCCTAATGGACGTAAGTGGTTGTTTCCCCATTTCTGGCGATATTACTATGAAATGCGAGTTATTGGAAGATGTTTTTTTTTTAAGTCCAGGGAAAACAAACGATGTAGTTACCTGTCGGTTTTTTGGTTTTTGGTACTTGGTTCCGATATCAAAACTTCAAGAAGACCGCCAAAACGGTTCCCAGATTTCATGTTTGGCCCTGCGGCTGAATTGTTATTGTTCACAAATACTGCACACGCGATAGGTTAGGTTCACTGCACAAAAGAGAAAGTAGATGTTGCTTGCTTAGTATTAAACGGTGTTTAGAAAGATAAGAAAATAAGAGCAACGAGAGCAGTGGAGTTGACAAATAGATGTGTGTAGAACAAGAGCTAAACGGTGACTGACGACATTGTAAGTATGTTAAGCATCTTTTTTCTGTTGAAGCCTCTGGCTGGATGAGGCAGTCTTAATAAATGAAACCGAAGCCCAGGCTGACTTCAATTCTTTATTTAAATATCACCTTTTTAAATACACATTATATTTTTTTATATTAAATACTATTATTATTATTGGAGGTTTGTACTGTTTCAGGTTTCCATGTTTATGTGACTCATACACCGCGCTTTTTTACTTAGTGCATATAATGGAAACCCGCACTGTGCAATGTTTATATTTTCCTCTTGCAAGGTTACTACTTAGTGGCTGCCCACGTTCTAATTAAACTGGCAGTTATATTTGTTAACAACCCTTTGTCTCTGATTATTTGAGGGGATTTCATGGAATAACTTGATTAGGTACTGCGTTTTCTCAAATAACTTGTGATGGTTCTTCAACATTCATACAATCAGCCTGAGGTCAGTTTTACAAGGGTTGCATCTTTGGAAAGGAATACATTCGAATTTGAATTTTATCATGAATATAAAAGGTAAACTTTTAACCAGTCAACAATAATAATAATGGTATTTGTGGCCAACCGAACTTCTACAGCAACCACCCGTGTTGTGCGTGCTATTGTTCAATCAGGAAGTAGACACTATTGGTAAGTAATTATTTGAAGAATGTTTATGGCATTATTCATCATTAATTTAAAATACATTTCTGTTTTTTGGGTTTTCGGCGCAGTCGAAGAAGCAACAGATAAACTACATAAATGATTTTCTGTAGTATGTACATATAGTGTGGAAGACAAAGGCTTGTATCTTCCATCAGCTAGGAGTGTGAGGAATTAAATCTCTTTTTTTCATTGCAAACGAGGAATTTAATACCAGTGCTGGGACAGATTTCTTCACGACCCCAAAAAACAGCACTTGTGGTAGGAGACAAATCACATGTCGACAATTTTCAACAGAAAAAATCCATAAACTTAAGCGCAACTTAAGAGTCGCGAGTTGGAAAGGAAGTATGAGTGATCGCATCTACGATCTTGAAGAAATGATGTTAAGAAGGCGAGTGTACATTTTGTGTGTTCAAGAAACTAAATGGCGAACCACCGGAAATCGGAGGCATTTCTTGGATGTAAAGAAAAAAGCTTACAAAATGTGCTTCTACGGAACCAAACAGAGTAAGAACGGAATCGGTACCATACTTTCGGCTGAGCTTCTTGGCCATGTTTTGTCAATTTCAAAGTCCAAACACGGTTTGATTTCTCTCAAATTGGTAATGCAAAGAGTGGTGTTGAATATAGTCAGTGCATATGCCCCTCAAGTTCGATATAAGTAGAGAGATAAAGATGCATTCTGGCTAGATTTTAATTACTTCATCAAGAACATCACAAAAGAAATAGCTCTTGTTTGTTGGCGGAGATCTGAACGGACATGTTGGGAAGTCACATGAACACTACGAAGACTACTAAGGATAACTGGGATACGGAATCAGGAACTTCCCCGGTGAAAACATCGTACGTATGTATGTGCAAGTAATACGGTCTTATCGTGCGATAAACCTTGTTCGTCAAAAAAACGGGCATCTGGTTACTTGTAGAAGTGGCGGATATAAAACTCAGATTTATCTCCATTTGGTATCACGTTTTATGAAGCCTAGGGTAAAAGACTGCAAAGTGATTCTAAGAGAGACTATTGTCTAGCAACACCTCTTCTTCCTGACAGGACTTTTTATGGAGGCGGCACAACTAACAAAAACAAAGAAAACTAGGGCTCGCCTGGAAATGGAATATATATATATTTTCAAAGGTGTTGCGAAGAAGAAGCGCCCTCAAATTCAAGCTAAGTGTATCGAGAGCCTGTATCGGGAGTTGGATGAAATATCTTCTTTGTTTGATGATACGCCATTGCCAGAAAAAAAAAACGAGTGCCCATTCTCCGATGCACTCAAACCTATTCCAGGCTTTAATTTGAATCGGAAAGAAAAAATATCTGGGATAAATGATCAATAGCGAAGGAACCTGTGATGACGTAGTGTGTATGAAGTGGCGGTAAAACTCAGTCATTTTTAATTGACGGCTTAACTTAAAATGAAGGCTTTACACCACTATTTTCTCTGACAGCCAAAGTCACAGCATTTGACATTCTAACATTGAAGCTGATTAGGTTATGTAGGCACAGCAACAGTGTGATATCCTTGGTGAATTCGGTGACCATCTGCTGGGTACCGGGGAATACTGAAGCCCAGGGAAACGAAAATAAGGACAGTCTGACGTGTTGTACTGGTACGACATAAAATTTTCTTTTATTTGCGCTGGGTAGATCAAGCTAACGCTGTCAAACAGAAGTCATTCACTTGAACCTAACCTAACCTAAAAGCACGCCACAAGCAATCACCTCCATGAAAAGACAATTTAATAAGACAAAAAACACCTCCAGTCAAAAAGCACAAAAAAAAGAACAAATTGGCAAATTTCATGTTAGAGGCATAATAGCGGGACATGAGATAGAGTTACTCCACAAGACGCATGATTAGCATTATAAGAGAAATTATTTCTAATGAAGTCGTCGGATAATGCTAGGAGTATAATTATCACTAATATGTACTAGGTTTTGCTAATTTTGAGTACCCCTAATTTACACATGGACATTTTCAAAATCGGTCTCATCCAATTCTACAGCATAGAAGCCCATATCGATTGTTTTTTTAATCATTTCTCTGAATGCTTCAGTTTCCTGCAATTTTCTGTCTGTTACATGCCCATTATAATCTACAAATACGTTTGTGACGCCATCATTGGCAGTCCATTCTGGTTGACCAATGTGTCCTAAGAATTGTATAGAAAGAAATGCGGGTGTATTATTTATGCCCGTATCTATGCTTACCTGCCGACGTACTCTTAGCACCATCAACACTTCTTCAAATTAGTTATCTTTCGTTCTTGCCCAGGGATCATTCATCCGATCAACTTCTATGACTTGCCCTGTATTCGTCTGTGGAAGTCAGTGCATATGTTAATTATTAGTCTGATGTTAAGAAGATTCACATTTACCATTATTTGCTCACTGTTTGCGACGAGAATCGTATAGCTTAAGAGCATTGTTCTTAAATTCATATTAATGAGAAGTTGTGCATAAAAACCGAAAACAATCAAGATTGTTGAAGTATAGAGAACAAGCAGATATATACAGTACTAAAAGTCTGTCTGTTATCAGGCAGGCCGAGCTTAGTGTGAAAGCCAAGATCAACTCAGTATTTGTTCCAACTCTCACATATGGTCATGATTTGATTTGGGTAATAACCGAAAGAATAAGATTGCGAATTCAAGCTGGTGAGAAGACTTCTTCGTGCTGTTGTTGAAATTACTCGCCGGGATAGGATGAGAAACACGGCAGTGCGCGAGGAACTCAACGTTGAGCAACTGCTTCTTCGAACGAAAAAAGCTATGGTTCGTTGGTTTGGTAATGTATCACGAAAGTTCCCACCATCACGACTTCCGAGACGGGCCTTGAATGTGATTCCATCAGGGAGGCGACCACTTGGTAGACCCAGGAAGAAATAGTTGGACCAAGTTCATAAGCTCGCCTGGTTACGCTTGGCCATAACCCTTAATGAGTTAGAGCCGATGGCGGAGGATCGAGTTGACTGGAGATCTCTCGTGCGTGGTTTACCCCCATGGTTAATGGATCATGCGGGTAAAATCAACAGTTACAAAGCTTCTTTCCATTCTTTATTTCTCAATGGAATGGAAGTCCTTATCAAATTTTTGATTTCGAGTGGAAGTAACTTTGTACTTTATATTAATTAAGTTGTACCAAATACTAATTTAACAAGTAATATATATTACATTAAAGATTAATAAACTGATGCTTTATTTACATTTTTTAAACCACCAATCTACAAAAACGATCACATTTAATCACTTGACAATTGTGGAAACTTCTGCCAAGACTTAAACATCATTGGAATAAATGCAGTCTTTCAAGTATTGGTAAAAAATTATATAAAAAAATAAATTAATTTATAAAATAAATATATAAAAATATAAAAAAATCAAAATTGCAACTTTGGTCTTTTGAAAAAGAATACTCCTGTGTCGTTTTTTTTCACACTTTTTCCAACCATTTATTACAAGGCAATGGAGTTTTAACATCAACCAACCAATATTTCCACAGCAACATTAATACATAAAAATATAAAAACAATTTCTTTAACAGTTAAAATCTGTTGTTTTTCATTTTTGTTCTTGTAAACCGGTTGCTTAATGTTACAATATCATTGTCTTTTAATCAACGTTTGGAAAAAATGTAAATAAAGACCAATATTGTAATTTTGAATTTTTTACCATGTCAAAACAAGAGGCAGATTCAGGCAGATTCTACAACATCAATCTCATATGTCCACATGCCTCTAACGACGTGACTGTAGGCTCTGTCGAACATGATTTTTAGGACCTCTTTGACTTACGAGGCCTATCAGGCAAATGATAGGGAATCATGAAATCCCAACTCCAGTCGATGAAGTAGTCCTCCCACCTAGCTTTGATGAAGTCGGCACAGCCATTAAAATGCTGAAGATCAATGAAGCCACAGGAACAGATCGCACACCACCATATTAATAATTTGAAACCCGCATACGACAGCATTCATCGCAAGAAAAAATATTCGAAGCGATGGCCGAATTTGGGATTCCGCAAAAAACTGATCCGGTTGTGTCGCACTACTCGTACAAATACATGATTCAACGTACAGTTCGGCTCAAGGACATCCGAACCATTTAAAACCTACACTAGATTTTGGCAAGGAGATGCGCTGTCGTGTGATTTTTTCAATCTGGTACTGGAGAAGATTGTGAGGCGGGCAATTGTGAACACGGAAGGGACTATCTTCTACATCCTGATCGTATATGCTGTCGTGCAAGAACCAACCCATGTGGCAAAATATTACGATCGAGAACTATATTTTGAGGATGTAGGAGTTTGTCTACCTTGGAGCATGTGTTGGAGATCCGAAGTAGAATCGCCCGTGGGAACCGGTGCTACTTCGGCATCTGGCCTCAAAACTTCTGACACGAAGAACTAAAATCATTCTCTACAATATACCCATTTTGTCAGTCCTGCAATCTTGAGCCGACAGCAGTACGATAAGCAAAACAGCATGGGTGATTTTTGATGCATTCGAAAGAAAAAATCTACGTCGGATATAAGAGCAAACTCGACGAACTGTCCCGGGATGTTGATGTAATCCGTGTGACGAAAGTTCGCTGACTGCACTGGTTCGGCCACATCGAGCGCATGAACACCAATGCTCCAGTATAGATAGTCTTCGAATCCAAGGCTCCTGGTTCAAGAAGGAGAGAAAATTGCGCGATGACTAAAAACAGCGTGCCCAGGACCGTCAGCGATGGAAGCCAGCAATTGCTCAGGTTCGTACGTGGGTCGCAGGTCTGACAAGGTTTCACGAAAACGGTTAAACTGTCACAACTTCATGAGGTACCACTCCGTCGACTATAATAGCATCCAGTTCGAAGGAACAAACTACCATTACTTCATACTCTTGTGACTCGTCAGGTACACTCAGAACAGCAGCAGAAATACCTACAGCGTTATGCAGCTACTGCCCCAATCGACAAATGCTTGAAACTTCTCTCCATCAACCTTCACAGTTGGATAGTATCCAGATTCACTTGCAGTACACACTTTTCGCAAACAACTAACACTTATCCTTTCAAGCCATTACCGTGCGTAATTACCTTTATTTTAGCTGTCCCTGGTTAGTGTTATCTTAACGGTTGACTCTCTTTATAAACTTAATTATCTCAGGAACTTCTAAAGAGTTTGAATTGGTCGATTTTTTTCTCAGCACATAAATTAGTTAATCGGACTTGAAAACACCCATAAGCCGCTCGACAAACACAACCCATTGCTTGACATAAGATTAGCCTTGTCTCCAGCATCAAAATCTGGCTAACAATGTGACGCGCAGACAAATTGGATGTCCCTCTATCCAAACCTGAATTTACTTTCCGCTCTCTTTGCAGAAGATCGCTTTCCCGACGAAGGACTTAATTTCATATTTGCAAGGGAGACTCCAAAGAGTTGTAGCGGATGAAAGTTTCTCATCTTTCTTACCAGTAAAGTACGGAGTCAAACAGGTATCTATCCTTGGGCCAATACTTTTCTCTATGTATGTTAATGAACTTACTAAAGTGATCAAGCAGTATTCAATCCATATGTTTGCTGATGACCCACAAAACCATAGCCGAAATCAGGTAAAGACCTTCGACATATATATGATCGGGCAATTAAGAATTATCTGTAATTGAATGCCCAAAATTTAAAAGCTATTGTTATACACAAAAGAAGTTTGGATCTTTCCATCAATCGAATTAGCACAGATCCCAATAGAGTACGTTGAATCCGCCAAAAACCTCGGACTTATCTTAAATATAACTTACTTGTTCCAAACACCTAAATGCCACCATTGCCAAGGTATATGGTCGAATACGTGCTTCTCACGCAAATAAAACTCTTGTTGACAGAAACTCTCCTTATCCCAATTTTGCTGTATTGCTGTGAGAAATTCTGCAATACAGACTATAACTCTAGGAGAAAACTGAATGTTGCTTATAATAATTTCGCGCGCTTCGTATATAACCTAAGAAGATATGATCAGGTTTCCCTATTCTCGAAAAAGATCTGCGGTTGGACCTTTAACAATGTGCTTAAATATAGAACGTTAAGCCCCTTACATAATATCATGCAAACCAAAGAGCCTGACTATTTTTATTGAAAACATTTGCGTTCTCCAGTCATATAGATTAGGTATGCTTTTATAAACAAGTTTTGCCTGCCTAATTTCGGAAAATCATTTTTTGTTGAATCTACTCGGCTGTGGAATTGCCTTCCCACAAATATAAGAAAAAATATAAGCTTTAATAGTTTTATAGTCCTCCTTTATAAAATATCTGGCCACCGAAACTACCGCACACACAAAACTCTTAATTTGTCTACTATGTTACTACATATGTAAATCTTAAACTCTGGAGTTGTCATTATCGTTAAGCTTATGTTTTGCAATGAATATTAATTACTATTTACACGAATGTTAAAACGTAACATTAATACATACACAGTCTAAAAGACGATTGTTATGCTATCATTTTAAGCAATACTGTATACTGAAAAATAACAATACAAAAATAAATAAATAATATTCACGAAAGAATGTGAATGCCGTTCTCTGATTGGTCAATATTGTGTGAGAAAACGATATGAAAAACAGTTTTCAAACATTTTTATTGGCAAGGGAGGTAGAAGTCGACCATCTCGGTAGTACTTCATTTCTGGTTAGAATTATATTCAATTCGTAACGTTTTTCCTTCACCAATCAGTGCAACTCTTCTATAATATCTCGAAAACTCTCAAACATCCCTGTATTCGCTAGGCGTGACATCTATTTGTCAAATGTGCTTAATCCTATCTTTAGGTGATTCCACATCCAAGACTCGCGGTACAACAAGTGTTATACGTTTTGATACATATTTAATTAAATTAATCATAAATTTTTACTGAGATTAGCGGCGTTCACACTCAAATTTGTTTGAAAACCGTGGTTGATGGGCCAAACTATCAATGTGAACGCTCGTTACAACAAAACGGCAGACTTGTTTTGCAGTAGACAAAGCATTTTGACATTTCAGCTTCAACAAATCATCACGTCATCATGTTTTATTTCAAATTCATTGAGGTATCTTTCCTCTGAATTTTGTTGCAGAGCTTCTTCTTTTTGTAGAGTCTATGTATACATAATATATGTTTCCAGCAACGTAAGTACGTAGATTTGATCACTCTGACGGAATTCTTCGAGATTGTGAGTATATAAACAAAATTTTGTGTTTCATTTGTTACCATTTTTTCCAAAGGGGGAAGGAAATAGGTGATACAAGACCACAAGTTGAGAAAGTGTGTGTAAAATATAGCTCTGAAATAAGGTAGTGTGTGTGGTTTGTTGTAGCGAATGATATTTTCCACTGGAAAGTTGAATATCTCTATATTTATTGCTGAATAGTAATCTGTTGATAAAAGACTGCTGGAACTTGCAATTCTCTTGCAAATTTGGTGGACTTGTTAGTATACAGTTACTTAGATTGATTACGCTACCTTGCAGTCTTATTTTGATCAGATACCAAAATCATTGATTTAGATTTTCTATAAAAAATACATTTTCTGATAAGAAAATAAAATATACATAGTTTGCTATCGCGAACAAAAACTCGCTATGGCGCCAAATAAAAATAAAAAATGGAATGGGTTTATGATATTTACAAACGAGTGGAAAGCCAAGTACGGAAAAAAATTAAATCAGACCGATACCATAAGAGAAGCCGGAAAATTTTGGGAGGTATCGAGTAGCACATGATTTAAGTCAAGATTTCTTCCAAAATATATGTTGACATTGCAGAAATTAACACCTCAAGAACGCGTCCCTTATAATGAGAAGGCAAAGATGGAAAACCTACGAAAAACCAACGAAAAACTTGCTTGTACAGGTGTTCCTATATCTCTAATTGAACAGGAAAAAAAGGAGCAAGATCAGAAATTGAGGACAATGAGGAAAACAATCGAAGCAATTGTTTTCAGGAGTCTTACGAGAAACGGTAAATATTGTACTGAATCAAGATTGCCTGTTGCTTTCAATATACAATTGAGATGTAGACGGACGGACGAATTGTACGAAATTCTTCATAAAAAAAGGCAGCCGTACATTATGTTAACTAAACGAAAGCAGGATTTGTGAAGTCTTATAGATATTTAACTGCAGCATATTTTCTCTAAAGTCAATTAGAAAACTAAAAATGACAGGTGATATGATGGCTCGATTATGATTTCCGTGGGAACGAGTTTTGCAGACGCAATTATTCTTGTATCTATGAAATAAGAACAAAATGTAAAAAAAAAAATTGATCTATCGCCTAGTTTAGGAGATATCAAGGAACTAAGTCCACTTTGGAAATCGGGGGGAGGGGAAAAAACGTGGGAATTTGGTACTTTATATTTTGTTCTTATATCATCAAGATCTACCAACTTTTTCAAAACATGAAACCATAGAAATCGTAATATCCCCCATTATTACCAAACTTTTATTACTACAAAAGTAGACGAATAATTTTATCTTATTTCGTAAGAAGAAAAAAAAACGATGCAATCTTTTTTCAATATGCAATAATGTAGAGGAATTATGAACATGGCAATCTAAAATTGTTTCATATTAATGTTGGTGCAGTAAAATTCAAATCAAAACTTTTATAGGAAAATGTTGCAATTTGAAATTTTTCAAGTCCGCAGAAAATTTGATAACAGTAACAATAAAAATCATGGCGGCAAGCATTTCCGTCATTAGACAAAGTACTGTTATAAGCTCGGGTAAAAAAAAATCGGGTAAAACATACATGTATGTATTTTTTTGTTTACCCCCAGAAATTGCTACACAGAAATATTATTTCATAATGGTCAACTATTTTACAAAAACTCTTCAGGGGGGCGTGTACCTTCCAGCTGAAATCTCTGTATGTGAGTATTCCTTGAAAAATGGGTTGAACAATAAGTATCATTCCTTTGTTAATCCAGGTAAATAACAATACTTAACAAAACAATTTCCCTAATACTATCTTAAACTTCAACAGGAATTAATATTTATGGCCATACGTATGAGGCACAAGCACACTCAAATACCACTCATCAATTACCACTACCACCCAACGCTATGGGTGAAGAAAATCTTGGAAAATTATATAACTCAATACTGGACTTTATCAAGCCAAATGCTAATGGGGAATATCCACCATTGTTCACTCATTCTGAAAGTGTACCAATTGTTGAATCCGCTATAAATTTTCTAAAAATGGATTCTGAAGCGAGAAATGTAGATCTTCAAATTTACTCGGTTCAGTATCTCTTCTATACTTTGAAGGGAGCTACATGTGAAATTGGCGAAATTGAGAAGCCAGCTTCGCATTATTTGACCGATGCTTACTTCGAAAGGGATACTTTCGAATATATGGTTGGAATTGCTTGCAAAGTAAGTAAATATACAATAGTAATCTCATCTAGTTTCTACATAATCCTTGTTCTTATGGAGCTCAACTTTTTTATTTCAAATTTTAATAGAACTAACAATACATATGTAGGTATTGTATATTATACATTATATGAAAATTATAAGGAAAGCATTTGGTTTGATCTCTAAATAATTGAAAGTGCCAACATTGTTTTCACATTTGCTACTTGAATTAAAATATTATGGCAATGTGTCTATTTAAAATATTGTAAAATTCACAATTTAATTTTTCAAAGAGTAAAATACTATATTAATTTTATTTATTTTATTTTTAGTTTCATGAAGATCTCGATAAAAGTAATTACTGCACCTTATCGTGTGTAACTCGTTGGTGCTATACATTTTCAGATTATATGATATCTGATATTGCAATTAAATGTATTCCGGGTCGGCACCTTCCACTTAATACCAAAGCTTGTGGCAGTGTCAGTGCAATAAGTGATACTGAGTCATTTGTATCAATGGCTAGCGAATCAACTTATGTATCCAAGGCATTAACTGAGAATAGGGTTTATTATGACGAACAGAAATCTGACACATTGAATCGGTCTAGTATGTTCAAACAGGAAGATTTTCCCGATTTAACTGGAAAAAATCGAAAAAAGGTACGGACACAACCTGTGCGGGAATATAGCCAGTATTTGGATAGAGATGATTATATGGATGTTAATCGCTGGGCAGAACGATCTCGTCAAGTTCCACCGCAACCCGACGAATCGCATTTCAAGATTGATTTATCTCAAGCACAAGATAAAATGGTTGATTTAAACGAACGTGATGATGCCAGCTCAATAAGGAGCTTCGGAAGGGGTCGTATATTTAAGAGAGGTTTTGGCAGAGGTACAATATTCGATTGATAAATAAAATATAACTCACATTTTTTTTCTTCGTCAGGAAACCTGCTTGATAATTAAATCATTATTCTACATATATAATCATTGAAATACAGTTAAATTTTATTTTTCCACACCTATGGATGTCTTCTCGTGTTTAAAAAGCAGTTTAAAAATGACATTTACGCAAATAAACTTACATTGTATGTTATTATGTAATGTGTATAAAATTAAAACTAAAAAATTTGACTCAAAATGATGTTTAATTTCATGTAAGTGCATGAATCTTAAAATTATCGTCATTCTTTGGCAACATACTCACAATTAAGGCAAGTTCGAAACTGTATCGGACAGACATTTCTTATTACTTAAACAGCCCGTATTTCCTCTCCTTAACTGCGCTGCAACGAAAAAACTAGGGCATTACCAGTTTCCCGGGCACTACAGCAATTGAAATGTTGTTCCCCACTAGAATTGAAGAAGTCGGCACAACATTCCCTATTTGGGAGGAAATATATGAAGGAGGATGCAACTGGGATGTACGAACTTGTTTTATATGGGATTCGTGAATGTTATCATTAGGGCACCAGACTTGAAGGCCGTTTTCAAGAAGCGGACGAAGGGTTTTGGAGAGCCTATGGCTTCGAGAACTCCACTACGAGAGAGGTGTTTGAATAGGTGAAGTTTATGGGAAATTTTCTTGAATGGCTTTGTTGAATTACATCGGTACATACAACGTCGATAATACTTCTGTTCTGCATGCCTGTGGATAGTGGTGACAAATTCGATGAGGATCTCTTTATGGACTGGGATTTCAAATTAAGTGATGCTTAACATAAATGGCAGGAGAAGCTTAAAAAATTCAAATCTCAAAGATTTGAGGAACATGGGAAAGCTTAGCGATAGCCCCGTACACAATCAAAAGATGATATCTTTACAAAACACCGGTATCATTTATTGGTGCCAAAGTTATCGTACTCGTGCCCAATGTGTTTTGCATAAATCGATAGACTAATGTCTAATGTCAGCACTGGTTACGAGTAATAAGTGTCCCAAATATGTCCCGTTCTTAAATTTTTTTTAATAGAACAGCCATGGTTTTCTACTGGATTATTCAGTCTTAATAAGCAAAAATTCACGAAACGATCTCTAGAAAGAATAAATGATCTCTACCCATTTTTGTGAACACCACACTTTCCTCCAGACTCTGTCCATGCATTCTTTAGGCGTTTAATTGATAAAATAAAGATCTTCAAAAATTGCAAAATTGCAATAATAGTCGCCATCTAATTCGCAAAGCTATTGCGGTCTCCCGCAGGAAGTAAAAAAATGCATCCTTAGTAAGTTCCAATACAAAACCTTCTTCCGCTAACGCTACATTCCGCGTAGACTTGAACCTCAACCAATACGCCTCTTTAGCTGGCACGGTAGCCAGTTTGTCTCCAACTGCACACACCAAGTTGATTGAGGTCCTTCTCCACCTGAGTCCGCCTTCGGTTCCGTGGGCGTCCTCTATTGCGTTGTCCCACTTCTATCTGGAACAGTGTTGTCCATGCGCTCTTCATGGCCCAGCCATCTTAGGCATTGAATCCGTAGACGCCTGGCTAGGCTCATGTCACTGTTCAGCCCGTACAGTTCGTGGTTGAATCTTCTTCTCCAATAACCATCAACACAAACAGGACCAAAGATCGCACGCAGAGCTTTTCTCTCGAAGATACCAAGGACTTCCTCATCCGCTTTTGAGGTTGTCCATGCCTCCGCGCCGTACAGCAGGACTGGGCTGATCAAGGTCTTGTATAAAGTCAGGATGGTCCTTCGAGAGATGGCTCTACTACTCAATTGCTTCTTGAGCCCATTGAAACAGCGGTTGGCAAGAGTTACTATGCGTTTGATCTCGGTACTGATGTTATTTGTACTGTTTACTGCGGAGCCGAGGTAGACGAAGTCCTTGACTACCTCGAAGTTATTGCTGCCCATTCTCACGCTCTGTCCAAGACGCCGATCTTGTGTGTCCTTTCTTGATGACAGCATATACTTCGTTTTGCCCTCATTCACCGCTAGACCCATTTTAGCCGCTTCGGCCTCCGGCAAATGCCTCATTGCCTGCTCCCTGTGTTTTGCCAATCACGTCAATGTCGTCCGTGTATGCTAACAGTTGTACGGACTTCTGGAAGATCGTGCCTTTAGTGTCGGCATGTGAGTCTTGCACGATGTTCTCCAGGATGATGTTAAAGAAATCACATGACAGCGCGTCGCCTTGTATAAGACCTTTTTCGACATTGAAGGTCTCGGTGAGTTCGATACCGACCTTGATGGAGCAGCGAGAATTCTCCATCGTCATCCTGCACGACCTAACGAGTTTGGCAGGAATGTCAAAACTAGACATGGCA
Organism: Eristalis intricaria; assembly: GCA_964034865.1. Taxonomy (NCBI): domain Eukaryota; kingdom Metazoa; phylum Arthropoda; class Insecta; order Diptera; family Syrphidae; genus Eristalis; species Eristalis intricaria. The sequence continues at coordinate 70,228,583 of OZ035876.1, read as the reverse complement.
TTGTATAATTCGTCCCTATGCACGCTGTGATATGCGGCCTTGAAATCGACAGAAAGGTGGTGGGTGTCGATTTGCATTTCTTGTGTCTTTTCCAGGATCTGCCGTAATGTGAAAATCTGGTCGATGGTGGACTTCCCTAGCCTGAAGCCACACTGATATGGACCTATGAGGTTATTTATAAACGGCTTCAGGCGAGCACACAAAACAGCAGAGAAGATCTTGTAAGCGATGTTCATGAAACTTATCCCTCTATAGTTGGGATAAGGTCTCCTTTCTTGTGGAACGGGCAAACGATACTGAGACTGAGATTCCACTCATCGGGCATGCTTTCCTCCGACCATATCTTACAGATGAGCTGGTGCATGCGCCCAACCAGATCATCCACAGCTGCCTTAAAGATTTCAGCGGACAGTCAGTCCGCACTAGCAGCTTTGTTAGACTTCAGTCTTGATATTGCTATCTTGACCTCGTCTAAGTCGGAGGGACGGAATTCTCGTCGATCATCGTCCATATTGAATGGAACATTCTGCCTTTGGTGTCATCATCGCCGTTCAGCTCTCGTTGTTCGTTGCAGCGTTGCTTTGTAGGCTTCCAGCTTCGCTGCATGTGCCAGTCTACACTCGTTGTCAAACCATGGGTTTTTTCTAAGTGGTGCCGTAAAACCCACCACATCAGTGGTAGCATCTTTGATAGCTTCTTGACAACGCCTCCAATCTTCTTCGATTGTTTGCGCAGGTGGCGACGAACTTAGAGAGAGATTCCGGGAGACTTGATCGGCAAAGATCCTAGCAGTCCGTTGCGATTGTAGCTTTCCAACGTCAAACCGTGGTGTCCTTTCTCAACTCCGTTATTCTCTTGATATCCGAGTTCTTACCTTGGCTACAACAAGGAAATCGTCCGAGTCGATGTTGGCTCCTCGGAACGTTCGGACTTCAAGAATGCTGGAGGAGTGTCTGACGTCGATCGCAGCATGATCAATCTGGTTGACGTTTGATTGATCAGGGGATAGCCAGATCCCTTTATGGATGTTGAGGTGTGGGAACTGCGTGCTAGCTACATAGAGATTACGTCCCGTGACAAAGCCTGAGTCCGTTATCGGATGTGGTGTCGTGCAGGCTGTGTTTCCCGATGACTTTTGCAAAGATGTCTTCCTTACCCAGCTTTGCATTAAAATCTCCTAGAACGATCTTGGTGTCGAAGCTGAGGCACTGATCGTAGGTCCTTTCTAGGAGATCATAGAAGTCATCCTTGCTGTTGTCATCTTTGTCCTCTGTCGGGGCGTGGGCGCAAATCAGGCTGATGTTCCCGAATTTAGCCTTGATGCGGATTGTTATGAGGCGTTCGCTTTTACAGACAAAGCTTAAGACATTTTGCCTAAGTCTGCCTCGAACAACAAATCCACATCCAAATAAGCGCCTCTCCCTGTTGCAATCACCGTAGTAGATGTCACATTTTCTCATCCTCTTCTTGCCCGGCCCATTCCACCGCACTTCCTGGATTGCGGTAATGTCTGCTTTGTAGCAGTCCAGGGCTTTCGCGAGTTCTTCGGCTGCACGTGGTCTGTTAAGGGACCTAACATTCCACGTGCAGAACCGAAAATTGTTGTCCTTGTATCGTTTGGGATCGTCAACATAAATTCCGCCCGTATCCGAGGCAGTTGGTTGACTCTGAACCATAATATTTTTACGTGATGAGGGAGTTAACCTCACGCACAACCCCTAACTGGAAGGCCGGGCCCTATTCTTTAACACTCGGGCGGAGGGTCCGGGTTTATCTGATGTCGGTAACCTCGCTGAGGCTGTGAGCGCCGCCGTTGTCACTAAAACTATAGGGATCTTCCGCTGCCATCTCAATTCCAAGGCCCCGACCTGGCCTTGAAAGAACCTTCTAGACCTGTGCTCCGAAAATGTCGAAGTAGCTCTAGAAGGACTGCGCACCAGGTAGCTTCTCACTGGAGTTTCGGATGCCGCTGTTGGCCAGACAGTTTTCCAGCTTTTCCGCCGCTATCCATAAAGAGAGATGAGCCCTGGTACAGGCACACTATCCCCCATCTCTCGTCTGCAGCCGCCAACGACGTCCCACGCAGAGATAAGGGATAATAGAGATATCCAACTTCGGCCATTTTTCCCCTTGTCAACACCGGAGAAAAATGCAAAAGTATACGTATTCCCTTGCATTTCACAAATACTCTTACACAAACCATGGATCCACCACGCAATGGCGGCCTATTCCTGGATTTTAGTGGGAAATTGCTGCAGATTCGTGAATTTAGTGGGAAAAAATGGCAGCAGATTTCAGAATTTGCCCACAATCCATGTACGATCTATGTAACATACATGGGAATGTTGTTCGGAGGGTGTTCAAATGTTGACTCGTATTTTTAAGAGAATTTTCTTACATTGTAATATGGACTTTCGTGAATAAAAATGTATTGCATGCCCATTTAACTGGAACTATTTGACCTAAAATTAATTCTTAAGTGTATATACATCCTATTCATTAACTATACCTCACAAATTAACTCAAAAAATGAAGTCCGCTTTATACGCTAAATCATGAATTCTGAAATACTCATGAATTCAATTTAAACAATTTGATAAGAGCAATGGCAAGATATTGCAACTATTACTAATGCATAAAAACGGTTGTCAAAACTTCTTATTTGTGATTCACGCTTTAATAACATTTTTATTATTAGTTACCTAAACGCGTGAATGTTTTATTCATGTTTATTCATGTGCAATAATTCACAATATGTTGTGCATTGATTAATCATGTCCTAGTATCTCAGATTGTAATTTCGACTTCATGAACATAAGCTTTGTTCGTTAGTTTACCCCTCCATACTGTGTTGAAAATTTAGCACCGAAATTTGAAAAAACGAGCGAATTTTCAAATAAGAACTCTAATTCACCCCATTACTAAGCTGGGGAAGGGTATCAGCTGCTCCACAGCTGTTCGCAAGAGCTCACACGTATTCACAGACACGGGACAAAAAGCGTATAAAAAACGTCGGATGAAATCAAGGAGCAAGGGAGGTAGAAGTTGGATATCTCTATTATAGGTTATCTCTGGTCCCACGGGGGTTGGTTAACCCATCTTCGATCGAAGGTGCTGGGCTCCCAGATTTCACCACGTGGAGTTGAGAGTAGGAGTTCGCTGATAGAGGCTAAGTGCATACGCTTGTGCCAGCATGAGACGCCATATCAACGCTTTGAAATCCAGCCTTTCTGCATACACTCATTTGAAATAACAGTTGATACAAAATACTCTCAATTTGGAAGAAAACTCTCAATCTGGGAGAAAATCTCTCTCACAGCGCACCCCCCTCAAAAAATATCGAACATGTTGAATAATGACGTGCGATGGACTACGTTTTACGTTTTATTACAATCCACTCAATCTCTCTCATTATTCACTGACGCAGGTCGACGCTGTATTTTGTGCTTGGCGATTGAATTATGTATTTTGAAACCCAATGCCAGCGTAAACGCACTATTGTGTTTCAAGCATAACTGCGGACCAGAGGTGGAAGAAGTCATTGACTTGCCCATTGTGACGCTCTGCTCAAGACGTCGATGTTGTATGTCTTTTCATGGCGTCAGCATGTACTTCGTTTTGCCGCCGTTCACCACTCGACCCATTTAGAAGAGTTCGTTACCAACCTTGGTGGAGCATCGAGAATTCTCCATCGTCATCTTGCAACCAGGCGAGTTTGGTAGGAGTGTTAAAACTAGACATGACATTGTATGTTGTATGGTTCTTTTACAGGATCTGTCGTAGTGTGGTCTTCCCTGAAGTGAAACCATACTGATATGAACTTTTTTGATTGCTTATAAACGGCTTCATGCTCTCATCTTGCGATGTTAAGGAGACTTATATCTCTGCATTTGGCGCATCTCTATTCTTGTAGATCGGGCAAACGATACTGAGATTCCACTCGTCCGGCATGATTTCTTCCGACCGATATCTTACAGGTGAATTGGTGCATGCGTCCAACCAGATCATCTCCAGCTGCTTTAAAGATTTCAGCGGACAGACCGTCCACATTGGCATATTTGTTAGACTTCAGTCTTGATATTGTAATATTAACCTCGTCTAGGTCGGGGGGACGAAATTCTCGGAGATCATCTCTAGATTCAGTGAAACATTTTTCCTGACTGCTGTACTTAGGTCCTCATCGCCGGTAACGAAGTGATCTTTCCAGATTCTCAATATCGACTACGACTCTATTACAAGTTCCCTATTTTCGTGCTTTCAGGCTTTAATATTTCCCAACTTTGTTCAAGCGTAAAGCGAATCATTTCGTTCCGCGGAGGAATAATACTGGCTTTCTGTCGAGATTTCGAGCGGGAAACAGTAGTCAGTGTCAAAATATCCTATGATTTAAAAAAAAAATTCTAGATGCAGTTATGCTTTCATATGATTTAGACAAGGTTCACAGAGTCTCAGTTCTGCAGAATCAAGCTCGGATGTTTGCATTTTGATAAACGGCTATTCACGCATTGTGGCCTATGCCATCTCACTGAAATTAAAAAGTATGTCTTATGCTTAGACCTTGCCACTGCATTCTCATGGTTTAATAAAAGTTAGTTATAATTTGTTAATTCTTAAATATTTTATTTTCATACTAAGTTATGTAATGTACGTATTTATCACATTATGTAGTTAATACCTACGATAACAGTGTAACCGTGACATAAACTGCTTCTTTCGCAAATTGTACTTTATAAAAATAAATAATACTAAACTTCGTCAAAACCCAAATAAAAAACAAAACCATTGCAACTTATATATTTGTTAGGTTCTTATATCATTTCGTTTCTGTATGTTTATTAAAAATAAGTTTTTATATAATAATAATTAATTAAAGTCTATTTATGTGTATTTTATTTAAAAAGGAGACTTGAGATTCACAAATAATACATTTTTCTTGAATTACAGATAAAAAAGAATAATATAATAATTTGATCACTAATTGAATTAAATATTGTATGTTTATGTGTGTATAAATGTATTCCATCTCAAAATTTAACTAGCACATCCTATCACATATTGACAATCGAGTTATTTGTCCCTACATAAAGAAACACAACAGTCTGAGAAAAAGTGAGGAGGATGATAGGAATTTCTGATTCCCATGGAATAACGCTTGTTTTACTTCGATGTAAATTTATGCGATAGATCGTAACATATTCTTCAAAGTAAGCAGAGTATGCCTTAATGAAAATATAAATGTCGATTTTAATTAGATCACATTCATCGTTTTATTCCAATATTTTCTCTTGAAGTCATTAATTAATCACTAATTTCTTACAAGCATTCAACTAAATTGTGTTGAAATTGTGTATATCCATATATATGTATGTATGTAGAAAAAAACACAGTCAGAATAATTTTTAAATGCGAACAATTGATGAAAGTTTTCAATTCGCTTTCATCAAACCGCGAAAACCACTTGAGAATTGTTTTGGACGAAAACCATCATCCAGCTTAATAACATCCGTTTGCATCTGAGTCTCTTTAAGACTATTCTCTTTGGTTAATTTGTACCTTGAGAGGACTTCCATGGACGTTTTTTTATAGGTATCTGACATTTGTTTGTGAACTAGATCCATCAATTCTGGAATATCATCTTTTGTCATGCCTTTCGTGGAAATAGGCGACAGTGTGGAAATAATAATGTGACCTGCATTCAATATTTTTTTCTTATCATTAAGGAATGAGCAATAGGAACTGAAAACAACGGGCATTATTGGAATTTGCTCATCAACAGCCATGTGAAAAGCTCCTTTTTTGAATGAATGTATTTCTCCTGTATTGCGCCGCGTCCCCTCCGGGAATACCCATAGTTTAATATTTTGTTTTTTTATCTTTCGATTGACTTCATTGAGAGTTTCTCGAGCTTTTTCTGACCGAACCCGATCGATAAAAATCAATCCGGCTAACCATGCAGCTAATCCAAAGGGCCAAGCGTAGAATAACTCACGTTTGGCAACGACGGTGCATTTATTCATCACTGGCCAAATATCAAACATTCCTATAAATATTTCAAGAAGAAATCCAATTCTATTATTGTTCACATTATAAATATATATTAAGCTTACCTAAGACATCGAGAGAACTTTGATGATTAGCCACAATGATACATGCCCGATCTTTCTCTAAAATTTCTTTTCCGCGTAGTTCCCATCTCAAGCCCAAAATATTTGATATTTTGTGGCAGAAAGCACTTGCCCATCTGAAAACAAATTAAAACATACTGCTTTATTTAATTATTTTATGAACGTTTATTTTGTATCTAAGTGTGTATCGTCGCTCGTTAAATCACTTCGTTGCGTTGCAGTGTCGATTAACGAAGCCCTGTCCTGGCTGAGGTGGTACGTAATATTCACCCGCGATATTTGTATCGTAACTGATAGCCAGGCAGTAATTAAATCACTGATATCGTTCTCTGTAAACTCTAAAGTAGTTATAAGCCGTCGCACATTTTTTGACGAGATATCCGAAAAGTTTCACATTCGCGTGCTCTTGGTAACATACCATAGACAAATTATGGGAAGTTGTGAAGCTGAAAATGTCAGAACAATTGCCACTAAACTGCCGGATAATGGAACCACTTGAGCGTGCAGGTATTCCCTTAGCCTCCTTCTAGTTGGAGCTCAACATATAATTACCGGGCACTTCTCAAAAGATTTCTGCAGCAGTTGTCTAGAAAATGAAGGAGTGGAAAGTGGATAACACCTACTCAGGGAAGCCATAATGGGCTCCTACTCCTATGAAAATCTAAGTGATCTTAGTGAAACACCAGTCAAATCAATTCTGAAATTCACTGACGAAACTATCTGGCTGTCGTAGTGGGCGGGTTTCCCTTAAGCGCACTGAGCAATTTTTTTTTTCTGGCATAAAAAACAAATATGTATGTACATATATTTTTTTCTTGAGGAAATGAAATTTTCATTTTATTAAATTTTAATATTTTTTAAAACAAACCTTGTTTATTTTATTACTCGTACACTGGGTTTTTAAGCCTTTTTTTCCCAAATCTCCATAAACATGCACCACTGCTTGAAGCAACTCTTCAATGGGATCTATTTTTTTTTGGTATTTCCTTCCACTCCACACTGAGATTCGATTCCTTGGGATTGTACGCCAACAGGATCAACAAAAGGATTGTCAAGATCACTGCGGTATACTTGTTTATGAATCATGGATTCACTCATAATCAGCCAAACAATCGTACGTCTTCCAGCAAGCGGTGTGGACGATCGTTCCTGGATTCACATGCTTTATGTTTTTCATTAGTTTATATTTGAGAAAAGAGTTTCCGGTTTAAGTGAAATTACCCGGCGCTTCAAACGTAAGTTTGTCACTGTCAGGCAGGCGCCTGTAAGAAAGTCTAGTGTATTTAAAGTATGGGTGGGAGGCTCGAGATTTCGGAAAAAAAGACTTAAAACCCCCGATGTATGAGTCACATTTAAAAAAACCTTTATTTATTATTTATTATTAATTTAATATCCTCTAGAAAAATATACTATATATATTACACCAATTTAATCCAGAAAAAAATAAATTTGCTTAGTGCGCATAATCGAAACCTCAGTCAAATGCTTTACACATGCTTCCACATGAATTGCTGACCAAAACAAACAATAAAGGTAAAACGAAATAGATAATATCTTTATTTCAATGTTTCCTTACCAATTGCACTAAACTTATCCCATCCGAAAGGCGGTTTTATTTGTAAGGTTAAATATGTGTTTGTATGCAGTAAGAAAACCTTCAGAAAGTAATTTACTACAGTTGGTATACATTCGTCTATAAAAGATTACGTAATTCCACATATTCTACATGTACTTCATTTTGAATAAACAATTAAGTAAACAAAATACATACTTTTTAAGGTAAAAACACAAAATTCGGGGTCAAAAGGTGATCGGAACTTCCACAACTGTATTGAATATATTACACGAACCATCTCGTACTGAAGCTTTTTTTCAGCTAAAAAGTTTCAATAATTCATGTCACGTTTAAACCATGGATTGCATTCCGAATATGTTTATTCACCTATTTATGGCCATTAGTCGTCTGAATTGCATTTCAATTTGAAGCCAACTAGTTGGGCACAATCGATTAGTCATAAGATCAGTGAAGTATGTCTGTCCTTTCATTGAATTACACGTTGCCGATAATAATTTTACATTATTTTTTTTTAATATAACATCAACACAAAATTAAAACTTGTGATAAAAGAACTGTAAAACCACTGTGACCACAGATGATTTTAGTAATATTTTTTATTCGCCCCACTGAGGCTCAGGCCTGATAAGTAAGTAGGTGAATTATTGTTCGCCCTTCGGAATTTGTGTAGATTTCATCATTTGTCAACAATTGAACACATAAAAGTGTATGTATGCAGATATGTGTGAATCCAGTTAGCTATAATAAATATAAAATAATTGTACAAACGCGGAATACCATGACTTCATTGATCATCCCTTTTGTATGTTCATCATAATTAACGATCTATGTACGTATTTCGATTACAATCCCATTTCATTGGTTTATAATTAGATGTGTAATTTGTCACAGAACAACGCTGGTTCCACAACGATTGAGAATTCATTATAATTTAATTGCGCCGAGTATTAAATGCGTTTTATAGTTTAACTAGTAGAAAAACATGTCGTACGACAGGAGCAATGTCAAAAGTATTTATATAATCAATTATTATTCAACTACTAAAAAACCTGTCGTACGACAGGAGCGAACTTTCGTTCTCACAGTGGACGTTTCCCGATCACTTCCACTTCAGTATTCCACTTCAAAGAGTATATAATTGCTATTCATGTATTAAAACAATATTAACCCCAAAAAACATAGAGAAAATCCACATAGGCAACCAAATATTTGGTCTCACAATGCTGCTGAAGAGAACAGAAGGCACACAAATTTATATATGCACGCATATTATAACAATATCCTTACAGGCATGAACATTATCTTTTTGAGTTGATGTGTTCTGTTCTTCTTTTTTCAGCAGTTCCTTGTTCAATCACAATCAGTATAATGTTCATCATTTGCATGGTTGTGAGATGAATAGTTCACAATGTCCGTCAATCCATGGCTTGCCTAAGCCACCCCTAAACATTGAGTGTGAAAACGAAATATTTTTGGGTGAAGTTTAAGTTCGATCCTACGCTTAGCTAAACTAGCAGATAAGCTTACACTGTGAAAACGGGCATCAAGGACATTTCTACATAGCGCTTTATTATTAATAGATAGATGATCCCATTTTTGACTTTATGGTTCCGAAAAAGTGAAATTCACTACCATCCTTCGGATGCGAAGAAAATCCCATGTGCCATCGCCCATGCTTAGGATATTTTCCCTTAGAGGCCCTAGCTACTAATCATGACCCTCGACCTTCGTGCCACCCAATCATTGATCTAACGGTACAATATTCACAGTGAAATCTAAACTTCAGTTCAGTTGAACTTCGTTCGTGTAATGCGGTCTAAGAAAAAAAGGCAACCCTTCCAATTGGTTGTACTTGCTGCAATTCTTATTGGATTATTGATGCATTAGCACTGCTTTGAAAATTTAGAAAGCTTTTGGTTCAGTCCTTTGGAATCTTTGTAGCGCCCTCGTGGTATTTCGCGAAAGGGAGATAGATAACAAACAAAAAAAAAAACATACACAATCACTTCAGATAATCCATCCCTAAGTCCGACCAGTGAAAGAAAAATATTAAAAAATGGAAATAGAAAAAGGAAAAATAATCTTTCATCAAATGTCAAAAATTAAAAAAAAGTAAATGGAAGGAAAAATGGGGAAGGCGATTCCATTATCGAACATCTGGTGTGTTGCAAGCATATATACGCTTAAATTTCAATTTGCATGTCAAATATACTACCAACAACTCCTATATCAGCTTAAGTTACACAGCGGCTAGAAACAATGCTTCCAATCATTATTTTCTGTGTGTTATCGATAATTCATTCCTGAATTTTTTCATTCATTATTGGGTTGATGTACATATTCACAATATTATGCGTTTAAAAGCATTTTTTCCTGTATTTTTGAACATTTGAAGGGGTGGTTGATGCATTTAATAGTTTTGAAATGATTTTGCATCCATAAGTATTCAACTTTTGGTATAACCAGCGTGTCTGGGTTAAACATTCCATTTATGTTTCGTAATTAATTCTTTGCACTGTTTCAAAATGTGTTTAAATTGATAATAAATTAAGTATTTTTTCATTTAAAGATATGGTCGCGCTATACAATCGCAAACAGAAGATTGTGACCATTACCAAGCAACCATCACCTTAAACGATTCCACCCTTGACTGCCACAAATGTCGTTAATGTCGTCAGTGGTGCCAAGTTTTTATGATGAATTATTAAGCCCCGATGATCGTTTTTTTATTGCACATATAATTTAAACTTGCAAAAAACACACCTATCAATTGTATTGAGAAGAAATTGCTCTCGCTCTCAAAAGAGAGGAACAATAATAATTCAGCTGTATTGCTTATATGAGTTTCAAACGGGAATACACTCGCCTTTAACTCAGTTCAAAAAAAGAAACTCACGTTGAACCAAACGTGGAGCTTTGACTTGCACTTGTAGCTTTATCTTAACTTGAAAAACTGGGCAATAGGAAAACGGAATATGAAATGATTATTCAAACAAAACAAAGCAAAAAAAATTTAATGCGTATAAAAAAATGTAAATAAAATCAATTAAATAAATAAAAGATTCGAACGCACAACCGCAGAATCGCGAGCAACGCACCAACCCACTCCGCCAACGAACCACATTAGTTTCAGAGTTTTTTCTTCGACCACATTCGGTATAGCTGTGACATACATACATAGCGCTTTATTATAGTAGATGCACCAGTTATTTGAATAAGGGTCTCAGGAAATTTAATTTGTTATTTTGTTTAACGAAGCCTTCTCCTGTGAGACACAATTTATTTTGTATCAAACTATCTCCATCTCGGTTGAGTTAAACGATACAATACATAAATTGCTGATAATTTTTACAATAACAATTCTTAATCCACCCTCGTATTAAGCAGACTAAACAGAAGACTGTTTAAGTTTATGGATTGCAGAAAAGTCGATTCAAACTTACCAAGATGAACCATTTAATACATCAGACATCGAATACAGGCTAAGCATATCAGAAGAATATTGCAAAATGAATACCATTTGGCAAGAATTCTTTACATTTCATATAAACCCAATGCATTTGCATTATATTTATAGCTTACTAAAATCCACTGAATAATGCAAATTAATATATAATAAATTATGCAAGTTTCTTATTGTATATATGTAATTCATTTTTTAAGTTTTGTGGTTTGTTATTATAACATAACTATATATTATTATATTTTTTCATTCTCAATTTCCAACTGAATTGAGAATGTCATTGTACATACACAAGTGGTGGACATATTCCAGTTGCAAATATGTTAAAATATATAGATTTGTCCATTAGAAAACCACTTTGATTCTGTCAAACATTGTATCTGTATTGGACTTAAGTCGACAATCTTGGTATTATACTGCATGTGGACTGTTTGCCTTTGTGTGTTTAGGAACTTAAGTGATGTATATTACAGAACCCAGGTGTGGGAGAACTTTGATTTGATTAATTTTTAATTATTTTTTTTGGAAACAATTAAGGAAAAATAGGTCAGGCAATACAGAAAAGTCGACGATAAGCGAGTTTCCGTAATTCTTCGGTCTATATATTGTCATTATAATTTATACTCCTGATCCAATGAGTGAGTGTATCAAAACTTGCCATGAATAAATCTACGGACATCCGTAACATACACATGGGCACATTCGATCGCACAGGTTCTCATCCTCATTCCCATGAATACAGATCGAAATATATCGATTTTTTCCTTTTCATTGTGTAAACAGTTAAGATCATTTATTTTATAAGTAGTCCTGTGTGTCTTAATCATATAAAAGAATTCCATACACATCGAGATTATTTATATAGATAGACAGAAAATTTGTATTATATCTCAATCAATCCAATTTATCATAACACGATTTATCCATGATGAATGATAATGTGGCAACAATAATGTGACGTAAAGTATTTTTATATAAAAAATAGAGTACTATGCCACATTAACTGTAGCTTTTAAAAATCGCATATGTAATATGTATTTGCAAGAAAAATATCAATATTACAAAAACAAGCACACCATACAAAAAATATAAATTCAGAAGTTGAAATTAACGTTTTTATTTTTTGTATTAATGAACACTAAACTCACATTAAAAATAAAGTATGGAAACAATTCCGAATTTATTTAAAATATGTGCGCTTTTTACATTACTTCACACTTGTACACACAAACAGGCGTGTAAATGCGAATATTCTAAATTTGATCAAGCCTGAATAAGAATTTATATAGAATTCAATGCACATATTATCTTCAGCGCAAAAATATTTGCCTTTTACTTAATATTTACCAACATTTTGATTTATCTGTCAATTGGAATGCTTGATATTCCATGCCTTTCGTTTGTGTTTCTACTGTATTATATTTGTAGGATAGAGGTTCGCAGATACAGGGGAGAGCATATTAATTGATCCCAATGATTTCACTTAATTGGATGGTACTCAATCAATTTATTGTGATCGGCAGATGAACTTTATCTAGAAATCATGTTCTATTTTGCTGGAATATAAACTATCTATCCTGAGATGAAATGTAAAATAGCTAAGAAGTTTATACCTAGAACTATATTAGAAGCTTGCTGTAGTCTTTTAAACATTAAATGCAGTTTCATTAGTCTATATAAAACAAAAATATTCAATATATTTATGAATAAAATATCACTTGCAATATAATGTTAGTTATGATCCTGCGTACAATAACGGTTCATGGAATATTAAAAGTACACAATTTCGTCCAAACATGAATATTCATATCTCGATATGAATTTATATTTTGTGTTGCAAATACGCGCTTAGAGTAAGCAAAAAAATATTTTTATTATTATATATTATTTATATTTTCACAAAGGTATGTATTTGACATAGTAATTGATTAGATTTGTCACAAAAAATCACTTATCCTATTTTGTTTTCATTCTTCAGAAAAACATTCCACATACCAATGAAGGTTAAAAAAATCAATAAAAGCGCCCAGAGCATAATAAATCAAACACCACAAATAATGAATTATTTTAATTTGTTACTCACAAAAGATTTCGAACGTCGCAAGGACGACATGCAAATGCGGGTATAAGTAATAATAAAAATAAAGACGTTAAGGCATAGTATGTTATGTATTTACAATAATATTTGAAGCTATGCCCTGATTTATATAAAAACGGTAGCATTTTAATTCTAGACCAAACTGTACCCCAGTAAAGATCGGAACTGAGTTTCTAAAGAAGACTAACATTTTTCATTTAGATAAGCTGACAACAATTCACAATGCCCAAAAGAATGGTTTGTCTTTATATTCTCACGAACAGAACATTATCGCCATGGAAATTAGATAATTAGAAAATTAACTTTCCCAATGTGCATAAAAAAATAATTGTCACGATAACAATTCCCATTTGTTTTCACAAAAGAAAACTAAAATATTCTTGCCAGTCCTTAAGTAAACACCTCCCACGAATGTAAAACAGTTCACCGAAAATCAATATAAACGCCCAGCACATAGAAAAGCCGAAGACTCTAACTAAACTAATTTGATTTATCATGTATATATATATATATATTTATGTAAGCTTGAAATGAGAACAATTAAATTATTATATTTTTAGGTTCAGTACTTACAACAGATTCTTCACGTCGCAGGGACGAAATAAAAATGCAGGTATAAGAAGTATTGAATTAAAAGACACTAAGCCATAGTATATAAGGAATTTAAAATAATATCTGAAGTTATGACTTGTCTCGTATAAAAACGGCAGCATTAAAATAACAAACAACCCGAGGAGCTCAATATACGAAGTCATAGTTAGTTTTTTCCACAAAAATTTATTTGTTACCACTGCTCAAACGTATTCAAGGGTGAAAGGGAGAAAATACACTTCTTAAACACACTCAACCGAGAATGTATGAACAATATATTTCTCACTCAATTTAAGCCGCAGAAGCAAAGAAAAATCAATTGATTTGTGGTGAGAAAATGTTCCCTCTTTTGGGTTTTTCTTTCTGTTTACTTCTTAAATTTAATTAAAATCAATCGATGGAACACAAACTTTAACGCTGCATTTCACTGTCCGCCGAAGTACACTGCACAGATATCGGTCGCTTTGTGGTTTTGTATAGCGCTTGAACTTCCAGATTTTTTTTTATTTCAATTCTCTACGCAGCGCTGCAAATGTCTCGAGAAAATGAGAACTCAAATTGAGTAAAGTAACAAACTACCACCGTTTGAACAGTGCAATGTATTATGGCAAGTGAGGGAGGTTTTGCGGGCATGGGCTACAACAGCTGGTGAACTCATACATACATAGATTACATATGGAAATTCAGCCATGAATTTGAGATAGATTCAAATGCTAAAAAATAATTTTCATGCTACATATGTACACGTATTTAAAACAAAATTTATATAAAATCACATATATATTATGTATGTATGTACACGATCTTTTTTTAGATGTGGCAACGAAGATACCAACTCGAACATGATAATTCGTTTGTTATCACTGCAGCGTTCCATTCAATTACTGCTGCCACACCACAAAATTAAGAAAAGCATATAACACGCACAATAAAGTGCGTTTTCGTAGTACATATATAAGCACCAAAGGATCAGCCGGTAAAATATAGCAATACTTCATCACTGCACAAAGAGAATACATCTCTCTTCGCTGCAAAGATGAAGCTTTAGATTGGAGTAGAATAAGGAGAATTAATTCACGGTTGCGTACAGAATTTCATTTGGACGCTTTTGATATGTGTACAGTGAGTCGGCTTATTATTTTTTAAATTATATTTGATTTTTTAAATTTATGTGTAAAAGTTATAAAAACTTAATCCTAGAAAATAATTACATCGCCAATACAATTCGTTGAGTTACTTTAAGCCAGGTTAAGTGACAATATTCCGATAACTCCAACGCCCACTAATAAATTTACGAAACTTCCCAACAAATCGAATAATAACTAACCTTATCCCGACGGGTAGTATTATTATATTCTTCTCCTTCTTGGGAAGCTAGAGTTCGGGGTGAACCTGGGCCTTACTCAACATGCCTCTCCAGCCGGCCTTATCTCCCACCAGCTGTCTCCAGTTTCGCACACCAAGTCGGCTGAAGTCCCCTGTGGCGTTGTTCGACAGGCCCAGACTCGAAGATTCTTCGGGCCGGAGCTAGGTTGCCTATACGCTACATGGCCTAACCATTTTAGGCGTTGGATCCGTAGAAGTCTGACTAGACTCATGTCGCTGTACAGCCCATACAGTTGGTGGCTTGACCTTCTTCTCCAAATGCCATCAACGCAAACAGGACTAAAGATCGAGAGCAGAACTTTTCTCTCGAAAAGACCAAGAGCCTCTTCATCCGCTTCGGATAAAGCCCATACCTCGGCGCCGTAGAGTATAACGGGGTTGATCAAGGCCTTATACAGAGTCAACTTAGTCTTCGGACTTATACGAGAGAGGTTTGTGTCTCTGATCTCGAGTTTTTTTTACGAGATGTGGAAGATAATCCTGTTCATAACCTCCAACAGGGAGGACAGGTCCATTCGCTTAGCCCTAAACGGAAAGTATCCGGTGTCGGTAGCCTTTTCCAGGCTGTAAGGACCGCCGTTGGCCCTAAGAAAGGACTCAGGTAGCTCCTGCTGACCGGTTTTGCCGTTAGATGCCTTTCCCCTATCTCTCGTTTGCAGCCGCCAAAGACGTCCCACGAGGGTTGGTTACCCCATCTTGT
This sequence comes from Eristalis intricaria, assembly GCA_964034865.1. NCBI lineage: Eukaryota > Metazoa > Arthropoda > Insecta > Diptera > Syrphidae > Eristalis > Eristalis intricaria. The sequence continues at coordinate 70,212,644 of OZ035876.1, read as the reverse complement.
GTCGATGGTACGAGACTTCCGAATTTCACCAAGGGGAGGTAAAAGTAAGAGTTCGAAGACAGAGTTTAAATGCATGCGATTGTGTCTGCATGGATCGTTAACGCTTTCAAATCCAACTACGCCTACATTTTAAACTAAATTCTTTTGTAAGTTACTTTTTTTATAGTTGACAGTTTAAATTACTGTAGTAAGTATTTAAACTCTGTGTTTCCGCAGATGTATTTACATTCTTTTAGGGTATCATTATGTATAAGATTATATATTGTGTTCAGATTTTCAGAGGCGTAGATGAATGAAAAAACAAACAAATATATGTACATATTGCTCTGACAAAAGCAGCATTACATGTGGCATGGGGTTTATTTTAGAACACAAATCTTGATACCACGCTGAAGGTAGTGTCCTAGCAAGATCTACGCTAACCTAGTGTTTTCGAACCGTCTTATTGAAACCAAGACATTTTAAATACATGAGCCAACGTCCACTGATATCGACTCACATGATGACTGTTTCAAATACACTTTATACGGAAACAAATGCAAATGCCCCGCAAGGTGGTTTCTCGGACTCCATGTTGCTTAAACCAGTTTTTTGGAACGTCCTTGGCGTTGATGAAAGGCATGTCAACAATCTCCATCCTTAGTTGGATTTTATTTCCTGTCAAAAACTGAAAGCCAAATCTATGGACCGTTGTAGTTTCGCGGATAGTATAAATTATTGTAAATTTTTAAAATTTTAATTGTTCCATAAATAAATAAAATTAACATTTTCCAGTCTATTTCATCATCGTTTTTTTGTCTCTCAGATATTCAGCCTAAGGCTGATTTTGTTTCATTACATTAAGAAGACCTTGTCAAAACTTTGTTGTTTTCTCAAGAAAAAAAGGAGACTTAATATTTTGTTTACTGAAAAACCGACTTTCCCGTATTCGGCCGGATATGAAATGATTTTCGGTCTCCTGCCGGATGTTATAAATGAAGCCGTCTAGGCCGGATACCAAATACTTACCGGGTATCCGTCACATTTCGAAATATATATTTTTTAGTTATATATTTGCATATTAATAAAATATCACTGGGAAAAACCATATCAATATACATTTCGTTAACTTATACCTGATAATTGTATTTGACTTATTTTTGGAGTCTGAGTTCGAAAATAATCATAGTTTTTGTCTATCACGTCATATATCTAAGCTACTTTTCATTATTTCTTCGTTCTAAATAACATACGAAAAATTACAAAATGAAGAAAACAATTACCAAACATTTTGCAGTTTGATATGATGATACTACTCAAACATATCAAGGTAAAAACTTTCGCTTATAGGATTTCCTGGAGTGTTAATTCTGTGGACAGTCACGCCTGACGCTCCAACAATAGTCATGGTCTTTAGTTATTAATGCAATCGCTCACCCTGCTCATCACTGACTACACCTAGATTTTGCTGGAAGTCAGCAAGATTTATATGCAGAAAATCAACCTCGATGCTCATCGGAATCTCCGGAAGTTTTTCACTATTTAAAAGTAACAGTCGCTTCAAATATCTTTAGACTCTCTGCAAATCCAATTGCAATTTATTTCGTGTTCCGTTTGTCCACACGTCGCTTGCGTTTATCTTAAACCCCAATTTTTATTTTTAAATATGCAAAATATTCTTCCCTGACAAATGGTATTTAAGCACTTGCGACGCAAGATGGCTAGCAGAACATTATCTACAGGAAAGGGTATATATACACTTATTTATGTGAATAAAACATTAACTCTGCTTACTCCCACTATGCCGACGAGAACTCGGACTCCACTTCACTTATTAACTGTAAGAGATATCATAAGCAATCTGTAGGGCAAAAACTTGACTTGATAGATGATACAGATGGAAAATTTAACTCAAAAGAATTGTTCCCCTGTGTATATAAAAATATTTATTATTTATATTTATGTGTCTACTTCCTCTTTTTTTTTGTATTTCTATAATTGTTCAAATTTTTTTATCATTTTTACGCATACCTCCACCTTTACTATTTTTTTTATTTTTATTTGTCTAAGTGTATATGGCTTATTTTGTTTTTTTTTTATTTATGTACATAAAATATAGATTATAATAATAGTATGGGTGGCGCGACAGTCCGAGGTGGACCTGGGCCTAGCTTCTTAGCAATCACTTGTGTTGTGCGTGCTATTTTTCTTTCACGAGTGGAAGGGACCTACAGTTTAATGCCGACTCCGAACGGCGAATTTGAGAAGCTTTTTCTAGACAGGAGTACTCTTTGAGCATTGTCAGTGACTCGAAAGAGGTGGAGCCGTAAATTATGATAGGTAGTAAAATTCAGGTATCGAACCTGGCACCCTCTGCGTAGGAGACGACGCACTTACCCACTACGCCACGGCGACCCACTAAATAAAATATAGATTACACATATTAAAAATATATATATATACACAAATATACATAATTTGGTTGCTTACAAATGAAGCTTCTTGAGTTATTTCCCCACAGAGAAGTATTTTTTATCGAAAATAATAAAAATAAAAATTGTTCACTATTCAATAGTAATTTTTCAGTACAAAGAATATATATCTACGTATGTAAAACGTGCGTATGTAAAACGTATGTAAAACGTGCGAAACAAACCAAATTGTAAATTTCGATGATAATAAAATGAGATTTAGGTTAAGACTGTACAAATTGAAATATTTTCTCACTCCAATTTCTCTTTGCGAGAACAGAATAAGCTTTTATTAATTTGAAGAGCGAACATGTATAATTGTGAATGGAATCAAATCTCTTCCAGATGAACTTTAACAAATTGTATTGGTTCATGTCTTAACAAGACTAGTTTCGAACCAGTTTAATTTGGGTGTAATCCTTACTACTAAACTGGAATAATTGAATCGGAACTGGTTAAGACCTGAGACAGAAATATTCGTCAACAACACCGAGTAAGGTTTCAAGAAATTGTTTCGTCAACATTTCGAATTATTCCATGCCCCCACGGTTTGATTCTCTGTTAATCGAATACAACAATCAAATCAAAAGGTGAATGTCCAAAAATGTACTTTTTGCCAAAGTTGAGCTGTCCTCTTAGAACTTATGCAATCCACATCTTTGGTCACAACCTAGTAAGAGTCCGAACCTTTCGAAAATTAGAAATGATTGTTTGAGAGAGAACGTTTCTTTTGAATATGGCTGATTCTGATCATGAATGGATTTTAACGAAAAGAATGTGATTCGGTTCATATCCTTACTACCCATTGACTTGACTGCTTCAGATACGATGAATTTAAATAAAGTACAGATAGATAAGGGGAAAATGAAAACTACATAAAAATTAGTTCTTTTAAAAGTTTTAACGCATAATAATAACAGGATTTTGTTCTTCCTCTTAGCGTCAAATAGTGCCTTGGTATGGATATTGTTTTTCTCTAACTTCTGAATGACTAGGCGGGCTTAGATAAAACATTGCTAAGAGTGACATTACGTTTTTCTGTATTTTTCGTGATTATAAGAAGAAATAATAGTGTGGCAAAAAATTTACAATTGAAATTGTATCGTGATAAGTCGATTTCTGACGAAATTGAGATATTGATATTACAAGATTCAGGATATCAAAATATGCACCCAGTTTTATATGTCGCTAGGATAAAAAAGAACATAAAATTAGCTTAAGACGAAGTCTTCATTCATTTTTAGACCGATTGAAAACTTTAAATGCGTCTCCTTAAAAGTAAAGGGTTTAGCCTTGTGACAACATATGGACTTTTATCGGTTTCGTTTCCGGTTTACGTTTTCAGTTGAAGATGTCACAAAGGTAATGGAACGCTGTATTTGAAATATTTTTTTGTTGTCTTTTCTGGTGTGCGGAACCAATTTGCCAATACCGAGGGCTGCGAACTGGAAGTCGCAAGGGATATATTTGCAATTAACGTTTTAAATGGTCAATAAACCCATTTCGGGCCTTCAAATCGCCAGGTGTGAATATAATCCCGCCAGTCCTACTACAAATGATGAACGTAATATTTTAGCATATCTATCAAAGATATTAAGAATTAGTCTAGCACTGCTTTATATAGCAAACCAGTGGAGAAGGGCATAGGTAGTGTTTATTCTGAAAATGGGGATAAACGAACCAAGCCCACCAACATCGTTGCTTCTTTACCTTCTACTAGATTCGGAGCCATATATAGCCATCTTATTGAAGGGGCATTTGCCAAGACATCACATGTTGAAATTATTCAAACCATACATTTTCGAAATGGATGTATGAACACCTGAGCACGAGATCAGCGAAGACTCACACATCAGAAGGCATAATAAAATCCAACACAAATAGAGGATGCCTGGAACTTTTGGAGATACTGACAAATCATAGGATCAGATGCCAGCTATACGCTGATGACATAGACATCATAACACGATAAAGTTCAAAGGTTGAAAGTTCAAAGGTCGTGTCGCTAACTGTCGCTACATTATCAAATCCAAGGGTGTGGGAATGCCTACAGACGCTTTTAAAAATGAAATGGCAAATTCTATAACAAATCCAGATCATATACTGGGGGTTTATGAGGCACTAGCCAACTAAAGAGGAAAGAAAATGAATAGGAAGAAATCAAATCAATAGAACCATCTCTCATTCTCAGAATCCTAGAGAAAACTGGCTTAGAGAGAATAATCTAGAATAAATATCTTCCACCTTCCGCAACAGCCCTCAATATAACTTAGTTAAAAATATGTGTGCATGTGAGGGGAACTCATAAGAAAGCAAAGGTATCAAAAGGGGATACAATTAAGATCGCGGTGCAATATATCCTGAACAATAATAAATAATTTGCATTCTGTTGTGTGTGTAAAAAATGGCCTGGACAAAATTAACATAGCGGTAAAATTATTTTCGTATTAAATTTTGTTAGGATATCTATCTGCAGATTGTGAAACATTACAGTGTTTCTCTTAAAATGTTGTCCAACTTGACAGGCTTCAACATATGGTATTAGAATTACATGTCTCGTATTGTTCCTCGTGTAACTCAGCAATTCCTACAAATAAATTTACATAGTATGTATGTGGATCCAAATGTGTTAGCTACTATTTCCTCTGGCCAACTTACGCCGTCGTCCACTCACGTCCACGATCCAAGATAGACAAGTTTCCAACATATCCAGGTAATTTCTCAATATTTTGTATGCAATTTTCTTCGTGCAGAAATATTCAGTCCTGTTTGACAGGGGTCAACTTGAAAGGGTGGCCAATTTCCTAGGCTTCACTGTATAGACTTTTATAGTAGAATTTTATTTTTAAGCAAATACTCGTAAAACGAGATACAGTTAAACTCGGATAACTACCTCTCCACGATTTCAGCTTTATTTGGGTCTCGCTGAGGCGGTTAGACGCTTAAGCACTCCGACGAGGCAGATATCCGAATTCGGTTATCTACCTCCAACAGGAAGTTAAGCGATCTTCTTTCAATACAATTTAAGTAAAAAATATATGATTTTTTGTTATTATTTTATTACTTTCTTATTCATTTATTTATTTATTTATTTATTTATTTATTTATTTATTTATTTATTTATTTATTTATTTATTTATTTATTTATTCATTTATTTATTTATTTAAACATTTATTTACCTATCTGTATATATTATATCTATTTATTTACATATTATTCTTTTTTATTTATTTACTTGTTATTTGTTTATTTGTTATTTATTTACATATTTATATATTAATTTAATTGTTTGATTACATATTTATATTATATTATACATTTTTTTTTATGTTTTCCTCTGACTTTTTTTTTTTTATATGAGGGTTTTTTCCCGTTGTTTACCCTCCAAAATACTCAAATTTTAATAAATAATTCTTAACAATAAAAAACTACTTTCTCAGTTGAAAGATGTATTAAATATCATCATATCACTGTATGTAAATTGTGTGTTGGCAAACCATGTACAATTCTTTGAAACGAAGAAATAAACATCTATCTATCTATCTTTATTACTTTCAAATCCAAGATTTCCCTTAATTGCCGCCTATCTCTTAACGAGATGGTCAGGTATTTTAACATTCAACTTATATTAGTACCTCCCGGTATTCTGACACTCCAGAAATTGCAGCGGACGAACTAACCGGAAACGATACAAGCCCCGTAATCTTTCCGGGTGTTGATCCACCCATGCATATTGCCTATCACTACTATCGAACGTCTACTAACTCGTTTAAATGAATCGTAGATTGTTTACTTCCACAGGATGCCTCATTACCAAACAACTCTGGTTACGCTCGACCCTAAGCGAATTCTCTGTGCCAAGAGAACTCAGGCCTCTAGACTAGGCCCTTTCTACAACGACTTCTGCAGAGACGAGGATGAGAAAGATACCATTGTTCACTTGCTATGCAACTGCAGTGCTCTCTCATCCTACAAATTTAGAATTTTAGCCTACTACTATGATAACCTGTGTGAACTAATTAACATAAGAGTCAGCCATCTTCAGCAGCCTTTTAAAAGCACTAACTGGTTTGCGGAAAAGATCTGCATGCTAGCCTATGCTGGCCTAAGTGTGGCTGCTGTATTTGCGTACAGCAGGCAGTCACTTCAACCTAAACTTACCAATGTACACAATGTAAAGCATATATTTGTACATACATTCTCATTGCACATTATATTATTGCGAAAAACTGCTAGCTTAGTTAAAATAATCAGTAGTCTCAAAAAGAGACAAATCGAATATGTAAATGTTTGCGACGAAGATAACTTCATTTAGGATGTGATAGGATTTGAATGAGGTACTTAAACAATTTGATATGAGCAATCAATCGAAAAACGTGATAAATAGAGGTCACTAAGCCAAGTAAAGCACTTAAACGGGGATAACTTATCCGTGCTTACTACAAAAGGTGTAGAAAAACTAAAAAATATTTTGGGTACCTACTCTGGTTGGTTTTACATTTATAGTAAAAAGACGACAAGGCCCTACCATTTTTTTTCTTGCTCTATTCATTTGTATCCACATCTGCTTCGGAGTCGCACAATATAAGGGCATCGATGTCCATTTTATTTTGTTTTTCCTTGAACACATATTATGTACGTTTCTTAGGTATTAAGTATGATACATATTTATCTCTATTTATAAATTTCCATGTCCATATTTTAGGAAATATAACATCATTTAAGTAGTTGGGCTTAAAAGAAAAAGTAAATGATTTTCCTTTTTTAAATTTTAACTGACTATTACTTTACTAATTTCGGCAAAACAATGACAACAAAACAAAATTAAGAATTAACACATTAACACAACTATCAACTGAGCAAGGTTTTATTTTCGAAAGTCATTTATTTAAAATACTTAAGGGAACGGAATAAAACATATATGTAACATATTTTATGTCAGGAAATGGTTCTTAGAAAACAGTCTATTTCCCAACGGGTGACAACTATTGATACTGTGACGAGTATTTTGATTATTCTAAAAATGGCGGACGTTGAAACTCAAATTTGTTGTTTTAGCGAAAATTATCCACACATTTTCGCCATTTCATCCAGGAAAAAATTCTTCGTTCACACTGGGGACAATTTAGTATAAAATAAACTGATAATATTTTCAACTTGATCTACAATGGCAAGTTACAGTGATCACCGACTTCGAAGAAGACATGGTTTCGAGAAAAACGTGTTAACAGTTTTTTCAGCGAATACATTGCGAGAGTTGATTCTTTCTGCAGATGACTTAGTTATTCTCACATCTTCCCAGACGAAACTCCAGCGCGCTACAAACCTGGCTGTATGTGCTGATGATGAAGGTAAACGTGGACAAATCAGAGGTTATGGTAATTTTCAGAACGCATGTTCAATGCACTCTACATGTTAGTGGAGTCTCATTGAAGCAGGTGGAGATGTTAAAGTATGTCTCTCAGTTGATCGGTGGATTTATGCTGAGTTTTTCTGTAGGTTTGGTCGGACTGGATCAATTTTAAAACAGCGTGGGAGATGTAATCAGGAAGGCCAAGCTTGATATCAAAGTCAAGTTAGTTGTTTTTAACTCAGTATTTTCCGTTCCTCCTTTTGACAGAAAGACAGTATCATATGTCCACAAAACGAAATGAGTCGGTTTACCCTTGAACAACGTTGAGAAACTTATTTCCAACGTGAGTGTTGTGCAGCCAAACGAAACTTTATTTTTTTTTTTGAATAGAAGGTCGTACCGATTCTAATGTGGCTGCTGTAACGGAGAGTATCATTGGACCATATTTCTTCAATAATGAGGCTGGTAACAACGTGAGCTTTGTTAACCGATATTTTTTTGCTAAAATTGAAGACATGAATTCGGACCTAGTTCATGCAGAATGGCGCGCCATGACACATACCATTCCACAATCGATCTTTTGCGCACCAAATTCTCAACTCGTGTTATCAGCCGTCTCAGAACTGCAATTTTACCTATTTGGCCGTTTATTTGTGAGGACCCGTGAAGGACCGATGTTAGGCCAACAATCCGGAAACGATTCAAGCACTTAAGGCCAATTAAGATCCAATAAATCCGCGAGCTACTGCCGGAAAAAACATTAAAATTGGCGTGACAGAATACGCTACTGCTATGCTACGCTGTATTTCATAATAAATGTGAATGTTTGTTCTTAATAATAAAGCCACAACTCATGGAAGAAATTTAATTTTGTTTAATTTATTGTATTTTTAAAAAGAAACTTGTATTTTGTCCGCCCTGTGGAAGTTGATCCGTACTGTTTTATTATTACAGTAAACTCGCCGTAGCGTGAACACCTGCAAAAAAAACGGATTGCTTTGTGTATAATTTTCCGTTTGATGGGAATTATTAAATGCTATTGATAGTTTTGAATTGTTTCTTCATATTTTGCGGTTTTCAGGTCACAGATTGCATCACAGGTTTTATTTTTATTTAATAAGTTTTGTGCGTTCAAATGCCTTTTCTCATCAATGAATTGCTTTCCTTACGACGGCTTTGATGGCAATTTTCAGCTTCCGTCGGACTAGAAACAGTTCATTTTGACTCGTTTATAATCTTCTGCTGTCTAGTTTTTACTTCCTGAACAAACATTTAGCCGGGCTAAAAGCTTGTTTCATATATTTTTATATTAGGCGTGTTTTTTGAGATACTCAAAAAGCTGAGTTGGAAAATTTCATTTCAACGCAAAGCAACAACAACACCTTGTGAAACTTTTACTGGAAGATAATTCTGCCTGCAGGCTTTACTCAAGTTTTTTTGAGACTGGCGGTGGTAGTGTGTACCGCCATCGCCCCGAGCGATAGTTGTGGTTACCATACTCGATTGGGTATGTTTCTCTTATAAACTCGAGTACTACATTCTTGAGTCAATGCATCATAAGCGGCCGCACATACCACCGCTTCGCAGGATGCATTGACTCAAAAACGTATGCATAAATACATATGCAAAACTACCGCAGCAATCGCGGTGGTGCATAACATTCGCACCGTTTTTTCTCACTCATCGACATGATCTGAGGACATATGGTCAAACATCGCATTGTGCTTCGATTGGTATGACTACATGAACGCAACACCATACGTGTTTGCGATCAATGCGACGGCGATGAATATTTTATGATGGACCAATAAGTTATTGATATAAGTGTATCGCTTCAGACCTCTGGCATAGATGGTGTTTGAGACACCACAACTGAATCACAGGTGCCGCTGACAAAAATTCTTCAAGATACAGCAGAATTTTTGGCATTGGTGTTCTAAATCTCGACATAGGATACCGTATACCAATTTGTAATCCATCCATTGTTTAATATACAAACGCTTCTAGCGAATAAAAAAAAAGAAATTCGGTGGCATCTTTTTATAATAGTGGGCAGATGTATATCCTTAATAAAGGAAAAGGACAAATTTGAGGGAAATTCAATAAGGGCTTTTTCCCTTTCCTTTCGAACATTCTTCACAAAGCGGGTTTCCAACTAAGAGAAAAATGTCGAGGGAAATTTTTTCATAATAAGCATGAAAATAGGCATTACTAATTCCCAATGATCACACTGGTTAAAGAAGTCATAACCTGTGCTCTGAATCTGAACTGATGGCTCGGTATAATACCAACATGACTTATGCAAGGAGCCTGATCGACCGGAAATTTGTCGGAATGAAATTCTTATCCTGGACCAAAAAATCTGGGCTGAGTGTCCTGTGTAACTCTTAACCGCTTGAAGTGATAGGCACATCACTACACGCAAATTGAATGTTGATTTAAAAAAATACACAATACACATGTAACCTAACATTGTTATACTCCCATTTGTTATGTAGTGGTCAGAGAACAAGACTATACACTGTTAAAATTAGCCACCTAAGAGTAGACTACATTTTGTGGCATTCTCAAGTTATTCCAGTATACAAGGCCGCAGTAAACATGCATCCCAAATACTTTGACGCTTTTGGAAATACTAACATGAATCAATACAAAGTATATGTTGCATATACACAAGTTGCAGCGATTTTGTTGCATTTCTTCCAAGAAACCTATGAAGAAACACTTGTTGCACAGCCTTTAAACCAACATTTCCCATGTATGCATATGCCATCAGTTCTGTTGGTACACTTTGTGTATCAAGGTGGGTTGCTCAGTGGGAAATGTTTCCTATGAATCACAATTAATATTCACAAAAAAGCTCTCATTTGCCGCTGTTGCTGGGCAAAATTTAACTGTCCCCTATGAATTGTTCATGTAGCTTAATGATACTGTATTGGTGTACATTTAACCAGACGGAAGAGAATGGAAGAGTACCTATTTCTAATTAAGCTTTCCATGACAGATTTTTCCCTCTTTTGTTAAATATACATATTTTTACAAAATGAATTGCTGAGTAATCAAGACGTTAGGTGCAAATACACATTGACGGTGTATGTTTGCATTTGTTTTTTGATTAATTTTGTTTAATTTCGTTTGAGTTGAGAGACTGATCAACATGACAAACATTCCCATTAATGTAATAGGGAATATTATCGTTGACGAATTCTCAAGGCAGATATTCTAATGATACACTGAATATAAAACAATCGAATTTACATTTAGATCCAAACGCAAGTCAAAGATTAGTTATTATAGAGAAAGGAAGTCTAATGCCTGATAATGACGATTAAAACACATCAATCCATTACCCGGTATAAAGCTTGAAAAATACAAATGTAGGTACATATATACGTTCTCACATATGTACATACATTCTCAATACAATATTCATACTATATGTGTAGTAGAGGAGACGTATGATTCAGTACGTTTTCACACAAATATTTTGCACTCTACACTGTTTATAGAATAAAAGAATAAAATGTTTATACGTGAACATTCATGGAGGTATACAGATAGCTAGAGTATCTTTTGATTGTGTCGGTTAAAAATGAAAAATGAAAAAATATAGTATGAATAAGTTGTGAGAGAATTTTTTTCTTTTAAGAGTTGAACAACGAATGGGAAAACGTGTATTTATGCTTTTCGTATATTTCAGGAATATTTATTTATTCTTCAATTTAGTATATTAGTCGATTTCAATAGGTAATTTATTGAAAGAGCTATGGGGCAATTCTTTGGTTACGGATTTAGTTCCTCTCATTTCTGTTTTGAACAGTAAATGAATCTATTGAAGTGTTCATATCAAGTAAAGTGCAATGTAGTTTAATTTTCTATTTTACAAACGACGCAAACAAGTGCGTACTCCTTCGATTTTATCTATTTTAACTGAAAAGTTAACTAATAAAGAAACATGCGAATGCAATAATTGCCTGTAATCCTATGTTATTTGTGTAAATTTCGATGAAATTGAGCTGTTTGATCATTTCACTATGATTCGGTTATATATTTTGAAATGTATTGAGACTTATTTCTTCTTATCCAATGATAACACATCGTCTGATATTCGAACGTTTTAAAACTTACAAATCGAATATGTGTAACCTATTAAGTATTTGAGATATCTCTGGCTTGTGGTTTTTTTTTTCTTTTTTATGAAGAGAACATAGTTTACCAACTAAGTGATTTTATTTGTTGATTTAATAGTCAGTTCTTTGTTTTAATTTCTCTCTAATTAATAATGCAGCTGTACCTCAAACCTTCATTTACACGTTGATGTAAGTAATAACCTTATTTTGGAATTAAATTGATAACTCTGCTATCGGTCCAAACAATAAAACCCAATTTGATTTTCATAAAAAAAAACTTCAATTTTTTTATTTAAGATAACTTAATCAAATTTTGGACATTTCTTTATGAATACAGTAAGATATTGATTATTATTGATTTTTTGTTACTCTTACAAACATAGCTTTATGCATTTGCTTCAATATATTCTTGACCAAAATGTACTGTTTTCTTTTTGCTTATTTTCTTAATAATTTTGTATGTAACACAAATTTTGAAGTTTTACCATTTATGTGTTAAATTTTCTTTTTTTTTTGTAATTTTATTTCTTTTATCCCAAAAACATGATAACTACATATTGATTTGAATTCTGCATTAATTTAAACACGCTACAGAGATAATAATTGCCAAACATATATACCCTTTATACTGAAAGAAAATATATAAGGAAAAAAGTTTAAACGAAATTTTAATATGTCAAGCGAACGGCATAACATGCGTTAATATTTTTTGCTTTTAGTTTGTAAATATTTTATTGTTCAGTAGAGAATAAAAAATAAAAAACACTCCAGATAAATAGACATACATTACATTGATAATTTTTAGGATATATCATTTCAAATTTATTTTTTGTCTGTGTTTTTATTTCTGTTATATAGTTCTTTTTAGTTTGTTGGGCTTGTTTGCAAATGATTTATATTCTTATTCAACTGCTTAACGTCATTTTCCTAATATATATAGTACAATTTAGATGTTTAGTAATAATATTAATATATAGATTTATATATCTTTTGAGGTAGTTTCCATTTTTACTTTTATTTCATTGTTTTTTTTTTTGCATTTTTTTTTTCAATTTTTTGTAGCTCTTTATAGTTATATATTTTTGGCTTTATACATTTGTTTTTTTTTATTATTTTTGTTGTATTTTCAATATATATGTATATATCTTAATTCTTTAAGAAAACAACATAATGTCTCTGTTACGGTAAGAAATTGGTTAGTACATGTGAAGACAGATGTCGTATAAACATCTTTACTGTGTAAATCGTTGTCACAATTAAGGAACATTATCTTAAATTTACTTTTTTGAATGACCCTTTTCCTCACTTGTATATTCATAAAATTTAGTTTTTGCCGTTTTATTATTTAGTTGGTGGACTATTGCGGATGAAGTTTACTTGTACATTTGAATACAACAAAATAAAAAAAATAATTTCGTAGCATTTATATTAAAAACCGTGAAAATAAAAGTTAGAAACTATTAAGATTTTACTTTCTTTCGATAAGAAACATGTCACATTGAAAAAATATATACGGCCGGAAAATAAACTATTATCACACAGGCAAGCCGCTCAATGCGACATGCTGCAAATCGAAAATATATAGTTGGCTTTTGTTTTCTCAACTCATTATATACTTATAAAGAACCAAAAGGACTTTTCTATTTTCTAAACTATAGTTAAATTATTACTCTTTTAATATAAATGCTAACAACTATTTTCAGATTTAAAAACAAAATATGCATATTTTTAGGCTTTAGCTTAATAAAAATCGAACAATATCGATAAAACTATTTCATTTACAATAGTTTAAAATAATGTTTTAATGTATGCAAATCTAAGCTTGTTTTTGTTTTTTTTTTTTTTTGTTTCTTTAAAATTATATGTATATGTATTTATTTATCATAAAAATAAGTGAATAAAAATGTTTGTTCCTTGCCTATTTTGAGTAAACTTAAAATGCCATGTGTCATTACGTTATGCGTAAAAACAAATAAAAACCAAAGAAATCATTTTCACAATGCATGAAGGCAAAACAAATTATCTCAAAAGTAGAAAAATTAGTATAACATTAAGGCAAAAGAATTTATTTAAATTAGTTTTTATTGATACCTATTAAAAATAATTACAAAATAAACTATGTTTTTTCTTGTATTTATCTTTACAAATAATATAATTTGACGAAGAACAAAATATCTGTAAATGTGTATGATTTTACTGATACCGCAAATGTGTATGCTAATCGAAATCAATCAAAAACATAGGCTTTATACACATGCGCGGTTGTTAAATAGGTTTTTTATGTTTTCTGTTTTCTTTCAATGTGAGAATACAAGATAACGTTGTTTCTTAACTGTGTAGAAAATAACATTACATTTACGATGGAAAATTATAAAAAGGTATATATATACATACACAGTCCAGTTTAGATTATATATTGTTTATTTTCATTTAAAAAAAAAGATGAAGAGGAAAATAATTCAAAACCAACGATAAAATAAATATGTTGTAGCTCAGTCTCCAAGAAATTATCGCGGTCTTGCATTATCTTCGATGCATTTTTATTTATTTATTTTAAAAATAGTGTGCAAATAAAAATATATATTTATATAAAATATTTACATAATTAAAAAAAATAATGAAAATAAAAAAAAAAATGATAATAGTATCATAAAAAAAAATAAAAAAAAAATCCATTTTATTGTAAAGGTATTTTGTTTTGATTGTGCGGCTTTTATATTATATTGAACAACTATGTATATTAATATATTTGCATTCATTTGGATTGGATGTGATTGTGTATAAATATGGGATACGGGTACTTGGTGTGATCTTAAGTCGGATTTGAGTTATAGTTTATCTTTTTCTGTATAATAATTTCATTGAGTGAATATTTTTTTTATATATTTTATGTATAATACAACAAAAATGTATTTATGATTAATATTATTTTGTTTTTATATCGCCTTATTTGCTAAATAATTAATGCCAAAATGTAAACACAATGTGGAGTAATCTTTTATCAAACATTTTCATTACCAGATTGTTTGCTCCAGAATTATTTTTTCTTTCACATAAATAAACTCGTTAAAATGCGTACTCTGTTCACAGAATTTTAAAAATATATTGGCGTATGCACAAATATATTGTTTTATTTTCATTATTTCATGTTTTGCTTTTAGAAAAGTACACTGATGGTAGCAGATTGAAGGATTGTGTTTCTTTGTAGTTGTTAAACTTGATCATACAATGAAAGTGCATACTAATGGACAAGACTTCTTAAAATTAAAATACACATATCAGAACTGTCTTTATTTTCTTTAAGGTTTTCAAAGAAAAGAAAGATTGTCTGCAGGAAGGTAACTTAGACTTTAATTATGATGACGTCTGTAGTTAAAATATCCACGTGAAATGCACTTCGCAATAATAAATAAAATTTGAACGACTACTCATTTTAACATTTATGTATGTACTATTTTCCATAGCTTTTTTGCATTTTTGCTTCATTTTGTAAAATGTTCGCAATGTAAGTATGAAAAACCCACGACTTTTTTCAATTTGATTCAATAAGTGTTGATAATGTTACATAGTATTTGCTTATAATCCTAAAAGAAATATATAATTGTATGTTTATGAAATGTTCTTTTTTAATTTAATTTTCTTTTACGTAAATATCTTAAAAAGTAATTGATGATCCAAATAATTTCTAATTATCGTTTGCGTGTAGTTTTCCATTTAACTTTTATTATTCTTTTCATATTTCAGGGCAGTGTTTCCTTTTTCATTGATTTAATAATAATAAAGTTAACTGTGCTTTTTATCATCTTTAATATTATTTCAATATATGTATTACAAAAAAAACATATATTAGCCGAATTTTTGTAAGCATGTGTTTTCCATTTTGTTTTTTCTTTTAGGTTAAGGAAATAGAATTTGTTTGAAAAAGTATGAATTTTACTTTTTGTTTGATTCATGATTTTGTAGTTTCATTTTTATTTATTTTTTTTTATTTTGTTTTGAGGGATTACTCTGTTCTTACATCTTTGCTTTCTGTCTCATATTTTCTTTTTTATTTAAATCGAGGGTTTTTCTTTCCGTAATGGGTTTATGTTTGTTGAAGAAAAAATTAGTAATTTTTGCTTGAATTATTCATTCACGGAATATTTTCAATTCAGTTATTATTTATTAGAGGGGCTGCTCTCTGCTGTTTGTATGCTTTAAATCACGAAGAAATTATATTCAACGTCTCTAAACATTTGCTTTTGGAGTGTTTTACATGTTATATGTTGGTAAGATTTGATTGTTAGCTTCTAATGCAAAAAACAAATAGTTCGATTCATTTTTTTAATTATATAGTGGCTATGTTTCGCATTTGCAAATCTATATCGTTATTTTCTTTTAGATTTATTTGAAATTTTAGGTATTATTTTTGCTGGTAATATCATTCTGCATTAATCTGTTTCTTCTGATGTAAATAAATGGAAATGTAAGAAAATCCAAATGTATAATTTTACTACTATTCAATTTGTACTTTTATTTGTACGAGAAATGTTGAAATGTACGAAAATTTAGAAAATACAAAAATATAAAAATTAAATGTTATATGCATAAATATATGTTTAAAATTAATGTAGACATTTAAAAAAAATAACCGAAATGAATTTGGGATAAAAAAGTTACGTTTTTTTTTATTTTACATATACAAATGTATGTAGTAAGGGGTTTGTTGCTTTCTTTTGTTGTTTATGATGATGTTAAATTCTTTTTATTACATAAGGAGATGTAATTAACTTGTGCTTTTCCTTTAATATTTTCATTATATGCGCGCCTCAAATTCTCGCTTTTCATTTCAGTGTGATAACTTACTGTCAATTTGTAAAAAATCAAAGAAAAATGTTTTTATTTTTTTAATTTTTAATTTACATGAACAAAAACTTTGGCGTCTCTTTTTACACATTTAATTTTGATTAGCAAAAACACTAATTTTAAAAAAATTATATCCAAAAAGATTTTATATTTCTTTCTTTAAAATTAAATCGCCTTTAAAACAAACGATTATCACACTAATTTTGTTTGTTAATTTTTTTTTTAAATCAGTACTTGGCACAATTTATACGCTCTTAATTTAATCAAATACATTCCTTTGGAAATAATTTCGAAATCGAAACAAAAAAAGAAAAACAACAAATTCTAAAATCAACAAAAAAGAAAAAATTATAGGTAAGAGTTAATGTTTCTTCACATTTAAATAATAAATAAAAAATTATTTTTTACATTTTTTTCCTTACAATAAAAAAATATATAACGATATAAATAGCCTCTAAACACTATAAATATTTTTATTTTTTCATCTTCTCCATAAGAATTGATTTTTTTCACTTTTATAAAAAATACTTCTTTCCTCTTTATTATAATATAATTTAATTTCTTCACTTTATGTATAATCTTCTCCCATTGAAAACGTGGGTAATGTTATAAGTTGCTTCGATTTTTGTTATAACTGCCGTGTAGGCTTAAAAATGTTTTAAAAAACAAAAGTTAATGAGACAGCAACTCCTCGATATATCCTTAAATATTTAATTTTCTTTTTCATTTTCTTTCATTTATTATTCAAATATATAAAATATATTAAACATTTATTCTCTGAATATGACTTTTTTCCCAACAAAATAAAATCTATATATAGAATATATTTATATATAAATATAAATATATAAAAATGTTAAAAAATTATGTTCATATATTTCTTCCGTTTTTAATATTAAGATTAATCCCACTTCAAACTTTTTTTTTGCTGTTTCGTTTTTTTTATGTATTTATAGAATGATACACAAACTATTCCCTCGAGTTTTATTAAGCTTTGTTCTAGTCGATATATTATATATGTTTATTATTTAATTACTTTATTTCATGTTATTGATTTGATCCACAAATGGACAATGTTGCAAGAATGAGAGTTTAGATGTTTTTTTTTTTTCATTTTTCAAACTGCCGTATTGAATTTTTATGTTTCAAAACTTGTATCTACCATTATAGTTGATAAAAAATAGTTAAAAAGCAGATAACACCATAAATAAGAAAACAATTGCAAGGAATTGTTTTATGGTTTTGCAACTGCAATTGCTTCAGGTTTGTGTGAGGTGAAATGTGCTTCGTCTTTTCATCTAGACACCAAGAATGTATAATTTAGTCCACGAAAGTTTTTTTTGTTTAATTTTGTTTAATTTGTTTCTTTTTGCAATGGATGAAAAATCGCTTACTTTAACCTGCATTTAGGTTCGTTTTTTATCTCACGCAACACTGCTTCCATGTAAAAAATTTTAATGGAATTACGTAAAAATTATTTTCATTTACATTGTAGTTGATATGCGTTGTTAGATTAAGTTATTTCTTCTGTATTTCAAGCTTGCTGATCTTTATTTTTCAGAACTTATGACATATTTCCGGTACATGCAGAAATGTTGGTGTTTTTATTTTACCATTTTAATTGTTATTTTATATAAGATAATGCACTTATATTGAGGTATTTATATTTCATCTAAATAAATTATGTTGTTGTTGTCTTCCTATATAACTTTCAGAAATGCCAAATTCCGTTGGTTTGATTTTCCTTTATACTATCTCTTCATTTATCAAAGTTCATGTTATTCTCTTGAATTTTTTGGTTTTTATTTGCCGAAATGTTGGAATGATTTAAATTTAGTGCCGAAAATGTGTTGTGTCTTATATATAATTTAATATTCTGGTTCTGTTCTGTGAATTAGTTTATCATTTGTTAAATTAATAATTACCTATTCTTGTTAATTCTTTTTAAATTTAAACAATTAAGCTATTGAACAACTCTTTCTAAGAATGAACATAACAGTGAATATTTAAACAATTCAACTTCTTTATATTTATATAGTACAACATATATATAACTGTAATTTATTATTAGGGCGACATGTAAAGAAAATTTCTACTAACGTTATTTTTTTTGATAGCTCGCAATGCCATGAAGAAAATTGATTTACTTAACTGAATACAGTGACAAGAGCTGTTTGGATTTCTTTTATTTTATAACAAGGGAATACTATTACTATTTTTGATTATTATTTATGTATGTAGGCGGTATGTGGTGAATGGGAGACTATTTTCATTTTAAAAAAGGGCGTCAATAGAACTGTTGCCTTTTTTTAAATTAGAAAAAAAATAACAATTGGATTGGCAATTTAAAAGAAAATCATATTTATAACTAGCATTAGTAGGTTCGATCAATTATTTTAAATTATTAAATTATCATTAACATTTCAGCACCGTTTCAAGGCAATTCATTTCTTTTATCATATTAGAAAGATTTTCTCTTCTTTTTTAATTCCATCAATTATAAACATATTACATCATGTTTTTTTTATATAATTTACTCATTTATTTCTTTTCAGATTTAATTTCTGTTGGTGTTTTCTATTTTCAGAGTTAATTAATTATATTTGTATCGGTTCTTTTTACCTTCTTTCGGGACAATCTAAATATCATTGTTTGTTGTGCATTTATTTTATTTTTTTAACGTACAATGAATGATACTGCAAAGTATTGTTAAATCAAATAAAATAACGATATCAAACTTTCATCGGTTTTATAAAAGAGCCTAAGGAAGTAATGCAGAAAGTATTTACTTCATCAGCGAAAACTAATGAAAAATAAACAATACGCTCATTTTTTGTTTTATTTCCTGGGTGGGGTATTTTTGAAGTGGTTTTTATAGTGTGATCTAATATATGTGAGTTAATTCCTAAATAGTTCTTTAGTAATTACCTCTTGTTTTTTGCGAATGTTTTAATTACTTATTTAAGAAAAAAAAAGAAATAAAAAATAAAATAAGAAAAAAGGAAATTAAAACACTTTCAATTTACTTTATTGACTCGAACTTGAAGATTGCTGGTGTTGTTGTGGTTGAGTTGGGGTAGGTTGCTGTTGCTGGAGTTGTTGCTGTTGCGAAGTTTGCTGAGGCTGTGATTGGGTCCCGCTTGTTGAAGATGATTGTTCTTTGGCAGCTTTTTGCTTTTTAGTCACTGGTGGGGGATTTGTTGACATCATCATCGCTCGGATTCTTCGTTGAGCAGACTTAAGGACAAAAAACAATTATTGTGTATTCACGCTACTTATAGTTTCAGATTTAAGTTAGCCAGTTTAAAAAAAGTGCAGAAAAAAAATGATAATGCGATACAGTAATGGGTTTTTCTCTTTGGTATACAAAATGCAGTGGATGTACTTTGCCAGTACTAGTACTACCAACGAACGTTTTAAACGACGTAATTTTGAAATTAAATTCACTCTGGCACTGTCGACAAGAGAATTATTCTTACCTATTACGTATAGGTAAGGTACTACATCAAAGTAAACCCTTCTTTTTCAAATCTAAATCATAATAATATAATATGGGGGCCGCAACAGCCCATATAGGACCAGGGCCTAGCTTTTAAGAGACCACTCATGTTGTACATGATATTTTTTTTCTCACGAATAAAAGGGACGTAACAATTTTATGCCGACTCGAAAAAACCAAGTTTGAGGAGCTTTTTCTAGACAGTTATTATTCTTTGAGCAGTGTCACTGATTCGAAAGAAATTAAAATTATACTGGTGCATCGCATACTCTTACAACGTCACGGCCATAAATCTAATTTACATATCATTTAAATTAAGAACTATTTGATGTTTTTTTGGATATACATATTTTCAACAATTCTATATATCAGTCTAGTCATGTTACACGAAAATATTATAAAAGCATATAACGCTTACCTGGACGCTGAAGAACGGCCCAATAATATGTACGGTTGTTTCCTCCTCACCTGTTACTGGTGTAACATTATGCTCTGGAAGCTTAATAATACTACCTGTCACTCGCTGCAACTCACGCACATTTTGTCCTCCCTTGCCAATTATCCTGCCAACCTGTTCAAAAAAATTAATAAATAGTAAAAAAGATAAATTACTATGTTTCACTATTCTGCCTTACCTGTGAACTAGCTACCAATATCTCCACTGTCAGTCGGACATCATCAGTACCACACATAAAACCTTCTTCGCGCATTTTCTCAAAAATCATGTACTGTGCCTTCCATTGCCCCTCCGGTGTGCCGACTATTGTTACCTTACGTTCGGTTTGCTGTTCCACTGGTTTATCACTTTCCAGTGGTGCAATTTTCACAGATGCACCCGAAAATCTCATAATATTACGAATGTGTGAGCCTTTGGTTCCAATTATAGCACCGACTGCATTATTCGGTATATAGAGGTAGGTAGTCTCTTGTTGATCATTTGGGAAGACAGGTGGCACAACTGCCGCTGGTGTCTTGGCCATTGGAAATGCTGGGCATGAGGTATATGGCATACTTGGATTGAATACCATTCCATTGCCAGGAGTGGACATCATCGCCATCGGATGTAATCCAGGGAACATAAGACTTTGTGGTGCCATCGCTTGTAAATCATTTTCATAACTTTGACGAAGTTTCGAGCTTATTTGACTTTCGGCACGGGACATATTCTCAATTAGACCCTTAACAGTGATGATACGTTCTAAATTATAGCTACTGATATCATTGATTGAGCTGACTGTAATTTTTGTATCAGTTTCCTGCATTATTCGCTTAATAGTGTTGCCGTTTTTACCAATAATGCGCCCAATCAAATTATTGTGCGCTAAGATTTTAAGGCAGATTTCTCTGTAAGTATACTCATAATTAATACAACTTAAATATTTTATTAAATTATTTCAACTCACCCTTTGTTTGTAGAAATTGCTTCTTGCTGCATAACCTCAAGTATTCTCTTACAGGCATTTGTGCAATTTTCCGGATTTCCATAAATCGTAATTGCCTTTTCTACACTACCAACATTTTCCTTCCGATGAACATCAACGCGAGCCCTGCTCTGTTGGGTAATCGTTCGGATCGTGCTGCCCTGTCGTCCAATTATGGCACCCACCATTTCACTTTGAACCAATACGCGGAGTGGAAAGTCTGCTTGCCGACCTGGACCAGGCATCCCTGGATATTGATTACGTGCACTGCGTGCAGTACGACGTTGGTTTTTGTCTAGCTGTTCGGCGTGCAGTTTATTGCCTTCGAACTCTACACCGTTAAGACCGCCAGTAGCTCTAAAATTAATAAAAATACAATAAGACACTTTCATCATATGCGATTGATTGATGTTACAATAATTTCATAAGTATATCGAAAAATTGTGTTTTTTTTTTTTATAACGAATAATAGAATTTTGAATATGAAACCATTTTAGGTGTCATTACTGTATTGCCCAATTCTTTCTCTTGCTATAAGACGTTATATTCTTTTCATATACTATTTATGCAAAGAGTAAATTTCTTTACAAATAACAAAAAGAACTATACCTTTGTGCCTGATCAGGATTCTCAAACGTTATATGTACTGTCTGAGTATTTGGATCCTTACTAGTAACAGCCTCGCACTGTTTGACGGTGCCGTATGGCTTAAGAAGTGGTTCGATGTCTTCGAAACGTGTTTGCAGCGGAATGCCGCTAATCAAAATTTTTGAAGAAACACTGTGAACAACAAGAAAACAAAAGGATAACAAAATAAAGAACATAAGTTTGATGTATTATGTTGCATTTGATTTTAGAAACTGCCTTTTGCATCTTTAATGTGTGCCAATTGTGAAGATTTCTTAATTAAAAAATATTTATTTCTTTTCTCTTCTCAAACGAGATGAAATTACAAATAACTTAGGTATTCTATTTTGAAATTCGGTTTAGCCTAGTTTTTATAAAAGCATTTTAATAGAGAATATTGCAACTACTTTCAAGCTAACACGTATCTAAACATAATTGTATGAAGAAGATTCTGCGGAATTAAATGCCATTGCAATTATCAACGAACAAAATAACGTATAATGACTTCTGTTTAGTTGTTAAAAATGTATAGACACAAATATTCTACATACTTCAAAAAAATCTGTACAACAGGAAGTGGTTGCAGTTTCAGAGGTTAACCACACAAACCTACGGGCAATAAAAGCCACTCGTTTTATATGCTTTTTCGTTTCGGTTGTGTGAAACGAATATCGCAGAGGCAAACAGCAAACCAAGATGAAAACACCTTATTAACCAGGTAAGGCACAGAATATGATAAAAAATACTATAGGATGGATAGGCTATATCAAGTGTCTAGATGTCTACATATCTAGGATAGTGGGGAAATTTAACACAAAGGAAGATGAACGTTCAAGATGTGTTCAACTTTTGTCGTGTACTTCAAATATCATCATATAGGTACCTAGGTACACATAGGGATATAAGCCTTGCTCTCATTCTAATAACTCAATAAATTCTCCGACTTTTTTAAGCAGCTCGTACTGATTGATCCGTCTTAAATGAAATGCAAATGCTAAGCTAATAAGCAGCAACTGAAATACTTTCAAGATTTTCTTTCATCTAAGACTTTATGCTACCAACTTATGTATTTGGCGGGACACTATGACATTCCTCAGAATGACGAATTCGCTAGAAACGGTACAAACACTATACGCTTTCCTGACTCGACCCTAAACTGTCGCTTAGACTGATCAATTTGAGGATGCCGGATTTTAGATCACTCATGCCTTTAGACTAGGCCTAGGACTAGGATTATGAAAATAAATCATTGTACACTTGCTATGCAAATGCAGTGCCCATACACATGCCATACATATAGGCTTTTGATAACCTGCCTGTACTAAGTGGCATAACAGTCAGCCATTTTCTTCGCTTTATTAAAAGCACTAACTGGTTTAGTGTAGGTACTCATAGATCCGCGTAGTAGCACAATGGGTTTATGCTGGGCTAAGAGTGACTAACCTAACCTAAAACATTATAAGTTAAAATTATTTAAAAAGAAAACGAATAGAATCGATGCAACATATTAACTTATGCAATGAACATATTATTAAAACACGACGATGAGATTTTCCTATATTGATTCAATCTCAGTGAGAGATTTAATTCCAGTACCCGTTGCAGTTTTAATACATTTTCTTTACGTATAAAAATGTTAAAAGTCAATGTCCTTTGGCTCTTTCGTGGCCACTTACGTACATCTTAAACCGTACGCGAACAGAAAAAAAAACGATGAAAGAACTAGCAACCAAAACAAAAGGAGGAAAAGCAAGAAAACTAAATAAAAATAAAAATACTACGTCGCGCCATTGAACCCTGGGTTCGAAAACAACAAACATCCTTGTCTGTCCATTTCTTAGCGGAATTCTTTCCAAAGAGAACAGCGTGTGCAACTGAATTCATACCGCAACGCTTAGCCATCCCGTCACACTTGACGCTTCTTCTCTACTCATCATGAATCGTATTTTGCTTGGTTCTTGTTTTCTTCCCCAACCATCGCTTGCTTCCAAGTGGCATACATGCATTTATGCTATTTTGTTTTGACCAACTAGAAAGACGTTACAATTTCCTTTTCTCGAAAGGCCACAGTGCTAATGGAATTCACCGGTCGTTGGCGTTGTTTTGGTTTTGGATGCGTTTCTTTATCCCATGACCGCCACCGCCGCCGTCTATAATGTTAATGTTGTTGTTTTGATTCTGCCATTGGCCCCCACTACTATGTACACACTGCACCGCAAAAGCAAAAACAACAGCCGAAGCACAAACATGAGAATGATCATCAACATACCGAAGAAGCGGAGTGAAGGTGGAATACAAATGACTGCAGGCGGAATCATTCTGTAAACATACACCCAACTATTCATGCAGCCAGAGTCAGAACTTCAAGATGCAATCGTTGGATCGTGGAAAAATGATCAAAACAAAATTCGAAGAGTTAAACGAAAAGAGAGAAGAAAAAAGAACTAAAGCGCAAAGAGGAATATCTGATGAACGATATTTGCTGACAGTACCAGACTACAGAACCTAAACACTTGCAACGAAGAATGCACATTTTCAAAGTAAGAGAAGAGCGATTTATTTCAACAGCATAGGAGGGTTTTATATTAGAATACACTGATTGCAATATTTTATTAAACCACTTATGTATTTATTTGAATTTTTAAAACTCAATTATTTTGGATTCAGAGAAAAGCAGTATTTTTTTTTGTGTCGATAGGTAAGCAGCTATTGAAGTTAAATTATCATACATAATAACATTCAATTCAAAACGGGTTTCTGGCATCAATGATTTAAAATCGAAGTAACCCAACATAAATATCTGCCACTGTAATTTGTTTACAAACTCCTAACATACAATGCGATGTTCATGTGGGTATATCGTTATTAACACTTTATTCCAAAATGCGCCAATATTGCAAAACAAACTCACACCAAAGTCAATGGAATGTAGGTATTTGGTTAAGAGCGAAGTTTCAGTGCAATGTAAGCGTTAAACAACGGACGCATGTTTGCTGCATTTTCAAATATCATTTGAGGATAGACAATATTAATTTCCTCCTCCCGCCCCCACACGCCTTTACAGTACTCATCAGACGTTTTACTCTTGTGCACGGTATTGCACTGCTCAGATTTTGTCGTCATCAGACGAAGCTAATCGTATGGCTGTGTTGATTATCTCGCTCTATGATTACATTAAAAAAAAAATGCAAAAGTAATATTTATGAACGTATGTTAAGGCAGAGGCAATGAGCGCATACTGCACGCGGGCAACATTCTTTGTGAAAGTGGACGCGATAACAAAGTCACGAGCTTTATAGCTTAGTCTTCATTATATGTACCTACTGATATGCATTGCAACATCTTGAGAGAGTTTTCTGTTCTGATCTTTTCTCGTATTTTGATTTTTGATTCGTGAAATCTGTTACTCTGTTGTTTGTGGAAATTTACTTTTAAGAAAGTTTAAATTAAACATTTTTAATCAATTAGGTATTTATTGTTAATTTATTTCGTATATTTAAAGTACATACACTTGGAGATATCACAGTTTCGAGTTACGGAAGTACACATTTAGACACACATTTAGCTCGTCATAATTTTGAAATGGACTCATCTCCACTTACTATCCTCAGAATGCATGTGAAATGGGATATGAAATGTACTGCATTCTTCTGAAATTCCAGGGTGTATTATATGTATATGTATAATAAATATAACAGTACATTCCTGTTTATTTGCATATAACTTTCTTAAATGTTAGAAAGATTAAAATTGGCGTGTCCATTATTGAACAATCTGTCCAAAAACTGAATATATTAAGGTTCTCAAGAAAAATAACGTTTTTTATAATGAGTAATCACATAACTTTATAAGAAATTTAATATCCTGAAAGTGCAACAGTACTAAATTTTACGAGATTCGGATGCGTTTCTCGGATTTTATGCATCTGCATTAAATGCATAAAGATTGATGTTATTTATTCAAGAAGTGAAAGTTCCTGATTTGTTAACTAGGTTTGCAGATTATTCACGAATTTAATTTGAGATTGCGATAATTGAGATAGATACAGATAGGTACCTCGGATTTGTTTGAAACAGGTCGCAGCTTACTGAAGAATTATTGTAGATATGTCCATCTCGTCGGAACAGATGTGTTACCGATCATTACATAAAAATAATGTGTTTAATGTTTTCGAACCTTTAATTACATATTCGTATGATTTTAGTCTATGAACTCAATGGTGTGATTGTTTTCTCTTCACCAACACACCCTTCACTCCGGGATGCAGGATCATACCTACGGTTGGATGCAAATGTATTCAGCTCTTTAGGCAGATACAAAATTAGAAAAATGAGAAAACAATAGAAAATATATGCATATTTCTGAGGAACCTACATAGATATTTAATTTTATTTTAAACCGACAACTGGCAGTGTGACATAATTTTCTTTTGGGAGACATTTAATGTGCACATAAATAATTACATCCATGTAAATCTAATACAAAGTGGACTACCTACTGGCCAGAAAGATAATCCAAAACTCTATGTTAAAAAAATACAAGATAAAGGTGTGTAAATGTATGATATACACACCTTCCCTCATTTATAAAACTAAGAAACCAGTGCGCATTCCAATGCGTTAGGCGCCATCAAAATAACAAAATGGCAGATAAATTTCGAATTCTTTTACTGCTTTGACATCAGCATAAACATCTTTAAGATGCACCTAAACATACACACGCAGCAGTTTAGCAAATCTCCAGCTAAGTTCCAAGAAATTTTTGTACACATATTTAAACATGTGAATGTACACGTACCCACGTACACGCCATCCATACATACCTACGCCACGAATTTCATCAAAATAAAATTCCATGGTGGTAAAAAGGAACCTACATGTAGGTATACAAAACATGCATTTGTATTAAAAAGCACAAACAAACCCATAAGATCGAATGCAGGATAGCGTCTCTCAAGCACAACGTAAAAGAAACAAACACTACCAATAGAGTCAAGATTTCTGGTAGAAATCAAAGTGGAGAATCAAAAACAGGATGGGACGGAATAAAGAATAAAAAAGTGCTAGGGACCAACAATACAGGGAGTTGGGAACTACATGTGTTGTATGCGAATACGGACAAAACAAAAATGACGACACCCATGAAAGATGCCAAATAATTCATATTAATGACGGTGGGATGCTGTTTAGAGGAAATGTTGGCCTCCACAGTTAGCATTTTACAATAATATTCACTTTATTCATCACCATATCACATAGTCAGTCAGTCGCAATCCAAGAAATGTAACCAAACAACACTTTTTTTTATAACATATTAAGTTCATCAAAGGCGCACCCAGTGCAGTGTCATTCACCAAGACGCTACACTCAGATGCGTTGTGTGCAGCAGCAGCAGTTCACTGTTGTATTAAAAGATTGGTGATTTGGGTGTTTTATGTGTGTACACTCACTGCATACTACCAAAACGATAGTTACTTCATTGTAGCTGGTCGTGTTAAGAGATTTTTATGAATGAACATTTTTTTTTGCTCTATACACGCGTTCGGGGTCTTCGTCCCCCGCTCTGTTTTGGAGTTCTGCATGCATACACACATCTGATTTTACGGATGGTATGTATTATCATGTATGAATATATAGTGGGAGAAAAGACTAATTTTTCAAACAAAGATTCCTTTTTTTCCACTCTGTCCTGCCTGTGTTATCTTTGGAAGGAATTACAAGCAATGAAAAATATGAATGGGGCGACCGTTAAGTTGCAGACGTCACTTTATTCGATTCTTCTTTATTTCCTAGTATTTTTTTTATGTAACAGGAAGAACTTTTATCAGGGTGAGGAATACGTTTTTCTTCATTTCTATTTACAGAAGACTATGTCAGTTTCAATATTTGAGCAGAGATATCCCCCAAACGAACTCATTGAACATTGCCTGATTGTACCCCTCCCCAGCCGTACAATAAATGACCCCCCCCTATATTTTTCTTAATTCAGGCATAGTACGTATACGTGTGTAAGAATTGATGTAAGCCATGTTTTTCGTTTTCAAAACTGCCACTGAAGCCACTGGTTAGCTTCGCTTTTATAATATATAGGTGTATGTAGATTTTTATTGTGCTTTTGGTTTTCATGAAGTATGTTTCAAAATATACGCATTTTACCTATACTACATGCAATTCGTCATGTGTGGGACCTAAGAAACTTGGTAAGTACTTGGTAAAGTTAGCTAAGGTAAAAGTTATACAAAAAGGGGATTCGTGGCTGGTGGTCCCAGAAAACTGAACATAAATTCTTATACCTTAAGCAGTATGTGAAATATTTTAGATAATAAATTACAAAAACTTTTGTACACGTTTTCTGTTTAACAACAATTTTTTAAACTCCTTACCTTCAGATAAAAAGAAAACTGAAATCAAGTATTAATGCCAGAATGTGGTATATTCGACAGATCGTATTTCGCATAAAATGTCAACGCAAGGCATCTTGGATTCACGTAATCCATTGATATTAAGTTCACAAAAGGAACACATCCTCTACTATCCTAATCGTCCGAACAATCTTTCAAAATATCATTTTCTAAAGAAAAAGGTTGCAGCTTAAAAATGTTTTATCCATTAAAATGTATTGTAGGTATGTATGTAACATAGAACCAAGAGGTGTGTTGCAATGGATATAATCTTTGCTTGGTGAGCTCTCAAATCAGCATTTTGTTGTCTTGTAAAGTAGACGTACATTTTTCTGCGTCCACTACAACATTTTTATGGCAATCAATCCATGAGCTTGAGATAGGTTTTATTAACCATATTTAATTCCATTTTTCTGGAATATTTCATATTCATCATAAGGGAAACACTTCCTGAACAATCGTAATATAAAATGTTGAGCCATGGTGCACGTTAATATACAGTTCAACCTTCATATAATGGACCATAATGAGGTCCGTTATATGAATCCGATTTCCTCGATATAACGAATTTTTCGAAATCCCCTAGAACACGTAAAAGCTAAAACAAATTATATATACCTTTACGAATACATTTGTCGAAAACCTCTTAATAAACATTTCATCATTACAGAATATACAATTTCATGTGAACGTGTGTTCTTCTCTTTTTTAATGAATTTCGTAAACTTTTAACCTTTACATAACGAATGTTATCGATTCTTCAAAATAAATTCAACTGTAATTCATCTCCCAACAGGTTCGGACATAAATTATTCGGAAGACAATCATTGTTGTTTGGCGCTTGGTTTACATTAACACAGCTGTTTGTTTTTTCCTTAAAAAGTGTTTTCATTTATTAGTGGGAATCGTTACCTACTTATAGTAGGTGGACGATTTCATCCTAACCTCTTTTATTTTCTAATTCCCGTCAGGGTCTTTATATCAAGGTTGTACTGTATTTACATTTTTTTTAATTTTCAACGTAAGCATAACTTTTACTTCCCCTACATATAATAATAACTTAATTCATTTCAAGTGAAACCCTATCGTATATGAAAGTTTTGCTATTTATACCTGTCCGAAATTGTAAATTTTAAACTCATTTCGGATTCTGGTTTACGTATAGAAATCTATGAGATACTTGTTTCTCAAGCCAGGCTCACAAAAAAAATATATGTATGTTTATTCAAAATTTAGTGGATGGATCTCTCACAAATTTATGTCAAGCCGATCAGGATAATCACAGTAAAATCCAAAGTTGTATAGACACAAAGTGTAGAATCATTCCAGCCAATGATAAACACATTTGATCTCTCTTTCTTTACAATGAGAAAAAGGGAAGCACACTTACACACACTCACTCTCACCCGTCTCTTCTTATTCTCTGCATTTCATGTTTCAAAAAATACCGCCCGCATTTCTTCCGTGTGTGGAAGTGTATTATACTTTTTTTGTTTTTAACAAAAATAAAATACAAATGCAAGCCGATTATTATTAGATTTGCAAAAAAGATCAGAACACACACAACAATAAAATTATTTCGTTGAAGTATTAGTACGAGTTTCTATGTGTTCGGTAGGTTGTATTAGCTTTACAAATGTCATTAGAAGGAAAGGAAATTATTACACATAAATTTACTGTAAAAGAAATACAAGAACATCGTGCGTTATTAAACTCACCGGAATCTTGACATGTTGTTATGCATTTTCACACAGCAGTAGATATAAAGTACTTTTTTTTGTAATTAAATGTTTAGTTTACAACCGAGATGATAGTTGAAAATTGCTGTGCAATACTATTATTCAAGCCAACAGAATAAAATATTTGAAACCACAATTCTGCTCAGCAATCACAACAGTCAAAAATTAGCATGGAACCCAAAGAGACGATTTATTTTTTTCTGTAACATCAGAGTATCTCTCACAAAATTTGTTTTTACTGTTTCTCGTTGAACATTATTGAATTATATAGTTATTTTTCAAACGTTTCTTTTTTTCTTTTGACAGATTTTAAGCTCAAACTTTCAACTGATTACGAAATTTTCACTCTTCAATTATTACAACATTCACTGTAATAGAAAAAAAACAGAAAACACATTAAAAAAAAACAGAGTAAACACTAATAGTATCTTCTTCCCCTTTTCCCGAAGTTATCAGAACCAATGACACTAGGAAAATGAGTTCAACATTATTCTCTCGTCTAGCTCTGTTATCTATGAAGTTCTGTGCGGAGAAGAAAAACAGTGAGCGAAGAGCAGCACAGAGCCGTTTCGTTTTGTAGTATATGGTAGCGTTGTAGTTGCCTCAGTGTGATATATGGAAGGAAAGAGATTTTACTTTTTTTTCTGTTGATTCTAAGGTGTAATGACGACGTGTTACACCATTCACAGAAAACAAAATAAACTATAGAGATAGTGAATTTGTATTTAATACAATTTTTTAGTATTATCAATTGGAAAGTAAACATGCCGCGATGAAGAACAACAAAATGCCATATTCAATAGGAGCATATCAAAAATAGACAGAATTGCGGCTTTTCCTTAACACTTGTGTATATGTAGTATTACTCTTCCTTGCTACACGGCTGGTGATATTCCCGCACACACTACACCTTCAAAAAAAGCTGCCGAGCTATCGACGATCGTGTCGCGAATACATAGATATGTATGAATGTAGATATACAATTCTTTTTCGTGAGCTTTAGCGGTATGTGCATTAAATATGTATTTCTCTTGAAAATAAAATACATAAAAAAAATATTGTAATGTCGTCGCGATGTTCGCACACAGAAAACCAAACTAAAACTCGGTACACTTAATAATCCATACGTATTTTCCTATTCTTCGTTCAGCATGATAATTCACTTCGCTGAAATCAGTCTCCGTGTTTTGTTACCTGAAGTGTGATGGTTAACTCCTATTTGTCAATAATAAATAGGTTCACGTAATGGGCAACTTACGACGATCGAGGGAAAATACAAAAAAAAATATGACAGGAACACACACAATTATACTTTCACGCGTAAGTGATTTCTCGTAGAGCACAAACTCTTGGCGCTCCCAGGAACTAATTGTAATCGAAAGCAAAACAGTGCATCAACATTCTTCGTCGATTCTATCAAATGTTGTTCTCTTGCAAGAAACAATAAAAGGAAATCACAACCGAAAAAGCAAAACAAGAAAAAAAAACAAAAAAAAAACCACAAGAAAATAAAAATATTGCTCGCAACCGCTTTTCGACACACTGTGTGTATTAATGTACTAAACTAAACTGAAAGTTGTATCACTTGCCAAAAGAGGTACAACCGCTGCCTTGTACAAACCTCCACATCAGAGAGCACAGTCACACCAGTAAAGAAGAGGGAGTCGATATTTGATGTGGGAAACAAGTGGAAGAAGAAACTGCGATTGTAAGCAACTTGCATAAAAACAGTGTTTCTGTTGCTTTAGTAAAGAGAGAGCTAGTATCATAATATGATGATGATGATTTTTTGTAGAAAATACAAGGAGTTGGAAGAGGACCACCAAAAAGTGTCGAAGTGGGTGGTGGTGAAACATGCATAGATCTCCAAACTGACTTGAGAACAAAGAGAACATTGAAACTGAATGGAAGAAGAGAAAAATTAATGTTGCAACATGATTAAATGTTTATAAACATTGAAACTGACGTAAGAGAATTGTGAGCTTAAGAGAAATTTTTGGTTTTTTTTATTTATCTTGGCTTTGGAAATAGTTTATTCTTGTAAATTTAAAATGTTTCTTATACCTGTCATCTAGAACACTCGCTTCATTAGTTTCTTAACACCCCTCAGTCATCAAATAAAATTTGTGCATTGTTTTCTTACTTTGTATGGATTAATGGCTCATATTGATAATGATTTCTTTTAAATTATTAAACCTACTGCTGAAGCATACATATGAGCGCGTTGTGCTGCTCCAACTTGTATTTTTCGAATACATTGCAGGTAAGTACTACAACATAAGAATTTCGCCGGGATGTACGGTCTATCGCGAATTTTGTGGCGTTACTAATTATGTGTCTAAGCAAATTTAAAAAGAAAGATGTACCTATTGATTTGCTTTAGTGGCAGACCAATGCTTTTGAATCAGTCTGGTCTAGGACTGGTTCAACTTAACGATCAATAGCTTCAATAATCATGGGCTCGTTACTTTCACGTATATAAATGTTTTCTTTGGATCTGTTTAATCGAAGGTACATTTTTGATTGTCGGATGCCCTCTACACAAAAAAGAATTACACATTTTTTAATATGCAAACAGAAAAATCGACAATGAATTCGTTTTAATTTCAATGAATCCGTTTCGAATTTAATTTTTAATAAAACATGAAATGAAACATTCGAGTTCCATCATGCAATATGTTGCAACAAAATGCCTATGTGACATATTATTCTTTAGACATGTTGTGTGTACCTCGTTTGTTTCCCAGGAGGCAGTATGAGCTTGATTGATTAGAAATGATTCACGATGGTCAACAGAGCAATAGAATTTAAGTTTAGCAATATGAAGCTAGATACATCAAGGGAAGCAACAAAACATTATGTTCTTGTAGCGTTAACATGTATTTTGATATGCAAGCTTAATGCACTTGTCCGTCTAATATCCGAACTGTTCAATTAAATACGATCAAACTAAGTATAGACGGGAATTACATGTATGATGTATCTCCGAACCATAACTACCTTTAGAGTCATTTTCTCCACATCTCTAATGCAATGGGAGCTCGAAGTTTATTTTGTGAGGAAACATAGCCATATGGCGGAACAAGAAAAAAATGTAAGATCTTGTACCTATAAGTAACTGTACATATTTTCTTGGGAAGATAAATATTAAAACTCTTATTCGCAAAAGCGCAGTTTTATTAAAAGAATACACGCTACTAATATGCGTGATAGCTTGTTGTGTCTTTTGTCTGTGTACGACAAATTGCATTTACACCCCCTTCTGCGATGTGTGTATGTTTTCGTGTATTGTAATAACCAAAAATATGAAGAGGGCTACCTGGTAGGTAGTACAGGTCATTTTTGTTTTCCCTTCACACACCTTCATTTCTGTTTTATTGTAATTGCCACTGCAAGCTGTCAAGACGAAGTGCGCGAAATTTCTTTCCCGAAAAAGAAAATAACGTGAAAGAAAGGTATTCTATTTAACCAAATGACCGGTGAATGAGGGCATTGAACTTCCGAAAAAATGTATGTGAAGTCAGCTGAACGACATTTCCACTACCAACATCGGTCGACAAACTATTCGGTTGATTGCCTTAATGAAGAAACCTTTGTAACATTTCTTGCATTTTATTTGCTCCTGAACAAATACATGTAAATATAAATGCATTCAGTTATCTAGGTTTTTGAGCATCAAGTAGCAGTTTTTTTTGTATATTTAAGAAGATAAATTATATATGTATGTAAACATATGAAAAAGCTTTTTTGGTATTTTTTACTATTGGCAATATAGATAAAATTCAAGTGCTGCGCTTGTGGTTTTTTCATAAGGTCTGCAAATGGATTATGATATAAGATTTTTGTACTACATAAACAGCCACGACGGTATACTAGACGTTACTAATCTGTCAACTATCCGACAAAATATGCTGATACGCGTGCGTCGGTCTAAATGTTTCTCTAAATTTTCAATAAAACTGTTAAGAACCTATAATTCTTAACATGCAAATTTTTTTAGGTATGCTGATCCAACCTGTGTGAATCAATCATAATATAATACTATAGAAAAGTTGGATGTCAGAGTGTACCATCAGGACCAGGAAAAATGCCAAGTAAATTCACGTGTGTTGACAACATTTACAGTACGAGCTACAGTAACCTAACTTTAGTTAACAGTAATATAAATTGATTACTCAACGCAACCTTTTAAAGTCTGATGAGAAGCTGTATAGCAATTCTGTACAACTTCCTTAACTCGAATATTAACATCTCGAATGAAATTGGTTAGAAAACCGCCATGACTCAAATTTAAATGTACAGTGGACGTTTGTGTGACGTTCTCTTTTAAGAGGTATCAGTGCAATTTAAACGTTCGTTATATCAAAAATTCGCTGTATCGGTATTCGTTATACATACTGGACGTGGACTGTTATTTGTATTTGATAACTAGAACTTCGATTACTCGAATATCTTGATAACTCGAACAGATTATTTGGCGCCACCTTCGATAAGTTGAATTCCCAAATTCTGCGTATTCTATAAGTTCGTTTTTTAATGAATCATTTTCGGGGCACTGTGACCTAGTACACATACGTGTACATAGTGATTTTGTTATGTATGAGTAAGAATTGTGGAATTTCTTGTTAGTAAGATCAATCTTTACTAGTTGGTATGCACGGAATGTTGACTTTAAATCTGAGGCAATTTCTACTTGCTTTAAGAAAAGCCGACGAATATTCTGAGTGGGACAAAAAGGATGAAATTCCATTGATACTCACATCTGAACGTTCAAACGAAAGAAATGAGGGGGGAATTCATACAGATGGAATTGGAAGATTTGAAAGAATACCAGAAATCGGTGTACAATGTTTTACATATAATAATGTTCTGATAGTCATTAACTCGTTGGCTAGACTAAAGATAAATCCCGCAAAAACCACCAAATTACTTCACTTGACAATGAAAACGGAACGACTAAAACTAGTAAGACTGCTGGGCACAACACTGGCTCCAGCAAACGAAGTTAAATAGGCATGTAGGAGTAAATCTGGGACAACTCATCTGAAAAAAGCACACAGAAGAGGTAACCGGGAAAGCGACGCGTGCTTGCCGGAGTTTAGTGGGCAATCGCTGGGGATACAGTCTAAGCATCGTAAAGATGGATGTATATTGTAACTGTTAGATCAACAATTACATAAGGTCATAAAGAACCAAACTGATCAGTGCAAGAGAGTCACTCGATAAAGTTCAAAGGCCTCTGTATTACAGGGCCCATTAGAACTTGGCCAACTGCAGCCATGGAGGTGCTATTGAAGCTGACTCCATTGCATCTTGTGGTTGCAGAATGTATAAACAAAACAATCACGAGAATGGCAAAAGAAGAGAGAAGAGAGAGAGAGGGCAGAACAGAGAGATAGGTATGGGCAAATTTTCAGCTCAAAAAAGAGTTGGAGCAACGAATCCATAGTTCATAAACTAGGCAGCAATAGGCTATACATATGAATCAAGGACTGGCGAAGAAACAAAACAAGGGGTATTTGGTTTGGACTATGGACAAAGTACGTCGAATCCATAGGCAAATACACCAGCATCTTTCAGGCAAAAATGTATGCCAATTGAGTTGCAACCAATCATGCCAGGAACTATACCAATTTCGACATAGCAATAATGTCGGACAATTGTGGCGTTTTCTTGGCATTAGACTCTTAAATCAGCAAATACAAGCTAATAGAAGAGTTGAGTAGGAGGAACAGAGCAAAACTCTGCTGGATACATGGCCATGCAGGGATAGAAGAAAAGGAAATGGCGGACTCCTGCATTGGAACCTTTCACGGGTCCCGACCCATTCTGCTCTGTAGGAGAATCTTTGAGAATAATTCAGGGAACTAAAACGAAGGAACAACGAGCAGAAGCCTGGAAAAACACTCATGGCATGAAGCAAGCCATGAAACTCTTAGGTCTATATAACCGTAAGGGGTTTCAGGCATGTATCAAGATGAGCAAAAACAACCTCCGTATCCTAACAGGACACTGCAGACCCAGGGAGTTCCTACGGAAACTAGGGTTTTAAGAAGAAATGCAGATTCTATGAATCTAATTCCAGATCATGTCTGATCATGGAACGCCCTGGTTTTGTACAGGATCAAGTTAACGAGAGTCCACTGTATTTTAAATAATATTTATGTAAGTTCATGTACATTCTAAATGCTATTTCGAAAATAAATATTTTTATAATTTTTTTTTATTTTACTTGATAATTCGATTATTTTTTGTTGCAAGTGATATTGTCAAACAGGACTCCAAGAAAATAATCTTAATTGCAGTGTTCCAGGGAGTAAGAATTAGTAATGTACGATATTTAAAAAACTATAGCCACGAGTCATAAACCAAAAAAATTAAGAAAAATTTACATCACAAAAGTAAGCATGCCTACAACATGTAAATAACATGAGGAAATCTGCCCTAATATGGATATTTGAGGTAGTTTGAGGTAGTATTTGAGGAATTCACTAGTACACTTAGACCAAATTGATACTCACAATGGGCTGGATCTTAACTATTGAAAAAGTAACCTGCACCAAAATCGTTTCCAAACAAAACTAGAAGGATAATTTATTGGTGATCTAAATTTCGATACACTTTTGGTTTATGAACAATCGGGTCCATCGTACCTATTTGAGACATCCACCGTTTTGTATGTACATAGATACCTAACAAATTGCTTTAGAACACTATTCACACTTTTGCGACGGACTGTATGGATTTACATGAGTAAGCATTCAATTTTGTATTTTTCCTCAGTATATTTCCACAATGAACTACATAATCTACAATAAAAATTAAATAGTCGAAAAACTCAAGTATTGAGAAAAAATGGCGCCACTTGCCAACGGCTATAACAAAGCATCCTTAATAGTAAACATACATAAATCAAACAAATTGTTCCCACACACACGACGTCTGTCTCTCTCTCCCTTTGCTTCTTTCAGCAGCATTGTACCTCTGGATTAAATGTTCAATTTTAGAGAGAACCCTTTCTCATCATTGAAGGGCAGTATTCTAATAAATACACGTGTATGATGTATACAGGAATTTCTACTGCCTCTTCCCTTGCCATTTATCTATTAAATATTCCTTTGTCCGAATATTTTTTTTTCTTTTATTTTGTTTCTTTGAAGTCCACTCATGCAAGAAAATTTTATTTGCTTGAAGTTGTCGGACACAGTAATATAGACTGAGAATTGTCTTCTAATCCATTTGATTTATAATCCAATTAACTTTAATCCTCGCTATGACGTAGTTAGATATATTCATGTACATATGTATTGTACGTACATAAAATTGTAGGTATGTTGTATAAAAAAATTACGAATGTGTAGCCGGCGATGCATAATACGAAAGGAAGATTTGGAAATTCGACCCAGTTCCAAAAAACACGCGAATTCCCAATTTTTGGCGGCAATGTGATCCTAATGCAAAAATCATATGTTCTGTGTGCCAGATGCGAGGCAACGATGGCAAAGAAATCAGTTCAGGACTATGTAGCTTCTTCTCTCATCACCGCTGCCACTCTCCTTGAAGATTTTTATTTGCGTGTTGCGCCCGCGCTTCGCATTATCACTAATAACTCAGGTGAGGATTCTTTTCTTGGAAATAAAATCTACACTCCAGATCTGGTGATGTCCGCTACCTGGAATTCGGCATGGGTATTGCTTCTCAATGAACATGCGGATAGTTAGTTAGAAAATGGTTCTAGAGATACACACATTCATGCACCTTAAACTCAGAATATACCGAAAAATCTCCGCGATGTATGTTTGTTACAGAATGTGTGTCGGCATATGCACAAACGCTCAAAGTGATTTCTCTCCTTTCTCTCTTGTCCTCATCCTCATTTTGAACCAAAGAATAGACATTTTTTTCCTCGTTCCGGCCTGAAAACGGTGTTAAAGCGAAGGTTAGGTAGGTACCTAACCTACCTCTAAAAAAATCACAACCACACAAATTGCATACGAGAGAGTAAGTAAGGAGAAGAATAGAATAATAAATATGAGGGTAAAACAACAGCTTAAGGAATTGAGCTATTAAGCAGCAGCGTCAGTAGCAGAAGCACAACAACAGGAGCATCAGGAGACGATGAGGTGAGACACGAGAGGTAATGAACCCCAGATTCAACATCAGTTTCTCCATACGTATGCATATGTACATCTCTTTCTTGCTCGTATCGACGACAGTTGGTTAGTTTGGTAGCTCCTTTGAACTTTTAACTTTTTCCTAAGATGATGCTGAAATGGGTTTTTCCACTTTTTATTTTCTGTTACCTCTTCTTCATATTTTCTCGATGCAGGTAGAAAAGTAGTTTGGAATTCTAGGTCGTGGGACGAAAACCACCTTTTATTCTTTCCTCATCTGTCTTCGTCGCTCCCAGAGAGAGCAAGCGCCTTTATGAATGTATATGTTATGTGTTATGTTGTGCTCTCAGTTCTTCATTGTATTAGTTTGGTTAGTTTAGAAATACCTGGCGACGCATTGGCGATCATGAAAGGAATATGCATTTATATAGTGGCCTGGTTGACTGCTGTTTGTGCAAACACCTCTTCTTTTATGGGATTAGCGTAGTTTTTTTTCTTCTTTCTTTTTTTGTTGTTTCTTTCCTTTTCCCCTATCCTTTAGAGATTTCCGAGAATTTTACAAAACGGGACTTGGGACCTTGATAATGTGTTTTGAGGTGTTTTTATTACTATATCTTTGAAATTCCAACTCCGTTTCCCTCGTCTTCTTCTCTTTCGACGCGACTTTGTTGTTCTCAAAGTTTTCGGCGTTCTTTGGAGGTTTTTTTTTATTTTTTTTCTGATATTAATTTTTTTTCAATGGCATTGTTGTTAACTGAATACAATTCATATTTTGATAAAAACTAACTTCAAAGTAAAGTCTATTCTTTCGTCAGAAGCGCAGTCTAAGATCGAGACCGATGAATCTAAAAGGAGCATATAGGTATGAGGTTATTAAAGGCCTAACCCCCTTCCTAAATATTTAGACCTATGCCGATTTATGTAACACGAATTCACATTACTTAGAACATCTTGTTAATTAAATAATATCTTGATGCTGTAAGTGCACCGACCGTTGATGCTATACGAGTTTCTATTAGTGACTTCGAAGGATCGATCGAATGTACAGTATTATAGGAATTCAAATGGCAACGTCAATATTCTTATTTAAAAACCAAACGGTCCAGCCTTAGAATTCAAATTCAAAATTCCCAGCATCAAATCATCAAAGGAGATTCACGCGGACAAATCAGGGGTTATGGTCATTTCCAGAACTCCTGTTCAATGCACCCTACATGTTAGTGGAGTCCCATTGAAGCAGGTGGAGAAGATTGAATATCTCGGGGTCTTCTTCATGAGTGATGGGAAGAGTAACGATGAGCCTTCCTGTAGGACTGGTCAAGCTGGGTTTGACTGGGTTTTGACACGAACTGGTGTAAAAGCCAGTTAGAGGCTTTCATATCAGTATTTGAAATTTGAGCAATGACCGAAAGACTAAGATAGGGAGGGAATACAAGCTGCTGAGATGAGATCTCAACGTTGAGCAGTTGCTTCTTCGAACGGAAAGAGCTATGCTTCGATAGCATGGTCACGATGTACCCAGCATCACGACTTCCGAGGTGGCCGATGAATACGATTCCATCAGGTAGGCGACCACTTGCCAGACCCAGGATGAGGTAGGTGGACCAAGTCCATAAACTTGCCTGGTTACGCTTGTGCGTAACTCCTGATAGTTAGAATCGATGGCGGAAGATCGAGTTGTCTGGAAATCTCTCGTGCGTGCTTTACCCCCGCGAATCCTTTTGAGGATCATGCGGGTCACTACATGGTGATGAGGTGATGATGGTGTTGGAAACCAGGGATGCAATTCCTGCGATGAATCAACTGTAACCCATCGTGACTTTGAAATAATATTGACGTTTAATTTTGAAATTACATTCTTGCTGGAATGATGGAAAAATGACACTGACACTGCATAATGCTATGTTCCCATCGAACCGAAACCGACAGGTGGGTGGACTTTTACTAAAACGTCAATACGCCGTTCCTACCGAGTTGAAGTGATTTCAAATGTCATTAGCTTTAAATTTTTAATCGGCCGAACGAGGTTCCGACACCCCAAAAATGTATGGCCTGATTGATTTTGTGTGAGAAAATTTTTGAAAAAATTAAATTACAATCTAGGAATCCCATTTTATAAATAATAGCGCGCCCTATTTAAGGAACAAGTCGCTTTGGAAATATACGGATGCACTGTGTATTAAGATTCAAGGACTTGTGAAGCTTTCAAGACCTGAACGTATTGCAACAAAGGTGGTGCAGTGTTTTGTTATTCATTTCATGATGCCGAGGAAGGACAGCTATAAACAAGAAAGGCACTCATTCACAAATCATTTTTGACTGTTTGATGAACCAAATAAAATCGTTTCAAGGTAGAAACTTGTATGTCGATTGAACATAACAGGTGAATCTGAAACTCTTGGTCTGGTGTGTAATCGTGGACACATGACAAATTATTATTAGTTATTTGAAACATTGTGCCCGTCAAGTATTGGATGCTGTTATAGATCAGTTTCTACATGCGAAGTAAGTATGTTAGCCTTTTTTTATTTTATGCGAAAAGTCGGTAAGTAATTCAGCCATCTTCAATGTGAGTGAATTATACCCTATTATCGATTTTCCTAATCATCCATGGTAACCACTCATCATGATTTTATTGAATTTATTTCATTGAGTAGTAGCAAAGACAAGCAACTTAAAGAATGACGTGTCTTAAACATTTCCACAAATTTCTTATGTATATATATTTATGGATGAACAATGCCTAACCTTGCCTCCTAACGATGTCTTTTCAAAATTTATAGATTTCTATAGAAGCAAGCGAACCAAGCAACGATATATATTTTGAATAAACATTTTTTTTGGACGTACCCGTACAAAACGGAAATATGGGTATAAGTAGACTCTCGGTTGAATTAGATACACATAACAGCGAAGGGACTTTCTATAAGCTTTAGCAAAAAGCTCACTGAAATCTACAAAAGCAGATGATAATACGAATACGC
This sequence comes from Eristalis intricaria, assembly GCA_964034865.1. Classification (NCBI taxonomy): domain Eukaryota; kingdom Metazoa; phylum Arthropoda; class Insecta; order Diptera; family Syrphidae; genus Eristalis; species Eristalis intricaria. Next base: position 70,171,081 of record OZ035876.1, on the reverse strand, counting down.
CGCTTAGTTATGACTCAATTCAATCACATTCTAAGACTTCATAGTTCATGAAACACAATGCAAATCCAGTGACTCAATATTTTTCTTAGATTCTACTAATTTCTTCTACTCTTCATATTGTAATACTCTGTGTGATTCATGAGCGTATGCTTACATTGTCGCTGAAATTTGCTATCAAATCAAATCAATAATTTAGTTGTGATTTTGAGATTACCAAGGGAAAGGAGCGAACTTCAAAGATGCCAGTTGAACAGTTTCACTTACTCGATTGAGGACTTTATTTCGGTATACATAAAAATTAAGATTTTTTTAGTGCTTGCAAAAGAATAAATAGAAACACACGATTATCTCTCATTTCGAGAATATTCAGTGAAAATACATAATTTGTATATTACGTATGATACAACTCGTGAGGGCTTGACAACTCTAAACTTTCACTGTGAAAGCACCCTTAAGCCATTGGCCAAACGGTCATAGTCAAAAAATTCAGTATAAAAACAACGTCTTCATAATGCACAAGTTCCATAACAAAAGAACCAAAGTGGTCAACTACAGGGCGTTCTTTAGAATCGTGGCCTGCACTCTTATATGGTATTAGCTCAAGAACGAAACCCACTCGCTCGTAAGAAAATGCGTATGTTCTTGGATTGGGGTTTAGAAATGGTGGAAGAAGATTGCCATTTCATTGCAAAATCATCTTCAGTAATGAAGTGTATTTTTGGCTAAACGGTTTCAACCAAACAGAATATGCATTATTGGTCAAAGGTTTAAGACACAACACCTCATTCACAAAATATAAATATATGAGGTGTTTTATGGTGGTGGCATTGGGCCTCACACTGATGATCGCTAAAGAGGCATGTTGCAACGTTATTTCTTTAGTTAATTGCATGGACGGTGCCCCAAGCCACAGAGCGACTTATTGGTCCTGTTCGCTAAGGTCGTGTGATTTAAAATATTTAGACTCTTTTTATGGGGTTGTTATACCATACCTATAACCCCGCGACGTTAGAGAAGCTCAGAGCCCATATTTAACAAAAGATAGCGGATGTGTCGCGGGTTACAAACGTGTCCGAGGTGGATATATGAGAACGAGTCAAATCCGATACGATGTAAATCTTTTGATTCTCAAGTATATATTGTAAACGTATATGCATAATAAGAATCATATTCGGCTACCTGTATTCCTATAATTCAAAGACGATCCTACAAGTAATTCGAATTTTACTATTTTACTATTCTTTAATTTATTTTGTTTAAAAGAGAAACGATCTCGGAAATAATTGTATGTTTTCTTGACATAAGCATATATTGGGATCTAAAAAGAGGGCAAAGCCAAGCAATACCAACGAAATGAAATTGTAGCATCCTTCCCGTAGAATTCAAGTATAAAAGGAACGTAACTCTGCAGTATGTATTTGGATATATATTCGCCAATTGAATCTTTCCAAAAAATTGACAACAAGACATCCTGTACTTTACATTCACATGCATACGCATAAACGAACCTACAAAGTATGTTCGGGGGGTGATCTTGCACATGGACCCAGTAATAGGTACCCGAGAGAGCACCCGAATTAAACATACAAATTTCGACAAGATTTTGTTTTTTTTTTTTTTTTTTTTTACTTTTTGTTTGATTGGATGGAAGTTAAAAGGGTGCAGGATGGATATGACAGCGTGAGCACACAGAACAAGTTCGATCACAATCATTATCATCGTTATTGCCATCATCTTCGTTTTCATCCTTTCTTGATATCCCTTTCTCCTTCTCACTCTCAATCACCCTCCTTTCTCAATTGTTCATTCTTTATGTTTCTTTGCAATGGGGCTTTAAGGCACTTCCTTCTAACAAGCAACCCTTTATACGATGTCCCCTATTCATTAAGATGTAGTAGAACGCCAATGTTAAGCAGATATCATATTCCAACCCTTTTTGTTAAAGTTGTCTCAACCCATAGATTCAACAAAGTAAAAAAATACAAGATTCAAATTCTATTTCTCCTGATGAATTTGCGAATGAAGATCCATCCTCAATCCTCCGAGTATATGGACAAATGGTTAAAATGATAACAATGATACATTTATATGCGTAGTAATAATAACAACAAGTTACATGTATCTTTTTTGAAGGGGTGATCTCTTTGATGGTTAAGAGAATACCGATAATCACTGGCATAGCTGCACAGTACTTGAGTTGTGAAGAACAGAGGGTGAGCCATATATGCCTAATTTATCTTTGAAAATTAGCTCATTTTAGGAAAACTATTTCTCGCATTGGTTGCTTCGCATAAAAAATGATATATTCTATTGTATGAAAGTGCGCCAAAAGAATTGGACAAAGGGCTTTGGAGAATGCCTGTGCCGAGAAGACGAACTAATGGAACGGTACAAAAAATAATGCAAATTCGATACCTTCATGAATAGCGACTATACACTGCCATAAGACAAATAGACTCATTTTTATGACCAAAGATTTATTGTCTTTCATTCAGAATTTATTTTATTTTTCCATTTCTGGGAAAATACTTCAGTTTTAGAAATCACAGGTGGGTATGCATAATTTGAAGCCTGATAATAAGATGTTAAGATGATCAAAATTGTTGAAGTTAGGACAAAAACAAAGATTAAATAGCTTAAATGCTTGGATTAATTAACACATAAGGTACTTATACAATTTCAATCATATTCTTTAATAGTAATTACTTCAAGAAAGTAGTTTTTCTAAACACACTTGCTGTGTGTAGAATTAAGAAATAAAGAAAACATCTAAAGATATTGTTACAATTTGCAGCTATGATTACTATTATTATTTTTGGTAATAGACTTCTTTAGAATATTAAACATTCTGTTAACTACAATCTTTCACCTTAAATAGCTACTTAATCGATTACATGTTTTATAATAGCTTGTGTATAGTTGTATCGAACTAAAAGCACTAAGAAGAATAGGGCAGTTTAGTTTTATTTTCAATTAAATAAGCTTGTATAAATTTAATTTATAGTCAAAACTAGGTCCATTGTGAGCATTAATTTCGTATGTGATTGCTTGCAAAGAATGTAAAATACAAATGAATGTAAGCGTAAGTGTAGTGTCGCTGTTTTGTTTTTAAGGATTGGTAATGTTATACCAATTTTCATAAAGGAAAATACAAATAATTAATAAATGCATGTATTTATAGTAGGATCCATGGGGTGTCCAGTAGATTCCCGAAGTATACATATGTATTGTTACGATCCTGGACGGATAAACTTGTTTACTTATCACTCACACTTCTCTTAATTGACTAGTTATAGTATTTATTTTTACAAGCTGGTATACAATATTATGAAAAATATATATTCAGGTTAACAAGCGAGGGCAGCGAGGACTAGTTATAGTAAAAGGGAGCACTCTAAAGGATCGACTCTCAAGCTTGGTCATTCGGAATTAACATAGAACTGTAGATCGTCGCATAATAAATTAATATGTGTAAGATTGCTGTAAAAGCTACGTCCCAAGCTCCCGCCGAATCGTAATACCATGAACTCAATATTATTCATTCATTTAGCGTTCATATTAGGCGAATCAAGCTAATCACATTTATTTTTGAGATCCATGCATTCCAATGCAAACAGATTGAACCTAGTTTTGATTATATGCTACTTTCTAGTAAGAATTTATTTGTTTTAACTATTCCATGCAAAAAGAAATTGTTAGAAGTTAATTAGAATACCTTGTAGCGCCAGCACCCTCCATCTGCTGTCGATCTAACGGTGGATCGAAAATTTGTTCACGATCCTCTTTGGATAACTCCAGATCAGCGAATTGATCTAACTCGGATGCCATTTTTTCTTTTAGTTGTGAAAACTATTTTTTTTTGTTGTTGGTTCAATAAAATATCAAAGAACGTTCAAAATTTTCGCACTTGGTTAAAACTTTAGTTAAACAAAAACAAGAATACGATGTGTTATAGGAATGAAGTTTTTTCTCTATTTTAAAACAACACTTGAGTAACAAAAACACGCTTCTCTTTTCTCTCTCTTTTTTACATATAAATGTATAGTAGATATATGAATATGCGTGCTAACAAAATTTACTTAACTTTTTTTATAATTTAATTTGATAAATTAATAAAACCTTTAAAGGATATTACGAAAACTTTAATGCACCAACGATTAAACGATTATTTACAAATATACAATTTGTTGTTTATGCTGCTGTTTTTGTTTGTGTTTTAATTTTGTTTGTTTTATATGATAATTTCGAAAAAGGAAAATCTAAAATGAAAAAAACAAAAGAAAAAAGGAATATTTTTTAATTCATGTTGATATTAATTTGTGCTTATGATTTCTACTCTATATTTTACACTTGATTTTTCACATAACATAGGAAAATGATAATTATCCACTCTTTTGTGAGTTTTCTTTTCGGCACAAGTGTGTACAAAACAGAATTTAGAAAAAAAAATGGGAAAAAAGAGAAAATCATGAAAAAAGTGGGAGGAACCAATTAATGAAAAAGGTATACTATATGTATTTTTTATTTTTTCTCTTAAGTTTTAAGTATGAGACGGCGGTTGAAATGTTGAAGAGGCGATGCGATAGAGAAAGAAAGAGAAAATTATTTTTATGTGTAGATATCGAGACGGCGAAATTCCCTCTTATAAGCTGATTAATAATTTATTGTTTTTACAATTAGAATTTTTTTTCAATGGCAGTGTATTAGAAGGGATATACACACGCGATAAGAGTATGATTTGACAATGAGACAAAGAGCACTTAAGAGCAGAGACAGTCTATTTTCTCTAAATGCCAATACTACCATCACTATGACAGGCTTGACAACGTATGGAAACAATAATGATGATGATGGTGATGATGGCAACTGAGGGAGAGTTGTCAAAATTAAAGTGTCCGATAAGATGAGTCTTCTCTGCTCAGCTAACTTTCTTCAGTTATAGGCTATGTTATCCTTAGTTGTTCTTTCTTTCATTCGATCACTTGATGCACTTTGGAGTTTCAGTTATTTTATTATTTCTTGGGAATTGATAAATTTCTCGATGGAATATAAATTGTTATTGTTTTATGTGAGGACGTAGACGTATTCCGACAACCACGAATACGAAGATATACCCCCAATTCTACATGCTGATGAAACAACACTATTCCCCTACACTTTGGGTTTCATTTTTTCTCTGACATTCTTGCAAATACACTCTCACTTTTATTCGGAACAACTATGAAATCGCCGACAATAGCGGCGAAAGGAAAATACTCAAAAGAAATTTAAACACCTTATGAATTTTTCTTTTTCCGGGATCTTTAACAGATTCCTTAAATGCTATTTCAGAATCTGTCTTCCTTTTGCGATACTTGTAGGTAATTTATTCTTCTTATGTACACTATTATTTTACGCCAATTTCTTTTCCCATTAGAAATGTGTAACAAACAAAAAACTAAGAACTTTTATTTTACTTTTCTGTTACTGCCTTGTTTTTCTTTCACTCAATTATAATCTTTTTTTCGAATAACAAACCACGAAACACAAAATAAAATTTTTGTAAAAAAAAAAACAAAACTAAAAACGGTAAGCCGGAGAACGGGGAAATGTGAATTTTTGAGAAATGAGAAAAAAGAGGCACACGGAACTGCGTTTCGCACGCTGCTCTCTGTTAGGAACGTTTTTTGACACTAACCGAGAGGGATCAAATACAAAACTCATTGAGCTACCAAACTAAACGAACATTTTTTTTTTCTTTTTTTCGTATTCTTCACACAAAGTATCTACAATGTGCATGATGTGTACAATTTTGGAATATTCTCCGCACGTACATATGTGCCTACACATACACCACTACCACTTACATGCCGGGGTATGTGTGACAACAAGAAAAAAAACGGAAAAATTACAGATAGAATGGCTAGCTGCGCTCCATATTTGCCGCCACGCCAAGTATGTGATGAAGAGAAGAGAATCAAATAAAAAGGTACAAGCAAGAACAAGAACGGTTCCTAAGCATAGAAATTTTCGGCGATTTCCCCTCATTTGTCGTTGCCGTAGTAATGTTCTTACTCACGAAGCGGCACACAACTACATCGGTATGCTTGCTACTTGGCGCTGTGTTGGATTCAAATCTGATTGTGTTACTGAGCTGCCATTTGTTTTACTCTACAGTCTACACCCGAAATTTGTCGGCCTTAGAAGAAGAAGAAGCGAGCAGACCAAATACAACAAGTACCCTATGCCAGCCATTGCCTCCGCATATCATCATCACCATCATCATCTTCGTCGTCATTATCGTCTTCATAATAATCATCATCATTTTGGTCGTCATCGCTGTGTAGTCGTTTTTGTCGTGTCGTCGTCATCGTCGTCACCGTCATCACCACCGTCGCCGCCGCCGTTGTCGTCATCTTTGATTTGGAGAACGGAAAAGAACCCCTGGTCTTAGCCTTGTTTAGAATCAAAGCACTTCTTGTAAAATTTGTTCCCTTACTTTTAGTTGTATGCTTCTTTTTTCTTTTTGTATTTTCGTCCTTTATTCCTTTTTTCGCCCCCTGTGTGTGTGTTGTTTTTGATTTCTTTTTTGCACGATGGTGGTGGTCTCCTTCTAATGCTCATGGCATATCGTTTAGGAACTCGTTGGTAGGAAAAAAACAACAATTTTGTGCTTCCTTGCAGGATAATGAAGTGAAGATGAGCATTTCATGTGCACGATTTACTAACACATACACATGCTTGGGTATGCTTTTGTATGAGAGAGCAGTTGCTATTTTATGGCTAGATAGTAGGAAAGTGTCTTAGTTATAAAAAGGAGCCCACATTTTAAGTGGGGATGAACTTGTAACGTGATAAGTATAAGTATCTTGACATTTAAAATTTACTTAAAATTAAATGGGAAATTTGGGAAACTATTTTACTCTTAATTTTCGCGTTTAAAAATTGATAAGAATGCTATCAAAACTAATTTAAATAAACTACGTAATTTGAAGTTATTTTAAGTATAGTAAGAAATAACAATGTTAGTTTTACAAAACTGTAACTTTGTACATATGTTTTGTTTGATTGCTTTTTTTTGTGAATTTTTGTTTCAATTGTTCAATTAACAAAGCGAAAGGAATTCTTTTTTTATCGAATTTGAAAAAAAACGCAAGCATTTTGCAAGCAAAACTGATAACATTTCTGCTCATTGAATCGTTTCCGGAAGATTCATGATTGATCTTTGGTCAACCGACTTCATGCTTATTTTGAATTTAATTTTATTATCGGGCAGTGCTGATCATTACAGTGTGCCCTGACAAACACGAGAACACTGTTCCGAAACTATTCAAAATTGACCGAGGACGATTCAACTTATATTTAGGCGCCTAGAGCATAATTATATCTTATTAAGGACGACAATCAGTAATGTTTGCCAGACAACTAACTAAGGCAACAATTTAATTTCATGATATATATAAGCTAAACTTATTTTCTAAACCATGTTCTATAACGAAACTCGTCAATCTTAAGGACAATGACCTTTTATCGGTCTAGGGTAGACATCCACATTCCTCGCCGATATCTTGGAGTATTTTATGCCTGGCTTCCACACAAAGAATACGAAGGGAAAAACACTTCTAGTTCTAAAAATATTCCCCATTTCCGTATGATCAGTTCCGTTCTTAAATAAGCGCCTTCATCAGACATCGCATTCAATTTTAAGCGTCGCGTCGCACACTGCACCAGGGCATCATATTCTTTTGCAAAAGGGAACACGAAGTTTAGCTGCATGGACCCCCATGCTCTATAACTACCAGCAGAAATTCTTTTACGAAAATAAACACAAGCAATTCAGATCTACTCACACAGGCAGACGGGTGTATGCAACCGCGTTTATGCCTAAATTAACCGGCGCGCTGCGGATATAAACAAAAACACGAAAACAGGGGAAACGGAAAGATTACTTTTCGTATCGGATAGGTTCTTTGCTATTCCTGGGATTGAAAAGACTTAACAACGGAAGAAGATATTTTTGTAAGAATGGGAGATATTTATGAATATGCAATGGGCTACTCGGAAAAGACCCCAACGAATAAGACTAATAATAGATGCATTTGTGTATGAGTTTACTTTCTTAAAATATGAATATACCATTCCATCATTAGGCGTTGGAAAGGCGAAGATTATATCGTTGTTGATGAAATGCATAGCCCAATGGAACAATGATATGCAGTAACAATAAAACGACGCAAAATCAACATACATATTTGATTATGCCAAATTTGTATCTATTTTATTTTTTCTATTTAAAGAGAAGAAAGAAGTGGAGTGGAAATGTCAGTTATGTTCTGACTCAACAGGAATCAAAATCTTTCTTAGAAAACTGAATTTGTATTACCTACTTTTTGAAAACATCATCTCGGTGTAAAATCAGACGTTTTAAAAGTTTGTAAATAACGAAATCTATGAAACCTTTAGATTAACTTATTTTAATTCAATTCAGCCTCAACTACCTACTTCATCATTTACTTGAGCAGGGGAAAACTACGAGCATCCTTAGAAGTTGATAATAATAACAATAAAGGTTACTCTGTCACTGTAAACTAAGAGAATAATAGCTTGCAATAAGGCAAAAATAAAAATAAGGTCAGAAGATATGTAAAAATCGATGGCAGTCATATAAATGGATGATATCTGCAATGGATCAAAGCTTAATCTTGAAATGTTTGATAAAGAACCATTTGGATGTCATAACATATACACGAAAATAAGTGGAAAAGGCAGTACACTGATCTTGTAAATTTTGCTCGTATACCAGTGCCTATCTGGATGGGGATAGTTTTCAGTTGACTTTGAATAGAACAACTTTTAAGAAACCATATCAATAAAATTAAAACAAGGAGTCTTGGCGCCAATTGTATTGCTTGTGATCAATGTTCAAATACACAAAATTCATCTTGCCACATTTTCAGGTACCATGGAACGATCGAAGTATGAAATGAGAGGTCGTCAAGCATGCTATTTTTCTATAGAAGAAATTAAAATTTTCTATCATAAGGCGACAAGCGCTGACAAACAGAATTCTTACAATTGGTGAAAAGATAAAACCTTCACCAAACAATCCCTGTGTCATGCAAAACCACAACTATATTCAGCTCCTCCTACAAATAAAGGATAAAGGATTTTTCCACACCTCGAATCAAATAATAACTAGCGTTTTCATACATTTTTGTACATGTATGCAATTCCTGTTTTCAGCTGCAGCCTATCATTGCATTTTTGCAAACGCCCTTACCGCACGCCAGAAGGACATATGCAATATACCTTTGGACATGCACACCCTCAGTCAACACTAGGCAACAATGTCCAATGGGATTTTGCATTTCCTTCGGTCTTCACCTCTCTACCATACCCGTTTCCTCTGTTTCGATATGCAAGTAAATCCTTCCCTCATGAAAGCAATGCACTTTTTGCATTGCACTTGTGCAATAGCCCATTGCAAGTGGTGTAAATGTATCTGTACACAACTATAATTGGCGTGTGCATGACGGCAAGTGTGTGCTGAAATCATGTACGGCACAAGACGCATGCGTGCCAAGTACAAGGGAAATGCATCCACCTCAGGAGATGTGATTTGTTGCAAAATCCTTCTTGTCATTTTGACCCTCTTGTCAGAGAGTGTTACAATAAAAAAATGAATCAAATAAAAAATGTAGCACGCTCTGAGCGCTGTGCATTGAGCACTAGTTGTGTGCTCTTGTGTTGGTATGCGATGCTTACGTAAATATGAATACTCGTGATGCAACGCTTCTCCGGTTGCAGAGTGCAATCGTTTAAGTTGAACTTTGTTGGGATCTGTCTCTTTCTCCTGTGTGTCTACGTTGTTGGCTCGTGCCATGCATGCAGGAGAGTACATCGCAGCTTTGCAAATGGTATGTGTTACTATTTACGAGTGTGTGTGTGTGTGTATATGTGGAAAAGTGCATTTATGAATGAACGACAAGAAAAAGTTGTTTACTTTTTGTTTTGTCCAAAAAGTTTTTTGAAAGGGATAAATGGGATCAACGTAAGGTGATTGTCTCCTCCGTATCATTTTACATAGTGAAGAATTTTGAGAGAAGAGTGCAAAAGTGCATTGTCCATGTGTGAGTGTCAGTTTTTATTTTATGTGCACAATTTGAAAAGTTTGATTTTGGGCACAAAATACCAACGCCTACAGGTTTTCAACATATGCAACAAGTGTCATTTTTAGTAGTGTGGATGGTACACTTACGTATTGTGTTGGACAAAATTAAAGCAACTCACACTATCAATACCTTTTTTGAAATATCTTTGCTTCTATAAGTCGGATTTTAAGATTTAGTTTTGTATTATTGAAAATCAAAATAGATAATGGAGTTCATTTTGTTGTACTTATTTTTAGGCTGGCCAAACCTAAAGCAACTTTGTTCTATGCCAATGTGAAATCTAAGAACAACAACCCACCGATGTGACATTAAGTAAATGAACAGAACAATATAATATAATATATCTATAACATATGAAATATAATATTTAAAGCAACCACTAGGACAATTTTCCGAAGAGTTGTTGATAGTTTCTTTAGGACTTTTGTACGATTTGGTAAGGAAAACAGAAAGATACCAAGCATACTGCCATGCTTGCTTCTAAATTTGCCTTTGAAGATGCAAAAAAGACTTTTTTTTATAGAAAGTATTGCACAAATTCTGAATTAGAAAGAAGTTAGAACAGGAAAAATGTAGCTTATGATCTTAACATTAGGAAATATCGTAGATTGGTATGAAAACAAGTAGAAGTTTAAGGTAAGGTTACAAATATTTTCGTTAGTTTGGTATTTTGACTGCTACATATACAGCTACAATTTACAATTTATTGTTTCCTATTCATGACGACAATAATTTCTTATGTCACCTTCAAAGGATTAAATACCCTTCACCTAATAATAATAATATAATAATAATGTGTGGCGCTGCAGCCTGTAGACGGCCAGAGCCTAGCTTCTCAGCAATCACTTGTGCTGTGCATGGTATTGTTCTCTCAAGAGTGGAAGAGATCTACAGTTTAATGCCGACTCCGAACGGCAAAGTTTGACAAGCTTTATATAGACAGTTATTACTCTTTATGCATTGTCAGTGGCTCGAAAGAGATGGGACCATGCAACGAGGTTAAGTTGCGTTGGGGTCGAGGCACACATACCCACAAGGCCACGGCCACCCACCCCTCTTGCCTTTTGCAGCTGTAAAAAAAGGCCATAGGATACAAATGGTGACTATAACCACGCATCGCTTACTGAATTTTTACCTCGATTGTCAGATGTAACAACTTCTGGACGGGGTCAGCACTTAACAAACCTCTAAGGGCGGTGTTAGCATTCTCCAACATTCAGTTGGAGAATCACCTGATAATATAATAATTGCGTATAAAAATTGTGAAATGAAACCTTCTAGATAATTTTACTAGATAATCTTAGTTGTAGTATATAAAGAAATATATTATGAGGTGTTTTGAATAATACAAATTCTCACACTGCTTTGACGTGAAAAAATACAGTACAAACTCGATTTACGCAAGCTTGATGATATGATGTCCATAACTATCCCTGCTTCCTTCACATGATATATATATATATATATCTATTTAACTTAGTTTTAGTCGTATATGTTAGTTTCTAAGCATATGTTAGTTTTTTAAGCCACGCTTGTATTAAGCTAATAAATAAAATTGATGTGCTAACTTGTCGTTTTTTGATTTTGTAAAAGCTATGTAAAACAACAATGATCACTTTGCCATATTCTCTATGTAAACATAACCATGTTGATTATATTTTCTTTTGAAAAACGTATACCTAGTATTTTTTATTTCCTGTCTACTTTTTATTCATTTTAAAATTTAGTGGACAACGAATTGATTAGAATCGCACAGATATCTAACACTAAGAAATGTTAAGAAGCCTTTCAGGCTCAAGATTTCAAGATCAAGGTTTGTAAAATGTTTTTATACAATAAAGGTGAATAACACTTCCAGAAATTCCAGGAATGATTCGACTATCGTGTTATATGGAGAAGTTAACTTAAAAATACTATTCGATACTACACTCACACTTAAACGATGACTCTATTTAATCAGAATGACACAGACGCCTTCAGGATGAGTGCCTCTAAGGAGGCATATGGGTGACCTTACGGCCGTGGCATAGTAAGCCCGAAGAAGGTCCACTGTGCGCTTAATAGTGGATGTTTTCCTTCAGTGAGAGCACCTTTTATTTTATTTTATGTATCTAAAAACATATAGATTTATATGTGCTTATCGCTTTTTCAGCAGTGTTGTACAACTTAAGTCCTCCCGCTCTACGGAAAAGAACTACCTCAATTTCTTTGTTAAGGTTGGGCATCCGCGAGCAAATTGGAAAGATTCCATTTCTTCATTTTCTCTATAGCTTCTGTAAAATTCGGTACGTGGTACGTGTAAAAATAATATTAAAATAACCACTCGTGTTTTGCGTGCTATTGTTCTCGCAATAGTCGAAGGGACCTACATGTTTATACCGGCTCCGCGCGATCAAGTTTGAGAAGTTTTTTATAGACAGGTATTACTCTTTAAACATTTTCAGTGACCCAAAAGATATGGCGCCGTGGAAAATGATTTTGGTCGTACCGGTAGTCGAACACACAGAAAAACCCGCTTGGTATATTGATCGCTTTGTTACAAAAAGGATTTTTAGTTTTACAACATTTCTGTGTTATATATACTTCAACCTTATCTAACCCACATTGGAAGAAAAAATTTGGACCAAAAAGATTTAAGTGATATTCTGACAGTTTATCGTTTCTTTCCCAGGAATAATAAATGTGTGGATGGAAGTGAATGCCTTCATCATGGTAATAATCTATGGTCAGTTGATGGACAAGATGTGTCAAAATACTTCAAATACTGGTTTTTATTATTCCACGTAAGTCAAATTATTTCTTCCTATATTTTATTTTGAGTAAATAATCCGTAGCACCAGAAGATGACTAAGTCGATTCACTAGTTATATGAACATAACACTCATGATTTGACACTGGTGTTCTTTTGCTTCAAATAAAGTTTCTGGATACAAAAAAGGAAAGGATTCTACAGCTGAATAAAAAAATGTCTTGGATAGCACACGTACAGAATACGTATTTGAATCGATTTTTTAGGTATCTCCGAAATATGAGACATGATGGTCATGTCATAACGTATGTTCCCTGTCAGTGTCCATCAAACCAAAGACTTCACCTGTCACAATAAAAATGGCAACCACACTTCACAATCCCTTAGAAATTCGAAAACTCTGGGTTCCTTACATAATAAAATGATTTTTTTTTAAATATCAAACACGCGAAAATGTGTATAAATGTATTTCGTTCTTTTTACCAAACTTCAACTCAAAGGGTTGAAGACTTTCTTTTTTAATATAAGTGAATACACGCATACGGGTTTTCGGGGTTTGTGTGTCAATATGTATCTGATTTTTTTTATGTGAAATATGTTTTTGAGATAAGAAGACTCTATGCCAAGCAATATGTAACAAATGTCACAAATCCTTAAGTTTGTATTTTTAACTTGAAACTGTTCCTTTTTGGTGATTCCGGTCAGACAGTAAGCACTCAGCTTAACCTACGACGTAAAACTCCAAACAACCGAGGCTGCAAATACTAAAACGCAAATTACGTTATTTGCGTTCGACGAATACAATTTCATGTCGAAGAATGAGCACGTGTAATAACTTTTTTTTTTTAGGGACAAGTCCTTATTTCAATGCACTTAGCAGCCCATCACTTCCTCACTAGTCCAGATGCACATTCGGAATCGATTAGGCGCTGTATTTACTAGCTAACACTAAAATTTCTGTGCCGGACATTGAATGGTGAACGAAAACGAAAGCTCAACTACATTAAGCTAAGGCGACAAAGTGCGAGATAGAGACGTAGAAAGAGAGTGAGCGAGATGAAGAGATTGAACCCACAACTTAGAGACAACGACGGCTCTATGTGATTACACTTTACAGCTGTTTTTGCGCATCGAATTGTGGGTGATAATTTTTCATAGTAAACCTACATATAAACGCGTTAGGCTCAGTGTAACTTACCTGTGTATTATATTTCAATACTGATATATTTAGCAGTGAACAGCAAATGATGATAAACCAAAAAATTTATTTATTATTGGAATGAAAGATATTTTGAGATGAAGACACACACGAAACATTTTTGTTACTACCATTAAATGAATGCGAGCTCTTCTTCAAATATCACAACTCCCCGATTATGGCATTATACTTGCACAGTGAAAAAAGAGAGAAAACATTAAATCATATGAAAATGTCAGAGTACCACCACCAATACTACGATCAGGCAGTTAGCTAGATAGCACAACCACCACCTATAATAACAATAACAATAACAACAACATAACAAACACCCACAAAGAGGGAGGGAATGAGCTTGTTTAGCCGATTTTGATACTCCTGCTCCATCAACCCCGCGAGAGACCAATAGTGCCAAGGCGAACGACCGTATCTGTGAGAACGTACATGTCGTCTCTTTGATGTGGTATAGGTGAGATACGCTTGTCAGAAGATACTTCAGCTACTTTTAGTTTTGCTTGTGTGCTTAACTACTGTTACAAGTGGTGCATTAATACCATTTAGCCGACATGTGTTTTTTTCCATGACCCTGACCATGATACCATGATGCAAGGGCGAATGATTTCTAAACCAAAAATTGAAGGACGCAAAACAATCGCAACACCATATTTGAATTCGGAAAATTTTCCATAAAAAAGCGCACTTTTAGTTGGTACATGTGTACAAACATCTGAATAATCACATGTACAATATATATGTATCCTTTATTTCTAATAGCGAATTTTCTATTTTTAAAATGAATCTCAACAATTCGCACTCTCCCAAAGCAGAGCTTTAATTTCATTGAAGAAGGCACATCACACATACATTGCGTCTGTGTATCTATGCGGCTGGGTAGAAATGAAATAATTTAATTACTTTCAAAGTTCATAAACCCTGGTCAAAGAGAGTCGCCTGATGTGTGAAGAGAGAATTTGTTTATTTCGGGTTGTAAAGAGAAATGTGACACTCTTCTGAGTCACGTATTCCAGTAAAAATGTAGAACTTATTGAGGTTGTCGAAGATTTAAAAATATATTTTATTATTAAGTTTAAGTTTTTAAATACGTATTTCTATAAGATCAACTTAACTACATGAAATATATGATAAGTACGGCAATAAAGTTATTCGTTTTCGGATTTATGACTTAATAAATGAAAGTATTTCTGAAAGAACGCTAGATATTTTCGCCATTTTATCGGAAACTCCATGCCGCCGGACGTTACAAGCTATCGATTTAATTTAGATTTCGCTAGCTAAGTCGAGTTTTAGGAATTGTCTCACATTGAATGGCGATCTTAATTTGGAAAAATTTAATAAATGTTTCCGTTTTTCTATTATTATTATTATTATTAAGCATTCTTTGCTATTGATTTGCTATAGATATAATTACAATAAAAAATGTACAAAAGAGAAGTTAGCATGGCATAAAGCGGTTTCATAAGTATAACATACAGAACAAAAGTTAAAATATATTTCAGACAAATAGAAGACAATTTCGATAAAGATACTAAGAAATATAAGGAGCGCGGCACTTATTAAAACTATTACGGTAGTTCAAGGCATGAATACAAAAATGTAGAAGTAGGTTTCCTCTTCCACTTCTGTCTTCCATTTCCCTCTTCCATTTTGAACATTTTTTGTTTCTTCAAGTGTGAGGAACTCTTTAGAGAAAAACAGTAAACGCCATTCCAATAGTATATGGGAGATCGTTATAAAGAGGAAAATGTCCTCGACGTCGTTACGATTACAGATAGAATCGACAACATGCCGATGTGATAATTAAGTCTCAGAAGTTCAGTTCTAGCCCTAAAATTACGCAGAACAAGATTCAGCTCCCTATTCGTGACTCCATTTACCACAACAAAGCCAAAGTCCTCAATTAGACTTACTTAAAGTTTGCCATCAGCATTAAGCAGATCATCAAAAGAATCCCGCACATTTTCAAAAACATGTCTACACAATGACAATGAGTTCTAAAACTCGCCTATTCCTACGTATTTATATTTCCTTTCGCTTAGGTTACATGAGTCAGTTCGGTTATAACAGGATTAGTCAACAGTTTGAGTATTGAGCGAATATATTTTTAAAGCTGCTATATTTATATGACGGCAATTTCTATTCTACTACATTTTTGTCTTTTATTTATCAAAATTATTGTTCTATTTGCGAACTAAATAAGTAAGCATTCACACATGAATTTTCATTTCTAGGAAGTTGTCCAGAAACAAACTTTTCAGCAATGATGAGAAAATCTTACTCTAACGTATATAAAAAAGGATTAAGCTATCAAAAAGTGCCATTTGAAGGACTTGGGTGCGACGCAGGACTTTTTAAAAACATCCATTCCGAGACCATCGTGCGTAACACAGATGTCAACAGTAGATACACGACCTACCGCAAATCTATGTAAGCGCTCGCATATTTCGAGGACATTGACACCAAAAGAAAAAGATGATTAGCTTCGGAAGAACTAAGGCGTATACCACAAAGTCCACAGGACCAGAGATGGCGATCCAATGCATTCAGTTTTACTTTAGATAGAAAGCAAGTTCATGAATTATTGGACAATCCCTCTCACGTAGTACTAAGCTGATCTGAATCGTCTTGATGCTCTTGATGTTGCCCAGAGTCGCACACGAGCATGATAGTAAGTCGGTTTACACTACACTTATCTCCAAGCTTCCTCTTAATTTGTGCTTAATGTACAACCTCCACGACGCTCCCATTATGAGGATGCCTCTTAGTAAGTACCAGGGTATTTTGACCTTCCGTGCATTTAGAATACATCATCTCACGCAGCTTCGCACTCTAGTGGTATGCAGCATGCCTTTCTTAAGAAAAATTGCTACTTTCCCTCAATGAGCCACAATCCATTAGAAGGATGAGCTTGCTCAGTGAACATGCTTCCTCCTACGAGCCTTTTGTAATTCAAAACCAAGCCATGTAGTAGGGACTTATATTAACCACTGGCTCAAACTCGGGAGAACACTACTGTACAGGAGATAATAGCTTGAATTCGGGGAGGGAAAATTAATGGAAGAAGAAAATATATTCATTAAAACTTAGTTGTAAGCGATACAGGGATTGTTTAATTAACGTTAATGTTAATATGTTATTTTTAAAACGTTTGACCAGAGCATAATACTTTATGGTGATAGCAAATTCCATAAAAATGACATAATGCCTCAAATTTAACAGAGATTTAAGCAAACTTATCATCCAGTGATGATTTTACAAAGCTCTATACCCGAGGCTTGAGTGCTGAATAAAAATGGTAAAATAAATGGTAAATAAACATTTTTATTTTTGGTGAATTTATGTGAATACAAAATTGTGCCGCACTTTTACATTGTTCCATGCTGTCGCCTAAATACGTGTGTATAGGACATATATACTCGCGTCTCAGGTTAATTTCGTACACATTTCGGGATGAAAATGTGTAGCAGTACAGTACAGTCTCGGTAAAAGCACCCGAAAAATAAACGAATATTGTTCGTCGTAAAAGAAAAGTAAAGTATTATCATCATCGTTATCATCTTCAGTGACCCGCATGTTCCACTAAAGGGTCGCTAGACCAAAGCACACACGACCGATCTCTAGACCACTCGAGTCTCAGAAATTGACTCTACCAACTAGGAGCTATGCCTAGGCGCAAAAGGCGAGTTCTTGGGCTAAGTCCAAACATCTCGGCCTGGGGACATGCAGTCGACTACCTGATAGAGTCGCTTTCAAGGCACACTTTGCAACTCAAACTGATACACAAAATCAAATGGTTTCACAAAGGAAAGAAACATTTCAAAAGGAGAACCAAATTGGACACCATTACAGGAAGTTGCGTAGTATTATTACTGCTGCTGTAAGGGTTTGCGTTTTTTTGCTCGGTACTGTATGTCGAGGGCCACATCTTCAGGTTTTTGAATAGTCAAGGTATCTTATAGCGAAACCAAGATTCATTTTTTGGAAATTCACCTGTTCGATATAGTCTTCGGCAATCCAATTGATTAATTCCTATATGGTTTCATTGAAAAACAGCTCTTAAAGGAAGTTATTATTGGATGACACATTTTGTTGCTCACTTTTGACTTACGATTGTAATTTTGAGAGAAGTGACTGTAAAATAACTGTCTTGTAATTAACCAAACACAAAAAAATGTAAGTAAAGATAAAATAAAATAAGAGACTAGGGATGGAATGTCATGTTTACTAAGACATATTTTTTTTTTAATAATTTCTGAGTCACTAATAGCAGCAATTTGGGTGTTGCATCAACCGAGGTATTGCATTTTACTATACTGTACATACCGCGCCATGAAAAGAAGCGAATGTGAATGGTATGAGGCTCTACCCCACCCTACTTCCAGCTTTTAAATATATTTTACCATCTTAATGTTCACATATTGCATAAAAACCGTTATTATCATAAATTACCAATCCCAATTTTAAGAAATTCTAATTTTTTTTTAAAGAATACTGAACAAACAAACAAAATGATTAAATATGAAAGTCAACTTATTGACGCGCGTCATTAGAACGTGATTGCATTAACAACAAGACAGTTTAAGCTTGAGACCAATATCATTTGTAATTCTAAACTCCCTGGTTATCACACCTGTAAATTGTAGATACATATGTACATTTTAATATTCATTAAATAAATTGCAGACACAAATGAATGACAGTGTATATTAATTTATAATTCTATAGAGTGAGTTATGTCTCGAACATGCATGTAATTCGGTATGAAGGAGTTGCTAATTGAAAGTACACACCTACACTCAAAAGGGGTAAGCAATTTGATATTGAAATGTAAAAACCAATCACGCGTGGGCAAAGGATAATAAATATAAAATAAGAAAAAATGATGTGCCGCCATAATGTAGTGTTTACCTGATATAGTCTGTTGTTGGTAGTTCGTGTGGTATGAAGTTATTGACGACTGATTTTCAGCTTAGATTAGTTCTTTGTGAACGTATAACAATTTGTAACAATCAAAGTGCAAGCACGATTTCCGAAAGTGTCACTAAATCATAAGATCTGCAAATGTCGAGAATAGCGTTTGTGTTGCTAAAAGTACTCGTAGTTACACATTTAAAAAAATGTATACAATATTTGGTTCTTCATATTGTTTACTGTTCCACCACAAAGTACAGTGGACTCCTCGAAAGTTGAGTTGTCACGGGATACCATAATCTGTGCGAGTTAAAGGGAGTTTGACTTAGTTAGAGGTTTTTGTATGAAAGAATGAGAATCGGGTTAGAGAGAAATTCGTCTTGGGAAGAGTCGACTATATTTCAAAAAATAAATAAATCTTCTGCTATACTGTAAATATTTAAGTAACTGAGTCATTGAATTCGTTTTTTTTTACGTATATTTTGACGGTAAATAATTCAAATGCACTAAATTCACGTGCAAAGGAATAAAATCCCTTGGTGGCCTAGGGCGTGTGGTCTTTCTTTTATACCATCTGTATCTCCCATACTAGGCTTCATTAAGGTGTCCAAGTGAGTGCAATGCGTCCTCTCTCCATAATATGCTCTGCATACCCAGCACTATATTGGTACAGTGGCAGGGGTGGTGGAGGGGTGTACTCCTACAATCAATCCTGCAAAAGATTGTAATTCTAATGGAGGTTAAGGAATCTGATATATCGGTAAGCAATTTTAGTATACCGAAAACCAATCGGAGGCTGACTCCTGAATCACTTAGGCTAGTATAGACCACGCGGATTGTCTAATTCCTATACATGGAGTCAGTTGGAGCATGCAATAGAAAACGGATTAGCTGTTATATGTTGACATCGTTCATCTGGATTAAGTTTATAAAAAAATATACCTAGTAGGAAATGTTCTCCCCGCAACCCCGCAATCAGGATAATACTATTTATAATATTGGTATCACTATAGGAAGATTGTTAGTAATCTTTCGACGGATATCAACAATCTATAGCCCACAAAATCAATCCGCGCTTGATTGCTCAGTGGAGTAACTCAGTGACATCCTGAAAAAAGTCATGATCTGTTCTGTCAAAGCACACCCTGAGGTAAACCTGGCTTTTCCTTGTGGCGAGCGGACTTAAGCGCTGCTTGACTCTTTCGACCCGGAATGCAGTCAGTGAACTTACATCAATAATTTTTATGTTAATCTGTTCAAATGACCCAGCTTTAGCACATTTGTAGAAAAAAAAATATTGCCACATTGGGAACATTGAGTGGACATACAGTGGTGGCTATCTAGTTGGGGACACCAGATTTTCAAGCAGAAATAATTGATTTCAGGAAATGCTTTACAATTGTTAAAATATAGCTAGGTTGGAGTTCTTCGTTACGGGAGCACGTCTTACATATTTTATACCATCCAAGCCGAACAAATTGAACATACTCATCAATCCAAAGTAGTATTTTTTTTCAAAACCAAGTGTTTTTCGTCGAACACATTTGCAAACTGAATTTTTATTTGAAATATTGTGTTTTTTTTCTTAGTATCGCATCCACGGAGTCCCGCTGCGAGTAGTCGATGTCTTACTATTCGTTTCAATATCTCCTCGTTAAGCTGTGGTTACATTTAGAGTGAATTTTGGCCTACAGAAGCCTAAAGAGGGTTCGCTTTGCTGATTCTGTAAATGATGCGATCCTCAGTGGGAGACGTTTTCTTTAGGCGTCGCTGAAGTTTTAGATTTTTGACGGCTATTTTAACGAGTAATGGTTAATAGTATTATGAAACATCGACTTTGATCAGTTCTTTATCAATGGTTCGAAATGTTTATTTTCTGGAAATAAAAAAATAAATAATTCTGCGAAATACTGGGTTGCAACTCTTAGAACGGCCCATATTAAATTTTTTTGGATTCACAATTGTCTACTGTAATTCGTTCTATAGGAACAAAAAGATCAACAACTTCGAGTTGTCTAAAACAAATAATCAGTAAGCTATCCTTAAGCTGAAATATTACTATCTTAGTTATTTCATTTTTGGAAACACTTGAAATAAATCACTTGGCTTGTCGTTTAGATAATTCATATAACATATGTTCATATTTTGGGTACCATATTATGTTAACCACCAACATCAGGACATTGTTTGCATGCCAAGATATTAATATAATATATTTAAGAATATTTAAAATATAAAAACTATTATTATATAAAGGGGTGAAGGAAGCTCTGTATCAGAACGAAACTCACAATTTTCGAATTTCGAATTTGGAAATTCATTAGATTCACCACAGAACCTGCAGAGACCTTCTTCTGATACTAAGGTTCCTTAGGAGCTTCCTGAGTCTACAGTGCTTTATTAGGAAGCCTGCTAGGACAAGGAAATTGCTCTTGCTTCATCTTGATGCATGCCACAAACCTCTTTCGTTTACATTGATCCAGGAGTTACTTGGCCTGCTTCATGGCATTCAGAGCTGTGTTCCAGGCGTCTGCCTGGAATCTGAATAATTCTCTGACGACATGGTCTCCTACAGCTCAGAATGGTTCGGGACCGGTAAAAAATTCCGATCCACACAGCCATTTATGTATGTTCAAGTATTGAGCTGAGTTTTACTCGGTTTCTCCTGCCTTCAAAGATGTCGGAATTGGTATGATTCCTGTTAAGATTCGTCGTGTATGGGCGATATCTCTACATCTATAAAAGAGAACACATTTTTCTGTTTGACCGCTAGTAGGGCGTAATGAACTCTCAAGAATATATAATCAATCGATTTAGTAAGTAGCTGTATTACGAAGGATGGATCCTAAGTCCATTATTGGGCCTTGAAACCAATCTTATATGCTTTTTTAACTGAAAAAAGAAAACATATTTCTTATGCCTTACACATATATGCTGCAAAATGTGCGAACAGAATTGATTTATTTATTTTTCGATAAGTACATTTCCTGGTGAGAGATTGATATCAATCATTATTCTGCGATACTTATAACGGAAGAGATAAGCCAAATTGTAATTATTTAAGATTTACATAGTTCACAGATATGAGTAGGTTATTGCAATCAACAAGCCCACCAGTGGAGTGTGTGCAAATCCATGTTTATAGAATTAACTTTCATCTTCTCTCTTCTTCTTTGGACTATTGTAGGTTTCTTATGTAATTGTTTTACAATTGTTTCAATGGAACATAACTTGAGTAGCAAGTACAAATTATGTACAGCAAAAAAAAACATTTATTCGCAAGCCTTCGCTGTTTGTTTAACAAAATGTATACACGATCTCTTTGTTTGGTTTTCTTTAGTCTATGTTTGCCATTTTGTTTTCTTTTGAACTTCTCTATCTCGGGTTTGATAGCACGCTTGAAATGATATTTAAAGTGAAAGAAACTTTTCCAATTTCAGGAAGTATGAAAACAAAAGCGTTTTCAATTTTTTGAATTTTGTTGTACTGAGAGATCCGATAAGTGAAATAATTAGTCTTTTTAAGCATGAGAGATTGAAGGCATAGAACGTGGAAAGGCTAAAATCTGTCATAGGGCGAACCGACCCAAACCGACGAATGATATTCGTGGTCCGCCTTATTTGTGTTCAGTTATTCCAACGTCCTTTTGTGACTAAGGTTTTATTTTAGTTCATAATACCCACGAAAAACCGGAATTTATTAAGGAGATCCTCTGGTTCTCTTCGTAAAGGATTGACTGCTGCAGAGAGACAAGTGATCAAGATGCAGAGGGTGGGGTAAAAACATTGTCTTGTAAAATATGCAATAAAATGGACAAATTTAATTTTTTCCATAAATTCATTAGTAAGACACTCTCATTAATTATGAAATACAACTTCGTTCAAGTGGCTGCCTCGGCTGTCTTCGTTGTGCATTCTGTCACCCCATTTTTCCAAGATATTGATGAGGACTCGCGGATTGCTTGGATGATATTGGACTTAAGTGCTTGAATCATTTTGGGGCTTGTGCTTCATTTCGGCAAAGACTTCTTGTCAAGTATGCACTGTTTGGGCTACACAGCACTTATTTTGGAAATAAGTTTTCAAAGTTATTCAAGCGTCAAGTGTATATAATAATTCATTCTGCATAGGTATGATACTGATTTTCTGTCAAGATTTCAAGCGAGAAAAAGCTGTCAGTGTCGAAATAACCTATGATTTAAGAAAAAACAACAAGATTGCCCATCATGTACATATGAAAATATATACACATAAGTACGTTTACTCAATTTGAGAAAAAAAAATAAATATTAATTCGCAATATATTGTACAAACCATTTAACCATGTAAGAGGGCTTCATGGAATTTCTTCAATTTTGTGGGAAGATTGAAGAAGAGTTTCAAACCAATACACCTTGCCTTGGACTGCCTCCACTAAAGAAACTCACTTTCAGGAAGCTGTGCAGAAAAGCGACAACCCCAATCAACTGAACATGTAGATCCCACTTAGTTAACCACATCACAGTCATGTGTTTTGGAGAGAAACTTCCCTGCAGAGCTACAAGGGGTAGGTAGATACAGGGCTTCACTGGTAGGTACAATAGAAAAATCTCTCGAACACAAGAAAATTATCTTTGCTTCTGATGGTAGATGTCAATGGAGTTGTCAATAATAAAAAAAAATAAACCGAACCCAAGGCTATAAACCCAGCGCTAATCCATGGTGGCTTTATTTCACCAGCCACTGAGTAGTAGAGTGACAAGGTCTAAACTCGGTGATACTAGATCAGTTAACTTGGGTACGCAGCAGGGGATTTTCACTCTCTCGTCTCCCTATGTGAAGACATAGCTACCTTCTGCTATCCCTGGAAAAGACTGGATGGAGAGTTTTTGCCTATATGTACGATCTTAGTATAGTGCCATCTGGAAACTTCGTACCTACAATCAGTGATATTATGTATAATATCTATACAGACCGGAAAATGTACTAAAGACTGCGGTCTAAGTGTCAAATCGCACAAATCGTAGCTAGTACTCTTGATTGCGAAATATAGAATTCGTGGAGGTGACCAACCAACTGCACCAGAGCTGAATGCCAGCTCCGTGTCTCATCATTAATAAAATATTACGCATGAAACTAAATACTCAAGACCGTGTCATTAAAAGCCACCACGGCAAGAAGGCAATATTTTGCAAGCAACGTTGTACAATAGTACACGTGCTGACAGTCACTGACGAAAAAATAATGCGTCCTACAAGCCTAACATTCGTGCCTCGCCATGCACATTAGTTGCTTAAAATAATAAAGTTGATATACCGTTTCAGGGCATATCAACTTGTCAACAACGGATAGCATTTCCTTCATTTGAGCGAAATACATATTTATCCTGGAATTGCAGAACTATTGAAAATGTACTTCTCTGTCAGTATTCTCAACCAACTTCATTTTGACGACATTCATGAAAAAGGTACATTCTTACTTATGAAACTAAATTGAACAACAGCATATCACAGTAACGAGTTCAATTTCAAATAGTACTGGGTGGTGAAACATGGCGGATGTAACGTTATGGTGTGGAAATGTATCGCTGCATCTGAATTGATGAGTCAAGACAAGTTGTACTGAATTCGGATATGTTGCGAAAAGATGAGGAAAATGTTTAGGTTTCAGAAGAATAACCCTACGTTCAGCATTGAAACGTATGCATAAATTCGACAAACTTTGGGCGAGAAAATTGTTTGTCTTTATTTATATGCCCACGAAAGACTGTCTATGAGGACATCGTATTCAATGTTAATTTTTTATGCAATTTTTTCTTTTTTTCCCGTGAATGGTAGATGTGCTAACTGAAGGCCCTTTCCACTCGTGACGGAACAATAGCACGAGTGGTTGCTGCGAAGGTAGGCCCAGGCCCTCTAGGGGCTGCAGCGCCACCCATATTATTATTATTATTATTAGATGTGTTTGGTTTTCCAAATATAGAATTCTATGGATTTTATAAATTGTTTAGTAAAACTCCCGCTTTTGGATTTTTAATGTATCGAGGAAAAATATTTTATTTAATTAAAAATAGCATTATTATTTGGCCCTCATTCAATATTGAATTGTTTTATTATTCATATGCTTAAAAGTGGATAACCTCAATTGACCTTAAATGAAAATAGGTACGTAACTTGTTACTTTTCAACGTTTTTCTGCAAATTAGTGGTTTAGTGGAAAAACATATTGTTGAAACTTCCGTCTTGTAATTAAGGGCTGGAATCATCCAAAGTCTTCAAAGGCATTATTCAAAAAAATATTTGTATATACATTAGCAAATTTAATGTATACATGTATATCACAGAATATATTTTGTTGTATTACTATCATTTCTGATTACTATGAATTCTACGTCAAGAGATTTTTTTAAATTTCCGTTGAATAGAAGTTGTATAGATATTTTCAGTGAAAGACAGTCATATTTTCAATGAAAGAAAGGTCAAAGTTCTCCTCCTTGTAGTAAAGCGGTTGTACGTCTGACATGAAAGCACTAAAGGTTAAGGGACTGAATAAGCTTTCACTCGCGTTTCTTGTGTATACATAACGTGTATCTCCGTATACATACATTCAGTATTATTTTGTACAGAAGTGTTATAGTAATACGAGCGTGAAAGAAAATACGAAAAAGAATCGAAAATACCTAATCGATTGACCAAGGCTGACTAAATTTACACTATAATGTTTTATTTTTGTTCATTGTCGAAATTTATTTCAATCAAATAAAAAAACAAAAATAAATATGCATACCTTTGACTTTCTGATCCAGTTGAAGATGAATCACGTCTTCCGTCTTCAAGAAAATCTGAATTTGATGGCATAGCTTTTTTACTTAGTCCAATTGCAATTAATTTTCGTTCGGGGTGAATACTCTTTATGGTCAAAGCAATTATTGATGAAGGAATAGATGTATCCTTTTCAAGAATTTTTTATTTTAGGGAACTAACTCACAATTTATATAGGTATGATTTAAGTAGGTTGTATGCTGTACGTGTAATTTTATTTGCTTGGTTTTCGTATGGTCTATGACATCACTATCGCGTAAAATTATGTAGCATATAAATCGAAGCACTATTATTCTTTATATTCTAATGAAACTGATGATTATGGGCGCAATTGTTGATGTCAAATATAAATCAAAACATGTATAACAACCTGGAAACCGGATGAGTACGAGGAACTAACAAAAACGGTCGGACACACTAAAACATAATCAAAGGGATTTGAATTAAAATAATTTTTCTTAAAAAAAATAATTATTTGACGGAAATTTCGTTTCACTTTCAATCGTTGAACTGAATAACTTTATTTGTTTAAAAGTGCTTAAATGTGTTTGTGATTTTGATTAAATAATTTATTTATGTATGTTTGCCGGTATTGGTCTCGTTGAAAGGATTTTTAAAAAGCAACACACAACAGTTGCTAAAGGATGAATATGAAATCCAGATTTAATATCCAATTGGGTTGAGAGGATTATTTTTTATTTTTTTTGAATTTGAATCTAGAGTATTTTTGAAATTTTGTATCGCCTTCACGAAGGAAAAACGTGGAAAATCCAAAATGGCTGGCCAAAGAGTTCCTACTACTAGCTCTCCTCTGACGATTCACTGATAACTCTCGAGTGTAGATGGCTGAGGGATGGGAAAAAATGTGCGTGAAAAGCGTCCTTTTTCCTCAATGCGTCGACGTATGTATAGAGTAAGGAAAATTCGGATAACAGCCTGTGTATGACAAGAGGAAAAATTGATTTGTAGTAGTGTTGCGTACCTACATTCTGAAAGTCCTTGTATAATGTGGAGAAGAGAGAACAGAGGTTTCCCCTAAAATCGACGGATGGGAAGGAAAATGAGAAAAAGCG
The DNA here is from genome assembly GCA_964034865.1 of Eristalis intricaria. Classification (NCBI taxonomy): domain Eukaryota; kingdom Metazoa; phylum Arthropoda; class Insecta; order Diptera; family Syrphidae; genus Eristalis; species Eristalis intricaria. The sequence goes on along the minus strand of OZ035876.1, from coordinate 70,144,182 downwards.
AAAGGAAAGAAAAACAAAACTCAACGAAAGTCTTGAATAGTTTAGTTTTCCACACGCTTGGCGGAGAGAAAGTAGAGTCTCACATGGGAAAATACTATGTGTCCCGGTGTAGAGGACGTTTTTATTGATTCTATATATACTGATTGTAGAGGGGTATGCAATTTGAAAGGGACGAACCAGGGATGGATGTTACAAAAAAAAAAAAACTGGAAAAATCAACCCTCTGTTCCCTTATCGTTCTTTCACCCCTTGTTAATGAAGGTAACCGTAGAATACACATAATCATATCCTCAGCAGCAATAGGGCTCTACCATCGACCGGTGTGCCGTATGCTTTGCGTGTCCGATCTGTGGATTGAACAATTGTATAGGTCCATTCCGAATTTCTTAGAACTGGTTATACGTTTTGCATTGTGTAGAGTACGTACACATATTTGCAAAAGGGATGCGGGAATGGGCATGCTTGGTGAGGGCAATTCTAGCTTACTTGCCAGGCAAAAGGATCAGGATTAATAGATGGGCTGGTTGTCGCATTGGATATTATAGATTGAAGTGAAGCTATACAATTTTTTCTATTATTTTCCATTTTTGTAAATAGAGAATCTTCTTATAAAACGATTGTGTCTGTATGCGTATTTGCCTGACGTATTGCGAATACTAATGCGAATATGTGTATTAATTTGAGATGATAAGAAAATATGGACGTTTGTGGAATGAAAATTAATTTTAAATAGTTCTGTGAGAAATATCACGACATTGGGCTTACAAATTTTGAATTTGAATTTTGTTCGCTGATGAAATCATATAAACATTCCAACCGTGGATCGAAAAAGTCCATTAACTCTCATCTTTCAATTAAAATATTCGAATATGTTCTTGTACAAAAGTATGTATGTACATACATACTTATATTCTATGAACACTTTTTTGTTATCTTTAGAAAATAATGGGATTTATAAAGTATCAAGTTCATTTCACAAGATGCAATTAAAATAGAGAAATTGTCTTAAAATTGGCAACAAACTGTAGGAGTCTTCATTCATATAAAAAATGTATATCCGATAAAGAGAAGGTATTGAAAATTGAATTGTTGGATTTATGCCAAATCATCCCTATCTATATTTCAACATGGAACACAAAATTGTATACAATTATGCTGTAGATAAGAGTGATTTTCGAGAAAAATTCAGTGATTTTAAAATCGTTGGTATCATACCAATTGTTTTATTGGCTTCAAGTAAAATTAAACCATATATATATTGAATTTCGATGTGCATTGTTCACATATTCCACCACGGTCACGTTTGCAACTTTGAAACAAATTTTAGATGACTCGGCCACACTACGACGAAAACGGCCGCTATCAGTCTGAGCACTTCTAACAACGCTGACTTGTTGGCATATACCAATGATTTAACGGAGCCCCATAAAAACCAACGTCTAGAGGTGTTAAGTCGCGCGATATAGGCAGCCAACCAACAGGACCATTACTCGATATAACACATTCATTGAATTAAGTTTTCAAAAAGCCGATTGTTACAATTGACAGTCACACAGACTTGTGGCACCGTCTTGTGGAAGCGACATGCAATTTATGTCTAGTCCATACAACTGACCAAAGAAATAACGTTTCATTATGTTTTTGTGGCGATCTCCATTGGGTGTCGACGGTCATTTTATTAACGAGAAAAACGGTCCAACGATACCACCAGGATAAAATGAATTGAATTTTTCACATCATTTGTTCGTGAATTGCACTATCATGATGAATGAATGTCTTGAAAATTAACAATATGGGCATTGGTTGAAGTATTGTTCACAGCGAATGATCTAAGTTGTCAAGACCCAAGTGGAAAAACTTTGTATAATAATGATATGTCTTTCAAAAACTACTTAGTCCAAGTATCTATTCACTTTTAGTTTATGTTGCTATCTTCAACTAAGGCTAGATAACTATACAATCACATTCTCTCTTCATATAAGTTTATAGTTGGTATATTTTTATTTGTTGAATTGCAAAGGAAAATAAGTTCCTTTGAAATAATGATAATTAATCAAACGTTGCATTACGTATACATATACAAGGAAACGCCATTGCTTAAGAGGTGAATTATTATGAGTCTTGTTGGGCAACTGTATGCCCAACGCTTTTATTAGAACAAGAGCACGCACAATTTATAACGACTATATTCTCCTCGTCGTGGATATAGTCCAGAAGGCAAAAAACCGTCGACTGCATGGCTCGGCCACATCGAGCGCATAAACACCAATGTTCCAGCTAAGAGGGTCTTCGAATCTGTGCGTCGAGAAAGAAGGCAGCTGTAGGTCACACTCTGACCCTCAAACTGTCGTCGGCGTGCCAAGAAATTAAGTAATATACTCGTAATTTGTTTGAATCAGTTGAACCTAGAATGTGTAAGGTACGCAGAATATACTTAAGGTTTAATAATAATCTTTTGCCATTGTTGTTAATGGTTTCGTGGACTTAATTGAAAGATTTCCTTAGTAGTTGATGCTTTAGTTCTAAAGACGCTTGTTTCATTTCGACACGTTCATTGCAGTCGTGACCTGCGGGTCTGTCTGCGACTAATACGCATTTGAACCTCGCTACCTGTGTTCGATTCCTGGTACGATAAAACAAAAACGAATTCACTCGTGAGAGAACAATAGCACGCACAACACGAGTGGTCGCTGTAGAAGCCAGGGCTTAGGCTCTCTACGGGCTGTAGCGCCACCCATATTATTATTATGACATACCCTTCCAACCTGGATTGTATAATCGTACATAGAAGTAGGAATGTATACAACCTGCATCTTAGACGCTATGATCAAATAATGCATGGCCTAGCAGTTAAATATACTCATTTAGCAATGTAATTCTTACAAATAAAGACGTACTTGTATAACATGAAAGATCCCTGTGCAGATGTGAAACGAAGAGAGTTTGCAAAAACGAAGAAAATGAGATTACTACATAGTAAAAAAAAACTATAAGAATCACAAGTACGACTCTATGATAGGATAGTTAAGTATATTAACATGGGCAGGTCACCTCGTTAGAATTGGAGACGATGAATAGGGCGCAACAATCGAGGCAATGATGGGAGCATTGCGTCATATTAGTTATTCGAGGGCTTGGCCGAGAGAACTATGACTGGACACATGGAAGCCACAATAAGGACGGCTGATTTTTTTTTGTAAATACCTGGTTATATTTTAATTACATTCATATTCGCATGCAGAAAAGTTACAATTGTTGATTGTGTAATTATCATTGTTTCTCAAGGCTATTGGTATAAAATCGTTTATTGAGGTTTAGCTTGTATTCATAAGCGCTAAAAACATATTCCATGTTTCAAATGATAGCATTACCGAACTGTTCAGAAAAAGTAGCTTACGCATATTTATAGATATGTACATATATGCTATTTGTACGCAGACTTATAGGATCTGGACTGAGTTTATATAAAAACACCTTTGATAAGTGTTATCAAGTCAGTTTGGAAAGGAATCAGATCTAGAGAAAAGATCGCTTACCGCTATATTAAAGACTGACGTCATATTTTCCTAAAGCGAAATTAATTTATAGTACATCTCCTCGAACAAACAAGGATATTTTTACATACATGTGTATGTACCTTTGAAGAGCTTTTAATTTTCAAGGCTTGTCTTATACAGAAAACCCCACTGATATACCAACAATATATAGTTAAGGAAAGCGCAAAATGAAAAATGCAATCTATAATCTACTACTAGGGATAGGAGAAGTATATAGCATATTTAAGTATATAGTTTATCCATCTATGGCCACCCATGTGAGGATTTGTTCTCTATTTAGGGGAAAGTATATACCCGTATTTTTGTACCTTCAATAGGATCTCACTCTTTTACCTTGTACGCATGTGCTATGTATGTTTGTACATATTTTAAATACTCACACCCCCAACGTATACGTTCATACGTATATACATGCCTCCTTGCCGTCCTCTGCAAACCACTTAGGTGTTGAGAACTTTCTTTTTATAATAACCATGAGAAATATTATTTTTTATATATTTAGTGAACTCGCATCCGTGAATAACTTTCACTTACATTATATTCATTGAATGACGTCACAATTACCGGCATTACTCTAATTTAACATGTTCTACTTTGGAAATTGTAGAATTAATTTCGTGTTGTGTGTGGGCACATTGTTCACAGAAGCGCGGAATTTGAACGTGTTATTTGAAAATAAATTCGTTAAATATTTTGATGTTGATAAGTTGTTTTTAGGTGTTCCAGGATTTATTACTACTTATAATTTTTTTAAGTGACTTTATCAACGGGTGAAATTTTGAAAATGCATACATTATTTGCCAACCGAAAAACTCGTATTTTTGAGGGAATCGTTGCTTTATTCTTTACAAAATTTGCGTGCCGCTTATTTTCAGTGAGTGAGTGAATGTGTTCTTTGTACAAAGTCTATTCTCTACGATCTCTGACATTTAACAAACTCATTTAATCTTGTTACCCGTGTTCCTTTGAGATGGTTTTGTTTACGAGAAAAAGACGAATTACTTTTAAAGCCATTAAAAACATTTTAAACACAACTTCTACAGGTACCCTTAGTACGGGGGAGAATTGATGATACTTTCAAATTAGAGAAACATGTAATGTTCCAAACATCCAATTTAGGACTGCAAAATGAGACTCATATTACTTACGTTTCAACGAAATGACAATTTCACTTCAAGACGAACCACGCTCGGTAGCACGAACTTTTTTAAAGCGTCAATTAAACTCTTTGCGCAGTATGTGCAATCCAAGTGACACAAGGAATGAATTTTTGTATTCAACAAACAATTACTATACATATTACTATTTTACCAATATATATATGTATAATATATAAAAGTGATATTTTTATTAATTTTTTTTTTCATATATTCGGAAATATGATGAAAAATTCGATTACTTAAATCTTGTTGTAAATCGATATAACTGAGTCCGAATGCGGAAGTAATCATTTGCGATTTGTAAGCGTACCCCGAAGGATATGTATGCAATTATATGTTCAGGGTGATTAAAGGAGACTTTGTCATTTTGGGAAAGAAAACCTGGTAATTGTAAATCAAAAAACTAGTCTAACTTACTGTAAGCTAGGGAAAGCTCTATTTGATCTCTCTGAACGTAAATCAACTTACATCAAGTATAGGAAAAATTAAGTTTCAGAATTTTCCTAAAAAGGGATAAACATCATATGATTGTATTAAAAATAAATCCCTTATTTTCCCATCAGATGGTTTAGGTGATCTATATCTCGCGTTATACAGATCATATCAGGATGACCTAAATGTTAACAAAACGATAAGATTCCGTACTCAAAAATAGGTTTGATTTGGGCCAGTTTTATTTCAGCGCGCCTCAAAAACGGACACTAACAAAGAGAAAATACGCCTCGAATAAACACGGATACGCAAGCCAGAGGGCTGAAAATGTGTATTATGTTAATGGCCCTGATACTAAAACAGTTAAGCATGCTCAGTTTGTTCCGTCGATTTCTTTACGCTTATTTCGATGTGAAAGACGCACTACGGCCTGTAAGGCCAACTTCCGAAAATATCGATCCATCTGTTGAATCTTAACAACATCGACCCATTTTTCACGGAAGACCAGTCGTGGTCGAATCGCGATGAGTCGCCGCTAGCGGTGGCCAAGCTAAAATTTACGATTAAGATGATTGGTGGGTTTTAGCAGGCAATTATCTACTATGCTGATCTACTGCAAAACTCTTACCTTACCTCTTACCTCTTAGGACCTGTATTTTCAATAATTGAAGCGGCCAGCTATGGCCCATGGGAGGAGATATGTATTCCATCAGGACAACGCCAGCCCACACACATCGATAGCCAGACGCTTCGGAAGTTTGGTTGAAAAGTCCTTATACAACATCCATATTATATTCGCAACCTAGCACCAATATATTAGCGTATGTTCCTGTTCATGGCGAACGATTTTGCTGGTGAAATGTTCTCTCAGTTTTTCGCCAGTGACCAATAATCCACGCATATTTGCTAAACGAGCGTTTTATATTATGATAAACACAGACTCAAATTTCTGGCAAAAATAATAGATTTGTTCGTACTACACCTAATATAACCTAATATAAAGTAAGTTGATTCATAATGATAGACGAGTAAGTGATCAGGCAGTACATTCCAGGCGACTTCTTATACTATATATCGGTCATTCGATAATTATTACATTTTGAAGTTATTTAACAAATTTTAATACACTGAACTCTTTTTAGGAGACACCCCTCTTAAGTGGACACTTCCTTTAAAAGGACAAGATGTACTGCAACGGTTGGCTTCGGGCTGTAGCGTCACCCGTATTATTATTATTATTATTTTATTCCTCTTATATGGATGATTTTATTAAGTGGATTTTCACATATATTTGAATTAAGACATTCCCGTGAATGGACCATATGAGTTATTTACATGCGATATTTGTTTTGTTCACGCAGCACTTTCGTTGCCGTGCACACGATTATAGGAGACAAGTGTTCATTTATATTTCCGTAACGGCAACCATGCCCGTAAAATAATTTTCTCAAGTATATAATTGCCTTAAAGTAACATCACTTTGTTTTAACATCACTTTGTTGGGATCGAAGAGTCCTTAGTAGTTTTTATCCATCAGCTACTCACCAGCAATGTAATCCACTCTAATCTGTGAGATGCTACGATCCGCAGAGGAGTTAATAGAGGTACACCAGAAGGAGGTGTACTTTCGCCTCTCCTTTGGAACGCAGCTGGTAATTTCGTCTCCACCTTAAGAGACATAACGCAGAATGCCTTCGATAAGCTGGAAGCAGAAAGAAATCCAAAAAAAAGGATCTTGTACTACTCACCATAATGTACAAAATCCCTCAGTTTTATCTTCTCACTCTGTGCGGCGTCACTCTACAACTAACAGCACAGCTATAAAAAAGCTTCTTATGAAAAGATTTTTGCCTGGATTGTCAGACCGGCACTTCTGTGTGGTGTCTTGATGGACAGCACCAAATAATGATGTAAACTGCACGATACTTAATCGAGTGCATAACTGGCCTGCATGTGGGTCACCGGGGAACTGTGGAGCACTCCGTCGAGTACACTAAACAGACTCCTCCAGCACAACCCTTAGAGTCTGTGGTTTGAACTCACTGTGTTGTGAACTCACTTTCGGCTCAATCCATCTTCCAAATGAAATTCACCACCAGCATTCCCTCTAGGGCTGATCGCCTGCAAATCTTCACGAGGGAGAAGACGCAGGTGTATATTGCAAGGACCCTAATTTAGATATCTCCATGAAGGACCCTGATCATTGTTGCATCTTCAAAGCAGAAACCATTGTGATAAAATAGGCACAGTTCTGTATTAAGAACCATGTAATATCCAAAAGAGATATTACCACCTGTTCGGACAGTCAAGCCACAATTAAGTCTCTGGACAATGCCATGTTTAACTTACAAACCTCCCTGCATTGTAGGCTCGCTCGTAACGAGATGGCTGAACATTTTAACATACACCTCATGGGTACCGGGAGATTGTGACATAACGGGCATTGCAAGGCTGTTGAACTTTCTAGGTGTTTAACATCCTCCTCTCAAATACAAATCGGGGGAGTTCTACTTTCCATGCCAATCGCTACAGTCTACTCAAGATACACACAATCAACACTACCAATGTAAATGGCTAGATGACATCGCTCGCCTTAAAACGAAGCAAATATGGGCATCACTTAATCAAGCGATCAATTATTCTGCTTAGAATTAGCAGATCTTCACTCACGACGCTCATCAGCGTCATAACCGGCCACTGCACAATTGGCATTCATGCCCACAGGATGAGTGTCCCTTATAATAACTTTTGCAGAAGCTATATGGATGAAGAGGAGGTGGATATCACCTACTCTGCTCGTGTAGCGCTCTGGTAATTTGTAGGAACCTCCACCTAGGGGCCTACTACTTCAAAGGAGGTAAATAACATCACAATTAGCCAGCTAAACCGCTTTGTCACAAGCGCCAATTGGTTCTAACTGTTGTAAACTTTGGGCTATGTGTGAATGCTTCTGGAGACAGCCGCTACCACCTAACCTATATGAAGGAAACTGGCGTCTCGCTGAAGTGAGTCCACGAGAGTCCTAACGTTCCAGAATCCACTATTTGCATGTGTACGATACCTAAGGACCGTCATCAAATTTTCGATCCGTATCCGAGGCGTTGGTTTCCGCTTCGGACCAACTATTTTTCTTACGATATAGGTTCGCTGGACACCAGACCAACCGACATTAATCCTGTTTTCTGGCACAGGAAGCTCCCCATTTGTCCTCTCCCATAGTAATTCTTGAATAAAATCCCAGACGGTACCACGAGGAGGTGGGAGTAGGTCTTACTAACAGAGCTGGTAGGTTTTCGGCCGCAGTAGCTCTTTCTCATTATTTAGACCAGCATACATCGGGAGATGCTGCCCCTATGAAGCCTTTGTTAGTCGTTTACTGCCCGCGGGATGATCAAGGATGCTCTACTAGTCAATTGCTACTGTTTGATTCCAATGAAACAACGATTGGCAAGAGCGTGCGCTTAATCTTGTTACTGATGTAGTTTGTACTGTTTACTTGGGTGCCGAGGCAGACGAAGTCCTCCACCACCTCGAAGTTATTAAGACAACTATGCAGCCAAAATTAAAATAAAAAAGGGACCTTCAGTTCTTCACTTCAGAACTTATTAGGTCACTAGTGGTTATAGGGGTTAGTGGGTTAGTGCGTCGACTCCTATGCAGAGGGTGCCAGGTTCGAATCCCCAATTTACCTACTTTCATAATTCGCGGCTCCACTTCTTTCGAGTCACCGACAATGCTAAAGTCCTCGAAGGCAACATTAGAATACAGCAATGTTCGTTATAGAATTTCGATAAGAATTTCGGAAAACTGGGTTGCCACGTTTACGGCTTTATACTTGCAGGTGCAGCTGTGAGTTGGGAATCAAAGAAACAACGAGCTGTAGAAACATCAAGTGCTGAAGTGGAAAACATAGCATCAAAAGATGCATACTCTCTTCGCTATATATTAAAATAACTTAAGCTTGGGGATGGACGACCAACCAACATTTACTGCGACGATCAGAGTGCACAACATATTCCGAATTTCGGAAGAAAGCATTCTCGAAATAAACATATTGATTACAAATATCATTTTGTGAGAGATGCTATTGAAAAGGGAGTGTAAAAGTGTAAAATATCTTTCGTCTGAAGGCATGATAGCTGATGTTTTAACCAAAGGCGTTCGAAAGAAACAGCTCCTTTTCAATTTTGACTCTAAAATAAAATTTATGATCACCCAATTTGAATTAGTCAATGTATATTTTTTCTAATATTTTTCTATTTATTTGTAAATTTAAACGACATGGTAATATACTATAATTTCTAAATCTCGATTGATTTCCCTCTTCGTCCCGACAGGCTTTTGACCGAAGCTTGTAGTATTTCTTTTATAAGTGGGTAGAACTGTCGGATATCATTCCTGCCATAACACTTCTCCATTTCCTTCATAGCTCACTTCTTGTGCTTTCTTTTTGATTCGTATAGCTCACGAACTGCTCTCGTCTTATTGTGTACCGTCGCTTGATATGCTGCATCCTTCGCACAGTGCGCTTACCAGCACTGCTTGTCAAACCAGGGTTTTATCTGGGTGGTGTTTTAAAACCCATGCCATTAGAGGCAGATTGCATTTTGACAGGGTTTCCATTTTTCGACTCGCAGGTTTGGACTTTCTGAGAGCTTCGGAGAGACTCGATCGGCAAAGTTCCTAGCGGTCATTTGCCATTGTAGCTTGCCGATATAAAACTGTTGTGTGTTCCTCTACTCCGTTGCCCTAAAGTTATGTGTGTCTGTGTTCTTACCTTGGGTAAAACAAGGAAATGATCCGAGTATATATTGGTTCTTCGGAATAATCGGACATCGAGAATCCTGAAGATAGACACTCCGCCTTACATCGATCGCAATGTGAGTAATTTGATTGATGGTTGATTGATCAGGTAACCGCCATACAGCGGTTCCATTATAAGGGAGCGGCGGAAATAATTCTGTTAAACTGAAACTACTGTACCTGAAATTTTAAATATGGTACGAATGGAATGAGCTCGATCTATGCATTAGATAAGATGAAATGTAGATAAGAAAAAAATCAAGGTATAAAATACATAAAATAATATTTATTTAATCTTATCTATGTAGAATTCAGTTTAATTTATAAATTAGTTCTTGTGGCCAAAGTGACTAATAATGAGCAATGAGTTTAACATCATGAATAGAGGACACTTTCAGCTTTCATAAAAACTAGGTCTTCAGTTGGAGTCTCTTGCCACTTTTCTTTTCTGTAGTGCAACAAACATTAGAAGCCTAGTTTAAGAGTTTGGTAACCAATAAGAAAAACCGGTTTTGAAATTTGAAAGTCAAATATATGGGTTTCAAAATAAATGTTACCTTATTCATCAAAGTAACGAATTCTGGAAAATATTAAACAACAAAATTGCCAACAAATACATACTTCTGTTCTGTGTGTTGAGCGTAAAATTTTTGATTTCTCATATTTTTAGAATTGCAAAAGCAAAAGCGTTTGATGTATTTTTTCCTTTATGGAACCACTGTTTGTGAATGTTGAGGTGAGTAAACCACTTCGAGGTTTCGCCCGGTCACGAAATCAAACAGCCTAAGTGCTGCGTGTTTTCATGTAGGCTGTGCTCTCCAATGGCTCTAGCCTTCTTTGACCAACTTTCTGTTGAAATCTTCTAGAACGATATTCTTGTCATAGCTACGGTACTGATTATATGTACTCTCTACAAAATAAATACCTCATTTGCTCTCCCGAAAATGAGAATCAATTGGAAATTGTAGATCAGAGGATTGATGGATTCACTACTACAGGAAGCCCAAATGGACTGGAATAACATCCGCATGAAAATAAAATAATAAATATTCTCTTGATCCACTATTTTACTTTACGATCTATGTATCGAACTGTGCATACCGCTTACTACATCTTAACTTGTTAAATGGAACTTAAATCGCTAAGATGGGTAACAGCAAGCGGTCCTAAGTATTAGCTTTAAAAATATTTATTATTATTATTTATGTATACATTATATAAATTTATATTAATAATCCATTACTTCTCAATGGATTTTAAAGTATTTTATTGTATTACAAAGAAGATATAAATTATCGTAAAATAAATAATTAAGAATTGAGGACTATTATTTTGTAAATATAAAAAGTAAAGGTGTTTAAACCATCACAAATTTGTTCTGTTCTGTAGGTTTCTACAATGTGAGAATATTTTGCATTAATTTTCGCCGACAATGTATAAACCACGAAGATAATAGGGTTTATCGGACTGATTTCTATTTTCATGAAAAATATAACTTTGTTTGGTAGGTAACTCAAGAGAAGGAACGAACGCATCACATCTTAAAATCACTCGTAGTTAATCCTCTGTTGGCAATATCATTTCCGGTTCTAATGTTCCAAATTGTCGGTCAATTTTGAAAATAATATGTGTGGTCGTATGCGAGGACAAAAAATTGTGCCTATGCGAATTATAATTGAATATAATATAAAAAAAATAATTAATAATTCTTAGATTTATATCTCATGATTCACCTTCAACATTGAAATGTAATAGAAACCTTTGGCTTGAAATATAAAGTGATCCTTACACCGTCATATGTACAATCTTATGTATTTAATATAAAGTGAGCGTCTATCTTAACGTGTACACATGAAAAAAAAAATAACAGAAACCAAGAGCAGATGTACACAATTCAACGATTTAGTTATAAAGTGAAAAAGAAGAGAAATCGAAGAAAATAAAAACCAAAATCACCCTTTGAGGGCACGATGCACAACCAAAGGAACCCCATTAAACGGTCCCTATGATGCAGAGGATCCAGTGTTGGCGGTGCGTCATGCCACCATAAGACAACTGGCGTAAAGAGGCACGTGCCATTGGAGATCCTAAAGGGATTCTGGTTCCTTGTCGTTCGCGTAAATAAATGAGACGCCAAAGATGTATAATTTCATGAGTGCTGATTCCTACCACGGCTTGTCTTTGTTTTTTTTTTTCAAAAGATGCATATGTTTCATACTTCAATTTACATTTATATATGTAGGTGCAGCAATGAGGGAAAGCGTTTTATGATTGTTTGATGATTTTGTAATTAGGTAGATGGTTTGCGTGGACAATGCAAGTATTAAATAACATTCTCGATATAATGCTTCTGTTAAAGGTGTCAAGAAGGAGTGTATGTGTAGATATGTAAATAAGTGATGTTGGAAGAAAGTACATTCTGGTTCCAAGCTGTCTTTTGGGAACTGTGTTACACCTTGCGTTGGGTTGCAATATTCGAATTAGTCTTTTGTGTGTGGATCTTAAGAGATAGTAAGAAAGAAAGTCCGTCGATCACTTTGCTTCAAGTAGCAGCTTTACAGGAGTAGCTTTATCGATTTTTTCGCTGTCAAAACTATTTCTTGTAATTATGTGTTTAGCTGAAGCAACACATAATAATTACATTGAATGCGAAAGAAAGCTTTATTTTAGATGAGCCAACTTCGTCCAACTGCAAATGATATGCCATTTTTCCATTTTCCTTAGCTTTAAGTTTTTCGACTACCACTGAATAAACTATCCAACTAAAATATAAGCAGGTATTACAAATTCATGTACATATGTGTGCGATATTTATTTCCATATTTTTCAATATTGTATTTTTATTAGAATTAAAGGAAGTACATACAAATGTCCTTATGCATCTATACTCTTGCCTGCACACGTATGCGCTACAAGTATCATGCATATAAACACAGAGGTAAAAGAAAATGCGAATAATAAAGAAGAACGAACATTTTTTTTTCATGGGTGTCCTTTCAAGTAATTTGGGACATGGACACTTTCTTTGGAAGAAATGTGCACCTTTCGCATGCAGGCCGCGTGCTAGCGATTATAAAGCTGCACAAAATTAAGGAGGTATACTATGTGGTTGTTTTGTTATTTTCATCCATTATATTCGTTCTTTTGATCCTTGCGCGAACGAGTTTCTAATTAACTTTAGGCATTTGCACGAATTCAATTATAGTTTTGTGTGTTGCTGCATGCATATTTCGACAGAATATTTGCATAAATGTACCACACACAGTAATTCCATGAAATCCAGAGTTTCGGTTTGTGATTCTTAAAGGATAAACACTCAACGACTGATCCTTTTTCAGGTTTTCAGGAAACGGAAATAAGAAATAAAGTTTCAAAAATAATAAATTGAAACTTACTGAAATATATTAAACAAAAAAGTTATTAATATTAATCAATAAACAAATAAAAAAAAATAATTCATTAATTATAGCATTAAGTAATAAAATACATTCATACAAAAATACTAGGATTCGGGTGGTTGAAAAGTCAAACTAAGTTTGCCCGTAGATGTAGCCACATTAACTCTATCTAGTATCTAGCCGGTTTTATTGTAACTAAGACCTAGACCGTACTGTAATTGGAATGACAAAATAATTAAAAATATTAACTTACAGACATATTAAAAAACAATTATCTCATCATCATCCCGCATTAAAGTGGCCATTCATGGTTCATTCTATCCATCAGAACTGGTTTATCTTACAAACATCAATAAAACACATGGACTCATTTACGCCAAAAGATTGTTTTTCCTATTTTACTCCTACAATTATTCGTTTGTTTCTACAAGTAAGTGTATGCATATGGACTTCAGATAGATCAGATTATTTATCACTCTGCAATAAGGAGTCAATGCACGCTGAAGATATTCGGAATCCGGCACTATAGTATTGTCAAGCAACAGCAAAAGAAATACAAAGAGAGGAGACAGAATCACCAAAAAATAAATAAAAGTAACAAAATAAAAATAAACAAGACGCAAAATGTTTATCGATCACAATCTCGAAACAGTTGTCCAATTACAAAAAAAGGAAAGAACACACCGAAGCCAAATTTCTGCTGCTGCTGATGCACCTGTCCCTATTTTCAGAGAATGCGAATGCGATGGAAGGTAGTAACAAACAGCAGCAGGAGCAACAAAGTTCATCCCAATGAAGCGTCAAAAAGAAGAAAACAAAAACAGGAACCACCAAAAATTGCAACAGTACAGTCACGCTCCTTCTTCCTGGAGGTGTTCTCACTGCTTTCGCCCTCGTTCATTGTCTAATTTTGAGCAACATGAGGCTTAGATGACAGTCCCTCTGGATTAGCTTCATGATAAAGGTGTACGAACCAGCAACCACGATGGGGTGCACCTAAGAGCATAGACAAGTTCATTTGAAAATAATACCGCCCGAAACAGGAGCAGTCTTCACCACGACGGGTTCCGAAAATATGCTAAAGGTGCAACAAATATGCTCGCTTTATTTCAGTGGGCAAGGATATCCAAGGGTATTGACCGTAGTCTGGTTGAATCAAGAAAAAACATGGCTTAGCTGGATGGAATATAAAGCGGCAGGATAATAATTGCTATTCGAAATGGGATATTATTGCTACGGGGGTGCATGCACATTGAGGGAGATACATAAATTTGGCGTCATGGTTGCGATTCCATTTAGAATTGGCAATGAGAAGACACCTAAGGCCGAATTCGGCATTTTTTGTTGTTGTTGTTTTAATTTTTTTCATTGAGAGCCTACAAGGAATTTCAACAAACAAACGGCAAGTCTGCGGCGACGGCGGCGGCCCAAAGCAACTGAAATTGCAAGCGTGGGTTCAGATGTGAAATCAACCACAAAAAGTGCACCTTTACGGCCAACGTGGTATGCGTGTATTAAAGTCTGTTTTGTAGCACGATTCATCGCGATGAGCTAATCCTTTTGCCAAAGATCCTGGCGAACATCTGTGCCTGGTGTTTGTTTTCAGTTTCGTTTTTAATTATATCAAATTGACGAAGGAGTTTTGCTTTTTAATGTTATACCTTAAATCGAATTGGAATTGTTGCACGTATAATAGATATTGTATACGTATAATACATTTTTGCGTTTGATTATTTTTATGAATTTATGAACATAAGGATAATTACAATATTTTGGGTACCAAAAGGGGTTGTGGGTAGTTTGTTCTTTAGATAATGCTTTAAATTTGCTAATTTCTTGTTGTTGTAAGATGGTATTTATTTCATTGTTGAATCAGTAGA
Organism: Eristalis intricaria; assembly: GCA_964034865.1. NCBI lineage: Eukaryota > Metazoa > Arthropoda > Insecta > Diptera > Syrphidae > Eristalis > Eristalis intricaria. Next base: position 70,128,952 of record OZ035876.1, on the reverse strand, counting down.
TTTCTGTTGATATATGTTGCGCATGTGACATTCAGGTCTTTATACATATGTAGAGTAAAATGTTTTATTGTTTTGGTGTTACATTTCCGTCTCAGTCTTTTTAATGTTCAAGTGGCTTTGTAAGCAGTTCTATCAACAATCCTTAAGACTACATCATACCACTCATATCTTGAAATAACGTCCCCGTCTCAATAACTAAATTAAATAAAAAAAGAGGCAGACAAAATGTTTGTTTTGTAAGAGCTTTTTTTTGTGTCTAGAAGACTTAATGATGGTTCATCTATGGATCTCCTTTTTGGGCTTGGAGATTCATATGTATACTGGTTATTTCAAATGTGGCGTTTCAATTTTGGTTGATCAATTATGGTAGCTCTATCTGTAAGCAATGTTTTCCCAATACTATTCTCGGAAATAAAATTTTACAAATTACATTTGGAAATTGCAGATGTTTTAACTTATATATGTTTATATATCGTTGTTTAATATTTGACAGTACTTATTAGTCTGTAGATTTGCATTCCATATCAGGGATATACCATTGAAAGTACTAATCAATCTCAATAAGAAAAAAAAAGTCATAGGAATGGGCGGAGAGGTGATTAAAGAGAGTTGTATTAAAAATGTGACTTATGTTTCTACTGAAAATACACCACACTCGCTTGAACCTGAACCAAGAAGTTTTTCAGGAGAATGTTTTAGTAGCTGTGATTTACCACAAATCGGAAGAGGATACCGTCAAATTGTTTACATTGTCTTGATCATAGTCCTTGTTCAAGATACGTTGTACTTAGAATATATATCATTCATAAAGAATCCATAGACAATTCAGATGCCCTTGACGACGTCTACTAAAATCGACGATTATTCTAATTGAATACGTTTTTATAAAATAAGACCCGTGACATTAACGGTGGTCATTCCAAAATTTAAACATTCACGGTATTTTCGCCTTGGCCTTGAAAATCCTTGTTTAAAAAATACCCCAATTAGATTAAAATAATTTTAGTAATTTTAACGAATCGATACTGGTCTAATAATATGTAATAATATGTTGAGGAATCCTTTTTAATTTTCGCACTATTCAGCAAGATATACTGCCAACTCTGTAAGATGAATCTAAGGAGAGTATAGTAAGCCAGCGATTTTAAGCACATTTAAGACCAGATAGTCATCGTTAAATTGATATATTTTGCTAGTGCGTCGACTCCTACGCAAAGAGTGCCAGGTTCGAATCCTCAATTTATAACTTTCATAATTCACATTCCACCTCTTTCGAAACACTGACAATGCTCAGAGAGTATTCCTCTCTAGAAATAAGCTTCTCGATTACGACGTTCGGAGTCGGCATAAAACTGTAGGTTCCTTCCAATCGTAAGAGATGAATTGCACGCACAACACGAGTGGTTGCTGAGAAGCTTAGGAGCACTTTAGAAATGCAATAACATTTAAATTCCAAGAGTTAGAATTGCATAGTATTTATTTCTTCGTTGTCTGATAATAACTCAGTTGATTGATCTTTACTCTTAAATGTTTAATAGCAGAATAATCTATAACTACAAATATATGTACATAGCTGTAGAGTTTGTTTGTTTGTTTCCCTTCTTCAGGATCTACCAGACCGATTTGAATTTAACAAATTTATTGTGTGTTTAAAATTATAATTTCAATTTTAAACACAGTGGACTCTCCCAAGTCAAACTCTCTCTAACTCGAATTTGTTCGCCATATTCTACATATGTACATTTCCCTCAATTTTCCATATGAAAACATCTTCTCTTCTAACTTCCTCTAATGCGAATAAATCATGGTATCCCGTGAAAATTCGACTTAGGGGGAGTCCACTTTAAACCATTCGCTTGGCCGACGACATATGTAATAATCGTGTTCAGAGCTCGCTGACAAGAATTTTGCTATTCCTAGGAAATTTGTTAAAAACTTAAAATTCGTCGAAGAAATTGAAACGAATTATGCATATATTCCAAATTAAAGGCGGATGTAACTGCGGGTTGCAGATGGTATAATATAAATTGTTTTTTTCAGTTAGGACCATATTCTATTCCTTTGGATCAATATTACTCAATTTTGTAAATAGGTACTTTTTACCTTACTAAGGCAACCGATGCATCTCTCATTTAGAACGATTTCAATAATTTAAGACAAAATTTTATAGCCTCTAAATAAACGTGTTGGTTTAATATATGAGGTGTCATTGCCTCTTGTGTTTGGTGGCAAGCTTTGTATGTGTGTATCTTGAAAAATAAAGGAATGCTCGAAAACTCACTGACATACATATTTATTATTTTTTTTTCGCAATTTCAATTTTTCTTTCTACATATAATTATGTATTTATTTTCAATTTAACTTAGGCGTGGATGACATTTGCCGTTCATATCGTCTCTAGGTGTGCTAAGAATTGCTCAGAGACGTAATCGAGATATCATATTCAAAATAAAAGGGGTAGACAATTAGATATCGCCACAATCACATCAATTCAAAGAAACACGTTATAATCATAACTGTTGCACTATTATGATGCACCCGATTATAAAAGTTCCTACCCTTCTCTCACATCGAACCCAGTGAACATCTTTATGACAAACTTGTTGCGGTGACACGCGTTTAAAACATTTGACTGCAACATAACAAGAAGAAAAAGGTTAGCTTACATCCGAAAACCAAGGAAAAAGGGCATCCAACAGATGTCCGCAATATGAAACGAGACCCCTCGCATTTTGCACGGCGAATCCGTCTGACAACGACCATCCCTCGTGGCACAAAATGCATTGCACTTTGAGTGGCGAGGCGATGCAGTTCTCTTGTTTACTGTTATAATGCAACTTGGTTGCGGTAATTCCTGATGTATACCCTGTTGCATGCTTGTGCAGCAGCAGCCTTTTCACTCGAGTGTCGCCGAGTGTGTACTGATTACTACTATACAATGCACTGATCTTAATTTCTTAATACGTAATTATCATAACAAAGAAAACTGCGAATGCCCACTGGCTAGTGGCGGATAAGGCAGAACGTTGAGGGTTCCTCTCAATGTATTTAAGCCGTAAGGCATTTGTACTTAATTTTCTTGCATCGCCTGTGTTGCGTTTATTTGTCAATACACTGGTGCTGACCAATGTGAATGGCTTTTGCGACAGGAGGTGTTTTATGCTGGTGTTAAAAAATTGCTTTTTTTGTTACATGATTGTGAACGGCAGTTAAGCACATGCCAAGTTAATAACTACTTTTTCTGTTTTCTGTTTCGGTTGTTGGCATTTGATGATCACCACCGTGTATACAAATACAAATTTTTCATTAAAAAAGAGAGAGAATTGCTCACATCTTTGACATTCAAAAAAATAAGGCAACTGCTTTATAGAAATAGACAGGTCCACTACGGGTTGTAGCGCCACCTATATTATTATTTTTTGTTAGCAGTAAAGTCTTCTGACAGAGTTGTGATTGATTGTTGTCAATGATTTTTTGACTCAAGTATGATGGTGGGATGGATTCTCAGCCAAAACAATCCATGTAAGAGACTAAAAAATCGAACAAAGGTATTATTATCCTGTGCTGAAGAAGAGATCACACTGCGTACTGTAATTCCTTAAGTTAATGACCCAAACATCATATGTTGATTTAATTTTTGGGAATAATGGTTCATGATTATTATCAATGTCGATCAACCAATCTTTTTTTTTTATTAGGCTAAGACACTTCACGTTCATTTCGAAAAAATAGCATTACATAATAAGTATGTTTTCACCAAAAATGCTAATTTTTAATCGACACATCTTTAATAAACAGTCCTGCATTCGGTTCCAATGCAATTATTAAAAAAAAATCAACACATCCGTATATTTCTGTTATCGATTTCATTCACAGTTTCAACCAACGTCACAACTATTGAATGGATTTCCTCTTCGGCACCAAAATATAAATCTCCATGTCACAATGGTATTTCCGGACATAACATAGAGTAGAAGGTTGCAATTATAATCAAAAACAAATTCAAATAATTTCAGCGAATGATAGGAAAAAAAACCGCAAAATTGAAAAAAAGAAAACATAAATAATTTGTTTATTTTGTGCATAATTTAATAAATTAACAAGATATAAACAATTTCTTAACCGAGAGCAATCGTTGCCGCATTATTATCAATTTGGACCACATAAAACCGGGCCGACAACATTTTTTTTTAAACGCTCTTCGCTATGTCTCTTTTACACACTTTCTTTATCAATTCCGGCCTTTGTCTGTTTCTCTTCGAATCGTCATCGACTGACACTGCGTGACCAGACATTGCCGCAAACCTTCAATGAATGGCAATGAGAAGCAAATATTATAAAGCTTGCCTACTCTGTTAGCATTGTTGGCCGTCTACCAAATCCCTCCACAGCGGAGTCATCCAGTCACCAGCAATATCAACGTCAACAGCACCACCAACAACAACAACAACAAAAACAACAACAACATGTCAAACGTACCCAAACAACGAAAAGACCGAAAACAAGCCGAAAAAGATTAATAACAATCTAAAAATCGATTAATTTGGATTCCATTCAAATAAAGCAACGAACATTTCATTCTCAGAATCTCTAAACATACTTGGCGTGCCTCTGGGTCTGTTGCTGGTCGACTATAGTAGTCTGTTATGTGGTGACTGGTAAGATATCGCAACTCAGGTATAGGAGGGCGACGTTGGCATCGGTGTGATGTCGTTAAATCTCCTGACTGCCGTACAGCATACAAGAGGGGAATGATGTCCAACTCACCAACGTGGTCGCCGAATCAACGACTAACCGAAGGCAAGGCATTGAAAAGGCACAAAACGAAGTCATAAAATCAAGAAAATATACCACTCAGTGGTTTCGGTGTTGGCGGTGCTTGGTGATGGACAAAGTGCCGCGTTAGCTGATGATGTAGATTTGTGTTAATTAAAGAATTCCATTTAGATTACGCTTTTCATACTAGAGACTTTACATGCCAATAAGCACTTTTGACCTATAACCGGAAGGACTTGCAAATCGCAGACGTTTTATTTATCTGAAATTATGGTCAATAAATGGGGGTAGGCTAACATCTGAACTTAATTAATTGTAGTATCAATTTGATCTGATTTGGTGGATAAACGTATTTACATTATTAACTTTCTATAGTTCTTGAGTTTATTTCTTATGCGTGTATTCGGCTTTTCCTTTATTTCGTTATCTATTGAAAAATACAAATTGGATGTGACATTTATAGCGTGGTTGCTCTCTTTTAGTTTCAAGTATTAGACTTCAAGAAGCTTATAAGTTAATTTAAATACAGTCCTTTGTTCTTTATTATACGGTTTCTGAAAACTCTCGACCTTGCAAATATATATTTAAAAAAATCAGTTTTATTGCGTGACATTGTCTCTGGATCGTAGTTAATGATTAGATACTTGTCATCTATGATTGACAAATTTAAAATGTATTAAATAAAAATCCTTTAAAAGATACATGTACAGTGTATTCCGCTTTATTGACACTTAGGGCTGAATTTATGTTTTCCTGATTAGGTGGCTGTCGCAATAATATGAAGTGAGGAAAGAACGAAGTGAAAGCCGATGTAAGTTTCCGTTATTTTTCAGTCAAGCGGCTGACCCTGTGGCTACTTTCATACGGGGAATTTTTTGAAAATAACTCTTTCAAATTCCCTTTTGTGATAACTTTTCACCTCTGCAACTGAGAAATTTTGTCTGTTTCCTACCAGTTCTCACATGCGTCATATCTTTCTCAAATATGTACAGCATGCTAGGTACAAAGCAATTCGAAGAATAATGAAGAGAGATAAAAGAGAATACGAAAATCTCAAGCGAATCCTAATCCCAAGCACGTCTAACCTCTCTTGGCCTACAACATGAAAAGTCGCAGACAAAACTTTCTTGTGTGAAAGCAGCCTATACAGCGATGTCGCAAGTAAGCAGAATCCATTTTATCATATATATTCATCATATTTGTTTGTGTAGTGATGCCCCACTTAATCCATAACCACGTTATATAACCTTCTGGGCTGTCAACCTAGAGATCGCTTCCACAAGTCAATTACACTTAAGAGATTCTGACATCTGGCTTCTGGAAGATCTTTTTTAAGTCCCCAACAATAATCTGTTAGCATTCCTGGACTCCTTTTCCCTTGATAGCGCCTTTCCATTAAGTTAATAATGTCCTGAAGGAACCTCTCACCTTTTTCGACACACACTACCCAGACATCCAGTCCAGCATATGTATTTTTAAGGACATACTATTCCCCAAAACTTTATATGACATTATCAGTCATGATTAATACAACGTTCACAAAACATTTCCAGGCGAGTTTTTCCTGATCATCCAGTTTTTCTTCAAAGCTCTAATCCTTTATCAGTTGCCGTGTTTGTGGAGGCTTTGGCACAGGCAGTTCGACACTATGTAGGATGGGTCTGTTGGCCGAAGACAAGTTTGGATACTGGATAGTATGCTTGGACAAGGTGGTAATTCCTTTTGTTTGAGTCAAACAAAAATAACAATCACGGGTTGTTAGAATCCTTTCGTGGCATGTTTACGATGTAACAAGTGTATATAAGATGTAAGTAGTTATACAGTCGTCTAAATGAAGTTAGTCAAAAAAGACACGTATATGAGGTCAGAAATGAATATGTAGCTGTCCAAAAAAATTGGACGTGATTGAAACAAAATCAAGGACTTTGTCGCTGTTTGCCCAATTTTACTCGATATACGTCTGCTTTACTTCTACAAGGAATCTCTCACACTTGTTGAAACCAAGCAAGTCTTAAATCGGACAATGGGATGGAATCTGCTTCGCCGGTTTTATAACCATGCCTTGAGTTACCGAAATAGCTTCAATTAGGTGCTCTTCTCTTATTTATGTAGAGTGTACTAGCATTTTTTCACTTACCTCTGATTTTTTTATATCGATAACTAAACTGAATTATATACCTTCTTGTTATATTTATTTTTATGAAAAAATGTCAACTCTCAACAGACTGCCATGTTAATTTTTCTATTGATATTTAAATTTGTAATTTTATTATGACTCATAAAGAGTGAATAATAATACTAATAATAATAATGGAAACAAAATTATTATATATTGATAATGAGGGTACACCAACATGAACAAAAATCATAGCAAGCTTCGTGACAAAAACTGTGCTTACCAGTGCATTTAGGCCAATACATTTTCAACAAGTTGGAATTTCGGTGAGAAAATCGTATCACGTTCAAATCGTACATTTAATTTCAGTGACATATCAAACTTATCGGACAGCCCTCGCAAATATTTATATTTAAAATAAATATTATAATAATATAATCATAATAATAATTTTTAAATAATTTAAAAAATTATTAACTCACATGTATAGCATAATTGTGAACTACGTCAAACATTCTAATCTTGCAGTGTTGGCCACAACTAAAGTCTCACATTGAAAAATATTACAGAACAAGATTGAAAAAACTTGTGATGGTTTAAAGACTGTTATTTTTGCCACAAACAATATCTTTTCCTTAATTGAAATCCAAAAATCATCCGTATTCCATATATTATTTACTTAAAAATAACAAAAAAAATGGAAGGCCAATATTTAAAGGCATGTCCATATTCAACCATTACCGAAGCACATAAACGACTCATCGGAGCAATGGTGTTCAATTATTTGCGTGGAGATCTTACTCCAGCAAAATGTAAAATTGTCTTATTTTCTTATGAACCGAAATACAGCTTATGATGTGTTCACACCAAATGAAATCACGTATGAAATCGTATACGGCCTATTGAGATTTCAATAAAAGTTCATCCAATTCTCGCGACTTCGGTTAGGTGGGAACAAATTATTAAAGGGTTTGACATATTTCATCCTGTGCGGAGTCCTTAAGTCGGACACATAACAAGTCTTTTTTCACAGTGAGGATATTTCATGCTTTAGTTTTGGTCAAAACTTTACATACTGACAGTAGATGAGATAATTTACATTATTGTCCTTTTCGTTTCGCAGCATCTAAGAACGAAACGAGCACAGACCTGAAATGCGGGCGAAAGAAATAGATAACCCAAACGGAAGCACGCCATGAATGATTATCAAAATATTAAGGGTAAAGGGAGATAAGTAAAGAAATAACAGACCTGTTACGAAAGCTATCTCTTTTGATTGAGTTGGTGATGGCTATTTCTCAGGAGTGTAAGAGTCCAATAAGAGGTCATAGACTTGTGACTGTAATTGCATTCTAATATCCGAACTTCTTTATTGTTCAATAAAATATCAGAGGCTTGAATTCTGGCGCCAAACACTAACATTGTAACATTATTCAAGATCGCGACTGTAACACCCTACGGAACCCTAACAATATGTCGGGGAAAGTTGTAGAGATACATATGTGTAATGTCGTTATTTTGGTAGGTATAGAATATATCTACACACATAGTCACTGGTGGCAGATATTCAGACGCAGCATATTGTTGCTTATTGAAATATGAAGGCTTAAAATAAATAAATAAAAATGTGTGGGCAACGATAATTGCGAAGGTATGAAAGGAATGCAGACGAATTTTCGTCTCAATAATTGTGGTTAATTATATTCCGTGGAAAATCGTGTAACACGTTTATTTACTTTGAAAAATACAAACGAAATCGTCACGAATGAATTATTAGTGCGTTTAATATTGAATGTAACAATATGACCTCCAACGAAGTATCGTCGTTTGGTCTTCAATTTTGAATAATGAGGTTTTCGATTGAGCATTGCAAATCTTGATCTGAAATTTCAGTTTGGTTTGGATTAAAAATCGCATGCGTTGATGTAAATCTTACTTTTATTTATAATAAAATATATTTTTGTTTGTCTTGCACGTCGTAAAAACCGTAACCTCGTTAGCAGTATTGTACTTTCCATGTTGAGGAATAGTATTTCTTTATAGGAATAAGAACTGATGAGTCGCTTGGATTGCCTACCATCGACATTTATATTTTTTCCATTCCTTAATCAGCGTTCAGAACTTAAAAGACAGTGTTGCGTTAATCGGCACCGCTTCGGGGAGATCTTACGAAATCAGTATGTGATTTCCATTATTGGCAACCGCCTGTGTACGTGACGAGGCCTATACACCTGCCATCTCATCCATACCACATCTCTGTAAGTTTATGTAAACTTATGAACGAAATAAACATGATTGATCTGGTCTAGTAGTTAGAATTACGTCGACATATTTTGAAAACTCTATTTTAGGTGAAATGTAGTCTGTTCGATGCCGTGCCGATGCAGCAATGGCCATATGGTTTTGAGGTCCACAAGCTAGACTCTCTGCCTAAGATCGCTGTATACGTCGCTATATTTTGAATGTGAAGTTCGATAGGTAGAAGTTAGAGCGCGAAGGGAATGTCCTTAGCGAGCCTGTTCTACATATGCATGCCATTCCTTGTATCTTTCTGAGCTTCACAATATTATGTTTTTTCCTAAGGGCCATCTACCAAACTAGTGATCCGTATGTGAGGATAGGACGAATCTCGGCTATGTATATCAATAAAGTTAGTAAAGTTATAATATAGGGATTCCTCAACAGGGCTCACCACCTGTTTCTCTTGACTTACCTCAGAGGTCTGAAGTTCCATCTATTCAGTTCCGAATGTGGTTGTCAAGGATGCAGAAAGTGAGACTGATTGGTCTGAAATCTTTCGCGTTTTCATGACATCGTCTTTTTGAGTTCGGACACCCGCCCTCCCCATAAGAATGAGGTCCATGATTATTGTAAATTGAACTTCAATAGATTGGATTGAGATATAGGGTCGTAATGTCGGATACTTTCTGTATCATGACAAAAATAATGCAATCAAGGCCTGGGGCCTTATATGCTCTTTACAGTCCATAAAATCTATATCTTTATAAGGCTATATGGCCATATAAGGCTATTTCTTGACAGTTATTCGTATTGGTAAGTAGTGGAACGGGCGGTTCTGTTACGCTACTTGTACTGTCCCCTTCTTCTGGCTTTCTCATAAAAGATGGAAAGGAATGCTCTTTTGACCAAGTCTAGAGTCTTTGAGTGTCTTATCGCCTGCCTATATCGCCTGTTTAAGTATATATTAAGTCTTTTCTTGTAAAATTGCCAACAAGCAGGTTTTGTAGGTTTCCTGATTTGAGCTTTTTATTCCACCACAGTGGAAGTAGTAACTTACTGTTACTCATTGGACATGTGACTTTGTATGCAGTTTGAAGCGCCGTTTCGAAAGTCGCGATCTCCCTTTCAAACCTGCATTTGAGGATATTATTCGGCTGGGGGTTTATGAAGCTTAGGTCTGGCGATCTGTTCAAAGTTAGTCCACTCAATTTTTTTTTTTTTTGGATTTCTGAATGGCTGGTACTTTATCTTTAAGAGATATATTAAAGAGTATCCAGTTATGGTCAGAGAAGGATTTCTGACTGGATACTTTCGAGTTTGCTACTCTCAGGATTTTGTTAATTGATAAGAGCGTTATGTCAATAAAGCCTTCTCACTCAATAAACTTATCTGAGCTTGGTAATATGAAGGGCGGGTGCTACATTTTTTGCATACTACACGGTTATTTTGTATGATAAAATCGTAAAGAGACTCACGTTCATTAATTTCTGAGCTGCCCTAAACCGTATGTTTGGCGTTTGGGTTACAGCTCATTATAAAGTGCGTCCTTTCATTTGAAGTGCTCCCTAGCGCCTAGCAATTCTTGATTTTCTTCAAGCGGTGCTGACTGTTTGTGCGCCTTGTAGGCCGATGCAATGAGGAGATATGCCGTCCCTGCATTTTCCACCGTTATCACTGTTAATTCATCTGAGCTATAAAAAAAACTCTCTAGGATAGTAGCAGGAACTAGGAAACTTCACAATCTAATCTATCTAATATGTCTTCGTTGCACTTATTTTCATTGACAAATGCCAAACAAAACAATAAATTCCGTTAAGGTTTGTGGTTCTCAATTGAAATGTACATTTCTTACACACACAAAAGCATGCATTCCAAAGCGCATGTCGGTGAATCCAAGATAAGCCCTTTCGAGCGCCATACTTAGGTGTAAAAACGATCTGCTTATCATTGAAGTAACAAGCCCAATGTTTGTTGAATATTAAGTTTTCGACAAAAAAAAAAGAAAGAAAAGAAATAATATAACACAGCACAACATTCTTTCTTCAATCTTCCATCAAATAAACAAAAATCCGTCACACAGTGATAGTATGCAGTCGGTTAAAGGTTTGGTCGGACGGTCGGTCGGTTGATGGTTGCGCTGACGCTTGACATTCGTTGATAACTTTTTTGAATGCTTTTTGGTAAAGTTGGAGTTTTATTTGTTTTTTCCTTCTTCTTCTTCTTCTTCAAATCTGTGCCTCTATATTCGTGCGAGTGTGTGGGTATTTGTGTTATTTTTTTGGTTGTTGAATTTTTGGAATATTTTTAAGTTTTCTGTTTTGTAAACAAAGTTATTTGGGCCAAGTTTTTGTTGTTATTTCATTCACTTTTATTTGTACCAGACTGAGCGACAAGGCAGATGTGTTAGAGTAGTTATTCTTAAATGTTCAGATGCAAGTTGTTCACCGAATGAAAAATGAAGGTATTTTGTTTGTGGAGTTAGATGTGTTTTTCTTTTTTTTATTGTGAGCGTGTGTGGCTGTGTTTGTGTACACAATCAGCCGTTCATGGAATGCACAGAAGATATGACAGTGTTTAGAGAGTGGTTTGGTAGGCAAATGCACTTGAAATATTTCATGAATGGAATGTGCTTTCATTGATGTTTACGTTTTAAATTCCTTTTGAGAATGAGGAGCATACAATAGTGAAGACGGGAAATCATATTCATTCTGAATTAAGTCGAATTGTGGTATTCAGGTTTACGAGGTGAAGACAAATGTTCACATTGGTTTTTTTCTACATTTGTCGCATGTTCGGTTGATAAGTTTTTTTTTGTCTTTTTGTCGTGGATTTATTTGATTAATTGGTTTTTGTGTTGCAATGCACAAGGTATTTATTGGATTACGAAGAAACAACAAGAAGGTATCGGGACTGAAGAGATGTGCACCATGGCTCTTGGTTTTTCACTACTCTCTTAAAGAGAATTCGCAATTTATTTTTCTCTTAATTGTATGATGTTCATGATAACTTCCTAAAAATATCAGCAGTTCATGAGGAAAAAGCTTAAGTAAAGCTGTTTTGTTGAGGTGGGTTTTAAAATGGCGCATTTTTATGACTAGATGATTAGCAACAACGTTCGTACTGAGCTGAAAGTTAAAACAAATCCGTATACCCGCTAAAATATGCACATGAAAGTTGAGTGATTCCAGTCATGAGGCATGGACGACAGTGCTTACGCCAAATGCAGTAGTGTTTCAATATTATTAACTGCACTCTGTCTTAGTTATATAATCCCACATGGAAGGGGTTGCAAAACTTGGTTTCTTAGATGTCAAATATTTTTCTTCATTTTGGCATGGTGCCAAATATAATTCGATTTCTATAAGGTGATTATCAAATTTCAGATGTTTTGCCTATAATCTGCAGTTCTTAGACGTTTTGGGATTAATGTGATTTGTTTTTACGTTTCCCACGCTAAAGTTTTCATCAACCACACGAATCATAGATTATTAATCGACTGTCCAAACCTTGCCCGTGAATGAATCAAAATTTTAATTCCTAGACCAAAAGAGGTCGCAGGAGTAGTGTCTGTATGAATCACCCCAAACTCTTCAGCAAAGTCAACCATGTCCATGAATAAACTTGGTGAGTCCAGCCGCATGCTGGCTAGGATACGAACATTATGAATGTTACAACGTCCTGCTCAGAAGCCGATGTGAGTCCTCTGTGTACTCATTCTGATTTAACAGAGTGATGGTTTGAAATTGCGATTTGGCCGGCTGTGTTTTGTAATTAGACAAATTTTGCCTTTTTGCTATTAGTGGAGTTAATCGTGTCGCGCTTCTAAATATTGGAAAATAATTACAAAGCAGTACCAGTTTGGTGAATATTGCCGGGAATACTACATTATTACGCAACCGTATAAAGCGAATAATAAGAAACCTACTTAGACATCTCGTCAAGAAGCAGACGTCAGTTAAGGAAAGGAATATAATGAAAAATCCAGATTGTCCAGACTGTCTGAACATGAGCCGACTCATTGTTCTTATTTGTACCTGATATACATTACAATGTTTAGGAAAGCAAGAACTTGTGCAGAAGTCATCATAGAGGGAATGATGGTTGAGAGATCTGGTATAAAGAGAATCTAATTCAGTAAATGATGACAGAGTATCCAAAATGGAGGAAATTGAAGAGAATGTTTAAAGCTGCAGGGAGGTTATCCTTAATACTCCTCTGACAACTCCGCACTACGTAAGTCATCCGTTTCACTAGATTGAGGAGGTTACAGTCGATAGGGTATAGGGACTAGTATCCGTACAGTGCAAGTTTTCAGACATATCGTCGTTTATTGTCAAATAATAAGAGTTTTCAGTTTCTTGTGGGAAAACCTGAATGCAAAAACAACATTCTATGTTTCTTTCATACACACACGTAGTTTTCAATAGATGTGATAGCTGCTTTCCGAAATATTCATCGGTTAGTAGGTGGCAGTCGTGAAGCGTGCAAGTAAATGCACTTTTCTTCTATAAATAATAGTGGCGCTATTTAAAAAATTGTATTATTTTAAATTTAATTTTTTTTGCACCAAATTAGATTCAATTTTGATTAAATATGTATAATTTCTGAAAAATGTTTATTTTTTATTATTTTTTTTTTTAAATTAATTCTACCCAAATTATTTGGTGTTCAGATACTGGAGCCCAGATTTTATACTGATTTTAGTTTCTGTACAGTGTCCGGATACTAAGAGCCCAATGCAAATTTTAAATTCGAATTTCGATACTTTTAAATAATACTTATGTGTATTTTGCTTAGTTTTAATATAGAATATTCCATAGTTCTTTAATAATTCAGTTCACGAACAGTGATTTTTAACTAAGAAACCGGCCGTCTAGTTCGATTTTATATCGCATTAAAATATGACATATGTATTTTTAAATTTAATTACTTAAGAATGGAGGGAAGTAGTTTAACACGGGAATTAGAAGATATTCGGACAAATAATTCAAGTTCAAAAGCACTTGTGTCGGCTGGTGTGTCGATCAATTCTTCGTGACCGACTAATTGGTGAATTGGTGAAAAGGCAACAAAAAACCTGATGGTAAACTCTTTCAATCTATGGTAGTGTTCCCATACTTACGTTCTCTAAAGAACATTCTTAAAGTATGCCCAGATATTGGATACTAGGGAAAATAGAAAGCGGTTAGATGTACCTATGCTTATCTTAGAATCTTATATAGATGAACAGACATAAAACATTCTGATGCCATCTTTTCGAGAATCAAATTAGAGAGTGTATATATCCACCAAAAACCATTTAATTTTAGGTATAAAAAGGTTTATGAAAACTGACTTATTTGCACGTTTTTCAGTTCAAAGTTGTCTAGAAATTCGTTCAACTTACCGAATTACTTATCTTATAGAACCATTCTTGTTTCCGAGATTCTACTGTATCTCATATATTTTTTGTGAAAGATTATATAAATGCATTTTAATACTAATTATGCACATAGTAAGTACATAACAATAAATATATTATAATAAAATAGTATATAAATATATATAAATATATATAATAATATAAGGAATTAAATATAAATAAATAATAAATATAGTACCTTGGACTGTCTTTAAGTCGAACTCTTCCTTAATCAAATTTCTCTCTAACTCGTCTTTCCCCTTAATTTTCCATACAAAAACATCCTCTCTAAGCCAAACAAATCAAAATAAAAAGGAAGCGTGATTAAACAGAAAAAGTTAAGAATTGATATGAAATTTTGGTGTTCGGCTTCTGAAACTAAAACGTCCGGACGCTAAAATTACTATCCGGATACTAAAACTAAAATAAACTGAACTTGAATTCAGAAGAATTGAAAAAAATAATTATCCACAAAAATAAACACGTTTGAGGAGTTTTACTTTCTTTTTGGGACGTTTAATAGTTAAAAAATAAGAAGTCAAAGTTTAACCTATCTTTTGAAGCGTTGTCCACCTACTGCAATTCCATAGAGAAGTATTGGTCATGCGAGATGTACCCAATCCAACATGTATCCCATAGTCTTCTTGCAACAAACGTTGAGGTACGGTATGGTTTTCAGCCTAGTTTAGATTCGATGATGAGATCGAAAAATTTATGGTATGAGGTCAAGTCCAGGAATGTTGTGTTTCCTATGTCATCTGTACCTAGATTACATTATTTAGTTTATTTTTCTAGATCAAAGATGGTCGTCTACAAAATATCTCTGATCGGAGACTTAGGATGGCGTAAGCTTAGGATGGCGTTGTTAAAACTCAGCTGAATGTAATTGTTGCTTTTAAAAGAGTTTTGCCTATAAAGGCGTTGCTTATATCCGGAGAATACTGTAGCTGCGAGAGAAAAGCACACCATCCTGCGGTGTAACGATGTTAACTGCTCGGCAGATCCAGATACCTCCGAGATTTGAGCTTAGCTGGTGAAAAGAAACAACTATGTATTTTTCGATTCTGAGCATGCGAGTTCTGAAATGAACCTCTAAGTTTAGCAGAACCTCAATGCCTACGAATGCAGATAGGGTTAGTTTCTTTTGTGTAAGAAATTCTTCTATTTTACCTACAGTGAAGTGAAGAACATTCTCTTCATATTGTGCTCTTGTAAAAAGCATACATAATGCATCGGTGTGTCTAATGTATTCGTCAATCAGCTTCTCTAATGTCTTTAGAAGAATATTTTCTTGTCATTGGCTTTACGTGCGAGCATTACTCTACCTTGGATATCAAGATCTCGGTAGTATTTCTTCAGAGAATTGTTACGTGACCTAGTCCAAGGCATCCCTGAAAGAAAATGATTAATCAATGTGTAATAGAGTTCGTAATATGTTTGTAGCTTAGCGTGGAAGTTACCATCTGGGCAATCTGACTGAGCTGGATATTGAGTAGAATGGAGTAGTCCCTATCGTACGATTGTCCTCTTCGCAGCTTAGTACAGGTAGTGTAGGTTCAATTACCCTTTTTGTATTAGATAAGGAATGTTTGAAAACGTAGTCAAAACGATATCTAATCTTGGAGGCTATTGAACTTCCCTAAAAAAGGCATTAAGTCCTCTTAGGTTTCCTCAGTTAAGTTTTGATGGTACTGAGTGTTCTTTTGTAAGAGTCACACTCAGTGATAATTCAATTCAGAATTCATCGCTCTCTTGAAGATCATCCTGGACCCCAGTCTACATCTGTCTGTCTGTACGCAAGCAGTAACTGAATGTGAATCGCTGTAATTAGAGAGAATAATAATAAAAAAATATATAATAACCGTGAACTCCCTCTTAATGGACACCATCTTAAGTGGAAGATTCTCTCTTAAGCGGACAAGGCGGTTATGGTTGGCTGGTATGATTATGATTGTGTTTTTTTCATCTTAAGTAAACATGGACACAATTTTCATAATATTGAGGCAAAATGGTTCGCTTCAGAAAACGATAGGTATGAATACATTTTCCTCCGCACTTTTTCTCTTATTGGGAAACCCTCCATTCTGAAGAATGTTCCCTAGGAAAAGCAAAAAGCCCTCAATATTGTGGGAAGACTTGCCAATGGTAAATTTCACTGAATTTCCCTCAAACATTTCCCCTATCATTTTGTTTGGGAAATTCAGGAAATCATGCCTACTATTATGAATAAAACTGCCTCCGAACTTTTTAATATAAACTTTAAGTAAAACTATATTAGATATAAAAGAATTGTTAACAATTTATGCACAACTATCATTGACTAACAGACAATTAAAAATCGCATTCGAGACAAAAAAAAACTGACTCTAAGTTCGTTCTATTCCAATGAAGATCCCTTT
This sequence comes from Eristalis intricaria, assembly GCA_964034865.1. NCBI lineage: Eukaryota > Metazoa > Arthropoda > Insecta > Diptera > Syrphidae > Eristalis > Eristalis intricaria. The sequence goes on along the minus strand of OZ035876.1, from coordinate 70,112,019 downwards.
ATAACACAAATACAAAAAAAAAAAAACCCTTACACATGTTAGCACATACACCCATCACATTTTTCTAATACAATTTCGAAATAACCCCGGAGAAGAACTATCCGATAAAGATTAACAATAGCAGGGACTTTTTCCCACAGAGGGAAAAAGCTAAGGAACAAGAAATTCCGCCGATATCATAATAAGCCTGGACATGAGTTATTCACATGTAACTGAGTTCTTTTCTTCGCACGTTATTTTCGCTGCTGTCTTAGCTGATCCTTGGATACATACATATACATATGAAAATCCGCGCACCACGCTGCTTCAAAAACATACCGAAAGCAAATCTGCCTGTGAAATGGTTTTCAAATAACTTAAATAACGAAGGATTAGTTAAACAGCTTCAACAGAAGATATTACTTTTTATGGATATTGCAGCTTTGTATCCTTATGTTAGTTTAAGCAACACCGAAGATGTCATACAGATTAATAGAGTGATTGACAAAAGTGTCGAGGACGAGGATATGCATGTGTCAGAAGAAGAAACTGAAATGAATTCATACTCCCTCAAGATGTTGTTACGAGAGAGAAAGTTCATTGTATTTTGAGTGGCGCGACAATCTGAGGTGGACTACAGCAACCACTCGTGTTCTGCGTGCTTTCTAGACAGAAATACTCTTTGAGCATTGTCAGTGTTTCGAAAGAGGGTCCGTGAGTTATAAAATTTGGTAAATTCGGGGATCGAACTTGGCACTCTTTGCGTAGGAGTTAACAGCCGAATACGCCACAATGATCACATGCAATTAGAGAGAAGAAATCTTTAGAAATGATCTTTACAAGAATACACGCTCCTGGCTTACCCGTATTTCTTACAAGCAAGAGTTTAAAATCACGCACCGTGAGTGTAAAAATAGCAATTTCCTCTCCTTTTTTTTCAGGTCGAGTTGGAGAGCTATTTTGTGATGAATGAAAGTTTTCGGGTACCGTATCCGTAGTTTCTTGAAGGGGTACCTAGTGTTGACCGACATGTGTATCGACAAATGTTTTTCAAAAGTGAGTTTCCTATCGAAAATGTCTCCTAGTTAACTACTTACAGATTCCAGATCACTCGGAATTTTTTCTGCTTTCTGTGTCGAGCAAATTACATAGCCTGGAATTTATCTGGATTCATTTGTATTTCACATTTATTGGTAGATAACTTAAATAGATTAGGTGAATTCTTTATAGAAGTTAGCGTGGGGCTCGGAAGGCAACTATATTCGCACGATGGTTAAACTGTTTGAACACTTTTGTTTATTTAAGTAACCATTGCGGATTCAGTACCGAAATACAGATCCCCAACGATATTAGTATAAGTAAGGAGAATTTGTTCCATCGTATCCGTATAATTACCTACTGTAATTGCTGACACGCTTCTGCAGAGAAATTGCAAGCGCACTTTCTTCTAAAGCGCTCCACGTACTTCAATTGCAATTTCTGTTTGGGCGGATTCCACCTCCTATCGATATCAAACCTTCTTTTACACATTGAAATGTTTTCAGGTGTAATCCATGCCTAATTTTTCCGTGTTATTTTTATTAGTTTTGTTTTGAATTATTGTATAATTTTGTTCAATCATTTTCTTTGAGCATATTTTGGCTGTTGGTGCGTTCTATTAGTTCATTGATATTTAGTTGGATTATTTATTTCAACTCAGTCTTAGCATGCGCATATACTCCATTTGGACTTTTTGTTGCATACAAAACGGCGTAATGGTTAGAATGGTCGATTTTAATTACTGCCTACTCTATTTCCAGCTTATAAACATTAACATAAATATGGACAATTAATTATACGATTGCTTGTCATTATTTCCACAAACTTAAATACCAGAGAGTTATTCTAACCTTGTATACTTGTGTTGACATCACCTCACAGTAGGTATTTTATTCATATTTTCGTCAATCATTGCTTTTAACTCTTTGACGAAATTTGTTATACTAAACTTCGCATCAATATATATATCTTAGTTAAGCATTATGACGTACCTCCAAGTGCATGCCTGATAGACAGTACATTCTCGATTATCGCAACTAATAGAAACTAGGGTGGCTGCAATTATCGAGGTTCTGTCTATTGGAAATGTTGCGATTACTGAGTCAATAATGATAAAAAATTCATCTGAGCTCAAGATCTAAAGCCACCTCTGCCCCTCTATAACCGACATTAACCAGTGCATAGAGCTAGTGCGGATGTTTTGCATTTTTGTGCACTCGTCAAGCCGGAATACTCCAAGTTCGTTCGAGTACATGCGAAGCACTCCCGATATGCGACAAGCAGTCTTACGAGCAGCACAGCTTCTACGTCGTGCACGTGTTATAACTTGGTGCGCTTTTACATCTACGCGTGAGTACGACTGGGACTCTGTGGCACAAGGGGTGGCACTATGACGATTTTGCACCAAGTAAGCTTATGGAATCTTACTTGCGCATTGACACGTCCGATGGTTTGGCAAACTCCTCTCAACAATCTTCGTTTATTCGTGTATTTGATGGCAGTTGCGGAGTAAGAGTGGTGGGTGGAGGCGATTCGCCCTTTGTGGCAGACTAATAGGGGATGCCTTCAGTACCAATGAAATAACTATTTTGCATATTAGAAAAATTAATTATAAATACATTTTTTTCTCAAATACCTACCTAAATGTGCGCATCAAGACATCCCAGCGCCACCTATGTAGCTTCATTCGAAAAGTGGACAAAAATTTGGAATTGGGGTTAAAGCTGAACAACACAAATGTCAATGAATGCAGAAAAAAGAAATGCCGCGATTTTCTAAGACGCCTTTGGACGCAGTTTTGTTTCTTACGAAACCTTACTTTACAAGGCCACAGAGTGGACTTGTGATCGGTCAAAAGAGGCAATTTTTTGGAAACATATATGTTAAAATGTAAGCATCAACAACAGTGTTTCTAAGAAAGTTTGAGTCTAAGTCGGTGTGCGAGTGTTCAGTAGTAGTAGTCGATGAAGTACTGTAGTCGAGGGAACCTAGAGACCAGACGCCAGAAACGTGCCCCGCAGATTTGTTATTCTCAATCTAATTTACCTAGGATATATCCAAATATGACCCAGTTTTAGAGGAGCATTTGTTGAGAATCGTGCTTTCAATAGGTAATAAGTCTCGTATTTGTCGAAGACTATTAAAAATGAATTTATAAACCTTTTGGGAAAGAAGTAAGGAAAACATTTGTGAACGACATCCACCAGGCGAAGTACTTGGTATTGTATTCTCTCAACAATCCTGATGAATCACGCCATGTGTAAGTCATTCTTAAACCTTTGTGGAGTTGACACTAGATGGAGCGCTCATCGCGAGGCTGTCAACTCTTTAAATCCATAGTGATCCTCAAAAGGTAAAATTTGGATAAAAGAGGTTCTGCAATCATACTATCTGCTGTATGCGACTTTACGCTTTTATGTTCTTTAATTTTATTATGATATTTTGTGAGAAGTTGGTGATACACAGAAATACTTGCGAAAATCCGCACTCACTGTAGAGAAATGTGTAATAAAACACTCGTGAGTTTTCTTCATGAACAACGTGATGAAGCCGTGAAAAAGGCTTAAAATTTCAATTGAAAGGCGGGAAGAACATAAAAAGAAGAAAGTGCTCAATATGCTATTTTGGAATGTCAGGATACATATTTTCACTGAACTTATTCATCGGTCTAAGGCCATATTGAAAATATTGCTGTATGAAACGGACGAATAACTGTGTGCTGTTGTTCCAATACTTACCTCGAATTAACAGGGGTGGGCCAGACTAGACCCATTGTACCGATACATGGATGTTAAAAATTAAAAAGGGGTTGCCGTGAATTATGATAGCCAGTCAGTTTTCTCAACAAATTTTTACTAAACTGCGTTAGCTTAGACAGCCGTACAAGTAGGAGCCATTAGACGAACTGTGCAATTGGTTACTGTTTGCTTACAAAATTATCTAATATGGTAAGGCTCAAGAGAATTCCCAACGCATCAGTGGGAGTAATTTCAAGGGCTCCACTGAACCGCGAGACAAAGTTGCATTAGATCCCTCAAGACTTGGGGATATTTTCTTAGGAAGGCTATGGCAATATTGTCCAAATATCTAGTCGTGTTGCATTCCGTCTTCTCCAGAAGTAGCAGCAGTTTAACTACCGCCATATTTCAGAGAAGAGATGATAGACCTCCTTGAAGTGTACGCCTTCTGGTCGATCTTTTTGTCGAGGTTTTTCGAGGAGTAGCATTAATTACACTAATCGTGAGTAGTTGATCTATTAAAGCTACAAATCCTTCTTCTACGTTTAGTTTCCAGTCCCTGTGTAATTATATGCAAATATATGTTGTTAAATTCTAAATATGGATAGCCTTTGAATTTTCAAACTTTATTGTTAAGTGGGAGTTTTCAGATTCATTCACTGAGTCTGTTATTGGTCATGATAACTTATTGGACGTCTCAGTCCCATCGTATAAACGAGGCTGCTCAAAATTAATTAATATTGACTAATCTGGCTATGCTTTCAATCGAAAAGGGACACTCAAGAAATATAGATTTTGAAGATTTAATCGAAAGATCCAGTGCAATAAAATCTCCCACGTTGTACCCCTTTTCTGCGTCGTAAAGGCAATTCCTGTAGAAATTTGACAACTGTTGGCAACCCATTAACCTTACATATTGGCGTGTATACTGCCACCCACCGCAGTGATTTTTTCAGCATTGTTTTCCATCTATGCCCTTGAGAGGTTATCTACTCCGTTGTCTTCAGTCGATTTTTGTTCCTCAGCCTTATGATCCACCTCTCTCGTTCGATCATATCGTTGGTGCATTGTTGTCTTAAGGCCCGGAAGGTCTTTTTACATTCGGTGCCTGTGATACCTTGCATTGCGTATCAGTCTAAAGTCGACTATGGGATTTTTCTCCTCGCCGTAGTCGCTTCCCTCCGAACACATTCTTTAAATTCTTTCTCCGACTTCTGTTTCTTCTGCCGCTATTGTAATGGTCAAACGTAAGATAACAAAAGGGACCCAGGTAAAGCCGAAGCTTCACAAATTCTCTGCGCCGGCCGACTTCATGTTGTTTTATATTTTATGTTATGTTCACGTGTAGAAGCTGTTTGGTCAGAGCTCGATGCGCTTTCGCCCTTACAATGAGTCTGTTTTACAACGACATAGTTGATGCGAAGGTGAAGGGTAATCTGATAAATGGTTCTCAAACGAGCAATGCTCACCTATGGCTGTTCCGTGTGGTTCAACGTAAGTAGGTACAAACTTTATTGAAAAGATATGGATATATGAGAAGGCCGTCTTTAGAGAACACCGGTGTAACAGTACAGAAAATTATACTTGACTTGAATTAATAAAGCAATGTATTATTTATACTTATTTATTTATTTATATCCTATATTTCATATATTTAACTATTTTCATAAAAGTCAGTAAACTCCATAATTCCTAAAAAGGTCAATAGCTTGTGTTCTTATGACCTGTTTTTCACCACTTTATTTTCTAGAGATGTGTGTAAATCCAATCCGAAAATGTGTGCAATTTACATTCATGCGTTCGGAACATATTTATTTCCGCGTACAATGCGGACCACTGTGCGCCGTCCTTCTCCTCGGCACTGAAACTAAGAAATGTTCATTTTAAAAATTAAATTCATTATTAACTTCTTTTATCTGAACAGATAGAATCTTAACAGTACCTAAGATTATACTATAGATGTCACAACGTTAAGTGCTTATAACTCATGTAATAATCATTTGTTTTAATTTTTCTTTTATATTTCAAATACAGCACTTATATGAACATTTTTATACACTATCTATGAATTATCATATCAGATAAAAATCTATCATTGTCACAAATCATTGGAATAACCACTTATTTTTGCAATGAAGTAAGACATTTATCGAGTTATCTGGTGTAAGTAGTTAGTTTAGTTTAGTTAAGGAGTTAGTAGTTAGTAATTGGTTAGTAGTGTGGGAATAAAACGAAGAAAATCGAAGCTTAGATTGGGCTTTTTTTAATACATACCTAAGTTAATAGTAAGATATTATTATTACTTTGTATATACTTACTTAAAAAATGTCCGTTTCTCAATGAATTTTTTTGGCGAGGTTAGATGAAAATGTCCAAATATCACTATGCGACCCTCATAGCAAAAAAGATTTTCACCCAGTAAAACAGCACCAAGAAATGACGTCGTTAAAACACCAATATCATACTCATAACTCTATTTCTTATTCACAATATTTTATTATTATATTGCCTACATTTTAATTTTTTTTTGGATTACAGGTTAAGAAACAACGCACGGAGGTATGAACAATTTCTAAAGCGGATGAGGAAGTCCTAGGTATCTTCGATACGTGCGATCTTTGATCTTGTTTGTGTTGTTTTAGAAGAGAAAATTCAACCAAGAACTGTACAGCGATATAAGCCTAGTCAGGCGTCTATGGCTCCAACGCCTAAGATGGCTAGGCCATGTAGAGCGTACGGAAAACACAGTTCCGGCCCGAAGAGTCTTCGACTCCGAATCTGTGGGAGAATGCACAACAGAGGACGCCCGCGTTTAAGGTTGTGCACTCAGGTGGAGAACTACAGCCAGCTTTGTGCGTTGCACTGGAGAGAGCTAGTCAGAAGCCGTGCTAGTTTGAGAGGCTTATTGGTTGAGGCCCGGGACCAACACGGGTTGTAGCGCCAAATAAAGACGAAGAAGGAGTTAACGTGACGAAACTTTAAACTGGGCTAATATCTCTGTTAAGGAGATTTCGCCAAGGGAGATAAGCAGACTTGTGTCAACAACATCAGCATGCTACGAACCATCGCCGAATACTCAGTGAACTCAGTGCAGTGTACCCCTTCTCTTTGAGTACACTGAACTGAATGTTTGGTTGTCAATGAGTGGGGTACTCACTTAGAAATTAAATATCAGATTCATTCATTTCACTTTTCAAGATGTGAGTGCAATGATTAAAGCGTCCCTTAAATCCTCTATATTTTTGTGCAAAATATTGCACAATAATTGAATTGACATCTGATATTCACTCGAAGAGGTGTTTACTACTCGACACTTGAAAAATAAATAAACAAATTTATACAGGCGATACAATTTTTTATATCGTACAATAATGCACAAGCTTGCAATATTATCTACAAACCAGCATTACTATTGTGAGAAATTAAATATTGCACAAATATATTGAGAGTTACTTCAAAAAATATGAATGTCTTGAAACTGGTTTCAACTGGTTAAAAAAACATTTGATGTTAAGTCTAGTTTGTACGCAACATGGAATTATTGAGTTTTACTGTTTCAAAATTTCTTTGAGATAACTGCAGGCAGAACAAAAAATAAAATTCGAATGAAAATTTGCAAATAGTGACTACGTGTCTACTAAATTTATTATGGAGTCGCGCGCATCTTCTTTTCTTGCTTTCGAGGTTTCTTGAGATTATCTTTTATGATATTTTATACGGATGATAATTTTTGTTCGAATATTAAAAATCATGCGGGAGTTCGAACTTACCCGACGAGTTCTTTGAAAACTAGACATTTTGGTAGCTAATCTTTAAATTGTTCAGAATATATAATTTAATATACATACATAACAAGCTTTATTTTATGACACCGGAAGTATTTTAATTCGAAATTTGCACTTCTGAAAATCGTTACTTAGACCACTTCATTATTTTTTCTTATTTTATTTAGTCACCATTTTATTAATTCGTTTAAGTTGTATTCATTCGTTCCAATAAGTAGATCAAAATTTAAAAATAAAATGATAAATACCTATAATAAAAATACTTTCTTATTGCTCCTTTCGAAATACTAGTGGACACCTTCTAATGTTCCTGTAGGGAAAATAACATATTCATACCTATAACATCATCGAACAACATTTTCAGAATTGTCATAGAACCTCAAATGTATGTCCACAAGTAAATGTAGCTTAAAATCTCCAGAGACACATTCATCCAGTACTCAACTTGAACGCTACTTCATATATGCGCCACCGTGAGTGGATCATGTTGCGTTAATTGTGTGAGCTTTTCAGCACCATTTCACATTCAATTTCACATCCTCACCACCATTAAATTAAAAGAGAAAAAGTGATGCGGACAAATCATGAATTGATCGTTGAATCATCATCTGATTTAGCACAGCATAAAGAGGAGCAAAGTTTGAAAAAGATTTCTTTAGTAAAAAGCGTCTTCCGTATATTTTTTTGTTCTGACCTTCTTACCTGATTTCTTCTTAGTTTCGAGGTGTTTTTTCGTTCATTTTTCAATAGCCTGAGGAGAATTCCTTTTGTCCTCTATGGTTTAGCTATGTACAACACACATACATTAATTTTGCTACGCTTATTCCCAGCAAGTGGTTTTGGGTTCAAACATTTTTCACATTATCATCTTCAGTACTCTCCTGTGTGGTGTATCTGTGTGCTTTAAATTGGTACTAGAAACCGGAAACAGATCTCCACGATGCCTCTCTGCATTTAGAACCGATATAATCCCTTTGTTCTTGAACCTGATTAGATAATGCGGGAAGATGATGGGCAAATGTAGATGAGTATGTCCACACTCGTACGTACATATACATGTGCCTTTTCGGTTTGCTTCCTTGTTGTGATAATATGTGAAATACGTTTCATTTATTTATTTATTCCTTATTGTGGTCTTCTGGTATAGAAAAACAAAAAAAAAACTTGTTAAGCAGGAAGATTTTTGAGATTTTTTTCCCGCATCATCATGTGTTGCGTTGAATTCCCACTTTACACATAAGGATGTATGATGATCGTTCCTTATGCTCATAGTAGCTACCTAAACCAGGAAGTGTGTGAAAATTATGAATGCCATGATCACTTTTTTTTTATTTACGCATGTTGCAGGAAATACGTTCCTTTGCAAAGAATGTAGGCAATCCTAACCTTCCCCGTACAACAGCTACGATGTTTTTTTTTTGAATTGATACGTGTTGACAGAATCCTTGTCTCTTTTGTTACAAATTATTCTGTCGTCGAAAAGGAAAATGAGATGCGTAATCATTTCATGGATCGTTTGAGTGAAGTTTCTGTACCTGAAATAAATTCAAATTGATACTTTCATATGATATACATACATACACACACATGTTCGTATGTGCATGGGATAATAAATCTAGAATATAGAAAATAAAACGAAAACAATAATATGAATAAATGGAATACGGATGCGGGTTGTTTTTTTATTATTATATTTAACTATATCGTGTCTTATAAATATAATAAAGACAAGTTGTGAATCATTATAAATTCTATTTTTATTAAAAAAGAAAAATTTGTATGAAATTTCTATGGGTGGTATAGTGGGTTGGTTCGTCGAATTCTACAGTGGAGATGCTAGGTTCAGTCTTCAAATTTACCAACTTTCATCATTCTCAAAGAGTATTCCTCACATCCACTCGTGAATTGAGTGAATTGACAATATTATTTATTTACTTACAAGCTACTTACGTACTATCATATTTTGAATATATGTAAATGTAATATTAACTATATAATTTAAATAAACTTAGAAAGCAAATAATATATTTTAAAATGCAACCTGTCAGCAGATAAATCTAGATTTTGTGAATATTCGCTCAAAACTCTTAAGTGATTAATTGCTTCCATATTAAGTGCTATTCTCATATAGTAATTGTCAAATACGATGTGGCCTAATGGGCAAATAAGAATTTAGTACGGCCAATTCGAGTGGTGGTTGTAGAAGCTACGACTAAGTCCTCGTATAGCTTTTCCGCTATTATCATTAATATTATTATTATTATTATCTTCTTAATATTATAAAACTGAAGAGATTTTTTGGTCGAACGCGCTAATCACTGGAACGACTAGTAATTTTTTTTGTGTTGGATAGTTCATTTATCGGAAAAGCTTTAGGATCAATGAAAAGTGTTGCATGCTGCGTAAACAGTTTAGGTTACGCACAAATCATGTGTGATGGACTTGTTACTCTTTAAAGGTTCTAAAAAAGACAGCAGCATTATATGTCTATCTTTTAAGATTGACTCACTGTTACCATTTTAATAGTAATCAAATTTGTTCGAAAGTGATATTATGTACCCAACCGCGATAACCGATATTCACGCGGACGAAGTCGCGGGGAACTGCTAGTTATTATTAAATGTTGATATTCTCTATATCTTGATATAAGATTTCAGGAATTATTAGCAATCAAGAATAATGATATAGAATGTTGAATAAAAAATACTAATTTGTTCAGTTATATTATGTACAGTAAAATCTCGGAAACATGACCGGTTCTATAACAATTCGGAAAGATGAACGGATTTGTGAGACAACTTTCTTCCGAGCGACAGTCTACAATAGAGCAGTTTCTTAGGATAACCATATTAATAATTCTGCTTTTATACATTCTATAAGGAATTTTTATTTTTTGTTGTTATTTCTTTCTTTTTAATAATAAAATAATAAAATCAAATTTTGTTTGGTGGTATACATATGTTCTAATTTGATTTTCGAAAAGATGAACAGCAAAAAAGATTAAAAGATGAACGGATCATGTTTTATATCTGTTCATTTTTCAAAGTTTCTAATGTATTTCGCTTCTTTATTGCATATATCATTATAACTTATTCATCTGCATTAAGATATGCATACAGTAATATAACACGTGAATAACTTAACGCCCCAATTTCTACAAAAGACAACATATTGTATTGCACGTAATTATTTTAAGTAACTTATTTACATGAAATAAATAGTTGTATACCATTTAAAGGGACACAACAAAAAATATTTTATAATATCAAATTTAACAGAGAAATGTATGGTAATTTAATATCAAAGGGCAAACTCTTACATTACCTCAACACGTACAGAGTTTAGCGTGAATAAATTCAGAATTGGGAGCTAAAAAAATACAGCATTTGTATATCTCGTTCTTCCGCGAATTGAGACCACAAGAGATTTATGACTATTCTTAACGCCAGCACAGCACTGACTGCTGAAATGAGAGTTTAAATTATATTAACAATACACGTTTATGTGCAACTGATATACGATAATAATAATGAATTTAACGCAACTTTCTTTATTAATTATCTTTTTTAATTTTTAACAATTATATTTCTATAACTTGTATAATTATAAACTAATTACTTCGAATCAGTCTATTCTCTTACACTTCACAGCGAGTCATGCGCAGGAGTCCAGAATTATTTCAAATAGTTTAATTCGCATTATTAAAACACGATGTTTATACAGCGGTATCTCTAAACGGTACTAATACATCAGATCCTGATCGTTTGTGAGCATTTCTCTTAAAAAAACTTTTTAGGTTCGTTGTCAGAACCGTTGACACTTACCTTTATTTTTTTCTAGAGATATGCCATTTTCTGGATAAATGGGAAGAATCTAATAAATAAAATATGAAGTCGATATTAAAATACGCTAGTATCAAAAATTACATGGCCACCTGTAAGCTATAACATATTTCCCAAACTTTCGAATCGCAAGCAATCAACTACCACCATTATTACTGTTTTTTAATAAATCGGAATCAAAAAGTCTAAATTTAAAATTATGTTTTCGAATGTATATTTGTACTGTACACTTAGACCCATTATTATTCCTTCTTTCATTAATGACATTCCTTCACTGTTTCTGTCATCAAAGTAAACACCTTAGACATGTGATCATAAGATTTACATCCATATCAGTCTTTTTCGGATTGTAGAAAGACCATAATCGACTGTTACATTGGTGCCATTTAATATGATGACTTTTTCACAATTTGCATACACAGTAAACTCCAGTTAACGTGAACACTGGTAAGTGTGAATACCGGATAACGTGACAACGTTTTAGCTTGACATCTCTAAAACGTGAACAAATCATGAACACTTCAAAACGTGAACAACAATTTTTGCTTCAGATTAAACTGTTTGAGCTGTATTTTAACTTGAAATTCCTTATTCTTGGTACAATACTTCGTCTTTATATTATAGTGATGCTTATGCCTTCAGATGTAACGCCACTAACCCAACCCTTGGATCAAAATGCGGTCAAAATAACAAAGCTTTACTATAGAACTAGAACGTTACGTTTGCTTGTCGCAACCAAGCTTGGGATCGATTGGAAACGAACACAATTAAATTGTATCTAAAAATCCATTTTGAAGTGGAGAATGCAATGAAACTATACGATGCTATACATTCTGAGGTTTGATCGCTACTTTTTTAGGGATTCCTGTCTTTAATCAAATCATTTGGATAGGTGAACTGCATAGTCAAAAATATCCATAAATGGGACGAAGACGCAGTTGTCCATAATATCGCTCAGAGTAACAACATTATAAATTGATGAGATTTGCCAAAAGAAAAAATTAAGCCTAATGAAGCCCATCATTTTTAACCACAAATTTAGAATAGGCTGAAGGTTAGATAAAATGTCATTACTGTCTTTAGACGCAATAGGGGAAAAAATATTGAGAATGCTATTGAAGAACAAGAATATGCAAAACATATGATATACAAATTTAACCTTCGAAAAAGTGAACCCTCCCGTAAACGTGAACTCCCTTCGTTTTTTATTGTGTACGTTATCGAGAGTCTACTGTATGTACTTTAAACTGGCGTTGTTTTAAAATAAATTTTTAAAATAAAATTGGCGTTATTTTAAACCTAAACTGACTCAAATAAAAAAGACAATAAAAAAGTCTTTCTAAGGTTACATTAGTTTTATTACAAACAAGGCTAATCGTATGCTTAGGTTTATTGAGAGGAATTCAAAAGAGTTGGCAAAAATATTAAATTAATGCAACTGAAAGGATAGAAAAAAACTAAACAGAAATTCACTACTTTTATGTTCCTTAAACTTTATTGGAATACAAAATTGGATGTGTTTTCTTCAATATTATCCACTCTATGTACGTCGTAGATACTTCTCACTGATGTACATTTGTGACATTCTTACTATTGATCTCTTACGAGTGGAAGGGACCTACAGCTTTATGCGATTCCGAACGGCCAAGTTTGAGAAGCTTTTTCTAGAAAGTTATTAGTCTTTGACCATGTCTTTCAGTATCATGAAAATTATTTTGGTCGCACCGGGAAACCGGGTCGACGCACATGCCCACAACGCCACGGCCTTTTCAGTATTTAGCATTCATCGTTCGAACTATAACCAAATGTGTATCAATGGTATCATTATCTCGTTACTTGCACGAAGCGAGCTTAGTTCAACATTATCTTTTTTTGAACATTTCACATGAAATATTCTTATATCTCGCCAGACACTAAAGCTAACTTAGTCTGAATTGTAAATGCTTTTTTTTTTTATTTTTGTATGTCTTAAAGTGAAATATACTTACTGATATAAAAAACTAAAAAACCTAAATAAATTAACATTTGTAAATGTATTAATTTTATGAAATTTTGCGGAATATGGGTAGTAATAATAAAAAATATCCCTTGAGGCTAGCGATTATAAGCTTAATCGGTACTACTGCAGTCTGCCATACTGTCCTCTTCAGCAGTTAGATCCCTTTAACATTGTGGTAGACAAGCTCAGTAAATCTATGTTAGGCTGCACATTTTTCGTTGTCGGTAAGTTCTCAGCAAAAGGTATACCATCTATACATGAATAGAGAAGATTTTTGACTAAACGAAATCGTCCCGCAATATGTTCCGGGCAAAATAATTATACCGGGGTAATTTTTTTTTTGATTTTTGTATTGTGGCATGGAAAAATGTACGAGCACTGCTCTGTAGCCGAAAGAGATTTGACCCTGAAACTTTCGAAGGAAGGGATGTCGCAGTGATCAAAATCTCACATGCCTTAAGGTCTGTCTACCACGAAAAATATCTCTTAAGGATGATGGACAAATTAAAGATCTGTCCAAGGAAGACCCTTTAAAGTCAGTTGCACAGATTATGATTGAATCTAACACCCTAGCCTACTCTTCAGCAATACAAATAAGACTTGAAGAAAAACATCTCTTCGGAAGAAGTTCCAGAGTAACGCCGCGACGGTCTTTGGCAAAATTCACACGGAAAAACCTTCTTGAATTCACAAAAGCAGGTGGTCAGGCAGGTGGAAAGAAATCTAAAAAGATATTCAGTGGTCCTATGGTTTTGTCCGTAAATGTATGTATAGGCATCCTGAAGTGCTGTGTGAAGTGTTTAGGCACATAACCTCCTATTTTTGTTTAAGGGCGATTTTATTGAAAATGCTATAGATCGTAGTAGGGATTAATGTGACACAAACCGGTTAAGAATTAACAATGTTGAAAGCCAATCAAATATGAAACACGAAGCTTGCATCACAGCAATAGAATTTACAAATGATTTGAATCAGGAAATAACCCAATTTGATTCAGATCAAAGTTTGAATATTGTACAGTTTTGAGCACAATACCTCAGTCGACAGATATATCATTTCATCATTGACTTCATTGTTTTTAATTTTGAACATTTCAAAGACAATTTGTGAAATTATGAAGGCATAACATTGGATGGTCCGTTTTTGTGTAGAAATAGAAATCAAGCAAATAATAATCAGTAAATACAATACTGTTTACACACAATACAAATCATTCGAGTCACTGACAATGCTCAAAGAGTATTCTTGTCTAGAAAAAGCAGTTCGGAATCGGCATAAAACTGTAGGTCCCTTCCACTCGTGAGTGAACAATTGCGCGCACAACACGAGTGGTTGCTGAGAAGCTAGGCCCAAGTCCGCCTCGGACTAAATACAATACACTCAATACTTCTTACAAGCTTACGCTTTTTTTGAGCCTCAGAGACCCTGATAAAAAAGACTCAGAATCGATATTAAATTTAAAATCCAATTTAGAATACTTTGTGGATTCTGATGAAAGTCATATCTAAATGCAATTAGTTTCTGAAGGAATGTTTGAAAGAATGGGAAATGAGATTCCACTGGAGATCTGGGCACAAAGCGACCATTCTGTAACATATATGAACAATTACTTCCGAGCCAGATAAAAAATCTAAAGCAGCAATCCTGCACCAAAAAAAACACATTTGGGAAAAAATTAAATTTGCCCAATTAAAAAGGATGAAAATTACAGGCTGCACAACTCCTGAGCTCGATGAACCTTTAAAATTAGTAGCGGTTGTAGAAGTCAAGCTGAATTCATGTGTGTGTTAAGTACGCAGTGCAAAAACCAATCCTTAAATTTGACGTCGAATCTAGCTAAGGTAGGAAAGGTAAAATTAAGAGCCTGATGGCCTTGTGGGCGTGGCTCGACGAAACCAACGCATTGCCTTGCATATTAGGTTAATACGTAGACTTTTACACAGAGGATGCCAGGTTCGATACCCGAATTTACCAACTTTCAATATTTCTCGGGTCCACCTCTTTCGAGTCATCGACAATGCGCAAAAAAGAGTATTCCTGTCTAACCTTTTCAAACTTCGCCGTTAGTAGTCGGAATAAAACTGTAGACAATGCGCAAAAAAGAGTATTCCTGTCTAACCTTTTCAAACTTCGCCGTTAGTAGTCGGAATAAAACTGTAGGTCCCATCCACTCGTGAAAGATCAATAGCATGCACAACACGAGTGGTTCTATTGCGTCCTTGCTATAGAATATTACCACTATAGGAGGTAGCTCTAAAACCCGCTTCACATATGAACCTAAAGACGATTTTCAGTTCAACACCGCTTAACTTCTCCAGGTCTATAAAGAAATGCATTCCTAGATATTACCTTCTTTGCTTTGCTAGAGGCACCTGCAGATCAGATGTTGGCTAGTTTCTTGTTGTTCCTCATCTATGCAGATTCTACATTATCAAAGCTACACAGAGTGAAAATTGCTAAACTGGCTCTGTAATAAATATTTCAAACATGTTGTAGAGTAATTGGAAAATGCTGCCAGGTTTCTATTACTGTTTTTTTCAATTTTCAATTTTAGTTTTAGAAGCAAATTATTTTGGGTAACTTGTGTTATACAATAACGTACTTGTTATTTGTATTGTATTTGTTAATTGATTTTTTCGCAACTTATTGTTGCGCTGTAACTTTTTGTGACTTTCAGCGGCAAGGAAACATTACCGATAAGTGACAAAATTGAGGATCAGTATGATTTTTACTTCAAGACAAGTACAATACATCACCGATGACCGAAATTTGATGTCAATTCATTCTTTACCTTATTGGAATATGGAGTGGTGAGAAAATGAGAAAAAATTATGTTTTTGAAACTCTAGTAGTTCAAATCTTCAAAGTAATCTTTGAAAGAATGTGCCCCAGGGAGGAGAGTAAGAGCAAAATATTAAAACAAGACATTATTTACCAAATTTCGAATATCAGATTAATTTCTATTATGACAAAACACGGATTGTGTACCTTTGTAGAGTAAATGCAAGATTTATTTTGCTTATTCAACGTTACTTTCATAAAATCTGTTCTGTTTTCTTACAATTGTATATTTAAACTGAAATCCCAATAAACATTTTGAATTCAAATCTGGAGTGATTACCTAAAATAATTGCAGAATCTTCATATTTTTAAGTAAATTGCTTGTTTTCTTTCCTTTTAGAAGTGATTTTTCTATAATCGTAATAAAAATTCCATGATTGAAGTGATTTCATGCAAATATCACAACAAAATGGCGGATAGATCTTCCCCTCCCATGCAATGGCACACCATTAAAGTCTTTTAAGAGCAATTTTGAACAATAAATCTGTGTTTAAAAATAACGTACTTGCAAATATAAAATAAATAATCAACAAAAATAGCAGTTACAGTACATGGGGTAGTCAATATTTTAAAATAATTATCAAAATGCGTAATAATGGCGGTCATTGAAGATCCCACCCGACGCAAAAAATGTTCCCCCGCGCTACACTCAAACAAATTCGCACACATACACCACATTTCAATTATGCCGATTTCATTCGAGAGGGAGAGAGAGAGAGAAAGTTTCATTATTCGGGCCAAAGCTTTTTATTCTCACGCATTTCGAATACAAATGTCGTATGCAAACACACTCTCACGCATATCCACGCCGTCAAAGCTCAATTAAGAGATCCGCGATTTTATGCATATTCTCTTACGGACAATTGGATTTTTTATGGAATATTCTCTTTTTGCAAGCTCTTAACATTTGCGATTTGCACCCATATTATGGTAACACACGCATACTCTTTCATTTAAAAAAAAACAACCACACACACACATACACAAAACTTTAGAGCACACAATCAAAACTTAAAGCTTTTTTCGCGAAAATTCGCGAATTTTGCGATGAGGTGTTGTCGTCGATGATCGATGATAATATTGTTAAAGAGAGAATACGAAAAAGAGGGACTATATTTATTGTAACACGTGGACAGCATTTCGATGGGATGACATCACTTATTTCATTTTCTAAGTACATATTACGCCAAATGTATCCTTTCTGTTAACTTCAACAAGACACTGAATTTTTACATTTTCATAAAGTTATTATCCTTCTCATGACTTCAGAATATAACTGCAACTTTGGATAATAATAAAAACAACTTTCTTTTAAAGACCAAAACAAGAACCCCGAATACGAGCCGAGCAGGTTACAGCAGTAAGGTCTGTTTTCGATGCACTCCAGCATACGAATGCAACTGATTTCATTCACAGCATATTACTGCTGCTGTGGTGCATGCGTACATATGCATTTAAATGCAACGTTCGGTGGTGTTGGTGAAGGAAATACTAATCAAGGAAGCATCAAACCGAGAGAAGACAGTGTGAAATAAGGCGCTGGGGGGTATCTGACACCGTCGACACCCAGAATAGGAAGAAACCCGAACCGGAAATGCCGCTTTCGTCTATGAAAAGAAATGTAAAACTAACACACGAAGTAGACGACGAAATGTTGTAATTCTTTGGAATTTCGGTCTCATTCGTTATCTCTGTTTGAAAAATATTTTTTTTTGCATTGGTATTTGTGTCGCTGTTGTTGTCATTGCTGGTGTTGCTGCGTTATTTTCAACAACTGCGACGCATTCTTTTGATGGGGTTGTTGCTTCTCTATTACTATTTTGAATGGGTGTAGTGTTGTTGGCTGAGGCATGGTTACATCATCTGCATAATTAAAATTTCAAAACTATGACGTAGATTCTTGTTGTAAGATTGAGTTTTTTTGGAGCGTCATTTTGAAGGGACGCGGACGAAGTGAATTGCGTAGGCATGCACATAAACAAGGGGGAAGATACCCGAACGCGATGAAAAGTTTGATGCGCAATTGCTGAACGAGAGTGATTTGACTTTGACCAGCAGTTAATATTAATAAGTTCATTGTCGGGTGTTGTTTAACATTGCAACTAAAAGTAAACAAATTATAGAAAGGATAAAGCGAATTGAGCTCAGCAACACGTGGCTGCAGTTTTTGAAGAGCGTTCGCACCTATTCATTTATTTGTCTTAGAGTTAAACCCCCTGATTACCTGGAATTAACGATTGTATGGCATAAACTTAAGTTCAACTATGGTTTGGAACTAATACATTACATTGTTTCATTGCCGTAAAGAACAGTCATGTGCCTTATTATAGTTGCTGTTATACCCTTAATGTATCGAGAGCCTAAGGTTCAAAACTAACCCGAATTATGGTAAAAGATCGGCAATAAGATTTCGAATCTTAGTGCAGACTAAGTACTAAGGGCTACTTGATGGAACTCGAGAGAAAATAATCGAGTGGTGTAAGTCGCATGGCCAATTGATTAACGCTCGCCATGAGATGATCCAGTCGCCAAAGTGCTCGTCTTCAACTTCGAGCGTTGCGTCGCTCGTATAGGATGTAGCGCCGTCTTGTTTGAACGACAGTTCGCGTATATCAATGTTGACGAGCTCTAGCTACAGAGAATTGGTTAACGTCTAAGTAGGGTTGATTCCATCCAAGTAAATAAAAGTACCCGATACTTTTAATTCGATACAAGTACAATTTAGTATCGATACCTTTCGGCTTTTATTACAATAAGTATTGTCATTTTCGAATGAAATTAAGCAAAAATATTACGTATTATAATTCTGTCTGCGAAAATACGCTTGCCCTTTATCTGTATGGGGTATGGTATTACTATAGTGTACACTATACACCCCGTCCCTTTGTAGTTTTTTAGCTTGCCTTCTCATTTATACAAAATCAAAACATCAATTTATACATCTGATTCCTAAAATCAGATACAGTTCAAAGTATATCTCTTTCAATCCCACCCAAAAGAAGTAAGTACTCATTTCATACTTTTTATTCGATACTCCATGGGTTTCGATACCCTGTTGCAAGTAATGTAATTAGTACTGGTATCAGTAATGACCTGGTATCGAATCAACCCTACGTCTAAGCCCTTTTATGGTAACGGTGTTTTCTTCCTTAAATCGTCAGACAATTAATGTTTGTTAATGCATGGACGCCTGGTCGAATATTCGTTAAAACTTGCATGTTAGCAGAGTAAATAAAGGCCTTGTCCAAGAAGATAATTGTTTGGCGAAAATGCGCATTCCCCACTAACATAGCACAAAATTAATAAACTCGCGACGTTGAGTATAGTCATCTAATTTCAATTATTTCGTCAGCACTATTGTTGTTGGCTTATGATCCAAAAAGGTGGTCTCACATACATACGTTTCCACGGACGAGGCACACGCGACACTAAAGCCACGATGACACCCGACGCGTAAAACGATGTGATAAAATGGCAAGTCCCACTTAATATTTTGACAGCCAGTGAAAATTGTTACTTTGTCAGCTGATGAAACATCACAATTGGTAAAACTATCAGTGCTATCGGGGCCCCCTTCAAAGTTGTATCAGACGAAGAGAATTCAAATCCCGAATGTGCAATATGACGACACTTTTCTAAGCTCTGGACCTCCCCTACGTTAAGCCTGATAGATGGTGGATTGTTATTTTTACAGCGCTTTGATACTTGACTACCTTAAGTCGCAGTCGTTACGTGTATCGATTATATTCTCACTTGGTCAGGCCAATCAAAAATTGAAAAAAAACTTTATAAATGGGGTATACTAACTCATACACGATGCAACAACAGAAGATACTTTGTAAGTTGAACTAAAAATTAAATTGAATACCGATTATGAAATGTTCCTGGTTGGAATGTACAATATTTCTTTCTACAATGTATGTAATCCAAAGGAATGTTTTGTCACTAATGTACAAATGTCATTACAGTTGGGACCATAGCCTTTAAGAGGCTATGCATGTATTATTTTCATGTTTAGAGATGTAAACAATCTTCTTTACCACAAGTAGATTTATCATTAAATTAATACCCAAAGTGCAAAATCTTCCACACATTGAAATTCTTCCCTTGTATGTCATTTAAAATTACAAAGAAGTGTTATTAGTAACGTCTGTGTTTCAAACATCATCTGAAAACATGGAAATGTAGGGAGTTGTTTTATTTCATTTAAGAAAGCGTTGACGGAGTATGTGAAATTTTTCTAAATTGAGTAGGTAAACGAAATTGTTTAAGCACTTAGTTTTTGAATGTCAGTTTTAATTTCTTAAAGATTATTTCATTTAAATGTTGAGAACGATTAAGTTTTAATTACTTCGAGAATATTAGCTTGTTTCTCTTAAATCATAGGCGCATATTCATAGTCAGTTCACTAATAGTGCCTAATTCGACTTTAGCTATAACTGACTCTAAATCAAAAAGCCGACTTTAACTCATCGTATTTCATATACATATTAATGCCTTCGAATATCTAGTATCAAATTAAAAGCGTCATTGTAAAGTAATTTTTTCGAACTTACCCAAATGTCAAAATATTTCACGGTAAATCTAATTATCTTTAATTGTTTTTGCTTGAATTTTCAACTAAAATCGGAAATCCGAACTAAAATCAAAATAATGGTTTCAAAACACCAATTAAAATTCCGTTTCGGCATTCAATTTTGGTCTTTATAGCCATTGGCTGTGGTTGTACAGTTCTTCTTTTCGATTGGAAAGATGTCTGATTGGTGTTAGCAAAATATTTGCACAAGGTTAGCCTGCGCCACCAAACAAAATACCTTGCTTACAGTTTATATTTTAAGATGCAATTATTCCATATGCTAGAGTCGAGACCACGGGACCTAATTATTTGCAACAACACTAATAATTTTGCATTCAATGTAATGGCCAGCCATAATAGGTCACACAACTTTAGTGAGGCGTGTAATTTACATATGCGTACAAACTATCGCTCCGACAACCAGCAATCCTACAAATTTGCGCCACAGTCTACAGGCTTAAAATCTCAAAATACAGACAGTCAATTCACGGATCCAAAAAGAGAGATAGATTGCTCCCCGAACTCATTTCTTTTTCAATTGATCGCAAAATTGGAAACTGGTACTATATATCTATGCATGACATAGACATATACAGATACAATAAAATTACTGAAATTAAATGTGTGTGACTGTTTAAATGTTTGCAACTGTTTCCTAACTAACAAAGAATTTTCTTTGGAAAAATTTGAAATTTTCAAAAATTCCGAAATGTAAACTATCACACATTTTGAAAATTGTACCAAAAACTTCTGATTTCAGAATATATAAATAATATTTTAGTTCAACTAAATAGAAATCCGTAAGAGAATACAAGTAATTTATTCCAATTGAAATCTAATATGAGACTATAACAGATCAATGAACGATTTTAGTTTCTAAAAAGGCCCCATCACTACCAATTCAGGCACCAGACAAATATATTTTCCCACGATACAATCGTGGAATGTGCTGTAACCGTCCCATGTAATAGGGGACGTTTCGTCGTCGAACAGAGCGGGCGGTCTTATGTCTATCATTTCTTGGAATGAAATTCGGAGGGAAATCATTTGTTGTTTTCTTTAGTTCTTCGCTTTCCTTTACTTTTTATTACTACTCTTCGTTGTGTTGAGTGAAAATTACTACGTCTTCGTGTTAGGAATGTGGCGTTACAAAGTCGAAAACTAAGGAAAAGGTAACGTAGTGGATAAAAGGAATAGACAAAACAAGAAAGAAAAATAGAAGATTCCGAGAACTACTAGGAGGAAGAAGATAAATTGTAATGTCCTTGAAATGCAGTGGACACTGCAATGAAAATCGATAAGATGAACGGAAAAGAAAACGAAGACTGCGTGCCTTTTTATATACATACATTTATATATGCATGTATATGTATACGGAATGAATTGAGGATGAACATTTTCTACTTTTATCAATGGGATAAGGTGCTTATATGTTTAATGCTCCCAGCCATCCCCAAAGGGAACAAAATAATATGAATGTGTATATGTATACTGAAAGCGATAGTAAACATAGTCGTTTTGGTGAATTAAGGGAGAAAGGTGTAAACAGTTACGTGGCACTCTAATAGGGAGGCACTCGTCATTTATTGTGATAATTTGATTACGAGATTATCAATGAGTCTTTTGAGGAATTTTTTAGTCACAAAAAATGTACTGTGGCAGTGATAAAAGAAAGCGTATGAAGAATACTATTGCTTTAATTTACAAACACATGCAAACTCTTCTGTTAAAGGGTGTGTATTCAAATTAAACTACATTTTGAACTGGTTTGAGGTACTACTTTAAGGCCTTAATACATGTCACGTTTTAGTGGAAAAAATAAAGGAACTTTAGAATAGAGATTCTAATTGTCACGAACAGTGGTCTATAATAAATTGGGTAAATCAAAACATTATTATTCCTCATAGATGCACATTGATTAGAAACGTCTGTTCGGCTGCGTGTGCGTCCTGTCCTTCTGAGTCTTGGGAATCCAGAGGACGATAAATGGATAATTCAACAATCATTGAATTCGATCTATAACTTGAATGTTGAATGGTATGTTGTGTTTAAATTTGAATCACCTTACACAACATTAATTTCTTGCCACTGGATTGTAATTTTGAATGGACTGAACGTAGGTATCACGAATGTATCACTATAATTCGAAAAATTCAAGTTGTATGACGAATTAGAAAAACGCTTCATTTCGCCATTTAGAATAAAAAATATAAATATATAGATTAAACACATCAACAAACATATTAATAGCACATGCAGCATATATTGTGTCAGGAATTATAAATAAATTGGAATTATGAGCCATTGTAACGATGTCAGTGAACTTGGCGTAGGTATAACAGTTACACATATAACAGTTGCAATTTTTGTTTGTCTATTACCATGGCTCTGGTATTTGAAATATGCAAAGAAAATTTGTTCAACTAAATATAGATATAGTGGAATCCCCCTAAGTCGAATTGTCACGGGAGGCCATGATTTGTTCGAGTTAGAGGGAGTTTCGACTTAGGGAGAGTCCACAGTATTTTAATTGTTTTATATATTTATTCCTTATTAAGAAACAGTATTTTCTTACTGGATTTTCTTGATATTATTGTGGATATTGTTAGATGAACATAGTGGTATCCACAGGAAATTTAACACTCTCCGATCTTTATAGATTTTAGACGATCAGAAGGGAAGTTGTATTCCAATCTTTATTGATATGCTTTCTTATCTCTGCTATCAACAAAATAAATAGAATTCTACTTATTTAGACCTGTATCCCCTTTCAGGTCCTAGGGCCTCTACTACGCCCAAGTGCCATCGTGTAGGGTTTCAACCAATAAGGTTCAACCAAACAGTTCCCCAATTGACGGGAATCCTAGAATTAGAAAATCGTTAGTATGTTTCGTACGGACATGTCCAGGGATGTCTGTAGCCTTCTTGTAATAATGGCGGTCACTTTCCAAGTGCTGCACTCATATAACAAGGTAAGGTTTTGATATTCGGTTTCTCAATTGGCTGAGACAATACTTCGGAGCTATTGGAAACTCTTTACTCTCTCAAGCGGTTGCTTATTTGATCGAGGGAGTTATAATTTATGTGTGGCTGAGTAAATTTGTTTTAGACAAGTTGATCTTCACCCCACGGCGTTAACCTCTCCACATTTACTGCCACTTGGTGGAAGTCTTTGGACTTCTGAGAGAATAGGCACGAGTTGACAGCGTAGTCAAGTTGAAAAAAACCAATATTTGGGATATGATGTAAGCTTACCTGACTCCACCTTGCATTTCAAGTTGAAAAAAAAAGGAATATTTGGGATATGATGTAACCTTACCTTACTCCACTTTGGATTTCAAATTTCCCCTCTGTGCTGTACGTGACAGTTAGACTCAACCTTTCGCTATCTATATACATAGCTATAAGCCTATCTGCGACACTTCTCCTGCGCAACCAAAATAAACTCTCAAAAAGGCTTTGTCTTCAATCTTCAAAAATTCAGTCTTTTTCGAAATCGATGAATAACAGGTGAAGTGGCGACGGATATTCTGAGCATTGCTCGATGACAGCACGACGAAAACATTTGATTGACACAGAAAGATCCACTTTGAACCTGCTTGCTGTTCATCAAGTGTGCCTTCCAAATGTCCCTTTATTCGTCCTAGTACTATTTTCACCATCTATCTTAGCAACCGCATAAAGCACCGGTATACTTCTCCAATTTTCGCACTGAATTCGATTTCCTTTCTTAGGAAGCTTGACGATTATTCCTTTCAATCCATTCTTGGGGAAAAGTTTCAGCTTCCTAAGCTCTCTCAACTAGTGAGTTCAATAGCTCAGCCGAAATTGTTTGCGCAGCATGTAACAGGTACGCAGTAATTCCTTTAATCCTACCGCTTTGTCATTTTTTAGTTTCAATATAAAGATCCTTCCCCCGATTGAGGACCAGTCATCCGAAATAAGTAGGGAATCGTCTCGACTTACCACCGGGTTCTACATCGAGCGGGAGTTGCCGGTTCGCACGTTGGTGATTCTATACTCTATAGACTGTGCGACTGCCCCCTATTTGCTGCGCCAATGCGATGATTACATTGTTCTTCATCAACATATGTACATAAGTAAAGATTATGCTAAAAAAATTTATATTAATTTTTTAAGCTATATCAACAAGTGGCGGGTGTGGAGTAGTGGATTGATGCGTCGTCTCCTTTGCCGGAGATGCCACGTTCAAACCCGAATTTACCAACTTTCATAATTTACGGCTTCCATCAGATCGGACGTCGAGTCCTGCTATCTGATTGGTGCGTTCTGCAAAGAAGATAAAGAAAAGAATTCTACCAGATGTATACAGATGTATATTGTCCGGAAAGGAAAAAACCGTCGACTACAATGGCTTGGCCACATTGAGCGCCTGGGCAATAATCCTCCAGCTAAGAAGGTTTTTGAATCCCACCCTTCTGTTTCGAGAAAAGGGTAGAGGAACGTACGTTCGAAATTTCGTTGATATGGGGGTAAATAATTGTCCTTGTTAGATTGATTTTATTAACTCGGCAGAATACATAATACTGATATTATGTGTGCTTGGAAAATTAGTTTGTACGTAAAACACCTTATTTTTTGCTCGGAGCTACAATCCGGATGGGCCTGGGCCACAATTTACAATCCGCTCCAGCCAACTAGATCCCTGGCTAGTTACTTCTCATTCATACACCAAATTGCATGAGTTCCTTCTCCACATGTGTGGGCCACCATAGAATCGGGCTTTGTCCCACAGGATCAGACAATTTTCCGGCCAACGCCACCTTAGACGTTGATTCCGCAATGGTGCGGTCGAAGGATCTCATATCTAGACAGCCTGTCCTTCTCAGAATTCTCGTCCATTGAGCTGAGCATTCTGTCTGGGATAGATTGTATTTAGGTCTTCGTCGTCGTTTCACAGCCTGTACAATCACACCATATTCTCAGTATCGACTGCTGCTATCCACTGGACAATCGTCTTATGTTCTTTATTGTTGCTCCTGAGAACCTGGGTCAGTTACCTTGTGGGCTTCTAGGTTCGGTAAATGTACCTGCCTGCAATTGTTTTCAAACAGCGCCGCTGTCGGGAAACTAAACTTTGACAACACTTCTAATCTTCTTCGATTGTTTATTATGGGCGTTTCGAACTTAGAGAGCATTTCTTGAACATTCCATGGGCAAAGATTCTTAAAGTCGTTTGGGATTGCAGTTAAACCTAAACCCTATTGCTCTTCCTCGACTTCGTATTCTCAACTTGGTTACTAGAAGACAATTTTTTGAGACTGGTTACTCGGAAAGTCCAGAGATAGAAAATACTGAAGGAGTGTATGATGTCGATCGAAATGGAGTTAGTCTGGTTGAAACGGTTGATTGATCAGGACACCGTTTTTATAGATACTCAGTGACCTCTGCCTCTGTGCACTACAATAAATGGAAGAAAGAAATAGAATGCTATGAAATTATTTATTTTAATCTAAATATTAAAAACAAAAGTAAAAAAGGAAACTTAAGATATTATATAGTTGACCCAAACAACTATCGCGGAATTCAATTGAATTCAAATCCATTCCATTACAGTAACAATTTTACTTTTAGGACAGCATTTCCTAAACAACTATGATATTAATTGAATATAATGAAAAAAGTACACATTTTAATTGTGATGTATGGCAATCAAGGGAAAACTAAAAGAAAAAAATATAAGGAATATTTGAAAATAAAAACTAATATTGCACTTGTTTCTGGTAATTTAATTTGATGATGGCCTAGTTTTGTCTAGTTTCATTTTTATATTCAAACGTGGTTGTGAAACAAGTATGCTGTCAGAAGTAGAGCAATTAACCAAAAAGTTACCTATGATTAATTTTATCAATAAGAAATTCGAATGTCTTAACTTTGGCATTTCGTATGAAGTTCAACGGGTGAATAATACCATGGCATATTGAGCATTGAGGTGGCCGTGACGTTGCGGGTATGTTCTACGCAACTTCACCTCGCTGCATGTGTTCGATTAACGGCCGTTGAGACTAATAATAATTTTGTTCAAAGAGTAATAACTCTCTAGAAATATCTTCTCAAAAACTTGGCCGTTTGGTGTCGGTATAAAATTCTACTCGTGAGAGAACCATAGCACGCACAACACGAATGGTTGCTGAGAAACTATGCGCTGACCCTCTACGGGCCGTAGCGCCACCCATATCAGGTTTTAGTTGGAACGTATTTCGATATGTAACTTGAGTGTTTGGATAAATATCGGTGGTAATCCGGTTTCAATAATTACCATATAATTTGGTGCATTCCAAGTATCACTTAGCACTTTTTAATTGTATGTGCTTGCTTTTTTTCTTTCAAATGATTTTCCATATTCAGATTACTGGTTATTTTATCTCCGAGGTACATAGAGGATCTTACAACTTCGATCTGTACATTACCGTTACGCTCCACAACCTGCAGTACATATCAAGTCGGTTGATCATAAGTTGCAACGTCTCAGGCCAATATCCAAATAGACGTCGTCCCCGAACAACAGCACTATAATAAATTTTCCTGGAAGTCATGCTCCCGTTGGCAAATAATCAATCAGATCGTATATAAAAATGGCGAAAATATATGGGCTCCGGGGGCAACCCTATTCCACTCGCATTGTTTTCGCAAACCAATTAGACATTTCTTCCACTTCTACCTGGTTCCCATAGTAGATAATTTCTAAGAGTCTTCCGACCTCCGAGGTCATTCCAGCGTTATATATGTAGCTTGTAGAATAAAGCGCTTCTATCGAATGAAAAATACAAAAGCTTATTTTTTGCTTCAAAAATGTTCACGCAATAATTCCTAGCACAAAAATGTTGTCGCAAGTGGAATATCGGCACGAGTACGTTAACTTCAGCGCCAAGAGTTGTTAACTGTCCATCCCGACCCGTTTAGGAAGTTAATTAATTTTATAAAAAAAACACAAACTTAAACTAAAATGGAAATATTAAAAACCACGGGAACACTTAAAATGAAGTACGGAAATGAAGTATGAAAATAGGATTTTATGCAATATGTCATAAGTATTAAAGTATATTAATTCTAAACTTTGCCATAAAAGTAGCAAAAGGCTCTCCCTGCCGAAAACATGAGGTCTATGCTATTTTTAAGGAATTTCTAGATGCTTGCCCTAGACAAACTTCATGGCCATAAGTGGCACCTCAGCTTTTTGACATGAGGGCATAGTCAAGGATCCTTCTCGTGTGTATAACGGAGATAGCTCAGTTATATAGATTTACATAATATATATTGTTCCTTTTCATGTTTTAACTTATTTTGTTAAGTTTATGTAATGAATCTGTTCTCTTTTTATGCAATTTATGTTTTTTGTTTTTAACTGTTTTTGTTCTACACAGTTTATACTTGCTCATGTCACATTTTCTACTATACTTAAATTTTCTTAAATGCGAGTCCTATACTTACAAAAACTTATTATTTGTATCAAATAGTAATACATCATCGTTCGTTAAATGATAAAATCGTTTTAATATATCCAAGGAATTAATTTTAAGAGAGAGACGAACTCAAAACTTTCCTTAAGGGAGCTCGCTACTGGGTATCACATGCAAACTCAGATTTTTTATATAAAATATTTTTCAAAATTGTGAAATGATGTGCTAAATTGTATCAATGCTTATATCATTCTGAATTGAACACAAAAAACTGCATGGCTTTGTTTTATAGCTTTTGAGAAAATTGAAATTACTACTTTAGGACTCGGAATGCAATGCAAGTCTTCCTTCTCGTTGTTTTGCTGTACCTTACTTACAAAGATGAACATATCGTCAACATTAACCATTAAAGTGATATCACCGTAAATATCAAAGAACAAAAGTCTCATAAAAAAGTAGTTTTAGTAGACCCCATCTATTTTTTCACAAAAGCTTAAATGCTTTATTGAGCACATTTCAGATTGTAATTCCTTCCGAAGTATTCCGTTAAGCACAAGCCAACAGTCATTGTACATTAAGGTGGGAGAGATTAAAGGTAGGTACCTTGTAATTCTCAGTAACCATAATCATTTTCGCCTTGCCAGGCTTGATACCCAGAGCAAAATTAGCAAGCAAATTCCATGATCTCACTGATCACGACGGGAAATTAACCTGATACTTGTATCACTAATTAACAACTAATTAATCCTTTCCCTGTAAAGTTCTAAGACTATATTATTCATCACTGTATATATATCACTATCCACATTCGAGTAATGCGGCTGAAGAACGATTTTCTAAATTTGACTGTGAGTCCGAAAGTAGGCTTAAGGATAAACTGATGGAAATTCCTGGCGGGGGTATACGGGTATTTCGGGTGAAATTATGGAGAATGCAATTGTCTAGCTCACTTGAGCATCGTTTGTTGAAATAGCGGTCTTGGGGGCACCAGACCAGGTATGAGCGTTGTACTCAAGCTTGGGTCGGATATACGCCTTATAAGTTAAAGCGAAATCATAGCGGGTGAGATAAGCTATCAGATCCCTAGTGGACCTATTGCTGCGGCAACCGTACTGAAGGTCATTAAGAAACTTCCGCGATTCAAGATATTACTCAGGCTGACAATTTATCAGCGTTTCCATGACCTTTGAAAGAAGGGGCGTAATTGCTATGGGTCGGTACGAGGTGGGTGACGAAGATTCCTCCTTTTTAGGGACAGGTTGGACAAATGCTGTTTTCCATCTCGGAAAGAGCCCTAAAAGTGGGCAGTGGTTCGCCAGGGAAGAAGAAAACCTCTTCAGAAGTATTGGGGGTTAGGTTAGGGGTGGTGGCTCAGCCTCACATAGACCTATTGGTCCATAGTGCTACCACTAAATAGAGTAAACATAGTTGTGGGATTTATGATACTTTGTGGTCTTACGACGACCACATCATTTTCATTTAAGAATTTAAAGAATGGTTGACCTAGAGTTTTAAATCAGTCAAGGCCGGACAGAAACAAAGAAGATTGTGCAGAGTTTCGCCCAGTGCTGTTTTTGCCTTGCTGCATCTATCAGTGGGAATCAGGCCTAGTCTTTGAGCATGCTGATCCAGCAGGCAGTGGGCTGTAATGATCGCTACAAATATACCGCAGTTAACTCTTGGTAGTGAGATTATTACTTTAGTCTTAGCGATGTTGTATTCAGGCCAGAAGAATTTATTTTTGAGTTTGAGAAACTTTTCCACACATTGTTTGCTGTTAATTCGTAGTTTATTGTAGAGTTCATTGAAGAACAATTTTATAGGAGTTGCGATGGCTAATTTATCAGATAACACTAACCACACTTAGCTAGTTCGTCAGCTGTTCCGTTTCCCGGGATTTCCAGTGTTACTACATAGGTCCTGCAGTGCATCGAAACAGTTGACCAGGGTTTTAGACTTTATTATGTTACTTTTAAGTGCTTTAAGAGCTGACTGACCTAACCTGTATAGATTACAGGCATTAATGCGAGTGCGGTTTGTGCTGCTTTTTAGGCTCTCCGCTGCTTTTTTGATGACCACCATTTCCGCTTTAAATATACTGCTCCTTGCATTGGGCCGGACACATGGGTAGGTAGGTGATTTTACTAGACGATTTTTAAGTAATTGATTGATTATCATATGAGTTCGACTTAAATAAGTGCTGGAGATCAAACATTTAATAGGGACAAAGTACTTTACTACTTCGGATGGTAATTCTTAATACCGTATGCATAAAAACTAGTAAGTACTTATACTTCGGTAGGATTTACTTGACATTTGTTAAGTTGTATATAATAATAATATTAGCAACTTGAAAATTCTCTAGGGTATACTTTATTGCTTCTTCAGCTTTAATAAATATGATTATAGTTGTGAGTCTCACTTTGAAGCAAGCTGGTCGCTGTATTTATCGAACTGGCTGAATTTTACAAGAAGCGAAGGGTTATGTAGTTTTATTTTAAAATTCTTTACTGTTTTCTGAAGGAAAACGTAAGGTAATTAAGTGAAAACTTTAGTAATTACTGCATGATATATACTCGAATGTTTCGTTAGTTCGTTAAAACAGAGGACCAGTATTACCTCAAGACAATATGACGATCTTTTTAAGATACGTTGGGGATCCTTGTTTTCAAGTTGGCGTTGGTGAAGTTATTGGCGTACATCAGAGTACTGATTCTAGAACAGTAAATTCTGTTGGAAATCTTATAATAGATAAAGCTTCTCATTGAATAAATGTTCCTTCCAGTTCTGAGGAATACTTGATAGCAAAACATGATTGGCTTAGCAATCAAAGATTCCCATCATGTTTGGACTCCACTTATGTAGAAATAATCAGCCTCATTTCCATTCAGCAGCATATATTCAGAAAAGTATATGCCTCCATTTTATATGAGCGCCTGAAACCATTCGTGAAAAGGATCAGTGCGTCAGATCCCGGAAAAGACACAAGAAATGCAACTCGATACACACCGTCTATTCGTCGATTTCAAGGCCGCGTATGAAAGTTATACATTCCTGCCAAACTTGTGAGATTGAGCAGGATGACGACGGTGTACTTGCTGCTCCATCAAGGTCGGTAACGAACTCACCGAGAGCATCAATGCGCTGTCATCTGACTTCTTTAATATCATCCTGGAGAAAATTGTGCCTGACTGGAAGCGGCTAAAGTGGGTCTGGCGGTAAACGAGGGCAACACAAAGTACAAGCTGTCATCAAGAAAAGACGCACCGGCTTCGTGGTAGACAGTACGACAACATCAGTGCCGAGATCAAATGGAGAACAACTCTTGCCAAGACAATTGAGTAATATAGCACTCTCTCGGAAGACTAAATTGACTCTTTATAAGACCTTAATCATCCCCGTCCTGCTCTACGGGGCAGAGGCATAGACTATATCCAAAGCGGATGAAGAGGCTCTTGGTCTTTGCGAGAGAAAAGTTGTACTTTGGTCCTGTTTGGGTTGATGACATTTAAAGAAGAAGATTCAACGACTCAGTGTATGGGCTGTACAGCGACACGAGTCTAGCCAGGCGTCTACGGATCCAACGCCTAAGATGGTTAGGCCATGTATATCGTATGGACAACGCAACAGAGAACGCGCACGTACAAGTCAAGGGGGGACCTCAGCCTCAGTTGAGTGAGGCCCAGGTCCACCCCGGACTGTAGCGCTCTAAGAAGAAGAAGGAGATATGCCTCCATCAATGTTCTATTTATATATGATGCAATGAAATGCTTGAAATTGTTTGCAAAGCAATTGGAGAATAATACTAAATATGTTTATACTACCAATTGTTCGATGAACTGATAGTATTTATTTGAATGAATTCTGTACTAACTAGAAGTATTTGCTGACGAGTCAAAACTTATGTTTATGCATACTAAATCTAGTAAATACTTAAAGGTAAGCTTCTACTAGCGGTTCTAGTACTTACTTAGACCTTTTACTACTAGTAACTACTTAATTTTTATGCATACGGTCCATTGTATACACCCGCAGTGACACCTTCATGCTGCTCATACACAGATATACATTAATGAAGTTTTCCAACGCAGCAAAGGGTGCCATTCAGCTCTCTTGTCGAGCTGTTGGTAATCTGTTTTAATATTGGCAATATTTATAAGATTTAAATGCCCGAAAGTTCGAAATAAAAAATATTTGGAGTCGTTTAGTCTTAATTAAAATCTCTTAATTCGATTAAATTAAAAAAACCGACCAGCCGGTAGCTGTACAGTGAGAGATAATATAATAAATTCTGTAGATTCATTATCATCATCTTATAGGAATATTAGAAACGACTTTTCTACATTAACAATCACCCAAGTACGTAATCGATTCAGAAAGGTTTTCGTTGCGAAAAGAACACAATAAAATCTAAAACAGTTCGTTTTGATAATAGACAAGTCAATAAAAACAAGTTTAGATATTTGGTTGTATTTTTTTATTTATTTTAATTGTATTTACGATATAATAAAATTAATGTAAAAATTCCACCTGGGCCTTAATTAAAATTTTATAATTAAAAGGTTAAACTTAATTACCAAAATATGTGAGGTATTTTATCGTATATTTCATATAAGTATGGTTACCGATAATCTTAGAATCAAGATATTTCATATAATATCTTTTATCTATAAATTATTATTTTATAAGAAATTTCAATACAAATTTGATATAAAAATAATATTTATGATAATATTGCTAACAATAATGTTGGAGTAAACGGATTATGTAACGAAAGAAAATAGTGTAATATATAAGGGATGTCAATCATTTTAACTCGTGTCATAAAAAGCATTAAACAAAATTTCAAAAATCATACAAAATAAATGTCACTATATACGAAGGTCAAATATAACTTATATTTATATATAATACTATAATACATATAATAAATATATATAATACATAATATATATAATAAACTAATATTTATTTGTATCCAGGGTTATTTTCAATCTTGTTTTGTTGTTTTATTTTATAACTATGGACTTAAATGGTAAAGTTCGTTTAATTTTATAATGTAATAAGCAAAAACACTAATTAACTCAAACGGCCGCCCTGTGATAATTCGAAGGTACGTCGACTCCTATGCAAGAGTGTATGGGGTCAATTCCCGATACAAGTAACTTTCATGATTCACAGCTCCACCTTTTTTAGTCACTTTTAGTTAACTCCCTGAACATTTTTATTCGCCATTCGGAGCAGGTTCCCCTTTACTGGGGAGAGAATAATATCACACATATCACGAATAGTTCTGTAGAAGCTATGACCTGGCGCACCTTGGTCTGTAGCCCCACCCACAACTCTCTATTATTATAATTTACTATAAAATAGAGTTCGAATATTATGAGTAAGTGAAAACAATATATTGAACATCCTGAGTATTCACTAAACTTACCCTATTCACTAGTAAAATATGAAGGATAAATTAAAGATTATAACTAGCCCATATTTTTTATCGTTAGGTATCAGAAATATCGGATGCACGTTTATACATGCCGTCATTTTCATCCACGCCTCACCTCTTGGGTTCATTTGGCCATTTTTAATTGAAAACAATTTCTTTTTGCTTCTATTTGCTTATCGAATGCATAACTTCCAATCAGATTCGCGTGCAAAAACGTAAACGAAGTATCAAAAGGACAAAAAATTCCCCTCGTCAAATGCAAAGAAGGGACGACCAAGCATGTTATATATTTATTGCAGGTACACCTATTGAGTGTAGAAATCATACTGGCCAAACAAATGCACCAATCCCATGAACATGCAATTCATTAAAACGACTCGAATGTATAGGCATGTGCCCTCATCTTGTATATGCAACTTGGTTGCACACGTGCACAATGCAATACGACGCATGCACACACAAGAAGAGCTTTATTTCCCCTTCTGTGAGTGCCTGTCACTCTTGTATTTAGATACTATAGGTATAAAATTGCAAGCCAGTTGCAACGAATTTGTGAGAAAAGTTTGTGTGGGACCAGAAGCAACAACTGCGGGAGAACGTTACACGGTTTTATCTGTGTCCAGAATCCACTATGTAGAAAAGAAGTACTCCTGTTGTACTCGTAAGAAAAAACCCAGTGACTGAAGAATATGGAAACAAAGAACAGATAGAAAGAAGAACAAGTGCTAATAGAATTGACTGTTAATTGAGAAAAGTATAACCGATGTGATATTTTGTTATTTAATGAATAATGGAACATTAGAAAAATATATTATACATGTGAGAATCCAAGTACAGGCATAAATCCAGAATATTAATAAAATAAGTTCTCCAAAAATCATAAGGGACCTTCATGAACTAATTACGTTCAAACGCAAATATTTATTTTTTATTAAATAATATATATTTTGTATACAAAATATAACGTGTAAGAGAATGGAAATCACGAGGTTAAGAGGAGATCATGTGAATATAAACGAGATTTTTTCACGTCCAAAAATGCAATTAAGTGTACATTGACAGGGACTTCTAGTGAATGAGTTTTGACATTAATTCTTCAAGTTCAGATCTCTCGGTGTTCTCGAATATATCATTTCAACAAAACATTACATGAATGAAAAGTCGTTCGTTATCATGAATACTTAACTCATAAATAATGGCTGATAATTACCAGGAGAATATTAAACAATTTTTTTCAAAAATTACAATTATGATCCGAGACATTATATGAATCAGACAAGTACATTTAAAAATTAAGTAAAACGACTTTGCTTACGCCTATATGCTTCGACAATATTCTTAAAAGTGTGCTAGTGTACTCGTATATGGTGCACCTAACGGAAAATCCACTTTTTAGATGGCGAATTATTGTAGTTACATATATATGCTTTTTCAGGTGTTTTAGCCTAGACTAGCCCGAGATATAAATTTTGAAAATGAAAATAAGCGTTAAATGATTTCAAGCATATATATAAAAAATTTCGACGTCAGATTCCCTTTCCTAATCAATTGCTTATTATTATAAATTTGTCGCTCAGAATTCCTTTTTCCGCCAGAAGCAGGGATAAAAAAATCCTTAGCTTAGGGTTAACAATTTTAACATCAAATATTGGGTTTTTGAGAAGAAGAAATCTACAAACATTAATGTGACTTTTGTAGTGGCGATGTTTACAGTGAATAGTTTATTACTAGCGACGGGCTTGATTAGTATTCTTGGTTTCCATTGAACCTATCGATTTTGACTAATTTACAGTGTTCTGTAGCCTTTTGCATTTTTCGTCGGGCCAATATTTTTATATTTTCTGCGGACATCGCTGTTTTTTTCTCTCGGGTACGCAGCTGCATTTGGTGTTTTAATCTCATTTCCTTGCCATTTCTGAATAAGGTGAGGAACCCCATCTGTCATCAGTGCTGGTATCCCACCTTTATTATGCACAATCTCAATGTCTTTTGCCATATGTACCGAGGGATGTCATAGACTCATTTTCTGTGCTATGTCCATGATTAAAGACCTGTTTTAGACAGCAAAACGATGTTTTTCTTAATAATTTTTATATTTATTTACTAGATGACACGACATACGTAGCCATACATATTCAAATTGAACTGGAATAAATAATCAAAAAAGGTATTTATAGTGGAAGCATTCACGGCAATCGAAGAGGCCAAAAGTGATGGTCTGAATGTCAAATACGTGCTACACAACCTAGGAAAACCTAGGACAAAATATCACGATCGACAGCTACAAGTTCGAGCTGGTAAAGGAGTCTTGTGAGTCGCCGTGGCGTAGTGGGTTAGTGCGTGTACTCATATGCAGATGGTGCCAGGTTCAAATCCCCAATTTACCAACTTTCATAATTCACGGCTTCAACCTCTTTCGAGTCACTGACAATGCTCAAAGAGTATTCCTGTTTAGAAAAAGTTTCTCAACTTTGCCGTTTGGTGTCAGCATAAAACTGTAGGTCTCTTCCATTCGTGAAAGAACATTAGCATGCAAAACACGAGTGGTTTCTGAGAAGCTTGGCCCAGGTTCGCCTCGGACTGTCGCGCCAATCATAAATATTAAAGGGGTTTGTCTACCACGATGCACAAACGACATCATAGTGCAGATACAACGTGGAACCGCCCTTGGCAAGCTGTTTTACCTTGGTTTGTCAAAACAACTGGGCTCAAAACTCCTGACTCGAAAGATCAAATTCCTACTCAACAAAACTCTTATTTTAGCAGTTCTCTTAGCTGCCACAGCTAGTCGAAAGCTGGACGTTAAGAAAAATTGCGCAGCTTATTCTTGCTGTTTTCGAAAGAAAAATTCGACGCCGGATATATCGTCCCGTCTACGAGGAAGGTGAATGGAGGAGAAGACACAACTGCGAACTCTAGCTGTACCAGGATGTGGATGTAGTCCTGAGGCCAAAAATCCGTCGACTTCACTGGCTCGGCAATTCATTACAAAAAATAACTTCGATTTTAAAATGTAATCAAAAACCAAAATCGTTTAGATTCTTACACAGTTAACTGCACAAACAGTGCAAACACAAACGTCAATTGCACAGTTATTTTGTAAGGTAAGTGTACGACAATGTAAGTAAGAGTAAAAAAAGACTTTTTTGTGTGATTTGTAAGCGTCTACCCAAAATACCCCATAAGTGTATAAGTCAACACCACAAAGTTACAAATCGGATTCCATCAGACGGGTGCAATACTCTCGCTTGACTTACAACGTTCAGACTCCAAGCATAACAATTAAAGTAGGCCAACGTCCGATGTACCTGTGCACTCAAAGGGTCATAGGCTCCAGACATTCCAGCAAATTTCGAGAAACTCGATCAGCAATGTTGCAACATCATTATTTTGAGAATAAAAATGCTGATCCATGCATCGTCACATCGATGGTAGACGTAGATATAAATACTTGTAAGTTAGATCTTAAGTTGTGTGTTTTCGATATGAGCGGTATTACTTATATGTAATATCCACAGAAAAAGAATGTAAATAAATCCAATACGATCATGCCGAATACTTCTGTACATCAGTGTGCACAAATCTAATTACCAATTGTTGCAAAAAAGCAGGCTACTGACAGATTCACACTCATCATGGTGGTTTACTGACCATTTTCAAATAGGTTGTCTCTGTTATCGCTCAGTAATGCCAAGATCAGAATGGTGAAATAAATCTCATACTTTGAGATTCTGCCAAGTTTGGACCTAACAGTAAATATACTAGAAAAGAACAGGGAACGTGCAAAACTGGATACATGGGACCGGCATGGCTGTTGTAATTGCAAACTTCACTGGTACCTAACCCTTTAAACTTATTTATATATATCTTTCTATTAGTAATTAAAAATTCATAAAGCTCTGAAAATTTTAATGAAGGTTATTGAAGAAAAATCACAAAAACTGAAATGATGTATACAGTTTTTCTCGCCAAGGCAGGTCCCTCTCGGACTGTCGCGCCGACTGTCGTCGTATATATTACTGACAACTCATCATTTGATATCCCTCGGCTGATAGCCGAAACCAAAACGTTCCCACAACTACCAGCAATTTTGCCTGATTGAATTCAATTTCTGTTAAGGACAAACTTGGAAGAAAACTTTTCGATGATTTGGATGTGCGAAACATGGAAGTTTTCTAATTACAGTGGACTACCCCTAAGTCGAGTTGTCACTGGATACCATATATAATTTGTTCGAGTTAGAGAGAGTTTGACTTAGAGACAGGCTTTTGTATGGAAAATTGAGCTAAATGTTTGTAAAATATGGCGAAAAAGTTCGAGTTAAGGAGAGTTTCGACTTATGGAGAATCCTGTATTTTTATTTTCTGCACTAAACAATTTTTATTCATCAACATCATCTTCTGACCCGCATGATCCACTAAAGGGGTCGCGGGGGTAAACCTCGCAAGAGAGATATCCAGGCAACTCGATCCTGCGCCATCAATTCTAACTGGCTCAACCCTCCTAATCCTGCGACTGCCAAGTGGTAGCCTACCTGTTGAAATCGTATTCAAGGCCAGCTTCAGAAGTCGTGATGGTGGAGACATTCGTGCTACGTGAACAAACCAAGGAAGCATAGCTCTTTCCGTTCGGAGAAGCAGTTTCTCAACGTTTAGTTCCTCGCGCACTGTCGTGTTTCTGAGGCTGTACCGGCGAGTAACTTCGTGCTTCTACAACAGCACCAAGAAAGAAGAAAGAAAAAAAGAAAAAAAGAAAATCTCAGCAGCTTGTATTGGCGATCTTATTCTTTCGGTCATTACCCAAATTTCGTGACCATAGTGAGAGTTGGAAAAAATACTGAGTTAAAACCTGCTACCTTGGCTTTCACACTAAGCTCGGCCTTCCTGAATTCAGATCTCCCAAGCTGTGTCAAAACTGACCCAGCTTGTCCAATCTTACAAGAAAGTACAGCATTACTCCTCCCTCACTCGTGAAGAATACCCCGAGATATTTAAACTTCTCCACCTGCTTCAATGGGACTCCACTAACATGTAGAGTGCTTTAAACAGGAAATAACCATAACCTCTGATTTGTCCACGTTAAACTTCATTCCAGAATCAGTACATACGGCCACAAGCCTACGCACTCGATAGCAGGAGTTTCGTCTGGGAAGATGTGAGAATAACTAAGTCAACCGCAAAAAGCTCCCAAGTTGGAACATTCTTCGCCTAGGTTGCGTTGCGACATCCAGTCCATATAAACAATAAAAGGAGAGGTGACAAGACGCACCATCGGCGAAGTCCAGCGCCCACGGTGAAAGGGTATGATTTAGCACCGTTAACCCGAACGCAGCTGCTACAGTTTTTGTATAGAGATTGAATAGCCCTCAAAAGAGGAGCCTCAATCCCATACTCCTGCAGAACACCCAGAGTTTACCTCGAGGAATTCGGTCATATGCCTTTTCCATATCTACAAAACAGCTGTAGATGGGTTTGGCATACTTCCAAGCCTTCTCAAATACCATTCTTTGAGTGAAAAACTGGTCGGTTGTACTTCTTCCGGGACGATAGCCGGACTGTTTATACCACATCCTTGGCTCGACCATAGCTCTAGAACGCGCTTCCAAAATCTTATCGTAGACTTTCCCGGGGAGACTTAAGAGGGATATGGGACTACAGAGACTGCTCCAACTACCATTTTTATTAATAATTATTTTACTAAATGTAAACTTTAGAAAAGCCATCCAACTTGAGGTAACTTGATGTTATTTTTGTTCATCCGTAGGACACGATTACTGCAACGTTACGACTTATTTAGCAGAAAAGCTAATTAATTAAAAAAGTAAAATATAATAAAACAAGAATGGATACTTCATCCTGGTTTTCATTAGAGAAAATACAGTGGACTTTGAAAATACAGAAGTCGAACTCTCCCTAAGTCAAATTTCTCTCTAATTCTTTTCGGCATATTTTACTTACAATACATAAATCGAACTTCCTAATAGTCTTTATAAGCTAAATGATTATTTGCTGAGAAGAGAGGCTACGTTGGTTATTACTTCACTCATCACAGAGTGAAGTCAAAACCTTATTCTGTTTTTGTCAGCTCTTATTAAACAGCACGTCTTCGGAGGTCACTCTCCGATACAACCCAAAATATTTTGCGGGCTAATTTAAGTTGCACTCGAAGATATCTGGCATATGCAAAGTTCTAATTTAGTTGAAGACAGCATGGTGTCAAAATAGGTTCGAAGTTATCAGAAACAAATATTTGAAGCAATTATTTATTTTACGAATCAAACTATTCGGATATATGGCTATGGTGATAAAATATATTTCAGTATTCATTATACCTTATTACGAATACACACATTTGACCAGGATTGTAATGAAATTGGTTTCTACTTATGTAAAATAGAATTCAGACAATGACTATGAATGCTGATCACAGATCTTATGATGGTGTCATAAAATAAATTGCCGGACCATTTGTGGATATAAGAAAAAATGGGAATAATATTATTTATATGGATATTCTTATTATCTTTTTGGTTTCGGAACCATGCTGTTTAAGTGGTGTGTAATGCAATAATGAGTTGTCTTGTTCCATTTTGATCTGAATTAGTTTCTGCATATAAGAAATAGGGCTTAGAATTAGATTATGTTGTCTTATGATGATGGCATGAAACTGATTTCCGGTTCAAAGAAGCTTGTGTTCAGGAATACATTGGCTCAATTGCTTGCGGTATAACATAGGTAGGTTGGATTAGGTTGAAGTGGCTGACTGCTGTGACGAAAGATAGCAGCCACAATTTGGCCAGCCTAGACCTATTATGCTATCACGCGGATCTATGGATACACATTTCGCAAACCAATTAGGGCTTTTAATAAATCAGAGAAGATGGCTGAATTTCTTACTATCATGCTATCAAAGTGGTAGGCTTCAAGAAATCTAAATCTGCTGCGAGTGAGAGAGCACATTTCTCAGCCTCGTACCTGCAGCTTCTGCAGAAGTCATTGTAGGGGAGGCCAAGTCTAGAGGCGCGAGTTCCAATGGCTCAATGCCCTGTTATAACGCCAATGAGAGTTCTAAGATTCAGTCTGCTCAATCTAATCAGGTTAAGCGACTGCTTTGGGTCGATCATACGCCAGATTTGTTTGTTAATGAGTCATCCTGTGCCAGTTGGACATCTACGATTCATTTGTGAGTGTTTCTAGCTTTTCATCTTTCGATTCAATGTTACTTGTATGGAACAGTTCCTGGCAGTGCACCTGGAACCTAATGACAATTATTTACACATTTACAATAGCTGTATACAACCTTTATCTCTTACGTTGTTTTCCCATTCGTCTTTGGCAATCAACTTTTTGTTCTTAATGTTTTGAAATGAAGTCAGATTGACCATTTTGTTGAAATTTATTACTGCGCTGACTTCAGATTTTTTCAAAAGTGGTTTTTTCCGCAAATCAATTTCGATAATTTTCTTCAACATTCATAATATTCATCCAAACAACGTCAGTCTTATCCTTTCATACATGCAACGATGAAATAGTCTGCATCGTGTAATGATACATAACTGGCAGGATTACTTAACAATGAGTGTAGAAAATTCTAAATAGATTGCCACGATCATTCTCGATTTATCTCAATTTGATCAGGAGCAGTAGAAAACCCTCCCATCC
The DNA here is from genome assembly GCA_964034865.1 of Eristalis intricaria. Lineage (NCBI taxonomy): Eukaryota > Metazoa > Arthropoda > Insecta > Diptera > Syrphidae > Eristalis > Eristalis intricaria. The sequence continues at coordinate 70,070,693 of OZ035876.1, read as the reverse complement.
TGTATTATGAGAACATGTTTTGCAAATCAGTTGTGGCCCTTTGAACACCGTCAACAGTGGCCGGATACATCAAATGTACCCTCTTTTTTATTAAGAAATAATAAATTAGAGCAGATGGCCATATGGGATAAGGGAGCAACACACCCAATTTGAACAAAATCTTGAGACACAAGTCTAGAAATGATGATTCCAGTTTAAAAATATTCATCTCAGGTATTTATTTTATATTCTATTGATTCTTAAAGTCCAGCTGGAGAAGATATTCCTGGTTACGAAACTGACACCGAACTATAAAGCGGGACAGCTTCTCAGGACAAACGTATTTTGTTTACCATACCGGTTTCATAGTGACAGATCGCTATGTCCGGTTTCAGGGAAGAAGTCCCCTGAGAAAATTTAAGAATTGCTTATTAATTGTATGCGAAAATCCATGAAACCACTTCTGTAACACCCCAAAGGACAACCTCAAATTCTATACACTCTAGAGAGAAAAAAAAGTTCTTTGTGCTCACATCGGTCACTACGCAATTGGCTCAGGGGTAAAAAAAAAAATATAAAACCGTTGATCGTACCCACAAAACTGCCTTGGGATAAGTTCCAAAAACCAAGAAATTGGTGGTTTTACACGGTTCAAATATTTGATGTATTATTTGAATAACAAAAAAATATTTACTCATGGAATACACACATGCGTGCAAAGAGTGTAGGCATTGCTGTCAGACTGGCAAATAATGGGACGTTATGTGGTAGCATTTATATTGCCATACCCGCTTTTGCGAATTCCAAATAAAGGAGGCAATTCTTGTTGGTTTACAATTTAAATTTTAGGAGAAAATTATATGTCTGTGATTGTTAGTGAACAGTAAGCAGACTTCTTATTCCGGTCTTTGGACATCTGCTGAAAGTTTTCGATTGAATATTTAAGAAGTTGAACTATTTAATGATAATCTCAATATGTACTAGGAACTGACGTTGCGTTTGTGAATGTATTGGATACAGATTATTTGATTTAATAGAATTCACATTAATGAAAGGATCGGCGAATTGCGTTTTAGCTGCAAAGCTGCATAAATACAAGGACAACGGAGATAGCTAACCAATATCGACAATTATTTGGAAAGATTCATTTAAGGTGCAATTTTTGTAACAAGTCTTTTTTGTCGAATTATAAGATAAATTCCTATCACCAGATGTATCTGAATTTTCACGTAAAGAACTAAATGCCATGTTCACATAAGATTCATCAAATTACAATATTAATCTCTTAAATCAGATATGTGAAATTACAGATACATTATTCAGCATTGTTTCCAACAATCAGCAAATAATCAAACATGCTACCACCAACAACCTAGAAGAAGATACTAACGATGTGCTGGGTTTTACGACACAACCATCTTAAGGCAACTAAGGACACTCGAGATTAAATTGGAGCAACAAGAGAAACAATATTGCGGCTCTCTTGCTAGGAGAGCAAGGGGACTAAAAAATGCTTGGCAGCGACGACAGCAGTGCGAGAACAGTCAAGCATGCAGTGAAAGAAAAAACTATTTAGAAGGACGATTCAACACTCTGAGACCTCAACGGAAACAAGGCATAATTTCGAAGGCGTAAAGTTTGTCGCATTAAGTCGTACATGAAATGTCTGACTCTAAAGCACAATATGCTACGATGTTCGGTGTAATGTCCCGTTGGGTCTGATTCGACCGTTGCTTTCAAAGCATTGCCCTCAATTACCGTTTCCGGTTTTCTACATATTTCGTTTCACTTTAAATCCGTCAATATGGTTTTTCGCTGCTAGCGATGGATTTTGTCCTAAATTCAATTGTTAAACAACGTGAGTCCGAATTTGAACATACGACGATCAAATAAAAATCCTTTTTCTGGTAAATGTGTTTACTCGATCACTTCTTATCGCGAACTGAATAAGAATCGTCTGTACAGTTCGACCTAATACAAGGAAGCTTAAGTTTGGCCCAAGTGTTAATAGCTTGGATATACATATTTGATATGTGTATTTGATTTATTTAATTTGATTAATTTGGATATCTTCAGACGAGGTTGTTGAAATTCCAAAAGGCTTTTATTACCTGTTAACTTGACAGTCTGCATATAGTTTAGAGTTTGATATTTTTAGCTTTAGGAGAAATGAGGAGTGTTATATGTACTCAGTTATAATGCGACAACCAAAAAACCATATTAACCAATTGAAATCCTTAAAAATTATGTTCGCTTCATTCTTTGCATAGTGTAGTGTTCTAGACTTTCCATAGTCAACAAGTTTGTTTGTGTTTTTACAGGAATGAATGCCAAAACAGCAACCAAATGGCAAACACGAAAAAGAAAAAAATGCCCCAACTGGCCTAAGCAAAAAAAGAAAAATACCATTCACCTTCAAAAGTACAATAACGCTCTCGAGTATTAGTGTAGTACGCTTTCTTCAAAAACTTGATGAAAGACTTCTAATTTTCAGTCATGTGCCCTTGCAACGTTTTTTTATAATAGTTTGTTAAGATATGATATACCAACTATATATATATAATTATTGATCTTTTTCGAGTTAACAGCTAGAAAAACAATATTTTATATCAAAATGATCTGAATACCATGCATTAAGCTTCTTAGCGCTAACTTGTCTTGCATATGTACATATACTATTTAGTTCACATTTTAGTTAAGACTTTCCAGAAATTAAAAAAAAATAGTCCTTACATAAACATGGAATTTTAGATATAAGTAACTCGTACAACAAATTTAAAATAAAAAATAAGTTAAAAAATAGAAGAGATTAGAATTTTAGATATAAGTAACTCGTACAACAAATTTAAAAAAAAAATAAGTTAAAAAAACTAAACACACAAGTATTAGTATAGGCAAATCCACACGTATATGTACCTAAACAATGTACATACGCACGTATGTGTGCCTCTGCGTTCTGATTCAAGTAAATCCTATTTAGGCGGAAACACTTGAGAAAAAAAACTAGTGAACCATGTTCCCATTGAAACAGGGAGTGAATTGTGAGCTAAAATGCTCTGGGGTAAGAAAAAAATTGCTGTGGGTCACCTTTTTTTTGTATTCTGACAGGATATTGAATTCAAAGACCAAAGGAATACAAAACACATGAATTCATTGAATGTGCGTAAGTATTGAGAGAGGACGCATGTGCGTTCTATGTACCAATTTCGCACCCCAACAATGAGCGGTTGCCAAAAATTGAAGAATAGAAAACTAACAGAGGCCATAGATCCCAATCCAATCCTAAACCTTAGCGCATAGGAAAATAATTTTAATCAGGGACTCTGTCGGCTTATGACTGTGTGCAGCTGTCTGTCCGGGCGCATTCTTTTGATTGGCTTTGTTGGTAGAGAATAATAATACCAAGCCCATCCCTATTGGTTGTGGATGCTTGAATTACAATATTATCGAGATTCTTTTCCTGATATTAAAAAAAAAAAATAAGTTGAAAGTGATCTTATGCGACAAGAAACACAAAATAAAAAATATGAAGAAATGTTTATTATACTTTATTTTATAGTTTTGACTTTAAATTAATATGAGATTCAAACACATATATATATTTTTACATAGCAATTGTATATATGTGCATGTACTTATATAAATTTAAATATCATCAATAATCAACATATCGTTCATAAATGTTGATTGTAAACTGTAATTCATCAAGTTTGATCAAGCTGCTAGTTGTTGTAAACATATACAAAATGCTGATGCTAACTAAATTTATACATAGAGATGATAATGAATTCGACAGACCATAATCTTTTTTCTACAGAGAAAGACATAAAATCAAACAAATTATATAACTGACCATTAGTTCTTAAGAGAAAAAAATGAAGATAACAAATGCAGGAGTTTACTCATGCTTGCCCATGCATTGTCTTAGTGCAAGAATGATAGTTTTATTGGAATTGGAAAAAATTCTATACACTACAGTACAGAATAATATAAGCATATGTAAGTCAAAAGTTATATTATTTTATTTCCCTAATTCGTCAGTAAATAATCCAATGCGCGATGTTAATCAATGTTACGCATGCAAATACAAATTGTACTATTATACAAAACCACGTTCACAGGATCTGGTTTTGAAAAATTTAAGCTATCATCACAGTCAAAAACAAATCCTTACATTTACAGTCAATCATTGTCATTGACTAATAACATCCCAATTGAGGATTGTGTGAGATTAAGATCCTTTAGATGAATAGTATCAGAGTAATAAATTCCTCTCTCGGGAGATCAAGCTGACTGTACAATTCATGCCAAATATTACAAGTAACATTTACATTACCAAGTACTACTCTACAGCTCAGAGGTGTGGGAGTTTCAAAACTGTACTAATAAGTTTTTGGTGTGTTTTAGAGTAATGTTTTATGATCATTACTCCAATTTGAGTTGAAGGCACCCGTCAACTTTACAGGCAGCCATAAATCAGGCGTCTAAGGATCCATCGCCTGAGATGGCTAGTTACTATGGAGCAATGCCGTTGACAATATCCGCCATTAGGAACTCGTGCTCCACTGTTGTACCTCCTATTGTGATGGTTTCGGTTAACTTCTCAAGTATTTCTGCATCATCCTTCGCAAATGTACGTAGCCGTATCTCGTGCAACAACTACCCATCCCCACTAGATCCTTCCCTAAGATCGATTTTGATGCTCTCTTGTATAATAACCGTATGCCTCTAACGATATCAGCGACAATGTGACTGTGCCCATTCCTTCCGAAGTGGGAGACAAAGACTGTGTGACAGACAATCCGTTGTGGGAGTAAGTTTATGTCCCTCGAAACTGACTCATTTTAGTTTAATTATGGCCTACAGTTGCGCATGGCACACGTATCGTAATCTCGCTGCCTCGTAATACAGACCAGCAGAAACCGTTACCATTTTAGCGTCTTCGATGATCTCCATTGTTGCGCCGGTGAACTCCCGATACGCCAATCGCAGTAAATTCCTGAATGACTCTCCATTTCGTGGTTTCGGCTCTTCAACTCCATTGTGCGTTGTAGTGAGCCCATGATTGCGTAGTAGTACATTTGTACATCTTCTGGAATCGGCTGGAGCACGTCTGCAGTACACCTTTCAACGATGCAGCTAATGCACTCACCAATTTGGTTTTAGAAGCAAACGCTCAACCATTGACCAAGTACATCTTGGAACTGATATAGTAGAAAAAGCATTCGAACAAAAGGTCGATTTTTTGGCCACATTTCTTGATGTTTCCCAAGCCTTTGACAAAATTTTGACACGAAGGCATTGAGCAGACTACCCCCCTGATTCCGTGTGAAACATGAAAATTAATACTTTGCGCTTAAAAATAGAAATGCTGATGTACAGCAAGGGATTGTTCTTGGCCCTCTGCTATACCTTCTGTATACAAGAATAATATACTGTATTTGCTGACGAAACCGCCATTGTGGTAACAGCCAAAACGGTCGAAGAGTTTACTGGGTCTGATGACCTCTTCTGGCGAATTGTTCCGAATAAAGGCAAATCAGTTAATATTAATTAATTTCTTTCTAAATCATGTCCAAATAACTTTTGATAATGAAGCGAAATACACCGGGATGACTCTTGACGAAATCTCGGTGCCGTGACATTGTGCCAACCGACATTGTGCCAAAAAGCGAAATTTCAAAAGCGTCATTGTACCAAATGTTTCCATTTGGCATATTGTCGCTTTTGTAAAGCGTCATAGAGCCAATTTCGCACTATTTCACTTTGGGTTTGGAAATTGGGTGTATTGAAAGCATGAGGTGGATGGCTCTCTTCGCTCTTCGGTTTAATCATCAACTGTCAGGCATGCGCCTGGAGCTAAGGTATGATTATGAGGTTTGGGCTTTTGTACTTGGGTATTATGTAGGTATCCCGAATAAATATAAACTAAGAATAAAACCCTGTGGAAAAAAGGGATAAAATCTTGTTAGCGAGAGAAGCGAGCCACCCAGCACGTACTTTCAATATACAGGACTTTTTACGGGCGCATTTCTATAGGACAAATATTATATTTTTATAGTTTGGCCCTATGACACTTTCAAAAGCGTCATTAGTTCGGTTAGACGAATTCTTTTTTGGTGTCATAAGTGTCGCAATGGTACACACTTCGTGTCGTTTTTTTATATTCGGCGTGTTTGCACGTATGGTATACAGCTTTGGGTTTTAACAAAAAAAAGTAATATGAATATTATACACACTTTTCAAAACTAGGTGCTTTTCAGAACTATCATTAATGCACCATGGTATATCAGAAACGACGATATCCACAGAGATCTTAGAATTTTCCCAATTCGAGATAAAATAAAACTATTTCTTTCACTTAACATAAGCGCCGCCTAAAAGAGCATACAGATTCTGCAGTTTATCCGATCCTTGAGGAAACTAACGTCTTCCGCCGACTTCGAAGGACTTAACCCATTGATCTCGTGCGATAGTCTACACCCGTGTATGGTTCCAGTGTTAACCACTAATTTTCATTGGAGAGTTTGCTGTCAAACGTTTCTAAATCGAGAAATACAAACTACTAGATAGCACTTCACTTAGTTGTAGTCTAACACACCATTTAAAAGGGAGGACATTTCTTTCTATGGGCAAACGTTCACTATAGAGTCTTGTTGAATATTTTCACCTATTATCGAAAAAAAAAAGCTGTCGAACGATATTACTTTGGTTGGAACTCGTTGAGCGGAGAATTCTAATGTACAAGAATTCAGGGAAATTTGGCAATTAAATGTCAGGGAAAGCAAGTCTTCGAGCATCAACCAAGCAAAAAGCGACGCCAGGATTCTGCTGAATTCAGAGGCCGTAGTTTGGGTAAAGATGTACAACGATTGTGAAAACAACACGTTGTCGGTAGTTGAAGACAGGTACAAAACATCAATTTAGAACGTAGTCGTAGTTACAAGCACCAAGTTATCGACAAGTCCATGGAGAACGCCAGTGCTATTGGTGAAGAAGCGGGGTGGCAGTACTTGCTTCTGTGTGGACTACAGGGTGTTGATCGAGGTAACAAGGTAAGATATTTACCCCCTGCCAAGAATCGACGATAGCATGGGCACGTTTTCAGGAGCAAAATTGTCCTCTACATTGGACATCCAAAGTGGCTTTTGAAATTGGCAAAAACGATTGGGAGAAGTACCTACTTCTTGTAATGCCAGTTGCACTGTGCAATGCCCCATCGACTTTCTAACGGCTAATGGAGCATATACTCAGGGGATTACAGTGTAAAACCTGCTGGGTATACCTCGCCGCATCATCGGTATTCCAACGCTGTGTAGGATCTGGAATTAAGTTCAGTACGATGAAGTGTTTGCTCATCAACAGGGAAGTGAAATTCCATGGCCTCCGGATTACCAGAAAAGGCGTACAGACCGATGAGGAAAATATAGCAGAGGTAAAAGATTGGCCTACAAATCTGCCGAAGTTACGAATCTTCTTGGGACTGTGCACTTATTACGAGCGTTTCGTTCCAGGTTTCGCGAATCTGGCGCATTTTTTTTATAATTTGACATTGCTCAAGGGATTGCTAATACCCTTATGTGTCCGGGGCCAAGACACAGCACGGGCCCAAGGTATAAGGGAAGAAAGGGAGAGGAGGTGCCTGTTCACATTGGTCTTAAATATCTGCGGGTTGTAGTCTGCGGGAAATATAAGACTGAGAAGAGCATTCCGTATTCGTGCAGTGCGACTGAAGAACGAGTCTCTGAATTTAACTGGCCGTCCGAAAGTAGGCTTAAGGGTATACTGATGGACATTCCTGGCGAGACGGGTATTGCGGGTGAATTCAGGTGGAGAGGAGGAATGCAGTCACTTGAGCATTGTTTGTTGAAATAACGATAAAACACGGATAAAGAAGAAACGGTACGTCGATGTTCGAGCGAGTCTAATGACTCTGCGATATTATTGTCTCCTATAAGTTTTATCGCTCGCTTTCGGATTCTATCAAGTAGGTGCAGGGTGGTCTTGGAGCACCAGACCAGACATGAGCGTTGTACTCAAGCTTGGGGCGGATGTACGCCTTATAAATTAAAGTCAAATCAGAAGGGGTGAAATATTTCTTGCATCGATTAAGGATACCTAAGCCTTTCCGTCGACCTCAAATATGTACTCATTCCAACTAAATGGTGGGTTGATACACATACCGAGGATAGAAAGTTTTCTGGTGTTATCGGCACAGGCGACATTCATGGATAATGGCTGAGTAACAGCAGACAGCATTGAGTTTTTGAAGCATTGCATTCCACTCTATTGTAATTTCCCGAGTTAATTATGCTGTCAAGATCGGAATTCAATCCTTAACATACGCTCCCGTTCCAATTCTACGGCCGAAGCGCGGGGTCGTGAGTCTTGGAACGAATATGAAAAGCTGAGAGTGCTGTCATCAGCGAATGAATGGATAGAAGTAGCAGCCAAGAGATCATTTATAAAAATGAGAAAGAGTATCGTTGACACAACTGAGCCTTGGGGAACACCAGCATTTTTTGGTGGATATCAGACTTGAACCCGTCCAAAACAACTTGAATTGAACGATTCGAAAGGTAATTTCTAATCCATAGAAGAAGAGATTCATCGAAACCATAGTCACGCCTTTTCGACAAGAGAGCTTGTTGCCAAACTCTGTCAAATGCTTTAGAAAGCGCCAAAAAAATCAGAATGGGGTCTCATCAAGTTTATGAATCCTGAAAGGGTTCATAGTGCTTTTCAGCGTGCAGGCCAATATGATGTCATCTACTTGCAAACCTAATATGTATGTTGATTTCCATTCTCCTCTTCATAAAATAAACACAAATGTCAGCTTTACATCTCGAAATCCATTCTTATTAAAACAGCATTGATTGAATCATTTGAAGATCTTCCTGACTGCTTGAGCCCACACAGTGACGAATTTTCTTTGATTGACTCTGGTCCACAAATAATTCCCGTTGGCACATATTCGACATATTTGTCATTGGGATTTCCGATACCAATCCTCTTTAATTTTATTTTTAATTCTAGTCTGCTAGTCTGTAAACGAGGTAGCTAGCGAGCCTACCTTCGCAACAGCAAATAGAAAGGTTGTATTAGACATCACCCTGACGTCGAATTTCAACTCAGTTGTTGTTTCAAATTGGACAGATTCCAACAGAGTATTCTTATCTGATCACTGTTGCCTACTGTTCGAAATTCTGCACATTTAAACAATACCTATCTGAACCCCGCGCTTGGTAAGCTGGGAGTCCTTTGGTAGGACGGTCAGTACTTCGACAGTCAGTATTCTCTTCGAACGTCTGACCTGCAGTTTGCGAGGACTCGTGTCGGACAAGAAGGTTGGGAGAGAGAAACGTCCACCATGTTGAAATGCAAAAATTCCGGCATTCCGATGCAAATCCAGGACAATTTTGAATCTCGTAAAGGAAGGTAAGCGCCAGGAATCAGGAGATCGGATTTACTAAAAATAACTCTTGGAGTAATTTTTGGGAATCTATGAGCTCGATCAATGAGACGTTTCGACTAAGGAAGATTTTGGCATCGACTCTATAGCAGTTGTTCACAATCCAGAAAACGGATGGCAAGTGGAAGGGGACAATTGACAAGCTTCTTAGCACCCATTTCGCAGACTGCAAGAGGGATCCTCACGCAATGATGACCCTGTCGCAGAGGTCGTGGGTTCTAGCAAGAATTCAACGAATTGCAGTAGTAGTACGAAAACTTGGGCAATTAGATCCTTCTCCCCGTTTAAATCGCCGGGACCGGACAATATACGTCCAATTATGTTGCAAATGTCGGACATTTCAACCCTCCCCTGCACACGCAAGCACTACACAAAGTTGCATCTACCGTTGAAGAATCACTATATCAGAAGGAATACAACATAGACGCGACAAACGACGCGAGTCAAACGCGTTTCATGAGAGCAGGAGACGATGGAGGACCCTGTGATTGGATCGGACTGATGCTTCGTTCACGGTTGAACAAGTCATCACAGTGTGATCTATGCTGAGGAAGGTGAGCAGAGGGACACCTCAAGGAGGATGTTGACCTCTGCTTTGGATCTTAATGGTTGACGAAATCGTAAAGACGTTGGAGAAGGAAGGATTCACAGTAGCCGCATATGTGGCTGCATCTCGAGTAAATTTCTTGCGACGCTCAGTAAAGAGTAACAGAACCGTTACTCTTTACTGATAACAAGCAGATCACTGAGTTCACCTGACCAACCTTAAACGGAGATGAACTAAGGCTCTCAAAAGCAGCAATATAGTTCGGCGTTATACTCGATTCCAAACTCATGTAGAAAGTAAATACAGAAGATCAACCAAGAATAAGGCGTCTGAGCAATCTACACATTTAAACGTGCCTTCGGTAAGACGTGGGGTTTTAAACACAGCATGATAGTAAGACCCATTCTAACGTAAGGTTCTCTGTTGTGGAGGAAGGCAGTGGAGAAGAAATCGGAGGAGAAGCGGAGATCACCCTATACACCGAAGACGAACTCAAAGACGAGAGCGATGGTACAGCGACAGGGATCTTCTGTGACCGCTTCGAAAGATCCCTGGCACTAAGAGGCGAGAAAAAAAGCAAAGAGAGAACAAATATAATCCATCGAACATCTAATCTGCGAATGTCCAGCCCTAGCAATGAATGAAGTAAATAAAGGACCAACAAAATCCAATCGATACTCACCATCCATCCCGATTTGTGTTTATAGAGAAGAAATTTGCAGCGCAGTCTATTTTGATGGTATGACTTTTGCGACATTTGACATTAAACATTGACATTTGCCAAAAAAGGACTTACACAAGGTGACGGAAGACTATTTAAAATCATTCTAGAGACGATCATGCGTAACTCGGATGTCAACAATAAAGGCACGAATTTGCAAGTCTATGCAATGGTTGCAATGTCGTGGACATTGGCATTATCGGAAGAAGACAATGTGGTTCTTCTCATTCTTCTTACTATATGCCTTGTACCACCATATCTGTTTCCCACAAGGACCAAAGACATTGAGTCAACGCCTTGTTGGCCTTGAGTTTTAAATTAGTTACCAATTTAGTTCATGAATTATTTTACAATCATCAATAGGTAAAGCTCAAAGACTTCTTTCTGTGTGCTTTCTGTAATTCAAAAGTAAGCCGTCTGGGAGAGACGTGTCTTGACCATTTCGTGAAGGGAATCTATATTAATATAAATGGACTTATATCAATAATTTTGTGTTATCTGTTCAAATGACGTACCACTTTTTACCATATATATGCCTACCACACATGTCTTTCAAGAAAATGTCGGGACTAAGTGAGCTGCAGGAACCACTCGTGTTGCGCCTTCCGAGTATAAAGGACATACAGAACCGCCATCAGACTCACTGACTTTGCGGCAGCACGTAATATGGGCATAAGTAGCACGTGGTTCTCTCGCAAAAGAGCCTACACAGAAACCTGGCGATTTCCGGACGGTGGAACCACCAACCAAATCGACCATGTGCGCTCGCGTGAATGAGCATACGTCTAATTGTGCGAATATTCAGGGGGTAAGCTTCAACTCTGACCATTTCCTCATAGCAACAAGATTCAGAGCTCGACTGTCCAATGAAAGAAAGCTGCACCAGCCAACAAAGAAGAGTTTTGAAATTGGACGACTGAAAACACCAGAGATTGCCAGAGCCTACGGTGTTCAACTTGCTGAAAGACTCTCCGGTATGCCTACGCAGTGTTCAGACTTTAATCCAAAAGGAGTAGATTTACTTCGTTTTCAACAATATTCTTAAAATTTACTCCACCGCTCCTTTTTGTTCACAATCTACTTCGAAAAAATGCCACCAGAAAATATTTGTTACCTAATCTTTGGACTTAAAAACGTCCACGTTTTTTGTTGTGTTGACATTTCAGTTTCATCAAATAAATATTTTTTTCTATTATTTATTATTTGTGGAAAACTTTGAAAACAATATGCCACTGGCAAGAAGCAGTCTTCTCACTAAAACAGATCCGAACACATGCCAATCGTAAGCATAACCACTATTCTTACTACTAAAACTATTAATTTTTGTAGAAAATGATACGTTTAATTGAAACTGACAATCTACTTCGAACATTTTAATGCATACTTCGTATTTTCTTTCAATCTACTTCGAAATGCGATTTCTGAAGTCCGAATACTGCCTACGACGATCGCCAACGAGATGTGGTTGCATTGCCGCTTGGTTATAAAAGAGGTATCGGTAAACACTTTAGGCTGCCTACCACCTCCAACAAAAAAAAGACCATGGTGTGATGGCGAGTGTGAGCAGAGAAACGTGCAACTGCCGAGGCATAACAAAAGGCACTTCAACGAAAACCGGCCAAAAATAATTCTCCCAGCTCAAGGATATCGAAGAGTCTAGGCACAAGCAGAAAATATTGGCTTTCTAACTGCAATCGATGCCGCAACAGCCATAAAAAAAAGCTAAGCCGTAGGCTTAGATGTTTTACCATCAGAGCTCTTCAAGCCCGGTGGTGGTGTTCTGGTAGGGTGATCATTTGTAGAATTAGGGATGACGAAATCATACCCGACGACTGGAATATCAGCTCTATATGCCAAACCCACAAAAAAGGCGATCCTACCTCTTGCAACAACTATAGAGGGCTATAGCCTGCTTAACTTCGCCTACAAATTCCTATCCACCCTATTGTGTGAACGTCTAAATCCGTTTTCGGCGCGTCTAGTGCGGCTTCCGGTCCGTCAAATCGACTATAGACAAAATCTTCACACTAAGGCAAATCCTGGAGAAGACCAGCAAGTTTCAAAACGATACAAACCACCTTTTTATAGAATAAGCCGCGCACGACAGCATTTATCGCAAGGAGCTATTCGATGCGATGGCCGAATTCTGGTGCCCGGTTAAATTGAAGCGGTTATGTCGCACTACGCTAAAACAAACGCTATGCAGCGTGCAGTTCGGCTTGTCCAGGACATGGACTGTCGGGTGATTTTGTTTGACGTTTTCTAATTTATGAAGTGAGCCACTCACACTTATTGACAATTTCAGTATTGAATTTTTTGTAGGCTACTGCTTTTTTTTCTCTTTCAATTCAAGAAACATACGAAAAAAGTACTGTAAGTACAAGAGCAGCGATAGCAATCATTCTCCTATCCCGAAAGGACCAACAAGGGCACATGCATTTGAACAACCCGATGTAATCACTCGACATTGTAGGACACAAACTAATCCGATACTAATCGCTAGCGTTAGCGTCACTAGTAAAAAATTGTTTTATTTTTAAATCGCTTTAATTCATTAAGACCCCTTCCAACCGATTCCTTACGATTTTTCTAAACAATTCTTCCCGATTTTTAGCACAAGTTTTAGCATAATGCACAAAAAAACCTTCGTTGAATTTTGAATATGAGTTGAAGTGCAAGTCGATTGCGGCAAAAATTTGAATTATAAGAAGTGGTGAGCAGCGTACATATGTAGCAGTTGGTTGAATATTTGACTAAAAGCCGGCGTCATCTGGTATTCAGTTGCGAAGGTACAGAAGAATTATATTGTTGTTGAAATCAAATTGTGGAACCACTTATCCGGAAGCAAATTAAAGGTGGTATAATCTTAGGCGTAGAACAAAACATTTGCGCGAGGTTCTTGTATCAGTTATTTAACCCCAGTGTGCTAACGTTTATGCCACATATATACTTTTTTACCTGTATCTGCTACATAAACTATAATTGAATTCAACATATGTGCACTTACTTTAATGTAATTATATTCTAAATAATATAAGGAGTCAATTTTGTGAATTGTGTAAATACGTTTTCAATTATTTTATGGTAGCATTCTCGGCTATCAGACAATTCGTTAGACTTGGCATCACTCTTGAAGAACAGTAGCTTGCGTGTTGAGTTCGGCCCGCTGAAGTCTGAACACGAAACGAACGAACACAACACGAGTTGAGTGATAGGCGAACGTTCGTGCGGTGCTGTGCAGAGTGAACGGGCTGTTTTACACATTTCCTAAATTGTGTTGTGACCTAAATTATTTTCGAAAATTTTAAGTGAATTTTAATAATGGCCCTTTTCCGATATTCCACCAAATTACCGGAAGCAAAGGTTTGTTCAACATGAAAAATTATAATACATTCCATACATTTGTAATAAGTACATACATATATTAAATTTGAATGACGCTCGTAGTGTGATTTCGTTTTGAATTGACGACGACATGTGGTTTGTGATCTCAGTTCTTTGTGCAAACGTGGAGATTTCTCCCGCGTTGTAACATTTTAAATCTTCAGTTTCCGATGAGCAATAGCAAAGCCTCCAATTGGAATGAAGTTTTAAGAGTTCTTGAGAAAACAGAAAAGAAAAGTGCGTCAGAAGGAAAAAAGCAAAAATAAATCTTTCCTTCTTGCATAATAGATGATTGATAAGTACTAAGGTGAAGTAGGCGAAAGCGTTATGTAAAACATGGTGATGTGTTAGGATAGAATAGCATGATTCCCTCTTAACTACATACTTCACGGTCATTCATTTGTTGGCCAATAGAACCTGTTTGGGATTTTTGGGTCAAGAAACCGAAATCATGACGTTTAAATAAATCCATATCAGAGGGGGGACTACGTGCGAATTTTAGTCGGTTTTTTTTTTCTTTTTTGAATGGCAATGATCACGTGTGAACTATATGTACGTATGTACGAGATAAGCTCCGAATTATATTTCTTTTCCAATGAGCGGTTGTTGTTGTCATTTTGCTTAGCATTTTGTACTGCAACATAAACAAATACCTATTTCCATTCATATGAGGAAAAGCCTCAGATTTGATAGATTTTTCGCAGACTTCAATACGTTATGTAACAAAAGGTAGGCAAGTTTTCGTTTTCACATAAAAAAATTCCTGAATTTAAATTTCAATTCAAATCCGTCGATGTAAATCTGAATGTATAGCCAGTACTTTTCCACTCTAGTCTTCATAAAAGTAGGTATTCTTTTGGAGCCAATGTTCTATTGAGTCTATATCTCGCAGGTAGAGAAAGAAGTTGGTTGTTGATTTTGCTTTGTCTTATCTTCGCACTTGTCTGTTGGACGCCGTCCAAGACAAATTAAATACCAGTGTTATTTTGGGAACGCCAAAAAGTAGTTTTGGAGTATGCGTTTTGGCGACGAGTACGAATATAACTTGGTTGAATATGTTGTATGTATGCATATGTTTTCTGTAGTGAATGAAAATGTCCGAAAGTATACATTATACCGTTTGTGGCCTTGCCCACCAAGGAGGCTCGATACAAACACACCCTCAAAAGCGTTTGCTTACGTAACGATACGATATTGATTTTTTTCTTTTACACTGCTTTTACATCATGGAATGTGTATCCTTTTTGTTTCGCCACATTTTGTCGAACTGTGACGTATTAAAATCAATATTAAAGGCCATTATGCTTTTATCATTAGTTTATGTAACCTTATGACGAAGTTTTCAGTAGTCATGTGCATGAATGATTGATAAGGTAAGCGGAACCTTAAATCTAGAATTAATTCGTTCATTGTGTCCATTGTTGATGAGATACATTATATTCTGCCATGTTAAATTGTACATCGTCCATGTGTATGTGCCTGTCGATATGAATGAGTTGATTGTAGCAGTCAATTTTGATTAAATAATTGCACAAATTTGCACATTACAGCGAATTTATCCAAAATAAAGCCGGAAACTGGAGTAATTCACACTTTATATGTGCACCAAATTTACATAATTGATTATAAACATTCTTTTCCAACAAGCAGTGACTGAACATACTTCTGTATGTACATATGTAGGTATATGCATATGTGCATCAATAGAGATTTCAGCATGATATTACTTTTTTTAATAAAGTCATTTTTATTTTATTATGTCTACTTTATGATTAAATTAATTGCTAGACCTTAACAAAACATTATCTCTGCGTTATAATCAGTTTCATTAATCGATCAGGTTATCGACAGTCCCAGTGTCGTATGTCTGTTGAAGCAGACTGCATTTGCATAGCGAAAGTGTAACTGTCTGAAATGATGGTGTTGACATTAAGTATGCATGTGTACATGCATATGTATATTGCACTTCCTAGATGTGCATGCTGTTTAAGTTGTTATTGCTTTTCCACGTGAAACACGTTTAATAGTTCAATAATATCAGGTAGGTCATACTGGTATGGTATACTTTGTATATGTATTTCGTTTGCATGTACATATCATTAGACTATTCTTTACAACGGCTCTTGTATTTATACTTCGTAAACAGCCTCGTTAATAGAAACTAAATCTAATGTAACAAAAATGATAGTTTTCAAAAATGACTTTTTTTTCAAGAACAAACTTTGTATGATTTTTGTTTCGGATCAATATTCTAACAAAGAAGCTATCTTCACCAAATCAAATGTTTCTGAGTTACAGAGAGTTTGATTTCAAATGATTAAAATGAGAGTTATCGAATTCAAAAAGTAATGTAACCAAACCCGAAACATCATGTTTCATCGTTGGCTTGAAAATGTCAACAAGCCTTCTTTTGTTTCTGAGCTTTGTTCTCACTTCACTACAATCGATTTGTTTATTGATATAATATATTTACGGAAGTATTTTAGTAAGCTTAGAAAGCGAATTGACCAAATATGACGGACATGTGCAATTATAAATGAAGTGGTCAAGTTTTAATAATATAAACATATTGTAAAAGATAATTGTTATTTATTTGTGCATTGGAACGTGCTTAGCAAAAACTCATAAAATGATTTAATTAAAGGAATTATTTTGGAAGTGAGTGCGTTTGATTTTTGGTGCCACTGTGTGCCTGACTTGAATGTGCATATATTTTTACATATTGGATTTGCACCTTATTGAATGCCTTCCCCAATGGTCATATGCCAATTCAGCAACGAGATGAATCAGTCAGTTGCTCATGTAGCACAAAGCCTTCAAAACCCGCTTTGATATACGAGTACTTGGTACAAATGACAAACAACAAAAATCACACCTCGTGATTACATTTCAAGTTTATTTGGGTAAAAAATGATCGTAATGATAAGGGGAATAACCCCAGTTATAAAAAAGGTTCGTATTCCCTCGAGGTCAGTTGTATTCGTTCAACATTGTGTATGTAAGGCTTAATTCATGTGCATTAAGCATCTCTTCACAACAAATAAATGTGCTTTTATTGCGCAGCTATACTGTTTGCGTTTTTAGGGAGCAGTACGAGAACGTTGATTCAAATATTTATGGTCCAATTTTAATAACAATAAAATAACAACAACAAATTTATTACGAGTGCAAATGACGACTTAAACATTTTGATTCTCCTTTTGTTTTTTCGAAATGCATCAATCCCACAATCGGTTAGGGTGTACCTACATTGATGATTAACTTGGAGTTAATGAATGTATTACGCTTATATTTGTAACTTCGCTCGGATTGTTGTAGTTGTATAATTCTCCAAGTATTGTAGCTTATCGACATCGAGCTTGATTAATGCCAATTCATGCTGTCCGTGTTTGATTTGTAGTATCAAGGTATTGATGTCAGTGTGATTACTCAAGATGCTCAGACTCAGCTCCAGAACAAAATGAAATGCAAGAAAACATTCATGATCAAGGTTTACAGCCTATCGCAATTGAATTGGATTTTTTACACCAAGTGTCACCACGCGATCCTCTTAAAGCTTTCAATTTTTAACACACTTAATTCCTGCAGTTGATATAAGAAATGAAGTGTTAAGAAAAATGTAATTTCATTATTTATATCATTTTACTACAGCCGGAATTATTGGTGTTTTTGTACAATGTATGACCTGCATGTATTTGAATATGTCGAAAGGAAATATATAATTAATTTGGCAAGCATTCGATAGAGAAAGAGAAATAATTTGTTCTAATATTAGCTAACATTTGTGTGAGGTAACATTTCATTTATTGCAGCGGGACAGTGTGCTTTGAAAGTATGGTGAAAGTGAAATGATGCCAATAGATACAGAGTACAAAAATATCTTGTTTTTTTCTTTCAATTTTTCGAATAAACGAAAACAAAGAAATGCTAACAACATGTTTTAAAACACAAAGTTATTCTTGTTTCTTACGTCATGCGTTTTTGGCAAAAAAAATAAAAGTATATATCTTTAACCGCCTTGCCTGCACATCGTCTGTCCTTAATTTGTGTGTTTCTTATCAAAGCACAGACAACAGTATCACAGACTTACAGCTATTATTATTAAAAGAATTTGGAAATTATGGTTCATGGAGAGCAAAAGAAAATATAATCGTTTGACTATGTCAAAACTTTCCTTATTTTGGGAACCACTTATTACGTCAACGACATGGATAGCAAAAGAAAAAAGTAATAATTTGATCATGTCAATATGAGATTCCTTAATTTGAGAATCACTTATTACGTCAAGGACCGCTGTGCTTAATTTTTAGTTTTAAATTTGGTTGGTTTGGTCTGTCAAAGGAAAAAATTTCATTTCATTTCATGTTCTTGAATAAGTTCAAAAGTAAAATTTTGGTAGAAACTAGCATAGTTTATGTTTCAGAGTTACTGTATTCTCATTTGATATGCCTATTGCATAAACCCTTATCGAGATAAGATTCTCATGAACTAACGCATTGCCCATTACATGGCATGGCAATGGCAGCGATAAAATGAGATTTCCTTAGTGGACTCAATGCTTTTCAGCAGCCACCCTGGCTTCGAATGAACTATCTAAAGAGTAAAGACATGGAATGAAATATGTGTATCTATTTTAAATTGAATGTAATGGTAACAGCATATCAAATCTAACTAGGTACATACAATCTGAATAATGCAAATCAACACATTTCAGTTCCACTTTTTTATTTACCTTCAATTCAATACCGCCTAGCAACAATTCTTCGTTACACAAGTTAGCTTATTCAGTTACGTTTCCAGTTATATCATAATTCATGGTGTTTAATGAATATAGTCAGAGCTACATGCATACATGTATCATGTATCATTCATATCACTAAGGTTAGTTTTTATATGATCATTACATATTCACCGTCTAAGGTCAATATACTATTTTTCAATGCATGTGTGCAGTGAACAGTTGTTACATATCTTTTGTCACCACTTTGCAATTATAAACTAAAGTTATTCGCACGAGAAAATAAGAAATGAAAATTAAAACGAGCTTATCGATCCATAAAAGCTGTAAATGTGTTTAAGCATTCATTGTATATCGTATTACACTGCTAATTTGTTGTACACTTTTTCATTTAAATTACATTATTGGCTTGAGTTATCGCCAAGCTTTCTGGGAATATTAAATTTCCTACAGCATTCTTTTTATTCATAATCTGAACGCATTTATAAAATTTATAAAATTTATATTGTTTTTTCTTATCTACTTTTGCTATATTTAAAATGTATTGATATTGAAATTTGAAGGGCTGGCTTTATGTTAGATAATTTCAAATTCAAATGATAAGATATGTCACTTTTTTTATAAATTTCCGTGGAAACCATCCTCAGTTTACCATTTCAACAATGTATGTATCATATGAATGTATATTTTTCATGTAGAAATGCTTACCACAATTTCCTACGTAAGTGAGATTTCTATATTTTTTCAAGTTCTAAACAGAATTCGTGACTCGATTGTTTTTGACGCACGAAAAAGTATACATACATACAATCATGGGTGTTAGGTATTTGAAGGCGCGTGCATTGGTCATATGATGTGAAATATTCCTTTTATTTATGGTTTGTTTCTCGTTTTCCTTCAGTATTTAGTGAAAAGAATGTATACTTATACATTTGAAATAAATACTGTCGATTATATATTTAATATTTAGCATTGAATGTAATTTGTGACGTCTTTAGATGCGGCGGCTTACGCATACCATTTAATATTTTTATTGCTTGAGCATACGCCTCTTATTTGTGCAGAAGCTAATGAAGATAAGTTTATCGCAAGTTATAATGGATTTGATTTTATTATCTTGATAAAGTTTATGAAAAGCTATCAGGGGTGTGTAATATGATTTGGTTAGAAATGACAGAAACAGTGTTAGATTATGGTGCATTGCGGAGCGGTTATTACGAAATCCTGGGTTTCTAGGTCGTTTTTCACGTTTCGTGACTACGCATTTGATAAGATAAAGATAAGAGCTTAGTGTAGAAGAGATAATTTGTTTGCAACCTTCTTTAAAATTACTGCACCGCAGAGAAAGAAAACTCTTATCTTCCTATTGCAAATTATTTTCTGCGATCCATAAAAGCTGTATTCATATTTATATACTCAAATGTATATACAGATCCGTTACGCATGATAAGCACATCACCGATTTTGCGTTGCCTGCTTGCCTATGGTTCTAGCAAACGGCTTATTGTGTAATTAGTCCTGTCCACCAATTCGACTTAGAGTTCAACACTAGCTTTCTATTGGTAACTTATGTAAATACCTAGGTATATAAGTTTAAATCTTAAAACAACCTTTATTTTGATAAATCGATTGTGATCATTCAATATCAAAATAAAGCCTTATGTTATTTAAGCCACTAAGCCTGGTAACTGACAAATTGAGGTATATAGGTATATTAACTTCGTTCCTGGCAATATTTCCTTAAGAAGACAAAAAAATCCACCTTCGAATTTTTTACAAATGTCTTTTCAACGAGAGTACAAATGATTTGTTTTCATTTAACCTAATTTGGTTCCATGGCTTAGTAAAAATATCCTCAGGATACTTTTGAGAGAATAGAATTTTACAGTGAAAGCTCCTACTACGGACCACTCTCTTAGGCGGACAATTTATTTCGACCGTCGATCTATAATTGAAGTTCCATACATATTATATTCCGTTTAGCAGACACCCCATAACCCGGACACGGACAGTAACATCAGCCGCAATTTGTTAAATTAAATTCTAATAGGTGAACAAAATTTGTTCAGCAAAACTTTTCAGTAGCTTTCTTTTTTGTATGGTATGCGAACGATTAGGACAGCAAATAGCAACAGCACAGTGTGCACGTGCCATTAAATCATTGTCTCTACTCACATGGAGAACAGATTTTATTTCCGCAGCTGTGCATTTTGGTCATGTTCATCTTGCGGATTTCATGAACTGCAGATGAAATCATTTTTTCAGGATTTTTTCCCATGGATGGTAAGCTCCATTGACTGAACGAAGGTGCTGCGACCGTCGCTATCCGCCTATGGGAGCTTTCACAAGGTCTTAATTTGATTGCATCCTAATGCAAACTTATCTATTTGGGAAGAAAAATCATATTAACTATGCTTCTATTGGCCCTAGCTCGTGTGAAATGTCATCACACGGGTCTCAAACATATATTTATAAAGATCTTATCAAAAAATAGAATTTCTATAATTTCATAGTGCGACACTTAACGATGGTGGTCCATTATCAGAACTGATAAGATTTCATCGTAGTACTGAACTTAAAAAAAGAAAGAGATTTCTAGAAACATCGAACGCGTGGCACGTTATCTACTAAATTTTATAATTGTGCCTTGTATATTTACTTTCATTCATTATACTTTAACCGTAATCTGAGCCGGTGTTATATAGACATATTGACCTCAACTATATAGGTTATCCATTAGCTTATCCCACATGCGAATAAAGAAAGATAGTGAATGAACTTTGTCATTGACAGGAAACAGCAAAAATGATTTTCCACATAAATGAACATCTACAAACGATTCTGTCATGAATGTGCATAAATCTTACAATGATTGTAATTTACTTTTCGGTGCATAATACTTTCACATGTACACGTGTGTGCATATGTATGTGATATGAGTTAAAAAGTTCGAACGTGAGCTGTTTTAAGTACTCGTACTTAAATACACATTTACGGGTATCACGCGAATTTTTTTTTTTTTTTACACTTGATTGTCTAGACACTGCGATATACGATTTGTTATTGAAAACGAATGCTAAATATTTACTTATTCGCGAGACAAAAAAGTGGAAATATGAATAGTGTATTAATGCTCTTGTGGCTGAAACCAAGTTGAAAGGGAGTATTTCAATAAATAAATCATTTAGTTGTTCGTATGTACAATAAACGTCAGTATCTGGAAACTATTCTGAAAGCAACTCAATCCGTATAATCATGTTAAACCATTAATGAAAAAAGCTCCATATGCGTCGCATAGTTGCAATAGTTTTTTCCCCCGTAAATTCATAGTTGTATCTTTCGAAGCTCTTACTTTGCCTGCAAATGACTTTTCTTTACTCGCCTATTCTCCCAGCTTAACTTTCTTAAGCTGAATTATCTTTCGACTACATTGTACAAAGATTAGTCTCAATTTTCGGCGAGATATGTTATTGAATCACGAGTAAATCAACGACAAAAATTAACATTTTTCCATAAAAAAAAATGTAGTCCGCTATTCCTCATTCTTCTGTTTACTTATTGCCGCTTTGGAAACAAATTCCATTTTTCAACTTGTATGGAAATTATAGTTAATCCAGAGAAATATCATTTGCACAGTCTGAGTATTGTTATCGACAGACATATGCATACAAGTCATGGTTGCGAATAACAATAACTGAGTATGAATTCATTGTATTTTGAAGAATTCATTGTAGCACCAAAAATAATACTTGCTAATTCAAATGAATAAAAGAATGTATATCAACATTTATCTATGATATAATAATTAGCACATAGGTGGTAACAATAAGCGTATGTATGATTAGGACTGATTAGGATTCCCGCCTTAATTAAGATAATATAAAAAGTATCACGCGACTTCAACCTAATCAAAAATAAATATTTTCAAATGACATAATACAGTTGATTAAAATCCCACGCCTCGATCATTTGCGTCTGTATGTTGCTGAGTTCAAATCAAAATAAAAGACTAATCAATTTAACATCAGCTGATCTTCACACTTTATCAAATTATTGTGCGTTTCTTCAGAATGTAGCTCTATGCTAATCTCAGGCTACTCATGACCGCGAAATAATTATCAACTTGGTAATGTGGAATCGCACTTACAATTACACATTGTATGTATGTATATGAATCTTGTCTGAACTCAACCTCGGATTTGCTTCTAGATTAAAAAAAACACACACTAAACAACAGCGTGAACTTAAGCGAATAACCTTGGCCGGTATATGTGTGCTTCAAGCATGTGTTTTTGAATCTTGAATGTGTGTGGTTTTCAAAAAAAAAATCTTTTTCGAAACCTTCATCGAAGCTGTGATGTCATTTTACGATTCATTAAAGCATTATTTGAATCATTACAATCGAGCTACTACTATGTTTGATATTCAGCTTGATTATGGGATATACTATAGTGTGACGTTAGAATACAATACGGTCTGCTACGTATCAGCATCTCATGAATCATGCAATGCATTCTATTAAATAATAACCAGAAGTCACACTCGGATTACACTTTGATACGCCGTCATTCCAGTTTAGCAGTATACTCATGCATAGTAACCAATTAAGCTTTCGACGTTAGTCTTTGAGATTTTAGATTCTCTTGATACGACACAAATTGAGGATTTATGAGTTTTTTGTGTTTTGCTTTGTAAGGTACAGACCGACAGATAGAGGTCGGTTGATGGGGTTGTTTATGATCACGCAGATGTAAAAACATGGATCTATTGGCAGATACACGAGTACTTACGAGACAACAAAATAGACCCACCAATACTATTCTCACATTATCTTGTCTTCGTATATTTGCATTATTTATTTTTTGGGACCGCTTTGTGATATTAATTGCCGGCCAGAATGACATATCGTAATCAAATAAGGAGGTTAAAAAAATTTATTTGATTTCAACTTATAATGGATATATCAAACGTCGTTATATCCAAACAAGGGCGGTACTTTAACGACAATTTTTACATTTCTTATTAATTCCAAGTTTATTTCGGCTCAGTATTGGTATTGACTCTTTAAATTTGGAAGTTCTTTATAAGTAACTTTGTTGAATAAATTTGAAAAATTCAAAAACACAGTCTGTATATAAATCCATTCGGCTTCTGGGTTACGCTGTCGACATGCTCTATGCGGATTGAAGAACCTTCACTCATCAACATTCCCTCATATAAGGTAATAAAGGAATTCTCCCAACATCCAGTGAAGGAGCCCAATTGGAAAGAATTTTATCGAGGAAACAAGATGATTTGGAAATCATTTAGCTGTTTTAGTCAGTCAGTTAGTCCAATTTCTATAGCTTAGACATCGGTCGTTGATCTGAAATCGGATTCATATTAATTTTGTTATTTCCCCCTTCTTTATAATTATTATACTATCATTACGGGTTTCTTCGACTGTGGCTTATAGACAAAAATTAACGCAGTTTTTGTATTTTAAAAATAGTTGCTTGTAGTATAATTATAACATATAATCAGTGAATTCATTTCTATTTATTCTATTCTTTTTTTTGTTTTACAGAAATGCAATTCCTTGCTGACATCGTATGTTCGTCTATTATCAAGCCTTAACTTGAGAGATCACCTCGAGGCTAAAATTCCCAAGGAACAGGAGCGCATCAAGGCTTTTAGGAAGCAGTATGGAGATACCAAAGTTGGTGATGTCACCATCAATATGGTAAGCCAAACAATAGTGAATACTTCAAATGCTCGTTCAAATGTAAAATATCAATTTTTGTATATCGCGATATAAATCGATATTATGAAAAGTCTTAATTAAATTGTATTCGTAATTTAATTAAAGCAGGTTCAACTCACAAGCTTGTTGACCTCTTTATTGAAACACAATCAATAAAAACTGACCTCTGACTGATTTCATTGCTGTAAGACATAATAAAATAATTTGTTTGAAAATCTTTAGACCAATTTAACACATAATTCAAGATGCAAACCGAAGCACAAGAAAAATGATCGATTGCCAACTATTAAATAATGTACCATACTATGCAGTGCACACATGCTTAGAGGAGCAGCCAAGAAAGCCAACCTATTAAATGATTTGTACTTTTTTATGTAACTTACAATGTGCTATTTAGGTAGCAAGAGTTTTGTATCCATTCTTTTTTAAGAACCAGTATCCGGGTTCATAAATACATTTTGTAGAAACACATTCTATGTGGAGTGCAAATTCTTTTCGGAGCTTCTTGTTATGTGCATCTATCAAACATAACAACCAAAATCTATAAGATATTCTTATGATATAACTTCATATGAATGAATCCAAATTAACTTAAAGATGTGAAAACTATTTCTCGTGTTTCGATAAATGTTTCTTTAAAACGTCAATCAGGTGTGAGGTCTTGGTTATGTCGAATTGAAATTTGATTGCATAGTTAGAGTATATACATAAAGTTGAATGCGTGCATTTTTGCACAAATGTGTTTGAAGAATGACCGTTCAGTCAGATAGCAAAATGAGTTTACATAGGTAATAAATATTTTCATAATTTCAGATGTACGGAGGTATGCGTGGTATCCTTGGTTTAATTTGCGAAACATCTGTCTTAGATCCCGAAGAGGGCATTCGATTCCGAGGATTGTCCATCCCTGAATTACAAAAATGCCTGCCAGCAGCTGATGGCGGATCTGAACCATTGCCAGAGGGTCTCTTCTGGTTATTGCTTACTGGTGATGTTCCAACAAAAGAGCAAGTGAAGCGTCTTTCAGCCGAATGGGCAGAACGCGCTGCTCTTCCTCAGCACGTTGTTACAATGTTGAATAACATGCCAACAACATTGCATCCAATGGCACAACTTGCTTGCGCTGTCAATGCCTTGAACCACGATAGCAAGTTTGCAAAGGCATATTCAGAGGTAACTTTTAAAAAGTATAACACTGGAATATGGAATCATAATTACATATTGAAATTTATTTTGCAGGGTGTGAAGAAAACTAAGTACTGGGAATATGTATATGAGGATAGCATGGATCTTATTGCTAAACTGCCAGTTATTGCAGCTACTATTTACTGCAACACCTACAAGGGTGGAAAAGGCTCAAAGTCAATTGATCCAAATCTGGATTGGTCTGCAAATTTCGTTAAGATGTTGGGCTTTGAGGACCCTAAATTCACTGAACTTATGCGTCTCTACCTGACAATTCATAGGTTTGTAAACACACACAAAAATTGTAGATATCATCATATCATAATATTTACACTTTTAGTGATCACGAAGGTGGTAATGTATCTGCTCATACAGTTCACTTGGTTGGCTCTGCCTTGAGTGATCCATACCTTTCGTTCGCTGCCGGTATGAATGGTTTGGCTGGTCCATTGCACGGTTTGGCGAACCAAGAAGTATTGGTTTGGATTAGGAAAATCCAAAAAGAAATTGGAGACAATCCTTCAGAGGATCAACTCAGGGACTTTATTTGGAAAACTTTGAAATCAGGACAGGTAAACATAATAATAATAAAAAATAGTTGAAATATGGTATTTTATGCTATCTTTGCTTGCAGGTTGTTCCTGGTTATGGTCATGCTGTACTTCGCAAAACAGATCCACGCTACGAGTGCCAACGTGAGTTCGCACTTAAGCATCTACCCGACGATGAAACCTTCCAATTGGTTTCAAAACTTTACAAAATTGTTCCCGGCATTCTGACAGAAACTGGCAAGGTTAAGAACCCATGGCCCAATGTAGACGCTCATTCTGGTGTACTTCTTCAGTATTATAACCTGAAGGAGATGAATTACTACACGGTGTTGTTCGGTGTATCCCGTGCTCTTGGTGTTTTGGCATCTCTTATCTGGGATCGTGCTCTTGGCTTCCCAATTGAGCGACCAAAATCACTATCAACCGATTTATTAATGAAGAAAGTTTGCAAGTAATAAGTTGTTAAGAACCGAACAATGCCCTCACGCCCCTTTCCTAGTTCAATCATATAAATAATTTAAAATATTTATACATAAATCTACGTTGTTTGTTTCTTAGCGAAAAAGAAAAGAAGCAGAGCAAAAGTTTTGTCAAATTGGCCTTAAACCGAAATGTATAACTTGTCTTACTGTGATCACAAAAATATGTTGTGTTAAAATTTGACGATGTATGCTCTTCTGTTTAATGCTTATTTGAGAATAATTCATAATTTGACCAAAAATAAAATTGAAGTACTTAGTGTAACACCGAAAAGAAATTAATATTGGATTTTTATTTCGATTCGTTTTGAGAGAAAGTTAAACTGAATTCATGGGCGAATAAGCACTGCTAACACAAATTTCTTACGATCTGACAGTGTTTAAAATAATAACACCGAAATACCAAAAATGTGTCTATCATCAAGATCTTTTCTTAGATTTTGTCGATCCATTTATGTTTTATCCCGTTCTTTTAGATGAATCGCATATTTTCTAATTTAAAATAAGTTAGATATTTTTCTGGTCTCATTGGGCACAAGGACGTCTAATGAATCATGAGAGCTTTAATAAAACTTACTTAATTAATATTTAATTTATTTTACACATAGATGCGAAGTTTCAGAATAAGCAATGTAGAATGTATGACATCCTTGGAGAGATCCATTTTCAAAAACTATGTATTAGCTATTGTGCTTTAATAAAAAATAAGAGGTCGAATGTTAAAAAACGTTATTTAATTTCCTTATAAGTAGCTTCTTGTTTACAACGTGGATTTGTTAATATGTTTATTTCTTTGGGCATTCCCAAGTTGGAATCTGCTGATTGTTATTCCCTGAATAACATATGTTTGACTCGAAATAGTATTGGTACATGATATATGACAGAATCAAGTAAGCTCGATTCTACTGTTTTATTACCATCATTATGAATTTCTAGCAAATGTGAAGGAATTAACTAACTAGGATACACGTAAGAGACAAAAAACAGCCTCCTAACTTCTGAATGGGCGAAAGTACTCATATAACATGAGTTAACACCCGCCTTAATAAATATTTATTATTTATGGTCATCTCACCAAAGACCGAGGCACCGCCACAAGTGAAGGTCAGGACGCCGACGACCGGAAATGGATCGTAATAGAAAAGGCACCATCAATATCAACGACACAGCTGCACTCACACACAGCATATATAGATTACTTTCAACATCTGAAGAGTTTAGTTTGAATTTGTAAGTCATTGAGGACGGATTCACAAGTTGTTTTAAAAATAAAGTTGTATTGAAATTAAACCGTGTACACATTATTAACTCATGCAAGAAAACCCCTCCATTTACTTGTTTTAAATATCATTTCAAGATGTTATCGAGGAAAGAGTGATACCTAGTTAAAATTCAAGTCACTACATTTGTGTATCTTCTGCCAGTGACCGTTGTTTCTGTCGTCCATCTGGAACCCAACTAATAAAGCTCATTTATTTCCTATAAAATTCTATATCTATATGTGTGCGTGTTATGTGCAAATGCCAGCGAAACCTGGAAGTCTGATGTTTTCAGAAATGCTCCAGGTTTCTGTACGCCCGTATATTATATACTTGAGTTTGTCAAGCCAGACATGCAACCTATATGACCATTTGTGGTTACAGATTTATTTCTAAATAATATAAAAATCGAATACGTATCTAATTTACGTATTCTTGGTTTGTAAGCATATCTGGAAAAATGACTGCGTAGAAATTAAGAATCATTGGCTTTTTAATCATTTATAATCTGCCAAATATTGAAAATCACTTTCGTTCAAAGTGAATCGAATTCGAATGATTGGTAGAGAGGAAAATGAGTTGCTGATCATTGATGGAAGAAAATTCCGAGGTAGCTAGAGGATTTTCAAACAAACTGGACCTCCTAAGCACGGTGCAACATGAAATAGTGTACTTGAAAGCACTTTTATTTAGGCAGTCGTTTTAGTCTAAAAGGAAATGAAATATGGATCATGCATTAAAAAGGAATCTGATTTCACACAGATATACTTACCTACATTCGTAATTATTAAATGCATCCATTATCATTTTCTTATACCACGCTCCTCGCCGTCTGCCTTGTTCATAAATGTTGTGTGCCCTATCGTTTTGCTTAATGTTATTTGGTTTTTTGAAAATGAGTCGAATAGAAATGTCAGACAAATAAATCATCGTTCATAAGTTATCGTTCATTTTTTTTCTAAAGAAGCGTGTCTCTTGGTATCATATGGTTGAACCCTCATATTCACAAACGGATCGAAAACCGAACACAATAACTCCTTCCCCGTGACGCCAGATTTATCCAGAGCAAAGACTGGTATCCGGAAACTGCTTCTATATTCTCGAAGCTCAACTAACTGCAGTAAGATTCCCATCCAAATCAAAAGGCAAGTTAGTCATCTGCAACGACGGCCTCAATTAAAAATAATTCACTCATTATCCGCCAGATACATACGTGACCTACTCATCCATAATCAAACCGTCACCAAGCTAATGTGGCAACCAACCGCACTGCAGCCCGGTGTGGATACCTACGATTCGAGATGTTAGCGAACGAGATCTTCCGTTTAATTATATCTAAACTGCAATCCGAAATAGACAATAAATGCCAACATTGTAGCAACGTCATCATTAAATCGTCATTTTTGAAAACTGTTTCTTATCGCTTTCAGCAAAGCAATTCTTTAGTGTCGACCAAATTATAGACTGGCGCCATTTAGGGTGAGTAAAAAAAAAGAAACCGACTTCGGTCTTCTGTGCTCACACCATTTTTAGTCGCCCACTTGAGTGAGACCATATTGCATTAGATATTTCTCTGAGAAGGCAATGGCGACATCACCGGCATAAGCAGTCGTTTTCCAGCCCACCTCTTCCAGTATTAGTAACAGATATTACACTGGTAGGTTCCAAAGAAGAGGGAATAGTTCTTCTCCCAGAAGTCTACCCCTTTTGGTTGAGCTTTTCAGGGAAACGTTACCTCGAGTAGCATTAATCACTCTACTTGTGAATAGTTGGTTCATTCTTGCTAATAGTCCCGCTTCCACGTTTAGCTCTGCTCGTGCCTGGGGGTAGATATTGTTTAAGGCACCTTTTATATGTGGAAAAGCGACCATTGTACATATATTCTTTGGCCTCAAGTGTTTTCAGTAGAAAGGATGATAAGGTGATGGGTCTAAGATCCTTAGGGTACACATGAAGTCATTTACCATGGTACAAACACTACCTTGATTTGTTTCCATGCCATCCGTATATCCATGCCAGACTTCGTTCGGCTCAGTTTAGGACACACAAAGTTTACATGCAAACATCTCTCAAAAAAAACCCCACCAACCTGCCACCACTGTAGCAACATCATCAACATACAACTAGAGCATCTTTTTGGAAACTGTTTATTTATCGCATACCTGCTGTATAAACTCATCACATAAAACAACACAACTTAATAGTAAACTTTCAATAACAATTCGATATAAGCGAAAGTCCTGATAGCCTGTACACCCAATCATTAGTATGTACTATAATATGCTAATAAATAAAAATAATATTTTGTTTCGAAAATTATTTGATTTTGCCTACGAATTTAAGATATACATACATATATATTGTATGATTCTTCGCGTATAAACATTTTGGACCAATTGTGATCCTCGTTCCTGGGACTCTTTCGAAATCAAGTCTTTGTACGATAAATAAAGAAATACTCTGGTTAAGGCCTGACAGTTGACGGATCATGTCCACGTTTTACAATGTCTTGTAAATATATCTCCATCCATATTTAAGCTGTTAAGCGTTTCAGACAAATAATGCACAGACATGAACAAATAACGCAGTTATTTACATAAAAAATTCTGCAAAAAATGCCGCATCAAAAAATAAAAAATATCTTAGATTAGCCATATCACTGATATCGGTATAACCGCTGACGCAATTGTGCAATTGCCAGTTAATTACATTGTGAACTAGTAAATTATTATTGGTGTGGGATTTTACTACAAAAAATAAAGTTGGTTGAACAGCAACGTCAGCTGTAGATTTTCAGTCGGTGATCTATGCGTAATTGCCTATTGCTATATATTTGAGTGGACGACAACAAAACGAAAACAATTAGAACTTGGAGGAAAATTACACGAAGTTTAAAATTTCAGTGCGAAATACAAATATATACACATGTATTTAAATGAATAGAAATATAAACACAGTGGATTCCTCTTTATTCGGACGCTTTAATAAATAACAAAGAGCGGAAACCAACGTCGCGTTTACTCCATTACTATTGGAACATCCGCCTAATTAAAAAAAAAAAACAAAAACAAAATCAACCCGAAGTAAAAAAAAGCGGAAAATAAAGCGGAAAAAAAAGGTTAAAAAGGACGAATCAGAGTCATAAACCTTCATGTTCCAACCCGAGGCTTTAACAGAAGGAGACATAATATGGTTCTGTTCTCCGAAAATATTCAGCTGGGATAATTTAAATACATGATAAGAAGTGTTTTATTACTTATTAAGCATTAGGTATTTATTAAAACAAAGCTTAAAAAAGGCTAAACTCCTACTAAGTGATCGTTAAGTATACACAAGTAAGTAACAATATTCTCTAGTGGAGTATTCAATGCTGCAAAAACAACTATGATCAACTGAAATGAAAACATCTTATTAATGAGTAGACACATTGCATTGTTTTTATTGAAGAAACTCATTGTCCGCAAAATGTCCGCCCACATGTTCCCAAAGTGTGAGTGACGTAAATTCAATTACATAATACGTAAAACTCAGCAGTCGTTTTGCAGAAGATCGCTTAGCCGCAGCCTTTCTCGGGCTTCCAGTTTTGTAGATTTTCGGTGATCCATTCATAGATACCATATCCATCAGACTATCACATCCTTCTGACAAAATTTGATCCCGAATTAAAAGCAAAGGAACAGTCTTCTTCCTCCCAATGATCAGCAGTTCCGATAACTTTAACTCTTTCCATGAAAAAAGGAGCAACGGGTAGTATTTCGTGAATAACCGTCAAATTTAAAAAAAAAATTACTCAAATTCGTCGATAGGCAAGGGGACAATCAGCTGTGAAGTTGGCCATCTCTATAGTACTTCATTTCTGGACGGAACTATGTCTATACGATTTATGATGTCGTGAAGAGTTATTTCTTGTTGTTACATTTCATAGTAAAGCGTACACTCATATGTATCTGAATGTGGTCTATATTTTGAGCAGTTCAATTTCGAAAATCGAAAAAAAAAATTCGATTTGTTGCAAAATTGAAAATAAGTAAGTCCATTACATTGGTTGCAAAAATCGAGTGTAATATTCTCGAGACTGCACTGTATGTGATTAAATTTCTTTATTAGAGACACAATTTGTATGGCAACTGTCACAAATAGTATGATTGATTTCAAATTTGTATATGTTTGCCCGGTGCTGTCGTGGACTGCAAAGTTCTGTCTGACTTCGATATAAAAGCCGGACTCCGATCTGTTTTATACTGTCGACGAAACAGGATCTTAAATCTATGTCGCAAAACCGACTGGAACGCATGGTCCCAGTTGAACACTAATCAGGAGTTGGCTTCTATTCAAAAAGGTTTTCAATTCATAACAATTATAACAAATAAGTTTTGGAAGGCGACAGTCATGTACGAATACCTCCTCCATACCTGACAGAACTCAGTTTCATAGTCGCTTCAATCTCTAAGTATCGCTACTTGCGAAGCCGGTCGACGAAGTATCCCCCTAGAGTTCGTACTTCTATGCTCCTTATTTGTCTACCTTCAGCTATGGCTATTTTTTACGCTCATTTATTTTTCGGTTGCGTACCGTCGCATATTAGACCTAATTTATCTGCCTGCTATACCTGCTATACCATTGGATGCCATTTAGATCTTGTCTTCAGCCATCCAAAACTTCCAGAACCTATCCTTCAACTATAGTAGTATATATATATACTATTTGCGACTACAAATCGGTGAGTTCTCTGTACTAAGCGTTTGAGTTAAATATATCAGCTGTTTTGGAAAAACTAAATTTTCCGCTTCTTCTCATACCCAGACGCCTCCTTCGCAAACATTGTGCCGACAGTTGAATTTCTCTTTCGCTTCTTGTTGAAGATTCCGTTGGGCACTGCCATTGTCACTTATTACACTTCTTCTCTTAGATGAACAGCCTTTATTGTAAAACATAAATAAGCCACCCATTTTTTGTCATAGCAGCGACATATGTGACCTGTAATGCATCAATGAAATCCAGCCCGATGTAGTTAAATAGACGAAGGAATGATGTAACTCAGTCCGATGGAAGCTGTCCCATTTGTGGTTATCTCGGTTTGCTTCGACTGAGCTTGCATTTGTGACATTTTTCTTTAATATTTTAGAGGACAGCTCAAATATGAAAAATGAGTCGTTTTGAAGATGCATCTTGTGATGGTAATGATCAACAATGAGCTCAGTAATTGGATGCCTTTGAGGAAGGATAAAAGTTTGTCACGCTTTAAATTTGAGCAATCCTCTTTCATATTAAAGCAACATTTCGAGACTGTCCTGTAACCACTTTATCCCATATTATGTTCGTTGTAATTCGTTTAGTCGTCTTCAAGTATGGACTATGGATGATCCCTCGTCGAAACAAAAGCTTCTTTTCGCCTTTCGGTCTCAACAAAACCACTGGGAGTATCCTGAAAAGAACCAGATCAGATCAGGACTGGGCTGAGCAACGGTAGTAGAAGGAAATTCCAATTGGATTTGCACAGTCATGAAGAAGTTTGGAATCTACGGAAATTATTCGTTCCACATCTTCATCGGCATTGACAAGTGGCAGAGATGATTTGGGATGTGATGATGTGTTTATTCATGACAAATCTTCAACGTTCGTGAAAGAATTTTTGAGTCCGATACAATCACAATTCTGTGATTTTAGATTTTAGGTTTTCTCCACAGCAATTACAATGATCCAACTTTCATTCCAGAACTACTTGATCACTCCCGACGTTATTTTAGTTGTGATAAATGTGTTTTCAGGAATGCTATAATGTGCTGCTCTCCTAATTCGAATTCTTCTAAAGACGAAATTCTCTCTAACTCAAATTTAACAAAACATACACCTCTCTTAACAGACAATTCGCCATGGTCTGTGCATGAAGGTGTTCGTGTACAGTGAGACTTTTCTATAGCGGACAGAAGCTGCACCATTGTGATTGTTCGTTATGTAGGAGTGTCGTTTCTGAAGGGGTGTAGAGTC
Source organism: Eristalis intricaria (assembly GCA_964034865.1). Classification (NCBI taxonomy): domain Eukaryota; kingdom Metazoa; phylum Arthropoda; class Insecta; order Diptera; family Syrphidae; genus Eristalis; species Eristalis intricaria. Next base: position 70,036,647 of record OZ035876.1, on the reverse strand, counting down.
TACAAAAATTATTTCATACAAAATTCGTTGCCCAACAGAAAAGGGGACTTGCCAAGGCATCAGAGCAAACAATGCTCCAGGAGGTCCGTAGATCTCCATAAGACATATCCATAATGCTTGCACCAACCAACTTCTCACGACACTTACTCACTTATTTCTGGTTCTAAACTGATGAGGTGTTCTGTTAATTTGTGTAAATCTTAAATTGTATTGAAATTAAGCGACATCTAGATGTCAAAATAGTTTCTATGCAATTTTGAGTTCTAATTTCATCATCACCTGTACTTGGGGAGTGGAAGCAATTGACTTAGACGCAGAAGATCTGTCATTTTTCATTTGACGTTTTAAAATTAAAGAAAAAAATAATAGACTGCGGCGAGTACTCCTGTTTCTTAAATTTAAATAGATTGAGGAAAGGACATGGCTTACGATCTAAAAAGTGAATCAGATGTGAAAGAGTACCTGGAAAAGCTAGGCATCGAATATCGATTTGGTTGCTATTCAGAGAAAAAACCTGAAGGTAAAAAGTAGTCAAGAACATAACCCCCAAACCCTTTTCTGTAATGTGCATTGAAAATACATTGTGCTGATAAATCTGTTTCGCAAGACATCTATAAATATTTTAACATAGATTTGTTTAAAAATCAATAATTTTGGTTTATTATAGTGTGCCATTTACTCGGCGATTATTTGGAGGGTATTAAGAAAGATTTCGAGAAAGCGGCCAAAGTTTACAAATCCACTTGTGATGATTATGGTTATGCAAAATCCTGCTACAAATTTGGCAACTACAGTTTTTTGGGTAAGGGCAAGAGCGGTAGTAAAGGGGACCCGAAGGCTGCGTATAACTACTATGAAAAAGGATGTAATCTAAATGACTCTGATTCGTGCTTACATTCTGGTCTCTTGCTGGTGTCGCGTTCAATGCCGAAAGAAATTGAGAGAAATGTTCCAAAAGTAAGTTATGGATATGGCCTTTCTGTTGCACTTAAACTATTTGGTTTTACTTATATAGGGATTAGAATTCTTAACAAAAAGCTGTGATATGAACAATGCAACTGCTTGTTTTTATCTCTCGGGAATGCACATTTCTGGCGTACAGAAACAAGCTGAAGAGCAGTCTCCACATAATAAGACAAAGACAGAGCCAGGCGATTATATTATTTTAAAGGATATGAAAAAGGCATTTGACTTTGCCTATAAAGCATGTGAACTAAGAAATATGTACGCTTGTGCCAACTTAAGTCAAATGTACGCCCGAGGTGATGGCACTGATAAGAACGAACAGGAAGCAGAAAAGTACAAGAAGTTAGCGATGGAAATGCAAGATGAGCTTAAAAAACAACAGCAGTCACTTGGTTTCCAGCAGGGTATCCAAATGCCGCAATAATGACCTCAAGTTGTGTACATCTTCAATTATACACAACTTTGCGAAAGGTTTTGTATGCTTTTAGATTATATAACTGCGTTGCAAATTAATACAGAAAATAAAATTTTTAGAATAATGTTTAACTTAGCGTGGAGATGAAAAGCGTTCGTGTACATAGAGCAAAAAAAGTAAAAATAAATGTAAACGAGAAAATGGATTATCCAAAACAAGAGATGTCTTCTTTTTTAATGTCATGTGACTATATTGAATTGCAGAAAATGTTTGGTTGAGTATCAATAATATCAAAATGACTTGGAAATAAACAGTTTAATCCAACGCTAGATGCCACAGTGGTACGAAATATATTTTTTCATTTAACGTATTATTCATTGTATATGCCGTTTCGGTAAGGTTCACTTTCACTAGAATGCAATATAGGTTAATTAAAGGTACGCTAAAGCGCCAACCTGACAATCGCTACAATAGGGACCATGTACTTGTGCGAAATTATTTTAAGTCTTATATCTAAACTGATACATAAAGTCTTTTTGGTCTTTTTCTCTCGAAAGAGAATGCAGACCATGCAACTTTATTGTGTAAAGATAATTACTGTTGTGAATGTTAGTACAATTTCGTGAGACCACATTTGACTACATTTGTTTCAAGTATATTTTTACACGTTCGCGCTAATGTTTTTTTTGGTATTGGTATTTGAGTAAATTACCATTATTCATTTTATTATATACTTATTTATGAATAGTTTCTATAAGCGAAATACTTTCGGTTTCCGAAACTAGGTCACTACTGTGATGAAAATTAAACAGCAACACAGACTCTTCAAATATATCCATCTCTTTCTCTTGGCAAGCTTCGGCTTGATCCAGAATGACGGGTTCTTCGTTCTTCTGAACATCGACATGAGTAATTTTAGTACTATTGTGTCTCAGAGTATGCTTCTGAAATGAAATTCGATCATTAATATGCTATTTTCTGTTTTGTTAACTAAAAACTTACTTTCAGTCCAGAATTGGTGGTAAACTTTTGTTCACAGAGCGCACAAGTAAACAATTTTTCACTACAATGACTTTTTAAATGAACGGAAAGTTGTGTTGACGTAATGAAGAATTGATTACAGGCTTGACAAGAGTATGCCTTTTTTCCTAAATGGATTCGTCGATGGATTAAGACGGTATCGAGTCGGGAAAATGTTTTGTTACAACTTTTAAATCCACATTCGAATAATCTTTTTTCATCATGTACTCTCATATGAGCTTCCAAAGTCTTGTTGTTGGCGAATTTTTTCCCACACGAACTGCACAGTGATTGTTTCCCCAGATTATGTGTTTCCATGTGAACTGTGAGATAGTTGCGATCAACAAACGTACGTTTACATATAGAGCATACGAAGTCTTTCTCTGATCTATGAGAACGTAAGTGTTTTCTTAAATTGCAGAGTTGAGTAAACTTCCGATCGCATTGTTGGCAAACGTAAGGGCGATCGCCGGTATGAATTCTCTGGTGAATCGTAAGCGCTGACTTTTCTGCGAAAGTCTTTGGACAGTCGGAACAATGAAGGAGGTTTCTACCCGTATGAAATTTCATATGCTTAGCGAGCGAACTGTTGTATTTAAAATTTTTTCCTGAAAGGTTGAAGGAACGGAACGTTAATAGCAAATATAAGAATGAATGCAATAAAACGTGTATTACCACAAACCGAGCAGAGATACGATTTTTTAACTGCTTTTCTTAATTCCCCACTGTGTTTATACAAATGTTTATTTAAATTGCACTTTTCGGTGAATGTTTTGTTACATTCGGAGCATTCATATGGTTTGTTGTTGCTATGGGTTTTTATATGTCGGGTTAGTTGCTTTCTGCCTTGAAAGTGTTTATAACATGTGTCACATTTGTATGCACTTTCGTTTTTAACTTCAAGGACCTAAATAACATATATGCACAGTTATAAATATAATGAATTTAATGAATACGTAGGCAAAGGAGACGTACACTTCCGTTATGATTTGGCCCATTCTCTTCCAATGGGTCGTGGCCTTTGATTTCTTGTTCATTTGTATGGTAATCATGGATTGAAAGTGAATCATCGTTAAAACGTGAATCCTCGTTCGTTGCACACCCATTTGACATCTGGAATGTATTCTCCATGGACGTATTTTCACATACATTCTTCTGCATTTTAATTTCTTCTATGTAGTCTACAATAAGCTTATGTGATTTGATGCATTGTTCCTTAAAGCGGTGTGCTCGACTTAGTTGTAGCACACATTGAAAACAGAGTAGCTCAGGAAAGCCATCATTTGGTGTAACCTTTAACGGATCAATTGTGTTAAGTAAGGTTTATGTTTTCATTCGGTTCGGCTGCAACCTCCACTTACATTGAGGTTGGTCACAGAGTGTAGCATTTCGTTCAAAGAAAAACCGAAAAGGGGTCTCATTTCGCCGATGTTCTTTAGACAGCATCGGCAAATTTCTCTGATTTTATATTTTTGTGGAGATTGTGCCATTATGTGCTTTTACAGTAAACCCAAGATATAAACAAACAAAAATAAATGTCAATTTTCTAATTTGACGTAATGAGCTGTAGGACGACGAGTGCATTCAACAAACTAAAGTGTCCAGTTAGTGTCGCGCTGGCCGCAAACATAAAACGTCATCGACACACAGATGGTGCTGTATGCGACAAAAAGAAAACGCTAATTCATATTCAACCCCTAACTTAGATGACGGCGTGCCTAATACGTATTTTTGTGCGTTCTATTTCGTGCTCTAAATTTCAAATCCTAAGGTTTCATTTTTAACACAAAATTTGATAATGATTCTAAGGACTTATGTGTTTAATTTCAAACTGGCAACCCAAACGCCAAAGTGCTGCCCGATAACTTTGGCACCAAGAAATGTTAACGGTATTTCGTGTAGAGAGGGGCTAAGAACTAAAATTGTTTATTGTGCCAGATAACGTGTTGTCCACAATTTGGATGGTAAGAATGCCAAGTCATGTACGTGCAATACTGTCTGCTAGTTATCACATTCATCTCAATAGGGTGTCGGAGATAGCTGACAAAATCATGGACAATACGACAAAGCCAAGCAGCCAAGCGACGTCGATAGACGATTCACAGCTATTGAGTCCTCTATTTCAAGTCGGACAGCACTCATTCGCAAATCATCATTGAAGCAATCTCAAAGTATATCCCGCACCAAATCGCGGGCACTCTTCTTTGTGTTACTTTCACAAAAATTTCGGTGAAAAGGCTATTAATTACAAGAAACCCTGTACTTTAAAAAAAAAAAAGAATCTAGGAAGCCTGTTTTCACCTAAGGTTGATAACAGCTCAAACTTCAACCACGAACATAGACTTTACATCTACGACTAAAATAAACATCAGAAGTCCTTGCTAGAATACCATTTTGTCTTACCTCATCCCCGAAACTGCCAAAACAAAAGAGGGGAAACAACACTCCAATCCACACGTATGGACAGAAAGTTCTCAGCCTTAACCTTGGTCTTCGACGAGGAATCACTTTTCCTTTTATTATCGCCGACGTGCAGACCTACTTGCACACTATGACCTATTAATCGATTTAAAATCGATAAACATCTCGTCGACAAGACGACATCTTCGATTATCTCAGGGAAAGTTCAATCCACCGGAGTTACTGTCCGTTTTGGGACCTGAACCATACATTAGTCTGGCAAATAAATATTTTCTGAATAAGGATAAATCGCTTTTCATATTAAAACCCAAAAGAGTGCAACTAGGGCTGTAAAAATAACGACAAAATGAGTACTCATTACTTTTATGTTAAAGTTCATACTTCTGATTGGACCTCTATAGGAACACTGTATTAAACTGAATAAAGTATTTTGGTAGGCATGAATGATATCTACTTTTTTGTTAATAACACGAAACAAACACCCATAATGGCAGTATGATCATAATATGATCTTTCATATTGATCATATTTGTGATCTTTCATATTACACAAAAATTAACTATATAAATTACCATAGTTTTGGTCAGTCAAATATTTTTCATTATACAGTAGAATCTTAGAGAGATGAACAGATATAAGACATGCTCCGTTCACCTTTTTAAATTGTTCATCTGTTCAAGAATCAAATTATAAATTATTTATATCCACCAAAAACATTTAATTTTAATTTAAAAATAACAAACAAATGGACAAAAAATAACAAACTTAAAAGTTGTTTATATAAAAGTTATAAAAACAGATTATTCAGACGCTTTTTTTTTAAACTGCTCTATGGCAGATTGTCGTTCGGAAGAAACACATTTCAACACAACAATTCATGATTTCCAGATACTACTGTACTTACCTCTTGTACTTACCACATTGGAGCTGTTCAAATCCGAAAAGGGCACTGAGGATGAAAGACCCAATGTCTTAAGTGGGGCAGAGAATAGTCCAACGTTGGTACGAACGATAGATTCGCTAAAAGTTGGCAAATTCCCCCGGTGTGGATGAAATCTGGCCAGAAATGCTTAAGGGAGTTTTATGGCTCTCTCTTTCGTGTTATTAAGGCGGCCTGGGAATGCGGTAAGACACCTGGCGATTGGCAAACTGGAGGATTTTTAAGAGGGGAACAAAGGAGACTGCTCCAACTACAGGGGAATATCACTCCTAAGTCTCCCCGGGAAAGTCTACACTAAGGTTTTGGAAGCGCGTTCTAGAGCTATGGTCGAGCCAAGTATGGGGGATGAACAGTGCAGCTTTCGTCCCGGCAGAAGTACAACCAACCAGGTTTTCACTTTGAGAATGGTACTTGAAAAGGCTTGGGAGTATGCCAAACAGCTATTTTGTAGATTTGGAAAAGGCATATGACCGAGTTCCTTGAGGTTAGCTGTGGAGTGTTCTGCAGGATTATGGGATTGCGGGTCCTCTTTTGAGGGCTAATCAATCTCTATACACAAACTTTAGCATCTGTATTCGGGTTAAGGGTGCTAAATCAACACCTTCACCAAGGGTGCTTCCAGGTGAACTGGAAGTTGCAGCGCAGCCGAGGCGAGGAATGTTTCATATTGGGAGAGTTGAGGGCAAGTCATCTCTTTGCGGATGACTTAGTCATCCTCATATCTACCCAGATGGAACTCCAGCCCGCACTCGATAGGTTTGTGGCCGTATGTGCTGATTCTGGGATGAAAGTTAACATCGAAAAGTCAGAGGTTATGGTTTTTCAATTTTCAAAACGCCTGTTGGATGCGCTCTACATGTCAGTGGAGTTCCATTGAAGCTGCTGGAGAAGTTTAAGCATCTCGGCGCCTTCTTCTCGAGTGATGGGAGGAGTAATGCTGAACTTTCCTGTAGGATTGGTCAAGCTGGGTCAGTTTTAACACAGCTCACGTAGCACGAATGTCCCCACCATCACGACTTTCGAGGCGGGCCTTGAATGCGATTCCATCAGGTAGGCAATTACTTGGCAGACCTAGGATGAGAGGATGGAGGTTGGACCAAGTCCATAAGCTCGTCTGGTTGCGCTTTGGCATAACCCTTGATGAGTTAGAGTCGACGGCGGAGGATCGAGTTGCCTGGATCTATCGAGCGTGGTTTACCTTCGCGACCCATTTAGTGGATCATACGGGTCAGAAAATTATGATGATGATGAAAACCACAATGGATTTACTCTACTAAATCAAAACAAACGTCCACAAAATATTGACATTTTGAAGAGTAGTGTATACCAAACAAATGTATAGAAAAGTTAAGGTATCGACATCTACCGATTCGAATATAATATACACAGCATGGAAATGGTATACACACTGCACAACACATCAAAAACAGCAACAAAATGAACGTCCCGATGTCAGTTGTTGATATTTCATGTAGGCAAAAAGGCACCGATACCTTAATAGTAACGTGTACAGTGAGGACTAATGTTTCGTTATATGGTTCTTTATTGAATACTCGTTACTCAGTAACGATTACATACATTTTGCTACAGTACTAAGTGCAACACTATATAATGACGACTCGTCAACTGATGGCAGAACGTCCACGGCGACTAACCGGGGAATTAAGGCAAGCCCAAAACGACATCGAGGATTTTCTACGGAGGGGTTACTGTCGTGTGTCCAGTAGTCGATTGGCCAGCCCAACCCAACAAGGCAAAAAATATATCTTATCGTAGAGTAAATTTTTCACCCGAAGAGATCTTTGGGGAGCGTATATATTCATGAGAAAAAGTAATTCTGGTGAATTTACATGTAATAATGTAATATATTTATATATATGTAATAATGTCGCGGATAAACATGTCTGACGCTGTCTTACGCCTGAAAAGGAAAATGAGTTCTTCGAGGATACATAATTTACGGACAGCATATCTCGTGAAATTCTTTTGTACACTTTCGAACCTGAGCTTTTGTGTATTATATGGAGAATTCCAAATTATGGAAGAGTATTCCAAATATGGTCTGACTAACGAGCAAAAGATGGACTTAAGACTAGTTATATCCCGAATATCTTTACTACTTCTTTTCAGAAAACCTAATATAGCGTTAGACTTCGCAATTGTAATGATCAATTTAATTTAATTTATCATCAAAAATTACACAGAGATCTTTAACTTCTCCTAAGCGATTAAGTCTGTAATCATTTATGAAATAATCATAGATAATAGGGGATGTATGTGCAGTAAAGATACCTTGTGTCACGCCCGATGTAACTTTGATTACCCCATATGTAGAACTAACGATCTTTACCAATTGCTTCCTGCCCTTTAAGTAATTGAAAAACCACTCTAACGTGTAAGGATGGAGTCGCAAAGACATTAGATTGTTTAAAAGCATAGTGTGATGTACTTTATCGAAGGCTTTCGAGAAATCGGTGTAAAGTACATGCACTTGCAAATGATTTACTAAATTTTCATAAATATATTTGGGGCTGTAATTTACTTTAAGATTTTTTAAGGCGTTTATCAAATCCAGATCCTGAAATTGGAATACACCTACATCCAGAATCTCGGGTGTATTAGAGTAATGGTTCATCGTTGTCTGGACCTGAGACCTAAGATAAGATTATAGACCGATTCAAAAAAAGTCGACAAAAAATACATATCCCATACAAGTTTGTTCCAAATTCCATTACCTTGGCCAAGCCCGAGTAATTGCTTTTTGAATTAACATAATTCCAAAAAGATGCACCATTGCTCCTTACCGAAGATCCTACAGACAAGACATATTGTTTATATAAAAATCCGTTCAAGAACTTATATTCATTCCTGAATCTCAAAAATCTTTTACGATTGAAACTCGTTTTATTTGAAACATAGTTTGAATATGCTTTCATTTTAACGTTTCTTAAATTTACCAAGCTTTTGGTTGCCCATGAAAATCTATATCGATTTGTATGACACATTTTAGGAACAAATTTTTTTTTTTTTTGCGAGGGTAGGCGAAAATTTTCAAAAGACACTATGGGGACCGTTCCCACATAGCGAAGGGTATTTATACCCAGTAAAAACACCTCCCTTCAAATAAAATATATTTACACTTCAACTAAGTCTTACACTTATTCAGCAGTTTTTCTTTCATACTTTAGACGCATTTGGCAAGAGATTCTCCTTTAAGAGTTCTTGCTTATACCGCAGTTAAGCGCGGGTTGAATTCACCGTGCTAGGTCAATGGGTTTAGTCCTTTGAAGACGGCGAAAAGAGTTTCTTTCGTCGAGAATTGGAAGGGCATCAGAGTTTATAGGCTCTTACAGGCTACGCTTATGCGTACGAGCAAAATTCGTAACTCCAAGATTTCATCCAAGATCTCTGTGGATATCGTTGTTTCGTGTATACCAGGGTGCGTTGACGATGTTCCTTAGTACTTTATTTTTAAATGTTTGTAGTATGTTTCTGTTACTTTCTTTGGTACAACCCCATAGTTGTATACCATACGTCCAGACGGGTTTTAGCACTTGCTTGTATATAAGCAATTTGTTGTCAGTACTTAGCTGGTATATTTTCCAATAAGCCAGTACATGTCTTTGTATCTTAATTGGAGCTCCTCATGTTTCTTTTAGTTTAAGCTTTACATCGAGAGTCATTCTGAGGTATTTCGCTTCATTGCCGAAGGGTATTTGAACATTATTTATAAAAACGGGCAAGCTATTCACGTTCTTATACGTAAAATTTATATGAACGGATTTAGCTTCGTTAAGCTCAATTCGCGGAGTGTTCGTCAATTCGTGTATCCGGTCTTAAGCACATTACAATTTTCTAGTTGATATTTCGACCGTTTTGGCAGTTACCAAAATTGCGGCATCGTCAACAAATGTGTCTAGCACTGCGCCTACGTCCTGCGGTATATCGCTGCTATACAATAAGTAAAGGAGGGGGCCAATAACACTTCCTTGTGGTACTCCAGCTTGTGTAGATTTAAATAGGGAGTATTCTTTCCCATATTTCACACGGAAGATTCTATCCGTTAGATAGTTCATAAAATTGTGCAAAGTTTTCTCGGGAGGAATTGTAGAAGCTTGTGTTTCAAGCCTTCGTGCCAAACCTTGTCAAAGGCTTGAGAAACGTCGAGAAATACAGCTGAGCAGACTTGCTTTTGTTCAAACGATTTTTCTATAACATCAGTTATGCGATGTACTTGGTCAATAGGTGAATGCTTGCTTCTAAAACCGAACTGGCGGTTAGGAATAAGTCGTCTTTCCTCCACAACCGTGCTTAAACGTTTAAGTAATATTCGTTCGAACACTTTAGACATTGTCGGAAGAACTTAAATCGCTACTTTCCACTGATTAGGGACATGTTCTAATCTAAAGGCGGCGTAAATAATGTGAAGAAACATAAGAAGCGCTTTCTAAGGCAATTCTTTCAGAACTTCTCCAGTGATTAAATCATAACCAGGAGCTTTCTTGGGTTTGAGTTTTTTCAATACTTCATTCCCTTATTAGGAACAAATGACTACTACTTCTCGATATTGAATGAAGTCATATTATCAAATTCCTATAGGACCAGATATTCATCCTGATTCCCAATGTCGTCTGTCGTTTTACACCACTGTCGTTTCTTCTGACGTGTCGGTTTTTCATCGGAATTCCGTAACTTACACAAAACGTCAAATGCGTAGTAGATGACACGACAATTTATTATGAAACGTGCGTTGGCACACTCATGATTTTAGGCAAAATATATGTTGTTTAGAGCATCGTTTAGGAGTGATGAATATGAATAGATCAATGATTTATAATGAATAGATCCCACATGTTTTTCGTATCATATTTAGATGAAGAAATGGAAAGCACGAGCCAGAATGATAACAATTAATTAAAATGATAAATTTAAAGAAACAGCAAACAAATCCATTTGATTTATTCAATTCAAAGTGATTGCAGACAATTTTACTTGTTTGTTACCTTCTCAATTTGTTAATATTTTTAGGTTTATTTGTTACTTTCGTTTATCGGAGGAAGCCTTTCAACATGTGCTATAGTCGACAGAAGGGCATTTGAACAAATCAGAGATGGTACACACATTCGGATCAACGCAAGAAGCAAGTCCAGAAAGTATATTCAACACGGTGCACTCAAGACCAAGTCACGTAACACGGTGTTTTGAAAAATCTTTTCCGCTTATTTTTGGGTGCACGGCAACTGCAGTACGATCCTCTAAGGATACGAAGATTGTGAATGTATGTCCTGCCTTGCACAAGAATTGTTTTTATTATTACTTTAGTAAATATTGCTTGAGTAATAAAATAAGTTTGATCCACATACTTAAACTATCACTGCTGAATATTTCCTGTTGACGTACTGATGTTGAGTCTCTCTCGAAGTGGTATTCATAAATGATTCGTTATTTTCATGTTGTGGAAATTGTTATTCATTTATTTCGCACTCAAATTGTTTACTCTATGCAATTTTCTTCCAAATTCTGTTTGTTTTCGCTTTGCTGTCGTCTACTCAAATCCCAAAGATAGAAATTGTCGTTTTTACGATAGAATGTATTGTCGAAACGACTAAGGTAATTAGGATAGGGAATAGAGAATATCAATTGCGTTCTGTCGTGTCTATCAGGGTGAATATCAAGAAAACAGTCGAAAAATTCAAAAAACCAAAAGAGGTGGTTGCTTTGTTTAAGTTTTTGACTGACAGCAAACCAGCGGAAGACAGAGTAAATGCTATTTCCAACTACTCGAAAGCACCACAATATTGGAACTTCGTCGTCTTCTTAATAATAATAATATTGGTGGCGCGACAGTCCGAGGCGGACCTGGGCCTAGCTTCTCAGCAACCACTCGTGTTGTACGTGCTATTGTTCTTTCACGAGTGGAGGGACCTACAGTTTTATGCCGACTCCGAACGGCAAAGTCGAGAAGCTTTTTCTAGACAGGCATACTCTTTGAGCATTGTCTGTGACTCGAAAGAGGTGAAAGCCGTGAATTATAAAAGTTGGTAGATTGGGAATTCGAACCTGGCACCGTCTGCGTAGGAGTCGACGCACTAACCCATTACGCCACCGCGACTTACGTCGTTTTCTTGGAATAGTGAATTATTACATGAGGTACATTCCCCACTGAGCACTCCTTAGAAAAATGTTCGTTTGGCAAAACTTTTCGAAATGACGCATTAAATTGGTCACGCGCCTCCATTCAATGCCAACGTTCGAAAATAACTAAACATGCACATCCACTAATACAACCATTTCTGATTCCAGTAGAAAGTCATGTGCACATCGACTTCATAGTGTTACCAGTTTTTCAAGACTACAGATACTGTCTGACAATAATCAACCGATTCAGCAGATGGCCAGAATCTATTTCTCTACGCGACATGACTGCAGAGACAGTAGTGCATTGATTTTATTCGCACTGGGTTTCACGATTCGGCTCACCCGTTCAAATAACGACTGATCAAGGAATGCAGTTCGAACTTGTCTTGTTTACCCCACATACAATTTTTTTGGGAAAGTATGGATTCGTACATCCCAGGCATCGTTCGCTGAAAGCTAGCCCTTATGTGCGACGAGATAACCAACTTGGTCAACGCTCTGCCAACGCTATTGGGACTGAGAACCGCATATAAGGAGGATATCAAAGCTTCCGCAAGAAAGATTGTTTAATAAATAAAACTACACGCGAAGAAGGGCTCGGAGCTGGGAGAATGCCTGACAATCCCGTTCGTGTACACGCCACTTAGCTTCATTAAGACGAAGCCCTGGATTGAGCCTGTACTCATTGACCCAGTCTGAATTTCAGTCACAGCAAAGGCTCTATGGTCGAAACTGAACAAGAAGAATGCAAGATCATTGATCGGTCTTAGTCCCTGGAGTCTACGAGTCCTTACCGGATACTGCACAACCATTTTTGCAGAAGCTGCAGAGACGAGAAAGAAACAGAATCTATACAACATTTGCTCTGCGAATGCCCAGTCCTAGCAATGAATAGAAGATATTTTCTAGGAAAACACTTCTCGAAGTACAAACTTGACCGGTGTTTGTTTGAAAAAACCTCCTAGGATTTACTTTTTTAGAACTGAAGAAGGTTGCACGGTAGCTCAACAATCCAAAACATGAGCACAATGGACCCAACAAATTGGTCTAAGTAAGCCGCAGTCAGTAGGCCGTCAGGGCACACAATTTACCTACATACCTTGTCGACACGTGAACAGGCAACGTACAATTGTCTGTGGGAGAATTCTGGAAATTCTGAGTGTATCCCAAAAATTTCAAGTGACTGGTAACTACAAAGGCCTCCTGCACTGGAAATTATACACGTTTAAATTGAAATTGCAAATCGGATTGTATCATGGGAATACGCGGAATCAAATGGTACAATATTACCAATTAACTTATTCACAGCAAGCTTCCACCATTACCAAGTCTTGGCTGAATGATATCACGAAGAATAACTTAGAATCAACAGACTTCAACGAAACCAATCCACCAGGTATTTTGGATTGTATAGCAAAATTCAATTCATTATTATCTTTGCTCACTTTATTCTTTATTTGGCGCTACAGTCCGGGGTGGACCTGGGCCTCAACCAACTAGCCTCTCCAACAAGCACAGTCTCTGGCTAGCTGTCTCCAGTGTCGCACGCCAAGTTGGTTGAGGTCCTTCTCCACCTGGGTGCGCCGTTCCAGAAACCGTCAACGCAAACAGGACCAAAGATAGCACGCAGGGCTTTTCTCTCGAAGAGACCAATGACTTCCTCATCCGCTTTTGAGATTGTCCATGCCTCCGCGCCGAACAGCAGGACTGGGATGATCAAGGTCTTGTATAAAGTCGACTTGGTCCTTCGAGAGATGGCTCTAATACTCAATTGCCTCTTGAGCCCATAGCAACAGCGGTTGGCAAGAGTTACTCTGCGTTTGATCTCGGTACTGACGTTATTTGTACTATTTACTGCGGAGCCGAGGTAGACTAAGTCCTTGACTACCTCGAAGTTATAGCTGCCCATTGTGACGCTCTGTCCAAGACGTCGATGTTGTGTGTCCTTTCTTGATGACAGCATATACTTCGTTTTGCCCTCATTCACCGCTAGACCCATTTTAGCCGCTTCGCCCTCAATGCCAGCAAACGCCTCATTGCCGGCTCGCTGTGTTCTGCCAATCACGTCAATGTCATCCGCGTATGCTAGCAGTTGTACGGACTTCTGGAAGATCGTGCCTCTAGTGTTGGCGTGTGAGTCTTGCACGATATTTTCCAGGATGATGTTAAATAAATCACACGACAGCGCGTCGCCTTGTCTAAAACCTTTTTTGATATTGAAGGGCTCGGTGAGTTCGTTACCTACCTTGATGGAGCAGCGAGAATTCTCCATCGTCATCCTGCAAAACCAGACGAGTTTGGCAGGAATGTCAATACTAGACATGGCGTTCTATAGCTTGTCTCTATGCACGCTGTCATATGCGGCCTTGAAATCGACAAAAAGGTGGTGGGTGTCGATCTGCATCTCTTGGGTCTTTTCCAGGATTTGCCGTAGTGTGAAAATCTGGTCGTTGGTGGACTTCCCTAGCCTGAAGCCACACTGATAGGGACCTATCAGGTTATTTATAAACGGCTTCAGGAGAGTACACAAAACGACAGAGAAGATCTTGTAAGCGATGTTCAGGAGACTTATCCATCAAAGGGGTCTCCTTTCTTGTGGATCGGGCTAACGATACTGAGATTCCACTCATGGGGCATGCTTTCCTCCGACCATATCTTACAGATGAGCTGGTGCATGCGCCCAACCAGATCATCTCCAGCTGCCTTAAAGATTTCAGCGGACAGTCCGTCCGCACCGGCAGCTTTTTTAGACTTCAGTCTTGATATTGCTATCTTGACCTCGTCTAAGTCGGGGGGACGGAATTCTCGTCGATCATCGTCCATATTGAGTGGGACATTCTGCCTGACAGCGGTATTGTTGTCATCATCGCCGTTTAGCAGTCTGCAGAAATGGTTCTTCCAAATTCTCAGTATCGACTGCGACTCTACTACTAGCTGTCCATTCTCGTCCCGGCAGGCTTCTGTCCGAACTTTATATCTGTTTCACCTTCCTCTGGATAACTGTTTCACCCTCTGGTAAAACTTTCGAACATCGTCCTTGCCATAGCACCTCTCCATCTCCTCGATAGCTCGCTAATCTTGCTCTTTCTTCTTTCTCCTGAGAAGCCGGGTCTCGTCCCTTCGTCTCTGTTCGTAGATCTCACGAACATTTCTCGTGGTTCGTTGCAGCGTTGCTTTGTAGGCTTCCAGCTTTGCTGCATGTGCCAGCCTACACTCGTTGTCAAACCATGCGTTTTTTCTAGGTGGTGCCGCAAAACCCAGCACAACAGTGGCAGCATTTTTTATGGCTTTTTGACAACGCCTCCAATCTTCTTCGATTGTTTGCGCAGGTGGCGACGAACTTAGAGAGAGATTCCGGGAGACTCGATCGGCAAAGATCCTAGCAGACCGTTGCGATTGTAGCTTTCCCACGTCAAACCGTGGTGTCCTTTCTCGACTCCGTTGATCTCTTGATAACCGAGTTCCTAATTTGGCTACAACAAGGCAATGGTCCGAGTCGATGTTGGCTCCTCGGAACGTTCGGACATCAAGAATGCTGGAAGAGTGCCTGACGTCGATCGCAACATGATCGTTGACGGTTGCTTGATCAGGGGACCGCCAGATCCCTTTATGGATGTTGACGTGTGGAAACCGCGTGCTAGCTACAGAGAGATCATGTCCCGTTACAAAGTCCACCAGCCTGAGTCCGTTATCGGATGTGGTATCGTGCAGGCCGATGACTTTGGCAAAGATGCCTTCTTTACCCAGCTTTGCAATGAAATCCCCTAGAACGATTTTGGTGTCGAAGCTGGGGCACTGATCGTAAGTCCTTTCTAGGAGATCATAGAAGTCATCCTTGCTGTTGTGATCTTTGTCCTCTGTCGGGGCGTGGGCGCAAATCAGGCTGATGTTCCCGAACTTAACCTTGATGCGGATTGTTATGAGGCGTTCGCTTTTACAGACAAAGCTTAAGACTTTTTGCCTAAGTCTGCATCGAACAACAAATCCACATCCAAATAAGCGCCTCTCCTTGTTGCAATCACCGTAGTAGATGTCGCAGTTTCTCATCC
This sequence comes from Eristalis intricaria, assembly GCA_964034865.1. Classification (NCBI taxonomy): domain Eukaryota; kingdom Metazoa; phylum Arthropoda; class Insecta; order Diptera; family Syrphidae; genus Eristalis; species Eristalis intricaria. The sequence goes on along the minus strand of OZ035876.1, from coordinate 70,020,698 downwards.
TCGGCACGGCCCATTCCACCGCACTTCCTCGATTGCGGTAATATCTGTTTTGTAGCAGCCCAAGGCCTCCGCGAGTTCTTCAGCTGCAAGTGGTCTGTTAAGGGACCTAACATTCCATGTGCAGAACCGAAAATCGTCGTCCTTGTATCGTTTGCTGGGGTCGTCAACGTTGATTCCGTCCGTCATTTACTTCATTCTTAGCTGCCAAAATTATTCTTTCGCTCAACCAACCCAGATTTTTACACTGCTGTGCTATGTCAATCAATTTGTCTTTCGATGGTGTAATACGATATACATATTTCCTTCCTTCCATATGTCCTTTGATCGCTCGGGGGAACTAGGGCTTCAATGGCGCCTGCGTGCCATCTCCTTCCGACGTTGGAGCGGAACATTCGCAGCTTGGTTCTAAACTTCACTTTTCCGGATCATGGATAGCATTCCAAAGACAGCTTTAGCCTGCCTGATTCTGCTGCACATATTCATTTCGGTGCAGCCGCCTTTAGACAACCCTTGACTTCCTGTCCGGAAATTAGTCGGGCGCGATTGTCAGAAATTATTTATTTTGAGCCCGTCCCAATTTGATTACCTCAGATTTTTTGATTACTTCCAGATTGTGCTGTGGGGCCATCAAGTGAAGGTCCGTCATCCATGCGAAAATAGACAAACATAGTCAGCGTAGTCAAGGTGCTAATGTGGTAAGATGTCATAGTTCAGCGAATGCCGTACGTCAACGACTGATAACCTCGACAAAGAATAGTGGTGACAGTATGCACTCTTGAGGAATTCCTTTTTGGACCACAAACTCCTCTCGCAACTTACCATTGTGCAAGACATTAAACTTCTTCTTTTTCTGTATGCATTTATAATAGCTATGCGTTTTTTTCCGGAATTTCACTTTTGATCAAGGCTGATCACATCTATGTCCCAGCTATCGAAAGTCTTCTCGATGTCGGTGAACCTTTACTAAACAGGTTGCTCAATGATGATCCGTGAGGTGCCTATGTGGTCGGTACAGGAGGATCTAGCCCGAAAACCTGCCTGTTCGACGTTGAGAGTTGAATTTAAATGCGAACTATTAGTTTAGATACTTCAGGAAGAACGCATATATCACTCTAGTTTCCGCATTCTATTGTTGCCCTTTTTCGGAAGCTTAATGATCGTCATCCTTTTCCACTCGTGCGGGAATTGTTCGCTACCCCAAGCTTTGTATATCACCGGATGCAGTAAGTCTGCTGATACATTTGCCGAAGTTTGAAATTATTCAGCAGGGATACAATGAATACCCACCTCCTTGTTTTTGTGGTTCGGGGAATTGTTGCGACAGAATACTCGTTAGCGGACTCTTTAGAAACATTGTATGGCAACGTAATCAATCCAGTGTTATCAACTGGCATTGCACCAATTCCAATCGTCAAGAATTGCTTTGAAAATTCGACAGCTGATACATGATTTTTGCATTTGAAGACGAAGATTTTGTTGTAGGGAAAATATCTTCACACGTAAAAACGCATAAATACGATGCGCATACTTCAAGCAAGTATTAATTTCAGGAGCTGAACTTGGTATAACAAGCAAGGTTAATCCACCCTTGCTCCTTATGGATCTTAGAAGATCGGATATATCTGCATTTGCTAATTACGCAGTCTCTGTGAAGAATCTTTGGCCCAGCGAAGCTAAGCGTCGATTCTGGAGAGCTGCGCAGTGGCAAAGCAGATGATGCATCGTCTCGGTCTCTTCCTCGTCGCTGCAACTCCTGCTGAGATTGTTGGATTCCGCATTTCATTTCCGGACCATTGTTCCTATGGGGCAGTGTCCTGTGATCTCTGGGCCAGAAGCTTCTTTGTTTTGTCGTTATTAAGCTCTGGCTACTTTCATCTTGTCGTGTGGAAATCATCCAATCATGGCCCCACGAAACAATTAGGAATTTTCTCGTAAATCTTATAGTGTTCTTTCAAAGCTTCAACTGATTTGTTACGAGCAAAGGTCGCCTATTGTGCTAATGCCTTATTTGCTATCATCAAACACAAATCTTCTATCACAACCATCCCATGCGTACTCCTTTTGGGAGGATGGTCGCCCTTTCCGAAACCTTCTAGTTTTCTTTTCTGGTTTAAAACTTACTCTACTTATCCTCTTTACGTATTTAAATCATAGCAGACATTTTTTACGTAAAACAAATTTAAATTATATATAACAACTAGATTTCATACCCGGCTTTGCCCGGGTTTGTAACTGCATTATTATCGCACTTTTTAATTTAAAACAATGATAAGACTGCTCGAACGAGAATTCAGAGAAGAATTTTAATTTTCTTTTGTCATTGATGCCTATCCGAATCTCTCATTCACATCCCTACTCATAATAAGTACAATTCGTTGACTGTGTGCATACATGTTGAAGTAGGAATTATCAATGTGTGCTGCAGCAGGAGGGAAATTACGGTTTTTTCTCAACCATTTACACACAACGTGGAGGGATATCAACCGATTCATTAAAAAATGTTCTTGGAAATCCCATGAAAAAAATTAGCCTATCTTGTAACACATTATGTAATTAGTCTAGCTCTGAAATTTTATCTAAATCGGCTAATCCGTTCTGAAGTTCAATATTCACAATTTCAGCTAAATTGAGTGATTTGGTTTGTAGCTGTGTGTATGTAAATGGATAGATAGTTTAGGTATGACAAAATAAGAAAAGTGCGAAAATGTTTATTGTCCCTTTCGTTGGGTGACTCAGGCAGTCGTTCGTATATGTTCGATGGAGACTTAGAAAAAAATGAATGGTTGCACCAAAGCAAAATATGAAAAATTTGTGTGTATAAATGGTAGTTACAACACACTGGGGGATGGTTAATATCCACGACTACACAACTTGAAATGGTTTCATACCGGATTGATGCAACCACCCTTATTTTGAGAATTTTATTCCCGTTTAAAAAGTACTCGTAACTTCCGAACCGTATGCCGTACCGGCTTAAACATTTCAGCATCTAAATTTTAGAATGATTTTTGTTGAAAATTTCAGAGCTCTGCGACGTGTAGTTTCGAAGCCTTTGTCGGTCAGACACACAAACTTTCTGCTTTATAGTTAAGACAACACTCGGCAAATTTAAATATGTAACAGAAACAGAACAGAATGCACTAAATGTTCTGTGCGGTGCATAAATGTTTTTTGTCTCGTCTTTTTAATTTTGTTTGATTTTAAAAATGCTGAAAATAAGTCTTCATTAAACAGTACGCATAAGAAGCAATATCCGTTTCTTGGCAAAACCTGAAAGTGCCGTGTACTAAAAAAAATGCAACGGCACTTTTTCTATCTCTACTAAAACGCAATGTAAAAACCGCGAAACATTTATTATGGCATACAAGCATAGTCAAGTAGCAAATTGATCGAATTGCACTTTTCATCGGCATTCGAATCCGCAATAGAGGTTACCTGGGAATATATTACGTAAATCGTAATCTATTTGAAAAAAATAAACCTCTTTTTTGGCAAATTGAAAATAAATAATGTTTCTTTTTGATGAAAGTGAGAGGGGATTGTTAATTCATGACTTCATTATAAATTGGTTGTGTTAAATTCATTTCCGGATTGGAATTGAGATCGATATTTTGTCCATAAATCAGGTAAGCCTACATTCCAAAGCTGCTGAAATGACGATGCACTACGAACATTACTCAATCGCAAATAATGCATCAATATGCGGATGAGCAGTGTCAATCCGTCTTAAAGCACCAGTTGAAACAGATTTGCCATCGACTCTATTCCCGGGCGGCGTTGAAATTCCTTTTGTGTTTTGTCGCATTTAAATTCGTTGACACTTCTCCGTATGATAAAATTTTACCAAGTTCATCAGCTGTAGACAACTTGAAAAATGCAGGTTGCGTGTCGTTTCAGGCGAGAAATACACACGCTGTCGGTTTTCAAGATGAACAGCTAAATGAAGAACAGTCGGATAACGTTTGTGTATCGATTATCGAATATGAAAAAAAAAATCGCCACATCGCCTTCTGACTTCTTATATAACGGCCCATTTGATACTGGTAAATTTCATCATTTCGGATCGATAACTCCATATCACTGCATTTGTTAACATACTTGCAAATGTACTTTATTAATTTGACCGATTGCAATATTCAACATTGATAGGTTAGGCTGGCTGCTGAAAGAAGAAAAGGCAGGCACGCTTAGGCCAGTGTAGGCCCATTGTGTTAACATTGGCAACTATAAAAAAAATTGGCACATATAAAAACATGTAAAGCAGCTACAAACCATCGTATTGACATTTACTATCCCACACAAAAAGAATTCTGCCGAAAGAATAAACCGTTTTCGAGAACACTTACAACGCACATTCTTAACAGTGTTTTCCCATATATGGCAGATATAGTGACATCTATATATTTGCTGCAGCAACTGCGTTCTGTTTGGAGGCAATAGACTACCTTCAAAACCAACAAAAGTAAATTAATGTAATAATAGGTATGAAATGTGGCATAAAGGTTACTGTATAAATTCGTATTTTTTGCGCGTCTGACAAGGTGAACGCGACACGTACACTGTCTTCCACTTATATATTCGTTCTTACAAATTGTTTGATGTGATATTTTGGTTATACCATAAAACAGAAAACGTTTTTTTACGCACACTTTGATGGCGTCGGACGGTCTTCGGTCTTGGAGACACATTTTTGCAATCGAGCAAATCTATCATATAAAAGTGGATTCAAGTGGCTATACCCTTTACACACGTTTCGGAAAAATGTACGTTTTTATGTTGCCAAAACTGTACCTTAGCGACAGAAAAAAAAATTGGAAGACTGGCGATTCTATAATCACACATTGCAGTACTCAACATTCATACAACTCTCTTTTGGTTATGCGATGACCCCAAAAATATGCATCCTATACTTGCATTCCTTTCAGCTTGGTATCTTGCTTGAATTTCTGGAATTTCTCACGCTTTTGTTTATACTTTAGAAAAAAGGGACAATCCTTAGTACTAGCAGCATGTGGCATTGATCTTAATGGACATTGGAAGCTCTCACTTATTTATTGAGATTTCTATTTGCATCAATGCATTTTACTGAGTCATTTCACTCAAGTCTTCAAACTAGTTCTAAGGCATTCATATATTTTGGAGTAGAAGTTTTTCTTTCTATTTTACACTTCAGTCTAAAAAACCTCCTTTTGTACCAAGTATATCAAAAACAATATTTGGTTTACTGGGTCTGGATCTGAGAGCTAAGTAAGAAACAGACTAAGCAGTAAGTGCCACTCATCTCGTTTTGCAGTGCACTCAGTTTACTCGATGAACTCGGGGTGTGTTAACAAAAGTGAAGTTGTTTCATTTGAGTAAGGCACCGGTGGAGTAGAGAAATCAAATAGTGTATTTATTTCGTTATCAGGTGGATTATGGTATTCCTTTTTAGTGCACACTATTTTGAATGGCTGCAATGAACATGCATGTACACTGGAGTTAAGTACACTGTAAGAAAAGGCAAACGCCTGCGTTCATTGAGACCTCGAATATACGCAATATTCAGAGGTACGTGCACACTTTAGACGTCGAAAACATGTTTGGTGGCTTTTTTACCAATAGAGCAACTTTAATCAATGCGTCTTATCATCTAAATTTTCGTCACATACCCTCCAATAGCATTTATGCTATTCTGATTTTTTTTTCATAAACATCGGTCGGTTTTGCTCCCACTTTTTTTATGTTACCATAGTCTCTACCACATATGTGGACATCCAGCGAATTTTCGATATAACGAGCGTTTATTAAAATTGCTGTTGACATTTCTAAATACCGAACGGTCGCACAAACTTGCTATCCAATATAACACCTAGTGATTAACAAACCAATTTCTTTCACGTCTTTTCTTGTTTCATGCAATATTCTAAGCAGATATTTCTTGTGTGTGTGCCTAACTCAAAGAATACCGAATGGCATTGTGTATGTTTTGTCCATTTTTTAAATATTTACACTTTAAACTTTACTTTTTTATTAGTACAAATAATCTTTAGTTATAACGAACACTCTCGTCTTACGACCACAAACGTAATATTGGACGTCCACTGAATATATATTAAGTAACGAACAAAACAATATGACTTCTTCTTCTTCCAAAACGCAGAGGTCTATATGCTGCTTTTGGGTACTACACCCACCTCTTGCCATCAGATCAAACCAAATTCACCATGGTCTGACCGGACTAAAGAATATTTTATGTTTTGCTTCTCCATCCGTCAAACTCAGGAGATGTTCTGCGAATTTACGACGGATTTTCCTGTACTTTTTGGTAAGGACCGGCGCTACTCCTGGGGTTCTTCCGAAGAAATATTGTTCTTCAAGTCTTCTTTGTATTGTTGGAGAGTAATCTAGGAACCTTAAATCAACCATTATCCCTGCAGCCGACTTGAAAGGGGCTTTCTTGGACATACATTGTATTTGGCCATCATCTTTTAGAGTCGTTTTTCGTGGTCGACCTCATGGCATGTGAGATTGTGACTGTAAGGCATTAAAAACAAGTGATTTTGATCCTAGATTTAGTCTGGACACCTCTCTCTGCGACAGGTCTTCCTTCGTCAGATTCAGTAAACATAACTTGCCACAATCCAAAAATCTTATTATTTTGTACGCACTATTTTGAAGGCCGATCTCGTTTATTGAACCATTGGACTGAGAACAAGATACCGTTACCAACAACGGGAAATAATTAGACGGACTTAATAATTAATTTGCCGGCAGTAAAAAGACTATTTTCCTTGGCTTTTTGCCTTTGTCCGTAACTGTATATCAATCCTACAGATGGATTATATATTGAACACATTTGAAAATCTTTGAATCTGTTAATTAAAGTTGGTAGGAATATCTTATATTTTCTTTAAATTATTTCTTGTCATTCAAGTGTTTCGTATTCGAAGGAAATTTCAGGAATCCAGGAAATAAATAAACTCCTTGAACTGTTTCACTAGGAAGTTTAAATCGAAAGATCTGGACGTATCCAAATTATGGAACAAAAACTACTAGGTGATTGCTTACTTAGATGTGTTGAAGCTTAGTGAGTAAACGTCTCAGACTACTTGTCAATCTTATAAAGATCTTTCCAAACCTAGAAATTAATAGAAATTCGCCCGAGAACACTATTGTTTTTCAATTCCCTTGGAAAGCGTCTGCATGCAGGGAGAAACTTTTTTATGTAGGCCAGATAATGGTGTTTGAACACATCCCAGAATATAAAATCGAACCAGCTGACAAAAATACTTCTGCATTTGTCGATTGCAATATTCTCATGATTGAATTCTCTCGATCTCAAGGAAATAATGATATTTTATTCCGGATGCCTTAATGCCACTTAACATATGTACATATGTGGGACGTCATTCTTCGTGTACACAACGAAATTGAACGAATCGAATTATTATATTTCCAACATTCAAGGTAAGCAATACATTTTGAATATAATTGACTGTACAGGAAACCGCATCATCCCCCATAATATTTTACTAAACTTGTTCAGTGGGCATCTACAAATTGACTTTGTTTCTAAAGGCATATTAGAAACCCAACTGTGACCATCTTCTGAGGCATTTTTAATACCGACCTGACGTCATTAAACGACTAAAAGTCTATGCCTTTCAAATACACCGACACAGGGAGCTTAAATACGAGACCAACAAAATGCTTTAATTTACTTCTTTGCTTTTGTATGATATTTTTATACGTTTTCGGTGTGTGACACTCAATTGTGTTGAAATCGACTATAGAAGGCAGGGGTAGCTAAACAGTTGGAATTCGATTTCGACATTAAATAGATCGTGTTTTACTATCAAACGCAAAGGAGAAACTATACAGTTTGGTCGAAGTAAAATTATAAACATAATCAACCTTTCTTAGTTTTGTGCTGATTTAACTTTCATTAACGATTACGTTTTAAGTGTGCGTTCTGATATTTTCAAAATGGTTATATTCAGCTTTTTTCTGTCTATACTTATGGCTTTATATGTATACTTTATTTCCTATAGTTTAATAGTTCGAAGAAGAGAAGAGAAATAATAGTCGCCTATACCAATATACTTATAATATTCAATTAATATATTTATATGTTTAAATCCAAATAACCATAGATCAGTAATGAGTTGCTTTAAGCATGTTTTCAAATAAAATCCAATTTAAAAAATTATCAAGAATTCAAGGGGAATCATAAATGATTCATTTTTAAAGCAATAGCATTTTGTTCTCCATCCATTTGATTATTTTTTTTTCAATTTAGGTTGACCAACCCCGGTGTCTGTCAAAACGATGATCTTAATTAAGCCAAACTACGGTCGGAACGGACATTGTATACGACCCGGACTCAGTACACCACTATACAATACAATTGATCGCCATGCTTTTTTCCTACTCTAGTGCAATCGTTAGAATATTTCTACCGTTCATTATTCGAATGACTACAGATACGTTAACATCGTCGTCGTAGTAGTTCCCGTAGTCGTGTCATTGTCGTTGTCGTCGGGAAAAAGTTTAATATAAGAATATCCATTCAATAAAATCATATAGCAAATAAAAAAAAAAAACAAAATCAGCAAAACAACTATCAGCTTAACATTTTTTGAGAATTTGGTTGCCGCAGTTTTGTAGTGGCCACCGCATGATAAACATGGAAGACTATTGGGGTCTCAGTAGAACCACTGGTACACATAATTAATTTCGAATTTAACTTATAAATGTATTTTAATTACATTCGTTTATTTTTCTCCCTTCCAAAAAATTGTATGAATTGTATTCGATAGTGCTCAAACGTTCGTGAAGTAGAACAAACAAACGAAACAACGTGTGAATAGTAGTGTAATAGTATAAATGTGTAAAATCATTGCGGTTTATTTATTTATTTATTTTTTTTGGTGCCTAAATTACATTTTTTCATTTGCTAAATCGAATTAGTTTATTAATAAGTATTTTGTCATTCATAATCCGTTTGACCATAGGCATTTCTGGTCGTACTTGTATTCGTCCATATGGACAAGGAACTCTTAAAAATAAATAAATGAATGAACTTATGTACCTAAAATATTTAAGCCAATGAAAAATAGTCATCGGTGATAATAACATTATCATTTTATTCGTTCTTTGTGATTAAATAAGCGCACAGAAAAGGACAAGATGACACGAGACGTAAACGTCAAAAAAGAGAAGCATTTTCGATTATTAAATTAAAGTGAACTGAATTACTGTGATTGATATCCCCACATATTGTATTGCCCGCTTTATTGTTCATGTTAGCAGTTGTTGGTGTTAGTGTTTGTTGTTATTTGTTGTTGTTATTCGTTACCGCCGCAAGTATTTTCTTTGAAGAAAAAAAATCTTACCCCGCATCCTCTACTGACAGCTTTTTTTTATCTTCAGGAAAGTGTCTAAGTGTTGGTGTGCAATCAGTTGTGTGTAAAGAAAGATTATACAAGAAGGAAAGAGAGTATATCTACCGTTTAAATTTTTGTTTTTTTTTTTTTTTGTTGTTCACGAGATGAGGTGCGAAAGGAATGGGTGGTGTTCAGTACCGCCCTCAAACCCCTTGCCCCTCAACAAACCACTGACATCCCTTCCTAAATGGAGGACAATAATAGTATAATAATAATAAAAAATAATAATGCTCTGCATATTTACATTCATGATGATAAGAGTATTTCTCTATATTTCGTTCTAAGTATGTGCAAGCAAATTGAATATGAAGAATACAATAGAAGATGCTTTAAAATGATAATGTTTGAAAGGAAGCAAAAATTGCGTGCATGTATGTAAAAAACTACGAATTATGTATGTTTATACATGAAAAGTGCTTAATGAAATTAATTCAAAATCAATTATAAAATCATATAAAACAAAGTCAAGGATAATGAATCATTTTGAAATAGCACATCTGTACACATGTAAGTATGGGAGAATATGATAAAATTTGGGAGCAAAGGCAACTAACGTAAGTATCTTTTATTATTTTTGGAAAATATTTTTGTTTATGTACATACTTAAATATAATTCCAACAACCTCTTTTGCATAGTGTAGGATATCGAATACAATTTTGCAAAAATACAAAAAAATAGAAAATACATAATGTTGGATTTCCTAGATCAATTAAAATTTAGATAGATATAAGTAAATATACTAAAGCTCATTAATTTAGCGTATTAGCCTGAGGCTTCATTGTTCTGGCTTAATAGCTAATTCATAATTTTGAATATTATAAGTTAGCTTATTTAAATAAGTAAATAAAAAAATTTACCGCGTATCTTAAGGAACATTTTGAAATTATTTAGTAAATAGTTGAAATGAGCTGCTAATTCTATTGGGTGTGTTTCATTTTCTTCATATGTATGCTTCACTAAAATATACGGGAAAAGCCGATCGGCGGCACATTGTTTTCTCTAGTACGCTAGCTGGACAAAAGTCAAACAATTCAATGGTCATTATTCATATTGATTGGAACACACATTGTACCAATATTAAAAAAAATGCTTGCCAAAGCTGTGTTATTTCGGGAAAAAAAGCATATTCGAAGTTGTGCAGCCAAGGAAGTCCATTTGCATACATTTTTTAGTTTCAATTGCGTGTCCTCATCTGTAGCATCTTTATGGTTATAGAATTGACATATACTCACTACAGGTGTTCTATTATTTTTTAAATTTTTACGGTGAAGAAATTGTCCTTTGGCTTTTAAAAATAAAAATCGTTAAGTAAGTCTGTGCAACACAACGTTTTTTTTTTGAAGAAATATAAAGTTCGGTAGATTCTTAACTAAATATACCCACCTGTTTCCGGGCTAAATCTTACATATGAGGTAGTCTTATTAGCGAACTTCAATTTTAAGACATTGCTGCACAAATCGGTACAAGTGATTATTTCTAATTTTTCTAAAATTGAGTTTTTTTTAGTGGTGTATGTTCGAAAGATTAGAGGAACATTCAATTATTTTGAATATGTTTCAACAAAATCCGATTTCTATAACGTCTCAAAAGAAGTAATAAGCAACATAGTGTTGGAATTAAATTAAAAAAAAATAAATTAAAAGTTGCAATATTAATTTGAATTAGATATGTAAAAAAGTCAAAAGTTTAAATAAATTATGAGCAATAAGTAATAAACATTAAAATATAATTTTGTCCAGTTGGCATGTATACTAGACGAAACCATGTGGGCTAGTGGGATTCTTTAAATTTTTATTTTTATAGTATTTTTACAGTTTCATATATTTTTATTATTATTTCTCCTAGAAAATTCTATCTCTAGAAAATATTCTACTAGTCCAAATAATTGCATTTCCGGTCATTTTTGACATACTTACGTACATGTAGCTTCAGGTAGAGAAGGTTCAAGATTCTCAAATTAGAAGCCCTATAATGGTAAAAGCCATACTTTTAATGTTCCCATAACGGAATATTTGAATTACTTTCTTGATGACAAAGCCATATGATAAAAATTAATGTAGACGCAGTATAGATCAATTGCAGAACAAATTAAATGTTAACCACAAGTTGTAAAATAGAATAGAATAGAAACTAATGTAATTTTACCACAACAACCGCATAGTTTCTATGAGTATATTTTCGAAAAATAATTATTTCGACTAATTAGTAGCTTAGAAGCTATTTATATGTAGTAAACCTGTGAAATTCACAATCTGTACAACTGTGACACTTTTAAATCTGCATATAAAGCTTTTCAACAAATTCTGAAAACATAATATAATTCTGAAACATAATATTCTCAGAAAGTATTTCCCTTGAATTCATATATCCGATTTTGATTCAAATGAACTCTTATGAATGAAAACAGCGTTTGCTTTTTGTTTTCGTTCGTCTTTGTTATTGAGTCTTTGGAAATAATAGAGTACAATATAATCAATGATCTCCATCACATCGATTTATTTGGTTATGAATTTTGATGAACTGAAATAAGATTTTAACAGTTCACTAAGCTCTAGCAGTCCCATGTTCTATCAATGCGAATAAACTTATCAGTTCGATTCCTTTTTTTTTAATTTCCGTTATTCCCTCTCTCAACTCTCTGACAAAAATGTTCACTCCTCATCACAATGCCATAGGCGGTTAATTAAATACTGTAAAAAAGCCTGGATTATGAAAACTTAATTAAGAACGAAAAGAATAGTGTTTGAAATTTCATTATTTAATTGTTTCTGCGGCTAAGGTGTGCGTCTTTCCAAGATCATTTTATCAAGCGCTAAGAGCCTAAATGGAAGCCTGAATGAATTGTCGTAGTAAATACGTTTAGTAAAGGTATCAAACTAAATTCACAAAAAGTTACCCAACCTTTTCGAACCCCGATATAGTAGGAATATGTTCGAAATTACGTACAAAATTTAGATTTGGAAGATTTATTCCAAACCAAAGTAAATATTCGTTATTTAATTTAACATGCTTTACTTTTTTAAACTTTTCGGTCAACTTCCAATATGACCTATATGTCACTCTTTTATAATTGTTCAATCATTTAGTCAATAAGTTCAGACTAACAACCACATACAACTATGTATATGCACATACATCCTAAATTCTATGCAAACTCATTTAAGTAATACACATGTGGGTAGAAGCAGCTCGACCAATATGTGCACAAATTGAATAGATTGAATAAAGAAAAGACGCAGTATACAACCGTGCGTATTTTTTTTATTATAAGTTCATCAAATTAAAAATGTCCACAGATTATGAACAATTACTTGAATGTTTCAATTTCACGCCTGTACCCGAAATAACGATTCAATATTATGATAGTTTTCAAATTGTCAATTTGGTGTACACAAAAAGTGTTTTTTTGCAATTAAAATCTGAATAACAAATGCCAAAGCTTAAAGTTTATGAGTTCGGTCTCACTTCAATGAACCCTTCATAGCTATATAATCCAATTACTATGAACACAACAATTGAGCTTGGCATTCGGTCAATTGATTGGGTTGATGCTGCATCCATTAATTTGACAACAAGCTACTTTTTGTAAATAGTGAGGGGCCCGTATGAGCATGGTGTACACGCGATACGCGTTTACGGATGACAGGGCAATCCACTTGAAACTACAGATGCATATGTTGAAATTTACATGCAGACCCCCTTTATGTTTTCACTACAGTCGTGGCTCTGTTTCGATATAGTTTTTTTTTTTTAATTTTTACTTTTGCCGGTAAATTTATATCATTTAATCTGGATGTTGGTGCGTGATTGTTAATAGATACAGGTGTGGAGATGTATTGTACTATATGTTAATATGAACGTGAACGTACACTCTGTTCATTATTTTGTGGCAAGTAAATGTGCGATTTACGAACATTACGTTCAACTTAGGCAAGTGTTTGCTTCCGTTCGGCCTGATCTGTCATTTCTGAATAACTTAATTTTACTTGAAAAATTGAGAAAACGAAGTTAAGTTGGATTTGATGACTTACAACACAGGAAAAGTTAATTTGTTTGGTACACAATGAAGTGTGTTGCGTAACGTAACTCGCTAAGTGGGTATGGGCCCTTAAATCAGAACACATAAAAGCTACTTAATGCATGGGGGCAGTGCAATCATAAATCATTGCCTTGATAAAAGAAAATCCAACTGAGAAAATTTCTCGTACGTATTTCCTGTATTACAATATCATAAGATTAAGTCATGTTTGTCATGTGAATGGCCATTCGTAAGAATAGTGAATGTCTCCGTCATACAAACAACTACAGCCTCATACGCATTATATGTATCTCAATGTAATTTATTGTACACATTTTAATAGACAAATCGAGGCCCAAATGGCAATTTGTGTATTACAGATCATAACGTACAAACCGCATTTACCATTTAAAAATTCAACAGTTTAACTGTAACTGGAGGTTACTTGCATGTACAATGTATGGAGTGGCGTAACTATGCTTTTATGCACCCGGTCCGAGTTTCTATATTGGCGCCCTTGTATGCGTACATTGAAATTGGTATGGATAATTTTGAGCCCTCTGGGTCTACTCACTTTGCCTAGGTAGCGCTGGATGGCTCTGAATATATGTACATACATACATATGTATTTTGATAGTAAAATAACGTACTTATTTTTATTTTTGAGGGTAAACTGCATCGCGATCCTTACATCTATTGTGCCTGCTATTCATACCTTTGCTGTCTTAAGAGCTCCACTTCCATGCAGCTCTTTTCAGAGTTGTATTGAGGATTATTCAGAGTTGTATTAAGATTATTATATGATTATATGCTCCTATTGCGCGAAGGTGTTAGAGATTTATCCTAGAGTATTCTATAAGCAAGTTTCCTTTAGCAATCTGAAATGAGAGCTGGTTCTAGTGACTTCAATTCTTCCTCTAACATAAGGTGCTCGCGTAGACATCCTTGTCTTTTGTGGGCTAGTATCTTACAAGATCCCAGTATGTGTTCTGGAATTTCATTAGGTTCCCCGCAGAATCTGCAGAGATCTTCTTCGTTTATACCTAGTTTCCTTAGGTATTCCCTGAGTTTACAGTCCTCTGTTAGGAAGCCTGTTAGGATATGTAGGTTGATTTCGCTGAAACCTCCTCCTGTTACATTGACGCAAGAGTTTCCTGGCCTGTTTCATGCCATGAGCGTTGTTCCATGTATCTGCCCAGTTCCTTCTCTCAAGTTGCCTGAACTCTTCCCTTAGGACGTGATCTCCTACAGCGCTGAATGGTTCGGGGCCGGTAGCATAATGTCAGCCCACATTTTTCACAGACATTATGAGAAAATCCGTCACGCTCAAACTTGCATATGATTTTTTATCAGACTATTGTGGTCCGTCTTGGCGTTATGCTTTTGGAGGCACATGTTGAACAGGTCCTTTATGCTTTTTTGCTTGAATCTCGCTTTCAAGTGATCGTCGACTAAATAAACTTGGCTTTATATCTACCATTATTTTGCAAAGAGTTACCGGAAAATGTAGGCGAAAGTTTGCACATGATAAGCAACTTAATTGAATTCCTTTATATTTAGTCATTCTTTTGTGCCGAATCTACGAATTGTCAATTTTGAGATCCAAATAATGGTAGAATAAACGTATGGATCATCGTTTGTCTCGAAAACGTATTTTATAAATGCCTATGATGCCGTCAAGAAGGTCAACGCCACCCAAATGACGATTGTATTCTCCCGCCACATTGTGTCGCTTTATATTCACATACCTCGAGTTCCGCATACATCAATACGGTTGATGTCGGCTACTTATTCTTAAGGGGAAGCTCTTTTCAACCTCTCCTTCATGTCCATATCTGACACATGATCCTCTAAATTTTCAAAATCTGGTACAAAGTCAGGGTCTACGATCGAAGCCACTATTACACTCACTATCTCTACCCTCAAGCAGTGTAGTCTTCGTCACGAAGCAAAGTCTTACGAGTCTTACGAACTCATAAAAACGGCTGTAAATACTACCAGAGTCAAGAAGGTTATCCTATAAAAATTACACTATCCTATAAAAATACCCTGATTTACACTGACTACGAGCAACAAACCCTAATCGTCAGAAAAGTGAAAAAATGTTAAGACATTCGTAAAAATAACTGTAAACTAGAAAGTTCAAACGCTGTCCAGTCGTTTACATACAAGCGTATTTACATTTTTATATTTGTCAAATTCCTGATGATTTACGATATTTTATTGCAAACCCTTAGATCACTTTGGCCGTTACCGAAATTCGAGCAGTATTAACAAATGTGTCTTGCGTCTTGCACTAAAGCATACAGCTGTACTTTAAATTGACGTAAATTAATATAAATACTTTTAAATGCAGTACGCATAGCTAGCGTTCAAGTGCTTTGAGCCATACTTTTTAACATCAAAAAGTGCGACTTTCTTCAATAGTGGGATGCTTAATCTTAATTCAAATTGGGGACTAGAAATATAGGGTTTCTTACAAGACAACTCTTTCGTATACCTTCAATCCATTTGTAAGTCGGTTTAATGATTTGAATGCTGTTGCTAACGGTAATCTCTACTTTTCATTGGTCTTGATTCTCCTGTTTTTCACTCTAAACGGTCTGCCGGAACGGCATCGGATATTTTTCAGCATCGAAAGATCAATATGTCGGCCTTAATGTCAAAAATCGAAATCATAACAAAATTTCATTCCATTTTGATAAATGTATGCCAGTTTGGACAACATTATGCAATTGGAAAAATAAGTCTTTTGTATAGCATGATTTGTTTTGTTTCGCAAATATCTACTAAGTTGTAGAGAAATTTGATTCGCATTGGAGAATGATGGAACGTTTCTTGCTCGATAGCACATACTGTGTTTTGTTCTTATGTCGATGTCATCTGCGTTGGACTGATTTGTAGAAGATAGTGCCTATCGTGCTTTGCGGTACAACCGGATTAATTATCCCTGGTTCCCAAATCTCATCAGATCCCGTCATCACATCGAACTGTAGAAAGACGGTATGCTATTTTTTGGAAATAGTTCTATTCTGAATGAATTCTTATTCTAAAGTACATCTTACATCTAAAAAAGTTTTAATAATTTGCGGATTTAAATCTAAACATAATAAAAAACATATTGCTTATATAATTTGTACCCATTACATTTCTTGAATACCTTATCTTACTTCTCCAACTCTGCCATAAATTCTTGACTTTGCACTTGGCCTCCTTCAGTAATCACGTTCGACAAGGTCACATCAGTGGTTTCTTTGTCTATCCTCTCCGCGTATGTATCCAGAAATAGCCTACATGCGATTTAAATCGATTTAGGTCACCAGCCAGATACTCCATAGCTTCGTAATTTATGTCGTCCTTTTCATCTACTGCAACGTCTGTGTTATTATCTTCAGCTGGTATTTGTTCCTCACATGCAACTAAATCTGAAAGAAGATCTGAAGTTATGGTTTCACTTTCTTCAATTACTTTTTCGTTTTAAGCCTGAAGATCAGCAATCATTTCTGTTTCTCTTTCAATAAACATCTCGTTTTCGTAAAGTTTGTCCCGTCGAATGTTAATGGTATTTGAACTCCTAGTTATATAAACCTAGTTTGACACGTATTACTCCAAAAAATAACTTCATCATATCCTGATTTAGTCGATAGGCACGGATATAGTCTAATCAAAAGTTTTATTTTAGATAAAAAAAATAATGAAAAAAAAAGGTTCCGGATGATGATACCTTGTATTCTGTGTATCATGAGTTCTTTTTTCCAGTATTTGCTTATCTGGAAAAACCTCAATACTATACACCACGTTTTTTTTTTCTGAAAAAGCTAATTATTATGAAATATTTCTAGATCTGACCCTAATTAAAAGGTACAAAAAATAACAGGTATAATGAATAGAATTTTGCAGTAGCGATAGGCATGGCGGCATTAGAAAGAAGAATACTTTTTGGTTTGCACATGACATTAAATGCGAATATTGGCTGACCAATAGAGTGGATTCAGCAGGTCGACAGGTCTTCTCTCGTCAGTTGTTTTCATAAGTGATTGAAGTAATCTTCAAAAATAAAATAAAATATAACTTGCCACAATCCAAAAATCCAAAACAAGTACCCCGGTCTAATTATTTTGTCCACACCATTTTCAAATTTAACTCCAAAGTGAAAACTGTGATATGTAAAATTTCATATTTATTTGACAATATCATTATATATATATATTATGAATTATTTATAAAAAGATAAAGATTGTTTGGGTCGACTCGTACACACTTGAACCTTTGGTGTCTAGGTTCAATTCCCGCTGCGACAAATAATTCTCAAGGCGCCACCTCTTTCGAATCACTGACAATGCTCAAAGAGTAATAACTGTCTAGAGAAAGCTTCTCAGACTTGGGCCTTCAGAGTCTAAGACTGTAGTTACTCCCACTCGTGATAGAAAAATAGTTCGCACAACACAAGTAGTTGCTGTAGAATCTAAACCTTGGCACTCTTTGGGCTGTAGCAAGACTCATATAATTACTTATTTCGTACTGTGGTCATGTAAAAAATCGAGGCTTTAAATCTCCTCGTACTAGTGATCTCTAGAGAGAATGTTTTTCTTTCCAAAACTAAAAGTTGAGGCCTGAATAGAATTTTTTGTTTAGATCGGCGGAAGTTGTTTACCTAAAAATCAAAATTAGGATATAAATAAAGCTTGTAGGTTTTAGATCCCCACTCAGCTTTTTAAAACTTTTCGAATTAAAACACTGTTCTTTAAAATATTTTATTATGTCAGAAACAATGTTTGCTTACATAAATATTTCGCCCACATGGGAATACGAAGCCAAAATAACAAGTTAAATTGTTTGCGAATTTAAATTGACCAAAGAGAAGCCGTCCAACTAAGGCAAGTTCCTATTCAATATGACATAAGTATGAATGTGATAAAACAAAATGAAACAAAAGCCATAAATGAATAAGAACGCATAAATAAAAAGTCACACGAGAAATCCGTCAGAAACATCCGCAGTCATGTAATTATCTTATTTATCAGAGATTACGTCCATATTAATTTACTTATCCCCTTGTCATCACAGATCTTTAGGTAGCTCTACAGAAAACTATAGTCAATGCGCAATGCCGAAAGTTCCGGACTATGATACCGGACGGTAAGAAGAAACAAAGGCAGATGAAAAACAAAAAACAAACATCATTCAATCATTGAGTACATTCAGTACTGCAATAGCACCATTGAAGTAACTTAAGCTCATGCATTAGCATCTAAATACATGCTAATCATTTGAAATTGTGATTGTTATCGAACAGACCTATTACAATTTCCGGTATAGTGGGGTCACTCCACAGATATAGTACAATGTTCGGCAATGATCCATCTATCATCATCAATTTTCTCATATTAAACTTTAAAATTGGAAGACGTTCGCATGCTGTTGTATTTGCTTCGTTCGTTTCCTACCTAAAGTTTTAGTCATCCGTTCTGTCAGAAGTCACTTGAGCTGCTATGAGAACAAATTTAACTTATTCTAATTATGATCAGTCAACTATTGCCGCTGAGAAATATTGTAACATTTCCACATACCCTTTTGTCTATTCGCTTGCCTGTATTTATTATTTATAGCTTCTGAGTGTGTTGGGTTAATTGGCGGTGAGTTTGACAGTTTTTGATAGGTCAAAGATGTACAAATACTGTATGAACATATGTATGTAAGATAATACAATTATTAATGCAACGGGGTTAGTTTTAATTGAACTATGTCATTTGTGGATCATGGATATCTTTTTTAGTTTTGAGACCAGTTTTGATCGTTTCTATATATGGTAAATTGCATGAAATCTTTTTGTATTCAAATACGTATACAATTCGAAACAAAGTGGATTGTTATAAGTTTGTTTAGATTTTTAGTTAAATGAATCAAACATAGGCTGTTTTTACACGAATAACAAATAATATTTCCAAATAAAATGTTATTCAAAAAGTGTAGAAGCATAATTGAAACAAATTCAAATACTTTATTTCAAATAAATATTTTATTTTTATAATCGAAGTAAATTATTTGTAAACTAATGTTCGATTAAGGAGTTATGTTTTATCTACATCATTAGCGAGCGTCTTGATTTCAATCTTTTTATCTCTTAAATTAGTCGCCCCTCGCATATCTGCCATCGTTGCATAGGAATATAGCATACATACTGGCGCCGATATTTTTTTGTATCCAAAATATGTCAATCACCAAAATATCAAATACCAAAATATATTCGAGCTTGCGCTGTGTGTTGATGTGAACCCATCTAAGAGTGCATCTAAGAGTACAGCAAGACCTAATCAGGATAAGCAGAATACAAAGATTGGCATGCATCTGTATCAAAGGTGCACTCAAGTCAACACCCACGGCGGCCCTCGAGACCTTACTCAATCTCCTTCCCTTGGACATCTACGGGCAGCTTATTTCCACTCATGCTGCATTAATACTGAGTGAGTGTAAGTACTGGGGAAAATATCACATTAAAGGGCACATGGAGATACTTCATAACTCAAAGCTTCCTAAACAATCTGATTACATAACAACATTTGAGGATTTCGAAATCAAGCACGAAACGGTAATCCCCTCGAGAAAGGAATGGGAAAGTGTGCAACTCACTGTCACGGAAATTTACACTGACGGCTCCAAGTCGGAAGAAGGCACAGGCTCTGGTGTATACGTCAGTTCACCGGAGCTAGGAGTAGCCATACGGCTCACGAACCAATGCAGTGTTTTCCAGGCATAAGTACAAGATAGTATAATAAGTAATAGACGGAGGATCTATTGTTATTTACATAGATAGTCAGGCGGCCATAAAGGCTCTGGAAAAACCATCAATCAACTCTGAGATGGTAAAACTCTGCTGTCTACCTCTGAGGGAGATAGCGGGCAGATGCAACCTTACACTGGGCTGGGTCCCTGGCACATTGGTATTCCTGGCAACGAAAGAGCCGACGAATTAGCAAGAAGGGGAGCGAGTCTACCACTGGCGCAAAATCAGGAGACACCTTACCCCCAATGAGAGCAATAAAAACAATGCTATTAGCAGACGCCATAGTCAATACTAAGCGTAGATGGGCAGAACTGGACACCTGTAGTTTATCGAAAATGATGTGGCCTACAATAGATCCATAAAAACTAAAGCTCTCATAAAATTGGTCAGAAGAAACATTAGTAATGTAGTAGGCGTAATCACTGGCCACTGCCTAATTGGCAACCAAGCCAGAAGACTTGGCGCACCCATGAATGAGGAGGAAGAGGAAACCGTGTTACAGTACCTCGGTACCTGCTCAACCCTTGCAAAGACAAGAAGAAAATATATGCGTATCTATTTCCTCAATAGCTTGAGGATCTAGCAACTACCAACATAAAGGACATCCTCAATTTCATTAAAGCCACCAACTGATTATAGGTATAATTACACACACCAAAAAAAGGCAAATGAGAAAGAGTGTGGTAGGTCAACGAAAAGGCGGGAAAAGCCGAATAATGACAGCACAACGGACCTTAGAGGTCTAAGTGTAAATAATATGAGGACTTTGCTAGTCACATCTACCTACCTACCTACCTTGCGCTGTGTGTGATTCCGACCCTTTAATTTCTGTGCACTGCTTATGGTCGGTTACTTTGAACCTTTCTACTCGATACTCCATATTGCAAAACTACAAAAATAGAGTTTTGTAGAGCATGGTTTTGGTCCTTCGCGTCAGGCATTTTGAGATCAGTTGTTCCGACAAACAGAAGTAATACCGATTTCCAAGTACGGTTCTAAGTGGGATCTACACCATGAGATCTTTTGTGGAGTTTACGTTTGCCCAAGATAAAAAAACCTCCTTTACAACCTCGAAATTGTAGCTGTCGATAGTAATATTTTGTCCTAGGTGCTGTGTGAGGAAACATTTTTTGATTGAGAGCATATGTTTTGTTTTATCCTAATTGACCTTAAGACTAGCTCTCTTCCCTTCTTCTTCAATTGACATGAACTGCCTCCATCATGGAGGAGTGACGATGTCGATGTTATCTGCGTATACCAACAGTTTAACTGACTTGCAGAAGATAGTGCCTTACATCATTACAGCTGCCCCCGCACAATATTCTCCAATATTGATGAAATCCCACGACAGCGCATCTCCTAGCCGAAATGCTGTGCAGGATTCAAACGGCTCGGAAGTCCTTGAGCCGAACTGTACGGTGCATTGCGTATTTGTTTGCTTGGCGCAACACAACGTTTTCCCGGTATCCCGAGTTCGGCAATCGGATCGAACAGCTCCTTGTCATGAATGGTTTCGTCTGCGACTTCAAAATAGATAAAAAAGTGGTGCGTATCGTATTGATAATCACTGGTCCTCTGCAGAATTCACTTTATTGTGGAGATTTGGTCTATAGTCGAAGCCGCCGTGGAACGGGCCGATTAGTATAGTGCAGGACTTAGTGCTCGAATGTAGCTCTGTAGTTGCTACAAGAGGTGGAATCGCCCTTTCTGAGGAAGGGAAATAGTTGATGAATTTATCAATTATATTAGCATTTGTTCAATATCCATATCCTATCAATAGAGGAAAACTTTTTTTTAGTATCAAAGCAGTTTCTACTCTTTCACATCTAAAGTGCGATTTGTAGATTGCTGGTAATATATGAGAAAATAGCAGAATAATATTGCTAAACGTAAATATTCCGCTTGCTGGGAGCTGTTGTATTAAATTTATAAAGGCGATTGGTATCACATTCGCAATTGAAGAGCGCAATAACTTCTGTTTCTCTTTTGAAGCCACTTCCTGGGTAATGTCGTCTTACTTCTTTTTAGTACAATTACCAAAGAAGTGTATCACATCTTCCCTATTAATATTTAATTTAACTTATTCAGCTCAATAATCAAGTGGAGATACGTTCCGACCAGCGATGGGATTTTGTGAAAAAATGTCCGAAGTAGATTTGAAACAAACGCAGTAGATTTTTATATTTTCAAAATATGAATAATATACAACATAAATACACGCAAATAATTTAAAATACTAATATTAAAACATAACAAAAAAATCATATATGTACTCGTATATTCACACCAGTCTGAAAATATACCAAGGAATTAATATTATTGCTACCTATTGATTAATTATTATTTATATTGCCGGCGATGAATAAGAAATGATTGAAATAGTCAATAAGGCCCACAGAATCTGAAGGATCCCAACAATCTTTACTAACGTGGTTTGTATTAAATTTGTTTCGAAGTTTATCCTTCACTAAACTTTATGTCGAAAATATGCGTTCTACTGCGGCACTACTATGTGGCAGTGAGAATTACAAAATGCTTTATCTCCAAAAGCATTTCCTTCGTTTTTTAGTCTAACCCAAGAAGCTGTTATGTCAACAGCATCATAATATTTTGTTACAAGTTATTGATTGGTTTCCCAAGAAAGACCTCCAAATAATATTAAGTTATTCAAGATTTTCAGAATAGAGTGGAAAAGATGTTTTGAGGTTATTGTAAACTCGATCACTACCTTTGAATCTAACTTACTTAGGAAGATTTAATTTAAATTTGAGCAAACCTCTACGTAAAATTGGACCAGATATCTTTTTATTTCATACATTTTGTTTTCTTTAAACTCGGGAGAAACAATATATCTCTGGAACTCGATTCCAGAATTCATATCCATATAGGAAAGATAAACGATCTTCTAATTCAATATTGGTACTGATTTTAGCCATATTTCATGAGATTAATGCAATACTGTACGGATTCCATTGCTCTATTAGTCGATCATCGAACGAAAATACTGTACGGATTCCATTGCTCTATTAGCCGATCAACAATAATTTTTATCGTAAGGGCAAAGTGTAGTATATTTAGATACAATCGATGAAATCTTGCCGGCTTTCTCATCCACCTTCGAGATAAAATTATAAAATTAGTTAGTAATTATAAAAATAATTAGTATGTAAAATATGGCGAAAAAGTTCGAGTAAGGGAGAGTTTCGACTTAAGGAGAGTTCGACTTAGGGAGAGTACACTATATATACTTGTTTTTCCTTTTTGCTCAATTTTGTTTATTTTCTAGTAACCGTTAAATTATTTCAAAACAACATTTTAAGCGTCACTGGAAGTAAGAACTATGACGTCCCAGTTACGCTTCCATTTTCCATTTGAATATTTATTCCATGCAAAGAAGACACGTTCTTTGTCTATACATCTGTTGCTATTTCATTCGAAAATTTCGCTAGAAGTAAACTAACATAAGCTAGCTTACTATTGGGTGAGCGATTATTGTGCATTAAAGACGGAATGAGTTTGCTTTGAGGTAATGTGTGAATGTGTTACACGCAAGCTATTTTTATTCACCCAAGTTGTACGTACAAATAAATTTCTTCAATTAAGAGTCTTATATGAGCCACTGGGTGGAATATCGTGACATTATATTTGCTCTGGGCAGACTTTCCGTTTTGAAGTCTTCATTATGCGCTCGATAACTTGTCATTTGGTGACAAATTCTAGCAAATATAAAATTAAAATTATTAAATGGGATGACCTTCGATCAGTTTTAACTTATTTTTTTCTGTTTGTTCTGTTTAAAAAAAATAATATTTTGCTGTGTATGTTTTTATAATTTAAACTAGGAAATTAATTATGAAAAATATACACGTAGATAGGACATTTTCACATTCGTGTTTTGACAAATGTGGCCAGTTGGAAATTGTTTTAAAGTTTATCAAACAATCTAAAAACCATACGAATTTTTTAGTCAAAACGGAGGTTTGATTTGTGTAAACCAGTAAATCCATATTAACTTATTATGTGGAATTTAACCCTTTGTTTTCCAAGCAATTAAAATTGGAAATCAGAAGCACCGTTGAGATTTTAAAAATAATACAAGCCAAAATTGAAAATTTGGTCAATGACCATTCAGATTAGCTAGTCGTACGTTAAACAAGACAGATTATACTTTACCTCGTGGTTTTTAGTGGATAGTCACCAATCCCATAAAAACATTTATTCCTATAAAAGAATAGCCTATGGTAGTTCACACATATTCAAGTACCATACCAGCTATAAGCTTTGATAATTGATCTTTTACAAAAACATTCCCAGCAGTCGACATGATCTCCCAAAGGGGTCGTGGGGGTAAATCACGCACGAGAGATCACCAGGCAACTCGATCCTTCGGCAACGACTCTAACTCATTAGGGGTTATGCCCAAGCGTTACCAGGCGAGCTTATGGACTTGGTCCCACCAACTCATCCTGGGTCTACCAATTGGTGCCTACGTGATGGATGGATTTGCATTCAAGGCCCGCGTCGTTAAAGTCTAAGAAAAAAAAAATCAATGTGCACATCAACGAAGCACTTAAAAAATAATCGAAACCCTGCAAAGGCTACATAGATGTACAATAATCAGATCAAATCTCATTAAATTTTAAAATGTTGCCAAATAAAACAAGGAAATTATACATATGTTCCTTTAAGGTCTCATAATTGCTAATATTTCTCCTGCTAGAGGTACCGATATAAGCCCGAAGGTGTGCCGAAGACGATAAGAGCGACTAATTTTAGATTAAAAAAAAATAAGACTAAATTATGAAATAAATAAAGAAACGTAAATCTGATGAAATTCCTAATCTTTTATTTACGTTTTACTTATAAATGATGAAGGTGACGATGTACGTAAAATGTGTTAGTTTGATCAAAATATCTTGGGAGGTACTTGTGTCAATGGGTTGGACACATGGATTTTGAAGATTTGGTGAAGAGTTGAACAAAATCGGTCGAGTCGTCTTTTAGTTAGAGACATTTATATCCACGAGGTTTATGGAGGATGTATTGGGTGGGGTTTACGCCCCCTATCTCACACATATGGTCATAGGTCCTAAAAACTTCATAGAATCACATTTATACTATTTCCGAACAAAAAAGAAACCAGAGTATGTCGAAAGTACATTGATACCAAATGCCACAGGAATTCAGTTCCGCTAGATTCGCAAAATAACACACAGTGCGTCGCTTCAAAGACCAGCAAAAAAAGGAAACAAGAACATACGTATTTTTCTGCTAACAAAAATAGTTATACGGTTCTTTGTGACGTGGCGGTATTTAATAGCGTATATCTTTAACTCGAACTTTTTCACCATATTTTACACACATTTCCCTCAGTCTGCCATTCTCCCTCTAATTCGAACAAATTATGGTATCCCGTGACAATTCGACTTGAGGGGAGTCCACTGTATATAGAAGAGCCAGGTCACATCTTTATTGTGAAAAAAAAATACTTTTTTGGATTTAAGAATTGAACCTACTGTGAGAAATAGTATTCGTTGATGTGAGCATTCCAGGAGAGTTTTTTGGTCTAATGTTATTGCGACGTATTTCATATTTTCCTCCATTACGATATTAATTTATTTCACGTTAATAGTTTGAAGGTTATTTTTCCTTCTAAGGAATCAAATTATGTTTGCTTTGGTGGGATTGGTGGTCCAGGGCTTTTTGCATAAGATTCCCTATGATATTCATGTTTGCCTTTATGATACTGGTTATATAGTCTGCATATCCGATGGCTGTGAAGTCATTACTATTGATAATATAGAGAAGTTCGGGTGGGGATAAGACCACTCCCTGATGGCAACCCTTAATAGTGTTGATACCTACCTTTGATGTGCCCAATTTAGTTGTTATATGCCGTTCTTTTAGCATGAGTCTTCTAATTAAGTTATGCCCTCTGGTAAAAATATTAATAAATAGTTTACATGGTTATTATTATATATTATATATTATACCTGAAACTACAGTACGACACTAGATTGGAGTCTAAAAAAATAGTCTTAGAGCCTTGATATTCCCTCTACTGCCTGTGATCTTATCATAAGCTGATTAAGAAACCTACTGGGGAAGAGCGATTCCGGCCGAGGCGTGTGACCCCTGCAAGTCTAAAATTTCTTCACTCCACACATGCGTGACAAACAAAAATGATATTTTGATACACAATCGGGGTATTTTCAAACCATTTTTTTTTTTTTTAAATTCATTTTTATTTCTCAATTCACTAACAAAGACTAACAAAGAATCTATTTTAACTTACTGGCCCTCGGCGGGCTCTCTAAGCTAAACTTAATATTATACTATGTCTTTCGACTTAACCTAACTGCTTGTTTAAAGAAATGAAAATCAATTTAAATGTACAACTTTATATTAAGAAATAATGGCAAAAAAAAACTTAATACATAAACTGTTTTATTAAAAAATTTATATACTAACTTACATACTACCTTAAAAATAACGTACACTAACTTAAGCTAAACTACATAAATATGCATATGTATATATATGAAGATATATACAAATGCATACCCATATACTAAAATATATACATTGTATACACATGGGTACACACTCGTATACGCATGTGTATACTTATTTTTTTTTTTTTTTTTTTATCTTAAAATCTACCTTACACTACACTAGACTATGTAGGTCGGCCGTAGGTTGCTGCTACTAGATCTGCATCTAATTCGCTGCAAGACAGTGTATTTTCAAACCATTCCGTGTTCAGTATTTTTACTGAACTGAGGTTGTGGATGCAAGGAAAAACCCCTATTATCTGCAGCAAGACGCAGTCCTCGCCGTAAAATCAAGAGATTGGATTTTCTTCAATGCTTTCACTAATTGCAATCATATTTTCGTAGATCTTATGAAATCTTGAATTGAGATAGGAGTCTCGAATATAATGGTCATTTGGCCTGTTAGTCGACGATATTCTGCTCATTAACGTGAAAACGTTCGAAATGCGTTTTTTCTTTTACAAGTTTGTATAAAATTGAATCATTTATTCTAACTGAATAATTGTCGACTTTTGATTGGACAGGCGAAACAGACTAATTTTTTGAAACCACATGCAAAGCTAATATATTTTTTTTTTATCAATGGAACGATGCTTTTTTATTACGTTTTTATGTTTGGCAAATTGTATGTGTTTGCTATTTGCCTGTGTAAATGGGTAAAATTCATGTTAAGTGTGAATGGGAAGAATATCTATAGAGTTCTCTTACTCATACATACATATGTATACTGAACCAAAAAGGTACGTAGATACAACGAATATTGAGCCAACGAAACATTCATTAATTCTTGTCCGATGAACTTAGTCGAATGAATGACTTCATTAAATCGAATAGCCACTTCCCCTTTTTCATTTAGATTTTATTTGGAATTAGTTTAAATATACAATATCTCTATCCATAAAATTCAAAGTTTGTTTGTTTGTTTGTCTGACGTTTATAGACTCTTAAGTCGTAAGAGATAGAACAATGATGTTTTTGGCAACTGTGTTCAAAATTCTGGGAAAAAAAAAGGTTTTGGTACCAATTTTTTGTATGCTAATTTTTATAAGTAGTCATAATTATATTGATCGGACTGGTACAGCTAGTAATATATAACAAAATAAATTTTTTCCTGTTCACGCAACGACCAAAAAATTGCTGCATGTCGACAAACTTTAAGTACAATATAAAACTCCTTATTTCTATAGCTTCCATTTTGGTAAGCCAAATTAATATCAGAACTCATCATCATCTTCTGACCCGCATGATCCACTAAAGAGGTCGCGGGGTTAAACCACAGAGCTGGCATTTTTATTTTGTTCTGTTTGAAAGAGCTCCTCTTGTTATATTTCACATTGGGCCAACAATCTTCCCGAAATATACAAATTATCAAAATCCATATAAACTTTTAAAATATATATAATATAAATTGTTACACATTATTGACCTTGCATGTGTGCATATGTTAAAATAAAAGATAGATGCTTTCTATTATTTCAATTAACTACAGTATATAGTAATACACACTTGCTGGTATTCCTGTGTCATCATTTGTAGGAAGTTTTCCAAACGTGGGGAGTCTTCCAATATCGAACGTGTTTTCAATACTTACTTTGAAAATGGCTCAATAGCTATTACTGGTTCCATTTTTCTGGCAATATCTCCAGCAAATATCAACTGAAGCCGGCTTAAATACTTTGGATTTTGATTTCTTTATCTGGAGCAGAACAGAGACTCAAAGAACACTTTCATTGGCATAATGCAATGATCATAAACTTTCGTGCGATTAGAAGTAATAACAAATTTCATTGATTCAACGAGGAATTTCGTGGCTTCAATGTACGATGCCAATGGGAAATGCTTACAGAAAATTTTTAATTTTTAATAAATTCTAGTTCATTGAGTCACTGAAACGTACATTAAGCTACGTTTTTTCATTTATAAATTTATTTGTAATACTAACGAATAATTCGTTGAACCAATAAAAATAACTTTAACGAACGCGGTTCATTAATATTACGAACAATTTTTCGTTCAGTATAAATCTTCTTATATGTTCGCATTAGTCGATTGTATTGTATCATAGCAATTATTACTTAAATTAAGCAATTATTACTTATTGCAACCAAGCAAACTTTTAAGTTATTTTTTTAATAATAGTTTAATTCTAGTAGCAACTTTTAGTAATTACATTTTTAATTTTGTGTAACTACGTACAGTGGCCCAAATAAATATACATACCCACTCAGAATATTTTTGGGTTAGTATTTCGGGTCATGTTTATGTTATGCAATTGCAGGGGTATGTGTAAAAATGTGGGGTATGTATATTCATGTATGTTCAATTTCAAGAGACCAGAAAATAAGTTGTAGCTATATAGATAGATATTTTTTTATTAGTATATATAAACTCTTACAATTTCTATGTTTCTGAAAAATATCGTAAGGCATGTTGAACAGTTTAGTTTTTAAATCTAATAATGCTTGTTTAATTTTTAATATTATAGTTAATATTTAAAATACGTTTATTTCAATGAACTCTGTATTTTTTTTATTTTTTTTTTTGTTTTTTTGTATGACTATTTATCCTTTTCTAAAAAATACTCTACTAAGTTCAAATACTTGTAGATATTGTCCGTATGTATGAATATGGAATTAAACTAACAATAGAGACTTTCTCTTCTACACTTCTCAGAA
Source organism: Eristalis intricaria (assembly GCA_964034865.1). Classification (NCBI taxonomy): domain Eukaryota; kingdom Metazoa; phylum Arthropoda; class Insecta; order Diptera; family Syrphidae; genus Eristalis; species Eristalis intricaria. The sequence goes on along the minus strand of OZ035876.1, from coordinate 69,991,241 downwards.
AACGTTCAGTGAGTAAAAATTCGAGTTTCGGTTAAAATATCTCTTCGATTAAGGCCCAAATTTAAGGAATCCGTTACGTACGTTGCGTTCTGTCAAAAACTGACTTCTCATTAGGCATTATGATAGGGAGAGACACAGCAAATGCAACCCACAAGTGGAATTCATCACGACGGATGGAATTGGTCAACTTTTAACTTTTTGTACTACTTCGAATATTTTTCATACATCTTTACATCGGTTTCATCAATCATGTTTTTGAATCTTACTTCACTTCACTATCGATATCGATGAAAAAATCACGGCTATTGATCACTGGAAAAACAATATAAATCCCCCTTATTCTCTTAGTCATGTCACCCAAAAATATGTGTCTGACAAATTTTTATTCTCTTAGTCACTTTACACGAGGGTGAAACCTTACGGTGATCTTGTGTATTCCTGTAGCCACATTTCATGAAATGTGATCGTCGTAAGTGTGACAGAAGTCACATAAAGTGACTAAGAGAGAACACAAGTCACACATATTTTTGGGGGACACGACTAAGAGAATAAATGGAATATAAACCTCTTACTTATGGAATCATATCATATGGAAAGAACTATTCACAAAAATTATTCCACCCAACTTATTAAAAAATGTATTAAGGAATAATACACATTATTTTCTGTTTAGGTATGGAAAATCGAGATATTGCTTTATTAAAATTGAAGCAGATAAAAAAGTGTTTGTACCCAAGTGCGTTAATTAATTTAGTATCAAAATTAAATTTGTATCGAAATTTCGCACAATTCTTTAACTTCTTTTTGACATAGTATTGGAATAGAGTTAATATTGTTGAAGGAAATTAAAGTAACGGTTTGATAAAAATTAATGTATGATTTTGATGAATTTAAAGGGAAGTAGGTTTAGTTTATAAATGAGGCCTGCACGCCATATAGAGTCGAATTCTTTATGGAGGTAATAGTACAGGAAACAGAGCATTTTTTTTGTTTAAAATTTTTATAGAATCCAGTCTTGTGAATATATACATAGAAGAAGTTCTGTAGAATGTCCACGTTGAAAACCGATTTGTTGATTCTGTGAAAGTTCAACTTCGTCAAAATGCATGTGTTAAGTAAAAGCATTTTTTCAAAAATGTTTTCAGCGTTGGAGATTAATGATATCGGACGAAAATTATCTAAGTTATTGGAACTGTTTTTTTTTTTCTCTAAGGAGATAACTTGCTTTTTTCCAAGCAGTGGGGAAGTAGCTTTTGTTAATACAGTTATTGAATATTGACTTCTTATTGTTGAATGAAAAGATAATCAAATCAACTACACAAACAAACGAGTTGGTAAAACAACTCGTTGAAGCAAAATATTCGTGATTAGTTGAGTCCGACCTGGAAGTGTGGGTACAATTTTTTTATTTTAAAGTTTGAATTCCATGATTAGATAGATATATATAACATAATATCAACATATATCATCTAACTTTTTATATATTAATCAGTATTACAATTATCAAACATCAATAGATACATAATGATCGTAATATTTCAGTTTAAGTATTAAAGTTTAATCAATTATACGTGTTTGAATGGAATAATATTTACTTCATTTTTAATATAACTTCAAAAAATGAATGGTGTTGTCAATGTTGAGGTCTGTTTGTGAAAAAATTGTGTAGCCTTAGATCATTTTATAAACACGCACAGCATATCTTGGCAAGTAATTTTGCATACAATTATTTATAATGTTTAACACAAATAGTAACATATTGATAATTGCTATTTGTTTCACTGTTAGCTATTTCAATACTTCTAACAATGTATACATCTCATGGCTTTATTCTGTAACAATTGAATCTCTCGATATCACCTTCATTACATAAAAATAACAATGCGGTTTCGCAATTACATAATAAATTGATGTATTAGTAGTTTTATATGTATATATTCGATAAAGACTTCAAAAGTAAGATCGTCATCGATCATTATACCCAAGTATTTTTTTTTACTCTTTCTTGGTTTTCAATTATTAAATCTAAGCATCATCATCTTCCTTTCCTATATAAGCCACGCACGAGAGATCTCCAGGCAACTCGATCCTCCGCCATCGACTCTAACTCAGCAGGGGTTATGCCCAAGCGTCGCCAGGCGAGCTTATGGACTTGGTTCAACTTCCAACCAACTCATCCTGGGTCTGCCAAGTGGTCACCTACCTGATGGAATCGCATTCAAGACCCGCCTAGGAAGTCGTGATGATGGTGACATACGTGCTACGTGACCAAACCAACGAAGCATAGGTCTTTCCGTTCGGAGAAGCAGCTGCTCAACGTTGAGTTCCTCGCGCAATGCCGTGTTTCTCACCCTATCCCAGCGAGTAATTCCTACAACAGCACGAAGAAATCTTATCTCAGCAGCTTGTATTCGCGGTCTTATTCTTTCTGTCATTACCCAAATTTCTTGACCATAGGTGAAAGTCGGTTACAGGAAAGTTCAGTATTACTCTTCCCATCACTCGTAAAGAAGACCCCGAGATACTTAAACTTCCTCACCTGTTTCAATGGGACTCCACTAACATGTAGAGTGCATTGAACAGGCGTTCCTTGAAATAACCATAACCTCCTATGTGTCCACGCTAACCTTCATCCCAGAATCAGCACATGCGTGCTGGAGTTCCGTCTGGGAAGATGTGAGATTAACTAATAATATAATATACAATATGGATGGCGCGACAGTCCGAGGTGGACCTGAGCCTAGCTTCTCAGCAACCACTTGTGTTGTGCGTGCTATTGTTCTTTCACGCGTGGAAGGGACCTACAGTTTAATGCCGACCCCGAACGGCGAATTTGAGAAGCTTTTTCTAGACAGGAGTACTCTTTGAGCATTGTCAGTGACTCGAAAGACGTGGGCCGTGAATTATGAAAGGTGGTAAATTCGGGTATCGAACCTGGCACCCTCTGCGTAGGAGTCGGCGCACTTACCCACTACGCCAGGCGACTCACGTGAGAATAACTAAGTCAACTGCAAAAAGAAGATGACTTACGCTCAACTCTCCCAATGTGAAACATTCTTCGCCTCGGCTGCGTTGCGACATCCAATCCATATAAACAATGAAAAGGAGAGGTGACAAGACGCACCCTTGGCGAAGTCCAACGCCCACGGTGAAAGGTGTTGATTTAGCACCACCTGGGTGCGCCATCGGTTCCGTGGGTGTCCTCTATTACGTTGTCCCACTGATTCGGAGTAGAAGACTATTCGGGCTGGTGCAGTGTTGTACATGCGCTCTACATGGCTCAACCATCTTAGGCGCTATATTTCATCACCAGCAAATAATGTATTTTAAAACATGAACCATATATAGAATATAGATGATAAACAGCAACGTACCCAATACAGTCCCTTGTAGAACTCCTTATTCAACAAGATTCGAATGATGACCGTTAACAAATACGTTTTAAATTCTATTTGATTTCTAGATACGTTCTAAACCAGTTGAGTTCGACATTTTTAACTCCGTATTTTTCAGTAAATAAGATAAGGCGACAATTTGCCATGACGATTTGTTGAAGCTGAAAAATAAAAAATTCTTTGTCAACGGCAAAACAAGTCTGGCATTTTGTTGTAACGAACAATTTGGCCCATCAACAACGGTTTTCAAACAAATTGTCGCAAGAAATTGTTGAGTGTGAACGCCACTTATAGGTCGTTCAATAGGTCAGTAGGTCAAGTCAATAAATATAACGTAAGGACACATATTTTTCGGATACACTCTGTTTCTAGTTTGTTCAAGCTAGGTAACTAGTACATCACCTATTGCAAAATATTATATTTTTATTTTCCAAATATTGTTAAAGTTGTTTGTGTGCTCAATTTTTTCCATAATATTTAGTCTTTTATCTGTTTATAAATATTTTCGGACATAACAAAATACAAGCTTTTTGTGTTCTTGTTGTCTCATCACACAACGGATATCAAAGAAACGTTTCACATTCAATTAAAGTTGAGACCTAAATCAGTTATCTTGTTATTCAATTTTCAAAGACATAACTGGCTGTTATGATATTGTAACTCTGTATAGTATGATTCAAATTCATTAACTATGTCAGTTAGCATGGAGAAGGTGGCGTCTCGATATGTAACGCCCTGAAATGATTTTTAATGCCCGATTTGACAATTCAACCTTATCTGCTGGTTTAGCTAAGTGTAGAACCGAACTTAAACTTCACTCAAGAATATTTCGTTTTCACACTCAATATTTAAGGGTGGTTTAGGTAAGCCTTTAACTATGTGAACCATGAACAAAATAGTGATTGTGATTGAACACGAATATCAACCTGCTGAAAAAAGGAAACACACCAACTCAACAAGCTAATGTTCATACATGTAAGGATATTGTTATAATATGCGTGCATATATAAATTTGTGAGCTTTCTGTTCTCTTCAGCAGCATTGTTAGACCTAATATTTTGTTGGCTATTTGGGTTTTCTCCTTGTGTTTTGGTGTTGAAATTATTTTAATATACTAATTGCAATTATGTATTCTCTGGATTGACACTTAAGCCATGACGATCGGTGGCTTAAGTTAAACCACTATTTAAGTGGAATCCATCCCTTAACTTCCACTGTGAAAACGAAATTTCTATTGATTCTGAGTTTAGCAATGGATCAACACTTAAGCTCACACTGTGAAATCCGACATAGAGTTGCATTTGAGATAGGTACTGTTATCTGATTTATTACTTTGAAGACGTTAGATGAAGATTTTAGAATGTTGTGTTCAGGTAGACTGATAGACTAAGAAGTAGCCTGAGATGGGGTCAAGTGTTGAACAGTCTATGCAGTTGGGTTTGACCTATGCTATTGAAATGAGTGTGTGAAATATAGACAACGAATTGGATAACTCTATAAAGGATTGAAAGAAATTGATCATCATATCATACTCAATTAATAGATCGAAATTATACAAACTTAAGCACTTTAGATATATATAGTTATAGAATGTAAGGCTGTATTTACTTAGATAGATATGATTTTTACTAATTAATAACTATAAATGTATACATATAAATATTAAATACATAATTATTTGGTTAACACGTTTTTATTTTCAGGCCAGACTACATACAACTCCCAAAAGTTTTGCGAAAATGTCCGAGTTTCATTGCTTTCAACGTCGGAATCAAATAAATAATTTTAGTTATCATATTTTGTAAACTTATTTTCGAATTCAAAGAAATACATTCACTTTTGACATTCTGCAAAAACTCTCTTTTATTTGAAGTCATTTACCTAAACATATTTCAAGATATTTCATCAAGAACAGAAACTGACTAATTCATTTCTTCTAGATATAAACTGCACACTACCCGCCATAGATGATTTCCCCAAGGACTTATTCACAGAGGGACAAAGACAGTCCGGTGCTGTAGTACTTCATGTGATAGCAAGTTTATATTTATTTGTAGCATTAGCTGTAGTATGTGATGAATATTTCGTACCTGCAGTCGAAAAAATTTGTGCAGGTTTGTGAATAGTGTGCAAAAATTTAATGAAATATGTTAGCAAAAAACTTACGTCATTTTAGCGCTAAATATGTCAAACGATGTTGCGGGAGCAACATTTATGGCAGCTGCAACTTCCGCCCCCGAATTGTTTGTTAACGTGATAGGCACTTTTATCACAGAGGGTGATATAGGTGTAGGGACAATTGTTGGCTCAGCTGTTTTTAATATCTTAGCAGTGGCAGCTTGTTGCGGCATTGGAGCCGGAATGGTGAGTATATACTCAACCGAGATTTAATTTGATAGATCAAATAAAATTTCTTTTACAGACAATACCACTGGACTGGTGGCCACTAACAAGAGACAGTATAGCATACGGAATTACGGTGGCAATTCTAATTTGCGTGATGCACGATGAACGTGTTGAGTGGTACGAAGCCTTGATATTGGTGTCTTTGTATGCAGTCTATCTAGCCGTAATGTATTTTGATAAGACATTTCAAAAATGCGCTAAAGGTTTGTATGTTCATTTTGAATTCTTTTGATTAAAAGTTAAATTGAATACACCTTTTCCTACAAACACACTATTAATGCTAGTAATTTTATGCATACAGGTGGTGTCAAACAGGCTAGATCACGCAGTAGGTCTTCAAACTCCAGTATACAGACAAAAACAAGCAATGAAAAGGATCCAGGTTAACACATTTTACACATACACATAACATACTAAGTATACAAAATATTATTTACCTAAACAAGAAAAAGATAGGAGCCATACCGGTATGTCTTACTGACCAAATCTTCTCAGACTTCTATATTTTGTCGGCAGTATTGTACGGCATCACATTTTAAATTGTAATGTGAGTAACGTGCTTTTGTGAATCTAGGGGCCAAACTAGGGCAAACTACCAGTTCTTTCCTTTCAGCCTCGGTGGGGTGATACCAGGGACTAGTGAACAGTACAAACTCAGTCTTGGAAGCATTCACAACCAGTTCAATATTATCCGTCCACTTCGACCAGATTTTGAGGGCTGATTCCATTACTTCTCTAATGGTATTTGGGAATTTTACTGCGGCGGCTATTGCGATATCCTCTCCATAAGCTATAGGCTCGCATCCTATCTAGCTTAATCTCTTGAGTATAACTTCAACCACTAGTGTCCAGAGAAGAGAAGTTATCTTCTCTCCACCCCCGCCTTGTGGTGTCGCAACTTTAGATTATATTCTTGTAGTTCAGGATACTATTTATCCTCACTCTGATAAAGGTCGCAACGCCAACATTTCGAATTGCTCTGTCGATCGCGTCGAACAGTGAAGCTGAGTCTGACAGCTGATCAAATTTGCTGTCAGCCATGGTGATGTTGGCTTGAAACCGTTGTGCAGCTCTGCTGGTCTTTACTGCCCAAAGAATCCTCTGGTTGTTTTTTACCAAAGTATGTGGTATATGTTTAGGATGCAGTTCAGCCTCTTACGTCTTCATCAGGACTGCCCGATGGATTTTTGCTACCCGAAAAATAGGTGTCTAAGAGCAGCAGTAAAGTCCCTTCACTGGAATCCGTGCATACTCCTGGGAATTTTTGTATGTATGTTGGCATTCTCGGAGTTTTAGATAGTTTTAGATAGGTAGCCTTAGGCGACCACACTCCTTAGTGTTTTGCTTCCACAGAATGCTTTTCAGGAATCGTTTTGTGCATTCTTAATACCCTTTTTATAAATCAAAAGGCTTTGTTTATAGAGATCTCAGTCAGCGATTTCCCTCTAGAATTTTGCTCTATTAAATCATCTTCTGATGGCTTTACGTGAATCAGCTAGAACTGGGTTCCACCACGGTGGTTTCTTGTTTTTTTTTTTACTGTCCGCTTACGGGGCAGACAACGTTGAAGGCAGAGTTCATGGATGTTGTAAGATCCTGCACCCGCTTGTCTATACCCTATCTCGACCGTGGTTCAGTGCAGAGTTTTTGACGTAGGTATCACTGTAGAATCTTTTCATACAGCAGGTAGTTGACTTTCTTGGGATTTCTGAAGCTTTTGGCATTCGGTGTTGCGTAATCAATACTAAATCGGATGTATCTGAGTCCGATTATGATACATCTTTGGATACTTCCCTTTTTTGGCAGATATCTCTGGACTACTTGTCTTCATGTTGGCATCCTGGACCTCCTGTCTTAAACTTTTTATAAAGATTGGCTCTAAGTTATAAACACATAGACTAGAATCTACAAAGTAATCAAAGAGTTCCTCACCTCTGCTGTCTGTGTCACTGCTTCCCCAAAGTGGGTGATGCGCATTAGCATTTTCACCTATCACAATGGTTCCGCTGGAACTTCTCTCTCGACGTCGAAGGCCATATAAGCCCAAGGGACCCAGATTTTTGTTCTTCCATCTGCTGTGGCAAGAGAAAAGCTTTTAGAATACTTACGGTAAGAATACATGTTCTCATTTTACATGTTACTAACGTATAAAGTATAACCCTTAGTCATCAATCCAAAGATACGGTCTTCCTTACCGACTCATGGTTCCTTGATGAGGGCTATATCTTCTCCGTTCTTCTGTAGACGGAGAATGAGGTTGGTATATGCTACGTTTGAGTGGTGTAGATTAATGTACACCAATCCCACGATGTCAGATCCTCATTTATAGTGACTTTACCATCCGATTCGTATGATTTGTCATGTCATGTAATACTCCCCTGGGAGCTGGGTAATCTATTCGCCCATTAGTACAGCCGTAGTTCTTAAGCCATGCTCGAACGTACTTTAATGCTGATTTGAGACAACACGAAATTTTGTTCAAATTTCTTATCCTTTAGTACCGACTCCTAATTGATAAGGAAGGAAACTAATTCTCCCGACTCCTCCTTTTCCATTTGTTCATAGGAAAGTCCGGATTTTGTGCCCTTAATACAACCAAGATTTAATCGGGAACGTCAAGCCATCTGGTTTTTTTAAAGACATCTGTATCTACTCTGTTTTTGCTAGTGCTTTGTGGAGTCTAGTCGCGGCCGGAGCTTTAGTAAATCTAAGAAAATTTTCTAAAGCTTCCTCTTTTTGCTTTCTTTATTTTGTTATTATAAGACGTGTGTGCTAATTTGTAGCTAGCCTTACGTCTCTTGGCCCGAAGATTGGATTATTTGTTGATCCACCATCTCTCTTCCACTTAAAGTGTTTTCCCTGACAACTTGCTTCGAACGCTGTTGTGATAGCTTTTGTTGTGGTCTCTACAACAAGCTTCCTGGTAGCAAAGAGATCCCAGTTTGTTTTCCTCGGATTTCTTACAAGGTTTTTTTTCTTACAATATTCTTATGCAGATCGAACCTTATTGTTCTGTGGTCAGATATGGATGTTTCTTTGGGCACTTTTCAGCCCCTTACGAGGTTTCTAAGCCTGTGGATAATTATGGTTAAGTCTAATACCTTCTGCCTTCTTCTAACAAAAGTGGGAACATTCCAAACATTGAAAATATCAAGTAACGGGCTTAAGATAAATTGTAACAGGTACTCACCTCTTTCGCATGTGCCGGTGCTCCCCCAGATGGTGTTGTGGGCATTGGCATCAATTGGTAGTTGGAGCCTGTTGCAGTTCTCAGCCAGTTGCTGCATTGATGTTGGTACTGACGGCACATCTCCTACACGGTAAGCCGATGCCAGGATGACGGTTCGCTGCCCAGCTTCTGCTATGGCTAGTATCACTAAAATGAACACCATGTCTCTTGTGGCGTACTCTGCAAGAACAGAATTAAAAGTTTTATTAATAAGAATGTAGGCTCATGGATTGTGTAACCTAGTATCCAAATTGCCTTTGCATTTGCTTTGCCTGTCCTTTGACCACTCCTTTCAGGATATATGGCGTGGTAAATGTTCACATGGACCTAGGGTTGATTCGATCCAAGTAAAAACGATTACATAATCGATACTTTTAATTCGATACAAGTAAAATTAGTATCCATACATTTCTGTTTTGATTAAGTATCGGACTCATATCGTATCGAATCAATCAAAAATATTATTATTATTCTTTATCCGAAAATACACTTGCTCTTTATCTGTACAGTGTACACGGTATTCCACATACGTATAATTTTTTGGAAAAGCTAATATTTCTGAATGGAATTTAAATGAATGTGATTTTGATTGGAATTTAAATGAAAAATGGAAATGATTTTTTAATTATATTAATTTCAATTATTAACTGAATTAAGTATATAATATATAGAAAATATATAAATAGAGTATAGCTATTGTTCATTGGGGGCTTTTGCCCCACTTTCTTCCTATGGTATCCTTCATGGATATAACTGTCATTTCATGCTCATCATCAAAGAGTGAGTCCGCCGAAAGAGACATAAATTCCTCATCTTTCGCTCCGTCAGTTGCTTGCTCAACAGAGGAAGCAAGTGTTTCAGCCCGTAGAGGATCTAACGAAAAGAACGATGGTACTTAGTAGTATCCAGAGGCACCACAAGAGGCTTATTGTTGGTCGTAATAAGGACGCGATAGATTTGTTTCCCCGGATCACATTTTCTCCCAACTCTGATGTCTATCTTGATATATATTTTCCCGGCCAACTTCATGACACAAATCCTAATGAAGATAATCTCTCGTCATTATCTCAGACATGCCCCCTTTTCTAATTTATATGAGCAATGTCAAGAATTTATGCAAAGAATTATATTACATAATATTTCCTTATATTCATTGCAAACAGAATACTTCGGCAAGCACAATAAGAATTGTTTATTCAAACTTATATTATTTATTCAAATAAATAAAGTGGTATTGCCCATGAAAAAAAAGAACGATATTTGAACACAGAACGTGAAAAAATCACGACCAACACACCAATCTACTGAGCCGATGGACTAGATATCTAGATTCAATCTAGAGAGTACATAATTGCCATTCGTGTATAAAAATAATAGTATCCCTAAAGGAAAACCCACATAGATACCCAAATATTTGGTCTAACAATGCTGCTGAAGAGAGCAGAAGGCACGCAAATTTATGTACGCACGCATATTATAACAATATCTGCAAACAATGTGAAAGCAAATAATAAAAAAATGGAAGTAAAAAACTATATAGTCGCTATGGATAAAAAGGGACAAATAATTTTTCATCAAATGTCGAAAATACAAAAAGTAAATTGAAGGTAAAATGAGGAAGGGATGGATTCCATTATCGAACATCAATTGTATTGAGAACAAAATGCTCTCGCTCTCAAAAGAGAGGGACAATAATAATGCAGCTGTGTTGCTGAAATGAGTTTCAAACGGGAGTATACTCGCGCTTAACTCAGTTCAAGGAAAGAAACTCACGTCCAAATGTGGAGCTTAAATTTCCACTGTAAGACTGGGCATTTTAGCCTTTTGGGGCTACACGCGGAAAGACTAAGACCATTTTCTAACGATTTCTGCAGTTGTTGAGACGAGGAAGAAGAAGAAAGTTTCTCTGCACCTGCCCTGCAGTCCCCTCAGCTAGGAAAGCCACTCTAAGCACCTACTTATTCGATAATCTAAGCGATCTAAGAGAGACATCAATCAAATCGGTATTAGACTTCATCGGCAGATCTGGCTGTCGTAATAACCACGCCGGCCCTACCCTTCTCTTTTTAGCTAACCCACGTGGCGGTACAACGGGCCTACTTTGGCCTAAGTGCATCTGAGCCACTGACTACCTACCCAGCTAACTATTCAAACAAAACAAAGAAAAAAAATGTCATTGTGTATAAAAAAAAATAAATTGCTTCCACATTCGAACGCACAACCTGCAGAATCAAGAGCAAAGCACCATCATGTAGTAAAGCGCTACAACTGAGTGTTTGAGTTTTTTTTTTTCATTTGCTCAATTGCCCACTGGCACCACATCTGCGATAAGCAATCCATTTCTGGTACCTACCATCCTCTGGAAAAGGGTTCTACGTTCGTATCGGTATCTGAACAACAACAACTTTCATACAACACGTTAGCCATCTGTGTACTATGCAAGATGTAGTCAAACTGCTTCTATCGACTATAGCCTATAGCTCAATGCAGACCTTAAACTAACTACACCAAATTTCATCAAAATCCGCCATTTAGCCGTGATCTTAGATCAAATATTCAAACACCCAAACTTTCGCATTTATAATATTAGTAAGATATAATTAAACCGAGAATAAATTAAGATCTAAAGATCCTTTTTACTCGTATTTAATGACTAAAAGATATTTTATATATTTCGACAGAAATTGTTGAAAACCGGATTTGCCATAACATGTCTACAATTCAACTTAATGGTGGGGTGAATAATGAACCTCCCAAATTGCAACCACCCTCAACACCTCCACCATCATCGCCAACATCGCCACCAGTGTCGCCACTCGAAATGTCGGAAGTTGAATCGTCCCAGGAAGGAGAAGAAGAACGTTATTCTCTTATACATTATCCAAAGGGCAAAAGCTGCTTTGCACAATTTACTTGGCTCATCATATGGCCTATTCATCTTCTCTTCTATATTGCTATACCTGACTGCAAGCGAGCAAAAAACAGTAAAATCTTTCCACTAACTTTCATAATGTGCATAGTTTGGATTGGATCATTATCTTACGTTGTTGCTTGGATGATTACGATTATAGGTAAGTGGTGGTAGTCAGAAGCAATCAATCAGCAAATAATAATCATATTTTTAGGTGACACCCTTAAGATTCCTGACTCTGTAATGGGTATTACTTTCTTGGCTGCTGGAACGAGTGTTCCTGAAGCTGTTTCCAGTGTCATTGTAGCAAAAAGAGGTTTGTAACTGAAAACTGCTGATGTTAATTGAATTTAAATGAATTGCTCTTAAAGGACATGGCTCAATGGGAATATGTAACTCGATTGGATCAAATACCTTCGATATCCTCTTGTGCCTGGGTGTACCATGGCTTATAAAGGCAGTATTTTTCCCCATTCAACCAGGGCAGAACTACGTCGGTATTAATTCAGCAGGCTTAGAATATTCTGCCATCACGCTACTATCGACATTATTCCTGCTCTATATCACATTCTCCTGTAATAAATTCAAACTGGATAAGAAAGTAGGAACAGCCTGCTTGGTGATGTATCTAGTGTTTCTAGTATTTGCCTCGTTAATAGAGTTAAATGTTTTCTTCCGAGTGAACCTGCCAACTTGTGGACGAACATAGGGCAACTAGTATCCATTATCATACAGCATTACCATAGTAATCGAGGACTTTATTATATTTGTTCTTTTGATCGGGTATTGAAAAGTGGTAATCTTTTCCACATATCCGCTTAAACATTTTTAGGTTTTTTTTCTTTTTTATGTAAGTTATATTTCCTTTCTCTTTGTTTGTTTGTTTGTTTACGTTGTACACGTTGTACGTTGTATATGTATGTAGTTGTAATTGTTAGATTTATTTAAATTTTGTATATCAGTACATAGTTCAGTTACAACTTCTATTTTTAATCTCAAAACACATAAGAACAATTAAAAAAAAAACAATTAACTCAAGATTGTTAATGTAAATATTATTCATACGAATTATACAGTGAAGCAATGTGAGATATCGAATATAATAGTCCTATAAATGAAAAAATAGCGATTTACGAGAATACATTTGGGTATTATATACAAAGACGTGTCCTCTTTATTTCTGATTAGTATTAGTATAGAACTTGCATTAAAACACTTAAATTTGATGAAGAAGAAAGTAAAAAAACGGAAGAGACGATATCTTGAAAGTTTCTTTATTTGTTATTACCGATACAAAACACATTACCCGTTACGAGCAAGAAACTAGTTTTTAAGATTTGTAATTTTTAATTTAAAAAAGAGAAACAAATAAAAACCAGTGCGATACATAAAACCGGAGATATTATTTCAAAGATATAATCTGAATGTTTTGGTTTCTTTTTATTTTCAATGATTTTTCAAAAAAAAATGCAAATTATAGGTTATAATTACAAGCAACAAATAATTATAAGTTGGAAGGTATGAAAAAAAAAAACGACTGACGCACTAAGGGACGAAGAAGCGATTATCCTCTCAAAATTTGGATTTCAATGTTTATATAAACGTTTATATAGATGTCCAAATTATTTGTTTTCATACATTTTGAACATTTGCCCTCAACCTATATACGTAAAAAAATATGTCTAAGATTTTCAAGAAGAATTAAGTCGCCTAAATAGTTTTACATCTTCATTCTCTATAACTGAAAATTTAAATACATGTAAGTGGTATACATTTTAGAAAAGCTTACAGAGTCTAGTTTCCAAATAAAATAATGCCAACATACTTATTGATCCATTGAGAAATGAGAAATTAAATATTTCTGAAATGCTTTAAAATGTTCGGTTGGTTAATTTACATATAGAGATTTAACATCGAATTCCTCGTGTTCTCGATGACAAAGCGGAGTTAAGCACATCACTAATTATCATTAAAAACAATGTTGGGGATAGAATGCAACCTTGCCTTACTAATGTATAGGGGCTTATACAGTTATTTACCAGGGACCACCGCGGGGAGGTAACGCAAGTATTTCATCACGAGCCAGATTGTTAAGCTACTGGCTCAATCCAAGTTTGGAGCAGTAGTTTGGTCAGTTTGTTGTTTGGTCCCCACAAACGCATGATGCAGTACAATAACCAACATAAATATTCTTGATTACCTTTGTTTCCATGTTAAATCTCTCATCTATGTATATAACTACGAAAACAAATGTAAAATAAATGTACATAAATACATTTTTTGATTATTTATTTATATATAAGAACTATTAATTTTTAAGTAAAAATAAAAAAGAGGAATTGAAAATGAATTGTTTTTAACATATGCATGTATGTATGTATAAAAATGATTTCTAAGGAATACAATACGTTTATTTTGTTTAACCTCACAAGGGGCCGTAGGAAATATTAAATACGATTATATTCACTTTTACGACAGACTTTATCTATGAACATTGAAGGACGTAAATATTGGCAATACATACACCATACATCAATTTGGACATTCTACTTTAATGTACTTACAACTACACACAACTGGCTACGGATATATACAAACACTTGCATTTTCGTGGTTCTACCTCATTATTTTCAAAACAAATTAATTCATCAAAAAACACTGGCAGGTATGCACATAATATGTACATGTGGACATTCGCAGGTATATGGATTTGAAGCAAACATGTATGCACATATGTATGCGTACATCTTCCGGTAAATAATGTTTGTATAAATTGAACATAAGCACTGCCTACCGCTCCGAATCTGGTCAATGTTAGACGGATCTGTATAAAAACTCTTTATTGCGCACTAGCCATCTTATCTGTAATGTAAAATCATATAGAGCAATAACCAAAAAGCCGGTATCCAAAACACACCTAACCTAATATTTGTTTGACAACATTTCGAAAAAGCACGCATTCCTGTGTTTATAAACAAAAATCAGCTGACATGGAATTCGATTATTTTCGCGAAATTTGATTGTACTAGAACACCTGGAACACTCTTCCAGTCTTCTGTCATCACATAGTGATCTATGATAAACGTAATAGATTGCAATGCACATTTTTTTTTAATCATCATCCCTTGATAATGAATTATAAAATCGTCTCGTCGAGATATAAAAGCATATCACATGTATATTTTTAAAATTTTTCCATTCAAGAACAACTTAACATTTAGTTAATTAGCTCATAAACTTTTGCAAAGTTGACACTAAAATGTACACTATCTCTATTACAAATTCAGTGGAACACTCATTGACAGTTCTATATTTGTTATTTTATCGGATTTAATTTTTTGTCTCTTGTCCGTAAAATTTTTATTGCTCGCTTGTAAATGCGTACATTTTGTAATTTAAACACATTCAGAATAAAGTTAACAATTCGCCAAATCATTTGCAACAAAAAATTCGATCAACACTTGTGATTTTCGTTCGGAAAATTGCATTTTAAAAGTATTGCTTGGAAACAAGAGCAAAGAATTGAATTTTCTCACAAAACTAATAGCTCCCTCCCGTCGCCTGTCATTGAACGAACATTCAAGTGAATTGAAGTTTTCTTTTTTTTTCTCGTGTTTTTTAGTTTCATTTTTCTTTCGGGTTTTGTTTTCTGTGCGTTACTGGGGGGTGGTGAGGTGGGAAAAATACTTTTAGTTTCAATTAAGACATCAATCAAGGCAATAGCCATTAGAAAGAAAAAGAAAAAAATAAGCTGAAATTGGAAGTTCTTCAATAAAAACATTCGTATTATTTTATAACAATAAGAGAATATATTCATATATATTTTTAACTGCTGCAGTGTTGAAGCAGGGAAAGGAATAGTTTTTCTATTATCCATCAAAGGCAGACAACAATGGCAACGAACAGCAGAACAGAGCTATATTTACGGCCTCTGCCATTTTTAGACTCGAAATGGCTTCGCGCTGATCTAATATCGAATCTGCGAAATGTGGAAGACACAGCCGTTCTATGGAATAACATGATACAAGATTGCGAGTTAGTGTCATCACAAGCCGCACCCGTTGTTAATGCAGCAGGAAATCTATCGTATTTGGGCGATGACGGAAAACACTACTGCGGCGTTGAAAAGCTCATGTGCCTATGCTGTTCGTGTTATTGTGGCCCTTTGTCGGGATGTAACTGCGGATCATGCCGCATTCTTGATTCTGATTTGGCTATCAAGAAGATTACAACCAATGTAAGTGCACCAAACCCAATTTCATCAGATAATTTATTCGAGTCGTGGCTATGGGGGCAGACACCTAATGAAGAACAAAAAGCAAACTGCCTCAAGACCCTGCTGGGAGAGCTTCATGACATCGCATTACAGGCTGCTGGCAACTGCTTGTCGTCTGTTCATCTACGACAACAATTATACATATATGAACGTTATTACGTTGCATTGGCAAGGAGCAAACAGCAGGGAGGAAATGCACCGTGTAAACGTTTTAGTCAGGATGTGAGTGTTGCAACTACTGTGACTATTACTACAGCTGTTCCACCAACGAACACAACAATGGACAAATCTTTCGTGGGAAAATTCAAATCCGCCGAAATGGCAATGAGCACTGCTGCTGCAAAGGATAACGAACGTGCTACATTGGGCTTGGCCCGTGTAGGTACACGAGCAGCGCTTAATTTTTCATTTGCTTTCTTGCGAAGGGCTTGGCGGTCTGGAGAGGACACCGAAATGTGCAGTGAGCTATTGAGCGAAGCTTTGGAGTCTTTGCAGGATTTACCAGAGGCATCGCTCTTTGATGCGACACAGGTTAGTAAATCGTATACGCATTCATGCATAGATTCATTTAAGACTGTATATTTTGATGAGAAGTGGCTTAACTCGTTTGTTGATATTGATACCGAATACATTTGATAACCCGGAAAATATATGCTTCAATAGTAATAATAGAAATTGGCTTGGTTATTACTGAGTTCATGGATGACTGTGTAAATCTTATAGGGCTTTTGTATTTGAGCCTGTCATTATAAGTTGGGGGGAACAGTGTAGTTGAAAATACCAGTCACTTGAATATAAACTAACACTTGAAAATTAAAGTTTATTATATTTTATCTTCTCAATTTGAGTGTATTGTAGATGCAATTACAGGGTGTTACTTTACCCTTTGGAGCTTTGGAGTTGTTTATCACTCAATTCCTCTGTTAACAAATTTTGATTTTATGTAGGCATGTACAGCAATTAAATCCTACTGTGAACTATTTTATTCAATTTATCGTTGTATTGAACTCGAAAAAAATAACAAAAAAGTTTTATTTAGATCACCTAGCGCATCTTTCTTACTTGGCAATATAATTTTCAAAGCTAATCATCATACTGATTACAGATCTTGATCTTCGAGTAAGTGAGTGAGTATTTGGGCCTTTTCTGCACCTTATTGGGAGAAAGCGAATCATCGTGACGTTCCCTTTATAAGGCCACAGGACCAGCTACATAGATGGTCGAGGGTTACACCACAGCCTCCTTGGTTAAGGCGACAGGATGAGGACCTATCATCCTTACCAAGGAAGCGTCCGCTCCCTTATTAGATTAGGACAAGCCCTCCCCATACCGGGTCTGCTACTCACAGATAAAGAAGGCTCCCGTTGCTACTAGGAAAAATGGCAGCCTAGTGGCAACCGGAGCCTTCTTTCCAGTTCGGGCATCGCTTCTGCACCTATTGCGCCATTCCGCCATTGTTGCCTCAACGGTGATCTTTGCCCTCTCGAGCATTCTCTTTTCATTCTCTTTTAAGGATTCATCGTGATCACGCTCTCCCTGGGGATTTCTGGAGAGGCTTGTTTTGCGCTTATTACAATTTTTGCATTGTCTAGCGTGGAGTTGGCTCCCCCCGGGTGATGCTTTGCTGGGAGAGGCAGCCTTTTCGTTGGACTTTTTCGTATCAGAGGAATTTGCCGGCAAGTCAGGTGCCCTTTGATCAGCCAATGGTATTTTCCTAGCCTCACTACCGGATACCGTTGTAATACACGGTAACGCAGTGCTTTTCCCTAGGCACGGTTTTTACACTCTTGGGATTGCTGGGTTTTTTTCCCGGTTTATTCCCCTCAAGATCCGCTATATTAAGTAAGAGCAGGGAAACCTCATGCGTGATGTGAATTACAGTCACGTATAGCGGTCTTGGAGGATAAGTCCTTCCTGATTCTTTATGAATCTCGCCTCACACTAGATAGCTATTCGGCTTTAGTACTAATAAGAGTGCTGCATCAGCCGGAGATTGACATATGTATCATCCAAAACGCTCTCCACCGAGCAAGATCCATGCTGAAACAGTTTTGTCGTAATGACTGTTGTTAAGAATGTACAATCCAAATTTCAATACGACATACCAGGGTGTGTCTTAAAACATTTGCTCTCATTTCCTCGCGTCGCCTAGAGGGCCAACCTTCTTTTCTCAGGAAAGTAAAACAATTTTATTACTCTTTGAGGATGGGAGAGAAATGAAATATTGAGTGAGTGATGAGTGAAAACAAGGCAAAAAACCGATCTTACCCTCCCATCCCATTCATAAATGTTTGTATGGATCTGAGTGAAGAACTTGTGCGAAGTATTGTATGTATTGTGTATACATTTTTGTGTTGACGAGGGATGAAAGAGTGTTTAACCACAGAGACCAATAATGGAAAATTCTTATTATGAATGAAATTGGCTAAAGTGTTACTGGTGTGATACATAGATTTTTTGGTGGACATTTTTTATTTTTTTTCATTTTTTATTCGATAGCACATTATTCTTACATTCAATTAATCCAATTGAAATAAAACACTATTTAAAGATATAGAAAGTGAAGATTTTTATTTTAGACAATTTGAGATCAGGAAATCTCATTTTTCGGATGATTTAGTTATCCTCACATCTTCCCAGACGGAACTCCAGGGCAACCTCGATACGTTTGTGGCTGTATGTGCTGGGAGGAAGGTTAACGTGGACAAATCAGAGGTTAAGGTCATTTCCAAAACGTCTGTTCAATGCACTCTACATGTTAGCGGAGGTGAGTCAGGTGGTGAGGTTTAAGTTTCTCGGGTTCTTTTCAGGAGTAATGCTGAACTTTCCTGTAGGATTGGTCAAGTTAGTCGAGCTTAGTTTCATATACAATGCCACTAGTCATTTCAAGGCTACAGAACGTATTCCAATTTATCTTTCTTCTTTCAATTGTACGACAATCAATAGTAATATGAATTAGCACTGAGTTTTGTAATTAGTTTGTTAAAAGAAAAGATAAATAAACAATTATTTAAAAAAAAATGATCCTTTGATAGGAACCTCCAAACACGAAAGGAGACCCTCTAAACTGTGCCAATTACAGATGGATAAGTCTCCTGAATATATCGTATAAGATCTTTTCAACAGTCTGATTGGTCAATATCATTTGATATTCACAATACGGTAGATCATGGAAAAGACTTAGGAGTTTGAAGTCGATACTCACAATCTATTTACCGTCTTTAAGGCGCATATGATATTTATAGAGACGAGCTAACCTGAAAAACGCAGAATAACGATGGAGAATGCCCGTTGCTCCTTAAAGGTTGGTAAAGATTTTACTGAGACCTTTTATGTCAAAAAGGATTTATACAGGTCACGCACTTATGCGATATATATTAGCTTCGAAGTTGTGAAAGACTTTGTCTACCTAACGCGCGCAAAGACATCACACTTGCCAATTGCTGTGGTTTTGAGCTCGGAAGGCAATTGAGAAATAGTGCCATCTCTCGAAGAACGACGATATGCGTAATAAAACACAAACACAAACTTTTAAATAGTGCAATATAATCTCGAGGATCTACTCCAACGAGGTTCGAACAACGAATGAACTTATAAGAAAAGAACGCATGAGAAAGAAGACACTTCCCCTTAAGGGTAACAAAAACAATTTAAAGAATTCATACTACAAGAATTCACATATCTAAGCATTTCCCCGAATTGAGATTTCAAACAAAATCCCATGTCTTCTGTAGGTTCTCTTTATAAATCTCAATAACAGCAACAACAGTTTTCCTATTAGTTACCTTGCGACTTTCATATACGCCCAGCCTGGGTGTGCTAAGTGGAACTTAATAACATTTTTTATTATTATTATTATGTTATACTATTATATATATTCTATACAGAAATGAGATCAATTTAAAAAGATAATTAAATCATTCCCAGAATTACAAAAAGGAAATTGTTTGATTTTTCTGTCATTTTTGGAAAGTGTATTCGAAAAGAGAGTGGGATGGCAATCGTTACTTTATGTTCCGAAATAAGTAAAGTTTCTAGCTATTATTGCTAGTATTTGGAAGCGAACAACTAACAGCTGGTATTCCCTTCATTCAACCATGTAAACATTGTTTGCTGGTACTTGATAGCCTTCTTTGAAATGAACTTGATAAACATCTCTGAAATTTTAGCTTTATGTTAAGGGCTAGTCGTTCCTGCTTTAGATTTCGTGCTTTAAATGCTGGTCCTAGATCCAGGCTATGACATTCTAATCCTAAAGTTCGGCCTGCGCATTCTGAGGATAAATTTAGGCCTTGTAATTTTAGATCTAAACTCAGATTCTAGGCCCAAATGTAGACCTTGAAGTTCTTGCACCGAAATTTCGGTCCTAAGATTCGAACATAAATATAGGCGTTGACATTCCAGTCCTAGTTTTTTGGCTTAAGAATTTCGACATATGGTTTAGGTAGAGAGGCTGCCAGTGCATTCACCAGCACATATATTGGTCCATTTTGATACCCATTGTCACACTACTACCACTGATTGACTACTCCAGTTATAGTGCTGTTAAATATTCCCAAAAAATGGGGTTCTTAAAATTTGACTTAGTAAGAGTCCATTGTAATCGCATTTCTACATCAAGTGTACAAGTGTACATAGAAATGATTTATGGGAATAGTCTGGTACTTTTCTAAAATACTACAGGGAATACAATTATTTGAGATGACACGCAATGCCTATCGTATCAGATTTACGTGAATACATATGTATATACACACTGGCGCAAACTGTCCCCTAAATTCACACGTTACATCCGTGTCAGGCTAATGCACTCAAATTATACAGTGAACAGTTCATTTTTTCGCTAACAAGTCTTTGCTTTTTTCGTACAATCTTATTAAAGACAGTAGGTAAGAAATTACTTATTAATGAAAGCAATCAAACGTTGATGACTTCATGTGCATACAAAATAATGAAAGCGATTATAATACTTCATGCAAATAAGTACTATGTATAAAATAAAGCATTCCCTTTGTTTATCACGAATGAGATGGCATGTGTCAAACTGAACATTCATGCACATGTATGAATGAATATATTATATTTCAAATAAATGTATAAGCAAATATATTTATCTATTATATATATAATTTGTATATATATAATTTGAAATGAAATGAAAATATATACAGTAGTAGCCGCTTAAAACGTGTTTAGTAAAATCCGGTTACAACGAACCATTTCACCCTGTCCCAATCAATGTCCCATAAGAACAATGGATTCTTTCGCATATAGTGAAACCGCTTAACGCAAACTTTCGCAAATAACGAACATTATGGCGCGCTAAATGAAGCAAATGTCCGGTTACAACGAGCCTCTACTGCGCCATGAACATTGTCATTTGTATGTGTTTGGTCTTGGTGGCGGTTCAGGGGTGAACCTATTTAGCACAGACTGCGTTTTTGATACAGGAACATTAGTAAATCTTTAATGCGCCTTTCGAAAATTTCTCCCATGGATTCAATAAAGGGTTTGCCTAGAATTTGTTGCCTTGCTCTAGTAAGAGGTCTTGTTCTGCTGTGTCGTTACAGTTACGGCAGTGTATATTATGAGGAAATACTAGTCTTTCTGCACGATAACCTATGGACCAGTGCCCCGTAATTAATGGTGTAAATTTTGCATCAGCCCGCGACCTCTTTGAAAGATCAGTTGAGCGTGATATGTTTGAAATTGGCCAAGTCTTCCTAGAGATTGCAGAGTTTGTTAACCGAGACCATATTAGGTTGACCCTGTTGAAGAAATGTGATGTAATTTGGTCTTTAACTAGACTTAAAGGAGTGAATAGCTTAAGGGCAGACGAGCTATGGAGCGCGGAGTCCTGTTTGGCCAGAAAGCACCTTACGCCATTCCTGAACCAATTTTGAGGTTATTGTAGACGAAGCAATCGCCTTCAGGGCAAATTAATTCTTCCACCATATTTCCTCTGTCGTTGTATTTAGGTAGGTATGGTAAAGATTTTCGCTTGGAAGATACTGGCATAGTTCGGGAGTCTAAAGAATACAGAGATGTGCAGCGTACCAGAATAAATTCGCGCACTTACGCCGCAATTCATTTTAGAAGCGTCTGTGTATATGGTCCCATCAGAAGCTAAACAGATTCGCTTGCTATCCTAATCTGACCTTTTAGGGAGAAGTACGTCGCCGAGACACTCTGAATCTGAACGCTCTATGCACAGCTGTGCATTTAATATGTAGGCTGAAGAATGGAGCATGACCGTTAAGGCGTCAGTAGTCGTTGTTCTGATTGCGCCTATGCATTTGAATCCTTGTGCCTTGTTCATTTTCGTGGTTGTATTTTTGTCTTAAGGTACTAGGGACCCATACGCATGAGGGAAGTGTACACCCATCTCGTAAGGCATCTCGAAAGTTCTGTTGCAGTCATATTAGGCTATACTTGACTTCCTAATCCGCTGATCAAGATTGATTTTCCAGCTGAGTTTAGGATCTAGATGTTTTCCTCAGTACTTTGTATTTTCCAGTGAACAGCACCATTTTCGCCTTGTCTGGGTCGATACCTAAGCCACAGCTTCTGACCCAGGTGTAAAGACAGAAATCGTAGTGATTGCGAAGAGGTCCCCAATGACGTACGTTGTGTGCGCTACCAACTCTTGTATAAATCTATGAATTTCGAAATTTTAAAGTTCCTGAATTATTTGAAATAATTCAAAAACAATTTTAAATAAAACCAAGATAAAGTACGAACCATCACATAAGGAGAACCCGAATGAATGTCCGTGGAAACATCTGTGAAACGCACAGAAAGTTAAAAGTTGAGAAATTCCGTCATGATGGTTCCACTTGTGAGCTGCATTTGCAATCTCTCCCCTCTCATAAGGCCTTAGGCTTTGTCAATTTTTTGACAGGATGCAACACATGAGTTATATTAACTACTTCAAAGCTGATTTAAAAAAATACAATTTTATTAATCTGCGATCAGTATGACAATGATTAGTAGGGTTAGCAGAGGTGACTGCATGAACTTTCAGTGAGCCGGAAATGTCCCAGACGCTCGCTCTACTAGCGAATTTAGATAAATCACAATTGCACAGCGGGCTTATATGTTTCTTGTTCTGAGCATATTGGTGATCTCTCTCTCTCTCTCTCTCTCTCTCTCTCTCTCTCTCTCTCTCTTTCTCTCTCTCTCTCTCTCTCTCTCTCTCTCTCTCTCTCTCTCTCTCTCTCTGAGATATGTTTGCTGAGATTTTGAGTAGAAATAATAAATAGATGGTCCCGCTGTTTATCTTAATTTTTATTTATCTTAAATGCTACCATCTGCGTTTCGAATCTTCGTGAATAAATGCCATTCTGTGGGTTTGTTTGTGGACAGAGTGTAGAGTCCCACTTAAGTCATCCTAGGCCGATATAATTTCCTACCTACTGAATTATTCCGTTGACCTGTTTCATAGTGGCACATGTGTTATCCTCGAATGTCACAGTTCCTGATACCCACATGAAGTGAATATTGAATTGTTTACTCATAAGAGTAAAGCGCCATTTTCACGCGAACTTTGAGAAACAAGCAATTGCCACCGAATATAAACATAAAATTATACTTCTCAATATGAAGGAATATGTGCACCAAGTTATCGAGTTTTTCTATCGACTAAAATATGAATAATAATCAGTTTAAGTATCCTTATTAACGATCTTAAATTTTTTCTGCACGAATTAATCATTCTATTTGCGAACCGTCAATCTGAGTTCGCAATACACAAGAGAGGCAAACGCGATGCACACATTCATGACCAAAAAGTTCGCGATGATGTGTGTATTTGCTCAAATTCTATCCATTGCTCTCTACGAATGAAAAAAACTCCATATTAATGAGGTGTCAGAGTTTGCGAAGTTCGCGATTCTTAGTGAGTTCATATGAATGGCCCTTAAGATACAATCGGCAGGCACCTTTTGTATTCCTGTACAGTTAAGGCCTTCCAGATACCACATTAAACTATGATGACATAGTTCAATGCGCTGTGTTTGAATATATATATATATATCTGTATATATATATATATATATATTCTCGATATATATATATATCATCCCTATTAGTTTCTTTTGCGAAAAACCTTGAGCTCTACAAGGTCATTCTCCCAGTCGGATCTCAAGGGAGTAGATGCCATTTTGAGTTCTTGAAGAAAGAATACATAACTTTAGAGAATAGTGGTATATACCAATAGAGAATAGTTGGTTCGATACCAATGCTTATCCTAACTGTTTATGTCGTTCGTACATTCGTGGTGTTTCTTTTTTAAGACCTAAGATATGTGCCCTCTGCCATCACCTTTGGTAACACTTCGTCACTATTCTGTGTGAGAATGGCTATATGTACAATCATCAGTGTATTCCACGTTCTCGAGCTGTGTATTAAATCAAAGAATGCGGCATTTACTTAGGTCTTTATTTGCTCTAATAATCTACCTTTGTGTAACATGAGACACAAAGTGTCTAATGTATCCTTACCATTAAGTTTATCCGAAATTTTCTTCCATCGTCCGTATAGCCATCCAGAGATCCTAATGAACCTCCAAATAGACGTTAGTGGGATATCTGCTATTTCTTGGAGATCATGGAAGAATATAGTATTCTTTGCCTCAATAAGCAGTTACTGAGGCATTGACAAAGGTAGTGAAGAGTATCCTTAATTTCCTCTTCGTCCCCACAGTCTCTGCATATGGGTAAGTCCCATTTTGTGCTCATAGTATCTCAGGTGATTATGGCCAGCTCTGACTACCATCCGCAGCAGCCCCTTGCTGCATTGAAAAAGTATGTCGTGACGAGAGTTCTCTCACACTTGCTGTGTGCCAAGAACATTTAGCACTTCGCGGCTGCTTGCGACTAGCTTGGACTTTAGGAAGTTATTCAATTAGGATGGTAATATCAGCCGGTGGTTTTTCCAACAATGATATCATTTTTGCCGCTTTCTTGACTGCCCGGACCTCCGGTTGAAAAACACTGCCGTAATCAAGAAGTCTGATAGAGGAGTGTATGTTAACACTTCGGAGAAAATGCCCGCTGCTGTTTCTTTTTCAATGTTTGACCAAACCGTGTAGACGTGGTAGGATGTTGAGTTGTTGATGTGATTCAGTGGAATTCCACTCCTGCCTTGTTCAGACAAAACTCGGGAAGGATATTTCGAAATCAAGGGATGGGAGGGAGAAGTCACTTACGACTTGTTCTACTTGTAGTCTGTTTAGAATACTCACATGAACATTGAGGCTTGTGCGCAAGATTTTGGATTGCAGCAGTCTTCTGCTTATAGAGATCAAGTGGAAGAAGCTCCTGTTACACCTAGGCATGCACGCCTCTATATGATCGTTAGAATCCTTAAGTTGAAGCCTTTTAGGCAAGCCATGCACCAAACTACGCTGAGATATATCAAGAGCGGCCTGACAATCGCTGTGTGCATACTTAGTATTGTTCTGGCGTTTGGACCTCATTTTTTTTTGCCGAATGTACTGTTACCCATGTATACGGCACACGCCACTTTGGCTCTTTTATTTACGTTAATTTTACAGTTAAGCATCCTGTATAGGATGAGACCAAAGTAGTGATGGAAGGTCGAAAGGCGGAATGACCCTTTTGTTGGTGAAAAGGACCAACTCTGTCTTTAGAGAGTTAATCCCAAGACCGCAAGGTTTGAAGATGAAGAAGAAGTTTATTCTCCCTTCAAGTAGCTTACTAAGAGACGGGAGAAATTTACAACAGGCAAATATGACAACCTCATCAGCGTATGCAATTGCCTTGATTCCCGAGTTTCTGAGTTTTCAAGAATTTCGGTGATTACTAACACCCACAACAAAAATTGGTATCAAAATAACGACACTATCACTGGAGTGGTCAATCAGTGGTAGTAGTCTGACTGTGGGTGTCACAATTGACCAACATGGTCTAAGTGTGCTGGTGAATCCACCAGCCCCGCCAACCTACCTGCCTAGAAGGGGACAAGATAACTCCTCCTTGAAGGATGCCAATTGATGCTACAACTTTGATAGTCCAGTCGCCTAAGGTTGCATTGATTCTTCTGTTGAGCAGACTTACTATTACTGACAACGGATTGCTCAACTTCGTTATTTTCAAGTGTAATTTTAATTGCCTCGGTCTCTACATTATTGAAGGCTCCCTTAATATCTAAGACTGCGGCGGGGGCATATTTCTTGACATTTAGGAGCCTTTCAATTGCACAAACAACGTCGTGTAGTGCAGTTTCTACGCCTTGCCCTTCAGATACGCATGTTGTGCACAGGAGATGAGCTTTTCAATCGTCTTTAGGACGAATGATGTAAGGCTGTGCAGTGACTAGCCTTGCCTGCTTTAGGGATGAAAACTACCTTGACTTCCCTCCAGCTTGACGATATATAACCGTAAGTTAGGCAATGGCATAGGAAGAGGTCTTTTAGGATGTGATTGATAGTATCCTACCACAAAGCTAAAAAGTCTTAAACAGGACGTCTATTGAAGGCCATTCGATTGGTATGGCGCATAGTTGTTTGTGTTGACGGTCGTGCTATGATATACAATTCCCAAAAAAAGCCCTCGTTTGGATCTCTTTAGCCCATTTCCCAATTGTTCTGTAAATATTTTATTTAAGTCAAAGTCTTCCTTTGTTGTATTGTAAAAATCTTTTTTTTCTTTAATTTAAAGGTATCCCCACTCTGGATTGAAGTTCTCGAACGGTCTATAAAATTCCTTCGACAAGTCGCTTTGGGGGACATAATGGGCGGGCGCTGCATTGCACCACGTGAAGATCGGCACACCGCTCTGTGTCTATTGCTGGAATTGGGTGCACAAAAGGGAACTCTAAGTGCATCGCTGGAAGCTATAGTACTGCTATTAATGCTTTGGGAAAAAGAAAAAGAGACTGATGATAACCGAGATACACCACAAAATACTGGAGCTCCTCTTGTGCCTATTCTCAGACGATATGAATCCATTGGTAACTACGGCATTCCAACAACTTCTACTGATATTCTGCCAGCAAGCGCAACCGAGTCATTTTTGCGATTTCTAACACTACCCGATCAGGATACGTCGAATGTAGATCTAAAGCAATCAGCCGTAGTTATAGTCTCACATCTAGACCGTCTTGCCAAACCCCATATGCCGACAGGCTCTGCAATACCAGCGGCAATAAAAAATAAAACAACGACCGCAGAGAATCCATCGCAACCGCAAATAAATGACCAACAACAAGTGTTTGCATTGGGATGGTTGGCACTTTCCAACGAGCACTATGGCTTCACAGCTGAACCGGCCGTAGGCATTCCAATGCCAGGCGTCCAAAGCAATTATCCATTATATTCTGCACCTGTTGTCAACTTTAATTTCCAAGTAAAGCAAGTCGCTTTCTCTGAAGAAAACGTTATATTTTTGACACAATGCGGAAAGGTATATACGTGGAAAATAGCAAAACCAGAAAACGATCCCGTTTTGGTGAATGATTTGTCTGAAACAAGTATACGAAGCATCTCTGCACACTGTGAAGGACGGCATTACCTCGCCTTAGATGTCGACGGAAATGCATATTCATGGGGCAGCGGAGAAGGTGGTCGTTTAGGTCACGGAGACGCACTACCTTTGGAAGAGCCGCAGAAGATTACTGCTCTGGAAAGTAACGTAAGAAGCATACACTGCGGGTGCACATACAGTGCGGCTATTAGTGTAAATGGAAATCTCCTCACATGGGGACGTGGAACATATGGTCGCTTGGGTCACGGGAATTCGGATGATAAATTTACTCCCACTTTGGTGAAGGCGCTTCTAGAATACGAGGTGGTGGATGTAGCACTTGGAAGTGGAGACTCACATACACTTTGTGTTACAGCAGAAGGTATTGTCTTTGCATGGGGAGATGGTGATTACGGTAAACTGGGGAATGGATCGTGCAACGGGTCGCAGTTACCCATTCTAATCGAAGCTCTACCAAGAGTGCAAAGAGTTTGCACCGGTTCCCAATTCAGCCTGGCACTGACTTGCGATGGCAAAATATACACATGGGGCAAAGGTCTGGGGGGCCGACTGGGACATGGATGTATGGACAAAAGTATTCAAGGAGTGGTTGAGATTGTGAACACGCCAAGACTAGTGAGTGCTCTTGAGGGAAAGGTGATTGTCGACGTCGCAGTGGGAGCTGCTCATTGCTTGGCTTTAAGCAGCACAGGGGAAGTGTTTGGTTGGGGTCGAAATGATTATCAACAGGTGTGTCCACAAGGAATTTCCAAGGACCCAATCTTGTCGTCTCCGGTTTTAGCAACACATCCGTCCGTGCGCGTGTCTGGAATTTCGTGTGGAGCCACACAAAGCATAATATGGAGCCAGACATCAATACAGGGAATATCAACAAAAATTCCGTTTGTCATCGATCTCTCTGAACACACATTTCGACTGTTGGATCAACTTCTGGGAATGGTATGTGGTCAGGAAGTGCGCCAGACCCCTAGTCAGGAGTCGGAGTGTATTGCAGTTGCATGTCTTAACCTCCTGCGACTTCAGCTTCAAGCACTTATTGCAAATGGGATAGCACCAAAAACTGTGGGCTTGAACGAGGGCTCTAGATTGCTTGTCAATTTGAAGACCCGAATTTTGGCCCTTGCTGGAGGACCATGTATTCTAAAGACCATGCAGGAAGCCGCCCAATGGACACTACAAATTGGATGGAGTGTCCTTCTTCCGACAGCAGCAGAAAGAGCGCAAACACTAACATCTTTATTACCATCCGAACCAGGCATTTCGTCATCTGGGCATCGTTTCATGACAGATCTCCTTGTTGGTTCATTAATGGCTGAAGGTGGACTTGAGATTGCCCTTAATCAAGCCATACGTTCAGAAACTTCTGAATGTCCCGATAGTGGGCACAATTTGCCGCTGCTTCATCTGATAAAACAACTTCTGAGAAATAACTCAGCATTAACACAAGCTCGTCTGTCGCAGCTGTTGATTAGTGCTGGCATGATAAAGACTGAAGATGACGGAGGAATGACATTACCAGAACACACAAGTCCCAGCCTTGACCTATTGCATAGATTCCAAAGACTTTTGTTCTCCCACATTCATCAATCCAAAGCCGAGGACTCAACCGGAGCCGAAGCATTGCTCAGCAAATATGTGCAGAGTGCTGTTGGACTTTGTGTCATGTCTCTGCAAAAAGCACATGAAATCGCTTTGCAAGGCAAAGATGGTGTAGTTGATGTCCTTAAGTCTGATATTTCTGACACATTACTCTACGAGATGTTAATTGGATTGGTGTTATTGAACCGCGATAGAACGAACATCTTACACGGCTTCGAATGGGCAAAGACCTTCATACCGCTACTTCATGCATTGGATAACCTGAATAGGGTTATATGTGACAGTGAAATACAGGTAAACAAATATTTTTTTACTTATTCAATTTAATTAGTGACACGCAATTTCTTCTGTAGGACTCGGATGATATGGGGTGGCCAGGAATAATATGTCGCGGTACGCAAAAGAGTTCACCAATCCAAGAAGAGCCGCTACTTATACGAAAAAACGATTTCGAAAATCAGATCGTCGACGGAGGGAAATGGGTTATTATAAACGGTTACGTTTGTGACGTAAATGACTATCAGTAAGTTGCAAGCTTAATTTCTACCATTGTTCGCAAATGATTTGGTCTCTCACATAGAACAGATAATTCGTCAATCAATGAACTTATTCAAACGGGTGTTGGGAAGGATCTCACATCTGAGTTCAACACGCCCAGTTATCGAAATGTACTTGAGTACATTGTTAACAATTACAAAGTTGGAAAGTATGCTCCAAACATTTCCGATGAGAAAGTAAGTCACTGGTTTGTATCTGTTCGATCTACATATTTGAACGTTATGTTTTTGTTTCAGCCACAATTGCATCAAAGCAAAGTATTAACTCATTTCAACTCGGAGCGAGCATTGTCATACTTACTTGGTCTTATAACGAGTATCCTTCAAAGTGGTCATCAACTTCAACCAGCCGAGATTCAATGCAAAAACATTATTCGATCGAAAATCTTGAGCGGTGGTCTACAAGTTCTTCAACCAGCAAATCCATTCGATGAGGAAAAAGGTGAAGCACGCAGCAGTGCTAGCACAGCTGGAAGTACACCAACCGAACCAAGTAACCACCAAATGCCCAGTTGCCTGGACCAGCCCGTTTTTAATTCTGTGCAACAAAGAATCGAAGCTCTGCTGAATGGTTTAGGTGAGGCACGACTTTCGGATCCTTTGATTTCAGGTTGGATGGCCGTATCGGAGCGATTCTGTAAGGAGCACAATCTAATTTGGCATCAAGAGTTTCCCCCCGAGCACCCAGTTCAAGAACTGGAGCGTCTACTAACTGCAGTGTTGATCCGACATCAAAGTTTGGGAACACTGATTCTCGCTGTTATTGATCGAGAACTGGGTGGCTTGGCGGAAAAGCCCCCAAAACCAGTTTCTGAAATCATTCGATTGGTTCATCAGACGAAGTGGGCGGTCGTTCGAACGCGTCAGCAATTAAACAGAAGCTATAAGGAAGTTTGCGCTCCCATGCTTGAGCGTCTGCGGTTTCTCTTGTACGAAGTGCGCCCAGCCATAAGCTTAGAACAGGCAGGTCTTCAAAAACTCTGCATTCTTCACAAATTTCCACGATTCAAAGCTGTTGTGAAGAAGATTATCGCTGAAATGCGAATAGCTAAGAAACAGTTGGCCTGCAATAAGCCCGAAGACATACTAAACGTGACCATTCAAAGTCAACATGCTGCATTGAAAAACCAGTCGCAAGAGAATCTTCTGCGTGTGTCATCAGCTGAAAATCTGGAAAAAGATACAGACTCCAATGCAGGGGCAAATACTCCGCTTCGCAACAACGTATCAAATGAAAACCTGATCGAATCTGGAGCAGACAACAACATCTTCAGTGGCGCAGACAAAAAACCATTGGATGATGCAAAACTTCAAGCAGACGACATGGAATTCGGAGATAAAAAGGCCGACTCCGAACAGGCATTCGTAAACGACGTTATTTTAAAGCTGAGTGAAAAGCTTCTGCAAGGATTTAACGGTGGCGAGTTAAACATGAGCACAATGTATGAAATAGTTGACTTTGTTATGCAAGAGGTTTGTGATGTAGAAACCGTTCGTCGTGCAATGTACTGCCAAGTACAGCGCTATCACATACGACGACAAGGCCTGGAAATGTTCCATGAAATTCTGCAAGTCGTTGGACTGCTGGATGCGGTCCAGTACAATATGCTGAGTGGATACCTAGGACTGAATCTCAAAAGAAACAAATTGACCACTACGAACATTTTGGAAGATCTCAATTTAATAACAGCCTTTCAAAAAGCGAATCTTATACTGGCCCAGTCGAAAATATTGGACTGGGCAATATCGGAATTGCAAAGGCTAGTAAATCAAGAGCAAATCTCGTTGAAATTGAAATTTCATGGTGGCAAGGATAACTCAAACTTGGGAACATATGTTTTTCTGAAGAAACTACCAAGAGCCAGGTTCTTGCTCAGTGTCTTTGGGATACTTGCAAAGGATATTGGACCAAACGAGTTGAGCTTGCTGATCAATTCAGGAACACTTGGCACAATTTTGGGTTTGCTACGTCAAACGGGCGGTGATATACCCGCCATTAAAAATACTTATGAATTGTCGGTTGTTTATGAGGACACTGTCTTGAAGGTATGTTTCCCCATTTGTTTGTCTTGTCTTTTGTTAACATTGTTTCTGCCTGCAGCAAAAATCAAATAAAGCTAATCTGTCAGGACCTGAGCTAGCAAAACTCATGAAAATTGGTACACGAATTTGTCGTGGCGCTGACTGGAAATGGGGTGATCAGGACGGCAATCCTCCTGGAGAGGGAAGAATTATATCCGAAGTAGGCGAAGATGGGTAAGATATTCAGAACACATATAATTCATTTAATATAGTCCTGTATATATATATGTATCGTTTGACGTGGGTCGCCGTGGAGTAGTGGGTAAGTGCGTCGACTCCTACGCAGAGGGTCCCTGGTTCGATACCCGAATTTACCACCTTTGATAATTCACGGCTCCACCTCTTCCGAGTCACTGACAATGCTCAAAGAGTATTCCTGTCTAGAAAAAGCTTCTCAATTTCGCCGTTCGGAGTCGGCATTAAACGTAGATCCCTTCCACTAGTGAAAGAATAAATAGCACACACAACACGCAGTGGTTGCTGAGAAGCTAGGCCCAGGTCCGCATCGGACTGTCGCGCCACCCATATTATTCCCACATTCTAATCCTGTTATTTGTATCCATTCGGCTTCCACATTTATATCAACTTAATCGATCGGTTCTTCGGATCGAGCGTAGGCCAGAGTTGTTTGATAATGAGGCAGCCTGTGTCAGTTGACTATCTACTATTTACTTGATCAAGTTTTTCGATCTTGGGTAGATGTTGGTACTGGACTCTTATCCTTTCTAGCGAGCTCGTCCGCCTTAGGTGGATGTTATAATACTTTACCATCGTATTAAGAGACGGTCAGTTATTGAGGGAAGTCTTAGAGTTAAAGATAACTGAATTCCAAGACCGCTGCATGGTTGATATTTGGACTTGATATTACATTGTTTTTTTAACCAGAACAGACTTTTTGATGAAAAATGCTAAAGTAATTTGGAAATCGAAAATCTTCGATCCATCGATGTTTCGATATACAGAGCTGTTCAAAATAATAGGGAAAGAGTAAAATAGAATATTTTTCAACGATTTTATCAAATATTTGAAACCTAACATTTCGAAAATATTTCCATTAGGATTTATTATTTTTCACGTTCATATTTCATTTTTACACTATGTGATAGACATTACTTCCAAATACACTGTTCAAAATAATAGGGAAATTAAGAGTAAACATTCGTTTTTCAAGAAAGTAATAAATCGAAAGTAACATTTGTATTAAATTATACTTCTATTTCACATAGTGATTATATTTGAGTAGATTAGTGTCCCGAATGACCGCCCATGTTCTTTAGCACAGGACTTGCTCGACCTGGCATAGACTATATGTTTCTGACACTTAATCAAAGGAATGGCCTTCCAATGTTTCTCAATTTCGGTCCAAAAGTGAGTTTTATTATGGAACATCTGTGTAGCCAAAGATTTGTTCAGTTCCACCCACAAATTCTCCATAGGATTGCGATCTGGGGACTGAGATGGTCATTGTAATACCGACACTTGATGGTCCCTCAACCAAGCACTAACTAATGTCGATGAGTGCTTGGGATCACTGTCATGTTGGAAGTGCCATCTTAAAGGCATGTTGTCCTCAGCGTATGGTAACATCACATATTGGTTTCATCACTCTAGAGAATGTTACGAAACATCTCTTTTGAATGGTTCCTGAAACTTAAGGCGAACTCTTTTCATGCTTTGACATTCCTTTTACTCAACAATGGAACTTTGCGAGTGATCCTTCCTGGTAGTCGATTATGTTGTTAATTGCGGCTACAATTGCCTTTGATGACATAAAGGGATTCCTTTTGGCTAATAACACTATACGGGAGTCATCAGTGGAACTCGTTTTTCTTGGTCTACCTCGTGTTTATTTTGCTGGGGTTCTTGAAAGTGCATTGAAAACAAAACTAAACGATCGTCCCAACTCGTCTGCAATAAATTTTAAAGACTTTCCCTGTTGTCTGTGTTTCTTTATGATACGGCTTTCTTCTTCATAACAGTGCCTATTACGGCCCATTTTGTACTAAATCTACAAAGGTATTCGTAAAATTAACTACATTTCTTACATACAGAACACAACACACACAAACAACTACCTTTTAACTCTTTTTGAAGAAAGATATCAAAGGGAAGACAAAATTCCCTATTATTTTGAACACTCAAGAAAACACTTTTTCCGTAAATTGCACCACTTACATGAATGATTAGCTGACATTATGTGCATGCATAGTAAAGGATATGCAGCTGTGCAAATAACGGTACCACTTACTGTTGCGAAAAGTTGAAAAAAAAATGTGTAAATGAGCAGAAATATCGACTATGAGTGATCATCCCTATTATTTTGAACAGCTCTGTATGTGTTCAGATTCACAGGATACTGGTTAAGAACTTCTTCTCGAAGATGAGCTTAGGTACTTTTGCTACGATTTTAGCTTCAGAGCTTAATCTCACCTAAGTTCGGAGCTTTGGATGGGGTTCCCTTATGACCGCGCTGAGCGGGATGTCATCCGCTGAACTCTATCAAGCTATTTGAGGTTAATGTCAGTGCATACCAAATTTAAAAAGAATAAAAAAAAAACAATAAGATGCTTGGAAGCAGAAAGCAGGTCATTATTTTTTTCTTTCTTGTGCTTCTATTGCTGTTGACCTGGCCCACGTTACAAGTATATAAGTATCTAGCAAGTTAACTCCATGCCACATAGGAGGACTGGGCTGATCCGAGAGACGGCTCTATTACTAAATTACCCCCTGAGCCCACAGTAACCTACAATGGAAATAGGAAAGAACGTTTTCCCAAAAGTGTCTCTATTGTGTTTACTAAAGTACACGACTTTGCCTACGACCAACATGCGCCGAATGAGAAAAACATCTCTGCGAACGGTCCCGTTGTCTATACACCGAATACGAAAGGGCATAAAACACCGAGTAATAAAACACAACATGTTGAACCACACTAAAATTTAGTTCGTAAACTCAGTTTTGTCGTGATACCGACCGTGACAGAAGGACAAAATGTTCTGTTGTGTCGATTTATGTTTTCTTGGTGTGGGTTGAAATTAGTGATGGGAACTATCGAATGAATTGGACTATCGATAGTTAGTAACAGAATGGTTATTATGGTTAGTTATTATTGCCTGTGGCAAATTCCCCCAGACACTCAGTGAGTTAGTAGAACGCGCAATTGCTACCCTCCTCAAATGGGCAAAATCTTGCGGTCTTGGGATTAACCCATCAAAAACAGAGTTGGTCCTTTTTACCAATAAAAGGGTCATCCCGCCTTTCAATCTTCCTAAAATTGAGGGTACAACCCTCACTCTAAGAGAAAGCGCAAAGTGCCTAGACGGGAAACTCAAATGAATATAGAACTAAATATAGAAGAGAGAGTAAAGAAGGCGGCCTGTGCCTTATACCTGTGCAACAGGATATTTGCTAAGAAATGGGGTCCGAACCCCAAAACGATTCTGTGGATGTATAGAGCAATTGTGAAGCCCATCAAGACATGTGACAGTGTAGTTTGGTGGCAAGCTTGTCTGAAAAGTTCAAACTTAAAGCTGCTCATGAGCATAAGGAGACGCGCATTCCTAGCTGTGCTAGGAGCAATCTCGACTTGACCTCTATACACAGTTGACTACCGCAAAGGGAGCCATAAGGATTTTCCAATCCAAAAACTGGCACCCCAGCCCCAAGTCAAAAAGTATTTCCCTACAAGGGAGGAGTGAAGCTCAAATGAACCCATCGCTGACTCGAGTTCCATCCCGGACGGGTCAATGATGGAAAAAGGAACAGGCGCGGGCATCTTAGACCACCTGACTACGGCACTGTTTTCAAGCGGAGGTCCTTGCGGTCAAAGAAGCGGGCATATTGATATCATTTTTGGAAATACCACCAATACCAAAGCAATTTCGGCTATTGAAATCAAGTCCAGGCTAGTCGCAAGCTGTCGCGAAGAGCTCAAGGTTCTTGGCACATAGCATTCCATCACTCTGTGCTGGGTCCCAGGTCACAGAGACATAACCGGAAACGAGGTAGCAGATGAAGTTTCCAGGAAAGGGGCATTCCCCACCTCTGTCTGCCATCAAGAGAAAGGTGGACAGTAAAATCATGGAGCTAGCTAATGAAAGGTGGAGTTCCTTCCCCACATGTGAGACCACTCGTGCGATATGGCCTAGGTTGAACAGCGCTAAAACCGATTCCCTCCTCCCATGTAGCAGGAAACTGCTGAGGATGATGGTCGGAGCTATTACTGGTAATAACCATCTAAGGTATCATGAACACAAAATGGCTTACTTACCCAGGACACCATTTGCAGAGGCTGTGGGGACGAAGAGGAGATTGAGAACACATCCCAATATCTTTGTCAACGCCCCAGTGTATGCAAACTGAGACAAAGAACCCTGGGAGTATTTTTCTTCCATAACCTCCATGATATAACAGATATCCCACTAAAATCTCTTTGAAGGTTTATTAGGATCTTTGGATGGCTGGGAGGAGGACGATAACCAAATAATACCTTGAGGTCAAGAGTTGTCATCATCTGGCGAGTGAGAAGATAGGAAGGCTGGCGAGGCCCCACCGCGTCAACCCACGAACCTAACCTAACCTAGTAACTGAATGATTTGAACTATCGAATAGTTTCATTCATTACTTATGCATCTGTTTGCGAAATTATTGAGCGCTGGCGGAGAGGGGGCATAATTTTGGAGGTAGGAGATACAATGCGCTTTTTTGAGGTTTCCCCAGGAGGCATAACCCTCCTTTACAAACGAGCAAAAATCAACCGACCGTTTAAATATCCCTTACCAGTAAATGTTGCACAATGAACTTGCACTAAAAAATATCATTTTCCCAACCAAAGTCCATACAAGTGAAAAAAAATCGTTCATATACACTAAATTCTTTCTCAGAGCTCAATCAATACACAAAATTCTCTCTGAGAGCAGCGTCGCCAGAGTCAGTACACAAAAATCATTTAAACTATCGAATAAAACATTTGAATGGTTTTTTCATTGGATTGGATGAACGATTTTCGACTATCGAATAAATGCATAGTTTGCAAATATCGAAGTCGATAGTTTTTATTCGATGGTTCGCGTCACTAGTTAAAATAGTACATTGTTATTTGTCCGTCGAGCAGAAAACGTTTTGACGTGTCCGGTGTCGGTTCAACCTTAAGGAAAAACCCATGGCTTGACGACGAGTGCAGGTAGGGCCAATTAGCCAAAAAAGACGCTTACAAGGCAATGATGCATCGAACGAAGAGCTGGGTGAAATACTCACTCGGTAAACAAATATGTATTTCACAAAAAATACGCGAAATAAAATGAATGTTTTAAAATTGGTTTCAAACATTCATTGCAGACCTCTAGACTATATCCATTTCGAAATCACATTATTCTCAGCAACCACTCGTGTTGTGCGTGCTATTGTTCTTTCACGAGTGAAAGGGACCTACAGTTTTATGCCGACTCCGAACGGCAATGTTGCGAAGCTTTTTCTAGACAGGAATACTCTTTGAGCATTGTCAGTGACTCGAAAGAGGTGGAAGCCGTGAATTATGAAAGTTGCTGGAATGGGGATTCGAACATGGCATCCTCTGCGTAGGAGTCGACGCACTAACCCACTTCGCCCGGCGACTTTTTAGAGATACATATCTTTAAAGTACACTTTACATACAAGGTACCAGAGCAGTGGTATTAGGTTCTTACCGAACCACCACATTTATCTAGTTTCTGAGTGAAATAAAAATGACAAGAAAGTCGGTGATGAGATACATCGATTGGATAAGTCTCTTCCTGTCCGACTTAGATTGACAAGTGCGGATACGCAGAGGACCATTCAATGTCTGTATGTCAGACTTCCAGTAAAGCCTGGAAAAAAGGTCGGCTGAGAATTCGTCATAAAGACAGGTTGAGGTATTTGAGAGATATAGGCCCCAAAGAAGAAAACTGAATTTATCAATAATAGTGTGGCTAAAAATATGAAAAAAATAATGTATTCCAAATATCCTAGAGCTTACAAAGTGTGTGAATTTTTTTCATTTACAATATTTATTCTTCCAATAGATGGGTTCGTGTGGAATGGTACACAGGAGCGACCAATTCATACCGCATGGGCAAAGAAGGTCAATACGATCTTCGACTGGCTGACAACGCATCGAATATTGTTTCACCAGACACAGAAAACACCGAAAAAGATGAATTAATTGGTGAAAGCAGTCTTTCTGGTGAATCGCATCCAACAAAGCTGTTGCGATACGCATGCACTAAAATTTTGCAAATAATATCGGTTGGCATAGGACAACACAGTGAGAAGATGGACAAAACCGCCGTTCAAGGTGTGACATCAATGTTTCGTGCAATTTTGAACTCAAAATCTGGTCTCGGCAGCATATGTGGCCTGGACAGTTGGACAACACTCGGTTTCCTTCGTGCAATAGTGGGTGAATCAAAAATCATGTCGAAGTACCTTACTTCGTCTGTTTGGATTGAGTTCTACGTCGATCTCTTGGAACAACCAACATCCTGTGAACAAGATGTTTTCAGAAAAATTCACTGTCTTCGCTTATTGCAAACAGTTTTGGTAAATTGGACGGATGACGATGTCACGCGAACAACGGCACTCGTCAAGCAACTATTTACTATCTTGGGAAAAATAACTCTCTACTGTCCAAACGACATTTCACTTCTTCAAAATCCATCTGATACCAAATCAAGAGTTCTACTTACTGCATCACACTCGGGCACAGTTGCAGAAGAAATTATAACTCTTCTGCGGAAACTGCACACGATGCCCATTTGGAATCCGATCATTAACTCGTTTCTATCGCAAAAGTTGTGTGTGGCTGCAGAGCTCTTTGGAGAGGACGGGGTTGAAGTGAGTAACCTCGAATTCGAGTATGTCCACGTAATGGGTGTGCTCAGCACTATTGGTGGATGTGACACTAGACCTCGGGTTGGATTACAAGTCTCATATGATGGAAGTACGGCAACTATTTGTGGATTCACGAACAAAGGCAAGTGTCTCCTCAGCACCGATGGCAACAACCTGAATGGAGAGTTCAGAAAGATTTCCTTGAATTCTGCAACTGACGGAGCAGATTACTCGGTCTTTAGCTTGTCTCGGTTACCAATGAATGAGATGCTTCTGAATTCCTGGTCTGTACTCATGTATGGTCCAGGAGAACGAAAAGAATGTATCCCGGCTTCAATTGACATCTCATTATTGCGTTCACAGCAAATTCAAATATGTGTTCTCAATTCCAACTGCGTCCTCTACAGACATCAAGCGTCGCTAAGAAAAATATTACGACAGCGTTCGCCAGGGATAAGTTCCTATTCTTCAGAAGAGAGTATTTCAGACGCTGACCAGCCAGCAGAGCCCGCCAAGTGTGTCAATGATTTGAACGTGGTTACAGACCTACAAGCTGTTGTTGATGATTCTGCGTCATCTGTTTCGGAGACTGAGCTTTTAATTCAAAGCATTCTTATTCGAGCCACTCAGCCATCTCCTCTGAAAGCCACCTACACCTATGGAGAGTTGGCCACCGCAGCATTGAATGTATCTCAAATGCTAGCTAGTCAAATACATACTGAACTAAATGGTCCCGGCTCATTACAATCCAGAACATTGCCGCCGCCAATGCAACCAACTCTTATTCATGGAGTCCCTGTATACAATAACAGTGCAACCGACGACGGAAGTGTGAGTGGACCTGCTGGAGATTGTGGGCAAAACACCCCTTCGTCAGGTGCACTTAATAGAAACAAAACCGCTCCGTGTCCACTTGTGTCGCAAATTATGGAAATGGGTTTCTCTAGAAAATCTGTAGAGCTCGCTGTAAAATCTTTAAGTAAGTCATACATACATAATTGCATGTAACAAAGAACTCAATTTTTTTTTATCAATTTAGCTACACCCACAGAAGTTCCACCGACACCAGAGCAAATTGTTCAATGGATTCTCGAACATCCAGATCAGTGCCCTCCGATCCCATCCACCTCAAAAGGCAACGTCCATGATGGAGATGGAAACGATTGTCCAAAACTACCTCGTCACGATCCTGAAGCTGATTCGGACAACGACAGCACCGAGAGCAGTGATACTGTTGAGGGGTCATCAATACAAGATCCACAACAAACTGAGACTACCAAATTTGCTACAAGAAGAGACTTTCCATCAGCAGATCAGTATGCGATGTTTGTGAGAGGACTCGTTTGCCCAGGGATGACTGTTCGTTGCTGTCGAGACTTTGAAGAGATAAAAAAAGGCGATACAGGAAGAGTGCTTCGAGTGGACACCGAAGGACTACATGATTTAAATGTACAGGTAATAAAATACAACATTATGGATGGCTCCATTTTGTTCGGGAAAATCTAACTATGATCTTTGTCTTGAAGGTTTACTGGAAAAATCATAGAGGTACTTACTGGGTGTGCTTTGTTCACATAGAACTTGTCGAAATGCCACAAGTCACGGTTGGTTCTCAAGTCCGTCTGCGTTCTACACCACGCAATGAATGGGGCTATATTACTAGAGGTGCCATAGGCACTGTTACATCAGTAAATGGGAAAATCGTAACAGTGGATTTCGTACAACAACCCGACTGGACCGGAAATTTGAACGAAATTGAACTTGTACACCCGGTAAAAGAAGGACACATGAACAACATCATTTCTGGTATTATACAAGGACCAACAGATCTAATTGAGGATTGGTCGCGTTGCATTCGAACACTCACAGTGTCATCGAATGAATCAATGGCAAAACATTTGTTGGACAAAAGTCAAAATTGCTGGCAAAGCTCCTCGTGTAGCCAGGGCAAGCATTGGATCCGAATCGAAATGCACGAAAATGTTCTTATTCACAGCCTATCTATAGTCGTCAACCCAGCCGATTGCTCTCATATGCCGTCACTGATTGTGACTCGTGTCGGTGATAGCATTCAAAATCTGAAAGAGTACAGTTGGGTGTCGGTAAAGAATAATGACACAAATGTGTCCCTTTTGAATGAA
This sequence comes from Eristalis intricaria, assembly GCA_964034865.1. NCBI lineage: Eukaryota > Metazoa > Arthropoda > Insecta > Diptera > Syrphidae > Eristalis > Eristalis intricaria. The sequence goes on along the minus strand of OZ035876.1, from coordinate 69,950,289 downwards.
GTTCGCCAATACTTTCAATACGTTGAAATTGTGATCAAGCACTGTCGAAACAATGGAATTCAGTGCAAGGTTCATGGAATAAATATCGTTGGAAGACGGCGGCAAACTGATTTGGATGTTATGCTAATGGACGCTGGTTTTCTCGCATGCGAATATGACAGCTTGTCTAGCGACACAAGCACTTTGTCGAACTATCCCGATGTTAAAACTTCACAAAGTGAACCGCCGTGCACAGTAATGGTGTGGGGCCTCAATGACAAAGAACAGTTAGGCGGCCTGAAGGGATCCAAAGTAAAAGTACCAACATTCTCACAAACTCTCAGCCGTTTACGACCTATTCACATTGCCGGTGGCTCAAAGTCATTGTTCATTGTTTCCCAAGATGGAAAAGCGTATGCTTGTGGTGAGGGAACAAATGGAAGACTGGGATTGGGGCATAACTGCAATGTGTCGGTACCGAGGCAAGTGCCAGTATTACATCAGTATGTTGTGAAAAAAGTAGCTGTGCACTCAGGTGGTAAGCATGCGCTGGCATTGACTCTTGATGGCAAAGTATTTTCCTGGGGTGAAGGTGAAGATGGTAAGCTCGGCCATGGAAATCGTTTGACTATGGACAAGCCGAAAATGATTGAAACTTTGCGTGCCAAGAAGATACGCGACATTGCTTGTGGATCTTCTCATAGTGCTGCAATATCATCATCTGGAGAACTGTACACCTGGGGTCTTGGTGAATACGGACGATTGGGTCATGGTGATAGTGTCACTCAATTGAAACCGAAACTGGTAGCAGCATTGTCTGGGAAACGAGTCATACAGGTACGTACGTCACTTATAAATAATTAATTAGAAATTTTCTCCTTTGCGCCACCTTTGTACCCAATTCATGAACAGTTTTAATATTTTCAAACATAGTTATTAATTGTAATTAGTCGTTTTACAAACTTGTTGATGATATCCTTGATGTTATTCTTAGGTGGCTTGTGGAAGTCGCGATGCACAAACTCTAGCTCTTACAGAGGATGGAGCGGTTTACTCCTGGGGCGACGGCGATTTTGGCAAACTGGGTCGAGGCGGTTCCGAAGGTTCTTCTATTCCACACGAAATCGAACGGCTCACTGGTATCGGGGTAATTCAAATCGAATGCGGAGCTCAATTTAGTCTGGCCCTCACACGAACTGGAGAGGTTTGGACATGGGGCAAGGGAGACTACTATCGTTTAGGCCATGGCAGCGATCAACATGTGCGAAAGCCTGCACCGATACAAGGACTACGTGGCCGAAAGGTAATACACGTTGCTGTGGGTGCTTTGCACTGTCTGGCTGTTACCGACAGTGGCCAGGTGTTTGCTTGGGGCGATAACGATCACGGGCAACAAGGATCCGGAAACACAATCGTCAATATCAAGCCAGCCCTTGTGATAGGTCTGGATTCTGTATGTGTTAACAGAGTTGCATGTGGTAGCTCTCACTCGGTTGCTTGGGGTCTTCCTCAATCACCTGCCGAAGAAGAAAAGAAGGGACCAGTGCCATTTGCAACAACAAAGGATCCACTTGGCGGTAGCAGTTTGGGTATTTACGACTCAGATCCAACCCCGCCAATGCTTACTCCCTCTTTTGGCAAACCAAACCCCAAGGCCTCGTTAAGTGAAACACTATTATCATTAGAAACATATGGTGCACGACAAACAGCTCTGAACTATGTATTGAATGCAATGAGTATTCTGCAAGCACGGCAGTTAATAGTTGCGGCCTTGACCAGTCACAGTAAGATCAACTTAAATGAGAAATTTTCAAGTGAGATAGAGAATTCAGAGAGTTTCAAGGATCCGGAGCGAGCCCCTAATCCCAGCACTACGGTAGCCAACAATAATGAGATAATCGCTCAAGGCGGTGGTGAAGCGCCCGCAGATGCCACTGACCCAGCCGTTCATGAGCCATCCCCGGAGGCGGAGGTTGTACCTGCACCGGCTGGTCCATTGAGTGCATTCCAAAGCTTAACAGGATCGCTTTCACTTTCGGCCTCCATTTCAAGTAACGCTCCGCATAAACACTCAAAAATGTCGGCCAGTGCGATGTCCGTCATGGCAGCCACGATGACACATCAGGAAGAGATGATAGCTGAGTCAAGCCTAACTGGTCTTGATGATTTCACCTCACTGCTGGGAGAAACTGAAGCGAAGAGCCTGGTGGAACTGCTTAAATTGAGCGTAGCTGGGCGCACCGGTCCACCTTGTACTTCGCAAACCATCGCAGACACATTAATTGCATTGGGCTCAAATTCCCCAGCTATAGGATCAATGCTTCTTGAAACGTGTATAACAGAATTGGAAGACTTGTGTACGTCCAGGCACTGCCTTGGAAAGATTCCAAAGCCTGTTATGCAAGAGAGCAGTCACCCCTACGTAGACAATGTGACTGCGTTCGGACATGTCAAGATCCCTGGTGCTGAGGCACTCCGTCTTGAATTCGATTCACAATGTTCAACGGAGAAACGAAACGATCCCTTGGTTATTATGGATGGATCTGGTCGGGTAATAGCAACACGATCGGGACGTGAATTTGCCCAGTGGGCTCCGGAAATTCGCATACCAGGCGATGAGGTGCAATGGAAATTCACAAGCGACAGTTCGGTCAATGGGTGGGGTTGGAAATTTTGGATTCACGCCATTATGCCGGCGTCATCAACACAGGAAAGAGGCTCTGACCGTTCGGTGTTATCTCAGCCTTCAATGCCACTTGTGATGGCACTTCTAGATTCACGATTGGGGCCAAACAATCAGAGTGTACTGCTGAGACTGGCAGCTGCACTTGCTGCATGCGCACAACTAAGTTCACTTACAACAGCCCAGCGAATTTGGTCTCTAAGGAAGCTACATTGCGTTCTTACAGCAAAACATGCACCCAAGGTATTGGATCCTTCTCTGAATCCCATTTTAATGCCACTTATACCGGAGTTCCTGAGGCAGTATGAGTATGAAGAACCACAAGTTCGAGGCGGAATTCACCTTATGCATTCTGACTACTTCAAGACGCTCGCAGCCTTGGCCTGTGATATGCAACTGGACTCTGTTTTGCCACCAGCCGACATGCACAAGTGGGTATGGTTCAAGCGCTACTGTATAGCCGTGCGAGTAGCTCAGTCATTAATTAAGAGAACTGAATTGCCAAGAGCATTTTGCCTGGAAGTGAAAAAGAAATTTTCCGAGATGATGCCTCCACAGAACGCGTCGCCATCATCTTCCGTAATGATGAACTCCACCACTTCATTATCCTCGAGTACAACAAGCAACGCCACGCCGACTCCGCCACCTTCGTTGCAACCCCCCCAGCCCACAGCAACAGCAGCATCAATGGTTAATTCGCTGACGCCAAGTACCAGTCACTTCATCCATTACATAGACTCAATCATGTCGTTATCCATGCATGACGTCGATCAAAAAGCTTCCAACGAACAAACTCAGCTCTTGCATGAGGACCATACTCTTTTCAAAGCAGAACATGACTGCCAATTGCTGCAGTGGCTCAATCGACGACCTGAGGATTGGGCATTGTCCTGGGGTGGTGCAAGCACTATTTACGGATGGGGACACAATCACAGAGGTCAGTTGGGTGGTCTTGAAGGAAGTCGAATCAAAACGCCGACTCCTTGTGAAGCGCTTAGTCTGCTGCGTCCGCTACAGTTGGCCGGAGGCGAGCAGACACTCTATGCAGTGACACCAGATGGAAAATTATTTGCAACAGGATATGGATCTGGAGGCCGCTTGGGAATTGGTGGTACCGATTCAGTATCGACTCCAACTTTAGTGGAATCCTTACAGCACGTATTTGTTAAGAAAGTCGCTGTAAATTCTGGAGGTAAGCACTGCCTTGCCCTGACAGCAGATGGAGAAGTATACTCTTGGGGCGAAGGCGAGGACGGCAAGCTTGGTCACAGCAATCGCATGAGTTATGACAGACCAAAACTAATTGACGCACTCTCTGGCATTGGAATTGTAGATATAGCATGCGGCAGTGCACACTCTGCATGCATAACCTCATCTGGTCATGTTTTGACGTGGGGTAAAGGCAGATACGGACGTTTGGGGCACGGTGACTCTGAAGACCAGTTGAGGCCTAAACTCGTAGAAGCTCTACTTGGGTACAGAGCTGTTGATATTGCTTGTGGATCAGGCGATGCACAAACTCTTTGTATCACGGACGATGATAATGTGTGGAGCTGGGGCGATGGAGATTACGGCAAGTTGGGTCGTGGTGGTTCTGATGGATGCAAAGTTCCAATGAAGATCGAAAGTCTCTCCGGCTTAGGAGTGATTAAAGTCGAATGTGGGTCACAATTTTCCGTGGCGTTGACACGCTCAGGAGCCGTATACACTTGGGGCAAAGGTGACTATCATCGTCTGGGACACGGTACCGTCGATCATGTGCGGAGGCCAAAGAAGGTCGCAGCACTTCAGGGCAAGAAAGTAATATCTATTGCCACCGGTTCGTTACATTGTGTAGCATGCAGTGACACAGGAGAAGTATATACATGGGGTGACAATGATGAAGGGCAACTTGGTGACGGAACAGTCAGTGCAATACAGAGACCTCGTTTGGTAACGGCGCTACAAGGAAAACATATTGTTAAAGTTACTTGTGGTTCAGCACACACACTAGCTCTGTCCACATCCCAACTAACGGAGCGAGTGCGCCCACCACCAAATCCACCACTCGAATATGATCTTGTTCGGGACCTTCCACCTGAAGCCCTTCATGCACGCTTAGTCCTACTGCATCACTTCTCAGAGCTGGTTTGTCCATGCTTAGCCATGTTGCCCATTTCAGGAGAACTGAGTTTGGGTGCATTGAAGGATGTACTCGTGTATACTATCAAGGAGGCAGCTTTCCGAAAGGTAATCCAAACAACAATGGTACGTGATAAGCAGCATGGTCCAGTAATTGAATTAAATCGGATTCAAGTTAAGCGTTCACGAACCAAATCCGGAAATGGCCTAGCGGGTGTCGACGGCATGAAAAGTGTTTTCGGGCAAATGGTTCAAAAACTTCCACTTTTAACGCAGGAGGCTCTATCATTGCCGCATAGAGTATGGAAAGTGAAATTTGTGGGTGAGAGTGTTGACGACTGTGGTGGCGGATATTCGGAATCAATAGCAGAGATGTGCGATGAGTTGCAGAATGGTAGTGTCCCACTCTTGATAAACACTCCAAATGGTCGGGGAGAAGCTGGAGCAAATCGAGATTGCTTCCTACTTGATCCAATGCTAACTTCAGTGCTGCAGATGAACATGTTTAGGTTTCTGGGTGTGCTAATGGGAATCGCGGTGAGAACTGGATCTCCCTTGAGCCTTAAGTAAGTAATTTTCTCTTCACTTTTAAATCAACTTGCTCCAGGATGTTACTCAAAATTTTGTAATATTTCTTGTTTCCAGTCTTGCCGAACCAGTTTGGCGACAATTGGCCGGTGAAACTCTACGTCCGAGTGACCTTACTGAAGTCGACCGTGACTATGTGGCCGGTCTTCTTTGCGTTCGTAACATGGAAGATGATCCTAAAGTATTTAGCACCCTCGAATTGCCATTTTCAACATCATCGGCAAAGGGTCACGAAGTGCCTTTGTCCACACGTTACACACGAATTACACCACAGAATCGACATGAGTACGTTCGACTTGCTTTGAATTTCCGATTGCACGAATTCGACGAACAAGTGAAAGCAGTTCGTGACGGCATGTCTAAGGTGATACCTGTGCCCCTTCTATCGCTATTCTCGGCAGCTGAACTACAGGCGATGGTGTGCGGATCGCCAGATATTCCTTTGGGTCTCTTAAAATCGGTTGCCACGTATAAAGGATTTGATCCAAATTCGCCGCTTGTCTCATGGTTCTGGGAAGTTATGGAAGAGTTCTCGAACCAAGTAAAAAACTGATAATGTATAGCTTAACAGTTCGTTTATTATTTTTTTTCTTTAATGCTAGGAACGCTCACTGTTCTTACGTTTTGTCTGGGGCAGAACAAGACTGCCACGAACTATTGCCGATTTCCGCGGACGAGATTTTGTGCTTCAAGTTTTAGAGAAGAATCCTCCCGATCACTTCCTTCCTGAGAGCTATACATGCTTTTTCCTCCTCAAGATGCCACGATATTCGTGCAAGGTAATTATAATCTAAACATCTGTTAACCAATTTTGTCTTAACGTTTCCGTTTCTGTTCTTAGGCTGTACTTTTAGAAAAACTGAAGTATGCTATACATTTTTGCAAGAGTATCGACACCGATGAATATGCACGTGTTGCGATGGGCGATCCCACCGAAGCAACTGGTAGCGAAGATAATAGTGATTTGGAATCCGTTGCTAGTCATGATGCTTAAAAAGTACCATAGGATGAACGATAGAAATAAAGGAAAAACACATTTAAATTAACGAATATATTTGAGATGGTGAGTTTACAATTAACCTCACAAAATATGGTTTCTTTACTTTGTGGATATTTTACATTACACATAAATATTTTCATAAATACGTAAATCTACAGTGTTGGACAGAACAAAAGCACCTCTGACGTTTTGAATTTCTTTGCTTCCATAAGTCAGAATTTAGAAAATACTATACAAAGTATGCACGAGAGATCCCCAGGCAACTCGATCCTCCGCCACCGACTCGAACTCATCAGCACTTGTGCCAAAGTGTAACCAGGCGAGTTTTAGGGTCTGCCAAGCGGTCGCCTATTCAATGCACGCATTCACTACTACCCTGCAAAATGCCAGACAACCATCGACAACTCTTCGGCAAATTGTTAGCTAGTGCTTGCTTCTGAATTTTATTTGGCCTGCAGTGCCAAATGTGTTTTTATGCGCTGATCAAGTTCAATCCGCCTGTGATTGATTGATTTTAGTAAAGTATTTTTGGGGTCTTGATATAAAAGGAATCCCCGTAACTTTTTGTGCGACTTAATTCATCGCGTCTTTCGTTGCGCGGATACCCTCTTGGACATGAACCAAATAGAGTGAACAGTTATAACTGGCCATTATCTCCTTCATAAATAGACAACAAGGTTTTACATAATACGGAGATCTTGGCCACATGACAATAATTGAAAAATATTTGGCAGCCGGAGGGTCAAAGGAATGTTTGGGTTAGCTGTGTTGGTTTCAGATATTGAGAGGAAGACTTTTTAATTAATAGACCTACCTCCCTTTCTGTTCCCTTTAAAGACCATTCAATGTAAGGATGAATAGTTTTGAGTTTTTAGTTTTCATATAAAGACCACTTGAGTTCTTCTATATAGTCATGGAGTGTAGCTAAGCTCCAAGCATGCTGTTACAATATTGACTACATACTTTAGTTCCACTGACCCATCTACCATCTATCCAAGGGGATTTGAAGGACGCGAAACTGCCTACCATTCACTGACAAACACACACATACAAATTCGTACGCCCACCGTTTCAAGTTCAATATGACGAGATTATGCGGTTCCACTTGTCACTTTCAGACCGTCCACACTTAGAACTGGGTCGTCGGCCGGTCCGCACATAGAACTACGCCTGTGGCGTTAAATACCTGTCAACGTGATTGCGAATGTATTTCCTTTCCGGCAATGTCCGCTTGTTTGCTGCTTCAAATAGCCGTCTTGAAGTTAATGTGACAAAATAGTGAAGCTGCAATAGCCACGATGCGACGATCCATGCACAGAACTATGCCGAGGCGTCAAATAACAGCCTGGAATTGCACAGTCTCGTCGTGGGAACACAGAAAGTTTTTGCTTTCGGTATTGTGCTAATTGAATCGTATTGTGGTAATCGTCGGTAAAAGTCAAGATAGAAGAAAAAGAAAATAAAATCAACGGTAGAAAAGTTTTTGATGATTAATAAATAAAAATTAAATATTAATTTAAGATAAACAACGTGTTTATTAACTGCTCTTTCGAAATGAAGGTTCTAAAACACAAGTTTAACAAAACTTAATTTACATCATATCGTTACGTTTTACAGAAATGAGTTCATATATATGACAATAAGATAAAATTTGTTTTTGTTTTTGTGGATTTTGTGGAATATTTGAGATTATCTCTTGGACCCTGCGTTTTTACTAGGATTGGCTTCGTCGTGCATTCCTGCCGCATTCATTGAAATATATTCTCAACATAAGCAGGAGGAGGGCCTTAATATCTCATTTGTGTGTTTAAAGACTTTGGTTATGGAGATCATACTCTGTGGCATCTCTCGAAAAGTTTGCCCTGAACTACATCCTGCTGGATTCACAGTCTTAACTACAAACAAACAGCTTAACTGCATTCGATCGTTAACTTGATTCTAGGTGGGCAATGGATTGATTCTTTCACAAAAGCAGATATATTTTTCACTGTAAGACCAGGTTGTCTGTTCTTCAATAACTATGAACATTTTTACCACGACACTTTTGAATCTTTCAACATTGACACGTACGATAAGATCTTTGGGTACATTAAGCATAGATATGCTTATATATAGTTTTTATAGGAGGAGGCCTATCAGCTAAGATAACAATTAAAGATTTGTATAATTTAATACAACACTCACCTCTTTATTGTGGTACAGTACTACCTCGCTAATTCGAACGCTCCACTAATTCTAACACCTCTTTTTTACCATTACATACAAAATTTTCCTTGCCCTCGAGATCGATTTTTGGCCATTTTCCCAGTTCAAATCGGTTCTTTTAGACCTACCTATGACTACTGTGCACATTTAGTGATGTTTTCGTACGTGTATGAATCGAATCCGATTTTTTTCCGTCACTTCTGTGCTGAGTGCCTTAATAGTTACTTAGGGGATAGTAATACTAGGCGAAACATTTTTAAAATAAAGGCGTGCAGATTCCGGTTCAGTAGCTTGTGATTTTTGTTAAGACTATAACATTGAAGGTTATGGTGCAGTTACCTTTGTGTCAACTAGCATTGTGAATGGTTTATCTTTTTATTAAATTAAGCTAAACAAAGTTTTTAAGTAACAGAATTCATACCTTAATTCTTACTTTCTTATTTCGACAAATAAATGCATTTTAGTACTTAAAACTGCTTTACACTGCTTTTTCATTCAACATCCGTGGTTCGAATAAGGTTAGGTCTCTAATGCCCGATTTCACAGTGTGAGCTGTGTTCGTGTGTCGATCTATCGCAAAACTCAGATTCAATAGAAATTTCGTTTTCACAGTGGAAGTTAAGTGATAGATTCCACTTAAACAGTGGTTTAACTTAAGCCACCGATTGCCATGGCTTAAGTGTCAATCCAGAAAGTACATAAGTGCCATTAGTGTATTAAAATAATTTCAACCCCAAAATACAAAGAGAAAACCCACATTAGCAACCGATTATTTTGTCTGGCAATGTTCCTGAAGAGAACAGAAGGCACACAAATTTATAGATACACGCACATTATAACAATATCCTTACATGCATAAACATTAGCTTGTGAAGTTGGTGTTTTCCCTTTTCAGCAGGGCAATGTTCGCGTTCAATCGCAATCACTATTTTGTTCATGGTTCTCATAGTTGGTGGCTTACCTTAACCACACTTAAATATTTAGTGCGAAAACGAAATATTCTTAAGTGAAGTTTAAAGTCGATCCCACACTTAGCTAAACCAGCAGATAAAGTTGCTCTATAGTTCGAATTACTGAGGTAGTACTGTCTTACTTTATGCTATTTTTGGTATTTATTTATAAAACTCAATCTTCTTATTCCGTAATTTAAATGTTTTATCTTTTGCATACTTTCAGAAACGCATATATTAAAATGTGGAATAGAACATTTCCCAGTGAAAGGTTTGCCCAATATTTGTTTAACGTTTAAATAAATCATGTATTGATTATTGTAACCGTAGCGTTATTGTTCTCATTTATTTGTTATGATTTACTATGAACTATAGATACCCTACAATTGAAAAACAAAAAATTGAAACAATACTATTTGCATATAAAACAAATCATACAAGTATTTATTACCTAAAAGACAAACGAATTTTTCTCAAAAAACTGAAATTTTTGCTAGAATTGAGTGATTGGTTCCTTTTTGACATAAATAATTTGTTATATTTTTGATTTTCATCCATTGAATCATTAGAGCAAAAGAAAATCATATTAACATACAAAGGATACCCATAGAAACATTTACTAAAACGTAGAACTAGAAATACATAGATGTAAAAACAAGTGTTACTAAAAATAGAATTATATTTTTCTTTATGAAGTTATTCACTATGAAACATGAAAGTAACTGATCAAATAAGAAATTAATAGAAGGTGTTTTAAGATGATATGTAATCAAAAGTATAAACTAGTATATTTATATATGTTTTTCTCAGTTTAATTTTGCTCGATTTTCATTTGTTTCATACAATCTTCTTCGAAAGCGAATAATTAAAGAATATTTGATAACTTTAACCAAGATAGAGTTGAAACACGGAGAACTTCAGATATCAAACGACAGAAATGAATTTTTTTAATCTGGAAAACATTGTCATGTCTTATTATTGTCTCGAATATTGTCATGTATTCCATTCCATTTTGAAAATCCATTCAAACTTATCGTTCGCGTACATTGTGAAACGTACACTAATGTGTTAAACACTGAATTAGATCTCAAACTTAAATGATAGTAACATAACGTGCTGACTGATTCTACACTGTTTAGATTGATAAGACTTTACAACGACAGGTTTATGTACGATAGTTAATAGTTCATCTGGAGGAAACTGTACCTTTGCTTTCAGAAAAACGACCACTTTTTCGCGTCAAGATATCAGGAAAATGTGCACATAACAGATTTTGATTTACCGAATTTTAAATTAATACTATTCATGTATAACTCCATTGATCGACAAATTACTTAAATGCATTGTTTACGAATTTTTAAGATCCATTCAAAACAATAGAAGTCATTGTTTTCTACCCGTTATTACTCAAAAATAACCATAATAATAAAAAAAATTAGAAACAGAAATCACTTGTATTTTCAGTTTCACAAGGATGGACTGAATGTCATCTTATCTTCTTCAGATTATTTCCGTCAAATGGGAGTTGATGAATGTGTGTATAGTGGATCTAAGTCCTAGTCCCCCTTAGTCGTCACGGGATACTATGATTTGTTCGAGTAAGAGGGATTTTGACTTGGAGAGGATGGTTTTGTAAGGAAAATTGAGGGAAATGTATGTAAAATATGAGTTAAAGAGAGTTTACCGTTCGTTGAAATTGATTGAAACTCGAAGGCATTAAACTTATGCAGAACTATCGTGTTTGTTTTATTGTTTTATAAGCAAAGTCGATAATACAGTTTATTATGATTAGCAATATTAAAAATCAAAACCAAGACCAATTGTTTCGACATTATTAATTGACACTGTCGTTTGTTGTTATTTTAAGTGTGTAATTCTCTGTATCAAATTTAAAATTCCGATTAATGAAACGCTTTCGAGAGAAGATTATTATTTATATTATTTACTCGTTTGTAAATCGAAAATTCATCGTCTATTGATTTATTTTTAGTTTTAAGAATTAATATTTACCCAAAGACTTGCTTCCTCGCCCCCCGAAATTAGTTTTGAATTTTAGCGAACAAATTTTATTATAAATGCGTTATTGCCATTTATCTTAATTGAATTTTCTTTAAACCATTTTAAACTAGACTGTTATGTTAACCCCCTTTCACGAAAAAAGAAATGCATAAAAAACCGAATTAAATGTGACAAGAAAAAAATGCTTAGAATGTGAATTTTAGATGTACTTGGTCAATTTTGCAAAAATAGATATTACATTAGAAAGTAAAAAAAAATTTAATACAATGAAATTAAATTATACAAACATAACCTAACATTCACTATTTGGAAGACTTGATATGAAATGTAGTATTAAAAGAAAGAAAACAAAATCAAAAAAAATTTGTTGTAACGAGCTAAATTTGCTTTTTATTTATCAATCGATTGCTTGTATTTATGTTCTATTTTCTATTTATTATTATTTTTCAATAAAAACAAAACAAATATAATATACATATACATGTATCTACGTTTATTTCATTTTGTATATAATTCTTCTTCTTAACCTATAGAGTAATCAAAGTTTTTTAGATTTCAGTGTTGGAATAGCTTCTAGTCCTATGTGATCACACTTTAAATTCGTTTAAATGGCAGTAAGTTGTAGTTAGCAATTTAAATTATCAATGTTTTGTTTATTGTTAAACAAATTGGATTAATCAAAAGACAATTTCACCAATTTGCAAATACTCACATTTATTGCAAGAAAGTATTGTGTTACTAGGTAGATCTGTACATTCGAATAAATACGGACATCAATGGACTTGTTGCTTTGTGGCATTGTGTTATTGGACTTCAGTATTTCATTGTTATACACATGCTCCGCATGTTTGTCAAAAAAGACGAAGGTCGTCACTGAGTGATTGATTTTATAGGTGGCAACATACACTTCAATCGAATGATGCTTAGATAAAACGTACTTGAACGAAGTGCACTCAAATTTTATGGTCACAAGCGCGATCACATGGAATATAATAGACTATCGAGCAAGGATTATGTTCGAAGTCTCTGATCGTTGGCACGAGAAAGAGTTGAACTCGCACGATCGCGATGGCCAATTGTAGTATCAGCTGTGTGACGGATATTATCGAACTTGTATCAGAAGTAATTGATAATCATCGATTGGTACTGCTATCCATTGATGATGATGGCAATCCCATGATCGTTTGTTTTCCAAGTAAGAAGTTGATCACATCGAAGCTTCCGGACCGGAGTCAAAACTTGACGCTATAATTTGCTGGTAATTTGTTTTCTCTGCCTGAGGAAGAAGAAGAACATCAAACAAATAGATATACTTCCACAAAATGAAAGACATAATAACCCACTGTGTTAGCATACCATCTCATCAAAAAAATACACTGTTATTTCCTTCCAATTTTATTAAGTAAATATCTCGAATGCTTTCTTTTTCCTCTGGAAAGTTAATTACACTAATAACCTGCGAAATTACTATTTTGCATTACAACTTCAGCCATCTCTTTCAGCATATGCTTATCAAGGCTTGAGATGTCTCTATTGATATTTCATACCATTTTTTTTTGAACAATTAGTTCAATTTTTTCCTTATTAGATACTAAATACACAAAAAAAAAAGTCTCCGTACACCACTAATGCCATTCTCAATTTTGGGATAAACTCTTTAATTTGGCTTGAAAACATAAAAAAAAACATACAGACTACGTGAAAGTAAGCATCCAATCTGTCCCTTAAATTTAAACAAAACATATTTCATTGAAAAAAAAACTTAAACTTATTCACAGCACAAAAGTTGACAAAAACGTAGAAAAAAAAGTTTCGTGGCTGGAGAAATCTTGTTCCACTAATCAATCAAGATGGCCTTCAAGTCAGTCTCACTTGAAATTGAGCGTTCTCGGGTTTTTCTTTCTATGTAAGGATGATGCTCAGTTGGATTTAAGTCTGGTGACTGAGCAGGGTGTTTGATCTGTTTTTTAACATTGTATAGCAACCATTCTTTTACCTTTACTTTATCTTTACAGTTTTTCAGCACTTGGATGTAGATTTTCTTTAAGATTATTCAAGTATCCATATTTGTTCATAGTTGATTCAATAAATATACATCCCCACACCATTACATTGCCTCCGCCATGTTTTACTGTAAGGGTTAAGTTTTTTGGATTAACAAAACCAAATACACTGAATTTTCTTAGTAAATAGCTGTGTTTTCTTGCAAGCGTTTGTACGCTTAATTTTCAATTTGCATGTAAAATACACTAACAACAATTCCTATATCCACTTAAGTTACTCATCATATCTATAGCCGCTCAAGAAAAAAGCGCGGATAAAAACAATGATTCCAAACATTATTTTCTGTGTGTTCATTCCTGAATTTATTCATTCATTGTTTAGGTTGCTGTATGTGGCTTACATTTGCAGGTGTGGTTGATGTATTAGATCATTATTAATTGTTTTGGCATCCATAAGTATGCAATTTTTAGTAAACCCAGAGATTCTTTGCTACACATTCCGTTTAGGTCTCGTAATCGGCTCTTTTCATTTGATGTGAATTGTTTTTGTTTTATAATTATTAAGTGTTTTTGCTTTTAAAGTGATGGTCACACTACACAATCGCAAACCGAATATTGTGCCCATTAACGATCAACTAACACCTTCCACGACTACACCCCTGACTGCTTAGCAAATTCATAAATGTCGTCGGTGCTGCCAAGATTTTATGATGAATCATTAAGCGCCGATGATCGTTTTTTGTGCACTTCAAAATTAAGCGTATATACGGTTGCAAAAAAACACAGCTATTATCACTTAATCCCAGAAAGAATTATCTTTTTCTAAATGTTCACTAGCAGGCATACTGCAGTCTGGCCTACATATTGGTTTTCCGTATGTATGGCTTCTTCCGGCTCACTCGACCATTGTACCCATTTCTTTTTAAGACATTTCTTACCGTCTGGGTAGTCACATCAATTCCATCATTGGTTTTCAATTTACCGGCAATTACATGGGCACTTTGCCGAGGATCTTCTTCGACACTTCTGACCAATCGCCTTTCCGTACGACTATCTATTTTTCTTGGACGGCCAGATATTGGTTTGTTGGCAATGGTTTTTGTTTCTTCTTTTCCAAGACGTTCAGAGTAGAAGAACGGGGGCTCTTAATAATTTTTGAAATTTCTCCCAGCGACTTTCCTTCATATCTCAGGTCAATTATAATTTTCTTGTTGGCCAAAGGGATTTGCTTATTTTTGCACTCCATTTTATTTGCATAAAGAAAACCAACGAAATTTGCTGAAATACAATTAAAAATGTTTACACTTACCAAAAGACCAAATTATCCTGGATCATACACTTTACACTGCCAAATGAAACACAAGAATGACATCTGTACGCTAACTTTTTTGTCTCGACTAACTGATCGCAGAGAAGGATTATTGTCAAAACGGTACACAAAGGCGACGCTTATTCTTGGAATTTGATTTAATTTGGAAGGGAGTGAATCCATCTTCCCTTTCTGTGTTTTCTTTTAAAGATTTTTATTAATTCCTACCAAAATAAGCTAATTCTTTGACCAAAAATATACAATTAATCCGCTGTACGGAGACTTTTTTGACTATGTGTATGTACTTGGGCAATTTCTTTTTAGATGTTTTCAATTGGGTTTATGTCTGGGAATTGAGAAAGCGTTTTTTTACTAGTTTGAAAGCATGCGTTTGATCGTTATTCTGCTGAAAGATCCAATAAAAAGGCATGTTTTCTTCTGCGTGAGGTATCTTATGCTAAAGGACTGGCAGCCCTGATACAACAAGGAGCTTCGCACTCTCCGCAACCAAAGAAATAAACTGTGGAAAAATTCTTGATATCTAGTTCTGCCTCCGATTATGCTCCTATCAGACGTTTTCCTCCGATTCTCGTCCTTCTGTGAATTCCTCTACAACTCCTATGTCGAAAAAATGCAAGCCTCTTTAATAGCCGATTCCAGACGTTTCTATCAATTCATAAACACCAACAAAATTCGAACGGGTTAAATAATATTTCCTCTTACGGCACTAAAACCATTGCTACTCATTTGCGTCTTTCTTCAGCTAATCTTTAGTAGCCAAACCATAATCTATACCCTGGATTTCTTAAATATTTCTGATAAAAAACTGCAGCCAAAACATCCATCACCGAAATCGACATTAATGGAGGCTTGCTACTTCGTATAATAAGTCATCTAAAAGACAACTTCTCCCCTTGATATGGATGTTTCTCGTTTTCAGATCCGATTTGTAAACTCTTTCAAGCTACGCTCCTCTTAGCGTGGAAAGATGCACTCATCTTCCGTACTCATAAAAACGGCGTTATGATATTTCGAATTGCAGAACGATAGCTAAATTATCTTCTCCTCATTGTACTTCTATAGTAAACCCATATTTTCTCCACGCCAGCATAGATTCCTTGAGGGCAGATCTACTACGACTAACATTATAGAATTTGTCATCAATACCATTTCAACATTGGTGCAAGGTTACTTAGTCGACGTAGTCACCACAGACTTCAACAAAGCCAATTGCAAAATCAACAACCAAATAATCAATTTTAAATGAATATCCCTCGGTTTTCAGTCCCATATCATCGTATGGCTCAAATGTTACCTTGAGAATTGGTTCTACAGAGTACTGTTCAGACACTCTACATCCGACCCCTTTGTAGCTTCATCGAGCGTTTCATAATAGAGTCATTTCGGCTCACTGATCGTTCTCCCATTAACGATGTTAACTATACCATTCAAAATTATATTCTACCTAGACATGAATATAAGCGAAACAATATCTAACTCACGCGCACTCCAAAACGACCTTGATTCATTCTAGAACTTGGTGTGACAACAACTCTTTAACTTAACGTAGTCAAAAGTCGGTCCATTCCTTTTTCTCGGAAAACGTTCTTCCTCCTCCACCCAGAACTTCTTCCATAATGAGCCAGTGCCCATGTATATTTTATTCGAGACTCAAATCCCTTTACATCACCTATGTTAGACCCCTCCTAGAATATGCCAGTCAAATATTGTCTCCACACTACGATACTCATCAGTATTCACCGTTTCACAAAAAAGCGTCATATCTTCTTTTTGTGATTTTGTAAATCATTTTGCCAGATCAAGTTTTTCATTTAAAAATTCCAAAAGACTTTCACATTTTGTCTTTGACCTTTTAAAGCAAAAAATATGTATTAAAACTTTAAAAAAATATACGTACTTACATTTTTTACCAAAAGACACTCGATTTCTTATACAACACTCTCTTTATAAGAAGTTTCTATTTCGTTCGTATTCTGTGATACCAATTTTCACGAACTTCGAAATTTGCAGCGATTCAACTGCAAATGAATTTTGTGATAGATTTTTCGGAGTTCGTAGCACATTTTTCGAGGGGATTCGTGTGACGATTAACAGAGAAACGATATTCTATAAATTCATTTTTGGTATTGTTGAAACAAAAAGGCGCTCAACAACATTGTGTAATATGAAATACTACAACAATTTTCACCGCTTCGGTCGGTTTTCGCAGATCTTTTTCGTTCATCAGTTTTTCAGTTTTTGATTGCAGATTAAGTATGGACTCATGCCATGTGAATAGTTAGAATATGTGTATACATGTATTTAAATGTATTTCCTTTGCAGTTTACCCTTATCCCAATGCTTTCATAAACATTTCGTATAATTACTGAACCTTGTCCAAGGGCTAGTTCATGTATAGAATAATAAAATAAATTGAATTTTTCTTTCAGAAGGATGAACGCAATGAACAAAAGCGGAATAATAAATTTGAACAAAAATAACACAGAAGACTGATCTGATTTTTATATGTGAATAATTTTAGTGAAACAATTATTATTCGTATATCTATGGAAACTTAATATTGAAAAAGAAAAATGAATCACAAAATCTTAAATGGCGAATCACCTTGTCCAACGAGTAATGAATCTCTCGATCCACACATTCTTATGTTTATGTTACAATATTTACTTACAATATTAAATATCAATATTAATTGAAAAAAACTGTAAATTATTTGACAATACTTTTATATTAACTTGAAAAAGTGGTTACTTAATTATTTACAACAAACCCAACAAATTGCTGCAACCTTATGAAGCTATAAGTGACATCGGAAACACATTTAATGTTTCTCAAAATTCGGATGAATAACCTAACCATAATACATTTGGACGATTTCAGTTTTTTGTTTTTGATTGGGCGCATTTTTAAAGGGTTTTGATGTTCCATGGGATGAAGATGGAAAGGAAACTCAAAAGTTTTTATTGTTAAAAATGCTTTTTATGGTGGCATTTCTACCCTGTTTTCTACTCGAATACGTTTAAAATTGCAGTTACAGGTTAAAACCAAATGGTCTTTAACCCATTCTCTTCTAGCTTGGATCATTAATTTCCTTTAAAATGTAATTCATTATTAGCACCATCATATAAACCATCAGTAAGTAGCAACAATATCCTTTTTTAATTTCTGTTATTTGCGGAATCTTCAGGGTAAGGTTGAATCTTGTATGACCTTAGCAAATTTATGTAATTATAATTTTATTTGAAGACATTCGGCTTAATTGTTTTTTTTTTGTGTACATTGTGACTGCGAATGGTTTAAAAAATATATACCTTCTTGAAGTGCTTTGGAAGACAATACTCTGCTGACAATACTCTGCTGTCTTCCAGACTCCATCAAGACATATTCCACAGGTGCCCACCCCATACATTTTTGTGAGTTAACTTCACTAAAATGAATAACAATTATCTATCTATCAACGAACAACGCAACTCCGCTGCTGGGGTTGAGGAGTGAAAGACGAATTTTGGACCACATAATGAAAGAAATGAAATTTATAACGTGATTCAGATAGGTTACAAAATACGTCAAATTGAGAACGAATGAAAAAAAATGTCAATATTCAGAACGATAATAAGTAATTGTTGGCTCAGGAAATTGGATTGCCGCTAGAGTTCTACGATCTAGTTCCATCATCAGGCAATACATCAAATGTTGGACGACCTTCAAAGGCGTTTAACGAATGTATATCCAAAGTGCAAAAACGAAAAATAAAGTAATTGATGACCATTGAAACAACGAGTAAAATGCTGAGTGATCAGAGGGATACAGCAAATCTGGTAAAGGTGGTCGCATTTAGTTTTCCTGCAACAGCTACAAATCTGAGCAAATCTCGATCAAGTCAAAAAAAGCATAGTAAATTCATTACTCTGGAGGAAGCTCTTTTTTGACGTTTACCGTCAAATTAACTACTTTTCAGTACAAAAGCACGCACCAGCAGCTTAGAAATATAAATTCGAATATGTAGGGAATTTTCAAACAGATTTTTAATTTCACCAGATCCACATTTTTCGAGTCGTAGCACCCCGCTTCATCGAAAATGAACTCACTACCTCAAGAAAGTTTGCCCAGTTACAGGTCGTCGATGAATCTAGTAGCAGCTCAAATGAAGACGATGACGAGGGCGACTAATTTGAAATTAAATTAAAAAAAAGCTTAAATTAAGCGAACAAATAAATAAAATGACGTGCATACGAGTAACTGATTGAAATTTAGACTCTTTTATTAACGTTTTACTTACAAATGGGATGATGAACGTAGAATGTGTTAGTTTTCCCAAAATATCTTGGGAGGTACAGTGAACGCTTCTATTACGGACATTCTCTTAGGCGGACAATCCTCTTGACCGAACAACCTCTCACGACCATGAATCTAGAACCGAAATTCCTGGACTCACTTAATTGGAAAAAGTGATGCGACTGTCGTTGTCCACCTGTGGGAGCTTTCACTGTATATGTATATGTGCATGTACTGGAGGAAGTAAACTTAATGGTCTACTAACTTTTGAACTCATTGGTGAAGATTGAAACAAAATCGCTGCTGTGGTATTTTTGTGTTTGACTACATGACTTAATCCACTCCATTTATTATGCGTAATTATTCGAATAAAATACACTCCAGATTTGGCACATAAATACAAAACGTTAAACTTCAAATGTAATTTCGAACCAGTGAATAACAAACAGACACAATAACGACGAAATAATTTTCAGCCTGAATTTTGTAGTCATATAATGTTTCTACATTCTCTGGGTGGGGCAAACGTCCCCTATCACTGAACATCTAAGTATGTTTATAGTTTTTAATAACGTCTTAGAATTACATTTATTCTACCAACGAACAGGTAAATCCATAGTTAATCGACAGCAAGTGCAAAAAGAATAAAGTTCCGTTAGATCTGTGAAATTACAATTGCCCCAAGAATTTTCGACTGCAACACAGAACATTGACGCACACAGGGGGATAAAGACTTCATTCAATTTTGTATGATTATATATGTATATTTACACTCATGCGCATACAATTAAGCCACATATACGATAAGGAAGTACTTGCGTAGCAATTGCTACCGTTCAATGAATTAACCTGAAATATATTAAACCTGCTAAAGTGCAAGAAAATAGTTTTATATAATAATATATATATACTTTTATATAATAACCCAACAAAGAAAATAAAGCAGAACGGCGGAAGTGAGACAGCAGGTGCTTCATTATCCCATATGGGGCTTAATTCTATGAGCATTAGTGTACTTGGTAATTGGAAAGAGCTAACGAAAAACTTTGCGAGTGAGCCTTGTTGGTCAAGGCCCACATGCACTTCGGACTAAAAAGTCCTAGGTATCTCGGTTTTTATCATTTTTGCCATTGTCAATGAGAATTAATATTTTTAATGCGCGACTGGCTTCTTTTATCTTTTTAATAATACAGTACCATCTTGAAACGGCGAGGAAGACTCCAATACCGCATGCGATGATCGACGAGAATTCCGTCCCCCCGACATAGACGAAGTCAAGATAACGATATCGAGACTAAAGTCGAATAAAGCTGCTGGTGCAGACGGACTGTCTGCGGTACTGTTTAAGACAGCTGCAGATGAGCTGGTAAGGTACATGCACCAACTCATCTGTAAGATATGGTCAGAGGAAAGCATGCCCGACGAGTGGAATCTCAGTATCGTTTGTCCAATACACAAGAAAGGAGACACCTTCAACTGCGCCAACTACTGAGGGATAAGTCTCCTCAACATCGCCTACAAGAACCTCTCTGCCGTTTTGTTGTGATTGGTCGAACACACCGAGCCGTCAATGAAGCGTTTGCTGGTATTGAAGCGGAGGCGGCCAAAATGGGTTTAGCGGTGAATGAAAAATGGGTTTAGCGGTGAATGAGGGCAAAACGAAGTACATGCTTTCATCAAGAAAGGACGCACAACATCGACGACTTGGCCAAAACGTCACCATAGGCAGCTATAATTTCGAGGTAGTGAAGGACTTCGTCTACCTCGGGTCGCAAGTTGACAGTACGAACAACGCAGTTTCTTTGGGATCAAGAGGCAATTAAGTAGTAGAGTCATCTATATAACACCTTGATCATCCCTGTCCTGATCTATGGTGCGGAGGCATGGACAATCTCAAAAGCGGATGAAGAAGCACTTGGTCTTTTCGAGAGGAAAGTTCTGCATTCAATCTTTGGTTCTGTCTGCGTTGATGGCTATTGGAGAAGAAGATTCAACCACGAACTGTACGGGCTGTACAGCGGCATGAGCCTAGTCAGGCGTGGCTGGGCCATGTGGAGCGCATGGACAACACTGCTCCAGCCCGAGAACCAGTGGGACAACGCAATAGAGGACGCCCAAGAAACCGATGGCGCACCCAGGTGGAGAAGGACCTCAATCGACTTGGTGTGCGCGGTTGGAGACAGCTGGCTAAGGATCGTACCGGCTGGAGAGGCTTACAGGTCCACCCCGGACTGTAGCGTCACCAGAAGAAGAAGAACTAATAAAAATTAAGGCAATTACAATAACAAAGGTTGTTGCACTTAACGGGTCACATTTCTCCTAATAAGAAATCATATATCATAGTCGAAATGATCCTATTTCTATTATGAAAATGACAATGTTTAAAAAAAACACATTGTCGGAGAAGAAACAAATCGTTATAGTTGAACACACTTTTTTTTATTCAGAAAATAAAATTTTTGAACAAAATGTACAAATATTGTGCGTTTTCTTAAAATAAATTGGATATTTTCGTGTTGCGAAAATCGAGGAGTTGAGCGAATCGATGTGTATATATAATATGTGTACTATAAAAATAACAGTGTAGGTGGCGTAGGTTTCACATCGCTACCTGGACTTCAACAACAACCACTCGTGTTGTACGTGCCACTGTTCTCACTGGAGTGGAGGAACCTACAGTTTTATAACAATATTTTTCTGAGTATTGTTAACGGCTCGGAAGAGGTGGAGCCATGAATAATGAAAAATGATCGTGTGTGAATCGAATCTAGGCACCCAGCGCAGGAATCGACGCTCATACCAGAAATCAAGTATTACCCCTTGACTCTTAATATTTTTCGACAGCGGTTGTAGTGCAAAACATAATTTTGTGGGTACAGGGAAATAACTTCACACAAGTGGGAAATAATTTAACATTATGGTGGGAAGTAACTTCAGTTTTAATTTCCTTCCTTCCTTACGTTCCTTGTTTTTTGGACGATTGAAATCGTGCCATTGAAGGTGCCATGACATATAGAATGTCTGTGCATGAAAAATCGGTAATATCTGTGGAAAATATGGGATACCTAAGTCCAAAATCCCCACTTTTTGATGAATACCCGAAATGACTATCCCCAAGTACAAAGTTCCCAACCCTGACATTTCCGGTATAGGGTCATAAGTCCATTGTGGACTTGGGTGGGTCATAAGTCCATGTTAAAATATAGCTCCAGGCACCTGAATGACAGTTGTTGCCATACCCTTAGCGGAGCGACGAAGACGTCTGCGCGGATTAAACTCTGCGGAAAAAAGATTACAACCCTTTTAGCGAGCCACCTACCTTATTACATTATTATACATTATTATTTCCCAATCAAATTTGGCCTTATTTCGATTTGGAAATGGAAGTAAAACCCATGCCAAACTTAATTTCTTTGATAGACTCGAAGTGTAGAGTGTGTTGTGTTTTGAGGATTTCAGCTTGGAGATTTTAATTTTTGGGGTTTTCGTACCCAAACAACATACATATATAGGTGAGAAATAACTCCACTTTTTAAAAAACGTTCACTTTTGTAAAGTATTGCTCATGTGAAGTTATAACTAGGGAAGTTATTTCCATATACCAATTTTGTGATTAACTTTTAAAACTTCAGGCACGAAGTGTCTAACTCGAGCTGTGCAGTCTTTCTTATAGTTCATTTCTGGAACATCATTTGATGACAAATGACAGTACAACAAATGTGAAACTGATTTTGTCAATACAGTGAAAGCGCTTATTGCGCACAATTCCCTTGATCAGACAATTTCACACGACCGTCGATCTTGAATTGAAGCTCCATACATTTTACATTCCCTTTAGCGGACACTGCTTAACCCAATTTCGCAAATGTAATTCTCTTAGGCGGACAACATTTTTTTAGAAAAACTTTCCAGCAGCTTCGTATGCATGTTATGCGACTATAAAGACAAAATAACCGACCTTACAAGTAAAACAACAAAATGGCTACAGCACAGTGTGTCTGTCTCTACTCCAATGAATACTTACTTACTTACTTACTAATCAGGCATACGACCCATGGAGGGTTTGAGCCTGAGCAATTGTTGCCTTCCATCGCTAACGGTCCTGAGCACACTGCTTCCAGCCATCAAGACCAAGCTGTCTTACATCGCGATTACTTGGTCTTTGTACAGGAGATTTGGTCTTTCTCTCCTTATCGAACCAGGAGGCTCGGATTCGAAGACCCTCTTAGCTGTTGAATTGTTTCTATGCGATCGAGGTGTCCGAGTGACACATGACTTCCGGACTACATCCACATCATTGTACAGGTCGTAGAGTTCGCAATTGTGTTTCCTCCCTCATTCGCCTTCCTCGAAGACCATATATCCGATGTAGAATTTTTCTTTCGAAGGCACCAATAATCAGGTCCGCAGTTTTGATTAGCGTCCATCTTTCGGCTTCATACAATAGGTTTAGCAAAATAGGGTTTTGTAGAGAATGATCTTAGTCCTTCGAGTCAGAAGTTTTCAGCCCAGTTCTTTCGACAAACCGAAGTAACGTCAGTTGCTAAGTGCAATTCTACGTCGAGTCTCTACTGTGATGTGTTTCGTGGAGTTCACGTTTTGCACGTAGACAAACACCTAACGGTTTTTAATTCGGGAGCTGTGTTATGTTAATTTTAGTTTGTTAACAAATTTCATGGACTGACTATGAAATAACTTATTCGGAATGAATTTTGTCAGGATTTTTTTTTCCAATGGAGGGACAACTCCCTTAGCCGGACAAAAGTGCTGCGACCGTCGCTTCGCTGTCCGCCTACGCGAGCTTTCACTGCATAACTCGGCATGATCAAAGAAATTGAATTTTCTTTATGACAAGAAAAATGTTTCACTATAAATTAGTTAATGTGACGCAAATAGAGTCGTCATTATTAAAAATAAACTGTTGAATTTTTATTACAACCTGAATCCAATAAATAACGACTGGACGTAAACATGAACAATAAAAATCTTTATCTCAGTAGGTATTACAATTATTTTGGCAGTTTTATTTGACACAACAGTTTATTCATTCAATTTATTTAAAGTGCATAATTAAATTAATTGATGTCACGGTGGGAATTAAGTTGCGAATTGAAGAAATAATTCCCGAAATAAACTGAATAAACTTGGAGATGCAATAATGAACAAACACTTTAATAGTGTAACAATAGCTGGAAGAGCCAATGTGAGTAAACAATAATATCATGTGCGTATGTCATTGACAAGACAACATGTCGCTTTTAGGTGGCAAAAGCCACGTATGGAACTTTGGCACTTCTCTACATCATTTTCAAACTAAAGGGTAAATCAGAACCTGCAAAGGACAAACCTCGCAAATAAAACAGAAAAGTTGCTACATAATGTTTGACATTCTAAAAAAATTAATAAAAATAAATATAAATGTGAATTAAAATAGACAGTGGTTGTTTACTACCTTTTTGAAACTTTGTAAATACAGTGAAACTTCGTAAATGGTGCACGCCAAGGGACTAAGAAAGTGTGAACCAAATTAGTGGTGTCCCTATGAATGAACATTTAATTAAAAATGGGCCAAATATCATTCCGGCTCAGTTGCTCATTTTAAATTGTTGTTATGAAAAAACAAAGTGTATGCTTGAAGTAGGAGGTTTCACTCCTGTACATATTCAGTAAGCGGGAAGAACAATATGAAAATGGACTCGAGTTCACCTTCATAACTAACGGGCACATTCATAATTTGCTGCTTCACATATTTCGAGTCATCAACAATCTTGAAAGGCATCTGTCTATAAAAAGTTTCTCAAACTCTCCCGTTCGAAGTTTATACACAATCCCAAGGGCTCTACCTCGACCGCTATCAATAATGAGAAGGCTGTGCCGAGCATTATAATACCGATGAAGGCGTAAGTGGCAGGCGACCATGTTGAACCACCTCCAGAGCTACGGAGAAGGACGATCGCCGAAGCGGGAAGATTAAAAACCGCACTCATCCTTGGGTGTTAGCCAACGCCACCATACTGTCTGGGGAAGCACGGACATCAAAGAATTGAATTGAATCTTGACACCCTTCGCAAAGGATGCAGGAAGCTCTTTAATAAAGCCAATTGAACACGAATCGATGTCGACTGAGAAGCGTACAATAGAGCCCTTAGGCTTACAAAAATGAGCTAAGAACAGCCAAACGGTTATCTTGGAGACTTTACTGTGGAAAATCGAGGAAGTATCCGGGACACACAGGCTTGGAAAAGAGCAGATGGAACCTGGACCACCTCCAGTTCGGAGAACTGTTAGAACTGCTCATTGACATCCACTTTCCTGGAAACTGGGAAAGGACTTCAACCAGTCATCCTCACTCCTATCACAGCTCCACTGACCAATAGTTATATGGGCCATCTCCTCATCACCTCATCTTTTCTTGGCTGGTCAACATCTTTCAAGGAAGCTTGAATCATGGTTATGTACCCAGGATCTGGAGAACAGTGGGCTTCATACCAAAGGCAGGGAAATGTAGCATGTCAAATCAAAGGATTTAAGACCCATTAGTCGTTCGTCCTTTCTTTTTAAGCCTTTAGAAAAACTGATTGACGTATTTATCAGACATACAGTCGTAGACAAATTGTCAATCTCTACAACAAGGGTAGATCTGTCGATACAGTCCTTCACTCGCTTGTTAGCACTAGAGAAAAAACCCTTGAGCATTAGGAACTTACCTTGCCTTTAACAACGACGAACCTCATTCAATGTTCTTAGCACTCAACAAGCTCGGGATCGAAAAGTCCTTAGATATGTTAACAGAGGCATGCCACAAAAGGAGTGTGGATGGAATGGTCCACTGGCTTTTGTTTCAGTAGTCAGACGCATACTGCTATATGGAGTCGCAATTTAGTGGACTGCACTCGCAAAGAAAATCAACCCCATACCACTCGAGCGAGTACAGAGGGTGGCATGCATAGGTATTAGCGGAGCACTAAGGTCAAACTCCTCCGAAGCTCTAAACCCACTCCTAGGCAGACAGCAGGTAATACGGCGATAGGACTAAGATCGCTGCACAACTGGAAAGAACTTCGATCTGGACACTCATCGATCCTCAGGAGGTATATTTCTATACCCATATATACAGACCTCACTATACCTAAATTCCTCTTCAAGAAGAACTTCTCAACCAGCATTCCCTCAAATCTTACTGGGAGCCTGAACAACAAACGCTGGAAGGTCCACAGCGAATCTTCACAGATGGATGCAGCTTTGGGTGCTGTCGTCCATTCCCAGGATTTAAACAACCAGCTATCTTTCCGATTACCTAATCACTGTAGCATCTTTCAGGCAGAAACTGTAGCAATTAAAGAGGGCTACAACTCAAGAAGGAGTATTATTCTCTCTTCTCTGGAAGCTGGCAGTGAATAAACTGCTACCACTGCTGCACGAGGACGATGTTTTAATAGCCTTCTCAGGAAAATATCCCCAAGCCTTGAAGGATTTAATGCAACATGTTCTCAATCTTCTTAACAACTGGGTGACTGATAATGGTCTGGGTGTTAATGGTCAAAAAACTAAAATGGTAATTTTCACTAGGAAATATAAAATCCCTCTTATCAACTAACTTTAAATGGCACCCGTATCACGTTCCCGAAAAGCAAAATACATCGGTCTTATACTGGAAAGGAGACTGGAAGCTTCACAGAAAGAGTAAGGAAGGCCTTATATATGAGCAAGACAGTCATTGGAAACAAATGAGTTCTTCAACCTTATATGACACTCTGGCTTTATATAGCTGCCATAAGACCCCTCCTCTAGTATGGTGGCGCATACTCAATATCGGCACCCACCTAAATAAATTAAAAAAGGTACAGAGACAAGTCTGCATCTGCATCAGTGGATACCTTAAAACTACTCCCACTGTTGCGTTGGAAATTCTATTGAACCTTACCCCGTTAAATATGTATTCTTGGCAAGTAGGAGGAAAGCATCCAACACCTCCTTTGCAACCTGTCCCTACAACAGACTGGCTGTCATAAATCACGGCAACCCTGTTAAATCTGAAACACCCACGTGGCGATACAATGGGCCCACTTTGGTTTAAGTGCATTAATGCTACTTCTTAGCTAACTATTCAATATTGGATAACGAAAGAATATATTCCGTTTTGTGTTTTTATGAAGGCCGATATAGATGGAGTAGTCCTGAACCAGCTACTTTTAGCTGATTTTAGTAGTTTAGTATCGATATCAGAGGAATGACGCTTAATGTGTAGTGGAGTCATATTAAACATCATGTCAGACGATGTCAGGAGTTGCCCTTAGTCTGCTCGACAGCTCTTTAATCATCCTTGAATATCTTGTTGTCATCTTTTAAATATGGTCGGAAGAAAGCATGTCCGGGAAGCAACCACCTTTTCATAGATATTAAAGCCGCGTATGGCAGTATCTATAGAGACGAACTATACAGAGCAAAGTCTAGTTCTGGCATTGCTATAAAATTCGCCCGTTTGTTTAGGATGACGATGGAGAATGACCGCTGCTCCATCAAGGTCGGTAAAGACCTAACCGAGGTATTTGATGTCGAAAAGGATTGAGTCAAAGCGACGCACTGTCATTCAACTTCTTCAACATCAAGAAAGAACCCCAAACACCGACGTCTCTGTCTACCTAGGAACCGCTATCAGCTCAGACAGTGACACCAGCGTTGTCATCAAATGAAGAATAACTCTAGCCATTCGTTACTTCTTTGGGTTAATAAAGCAATTGATACTGACCGTCTATAAGACCTTAATTATTGCCTTATTATTGTCAATATTGGATGAGGTTTCTCTTGGATGCTGTGAGAGGAAAATTCTTCGGGTGGTTGTGGGTTCCGTCTGCATAGGTGGTAAAGTGAGAAGAACATATATGTAGCAACGAACTGTACGAGCTTTTTCAGCGACAGCAAAGCCAGGATAAGTCATATAGAGCGATTGGCAACCAATGCTCCGGCCCGGAAACTAAGAATTCACCCCCGAGGGAGGGCACAGTAGAGAAAGACCGCAACTCAGGTGACACATGCAAGTGAAAAGGGATCTCAACCAACTATGCGTGCGCAACTGTAGGCAGCTAGCTAAAGATCAAGTTCGTTGGAGGCGCTTGATGTTTGGGGACCTGGTCCACCACGGACTGAAGTGCCACCTTACGAAGTGAGTTTAAACTATAACCACTTTTCTCCAATTATGACGTTCAGCGGCGAGCAAAATTGGATGCATCACTTCAGTTTTTCTGGTTTTAATCCATACACATCTTTCCTTACGAGGGATTTGATTTAAATTTTCAGTTTCCATAGGACTGGATCCCGTTGATTTTGGTTCGTTTACAGCAGAAATTAAGTATTACAGAGATAATCGACTTCACAGCTGATTGCCCCCTAGTCCATCGACGAATTTGTGCGCTTTTTGACAGATATTCATGAATTTTTGACAGTTTTTCACGAAATAACGTAAATGCCGTCCTCTGATTGGCCAATTTGGTTTAAAAACACGTTATAAAAAAAAGTTGTCAAACATTTTAAGGGGAAAACAGGTAGAAGTCTGGCATCTCTGTAATACTTAATTTCTGGTCTATAGTCTTCTGCAGTCAAGCTATTATATTCTTTGCAGAAATTCCGTCGGGTCTATATTTTTCCCTATATTTCTATGCTTTATACGGACAGAGCTGTTTTTATTTATTTGTTATAGCGTACCCAGTTTCCTTTTAAAAGTCCTTTCACACGTAATGTACGCAGTTGCTCTTGGTGTTTTGTAATTCGTGTTTTCCATACCGATCTCAATTAGCTGAGAATCAATGGTTTTGGGCATCCACCTTTATTGTGCACAGTCGCTGTGCTGTCGGATGTTCTATGTTCATCGTCCTTGCGTGGGGTAAAACAGTACATAGCGCTTCCGTTTGGTTGCGGATCTGGGTTTTATTTCAGTTGAGAAACTACATGTGTAGTGTGTACTGATCGTATACTTGTGCCGTCTGAAAATGCTCATGCTTATTGCCACCAAATTACCCGTTTGTTAGATACATATTTGGGTGCAATATATGTAATTTAGATACTCTTCGGTTTATTTTTGACCACAGCAACTTGGCTCCCCCCTTCTCCGGATATTGGTAGTGGACGAAATTTTTAAGGAACTAAGTCTTACAGGCTGTAAACCAATAGTCTATGCGGACGACGGACGACATAGCCCTAGTTGTAAAGGGAAAATTTCTTCACACTGTTAGGGATATTATGAACGTCACAATAAACAAAATTGAGAAGTGGACAGGAAAAGCCGGACTGGACCTTAACCCGTCCAAAACAGAGGTCGTACTATTCACGAGAAGATGTATCATACCTCCGTTAGAACCCCCTAAGCTGAAGAAAAATTAACTCAGCTTCACTAGTCAGGCCAAATACTTAGGAGTAATCTTAGACAATTACAGACTGTTTACACATGAAAGGGAATCCTTGGCCCCACATAGGGAATTAAACCAAGAATGACTCACTGGATGTATACGGATGTTGTTAAATCCATCATAACAAACGGTATCCTTGTTAGGTGGCCAGCACTGAATAACAAATCCAATCTTAAATTGATAAGCAGTATTCAAAGATCAGGTTGTATCTGCATCACAGGGACATTGCGATCCACCCCCAGCCGCCATGGAAACATTGCTACAGCTTCTTCCCATGGACCCATGGATCCATGGGAAGCTTGTAGCTGGCAGGAGTATTCGCCATATCGCCGGACATATCCTTGTCCCTGTCTCTTCTTCCAAAATACAAAGTGAAAACCCACATAAGCAACCAATTATTTTGTCTGGCAATGCTGCTGAAGAGAAAAGAAGGCACACAAATTTATAGATACACGCACATTATAACAATATCCTTTCCTTTTTTCAGCACTATCACTATTTTGAGTGTGAAAACGAAATATTCTTAAGTGAAGTTTAAATTCGATCCTACACTTAGCTAAACTAGCAGATAAGGTTGCACTGTGAAATCGAAAACTTACATATGTAATGTACATATGTTTGAACTACACATTTAAGCAAAACGAATATGCACTCCACAAATTGACGAATGTGGTATGAAATTATTGAAGAGAACAACAATTTTTATAGAATGGTAAAGAAGAGCTTTTTAACCAAATCGTAAATGAAGAAGCTGAAAATGACTTGGAATCGTTCGATCAAACTGCTTACTTTAAGCCAGCACGAGAAAGTGCTGAAAACGTTTCTATTTCTAATTTTGAAGTACTATATATGTGTAGATGATGGCAATGCCATCATCATCAGCGGTTTTGAAGATATCCTCTTCAAGAAAAAAATTAAAATGATTATGTATTCAGAATAACATAGACCTTGAATTGACTTTCCTTAAGTGTTTTTTTTCACCGTAAAATTGTTTTTGATATTTTTTGTTTCACGTTGTTGTTTGTTGTTAAAAAATAGACAAGAATTTGAGATTAACCTTCTTTTAATATTTTGCTGATGTGGCTAAGGAGCTATGATCAATGTATTTTTATTTAATTGATATTTTATGAGAAAGTTTCTTTCTTGTATCGAATGACTGTAAAAGAAAGAAATTCTCTAGCATTTTAGGCTTCCTTAAATCCGCCATTTACTGTAATTTAAAATGTTCACTATGCTTCTATCGGCTCGAAGATGTCGCCCCAACCAAATGGATCACATTCTTACGGACAGATGTCACCACTCACTGACAGCGAGGAATAAGAAAAATAAACAAAGTTCATTCATGTCCCACCAAAATCCAACCATAGTAGGGTAACCGACAAACGGTTAAGTAAAATAAGAGTGCCAGGTGAAACAACCGCTTATTGTAGTTAACACTAAATTCTTCTTTCAAAGGTCATACAAAAATGCACCCATCAATCCTACAGATTTCACCCACACTCTTCCACTTGGAATATTTTCTCACAAGACTGTTTACCTTCCAATCCCATAAAGCTACACAACATTCCAACTGGAAGATATTATTGTTTTCCTACTCGTTCCTCTCTCTTCACATTATGCATCTATCTATGTATCTGCTCATTTTGTATTTTTTTCCCATTAAGGTACTCTACCGCACTGTTGTGTGTACGGCGCTGCTGTACTCGCGCAAACCAGCGCCAGTCAGTCCAGTATCTCTTCCAATTCATGTAAATCTCAAATCCAGTGACGTTTGAGAGATCGTTCGGAAACCAAGTGTTCCCAAGAGTTCAGTCCGTTTGCACACTGAAAAAGTGAATTTCGTTCATCAAAAAACTAAAAACTTACTCAAATTTCATTTATAAAAAAGGGAATATTATTTGAATCGAACAAGAAAATCTAAATCATCCTAGGCAGTGGAAAATTATCTGTTTGTTGGGGACCACCCCGAAAGTTAAGGTTTTTTTTAGCTTGGAAAACAATTAAGACGACGTTTTTTTTCGTCGCCTTGCTCTGACTCGGCTCTCTTATAAGAATTGCAATTTTCGCTCAGTGTGACATACGCACACACAAGTATCTAAAAGGGGGAGAGATACACTGAGACACACCGCCGTACCGCGCCGTATCCGACGACGAAGCAATTGCGCTAGACAAGGACGGCATTGTACAACAGCACAGTACTGCTGTACTTACTGTGTGTGAATCTAGTGTGGGATAGTGGGATATAGTGGATACTGCCGCTACGGGAAGATACAATATTTAGATACAAACTATTCGTGTACTAAGACATGTATTAGCCTGCTGCTGTTACATATTCGAAGTGAAGCATTCTGTCGATTCGTGTGAAACGCATCAGCGCGAACGTTTCCTTTGTATCTGTGAAACGATGCCAGTGAAGTGAAGCCATTCGCATTGAAGCTGCTAATTATCTGGCTGTGTGCTGTGTTATCATTCTCAAAGAAGTGCAACTCTTGGGAAGGGATTCGGTTTTTTTTTTGTGTTTTGCAATTAATCCGTACCGATTGCAAGAGCGGTGGGGGTTAACTGCGGGCGCAAACCTTGAGAAAGCTGTAAAACGCGTAGCTCGCGTCTAAAGTAACTAACGTCTCGTTTGTGTATACACACATATTTTCCCGTGCTATCTCCGATACATTTCGTGGATTTTCATTATTTTTTCTGTATTCTTTCGCGCGAGGAATTGCGGTATAAGTTTACTAAATTTTTTGTTTTCATCTGTGCTGCTGGCTTTATTTTTCTTTTCCGTCGGGTTGCTAGTCGTCCTGCTTGCGTGTGTGTCGTTCTTACTCCCAGTGTTCGTGGGATGTAATGAAAGGAAATTCAAATTAAAACAAAAAAAAAAAAGGAAATCCATTTAACAACAAAACTTCATACTCGTATTCGTATTCGTAGTCGTGTGTATACCCAGAGCCGAGAAGTGTCCAAAAGTGAAGAATGTGAATGTTGCATCCTCGGTGGTGTTGTGTGCGCTTGCATTGTTCGTCGTTCCCTTTTCTCGGTCGCGTGTGAAAAATTTGTGTGTACATACTCGTATATCCAAGGGAGAGGAGACAACACAACAACAATCAGCCGGACTAACTTTCAGAGAATATGGCGAGAATTCCTCACCGGAAAATGGGGAAATACATATTCCCTTATCTGAAAGGATAATTCAAATACAAATCAATCAACAAAAGGATACAAATACTCAAGAAAACCCCACAACAATTTGGATAAGACAAAGAAACTGAAACAGAAGCCGAAAAGCTGAAAAGAGAAACTATATGTAAGTTTTCTTAGTGTTTTCTATTTGAATGTAACCAAGTATGGAGTACGTACCGCTTTTGGTTTGATTTTGATTTTCATCGCACATCAATCTCCCCCGACTTTGAGTCATGTTTATCACATTTTCGTGAGTTCTTCTCTTCTATCGTTGTCATCGCTCTCTGCTGCTTGCCTGCTGGTGCTAGCTGCTCCTTCCAATGTTTGTTGCTAGTGTGTGGTGTGTTTGTGTTTTAAAAATTGCAAAGAGCAATGATCTTTGAAATTCCTCGCATCTCATTTCCAAATTGTTCTCATGTGTGGTGTGCTATCGTATTGCTGTGATTAGACTTCCCATCTGTGCGGGTTCAAGGGAGAGAGCATGTAATGGGGAAATGTTTACAGTGAGAGAAAATACCATTTTCCCAACTGGAAATCTGTCTTAAGAGTTTCTGTTTCTGTCATTTCGTCGGATACGAATTGGAATTGGGTTTGTTTTCAAAAGAGAACTGGTCTCTTTCTACATCGCACACAAACCCACACACATTGGCATTTATCTCCCATGTATATGTACAACATCAGAATTTGAATGATTCGTTGACGATGGGTCGTCGGTGTGGGATGCGTGCGCACATGCAGCCAGTATATGCACGTGTGTAATTGGGGGAGACGAAGGAGAAATTAAAAATAAAAGAATGAGGGAGCAGAAAGCAACAAGGCCATATCCGATTGCTTTTATTTTGCGTTTATTTTTGGAATGGTCTTTTTGTACTTTCACATAGAGACCCACCTACGAGTGGATACATCTTCTGGCGGATGGATCTCTTTGAATGGCTTTGAATGGAAAATTGAACCCTTGGCATTTACCAGAATTGAGTTTTTGACAATCTATAAATTAATTCGGTTTGAATGGAAAAATACCCAAATATGAAGCGTGTTCTTCGAACCAGTGAAGATCATAAGAAGGAGGAATTAAGACGGAAAACATTTCAAAATTCTGGTGGCAATGGTTTACTGGATTCACATGAGGATTTTATGGGACTAAATAAACCCTTTGGATACTTGACGTCAGAAACCAATATCATTAGTAGAACATTTTCCGGTTCGTGACTTGGAACGTGAGGTTTCTTAACAGACTTATAAAATGTAAGCACTGGAAGAGCTAGGACTGGCAAACGTTTATAAATACTGCGACATCTACTATGGCGATCATTTCAGACAGTAGTGCAGTTCTTCCTTGGGTGTGGACTTATTGTCATGATGGCCAACTTCTGATCAAATGTTACCAAATAAGTCTAAAGCTAGAAACATAAATATA
This sequence comes from Eristalis intricaria, assembly GCA_964034865.1. Classification (NCBI taxonomy): domain Eukaryota; kingdom Metazoa; phylum Arthropoda; class Insecta; order Diptera; family Syrphidae; genus Eristalis; species Eristalis intricaria. Next base: position 69,916,139 of record OZ035876.1, on the reverse strand, counting down.
AACATCCAGGATGACACGTTCCTGGAGGCCTGTACGGCTTTATAGGCTATACGGTGTAAATGGGGTCTACAGCCGCGTGTGGTTCACCAGCTATTTGTATTAGTAGCCAGCAGGCGGGCCGCTATTAGCAGAGCGACCAGAATGAAGTGGAAAGAACTAACTCCATGAACTGTAATTATCCAGATCCTTTCCAAGAAACATCAACCTCACGATACATAAACTCATCTCCGAGAAGAATTTCTCAACCGGGATAACATCCAGATTCTATTGGGCGTGGGTAAGGGAGTCTAGAGTACTGTAGTTTAGTTCAGGGAGAAACCAAAGCCATAAAGGAAGCTCTGTCATGGCTTGAAAACATTGCTATATTAGGCACAGATATTTTGGGTTTCGGTACACTGTAACATTTTTGCAAATTGAGAAGCAGACGAACTCGCTTGAAAGGGTACTACCTCAACACGTTTTTCAGATGGAGACCAGCCGTCCATGCCTATCGCTACTGCAAAGCATCTAATAAAGCTCGAAATGCTTACTACTGTCAGACGCAGGTGGTCTACTGGCACTGGGTGCCTCATCACAAAACACGTATGAAGCAAAACACTCTCGATTCAAAACGCTCACGCGACCTGATCGCAGTGAATACGCCGAATCTCAGACCTCTGATCAGTGTTATAACCGCAGATTATGCCTCCGTATTCCCGCCTCCAGACTAGGTATCCCGTATAATGTCTTCTGGAGAAGTTGCAGAGATGTCAATCAGCTTTCAAATTAAAAAAAAATTACCAAAAGTCCCAAAGTAAAACAAATTTTACCAAATTTGGTAAATAAATAATAATACCAAAGTAGCAACCGTGCTTATTGTTCGAGGTTGATTTTTGCAAATATATTTTCGAGCAAATAAGCGCGCTCAAATTATGTGCGATTTAATTCGTATTAAGCAGTTTGATTTGCGCTCACGCCTCTACAGAGGACTTGACTGAAGAAAAGGTCTCTCGCGACTCCCAGCTCAAGATATCGAAGAGTATATAGACAAGCAAAAAATACCGGCATTTTATAAGAAAAGCCAAAAGTCTACCCTCAGGGCTTGCGAATGTCACCCAGGCTCTTCGAAATGCCGAGGGTAATCTAGTTACTGACCCGCAATCAATAGTGAATGTGTCTAAGCAGCACTTCCAACAGCTGCTTAACGGGCCTGACCAGGAGAGAGTGATAGGCAATCAAGAAATGTCAACTCCAGTCGATGAAGTTGTTCTACCACCTAGATTTGAAGAAATTGCAAAGCCATGCTGCAATAAATGCTGAAGAATAACAAAGCCAAGGCCGCTAGCAATGCTCTGGTAGGGAGCATGCAGATCATCTGCAGAATTTAGCATTCCCGGCGACTGGAGGGAAGCTCCAAAAGCACCATTCACAAAAAAGCAATCATGTACTTGCAACAGCTATATCCCTGCTCAACGTTGCCAGCAAGATCCTGTCCGTACTGTATTATGTATTAATTGTATGTTCAAGATTTCAGTTACGTTTCTAATTGGAATCGTGCAAAAGTTACGTTGTGTCCGGAAGAGCCGGTCGATTATTTAGCCGCGTTTTGGAGGAAAAGCATCCCAGTCTCACGGAATCAATTAAAATGTAAAATCGACAGTATATATTTTTCACACAAAGAAATCCTGGAGAAAACCAGCGAGCTTGAAATCGATACGCACCATCTTTTTATCGATTTTAAAGCCGCATACGACATAATTCTTCGCAAGGCGCTATTCAATGTCATAAACGAATTCGGGATCCCAGGAAAATTGATCCGGTTGCATCGCACTACTCTTCAACATACGCCTGTAGTTCTGCTCAAGGACTCAGATTCTAAAGGGTCGGATTTCGGCAATTTGCGCCGTCGTGTGATTTCTTCCACTTTAGTTCTGGAAGCGATAGGGCCGCTGCACTCCTACATCTCTGGGATACGCAGATGACATTGACATCGCATTCGCAACTTGCCAAAGTGGATCATTTCACGGTAATTGAAGAAGAGGCGAAACAAGCTGGCCTTAAGGTGAATGAGCATAAAACAAAGTATATGATGCCAATCAAACGTAAACTCCACAAACGACATCAATATGGAGATCCGACGTAGAACCGCCTTTGACAACCGCTGTTACTTCGGTTTGTCAAAACTACTGGGCTTAACATCGCACTCCTGACTCGAAGGACCAAGATCGTGGTCTACTAAACTCTTATTTTTCCAGTGAACAAGAGCTCATTCTGTGTGCCTTTGAAAGAAAAATTCTACGTCGGATATATGATCCCGTCTGCGAGGAAGGTGAATGGAGGAGAAGACACAACCGCGAACTCTATGAGCTGTACTAGGATGTGGGTGTAGTCCGGAAGGCAAAAATCCATCGACTGCACTGTTCCAACAAAGAGTGTCTTCGAATCCGAGCTTCCCGAACTCAACATTGGTCAGCTGCTTCTTCATACGTCGATGGGTTGGTCACGTGGCACGAATGTCCCCATGATCACGACTTCCGCGGCTAAAAACTCGCCTAGTTACGAGTTGCCTGGACATCCCTAGTGTGTGTCTTGATGATGATGATGAGTATTAGCACACACGATTTGATACACAAGTGCTTGATCACACTGAACCGGTGAGGCCCACATGTCTCCATCCAACCAAAGGAACCTAACACGCTCTCTCTATCTTATATTCGTGTGCTTCTGACGTCTATGTAAACACGAATTAAGAGATTTGACATTCTCAACTGCCAGACGTACATTTATTTACGTTTTTAATTCACAATAAAACGATTGTCAGCGGATTGAGTTACACAATACAAAATTAGATTTCTTTCCGTTCGAAGAAGCAGCTGCTCAACGTTGAGTTCCTCGGACACTATCGTGTCTCTCACCCTATCCCGGAGAGTAATTCCCACAACAGTACGAAGAAATCTTATCTCAGTAGCTTGTATTCGCGGTCTTATTCTTTCGGTCATTACCCAAATTTAATGACCGTAGGTGACACTGGCCGTCTGGGAAGATGTGAGGACAACTAAGTCATCCGCAAAAAGAAGGTGACTTGCCCTCAACTCTCCCAATATGAAACATTTCTCGCCTCGACTGCGCTGCAACATCCAGTCCATATAAACAATGAAAAGGAGAGGTGACAAGACGCACACTTGGCGAAGTCCAACTCCCACGGTGAAAGGTGTTGATTTGGCACCGTTAACCCGAACACAGCTGCTACAGTTTGTGTATAGAGATTGAATGACCCTCAAAAGAGGACCCTTGAGAGTTTACCTCATATGCCTTTTCAAAATCTACAAAACAGCTGTAGATGGGCTTGGCATATTCCCAAGCCTTCTCAAGTACCATTCTTAGAGTAAAAAGCTGCTCGGTTGTACTTCTGAGTGAAAAGCTGCTCGGTTGTATTTCTGCCGGGACGAAAGCCGCACTGTTCATGCCCCATCCTTGACTCGACCATAGCTCTAGAACGCGCTGCCAAAACCTTAGTCTAGACTTTCCCGAGGAGACTTAAGAGGGAGAGAGTTAAGAGAGTCTCTTTTGTCCCTCTTCATAAAAAGAGGGACAATCACCCCAGTTTGCCAATCGCCAGGTGCCATAAAACTCCCTCTTTACCCATTGCCTTAAGCATTTCTGGCCGGATTTCATCCACACCGGCGAATTTGCCAACTTTTAGCGAATCTCTCACCAAAATAACTTCCTCCACCACAGACTTCGGGTCTGTTATCCACAGTGCCCTGTTCGGGATTGAGCAACACCGAAAAGTGCTCGCTATATCTGCGCAAGATGTCCTCCTCATTGGAAATCAACACACCATCTTTGGATTTAACTCCTTCAATGATGTTGAATTTCCTTCCTCTGAGTCGGCGAATGGTTTGTTAGAACACCTTTTTCGCGGATCTCTGGTTTCTTTACCAACTTCTCGCCAAACTCATTCCAAGACTGTTCTCTTGCTGTTAGCACAGCCAATTTGCAAGTTCTTCGCGCCTGAGTGTACCGGTCACGAGAAGCAGAGGCCCTCAAGAGAATGCAGTCTCTGTAGGTTTCTTTACTCACTCACAGAAGCAATGACAGCTGTTGAAACCAATCGCCATTCTTCCTCTACATGCGATGGAAAAGTTGGAATTCGCTCAAACCTTTCAGATATGTGCCATGCAAAATTGATCCGCAACTCATTGTCCTGTAGTGAGTTTGAGCGTAACTACTCTTGGTTTAAGCCTTGGCAGAAGAGGTACTTTATCAGTGAAGTACAACGTACACAACACCTGGTGATAATCAGTTAAAAGTTCAGCCCCCCTCTCATCACACGAACGCCACAGACCATCCGTTTCCTACACGCTGGTACCACAAAGATCTATCAACGCTTTCTGTTCAAGACTCTGAAAGTACCACGTGTAGAAGAAGGTGTTCATTATGGCATGCATTGAAGTCATCTCCAGGAATGCCGCGTACTCTGACTCCAGATTAGGTGCTAGACCTGCACCAGAGCCAAATTTGACCTTTCAAGCCTGAGCTTTAAGATCCCGACGCACCTAATGGAATCCACTCCACTACACGGGCGGTTAAGCATGTGGGCGTATTTTAGATAAGTGGTCTGATGTAAAGGGGGCTGTCGAAGGTACAGTTGTTTTCGAGGTCATTCATACAAGCCTACAACAAATTTCTATTTCATTGAATCAAACATTTTTAAAATGCTGCAAATTTCAATACACAAAAAGGTTCCGCTTTCTCTACAAGTGAGTATGATTTCCTCCACAAGTCGAAAATCGTTGATGGACCTTTCCTCAGATAACTCTCATCACCATCTTCAAGACGTGTAATAAGGTTCATGCGTTACTACGGCCGCAATCATTGTCACAAGGTACTTTTATTTATGGGCGCAGAAGCCGTCGCTACACTGAATTGTGGTTCTTGGAATTGAATATTTAACACGTGACTAGATTGCTCCACCAACTGTCGTTGCCAACAAGCGGAATGTCTTTGATGCTCCTCGTATGTGTGAAAACGTGATGTCATGTGTCAGAGTTACCATATTCTCTTCACTTACCAGAATGAATGTGCTTGTGCCTGTACTTATGGGTGTTTCATTCCATCATGGCATTGTAAAATTTTGAATTAAATGCCGCAAAGGTGTACAATAAAGTGGATGAACAATGAACAAGTTGGTTGTGATGGTGCATCTCGTAAAAACATCAAGGACCAAATTGTGTGTTTGAAGACTACTTTTAGGAGATTTAGGGCTGCGTCAAAAGCTTTGAAAATGTTCGGTAAATGTGGGTCATGCGTCATATGATCTTTATTGAAGTTGGGAGAAAATCGAAATGAAATGCTCTTCCAGCAAATGAGGAGCCTTGAAAGGTTGGTTGAAAGCCAATTATTTTGAAGTCACCGAATCGATAAGTACTTTCTCCAAGCTTTCTTAATTTGGCAAAGGTCCTAACACACATTTACTTGCGGTGGGCCGTAAATCTTTTCCAGGTGACGCTGAAAAAAGAAGATCTAAATAAAACACAAAACTGCATGTCATGTTGACATTCTTTACCTTCTGCTATACACAGTGATCGTATATTTGGAATCGAAAATTGTATCTGGACTATATGACCTGCTTACAGTCCCAAAAAGCATTGTGAATGAATTTATGCGGCTAATCACACAAATCACATAAGACTGCTGCATCACACAAAGACGTACGCCTGGGCGTGTGCATTAGACTAGTGTGTGTGAATTTAAACCAATTCCGTGTCAATTTTACTCTCAGTTTATTCGAACGTCTGCTGCTCCCAACATAATTGAAACATTTAGCTCATGGAGTGAAGGAAATTTAAATACGATGCATTTGCTGACTTATGTCGTGGGAATAGTGGCATCATCCGGCCGCCTGTATTGAAAATGACCAAAATATCAACGTAAGTGATATTCGGTAACGACCCAAGATCAATGCGTGGATTTGGTCTTCTCGTATTTAGTTTTGTACCCACTAGTTGTAAAAAAAATGTTGACTTATGAAACCGTGTCTCTGCTTGAGGAAGGAAGCTGACGTTATACACTTCTCATAGTAGTCTTGCTCTACGATGGAGGGTTATGGACAATATCGCAAGCTAATGAAGAACCCTTTGATATCATCGGGAGGAAAACTCTACGTGCGATCTTAAGAGATGTGTCCGTTGATGGTGATTGAAGTAACAACCAGAAATCGATCCTTTTCTCTGGATCATATAAGGGGGCACAATATTAATCATCCAACTTTGAGTTTGAGTTACTTTTTTACTAAATAAAAAAATGATTTGGAGTGATGGAAATCTTCATTTGAACTTATGGTTTTACTGCTATATTCCACAACGAAGGCAAATTAGTTTGTTAATTGTATCATTTAGGAGTGTTAAATGATGACATTTTAACCTATTCACAAGTTGAGATTTACAATTAATAGATCTAAAATGTTTTTTTTTTCACATCTGATGATGAAGAAATGAAAAGCACGAGGAAAATTTTTGATTATGAGGCAGCAGACAAATCCATTTGATTTCTGAATATTTCGGGAAGGTGATTTTCATAAATGAAATCAAAAGCCCAAGCTACTTCTATTATTTCGTTATTTTGATGTCACACTTTTAAGTACATATGTATGTATGTATGTAAATTTTTATTCATTTATTTTGCACTAAAATTGTTCAATTTATGCAATATTCCTCCTTGTTCTGATTGTTGTTGATCCCAAGAAGAATTCTCGTTTTTATAAAAATGTCGTCGATTTGTTCACTATTGCTCAACTTGCCGGAAACTGGGGAGTTGGTTAACTGTGGGGTTTTTTCTTAACTCGAGGTTTAACCGGCAAATTGAAAATTGGGTTTGTTCACTATTTCAACTCGAAGTGTTTTGTGTACTCAGTTTTTTTCCCCTGGGATATTTTTGACAATTCACACATAAAATGTCAAATTCAACTTTACGTTGTTGGTTGGCGCTATCTAAATTATCAAATTTAGATTTTAGTATGGATTTATGTATGGATGAACGTATGTATGGAATATATATGTGCATTTACTTACGTTTCAATCTAGGCGGGAAATATTTACACACTAAATGAGGCTTTGTTATGGAGAGCAGCACAAGCGACTGTTCACTGTTGTAATGATTCCACTTATAAAGTCTTTATTCGCCTATTCAATTGATCCGAGCACATAATATTGTAATACGATTTTCCCGTAATTCACGGGGTCTGTTAACAAATCGAAAAGAATTCATCAAATATTTCATTATTTCAAATCAAATCGATCCGGTATCCTCTCTCGTTTCACGGCAATGAATCCTGTATTAGATCGATCACCATTATTTTTGTCCTCTTTGAGAGACGAAACGATAAATGAAATAACAGTCATCTCATATTGAATACAAACAAGCAGGCAGTCAACTACGGTAATAGACGAAAATAGAGAGAGAGAGAGAGAGAGAGAGAGCAAAATCTCTGATTTCATCCCTTAACTTCTGCTATTTCCGTAAGTTGAAGAAATGAGGAGTTGATAAACTCACGAATTGTAAATTGAGAGTTGAAACCATCAAATTTGAGTAAATGAAAGCAAATCGAGGAGTGGAAGATAAAAATCCGAAAGTTGTGCTTAACTTTTAGTGAACAAAATTACCCTTAGGTAATTAGGAAATGGTACAGATTAACGATTGAAAAAGGACAACTGACGTTTGACATACAGGGTGATGGTATCGGATATATAACGATGGAATTATACGGTCCTTACGACATCGTTTTTCATCATATACTGATTAAAGGGAAATAGACATGAAACATCATAAATGACCTTTCCCATGGTATATTCGTACAAAAATCTCTGCGATTTTCTCTCCAGATTTCTCCTCTCGAATTATCTTTGAAACGCTTGACCTTCTATTTCGAGGCATTCAATACAACAAATATTTCAATTGATTCAAACCAGATGTGAGATAACCTTATCTCTACCTAGCAATCGGTTTTTGAACCGGCCGCTGAGTCGATAAGAGACGCCTACTAAGTCAGTCCAGTCAGTCAGTCAGTCCAGTTGATATACCTGTGTCGACACAAGTATGCGGTCTAATGACGTGTAATTTCACGACCAATTGTGTGACATAACTGATTCACCTTATTTGTGGACGCGATACCAGATAAGTTTTCTCCGACAGAAAGGGTAATTGATTGATTTGCTAAAAAAAAATGACCACCAGTGTTTTATGTTGTAATCATCACATTCTCTGATAGCATCTGCAGACATGAACCCTTGAAAGGTGAATGAATACAGGCCCTAGTCACGAGGGCGTGAATGTATGGAGTGCAACCTTTTGCTTTTGCGGAAGGCGAACTACACACCAAGGTATCAGAAAAATGTACACTCGGAAAGCTGCTTAAGAACTTTATAGGATCGTAGAAAGAAAGAATATAGTATGATAGAATGTGGATTTGTGGCTGATAAGCTAACATCGTCCATTATTGACTTTGAATCGATAAGTGATCGCTTGACTGTAATCTAGACTCCACGATCAAGACTCCACGCACGCTTCACTGAGGAGGCTGAACAGCATACTTGTTAAAAGGTCGTTAAGATGATATCTTAAAAGTTAAGATCGGACTAGGAGATACTGGAAGATCATCTTTAACTGATCTAAAAATACGGCTTTAATGACGTGATAAACGAAAAGAAAAACACAAATTTCCCATTCACGAACCCGAAATCGAAATACAGTGCACGTTCAGTGTTGTGTCCCAAAAATAATAAATTTGTTTAATCTTTTAAAATTTAAATCTAGTAGTATTATGTTCCTCAAAGCATGCATTTGAATTCCATTTGAATATTAACACAAACTAATACGCTCCTAGTAGGCTTTTCGTAGTCATGTAAACGCACATCAGATGAATGCACTGAACGAATATAAATCTAGTAGGCTTTGCGTAGCCATGTAAACTCACTGAAATAGGCGAAAATTATGCTCTCGTTCATTATATTCACTTGATGGAGCGTGCTCGTGCCGAAGGGACACAAATTGTAAGTTTGCATATATCTTCTTTGTAATTAGTTTGTAATAAGTTTATTGTAAAATTATTACAGAGTATTAAACACCACTTTTCAAGATACACGTTTAATAAACGAGTTTCCCTGCATTAGCGCCATCAAGACATCCAGTTTAACGAATTCTCGGTTTTACGAATTTCCAATATAACGAATGAGCATTTCTTTTCCATTGATGTTTCTATATTACGAATGATGCAAAAAAAATTTCATTTCGATTTAACGAATACCTTGTAAATTCCTACAAAATATCTATAACAAACTTATGCGATGTATTTATGTACAAACATTTATGCGAGCGCAAGCTTATTTTTGTTGCTTTTTGTGCATTCATCACAACAACCCTATGTATGTAGGTGAACACATCTGCATTTTTCTGTTGCCTTATAGGAGGCAGATACGTCACAGTTTTGGGCACACCAGGGTAAGTGTAACGTGTGTAGCGGTAGGTAGTAGACAGTAGACAGAACTGCTCATCCGGTTTTACCTAAACAAAAAAGGTTTATTTTTGTGTACGTCTATTGTCTTGCATTTCATTTCTCGAAATTTGTCCAGTGATCCGTTGTGTTTTGTTAAGAAAATAATTTAAAATGTCGCAGAAAACGTCTTTCTTTGGGGAAAAAGTAAATATTTTAGAGGAGTGTTAAAAAGGAGCGTCCCTGAGTGAAATTTCTTTGAAATACAATGGACGAAGTCTTCTATTTGTACTTTAAAAAAGCATAAGAAAAGTATCTTAAAGACATTGGATACTTCTTCAAATGGTTCTAAATCCAGACTTTCTACGAAGAAGGGTGAATTCCACAAAATGGAAGAAGAGCTTTTTAACTGATTGATTCCTTATAAAATGCCGAAAAAACATCCCAATGAGCGCGTTAATTTTAAAATCTAAGGCAAAAGAATTTCATAAGAAATTGTATAAAGGATCTTTTGCTGACAGTGACGGTTGGCTAACAAAATTTAGAAAAGATTTGGTATTGGGCCTCTTAAGGAATCAGGTGAGAAACTGTCTTCACAAGTGGAGCTGGTGGAGCCATTTAAAAAAATACTAGCGACCGTTATAAAAGAGCATCAGTTGTCTGAGGAAGCAATAAAACGCTTCAATAAATGCATCGAGTAGACAGTACAGAACAATATGGGCTACTCAAAATCTCTTTACTTAAGAGAATTGCTGGAGGAGGCTGTTCAGAAGAGCTTGAAAGGAACAAAAAAGCAAACAAATATCAAAGACTTTTTTTATGAAATTTTAATTTTTAATTTCTTTTTTTTTCTGATGGATTTTTTATTTTCTATAAATACATATGTACATTTATTTCATTATAAGTTTTTTATTCTTTCATTTTCTTGTATTATTAGAAATAAACAAAAACGATCGATTTAACGGATTTTTCGATTTAAACGAAAGGCTGTACATTATATCACTCGTTATATTGGACGTCCACTGTATGGTGCACATGGCGTGCTCTCATAAGAATCCATACCGTAATGGCTGGATGGTCCGACTGCAATATTCTCTTCAATTGTGTTGGTTATGCGGTCATTTAGGGCGACTGACTTTAACACTGCACTTGAAGCACTGTAAGTTGAAGCCAGATTCAAAGTTCTATGTAATGTCAGACCTTTCCAAACTGTGTGCTTCCTGTGAGAAAACTCGCACTAGCATATATTTCTCAGGATATTTTGATCGTAGTAGTCTAAGGGTTTAATGCATGTTTTATTGTCAAAGTCGAGCAAAAATTTAAAAGGTGATCAAAAAAATTTTGCTAATCTCACTCTTATTGCACGCATTTGTTAAGCCCACAAGCATGATCCCACTAGAAAGTACCCAGTGATTATCATTTACCAGAATGTTGCAATACGCTCTGTGTAAGGAAATTATTTGCTTGATTTTGTCGATGTTGTAGACCGACCAGAAGACAAGCCATGAATTGTTTATATTCCAAACATTCAAAAGAATGCTTTTCAAACGAGTTCTTGCACTGTTTCGTTACTGTAGACGAAAAATGGATCCTTCACAAATCATCAAAGACCATACAGAACATATTATATAATAATAATAATAATATGGATGGCGCTACAGCCCATAGAGCCCAGCTTCTCAACAACACGTGCACGTTCTTTCACAAGACGAGACCTACAGTCTATGCCCACTCCGAACGGCCAAGTTTGAGAAGCTTAAGTTATTGTTCTTTGAGTATTGTCAGTGACTCGAACGAGGTGGGATCGTGAATCCGGAAATCGAATTCATGCACCGAGGTTAAGTTGTGGTGGGGGTCGACGCACATGCCCACAACGCAACGGTCATCACAAGGAACATATTAGACAGTGAATAAGTACATACCCCAAGTGAAAATTTATAAAAGAGGGTCAAGGACGGTATGTTTTTTTAGCTCAACAAGGCCACACTTGTCTTTTTTTTATGCTCAAGGTGTCAATCACCCACGAAGAAGAAAAAGTGCTTTTCCATCAGAATAATACCCGAGCGTACATGTGTTTGGGAAAAAAATCCATAGAAAGGGTCACGAACTTCTTCCCTCCAGCATATTTTTCAGAGATTAATATTTCCAAACCTGAAAAAATGCTAAGAGAATTCGTTCGATAGAATTCAGCAAACGTCTATTTTCAGGGCCTTGAGAAACCTTTTTTTTGAGGGAATAACCAAATTTGGAAAACGCTGGACAAAATTTTCGAAAAAAAAACACTTTTTTTTACATAAAGTCACTGATTTTCCATTATTTTATGAAACTGGACTTGGAATTAGAGTAAAGACATCGTTTCTTTGTCGCTTGAAATCAATTGAAACCGCTTGTTGTATTTGAATAACTTTTTAGAAGTATAGATTTTAAACGACGGCTCCAACAGTTTCCCTTCTAACAAATAGTTATTCGATTAAATTTGACAGTTTGAAAATGTTCAATCCTGAGATGAGGTTCGATCCTCGCGAACTTTCAAATTCGATTGAAAATATAGTTGTTCATTTAGATTCAATTTTCTAGTGGTTTTTTCTTGCTGAGTTATTGGATTGCTATTTGCTGACATTGGATGTCAGGTCCAGTAATGACTCCTTATTGGGACACTCTTAAATTGTACCTCCGAAATGAATCGCCCTTCATACAAACGCTCGGTTTGTTCATATAAGTGAAACTCTGAAAACGAGGCACCTCCCTGATCCAATTCTGGGATCATGAGGCAATGATTTCATTAGAATTGAATGAAAAACAACCTCCAAATAGGGACAAAAACCAAAATGAGATAGAAATTACAAGTGTCCTAGCTGATTGTGTTGATGTGAACGTGATGTGATGTTCTTATCGTAAGCCACTGGAAAGAACGAAAAGCCAAATTGGAAAATTCCTGTTATTTCCAGATTTAAAACGAAATAAGGCGGAATTGCCGATTTGGCTTTATTTCGCCTTCGAAAAACGGGCAATGTTAGTTAGAGAGAGCCAACTTTCATTAATAGACTCAGGCAGGAAGTCTTAGACATAACCTCTAAAAACGTAACCATAAACCTATAAAAAACATTAAACAAAGAAGTCACTACAGAGCCATGTTCTGTAGACGATATTGACGACATGATGGGGAGAATCACAACAGCTATAAATTCTGCCTTCACTACAGCTTGCCCTGCAATCCTGGACTGGGCGGTTAAAAGTTTCGAGCCCAAGTAGCCAGGCATAGACACTATCGCCGTGGCTGAAGGTCATTTTTAACAGCTGCTTAAGATTTAGCTACACTCCTAAATTATGGAGGAAAGCTAAGGTGGTATTCATACCAAAGTGCGGAAAAGCCACACACAGCCTATCAAATGACTTCAGACCCATACCCCTCTCCTCTTTTCTCTCCAAAACCTTGGAAAGGATAGTGGATCTACATATCAAGGAAAGTATCAGCTTCAGATACTTATCACCTTCCCAACATGCCTATCGCAAGGATTTCTCTACAGAAACAGCACTTCACTCATTAGTAAGCACCATTGAATAATCTCTTATTATAAAAGAATGTACAATGATTGCTTTCCTCTCAGGATATTGGTAGTGGACAAAATTCTTAAGGAACTAAGTCATACTGCCTGACAGTTGTTGACATACCCTTAGCGTAGCGACGATGTCGCGTTAAGCCCTGGAAAAAAAAAACGGTTAAAGCCACCTCTTACTTTAAATACACCTACTCATCACCGATAATACTCAGAATAAGATAAAAGGGCCTGCTAACTAACTGCAGTTTCGAGGTCTTTGTTCAATTATTGTTGTTCGGAGTAAGTTGCTTCTGTAGACATTTGAGTGTGTTCTTAGTTCCCATAAGGAAGTGGAGTACGTTCCCACCTTATATGGGAACTAAGTCCACTTTGGCAAGTCCTCTTCCACGGTTTCTTTCTTTCCTCGATTTCCGATGTCTTCCTCACGCTGCTAGCGAGTGTGTGAAATGCAAAAATCACTGTTTTGAAAGATATCACAATTGCAAAAGCTTTAGACCATTTTGGAGCCCAAGGTACACATATGTGTACCAACGTTTTTTAATAATTTCAATTCAAATAAAAGCACGAGCACAAAGCAATCCGTTTTGAGCGCTATTATCCCATTTGGTTCATCTTCAGATGATTAAGTCAATCTGAATGCACATCACTGACATGAATTAGAACGGCATGAGAATTGCATTTTGATTGATTCATTATCTGACTCATAATGATTTTGTATTTGCACGGTACAACAACTACAATATCATCCTTCATTGCTGGGAATATTTACAATTTGATACAATGTTAGGAGTGAGAGGCCGCGTCTTTTGCGAATTATGGATTATTCGTATTATCCGATATCCGATATCCCAGAACCCGAATTTTGAGTCAGAAAGAAAGTTGCAGTAACGTAGTCAACAAATTCCTTTTAGTTCCATTTAGTGGTAAAGACAGCTAGTGGATAAGCCAAGGTTTGTGGGGTCATGTTTCGAAGTTTGACAAGAAAATGGATCATAGTACGGATAAATTCGGTCCTTTTTGTGGTAACAGAATGACTTGAATGAGTCGAGTCCGTGGGATTTGTCGAAGAGGCGATAGTTCTATGGCCTAAATACTTACTCTTTTCCCAGTCCAACGAGCCGTGGAGGCCCTGCGTCTGAGGCAATACTCACGTATTGCCGGTCGCTTATTCTAGGTAGGTATGTAGAAAGTGACTTAGATGCACATAGGCCAAAGTAGGTCCGTTGTACTGCTACTTGGGATTGCCTAAAAAGAGAGGGGTGGGGCCAGCTTGGTTATTACGATAGCCAGCCCGATCTGTCAATTAAGTCTCTCTCAGATCGCTTAGATTATCGAAGAAGTAGGAGCCTAGAGTAGCTTTCCTAGCTGAGGCAAGTGCAGAGCAGGTGCAGAGAAGGTGTTTCACACTTTCTTCGTCTCGGCAACTTCTGCAGAAATCGTTAGAAAATAGTCCCAAAAGGCAGTGTCCGGTGATTATTCATTCCACTGCCGTGCTAACTTTAGGTATTTTTAAGGACATCAAACTAACAGATCTTTTGGGGTTAAGACTGGGCCAGAGTTGTTTGGTAATTTGGCACATATTGCCTGAATTCCATCTGTAAGTCCGTAAATATGCTAATATAATCGGCGGATATCACGTTCAACCTCAGCCAGGACAGGGCTTCGCTGATCGCCATTATTTCCGCTTGGAAAACGCTGCAGTGATTAGGTAGATGGATTGATTTGTTGAGATTGCGATTGAGTGTAGAAATGTATGGCGTTACCGAATCGTATATTGCCCCCATACCACAGGTCTCTTTCCGGAATTAGGGTTTTGAAGTTTTTCTCTGAGAAATATACAGGTGAGGTGTAATCCAGATTAGTAGAGGCAAGTCCGGACGTGTAATCTTGCCATTGGGAGCATGCTTTCAATCGGATTGCACATTTGGTTGCTATCAGCTTGAGAAGAATATCTAGGGGGGAAGGTTTAACATGGTTTCAAGTGCATCGGCGGGAGTCATTCTTTAGGCTCCAATTATGCAGATGCATGCTTGTCTTTGTATCTTCCTTAGCAAGTTTAGGTGTTTGTCGACGTTGAGTATGGGTCATCATACTGTTACGCCATATAAGAGGATGGGCCTGATCACCGCGGTGAAAAAGCCAGTATGTCATGTGTGGTTGAAGACCCCATTTTTGCCCGATGGCTTTTTTGCTCATGTATAGGGCCGTGATGGCTTTCCTTGCTCTTTCGGCAATATCGAGCTTCCACTTCAGTTTATTCTAGTTATCGAGACCCAGTTTTCAAAGTCATGACTTGGAGGTTCGTTCTAAGATGGTGCTGAATCCCTCAAACTTCTTCTGTGCTACAGAAAGTTACTTAACATTAACAAACATTTAACTGCTATCAAAGCAGTAATTTTTGATTTTCGAACCCCCACTGATGTGCACTGAAGACAGACAGCCTGTCAATGTCGTAATCTTTTCTCGCCCAACATTAAAAGATTCAACTTCATCCGCACACTCACACAAGTTCGTGTCTCCCTCTCCACGTACGGTCGTCATATCATAAAAGTCAAAGCAAAATATATCACCAGTGTCGTTATTTATTTTTTTAATCCCCAAGCAAATATATTTGCGAACCGAAAACATTTACACATTACCTGGCTATTTGTGCGGCACAAACAATAGAACTTTTCAAATAAACAAGAGTCTTAAACATTTCCAATCGAGTTGCGCTCGCCTGTGTGTGTCGAGTGCGTTTGTGTGTGTTCACTTTTATTCAGCAAAGAGACTGTTTTTGATACTCTTTGAATGGGACTTCTCTTTGTTTCGTTTTCAGTTTATCGATTTTTCTCTCGGCTTCAGGCTGTGCCAGGGTGTGTGTGCCAGAGCACCACTACCAGTTGCCTAGCAAGCGACACGCACACGCTCTGTGTTCGACTAGGGGTATGACGGTGGTAGTGTACCATGTGCACAAGACCTACTTCCTCTGGCTGAAATGGGTTTATGCTGTTTGCCGTGGCAACACATAGTCTTCGTCGAAGGGGAGCTGTGATGGGTCCGGGGGTAAAAGGTTTTATTCATTTGGCTGTCATCGAGCACTCACACCGGCGGCACAGCTGTCAAAGTGTCACCCGCTCTTGTGTTTCTTTTTCGGCTGTTTTATTTTTCGTTCGTTTTTCAGTTGTTTTTTTTTGTTTGTGTAATTTGACAGAGTGAAGAGTATAATTTCATTTTAGGGCTCAATGAGCATAAATGCTTTTGCCATGAGTCTAATTAATTCCTTTGGATATTATGTCATTAGTGTTGTGTGGAGAGAGAGAGAGAGAGAGAGGAAAGGAATTGGGACGATTTGTTGAGGGTGTTCACCTTTTAGCTTTTTCTTTTCGGTTATTCTGTGGTGGTCATAAATCACAAAGATCAGACATGCGGGGGCAATGATTGGATTTTTGAGACACAGATATTTGTCAACTAAAATACATATTTGCATCCGTTTGAATCACGACTTTATTATGTACAACACGTGTATCATCATATTCTTCACTTTGGTAAGAAGTTAAGTTAACATATATCCCCAAGAAACTGATGTATGCTTCTTCTTCTTCTTAGAGCGTTACTGGCCGAAGTGGACCTGGGCGTCCTCAGTACGATTTATTGTCAGTTGTCTCCAGTTTCGCACATCAAGCCCGCTGAGGTTCCCCTCGACGTGCGCCACATTGTACATGGACGTCCTCTGTTGCGTTGTCTCCCAGGCTCAGAGTCGACGACGTTCTTCGGGTCGGAGCTAAGTTGTCCATACGCTGTTAATACCCTAGACATCTTAGGCGTTGGATCCGTAAATGTGGGCTAGACTCATGTCGTTATCCCAAAAATTTGCGTAATGGCACTGTGGGCAGATGTGCAGGGACAATCCACCTTGACGGCTCTATGATGGGCGGCGGAGTGGGTACAGATTTGTTCCCAGAATCCCTGAATATCCGTAAAGACTATAGACTGCCCAAAAATTCTAGTGTGTTCCAAGCAGAACTGGTTCCAAACTGGGAAGCATGTCGTCAAATTAAAATACACCCAAACATCTTGGCATGTCAAAAGATTACCATATGCATTGCTAGTCAAGCAGCCGTCAAAATGCTTGCCTCTTGTGATTCACATTTAAAATTAGTACAACAATGCCGAGCTGAAATAGGTTCGGTAGAGGGCCGGCTGATTTCCCTTATATGGATTCGAGGTCACAGTGACATCACAGGAAATGAAAGGTCCGATGAAATTTCTAGGCAGGGATCTGCCCTTCAGCGATCGCTTGCAGAGTAGGTGCTCTTCTCACTACAAGCAGTTATTGCTAATATATCCTCACACTTCCTTGAAACAGCAAAACTTATATGGGCCAGACTGACAACATCCAGGAAAATGTGGCCTGAATACAAACAATCTAAAATAAAAGATCTCCTTCGGTGAACTCGTCGTGATATTGCATAACTAGTGGCTGTTTGTACAGGGCACTGACCGATTGGAGATCATGCCTCACTACTAAGTTTGTTTCATCTGCAATAACACAACTGAGAATGAGAACCTAAAGCATTTCTTTTGCGCCTGTCCAGCTCTTGCTAGAGCCAGACAGCGAGCGCTTGGTAGATCCTTTTTCAACTCACTTGATCAGATTTCTGCGGTCGATATCCAAGAAATAATGTCCTTCCTAAGTATCTCAGGTTGGGTTTAGAGGTATCTCATATACACCTACACCTTTTTTATTCATAGATAACAGAGCTGTGACGATAAAATGCATGTAGTGCTAATAAGGTTCTAATCGAGCAACCACTTCTACCTAGTACCTACCTACCATGTCGCCATGGCGCTCATACAGTCCATGGTTGAACCTTCTTCTCCAAATTTCATCAACCCATACAGGACCAAAGGTAGCGCGCAGAACTGTTCTCTCGGAAACACCAATCCGTAATCCATGCCTCTGCGCTGTAGAGCAGAAAGGAGATAGTTAATTGACTTATTTTATTTTTTCCGTTTTGTTCCAAAATCTTGAATGTTGAATCTGTTATTAGTCGAACCATCAAAGGTTACATAGCCCGACGCAATCTCTTTAACCAAATGCAATCAAGGTTCCACAGATTACATAGTTGTTGAAAATATCTATTGACGAAGACGAAACTATATTACTAGCTTCACGTGACTTCTCGAAAGCATTTGAATCTGTTGACCCAACGATTATTTGTCATGAACTGTCCACCCAATTCAACCTCTGTAATCCTATCCCACTAACAAATTAGTTTTCTCTAACCGAGTCCCTGTTATTTTCAATAATTCATAATTGTCATATTATCGTGATGTAAAGAATGGTGTGCCTCAAGGTTGTATTCTTGGTTCTCTCTTATTTTCAAGATTTATCACTGACCTTCCATCTGTATTGTCCTATTGTGAATTTCCTATCTATGCAGACGATTTTCAAATCTATTTAAGTACAGTTAAACAATACCAAGATATCCTTTTGGTTTGATTGCTGATTCAGCGGTTAAAATACATGAGAATTTGTGCTCACGTGGGCTATTTAAGTGGTTTTATCTGACACGGCTCAAAGGATAGCACCTACGTTGGGGATGAGCCACGACTATATTGCCTGTGATGGATATTATGTGTCAGTGAGATAAATATGCTTTATCGCTTCTCCACGCTATATGTGAACACTTGGTCTATAGTAGATTTACATGGCAGAAAGCCGATCGAAATCAATTAATGGATATCGATCCACTACACAGCTTAGAGCTCATTGATTGGGTCTCGCAGTTCGAAGCGTTGGATTGTTGCTTTCTAGATTTAATGCCTAAACTCTTTGTAAAACCAATGATCTTCATGAGATATCGCGATCTGGTGGATCGCGTTAGACAATGTCACTAGGTTAGGTTAATGTGATTGCCACAACTGAAGCAGTTCTGGCCCACTTAGATCCTGATTGGATCCATTGTGATATCACTAATCGGCAGCTAACGTGCCGGTTCCTCTTTCGGTACTAACTAAAAAAAAAACACCTGAAGATAGCTACTGGTATGCTAGTGGCATATCCTGGATGATGCACTCTTTTGCTGGGTTATAGCCAATTAGTATTTTTTATAAATTTTGCTATGTCCTGAATTTTAATCCCAGACATTTTCTCAAGGTTATTGAATGAATAGCTGTGTTTTTCCATGTCCTTGCTGGGCAAGTGCCGAGGTAGTGAAGTAAAGTTTCTTCTTCCTCTATGACCCTACAGCTCCTACAAAAGTCATTTTAGGGGGTTCCCATTCTTCTTGTGTGTGTGCCTGATAGGCAATGACCAGTAATAATTCCAACTAAATTGCTGATTTTCTATTTAGATTTGGAAGAGAGCTTGTTTTTTTTGGGATGTATTGAAGGCCATATTAGCCTTGAAGTCCTACAAGTATCTAGTTCCATCCACCTCCCGTTAGCGGCGTTGATGGCATGTGTAAGTAACAAAGTGCTAATTACTTGAAGAGAGGGGTATGGGGTGTTCTGATTACTTGCCATTGGCAAACCCACCCCTGTTCTAGCTAGCTCGTCGGCCCATTCGTTGCCTGGACTATGCCCAGGGACCCAGCATAGGGGAATGTTGCATCTGACCGCTATCTCTCTAAGAGATAGACGGCAGAGTTTTACCATCTCAGAGTTGATTGATGTTGTATCAATCTTGATGGCCGTCTGACTGTCTATGTATACAACGATAGATAGCCCGCCTGACAGTAAGCGGGCATCCTCTAGGATAGCTTTTACTTCTGCCTCGAATATACTACAGTGGTTGGACAATCGACGGGACAAGGAGAAGGATATTTCCTGCGATGACGCAAATACTCCTAGTCCAGTGCCTTCTTCCGTTTTGGATCCGTCTGTGTATATGGGTAGCTTCTCTGACTACATCCGATGCCCAGTCTTCTCTATTTGGGATGAATGTTTTATACACAAATTCAAAGTCTACAACAGGTGCAATACAATGTCACTAACTGCAAACCACTTGAACAGGTGCATCGTATGGCAATGATTTGCATCAGCGAAGCAATACGAATTACCCTTTCCCTAGGCTTAAGTACGAACTACTGGATGGCGCAGTTGGTAGAGTGCCTGCCCCTGGATAGCGGGATCCCCAGTTCGAATCCCAGTGAAAGCAAAGTTAATACGCTTTTATCTTTTTCAAATCTGGTCCAGTCACCATTTGCCGTTGGGATCACATTAACGGCACTGTCACTGGAATGATCAATCAGTGTTAGTAATCTGACTGTGGGTATCACAGTGTACCAAGATGGTCTAAGTTTGCTGGTGAATGCACTAGCAGTCTCCTACCTCTGCAGAGGTGTGGGTGTTGAAGTCTACTCTAGGGATCTGAATTTTCAACTGTTATCCCGACTACCCTCTCATTGTAGCGTCATTCAAGCAGAAATTATATCATCTGTTCTTACTGTTAGCAGCGATCTGAGTGCATGACGTCCCTACGCTGCCGCCTTTCTTTTAAGGTGATGGCCAAGTATTTCAGCATTATATTGATGTGTGTCCCGGAGAATAGTGACATCGGAGAGTATTGTGAAGCAGACGAAATAGCTAGAAAGGGTACCACCTTGACACACTTTTTGGACGTAGATTTGCCGTCCGTGCCTATCACTACTACAAAACATTTACTAAAGCTTCAACTCTCACCAAACGTAGATGGTATTCAAGCACTAGGTACCTTATCTCAAAGCAATTATGGCCTATTACCGATCGAAAACGCTCACGCGACCTTAGAAAATCTTAGAACTCTTATCCGAGTCATAACCGGGCACTGTGTCATTGGAATCGCTTGCAACGTTTTTGCGGAAGTTGCAGGGATGAAGAGGAAGAAAAAACAGTGTCACAACTTCTTTCCAATTGTAATGGGCTCTCTCAACTCGCAGATTTAGTCACTTAGACGCCCCATATTTCTACGACTTGGCAGAACTAAGTCGTATTAGTATTAGTCAACTGCATTGCTCCATTAAAAGCTGCAGATTGTTCGCGGGTTAGGATTTAGCTTGTGGGTCTTGGTGCCCTAAGCCGGACTACCTTTTCATGTAGTCAGTACGTGTCACCTTCGTTATTGGATTTTTGACGATCCTTCTTTTCTTCATCGATTGTTGGTGCAAGTGACATTGGGAAACTTGTTCTCGTGGCGTTTTGTTGTTAATGTAGTTTTCTGACTAAGTCGTTGTATCGACTTCATTAATCTCTCGATCCGCCTCGATGTTGGCTTTTTGGAAGGCCCTTCGGATATCAAAAATACTGTAGGCTTATCGATCTCCATGTGATCAATGTTGAGGGTGGGTGGGATTGATCAGTCCGCCAAGTTTGAGTTTCCATTTGGATTTTGAGGTGAGGCAATCGTGTGCTTTCTAAAGTGGTTCCGCCCGGTTTGAGTCCGCATTGGAATGTCGTGCAGACTGTGTTGCGTGATGACTATAGCATTCTTAGGCAGCTAGGGTTCAGGCTTCGTAAAACCTAGTACTTCGCCGTACCTGTGGTATCAATCTTATGTCTTTACTTGAGTTAGGGTTCAATTTGCTGTTTTTTTAGTTTGTTAATTTAAATTGAAATATGTTCTAACACCAAGCTAGGTTAGGTTAGGTACGTGGGTTGAGGCGGTGGGACCACGCCAGACAGAGGTTCTGTTGGACCCATTGTGATACCCATGAAATGAAACCATCCTGCCGTCCTACTCGTTTTAGGTGCTGATGTTATGAAAAGCTGCCGATGTGAGTTGTCTTGTGCAGCTGACCGGAGACCTTAGCATATCTTATGGCCACTCATGTCTTCAATGTGTTGAGGGTTGTTGTTATCTTGCCAGCCAATCAGATATCCTTATAAACCTGCAAACAAGATTATAGTGGGATATCTGCTATATTATGAAGGTCATAGTAAAAAAAATTCTCCCAGGGTTCTTTGTCTCAATAGGCAGAGACTGAGGCACTGACAAAGGTAGTTGGACGTATAGCTCGCCTATATGAAAGACACCAAGCTAAGTCTCACTTTACAAAGTCCAACAACAAGGACCGGTAGTTTTTTTTACGCAGGAATGGGGTAACCTTAACGACAATCCATAATTCTGAGGCCAGATCTGGTTCGCTTACTGTTTGACTGTGAGGGCTACAATGTGTCTTTTGGAGAAGTTCTCATTTGTGGCCGTTTCCTTTCCCTGTTTTGGAAAAAATCTTCGTAGACCTGGATTACGTGCTGGAGTAATTCGGAAGTATAATAAGTATAACAAAGCTGGGTTCCGATTAAGGTTCGTTTAGCTATAAAACGATGAAGAAAGATGCTCCCGGCGGAGGACCTGGGCAACGAAATTGGCGCATCTAATCAATCATGTACAGCACTCTGTTCCCACTCTCGTTAGCAGCTGCCAACAGCTTTCCACTGCGGTTGGGTATCCCATATTCCGTGCCCCTACAATCCCTTAGTCCACCCTTCCTGTCTCATTCCTGTACCCCACATCTTCCACAACGTCGAACACCCACAACAAAACGAACGAGACCCATAATCTGTCAAAGCGAAGTGTAATCCTCAGTTGACTTGCATCGTGGTTGTCTGCAAAATATGATTTTAAAAAAGAATGTACACCCTTCTGGAATCACTTTCGTCCCGCATGCACTTCAATGTGGAAAACATCAACCGCCAGTACACAAGTCAAAGAAACGGATTATTCTGAAAACTCGGTCGCATTTGAATAATAAACTGAATAAGCCGCTTATGACCCAACACCCCAAAGCCCTAAATCAGCCCCTAAACAAGTGCCTTGCAGCAAGTATAAAGGGATGGCGGACACAAATACTATATCCATTAAATGGGGGTTGGTTGCAGTACAAGTTCGTATTCACATAGAATGAAAGGGGAAGGAGAAGGAGTGTGAGGGATGGAAAAAAATGAACACCACCCACAACAAGGAAGTTGTCCTTACACAGAACAGCATTTTTCCCTGACGTTCACCATGTTTCCAGCAGATCGGAGGCTAAGGCTGCATGCACACTCGTGCAAACATACACGGGATGGTCGTAACTGCACAGAAATCCGCGGCACTCGCATTGTTTCCACACCGGCTCGGTGCACGAGGCATAGGAAGGGGCTGCTGCCACTTGGCCATGGCTCGGATGTGCATGCATATGAATGCAATCCGTACCGACGACGTCATGTACGCGGACGAGCGGATGGTTATGTGTATGAGCATATTTTACGAGAATGTTTTTCCAATATTTGGCGGTAAATATTTCTGCTTGAATCGTAAAAAACGTGTTGCACCGACGAGGAGTGCGCTGCACAGGCACGCCACTCAAAATGGGGTAAAATGGGAACAAATCTTGTCTCGGTGTAGCTCTGGCTGTGGCCACAGGTACGCATTGTTGGCTGTGCTGTGTCGTGAACAGCATATTTATGGCGAGAATTACTGAGCGCGTTGATTCATTATTCGCCGAGGTGCTTTCGCATTCACACGTACTTTTAATCAACGTGACGATGAGTTATGATTTGTTTTTTGTGCGCTTGCAGTCTGTCAGAGAACAAAGCGAACTCTGGAGAAAGTGGCGTGACCAATGAGCGCTGGAGTGTGTGCGTCAATCCGCGTGACCCAATGGTTGGGCGTTGTAAAGTGCCAACGCCGCCGCGTCGCGCCGTTTACATGGCGGGCGATTTATGAACAAAGAATTATGTAAGGCTTTCGTAATGAGCTTTTGCCATAATCGTTTTCAGTTAACGCTGATATTTTGACTTTTTTGTTTTCAGAGAAATTTTATGGGTCATTGGGGCACTATTTGTGTTAAAAAATAGTTGAGAGTGAAGATCCGATTGATGATGCTGTGAAATTTCTGGTGTCGAACAGGAAGATCCAATTAGTCTGGATGATTCTAGACGAAGTCTTTATTTCAACTTTGAGGATGTCACGCGAACAGTGTAGATGTTGAGGACAACAGGCGGAAGGTCTCTCAGAGAGTGGTGCACACACTCTTGTTGCACGCTAATGTTTGCAGGATACTAGTGTCTAGAAGTCAAAGGTATCATGTGCACTACTCGAAAAGCTTGGTTGCAAAATCTGCTTCAAATCTTGCTTAGAGATCTGTTTATTATGCCAAATGTATTAATTTTGGTTGAGACTCGTATTAAATCATTAAAAAACATACCCACAACATATTACAGGAAATACTTCGAAAATCAGCCGTTAAGCATTCTGGAACTCAAAATCAAGTACTTCGTCCTTGGTCACCACAATGTTAATTATTAAAAATTTTACAGTGAAATCTCCTATTACGGACAGTACACTCTCTTAGGCGGACAATCCCCGTGGATCTTGAAATGAAGTTCCATACATTACCATGGACGGACAACTCCCACCAGCCGGACAAAAGTACTGCGGCTGTCGCTGTCCGCTTATAGGAGCTTTCACTGTATCGTTTTTTTATAATAATTTTTTGTTATCATAGTTGAGGGTATATTGCATCGCGACCTTTAGATCTATTGTGATCCCCATTTATACCTCTGCTCTCTTAAAAGTTTCCCCCACATGTAGTGAGGGTTATTAACTCCTGTTGCTCAAAGGCGGAAGATATTTATTCTCGAGTATTCTCCCTAAGCCAGTTCCCTTTAGGAATCTGAGAATGAGAGATGGTTCCTCTGACATTAGCTGCTTGCCCAGATATCCTTGCCTTTCTTTGGCTAATGACTCACAAAATACCAGTACACGTTCCAGAATTTCATTAGATTATCCACAGAATCTGCAGAGCCCTTCCTCTGACACACAACATCGACGTCTTGGACAGAGCGTCACAATGGGCAGCTATTACTTCGAGGTAGTCAAGGACTTCATCTACCTGGTCTCCGCAGTAAATAGTACGAACAACATCTGTACCGAGATCAAACGCAGAGTCTTGCCAACCTCTGTTTTTGTGGGGTTAAGAGGCAATTGAGTACTAGCCATCTCTCAAAGGGCCAAGTTGACATTATATAAGATCTTGATCATCCCAGTCCCGCTGTACGGCATGGAGGCATGGACAATCTCAAAAGCTGATGAGGAAGTCCTTGGTCTGTGTGCGATCTTTGGTCCTAATTGCGTTGACGGTTTTGGATGAAAAGATTCAACAATGAACTGTACGGGCTATATCTATAGCCTAGTCAGACGTCTACGGATCCAACGTTTAAGGTGGCTAGGCCACGTAGAGCGTATGTACATCTCAGTTCCGTCCCGAAGAGTCTTCGACTTCGAACCTGCGTTTAAGATGCCGCACCCAGGTGTAGAAGGACATCAACCAACTTGGTATGCGACACTGGAGGCTGCTAGCTAGATATCGTGGTAGTTGGAGGTGCTTGTTGGTTGAGGCCCAGAATCTCCCCAAGAGCGCCTGGTAGAGAAGAAATGAAGAACAGGTTATACAAAAATTTCACGGCAGCGGTAGGCATTCATCTGATTGCGCCTGTAATACAGAAGTCGATCTCTGTATTGTGTTTATCTTTGTGAGATTTTTCTTGACTCTTAGTACCGTCAACAAAACAGACACTGTACGTCGATACTGATATTATTGCATACCTTTCGATTGGGCTCAGGAAAGGATACGGGAAATTTCATTGAAAAGCGAACATCTACCTTTTTTGTGAATTGAAAGTGTGCACCCTTATAGTATCAATTCGAGAGGGCAAAGGAAGATAAAGAGAAAGCAGATATCTTCGCGGATCATTTGGAAATAACATTTAAATCACGTGATAGACAAACACTTTCTGTAGACTCCTATGGTCCAGACATAAATATTGACAATCTTGCTATAACAAAACTACTTTGACAGAACTTAAGGAATAATTGAAAAAAAAACTCAAACCGCAAAAAATCTTCTAGTTCAGACTTAATCACGGGAAACGGGTTGTAGGAATTATCTGAGAAAGTGCTTCTTAAATTTCTCTACCTTATTAATACCGCTTTTAGACTAGAACATTTTCCTAGTGAGTGGCAGAAATAACAATGGTACCGAAACCGGGTAAACCCCCAACAGATAAAAAGTCCTACAGACCGATTCACTTCTTCCGATAATGGATAAGGTGTTCGAACGTATATTACTTAGTCGTTTGAACCTGGATTTGGAAGAAAGGCGATTTATTCCTATTCACCAATTCGGTTTTAGACGTAAGAATTCAACTATTGATCAAGTACATCGAATAACTGATGTTATAGAAATGTCGTTTGAACAAATGCAAGTCTGCTCTGCTGTAATTCTCGAAGTTTCACAAGCCTTTCACAAGGTTTGGCACGAAGGGTTGGAACACAAACTTTGACAATTCCTCCCGAGAAAGCTTTACTAAATTTTATCAAACTATCTATCCGAGAATACTCCCTATTTAAAGCTATACAAACTGGAGTACCACAAGGAATTGTTCTTGGTTCTCGCCTTTAGTTACTATATAGCAGCGACATACCGCGGTTGAAGAGTTAACTAGAAAATTGCAATGTTTGCAATTTATCAGAGAATTGAGCTTAACGAAACTAAACGCGTTCATATTAATTTTACGTATAAGAATGTGAATAAGTTGTCCGTTTTTATTAATCGTGTTCAAATACTTTCAGTTATAAAGTGAAGTAGGGTAAACTACCCTTAAGGAAAGTTTTGAATTTGTTGCTCTCTCAAAATTAATTACTTAGATATATGAAAACAGTTTTATCATTTAAGGAAAGCTTGATGTATTACTGTTTGATGTAAACAATAAGTTATTTAAGTATTGGACTAAAATTTAATAAATTGAAATAAAGTACAAAATGAGACCTGAGCCAGTACCGGACCCTCCATGTTCCTAATTCGAGCCCCCCATATAAATCATAGCATAAAAATGAAATCATTGTTATTTTGTAGTTCATTTATTTGACAGGTAAAACATTATAAATTAATTCATGACAAATATTAGTCAAAGACATACAAAATTAACAAAAATAAATAACCTTGTACATTTTAGTCCATTCTTTTCTTGTTGATAGATCAGTGGGTTTGAAATGAATAACCAACGGATGGAATGAACAAATCTTAGCTCCAAAACATAGTTTAATTTGAAATGTTAATTATAAAAACAGTTTTACATATGTATTTAAACGTTAAAAAGTATAAACAAAAAAACATAATTATAAAGTATCTAAAAAATTGGTAGCTTGTCCTATACGATGCTGTACGAAACAACAACAAATAGGAAAATTAAAATTCACAAACATAAAGGTTTTCATATGTAAACATTAAAAGTTTGTGTGCCCGTTGACTGGTTTTTATAAATATCTGATTTGATCTTGAATATAAGACGATCAATCTAGGACGGTTGAAGTGTGTTTGATATCTGAAACCCACCTGACGAAGGAGTCCCAATTTAAAATAAGAGGCTTTTGTGCGTACCACGCTTTTCATCCCTCCGGAAGAGCCAGAGGGGGATCCTCCTTATTTATTAGAGACAATATAGAGCACTTCATGAATACAATAACAGAACTTGACCCAATACAATCAGTGTCAGTTAAACTAAAATACAAGCCATCGTATCTGACCATAGCATTTATATATTTTCCCCCGCAATGCGTGCCCACAAGGGATGACCTTGTAGGTATTTTCGAGAAATTTGGAACGACTTTCATCGTTGGTGGTGATTTTAACGCCACACATATCTTTTGGGACTCGCGTAAAAATTCAACGAAAGGAAGACTGTTGTACAAAATCGGTATGGAGCTCGGGGTTGACTTCCACTCATCAGGAAAACCGACATATTGGCCCGGCGATACAAAGTACCCGACTTAGTAGACTACCTACAAACTGACCTCTCTTCCGACCACTTCACCTGTAATCTTGACCATAAGCAATAAATTAAGCAAAGTGGAAGGTGCGCCGAGATTGACAGATAACAAAACTGACTGGGAAAGCTCTAGACATGACTGTGAGTAAAATATTAGTCTAAATGGGTCTTTAAAAACTAATTTAGAGTTAGAACTCGAACTTGAAAAGTTTATTAGTGACATCCAGAAATCAGCCTGGAAAAATACTCCTCGCAGTAAAACAATACCCAAGCATAATGAAACAAATCTTCCGCCAGAAATAAAAGAACATATCCTCGCAAAAAGAAAAGCGCGCAAGAAATGGCAGCAGTTTCGCGTCCCGCAACATGAAACATACCTAAATCGCCTGTGCAACCAACTCAAAAAAAGCTTTGTAAGTTTTTGAAAACCACGAGATATCGACTTATCTTGAAGGCCTAACAAATGAAAAACGTACAAACTACTCACTTTGCAAAGAAGTAAAAAATATCAAGAAGCCCCAAATGCAGGCCCCGCCAATCAAAAAAAAAACAATGATGAGTGGGCAAAAAGTGATAAAGAAGGCGGATCTCTTTGCCGAACATTTGGAGGAAACATACCAGCTTTTGATGGACTAAAAACCAACAAGACTCCTGGCTTTGATCTAATAACCGGACAAATCCTGAAGAACTTGCCAAAAGGGCGCTAATTAAGCTCCTCTACTTAATGAACGCTTCCTTTAGGCTATTATATGTTCCAGACGCATGGAACGTTGGCAAAGTGATAATGGTTCCAAAAGCCGGGCAAACCGTTGAACAACAAAAAGTCGTACAGACCCATATCGTTTTTACCAATAATATCCAACATTTTTTGAAAAACTCTTATTAAAACGCATTCAAAAATTGATCGAAGAGAAGCAACTAATACCTGACCATCAGTTCGGGTTTCGAGCGAAACACTCGACAATTGACTAGGCACAAAGAATAATGAATGAAATTGAAGAAGCAATAGAGGAGAAAAATATCAGCTCCACCGCCCTACTTGACGTTTCCAAGGCCTTCGACAAAGTCTGGCATGAAGGCCTAATATACAAACTAAGCAGGCTTCTTCCGACAAGCTTGTATAAGATACTAGAATCTTATCTCGATAACAGGATATTTAGAGTTATACATGGAACTGAATACTCCGATTTTAAAGAGATCCGAGCAGAAGTCCCTCAAGAGGAGTGTCCTTGGGCCTACATTGTACCTGTTGTACATTAGAGACATTCAGACTGAGGGCACACTTGTGGCTACATTTGCGGATGACACAGCGATCCTGGCAACGGGAAGCTAAGTTGAGTCCTAAACTGAAAAACTGCAACAAGCTCTGGACAAAAAAAAACGAATGGTAAAAACGCTGGCGCATTGCCAAAAGACCAAATCAACCCACATAAATTTTACCTACAGAAATATTGATAATCTACCAGTGTTCATTAATTCTGTACAAATACCGTACGTTAATGAAACAAAATATCTTGGTATGACACTTGATGCGAAACTCAAGTGGAAGGCCCTCGTGAAGAAGAAACGGGATGTGCTCGAACACCGGTATAGAGAAATGTATTGGTTACTTGGAAGGCACTCCAAGTTAAGCATGTACAACAAACTGCTATTATACAAGCAAGTAGTGAAGCCTACATGGACTTATGGCATACAACTACGGGGTTGCACCAACGCAAATAACAGAGAATTTATTCAGTCCTTTCAAAATAAAATTATGCGAGATATTGTGAAAGCTCCCTGGTATGTCAGGAATTGTGATATACAAAGGGACCTAGGGATAACTACCGTCGGCGAAGAAATAACAAAACTCCGCTCGAAAGCTAAATATTAGACTACGTCGTCATTGTTACAATGCCATCCTCCAAACTTTGGACATGAGACGTTTAGTACGCCGACTCTACGTCTTGTTGATGATCTTCACCAACCCAAGCAAAAAAAAAAATGTTTGTCCCAGTAACGAGCCCCCAATATATTTCAATAAATAACTATTTTTTCTCTCTTTTACTTTTGAAATAATAAAATATACATTATTATTGTTACATTCAGCCTTAATTAGGTAACTAAAAATTTAAGAATATCACCTACCTTTGACTCTCGGTGTTAAGCTTAAATGGAAGGAGCACGTCAGAAAGAAATGTGAAGAGCTTCAATTAATACAAAGACATGTGCTGGCTTATTGGAAAATACCCCAAGCTAATTATAGAAAACAAATTGCTTATATAAAAGCAAGTGCTAAAACTCGTCTGGACGTGCTCAGAGGGATCTTAGAATTCCATCAAACCAAGATGAAATAAAGGACTTTGCTCAGAAGCACAAGCGTCGTCTGTATTTAAGCCTGAATGGCTAGACGTAATAGCAATGGATGGTCTAAATCTGGCAGAGTTAACCCAAATTGATGGACTAAGTGACCATCGACTGTATGCTGGGCCTCCATGTATTTAACTCCTTGTCTGGAGTCTGAAATTTCCTGAAACCCACAAAACTCTACTTAGACTTTTAAAGGTTAACTTAACTCCGGCGTTGTCGTTCCCTTTTTTTTTACAACTTTATCACGTTGAAAAAGGTCCGTGTTATTTTTTACTTTTCGCAAAGGTCTTCTTGGTGTTTTAAAATAAGCTTAGTTTCTTAGTGCTCTTAGTGCCACATCTAACATTGAACCTTTTATTTTTTTTACAGAGTTATGGGAGCTAAGAAACGGAGCACAGCCGTCGATCGACAGCAACGATCCGGCCAAGTGAAGACCCGCTTAGCAGCCAACAAGACGGGAATCCCTGCAACACCGAACAAAAAACCACAGAAAGTGAATCCAAAAACTGCCTCGAAGAAATCTCTGCCAATAAAGAAACGAATCTCAACCGAAAAATGTCCCGTGGAGGAGTCAAAGGAGCCCAAATCGAGGTCAAACTCGAAATCAAAAAAACCCGAAAACGAACCTTCAACCTCAACTGACGCCGCAGAAGAGAGGAAGTCCGCTGAGCTAAGCCCCGAACTGGAAACCGATTCAAAGCAGACTGCCAAAGATGGAAAGACGAAGGCGATCAGCAAGATGCTGAAAAGTCTTGACATTCAAATCAGCGGATTTGCAAACATCCTCCCGCCTGAAGAGAAGATTATTGAGGTCCTTAAGTCTTCGATATCGGAAAATGTAAAGACCAAGTCCCGCGCGGCTGCGGTGAAGCAAATAAGCAACAGCGCCGCCACCGCGTCCAAGTCTGGAGGCAGAAAAGAACAGACGGAAAGGAGGGGCAACGCATCGGTAAACTCATCGACAACTAACTCGCCCAGCACTTCTGGCGAGCAGGACTCGAAGACACCCGAAAACAAGCCTAGTGAGGCGTCCTCAAAGAAGGATGCTTCTGCAGTGGATGACGCCGAAAAGCCGGAGGTCATTGAGGTGAAACCTCCAAAGGAACCGGTCGAACCTGCTGAGAGCAAAGTTGAAGAACCAGTTGTAGAGACAAAGAAGAAACTCGCTGCAAAAAAGGCAAAGTTGGAGGCCAGCCGAAACAAAAAGAAGGCTGAGGAACCCAAGGAGGAGCCAAAACCGGAAATCGCAGCCCCAATAGAGGGCGAGGCAGCCAACGAAGCCGCAATCACTGAGGTACCAAAGGAGGAAGTCGATGGTGAAAAAAAGAAGCCGACAAAGTCAGCCAAAGGCGCCAAGCAAACAGGTAGTGCTGAAAAGGAACAACCAGTTGCCAATCCGGAGCCTGAGACTTCACCACCGGAAACTCCGCAGAAACCACTGCCAAAGGCGGCCATGTCGCCTAAAAAGTCCAAGCAAATCACCAAAGTAACCAAGGGAAAGTGCAATGAAGAAGAGACCAAAGTGCCCGAGGCACTTGTCTCCGATAGAACTCAACCGACAGCGGACGTGTCGGACTCCAAGTCTGTTGTGGCCGAAGAAGCGTCTGAGACCGTGGAATCGAATCAAGAGCCCAGCGAAACGGTAGACGCCCCAGTAAACTCACCGAAGACGACCAAGGCAACGATCCACCAACGTTTGCAAAACAAATACAAGATGACTCCGGTCAAGAGCAAGCCACCGGCAAAGCCGACGAAAAAAGCCGAAACCAAGTCGGCAGCTAAGAAGCCTCCGGCCAAGAACCAGAACGAGGAGAAGAAAAACGACATCTACGACTTCAAGTCGGGCTCCGAAAGTGAGGACAATATCAAAATGGAACTGCCTACTCTGAAGCAGTTGCGTGAGTTCTCCGACGACGACGACAAGCCTCTGCAGGTGGCCAAGAAGAAACTCAAAGAGGAAGCTAAATCCGCAGAGACAGTAGTCCCAAAACCAGAGCCTAAAGTTGAGCCTCCCAAAGTCGAGAAGAAAGACACCAAGCCACCACCTAAGGCGCCTGCAGAAAAGAAACCAACCAAAGCTGCGGCCAAAAAGCCGCCAGCCAAGGTCAAGCTCCCCCCGCCGGAGTCCAGTTCCGAGGGGAAGTCCAGCTCCACAAGCGACTCGGAAGACGAGCAGAAACTGAGCACCTTCGGCCAGAAACGCCACAGAATGGCGTCGCTGAACGCTCTGGCGAAGGTCCAGTGCCTGTATGAGAACGAATCCAGGACGGCGTACGAGCTCGGCTTGTCCAAGACGGTTCAAGTGATACCAAAAATACGCACCCTCAACTCGGAAAGTAGCTCGGAGGACGAAAAGGATGCGAAGGTGGCAATCAAGGCGGAACCGCCGCCGGTAAAGGAACCGAAAAAAGAAGCTGAGTTGAAAGTGGAACCAGTCGAGCCAGAATGCGTCGAAGCCGAAAAAGAGGAGGAGGTCGAGGTTGAGACGAAGAGGGAGCTGCGCAACGTTCCCGGCCGGGGCATGGGCAAGCACTGGGAGTTCGAGAGCGACACCGACAACGAGGCCATAATGATCGAGAAGCTGCGAATGAAGAAGAAAAAGCTGCAGAAACTTAAGGCGCTACAGGCGAAGAAGGAAAAGAAAGACAAGGAGAAGGCCGAGGAGAAGTCAAACAAGTCCAAGAAAGCACCAGTCAAACCGGCGAAGAAATGCGTCAAGGTTAAGGCGGCCTCCTCCGACGACGGGAGCTCCGAATCCAGTGACCATGAGGACAAGAAGAAGCCCATGAACCCACCGGCAGAGAAGCCACCTGCAGAACCGAAAAAGAAACGGAAACGGGAACTGAAGGAGGAGCTGATCGGGGATTACAAGGGAATTTTGGCGCGTAAGCGCATGGCTAGTCTAAACGCAAGTGCAATAGTCGCCGCCACGTATGAAGTGGAGCGACACCTTGACAGGAACTTCGCCTCCGATTGCAGCAGCTTCGAAAGCTTCCCCGAAGAGGAGAAGCATGTGAGCAAGAAGTCAAAGAAGCATATTCCTCCACCACCGCAGGCACAGCCGCCAACGGTGCAAGATGTGAAGGAGACGAAAGACACAAAAGCCGCAAAGGACATCACTGACTTTAAAGTAGACGTGTCCGAGTGTGCGGACACGAAGGAGGCCAGTGATTTCAAGGAAGCGGTGAAAGAGTCTAAGGAATCGACACGTCCAACGTCATCCAGTCTGCTGATCGTCCAGGACACGGACGTCACCATCACTGGGGTTTATGTCAATCCAACCACTGGATCTAGTCAAGAGGCATACTGCAAGATGCAATATCGAGTGCAATCGAGTGTGACTGAGGAACGCGTCCTCAGACCGGGCTCCGTGGAGCCACCGAAGTCGTACACTCCTCTAGGGGCATTGTCCAGCATGCGGCCTCCGGGTGCCGCTCCAGGAAGTGATGGTAAGTTTAAATATTCAGTTAAATCTCTGATTTGGAGTAACAGACTATAGCGATTTTTAAAGTACATAAGGTTCAAGTGATGGAGCTAGACTGTAGTCAGACTTAAGTCAAAGAGATCTCCTTTCTGATACCACTCGGAGTAGACTCATACTCCTTCTCTTCCAAAAGACCAAAGATAAGGTTGCGGGTGTATCCTGGAATAATCGTATCCCCGCAGGTTAGCTTATTTAGTTAGGCAGCTGCCAGGCAATAAGCCTGACTTCATTCATCCTAGGTTAGGTTGAGCTATATTGTTCCGTATTGCTACCAATAAACACAGGCTAAATCTAGTAATAGCCCACTGTGGCCTTTTTTGCACAAAATCTTCCAATGGTATTGGCGAAATTGGTAAGATGGTGTGGTCTCTAGACAGGCAATAGAAGAATGGCTGACGTCACCGTTACCGTTCTGCTACATTTCCCAACAATTTCCCAATGCTACTTCCGATTTAGTGCTTAAATCTGTTTACAGTTTTTCTTATTTAAAGGCTGTTGATAACTGTCGGTCGCCGTGGCGTAGTGGGTAAGTGCGTCGACTCCTACGCAGAGGGTGCCAGGTTCGATACCCGAATTTACCACCTATCATAATTCACGGCTCCACGTCTTTCGAGTCACTGACAATGCTCAAAGAGTATTCCTGTCTAGAAAAAGCTTCTCAACTTCGCCGTTCGGAGTCGGTATTAAACTGCAGGTCCCTTCCACTCGTGAAAGAACAATAGCACGCACAACACAAGTGGTTGCTTAGAAGCTAGGCCCAGGTCCACCTCGGACTGCCGCGCCACCCATATTATTATTATTGATAACTATTTCCGTGGAAACGAGTTTTGAATACGCAATAATTTGTCTTTATGAAATAAGCACAAAATGTAAAAAATGATTAATCACTTAGTTTAGGAGATATCGAGGTTTAAATATTCATTTTTGCCTTTGCCTTCCGGTGTGAGGAATTCAACCATTTTGGAAATAAGGGGAGAACGCATGTTGCTTTTTTCAACAACTGCCTGGCTGATGCCTGGAACTATAGAGTAACTTTCAGATTAAACCTCAATATCTCGTAAACTAGGCAAAAACGAGAATTTTAGTACTTTAAATTTTGTTCTTATTTCATCGATATCTAAAAAACTGCGTTTTTAAAAAACGAAACCATAGAAATTGTAATATCTGTTGTCGTTTTGTTGAATAATTAGGCTATTTATGTTGTGTATATTTGAAGTTTGTTTTTTTTATGTTACTTAAATTGAAATTTAACAAAAAATCAATCACTACCTTAAATTAAGGGAAATGTAGTAGATTTTGCTTCCGATTTTATTTTTTTTCTCGGTAATACTGGTTGATGTAGAATTTTGTATTGAATTAGACCTAGTCTATAAGCATGCTGAATCACCAGTCAGTGACAACTCATTATCACATGGTGAAGTAATATAGATTTGATAGGGGTCCAGTTTCTGATAGCTGCCTCCAGTTTCGAACGTATAGTTGGTTGAGGACGCTTGGAATGCGCTGTCCCTCGTGGGTTCGACTTTCCCTGCCGGAGCTTTGGTTTCCAGCCGCTATACATGACCTAGCCATCTCAATCGTTGTATGAGACTCTCTGGCTAAGTCGATGTCCACTCACCATCTATTTATACCGGACCGAAAATCACACGAAGAATTTCCCTTTCAAAGCAACCAAGAGAGCATGGCAAAGTCTATGCCTCTGCGCCATATTGCAGGACTGGAACGTTTAAGGTCTAACAGAAGGTTACTTTGGGTGCTCGTGGGATGCCTTTGCTTATCAATTGCTTTCTTAGACTGAAGTTATTCTTCGTTTCACTTCATCGCTGGTGTCGTTGTCTGAGTTGATGATAGAACTTCCTAGGTAAACAAAGTACATTCTCAATCGTTATCCTACACAAATGGACGTGTTCGGTAGGGATGCCAATACTTTACATTGATCTGTATAGCTCGTTGTCATACGCAGCCTTGAAATCGACATCGTGGTGGGTATTAATCTGCTGTTTCTGGGTTTATCCAAGATTTCCCTTAGTGTGAACGTTTAACCGATGGTGGATTTTCCTGGCCTTAAGCCGCACTGGTTTGAATCGACCAGGTTGTTGACGAATGACTTTAGGCATTCACACAACTCGGCAGATAATATTATGCAGGCGATGTTTTCATTCATCGGACATGCTTTCCTCCAACCATATTTTAATTGAGTTGGTACATGCTTCTTACCAATCATCGCCTGCCGCTTTGAAAAGCTCGGCCATTAGCCCGTCAGCCCCAGCAGCCTTGTTGGATTTCAGTTTTGATATGGCTATCTTCACTTCATCCAGGTCGGATGGACGGGATTGTTGATCTACATCGTCCCTCTCTTTCGGTTCGATCTGCCTGACACGCGGATTTGGTTCTTCGTCGCTGTCATACAGTCAGCTGAAACGGTTCCTCCTCCTCAGCATCGATTGCGATTCTACTTCAATGTTCCCTTGATTATCCTTACAGGCTTCGGTTTAAACTTTATAACCTTGACTGGCTTACTTTACGAGTTGGCAAAACTTCCTTTCCTCATTTCTGCAATAATATCACTCTAAAACTCCCTTCCACCGGCGTTTATAATTCACCATCGGTTTCGTCCACACAGTTACTATAACCACTACCGGTATTGGGTTAGGTAACAGTGAAATAGCAGTCACACCTATGTCAGTGCAAGCCCATTGTGATTGTGACCACACTGATTAACTTAGATCTGTGCCTGGAACTAGTTGGTGCTTGTGTCTGCTGACCAGACCGTTTGAGATTAAATGCTGGTCATATTTCTTCTGTTTTAGGGTAAGTGGTACCTTCTAGCCATTTGTGTTTGGTTTTTCTTATGAAGACGCATAGAGAATGCATCTCCTTCTGGTGTAAGAGACGATATTCCACACCTCGCGAGTTCGTCGGCCTGATTTCTTTTGGATACTACATTGTGCTTCAACCAGGACAACAACTCTTTCATCGTAATGGTTTCTGCCTGTAAAACGCTACAGTGGCAGGTTGATTTGCAAGGAAAGATGAATATTCACATCTTTGGAGTAGACTTTTGAACCCACCCTTCGATCCGTCTTTGTTGACTGGGAGGGATCGTCCAGCGTTTGACATCAGACATCCAATCCGTTTTTCTCGAAGATCGCTTGGGGTAGCAGGCGATAGGTGCAATTGTGACGGAATTTGAATCCGTTAAGAATAGATGAGTAGGCGATGGTGAGTGCGGATCACTTCTTACAACACATGCCTTGAAGGCAACTGTAACCAGGAGAGATCTGTTGTATCGAAGGGTTGCAATGAAGTCAAAAGACGTACTACTTCCCCCACGAAAGATAGTTAGTCTGTTTGTGTTGTGGAATTTTGGAAATCCACTGAAATAGGAGGCCTTAAGGCCCATTGTGAATCCCTTAATTTGTGGAGAACACATTCTATCAACCACGTGCTCTTTACGAATCCTAGAAGGTCCGATATATATATACATTCGCTGGGACCGCAATTTTGTGAAGAATCTTTCGCCCAGAAAAGCTAGGCGTTGATTCTGGAGAGGTGGGCAGTGGCAAAGCAGATGTTAAATCGTCTCGGTCTCCTCCTCGTCACCGCAGCTGGACTCCGCGTTCCATTTCGATAGCGTTGTTCCGATGGTGCATTATCCTGTGGTCACTCCGACAGGCACACGTATCGAGTTTCGGTCCAATGTCAGGAGTTTCTTCGTTTTGCCGTTATTAAGGTCTGGCCACGTCGATCTTGGTATGTGACAGTAGTTTCTTGCGAGCAAACACGTTGC
The DNA here is from genome assembly GCA_964034865.1 of Eristalis intricaria. NCBI lineage: Eukaryota > Metazoa > Arthropoda > Insecta > Diptera > Syrphidae > Eristalis > Eristalis intricaria. Next base: position 69,878,712 of record OZ035876.1, on the reverse strand, counting down.
GAGTTGGCTACTCTTCTATTTGTTTCGCCTATGAATCGACTGAAATAAGAATCTCTCTATCAGATTAGTGCAGGATATTCAAAAAAATGTGCTCGGAAGTATCATCTTCTTCGAGGTAAAGTTGACAAACCTTGTCTTGACATAGGTTTAATTTGTTAAGGCGGTAATTCTAGCTACCATGTGCGGTAACAAATGCTCGAATGAGTATATAGGAATAAGGCATGATTAATCGTTTGAATTGCCTAAGCCCATCATCTTTGTTCCATTGGTCTGCACGAAGTTTGTTCGCTCAACCGTTCATCAGCTTTGTAGTTGCTGTCCGATTGCCATACATGGAACAGTACGGTTTCAAGCCAGGACTTGCGAGCTCAACTGCGGATTCGATGCCTGCAATCTCCTTGTGACCAAGGAACCCGGCGAGCTTTCCTTTGTTGTGTCTAGCAATGGATTGTAGAGCGTCGTAGCAACATTTTACTGTTTTGAAGTCCTTTAGATTGGACGACAGTGACTTAGGGCTTGACTGAGTGTTTGAAAATATTTGAATTAACTCTACTAGTAATACTAATACTCAACTCAATCCCTAAAAGAGAGGTGTTTTGTACAATGCCAGATATTATGGTCGGGCAGAATTGTTTCGGCAGGATTTTTGAAGTTGATATATGGGACCACGAAAAATGATCCAATGGTGTTGCAGCACTAGCCAATAGTAGTCTGGTATGGTACACAGACTGATCAAGGATGGCAAGAGTCTTTGTACCCAACACAAGGATTTCCGTAAATATGGAGTCGTGTCCTACAGTGTTTCAAAATCCACGCCATCGACGCTGTGTCAGACAAAATCTCCTCAAAGGTATTACCTGTTCAGTTACCTGGTTTGTAAGAAATATCTAGCAGCTATTTTTCTAACGAAGATTGGTTGGCAAGTTAGCCCGACTATAGCTTCTAGGACTGTTGTGGGGCAGGTGCTCATGGCACCTGTTATTCCAAGACATGCAATTCGTAACTTCTGCAACATTTTTGCCGTTGTCTGTTAGCGTGTTTAAGGCCATCAAACAATGGCCGCGTATGTGATAATGATAATTTATGAATAAAACACCACAAGTCCTGCCGTATAGACGTCTCGTAGCCCACAGTGCTCTATTGCTATGGCGGACTTGATGTTTGACTTCAAGTTAAGTATTTTGTCCAGGATTACTCTGAGATGTTTGACCTCGCTGGAATAGACCAGACTACCACTTGTAGAAGGCATGTCCCTAATTCAAATTAATGGCCCTCAAGGTGGGCATAACTGGGGTCCTCAGCCTTACACGACACATTAGCTTCACACATTGGTACACATTTCAAGCTCTTAAGGAAGAAACAAACATGAGACTGTATAAGTGGAGTCCCGAGAACTACTCCTGCTGATGCACTCGAAAGCCTACTGACACTTACTCCCTTGGGAATCTTTGCAATTACACATTTTAATATGCAAACATTCTAAAAGAACAGTATGTTCCCTCCACTAATCAACAGCTTCGAGCCGCTTGAGAACGTCTGTTGCAAAAACGCAGTCTCCCTCATATGGGTTCGTGGATACATGGGAATCCAAGGAAACTAAACAGCTGATGACTGGTGAACTAGCTAAGTGTGGCGTCACAATGTCGTTTAGCTAAGCATCGCAGCTAAGATAAAATTGTTCTTCATTAAACTACTTATTACAGCATACAATGTGTGGATTAGTATTAATTGTGGCTCAAATATGACAATACAACAAAAAAACAAACTAATAATCTCCTTACCGAGGGTTAACTGCAGTATACATGTAGGGACCATTACAGGCCACTTGGACCAGGACTGATTGTCACAGATAGATGCAGAAACTGCAAAGAAACAGCGGTGGTGGAAACTCTGGAGCATCTGCTTTTTTTCTGCCCGGCTTTACCCAGAACTCGTTATAAAACTCTAAGTCAGCCATTCTTTATATCTCTAAATGATGTGTCGATCGTGAGACAACATCTCATACATTTCGCAAACATACCACACAACACCACATTCTGCTTAAATAAAGCTACAGTGGGCTACAACTAGGTTTACACTGTTTTAATGGTAGCACTATGCACCAACAGAAAAACAGCTTTGAGCACTATTCACCTAGATAATAATAATGACATGGGTGGCGCTACAGCTCATAGAGGGCCAGGGCCTAGCTCATCAGCAACCATTCGTATTTCGCGTGCTATTGTTCTCTCACGAGTGGAAGGGACGTACAGTTTTATGTCTAGACACTCTCTCTTATTCTTTGAGCATTATCAGTGGCTCGAAAGAGGTGGGACCGTGAACATTATTTCTGGTCGTAACGGCCGGGAATCAAACATAGGCAGTTCCAGTTGCGTGTGGGTCGACGCACATACCCACAACGCCATGGCCACCCACAATTCTCCTAGATACTTCCCAGAAAAGACTTCCTCTTTTCGGTAGCAGAAACCCTGAGACCTGAGGTACGACAACTATATACCCTTTGGCCACGCCATACACTTCTACGCAGACGGAAGACGAAGTAGGAAGTGGCGTAGGGTCAGAACATCTTAATCTAAATAATTCACTTTATCCACCTAACCACTGCAGTGTCTAGCAAGCAGAAATAATGGCGATTAGCGAAGCCCTGTCCTGCTTGAGATGACGTGATATCCGCCCGCAATATCTGCATCTTTACGGATACCCGGGGGCAATTAAATCCCCGACATCGTTCTCTATAAACTCTTAAGTAGTCGTAAATGGTCGCGCATCTCTTGACGATATCCGAACAGGCAAATGGGAGCCTATGCTGGGTACGCAAAAATCGCCGCTAAGCTGCCAGATGACGCCACCTCTTGTGACATAGCGACTCCCTTAGACACCTTCAAATTACAACATGCATAGTAAACAAAAAGTCAATGCCAGATCGAAGACAGACATTACATGCGAAATCTCCAAGTAAATCTAAACAGATCAGATAGCTTGATCTCCTTAAAGAGATCCAAAATTAGCACTGCAGTGGGGATAGTTACCGGACACTGCCTATAAGGTATGTGCAAAAAGACTAGGATTATTCTCAAATGATTGCTGCAGCAACTGTCTAGATGAAGAAGAGGAGGAAAGTGTACAGCACCTTCTCTGTAGTGCGTAGTTTCTAGTCTCGATCAGGAAAGTCATATGGGCTTCTAAGCTTGCTGTCATTGTTACCACGCCGACCCAGTCCTTTTTTTTGTTTACCCACGTCACAGCATAATGGGCCTATTTTGGCATAAGTACATTCTTTAAGCTACTTACTACCTAACTACCAATGGGTGAGTATTATACTCTGCCTAGGTTATAATGAGCCCTCATGAAACGCCGTAAATTTCGTACGAGATAATCTTCAGAACTATTGAGCTACTAATTATATATTGAGCTAATTTTGAATTATCCGTATACACATATATGGAGTTCTTGAATGGAGTGTTTTCTATCCGAGCGAACTCTATCAGGGTCACAGAAAAATATGCTCAAATTTATGACTGAAACTCAACACTGCTTTGTTACGGCCAACTTCGCGTAAAGGATTGAAGTGAAGGTCATACCATGAATTTTCAGCGCACGAAATTGTCTCTTTTTCCCTTTTCCTGGAAGGAAAAAAAAAGGGTTCCGCACTCTTACTTAAAGGTGCGGCTGGTCAAAACTTGGCAATAGTGTTAATAGATGGCAGTAGACGGTCGCAGTGTTGCGCGGAAAATTTAAAAAATGACAAGCTTATCAAACGGGCGTCGTATATTGTATATACGTATATACACACGCAGTTTTTTCAGTCTAATCTAAATCTAAATCTTTAGTACTAATAACATAAGTATGCGTGGCTACAGCGTGTACAGCGGCGGGGCCTAGCTTCTACAGCAACAACTCGGGTTATGGGTGCTATTGTTCTCCCAACAGTTTTGTGCCAACTTCGAAGTCCGAACGGCTAAGTTGAGAAGTGTTTTTTGGCAGTTATACTCTTTGAGCATGTCAGTGACTTGACAGATCTGGCGACGTGAATATTATTTTTGTCGTACCGGGAATCGAACCTGAGCACTGTAGGTCAAGTAGGCAAGGTAGGAGTCGACCTGCAAATCCACTACGCCACGGAGGCCATACTAATTAATACAAGACGCGATGTTTCGACCTTCGGCTTATTCACATATCTAAGGGATATAAACTGGATATGGACTGGTTTACTATCTACCTTCCTCCATTTATACTCGCAACCGTGTGCTAGTCCTTGAAGACATCAGTGTATTGCTCAGTCGTCCCCCTGCCTCAATACATAACAGAGTACATTGTTCCCATTCATTGTTAGCCACGACTGTTGATCTCCGCATTAACTTTATAACAAAACCTATAGACCAAATAATTCCATTCAATTGAACGTATGCCTCTCCTAGTTAGTCCACGTCATTAAGTATGCCTTGAGTTAATGTCAAAAATTTTAATTTTATTTTCAGGACGCTCAACGCCGCCGACACCTGTCACGGCAGTTCCGAACTCTGCCGATTCAATTAATCATCCAAGCATTTACCAACCCAATGACTTGAGCCATCATGACCCATCAGAGCATTCACATTATTCTTATCATCATCACATGTCACCTTCAGGCATGTCAATGCATCCGCATTCTGCAGATCATGCATCGCAAATGCATCACTACGGTGGACACCAGGCAACGGCTCCACCACCGCCGCCACCACAGGCGCCCAGCGCCCATCACTACCATACACAGCAGCAGCAACCGCCACCTACTTCAATGTCACAGGGACGATGTGAATCACCGGGTCGCTATACTGGCAGCTATCAGGGCCAACATCCAACGCTATCCATGACGGCTGGGGGAGGCTCAAGTGCATTCTGTGCGCCGCCCAGTTTGCAGCAACAACAGCAGCTGCAGCATCAACAGCATCATGACATGAGCGGTAAGTAGAAAAATTTGTACTTTTCGAGATTAGTTTTGGCGCATGGGTCCAGTCCGGGCGAGGGCCTGTCCATACGAACATATGTATGAATGTGTTAGCACTTCGGTTCGGTCGGTGGTACACTAATCTATCATCTCTCACCACCCCACCTCATCCCACACACATGTACTCGACGACTCAGTCACTTTGAAAGCCATCGCATGTGGGCTGGAGTGGAAGATGTCGATGACAGCTGACGATTCAAGGAGCCATCCTTGGATCTATTTTGGACTTAATGGAGTTTACGTCAGGCATGGTTATTAAATTTTCAATTAAGACCCTTGGAATGCGCAGGAGGGGAACTGATTGTTGATAGAGCATGTGATTTGCGCTTCATTTGCTGCCACCCAAGGGAGTGATCAATTAGACAAGTGAAGCGCCGGAATTCACTCAAATTAGTGACTGGTAGTTAACCTGGAATTCTTATCGAATGAAGATTGATAGTGACTGGAAATCACCTACAAATTGCGAATCTGTGGATTTGGTGATTTAATTGAGTTGGGAGGATATACGTATAACCTTTTATTTTTAACACACTTTATTGTTTGGTCCGCCACAGAGTTTCTCTTGAATGTATATTATTAAAAGTTGTGGCCAGATGATTGTTTATGAGTACAACAAGCCAAAACCTTAGGGCTGACACATACAGGGTGGGCCATCTAGTGTATTTTTTTTAAATCATCAATTGTTTCCCTCTCTGCCAGAATCTTGACAGAAAGCCAGCATCATACCTCCGCTTTAGGCTTGGACAACGCTGGAAAATATTGAAAACTTATTTCCGAAGTGAGTGCTGTGCAGCCCAAATGGTGCGTTTTTTTAAATAAATTTTGGCCGAAATGAAGCACCCACCACGACTGCTGTACTCGAGTGTGTGCAAAAAGTTCGTTAGACTGGTATGCTAGTGGACAACACTTATTTTCCCCGGGCCAAGAGCATCATAGAAAGATTTTTCTTCGAAAAGAATTCTGGGGACTATGTTTCGGTCAATGGTGGGCGTTGCAGAGCAAACTTACAGACACCTTGCAGACATGGATTTTGACGACCTCTGGTTCATGGAGGATGGCGCGTCATACCACACAGACCATGCCACAATCGAAATTTTAAGCACCAAATTCCCAAATCCTGTAAGCTGCCGTCTTGGCGATGTCAATTGACTACTTCGAAGCTGCTATTTAGAGGCTCCAGCACATAAAATACTTTACATGCGTGAGCCTTGGCAATACTTTGAAAAGGGGAACAGACGTGAGGCGACGGGGGTTGGCGATTAGTGGGATCATTTCCAGAAGGGCGGGCGAGTCAATAGTTCCTATTAGAACTTTGTAAAGAATTGGTATGTCAGCTAATTCATGGCGTTTTTTTTAGGGTATGTAAGCCGAACAACTGTTGGCGATCAGTGTAGGGTGGTAAAGCAAGGTTATCAGACCACGGAAGACGACGTAATGCAGAACGTAGGAATCTACGTTGGACAGCTTCAATACGCTGTGAGTGATTGTCGTAGTGAGGAGACCAGATTTGACTGGCATATTCTAGGAGGGGTCTGACGTAGGTGATGTAGAGGGATTTGGTAACGTAGGGGTTTGAGAATTCTTTGGGCCAGCGTTTAATGAAGCCAAGAGAAGAATTGGCTCGTAGGATAATATAGTTAATGTGTAAATGATTAAATAAAATAATAAATATAAATATGTAAATAAAATAAGAAATAAAATTCCAAGGTTGCGAATAAAGGAGACTTTGAGTAGTAGCTCGTTGTGGAGGAAGTGGGTTCTGTGAGGAGGCGGAGAACGTTTACGAGAAAAATTGATGGACTGGCATTTGCTTACGTTGAGTTCAAGTGAGTTGTTGTCACACCCCAAAGAGAAGGAGTCTAGACCGTTTTGGAGTGAGTGCGAGTCGGTGGAGTTAGATATTGTTTTCATTATTTTCATGTCATCTGCGTAAATGGATAGAGTACAGTTTTTAATTACATGGACAACATCATTTATGGCTAAGACAAAGATCAGAGGGCCGAGGTGACTCCCTTGGGGGACGCCCGATGAGGCTATAAAGGGGTCGGATGTAGAGTACTCTATAGGAGCAATTCTCAAGGTACTATTTGAGCCATGCGATGATATGGGGCGGGAAACAGAGGGCATTTAGTTTAAAATATATTATTTGGTGGTTGATTTTGTCAAAGGCTTTGCTGAAGTCTGTGGTAACTACGTCTACTTCGTAACCTTGCTCTAATGTTGAAAGGGTAGTGGAGACAAATTCAATAAGGTTAGTTGTGGTAGATCTGCCCTTAAGGAATCCACGCTGATGGGAACGTTGATTGATGGAGCAAAAGGCGGAAAAGCTTTGAGAGCGGTTCTGAGAGCGAGGAGTATATTTTAAGGAGTATGGATGGTATGCCATCAGGGCCTGAGGAGCAGTAGTCCTTTAGGTGATTAATTTTGCGACGTATCATACCTTCATCGATAACAATTTCGGAGATAGATGTTGGGCTGCAGTTATTCATTTAGCTAAAAAATCCAGGGTCTGGACTATGGTTTAGGGCATTAAACGGTTGGCTTAAGAAAGAGGCGAATAGATTATCTATGGTTAGAAAATCATCAGAGGAAATGTTATTCAATTTTAGAGTGGAGGTGACACATAGACCAACGATGACGCTCACGCGACGGATATAGTTACTCAACAAAAGTTAAACAACTTTTCTTTTAATGTTTACAATTGAGTATTTATATTAAAGTACATATTTTAATTGTGCATAAATAATCAAAACAATTTGAATTTTCAATTCAAACTTGAAACTGTCAAATGAAATCAGCTGTGGGTTGAGGTATTCATTGAGTTATCCCCTTGCGTCAGGACCTTCAGTGTGTACGTATGTTCTGACGCTACGCCAGTAAAGTATGCTATGTGCCGGAGCCTTAACGCATTTGGACTTAGTAAGGATCTTATCAAAGAGTATTCCTTTTCACACTCCACTATATTCTTAATATTAAAGATGAGGTAAATATCGAAAAGAAGTAAAGTCAAATTTACTGGAAAAAATAAAAAGAGGTCAATGCGCACTGAGGTTTAAAAGGCTCTGCTAAATGGCTAAATACACAGAGAATTTCCAGTTACAACGACTTATGGGTTATAAGGACCAAATTCGTCAGCCCTTGAAAGTCGTTATAACCGATTTTGACTGTATTTTTAAATATAAGTTTGTATTTGGTCCATCCTGTATGGGCCGAGCGTCAGAGCTGATTCTTGATGCTGTCTGTGTAGGACTGTTGGTCCAGTTTTCGACGAAGGTGAATGGAATGCAACAAATGAAAATGTGGATATAGTCTGCAAGGAAAATATCCTTCAGACTATACTCACTCGATTACGTGAACACCTATTTTTTAGCTTGCGAAGTCTTCGAATCCGAAATTTTGGCTTGAGAGATTAACGGAATATCTTTGCGGTGAGATGGCACACAACACCGTCAATCTAACATCAGTTCTAGTACTTGATAGACACTTGATACTTAGTGAAGATCCCTGCTTTTCTTGAATTCTTACCGCGCAATCAATTTAGAGACAACCGATACTTCTTCGCAAAATCGATTGCTTGGGAAGGTTTTCTGCAATATTATAATATGATCGTACTGACGTACATCATGGCCTCTAGATGATATATATACACCGGTCAAGGATAGTAAGCCTTGTCACTTCAACCGTGAGTTACAAATTCAACCGAGTTCTTCGGTGGTTTAAGATCAACTCCAAGCTCTACCCATTGCACAGCAACTCCACACTACAATTGCTAAAAGCAAACAGGGGAAGACAAAATAATGAAAGGACTCTATTACAATCAAGTAAACAAATGAAGTGTGTAACGAGTTTGTAGATGAAGCTATAAGATATCTTCAGACCCTCATGACCCACATTATATGCAACGACTTCTATGCGTTTTTCGAGTCACTGACAATACTCAAAGATCAATAAATAACAGTCTTTAAACTAAAAATTGGGTCGTATTCGGAATAAAACAGTGGCTCCCTTTCACTCCTAAGAGAAAAAAAGCACAGTACGAGTGATTGCTGTAGATGCTAGGCCCTTGCCCCTCTTAGGCCTATAGCGCCACTCATCATCATCATCATCTTCTTTCCCGTATGATCCATTAATGGCGTCGCGAGGGTAAAGCACGCACATCTCAAGGCAATTCGATCCTCGGCCATTGACTGTAACTCATCACGATTTATGCCAAAGCGTAACCAGGCGAGTTTTTGAACTTAGCCCAACCACCTTGTTCCTGGAGTGGCAAACGGTCGTCTACCGGTGGAATTGCATTCAAGGCCCGGGTACATTCCTGCCATGTGACAAAACCATTTCCGTTCGAAGGAGCATCTGCTCAACATTGAGTTGCTCTCGTAATTCCGTGTTTCTCACTCTATCCCGGCGAGTAATTCTCACAACGGCACTAGAACATTTCTTCCTATTAGCTTGCATTCGCAATCTTCTTCTTTAGGGTAAAACATTGTCGATAGAATATTGCTAGCACATGTTGCCGAAGCTGGGATGTGTTGCGAAACGTAGTTCGCTTTCCTCGGTGATGTGGTAAATGTTCGCTTGGCTTTATGACTTTTCAGAAACCACATGGACTCCTGTTCCGCCTTTTCTGAACTCATTATTTAGAGCATTATTTTTGAAATGAATTGTTTCCCTGTTGGAACCACAAACTATAAAACACGCAGCCCTAAAAACGGGTAAAAAAACACACGACGCATATTCTTGGATAGGTGCTTTCTAATCGAATAGCTGTATGAATTATTTGTTCCAAACATTTCATGCTTTTCCACCAAAAGCCGCTTAAATACACAGTCCCTCTACCAACAGTGTTTAAATGTAACCCCTCATTTAGTTAGCTTTTGGCATTTAACACAACTTTTAAAAGCAATTACCTTTTTACTGGTCGATGTCAAATTTTATGCTGCTAAAACAGACTCGCAACATTATTCCCCGCCAAAATATCCTTCACGGTTTGACGGAAATCGAATTACTTGCTCCATGCACTCGGCAAATAATTTGCACCGTTCTACTCCACAGCAACGCGGCCTAACGAACCTTCCATCAACGAGCCAACTTTAATTAGATCCATAATTTAATTTGTCTCAAAGTCAATTAAAATCGTTCGACATGTGGCCTGCGCTTTTTAAAAAAATATTTTGCAAACCGAAGTTTTGCATGTGTTGCTAGTAAATCGCGTCGCTGATGTTTCAGTCGGTTAATTAGAAAATCTGTATTCCATCCCTGGGGTTTGTAGATTTTGCGGTCTGCATGAGGGCCGTCGCCGCACAGTGTGTTATATTGCACATCCATCGGAACTTTATTCATGTTACTCTTGTTGGTATGGATTTTCCTATTCGGTGACAGTAAACGTAAAAAAAGTAATTCTATCAAGTTTTTAAAGCCTATAGCCATATATTGTCACCGACAGGGGGCGTATACCACTTGCCATCCATCCTCCATAAACCTCATGGATACAATCGTCTCTAAAGAACAGACCTCTGCACCGATTATGTTCTAATCTTCACCAATATGTTTAGAAAAGATTTAATTTTTCATTCATTGCTTACCACAATCCATAACCATAAATATGTCCCAATGTATTTTGATGAAACTAACACATTATACGTCCATCATCACATTCGTCATTTATAAATAAAAGCTGCTACTTCTTCTTCTGCTACTAGACGGAAGTACTTCGGCAGCCTTTAACAGGGGAATACTTTCTCCAGGAAGTGGGTTCCTTTTTCTATGGAGCGCTGTGTTAAGATTTGAAAGATATGGATCTGATGATATTAAAAACCTGTTTAATACTTCCTTACACATTCGAATTTACAATTATAAGGTTTTGGTGTGTCTCGATCTGCATCGATGCTTTTTATTACCCTTTTCATGACTTGATGGAGTTTTTTTCGTATTGGTAGCAGGAGAACAATGTGTAAACTCTCTTACCAAATTTTTTACATCTCTCATGATACTCAATCGGCCACTCAAAACAGCAATTGCAATTTCACTTGCCATATCCTGCGTGGTAAATCTTTTATTTTTCATTTTTCTACTTTGGATGTAAATACATTCGTTATTTGCCTTGGAAGGTCGTTGAGAATTCGATGTCATGTCTGATGTTGGAACTTGAGATGATAGAACTCTACTGGTATACTAATATCTTCTTCCAACCATTCCGCATGATCGTTTGAAACCTTACCATTGTTGGCTTACTTCATACCCACCTCGCAACTCATACAACTTACATACATATGTCTGTAGCAATCGAGGAAATTCCAAAATGCCAAAACTTTCCATTATGTGTACCGAGAGGAGTTGTTTTGTTCGTAGATAGATGGATAATTATGTATTTGAGCGATGTTAACGCATACAAAAATTTATGGCGTGCGCAGCTGAGCATAAAATGTGTCGATCCATATAAACAATGAAAAGGAGAGGTGACAAAACGCACCCTTGGTGAAGTTCAACTCTCACGGTGAAAGGTGTTGATTTAGCGCCTTTAACCCAAACAAAGCTGGTACAATTAGTGTATGAAGACCGAATGTCCCTCAAAAGAGGACTCTCAATCCCATATACCTGCAGAACACTCCAGTTTACTTCGAGGAACACTGTCATATGCCTTTTCCAGATCTTCAAAACAGCTCTAGATGGGCTTAGCATATTCCCAAGCCATCTCACGTACCAGTCATAGAGTGAAAAGCTGGTCGGTTAGACTTCTGCTGGGACGAAAGCCGCACTGTTCCTCTCCCATCCTAGGCTTGACCATAACTCTAGAACACGCTTCCAAAACCTTAGATTTACTCGGGGAGACTTAAAAGAGATATGCCTCTGTAGTTGGAGCAGTCTCTTTCGTCCCCCTTCTTAAAAAAAGTGACGATCAGGTGTCTCATCGCGTTCTAAAGTTCAATGGCAAACTCCTACAATGCGGCAAAAATCCGCTGCGGATGTTAGTCTATGGACGCTAATTGGTCATAATCATCTGAGGTATCATGAAAACAAAATTCGAACTTACACATGCCACCATATGCAGAGGGACGAAGAATAAGTAGAGGACACTCCTCACTAACATCGTCCATTCCCCAGTCTCTGACTATAGAGACTGGGAGAATACCGCTTTGAGAATCTCCGGGAACTATCAGGAATCTCACTAACCTCTCACTTCAGATTCTTTAGCATTTCTGTATGGCTGTACAAGGCAGATTGAACAGCATCATGAGCATCACGAGTGCAAGTAGGAACTAGGGGGCTAACCATGCCCTATGTGCATCGCAATGGGTTCAGTAGGACCTAAGTGAACCGTGATGCACTTACCTAAGATGTTTTTTAAATACTTCTGGTCGAAATTGTTGACGCACTCTTTCATCCATTCATCCGCCATACAATAGTACATTATACACGTTGGCGTTAACGGGTGTTGGAGCAGGATTTGAGCGGCTTTCACTTTGCCCTTCAACTTCCTCGTTTTTGTGCAATCCTCCGTGTTGATAGTTGTTTCAACACTGGAATTGAAGTCATGTTCCCACCAAGAAAATATTCGTTTTTCAGTTTGGGTCCACGCTTGCCTCATTTAATATTCGTATCGTCAAGGTGCAGTACGAATTGTGCGAATTGCTTGTAGGTTACTAAGTCTTTCCTTCACGTCCCGTCACGTCTACCCACGACCTAAGAGCATTTAAAAAAATTAAAAACCGTAATCATTCCAGATTCTCAGAACTCAGTGTTTTCACCCATAAGCCGTGTACTCATCTGAGAAATATTAGCTACCAAAGAAAACTTTGGTCTGAAGTTAAGTTTTGCCGTATCTGTTGCAAAATTATTTAACCTCAAAGTAAAGGTGAAGTTCTGAACTTTATGTTATCGAAGCGCACTAATTAACCACTCTAGCACATTTCCACGTACAGAGGAAAGCACCCATGTTCTCTGAACACAAATCTACACTTGACCTTTCAATTCTCAGAATTCCCCCTAAAGCTAACGCCCATCGAGCTGACCTTCAAGTCAGTGCTTCCAGTGAACAACATCACTTGTGCCAATACAAAAACTCTTAACGAATTAATTCGCTTGAGTAACTGTGATAACTTTTTAATTAATAATGGATTCATTTATGATCAAACACCTTAACCAACTATCTTCGAAATAATCCTCTAGCGAAACTTGTGCCGCACTCACGCAGGACGCAATTCTCGGCAATTAGTTCGTTCCGGGACGAACTTAATCGAAAGCATCTCCCTCGTCCGGCTTCCCTCGTTCGCTGTCAAGTGTTTCAATTACAAAATTTCCAACTTTTGTGCAAACTCCTGTAGAACTTTACTTGATGCAATTGTCCGTTGAACCCACTCCCAGACAGACAGACAAAGTGTATGTTTATTTAGAGAAAACAGTTTGGGCAGACCACTTCGAGCTTAAGAAACTTATAATCCACACTCAAGACGGTTCGTTCACAGGGATTAAACACCTCTGTGTGTGACTGTGTGCCAGATCGTCCAATGACCATAGAGGGTGTGTGCACATCACCTGAAGTTTTTTATTGCGCAAAGTTTTGTCCTGTCCTGCTCTGTGTCTGGGTGAAACAGAAAGTGTGGGTTGAGGGCGAACATCCACAGGTTATGCTGTACAAACTTGAGTCTGAAGGTGTCTGTATTGGGTAGCTGGATGGAGCTAATAAAAATCAACTTGGTCGAACTTTAATTGGATATCGTTGTTCTTCGGCGGGTAATGACTTCGTATCTTGCATGCAGTTCAGAGAAGATTCTAATATCCTTGGCCATTAGGGCTCATCCCGGAACTTCGGTGACTTTCATTAAGTGCTCGATGTGGGAGAAGAACACTAATTCTACGAAACAACACAACGCTTTTAGATACACGGCTTACTCTGACATCGTTAAAATGATGTGCGTTCGTTGAATCATTGTGCTCTTGTAGAGGTCTAGTTTCTACTTCAAATCTTGAACAATTTGGCTTAAAAGAAGGACAAAATTAATCTCTATCTTCTGTTGGGTATAAACGGCTTTCATTTGTTCAAGTTGATATTTCATTTAGACAGCAACGTGCTCGATACAATTGGCTTATGATTGGACTATTGGAAGTATCTGACTACAGTGCCTTGCGCCAGTGGTTTCCCGTGTTGTCCAACAACCCAGCATTTTTCCAACTCTCTTAGGTACCCGCTAAAGCTTTCTACAACGGCGTCTTGAACAGATTGATTTTCCACTTCTCGGTTATGAGTCATCGCAATTTCAGATGAAGGAATCGAAATCAATCTGCACGAAAGTACTAATGTCCTCGATCTTTGGACTTGATGTGTATACGATGAAGTCATCTGTGTTCGCAATCACGTTATGAAGATCGCATATGTAATTGTCGAACAGAATCGTCGATTAGTGTCATAACCCGCCTTGAAACCTAAGTGACTGTCGGGGAAAATATACCTGAGCGTGGTTCTATTGACATCCTTCTCGAATACCTTACTGATGTTCAGGAGGATACGCACTGACTGGAGGTTGCACAGATACGAAAAATCTTCTCCTGCACCATGCAGTATTAATATTCAGAGCATTGTTGCTAAAACCACGTGTCCACCGAACGAAACTAAGAGGTTTCATACATTTTTTCCAAACCTACCAGGTTCGGCCATATATTTTCAGGGTCTACAAACCTCGAGGTTTTGTAATAAACCTCGTTGCAGCCACGTTGAATTCTTCCGTCTATGAGAGGTTGTCAAATCAAACAAGCCTACAGAGTGAACTAAAGTTTATTTTGGTGATCATTTTCACATTCTATCTCTTTCTATCTGCTGGTGTTCTCACACTATTATTTCCTGTCAAAAGACAGGTGTTATGGCAGCAATTTAAAAATTGAGAGAGAGAGACATTTGTTTTGGCGAGCACTTATACATTGAGAGCGAATGACTCGAAAATTGAGAGCGAAACCACTTCAACCCTAGTGAGAACGGCTTGTAAAAGGAATGAGTGAATCATTGCAGTGTTGATTTCAGCCTGATCGCCGTACTTGCTGCTGTCTGTCTGCGTTTAGACAGGCACATTTCATTTTTAAGCGTTATTTACTGATATTTCAAATGAAGCTATCGAATTGAAATTCCAGCTAGCTTGCTTTATTTTCTACCGATTTGTGGAAAAACCCCATTATAATGAATTCCTAGAAATAAAAAAATGAAAAGATACAAAGACACCTTCGGACGGACACATGGTGTCTGGTTGGAGTCCATTATGTTTTGTATATAAATAAATTGAATATCATGTATTTTGACCATTCTACATATTTTTAAGACCAGTAACGTAGTTAGTCTTATATTGCTTTCGTTATCATTGTTGAAACAAATCGGTATGCAAGAGTTGTAACACAAAAATAAAATGAATAAAATACCGACTCCAGTCCAAGAATGTGGAATGATTTGACATGGCACTGAATTTTGATGCATTTATTGGAATACGTTTAGCCGCTGGGGCATCGCACAATAATATGCAAGAATATTCAGCGTTGTAGGAAATTCACAAAACGTACCTGTATCTTATAAAAATTGTTTGTTAGTGGCAGATATCTCCACACAAATGCATGTAAATTGATAGGGGTCTGACCAGGCACCAATTGTCCGTTGGAAGGTTTTAAAATAAGTGTCTGACGGAGGGTTTATGATCCGCTGCACTCTATAAGCGGCTTGCAGTTGATGTTATTTTCGACGGCAGTCTACTATGGCTTTGAATAATGCTGTGAATAGTCATAGTAGAGTCCCCATTTGCACCTTATAGTTTTTTAATGGCTGTATAGAGGCGTTAAGGTCTTTTTGACACAATCATGGGTATCAAGTTTCCATCTTAACTTCGTATCCTGTATAAGACCCAGACATTTTGCTCTGTTATTCAGCTTTAGAGGTGTTCCAAATATTATGCGAGGGTAGTAGCAAAGGATTTCATATTTTCTTATGTGATCAATGAAATGAAACAAATCTTCCGCCAGGAATAAAAGAACTTGTCGTCGAAAAAAGAAAAGCGCGCTAGAAATGGCAGCAGTCTCGCGCCCTGTGCAACCTAAATCGCCTGTGCAACCAACTAAAAAAAGCTTTGTAAGTTTTTAAAAACCACGAGATATCGAGTTATCTTGAAGGCCTAACAAATGAAAAATGTACAAACTACTCACTTTGGAAAGAAGAAAAAAATATCAAGAAGCCCCAAATGCAGGCCACTCCAATCAAGAAAAACAATGATGAGTGAGCAAAAAGTGATAAAGAAGGCGGATCTCTTTGCCGAACATTTGGAGGAAACAGCCTTTGATGGACTAAAAAACAACAAGGCTCCTGACTTTGATCTAATAACCGGCCAAATCCTGAAGAACTTGCGAAAAAAGGCGCTAATTAAGCTCCTCTACTTAATGAACGCTTCCTTTAGGCTATTATATGTTCCAGACGCATGGAACGATGGCGAAGTGATAATGGTTCCAAAACCGGGCAAACCATTGAACAACAAAAAGTCGTACAGACCCATATCGCTTTTACCAATAATATCCAACATTTTTGAAAAATTCTTATTAAAACGCATTCAAAAATTGATCGAAGAGAAGCAACTAATACCTGACCATCAGTTCGGTTTTCGAGCGAAACACTCGACAATTGACCAGGCACACAGAATAATGAATGAAATTGAAGGAGCAATAGAGGAGAAAAAGATCAGCTCCACCGCCGTACTTGACGTTTCCCAGGCCTTCGACAAAGTCTGGCATGAAGGCCTAAAATACAAACTAAGCAGGCTTCTACCGACGAGCTTGTATAAGATACTAGAATCTTATCTCGATAACAGGATATTTACAGTTAAACATGGAACTGAATACTCCGAGTTTAAAGAGATCCGAGCAGGAGTCCCTCAAGAGGAGTGTCCTTGGGCCTACATTGTACCTGTTGTACACTAGAGACATACCTCAAACTGAGGGCACACTTGTGGCTACATTTGCGGATGACACAGCGATCCTGGCAACGGGAAGCTAAGTTGAGTCCTAAACTGAAAAACTGCAACAAGCTCTGGACAAAAAAAACGAATGGTCAAAACGCTGGCGCATTGCCAAAAGACCAAATCAACCCACATAAATTTTACCTACAGAAATATTGACAATCTACCAGTTTTCATTAATTCTGTACAAAAACCGTACGCTAATGAAACAAAATATCTTGGTATGACACTTGATGCGAAACTCAAGTGGAAGGCCCCCGTGAAGAAGAAACGGGTGCTCGAACACCGGTATAGAGAAATGTATTGGTTACTTGGAAGGCACTCCAAGTTAAGCATGTACAACAATCTGCTATCATACAAGCAAGTACTGAAGCCTACATGGACTTATGGCATACAACTACTACCAACTCAAATAACAGAGGATTTATTCAGTCCTTTCAAAATAAAATTATGCGAGATATTGTGAAAGATCCCTGGTATGTCAGGAATTGTGATATACAAAGGGACCTAGGGATAACTACCGTCGACGAAGAAATAACAAACTCCACACGAAAGGTAAATATCAGACTTTATGGTCATTGTAACAATGCCATCCTTCAAACTTTGAACATGAGACGTTTAATACGCCGACTCCAACGTTCGAGACCGCTCGATTTGGCGCAATAGTAATAAACCATCCTAATGATGGTTATGGCAGGTTATTTTACCGAAGGTCTAACTACAACACGCGACAACATCCTTAAAAGTAAACTACTAGATAAGGAAACTTAATTGTAGTAAAGAAAAATTAAAAGGGAAAGGTGTTTTTAGACACTACCATGTGGACACGGGTCACGGGAAAACAAAAAAAAATTAAAAATATTTCCTTATGAAGAGAACTTGAGCCGTTTTCTGTGGAGGCGCCTACGCTTTTTTTCTCTGATTGTGGATATATCCTATAAATATGCTCGAGATATTTTTCCGTCGACTCTATTAGCGAATGAAGGACTGTTCCCACAGATTTACCCTTGTTGTATGCAAGCTGGTAGATCGACATTTTGTTTGCGACTGTGTGTTTGAAAAGTATGTCCATCAGTTTTCCCAATGTCATAAGCAGAAAAGATGATAGACTTATAGGTAGAGTGACCACCTACAATGCGATTTCGGTACACAGGAGAATATATTTGTTTTGAATCTTAGTTTAATTTATTTAATGTCGTTCCACATTTTATTTACTAAACAGAACACTCTTAACAGTGGCCCTGGGAAAACAGAGTATGTACCCGATGATTTTTCGTAGATGATGGTAGGAAATGTTTTGTTTTTCAAAATCAATGGTCAGTAGCAACGTTGATTTCTTCCTGTTATTGAATATTTACAACACTAACATTTCTTGTCAAGAGAGCCAAATTGGTCCAAGAGTTCATTCTACACAAATCGAAATCAAAGCGGTTCGTTGATGCAATGAACCTTGCGGAGGCTTCAACATATTCATATTTCGTGCTTGCGCAAGTGAAATCGGGTAAGGCAAAACAACTGTCAATCATTTTCGAGGCACGGAAATTATGACACAATCGGCAGAACGAAAACTTTGAGTCGATCGTATCATATATTCAAATCGGGTTTGTTAAGTGTTGCACTTTTTAAATAATTTGCACTAAAAAAAATTGCATTGCCTAATAATGGCAATCAAAGCTATGTGCTTTGATGGATTGAAAAGTGAGTCGATATCAAATTCGGTTTTTCCTCCATGTGGACGAATTCAAAAGTTATAGATTTATTATTTTGTGTAACTAGTATTCGTCAGCTTGGTAACTACAACCGTTAGCAGCTTAGGTCAACGTATTGCTACACTTAAAACTTTCTTGCGGCAAAAGTGTTCGGTAGGCGAGTATGATTATACAAAATTAGGCGGATATGATTACGACATGAATAGAGCACACTTCTAGCTTTCCAAAAAACTAGGTCTTCCTGGGAGCCTCTTGGAGCTTTTGTTTACAGTCCAATAAACATTAAAACACACGCCCTGGAAATGTCTGTATTAAGATCCTAGTGTAAGAAATTGAATATCTCGGAGCATCGTCAATGGATTCACTTAATTTTTTAAGCGAAAGATTTTTATTTCTAGGTGTAGTTGCATTCTTTACAACCATTATTAGCCAAGAAATTTGAACTTTTGTAACATGACCGAAGTCAAAGCCATGTTTTTAAAAACCGATAACTTGCCAAAATTTAAGAAAACATTTCCTGACCAGATATGTATCTAATATGTATCTGAATCCATTAGCAGCCCCGCCTACCTACCATGTATCCATAAAAAAAAATTAATGCATCAACTCCATATTCCAAATTTAATTTTTGGTATTTATTTCCTCTTTTGAACTACTGTGTGGCGTGCACCATACTCATTGCATTGACCCGCCAGCAAGTAAGATCGCGAAACAGAAATAATCACTCAGAGTACCACCTTATGCATTTGCACTTCAAACTTTAACCATGCAATCAACATCACTACCACGTTATCATATGAATTCGTTTTTCTATTGTTCCCTCTCAATGCCCGCGGCTCGTGGTTAATTATGCATTTAGTACCGGGATGAGTTGAAGTTAATAAAATTCACAAAGACTCGCAGTCTCAAAGGCATTCCATGCGAAATATGAGAATGGGATCCCTATTCATTGAGACCATTAGATAAGGCAATCGTTGCACACATCGCACTGTCGTCGACGTCAATGAAATCTAGGACCATGTTGCACCAAAAATAGTACTGCTGGCTGGCTCCTCCATGCAGATACCGAATATGCTGTAAGCAAAGTTTCAGAACGCGGGCGATTCGACTGCATTACCAACCGAGATTGAACTCCAGCCCGTTCCATTTCGGCAGCGCTCCTCCTGCGCCTCGCTTTCATCTGCGGCAATAGAAAGTAAAGCGAGTTGCATGTGCAAAGATATACATAACTCCGCTCTCTATTCATGTCATTTACCTTTGGCTGAATTGAGGGCACTTGAATCGAGCGAGATCCGGGGCATGGGCGGTCACATCCTCGGAGGACGTCAATTTGAGTGCTGAAGGTGGTGTGCGTGTGCAGGCAAGTACCCCACCCCAACCGCGAGAAGAATGCCTCTTTTAAGCGAGCAGTATTGCCTCTGAAAATAAATAAACCAGCGTTTGTTTGTCCTTTTTCCGGAAAAGGTGCGAAGCAAATAAAACCAATCTCCTCTGGATGCACATAAGTTCGTTTTACGTCCCAATAAAAGGAAATATCACCGGGAGCTTCGGTTCGGTTTTATTGCGTTTTTAATATCCCTTTTGTAGCCGAAGGTGATTTCGAGCGAATTTTACGCTTCATTTGGGAAGAATTGATTTTTAAACGTAATCTGAGACCTTTTGCGAGCGTCTTCGCGTCGTCCCGCAAATGGACTCACTCAAATCTCTGAAGGAGCATCGAGGGACTAAACATGCAGCAATGTACTTGGAGAGGAAATACAATTGACTGACGTTCGACTCCTGATATTAACGACCGAGTGGGAGTATTATTCATAGCATGAACGAGATAGAAAGCTGGAAATGTTTTGGTTATCGAGTGATAGATTGAGGTTCTTTGAAGGAATTTCGATTTGAAAATTATTATAGGAAAGGTCCTACGCTTATGTCTATTGTGTGGAATTGGTGTCCAAGGTGGACTTTAGCTTATCTCTAAAGCTACCACGAGTGCCAGGTGTTGGTATTTTGTTGGGCGTTTCGTTGAGTGGTAAAGAAGTTTGTGGGCAGAGCAGGATCGGGTACTATTCTTACAACCTTTGGATGTATAAAGTATGCATTAACATCGTTTCTCCTTAAAATTATGGAAAACCTGTGGATTACTTCGTAAGAGATGAAGTGTAACAGACATCCCCTGTTCACTATTGTCAGCAAACATAAAGGACGGGCAAATCAACAGTTCTCTATTAGCTGACGGAAACTATCGAATGGGCTTTTGAAGCGAAAGAAGTAGTTTTATAAGCTTTCTTGGATATTGAAGGAGCATTTGAAAACACATCACACGATGCAATTATTCGAACTCTTAACAAGAAAGAAGTAAACAATACAGAACCGAAGTTGATGTACGAACTCCTGGGAACGAGAGAGACTCACATCAGGAAGCATAATAAAAGCCCAACACGACAAAAGGATGTTCACGAGGAGGGGTCATATCTAATCTAATGTAGTGTTAAGTTGTAGACGGGCTTCTAGAGATACTGACAGACCATGGGATCATGTGTCAGGCATGGGCTGATGATATAGTCATTATGGCCACGGACAAGATGGAGGAGACTTTATGCGACTTCATCAAATGGAGACTAGCAATTACTAAGGAATGGTGCTTGAGGCTCAGCTAAACCTAAATCCGGCAAAAACCGCCAAAGTACCCTTCACAAGAAACCAATAAGTCTGCCGGGCACGACACTGGCACTAATAAAAAAAGTTAAATATTTAGGAGCAATATTGTACAGCATATTCATCTGAAAAAGCACACAGAAGAGGTAACCAGAAAAGCGGCGCGTCCTCTTGTGATCTGTCGGAGCTTGGCGGGTAAATCCTAGGCATGCAATTGAAGCATCCTAAGATGGATGTATATAGCTATTGTTAAACCAACAATAACATACTGTGCAATAGCATGGTCCATAAGAACCCAAAAAGTCCAAGTCTCGACTTTGTCTGCTGCTATGGAGGTGCCATTGAAGCTGGTTCTCTTGCATCTTGTGGTTGCAGAATGTGAAAAAAACAATAATAAGAATGGCAAAAGAAAGGAAAGGTCTACACCCCAACCGTGAGAAGTAAACCAAGAGCATTACACCAAGGGGATTCGTAGCACTACGAAGTCAAGATAGCGATAACGAGACTAAAGTCGAATAAAGCTGCTGGTGCAGACGGAATGTCTACGGAACACTCAAATCATACCAGATGCGATGGTCGGGCACATGTAATAGCTCATCTGTAAGATATGGTCGGAGGAAAGCATGCCCGACGAGTGGAACCTGAAACCATTCGTCAACAACCCGATAGGTCCTTATTAATGTGTTTTCAGGCCGGGGAAGTCCACCATCGACCACATCTTCACATTACGGCAGATCCTGGAAAAAAACCCCAGAAATGCAGATCGACACCCACCACCTATTCGTCGATTTCAAGGCCGCATATGACAGCGTGCATAAGGACGAGCTATACAACGCCATGTCTAGTTTTGACATTCCTGCCAAACTCGTCAGGTTGTGCAGGATGACGATGGAGAACTATCGCTGCTCCATCAAGGTCGGTAACGAACTCACAGAGACCTTCAATGTCAAAAAAGGTTTTAGACTCGCTGTCATGTGATTTCTTTAACATCATCCTGGAGAAGATCTCGCATGTACGAATTGTACATGCAATCGTTTCTGCAATATCTACAATTTTGCCATTTACTTATAATTGCCTACGTTTCAATTTCTCGCTGACACCAGGCGCGAAGGCATCATTTCCATAGTTGCAATATTGACTCCAACCGCTGGGTCAGCATTAATTTGTAATCACGAATCAGTATAAAAAGACGAAGCAAATAAAATATGCGAGAGTTCGAACAATTAACTCAAGGAATAAATACGTGTTTT
Organism: Eristalis intricaria; assembly: GCA_964034865.1. Taxonomy (NCBI): domain Eukaryota; kingdom Metazoa; phylum Arthropoda; class Insecta; order Diptera; family Syrphidae; genus Eristalis; species Eristalis intricaria. The sequence continues at coordinate 69,856,142 of OZ035876.1, read as the reverse complement.
ATTCAATTTTGTCTTGATCTATTTCTATCCCCCCACCAGTTCAAGCCTAACAGTGCATAACTCACACGCCAACACAAGAGGCACGATCTTGCAAACGTCCGTACAATTTCTAGCATACGCGAACGATTTTTTTTTTTTATTGACGTGATAGGTTGAACACAGCGACCGTCAATGAAGCGTTTGCTGGTATTGAAACGGAGGCGGCCAAAAAAGTTTAGGTAGTGAAGGACTTCGTCTACCCCGGCTGCCAAGTAAACAGAACTAACTACATCAGTACCGAGATTAAACGCAGATTGAATCTTGCCAAACGTTGTTTCTTAGGACTCAAGTAGTTGAGCCCTCTCCCGAAGGACCAAGCCCTCCCTCCCTGTCCTGCTCTATGGCGAGGAAACAAACAATCTCAAGAGCGGATGCCCTTGGTCTTTTCGAGAGAATAGTCCTGCGTTCAATCCTTGGTCCTATTTGCGTTGGTGGTTCTTGGAGAAGAAGATTCAACCATGAACTCTACGGGCTGTGCAGCGACAAGAGCCTAGCTAGGCGTCTACGGAATCATCGTCCAAAATAGCTAAGCCATGTAGAGCGCATGGACAACACTGCTCCAGCCCGAAGAGTCTTCGACTCCGAACCAGTGGGACAACGCAATAGAGCACTCCCACGGAAACGATGGAAGGAAAGGTCCTCAACTGGTCTGCGCAATTGGAGAGAGCTGGCTAGAGATCGTGCAAGCTGAAAAGGCTTGGTGGTTGAGGCCCAGGTCCACCCCGGACTGTAGCGCCACGAGAAGAAGAAGATTTCCACCCTTGGCCATTCCGAAGGATGGCGTGATTAGGAAATTTAATTTCGAAAATAAGTTTAGTATTAAAATGGACTGGAGCAGTGATGGGACTTGGGAAATAAATAATAGTGGTGGATAAGCAGGGAAAAAGGTGGTAGCAAAGACAAAAAAAGATTTCCATGTTAACTCACATATTTATTTGATGATGATATATGATATATGTATATCAATGAATATGTACAGTTACGGACAAAACAATAGGACCACCGAATATCTTTAGTAGATTCCATTCCAAAACGTTGAAGTCTGTATGCTGCATTTTTTTGATGCAGTATCTACCTTTGACCATCAGATCAATCCAAATTCACTTTTGCCTCACCGGACTAATGAATACTTTTTCAACGTTTGCCTCTGATAAGTCCCATAACTGGTGGCATTGTTCAAGCTACAACCTTTTTGGATCTCCGTATTTTAAAATTTTAATTTTAGCGTCTAACAGACCAAATTTTTTTCGAATCTTAATACATAATCAGAACACTACTTGAGATATGATGAGCAATGGGCAAAATGTGGTAAATTTAGAGTTAAGGTTGGTAGGTTTTCAGCATTGCAAAATGTGGTAGAAATACCACTTAAGTGGTAGAAGTCCCATCACTGGACTGGAGCAATGAATCTCCAGTCCACAGACTGGGCAGAAATAAAGTAATATGGTACACAGACGGATCAAGAATTGATGAAGAAACTGGAGAAATGGTAATTGGACGCAGGGCAAAGCACTTCGAAACCATGGGCTAACGCAGCCGCATCTTTCAAATCTATGCCTGAGACAAATATGTTCAAATCAATCTTAACAAGAACCACGACAACTGCGACATAGCAATGTCGAATAGTTGTGCCTCTTGGCATAAGACTTTTACATCATAGTTTCAAGTTTGTGTGAGAATGTCTACAGACGCTTAAAGAGTTGAGCTTCACAGGCTTTGAAACATTTCGCGTCGTCTCCTACAACGCCATGTTCTCAGAGAAAGAAGAACCGGATAGAAACCTGGAGTACCCTAGGTCAATATAACGCCAAAATCCGATTAAGGCATATATCAAGATGAGTAAGAACAACCCCCGTATCCTAACAGGGCACTTCAAGCTCAGGGAACACCTGAAGAAATTTTGGGTATCAGAAGAAAATCTGATCTAAATCCAGAACATGTACTGGGATTTTGCGAGGCACTAGCCCACAAAAAAAATTATAAAAAAACACAAACAAACTAAATAATGGACTGTTTCGATCGCTATTTCCTTTTAAACAACAAGTGGGCGTCAACAAATGTCGATCAAAAGGCAAACAATGCATGCAATGCATAAGTAACTCTCAGAAAATTAACCAGTCAGTCAGTCAGTGTCGAGCGTTAATTTGCCGCTATTTACGCCCGTGATCCGGTCAATGTGCCATGTCTCTCAAACAGGTTGTCCACAATTCAGACTGAAGCCTTTCATGGCTTCAGTGAACGTTCTCCCATTCCCTTGCCCTCGAGTCGGCGCGCATTCATCCGAAAAAGAAAATATTAAAGCACAATCAATTTTCGTCCAAACGGCCAAACCTCACAATCACGCGGTGCTGGCAGAATCACGTTAGAAGCCCACATCTCGTCGTTCGCCATGCATTTCTGCAGTTTTCCTCTCCATTAACCAGTAATTATTTACTCAACGATTCGATAAATATCTCATTGACTTTTTATTGAATTCGAAATCAAAGGAGCTCCAAACAGCGAAAGCAAAACAAAGAAAACAGTGAAGTGATGGGGAGAGTCGCTTGGTCTCCCTCTTGGCGAGGGAATCGTTCGGAAAATCACATTCCACCTTCGCCCGCCCACCAGCGAGCGAGCGAAGTGAGTCACTCATACGCCCACCATCACCATCAGAACCTCCGCACTCATTATCTCCGCTGCCACGTTCGCTTCATCCACATAAAATCCATCAGGCGTATCGATTATTTCACGAGGCGCCACTCATCCGACTAGTCGCGAAAAAAAGTACAGTCCGGGGGAACGGCGAAGAAAAAAACAAGAAAAACCTCCCAAGGTAGTCCGCCCACCCAAGCACAAAAGGCCTCCTGGCGTAATGAAATCATAAAACCAATCATCGTGCCACCGAACGCAACCCTCCTCCTCGTTGGTTGGGTGACGGAGGGCACAGGGTGGTGAACGGTCGACTGACTATTGCGTCAGTTATTGAATTACCCTCCACCAAGTGTGACTCGGTTCGGTTACCTGTCGCTTGGGGAGACACCAGCCAGGACGAGCTGCCGCAGGCTGTGTTTGTCGTTTTGTCAAATATGTTTGACACATTCACAGCCAAGTCTGGGTTGTCGTTGGAATTGCTTGTTGCCACTGCTGGCTCAGTATCACGCAGCGTATTAGCATGGATTTTCAGGAATTACTTACCCCCTGAGTGGCATATTTGACGCTACGTTACGCAAATTGACATGAACGTCTGTCCTCCGCGTACGGTTGCTGTCATCCGTTTTCGATTGGGGAAGCAATTGCGAACGGATCTTCGTCGCCTTCGCATTCGCCCTTCACAGCATGCCTGCACGGTTGGCGTATCCACAGCCCCCGGCGCATGCAAATTGATGGGATAATCGCGAGCTTTTAATACTTTGTAAGCGGTCGCCTGATGAAGATGACTGCACTGCGGGTTGATGTGGCGGATTATTTATTGGATGGGATGCGTTCGTTGAGTTGGCGATAGTCGATTGCTCTCACCGCTGAAGTCTGCCGTGATGGATTGCACTGGGGTACGGGACCGGGATGCGAGACTTAATGAGTGTATTGGAGCAGCGAAGCGACGCTCGGATAGCGCAGTCAGTTGTGGGTAATTTATGGTTTGCTATTTGCTCGCCGTATAAATGTTTGAAATTAAAAATGACGTACGTTTGAAAATTATATGGGAATGATCAAAAAGGAGGTACGATTGAGATGACCAAACTCAGAGCTGACTGTCACCTTGCCCACCGACGAATTTGAGTGACTTTTAGACTTATATTCATGAATTTGTTTGCGGTTATTCACGAAATAACTTGAATGCCTTTCTCTGATTGGTCAATTTGCAACGGTTGTTCAAGAGCAAGAGAGGTAAAAGTTTTCTATTTCTATAATACTTCATTGCTAGGAATCATTTTCAGTTCGAGAAGATTGAACAGTACGAGTTACCGAGTGCTGAGATGTATTCTGTGTTTTAATTTTAAACAGCCAGCGGTGTAATTTTATGTATTTCGGTGCATTGTTGAACTGTCCGTCTTTCAACAATCATTGCCATGACTGTTAAAAAATGAAAACTAAGACATTATTAAATGTAGATCAATACACATTCGAATAAATTATTGAAAGAACAGAAGAAAATTATATGCTGGGTCATAAGTCCACATTTTTTTTATCCGAGGGTAGGTGGAAATCTTCGACAAGACCCTATGGCGAACGTTCGCACATAGAAGTGTGAGATTTTTACTCACTAAAACCATCTCTATAATTTATTATGACTACAACAAAGTGAAGCACTTAACCAGTAGCTTGTATTTCATGATTTGTATACTGATTGGCAGTTTACTCTCCAGTGAAAGTTCCTGCTAACACCGCAACCATGCACAGGTGTTGACTGTCACACGAGATCAAGGGGCCTAGTCCTCGCGCAAGACATTAGTTTGCTCAATGATCGGTTAAACTGCAGTTTGTATGCTCTTCTAGGCGGAGGTTCGAAGAACCTCATTTTGAACAGTCTGTATTATGTTCATATTACTAGCTTTAATACAACCCCAAAGTTGTAAACCGTTTACGCAGCGCACGCAACGGAAGCTCTCAAAGAGGAATAATTTTTTTCCCGTTTTTGGTGCTCTGGCTAGTAGTAGGAGTTCAAACTTGGGAGTCTACTTCCTATCGAACTCGTCCATTCCGTCCTACTTACTGAACTCAGCCAACTGAATGAGATGTTGTTAGCACAACCCATCTAAATCCCCTGTCTCACAAGCGTCAACATGTTTCTGGTAAAGGACTAGGTGAATCCGCCTTGTATCACAATGGTCACATTTGACGCTACATTGGCCTAAGTGTAACTACTATCTGAAGGCAGTCATTCTAACCTCATTTTTACCACTTGCACAAAATGGCACTCATCCCCTCAGTTTTTGTATATTTTGTCCCAATACAACAGCAGTACTTCAAACCTACTCAATACAATTTTATAATATCCTTATTATCATATCGTGGTAGATAATTAATTATACATTTGTTTTGTTTATTTTCAGGTAAGTTTTCTGAAACAAGTCGTCACTAAGAGGTTGGCGGTAAGTTCATTCAAATAATCATACCAAGAATATGAAACAATATCGCAAATGAACAACCGTTGTCTATTTCTGGTCCAACGTCTGTTCTTAGATGTGCTGTATTATACAGTCAGTCACAAAATTAAGTGCACAGTCAAACGGGGCTCCAAGAAAAAATCTTAGATGTAGTTTTCGTGGTAATAAGTAAGGCACATAAGGCAAAAAAAGATATGTCAAAAACTTTAAAATTCACATCACAAAAGTGAATACACTCACATGTAAATCATATAAGGAAATATGCCCTAAGGGTGGTGGGTGTTTTCAGGTAACCTCTAACATGGCCAATTTGTTGTCCACTAGTCAAAAAATTGTGGGTCGCTGTGGCGTAGTGGGTAAGTGCGTCGACTCCTACGCAGAGGGTGCCAGGTTCGATACCCGAATTTACCACCACCTTTGATAATTCACGACTCCACCTCTTTCGAGTCACTGACAATGCTCAAAGAGTATTCCTGTCTAGAAAAAAGCTTCTCAAATTCGCCGTTCGGAGTCGGCATTAAACTGTATGTCCCTTCCACTCGTGAAAGAACAATAGCACGCACAACACGAGTGGTTGCTGAGAAGCTAGGCCCAGGTCCACCTCGGACTGTCGCGCCACCCATATTATTATTATTATTATAGTCAAGAAATTAATGTACTTGGTTGTTCGAAGTATCTAAAGAATAACCTGCCCCAAAAGCCCTCAAACTCAGAAGGGCCATTTATCAGTGATATAAATTGCGTTAGGTTTTTGATATACAACCCATAGTTTTTTATACATCCTCATTTTTTTTTGTTATAGGTACATAACTAATTGCATTAGAAAACTTTGTTTGGGGTCCTGTTTGAGATTATTTTATGTTGAAAACCACAGACGTGCCGTGTTCTTAATTTTGTGATTGACTGTGTATGAATTATAACCAAATTTCTGGACCGGATCTGGGTCGAATCACCTCATCCGCGAAGGAGTGAATCGCTATCGAAAATCGTGTATTTAGGATTGCAGGACATGTGAACGTAAAAACGCGAACGCAATTTGGGACCGAGCAACAGGTCATCGTACCCGTGACCGTATCGACCTAATCGAAACGTCATTCGATCGGTAGACAGTGAACGTAATTGATTTGATTAGTAAATATCAAAATAACAAGTCATGTGAATAAAAGTTAAAATATAATAAGTGCATGAAATGCAATGAATACATTTTTTAGGAACAAAATAAATCCCTCGCAAAAAAGAGCCTTTCTTTATTAAATAGTCGTTGTCGACAGCGAAAGTGTCGATAATAAATTCAGCACATGAGGTATTGTAGTAGAAAACGCGGGTTTTTGTTCAAGTTTAGAGAGAACATGATTTAATGAATCCTTATTCAAGCGAAAGCGCTTCATGAATTTGAAAATCGAAATGTAATATATTCGTATTTCAAACTGTTTTTCAAATCATTCTTACGATTTGCTTGGTAGTTCCAAAGGGTTACTTTAATTCTTAATTACCTTTTTTCTATAATAATTAATAATTATTAATTATATTTTCTAAATTAGAGGGACTCAATTAAAAGTGCAAAATAGAATCCATCGATTGTTTCAATTGCACGTTTACATAAATAATTTCACAAATGACACATCTTTGACGTTTAACTATTTCATTCACTACGTTGGTGTCTATTACAATATTTTTTAGAAATAATAATTGCGTCCGTATGACATGATCCCAATACGTTCGTTCATATGACGAGTAACGTAATTTCTCTTCGTAAAATGGACAATTCGTCCACGGATGCCGTGATTCGACCACAGATCCTTTGTTCATGCTTTCAAATAGTACATCGACTCTTGAAAAACTGCGATAGGAGAGATGATAAAATGTTTCCTTTAGTAACCGGTCGTCAAATAGTGGATTTAATTACTTTTGACAACCCCAGTAGATTAGAAAACGACAACATGATTCCTTAAAATAAACATCTTCATAGTAAACAAAAAAAATATCCAAGAGTGTGATGGCCCATGACTGTTCTCCCAGGCAACACAAAACTTTCACCGACTGTAAAACTTCCACAAGGTTATAACATTCCTCCCTTTTTGAGATTAAATTCACATTGTTCAGATGAATTTACCACTCTGCCATAACGAGTGACCACTTCAGCGCCGAAGATCTCCGAGAATGTCTGTATTTGTCGTAGAAGGATCTTCGGTTGTTTCTTCTTGTGTCGGTTCTATAGGATATCTGATGAATTTTCGAAAACTCGAGTAACTTATTTTGTTGTTCATTTAAATAGTTTATTTCTTTTCTTTTTATTCAATTTTTATTTCGTTTTGTAATTATTTATACAAATTATTGAATTAAATGGCCTCCGTGGTGATGGGCTTGGGTGTTAAGGCTTGGATTATTTTACCCAACCTGAAATATAACTGATCGTAGGTGCATGAACCTATTCCTGTTCTTTGTACATAATACAAGTCGATTCTGTATCAATTGTTTTACAGGCTGAAACAATGCTTCAGACTCACTTGAAGACGAAAAAGTCTGGTGTCACTGTTCATAATCTTGTGCCTCTACTTTATTTCATTCCACTTATTTATACTAATAGAAAAATCAATAACTGCTTAGTCTACAAAATAATGGTGTACAAAAAATATTCAAGAATGGTGAATTTACATTTCTTTAAAAGCGAACGAACTCCGAAGTCAATTCCATTGTATTGAAATTTGCGTATTATCTTTTTCTGTGTCAACTATGCGAACTCGTAGAATATGCATACGCAATTATTTTAGTTAGAGTTTAAACATCCTGCCCGCGGTTGAACAGATAGTTAAACAATAATAAAACATTTTTTATACATAATACACATAATTCCTTCTCTTTAAAATTCCGACTAATTATTAATACATATCTATCTCCCTGAATTTCGGATTGCTGTTGTTGTCGTTTTGGAATATCGTTGGTAGCAGCTCGAGGCTTGGGGTTGGAGTTGATTGCTGGATTTGCCTAGTCTTCTGGGCCTTGAGGTATCATTTAACAATAAAAAAGATAACAATTATAACTGCCAGTAACACCCCAGCATCCCGCATTGTATGTTGAATTCCAAGATGTTCCAGGCCAGTTCGTAACTTCAATATTTCAGTATCCGCGATCCGATGATAAAATTGTTGTGGATAAGTTAGAGTGGTCTCTTGAACTGGAATTATGTTGTCAGTGAGGTTGCTTAGCGGGCTGTATGACAATCATGTGGTCAATGGGTATATATTATGTCCTCGGATGATGAATTGCCTCAATCATTGTTTCAATGTATTGTTTACAATCACTCTAATTTTACTGTTTTAGTCTTATAAGATATTATAAGATTTAATATATATTTATATAATAATATAAGATTATAATAAAAAAATTAGGTTCAGTCAGATCTGGACAGCTGTGGGGTCACTGAAATATGGAGTTTCCTGAAATTATTTAATTGGGAAATCTCCGTTGCAACTCTGCCATATTCATTGTAACATATTCAAAACTGGGTACCGTCATCAGTGACCGTTACAGTGCGACCATTTTCATAGAAAAGTATGGCCCGACAATGCAACGTGAGGGAACACACTGTGACGAGCTGGATGAAGTTCCTCCTCATGGGCAATGCCTGAGTTGGAGTACCACATCCGACAATTTTACTTGTTGACATTGACGTTTAAGTCGAAGAGGCATTCAGCCGATATGGTTTGGATTGGGATTGGTTTCATTCTAGTCCACCATTTGAAAGAGCTTCTGGCAAAACTCCAACCGGATCGAAAGGGCCGCGGAGTTTTATTTGCTCGCAATTTGAAAATTATAAGGCAACAAATTCAAATCTTTGTGAAGGATTGTCTGCAGTGACTTTTCTCGCCGAAACGCTTGGAGTAGCCTGTATGGCCTGACCACAGATACAACAACAATTTTTTCTTGTATCCGAACTCGACCTTCGATAGACTCACCACCTCTCGGAATAAACGCCAGTTGGCGTGGTGCGCCGAAACTCCTTTTGGACGGAAAGAAGCGACTTCAGTGCGAGTTAGCGTAGCACAATCCAAATTCGGTTTTCAGCATTCACTTTCATCATCCATCCAGTTGTCCATTTTCACATAACAGTCTGCAAATTACTTTATTAAATTTAAATTTCCTGTAATCAGGAAAGACGAACTTGGTGTCTGGGTATTGACCGAAAGAATAAGATGGCGAATACAGCTGCTGAGTTGAGATTTCTTCGTGCTATTGCGGGAATTACTCGCTGAGATAGGGCGACAAACACGGCAGTGCGCTGGGAACTCAACGTTGAGCAGCTGCTTCTGCGAACGTAAAGAGCTGTGCTTCGTTGATTTGGTCACATGGCACGAATGTCTCCAGCATCACAACTGCCGAGGTGAGCCTTGAATGCGATTCCATCAGGTAGGGAACCACATGCCAAATCCAGGATGAGTCCGTTAGACCAAGTCCATATACTCAACTGGTTACGCTTGGGCATAACTCCTGATGAGTTAGAGTCGATGGCGGAGCCTCCAGTTGCATTAAGATCTCTTGTGGGTGCCTTACAACCGCGAACCCTTTAGTGGATCATGTGAGTTAGAAGATGATGATGATGGTGATGAGCGTTTTTACACCAGTTTAGAGTGGGGTATTGATTTTCAAGCTTATTTTCGTGTCCAGTATATGAATGTTGCGCTGTTCTTCAGTCATAAAAAGAGGTCCCAAGTATTTATGGCGGGTCAAAGTAAGGGATTTCGTATTTCCTACCGAAGAGGACTAGATCCGTTTTCAGTGGATTGACGCCTAGACCGGATTAAGTCACGCAAGAGTTATAAAATCTTTTACTTCGGCGCAAGATTGAGGGGTTTGTTCTTTGGAAAGCAGGTTGCCCTTAGCGCTCCGCTGATACGTAAGTATGCCAGCCGCTGTAGTCTATGAAGTGCTCTGCAGTTGATACTCTTTTCGAGTGCAGTCCAGCAAATTACGACTTCATACAGTAGCGTGGGTCTGACACTGATGTGAATAGCCAGTGGACCATGCTGGGCTTAAGTCCCCATTTGCACCCTATAGCCTTTACATCAGTATATACCGGTGGAGGCTCTTGTGACAAATTTATAGAATCTTTTAATTGTCTAAAATTCGTGCACAAGAGGACTCCAAACATGTAAATTCGGCTCTATTTTTAAGTGCAAATGTCACTCCGTCCACGGGCAATGGACGTAGGAACAAAAAGAATTGCTGTTTGAATTTAACGTTGCGTTTATTCTCTGAATGAATTAAAATTACTTATACATATATTAGAAAGAATTACATAGGATTAGAAGGCCTTACTCTTTTTTAGCAATTCCTCCGCTCGAGTTCCGATTCCAAACACAAATAAAATGGTTTCTTTTGACCACATTTGAAACTCTATTTTAGTCTGTTTAAATTGTCAGATTCACAGATAGTTTTGTTTTGTTTTGGAATCGGCACCTGAGTCGAGGTTACACCTTGAATACATTTATAAATTCTATAACAGCAAGAAACAAATAATTTCGAATTTCAAATTCAAAAAATATGGCATTACTTCGTCAAGCGTTATTTTGCAGCTTGGAAGCGAAACTAGAAATTCAATTTTCATCTTTTATTGAAGACCGCATCCTTATCATCCATCACACCATTTTAGCTCCTTCGTGTTGCGCCGCAGTCCGATATTAATTCTGACCTCAGTCATTAAAGCCATTTAAGTCCTGTGTACCACTAGGTGGACTATCAACAAACTTATTGTCATTCCTGTGGGCTACATCATGTCACCGCCTGGGACGATTTAATCTCGCATCGCCTCTCAATTATGCCGCCACTTCACAACGCAAAAATGTCCCTCTCATAACCACGTCTACAAAAAAGTCACTCAACTAGTCGATCCCGAGCAGATTGCGTCTGTTACAAATCTTTCACACCACGGAGCGTTCAAAAAACAAAAAAAAAAATGGAATCCATTACAACGCCGGGAACAAGAAGTTCTTGCGGTTCGCCCACTCCAACAAAGCGAGATTCCGAAACCATTTTTCATACACTTCACACCATTTATCTCCACAAGTCAGTGCCGACATTCTCCGAACGCTCTTCATTTAATTAATGGCCATCCCACACCAATTAGCATGTACATACAATTTGAGGTTAAATTTTGTGCAAAATCCAGCTTCCGGCAGTTAGTCACTGGTCGTATTGATTTTATGGCCCCCTCGCATGTTTGGGACATCATCGTTTTAATTCAATTGTTCTGGACTCGTTGCTGTCGTGCGTCGTCGGTCCATTAGGGTTCCGATTGTTGCCACAGATTGAAAGTGGATGTGCTGATAAGCTGATGCCAGATTACAGTTCTCAAATTCACACGTGGGCTTATTGTAACCTTTTCGGTATTTAATTTCGATTGTTTTCTGTGATTTACAAGTCAACACGCATGGACCCATATCTGTACGTTCACTTCCACACACACACCTCGACTGGGCAAAAGGGGGAGTTCACAAGCAAATACAAACATGCTTCCATACGTACGAGTGTATAGAGGCTTCTACCATTTCTGGTGATTTTGTGTGTTGATGTGTGCGTCTTAGCAAAACGACCCTGACCTTTACGGCCCACAGCCCATGACCACTGTAATGACATTTTAAAACACACCAACACGCCCAATGTACCTGGGACCGGTCAACATTGCCTGGCTTTCTTGTATCGAGCGGTCCTCTCTGTTGTTTGGTCTGGTTCTGCTGGCAATGTTTGCTGTGGTCGGTTTCGATCCGAGACAGGCCGGCACGATGAGGACGAGGACACCGGACGAAAGGTGATTTATTTGATTGCACTTTTATGCTCGGGGTTGTTTGCCGTTTGACGTGACGCAGTGATGTATTGGATTTGAGGTCATAACTTCGCCTAATGTTTTAGAAATAATTCCAGCATGGGTGAGGAGTGTTTTATTTGCTGTTGAAAACCCGATAGGCACAGCATTGATTTATTTTAAGCCCTGCCACCGATGTGCGGACGATTGGAAGGGAACTCGATCGAATGGGTTTTTTTTGGCATGGCCTGCTCATCAACCGGAGGAGGAACCGGAAATTTGGTGAATTGGGAGATTAATGCTTTTTCAAATCCAGTCCAAGGGGGCAGTGTGTACAGTGTCACGTAGCAGTTAGGGTCGCAAAGAACGTACTAGATGGGGTTGTGGTACTTCAAGAATCTTTGCAAGGAAGCAGACCTAGACCCCTGGGGAGGAGCATATAGAGTGGTAATGAAAAAAGTGAAAGGCAGTAGGACGCCTCAACTAACCTGCCCACTGATGCTCAAAACAATAGTGGAACACCTGTTCCCCAGGAAACCTCCTACAATGTTCGTCCTTACACAAGGAGCTAGTTCGGATCAAATCCCACCAGTCACGGCTGAAGAGCTGCAGATTGCGTGCAGGAAAATTGCCGACAAAAAAGCACCTGGCCCTGACGGCATCCCTAATAAAGCCATCAAGGCGGCCGTCGAGAAGAGGCCCGAACTGTTCACAGCGGCGATGCAAAGGTGCCTCGAAGAAGGTAACTTTCCAAATCGCTGGAAACTCCAAAACCTGGTACTGATACCCAAAGGCAATAAGCCCCCAGGAGAACCGTCAGGGTACCGACCAATCTGCCTGCTTGACACCACGGGAAAGATCCTTGAGAGCATCATATACGGCAGGTTAATCGGTGTGGCGGAGGAGCGAGGAGCCTTGTCCGACCATCAGTTCGGCTTCAGGAAATCGCGCTCCACCATCGACGCCATCAAAGAGGTGGTAGACACAGCAAGCGAAGCGATAACGGGTTCAAGATGGAGGGGCGGTACAAAAAAATACTGTGCCGTAGTTACGCTGGACATCAAAAACGCGTTTAACTCAGCGAACTGGTCCTGCATCATGAGAGCCTTGAATAGGATGAGCACACCGCAGTACTTGAGGAAGATTATCGTCAGCTACTTCACCAATAGGAAACTTAGATACCAGACTGACGATGGAATGAAATACCACGAAGTCTCGGCAGGCGTTCCACAGGGCTCAGTCCTTGGACCCCTCCTGTGGAACCTAATGTACGACGGAGTACTGAGACTCACGCAACCAGACGGAGTCAAGGTGATCGGTTTTGCCGACGACATCGCGGTCGTGACAGTAGCCAAAAATATCCACGAGGTGGAAGCAGCCACAAACGAAGCGATCGCCAGGATCAAGGATTGGATGGAATCCGCCGACTTAGAACTAGCTGACCACAAGACTGAGGCTGTCTTAATAACCAGTCGAAAGACGGTGGAATACGCTAGCTTCCGGGTTGGTTCCCAGATAATTCGATCGAAGATGGCTCTGAAATACCTAGGGGTAATGCTCGACAACCGGCTTAACTTCAAAACGCACGTCGAGTACTGCAGCAAAAAGGCAGCAAGGATGCAGGCAGCGCTCTCAGGAATGCTGCCCAACATCGGAGGACCTGGATACGAGAGAAGGATCCTGCTTTCCACAGTGGTAAGCTCAATCCTCCTATATGCTGCACCAGTATGGGCGGGGGCCCTGGCGAACACGGATGCAGCAAGGAAGCTCTCGACACCATACAGGCTCTGCGTGATAAGAGCAATCAGCGGTTTCCGAACAATTTCGTACGAAGCAGCCTGCGTCATTGCGGGTATGGTCCCGATCGACATTCTCGCCAGCGAAATGCAAAGGATCTACCTACGGAGATCTGCAAATCACTCGGTGACTAGCGCAAGAGGTCTAAAAAAGGAAGAAAGGGCAACATCAATGGCACTGTGGCAAACCAGGTGGGACACCACAACCAAAGGCAGATGGACCCATAAATTGATACCCAGAATAGAAGCCTGGACAACGAGAGCTCACGGGAACTGCAACTACCACCTCACGCAGTTCTTGTCGGGCCATGGGGGTTACCGAAAATACCTCCACAGATTCGGTCACGACAGCTCACCCACTTGTCCAGAATGCGCGCGCGAAGATGAAGACGCAGAGCACGTAATATTCCATTGCAGACGCTTTGCCGTGGCGAGAGGAAGTCTACCAACTCCCGAGCTCGTAGTTAGCCATATGATGGAGTCAGCTGACAAATGGCTAGTGACATGTTCCTTTATTACAAGGGTGCAGATCGAGCTAAGAAGACTGGAAAAAGAAAGAAAGGCCGAATTGGCAAATATAGTTCACATAGCGTGATATGCTAACCAGCCCCGCGAAGTAATACCTAACGGCAGTTCCGCGGGGAGAGTGGTAGAAGTGTGCAGAGGTGTGGTTTAGGACGTAGGCGCGAGGAAAAAGGAGAACAAGATCCCGTGAATCGTTCATGCTGGTAACACGGGTTACCAGTATCTTGAAGAAGATTCCACATCCATTGGCGCAAACCATAAAAAAAAAAAAAAATGGGGTTGTGGTTGATGGAATGTGCTGACGTGAGTACGCACAAAAACTATTTGGGTCTATTGCATACTTATGTGTTTAGGAGAACGTCATAAACTTTGCAGATTAAGTGGCTTACTCTTTAAGGTCTTCAAAAATGCAGTCGAGGGTTGCGGAATGGGTTCATGGAGTGTTTTGATGTGTAGGGGTGGAAGCTGTGACGGATATTCTACTGGCTTAAACTTAAAGTTATACTTTGTAACAGAAGCACTTTGGGCGAGTGAGTTTTGGGAGAAATAAAGACCAATGACTTTATATGCTGACTAAACGAATACAATGCATTTATTGATAAAGGTGCATTCTAGATACAGGTTATTCCACGGGTCTAGCACAATTCGTTTAATAGCATCTCCGTCGGTTTTAAGCAGTTTCCTCGCGCGTTCGGTATTAGTTACTATTCCAGCAGGGCACGGTTGGTCATTATAATCTCGATTTAACGGCGCAAACTGTTGTATTTCTCTTGAATTATGCATAGTGTGGTTTGCTGGTTCTCATCCATAGTAAGATATCCTTTACAACGACTGGATGGCGCAGTTGATAGAGTGCCTGCTTTCTTTCGGCCATATTGTCTTACGTTCTATTGGTTTTCAGAACTGAATATTAGGTGGATTCTTTTCCACCTTTTTTCCGCGTACTCTTTAAAGGTGTCGTAAACCTTTTTTCCTTACAACTCCAAGCGTTGGTTTGGTGAATTCGATTGCTTGGGGGATCATCAATCAATTCATTGCTGTTTGGTTAGATGGAGGAAGATTAATGGACTATCCGAGAACTATGACAACGACATCGGACAACTGTTACAGATTGGCTTTTTAGAAAAAGCCTGACTAAGGATATGTCAGGCAAATATCAAAATCCGGAAATTGCTTTTCTTACTTTAAACGCTTGCAGCAACTGCTTTACGTACTAGATTCCTGGAAGGTGATGACAGCGGTAATGGTCCTGAGTCCAAAGATATCAGCCCGGTCAACATCTTTGCACTATTATATAAGACTTCTTTTGAATCGTATCCAACTGAGCATAGAAGAAAGATGCCATATACCAAAGACTTCCAAGAAAATCTAGGGTTTCATGGTGGTATGACAGGGTTTCAACAAGGTATGACACGGTGACATAAAGTTAAAGCCAAGTCGGCTTCTTGACAAAAATTTTGGAAGACCCCTTGACCTTGTGAAAAAGTTATTTCGTGTAAAACACGAAAATGAATTTTCGAACTTAAGGAAATTGACATCGAGGTTCAGAACGGCGGTGTAATTCGTAGAACTTCAATTTTGTTTGCAGACTAGGAACAGTTCCCGTAACTACCTTCAACCTGGCCTAGGCTAGGCTTTCCGTGTAGATATGCCTGATAGAGCCTGAGCAGTAGTTGTCAAACAATCAAATTATTAAACCAATTTTACGATACACGATAAGTAGTTCGCGATACAAGGCGTTTTAAGAGTGAAGTTTTAAGGCGTTTATGCATCGATATTTCGAACGTATATCGACTCGAACTTATGTTCCATACACATTCCAAAGCTGATTGTCACTTGGAAAATTTAAATTGTTATTTGGGGTAGGCGCTGGTGTGATTGGACCCACATCCAGCCTACACTTTCTTCTCTGCAAATACACAACTATATTTCAGGCTGATTTTTTTGTAATTAATGAGGCGGTACATCGCATTAGCGTTAAAATCGATGAGAAAATCTCAGATTGCCAAGCGGCTCTTGAGACGCTTCAGATCTATACATTCAACTATAAGGCTGTCTGGGAATGTCACAAAATATAAATACACTGGCAGAATATATATAACAAAATATAACAAACTAAAATAGTTTTGGGTGCCAGCACATGAAAACAGTAAATGTAATGAAAAGGCTGATATATAAGCCAAGGCATGAGCTCAGATGTCATTTATTGGGCCCTCCTCCCTTTATGAATTATATTCAAGGTAATGTCCTTGATTATGACTTCAAGGACATTAATCATCACCTACACAAATGAGTAAGTAAACAATTGAAACAGTTCTGGAAGAGTCGGGAGGTTATGAAGCACTCAAGACTATTCACGGAACAATCGCGCACGAGTCAAAGATGTTCCAGAACTTAACAAGGCTGACCGAAGACACACACACAGCATGTAATTCCCATCTTCATAAAATGGGCCTTACCAGTACAGAGATCTGCTGGCGAAGCGAAAGAAACTATGGACCACATACTAATCGACTCTTGACGACTTGCCAGAGAAAGATCAAAATGATAAGCAGGTCATCCATAACAGGGAAAGAATTCCAAGAAATCCCATCTAGAGAAGCTATCAAATTTCTGAAGGCAGCACTTAAATGTTAGACAAAAAGGAGGGAGGACAATAGACCTTCATTATCGCAATACTTGTGTCTTGCTATAACACACCCCAAGTTATTCAATTCAATTCCATTGGTCCTGGACAAGCTGAATCCAGTCATATCTGTCTTGCGTCCATGTTGACTTGTTTTTATACTGGAAGTTTGGTATTTCTCTACTCGAGCCAGGTGGCTTGGATTCGGAAATCCTCTAAACTGGAGGACTTTTGCCTTCTGGATTACACTACCATCTTAGTGCAGCTCGTAGAGCTCGCGGTAATGTCGTTTCCTCCACTCACCTTCCTCGCCGATAGGACCAAATATTCACCAAGAATCTGCTCTGATGTTCTGCTTATCGTGTAGTTGTGTTATCAAATGAAAAACCACTGAATGTACGAACCTTTGGCGCTACGCTTGAATGCTCCCTGATGTCCCTGAATCTTGAATCTACATATTCGCGACCATGACAAGCCTTGGACACGATGGCCTGAACCATGAGCATAAACTTTTACCAGCGTCACAGAAGTAGAAAGAAGAAATAACCCAATTCACAATCCGTATCCCACAACCCTTCGCAGGAAAGGTTCAGGTAATTCAATATATCTCAAAATTGACAAATAATAAGTGTGCTCCTAATAAAACAAGCGGTGTCCCCATTCATCAATAGCACTATTCTTCCAAATTAGAACAAGACTTGAGAAATCTCAACACAAGTAATAACTCATCCATATCCAGCTAAGATCTCATAATCTGTGCGACAATTTGTGCTCACGACGAGTACCCAAAATCGGCAATAACACACGTATCTCTGATCTACGAAGCGTAGTTGGGATAATGACCTGTTTCATGACTGTGCCAATGTGAATAGATTGGCCATAAAACACGAGCACATTGAGAGCGCAACTGTGTGTCATGGCCGCCTATTGAATGGGAATGAAAGACAAGACAATCTCTGCGCAGGGTAAACACAGCAAACACAAAAATCACGAACGCCTGCGAAAGGATGTATACATGTTTCCGGGCGGAAGCAGATTTTGATCTAATTTATGAGCGCAAAGATTCATGAAGATTTTTCCGATGCTGTGACATCTGTTTTTGGGGAAATGTAAAATATTTAAATGAGGACGTACTGAGTGGGCGGTCGAATGGGGGAAAGGTTAAGCCGTGTCTTATGGAGTTAACCAAGAGGAAGGAATTGAAATTAGCTTGTTGTTACAAGATGGAGATACATACTATATAGAATGTATCGATCGCTTCCTCTTTGGGATTGTATTATTCTATCAGGGATGGAATCGAATCCGAGCGTAATCTGTGGGGTATGAACTGTTCAACAGTTGTGTTCCTTAATTTCAATTGTTTATTCATAAATTCGATAAACAATTTTGGTTACAGATTTTGGAAGGAAGCAATAGTGAACAATTATGCAACATACAGTATCGGACAAAACATGTGCATCAGGAAGTGAAACAATGCAAAAAAAAATTTCGAATGTATGACTTGCTGTATATATTTTGAAAGGTCTGGATTTGAGGAAGGCAAAAATATTCACCCCGCAAAGATACAGTAAAAAGTAAGTAAACTTCATTGGATAGTATAATGTAATCTCTAATTGGAACGCGACAGAGCATTTGCAACTGAAGCGACATCAACGTCTAAAAGCATTTTCACCGTTACAATTCAAATGTTTTCTATTATGTTCGAGTTGAATTGTATTTATCACATGACAAAAGCCCGTTTCCTAATTGCATTAGTTGCGCAAAGATTTGTACAGATTTTGCGGTGGTGTCTATTTTATGAGAAAAAAGGTTAAAAATGGCTCCTAATAAATTTTGTTATATTTACACAGCCTATCTTACTTACTTATCAGGCTGACGACCCATGCAGGGTCCTAGCCTAAGCGATAGCTGCTTTCTATTCCTGACGGTCTGGGGGACTCATTCTCGAACCAGGAAGCTCGGATTCGAAGACCCTCTTACCTGAAGCATTGTTGTTCATGTGCTCGATGTGGCCGAGCCAGTGCAGTCGACTGATCTTTGCCTTCCGGACTACATCCACATCCTGGTACAGCTCGTAGAGTTCGCGGTTGTGTCTTCTCCTTCATTCGCCTTCCTCGCAGACGGGACCATATATCCGAGTTTTGCTTATCGTCCAGCTTTCGGCTTCATATAGAAGGACTGGCAAAATAAGGGTTTTGTAGGGCATGACCTTAGTTCTTCGAGTCAGGAGTTTTGACGCTAGTTGTTTTGACAAACCGAAGTAACACCGGTTGCCAAAGGCAGTTCTTCGACGGATCTTCACAGTGATGTCGTTTGTGGAGTTTACGTTTGCCCCGAGGTCGGCAAACTTCTTTAATACCTCGAAATTATAGCTGTCGCTGTGATATTTTGTCCTAGTTGGTGTGTGAAGGATCGTTTTTTGGTCGACAGCATATAATTAGTTTTATCCTCATTGACCAGCTCGCTTTGCCTTTTCTTCAAGTGCCGCAAATGTTTCCAATACGGCACATTGAGGACGCGCGACGATGTCGATGTCGTCTGCATATCTGGGACTGATTCGTACAAGATAGTGCCTTCCGTGTTTACAGCTGCTCGCCGCGCTTTCTTCCCCAGTACCAAATTGAAGAAATCAGACGACAGCGCATCTCCTTGCCGATATCCGGTGCAGGTTTCAAACGGCTTGGGAGTCCTCGAGCCGAACGGCACGGTGCATCGCGTATTTGTTAGCGTAGTGCTAACGATCCCGGGATCCCAAATTCGGCCATCGCACCAAATAACTCCTTGCGATGAATGCTATCGTATGCGGCTTTAAATTCGATAAAGATGTGTCGCTTCTTTTCCAGGATTTGCCTTAGTGTGAAGATTTGGTCTATTGTCGATTTACCGGGCCGGAAACCGCACTAGTACGTGCCGATTAGTGTGGTCCAACACGGCTTTATCCGTTCACACGCTGGATAGGATCTTGTAGGCGACGTTGAGCAGGGGTATACCTCTATAGTTGTTGCAAGAGGTAGGATCGCCTTTTTGTGGATCGGGCGTATGGAGCTGATATTCCAGTCGTCGGGCATGCTTTCGTCCCCCCAAATTCTACAGATGTTCTGGTGCATGCTGATGTCCTCTACTGAATGGGAAATAGCCTTGAGTTAAGTCATCCAGCAGGGCAATGACCCAAATACGTTTTACAGCATGTCTTGGGATATCGTTGAGGCTTTCCAAATTTTGATTTTCTTATTCGTCAAGCAGCTATACGTTTTTGAAATAGACTGCCTAAAAATCAATTTTTGCGAAACTTCATTAGACCAGAACTAACGAGCTCCAAATCGCTCCACTTTAATTCTTGTTTTGAATTATTCCTTAGAGTCTTACTCAAACTGTACAAGCTTTCAGCTGCATCAACCTACCCGCTTGCTGCAAGAGCCTTTTATGTGTAAAAATATATTGAACTCAACTGCACTTCAAATTGACCTAATGAAAATGTTATTCAACGAATGCTGATAGTTTCGCATCTCTAGATCACAAATCTAAGGCCTAAACCAAAAACAAAAGATTCACTTCCATTAATCAATGCAGCGCAGTGCTTGTTCGATTATAATAATAGAAAATAAAATATATATTATTGGAAAATACATACAGAATGTATGTAAAATGTTAATTGTTTTTACATACATATACGGTCGAACTTCGATAACTCGAACCACCACTTGCCACAAAAAAAATTCGAGGTATCAAGACTTCGAGTTATCAAGTAAAATACACTCAATTCTCTTTTTATGCGAATTCTTTTTATGTGGTTTTGAAGTGTTGCGATTTTTTTTCCCGAGAATCAAATGCTGATTTTTTTGTACAAGATTTTGAAGTTATGCGTTGTTTTTCTGTAGAATTTTGTATGGGATTCCCCTTTTGAAATATTTCTTCTATAAAGAGCTCAATGCTATTTGTGTAAGAATGAATTATCACTTGAGCTAATGCCTTCGTTGAGCAAAGACACGTTTGGTTGATTAAGAACTTTAATTGTTTTAGTTTTAAAATAAAAAATTTGGAACGTATCGCTGATTATAAAATGTAATTAATGTCTTTTTTATAAGATTTTTTGGTTTTATGCATTTTTGAAAATAATGGAACCCATTCGTTTTTTTACACTAGATTAGTGTTTTTTTTGGCGTTTTTTTTTTGCCTTTAATTTTGAACCGTATCCACCGCATAAAAAGAGAATTGATGATTGATATAAATATATACATATTTATCTGCGATATAACACATAAAAAGTAGAGGAGCATAATTATAATATAAAATGATCTGTTACTGATTAGCAAATTTTTCTTAAAACAATCCAATGGAATTTAAACCTTTGTAGGTACACAGAATCTATGTTGAAAAATGCAATCAGACGTGTGAAATTCTCTTATGAGCAAAAGTTAAGGAACAAAGTGCTACAATGTCCCAAGGGTAGCAAAAACTTTTGGTCATTTGTAAAAAACGTAAAGAATTCCGCCTCGTCTTCAATTCCCACGCTCATTTACAATGACATTCCAGCTGTCAGCTCTTAAGACAAAGCTAATCTGCTTGCGGCTCATTTTGCAGCTAGCTCAACACTGTTAGATTCCAATTTGTGTCCACCTGTACTTGAGAGCGTTGATTTCACCATGGGATAAATCCACTTCCGCACTCGTACAGTTGCAAGAGTACTAAAAGATCTCGACGTGCACAAATCCGCTGGCCCGGATGGTATTCCCCCTATACTTCTGAAGAGGTGTTCTTCTGCGCTGGCAAAACTATTGTGTACGCTTTTTCATCTCTCCTACTCTTTAGGTCTCTTTCCAAACAGTTGGAAAACAGCATTTGTCCAGCCCGGCCCTCATAAAGGCGAATCTTCGTCACCCACCTCGTACCGACCCATAGCACTTACGTCCCTTCTTTCTAAGGTCATGGAAACGCTGATAAATCGTCAGCTTATGAAATATCTTGAATCGCGGAAGCTTCTTAATGACCGACAATATGGTTTAAGCAGCGACAGGTCCACTGGTGATCTGATAGCTTATCTCACCGAAAAGTGGAACCGCTTGATATTTCTAAAGCATTTGACAGAGTTTGGCATCAAGCTCTCTTGTCGAAAATGCGTGCCTATGGTATCGATGAATCGCTTCTTATATGGATTAGAAATAACCTTTCGAACCGTTCAATTCAAGTTGTTTTGGATGGGTTCAAGTCTGATATCCACCAAATTAATGCTGGTGTTCCCCAAGGCTCAGTTCTGTCTCCGACACTCTTTCTCATTTTTATAAATGATCTCTTGTCTGCTACTTCTAATCCAATCCATTCCTTCGCTGATGACAGCACCCTTAGCTTTTCATATTCGTTCCAAGACCACCGACCCCGCCCTTCGGCCGTAGAATTGGAACGGCAGCGTATGTTAAGCACATTGAATTCCGATCTTGACAGCATAATTAACTGGGAAAAAAACAATAGAGTGGAATTCAATGCTTCAAAAACTCAATGCTGTCTGCTGTAACTCAAGCGAACCCTTGATAATCAGCCATTATCCATGAATGGCGCTTGTGTCGATGAAACCGGGAAACTTTCCGTTCTTGTTATGTGTATCAACACAACACTTAGTTGGAGCGATCACATATTTGGGGTCGCCAAAAATGCTGCGAAATGTTTAGGTTTTCTTAATCGATGCAAGAAATATTTCATCCCTTCCTGATTTGGCTTTAATTTATAAGGCGTATATCCGCCCCAAGTTTGAGTATAACGCTCATATCTGGTCTGGTGCCCCCAAGACCACACTGCACCTTCTTGATAGAATCCAAAAGCGAGCGTTAAAACTTATAGGAGACAACAATATCGCAGAGTCATTAGACTCGCTCGAACATCGACATACCGTCTCTTCTTTGTCCGTGTTTTATCGTTATTTCAACAAACGATGCTCAAGTGAGCTAGCCAACTGCATTCCTCCTCTCCATGAATTCAGCCGCAATACTCGTCTCACCAGGAATGCCCATCAGTATACCCTTAAGCCTACTTTCAGACGCACACTTAAATTCAAAGACTCGTTCTTCAGCCGCACTGCACGAATATGGAATGCTCTTCCCAAACTAATATTTCCCACAGACTACAACCCGCAGATATTTAAGACCAAAGTGCACAGGTACCTCCTCTCCCTCTATACCTTCGGCCCGTGCTGTGTCTTGACCCCGGACACATAAGGGTATTAGCAATCCCTTGAGCAATCGCAAATTATAAAAAAAAAAAAGAATCATTTGTTGTTAGATGAGACTTTTAATATAAACGCAAAATGAGTAATGAATTTGCAAACCAACTCGTTCGAATATGGTTGAATCAAAAAATCCCTATAAGATCACTGCCGATGTCGCTATTGTCGAGATGAGAAGATTCCGGTTCTACATCTACATCTGTGTGGAAACTCCAAGGTAACAATATCGCCATCCACCTGCAGAATATCATCATACGTAACATCTTGTATATTTCAGTTGAATTCTCCCTCATTTCTTTCGTTTGCGAGTTCAGCTCTTAAAATCATTGGAATTTCATCCTCTTCTCCCCGCTCAGAATATCCACCAAAAGCACGTTTCCGTTTATACTAGGTCAAATGAACATACAAACGCCGTGCACGGAAAGCGATTCCTTATAAAACGAACTTGTAGAATACACAGAATCCGAAAATTTCACTTCAGACTTATCGAAGATGACGCCTAATAATCTGTTCGAGTTATCAAGGCATTCGAGTAATCGGAGTACGAGATATCGAAGTTCGACTGTATTTCAATTGCTAGACATCATAGATGAGATTCAATCGATATTTTCTGCATTAAGGTAAAATTAATTTTGTTAAAAAAAAATTGGGTCGCCGTGGCGTAGTGGATAAGTGCGTCGACTCCTACGCAGAGGGTCCCAGGTTCGATACCCGAATCTACCAGCTTTGATAATTCACGGATCCACCTCTTTCGAGTCACTGACAATGCTCAAAGAGTATCCCTGTCTAGAAAAAGCTTCTCAGCTTCGCCGTTCGGAGTCGGCATTAAACTGTAGGTCCCTTCCACTCGTGAAAGAACAAATAGCACGCACAATACGCAGTGGTTGCTGAGAAGCTAGGCCCAGGTCCGCCTCGGATTGTCGCGCCACCCATATTATTATTATTATTAAAAAAAATTAGATTTTATAGATCTTATAACTTAATTTGAGCTACCGCTACTATTATTGTGCCATGGAACAAGTTCATACCATTTGTACTGTATTTCAAATATTAAGATCGGTACACAAGTTTAGATTTTACAGATTTTGCATATGTATGGTACCGAGCTAGAACTGATCACTTTCAGCAAAGGTCAAAGCGCCATCATTAGCAGCTACAATTTTGAAGTATAAAAAAGGAGTCTTTCCACAGCATTGCGGCTTAATGTCGACAAGTGTGCGAAAGCACGAGTAGTCTTTGCCCACCTCGGAATTTGGAGTAACAAATTCAATGCGTTATTTCGGGGGACAACCGTTGCGCTTAAACGCCTCGCCATCATTCTCCACAAGAACTCATAAGAAGCCTCAATCATCATCGTCGTGTGTCATGTTTGAATTTTAATTGTGTGAATTCCCAATCGAAACTGATTAACTACCTCATCGATGCTGATTTTCTCGCCGTAAAATTACCAACTTGAAGCATATTTCAATTCCGCATGTGCCTATTTGAACCCTTAGAAGTCGTGTGCAAGTTCGGTTGACTTTATATCCACTTCAAGGGGTAACACTGTCTCCGTTGTGTCAACATGTAAATACCCCACCACCATATGTCCGTCATCTCATCATAGAGCACACCCCCACCAAGTAAAACTGGCACAACTAGACCTTTCAATCAATATCACATTACCCAGCAAACCACTTGATATCGTTTTAAAACGACACATCGCCACTTCGTCGTCATTGAAAAAATCCACAAACAAAAATCCAATTTGTGAAATTGTTTATTTACACTTCGGATCGCTTCTGGGTTCTTGTCGCCATCGTCCCGCTGTTGGCTGGTGGCACGGTCCTCAGCCCATTTACCTCATCGCATCATCGATTTTTATTTTCATTATTTTTATTTTATTTCCTGTACACGAGTATCAAAGCTAAGCTATCGGGGAGGGTTTGCTGGGACTGATGGGAGCGTTCTACGTTCTGCGGTACGTAACCTGCTAATCCGCATTTATATTTCAATATGCGCGGTGGCAGGCGAATGAGGAGGGCAAACATAAAATGTGCAAATTTAACAAAATGGTTATTTACGAACGTAGATAAATACAAAGCGTTGCCACCAGATGTCGCGTAATAATGAGGGGACGCCTCATTTCACAGGCAGTGTCGCATTAGCACGTCTTTCTGGCGGCTATAAAAGTGCAAATAAGTGGAAATTTTTGAATACAATTCACGGCGACGAAGGGTGCGGCTGCGGTTATTGCTTGCAGGAAGTCAGTAAATACGAATTGAAAAGTAATAGCTCGTAAAGTGAACCATCAAGGGTCAGTTGAATCATGTCTTTGGCTTCTAACTGAGAAGACATCGACTTGTGGGGAGAAAGATGTGACTGGAGTTGAATTAACATGCTGAACAACAGAACAATTGTGCCGCAAGCAACGGGCGTGGAAGTATTTGAGATGCTTGGAGGCTTAAGGGCAAGATGACTCAATAAGTGAACCCAATTTAGCGAAGGATTTTTTTTTTGTTTTCTCTGATTGATTGAATATTAATGAATAGAGTCTTGTTTTTTTGGAATTAGAAATGTGAACTGACAAAAAACATCAATTACAGTGAAAGATCCCATTGGCGGACAACGATCTCAGGACTTTTGTCTGGCTAAGGGAGTTTTCCGACCATTGGAAAATATTTATCCTGATAAATTATTTCATCTGCAGTCAGGTGCAGGTGCAGAAACAAAATCCGCTATCCATTTGAGCTTGCTTTGTTTTTTTTTTTTTATTGCCAAATGATGCTATTATCTTCCCAAGATACTATTATACTAGCCCGTGCTAGAAGCATGATTCGTAGACCCGAGTATTCGTATCGGGAATGCATCTGGGTGATAAACCTCACCCTACACTTTTCAACCAAGTTAGGTATTACTTAGCGGGACAGGTTAGCGAATCAAGGCTTGTCTGTTCGGCTCGCCTTACTCCTTCAAGCGGAACAATCGTGCCCGAACCGAATATCTTCATATTTCCGATAGGACCCGTGGCCCGACAGGAACTACTTAAAATGGAAATTGCAGATTTCGCGTGCTCGCTTTATCCACTTTTCGATTGTTGGAATCAGTCTGTGAAAAAGTCTGAGAAAAAGGTAGATGGCCTACCTTTTTTTTGAGGTGTCCCATCATGCTTGTCACATTTTCGTTGATTCCTTTCTTATTTTACTAGAGTCAATAGTTTGCTGACACGTACACCACTGTTATCTTGCTATTTTGTTGTTTTCCTTACAAAGTCAGGAAAAAAAAGCTACTACTAAGTTTTGCTGGAAAAAAAATTGTTCGCTTAAGAGAATTAAATTTTCCAAATTATGACTGATGTCCCCGTCCACGTCCAATTTAGGGAGTGCCCGCTAAAGTGAATATACAATGTATCGAACTTCAATTCAAGATCCACGGTCGCGAGAAATTCTATCCGCTCAACTCAAGATCTTAGACAGAAGCCTAAGAGAGTTGTTGCATTTGTTGAGCATTATCATCACGAATATCTTGTGATAATTTCTTCCCTATATTCTATTACAGTTGATCGACTGAAAGAAAGAAGTAAAATTCTCGGATTAAAGGGGAAGGCATTATTTTACAGTAGATTGCTGTGCCCGGTTATTGCAAGGCCTATTGCTGTGTACACGTTTGATTCAGAGCCGGACGCAGAGGGTATGCACTCATTCTTCTACGCGAGTAAGATATTGCGTTGCAGTCAGAGTGACTCAAAGAATTGGTCTTAGAGTGTCGTTGCATGTTAATCGGTTCTGATATACATATTCCACTTTTCATGAGAAACGATTTAGTGGGCTACTAATCCACATTAAGAGGGTATTACGGGTAAGTAAATTATGCACAAAATCAAATTTTGTCGGAGAACCTAGCTCTCTTGTATCCCTTTATATATGAGATAGGTTACGATTGGTGTCATGCCACAGTTTGTAACTATGGCCACTTCGACCTTGAAGGTCCACTGGAATATCACTAAAAAGCGGTATACTATATGACACCAGAAACACAATAGATAAAGCTCGGCAAATGCGAAGGATATGAGCCACCGCTTCTTCTTTTACAACTTTCGTAGAAGTCATTATAAGAGGTTCCCACAGGCCTGGCGTGGTTTCCTGTAAGACAGTGTCCGGTAAAAATACCAACTACTCTGCTTATGTCTCTCCTTTGTATTGAAAAAAGGCCAAAGGACCCTTGCGGATTGCGCCAAGGCCACAGTGGCCTTTCTGTTCTGTAGGTTTCCATTTGATTACATCTTCTGTTAGTCTTGTGTTGGCATCTGCTAGTAGTAAGCTTGTGATTGCTTTAAGAGGGTTGAAGTGTTTCCTGATCGGCTACCAGTGGCAGGCAGGACCCTTTTTAGTAGATCATCGGATCCATCGTTCCTAGAATCCCGCTATGCCTACGGACAATCCTGGTGTCATTGACTTCGTGGACAGTTTCGCCAGAGACTGTATGGCCGCTTGGACAACACCAATCAAAAGATTTATAGTTCTTCCATCTAACGGACTCATTGACAAAGAGCCGGCAGCTTTTTGAATACATGTTACTCTTGCTTGAATACACTTCAGTGATTTGGTATTCTAAGAGTTGTGAGGTTGCGAAGATTCCAACCACAGTTCCGTCCTCGGTTTTCCAACCATTACTGTAGATTGTGTGTGTAGAGTTTGTTCCTAATGGTGTCAATCGTTCCAATATCGGCATTACAAAGATAATGTACATCTGGTGCATTACCCTTCGTTGTAGTTCCCATCTCGGTCCAAGAGCTTTCCTGCACACATCAAGTAGTTGTTATATGTCTAATCGTTGTAATCGTTGAATTTCTTAACCATAAGGGTCGAATTGATTTCTATATTTCGACTAACTTGACTTCCTAAACATTCTTGAACATTTAACGGCGGGTATGTTGTTCAGGTAACGCACATGATGAAATCTGGCAGATGAGCTAATAGCTAGTCTTGGAAGAAAGCCATTGGTAGGGCGCGGCTGGAATGTCTTGATTCTTCTGCCACCAAGCTCATTGTACCCACTTTCGTTTCTATGATGACTTGGTGTATTCCCAGACCTTTGTATACGACTCACCTTTCGTGGATCATGCTTCTAAGCTAGCTTTTAGGATACCTTCTATACGCGGGACCTTAAACTCGGCGTATATAAATAGTAAATATTGAATTGTGTCATATGCCTTTCCGAAGATCAGTCTTTGTGCGAAGATGGAAGACAGCGTCCCATAAATCTATTTCATGGACATATGAAAGTGCGACGCTCGTTAAATGCGCACTTGACAGAACGTCAGCGGAATGCAAAAGACTAGCGCTGTTGGACGAACAGTAGGAACTCCTTAAACCACACGTTTGTCTGATGGGGGTGCATCATAAGTATTGTTCCGTGATAGTGACAGTATAGTTCTCACACACGCGCTTACGTGCTACAAGTGGTGTAGTCGTACGTGCACACATATCGCAAAACCTAAGAACTGCGTAGTGGTTCAGGCGGCAACACTGAACTCCATAACCCCAAAGCAACAGTACCACACCGAGGCACTGCTGCTCCCCAGTATACGACTCTGCCGGCTTCCACTTTATCGCAAAAAACCGTCGTCACACATACAGCCCCATGTAGTCGTCGCTTTGCTAGCTGGAGAGAGAGAACGAAAGCGAGAGCAAGTGTTTGAGAGCGGAGAGAGTGACGTCTTCACCAGTTCACTACCCAACCAAACTGCAAACAGCGAATCTCATTTTGTAGGTGCGCCATCCGCTATCCGAGTATCTGTGTGAGGGTTTGATTCTTTTCCCCCCCACAGACACACAGAAGCCGAAGAGAGAAGAAATCCGTAGCCAGAGATAGTTAGGGCTCGGCTGTGGCAGTGGTCGTCGGCGGATTCTCCCTCTCATCGGGGGTATGGCTCTTTGTAATGTTCCTTCCTTGTGGAGTAGGGTTGCATAGTACGATAGTGTTGCCGTATCTGGGTAACTTCAATCAGCCCCTCCACCCCCAACGATAACTGTGCTTTTGAGAATCACATCACACGAGGCTCAGGGCGTTTGGGCGATCCTACGCAATCGTCAAGGAAGCGAGAAGAAAGTAGTAGCAGGCGACGATTACGTCGAATATCGTATCAAAGGTATTGCGCCGCCAGTTAGCCAGGAAGTAGTGAAACTCGCTAAGGGAAGAAAACCGATTGTATATCTGCGAGTGTGTCATACGCCGCAGAATGTAGTATATATCCCACACTCATCGCTTGAGTGCTGGTGCTGGTGCTGGTGTCACACAGAGATACACTACAAAACGAAATCTTGTAGAACTTTTCCATCGACTTTTAGTGCGCACTTTGCATTCAGAGCAAGCGTTCGGAACTAATGTACGCAGTTCGTGTAGAAAATAACTACGAGCGAGAACACAAGTGTGAAGTGAAATAAACAGAAACAAAACAGTGACGACGACCGCTGTGGTCGTATTCGACGTACATATTTTGGTTGACGGCGTCGCGAAAACGAACGTGCGTTGATTATTTGTTTTTTTTTTGTGCTTGGTTTGCGATTGCGGGCGGGACATAAGGCGCTCGAGACGTGTGTGATCTCCATCTTGGTTCGTCCACACAGGAAATAGAAAAGTGTCGTTTGTTGTTTTTGTTGTTTTCTTAGTTTTGTGCATTTTTTGGTTTTATTATTTTTCAATAGTGAGTGGTTGTGGATGCAAGCGGGGAAGTACCTTCCTCATTCATTCCACTTGTCCACCCACTCTACTGATTATCGAGTGAGTGTTGTTGTCGTTTTTTGGGGTGCTGAAGGACGACGACACAACTGTGATGGTGATGCGATGAAGAGAGAGTGCGGCGTGTGAAAAGAGATGATTTTCTCGAGAATTTTCCATTTTAACGGAAGTGGAAATATTTTCAAACCGACATCGTGAGTGTATGGGAGAGTGAGTTCGGTTTGGTGTGAGTGTGTGTTTGTGTGTGCGAGATTGAGAGAGTGTAAGTGGTGAGTGAGTGGGAGTGAGAGGGAAAGTGAGCGCGAGTGATAAACTAGGGAGACAAAATTTGAATTTGAATCACGGGTTGAAGCTTCCGCTTCAGAGCTCTAACGCCTAAGGAGCGCTCCCAAAAAAGAGTTAAATAAACCATCCTCCCGAAGAAGAAGAAAAAAAAATAATAAATTCATCACAAAACGCACACGTGGATTACAGTGCTCAGTACACAGGACGCAGGCGGATCGAGATCGAGTTTAAAAAAGGATTACGAACGAGGCCCTCCATCTGCATATGTTTTTCGGTGTGTATTGCTGTGCATTCTATATCACGTTTCATTGTTATATCAAATATCTGTCTACCACGAGTATCCCCTTTGCCCCAGCCCACCAGCGCGACCACAGAACTATGACGAATGTGAGAAGTATGAAAATTAATCAATAAGAATGCTTCCCACAATGCTTGACGGGGGGATGACCTAAAAACGATAAACCCTTAAAACATCAGCCCGAATCAGCCCCAAAATCTAGGCATGCATCCGCTGCTGGATGGCATGTCGCCTCTCGCCCCCGCCCGACATACGTACATACCTTGCATGTTTCACCGTCAGTCAGGCGGTGTGGTGCATGGTCGCTCGGGGCGGGTTTCTGTTGCGAAAGCGGGACTAACCTGTGTCCTGCAGCAAGGGTTCCAGATGGGAGAGATTTATCTCGGAAATTTGCATTGTGCTGTTTGTTGTTTTTTCCTCTCCTGTTCATGACGTAACGTTGGTTGTCGAAATGAATTTAAGTGATGGTTGTACAAGAGAAACCGCATATTTCTTTTTATAAACACACACACCCACGCACACGTGTCCGTGAATTTGTGCAACTGATGGTAGAACGGATACAGATAGTATGTCTCGTTTTATAAATGACCGACCTCCTTGGTGAATGAAGTTTATTGCATCCTAGTTTATCGTCAGGTTCAGAAATGGCAGGAAGCAGCTGACGGGATGTTTTTGTGACATTCGCACAAGCTAAGGATTACGAATTTGATTTTTGGTCTGCGGGGTAGATTCATCCATCATAGGGACAAGAAACAAACTGCGGAAATGTTTTTCCGAGCTCTTTGAAGTTGATTTGAAAGTTTATGTAGACTTCCTTATATCTTCATGTGCATTCAACTTCAAAACAAATCCTCTTGTGAAAATCTGCACCTTTCACCTTTCTCTGAAACAATGTTCAGAAACTAAAGTTTTTTTTTATTTTTTAACTCAAACAAAGATTGTGTCGATGAACTATGATCTCGTTTTTGAGGCCACGTGGGGACACTGGGTTCAGCCTCTTGTGTCAGTGAATTATCTCTGTCTTTCATTGAGAAGCGGCCGAAATTCCTGTTGTTAGCTGAAAATTTATTGTTCACTTGCGGAACTCATGACTTTCATCTGCTGTTCACCTATGAACCTAAGAACTAATACGAAGCAACAGTCATTTAATCACAGCACGGTCGGCGGTGGTGAGTGGATTCGAAGTTGCGTCTTGTGCTGGGTCCGAAGTTCAAAATAAATGGTGTCTATTAGGGACGTTCGATGTTGGCAAAACATCGATGTTGAAGTCGATGTCAACATCGTTGGCTGAACATCGATGAACGATAATAATCGACCTCAAAATATCGATGTTCGTTAACATCGATGCTATAGAATAATTTCGAAAAATTTCATCAAAAACCAAGAACGAAAGAATGCAAAAATACCAAGAAACTCACATCACTCTGTATACTTGGAAAATCCAATCAGACTCAAGTCGAAACATTCCAAGAACTGATGAGTGGTCTTCCTACGAAATGCTTACGTCATGTTGATTAAATTCCAGGAAATTATGCAAAATCTACGATTAATAGTTGCTGACATTGAATGCCGATGTTTTGTGCTTGACATCGAGTATGCGATATTTTAAGAACTTGAACATCGATGTCAAAACATCGATATTTGGTCACTAAACATCGATGTTTTGCCAACTTCGATGAACATCGAACATCCCTAATACCATCGCAATAATGACCATCTCTAGAGCCAGCTTGAAAGTTGGATGCCAAGCAAAGTACCGAAAATCAAGAAGAAAGTGACTAGGATTGAGTGGCCAACTAGCGACAGATGGATCGAAGATAATAACGGGCAGATGCGCGTCCATTTTGTTCAATATTATTAGCAACCACTGATCAGTAAAGATACAGACGCAGTCCAAGACCAAGAACAGACGCAAGTGAAAAATATTGGAAAGTGCACCAATACAAGAAATTCAGAACAAGCCAGCGACTGAAAACTCTTGCTTCGAAGAAGTTTATAAATAAATGTTCAGGTGACAGGGCTAAGTGGCTATGAAGAAGCTTATGGAACTTCCGAGGAACAAGCCTGATATTGACACATAGTTGACAATCCAATTACTGCTCTCAAGTGCTAAGCATAATGTGTACGCCAGGCGGTTTTTTTTTGTCTCTGTCGTAATCAGTCGGACGTTTTGCCCTAGGGGCAAGAATTGTTAAAGCCAATAAACTCTTGAAGTTGCCGCAGTCACTGGCCACAATCGTCTGAAGTTTCATTATAGGATGACCGTACTTGTCAATGACTGGATATGCAGGGGATTATGGCTATTAAGAGTTACTTTAGCCATTGCCACAGTCTATGTCATGTGAAATAGAACAATGGTTTTCTTCAAGACATTGCCGATGAACCATCACTCACTCTGTTTCGATTTTTGAGGAGAATGCAGAGGCAGCAATTTGTGGAATTCCTGGGACATTTTTTATTCCCGCACGGATGAGGGTCTGTAAGCGATGCCTCATTAACCTAACTTAATTCGGCAACTTTAAACTTTGAGGCAGTCAGAAACTGCGTCTACCTTGTCGACGGTACATGCAGTCGTACAACTAAAGTCTTTCTGAGCTATAGAAGTTTCGGGCTATAACAAAATGATCATCCCAGTCCTGCTCTGCACGACACCTTGGCTTAGACTATATCGAAGACGGATGAAGAAGAAGACAGCATTTTTAGGAGATGATTCAATAACGAACTGGGCTAGTTGTGTAACAGCATGATCCTTGCCGGGGGATCTAAAGCTAAAAATGGCTAAACCGTGTGGAGTGCATTTGCATTTTTAGCTCCGGTAAAGTAATCAACGCATTTTAGTTGATGGGCGAGGTAGATACTGCCCTGATTGGAGTCAAGTACAGTCTATGAAATATATAATGAAACTTCACACGATTGTGGCCAATGACTGGGTCAACTTTTTGTTGGCCTTACAAAGGCTAAAACCGGACTCTAACGACAAAAGATGATCTTGAGTTCGAAATGAGCTAATTCAGTCAATTTCACACGGTTGCGAAGATGTTGCCAAACACTCCTAAACGATGATATAACCTTCAGTATTGACGCATATAGCTTATTTTAAGCGCAAAAGCATGTTATGTTCTTTTTGAAAAACCTCCAGTTTGTTGACAAATCGTCCAATGTGTGGTCTTTGATCTTGTCATAAACATGATGATGTCATAGATTATATCACTTTTGTTTGCCTTAGAAAATGTATTGATTTTTAAATAAAGTATACAATGTACAATACAGTCCTAACTCAAGACTAAAGTATCACAGTATCACCAGTGGAACGACGAAGACCACGACTAAGCATACGAGAAGTCGAATATAGTAAATTAGTGCTTTTAAGCAGTCAGATATTTTCTTAATTTTTAACTACATATATTCAGACGCTCAGCAATTAGGACATGTTATGACTCCGCGCACCTGCACTTGTGATTGGCCTCACGAGTGAACGCCACACGAACTTGTTAAGTGACTCGAATGCTCTTCTCCATATTCAAAGCAAATATTCGACGGATGAGTACTCTTTTGAATCTGTGTAGACACGCGTTTTGTTGCACGTAGACAAATTTTTATCGCTCTATTTTAAGATACACAGATGTTGCTTGAGATGCAGAACGCTTTTAGCAGTTGATGGCATAAAAAGAAATACTTTAAGTTTACAGAACACGACGTGCAATATGATTAATTATGTCCAAAGAATGAACACTTCACCGTAGAAGCAATGATGAGATAATTCCTTCGAGTAGACCAGGAATTAGAAATTTGATCCCAGTTGATAAAGTTGTAGTCAAGTCAGAGCAGACGGATGATGTGCATAGCAAAAGTTTGATGATCTTTACCGATTTCATCAAAGTTTCCATTAACACCTGTAACGCTTTCAGTACCCTACTGGGAAAAGACTTTACGTGGAGAAGTTTTGTTATTCGTATCATAGTTGAAATGGTGTACTTTTGCGATTGTAATACTCAAGGGTATGTTTTCGGTGAACAGCACTGCAAAAACAAGATGGCAAAGACTCGAAAGATAATTTTGTGACATTGCATCTGGAATGTCTTGAATAGCCTGTCTGGTAACTGCGAAGAAATCTTCCATGTTCTAGTAAATGATATAAATACAAGAAAAAAAAACACGCTATCGAGAACTTGTCCAAAATTTCGCTAAAACTTCAAGACGGTAAGCGACATCACTACAAAGGTCTAACGCAGAATAAATCATGTGAATCGCTGATTATTTTGCTTTAGTATACAAATGTGTATCAATGAAGCGTTTGTTGGTACTGAAGATGGAATGAAGGACTTTGTCTACCTCGCTCCCAAGTGAACATTACTAACAACATCAGTAGCGAGATTAAATGCAGAATAGGAGCGTCTTTGTAACCATAAGATACACAGAGGTCTGCGTTAGTTATCTTCGTAAACTCAAAATGAAATCTAAATAACGCAGGCCGAAAATTGCACAGCCAAAATAAAATAGCTGAAGGAAAGCAGGCAGAATTGATTTGCGGAAAAATGTGGGTATTTTGGTGGAAACTTAGATAATAAGCAACTTGATGATATGAAAGGGTTATGTAAATTAAAGGTTTTGTTAATTGAAATAAATAAATAAGATAAATAGAGAATATTGTAACCACCTACAAAAGGATAAAGAAATGCAATTAGCAAGTGAGACCAAATGTCTGTATTATACCGATAGCATTTGCAATTTATGGCACAAAAGGGCTATGCCTATTAAAAATACACATTTCCTATAAATCTCTTCTTTGAGTCCATCAATTATCAAAATTTCGTCTACTTTTCTCAATATTTTTTCACAAGAAAACTAAAAACTCTTTTTCACTGCACTACTACAGCCTGCCTGTCGGCTGCTAGTAGAAAAAGGATTTTTCTTTCGATTTGCAGATGATCGGACTTTCGCAGTTGCCTGCGTTTACGAAGACACCCTAACTCTAGCCAACCGCTCGTTCAAAGTCATATTGTGGCACACGAGCGATGTCGCATTATGTGACGAATGCACTCTCGACACACATCGTTAGTGACACGTACAGCATAATGTGTTACCAAGAAATTGACGCATTGCTCATGTGGTTGCTCATTATTTGGTTACTGAAAAATTATGAGGACATTAAACCGTTACTGCATATAATCAAAAAAACAAACAAACAGTGCGCCAAAAAAAAAAAAAAAACGACTAATTGAGTACAATCTCTCAGACATATTTATTAATCTAGGTTCCAATCTTGAATTAAATTTGTTAACACTTCTTAAAGATTCTTTGGTATCATTAGCTTAAGGTTTCCAATTTAGTAGACTTTCAGAAGGTCGTGTGTCGAAAGTACAAGTACAGATCTGGACAAGAGAAGTTGTGAGGTAACGGCCAGTATTTTTGATTTGCTTATTAAGGTGCTCAGTCTAGAGCACAAAACTTGTTAGCGAAATTTGATAACGTACTCGTTGATGCGTTGCCAAAATCCATCATAAATTTGATCTATACTAATTTAGAGTTGGTTTGTATGTTTCCTTTATTCTCAGACTCTATCAGTTCGATTTGAAAAACTGTTGTTGCGTTAGAAAGGTCATTTATTGATCAAATTTTAATGAATGTATTATTTATTGTGCCTTTAACATTATAATGTAAATTTAAACTAATTCGTTCGCGTGACCGAGAATTTTGGTATTTCCATAAAATTTGTTCAAATTTTAAGATGTATCAATGCATCATGAAATTGTAACGAATTATATAGGTATTCCAAACTAAAGTTTAGAAGTTTGTGGAACTATATTTCTTAAATGGCTGCAAATACAGTCCACCCACCAGAAGTCGAATTGTCACGGGAAAAAATATTTTGTTCGATTTATGGACTGTTCGAGTTAAGGAGTGTAACTTGTGTATAATATTGGATAATTTAAGTTTAGGATCTGAAAATTGTTCGACTTATAGAAAAAAGCTTCTCAACTACCCCGTTCGGAGTCGGCATTAAACTGTAGGTCCCTTCCACTCATGAGAGAACAATAGCACGCACAACACGAGTGGTTGCTGAGAAGCTAGGCCCTGGCCCTCTACGGTCTGTAGCGCCACCCATATTATATTATTATTATTATTTTTATTATAGAAAAAATCGTCTTAGGATGTTCGTCCTACAGAAGTTTGACTGTATTTAGATGAAAGTTAATGGTGATATTGCTTATGCTAATTTGGGACATAGACACTAAGGATATTCGATTTTGGCAAAACATCGATGTTGAGTGACCACGATATTTTCACATCGATGTTCAAGATGTTAAGAACAAAACATCGGTCTTCCCACAAAAGAAAACCTACTATTAATTGTAGATTTTAAATAATTTTCTGGAATTAAACCATTATGACGTAAGCATTTCCTAGAAAAGCCACTCATCTGTTCTTGGAATTGGTTCATGGAATGTTTCGACTTGAGTCTGATAAGTAAATTTGATTTTCCAAGTATACAGAGTGCTTTGAGTTTCTTAGTATTTTTTGTAGTCTTTCATTCTTGGTTCTTGATGTGAAGTGTGCAGTAACGACATATGCATGTATATAGTTTTTTACACTTTTAGTAGGAATTGAATAAATTCATTCTATAGCATCGATGTTAATGAACATCGATGTTCTGAGTTCGATCATTATCGGTCATCGATGTTCACCCAACGATCTTGACATCATCTTCAACATCGAGTTTTGCCAACATCGAACATCCCTAGATGGTACGCATCTCTCTTTATCTTTGACGTTGATGTTGTGCAATCCTTCATCGATGACGCTACCTGTTTCGTCTTGTTCTCATTTCCCGCCAGTCTTCTTCAGTGTCATGGAGCATTCAAAAACACGTACAATTTTAGCCATTTGGAGTTGGCTTAAGACTGTAAGCTCCATCTAGTCGTGACACAACAACAGCACGCACAACACGAGAGATTGCATCATAAGCTAGACGACGTCGCCCCGTCCATGCTTTTACGTAAAAATCAACACTTTTTGGGAGAAAATAAAACTTGAAGCCCTTCAATAGCAATCAAAATCAATAAATCACCGAGCTCTCTCGTCTACCATCTTAGACATAAAAACTAAGGGAAAAACAAAAATCATGTCGTCGATACTGTTGTCGTATGATAACTAGTAGTTTCACGCTCGCTACTCGATTTACGTCATCTTTTCTTATTTCGATAACTCGAAGGGGGAAACACACTATTTACAAGGCGTAGCATCAAACCTGATAACACTCACAGACTGCATAGGGCGGTAAGCAGCTTTTACTACAATAAACCATGGCCGGTAGCTATTTTCAGCAACTGTCTGTCAGCTACACTCCAGAATTGTGGAGAAGGACCAAAGTGGTAACTAAATAACAAAGTGTGGAAAGCGTCCCACAGTAACGCCAAATATTTTAGACCCATCACACTTTCCTAGTTCCTCGTTCAAACCAAGAAGAGACTAGTGAATCTACAAAGAAAATATAATATATTTAATTTTCTATGTTCGAGCCAACACGTTTAGGGCACGGCTTCTACGGCATGGAATTAAAGGAATCTGTATGAGGTTGTTGTTGCCGACCATTTACGAAATTTCTTGAAAGGGATGGTAGTCTTCCTATGCATAGAGGGAGCTGTCAAAAAGGTCAAATTTGAACGCCATACGAAATCTGAAAGTTGAAACCTGTATTCGAGAATGGATAAATAATGTCATAAGGATTGAATCTCAACTAGGCAACAAATGCAGGGGCGCCCACAAGGAGGAGTCATGTCTTCTCTGCAGTGGATCATAGTAGTTGTTGATATCCTTAAGAAAGGAGCTAACTTTAGTCTACACGGATTATATCCCACTAGACATCACGGAAAAAAGCACCAATAACATTTGAGATGTGACGGAATCGTCTATCATCCTAGTAAAATCCCAGTCATAACCTCAGCAAAGGCAGTAGAGAAAGATTTGTAGGTGTTATTGTCAACAGAGAATTAAGCTCAAATCAAAATATAAATTAATTACCTCAACAACACATATTTTCGATGTACCAAGTGAGGTAAATAAGGAAGGAACTCTTAATTTACAATATAATCACTCGAACTAAATACCTGTCCAAGGTCGCCGCGCTTCACTAGACGTTGTTGGACTATGGCTTATTAC
The DNA here is from genome assembly GCA_964034865.1 of Eristalis intricaria. Lineage (NCBI taxonomy): Eukaryota > Metazoa > Arthropoda > Insecta > Diptera > Syrphidae > Eristalis > Eristalis intricaria. Next base: position 69,817,596 of record OZ035876.1, on the reverse strand, counting down.
GTAGGTTATCTTAAACCAAATGGCTCCGGAGTTATTTATCCTTTTGGGCTCGTTGTTTATCTCGCAGAGCTTAGATGGCGTGATGCAGAGGTTGGCTCAGGTGTTGTTGAGTTATTCCATACATTTATAAAGGATCGCATCAGGACACCATCGTATACTGCATTGCATAATTCGATGAAGATTGACGGATAATTTATAACACATTGGCTTCGCACTGCAAAAGTACTTCCAATATTGACGTATGGTGTCCTAGTTAAGTGGACGGCACTACGAGTCAGATAAAATCTCATAATATATGCATGAATCTGCATTATAAGGCCGCAACGCCTACAGCCGCCTTGGAAATGTTGTTACATTTCCTCTACGTTTGCGTTTATTTGCGGGAAGCTTTCAAAGATCCCAAAACAATCGGATTACCTGAGCGATAATTAGATAAGACATAAGGGATCGGATTATCTGGCCTTTGATATCTGCCTTTTGCGGGGTTCGAATTAAACCACAAATCAAAAATCTCCACGAGAGAGCAATGGGACGGAGATCACATTCGTAACCCGGAATAATCTGAATATGGGCTATGAATAAATCCGATAGACGGTAGATCTACTGTCTTATGCATGCATAGTCAGGCGGTCCTAAACGCTCTTGAAACACCATAAATTAACTCCAAGATGGTAAAACTGACGCCTATCTTAAAGGGATATAGCGTACAGATGCGACCTTGCCCTATGGTATGTTCTTGAGTACAAGGATACTCCGGCCAACGAAAGGCCCGATAAGCTATCAAGGAGAGGGCGGCTCTACCACTGGCAGAAAAATAGGAGAAACGCTATTCCTCAATGAAAGTAATGAAATTATTGCTACTTGATATGGCCTGCACAAAATCAAAAGAGAACTGAAGCTTTCCTAGAGTTAGATAGAAAGCAAATTAGTAGACTCGTAGTCGTAATAACTGGGCACTGTCTCATAGACATTCAAGCATGAATGAGTTCTGCACAAGCTGCAGGAGGGGTGGAAACATCGGCCTACTATTGGCCTCGAGGAATTATCAAACGTCAATATATATACATTATTAACCACCAAATCGTTTAAAAAATTGTGAAAACAGGCTTCTTTTTAAGTCAACAGCTTTAACTCTTTCGACCCGTAATGCAGTCATTCTACTTACATCAATAATTCTGTGTTTATCTGTTCAAATGACTTACCTTAAGCACATTTCTAGCAAAAAATTTTTTTTTATTTTAGTGAACATTTTTTTTGTCTAGAGTGAAAACTGAGTGGACTGCAGTAAGATCAACGAGAGCTGGAAAGTGATAGAACAATGGACCCAAAAGTCGTCTAAGTGAAGCTTGGTTTTTATTATTCTTGCCAGTCAGCCTACCTTCTTGCCATCTTCTTGCTTGGCTGACACTACAGTCTGGGTTGCATCTGGGCCCCAGTCTTGAGGTAGTACCTTCCAACTTCGCTCATTCGCCACTGAAGGCAAGGTTTTTTTTTACTGCCTTATCCCTCGGGATTGGAGTCAAAGACTATCCGGACGGACCGGAACATTGGTGTCCATTCGACCTGCATGATCTAGCCAGTGTGACTCGACCTCTTTTGACCATACCCATATCGCCGTACAGTCTGTTCGTCCAATCACCATCCACACTGGATGACCACGGATTATGCGAAGGACTTTCTTCTCGAAGGGACCAAATATCTTTTCGTCCGCTTTAGTTAGTGCCCATTTTTCTTCATCATACAGCAGAACTGGGGATCTTATTTATAGGGATATCTTGGTCCTTCGAGAGAGGGTCATATGCCTCAATTGCCTTCCAAGCCCGAACACAGCGATTGGCAAGGGTGATCCTTCGTTTTATCTCCTCGATGGTGTGATTGACTGTGTTCACTTGAGAGCCTAGATAGACAACGTTTTCACATCGTCGAAGTTATAGCTGCCTATAAGACGTCGCTGCTGGTGGACCTTTTTTGGAGACAGAATATACATCGTCCTACCATCATTCAGCGCAAGGCCCCTCTTAATTTTCGATGCTCACAAACGCTCCACGCTGACAGCCTGTAGTGTTCCTCCGATGATATCAATTCCATGGGCATATGCGAACAGGTGTACAGATTTGTGGAAAATCGTACCTCCGTGTTGATTGAGTAACACAAGATCTTCTTTAGAATGATGTTCGGACTCCTAGACAAATCACATGACAGTGCGTCGCCTTTTCTAAATTATTTATTGACATCTAAGGTCTCGGTGAAATCCTTACCGTCCTTGGCGGAGCAACGGGCGTTACCCATCATCTTTCTGCAAAGACGGGCGATTTTTGCGGGGATGCTAAAAGAAGACAATGCGCTCTATAGCTCCACTCTATAAACAGTATCATATGCGGATTTAAAGTCGATAAATAGATGGAAGGTATTGACTCGGAACTCCTGGGTCTTTTCCAAGGCCTGCCATGATGTAAATATATGGTTGATGGTCGGTCGACCCACACTGATATTCGCTAATCAGGCTGTCGACGTAAGGTTTCAGGCGCATATAAAATAATCTTTGTAGACTAACACAATTTAGAGGGTGTCCTTCCTTTAGGGTCGGGTGAACGATGCTGGGGTTCCACTCGTCGGTATACTTTCAATCAACCAGATCCTATAGTTGAGTTTATGTATGCTTACTTACTTATCAGGCCGGCGACCCATGGAGGGTCCGAGCCTGAGCAATTGCTTTCTTTCGTCGCTGACGGTCCTAGATGCTCTGCTTCCCGTGATCAAAATCAAGCTGGCACCCGATGACTTGGTCTTTTTATCGGAGCTTCGGTCTTCCTCTTCTCTTCGAACCAGGAAGCTCGGTTTCAATGACCCTCTTTGCTGGAGCGTTGGTATCCATGCGCTCGAGGTGGCCGCGCCACTGCAGTCGACGGTTTTTTGCATTCCGGACTACATCCACATCCTGATACAGCTCGTAGAGTTCGTGGTTATGCCTTCTCCTCCATTCACCTTCGCCGGAAACGGGATCATATATCCGACGTAGAGTATTTTTTTTCGAATCAGGTCCGCATTTTTACTTATCGTCTAGTTTTCGGTTCCATACAGCAGGTCTGGCACAATGAGTTTTGTAAAGCATGATCTTGGTCAGGATCTTGGTTTTGAGCCCAGTTGTTTCGACAAACCGAAGTAACAGCGGCTGCCAAGGGCGACTACGTCGGATCTCCCCTGTGATGTCGTTTGTGGAGTTCATGCTTGCCCTGAGGTAGACAATCTCCTTTACTACCTAACATATCACTGCCAACTACTTTCAAGAGTTCGTCAGGCAGTATCCAAGCCTCCGCGATTTGCTACCGTAACTTCATTAAGGTCGGGAGGGACGAATTCTTGTCCATCATCGCCTGTATTGAACGAATTATTCTGCCTACCTTTTCTGCAAACAATTGAATATTTACAAAATTCCAATTAATAATCATTTTCAGTCTCCCCCATATAAAGGGCAATTTAAATGTCCAGATCACACATTCGATTCTGTCGTTAAAAACTTTTTGTCAGGGAAACGTTAATTGAAAAACTTGCAAACGAAGTGAAACAGAATGGCTGACAAAAGAAGGTCATCTCAGCACGTACAATTGGAACGCAGTGTCCTGCGCAAACACTAACTGAATAAGTTATCAGCATTCCACACCATCCTGTTGTTTGTGTGTGTGCTGAACTGTTGACCATGCACAAAATCATACAGGTGCCCCAGTGGTACACTGCACCAGCATCACCCATCCTCCAGCAGCACACGCATAAACTTATCGATCGCTTTCGCCTTGAAAGGTCTGAACTGCTGCAGTTGCCCCACTCTCCAAGACCCATTCAGCACAGCTAGGCGAGGTGTCAGTGTGTCCAACATTTGTGCTCTCGTTCCCTTCCTTTCTGCAATGGTGCAGTGCATTTGTGTGTATCGTCATCCCCTCGCGTTGACCCAATTTCGGTGGGAAGAGCTAATAACACTTCGACCTCGTCACGCAGTGAATCGAATTTCATCCCTCGTCCTTGCTCTGACGAAAACGCTAAAAATCAACACAGAACTGCACTCGAAAGAACGATCAAAGTTTCACGTGTTTGTCAGCCAGCTCTTGGCCGAAAGTGTTTATATCGCCTTTTGCGTTGCTGTACACAATTGTGTTGGAGTATGCAATTCCCGTTAATTCGCAGCCTTGCTGGACCGAACGCCAGAAGGGTGGCACCCCGACCATAAACTCCATTATCTCTGCCAGCTAGTTGACCCCGGTCGCACGGAGTGCACGGCGAAGCGTAAGTGAGTGTATGTGTTTAAGGCGATGGCAATGGCGTCCACACGTAGCAGCTTGCGTCCGAAGGGTGGCGTTTAAAAATAGAGTGCGATAAAAGGGAGGAGTGCGATGGTGTGAGCTGATGTTACAGAAGAGCGCGCTGCGAGAGAATGCATTTTCAGAACACCGAACTGCAGAAGTGTTGCCAGCTCGGTCAACTGCGGTAGCCGGTGGGTGGGCAGAAGAGGGGTCTGCGGAATGCGTCAGGAACAAACCCATTTGCGCTCTCGAGTGTTTACATTGCTATTCTGGCGTTTGCTGTGGTCATTTAATAGGGGCCGAGCTGAAAAAGGATTTCATTGTGTATGGATTGTGTTGGCGGTCTAATTGGACTTTGCTGACACAAATGCGGGCTGCTTTTCAGCTAAAACTGAATGCTATCAAAAATAAATACGCCATTTGAGAACCACAACCGTTGGGTGGACTGCGTTGGAACGAACAATCAAATTAATTAACTCTTTGAGTTGCAAAAGTAAATGCACATGAATTTGCTATGTAATGTGTTGCTAAACGGTTGTCGAGCAGACCCCAATGTTTAAACACATCACTCGCTTAGATTTCTGGAAGTCTAGTCCATCATCGCTCGCATGTCACCCATTCCGGCGACTGAACGTAACTCTCCAAGTACAATTCCTCAACTTTCCGCGGCCGTCTATCTAAAATCAGCAAAAGTCAATCAATTCGATAAGATAAGAGCAGAAATAGCTGAAGTGACTCAGAGTCTAAAGATTAGGCAGACATGTGCAATGCAGCCTAAAGCATATCGCCAATCAACTTGCGCCTGATTCAAAGTAATCCCACTTGATTATCGCAACAACAGTGTTTGATCGATGACAAATTGCTGAACTGAGCAACGAGCTGCATTCGTTTTTGTAAACCGTTTGTTTGCAATTTGTTGTTGTGGAATTCTTTGGAGTGGCATTGAAATTCCTGGCCAGACACGACCGAATGCGCCGCAACCCATTGAACGTCGTGGAAATGTAAGTCAATTAAGTTAATTACTTCAAGAATTAATTCCGCCCTAGGCTGATGAGCTCTCCACTAACAGCCTTGACTCATGTTCATGCAGCATGTGCCCGTTGGAGTCCTCGGAACCGTTCCGTACGAAATTTAAGCCCATTTTGAGATAGTCGATTTTGAAGATGTTTTTTTTTTTTTATTTTCGAAGATTACCATCAATTTGGTTGTTTGAGTCGCTGGGAAGTTAGATAGATTGTTTTTTTTTATTTCTAATAGTGTTCCTTTTGCAAAAATTAACAAAATCAAAATCAGCATGCCTTTGCCGTCTGCCGGATTGACTATAGTTTATTATAGGGGGTATTAGCTCTCCATGTGGAATAATGGAAATTTCAAAAGTTCCCTGCTAGGACATTATCTCTGTATTTTAGTGATATTTTGCAGTATTTAAACAACTTGCTTACGTCCATTGCGCTTAGGAGTGATAGGATTTAGTTCTTTCCAAAAAAGGATCTCCTAGTTTCCCTTAGGATCGGACACTTGTCTAGGAAATGTGTCATATATCTTCCCTCTCCTCCAAATTACACTTTCTGCAGAGTATAGGGAGATCTTCTCCATGCGGTACAAAATTTAGTTTTAGAAGTTCACCTCTAAGTTTAAACATCACAGAAATTTCCTGGATGCTATAGATATATTTAAAGTAATTTCGACTCCCCAGGTTGTTGCTGAGCGATGTATTGAGCACGCCGCTTTTTCTAAAAACTGAATACTTGCCTCCTCGTCGACCTGCTTTATTAATTGGCATAGTGAGTTACCTCAATTACTCCGATCATATGCTTTAGAAATTTCGTTCAAGGTCTCAGGCGTTCAAAATACAGAAAATATAACGGAAATACAACTTCTCCCTAAGTTGGTATGGAAAGATAGTTATCGGGAATTCTATAATCATATTCTTAACACAGAACTGAGAAAATTGCAAGAGGCAAATACTGTACCTAGAATTGAGGAGCTGGCGGAGTTAATCAAAAAAGCTTTTCCACTAATCATGCCGAAGAGTACAAAACCTAAAATTAGCAAACAGAAGTGGGTCGATAACGAGTGCATGCGGGCTAGAAGCATTTCATTCTCGTTTCTTAAATAATTTAGAAAGAAAAATTGTTAGAGTGTAGAATTGAAGAATTGCATATTTAGAACTCTTTACGCGGATGCAAATAAAAAATTCAAGGAATTATACAGTGCAAAAAACTACATTACGAATAACAAAATATAGCCTTGATAAATGGGTCGAGATCATCAGGTGAATTTTGGAAAGCGGTTAAACTTACTTAAATAAGAACCTATTCAATTTCATTAGGACTGTAAGGAGAGCAATTAACAGACCATTTTAAAACTCTGCTCAATGCACCGCAAATATCCTTCACATTTCAGTATGCAGCACCTATGATCGTGGATGAATTCCTTGACTTTCCATTTACCACCTCAGAACTAAAAGTTGCCATCGAGAACTAGAAGATAAATAAAGCGCCATGAATTGACCGTATTCCTTTTGAGTACTACAAAAAGTGTTCACCAGATTTCTTGTCAGCTCTTACAATAGAATTCAGTAGAATATTTGCAATTACTGATGTGCCCGAATCTTTTCAGAAAGCTTTTTCCACAAAAAGATGACTATGATGATCCGGCAAACTATAGAGGAATATCTTTCTTAAACACATCTGCTAAGTTGTCTGCCAGTGTGCTCTTCAATAGAATCACGAAGTGGGTGGAAAATAGAAACATTTTAAAGGAATCTCAAGCTAGTTTTCGTAGAAACTATTCTACCATATTAAATATTGCAGAGATATACAAAATGAAACGTATAAAATTATACGCTTTCTTCGTGGATTTTCGTGCGGCTTTTAACTCCATCCCGCCAGAAATGCTTTACTATAAGTTATATAAGTACGGAATCTCGTCGCAAGTCATTAATGTTTTAAGAGCTATGTACAGTAATAATAAATCATGTATCTGGGATGGTTGCCATTTATTTGAGGACTTTGATGGGCGTCAAACAAGGTTGCGTGCTTAGTACATTGTTGTCTATCCTTTACATAAATGATATAACGGATGAAGTCAGAGGTGGAATAAATCTCGGTGGAACCAATATTCCGCACTAATGTTGTTGCAGATGATATAGTTTTTCTCGCCGACTCAATAGACACCATGCAGTTAATGATCAACAGGCTAGATACCTACTACAAAATATGGAATTTACCTGTTAATTTAGAAAAATCTAAGATGATGGTCTTTAGGGATGGAGGAAAAAAGGTACGCTCGAGGTGAAAAATGGAGATTTCAAGGCCAACCGATTGAGATAGTTAAGCAGTACAAGTATATTGGTGTTTTGATTACGTCAAACCTAAATATGAACAAGCACTTTAAAGTTAAACTTGCTGAAGCTAAGCGTGCCATCTGTGCGGTTTGTGGAAACTTTATTCGGAATAAAAATGTTTCGCATGAGTCAAAAGTTAAAATATTCCGTGCCACAGCCTCTTCTATCTTATTGTATGCAGCACAAGTTTGGGGTTACAGCGCTTTCGAAACTGTGGAAAAGTTCCTCAGATCTTTTCTTAGGCAGATTTTTGAGCTTCCTAGCATTCAATTACATGCTGCATTTAGAGACTGGAGTTACACCCCTGTTCCTGAACACTCTTAAAATACATTTCGGTTATATTTATAAAGTCAATGCGATGAGGCGCGATGAGGCAGGAAAAAATTCCGAGGCTGGTACTTGCACAAATGCATAGACATAAGGTGAAGTGTGTCCAAGAATGGAAATCACTAGGATCAGAATAGCTTCAATTTTACACCAAGCGAACAACAGGAATCTTTAAAACAGAAAATCAACACATTACTTCAGAAAACTGGTCACAGAATTTTTGACAAATTTATAAATGAAGCCCAGTCATCCCAATATAGAGCCTACTACAGTAACATGAACCAAAACCTACAAGAAAGGACTTATTTCTTGAAGAGCTACTCAGTAGAAAAAATAAGTATGATTTTTAAAATAAAAAGCGAACTCTGTAAGCTTAATTTCATAGCGCATCGCCCGGAGCTTCCAATCTTATGCGAACTGTGCAATCTTAGAGAACGTGAGCATGTGTTGCACTTCATCGCGAAATGCTCTGTACTTAAGGAGTTCCGCATTCATTTTTTCGGTGCTCAAACACTTGAGTTGGAGGAAGCAATAAATGCCTTGAATGGTGGCAGAGGTTGGGACTTACTCTACAACTACACAGTCAACGCATTGCGCTACTGGAACTGAATAATTGATGAAAGTTTTTAAGTAATTGGTGCATTATATAATGAAAGAAACAGCATATATTTTTGGTTTATATATGTATTTAACGTATTTTTTTCTTTTAATGTCAATCTGGTAGACGGCCTCTAGGCCAAGCCATACACACTGGTATAATCATGAAAATTGTAAGCAATCACTTCTTTTTTTAAATAAAATAGTCTAATTAACTAACTAACTACTACCATCTGCGTTTAGTACTACTGCATATTCACCACCTAATTTAAACCACTCTTCGAACCATGCAGTTTTATTTCGAACGGTTTGCAGCGCCACTATCTTTGGGAGTCTGTTGTCTGCCATGTTCATTACTCGGAGTATGTAATTCATTTGCTTGTAAACGGATTAAAGGGACTTAAAGAAGAAGAACCCAAGTTCTCGATTTTGGGAATACGCCTACGTACTAACCTACACCCTGCGCTCTTCTACCACTCTCCTCGCGGGACTGCCGTTAGGTATTACTTCGCGCCTCAAGCTGAATTAAGTGTGTTTGCCTGTTCGGCTCGGCTTACTCTTTCATGCCTTCTTAGCTCGGCTAGCTCTCTCTAGCTGCACATTTGATATGAAGGAACAGATTTCCTCCCTCTTCTCGGCTGACGCCGTTATAAGGCCGACTAGGAGCTCCAGTGTTGGTAGATTTATTCTTGTCTCTTCAAATCGCCTGCAGTAGAAAGTTTTGTGTTTTATTTCTTCATCAATGTCCTCACATTCTGGACAAGGGGGACAAGGCAACTGCGTAAAATGGAAATTGCAGTTTCCGCGTGTTCGTTTAGCCCACGTTTCGATTGTTGGAATCAGTCTGTGAGTCCATCTACTTAGTTGCTTAAACTGTTCCATTCTCATGGAGGTTGCTATTTTCTTCCCAGCTAATGCGGTACCCTGTGCTCAATGTTCTTATCACCCCGCCGACTATATGTTTCACCAAGTGCAAGAATCGTTGCCTTAAAAGCAGGGCAATGAATTAGCATGAGCTGGCACCTGATTGTTAGCACTTCACTCGTTGAGCACAAGACTCAAGCCTCTGCCAAAATAACATTAGGACTACTCAGAACTACATTTTGCTCCTTCCAACAAGGGGAAGAAAGGACACCCAGTGAACACCCTCATCTGAAAATGTTGTTTGTGAACAGATTTTCGAATATCCAGCACTTTAATCCACAAACTAATTATGCGAATCCACTTGGTGTTGACCAAAAGAGCTGCTTGCGTTAAGCCCCCGCTCGGGACAAAATTAATTATTGTTCCTTAACGTGCAGCGACAAAAAAGTAGTATATTTCGTCGTCGGCGTCGTTGCGCTTGCTTGGGCTTTGAATAAGGGGAAAAACCCGAAAGTGGGCGGTAGTGAGATACCACTCATTTGTATCTCCGTACGAACGTAGTCCTGCCGCACTCACCAACACCGGCAGATGCCGGGAATAAAGGCATAAAAACAGTCCGAATAGAATACGATGGAGAATCCAACGTTGAGCATTTTCTGGCACTCATCCAAAATCCATATAACGAGGATGAAAAACATGGTGCTCGTCTTCCGTAACGAATTTACTTTCTCAAATTGAAGCCAACACAACTACGTGCGCGTAAATGTGTGCATGTACATGCAGATGTGGGAATGGTACATAAGATCAGACTTTTACATACGAGTAGACGTTTTCGGAGGCATTATAGGGATTTTTTTGCTTTTGTTTTGTCAAAGGCGGCGGCGGCTCTGGTGCATGTGATGGCTGTTGATGGAAATTGTTTTGCGAATCATTCAAGTAATCTGAACTCGTATGATTCATCCGGAAGTTAACAGCGGCGACGAAAAACACAAAACAGGGATATTGAGTTATTGAAATGCTCAATGTTTTAAACGAAGGAATTGAGCGAAGACCTAAATGCCTATTCAGAAAGATTGCCGGTCTCTGGAGTTTTGCTCGTTGAATAGGGGATATGTGTTGCACATCAATGCTTTAACCCTATACGCTCTGGGGGTCGACGATTATCTTGACGATTCTATAGCATCGATGTTCGTTAACATCGATGCTATAGAATGAATTCCATACGTATGTACTTATGTGCCTAGATCGTTACCACATACCTCACATCAAAAACCAAGAATGAAAGAATACATAAAATACCAAGCAACTCAAAGCATTCTGTGTACCCGGAACAACAAATTTTTTTATCAGACTCAAATCGGAACATTCCATGAACCAATTCCAAGAACTAATCAGTGGTCTTTCTACGAAATGCCTACGTCACGTTGATGACGGAATTGCCGATTTGGCTTTATTTCGCTTTAAAAAGCTGGCGATGTATGCTAATTTAACTTCAGGCGCCTGCCTGACAGTTGTTGACATACCCTTAGCGGGGTGACGAAGTCGCGTGAGCGGAAAAAATTGTTAAAATCCTGTTAGGGAGCCATCCACCTCATACTTTAAATACACCCACTCATCAACGATAACACTAAGAATAAGGTAAAAGGGCCTGCTAGCTAACTGCAGTTTCGGGGTCTTTGTTCAATTATTGTTGTTGGGAGATAGTTCCCTCTACAGATTGTTGAGTGTGTTCTTAGTTCCCATAAGAAAGTGGAGTACGTTCCCAGATTAGAATTGAATAAAGCTGCTGGTGCAGATGGGCTGTCTGCGGAACTGTTCACGGCAGCTGGAGATGAGCTGGTAAGGTACATGCGCCAACTCATCTGTAAGTTATAGTCTGAGGAAAGCATGCCCGACGAGTGGAATCTCAGTATCGTTTACCCGGTCCACAAGAAAGGAAACCCCTTCAACTGCGCCAACTACAGAGGGATAAGTCTACTCAACATCGCCTATAACATCCTCTCTGCCGTTTTGTGTCAGCGCCTGAAACCATTCGTCAATAACTTGATAGGTTCTTATCACTGCGTTTTCAGGCCGGGGAAGGCCACCATCGACCAAATCTTCACATTACGGCAGATCCTGGAAAGAACCCAAGAGATGTAGGTCGACACCCACCATCTATTTGTCGATTTCTAGGCAGTATATGACAGCGTTCATAGAGACGACCTATACAACGCCATGTCTAGTTTTGACATTTCTGCCAAGCTCGTCAGGTTGTGCAGGATGATGAGAGAGAGAGAGAGAATTATCGCTGCTCCATCAAGGTCGGGGCGAACTCATCGAGATCTTAAATGTCAAAGGTCTTAGAGAAGGCGACGCGCTGTCATGTGGCTTTTTCAACATTATTCTTGAGACGATCGTGCAGAACTCACACGCTAACACTAGAGGCACGATATTCCAAAAGTCCGTAGTATCGCGGATGACATTGACGTGATTGGCAGAACACAACGAGCTGTTACTGAGGCGCAAGCGGCTAAAATGGGTCTAGCGGTGAATGAGGGCAAAACGAAGTATATGCTGTCATCAAGAAAAGACACACACATCGACGTCTTGAACAGAGCGTCACAATGGGCAGCTATGACTTCGAGATAGTCAAGGGCTTCATCTCGGCTCGCAAGTAAACAGTACGAACAACACCAGTACCGAGATTAAACGCAGAATTACTCTTGCCAATCGCTGTTTCTTTGGGTTCAAGATTTGACTAGTAGAGTCCTCTCTCGACGGATGAAGCTAACATTCATCATCCGTGCCTCCTCCTCCTCTATGGCTCGGAAACATGAATCTCAAGAGCGGATGAAGAAGCCCTTCGTCTTTTCGAGAGAAAAGTTCTGCGTTCAATCTTTGCTCCTGTTTGCGTTGCAGGTTATTGGAGAAGAAGATTCAACCACGAACTGAATGGGCTGTACAGCGACATGATCCTAGCCAGAGCTTACATGGACAACAGAGCGCATGGACAACACTGCTCCCGCCCGAAGAGTATTCGACTTCGAACCAGTGGGACAACGCAATAAAGGACGGCCACGGAACCGATGGCGTACCAAACTAAAGACGGACCTCAACCAACTTGGCGTTCGCAGTTGGAGACATCTGGCTAAAGATCTTATCAGCTGGAGAGGCTTGTTGGTTGAGACCCAGGTCCACCCCGGACTGTAGCGCCACCGGAAGAAGAAGAAGGAGCTGTTCCCTACGCCCGCGTGAATATCTGTTATCGCGGTTGAATAACTAACTTTATTTTCGAACAAAATTGATTACCATAAAAAAGGCTATTGTCAGACAATCTTTTAAAGATAGACATATGCTGTTACGGAGTTTTTTTAGAACTTAGAGGAGCAATTCCATCATACATGATTTTTGCGTAAGCTCTCAAAAAGGAATAATTTGTTCCCGTTTTTGCAACATTTTCAATTGATGCTTCGCTCCTATGGTTTGCAGCCTGATGTTATAAAGCCTTCGACAAAATGAACACTCCAACACAAAATTTGTATTTGAATTCAAACCAATAGTTCCTGAGATTAGGGCGTTCAACCAAACAAACTCTTCAGCTAATATTGGCATAGATTTTCAAATCGAAATATCGTCGCATAAAAGCGCATAAAAGTAGCCCTTAGGTGGCTACAAAATCGACGGTGCAGCAACTACAAACCATTTAGGGCAAAATGGAAACCACAAACAAAAATTAGCATACGTGCGTATTTGTACGCTTCCGTACACCCATTCGGGCGCACATGTGGTTCATTTCAACCAAGGTTCAAGAGCAACAGCAATCCACCGCCACTTATGACTCAACCACCCTCTCCGGCATTGTCTCTTCAATTAGGCTTCCCAGAGCTCCAGAAGCGAGAACAACTTAAAACGCACCTCAGCCATGTCGCTCTTTGCAATGCTCTCCAAGCCGAGAATAAATTAAATCTCCCCAACCTAATTAGTTCGGAAAACTCTATTTACTCCCATTGAATTGTTTGTCTTTTCAGGGCTTCTCGCCCAAACTCATTCAACGTGCGCTGGGTACTGCAAACACCACACATCTCGACGTGCACCCACCCCCGCATTGCAATTCAATCACGGGCCCGATTCCTCCTCCCGTTTCCATTCGCTCAATCTCGGCGCGTTTTATTCACACCCACTCAGCGAACCACTAAAGAGGTGTTGACAACGAAAGGAATCCCTCAAGAGACGGCAAAAAAAAAAACGCGGCGTCAGCACTGTCAGCACTTTGCGCAACAATCACCCCCATTCGGTGTTTGAGAGGCCCAATGTAAAATAGCTCCAATTAGCACTCACCTCGCCACCAACGTGTGGGAGGGCGGGTGGCTAGTCGGGTTAAAAGCCCTCAGCGCTTGTGTGAAAGGGCTCATACTGAAGTGGACTCGCATTGCACTAGCGTGGCCTAGCAGTTAATCATAAATGCGGTCTGCGGCGAGCACATAAAAAAATGTAATACTTGACCAGTCCTTCAATTAACAACGGTCCATGATACCTCAAAACAAGCTTAGCGTCGTTGAGCACCGAGTCCCTCACGGATGACGCACACTTGCCACCATCCCTCTCATGTCGTTCGTGTAATCAACAGCATTTCATCCCTTTCACCTTTTCGATGAGTTCTCTCGCATTCATCTGTTGACTTAGCGCTGAAAAGCGATCCGTGAAGGATGATAGCACGGTGGCATTACGGTGATTGCTGGCTATGCCCACCCCACGACCTCCCGGCCGTAATTTGTCAGCGATTCTTGATGGAGGACTGACAAATCCGGGCGAGGCGGGCGGTGTCCAGGGGGGCGACTGACTGACAGATGACTGCTGCGAGTGTGCGAGAGTTTTCATTTAGGACTTTGCTGTGCGCTTAAGTGATAACTGTCACTACTGCTCGAAGCGCAAAGCTGTTGAGGGTCGCGTCGTAGATAGCGATGCGATAATAGCAGCGTGGGTGGGCGGCGGCGGCGTCAGTACCTTACTTGTGTGGTGATAAGATGAGAAAAAGTATGCTTTCACATTTTCGGCGATAAGGTGGTGCGAGTCGCTTGTCAGGGGTGTTTTATTTCACCGGGTTTTTCCACTCTTATTAATGTTTGCCACTAAAGTAATGGAATCGGTGTCAGAGATAATTTGGCCGGGCCCGCATATTGTAGCCGAGGTGTCGACTGAACGGGGGATGCAATCTGTCAGGAACAAACTTGCCGGTGGCAAATGAAAGAATAACCGCTGTGAAGGGAAGATATGTGTTTTTCGTGTCGAAATGAGTGGGCGCTGTGTGTGGCCTCTCACTTGATGAATGACGAACAAATGGAATCTACGGACGTACACGAAAAGTACTCTTCTTTTTTGGCATTCTGTTAGCCCCGTTTCTGGTGGTTACTTGGTGGTACTTGTTCGCCTTGCAAAATGAAACAAGATTGCTTCTGAAGAAATATACAAACTCATTGTCACTAAATGGTATAAAGTTCTTGTAAATGTATCGATATTTACACCAAATAAAAATAATAACATGGCGGATATTCTATTCTATATATTTCAGTATAGTGCTGGTTTAGTGCATAACGGTTAAGGCGCACGGAAAGCCGAAAAAAGAGAAATGACTTCAAATCTGCACATAAAAGTCTGAAAAACAAAAGCCTGCTTTAAATCTCGATGGTTATCTTTCGTCGAAAAAACGAAGACCAGTTTAATTTTCTGTTCAAATTTGCTAGGAATCTCTCCAGATGTGAAAGGCTTACAAAATTATTTTTCTTTTGTTCATAACATTTTTTATATATAAATTATATAAAATATCGAACTGATGTCATTTTGACAAATTATTAATTTTAATTATTATTAAAAAGTGGGAATTCCTAATCTGATGACCTTCAACGATGATGAAGCAGATAACATCAACTCTACTCTTTAATTGGTCCAAACATTTTTCTAATTCGCTCCTTGGACTTTGAGTCATATGTTGTAAATTCTGTTGAAGTCTTTCTGTCACTCAACAACTAAATGCAAAATTCGGATAAAATTGTATATTAAAACAATAATAATAATAGATATATACAGTGGTATAATGAATACCGCTATATATAATTTTCGATATAATGAACGGTTATTAAAATTACATTGACATATTTAAATAGCAGACGTTCGCATAAAGTGAAGTTTGTTCGAAATTTGTTTTAAAGCATCATCAAAAATATTTGTTCAACCTACAAAAGTGTAAAGTGGCCTTAACGTAATGAAGATATCTTTGTGTTTTCTTAGTATACATATATAGCAGAAATGAAGTATTTCAGAGATGCCTGACTTCTACCTCTCTTTCCCCTTAAGACAACTTGACAACTGTTTTTTATAACGTGTTCATAGACCAAATTGAACAAGCAGATGATGGCATTTAAGTTATTTCGTGAATAACCGTCAAAAATTAATGAATATCTGTCAAAAATGCACTCAAATTTGTCGATGGACTAGGGGGCAATCAGCTGTGAATCTCTGTAATACTTCATTTCTGATATATAGTATTTATTATATTATACCTGTCATCTATATTTTGATTCTTGCCGGGTTCGTACATAAAAACAGAAGAAAAAATTTGAAATACGATTTTTTGCTCTCAACTATTTTATGTGGTGCCTCGCAAAGAAAATTTTTAAATCCGGCATCCCTAGCATTCATGCAATATTTGAATTCTTAGAATTATTATGTACAGAATGGTATTGTGCACGTCTTGTCAATTTTTAAATTAATATTATAAAAAATAGTACGAAAAATCGTTCAATATAACATCCACGATAGTTCTAGTGATCTGCTGGGTCGCTTTGGACTTCTCTAGTACTTATATGTATACAATTGCCCATTATCTAGACGAATGGAAGGAATCATCTTCAAAAACCACAAGAAAAACCGTTCTTAACCCGCCGAGTTTGACAGGTTGAGAAATAGAAATAAAAAAATATAGTCCAGTGAAACAAAGATGAATTTCGTTTGAACTGATGGCAAAAGGTGGATATGACGTTTTAAAATGCAACATACACACTCCCTATTGTTTTGCCCGTAACTGTATATTTCTTGCCTTGCCTTGCGTTCTGCTAATGATCGCCTGCTGGGGCACTAAGGGCCGTTTGATGATACTCACCTTAGCGATTTAAGTTTCACTTAACCACTTAATAAGGACTTATCGGTTTGCACGATCCGAAAAGTAGACCCGAATATCGGCTATGTATAACTTAAACTAGTGGAAGAAATAGTGGATCATAAGGATTTAATTTGCACTTTAATACTGACAGTGGCGTGAAATCGCGGAGAAAGTTGTGAATTAAAAATAAATACCACCTGAATTTGGAAATTAAAGTATGAAGTATGAATTATTCGAAGTTAATGTGGAAATGAAGTGGGTCGCCGTGGCGTAGTGGGTAAGTGCGTCGACTCCTACGCAGAGGGTGCCAGGTTCGATACCCGAATTTACCACCAATCATAATTCACGGCTCCACGTCTTTCGAGTCACTGACAATGCTCAAAGAGCATTCCTGTCTAGAAAAAGCTTCTCAAATTCGCCGTTCGGAGTCGGCATTAAACTGTAGGTCCCTTCCACTCGTGAAAGAACAATAGCACGCACAACACAAGTGGTTGCTGAGAAGCTAGGCCCAGGTCCACCTCGGACTGTCGCGCCACCCATATTATTATTATTATTATAATGTGGAAATGAAACATACATATAAATATAAAACGAATATTTAAATGCTTTTGAGGAACTATCGTTATACAAACGTTTTCGGCTAACCAATGGCATAACCATGATGATTTTACCACACAGTGTCAAATTGAGAATGTCTTTTCAACGGGTACGTTCTTACTTATTCATTTCCTAATGCAAATTTTTAATGAACACACATTTTCAAGAAAAATTTGGATTGCTCAACTATTGCCACATTAATGTTTCATGTTGTCATGATGAATGTACGTTTCGAGTGAATCCAGGATCGTTTTGATAAAATATCAGAAGACAGATATGTTAAATGCCAAGAAATATTGCTCACGAATTGTCTTGTTTTATTAGTGATTGGCGCCATCTATAGAACGCACAATAAAATTCTCATTCACACACTCATTTACTTACAAATTGAAATATAACGAATTTGACATTTAAAATCGAAGTGAAGTTGGTTCCATTTATAGAAAATCTTACCTAAGTCCCACTTAAATATTTACGAGCAACGCAGAATAGATAAAGTTGAACTTAAAGTTTAAGTACAACTTGGCTATGAAGTAGATTTAAGTGCGGTATCAGCAAACGGCATTAAATTAAGCCAATATTAAGCTTGCCGCTTAAATCATCGGCGCTTAGTAATTCATCATAAAAACTTGACAGCACAGCCGACATTTGGTCAACTGTTAAAAAATTTAAAAAAAATTGATGGATTTCTTCGCATTAGCAATAAGGCTACAAGCTTGCAGGTAGCCGTTTGCTTTGAAATCTCTATTCAGACTCGCTTCTAATGATAGCTTTGCCACCTTCTATCTCTGTTTCGATTTTGTCTGACTGCTTGGTCAGTAACGGATGTTTGCTGCTACTGAACTTAGCGATTTACTATTTTTTCCCTTAATAAGTCAAGATGGACTTACCGGTTTGCACAATTCGAAATGTAGATCCTAAAGTCGGCCATGTATATAATCGGTATAACTTTTAAATTGAAATGGAGGAATTTGTGAACAAAAATTAATGACGAAAAAAGTACCTCATTAAAATAGAATGCTTGAAGATGGCATTGGCAAATTGTTTCTATTGAATGGAGTAAATATGATGGGTTAAATTAAATAGGGGTTGTAGATGATGTAACAATGCCAAGGCTGTTGATGTACATATACATATTTATATTTTTTACTACACTTGTGTCGGTGTGCTAAAATGTGTCCTGTATGTGGGCTAGTCCGTGCACTGATTTTTCAGTGTCCCACACGGTGTGACTAAAATGAAAAGATTTTCATTTCTTGGGTCGGTGTTCCTAGAAGTGTGATGTATGTGGGCTTCTCCGCACATTTTCATACAAAATGTCAGTGGGAATTCGATTAATTTTTATTTGTTTTTTTTTATTTTATTTTTGTGCAAATTCTCTCATCTTTTTGCAATTTAATAGTGTTAAGGATGATAAAATAAACGTACAAAATTTGTGGAAAACATATAATTTATTATTGACAAAAACGCACGTGTGTTTCCAAAAATTGACTTGGCGTCTTTAGTAAATTTAATGAGGGCTGAAACGTGGACTGTACAGCAACATGAGTGCTGTCATGAATCGGAGTTAGAGACTAGTCAGAGACAGCAATTCCTGAACAAGCTTGTGGACTTACGTGTTAAACTGATGTTTATAAACACAAACATATACGAGTTTTAGGTTTTTTGTGCACTTTGTAGCGTGGAGAAAATGAGGATCCAAAAAACAGCGCAACTGAACATTGAGTGGTAGGAGCAGCCAACGTGATGCAAAAAGTTATCCTCAGTAGTTGAAGCTCCTCAATCATACGACAAATCATAATTCAAGATATTGCGCAAGTGTCTAGATAGGCAGGTAGGTACAAATGTTGGTCCATTGTGATACCCACAGTCAGACTACTACCACTGATCGACCACTCCAGTGATAGTGCCGTTAATTTGATCCCAACGGCAAATGTTGACTGGACCAGATTTGAAAAATCAGATAAAAGCGTATTCATTTTGCTTTCACTGGGATTCGAACCGGGGATCCCGCTAATCATTGGTAGGCACTTACCCAATTGCGCCATCCAGTCGCTGCACATGTGTCTAGGTTTCAAGGTTCGTCAGAAAGTGTTTGTTTTTTCCCGAGTTTTTTTTAAATCGCAGGCTGTGGGAACTTGGCTCTGTTCATAGAGGAAAATAAAAACCTAGTGAATAGTATTGGCGGCGCTGTATTTAAATGAGGTACTTTTTCGGCAACCTTTTCGAGTGAATATGTGATGGCTGCGATCAGGTAAACCAAATGTAAGTAGTGCCTTACTGCACGTATAAACATTTGTGCGTGACTGGTTAAAATCTAAGTGCATTTTATATCTCTAAACATTTCATCAGTTAGCTGAAATCGTTTTGCAAGCACATAGATCATTTTAGATTAAAACCAGCACACTGTTTCTCGAGGTCTCGATCAACTTTCACCACGCAGTGTAATCGAGCATTACTAAGCACTTAACCCACAGATCATTCGATCAATCACACAGAGGCTAAATGTTGACACGCTTTGTGGCTAAGTTTCGACGCAGTTTCCACAGTTTCACGAGATGAGTTCATCGCGTACACATTCCGCGGAGACACGCTCATGCTTTGATTTGACTTGCCACAAATGAGCACACAAAGCTGCCAGCCAACTGCCACGTAAGACCTCATTGACTCACCCCTGTCGTCGCTGTGATTGCACTGCATGATGAAATTAAAACTACCCCGACAGATGATCTAATTTGCCGCGTGACATCAGGTCTATGAGTCGAGAGTGTTTTGAATGGGAATGGGCATTTGAAAAATAGACGAAAGAAAAATTCAATAAACACAAAATGGGCCACACATGCTGTCCCACCGACACATGCCGCCGCACTTCAGCTCCCAGTCATCACCCATTGACATTATAGTCCTTGTGCTTGTGCAGTGAGTAACACAGAATAACTTAACTGCACGTAATCTAACCTGAATAAGCGCGCAAGTGATTGATACCTCGCATGGGCGACTCCTGCAGGCCACGAATGGCCAGGGGGCCCTTCTCTCCCTTTGAACTAAATTCAGGATTTTATTTGATTCTGAAAATCGCTGTAGCGCGCCTACGGGTGGTCAGTGTACATAAAGTAACAACGATAATGGAACCGGCCTGCGTAATAATCTCCGCCAGCATAATATTTCAGGAGTAGCCAGAGGGATGGGATTTGATTATTTGGCAGCCAGCATTCTTGAACAATGAGTCGAGGAGTTGTGGCCATGGATCTTCAAGATTCGTGGCCGTCGAGAACTGGCGGCTAGTGTCGAAAGCGATGATTAATTGAACAACGACCCTGGTTAGCTACGTGCTGCTGCTTTTGATTAAATCCATTGTAGACATTCTCTCTCTTCTTTCTAACAATGACCGACGAGGAATGGTGCAGGGGAACAGAAGCTTTTCTGCACACCATGTTGAATTGAAGCACGAAAATGGATTCATTTTTTTGTGAAGCCTCTGCTGAAGTTCGGCTCTTAAATCTGCTTTGGAACGTATAACAAAAGAAAACATTGCACATATTCTTTTAGGGGATGTTGTTGTTTGATGGATTGTCCGAAGGATTCTGTCGCTATTCACATCATTTTTAAGACTTTCCAGTTGCGGTGGCCGACTGCGAATGGACATTTATGCAAATGAATCAAAGTTATGTACAGATTTTGAAGGATTTGATATCAAACGCCCTCTATGACTTGGGTTGTTGTTGATTAATCGAATCTTCTAGTAGAAAATATATCCATAAAAATCTTCTGAAAGAGGATGGCACTTAAGGCGGCATTTTTAACTCAAATGTGGGCAGCAAACAGCGATGCTACGACACACTCGTGTGAACTCAAAAGCCAATTACGAGGACGTTTGATAAGTCAACATAAGTCCCACACTCGAGGAAATTAGTACAACAAAAGTGTTTAAGGCGGTATCTTACCGTATTGTTTGATATTTTAAGACATGAAAAGAATTTGTTCGATACTCTTAAATGAAATAATAAGTAATTCCAACAACACACTTTATTCCTTTAAGAAAACAATTCTTTAGATTTTAGAATTGCAAGAGGCCACAGAATTAGAACACACAGAAAAAGAATACATTTATGTTTTTTCTTAAAATTGTTACATTTACATTTTATTTGTTTTTATACATTTCATGATTGTGATATAACAATTTCAATGACATTCTGTAGCACTAACGTGGCTGAGGCGAATGATCCATGAATTCAATATAGCGCTGTATTTGTATATTTGTGGGGTAGATAAAAAAATAAAAATGTAACTCGAATTCAAGGCAAGACTAGATAGATAGATGGATTGGATTTTTATTATTTCGAATAATGTTCGTTTTAGAAAAATTTAACAAATTCAGAATCAGTCTGCCGGATTGACTATAGTTTATTATATACAAGTAATAATTATTGGCTCTCCATGTGGAATAATGTAAATTTCAAAAATCCCCTGTTAGGATATTATCTCTGTATTTTTGTGATATTTTGCAATATTTAACCAACTTCGTTACGAAGTGATAGGATTTCTTGTTCCGATAAGTAGTCCTCTCCAAAAAAGAATCTCCTAGTTTCTCTTAGGATCGGATACTTACCTGGGAAATGATGATATCTTCTCTCTCTTCCAAACTACACATACTGCAGAGTATAGAGAGATCTTCTCTATGTGGTACAAAATTCAGTTTTAGAAGTTCGCCTCTAAGTTTAAACATCACAGAATTTTCCTGGATGCTATGGATATCTTTAAAGTAATTTCGACTCCCCAGGTTGTGGTCGAGCCGACTGTTCTATTTCTATGAACGAATTGGCTGTCTGTCAAAAGTACTGCACAGACGCATATAAAGTGTTCGCCAATAAATATCCAAAATTTCAAAAATTCCTAACGTCTTTTGTTTAAAAGTAAATTTATCATAAAACAGTGCACTAAAAACCACCCCCTAAGTTATAATTACACTGCACGGAAATTCGGAAAATACATCACAAAATGAACAAAGAAGCTAAAATTGCACGAACGCCACCAAAGGGCAACAATGACAAAAGTAATACGGCACCGATACCGGCACAGATGTCTAAACGGCGTATCATAGAAACGTCACCAGATTTGCCGTCATCAGATGAAACTTACCATCGAGATAACTCCGCAACAAATATCCTCATATCTGATATAAAGGCAATGATCGAGGCATCGATACTAGATGGCAGGCCAAAAAATGTGTCGACTGAGTCTGATTTAGCGGACGTATCGCTCAAGATGTAGGAACTCCGTACTTTTAATATTGATCTGAAGGCTAAAATGCAACGGATGCGTGATCGGTGCATAACCCTAGAAGGAAAAATGGACTTTTTGGAAAAGAGAGCTAACGAAAACAATATTGCGGTGCATATTCCAACGCAAATTTGAATCGAGGCCGAAAGCGAAGGAGTTATGTTTGGACCTCCTGCAGGCGAAAGACAACTCCGCCTTTGCAGATACTCGGACACCTCGGGCTAAAAACAATATTTCAAATGTCATTGTGAAAATGAAAAACGGGGAAGATGTAGGACGCGTATTATGATGTGCAACAAAACTGCGCAGCACAGACACTATACGGCGGCTGCGAGAGAAAGAAGGAAACAATTGCTCGAATTGAAATGAACACAGAGAAACATCTCGACAAAAGCTGAAATACGTGGCCAAATACTGGAAGTAGGAGATGATGTCTTTTATTTCGACAAAAAAAACGCAATACAATGTGATAGCGCTAAAGGGAAGGCATTACTAGAGCAGCGGAGCGAGGATAAGTCAAACTTCAGAATGACAGGAGGTGAAGAAATTGAGGGTGCAAGCACAAGCGGAAATCATAACACAGTCCCCAAACTGCTGAAATCAGATCCCGGTGTAATTTTTAATTGTAATGCCATATTAAAATGAAGAAAATTAGTGAAAAGTTAAACAGATTTACGGAGTTGAAAATAATGCCCTATAATGTATCCGGCTTAAGAAATAAGTCTTTATTTGTTGAATATTATTTTTGTTAATGAATATGAATTTATATTTTTATCGGAAACGTTTGTAACTGAAAAAGAATATAACCTTTACAAGTTCCTTAATTATGAATTTAAGTGGATACCCGCTATAAGAAGATTTGCTATAGGGAGAACAAGCGGAGGTTGTTACGAGAGTACATTATTTCTTCAGTTTTGAAAATTATTGAGCAAAAAAGAAGACCAATGTAATATGCTAAAATAATATTTGTTAACTTTGGTTGAGTAGTAAATTGACTGCTGAAGTATCCATACTAAAAGTCATATCTTTACCTTTCTTAGAAATAAAGTTGGTGGAATAGTTGTTCTTATTTCAAGCGGAGATTATTGGGTGCTGTCATAGTAAAAGATCTCTGAAAATGCATGTTTTTAGCTGTCGGGATATTTACAATTGCCTTTAACTCTCAATCCATAAACATTTGACATTTTAAGCGTTAAGATGTCACCACTTCACAAGAATTTTGTAGTTGAATTTGTAATTCCATATTGTGGTTTGAAGTGTGCAAGTCGATAATATGTCATCAGCAAAATTCTTGTTGAATAATGTAGTTTGAGTAGGTACATTTTACGTGTAACAGCTAACACATATTTTTTTAATTTCTCAACATGTTTTTTCCAGTTTAAATTCCCATCAATTAGTACTCCCAAATATTTAAAACAACTAGAACAATAAGCATATTCTTCTAAAAAATAAGGTGAATATATAAACACAGTTTTTTACATGCAGCACAGTGAAACGAGATGACAAGTATCTTTTAAGTTGAAAACTTTTTCACTAATCAACAGTTCATGCTTTGCTTGTATATCATTAAATATCATTATTAAGGAGTTGGAAAAGACCCAGAAGTTTCAAGTCGATATTCACTATCTATTCGTCGACTTTAAGGCCGCGTATGACAGTATTTATAGAGGCGAGCTGTACAGCGCATTGTCTTGTTTTGGCATGGCTTCAAAGTTCTCTTTGCAAAATGACGATGGAGAATGCCCCTTGCTCCGTCAAGGTCGGTAAAGATTTTACCGAGACCTTTGATGTCCAAAAAGAAGAAGGCAAGGAGACATACAATCGATGTCATATGATTCTTTAACATTATTCTCGAGAAGATCGTACGCTGTGCAACTGCTAGCATATGCTGATAGCGTTGACATCATCAGAAGAACACACCGGACCGGCAGTGGGGCGTTTGTGAGCGTGCGTTGACATCATCAGAAGAACACACCGGGCCGGCAGTGGGGCGTTTGTGAGCGATTGATCGAGATTGAAGCGGCGAAGATGGTCTTGCGGTCAACGAAGGAAAGGCAAAGTATATGCTGTCTACGAAAAAGGTTCACCAACACCGACGTCTTGGACAAAATATTACTAAAGACAGCTATAACTTCCATGTACTGAAAGACTTTGTCTACCTAGGCTCCGGTGTTAAAGTGAACAATGACACCACCGCAGATATAAAACGAAGGATGGCGCTTGCCAATCGCTGTATTTTCGGACTTGGAATGAAATTGAGGAATAAAGCACTCTCTCGAAGAACCCAGATATGCCTATGCAAGACCTTGATAGTCCCAGTCCTGCTGTATGGCGAAGAGCATGAAAACTTACCAAAGCGGACAAAGAGACTCTTGGTCGCTTCGAGAGGAGGCTCCTTCGTATTATCTTTGGTCTCGCATTTACTGATGGCGTTTGGAGGAGGAGACTGAACGAAGAACTGTACGGGCTATACAGCGACATCGATCTGGACAAACGAGTTCGAGTTTCTCGTTTCAGGTGGCTAGGCGATGTAGAGCAAAGGGACACCAATGCTCCGGCCCAGAAAGTCTTCGACTCCAACCCCGAGCTACACCGCACGCAGCTGGAAAGTGACTTCATCAGCTAAACGTGCGTGAATGGAAGCCACTAACACAAGACCGTGCTAGATGGAGAGCCATGTTGGCTGAGGCCGAGGTCCATCCCCAACTGTAGAGCCAGCCAAAGAAGAAGAAAGAATGTGTTCCAAAACCAAACTAGGTAGTTCCAATGTCACTTCCGTAAATTTAATTGCCATTAAGGCGCACTAAGAACGGCTCTGCAGATTCTATCGAGAATCTCGAGGAACATGTGAGGCACTAGCCCACAAAAGTCCAATATATCTAGGGAAGGCACCATTATCAGAGTAAGAAATTAACTCGCTAGAACCACCTATCATTTCCAGATCCAAAAAGAAACTGGCTTAGAGAGAATACTCTAGAATAAATTTCTTCCACATATGCGCTACAGGAGTTCACAACCGTCTTGCCGCAACTAAAATATATTATGACGTCGTCTTCGTTCGGAAAATGTTCTAATCTTCATCCAATGAATCGGCCAAATCGAAGTTCATAGATCCGTGGTATCGCTATATAAATTCAAGGGAATACGCACAAGGGATAAACTTATTGAGCTAACCACCATCAATTCATTACTTCCCCGGCCAACGCGTGATTGATTAAAACCCGTTTACAAACCGTGTATGTCATAATCAATCACCACAAGATGTTAATCTGCGTAAAGAAGTGTGAAAACTCAATTCACTCCGACCCGCTCATCCGCCCGATGCTTGTCTTGTTATAACCAAATAGCTCTCGGGGAATGTGATCCTCGGCAAATGTAATAAAGAAGCAATTCCACTTCTTGACAGCAAGCACAAAATCGATTAAAATCCCTACTGTACTTCATAAGCTGCTCAGTCACTGCTCTTTCGCTCTGCAGGCGAACCTTTTAAAGCCAATAAGTCCTTAATAAGTCCCATTTTGCCAATTCGTACACTCCACTGAAGAAATACATTTTCCCCATCCCCCATTCCCCACATCCTGGCACACCAGTCGACTGGTGTAATCCTAATTGAGATTGAAGCATGAACGACTTGTGAGGCACACTCCGCACAAGATCCAGACGGCGCGAAGGAGGGAGGGGGGAAATTCCGACAACGCTCGTCCTGCCAGCGTTGAATAGACCAAATAATTCTATTCAATTAAAATTTAAATGGAGAATCAATTCGAAACATCCAAGGGACATGTCGTCGATGGAAATCCAATGTTCAGCAGACCAGGCGGAGTGAGAAAAATGTAAATCGTGAGCGGAGAGTCCTTGGCGCCGCCAGAGTCGGTATCATTTTCCGTAATCGCTGCTTGTGTTTTGCAAGTGGTGACACGTAACCAGGTGCAACCCGGCCACCTATCATCAATCAGTAAAATGCGTCGGAGGCGCATCCATGGGTGGACTGGGCTATGACTGATGCTTGCGGCACCTATACTGGATCATCGTGGCTGTGGTCGAAAATACGGTGTACTCCCTGAATTACAGGTAGCGCCAGTTGGGTGGGTATAATTACAGCGTTGGCACAGCAACAACAGGGACAAACCGGTTGGCAGCGAATATACATAATTGAGGTGCCTACAACGGCCTGCCCCAGTCCGTCGTGGGCGCATATTGAATTGTCAAACACTCATAATTGCGTTCCACGGAGAGCGTAGGAAAATTGTTAAACTAATTGCCGGTGCTGCCGTGTAATTTGTTCGAATCCACGCTTGCGGCGGCAACCTCTGGGGAAACATGATATTATGGGAAATTGTATGGGCATGATGATGGCTTTGCCCATTAAGCTTGAGGTGTGAATAAATTGGGTCAAGTTTTGCTAAGAATCTATTACCGAGGTTCTCTTGGTGATGGCTCGCAAGGCTTGCTTAGAATATTTGAGCAGTTATGATGCCAGGGTAACTTTTGATGTACGATCTAGACTCACACAAAGAATTATGGTCATAAGTTTTATGACAGACAAGTCTTCGATTCAGGTCCTGTGGGACAGAGTAGCAGAGGATGGCCTGCTCAATGTGTCATATCAGCCGTGTGAAATATCTGTAACAAACCATTTAATTCCGCATAAAATTCCAAACTGGTGCCTCACTTCATTTTGAGTCGACATAGGAAAGTCATGCTCGCAAGCAGTGACGGAAGGAATGTCAATGAATCAATCAATAGTCGATTATGGATATCGGATTGATTACATACAGCTTAGTCGAATATCCCG
The DNA here is from genome assembly GCA_964034865.1 of Eristalis intricaria. Taxonomy (NCBI): domain Eukaryota; kingdom Metazoa; phylum Arthropoda; class Insecta; order Diptera; family Syrphidae; genus Eristalis; species Eristalis intricaria. The sequence goes on along the minus strand of OZ035876.1, from coordinate 69,790,354 downwards.
GATGGGATACGTAATAATCAAAACCACATCGGAATAAATGTTCAAATTGGAAGCGGCGGCATCGCATAGAATTTATGTATTGAGGATTTGTGGAGATGTGGAGATATGGAGATGAGAGACAAGAGCAATGGTAATGGCAAGGTGAACAGGCTTATTGGGCTTTTAATACACTTACACTTCGGCGCATGGTCAGAAATGGCGGATGTAACATTGGGTCGCGATGGGTTGATGCGGATACGTTCTAGGAATTCATGCATATATTCAAACCCGGGAAGTGGGTTGTCAAGTCACAGTACATCCAAATATCGTCGCAAGGTAGAAGGTTGCCATATGCGTTGATAGCCAAGCAGCCATCAAAGCTATTGCATTTTGTGATCATCAATAAATCCGAGCCTCCTGGTTCGAGAAGGAGAGGAAGTCCCAATCTCCAGTATAAAGATCAAGTAATCGCGGGTGCAAGATAACTTGGTATTGATGACTGGAAACCGCGTGCCCAGGACCGTCAAGAATGGAAAGGAGCTATCGCTCAGGCTCGGACCCTGCATGGTCGCTAGCCTGATAGTAAGTAAGATCATCGATAAGATGACTATAAAACAATTACTAACTACTTACTGGAAACACAAGAGAACTCTCATGAAAATCATTCGAATGAATTGGAGTTTTTTTAATTAATGAACCAAGAAGTGGATCTATTTCCTTTGCGTTTTTCATTCTGGTTCCGGACTAGTATTTCTCTACGAGAATTATTTGCTATTTGTTCTCATGCTGAAGCCAGACATTGTTACTATTTAGTAATTAGTAAGTAGTCATTCGCATAAGTTAGTAGTCAGTGTGAGTTAGTAGCCCTTCGAATGATTTTGAGATTCAATGCGCGAGAAATCTCGAGTAAAAATGTTGATTACTAAAGTCTCGATTCTTAAAATCAATCGATTATGCCCATCACCAATTGCCTTAGTTCATGTTCAACTAGTGCAGGAATGCCTGGTTGAGCTAGCGACGTTAGATGGCCGGCTTAAAATTTCCTAATCTGGGTTGCAGTTCACAGTGAAATCCCATAAAGCCGATGAACAGGCTACAAAGGAATTTGCCCTTCAATGCTGGCTTGCAGAGAAAGTGAACATCCCGCTAGAAGCAGTCAATGCTAAAATATCCTTCAGCAAACTCGTCCTGATGTTGCTAGATTTCTGGCGGTGTGGCGGACTGGACACTGACCGATAGCAGATAATGCCGTCAAACTAAGGACATCATTTGTGCCTACCCGGCATTTGCTAGAGCCGGACTGCGAGACATGCTTACTAGCCTTTTTCAACTCACGTGAGGAGATCTCTGCGAGAGATATTAAGAGTTTAAGGTCTTTCCTTTTGATGGCTGTGGGTGTGGGTATGTGCGTCGACCCCTACGCAACTTAATCTCGATGCTTGGTTCGATTCCCGGCCGGTACGACCCCCCTTCTTTCGACTTACTGACAATGCAGTGTAATAACTGTCTAGAAAAAGCTTCTTAAACTTGGCTGTTCAGAGGCGGCATAAAAGTGTAGGTTCCTTCCACTCGTGAAAGAACAATAGCACGCACAATACGAGTGGTTGCTGAGAAACTAAACCGACCATGGCTTTCTACGGGCTGTAGCGTCAGCCATATTATTACATCATTATCTCTTTCCGTTTGGTTAAAAAAATACGGTTTATTTAGTTTAGGTTTATTTAGGTTAGGACGATTTGGCATTAATATCTGGTTTCTCACCGAAACTCCACTTCCAGCAGTAATGGGGTAGGTTAGGTTAGGTAGTGGGGCTGCTAGTGAATTCATCAGCACAATTAGAACTTATTGGTCCATTGTGATACCCATAGTCAGACTACTACCACTGGTTGACTACTCCAGTGATAGTGCCTTTAATTTGATCCCAACGGCAAATGGTGGCTGGACCAGTTTTGAAACCAGATAAAAACGTATTAACTTTGCTTTCACTGGAATTCGAACAGGGGAACCCGCTAACCAGCGGCAGGCACTCTACTAACTGCGCCATCCAGTCGTCTATAATGGGGTATATTTATACATTTTAAATCCCCCGGAATACGTAGCAAGGAATGGCTACACTGCGCAAGGGTAAGATTACGCAGAGTGTGGTTCAATCCCTAGTTTAAAATCCACCTTGATTGTGTAATATTCTTTAGAAATTCAATTTAATTAAAATTCTTTGACAATGATATAAGCGATTGACATTACGAAAGCAAACTTAACAAGCCAAAAGGAGCACAGATCTCTGTAATGGAATCGGAACGCACTGTTGGTCGGTGCTGCCAAATTGGCTCACGTTTACAATACGCCAATTATTATACACTTAAACAATCTAATACAATTCAAACATTATTTCTAGAGCTCTCATCTACATAAGGTGTTCAACTTGTCAAATGTGACACTTAAAAACTTATCTTGTTCAATAAGAATTATGTCCGGTCTCACAGTGCAACCTTATCTTCTGATTTAGCTAAGTGTAGGATCGAACTTAAACTTAACTCAAGAGTCAAGTTTTCAAACTCAGTATTTAGGCGTAGTTTAGGTGAGGCATGGATTGACTGGCATTGTGACCTATTGAATCCACCAACCATGTGAAAGATGATTGAACAAGAACAGCAACCTGCTGAAAAAAAGAAAAGAGAACGCACCAACTCAACAAGCGAATGTAAGAATATTGTTACAATATGCATGGATCTATAAATTTGTGTGCCTTCTGTTCTTTTCAGGAGCATTGCAAGACAAAATAATTGGCTGCTTATGCGGGTTTTCTTTTTGTATTTTGGGGTTGAAATTATTTTAATGACACGAATGACAATTATGAACTCTCTGGATTGACACTTAAGCCATGGCAATTGGTGGCTTAAATTAAACCACTAATTAAGTGGAATCTATCACTCAACTTCCACTATGACAGCGAAATTTCTATTGATTCTGAGCTTAGCGATAGATCGACACTTAAGCTCAGACTGTGAAATCGGGCATAAGTGTTTAGGTATTAAGGACTATGTATGTTCAAAAGACTGGATCTTAAGTTTCCACCAAAATATTCCAAAAAATGTCGTCTATTCGCTTCCATGAACTCACTCATGGTGTCTAGAGATTTTCATGATAGAAGTGGTGAATGTGACTCGCAGTTTATTAAGGCTGTGCAGAATTGGATCCAGAGTTTCACAAAAGGGTGTGAGGTCTCCACCTTGTTGCAAAACTCTTTTCGAAGTATAAGTATCGCCTCCATTGGGTATTTATAAGGTGATACCATAGCAATTGGCTAATTCACCTTGGGAGGTGGTTATTGACGGGTCTTTTGAAAATACATGTATATTTCACCCGATTCAGAAAACCCAGTAGGAAAGAAAGCACGAGCCGTACGGAACAAAAGCACAATTTGTATTAATTTCCAATTAATTCGATTCATACAAAAACAATCAACAACTTACTGAGGTTCAAACAAATTTTTCAAAACAAGTATAACTGAGTGTTAGAGAAACAAAGTATCCGAAACAGAAATTTGGATATAAATAAAGAAATATTTTTCAACATGCACGTAAACGTGCACACTTGTTCATATGATTGTACCTCTTCTATTGCAAATATTCTACAGAGCGAGTTACCTTACACTATTATGTGCTTTCTTTTTGGGCAGCATGCTGTGAAGTAGAAATACTTTTTATGTAAAGATCTGTATTCCATTAATTTCAGTTAAAATGAAGTCATTCTTTCGGAATGCACGAAAACGAGTCGTGACTTTGCGACTAGCGGCTAAAGTTTGACATGGATACACGCAGGAATTTTGATGACTGGCAAAGACAAGGACTATGACAACAGGTTTTATGTGGGACAAATTATATATAGTACAAATTTAGCTTGTGAGAATGTGTGACACTAACTACACTATCATGTGTCATCGTAAGACTTTGGATTTCTGAGAGAGCGTGTTTGACGCCAGATCCTACGCATGTTACAGTTTGGTGAAGAGCTAGGGAATAAGGGTGAAAACATTTCGCTCTCCTCTTTGACCAATTGCAAAGATGTGTTACCAAAGACAATAGTTTTGGCAACTCGTATCAATAGGTTCAGTTTCGATTGCAAGTAAAATCCTGTGAGAATGATGGGTCATGAAGCCGATCTGATTTAAATATCCTTATATTTATTCATTTTTGGGTCGCCGTGGCGTAGTGGGTAATATCACGCACAACACAAGGGGTTGCTGAGAAGCTAGGCGCAGGTCCACCTCGAACTGTGGCGTCACCCATTATTATTATTATGTTTCTTTGTTTATAAAAAAAATCGCCTCCAGAAATGCTCGTCCAGCATGACTGTCCCAGTTTCTTACTAATTGGGAGGCGGATTCTGGAGAGAGGCGTAATGGAAACCACCTTCAAAACGGCAAAAAACGGCCCATATTTCACCTAAATCTCAAAACTCATGAATCATGAGCCATTCTTTACTACACCTACACCAAATATTACTCAGTTATGATCTCATATTGACTCTACTTTTTTTCTTCTTTTTCCAGGTAAGTCAAAATGGTTTCCTCAAGAGTCCTTCCATGACTCTAAACTGTGCACTGGTAAGCTATTCCCCGTACTCTATATCATCCCCTTAAAAATGCATCCTGCAACATCTTCATCGTTCTAAAACCGTGACGGATGAAAAACCTAAGGGGGGCCACATATTTTGAAGCAACCATCCATCACTTCCATTACCGCAATGGCCATAAACATTGCAGTCACGTGGCGCGGTGTAGTTTCGCAAGGAAGTTGGACGCTATCAGGATGGCAAGTGAAAATGAGCTTCCCTGCATAATTTCCAGTTTATCAGCATTTGTTTTTCATTGTCTGGCAGTTACTAGTGTTATCGTTTTAAATGCAGTCCAAATTTATTAATAGTTTGAGTGAGAGTGCATTCAGCAGAAGCATGCAACACGTCTTCCACTTCGAAGGGTAGATTGTTACGAGGCACATAACATTAGAAAGTTGATAAACTAAAATGTTCCCAATTAAAATAAATTTCTATTAAAGCTTTGTCAAATGTATTTAAAAGCTCTTTAGTTATTTGGAATATTTGGAGTTGCCAAGGATACATATGGAGACAATGCCTCAGTAGTAGTGTAGTTTGTGCTCTATGATAAAAAAAAAGCGTTTAACAAAGTTAGTTTTTTGTCAAATGGGACACGGCGATGCGCTGTTACTGGGACTTTCTTAGCATCATTCTTGAGAAGGTCGTGACGAACTCACTCCCCAAAAAAAATTCACAATCTTCCAGAAGTCCGTACAATTGCTGGCATACGCGGATGACATTGACGTGATAGGTCGAAAACAGCGCGCTGTCGTTTGCTGGCATTGAAACGGAAGCGGCTTAAGTGGGCCTGGCTGTAAACGAGCGCATGCTGTACGACGATGTATATGCTGTCACCAAGAGAGGACACAAGATAAGACCTTGATCGTCCCTCTCCTGCTCTATGGCGTGGAAACATGGATAATCTCATGAGCGGATTAAGAAGCCCTTCGTCTTTTCGAGAGAAAAATTCTGCGTTCAATCTTTGGTTCTGTTTGCGTTGATGGTTTTTGGAGCAGACGTTTCAACCATGAACTGTTGGGCTGTATAGCGACATGAGCCTAGTCAGACGTCTACGGATACAACATCCAATGTGGCTGACCCATGTAGAGTTTATGAACAACTCAGCTCCGGCCCGAGGAGTCTCCAACACCGAACGTGTGGGACAACGCAACAGAGGACGCCCGCGTTTAAGGTGCCGCACCCATGTGGAGAGGAACCTCATCCAACAGGGCGTGTTCAATCGGAAGAAGAAGATGAATTAATCGCATGTTGTGGATCGTATGACCGCAGGATTTAAGATCATTCAATTTTTTAATAGGGATAGGTCACTACTCTATTTCGATAAGCCAGACTCAGTTGTAACAATGAAAGACGACAGCACACGCATTCGTAGTGAGAAGTGACTTACCCCCCGTGTACAGGCATAAGTACCCAACATAACCTAAAGTCGGAAACAAACAAACTATTCTGAAATTAGCATTAATCCATGATCCGAAGGTGGTCTAATAAGGTCTAACTTATTGAATTTACGTGCAGTAACTTTAAGTGCAGCACTCGCGTCACTACCAAGCTTTGAGCAAGCTCCGAGTTTGTGTTTATGGATCCATCGTAGATAAAAAAAATTGGTATGATATTGGTGGGTTGGCGTAGCCTTGTGGGTTGGTGCATTCTACGCAGAGTGTGCCAGGATTGATACCCGAATTTACCATCTTTCATCACGGCTCTACGAGCCAATGGTAACGCTCAAAGAGTATTCCTGTCAAGAAAAACCGTCTCAACTTCGCCGTTCGACTCGTGAAAGAATAATAGCATGCACAACACGAGTGGTTGCTGTAGAAGTTAGGTCATAACCATATTATTATTATTATTATTATGATATTGAATGATAGGTGGTCTAAAGTGTTTGAAGTTGCTGAGGCTGGGCGTCTCAATTGTGCGGGTACAAAACATTTTATACGAACATTTGGACATGAAGAAACTACCTGCGCAGGGCGTGCCGCGGTTGTTCACAATGACAGATCCTAAGCTCACCACATGACCTCTTCAAATGAGTGACAAAAATAAATAAGCGATTCAGAATATTCTCACCTACAGCCTTTGTCTTGACGGTTAGAGATTTGTGTTGAACGAGGGACTTAAGAAATCATATTATTTGGAGGGAAAATGAAATTGACAAAAGCTGAGCACTATCTATGAAGTTAGACTTAGCCTTTTGTTGAGAAATAAAACGAGAAAATTAATATCATTTTCAATAGCATCATCAGAGGAGTCAAGCAGGTCAGCAGGTTTCTTACCCCATCACGGCGAGTAATTCCCACAACAGCACGAGAAATCTCATCTCGGCAGCTTGTATTTGTGATGTTATTCTTTCTTTCATTACCCAAATTCCGTGACCATAGGTGAGATAGTAGAACAAGTGCTTAGTTAAAAACCTCTAACTTGAACACCATGCTAGGCTTTGCTAGTTCCAGATCCTTCGAGATATTTCAAAATCAAGCCAACAAAAGAGACCCCGATACACATAAACTTCTCCACCTACTTCAATAGAGCTACGCTAACATACGGACTGCAGTGAGCAGAGGTTCCGGAAAAAAAACAAAGCTTGGGATTTGTCTACGTTAACTTTCATCCCGGTATGCGCACTAACGGTTTCAACCATATTGCATGCCCGCTGCAGTGTCTTGGATCTTGTCAGACATATGCAACAAGACATTGATTTACCCTCAACTCTCCCAATCTATATGTAGGGTGGTAGCATGTAAGGTCCTTCTGCAGTCGGCCGCCGCGCCTTTAAGTGATGCGTAATTGTTAATCTGTTTGAAAAACACACTTTTTTTTCGAGGGTAGGTGCAAATATTCGATAAGACTCTATGGCGAACGTTCGCATATAGAAGTCTGTGATTTTTCCAACAACAAAGTGAAGCACAGTGTGTATCCCATGATTTAGGTAGTGATCGGCAGGTGACTCTTCAATGACAGTTCCTGCTAACACCGCGTCCATGCGAGGGTATAGCCTATCGCACGATATCACGGGGTCGAATCCTTTGAAGTCGGCGGAAGACATTAGTTTCCTCAAAGATCGGGTGAACAGCAGTGTTTGTGTGCTCTTCTAGGCGGCACTTATGTTTATAAGTAAAGTTTTTAACTTCATCTTGGAGTGGTAATATTCCAAGACCTCTGGGGATATCGTCGTTTCTGATATGGTGCATTAACGACAGTCCTAAGCGCCCTATTTTGAAAAGTCTGTATAACGTTCATATTACTTGCTTTGGTACAACAGGTTTTAAGATTTGCTTGTATACAAGCAGTTTGTTGTCAATACTCAGCTTGTAATGTTTACCAATAAGCCAGTACATGTCCTTATATATAATGTCAAGTTCTGTTACGTTTCTTCTTAACGTGCTCCTTCCACTTGAGTTATACGTCAAGAGTCATCCCGAGGTATTTCGCTTCATTGCCAAAAGGTATTTGGACAGGATTTAGGATGATTGGCAAGTTATTAAGTGAACGTTGGAATTTTGCTGTAGACTCTTCAACCGTTTTGGCTGTTACTAAAATGGCGGTGTCGTCAGCAAATGTGCCTAGAAGATTGTGTGTTATTTTCGTGGAAAATCACTAGTATACAGAAGCTATAGCAGAAGGCCAATAACACCCCCTTGTGGTACACCAGCTTTTATATGTTTAAAAGCAGACTAATCATTTCCATGCTCCACACGGAAGATCCTATTAGAGCGTTCGCTAGTACTATACAGTTTCCCGGGAGAGACCGGCAGAGTTTATATTTCAGGTCTTCATGCCAAACTTTGTCAAAGGCTTGTGAAACATCGAGAAATGTGGCTGAACAAACGAGCTTTTGTTCAATTACATCATTTATCCGATTTGGTCAATAGTTGAGTGTTTAGTTCTAAAACCAAATTGGTGATTTGGTATGAGCTGTTTTTCTTCCACAATTGGTCTTAAAAGTCTAAGCAGAATTTGCTTGCACATTTTTTTTTTCAAAGGTTTAACAGTTTTCCTGTTTGTGACCAAAATGTTGTCGGAATGCAGCTGCTCGTTTCTTCGTTAAAATTATGATTTTGACTCAACCTTGTCCAAACCTCTTGTATAAAATGAAACGCCTGGATTTTAGTAGAAAAAAAAAATATAGTGAAAGTGCTTACAAAAAAAAGTCTTAAAATCAGTGAAATATTCTCGGAAGTGCGTTATACTATTATCTTTGTCTAATCAATATGTTCTCTTTACTGTCTTAGCAAAAAGAGAGGAGGGCGTCATAAGAATGTTTTTTGAGTGATTTTTCTAATGTCGGCCACCCTGGCCTGGCCTGTAATATTAAAAGCATTCTTGCAAAAAGTCGGGCCTTAACTGGCCTACTTCTGAAGTAGAGGGGCCCGTCTACTCAAAAATTATGTTTTCATTAACATTTTTGTAATTAATTTGCTAACGACAGTAAATACACTACAAATGCCTTGAATTTCGTAATTAATACGTTCCAATAAGCCAGTACTGCTGAATATTATATTCCTTATTATAATTATTATTTTGAGTAAGTTAAATCTGAAAAAACTAAGTTACGGGACGACTACTGGATCCATCAGCTTATAATGAACGGGAGAGGTGACAAGACGCACCCTTGGCGAGGTCCAACGCCCATGGTGTAAGGTGTCGACAATTTGCCTGAACACAGCTACTACAGTGAATACATATATATATGCTTACACATAAGTACATACAAGTGTGCACATGTGTATACTAAACATTTTTTTTTATGTACAACTTACAACTACCTTAAATATACCCTAATATGTGGTACAGCCATAGGATGCAGCAGATCGACCAAGAGACAGACTATTCCTCATTCGGGGATACGCATTACCCATTTTACCCCGGGTCTGAAGGGTTCGAAGCGAGGAGTTCCCTCTCTCCCCAGTCACCAGAACTTTCATAAACATCCCGTCTTGAGACCGCCGTACTTAACCGGAGGAGACCCTCCTCAGCTCGTTGTGCGACGGATCGGTCGTGGTTGAGTCGCCCATCCACAGTTGATCTGGCTATGTGAGAAAATGAGCGGTACCGCATTCATATCTTGTAATAGGCCGTACTTAGCCACTGTGGCGTACCTTTTTGTGGTATTCTGGATTGGAGTAGTAATCCCCTGAGATCAAGTTACCACTATCAACTCCAACAGGAAATTGTTCACTCTTATCACGTTTGCCCTGTTGTATTAGACCTCATTGGAATAGAATTTTATGTACTGGTAGACTCTGGAGTTCTATAAAAGTGAAGGCAACCCCTAAGACAATCCCTCTCAAACAACCGAATCTTTTCCATTAAGCTTGCACTCACGTTGAACCCCACGGGATAACCATAGGTGAGCATTGGCCGGAAGAGGGCCCAACGATTGAGAACTTTCGCCAATTCTTTTTCGTATCCGCCGAGGCCTTATATAACGGCGTCCTGAACAGAATGGTTTCCGACTTCCGGAAGCTGATGCTCAACTTCCAGTCATCGCAACTTCTGATGAATGAATCGAAGTAACCCTGCGTGAGAGTAGTGATTTCCTCGATCTTTTTGCCTAATCTGTACACGATCAAGTCATCGGCATACGCAGTTGCATGAGGAAGAGAACTTAACAGATCGCTCAAGTAAATGTTGAACAGGATCGGCGAATTAACGGCACCCTGTTGGAGACCATTTTTAACCTGAAATATACCTGTCGAGGTCATGTTGCCATTTTTGACTACGAACCGTTTACCGGTAAGCATGTTACACAGTAGGTACAGCAGTCGTTTCCTAATGCTTACCCGGTTGAGCTTGTAACCATACGGTGTCAAAGGCCCTTGCCTTCCATCAATTAGGCACCCGTACATTGAAACAAGAGACTGAATGGCCAACAACGGAGAATCATCAATCCCACACTCCTAGATAAATCCCCACACATTACCTGGATGAAATCGGTCGTATGTCTTTTCCAAATCTACAAAACAGCTATAGATCGGCTTGACGTACTCCCAAAGCCTTCTTGAGTGCCTGTCGTACAGGTCTTACCCTTTTTTTATTGCAAACTTACGTGCCATCATTTCCTTTTCACGTCTGACCCTATCTCTGCTCTAGATGTAATAAAAACGAACACAAGCCCCACAAAGCAAAACTGTAAACTGAACAGAAGCAAATGCAGATTAATCTCTTAAGTAGTCATCTCAATCAATCTTCGTTCAGCCAATGAAATCGGAGCAAATCGTTCGTCCCACTCAAGAGACTCACTCACTGCCATTCATTCACCACTGAGACGCACGGCGAGGCAACTGATCACAATCTCCGTCGCACCTCTGATTAAATAAAAATCACGTAGCCCACTGGCTTCATCTAATGGATTTTAATTAATGCCACGGCTTCAGAGACACGAATCACCGGCGGTATGTCGTGTTATGCGTGTGCCGCCGCCACTCTTTCATGTTCCACAGACAAGACCGCGTATTCTAAGCCGTTTTTCAGCGCCCCGCGCCGCGCCGCTATCGTCAGACAACCTACTGAGCGGCACGGCGATAAATCTGATTTAAAGAGCCATAATTAACCGCTAGCCGGACAAGGTGATAGGCAATCTAATTTCACACCCAATGCAGAGTGATCCTGGTCCGGCTGGTGTTCGACTGAAAGGATTTTCCCCTGCAGAAGCGCACTGCACTCGAAAGAATAAATTAGTTTGACCTCGAGCCGACGGCGATCGTAAATCTGAAATCAACAAGTCCACCGACCGAACTCGGTGTGGAAGGGGAGACCCTTCCCACTCTGCATGTGGTTTTTTCAGTCCCGACCTGGGCGTGTGGGAAATGTGGCCATTGAGGATGCAAATGCTAGGAGTAGTTCCAAAATCCACGCATCGTTGTCGGTGATTGTTGATTTTTCTTGACTGGTTGTTGTTGCTGGATGACATGAGTGGTCCAAGAGGGGGATCGGCCAGGAAAGTGTCCCCTTGGCAGAGGGAACGAGAATGCGGAGGCGATGTGATTGTTTCTTAAAGATTTATTAACTTCCGCGATGCTCCAGCGATGCATTGTAGTGTCATGGGCAGAGGCCTATGACCCCCTGGACGTGGTTGATTGAGGAATCTCTCTGTCTGAAGAAGTAGGAATAACTCCATTACGGATTGGCCTCTCAGTCTGCTGCCAATGCGGTTCCTAGACAGGTCGATGCTGAATAATTAAGAGCATACATTTGGTGTGCTGGAACGATACGAGTGTTTCGGCTTGTGACTGAAGTCCTGACGTCGGGGAGATGGAGCGCAATCTTTAAAACTAGGGCAATTCATCCATTCCATTCAACTCCCTTTGTTGTATAGTTCTTAAGCGAAGCGTCATACAAGCTCAGTGTTCATCTGAAATCCAAGCCAAAAATGCAAGTATTATTATTATTGTTGACGGTATGCCACACTGCGTTCTTTAGATCGATTGCGCCTCCTTTTGATACATTTGCTCTCTTACGAGTGCTCCTCAAATGCAGTTATTTTAGACTTGTATCTGGTATTACCGCGCAAGTTATGATAATCTAATACTTTTTAGCAATAGAAAAATGGGAAGAATTGTAGAATGCCAAGAATTTTGAAAAGGTTAAGTCTAGGTGTACAATGAGTTACTCTACTCTTACAGACTGCCTTATGGTATTTTAGTGGCCTATTTTGACAAATCCTCTGACAACTCCTATGCTGATTTACAGCCAACTTGTTTTACTGATAAACCTCGCAATGTCTTGTATCTTTAAGTGTCACATTTCCTCTAGGTTACTGAAAAATTAGTTCCCTTGTATATCTTTTCTAGTTTTTGCAAGGGCTGGACAAGTTCTGAGGAGGTGAAGCGTATTTTCTTCCTCCTCCTCATTTCTACAGCTTCTGCAGTAGTCTTTGTGGTGGGCTCCCATTCTTCTGGCATGGTTACAAAGAAGACAGTGCCCGGTGATAATGCCCACTACGTTCCTTATTACATTCCTGTTTAGTTTTAGGAATGTATTTGTTTTGTTTGGATTTAGTGACGGCCAAATAAGCCTCTCTGCAGCTTAGCTTATGATCTAAAATAATTCCGAAATACATAAAATGATCGACTCCTTCAATTTCAAAGCATGGCCAGAGTTAAAGTATCATTGTACTGGAATTGGCTCACAATGTACTCAAGAAATGAGCATGATAATATGAAGGAAAATCATTGCAGAATGAACCTATAATATTAAAAAATATAAACTTAGCTTTTGTGTTGATAAAGAGCCCAAGTTGTATGAACACGGAGTATCTCCAAATCATAATTTGCAATTACAAAAGAAGTGCTATTTGAGTACGACAGGTCTGTATCGTCAGCACACGCAATAATTTTACCTTTAAAGGATTGAATAAACAATGAATTTTTATAAATTAAAAACAGGATTGGACTTAAATCGGATCCGTGCAGAACGCCCTATAATAGTTTTTGATTTTAATTTATTGTGATCTATTTTTGAGATATGAGGCAAACCACTCAAAGGCAAAACTCCTACAGCCTGCAAGATACATTTTCTTTAAGAGAAGATTGTGGTCGATTAAAAGCCTTAGCAATATCTTATAGCATCTTTCCAATCAAATCATCACCAGCGTCTTCATATCGAAATCCATCATAAGCAGACGTGTCCTGAGCTCTGCCATTAGTTTCGTCAGAAGCATTCAATGGTATTCAATGCTTGAAGTGGCAAGACTTGTAATCAGATGCTAGATGCCAGATGTCAGCTGAAAATGCTTCTTGGTCGAAGCCGAAATGTGAGGCCTATCCCGGATTGGAGAGCCAGGTTGGCTGAAGTCCTTCGAAATACTCAACATCTAATTCACTCGACTGATTTAAGGCTAAGCTAAACACTCTTTTGACAGCGCACTCGTCAGACTATCGGTTCTGATAACTTCCAGCACAAGGCTCATTCACATGCATTTGAAAGTAATTGGTCTGGCTGATGCTAGTTGTGTTCGGGGCAGTCGTTATCCCAAAATTAAAGCGCATTCGGATGCACAACCTGTTTCGACTGCCAAGTGAGAAGTATTTCAAACAGCCGCCCTCCTCCACTCTCGCTCTAAGTGGAATTCAACACCCAGACCCAACAAAGGGTTTCCGTCCAATCGGCTTTTATTACACCAGCTCCACACCGTTACATAGGGAAGGGACCACACATCTTCCTATTGAACTGTGATATTTTATTCACTACCTGCAGAGAGCGTTGCGTGTTCACTCCCGTCGATCCCACCTCTCCCCGCTGGGACCGGCCACGATTGAGTTAAATCATGGAAACAGGTCCAAACGAATCTCCATAAATTTGTTCAAATTAGGCAGACCGTTGTCGTAATATTGATGTGGGTTGCAAGACAATTCCAAAACCATGAGCGTCTAATCCCCAACATCCAGCTCGCATAGAGTACCAGCCATTGATTGTAGCAGGCAGTGAACAAACTTGTGTTCTGGCGTTAATTTGCGAATAATCGATGTGCAAAACACCGGTAATGAGAACATTTTACTGCCCATAAAGTTTCCGCCGCCGCATATGCGATTGTGCGGTGTGGCGGCTAATGCCATGTGCTGATAGCCCGGTGGGGTTGGCGCGGTCAACGCCACGCCGTGGCAGTGCCGCCCATGTTGGTGGTGGCACTGCCATCCGAGTTCAGCTGAAGCAGTGCGCACGCCAGGCAGCCGTAAAGTGGCCGGGCGATGTGCGTGCGTGTGCCGGAATTAATATGACTTTTCCGCTGTGAATTTTATGGAATAGGAAATTGGATTTTTCCACAGAAATAAGAATTATAACGCGAGACAGTCATAAAATTGCGTTTTTTTTTTTGTGTAGAGAGAGGATCCTTGAATTCTATTAATTTCAATTGAAAGAGGGGTTAAGTCGCCGCAAACGCGAGTTCCGCAAAACGAACAGAGTCGTGGGTGAGTGGAATGCATTCGGTGGGGAATTCTTTCTCTGTTGCTAAGAGTGGTCTTGTGTTATGGTTGGATTTATAGCTCATAGCGATTGAGTTAGGGGTCCATTTTAATCACATTCGTGTTTAATTGTGTAATCTAATTGTCTGGTAACGAACCCAACTTTGGAAAATTATGGCGCAGCTCATGGTCAAATGGGAATGTGGCATGGAAGGATCATTTGAGAGAAAAGAAGTTCTCACTCTGAAACATTACAACTCTCGTTGACGACACGATAGGAGGCTCGGTTTCGAACAATCTCTTAGAAGTCTCTACGCTGTCATGCGTGTGTGCTATGTTTTGTTTTGCAAAGAAGAAGTAACAAGATAAAGCCTTGGATTAGCAAAAAATAACCGGCCCGGTTCTAAACGACGAACGACCCTTAAAATGATTGGCTTATGTGAGGCGGGGTTGTAAGCCAAAGATATAGACATTCGTCAAAGTAAACATAAAGTGTTCAATTTGTAACATATTGTAAATTTCAATTCAAATTTGTAAAAAACATGAAGAATTCCGCCTCGTCTTCAATTCCCACGCTCAATTACAATGACATTCTAGCTGTCAGCTCCTTAGACAAAGCTAATCTGCTTGCGGCTTATTTTGCAGTTCAGCACAGCCAGATTGCAATATGTCTCCACCTGTACTTGATTTCACCATGGGACAAATCCACTTCCGCACTCGAACAATTGCAAGAGCACTGAAAGATCTCGACGTGCACAAATCCGCTGGCCCGGATGGTATTCCCCCTATACTTCTGAAGAGGTGTTCTTCTGTGCTGGCAAAACCACTGCATAAGCTTTTTCATCTCTCCTACTCTTTAGGTCTCTTTCCAAGCAAATGGAAAACAGCATTTGTCCAGCCCGTCCCCAATAAAGGCGAATCTTCGTCACCCACCTCGTACCGACCCATAGCACTTACGCCCCTTCTTTCTAAGGCCATGGAAACGCTGATAAATCGTCAGCTTATGAAATATCTTGAATCGCGGAAGTTTTTTAATGACCGGCAATATAGTTTCCGCAGCGACATGTTCACTGGTGATCTGATCCGCCCCAAGCTTGAGTACAACGCTCATATCAGGTCTGGTGCCCCCAAGACTACCAAGCACCTACTTGATAGAATCCAAAAGCTAACGATAAAACCTATATCTTATATCGCAGAGTCATTAAACTCGCTCGAACATCGACATACCGTCTCTTCTTTGTCCGTGTTTTATCGTTATTTCAACAAACGATGCTCAAGTGAGTTAGCCAACTGCATTCCTCCTCTCGAGGAATTCTTTAGCCGCACTACACGAATATGGAATGCTCTTCCCAACCTAATAATACCCACAGACTACAATCCGCAGATATTTAAGACCAATGTGCACAGGTTCCTGCGCTCCCTTTCTCCCTTTATACCTTCGTCCCGTGCTGTGTCTTGACCCCGGACACATAGGGTTATTAGCAATCCCTTGAGCACTCGCAAATTATAAATTCGTCAGTCTTTTCGAATTACCTCGAAAAACAATGCCATGACAATGTAATACTGGATGCACATTCTACAGAGCATGTACCTAGCAAGGAGATGTGCTGCTGTGTGATTTGTCAATTTTATACTGAATCTTCGGATGATGCTCTTGACACGAGTTGTATAAGTCATGTGGAATTCCAATAGATTGTGGACACATCATTGACTCACACGGTCGCCTTATGACCATGTTTGTTTGTTTTCTGTTTCCAAACGGGTGCATATTGGGAAAGGACTATTCCAAAATTGTTGGACGTGGAACTTTCATGTGCATGCTATGTACTTAAATTCCTCTTAAAACGGCAAAAGTGAAATGATACCACAGGCAAATAGTCAATATAGGCAGTATCCGCAAATTATTGAAAAATTACTTGGAAATTGGAAGGGATGGTTGGATTTCAGCTTAAAAAGGTTTAAAAGGTTCATACGAAAATTTGATCTTGAGTTTTGCAAGAATTTTTGAATTTTGCAGAACAAAATATTCTCTTTCATAAATTGAATTACTGAAATATTGTCTTATTAGGGGCTTAGTTGGTTTAATTTTCAACAAATGTTTGTGCGAATCTAGTGAGAAATTGTCGTTACACGAGTGGAACTTCTTTAAATATTTCGAAATTCTTACGATCAAAGTCAAGCAGAATTATAACATGCCCTAAGGTTTGTCAATCGCTAGAAGGGACTACGTCAAGGTTAAGATACGCGTTACCGCTTTACTAGCCAAGCTACAGTAAAAGTTCCTATTACGGACAGCTCTCTTAGACAGACAATCCACTTGAGCGAACAAAATCTCAAGTAACAATTGAAGAAGGACAACTCCCTTATAATAATAATAATAATACGGGTGGAGCGACAGCCTGAGACGGACTGTAGAGGTTAGGCGCTCTACAGCAACCACTCATGTTGTGCGTGCTATTGTTTTATCACGAGTGGATGGTGGTCCCAGTTTAATCCGAACGGCGATGTTGAGAAGCTTTTTCTGGACAGGAATGCTCTATGAGCATTTTCAGTGATTCGAAAAAGATGGAGCCGTGAATTTTGAAAAGGTAAATTCGAGTATTGAACCTGGCACCCTCTGCGTAGCGATCGACGCACTAACCAACCACGCCACATCGCCTTAATCCTTTTACAAGCGATTTGATAAATTCTTATCGGGGTAACTTCAGACCAGTTAAGTTCATATTAGGGCAGATATCCACACTACGACAGATCATGGACAAGACAAGAAGTGGAAATCATCGATAACAAGGACGCAATGAAGATGGACACTTCTCGCTAGATCGGCAGCAATCTAGTCAGCAATTTCAAATCAAGACTAACCACTTCTCTCTTCCCTCCAAAGGAATTAGAAATTCTTGTTGCCATGAAGGTTTTTTAAGTGGCTTTTCCTTCAGACTAAAAGCTAATATTTCTGTGATAAATTATATAAATATTATATGTATATATCCGTATGCACCGGGAGTTTTATTCGACTTTAGTCTCGATACCGCTATCTTGACTTCGTCTAGGTCGGAGGGACGGAATTCTCGTCGATCATCGTCAATTGTGTAGAGACGAACATTCCGCCTGACAGCGGTATTGGAGTCGTCCTCGCCGTTTATTAGTCTACAGAAATAATCTTTCCAGATTCGCAGTATCGACTGCGAATCTAATACGAGTTGTCTCTCTGCGTCACGACAGGCTTCTGTCTGAATTTTGTATCCATTGGATACTTGTTTTACCCGTTGGTAGAACTTTCGGACATCATTTCTGTCGTAACACTCTCCATTTCCTAGATCGCGCGCTTCTCATGCTCTTTCTTTTTCTTTTTGAGAAGCCGGTGCTCTTCCCTTCTTTTAAGTTCGCAGAGCTCACGAACCGCTCTCGTCCTTCTGTCCAGCGTCGCCTTGTATGCTGCTTGCTTCGCTGAATGTGTCTGCCTGCACTCGTTGTCAAACCAGGGGTTTTTTTGATGGCGTTGTAAAACCCAGCACATCAGAGGCAGCTTCTATGATGGCGTTTTGACAACGGTTCTATCTTTCGTCGATTGTTTCGCATGGCAGGGTTTGACTCTCTGAGAGCTTTAGGGAGACTCGATCGGCAAAGTTGCTAGCGGTCGATTGCGATTGTAGCTTTCCGACGTCAAACGGTTTTAGTCTTGCTCTACTCCGTTGTCCTATCGATATCCGTGTTCTTACCTTGGCTACAAAAAGAAAATGATCCGAGTCGATGCTGGCTCCTCGGAATGTTCGGACCTCGAGAATAATGGAGGAGTGA
Organism: Eristalis intricaria; assembly: GCA_964034865.1. Lineage (NCBI taxonomy): Eukaryota > Metazoa > Arthropoda > Insecta > Diptera > Syrphidae > Eristalis > Eristalis intricaria. Next base: position 69,772,058 of record OZ035876.1, on the reverse strand, counting down.
CTGACGTCGATCGCAATGTGATCAATCTGGTTGACACGGTTGATGGATCAGTAGACCGTGAGGTCGCTTTGAGGGTGAGGGGTCCGCGGACTGGCTACAAATAGGTTTCGGACTGTTACGAAGTCCAACAGCCTGAGTCCGTTCTCGGACGTGTTGTCGTGCAGGCTGTGCTGCCCAATGACTCTAGATCCTTGCTCGGGTTTGCGTTGAAATCTCCTAGAACGATCTTGTTGTCGTAGCTGAGGCATTGATCGTATGTCCTTTCTAGGAGATCATAAAAGTCATCTTTGCTGTCGTCATCTTTATCCTCCGGTGGGGCGTGGGCGCAGATCAGGCTGATGTTGCCGAATGTAGACTTGATGCGGTTTGTTATGAGGCGCTCGCTTATGTATACAATAATAATAGTAATTAATAGTTCTAACCTAATAATAGCTGCCTTCGCATTGGTTTTGTAGCGATTGCCTTTGTACCAATCGCCGAAGTATGTATCGCAGTTTTTCATTTTCTTTTTGCCCGGTCCATTTAACCGCACCTCTTGAACGGCGGTGATATCTGCCTTATAAGCTTCGAGGGCTTGTGGTCGTGGTCTGTTCCGGGACCTCTCATTACAGGTGCAGAACCGAAAATCTTTGTCCTTATTTCGTTGTCTATGGTCGTCAGCAGTAAGATCATCCGTATCCGAAGCTTCTCGTCGTTTCTGAACTCGTTTTTTTTCACACAGTGGGGAAGTTTACACCACGCGCAACCCTCGAGCCTGGAGGACCGGGTCTTAGTTTAAACCCCTAGACAAAGCGATCACTGCATCCATTGGTTCTACTCTAAGCGGTTGCTTTAAAGGCTATCCAGAGGGCGCCGCGAGGAGGCTGTATGTCAACTTGACCTGTGCACTGAACAGGGATCGTTGCTGGCATCTCGCCAAGTTGAGAGCAGTCAACAACTTTGCCATGGATGCACAGGCCCATACCCTGCTTACAAGTCAACTTTAAACTCAGAAAACTTCCAAAAGAAGAGAGATAAACTGCGCTATGCTCAGTACTATAAGTCAATATACCTAGCCCAGTGAACCATGAAAAACCTAGGACGTAATGAATATAATTTCAGTCGTCTCCTAACTCAATTTTTGACACTCACCTCAATTTTCCATACAAAAGACCATACTCTAATCGAGCTCCCTCTAACCCAAACTAATTTTGGTATCCCGTGAACTGCAGATTTGTTTGGTGTCAAAATCATTGGGATATTGGCTGTCCATATGATGCCACTTACAGTAACATCAAAGGAATCATCGACCTAATTGCCTTAATCCAAGCGCTAAATACTTACTAACCGCAAAAACAGTTCATCACGCGGCTCTACAGTCTACTACAGCCCATTAACCAAACAAGCACACAAGCAGCAGAAACAAATGTCACAAGAGGAAGTTTACTAATAAACATTATGACCCGCACAGGAGGCCAAGTAACAAAGGTCGAAATGTGGGCGACTCAATATTGGTACACCTTCTGAGAGTTAGCAATGGAGGTTAATAACTCGAACACCTATAAACCTGGCAACTAACTTCAAACAGCATGACCGTTATGGGTAACAGATTTTCAGAGGAACTGGTTCACAATGCCGACACGCAAATAACGTGTTAAACAAATCGCAGGCAAGTGAAGTTGACTCCAAGGGCTATTAACTTGAACCTGGCAACGCACGAGAAACACCTGCCCGCGAACGCCCACTGCCACGTGAAGGCATAAGTACTTTCACACCTTCACATCCGTCAGCATGCGTCACTGCCAATGGCATGCTGAACTCACATCCAGCAATTACATCCGCGACCTCGTCCCTCGAAGCGCTGTTTACGTAACAAAATACGCAGCACGATAATTTTCACTTGCTAATGAGCGTGCAATTTTCCACCTGTAAGTGCTTCGCATTGGCGACCGCAGCAGAGGCGCTGAATGCTTGCCCATGCCTTAATCCTTTCCCTTTGGCAATGCCGGTGACCGAGCGGGTTACCTAAGCACTCTGAGCTCACGGCAAATGAATTGAATGCATTGACGATCATAAACGTCCAAACATGACTATGCTGCTGTTGCGGTGAGGTCAAACTGCGCACCGGGCGTCTACGCTTCGAGTGCAATACGGGATTAGGGCTCTTGGCCGTCGACTTCAGAATGGTATCCTTCACAAGGTTCATATTACCAACTCTCGGTAGATGAGGTACTGAATGTTAATTTGCTGCGCCGTGAGGAGCGACGACACCCGTTCCCAGGTGCTCTCTGAATTAAGAAGAAACGTGACTCAGAGGCGGCCCATCGCCGGCCGGTCCGTCGCTTGCAAACTGGCCGCCCTTTTCTCTTCAGTCATAAAGTGGATAATTTAATGTCACACGTGTCAATTAGTCTCCGGTGCTGCGCACCACCGGGCGAAGTGATTTTTATTCTTATTGGATTTAACGGTGAAGATGGTGGCGAACGAGGAGCCGAAGGAGAAGCGATGGCAAGGAAATTAATTTCTATTAGTATTCATGCCCGCGGGGGGTGGTCATGGATGAATGGATGGATGGCGTCATCTGAAATGCGACCCTTTATCGCTTGCCGTCATCCAGTGGTTTGTCTGCGTAGGTGTTAAGAGGGGTTCTGAAGTTGTCACTCCCCGAACGCCGGATGGGGGAGGAGGCATAAATTAAATGGTGCGAAGGCAGCGATATTCAATTAGCTGAGTCCTGTACTAATTGCTTGGGAGTGAAAGACTCTGGAGACGTGTAATAATCAGTAAATGCTTCCTCAGTGAAGGGCCATCTTATCGATTAGACTCGCAGTTCTTGGGAGGATTTTTGCAAAGTTGTCAGTTTGGACACTAACTTTCCAGTAGATTTAAGGTGATCTGGAAAAGATCCTAATTATTCTTCTCGAACTGTGTTATTTGCTTCTTTGCAGTTTGGTTTGTGATTGCTAATCAAATATGATATTCTTCAACGTTAATCAAAGCAAGCATGGAGAGGCAGCAATAGGGCTCCTTCGATGCGGAAATTAGAGTGAAATCTCTCATTAGCGGACACTTGCAGGACCAACATTGTTCGTCCGCTTAAGAGGGTGTCCGCTTTGTGGGAACTGTCAAAAAATGTTTACGCTGAAATAATTAAATTAAAGTGGGAAAATGTATTCATAACAAAAAATGTTTAACTATCAGTTTTGAATATTTTTTTGAATTAAAAACAGTAATTATTTTTTGATATTTTGATGTACAGTGGATATGACTAGGTAAATTTGTATATCCTATTACATTTCATATGGAAGAAGCAGTTTTGTTTCTATCTGTTTACAAAAAGTGGTAGATCCAGATTTTCAGTGGTAGAATTTATTCGACTGTAATGAGATAAAATGAAGGCAATTATTAACTCAAAACTAAGTAATAAGTAATTCAAATAATGCAAAAAAAAGAAACATTAAAACAACCTGCAAGAATATGTCATAGAAAAACAAAGGGCATATTCATTAGGGACGTTTGATGTTGGCAAAACATCAATCTTGACGTGGATGTCAACATCGTTGGGTGAGCATCGATAACCACTAATAATAAACGAACTCAAAACATCGATGCTATAGAATGAATTTAGATACATGCATAGTTCATTACCGCACAATTCACATCAAAAACCAAGAATGAAAGTATGTGGCCTAATGGAAAGTCTGGCGATATTTTACTGACATGTAAACATCGATGTTTTACCAACACAATGAGCATCGAACATCCCTAATATATAAATAATCAATAAAATATAGAGAGAAAACAATAATTTTTGAAAAAATATAGTAATTTTTGTTCCATTGTCATTGCTGGATTTATTTTTGCCCAGATACAAATTTTTTACTTTTATGCTAGAATTGGTAGATTGTCACAATATAGCAAAAAAGTGGTCGATCTACCGTTTTAGTGGGAAAGTGACAACACTGGGAAGAAGGCTTGAAATCTGCTCTGTCCGTAAATGGACTTCAGAGCACACTACTTTTTCAAAAAGTAATCGAAGATCGAATGAAATTTGTAAGCCTTTTTGATCTCCGGCACTCAAAGCAAAGTTTCGAAGAGTCTCGAAAGCAGTTATAGCACTTCGACAATTCATATCGGTGCTTGGTTCAAAATCGATCGATTCCTCATCTTCACTTGAGACATCAACACTAAGAACATTTGGACTATTTTCCATATATCTACGTCTGTGAAAACCTTGTCATCACAAGCTGCATATTCTATAGTCTGTCCGTTCGGCGTAACCGATTTGCCTGCTTGATAAGCGAAGACAATTTGCTTAAGCAAAAGATATATCATCCTCTGCATCGAAGTCCTCATTTGAAATGCTTTTATAAACCCACACTGAAGGTAATCTATGTGAATAACCAAAGATAACAACTGGCATTTGCCGAACATCTGAATTGTGTTGTTCACAGGAAAAGTGCAAAGTATATGCATTGACTGACATTTCAGATATCTGCAGCAGAAACTCTTCAGTTTTCCAAGAGAGAAGAGACAAGAGCGGAATTTTTTTTGGTTTGTGATTGCTAATCAAATATGATATTCCTCAACGTTAATCGAAGCAAGCATGGAGAGGCAGCAATAGGGCTCCTTCGATGCGGAAATTAGAGTGAAATCTCTCATTAGCGGACACTTGCAGGACCAACAATGTTCGTCCGCTTAAGAGGGTGTCCGCTTTGTAGGAACTGTCAAAAAATGTTTACGCTGAAATAATTAAATTAAAGTGGGACAATGTTTTCATAACAAAAAATGTTTAACTATCAGTTTTGAATATTTTTTTGAATTAAAAACAGTAATTATTTTTTGATATTTTGATGTACAGTGGATATGACTAGGTAAATTTGTATATCCTATTACATTTCATATGGAAGAAGCAGTTTTGTTTCTATCTGTTTACAAAAAGTGGTAGATCCAGATTTTCAGTGGTAGAATTTATTCGACTGTAATGAGATAAAATGAAGGCAATTATTAACTCAAAACTAAGTAATAAGTAATTCAAATAATGCAAAAAAAAGAAACATTAAAACAACCTGCAAGAATATGTCATAGAAAAACAAAGGGCATATTCATTAGGGACGTTTGATGTTGGCAAAACATCAATCTTGACGTGGATGTCAACATCGTTGGGTGAGCATCGATAACCACTAATAATAAACGAACTCAAAACATCGATGCTATAGAATGAATTTAGATACATGCATAGTTCATTACCGCACAATTCACATCAAAAACCAAGAATGAAAGTATGTGGCCTAATGGAAAGTCTGGCGATATTTTACTGACATGTAAACATCGATGTTTTACCAACACAATGAGCATCGAACATCCCTAATATATAAATAATCAATAAAATATAGAGAGAAAACAATAATTTTTGAAAAAATATAGTAATTTTTGTTCCATTGTCATTGCTGGATTTATTTTTGCCCAGATACAAATTTTTTACTTTTATGCTAGAATTGGTAGATTGTCACAATATAGCAAAAAAGTGGTCGATCTACCGTTTTAGTGGGAAAGAGACAACACTGGGATGAAGTCTTGAAATCGGCTCTGTCCGTAAATGGACTCCAGAGCACACGACTTTTTCAAAAAGTAATCGAAGATCGAATGAAATTTGTAAGCCTTTTTGATCTCCGGCACTCAAAGCAAAGTTTCGAAGAGTCTCGAAAGCAGTTATAGCACTTCGACAATTCATATCGGTGCTTGGTTCAAACTCTACCGATTCCTCATCTTCACTTAAGACATCAACACTAAGAACATTTGGACTATTTTCCATATATCTACGTCTGTGAAAACCTTGTCATCACAAGCTGCATATTCTATAGTCTGTCCGTTCGGCGTAACCGATTTGCCTGCTTGATAAGCGAAGACAAATTGCTTAAGCAAAAGATATATCATCCTCTGCATCGAAGTCCTCATTTGAAATGCTTTTATAAACCCACACTGAAGGTAATCTATGTGAATAACCAAAGATAACAACTGGCATTTGCCGAACATCTGAATTGTGTTGTTCACAGGAAAAGTGCAAAGCATGTGCATTGACTGACATTTCAGATATCTGCAGCCGAAACTCTTCAGTTTTCCAAGACAGAAGAGACAAGAGCGGAATTTTTTCGAAAATTAAGAAATTTATTAATATTGTTCGCTAAATAGGTTTTCGTTCGTTATTGAATAAATTATCTCAATAGGAAATAGTAGAATTCAATCGATTTGAATTTATTATATCCGTTGATCTGTCCGCCAATGAGAGGTTTCACTGTATATGAGCCAGAAAGAGAGACGGTACACACACATGTGCAATGATCGGATTTTAACGCACAAAAGAGATATAATTAAGGCATTGTGTTGGACAGCGATTTTTATCAAGAAACAAACAACTTGTGTATATTGCAATTGTGACAAAACTATGCACGTTCAGGAGTGTATAATCGTCCCATAAGACGAGTTAAGGTCGAGAACCATTTGCGAGGCTCTGCACAGGATGATCTTACGATATAAATGATATTTTGGCTAACTAACTAAAATATTGATAGTCGTGCTAAGCGTTTACAAGATTGTGCGGAGTGATTTCATTATGCCCACAGACCAATAATTCTTTTTTCCTTGTTTAAAATAGCCTAACAACATAAATATAAAAATATTTTCTTGAGGAAATGAATTTTTTTATTTTTATTATAAAATATGAAAAATATTTGTATTAATCAGACCATGTTTATGTGACTCATACATCATGACGTGACACCATTGCTTGAAGGAACTCTTCAAAGGGATATATTTTTTTGCTATATCCCTCCTCATCTTGTATTCCCTTAATCAGACACGCGACTGAGATTCGATTTTTTGGGTGTGTATGCCATTAGGACCAACAAAAGGATTGTCAGGATCAACAAAACCATCGTAAGCCTTTCAGCAATCGATGTGAATGATCGTACCGAGATTCACATTCTTTTTAACTAGCGGCACTAGCACCTAAGAACTTTAACCGATAGCCTTGTGGCCTAATGGAAAGTCTGGTGTTTGTAAAGTATGGGATGGATAGCTCTAGATTTCGAAAAAAGATAGACCATCTTCGTTCTTACAACTTTAGCAGAGAACTTTGTTAGGATTTAGAAGAAACCCTAAGGGGTATTGGAACATTTGTTCGGCAATTATATGAAAAACGAATATCGACAGTTTTTGAAACTATCGTATGTGCTTAACATGGTTGCAGATGTAGTTCTCAAGCATCTTTGATGTTCATCGACAATATCTGAACACCTTAGTCAAGTCAAAGTTTTAATGTGTGCAGATGTATTCAGATGATCGTGCTGCTAGTGGACTCAGGGGAGAACTTACAGAGAAAATGGATGATATCCAACGATCTAAGGAAGTGAAAAAAGTAGTTCTAAGGGTTCAACGTGGCAATCATCCAGCTACCGTAAAGGTTGGGTGGGGGGTTTCTCAGCATGGTGTCACATCCCTCCATTTCTGTGAAAAGGGCGTAAAAACTGTAAAAAATATGTAAACTACCAATATCTCCAACCACTGATGGAGCTTCCAACAAAATCACACAGGAGTGGTTAAGATACCTGGCCTTATAAGAGCAGACGATTGGCCGTCTGATAGTCCAGATATGAATCCACTGGATTATGGTTTGTGGTCAGGATTGGAGGACATGACCTGCAAGACTCTACACATAAATTTGAGAAGCCTTAAAACAGTATAAACCCGAGGAGCGTTCACGATCTCCATGGAAACCGTACATGGCGCCATAGCCTAGTAGCTACACTAGCTTGTGTTAAGGCAAAAGGCGTTAATTTTTCGTGAATTTCGAGTGAACTCACTTTTTTGATACTCATTATTGTCATCTAAAAAATAAAATTTTAATGCAATACATATGCATATATTTAATATTTGTAACCACCATTTATCGGCACCATATCGCCAGTTTTCAAGGCCAGATGAAACATTTTTGACTTAATATATTTCGCATCAAGAAGATTTACCAATCGTTTATACCCTTTGGAATGTGCCATAGTCATTTATCATTTCATGAGGGACTTAGAATGGTGCTATGACCATATGGATTCGATATCCAGCGCCTAGACCCAAAGAGCTTGATGACGCTGTGTTAAAAAGACATCAGAAGTAGCATTACCGTCAGAGTGGCTTACGTTGTCAATTGTAGAGCGCCTGTGGTGCCAATGCATGCTGTTCCTTCTTTGTACATTCCTGAGTATTTTATCTATAGGATTTACAAAGGTTCTACTGTAGGCGTAAAAAGCCTCCTTTAACTCGTTGACTAAGTTACGTAAACTCGCTCCCAGCGTAGTTTCGAGTCTAAGGTAATGTCTAGATACTAAAGCTCTGGTAGATAGAGAGAGCGGTCCATCTTTGAGACTGGGAAGTTGGCTTGTGGTGAAGAACAGTTCAGTTGTGCTTGAGTTAATAAATACGCCGCAGGTAGTCCCCTTGTCGAATTGTCACGCGATACCAAAATTTATTCGAATTAGAGGGAGTTTGACTTAGGGCGAGGTCGACTTAGAGAGAGTCTACTGTACTTCAACCAATTCTCTTTCTTGTCTTATCTCTGTTCTTGCGTGCATTTTTGTTGGTGACATCATTTAAATTGTTAGTTTAATTTTAAGAAACATTATATTCGTTGTAAATATGTCGTGGAGGAGGTGCTTCAATAATCCCAACAACAACCATAGCAGTAAATTCTAGGTATTTGAAGCGGTTTCGGAGGCGGTAATGTTATACACGGCGCAAGTGTGGGGACATAAAAAGCCTATGAGGAAGTGGAGAGGTTGTATTGTTTTTTTGTATTAAAAGGATTTTCCATTTGCCTACAATGACGCCAAACTATATGCTTATGCTGGAAACAGAAATATCTCCTCTATTTGTAAAAGCACTCAAGATGCAAGTCAATAACATACTGCGGGATAACCGACTTCCGAAAATAGTGGCTTTGCAATCAATTCGGAGAAAAAGCGTGGTATCAAGAATGGTTGGAATTAGCGCATACATGTGGTATAAAGTTGAACGTGGAAAGCCTGGACTGGGAAGATTTATTGCACCTATTAATAAAACCAGTTGATGAGGAGGCGAGAAAGAAATTTCTGGAGAAAGCAACATCTTCAACGCATCGTAGTACGTATAACCGGTTCAATTACAACCTGGGGAGTAGAAATTATTTCAAAGATTCGAACAGTATCCGCGAAATATCAACAATGTTCAAGCTGCGTGGAGAACTACTAAAACTAAATTTTATTCCCCATAGGGAGGACCTCCCGTTACTATGCGGCATGTGTAATCTAAATGAAAGAGAAGATCTCATGCACTTCATAGGATGAATGAGACTAGAACAAGAAAACAAGAAAGACTATTTATGGAAATAGTATCACTGTTCAATGAAATGAATGTAATAAAGCTATTTAAATACTGTGAATATAGGGAAAGTATATTAACAGAATCTTTTTAAAATTGCTAAATTGATAGAGTAATACACTTAAATTATATATACCTTAATTAAAGAAATTAGATGCAATGTTTAGTAACGTAATAATTGTCAATCTGGCAGACGGCAAAGCCATTTTATTAATAAAATTACTTACTTACTTACTTTATTTTATATTCGAATCAACATCAAAAAGAAATACTAAACAATAAAATTTCTTTATTTTCTTTCAGGTAAGTTAAACGCAGGCTTTAATAACATTAACACTGTGGTGAGTATCTTTTTTCATTTCGATCTTATGGCATGGTCAAGCTGATGCATCGATTACGACTTCTCAAAAGGTACTCAGTCACAGCTCTTGGCTTGCAAAAAAATCTGTGTAAAAGGAGCTGTGTATTTCTCAACAGGTACAACTTTGAAGCCTCCACACCTGCATGTATTAGTCATTTAACTACATCCTTCTGGCCAAACAACCAATTTGGTTTTCACGCACAAATTTGAAACGCCTATCAGTTAAGAGATCAGTAGACCACTTGACAGCTCATTTATAATACGCTTGTCCGGATAAGGCGTCTCCAAATAAATCGCTAGGAGAAAATCAGCCCGCATATCTAATAAACACGCAACGAACTGTGTCCTAACATGGCTCTTATCGAATCGAAACCAGATTCCTTCACAGGCGCACAGCAACACACGCGCAACGACGTAGATTTGGCACACTAATTAACAGACTCGCACAAGACACAATCAGGGAGTGCCTAGGCAGGCAAATACTTTAAATTGTTACTAATTGATTTGCTCATTTGAATCTCTCGCCACTGTGGCATGCAATATGGGTACAGCTTGTGGGCAAAACTAGATTTTCACATGTAAAGTATCTTGTGGGGCGCTCTTGTGTGTGACTCCATTCATTTTTCTAACAACTCCATCTCGTTGTCGTCGTCGGTTTGTCAAATTTGGTTGTCAACTAGTGAACGACATTTTTCGCAATTTCGCCGGAGAACTTGTGCACCGGAGTTGCTGTGTATAAGTCGCCACGGATAAGTGCCTTCTTGTCTAGTAAATGTATTCAATGTAATGCGTCAGTTTATCTACGCTTTGAAACTCATGCTCTGACAGACGAACTTAAATCAGAGTTTAGCTCAAAGCGCACAATTTGTTCGATATGCTCTGTCAATCCATGTTCGGCATGTCAGCAACTTTTGGGAAAAAAGAAACATTGCGGATCGAAATGTGAGTGAATGTTTCTAAATTGTTAGGTTGAAGAGCGGGGACTTTTTTTATTTGAATTAATTTTGTGAATGTTGTCCATTTTTTGAGGCGAAAAATTAGCTCTGCTATGAGCGTGTTAATTGTTTGATCGCTTTATGCAAATGGGTCATCAATTAGTGAAACACGCGTTCTTACTTAAGCAGTTGATAAGGGCTTCGTGAGTGGATTAAATAAAGTCTGACAAGGAGTTGATTCTTTTCAAGGCGATGTTCCATGACTCGTTGAGTGGAGTTCCGGTCGAGGAATAATTTGTAGAACGATCAAGTCTAACGAGATTGTACGATGTAGAGGTGTTAATTCACAGGCGCTTGAGGGCAAAAGAGAAAGAATGATTTATACCTGTCAACACTTGCTAAAATTAATCGACGGCCACATTTACCGCATGCCATGTGACAATCTGACTTCTTATTGAAATCAAAGTCATTTTTATGCTGTTTCGATTATCATTGTGTTAATAAAGACGCCATTGCTTTTGGGATTTAGATTTACTTCATATTGCTTGCCAGTCCAGAAGTGTGAAATCGCTACATTCCATCTTATTTTACCCCACACCCCCTTCGACTTCAGTGTTATATGCAAGCATCAACAACTATATTCTAAATTTTTGGCAGGTAGCGAAATTGTTTAATGATCTTAAGTCCGAACGATAATGAATGTAAGGATACTTAAGTAACAGACATGACTTAGTTTCGTTGACTTTTGCTTACATATGCAAGGTTAGTTGGGCTGAAAGTGGAATTAATGCGTTTAAGCCATGTAGGCCCAGGGTTGCTATGATTTATGACTGCCAGTGAGTTTTCTCAACAAATTTTATTCGTGCGTTGACCGATATTTTGCTGAGGTCGCTTAGACTATCGTAAAACAAGGAGCCTGCAATGGCTTTCCTAGCTGAGACAAGAGCGGAACGGTTGCAGAGAAGGTGTTGGGTGCTTTCCTGCTTCTCTTCCTCTAGGCGGCAAAGAATGTGTCTAGTCTTTTTGCGTGAAGGCCTGGTAGACAATGGCCAGTAATTATTCCCACTTTACGGTGATTAGGCTGATGCCGTTGTATAAGCCCTCGGCGGATACGAAAAAGAATTGGCGAAAAGTCTCAATTGTTGGACGACACGGGGAACCACTGGCGCAAAAGACTGTGGTCAGATATTTTAACAAACATGTAGATGCTGCTCTGGCCAGGGCCCAAGGCGCTTTTGCCTCTACAAAGAGATTGTTTTACGGCCAACTCGATGCGAAGGTGAAGGTTATCTGCTACATGGCCCTCATCCGGCCAATGCTCACCTATGGCTGTCCCGTGTGGTTCCACGTGAGTGAAAGCTTGATTTTGGAAAAATTCGGTGTTTGAGAGGGCTTGTATTAGGGCTTGCCTTCGTCTTTATCGAACTCCAGAGTCCCAGTACAGAAAATTCTACTCCAATGAAGTGTTATACAACAGGGCAAACCTGATAAAAGTGGACAATTTCCTATTGAAGTTGATTCGAGGTCATACTGCTAGAGCCATGAACTCGCCCAAATTTCCAGAATACCACGAAAGAGTACGGCACAATGGCTTCGTCCCCCCAGAAGCCTTTTCCATTTTGACAAGAACGGACTGTTACAGAATATAAATGCGGTACCGCTCATCTTCCACATAGCCCGTTCAACTGTGGATGGGCGTAGTTATTGTTTAAGTCGAAAGACATAGGATAAGATTAAGTTTAGCTAAGAGTGCCCGCCGAGGGCCAGTAAGTTAGAAATAGTAAAAATGTTCGTCCAACTTGTTTTAAGCATATTTTTTAGTTTTAAGCAACTAGTTTTAGCAGACAATGGCAAGAGTCATTTTGATGTTTACAGAGGATCAGAGGTACAGAATTTCCCTGACTAACTTGAAGTGGCAGCATCCTAGTTAAGACATCTTGCGCATACCTTACCGACGAACCCATTTTAATTGCTTCCGCCTCACAGACAGCTTGCTGATCTTGACCAAACACGTTACTCTCTGCCTCGTATACTAAGAATTCTATTTACTTTTGGAAGGTCGTTCTTCTACAATTGACACCTTAAACTTTCAAGATGGTTAGAGCGATGCTTAATTGTCTGTCTTCAATTGTCTGTTTGTTGTGAATCCTTCATTTAGGTGATCCAAATTCATAAAAGACTAATGCGGTAAGCATTTAATAAACGATTGTGCTACTTGTCACCCTTGAATTGAATTGAAGATATTATGGAGTGACTATAGAGTCACATAACACTGCGACTACATCTTATCTATTGTGCGCCCTTTCTTTATCCAGGGCTTCCGAGATATCTTGAGAAAGTTGATGATCTCTTTAGATGGGATGTCATGATTGTATTTTCCTGTTAATATGTTTATATTGGTTATTTTTTATCTGCTTGATATCAGATTTGGACAAAAGACTAGTAGGTGTTCCATGGTCTCCTTTGATTGTCCACAATGTCTACAGTTTTCTGAGCTGCGATATCCCATTATATGTAGATGGTAGTTGTATAGGATGTGGCTAGTATCCGCGTCACAGAGTATCCTAAGGTTTGTTAGGCTTAGAGTCTCCTAGGTTCCTCTTGGAACAACCCTCATGATTTTTGTTGAACTGTGTACTTCCCTCCTGATTGTTCTAGAATTCGATGCCGGATTTATCTGTCCAGTTGTTTATATCTTGTTATACGTCAATATTGCCGAATCCATGAAGAGGGAAAATCCCAATAAAAGGAGTTTCAGCCCCTTCCTTTGCTTTGATATCTGGCTTTAATTCCCCTTGTAGTTTTCATGTCGTGGCACTTATATCAGTTATAAACAGATTTTCTCTGCGGCTTATTGAGTATCTTGTGACAGTCTCAGACGGTCCTGGAGCTGAATGTGAAGCTGTTTAGAGCTTTAAGTACTGCCTGGCTGTCTGAGAGTATCGATATTCTTGCATTTATTAGATTTCACTTGTTGATGCAATGGGCTTTTCATTTATGACGAAGAGTTCAGCTTGAAAGGTAGTGGAGTCTCTATGGAGGGTATATATTAGTTACGGCTGGATCCTGCGATTCCTGGTCCTGCTCCACTTTCTGATTTCGATCCGTCTGTGTACCGTCTTGGGCGTCATCTGTAAACCAAGGATGGCTATTGGCACATACTTCTCTTCACGGTATAACGATTTCATGAGATTGCTGAACTTAGTTACTTTATTAACCAGGTCGAAATTTTTTAGAATCTCCAGGTGTCCCGTTAGATCGGCTGCTTTGAAGTTGTGTAACCTTCAAACATTTTCTAAGGTCGCCACCGCTTTGAATTTCTGAAGCAACATATTTAGACAACCTCCAGCAGCAATCTAACCTAAAGCATTTGAAGGGCCTCCTGTAGAAACCTAAATTCAATCGAGTAATAGTGCTCGTCACCACTTTTGTCGATCAAAGATTACATAGTCACTAAGAAACGGATATTTTTCAAACAACGAAGTAAACGCAGTCGATTACCATGCGGAAAAGAAAATGTTAGTCTCCCCTCAATCTCTCAAACTTACCGTCGAATTGAATGAAAACCATTTTTGTTGAATAAAATGCTTATTCAGGCCATGGCCTTTTGGCGTTTCCTTTCCTGTGGTTTATATACGTTACCGGACCTCCGCCTGTTTTTCCTCACCCATCTTTATGAACTAACAAGAAAGTAAAAATGAAACCATAAAACGTCGTCGTTTACAAATCCACCGAGGTAATTAGTGAAGGCACCAGAGATACACTGTCGGCTTCATAAAACTAATTATCCTCGGAATAAATGCGAATATTCCACTGGTCCTTTGTGTACTTTTACACTTGGTTAGCTGTCAATTACACCAAGGCAGCTCAAAGGGCACGCTGAGGGTTGTTTTAGTCAGATCCCGCTGGGGTAAGTGTCGGATGTGAAGTGAGGATTGTGACGGTTGTCGAAATTGTTCACATTGTTTGCCGACTACCTGGGGTGGGTTTTGATTTGTACATCACTACAGGTTTGTTTAAGATCGTGAGTGGTGTTGGGAGCGGAGCTATAAAAGTAAACCTGCTGTTTATTGTTTTATTTCCTATATGTTGCCTATCGGATCAGTGACGTATGCCTGATCCAAAGATACAGTTCAGGGTTTGTGTCTCCTTTCGGTGGCGCTACACTTCGTGCTGGAATGAGACATGGCTGCCGTTGGGATTTATAGGTACATGGCTGTTGTCGTTGTCTGGGATGGAACCTCCTAACTTCAGCGTAGGACGCAAGGTCATTCATTAGTGTTTATCTCTACGGGCGTTTTTCGTCTTCTCCGAGTTCAGTTGCTTCTAGACTGGTATTGAAAGGCATGGTTATTGGCTATTTTTCTACAAATAAGGTCCAAACGCGTTCACGTTGAATATATATATTATGTGAAGGAGAGACAGCGTTTTTATAGTTCCCTCAGAATTTAGTCTCTGTCTCTATCGTCATGAGCTATATATCATTTCGAGACGTAATCAATGAACCATCTAATTTGGCCAATGGTAAGACTTTAATTGATTTGTGTGACCCAAACACGGCTGATTTTAGTATGTTGCCATGCATATCCAAAGTCTTTAAGAAAATTATAGCGAATCCGGTCACAAAACACCTGTCTATTAATAATCTCCTTTACAATAAACAGTCTGGTTTCAGAGCAAATCAGAGCTGCTGCCCACTGGGGATGTTCGATGTTGAGTGACCAAATATCGATGTTTTGACATCGATGTTCAAGTTCGTAAAATACCAAATAATCCATGTTAATCACAAAACATCGGCTTTCGATGTTAGCAACAGAAAGCCTTCTGATAATTGCAGATTTTAAATAATTTTCTGGAATTTCATCGTAATAACGTAGGCATTTCGTAGAGAGATCTCTGACCAGTTCTTGGAATTGGTTAATAGAATGTTTCGACTTGAAAATTATAACAAAATTGGATTTTCCAAGTATACAGAATTTTTTTTTGTTTTGTACTTTTATGTGCGGTAACGAACTATGCATCTACGGTACATTACACTTAAAAGGAACTCCAAAATGTTTCTTTTTAGAAAAAGTTGATACAAAACAAATTATTCATTCATGAAAGGAAACACCAGTAATGGCAATTATGTTGGGGATTGTTTATAAACTACAAATTGTTGCGCTTTCTGCAACAAAATCAGACACGTTGTTTTCACATTTTTTCAATCATCTTCTCGAATTATTATATCAAACATTTTTATTTTCCATCCATGTCGGTGTTTTATTCCAGGTTTAACATTTATTATCGTTTTCAACGTTTATTATCGTTTTGTTTTTTTTTCTTATTGACTCACACAAGGAACTTTGCGTAGTTTTGTATTTTCCACATTTCCTTTAATATTGCTTGTTTTGCCGTTAATGTTGTTATTCTTGTTTCTTGAAGCAGCATTTTTCTGTAAAAATGCATATTCGAATTCAACTTCAAAATAAACAACTCAACTGAACTGGACTGCTAACACAATTTGTATTTACAGAATTTGGAAATATTTTCCTTATATCCATGCATCTTTATATGGAATGTAGAAGGTTGGTGACATCGAAACAGTTTCTATTATCCGTGTTGTTCTTATACACGTATTTTTCTTAAACAATATATTTTGAATTGTGCATACAGAATCGGACAAAACTAAAGCACGCCCATAAGCAAACTGAGTTTTTAGAGTACTTTTCTTGTATCGGGTGACAGACAGAAGCAAGAAAACAAAAATTTGTTTCCTCATTTTTGAAACCTTATTAAACAAAACAATAACGTAAAATTAGCATGACTTGTTAAAAAATTCATTAAACATAGGAGGACTTATTAAACAGAAAATTCACCGCGACAAAACTGAAACGCCCCCTGTACATTAACATTTCCTTGTCAAATTAAAGCATTTACTGTAATATCAAAAATTACAAATATTCTCTATTTCATCCCCTATACAATATATATAATATTTCACCGTAATACATAGTGTAAATGTCCAAAAAAGCACAATTTAAGTCAAGATTTTATGAATTATTTGGTGTACCTTTTATAAATTAGATTGAATTAAACCAAAATGGAAACTTGCTTTTTAGGAGTACAAACATTAGACCGACTGTCATCCAAGGAGTAGAATAACAAATAAAGTTTACAGCCAGGCGCTAGGACAATTTGTATGACAACTTTCTGTTTTCTTTACGATTTTAGAACCATTTAGTTAAGAAAACAGAAAGTGGCCATACAACCATCCACAACTTTACGGCAAACTCTCCTAGCGATTGGCTGTACATTTTAGGATACTTAATCAATTCACCGTATCTTGTGAGTGGCAGGAGTAGGGTAATTATCAGTTCTTTGTATGTGTACTCACTTGCGGTGAGTAATAAGCACTGGGCTTAGTGCGCGGAGACATCCATAGATACGATCAACAATTATATTTATATGATCATACCCAGAAAGACCTTTGCTTAATACATATCCAAGACACGTTTTCTCAACGGTTTTCATTTTAGAGAAACCGTAGATATGGTCTATGTCAAGCTTCATTTTGGTAGTAGTGTTGACTTAATTGGATTCAGTTGCAGACCGCATGTTTCAAGTCGTTGTTCATAAGAGTCGCAAGTTCATCAAGATTTCGAAAAGGCTTGGGCAAATGAACTTGAATATCATCAGCATATAATTGTAGCAAGCAAGCAAAAGCTTACCCACCGATGGTAAGTATGATTATGTTCATCTATGTTGGCAACATTGAGGTTGAGTTTGATGTTTTGACAGTTCTTAAAAGTTCTTAAAATAGCGCATAATCAATGAATTAATGAACATTTGGAAGAGAATCGTACCTAATATTGAGCCCTGCGGAAGACTGATTTTTGTGATCTCTCGGAGAGAAAACTTCTCACTAATCTAACCGCTCTAATGACTAAAACCAAAGTAATTCAAAGGCTTCCCGCACAAGATGTTATTGTTAACCTTGTCGAAAGCCTAAATTGTAATTTCTTCAAGAACATTAATCATGGGTGTGCAGTAGGAATGTTAGATGTTGGTAAAACATCAATTTTGAAGTCGATGTCAATAACGTTGGCTGAACATCGATGACCGATAATAATCGAACTCAAAACATCGATGCTATAGAATGAATTTATATAATTTCGACTAGTAGTGTAAAAAACTACATACATGCATAGTTCGTTACCGCACACTTCCCATGAAAAACCAAGAATGAAAGAATATATAAAATAACAAGAAACTCAAAGCATTCTGTATACTTGGTAAATTCAATTTTGTTATCAGACTCAAGTCGAAACATTCCATGAACAAATTCCAAGAACTGATCTGAGATCTTTCTATGAAATGCCTACGTTATTACGATGAAATTCCAGAAAATTATTCAAAATCTGTAATTATCAGAAGGCTTTCTTTTGCTAACATCGAAAGCCGATGTTTTGTGTCTTGTTTGTGTGTTGTGTTTTGTACATCGATTATGCGGTATTTTACGAACTTGAACATCGATGTCAAAACATCGATATTTGGTCACTCATGGTGAACATCGAACATTCCTACCATCATATACAATGTTACTATGGACCCCACACTGAATTACTTTGTGTTGATCATAAAATAGCTAGAAACATCGCAGTACCGAATTTTGGATTAAATCAATAGCGTAACCTAAAAATACAAAATATTTTTTAGCCCGGTGAGAAAAACAGTTTGATCTGACAGCAAGGGAGCCACAAAATGCATCATACAGACCTTAGCTTTTTGGAATTAAATCTTAAAAGATATTCGTGGTCTTATTGTTTTGTCCGTGACTGTAATAATGTGACTATATAAAAATATTTAACTCTTGCAACATTTACCAAGGTAGTGAGGGTCTCAAATCGAATGTGGCTCCACACCAATAAACTGTAATAATTCAATTTTGAAATCATTTCCATCGATTGTGGTGCCCGATCTTGTTTCGCTTTCAAAAGCATCTCACGTACTTATGCTCTTATTCCGAAAACCGCACTCTTCATAGATTGATCTCTGTAATGAGACCATTGAACAAATTTCGAAGACAGAATGTAGAAACAAGCCATGGGCATGCACCTTGCAGAGCAAATTTGGTGGCGGGCTCAGATGATAAATGTGTTTATCATCGTCAATTATGTTTATACCACATCTGCACCCTCAAGCAACGAGGGAATGTGCCCTCACTCTCCGGCACAACCCACAGATAAGATAAACCGATCGGTAACATTATTGGGGTCTAATTAGTCGCCGTTTTGACAGTCGTTTGGTCAGCCGGCGAAAGCATGTTCAATTTCATACACCCATATGTGCATACGTATGTGCACATGTGTAGCAGATAATATTGATTCATGTTCGATCGACCTTTCTGTGGCGTCATGCCGCAAAACAACGAAATAATTACCGTCCAGCTGTTGCAGATGAAACCCACAACATCCTACTTGTGCCATTCATTGTTATTATATTAAATCCATTGTCTTGTCCACATAATCGTTCCCTTGAACGTAACGAATACACGTGCGTCTAGCAGGCGCATCAACAGCTTTGCAGATGACGTCTGTGAAACACAATTCAATGGAATCATTCAGAACAACAAAAGGACCAGTCCTTGGCGCGAGACGAACAAAGAAACCAAGCGACAGCGAAGAAGCAACGAAAAATTAATGTTATACGCAGATCTGTTCATTTCTTGTTTTTTCCTCTTCTTCATTCTTCTTTTTTTAACAAACACAAAGGCAAATCAAGGATACAACCTTCCCGATGTGCCCCAGTTAGAGACAGATGTTTTGATTCGACGTCGAGAATGGTTCTGTGCTCGTTTCCATTCGAAGTGGATGGGGGAAGTGTGACGCAAGTCTATGACTGGATATAGGGAAGGATGAAGCAAGGATGTTGCGCGGTAAGAAATCTTTTTTGATCAGATTTTGTCTCAGGATTACTTGGAGGATAGTCCAGTTGGTTGTCGTAGTGGTTGTGCACTTACATGAAGTGGATTGAAAAACAAGCCATGAATTAGGTTCAGCGCTTGTTACTCGTTATCTCTGGATTTACCAGAGAACAGGTCAATAAATATGCACTATCGGACAAGGACGAAGTGACAGTGGATTGGGCATAGAGATAGTCAGAGGTCTACTGCGTTATGCAAAGTAACCCTTTATCACTGGACGGACAGATGGGTTGCTAATCACTGTCAATTGATTAAACAGAGCTATCTCTCGACCCATTCAACTCGAATGAAAGGGACCATGCAGATCAACAATCCCGTCCACCCGACTCGGATAAAGTGAAGATAGCCATATTCAAACTGAAATCCACAAAGCTGCTTGAGCTGATGGTCTATCAGCCGAGCTCATCAAAGCGGCAGGCGATGTCTTGGTAAGGACCCTGAACCAACTCAACGGTAAAATATGGTCGGAGGAAAGCAATCACGATGAATGGAAACTCAGGATGGTTTGTCTGATTCACAAAAAGAAGGCCCTCTAAATTGCGCCAACCAAAGAGGCATCAGTCTTCTGAACATCGCCTACAAGATATTACCTGTCGTGTTTTGTGAACGCCTAAAGTCGTCCATCAACAACCTGGTCGGTCCATACCAGCACGGCTTTAGGCCAAAAAAAGCCACCATCGATCAAATATTCACGCCACGGCAATCTTGGATAAACCGAGGAACAGCAGATCGATACCCACTACCTTTTGTTTGATTTCAAGGCCGCGTATAACAGCATCTATAGAGACGAGCTATACAGAGCAATGTCTAGTTTTGGCGTCCCTACCAAACTCATCCGTTTGTGTAGGATGACGATGAAGAATGCACGCTGCTCAACCAATATCTATAAAGACCTAACCGAGACCTTTGATGTGAGACAAGGCGACGCGCTGTCATGCGACATCGTCAACATCATTCTTGAAAGAATTGTTCAAAACTCGCTTTGAGGTAGTCAAAGACTTTGTCTACCTAGGTACCGCTATCAACTCAGATAACGACACCAGCACTGAAGTCAAACGAAGAATAACTCTTGCCAATCGCTGCTTCCTTGAGTTACGTCTCGCAACATGTCCCAGCTTCGGCAACATGTGCTGGCAACATTATTTCCAATTATGTTTCACCTCTCATTTGTTTACGTATTATGTCTTAACGCCTTTTCCAAATTTGTTACACCCTTCATTTATGTACTCGCTTGTAATAGCGTCCTTTTACCTCTTTTGTCTCCTCCTGTTCCTATATTGTGTTGTTGTTGTGTAATGAATGGAATGGGCAGTTGACCTTAGACCACCGAAAAACTCGGATGGATTTTCTTTTATAAAGTTTTGTACTATATCGATTCTTATAAAATTAATAAAAATGTTAATTTCTTCCCATACAATGTGTTTAGTATTTTATTTATTGTGCGAGTCGCTCCCAACTCGTAACTCTTGGGCCAAGAAAGCAACTGATAAAAACAGCCCACTCTCGAACAACCAGAGTAACTCTATATAAGACTTTAATGGTCTCATTCCTATATGGCGCAGAGGCATGGACTTTGCGAAATCGATGCCTCTGCGCTTAATTTCTCGGTTGCCTTGAGAGGGATATTCTTCGTATGATTTTCAGTCCCGTCTGCAAAGATGGTGAGTTCAGGAGGAGATATAACGATGAATTGTACGAGCTATTCATCGACATCGAACTAGTCAGAAGAGTAAAGGTCCACCGATTGGCTGGAGACGCTTGTTGGTTGAGACCCAGTTCCACCCCGGACTGTGCATCTCTCGAATGACCGAGCTGACTTTATACACAACGCTGATCATCCCAGTCCTCTTGTACAGAGCACAGGCATTGAATATATCAAAAGCGGACGCAGGTTCATTTGGTGGTGCATGCACTAATAAATTATTAATATGCCTTTCTCGAAACCTGTATGATTCTGACTTCAGTATTGTAAAGAGAGATCAATAATTTGAGTAAAGATTTTCGTTCAGAAAGATACGCAAGATCGTTGCGCTTGATATTTCTAAAGCATTCGACGGAGTTTGGCTTCAAGCTCTTTTGTCGAAAATGCGTGCCTATGGTATCGATGAATCTCTTCTTCTATGGATTACAAATTACCTTTCGAACCGTTCAATTCAAGTTGTTTTGGATGGGATCAAGTCTGATATCCACCAAATTAATGCTGGTGTTCCCCAAGGTTCATTTTTGTCTCCGACACTCTTTCTCATTTTTATAAATGATCTCTTGTCTGCTCCTTCTAATCCAGTCCATTCATTCGCTGATAACAGCACCCTCAGCATTTCATATTCGTTCCAAGACGGCCGTGGAATTGGAACGGCAGCGTATGTAAAGCACATTTAATTCCGATGTTGACAGCATAATTAACTGGGGAAAAAACAGTAGAGTGGAATTCAATGCTTCAAGAACTCAATGCTGTCTGCTGTCACTCAAGCGAATCCTTGATAATCAGCCATTATCCATGAATGGCGCTTGTGTCGATGAAACCGGGAAACTTTCCATCCTCGGTGTGTGTATCAACACAACACTTAGTTGGAACGATCACACATTTGAGGTCGCCAAAAATGCTGCGAAATGTTTAGGTTTCCTTAATCGATGCAAGAAATATTTCATCCCCTCCTGATTTGGCTTTAATTTATAAGGCGTACATCCGCCCCAAGCTTGAGTACAACGCTCATGTCTGGTCTGGTGCCCCCAATACTACCCTGCACCTACTTGATAGAATCCAAATGCGAGCGATACAACTTTTAGGAGACAATAATATCGCAGAGTCATTAAACTTGCTCGAACATCGACGTACCGTCTCTTCTTTATCCGTGTTTTATCGCTATTTCAACAAACGATGCTCAAGTGAGCTGGCCAACTGCATTCCTCTTCTCCATGAATTTACCCGCAATACCCGTCTCGCCAGGAATGCTAATCAGTATACCCTTAAGCCTACTTTCGGACGCACAGTTAAATTCACAGACTCGTTCTTCAGCCGAACTGCACGAATATGGAATGCTCTTTTCAGCCTAATATTTCCCACAGACTACAACCCGCAGATATTTAAGACCGATTTGCACAGGTACCTCCTCTCCCTTTCTCCCTCTATACCTTCGGCCCGTGCTGTGTCTTGACCCCGGACACAAAAGGGTATTAGCAATCCCTTGAGCACGCGCAAATTATAAAAAAATATGTACAGTGGCCTCCCCCTAAGTCGAATTGTCACGGGATAGCAAAATTTGTTCCACTTCTTTACCCCATCTGAAAAATACGTTTTATGGAGGTCTGTAAAGTTGGCCTCCGTGGCGGCAATAACCTCTTTATTCGGTATAAATTTCTGCCCGGCGAGTGATTTTTTCAACTCTAATTTGAAGTGAGCGCAACGAGTGCGTTGTCTTGGAAGAGAAAATTCGCAGACATGCCCGCTTCCACTAGAGTCCGATTCGCTGAAAGTTTGACAGTAGCCGTCCACGAGAATGTCTTTTGCGATAGTGGCTCCATCGGGTGGTGAGAGTTAGTTTTTATCGGACGTAGTATGGAAGTAGTACGGGGTGGACTAGGCCTCACCCAACATGCCTCAACATGCCAGCCGCCCCGCACTCCCGCCAACTTTCACCAGTTTCCAACACCAAGCCGGCTGAGATCCCCCTCAACTTGTGTTAGCCACCTTGTACGTGGCTTCCTCTATTGCATTGTCCCACAGCCTCAGAGTTGAAGATTCTTTGAGCCGGAGCTCCATATGCTAACCATCTTAGGCGTTGGGTCCATAGACGCCTGGCTAGATTCATTGCTGTACAGCCCACACAGTTCGTGGTTAAACCTTCTTCTCCAAATGCCATCGACTGCAACAGGACCAAAGATCTCAGTGCGCAGAACTTTTCTCTCGAAAAGACCAGGAGTTTCTTCATCCGGTTTGGACATAGTTCATGCCTCTGACCCGTAGAGTAAGACGGGCAAGATTCAGGTTTTATACTCTGTTACTCAATAGCCGTTTAGTTAGAGTCCTTTATTACCTCGAAGTTTATAACTGCTTACAGTGACATTCTATCCGCGTCGTTGATGTTATGCGTTCTCTCTTGATGATAGCATATACGGTAGAATCTTAGAAAGATGAACAGATAACAAATATGCTCTGTTCATCTTTCCAAATTGTTCATCGTGTGTTTCTAATTTTATTTAAAAAGAACACAGACAAAAAAGAAAAGTTGTTTATAAAAGGTTTAAAACCAGACTTATATATACGTTCTTCCTAAAAAACTGCTCTTTCGGGATTCTACTGTACTTCGTTTTGCCTTCGTTTAGCAGCAGACCCACTATATCCGCTTCCGTTTCAATGCCAACAAACGCCTCATTGAATCACGTCAATGTTATCCGCGTCTGCGAGCAGTTGTGCGGACTTTTGGAATATCGTGCCTCTTGTGTTACCGTGTGAGTTTTTCATGATCTTCTCAAGAATAATGTTGAAAAAGTCACATGACATCACGTCACCTTGTCTAAAACCTTTTTTGACATCGAAGTCTCGGTGAGTTCGTTACCGACCTTCATGGAGCTGCGACTATTCTACATCGTTATCCTGCTCAGTCTGACGAGCTTGGCAGAAATGTCAGACATGGCGTATAGCTCGTCTCTATGCATGCTGTCATATGCGACCTTGAAATCGACGAATAGGTTGAGTGCATCGGTTTGAATTAATGTGCATTTTCCTCCTCCCATAGTGCGTCTATTATAAGCCATCCAATCCGGTCTGAGAGGAATGCTCGTAGAGAGTTTTGGCTTGGGTGGCGACCGATGTCATTAAGGAGTTTAATTCTTTAAGAATAATTTAGAGATTGTGCCGAATTCGGGCTACAAGCTAAGTGTCTGTATACTTGCTGAATAGCTCCCGCATAGAGAGGTGGTGATGTAAATATGTTGAATGCATCGGACGGATTGCTTCTCAACGCTCCGCTGATACGCATACAAACCAATCTTTGCACCCGGATGAGGACATTATAAATAGATAATTGAAACTCCTAAACTAATAATGTATCGGCCTCACTATTCATGTGAAAATCCAGTGCGAAATGTGTGGCTGTCGTGCCCAATTACATCCTATAGCTTTAAATTGCTTTATAAGGCAGAAACGGCCATCCATATCCTTTCCTGGATATTGAGCGTCCAGTTTATTTGTTATCGATACTAAGGCCAAGAAGAACGGACCAGGTACCTACTGGTGAAAAGTATAAGTTTCATGTCTTGACTTAAGGCACACGGAAATACTTCATATCTTGGATATCTCATAGAAAACCGTCTATTCAGCATGCTTCTCAAATTGAGATGACTATACAATATCCCTGATTCCCTGGAAGTCTGCATTGGTGCTTACATGATGGATGAAGGGACTGGCATTGGGGTTTTGCACTTTCACGGGAAATCTCCCTTACAATGTTGAATCAATTCCAGAGGTTAATCGCCTCTATTCCGTTCAAAGGCGGCCATAAAACTTCTGGCTTCCGAATCAATAATTGATGTTTTTAAATCAGATTCACACTTTACAGGTTCTGGCAAACGACTAAAAAATCAATCTTCTGGTTTTGTGACGTTGTGAGAAGTTTAAGTATATCACCTAAAATGTCATGACAGTCACGCTCACCAGCTTATCTTTGTCAAAAGAAGCAAAGATCGTTCTCCACAAGGTCCTTACCTCGTCGGTCCACTTTACCTCTCACGAAAGAAAGAGGCGAAATCGATAACTCTTCGAGTTGAACACATGCGAAAGATAAACTGCCAAGAGCAAGCTCGTTGAAAGGAGCACTGTTTCCACTCCATCAAGCGAACTGGATTGCCTCGCTTTAGAAAGCATCAAAGACAAGTGCCTCTCAACAGTCCCCATCGACTCTTGATGCAAAGTTCTTCCACTAAACTCCGAAAAATCAATCAAATCAATCTGGAGCACCTTTTCCGAGCAGCCCCACGCTCATTTCCCACCATCTGAATTGATGGCAACAATAAGCCCTCCCCGGTTGTTTCGATTTGTATTCACTACGCACTGCCATCAAAGTGTACCCCAGCCAATCAACATCACATTGCGACAACCGTCCCTCGCCCCAAGAGAGCCAAATGTAAACGACAAGCCTTCATTCTACGACACCACCTCTCCCCCTGCTGCCGGCCAATCGGAATTCGCCTGCTCCTGAATAAATCATGAACCGATTTTGCATTCGGCGAGTGCCAAGCACTTGGCAAGTCTTCGAAGCTTCGTTCGCTGTTCAATTTGCGAAAGAATACATCGCATGAGCATGCAGTTTGATCGGAAAACTAATCACGCAACTCGCTTTTATGCAGTTTGGCCTCAAGCCATCGGACCATTTGAGTGACCACCTCAGGCACGCACTGCACCTCATCGCTTGAGCTGTGAGTGCAGTCGAAAGCGAGTCGAGCGAGTCCATATAAGCATTTGCACCTGGCACCGATTGTCGACGTGCTTCCCCAATAGGTCGCAGACCATCCCCCATGATAGAGCACGCAGCCACTCCCTCCGCCCCGCCAACAACGAACGAGCACAGCTGCAAAACTTTCAATTTCTGCTCAGGCTTTATGCATGAGATTGGATAATAAATTCAATTCTAGTCAACGTCGACGACGTTGTTGCTGCTGACAATGTTCCCGATGCAGGCTCCGCCGCCGCCGGGCCCAGATCGATGCGAGAAGATGAGTGAGCATGTGGTCGGGGAGGGAGGAGTTAGGAGGCAGGAGACGATAACAAAATTCACATAAGTTCTACAAAGTTTTATTATAACATCAAATGGCACGACAGATCACTGCTTAAAGTGAGCCAAAGTGATGCCCCACTACGACCAGACATAAGGATAAGCATATTCAAATAGAAATCCCATTCGAATGGGAGTGAGAAATTTGTATCCTCGAACGGATACAGGCATCCTGGATGGATTCGGTTGGGATTGCGTCTTTGGGACGAGAATTCCGTTGGATAATGTCGTGTCGGGAGGATTTCGTATTCATGGCAAGGTACTTTGTTGGAGTATCTGTGGAATGGTTTTTGGCGGACTGCTGCTGCTGAATTGTGAAGCACATAATTTCGGCACACACTCTGTGCATGTGGCCATGATAAGGCAACTTGCAGAGAAGTATGGCAGACAGGCGGAGAGATGTAAATATCATGTAATCCTTTATTGAGACAACGAATGATTATTGAGTTTCATTTCGTTCGGATTGGGACCATCGTATGTGGCTTGAATGTCAGTTGAAAATGTGGTTATGGCGGTAATGAATTGCTGGCATTTTGGTTGAGGGCATGTGGTGACGACGGATGGGGTTTTTGACCGCAAATGTGACGCGTTGACGTTTGGCAGCTCGTCTGAGGTGGGTTGCTGTGAAGAATGTAATTTGCGGAACAATTCTTACCATTTCGGGATCTGCTACTTTGGCGGTGTGATGTATGGTATATGCTACGGAAAAACTTATTTTTCGACTTCATATAAGTTTTAAATCTTGAGGAGTCGATTTCTTGCTGCAAGAAACCTATGTATACTGTGGACTTGCAGGAAACAAACAAAAGAGTTGTCTGCTTTTATGGATTTTTTTTGCTTGGGTTGGTGAAAATCTTCAACAAGACACCATGTGACCCGTTTTTTTTTAAATGTATTTTTATTTTAAGTATTCATGAGTAACTTACATTCTAGACAAAAATGCTTAAAACTAGTTGGACGGACATTGATATATGCTACTTCTAACTCACCGGCCCTAGGCGGGCACTCTAAGCTAAGCTTAATCTTATTTTATGTCTTTCGCCCTAACCTAACAATGAATATGTGTGAAATACATGAATTTGAATGAACAGCTTAATATTAAGAAAATTAGGGGAACAAAAAACTTAATTACAGAACTGTTTTGACTTAAAACTTATATACTATCTTTACATACTACCTTAGAATAACGTAAAACTACCTTAACTAAACCTGCATGCATGTATAGTATTATACGCACATATATACATGTGTATACCTACTGTATACATTTTGTAGACACATAAGGACACTCAGGTGTACACATGTCTATACTTATATATTTTTTTGCTTTTTTTTTTTATTTAATTATATATACACCTATGTACAGCTTAAAAACTACCTTAAAGCTACCCTAAGAAGTACAAGTCGGCCATAGGTTGTGGCTAATAGATTTCCATCTAATCCGATGCAAGACAGAGACCAACTGCGCCCCATGAGGGGGAACGCGCTACCTTTTCTACACCGGGTCTAAAGCTGGAGTTCCCACGCTCCCCAGCCACAAGAAATGTTGATGCTGCCTAGCAACATCCCGAATGTCTTGGCTGGATACCGCCATACTGAACCGGAAGAGATCTTCCTCAGCTCGTTGTGCGACAGAACGGTCGTGGTTGAGTCGCATATCCACAGTTGATCTGGCGATGTGAAAAATGAGCGGTAACGCATTCATATCTTGTAATAGGCCGAACTTATCTAAATGAAGAAAAACTTCTGTGGGGACGAAGCCACCAAGACGTACATTTTCGTGGTATTCTGGAGGGTATTGGGGTAAGTAAGTCCCTGAGATCAAGTTATCCGGCGAGTTCATCGCTCTAGCAGTAGGACCTCGAATCAACTTCAACAGGAAATTGTCCACTCTTATCAGGTTTGCCCTGTTGTATAAGATCTCATTGGAATAGACTGTTACTCTGGAGTTCTATAAAGGCGAAGGCAAGCCCTAAGACAAGCCGTCTTAAGCAAACTAATCTTTTCTATTAAGCTTGCACTCACGTTGAACCACACGGGACAGCCATAGGTGAGCATTGGCCGGATGAGGGCCATGCAACAGATAACCTTCACCCTCGCATCGAGTTGGCTGTGGTAAAACAGTATCTTTGTAAGGGCAAAAGCGCCACGGGCTCTGGCTAGAGCAGCATCTACATGTTTGTTAAAATATAGATATTGATCTAGACAGATCCCCAGGTATATGACTACATTCTTTTGCGCCAGTGGTTCCCCGTGTCTTCCAACGATTGAGAAATTTCGCTAATTCTTTTTCGTATCCGCTGAGGCCTTAAACAACGGCGTCCTGAGCAGAATGGTTTCCGACTTCCGGAGGTTGATACCCAACTTCCAGTCATCGCAACTTCTCATGAATGAATCGAAGTAACCCTGCGTGAGAGTAGTGATTTCCTCGATCTTTTTGCCTAATCTGTACACGATCAAGTCTTCGGCATACCCAATTGCATGAGGAAGAGAACTTAACAGATCGCTCAAGTAAATCTTGAACAGGATCGGCGAATTAACGGCATCCTGTTAGAGACCATTTTTAACTTGAAATATACCTGTCGAAGTCAGGTTGCCATTCTTGACAACGAACCGTCTACCAGTAAGCATGTTACACAGTGGGTACAGCAGTGCTTTGCTAATGCCTATCCAGTGTCAGAGTCTTACTGACTAAAAACACCCTTCCCCTTTGGTTTTTCTGTACTACAAATAAGTTTCCTTATCTAGTAGCTTACATTTAAAGTTGTTTTCGCGTGTTGCAGGTAGACCTTCGGTAAAATCACCTGTGATAACCATCGTTAGGTTGGTTTATTATTATTGCGCCAAATCAAGCGGTTACGTACGCTGGAGTCGGCGTACTAAACGTTACATGTCCAAAGTTTGGAGGATGGCATTGTTACAATGACCATGAAGTCTGATACTTAGCTTTCGAGCGGAGGCTGTTATTTCTTCGCCGATTGTAGTTATCCCTAGGTCCCTTTGTATATCACAATTCCTGAGATACCAGGGAGATTTCACAATGGCCCGAATAATTTTATTTTGAAAGGACTGAATAAATCGTCTGTTACATGCTTTGGTGCAACCCCATAGTTGTGTGCCGTAAGTCCATATAGGCTTGAGTACTTGCTTGTATAATAGCAGGTTGTTGTACATGCTTAACTTGGAGTGCCTTCCAAGTACCCAGAACATTTCTCTATACCGGTGTTCGAGCTCATCCCGTTTCTTTGTCACGTTGGCCTTCCACTTGAGTTTCGCAGAATTAGTTAGTGAGTTTCACAGAATTAATGAAAACAGGTCGATTTTCAATATTTCTGTAGGTAAAATTTATATGCGTTGATTTGGTCTCATTGGGAGCAATGCACCAGCGTTTTGACCATTCGCTTATTTTGTCCAGAGCTCGTTGCAGTTTTTCAGTTTAGGACTCAACTTAGCTTCCCGTTGCCAGGATCGCTGTGTCATCCACAAATGTAGCCACAAGTGTACCCTCAGTTTGAGGTATGTCTCTAGTAACAGGTACAATGTAGGGCCAAGGACACTCCCTTGAGGGACTCCTGCTCGGATTTCTTTAAAATCGGAATTTTCAGTTCCGTGTTTAACGCTAAATATCCTGTTAACGAGATAAGATTCTAGTATCTTATATAAGCTTGTCGATAGAAGCCTGCTTAGTTTGTATTTAAGGCCGTCATGCCAGACTTTGTCGAAAGCCTGGGAAACGTCAAGTAGGGCGGTGGAGCAGATCTTTTTCTCCTTTAATGCTCCTTATTTCATTCGTTATTCTGTATACCTGGTCAGTGGTCGAGTGTTTCGTTCGAACTGATGGTCAGGTATTAGTTGCTTCTCTCCGATAAATTTGTGAATGCGTTTTAATACGTTTTTCAAAAATTTTGGATATTATTGGTAAAAGCTATATGGGTCTGTACGACTTTTTGTTGTTTAACGGTTTGCCCGGTTTTGGAACCATAATCACTTCTGAAACCTTCCATGGGTCTGGAACATATAATAGCCTAAAGGAAGTATTAATTAAGTGGAAGGAGTTTAATTAGCGCACTTTTTGGCAAGTTCTTCGGGATTTCTCCGGTTATTAAATCGCAGCCAGGAGCCTTGTTGTTTTTTAGATTTTTGATTGCTAGAGCTGTCAGGTAAAGAAGTTACACTTGGATCATCTTCCAACAGTTCTCCATCAAAAAGGTGAAATGTTTCCTCCAAATGTTCGCTAAAGAGATCCTTTTTGCTCACTCATCATTGTTTTTCTTGATTGGCGCAGCCTGCATTTGGGGCTTCTTGATATTTTGTACTTCTTTCCAAAGTGAGTAGTTCGTAAATTTTTCATTTGTTAGGCCTTCAAGATAAGTCGATATCTCGTGGTTTTTGAAAACATGCAAAGCTTTTTTTAGTTGGTTGCACAGTCGATTTAGGTAAGTTTTATGATGTGGAGCGCGAGACTGCTGTCATTTCTTGCGCGCTTTTCATTTTTTGAGGAAAAGTTCTTTTATTTCTGGTGGAAGATTTGTATCATTGAATTAGGATATTTTTTAACTGCGAGGAGTATTTTTTCAGGTTGCTTTCTGGATGTTACTAATAAACTTTTCAAGTTCGAGTTCTAACTGTAAGCTTATTTTTAAAGACCCATTTAGACTAATATTTTCCTCACAATCATGTCTAAAACTTTCCCAGTCAGTTTTGTTCTCTGTCAATCTCCTCGCACCTTCCACTTTCCTTAATTGATTGCTGGTCAATATTACAGGTGAGTGGTCAGAAGAGAAGTCAAAACTTTCTTCTACTTTCACGAAGTTTGTAGGTACCCCTTTAATAATAAAAAAAAGTCTACTAAGTCGGGTACTTTTGCTGTATCGGCAGGCCAATAAGTCGGTTTTCCTGAAGAGTGGAAGTCGACACCGAGCTCCATACCGACTTTGTACAACAGTCTGCCATTCGTTGAATTTTTATGCCAGCCCCAAAATGTGTGTTTGGCGTTAAAATCGCAACCAACAATGAAACTCGTTCCAAATTTCCCGAAAAGACTTACAAGGTCATCCTTGCATCGCGGGGAAAATATAAGGATGCTTGGGTAAGCTATGGTGTCTTATATTTTAGTTTAACTGACACTGATTGTATTGCGTCAATTTCTGTTATTGTATTCATGAAGTGCTCTATATTGTCTCTAATAAATAAGGAGGATCCCTTTCTGGCTCTTCCGGAGTACGCACAAGAGCTTCTTATTTTAAATTGGGACTCCTTCGTCAGGTGTTTTCAGATATCAAGCACACTTCAACGTTAGTGTTACGCAACAATATCTCCAGTTCATTGCTTTTATTTTTTATTCCATTGGTGTTGTATGTTAAAATCTTGATCGTACCTTCCATGTTCCTATATTGCGAGATCTGTGTTGTTTACCAGGTTTAGGCTCAAGCTTGCTAAGTTTGTCAAAAATGATTTTATTTATAGTGGATTGCTCGTCAAGTTTAGCAAGAATCGTAGCGAACACTTGCGCAACCGGGTCTGCCGAATCGGCAGGTTTTTTGCTTACGTTTGGCATACGTCAGAGTCTTTGAGGACTCTGGCTTAGCCTGCATTTTACGCATGGTAGATTTACTTTTCCCCACCTTTTCAGTTGTGGCCTCGCTTACTTTATTTTTTTTTTATTGTTTTTGCGTTTAGTCTCGACGGCTTTACGTTTTGACGTAAAGCGTCACGTCTCTTTTGTAGCTCTTTGGCAACCTCGCAGCCTCTATAATTAGCTGGATGTTTACCTTTGCAATTTGCAGAGATAGCCGTCGCCTCTTTACTAATACCACAATTTTCAGAGAGATGATTTTCGGCAGGAAGGCCGAGCTTAGTGTGAAAGTCAAGTAAGCAGTTTTCAAATCAGTATTTGTTCCAACTCTCACTTATGGTCCTGAAATTTGGGTAATGACCGAAAGAATAAGATCGCGAATATAAGCTGCTGAGATGAGATTTCTTCGTGCTGTGATGATAGGGTGAGAAACACGACAGTGGGCAAGGAACTCAACGTTGCTTCTCCGAAGGGAAAGAGCTGTGCTTCCTTCGTTTGGTCATGTAGCACGTAGAATGTCCCCACCGGCACGACTTCCGAGGTGGGCCTTGAATGCGATTCCATCAGGTAGGCGACCACTTGGCAGACTCAGGATGAGATGGTTGGACCAAGTCCATATCCATTGCGCATAACCTCTGATGAGTTAGAGTCGATGGCGGAGGATCGAGTTGCCTGGAGATCTCTTGTGCGTGGTTTACCCCCGCGACCTCTTTAGTGAATCATGCGGGTCAGAATATGATGATGATGATGATTTCCTTCTTTTTGGCAATATGATATTTTTGGTGTATGATTAAAGCCTTGGCAACTTTACATTCCGATATCGTTCTTGTGCTCGTCCGCAGAGACTCAATTTTCACTATAGGCTTTAAAATGCTTTCAATCTTGTGTATATCATCAATGCATTCGTTTTTCTCAAATGTAAGCATAAATAATGGCAGTCCTGTTTTGATGAGGATATCCTCACCTTGTTCAGTTTTCTGCTTAATCTTCTTTATGATGTTGACGGCGTCAATAATTTTCAAGCCTTTTGCTTTAAGGTCATCTATAATGTCATATTTTTGCTTGCGGGTGAAGACCTCTGCCTATGACACGGAGTCGCCTTGCTCTCTTCTTTTGATAGGTGTACCACTGTATTTTTTCCTTGTTCAGTTTTTGTGATAATGCTCTATAGCTATCGGGGTCTGTTACTTTAAATTCCTAGTACAATCTCATTTCTTTTCTCATGTGCCTTCGAACACACGTACGCTGCAGGCATGGTGTTAGTACGATTAAGTAAGTCATCAACCATTCATTATTTATAAACGTCAGACATTGTCGTGAAAGATATGGCCCGAAATATGATTTCCGAGCTATTTACACCTAAATGTAAATAAATTAAAGAAGAAAAACCCTTCCAAAAGATGTACTAAAATTGTTTGCATCAACTAGTTTTTTTCTAGTAAAAAAAAGTAATATTAAAAAAAGGAAACGTCCTTAGCTTTTCTATTCATTGAAGTTGGAAAAAAATATTAATAAAAGCTTAATAACTAGGGCGCAACTGTTTTTTATCGGAAATGTACAGTCAATCAAACTCATATTCGTGCTCTCAATGTGTTTCTTGTGGTCCTTTATACATTTAATAGTATGAAGCTTTCCTACCCCCGCTGCCGAAAAACAACCCCAAACCTTCACCGATCCACCACCATGCTTCACTGTTGCGACCTTATTTTCAGGAAGAAGCTTTGTATTAGGTTTCCGGCATATTATTTACCGCCCATCCGACCCAAAGATATTAAATTAAATGAATAATTTCATTAATTGGGTGTAAAATCATAATGACAAAAGTCCACGTATTTGTTATTGAAAATTGATTTCAGAAAAATTTGTTAAAAATCATTTTTTTTTTTCGTGAATGTAAGTAACAAAAGTCTACATACTCTTAAGGGCCATTCATAAGAGCTCAATACGAATCGCGAACTTCGCAAACTCTGACACTTCATTCATATGGAGTTTTCTCATTCGCGGAGAGCAATTTGAGTAAAGACATACTTCAACGCGAATTTTTTCGTCGTGAATGTGTGGATCGCGTTTACCTCTCTTGTGTATTGCGAACTCAGATTGACGGTTCGCAAATAGAATGATTTATTCGTGGAGAAAAAAAATTTAAATCGTTGATAAGGATACTTAAACTAATTATTGTTAAGATTTTAGTCGATAGAGAAACTCGAAATTCAATCCCCATCTTCTTGCATATCAAGAAGTATGATTTTGTGTTTATATTTGATGGAAATTGGTTCCTTATCCCTGCCCTGCCATCGAGCCAATAGGTGTGCACAGAAGCTGTATAGCGAATTAAGCGGATAGTTACTTACTTAGTTGCTTACTACCTTAGTTGCCCTTCCGCTAACATGGATTCCAGCCTTGAAATCGAGTCACCAACTGTGCTCCGTGAGTGCTATTGTCGAGAAAAATCTGCTCAACGTTAGGCGTTCTAAGTACACTCCGCTAGGCATGGACAATCTCAAAAGCGGATGAGAAAGTCCTTGGTCTCTTCGAGAGAAAAGCTCTGCGATCTTTGGCCCTGTTTGCGTTGACGGTTTCTGGAGGAGAAGATTCAAACACGAACTGTACGGGATGTACAGCGACATGAGTCTAGTCAGGCGTCTTCGGATCCCACGCCTAAGATGGCTAGGCCATATAGAGCATATGGACAACTCAGCTCGGGCCCGAACAGTCTTCGACTCCGAACCCGTGGGACAACGTAACAGAGGACGCGCGCTTTTAAGGTGGCGCACTAAGGTGGAGAAGGACCTCAACCAACTTGGCGTGCGAACATGGAGGCAGCTACCAGAGACCGTGCTAGCTGAAGAGGCTTGTTGGTTGAGGCCCTAGTCCACCCTGGGGCTGTAGCGCCAAATAAAGAAGAAGTACCCTCCGCTAATGAAACAGCAACAGCACCAACAGCACGAGTGTTTGCTGACCACAATTTATAAAGAAGAATAGTTTGTAGGATAAACTATTTCCCTAACAGTGGTACAAGACTGAACCCTATGGAATTCCATGGCTTTCATCAATCTATGGTTTTTTTCTTTTTCTATTTTTCTCTCAAACACCTCTTAAAACGCCATTTATTGATGTTTGCAAAACATTCTCCAATTTCAGACCTACAACCGAGTTCTTTATATAATTGTTTACGTCATCGTTTGGTTAAGCAACCGGGCGAAGCCTCTACTATTTGTCAAACCTCGTTACTCAATGCAGCACCCGCATAGACCCCTCGCGGCGATGCTATTGCATACAACTCAGTTGCCAGTTCCTTTGACCTGAAACTGAAGTAGCAATCCCTGACCCGAGAACGTCCTCAAATGTTTTTTCCTTGTAGTTGCAACAAATAAAAAAAAAATTATCCCAATTAATGGAAAAACATGGGCGCCACAGAGAGAGAGAGAGAGAGCACAGACTGTTGAGTTGGGGTTGCATTCTATTCACCGAATAACCTTTGAACAGCATGTTCCACGGCAATGGTGTTATGCAACAAGGTCGTCTGCCTCCCTGCCGATATCTGAGGGCAATGTGCACTGTAATTTGCGGTTACACGAAATATCGAACAAACATGTTTCGGTAATTTGGTCAACTGAGGGTTGAAAGCACAGATGCTTTGATATGTAATGGAATTGATTTAATAGAATGCAACACGAACTGTGATGGGTAATGGTTGCATAACTCAATTTGCGTCTGATGGTGATTGCAATTATGTGGATGATGTTGTTCTACACGGTGCACTAGCATATTGTCCTTGTGTGGAGAAGTGTTAATTAGAAAAGGCCCAACTAGATTATTTTGTCAAAGTGTACACTGGCATATGTTCGCCGGTAGCTGTTTAACATTCAATGAACTTAAAAATATGTCGGAGAGCTCTTGTACATCGATGTCCTTGATTTTATTGTCTGGATGTAATATCCTTTGTTAATACGATGAGACTACGTGTCACATGTACATTAGGAATTTACTAAACTAGAACCCACAGGCTCGAAAACTGGTCCATTGCAGCGCTTCTATGGAGCCCATATCATCACCTCCCACCTCATCAGCTACCTGATCAGAGCAAAAATGGGACAGTAGCAGAAGTGTTCTGCAGTGACGTCATTTTCTACATGCAACGCAACGGGTTCCATCCATTAGGCCAAGCACATTTAGGTGTTTGGCGGACTGTCAAGAGATAATGAGAATGCCATGGATTACTACTGTCTACAACCTGGAGAGTCATGCCAACCATCGATGGAGGCCCGCTGCAATCCCAACACAGGTTCAAGTCCTTAGAGTACCTCCTCTGGTCTATCCAAGACCAACGGCGATCCCATTTCCCGTGATCCCGTGGTGGCCCAAGACTGCCGAGCAAATTCAGAGCTGACTTGCATTCCTGAACTTTCCTGGATGTGGTTAAAGGCTTGAGCAAGGCCTTAAAGACAGGTTGGGTGTCGCTACAGACACAAATACTTCGCTCCTTCCTAATGCTCAGAAAAGCCTTCCGCTTGGAAAGCTGGCTAAAATTTATCTAACGATTTCATTATAGCTAGAGGCAAAATGGGAAAGACTATATGCGACATCATCAAATGGGAACTAGTAGTCTTAACTAAGAAATGGTGCTTGACGGCTGCTACGCTACAACGAAACAAAAACTGGAACGACTGAAACCATTAAGTCTGTCGTGCAAAACACTTACTCAAGTAAACGACGTTCAGTATGTAAGAGTAATCTTGGACCAGGAACCAGGAAAGCGACGCGTGCTCAAATGATTTGTCGGAGCTTGGTGGGAATATCATGTATACTGCTATTTTAGACTAACTATTACATATATATTGCAATAGCATGATCCAAACGAACCAACCTGATCAGTGCAAGAGAGAAACTCAATAAAGTTCAAAAGTTGGCATGTCTCTGAATTACAAGGGCTATGAGAGCGTCCCTAACTGCTGAGATGGAGATGCTATTGGAGTTAAGTCCCTTGCATCTAAGCGTAGTAAAATGTGCAAAACCAATCATGAGAATGGCAAAAGAAGGGATATAAAAAGGCAAGAGCATTATATCCAGAAAATTCGAAGCACTAATTAAAAAGTTACTATATTTGTCCATTACGAAGGATGACGTGATTAATATATAATATCGGCGCGACAGTCCGAGGCGGACATGGGCCTAGCTTCTACAGCAATCACTCTTTCACGAGTGGAAGGGATCCATAGTTTTATGCCGACTCCCAACGGCGACGTCCATAGACTGAGCAGCAATACGGTAAAATGGTACACAGATGGATCAAGAACTAATAGAGGAACTGGTAGGGTTATTTGGACACCGAACAAAGTACTACGAACCTATGGGCATACGCACCAACATCTTTCAAGCAGAAATGTATGCCAGACAGATGCACTCAAGCTACTATATAGCTATAGAAGTACATGTGGAGAAATATTGGAATCTGGCAGTGTTGAGCTGGCTGCAAAATGAGCCGCAAGCAAATACGCTTTGTCTAAGGAGCTAACAGCTGGAATGTCATTGTAAATGGGCGTGGGAATTGAAGACGAGGCGGAATTATTTATGTTTTTTCTACAAATGACCAAAAGTTTTTGCTACCCTTGGGACATTGTAGCACTTTTTGCCTCAACTTTTGCTCCAAATAAGAGAATTTTCCACGTCAGATAGTTGAATTGCAGTTATTTCTGGCCCGTTTTTGTTCCGGTTTTCCTCAGTAGGGTTGGCTTTGTATGTCCGGTAATTTAACATATAAAAAAAACAAACCCTGACTGCGAGTGGTGAAGCAGAATTGAGAAGTGCAAATTCAAAATTAGCTTCCCAACAGCAATCGATGTAGGTCGAGTTGGTCCACCAACAAAATCACACTTCTAAGATCCGCTCTGGAAGATGCTACGCACTTTCAGTCATTGCATCAGCCCGCCTGATGAAATCAAACGGGAGTTGCGACCGAGAATTCGCAACAGTGGTTTGTGAAGGAAAGGGGCGGGATGGAGCGGTCTGGACGCGACACCGAAACACTTCTCACTAGCACTTGCACTTTTTTGTTTTTTTTCCCGGGCACTCGCGGAGCTTTTGTTGGTGGAGGGACCGCGAGGTTTTTATTTTAGATGTTGCACTCGCGTAATGCACGGACGGAGACAAGTGCACGCGTCGGAGGATGGCACAGAACTCCAGAGCTGTTCTCAGAGGATACTTCAAGTAA
The DNA here is from genome assembly GCA_964034865.1 of Eristalis intricaria. Taxonomy (NCBI): domain Eukaryota; kingdom Metazoa; phylum Arthropoda; class Insecta; order Diptera; family Syrphidae; genus Eristalis; species Eristalis intricaria. The sequence goes on along the minus strand of OZ035876.1, from coordinate 69,733,854 downwards.
CTAGAAAACAGGATACCCTTAAGTGTCCGGAGTCAAGACACAGCAGAAACAACACAGGAGAAAATGGAGAGAAGGTACTCTTATTTTTTACAATTCAAAGCCGTTATGGAGATGATTCTCCATCATCTCATGTTGGCTGAGGCCCAGGCCCATCCCGGACTGTAGCGCCAGTCAAAGAATGGACTTCACGGACTAGGAATAGTTCTGGTCGGAGTTGGATATATATGTCCTCTATTATCTCTGATTATAATAACAATAAAACCTATAAAATGGTTTTAGGGTTTTGTCAGGTTGTACACAGAATGTCTTCCCACCAGAAATTTGATAAATTAGGAATAAATAATAATAATAATATGGGTGGCGCTACAGTCTGAGGCGGACCTGGGCCTAGCTTCTCAGCAACCACTTGTGTTGTGCGTGCTATTGTCCTTTCACGAGTGGAAGGGACCTACAGTTTTAATGCCGACTCCGAACAGTGAAATTGAGAAGCTTTTTCTATACAGGAATACTCTTTGAGCATTGTCAGTGACTCGAAAGAGGCGGAGCCGTGAATTACCAAAGGTACTCTTATTAGGTCGACGCACTTACCCACTACGCCACGGCGACCCACGTTTTATTTATTCCATTAGGAATAAATAAAACATCGAAAAAAGCGATGTATCGTTGTTAATGCCGATGTTTTTAACATCGATGTCTGTCGTGGAATCATTGAGGCTTACAAACATCGATGGTCTTAGGAACGATGTTGCATCCCTAGATGCAACCTTTAGATCTGGTCGCGGTGCAATATGCCCTCAGCAATAATAATAATACCTAACGAGGTGTGCTGTCTAATATTGTCGTCCGCCATGAAGACGCCAGCTGATCAGATCCTCTGCTGGTCTTGGAGCCGTCCGTGAAGATTCTACTACAATTCTTTTTCGATTCAGATTATGGGCAACGCCAGTCCTGAGTAAAGAGAAAGTGGACGACGCAGCTGGAGTAATAGTGACCCTGCATCAGATGGCATATCCATAACACTAGGGTCGTTGCGAAAATGTGAAGCGCGAGATCATAAAAGTTCCAGTTGTACCAAAGTACACTTCTTTTTAAGCGAAAGATGGCCTTGAGAGTGCACCCCATGATGTGCAAGACAAACCAGGCAATAACTCTAAAACTGCTGTTCAGTTATCTCGCCCTTTGCTCATGATAGTAATCAAACAATCACAAATCCTCGCCAATTATTTCGAATTTGACGAAGATCTGATTAAGAGCTCCGGATATCGCTCATATCCCTCAGGATGGCAGAGGCTTCCTTCTAAGAAGAATACAATGTAATCGACCGCTTTGTCATATCTTCCCAGCAGAATCTCAGAGTTTCTAATTATAAATCCACGAATTCATTTCAATGCCATTTCCTTAATTAAAATCGAGGGATTGTGCTTTTGTCATCGAAATTGAATGCGACAAAGGGCCTCTCAGTCGACCGATCCATCCATTCAAATCCCACCCATGGCACAGTCCCGGTCTCGAAACACTAACTGCATAATTGTAATAACTCTTGCAATAGGACCAGTGACGCGCGGGGTGACCAGCACAGAACTGCTGTTCAGTGCCATGGCAGAACAGAGTGGAGCCGCTGGAATATTCATTATTCGCAACGAGCCTGAGGTGCCATTGCACCGCCCACCACTTATTTTTTCTTCAATTATGCACAATGGGTAAAGAGTGGACAAATCGCTACCAGTCGAAGAAAGGACGAAGGAATTCCATTCACAGGAAGTTCGTCCTCTTGCCGCTGCCGCCACGCCCCACCCGAACTGGGTCAAGTCGGAAATAAATCGAGCTACATGCGCTAGTTACACTTTAAAGAAAGGTATGATAGGTATTTCGGCTGCACTAGGATTGATGCGGTAGCTCGAAGGTGGCACGGCCGACTAGGGAGCGACTGAAAATTATCAGACGTGGAAGCGATTTGCATCGGGGTCAGTCAGTATCAGCGTATCTGTGATTCAGGGGGGATAAGAATGTACTCGTTTCATTGCATGCGATCTCGAGAGGGATCACAAGGGATGCACTGTGAAAGAGAAAGGACACAAAAGTCAACAAACCAGAGCACTCCCTGATTTGTTCCGCTGCGATGGATAGCCTCGTGGGATACCTGGGGTACCTCTCCCATTTCATTTTGCTATGCTTCTTAAGGTTAATGATCACGAAATTATCGTGGTCTTACGAATCGACCAAGTGGTCCTAATTGATATGTAAATTGAACGCCAGAAACTCCGGCTTGTCTTCGTGTCGAGTGTGAAGAATGTGGCATTAGACGATAGCCGGGCTTGATGCTGTGCTGCAGACACGCATAATAACGATGCTAATGGACTTGTGTTAATTTAGTTTTATCTTTGAGGTGATCTTATTGATGGGAATACCGCGGTTCGATTGGGACTTGTCTTGGTGATTCAGTGGAGCGAGGGGGCGGACCGAACGAAGATGTTATGTAAACATAAATAAAATTTAGTCAGCGAAGTCTATCGTAGATTTTCACACTTTTTTCACTAAAATTCATTAAACGAAGACAAAAGCAGAGACAACGCGCCCTTTTTGTTGTAAGGCAGTGACTGTGTGTGAGGAAAAGGGAGTTGTACTTCTGGTGTTTTGTTATCAAATTGCGTGACGGAGTGTTGTCTGATTTTTGACTCGTACATGCCTGCCATTGGCATCACCTTTCACGAATTTCAAACTCCGCAAGTGTGTATACATAAGAAAAAATTAAATATTTCATTATACTTGAAAGATTGCATCAGCAGTATGGTAGCCTCGATTCCTGCAAGCTTAACACAGGTGATTTCAGCTCGACGCTGTGAATAAAATGACAAGTGAGTGCGTGAATGCCCAAACTTGACCATATGCCAGTAGTGGTTGCAAAGAACATTAATTGATCATCTATCTCCTTGCACTATAGAAAAATGAATAATAATATTGGGACCTACAGTGGGGATCAGTGACTCAGGGGGTCGATGCACAAAACCGCAACGCTACGACCGCCACTATATAGAAACTAATACCGTCTTAAAATCCTTCATGATCGAAAAGGGTATAAAATCGTGTACAATCATTTGATAATTCTCTTTTTCGACGACGACGGCTTCCTGTTCTTGTATGTGCTGTAGCTGTATCTTGACCTGGTTCTAATTGCGAATTTGTCTGTTAAGTTCATAAAGATTTTTTTTTATTAATCTATTTTTTCCTCAAATGTTAATTTTTATATTCATTATATGTTTTGAAAAAATATAATCACAAATTCAGTAGAAAGATGCAATTATGTATCAAATCTCTGTGTAAGATAATGTGCGGTAACTCAGACCATGTAAATTTTAAAAGACTCTGAATAAATATCTATCTATCTAAAGGATTCTTCTTCTTAAGTGGTCGCCAAAAATGTTCCATTTGCCCATATTTTTCTTGAGCAAGTAATATATAACCGTCGTCGCCGTGGCGTAGTGGGTAAGTGCGTCTACTCCTACGCAGAGGGTGCCAGGTTCGATACCCGAATGTACCACCTTTGATAATTCACGGCTCCACCTGTTTCGAGTCACTGACAATGCTCAAAGAGTATTTCTGTCTAGAAAAAGCTTCTCAACTTCGCCGTTCGGAGTCGGCGTTAAACTGTAGGTCCCTTCCACTCGTGAAAGAACAATAGCACGCACAACACGAGTGGTTGCTGAGAAGCTAGGCCCAGTTCCACCTCGGACTGTCGCGCCACCCATATTATTATATAAGAAATATATAACAAATTAACTCTCTATACTATGAGTCGGCATGAAAATTTGCAACACCAATGACATTCTTCGTGATGTTGACATCGCTGATTGCATAGAAACGTAATAAAGAAATAACTTAAGGATATGTATTAAACAATACTTTAGGGAAAAAACTGTCACGGAAACTCCAAATACCTTCAGAAAGACAAATTTCGTTGCTTTGATAGAATAATTTTGAATTATAACAAAATATCGATAGTCCTTCGATAGTTTTTTAAAAATATCGATGCACGTTATACTGTCGATAGACTATCGATGTTTAAGCAACACTACTCGGAATCACTTTATTGAGTGTTCTATAAAGTTAGATGTTGTCCCGTTTTTGTGTCAACCATTGCACTTGGGAGCGGGTTACATTGGCTTAAAGCAATATTTGACTGTCCTGGAATGGATCGTGGTTCAGGGGCTGTCATTGAAAGCTTTGCCATCTATCGGACTCACTCATTAACAGAGAGCGAGCAGTTTCTTGAATAGCTTTTAAGTCTGCTTGGGATGTACTGCAGTGATTTGGTAATCCAATGGTTAAATCCATCCTCCGTTTTAGAACAATCAGTGTAAACTTCCATAATGATTGAATATCGGACGGTGTTATATATATATATATATATATATTCGTCCCTCCTTGGGATCGTCTATTGGTAATTGATGTCCCGAATTGCATGAGTTACATAAGCGACTGATTTCTCCAGGTCATACAGCCGCATTTGTCGCCATGAGCTGTTCCAGGATGTGAAATGGAATTAGATTGAGTGAGAACTCCATCGCGGAGGTCGATGGACGGATTGAGGGGGCTTGCAACTTCTTCAGACTTTCATATTTATTTGATGTTCATGATGTCAAACAACAAATACCATCTGTTTTGAATACTTTAACTGTGTTGCATTTCCAATTTGGACGTTTTGCATGAAAAGGTGAATGAAGTGTGTTGGAGCGTCGAGTGGAGAGATGACGAGGCCTAATCAGGTCAATGTAGAATCGCTGCGCAGCTGTGTTGGAGCAAAGTAGCTTTCCATCTAAGAACTAGTCATAATAAGACAATATGGTAAGTAATGATTTGTAAAGATTATCTTACATTTTTGTTATTATTTCTCCAGCGTTTCTAATTAGTTGTCTAGCGCAAAATTAAGTTTTGAGCAAAAATACGTCCAAGAATATATTTTCAAAAAAGAATATGTATGAACTTTGTTTTTTTTTTTATCTTATTATCTTCCACTGATTATTCACAAAAAAATAATGATATAAATGAGAAAACACTGGCATATTTAGTTAAAAATGTCGTTTCTAATTAGTGGTCAACGGCTATACATGTCATATTCACAAGTGGAAATGTTTAGCCAGTTCAATAACGATTTTGGCGAATTTGACCGACTAAGTATGATGGGTACCGACACTTTTTTTTTGTAACCTAGGACCAACAAAAACCCTCTGCAGCTCCCTTATAGTTGACTTGATGTCAGTCATTTTGCCTCTCATTTTCAAGTGTCACCTTAAACACGGGTTTCTCCTGTTTTTTTTTTTTTTGCTCCCCTGACTCGGAACCGAAGACGGTTTGGGTCGTAGCCAATTCGTCCGTACTCTATGTGGCCTAGCAACCTTAGTTGACTCTGTATAATAAGAGCTCAGAGTTCGCAATTTAACCTTCTCCTTCTCTGTCATAGCGTGGCTTGCATCATTTTTCGCTCAACGTGTTATTTTTTTGTACAAATCAGCAACAGCTGTCAAGAGTTATTCTACTTGTTACTGTCTTTTTCTATTTTCGCAGCCGAGATAGCCTGCCTTATAATGATAGTAATATGGGTGGCGCTCTGTACAATCAGCGGTGAACCTGGGGCTTGCTTCTACAGCACCCACTCTATTTGTGTGGGCTATTGTTCTTTTCAGGGGGGTGAATGTACAGGTTTATGCCAACTCCTGACACAAGTTTGAGAATCTTCTCAGAAACAGAAGAATTATGAAAGTCCAACTTAGCGTAGGAGTTGACGCACCTACCCTATACACCACGATGGTTGTTGTAGTTACATGGTTACATTCAATGACATCATCACCATCTTCTGACCCGCATGATCCAAATCCAGGCAACTCGATCCTCCGCCATCGACTCTAACTCATCAGTGGTTATGCCCAAGCATAACCAGGCGAGTTTATGGACTTAGTCCAACCACTTCATCCTGGGTCTGCCAAGTGATCACCTTCAAGACCCACCTCGGAAGTCGTGATGGTGGGGACGTTCGTGATAAGTGACCAAACCAACGAACCATAGCTCTTTCCGGTCGAAGAAGCAGCTGCTCAACGTTGAGTTCCACAACAGCACGAAGAAATCTTATCTCAGCAGCTTGTATTCGCGATCTTATTTTTTCGGTTATTACCCAAATTGCGTGACCATAGGTGAGAGTTGGAAAAAAAAACTGAGCTGAAAACTGCCAACTTGGCTTTGATACTAACCTCGGCTGTACTGATTACAGATCTCCCAAGCTGTGCCCAAACTGACGCAGCTTGGTCAATCCTACAGGAATGTTCAGCATCACTCGTGAAGACCCCGAGATACTTAAACTTCTCCACTTGCTTCAATGGAGCTCCACTAACATGTAGAGTGCATTGAACAGGCGTTCTGGAAATTACCATAACATCTGATTTGTCCACGTTAACCTCCATCCCAGAATCAGCACATACGGCCATAAACCTATCGAGTGCGCGCTAGAGTTCCGTCTGCGAAGATGTGAGGGTAACTAAGTCATCCGCAAAAAGAAGGTGACTTACCCTTAACTCTCCCAATGTGAAAAGTTCCTCTCCTCGGCTGCGCTGTAACAAACAATCCATATAAACAACATGAAAAGGAAAGGTGACCAGACGCACCCTTGGCGAAGTCCAACGCCCACGGTGAAATGTGTTGATTTAGCACAGATAACCCGAAAACAGCTGTTACAGTTTGTGTATGGAGGCTGAATGGCCCTCAAAAGAGGACCCTTAATCCCATACCCCTGCAGAAACTCGAGGAACTCGGTCATATGACTTTTCCAAATCTACAAAATAGCTGTAAATGGATTTGTCGTACTGCCAAGTTTTCTTAAGTACCATTCTTCCAGCGAAAAGCTAGTCGGTAGTTCATCTCCCGGGAACCGCACAGTTCATCCAGCATCCTTGACTCGACCATAGCTCTATAACGCGTTTCCAAATCCTTAGCGTAGACTTTCCTAAGAAGACTTAAGACGGATATACCCCTGTAGTCGGAGCAGTCTCTTTTGTTCCCCTTTTTAAATTCAGTGACATTAAATATCAAAATGATTCTCTCAGCTGTCACTGGTTCAACGGAAATTATACAGTATTTCCATGCAACAGTGCTGTATCTGTGTAAGATGGCTAGAATCACTTAGTCCGATGAGCTTAATCGAGCGTCTTGCTTATTCACCGATATCAAACCTGTAGCCTCCCTCGCCTTGCCATCCAGTAGCTGGCATATTGAACCACTTGCAAACCATATACTCACTCTGACCACAACAACAAGACAAAAACGATACGAAATCATGTCAGGTCCATGAAATAACCCTATTACTCCAACTAGTTAACAATTATCCTCGTTTGTTCCTTTCTTGGGTAACAAAGTTCCATTGTACCTTGAATGTGCGGTGAACCTGTATAACCTGCAGGTAAAGGTCCACCGGATGCTCAGTATTTATATGTATTTTCCTCCACTTCGAGGACAACAAAACTCCTGCTTCCTTGTGCAGATCTACAAGCAAGCGTCGATTCCAACCCCGTTTACACCTACAAATCGATTTATTACACAATAAAATATGTTCCATCTCATTTTTCTCTTTACAGGTAAGTCATTCTGGCTACGAGTTGAATTTTCTAAGATTTTACAAGATACACCACCAACCAACCGACGTCTGGTAAGTTTTGATCAAAGATTCAATTTTAGGTCGTCGTGATCCCTATTCGAGGATAACAAATCACATTATTCGATTAAAGGGAGGGTGCAGAATATTCCGGTGACCGAACTTCCATGTGTGTCCTGGGCGAGTATTGATTCGTAGTCGAGGCGGGCAACGACAAAGTTGTGTGTTTTTCTCTTTTTTTTCACTTCTTCCTTTTGCCTGTTGTATTTCTGCCGGAGCAGATAAAATCAATTACAAATTCACTACGATTGGGTGGGGACAGGAGACAGGAGACAGAAGAGGATCTCCTTATTTGGGTGTGGGCTCTTCTCGGCCAGACAGGCCGACACCCAGTCATGCAGTAGACGCAAGTTTTCCACTGCAACGGTGTGGCTAGACACCGGGCTCGATTACCTATGTGCACGGCATACTCGTACATACTGAGAGAGGCACATAATTATGATTTTGGGATGTCCCACTTAAGCTGGGCGGAGGGCGGACCATGGTTTCCCAATGTCTTGAGGCGGCTTACACAAGTGGCCGCAAAAGGATTGCTTTGGGTAGGCTCGGTGGCTGGCAAAGTCCAGCCGGTGGTAGCAAATGTTGACTAGACGATAAAGCGAATAAACTCAAGAAAGTTCCCACAAACCCAAACCAACTCGGAATAGAGAAGTTTATAAGTGAAATGCTATTATCTGAGAGAACTCACTTTTCCGGATGCAAGAGAATTATTTAGTTTGTTTTTTTGTTTGCTTCTTTTCGTCCTCTTTTGTCATCCCTTTCACTTCGCTTCAGTGGATGTGTATCAAAAGGATAAGCAAAGGAGTGTGTGGGGTGGGGACGCCAACTGGCTGTCGTATTGGCGATAGTTAGCAAAGTACGATGTGTGGGTGACATCCGTGAGGGAAGCACAGAATCTCTTGGGGATTTATTGCGGTCGTTTTTGCATCATCTTGTATTTTCTTCATTTTGTCTGCTTTCGTTACGTCAGAAGTCTAGTGCGAAAGGGTGTGGTGTAAGTAAATGATATGCCATATTATGTCCTGCAAACATTGTCGGGTGCTGTTCTAAAAAGACCTGACCATCGAGGTATTTTACTTCGTTTTACTGTTAAATGCAATTTGAAAGGGTTAAATATCTGTTTAAGTTTTGGAAATCATGCAGCAAGAGATCCTATCTTTAGGCATATCTCCTCTCTCTCTCTCTCCTTGATTTTTGGGTATTTCCACAAATTTAGTTAAGAGCATACATTGCTTTGACCCCTGTCGGTTATGGTTGCCAACTTAAACGTAAATTAGCATCCCATTTGAGCTCTATTTCCTAGGATGGGCATTCGTATAGAACGAGCTAGGTATAAAGGGAGTTATGGCTGCTATGCGTCATCTTGTTGGAAGACATGTCCACGTTTTAACCCCGGCTCGGAAAATCCTAAAAAATTGTCCCCTGTTTTTCCCTAACAAGTAATTGTAATTTTGAAAATAAAAAAAAAAAAAATTAAAGAAAAAAATAGTCAATACAAATTTGTTGGAAAACATAAACTGAAACTTATTTTCACCCCCAAATCTAAATGTTAAACTTCTTTTTCGTTTGAGTTAATGGATCAAATTTCTGTTTCCATCAAATTTCTGTTTCTTTTTTAAGGTAGATGACGTCCTCCAAGTCCGGGATTTTAAAACTGTTTGCCCTAGGCTAGCTTAGACAGCCTTGGCAACCCTAAGCTTTTTAAATCGAAATTGGAGCAAAACGGCTGCAGTTTGTCCAATTTGTGCTTCCAACGAATCGATTTAGCTGCTTTGTTCAATCGCTAAAATTTTTATAAAAAAATGTTTCTATGTCACTATTGCAAACGTCATTCGGTCCCCTCCTTATGATACAAAGCAGGTTCTTGTGTACACTTCCTAAATAGTGGTGATCAATATCCGAATCCGATTGGCCTGAAGGCTGTTGGGGAAAAATCCAGTAAGTTCTTTGCCATTTATCAACTTGTCGTAACGTATCAATCAGCGGTATGTAGTTCTCTGCGAAAGAAGGAGTGTGGGTGTAGTTGACTAAAACATAGCAACATCTCCCTAATTATCCAAGTGGTATTCTTCTGCCACAAGAAAACAATATGATCCCTGGATCGTGTCGCTTTCCTTTTAAAAGCTAAGTTAAATTGTGTTTTGGAAAAATGGGCAACGATTTCAATACCAATCTCATGTGGGTGCCGGGACATTCTGAAGTGCCGCGTAGTTTCTAGGTATATTCTTAATACACACTCTAAGCCCTCGATACATCTAATCTCTTTATACAGATGGCTACAATCATGATTTTTACATAATCACGAAGCAGATATGGCCAACACTGAGACAGCTTGGACTAAGTTAGTCAGGGCCCTCATCCAAAACTCAACGCGACGAAATTGTTTCTCATACTCATACTCGTGGTACGGATCTCCCTTACAATGATTTCTAAAGGAGCTTTGGCCAAAAGGAGGATACCTTTTGTATCCGTCGTCATCTCTGATCATCCTTCCCAACGGCGAAGATTGAAAAGCTTTTTTTCTAGACAGGAATACTCTTTGAGCAGTAAATCGAAAGAGATGAAGCCATGAATTTTGAAAGATGCTATGACAGTACAAAAAACTAGAGGATTGACCCCGAATTAGGGTCGACGTACCAACTATATCTTAGAGACATTGTATGCATCATTGTTGCGTCTGCCTGGTCGCTCAACGTTTGTGTGTATTAACTGATATTCTCAAAAATTGCTTTGCAGAACATAATTTTAACCAGAGACCCATTGTTTTTGCATACTTTATGGATGTCTCGTGGGATGAGGGCCAGAGTATGTGTGTGCAAGACATTTCCTTGCTATCAGATTGACGTGTTCTATAATGCAAAAGAGGATTTAAATGGTTATACCAAATATACCGTTATGAAGTGAGTGTGAGTTATGAGTCTCAAAATTTGTATCTTGTCTCTAAAGGGAACATTTATTGTGAAACGGCCATGATTACTATTTTTTTTCGGTTGCTGTCATCACATATTCTATATTTAGTATAAATAAGTATCAATTTCAACCATGCATTGATCGAAAAACGACAAGAGTGGATCAGAAGACACGGCAATGTAATTTTGTCCAGATTTACTATTACTCGCCAACACTTGGGCTCGAACCTGACATCCAAAGAGCCGAGAGTACGGGTTCTTAAAATTGAGCGAAATGCTTGTTATTAAAATCTTTGGCACCTATATTAATTCTCCACTCTACTTCTACTATTTTCGTCTTTTAAGTCTACACTTTCGCTAAATAACACTAACGAACTACTCAGAGGTCTGTGAACGACTGATTACCTATGCCTACCGTCACACCCAAAATATGCTGTGGTCCCTAAGACAATGTTTCGCATGTTTCTTTCATTTAAAAAAATAACCGTTCAATATTTCTCAACGATTCTTTCTGAACATTGTAAAGCTTCCATTAGATTGTGGAATTGGAAAGACTGTCACGATCCACCTGACAGTGGGACGTTCTGGAAACTAATATTTTCAGCCAACTTTCAATCGTTTGTAATTTGAGTACAACTTGACAATTATTGTTCTGTTGTGTCGAATTTTGTCCAAGCCATATGACCAAACGTACTGTGAGAGATCGATTTCTGGGCGGAGTGTATATCACGTCAATAAATCGGTTATCATCCAATAAAAGCCATCACACCAAACACTGTGAACATATTTGTGCTCCAGCATCCTCATTCGAGTTTCTGTATGCTCAACAATCGGTCAGAAAACCATTCCCATACAAACTGTCTTTGCAAATGCGCCTTCTCCAGTCTGAAAAGAGACGAGATTGAAACAAAAATACGTATGTATTTATATTTTCCTTTTCCAGAGTGAACGAATGAACTGCTAAGCTAGGCTTAGCAGATCATGTTACAAACGTTTTAAGCGTTACAATGGCGTGACTTAACAGATGTAAGGATTTAAGAGACAATGGTGGCTTTTCTGACTCCTACAAGTCTTGCATTATTTCTACTTAAGATTCTGCTGATTCTTCGTTCTGTCTGGGAAGCACAGAAAACACTTTGGAAGTCAGTGTCAAAATGACATACCCACCCACCATTTTTTCTCGCAAAAGTCTTTTAATTTTGCTGCGCATTGACCCAACACAACAACCCACATCCATGGGCCAAACATATTTCATTGACCATAACTTCAGCATTCAACATGATTCATTGAAAGAGCCGAATTTTTGTTTTCCACCAAAGCATACGGACGGTTCTTCAAATGACTCACGTCATGAGTCACTGCCACAAAAGCCCAAATATCCATTTCTGAGTCACTTGGTCGAACATAATCAATAAGTTGGTGACATAATTGGAAACTCCCTCCGAGATAAACAATCATCATCTCCATTTGACTCAGGAGACGTCCACTCAGCGGTGGGTATGGATTTCCATCTCGGGCGATGAAACATGTTCACCGAGAATGAACGAAACAGGGTTGTAGGGCTTTTTGAAGCAATAAGTTAGGATGCAGAAGTGTTCGTTTGTATTCAAAGCGAAATAAGGTCAAGTTCTCTCACGTTCCTCAAGCCTTAACTTGATATCACCCGCGCACCTGATGCTCTGATATCAGTATCCAAATTCAGACGAAATTTAATTTTGTTTCTCTTATCAAATGCCATTTGGCACTGAAACGAGTATGAGTCAGCATGAATCTCAAAAGTGCCTTATCATTGCCCGATGACATGATAATTTATATCACAACGTGCTGAGACTGACAAGAGGCGAGGTAGTCAAACAAGAAATTCAAATGGTACACTTTCAGCATAATTATAAAATCTGAGTGGTGTATATCAACAGTCAGGAATGTGCCTGATGTGCATAGAAATCATCACGGGGCACTTAAATCAACATCAGCAATGTGACTGCGACACGATCTCACAGAAATTCCCTACCAACCTGTTCGCCAGTGTTGTACTGTCGTAAAGAGCCTAATGTCTCTGTGTCTTGATATTTTGTGCATAGTAATCGGCTGAATACAGTGGGACCAAGTACAACCCCTTTAGGTGGACAGAAATATTGTACATTACTGTACGTGATGGCGCCTATTGATCTTGCCGCGCAAGCTGTCTTACTTATCTTTTTGCTAGAAATATGACGAAGAAAAACACCGAAGGTCACATGACTGCTATAAATCTCATGACCAAACTGACCGCAACGGAGTGCCGAAGTGATCTGCTCACGCACTTAGTTCACGTTGATCATATTTATGCACTCAGCTGAATGAATGTTGGCTGCTCAAGGAAATGTTTTTGCAGCAGACTCTGGATAGACGGCATGAATGACTTTCAATCTGTATCCGCTTTTGGTATACCCACCTTCGAAGATGACAGCTTTCTGATGCTATTTGGGTATGAGGAGAGCCGCTGTTTGATGTTATTTTCGAACTTAAATTTGACTGGTCTCTTGGATATTCGTACTACTATTCCCGTATAAAAAAAATTCACGCAGTGAACGACTATCGGCTGAGAGATTGAATGGCGACATCATTTCATATTTTTTTGACGTCTGTGTATGATCTAATAAAGGGGTGGTTGCGAAAAAGCACTCACAAGAGATCCAGGCCACTCTATCCTCCCGCATCGACTCTGACTCAACAGAAACTATGCCTAAACACAACAAAGAGAGTTTTTGGTGTCCAATCGTCTCAGCCAAGCGGTCCACATACTTTGCCTTCAAGGCACGCCTCGGAAGTCGATGATGGAGACATTCTTGCCACTTGACCTAACAATCGAAGCACAGACCTTTCCGCGGCTTAACAAGCTTCTTTTGCACTGTCGCTTAAAATACGAACCATATCACTGCGATTGACTCCCACAATATCACGAACAAATCTCTTATCGGTAGCTTTTCTTCGCCATCCTATAATTTCGGTCAATACGTAAATTTCTTGACCATATAGTTAGAGGTGGCTTTGAAACCTCGGCCTTCCTGATTACAGATCTACCAAGCTGTTGAAATTTACTCAACTTGGCCAATACTACAGGAAAGCTCAGTATTACTCCCCCCAACTCATTCCACATTATTCAATGTGCCTTCTGAAAATAACTAAAACTTCTGCTTTGTTCACGTTCCTTCATCCCAGCATCAGCACATACGGCCACAAACCTATCGCTCGTCTAACATCTAGGAGGATGGGAGAATAACTAAGTCATCTGCCAAGAGAAGTTGCGAAACGTGAAATATTACTCACCTCGGCTTAGCTGCAATATCCACTTGATATATAATATAATGAAAAAATAGGTGACAAGACAAAACGCACCCTTGGCGAAGCCTAACGCCCGCCATGAAAGGTGTTCATTTAGCCCCTGTGTCCTTATTATTTTTGATTTTGCACTTCAGTAAACACCACATCTTTTCAACTGTGACAAGCCTTTTCCAAGATCATTATATACTACAATGCGATCACACTCAAGATCGATGAAATTATTAGCGAATCACTTTCGCCAGAAGGCGATTTCCACCAGTTGGGAATTTTTAATGTTACTTGGGGAGGGATTTGAGACACTATATAGATTTGTGCTCACTTCTGTTGTAAAGAATGTTGTCTCCAACTGTCATATCTGCTTTGCAGTGGCAAACAATACATTTCCCAATTCTTCGTGCATAGCATATCGACGGAAAACGGTCATTGCTTACTGGTTGAGAAGAACAATAAGCAAACGGACTAATGGGTACAGACGAGATACAGATACTCTCGATAAATCGGTACAACTAGTTTACCTCGAAGTCTAGGAGTGCTCCTAGTGAAGTGTTCCTTTTTAGTAAAACAAAATGCCTTAATTTTTGATTCTACTCAAATTTGAAAAACGCACTACAGCCATGAAATAAATTACAACGGAAAGTGCAATACTTAAACTAGAGATAGTGCTCTTAAAGTTGGAAAAGAAAGTATCCTTTACCTTCTAACACTTGCAAATGTACACCCCCTCTAGAGGCGGTTGTAGACATTGGATGCTTAATTCTTGCAGACGTGTGTTGCGTTAACGGTGAACTAACGTCGTGGAATATTTCATACACATCCACAGTCGTGGGTCCATTGGACTCTCTCCTTTAATCAATCAAAAAATAAATAAAAGGTATTATATATTTAATTTTTTTTATCAAACCTTAATTGTAAACAATATAAATTAACCATTGAAACTTTCATTTCATGCACCTTAATTGAACTTTAATGATGTAGTCTATTCGAGTTCTAGGATCTAGTTTCGAAAATAGGAGGGGAGTCGATTTGCCTGGAGATCTGCGTGGATTAGCCCCGCGACCCCTTTAGTGCATCATTCGGGTCAGAAAATGATGATGATGATGATTATGATTTATTTCTCAACGCGGCTCCTTTTTAGCTCGATATACTTGACGGATGCTCTACTTCTTTAACTCGTCTGAAAAGTACGTTTTCTGGAGGTCTGTAAAGTTAGCCTTCGTGGCGGCAATAATCTCATCATTCGACTTGAATTTCTGCCCGACTCTATCCCTCCCTCCCTCTCTCTCTCTCTCTTGTGATAATGGCGCCATCGGGTTGTGAGGCTAAGTACTTATCATATAACATATAATGTAATATATAATATTAATATGCGTCAATTTGATATTTTTTTCATTATTATACAATACTTTAACTTCAGAAACATAAAAATATACATTATTCAACAATACATATTTGCTCTTAATACTTGAATACACTTTTTTTAATTGTTTTCTGTCCGTGTCTACTTTGACTCTATTTGGCAAGTTATTGAAAAGATAAAGCCCTTTTATCAGAAGTGTGTTTTGTGCTGCCGTCGATCTCGCTCTTCTCACTCTGAAAGCAATGCGCCACAGTATTGTCCAGTCGCACACTTTATCTAGATCTCTTTGCCCTTTTTTCTTGTTTTGCTTTCTCGCCTTTGCACTGACGAAATGGCCGTAACACCCTCCAACGTAGCCACTAACGTGATTTTGAGTTTGAGGATGTCCCTGGTCTTCAAAAAAATTAAAGTGGGACCATGATCACTTCCTAAATTCGGAGTATTCTCTTCCGTGTATTTTATTTATGTACATAGAACACGGAACATGCTCATCCTACCAAGCTAACATACCACACATTGTATAAGGGGTGAACGCTTAGGATAGTACGAGCGGAAACTTTGTCTTCCTCTATTCATTATTGTCTGGAGTTGTTCAACAAACCCTTCCTCAAACGAATATCTTGTCTGACTGTAAAAAAAACCTAAAGTGTTTGTCAGATTTTCACGGAGACGAAGTGTAGTCCATAATTCCATTTCAAAGCAACAAGAGACTCCACAAGAAAAACCTAGCTGTTGAAAAGAACTAAAGAAGATTTACGCAGCCTGTTAGTAAGACCTCTCAATAAACCCTGAATAATGTCCTAACATGCTGTACATTTTCCTGGTCATCATTTGGTTCCTCATTCAATTTATTACACTTTACATCCTTCGAGGGCGTTCGGTCCAAGCTGGGAAGTGCACCGCCATTCCCACATGCCCCACACAGTGCGTCCAAAAGAAGTTTGTCCGAATGACATTTTTTGCATGTTTCTATCCCCATGGACATGCACACTCTTCGCCAACCAGACTACCACCGGAATTGCATCCCATTGTATTAGCATGCTTCGAATGGCGAAGAAATTCTCCCGGAGGCTGTATGCAAACTACTTCGCATGTTTTTGCTCCTGCTGCTGCAAACATCTGCTCCTGCCAGGCCAATCGATGGGTGTGTATCATTTTCTTTTCTGTCGGCCCTGCTGCGATGTAAGTGGAGCTACTCCAATGTAGCCGATTTGCAGTGGACATCATATTGCGTCTTAAATGTGTTTGCATGCTGCATGGAAGGAGGATAATTACGCCACTTTCGATGCCTGTGGCGACAACATTTCAAAATATGTCGCCCCTCTCTCTGTATCTCTGTCTTTTCGCCGCCCGAGTGCAATAACATGCTGCGAGAGGCGAACTGTCGCCAGGAAGGATGATGAAGACTCATTGAACAGGACACAATAAATCTGTAGATCAAAGTTGGGTAGCTATGATTCACTAGACGTTATTAGTTTTTTGCCGGACGTTCAAATTGAGTCGAATTCGGAGGAAATTGTTTTCCTTTTCTTTATCAAAGAACGTTTGCGTTTTGAAAATGACTTCCAAAAACTAAGCGTGAAACTCACTTCTTTACATTGTCAACCAATAGCGAAGGTAGCTCCTCTAATAAGATTAAATTTAACCAAATTTCTATGATGCTGGAGATGGATGAATGGATTTGTTATGATTTTGCAGCATTTCGAGTAGGTTTAATATAGAAAATTCTTATTCGGAAGTTGATCGGCGATGTGGTCACGTGCCACGTCGAGAGCGAACTATAGGTCTCCCCCTAACATCTGCTGAGGCCTTCAAAGTGATTCGATTTTAGGAACTTTCGGTCATTGGAACGGTGCCACAATGCGACTCACGACCAGGTTTATTTTAAAACCTCTAGACCCAGGACTAACTACTCACGCACAATGATTAATAGCTGTCAACAGAAGCCTGTGATAGATGGCTGGCGATGGCATAAGGCCGTAGGTCCTCTCAGCCGGGGTTCCACGAAGCCCATATCCACCTCGGTTGCATTATGTCAAAGCCAAATGCTGAGAAAGGTAATGGGTGGTGTGAATAAAAACTGAGTGTGAGCATTTCCTTAGCATTTTTGAGTAAATGCTCCATCTGGTGTGAATACAAATTTATTTCGTTAAGTTTAACGAATCCTCTCCGCTCAGATATTTTGACAGCTGAGTTGGTTCCGTTTTGGTGTGAATAAAGATGGAATATGCGGTGAATTTAAGAGAGAAAAAAGTGAAAACAATTTAAAATAATGGAAAATACTGCGTCGGAAGAGGAATACTTGACCTTAAGACTAAAAAAAAGGAAATCTGGAATGGAAGTTGACCATTTCATCAAGTGTTTGCAATTTTACCCGTGCTTGCTGGAAAAAAAGCCAAACTCCAGACGTGAAAAGTAAAAAGCAATCTGAGTTGAACATCTCGCAAGTAAGGAAAAAAAATATTGATAACACGACGGCCCGCGTCAAATCAAAAGGCGATAAGAAAAAGACGGGCAATCTTCCCATTACATAAAGAAAACAAAACACAATCAAAGGCATGGCACCACCACGGGTTTCTTCAGGAATATCGGAAAGGAAATGAGTACTTAACCATTCCATGTTATCAAACTCGAATCTATACACATTCTTGAAATTATCCCCGGTGTCCCCGATAGGACATGAGTTATATTTCTTTGTTTTTCGCGTTTGTATGTTTAAAGCCGTTATTGCATATATTTTGCTCCCACCTTTACCCGACTTAGCACTCACCCTTAAACGCCAAGAACCCTACTTTTCAAACGTCAACTGTAGGGAGGGTACCTACTTTTTGGCAATTTTTTATTCACACCAAATTGAGTATTTCCTTTAACGAACATACTCGACTCATGTGTTCTTACTCGGAGTATTTTCTCAGGTTTTATTCACACCACCCAATGAAAGGAATTAGATAAAAAAATAGTCGGAAAAATTTGTCATATAAACCTTGGATCACACAAATATAAACAACTACTTGAGCATCTCCCAAAATTCACGCTAAATTGGAATTAAATAGAAGCACATAGTTTTGTCTTAAACTTGTTATTTTTCTTACTGAACATATGATAGGGTTATTTATGGAGTAACACACCGGGCCAATGGCGTCTCTGCTGGAACATACACTCAGCGTTGAAAGTGAGTGGACAGCTTAATAAGACAAAACTTAAATGCAGTTTTCTAGTTTTTAAAACGAATAAAAAGAGGATAACTTTAAAACTATGTGCACGACGACTGGATGGCGTAGTGGGTTGAGTGCCTGCTCTTGGTTAGTGGAGTCCTCGGTTCGAATCCCAGCGAAAGCAAAGTTATTACGCTTTTATCTAGTTTTCAAATTGGGTCCAATCACCATATGCCGTTGGGATTACATTAACGGCACTGTTAGTGGAGGACCAACATGGACATAAGTGGGCTATTGAATGTGTTGCTAGGGGTATCCCCCCCCCCCCCCTACCTAATCTGACCTAAAACTATGTGCACGGCGGGTCATAAACCAAAAACGTAAAGAAATTTAGATCACCAACAATTGGACCTTCTGAGCTTTGCCTGTAAACGCGTTTGGAGCAGGTTACTGTCAAGATTTTTTTTCTTGACTATACGTAGGTAGGCGGGGCTGCTAGTGCCAGACAATGTTGGTCCATTGGACTATACGTACTTTTGTCGAAATTTTACAGGACCATTCAGCAGAAATGTGGCTTAATTGATGTCGTTGATGCAAAGAGAGAGTTAACGACCAGGAAATGTCTCATACAGTAATTGAGTTTTTTTTTCACGGGCTATTTGGCATGGAACACCATCTTGTTGATACCATATATTGGCCACATCAATATCATGAATTTCTGATCCAGTCTCCAAGTATTTTTCGATAAATCTCTTCACAGATAATGCAGTGAATAAAACTATCCCCTCCATATTTGCACTGCATAACTGCCCAAATGCACAAATCCTACGTTAATTTTGGAACACCATTTGTTATTACACTTAAGCAATGTTAAGTTGTGGGCGCTGAGGTGGAACATACACCACAGTCTTATTTGAGCAGAGCTCCTTTAGCCGAATGTCGCTGTAACCGCTATGACTAAATGGTAGGTCCGTGGACTTATACGCTGCGTCTTGGGCGGTTTCTGTTGAAGCAATGCCACCACCATCTCAGTCGGGTGACCAGATTTCACCCCCATAGCGTCGGCACTCAAATGTTTTGGTTCACTTTATTAGTAGAATAATCCGTGGTTAAAAAGAAATGCATTAGATAGAGGTTAAACAGATTTGGGATGTATTACTGTACAGCTTTTATGATCGATCTATATATATAACAAGTAGGAAGAGCTAAAGGGCGGTCCAACGAAAATGCACGATGATAATTGTAAATAAAAAGAAATGTTTTCAGAGAATTATCTTAATATATTTTATTATGATTGAAGGATCTATGACAATTGTGTGTGAAACAAAATATCGGTTAAATTAATCGTTACGGCTTCGGTGGCATACCTCTATCCGATGGTGCATATTTTCAATGACACTGCGACATTATTTAGGTTTAATGTCGTTATTGTGCCGAATTGTCTCATCCTTTAGCTCTTGAATTGTTCTTGGCTTATGGACGTGTTTATTCAAAATTTGCATCAGTGATGTTCTTGAGATGTTCAATTGTTGGGTACGAACACGAGTAGGGGGTTGACGGCTCATCTGTCACAATATCGCGAACAACAGCAATGTTTTCTACACAACGAACTTTGCTAGCACGCACAGGTGCTTTCACATTTCCTTTCCAGCTCCGGTTTGCGGACATTTGTGCACAATTCTACCGATTGTTGACACATGTGGTCGATTAAGCCGGCCAAACAGATCACGAAGTGTACGAAATGCATTTTGATTTGAACGTCCCTTTTCGTAAAACGTCTCAACAATCTTAACGCTCTGTTCAGCAGTGTACCTGTCCATGGTTGAATTTGTCAAACACTGAAACAAAGAAGTTGAGCAAGAAAATTTGACGCTAAGGTATGACCTTGCAATTACAAATAAAAACCTTTATTTGGGACTTAAAAGTCAATACTTAATAGATTGTCTCTTATATATATAAGCTTTTCACGGATCTACGGCCCACCGTTTAGTTTAAGCAAGTGTTCAAGGATGTCTCATTATCCCTCATTACCAAAGAACTCTCTCCTATGATCGACCCTAAACCATCGGTCTACTTGATTAGATTGAGTAGGCCGAATCTCAGAACTCTCAATAGCGTTATTGCAGGGCATTGCACCATCGGAAACCCACATCTCTAGACTAGACCTTCCTTACAACGACTTGTGCACTAGTTGCAGGAACGAAGATGACGAAGACACTATTGCGCATTTCCTACATAGTACCTGCAGCGCTCTCTCAGATTGAGACTTCTGACAGCCTGCTATTTCTCAGATTGAGACTTCTGAGAGCCTGCTATTTTTATAACCTGGCTGAACTGAGAAGAGTAAGAGTCAACCATCTTTTTCGCTTTATTTTAATAAAGCACTAATTGGTTTGTTGAATAAGAATCCATATGCCCGCGTCGTAACACAATATGTCTTTGATGGCCTAAGTGTGGCTCCTGTCCTTCCGCACAGCAGTCAGCCACTTCAACCTAACCTTTAAGTATATAAATGAACGACAAGAGGATGCTCTGTAAAATACCTTCGAAGTCCTGAAGCATTTCCTAAATACAGAATGGCAAGCAAACGATCATCGCAATCTACAACATTTTTTATTTAACAACGACAACTTTCAACCAAAACATTTGTGTTAAATATCTAACCATTGGCTCCTTCACTTCGCCATAGCCCGCAACAGGAACATGTCCAAGTCTTTTCCTCGCACTTTATACGTCGATTTAGTTAAATAATTAGTTTTATGTGTCACCCAACTGCTATTTCCGGTTTAAAGTGGTTGGCTGAGTGCGGCTCCCAAGGAGCCGACTACTGCACCTGCATGCAAAGTGTATCCCCTTTAAACCTTCTTTGGTCCGAAACACGAGATGAGATAGACGTAACCGAACCGAAGCAAGTGTCTCTGCTTTTCACACTGCATCGCTCAATATCAAGCAAAAGCTTCAAGAAACTACTTAATGCACAAGACAACGACGAAAGTACTCAATTCCAACATTTCTTTTTTTTTTTTTGTTCACCCGAAAGGAGAAAAACGAAGTTGAGTGAGCAAAGGAAATCAACCGCGTTGCACATTTTTCCAGAGCATTTATCTACCCTTGAGCAACTGACGGCGAATAGGCTGAAATGCATAATCCTAGTCACTGGCAGACACACACACCCATACAGGGAGTTGGGTTGGGTGTGTAGATACTTGTGCAGTCTGCTAATTTTTCTAGGATGACAACCGTGTCGCCGACGACGAGACGCGCTGATGTCCAGTGCAAAGACGAGAGTACACGGCAAAGGCGGAAGAGGCGGAAGGAGACTGCAGACGTTTCCATCCACTCCCTTCGGTGAAACTTCTCGAGAGTACTCGACCACTGTGAGGACTTGTGTCTAGTGTGTAAACCTGTATATATAGAACACATTCACTTCTACCCAATAATGACGTCTAACGAGACTAGTTCGTACGCTGGCAGACAGAATATGGGCGGTTGTGAAGTTGGTTGTACGAGGGGGCCACGGTGCAAGGATGGAGTGAATCTCTACGTGACACGATGGCGGTGACGATATAGACACAAATTTAAGATTACGTATACGTCATCCACATCACCACGAATTGTTGCCCACTCTCTCTTTCTCTCTCTCTCATAAGTCGACATTTTGAAAAACCACTTTACTACTGGCATCAGGCATGGCACTGGCGTTGTTCTTTGTGGCAGCGGCAGTGGCAGAAGACACACAACACAACAGCAGGGGTTGTGTTCGGCTTGTTGTTTTCCTTGTGCCGAAGAAGCGCCGAACTTCGCTTCGGATGGCATCGGAATATCCACCACACTCAACCGCCGAGCAGAAAGGCGCTTCGGTAGAACGTCGGCTTTTGCCGAAGTCTCTTGTTCACACATCACACAGACACAAATGCACATTGCACAGCCATCCGTGTACACAAGTGACGGCAAATGGGAGAAGATTTCCTTCTTGGGCTCTGCTGGTGGTTCTCTTCTCTTGCCATTCATTCAATGGTTGACATAAGTGGTTTGCAGTGTTGGCGAGTTTCTTAATCTGGCGCAGCGCTTTTCTGGTTTTTGGTACTTTAACGTGAGAAGTAGGAGGAAAGTAGTGTCTGATCGAGAAGAGAGTGTTGAATTGAAACAATTATTTACGCTGTTCTTGAAAATATGAAAATATGACAGTATCGGATCCCATTTTTCTTTACTTTTGAGCTTTAAATATGTTGCGAGGGTAATTTCATCAGCAGCAAGGAGATTCAATGTTATGTAAAATGGAGTTTTTAATATAAAGAACCCTGTACCTACTAAATAAATAAGTAAACTATAATACTACTGATCTTAACTAACAACATCCGGAAGAGCCTGGATCTTTTTGTCTCTCTGACCCTCACCCAGCAAGTCATTGAACGCAGAACATTTCAGCAGTTCGTCAGTTGAATAATTTCGAAACTGTCGTCAGAATTTTTTGAATAGTCTTCAACATATTCTCGGGAAATATTTGTACAAGCAGCCATTGTTGATATCTCATGTAAAGTCACTCTCCATAAAAGTTTTAGTTTTCAAACTTGATTGATTGAAATGTTCAAGAGAAAAGTGTTTGCTGATGGTCGAAAGTATGTCTGCTGTTTGCTTCTAGTCTGTGACCGGAAAGACACATGGCATCATTGATTACTATGCCCCTAGAAGTGGTAACCGCATTCGATTGATAATTCGAGTTATAATAATAATAATATGGGTGGCGCGACAGTCCGAGGCGGACCTGGACCTAGCTTCTCAGCAATCACTCGTGTTGTGCGTGCTATTGTTCTCTCACTCGTGGAAGTCGAGTTATAATCGATTAATAAAGGGTTTTTCATCATGGTAAGGTACACGAACGAGCAACGTCTGCAAATTATAAAAATTTTCTACCGAAATTCGAAGTCGGTGATCGCAACTTTAAGAGCATTAACTCAAATTTTCGACGAAGCTCATTTTTGGCTCAAAGCGTTCGTCAATTAGAAAACTAACTGGCGTTATTGGTCGGGTGAAAATCAAATGTGCTTTATGAATCACCACTTCAGCTACAAAAATAACTACATGCCAGCGGCGTTATTGGACCATATTTTTTCGTTGGCGTCACGTTATTGTGAATGGTTAGCTTTATCGCGCCATGATTACCCATTATTTTTGGCGAAATGTGGTTTCAACAGAACAACAAAACACATCAAACGCTACAATCGATTTATTGAGGAGAAAGTATGGTGAGCGTGTTATGTCAACAAACGGGCCAGTCGATTGGCCGCCTCGTTAGTGTGATTTAACGTAGCTTGACTATTTTGCCTGAGTTTGTCTGAGCTTGTGTTCGTCTAAGATTAAGTTATCATATTTTCTTTGATTTAAAGCTGGTGATGCCTTCTAGTCATTTGTGGATGGATCTTCTTAAGCAGATGATAGGCTGTTGTGACCGCTCTGGAAGGTAGAACACACCTAACGAGTTCATCGGCCTTGAAATTGGTACCCACATGATGTGTATATTAAAATGCTCCGCCATCTCATCGAAAGTGCAAGTAAAGGATGTTTTGAACATGACATTGTACAAAGTTTTTACTGCAGCCTGACTGTCCGAAAAAATCGTGATATCCCTTTTTCTTTGACCCAGGATATTGCCTCTTTTTTCTGAACGACGTTACAGCGGTCGGGAAGCTTGAAGGAGATAGGAATATTGAGGAATTCACGCCTCAATACTATGTAAACCCTTTAACGATTTCTGTTAAAGCTGCAGAGATGAGGAAGAAGAAGAAACCATTGCACACCTTCATTGTAAATGCAATGCCCTCTCATCTCGCATACTTAGTTACTTGGACGCTCCAGACGCCCAGGAGGCTTCTACGACCAGACAGAACTAAGTACATCCATCCTTTTCGTGCATCTGTGTATACACGCAGACGATCAGCCAACGTCTGATTGTTATACATCCAGTCCAACCTAGAAGGAATCTGGCGAAGAATTTTTTCTCGAAAGCAAAAAAAAATTCTTTGACAACTCGAACTTGTGTTCGCACTCATGTCGCAACTCACATGAACCGAATTGATTAAGGTCACGTGACGTTTTTCTGGCTTATAAGACTTATTTTGAAATGGCTGGATCCTGTCAATAATGCAATCAACAAATGCAAATAATTTTATCCCAAGGACGTCAAAAAAATTTCACTGGGACACGGCTACCGATAAGCCCATATTTGCCCACGACTTCCAAAAGAAAATCGGCAAATGTATTCTTATGAATCAGATTATAAAGTACCAGTATTTCTTTGTGATACACTCATTGGAACCTTACTTAACATCTACATACATTATATACGCTAGCTGTGAAGTCTCGTCGTTTTTTTTTTAGATTTTCCCCTTCTATTAAACATGGCAGTAAACGATCTGCTGGCTTTCTTTAGAGACGTACTTTCAGAAAAGTTCTGCGTGCGAGTTCTGTGCCATATTCGCGTTGACGATGTTTGGAAGAGAAGATTCAATAAACAACAATACGGGCTGTACAGCAACATGAGCATAGCTGGGCTGTTACGGATCCAACGCCTCAGGTGGTTGGGCCTTGTACAACGCATCAACTCAGCTCCGGCCCGAAGAGTCATCGACTCGGAACCTGTGGGGCAACGGAACTGCAAACAGCTAGTCTGAGATCGCGCTAGTTCGATAAGTCGAAGATTTACAAGAAGATTACAAGTTTGCCAAATGTTGTCACAATGGTGAATGAAAACTTCAATTAAAATCGACGTGATAACAGTCGACTCAAAGTCTCATACAAAAGCCATTGGACGCGATGAGGCTTTCGTCAGCATACATTTTTCCTACATTTATCGTAGACCAAGACCAGTCCAGGTTTTAAGTCGACTGATTTCGCTCCTTTTGATTTTTAAGTTTGATTTCGTGCACACACAACTTATTTTCGTAGCTCGGAACTCCTTGACGTTATATTTTTTAAGTACCACCGCGAAGAAATAAATCAATCACCTGATGAGTAGCAACGCAAATAATTTTAGTTGACGTTGACCAAGGGATCAGGCCAACTATCCCTCTTGGTCACATTCCTTCACAGTGTATCATCAAACTGACTATGAAGTTGGCCCCAGTTATGTAATTAAGTCTGCTTAGTTTCACGAATCAGTATCAATTGGACACCATTGACACAAATGACTCCACGTTGGGCCTGCATAAACAAGGACTTGAGCAAATGATGCAGTGGCAAGGAAAAGAAGCAGGAGGTCCCTCCGTTCAACAATTAAACAATGCAACAAGACAGAAAATGTGCTTCTCACCTATAAACCCACTCGGCACTGTATTTCAAAATCCAAAATGTCATTCACGCAAACGAGCGATGGTAGTTGCAGCACTCACTGATAATAATCGAATGCAATACCACGTGAGGCTTCATAAGAGAAGGCTGTGGCAACGTGGACAATCAAGAGGGGACCACTTGCCACATATATGCCTTTTGAGAAACATATCACTTCCTCTGTAATCTTCATTTATAACAAAGAAACTTTATTAAAAAATTCTTGTGGGTGACTTACACTATAAGAAGTAATGGAGAAATGGGTCCATTTAGACCTAAGTGAGGTGCGTCCTTTTGGCCCAGCCCCAGCCCAGTCCTTGTAACCAAGTATATTGCAACCAGGGTGTACAATCCGATAGTTTATGAATAACTTTACCCTGAGCTCATTATGACGCTCCATTACGACCTAAGTGAATCATGGTTCAAGCCTGTCCACTCATTGGACTTGAACTGCGACTCTGAGAATTCGCAACTCAAGTAGAAACTGGGCGCCACTTCACCAGAATGGTATGGTTACAGCTGGAGCAACATTGTTCCTTAAGTTTAATTTTTTATAAGGTAGCATGACATAACAGGATGTGCTGAATAGGTTGCGAATCAATACGTTATCTACTGAGCCATTGAAAGATTACGGGGAAGAGGTGTATACTTTTCATAAATATTACATTGAGATCGGAGAGATAGATGCATTGATGTATGCTCTCTATGTCATCCGCGTTCATACAACTTCTGCAAATCATTCGTAAGGACGACACTTCGTCTTGCATGGGCTTCCAATAGACAATGCCAATCATTAGAAGAATAAAGCATCAGCCATAGCTACAAACTACGAAACACCTACTCGTCGAGTGTCCAAATCTGACATCAAACCGATGTAATATAATAAACAAAACTACCTAACAGGGAAAAATTGTCGACGGATCCCATCTAGGGAGGGTATACAATTTCACAAGACAGCTCTTAAGTCCTAGATTGAGGAAGGGTGCACAATAGACATATTGTGGTCGCAGTGCACGTGATTATTACATTCACTCCCCATTACCTTCAATTCAAATTTAAAAAAAAATCGCTAACCATAATGGGAGTTTATACACTTACACTTAGCATGTCAAAATCTAACGAAAAGTTGGCAGAAGCACAGTCAACTTTTCGTGTCCCTTTCAAGTTGTTTCTGGGACGGAAAGAAAAATTCCAATTAATAACACGTTACGCTTATAAGAAAGTTCTAAATGCCCGAAGGTTTTTTTAACCGAGTTTTTCTTATATCGGGAGAACGGATTTAAGAAAAATGATTCTTTTAATGAATCCGGAAAAATCACACTGAACTGCAAATTGCAACAAATTTGGACGTCTTATTTTCACATTTTTTTATCATCAAGCCTACATTGTTTATTTTCCAGATATGTTTATGTTTGTATTTAAGAGCTTGCATTTATTATTGTTTACTGAGTGTTTCTTGGAGCTTTTTGCAATTTTATATATTCCGCAAGTTTCATTTCTACTTTTCTCACATTTTATTTCTCTAATATTTCTAATTTTGCCTTTAATGTTGTTATTCCTCATTTCCTGATGCAGACATTTTTCAGACATCTTTGGTATTCTTTCAACTCACCTATTTTCTTATGGGCTTGCTTATAGAATTTACAAGTTTTTAATTTTCTTAAATATCAATCCAACTTTACATGAAATATCGAATATTGGTGATATATTGGAAGAGACATGGTGTATTTATTATTTTCTTTTACGCTTAAAGTACTGTACCAGCTTTATTTTCTTCAAATTGGTCCAAATTTTCGAAAAAGAAAAAAGAGGAAAAGGGTTTGAATTTTTTCTTTTGACAAGTGTTTGACAAGAAAATAAAAAATAAATAATATAAAAATAATTGCAGTCGAACTTCGACTACTCGAACCACCACTTGCCACAAAAAAAAAATTGGAGTTATCAAGTAAAATACAAATTTGGTATAAATATTTGTTTATCTATATCGATATAACACATAAAACGTAGAGGAGCAAATTATAATTTCAAATAGGCTGTTATACATGACTGAAGAGCGGATTTTTTTTATTTTGTTTTATTTTTTTTAAATCTTCAATGGAATTGTAGGCACACAGAATCATTTGTTGTTTCTTGAGTCTTTTGATATAAACGCAAAATGAGTAATAAATTTGCAACCAACTCGATTGAAGGTGGTTGAATCAAATTATCCTCAATTATCGCCATTTGTCGGTGGGTCGCCGTGGCGTAGTGGGTAAGTGCGTCTACTCCTACGCAGAGGGTGCCAGGTTCGATACCCGAATTTACCACCTTTGATAATTCACGGCTCCACCTCTTTCGAGTCACTGACAATACTCAAAGAGTATTTCTGTCTAGAAAAAGCTTCTCAACTTCGCCGTTCGGAGTCGGCATTAAACTGTAGGTCCCTTCCACTCGTGAAAGAACAATAGCACGCACAACACGAGTGGTTGTTGAGAAGCTAGGCCCAGGTCCGCCTCGGACTGTCGCACCAACCATATTATTATATATATCGCCATTTGTCGAGCTGAGAAAATTCGGGTTGACATCTTAATATCTAGACAATATCTGCATCTGTGGTAAATTTCTACCTAACAATATCGCCATCCACGTGCAGCAAATCATCATACGTAAAACCTTATATATTTCTGGTATTTATCAAGCTTCAAATTCTATCTGTAGTAGTGTTTCTCCCTTATTTCTTTCGTTTGGGCGTTCAGTTCGGAAAACAATGGAATTTATAAAATCTTCCCCCCTATTTAGAACTTTCAACAAAACCACGATTTTGTGTACACTAGGTCCAAGGATCCTGCAAACGCAGTGCCCCGAAAGCAATTCCTTATAAAACAAACTTGGAGAATACGAAGAATTCGGGAATTTCTCTTCAGAATTCGACTTATAGAAGGTGACGCCAAATAATCCTTTCGAGTTATCAAGACATTCGGGTAATCGAAGTTCGAGTTATCGAAGTCAAATTACATGTAAATTTCAGTCTTCGCGCTTTTGCCAACCAATTTCATTCGAGTTATCAAATGTTCGAGTTATCGAAGTTCGTCTTCTCGAAGGTCGACTGTATTTTAAGTTTTATAAAAAATGTACTCTACATCAAAAAAAACTTTGTAACTTTTATAATGTGAAGTAGGTATGGAACTTCACATAATTTCTTAAAATATCCTTAAAGCTTAATGTCCGACAACTGAATGCGAAGGGATGGACTCAGCTCCAGTCCAGTCTTTTTCTGTATTTGGTTGTAGTATAGTGTAAGTGTATGTCAAAAGCAAGGAGAACCATACGACTTTTTCAGCAACTGCAAGGTATTCATCTTTCAGTCCAACCCAAAATGTATTCAAATTAGAGTATTCTGCTTAAAAATTTTGTTTAAGAAGGAAGCAACGTTTGATGTCAATAAAATGTCCACACTCTGGTTACAGTTCACATCGAATGTTTGCTATAATTTGCAATCGCATTCTGTATCCAATTGATGGCGTCCATTTTTTCGGCGAAAATCCTCTCCCAAAGATTTTTAAGGGCTACCAAATTTTGATCTACGTTTCTCCCATCAGCTGAATTAACCTGCAACAATAAATTTTCTTCTATAAAATAGTAAAACGTTTGTAATTATTTTTGAAAACACATCCTATCAAGAAAATTTGTCTTAAGTGAAGATATTTTATTTCTAACTATAAATTCGGTTGTGATATTTCCCTGTAAGGACTGGCAAATTACGTTAAGTTTATCGAATATATCGGCCAAATATGCCAATTTCACCAACCACTGCTCAAGTTCACCAAGTTCGACGGAAAATAGCTTGAGCGCGTTGCTCAATTCAAATACTCTGGATAAAACGTGTCCCATCGAAAATCACATCACTTCCGTGTGCAGAAGAGATTGATGATGAATTCCCACACCTTCACACAAAGTGGGCGTGATTTAACGTAATTTACTATGTGAACAACTTGATCGAGAAATTTTTTAAGTCGGGTGAAAATTTTCTTCGCGACAAGGGCATGACGATATAATACGCAGTGACTGCTACTACATTAAGGTGCAACGTATTTTATTCTTGCCACATTTCTTCTATTTTGCTGCAAACGTTTTTGTTTTTTTCTACGGGACCCCTGAGTTCCGCAGAACACTATTTGGGAAACGCTGGTGTATATTATGGTCGGCCCTCAAGAAAGTAAACAAAAGTTCTCGAAACGGGCATACGTCCACACCACCCATTATCCATTCAGTAAGTTCTAGATTCCTCCACTACCGTAGCGAAACTCCATCCATTGGCAATACTACGTCGTTTCTTCTGTAACCATCCACAACCTTCCTCACCGATGAACTCGCGCAACACCACCAGCTGAATCCCTCTTAGATACAAAAACACACACACTCCCGCAGCCAGATAGAATGTATTGCCGTCTCTGTCGCCGGTGGTGTGCTCTTATCTCCTTGCAGTGCTGTTGGTCTCTCGCTCGGCATTCGTCGTTTCTTTCACTACGTGCCCCCATTCACAGATACAAATGATTCAGTTTCGCTTTACCTGTCGTGAGGAAAACATCGTTATACGGACGGTTTGATTAAAAAAAACGCTCGTTTATTTTGAGTTTTGTCGTTTTTTCGTTTTTACGTTATTCAAACCCCCATCTCTCTCGCATCACACAAACACCAACCATCCGTGCGGCTGCTTCTCACCCAGCACCGTACTACTTACATACTTGCGGAAGGAATATATGTATGGATGTATGTACGCTACGCCTTTGGATCTTAATTCAAATGTAAATTCTTCCGGATCTAATTTATGTGCAAAATTTAACAAAAAAAAAGAAGTGAGGGAAATTCTAAAAAAAAATCGTCTTCCACGTTGTTGACATGAAATAATTTAACATCTGTGCCGTGATACACAACAATTCGACGATATTTGAATTTTGTGCGCGTTTATAGGAAATTCAAAAACAAAAACAAAAAAAAAATTGAATTCATCGCAATCGTCTGCTCATCGAAAGGAAATTTCGAGCATCTGCGCCGGGTGTGCGCGAATACAGGCAACAATTTATTTTACAGATCCTTTTGTTGTGTCCTTCGAGGACACTTCCACTCACTCATACACGCACACCAATACTCCCATTCCGTGTACATCGCAATGCTACTGAATCTACTGAGTGAAAGAAACGCGATGTGTTGTGTGCAAAAATAATGTGAATTTTGCAAAAATATCCGTTAACGGTTATACAATTGTTAATCGTGCATTCATTGTTGTTGTGTTGTTATGTTTTTATGTTCCGTATCTAGTTGTGTTTGTATACATCAGTGAGTTTGTTTGTTTTTGTTTTTTCGTTATTTTAATCAAAACAATAACATCTCAAAAAGAGGAAAAAAAAATAATTGTATCTACGAGGCCTTAAAGTATTTAAGCATTTCAAATGCACACTTTGAAGATAGTTTTTGTTTTCTACACTACACTCAAGAGCATACGAGTAGATTAAGTGATATCTGAATAGATGTATCAAATGCTAATTGTGGCGCCATTACCAAGGTTCATTTGAGAAATTCAAAGAAAAAAAAATTAAATTGCAAAATTCCTTGTTAATTGGAACGTCGTCGCCGCCGCGTTGATGTGATCCAAAAGTGCGTTTAAATTGAAGTGCAACAATTCAAAATTGAATTCAGTGTTTAGCTGAAGAACGTGAAGCACGTGAAAGAGGCGGATTATGTCATCCATTTCGGCTGTTCGACCTTTCGGAGTTGTTTTGTTGGATTAGAACGTGTTTACAAATTCGAGGAACATCTGTTTGAGGTAATCTATCTAGATATTTGTTTAGTATTTACACGCAGAGTGAATGTATTGTGTCGTCGCGGACTATGATGATGGTTTGGTTTGGGACGAACTCTTTTGTTGAATATTGTGGACACATTTTTTGTGGTTGATTCGTTGACAATATTTGTGTTAGACACGCGAGATGTTTGGATTGGAATCGAGTTAAGCAAATATTCGAGAAAATTCAAATGAACAGAATTTTAATTGAAATTTAGCGGATCTATAAATCTAATTTCATTTCATGAGGGAGGGAGGAAAAAATAAGCAGGATTTTAGTTTCAAATTTTTGCACAATTACAACGAAAGCCAACGGACTACAAGGTCTATCAAAACACTTTGATTTTGACGAATGGCATAGTGGGCAGATGTGCAGAGATTTTAACTGGGAGGAGGGAGACCCTAACACATTTATTTTGCTCCTCTCCGTCTATTGCTGGAGCCAGACAGCGAGCGCTTGGCGTATCTCGCCTGACAGAGTGTCCGTAAAATAAGCTTTCACTGTATTCACGAATGTTAATTTTGAGAATAAATCCTTGGCCCTCCGTCCACTATGTTCAATGAGTTTTCGATGGTGATGAGTTCGACTCTTCTGTCGGATATGTTCTAATTTCGTCGCCGAATGCGACTGAAATTGGCGGTTGCACCTTTTGGTTGCAAGCATTAGGACATTAGCTAACCACTTTAACGTTTTTAGCGGCTTTGGATTAGTCTACGAAGTCACTCCCATATAATTCATGTAAACGCTCGACAAGTCTGTGCTGGAATGTAAACAAATGACTGGCCCGTATATGAAAAGCGCTTCAAATTATAGAGAGCCGAGGAAGCCCGATTTCAAATTACAGTTTAGACACTACTCCAACTATTCCCTGAGGAATTATTTCCAAATTCCCCAGGGGACTAATAAATATTGATTTTTGGTTTTTTTTTTCACATTCATCGAGAGACTCAAATTAACGAGTGTCAAATATCGAGAGTCGACAGTATTTGAAAATTTTGAATTGATTTTCTCCAAAAATATGTATCACACATCGTAAATTTTACAAAAAGCCTTGTGTATGTCGTACTCCTTATCGTCCAGCCTTTAATTCCCTCTAACAGCACAGTCAGAATAAATACGTTGTCGTATTGTATTGCTGCGCTTTTTTATTCGACATCTATGACATCATCAACAACTTGTTACTCTTTCAAACAATACTGTTCTCCTTGACATTGTGCAATTGAAGAACCGCGCAGTTTTGTACAAACACCAAAACGGTTCATTTAAGGATCTTATCACGATATTAATACCCTCGGAGTAGTCTGTGATTCATAGGATATACTCGTGATCCTCATTCACTTATCTGGAATCGCCGTCAAGACCTTTTAAGCAGCACAAAATATTGGGTAATATCCTCTAATGACCTACATTCATCAGAGACAATAACTTACGTCTGTCTGCTGCTAATTGGTCAATAAAAAGGGACCTTTCGTGTCACCATTGCACGAAGAAATAACTTGGTCCTTCTGACTAGAGAGGACGAAGGCTAGTCGCTGGCCTGAGGAATGAGAAAACGAATTCATGTCCTCCAAAGATAAGTGACACTATTTCCCTCTTCATAAAGTCAGCCCACAAATTGACGAATTCTCTGAAAACATTAAAAATGTTTGTTTGCGATGAAAATGGAGAGGAATTTTCGAGTATTGTAAATCAATTTGTTGTTAAAAGTGCCGGACAATACATCTTGCTGATAGATCTGATCAAAATCGCAATCTATGCACATACTAGAGAGACTTACAGAATTATGGCACTAGAGTGGGTACTAAACAATGAATAACTTCCACATCAGTCCAGGAATTCGAGTCTCCACAGGATACAAACCATGCCCGATTCATGAACATGTCCTGAAAAAAACCCAGTGGAACTACATCGCGTCGAAGAATCTCTAATTTCGATATGACATGAGGTCTGATTTACTATACGTGTTCGATTTTTTTTTAATAATTGGGTAGATGAGAAGAATAGGAATGTCATTTTTTGGTAGAATATATTTATTGTGATCTTGATGTCTGGTTTGGTACACATGACATAATTTGCGCACCGAAAAAAAAAGAGCACAGATTGCTGTTCAGATTATAGCCGTGATGTTAGGCAGCCGTATGGCCGGTGGAGACGGAGGTGAGTTAGCTTTTCCTAGACAGGATTACTCATTGAGCATGAGCTGTGAATTTTGAAAGTTGGCAAATTCGGGTATCAAACCTGACACCTTCTGCGTCGGAGTCGACACACCACCACCTACGTCACGGCGACCCGCAAATCGGTCAAGTATGATTGATTTAAAAATCCATGTTGGAGAATCTCACCATCATCATCTTGTCCTGTTTCCCACATACGGCCGTCTATGTGCCATCACGTGCGGTTTCTGGTAACATGCTTCAGTTCTCCCGAACCCTTTCCCAGTTGCCATGCTTCCTTCTCCGCCATGTATTTCTGAAACCACTGTGTATTCTTCAATTCTTAATAAGAGCTGTCACCTATTCGAAGAGTGTAGCCGACCGATACCTATGAATGACAAAGACGGATGCCGTGCTCGGTTATAGAGGGAGGGATTTTTTTCCGATTTAAAGATGGCCATTGGATAAAGGCTAATTGTAAACAGTTTGCTCTAAATCTGCAGTACAACTTATTTGTTTACATTTATGAATGCAAACAATGCGGCAGCTATGCTTTTGCGAAAATTGAGTTCATAAATGCAAATTTGAAAAACATGGGTTCTGTCAGAAAGTGACGGAAATGAAATATTTTGTGTAACTTTCAAAATTGTTGTTTTCTGACTGAGCTGCGCTTATTTCAAAGAAATGTCCAGTAAAGAAATTATTCGGTCTTAAACGACAACAATTTGGAAGGTTTCTCTGTTCCTCTACTTAATTCGTTTATAGGATATGATTAAATTTTTAAATTGCTTTGTGATGTCCGATATGGTGGACAAAATTTGTCGAAATTCCTTTGATTTCGGCCCAAAGTATTGTCTTTTTCCTTTTGTCAGCCAGAAATCCGCTTTCCATGAAAAGACGAACGTGACCAAAAGTATTACATCCGCGCTCAACCAATTATTTTGTTCTGATTCTTCCCTGTGTACACTATTGGTCAATAGTATTAGATTATTACAATTTACAAATAATTTACCAAAACTCAATTCTCTGCAACTCGGCAGCAAAAGGCAGCAGTCTTGCATATGTTTTGCATTTATGAACACAAGTTAGGCCAAACAGCTGTCAGCAGTCTTTATTACACTTATCAACGCAAACTCTAGACGACTGCGGTGAATTTACATTTATGAACTCGACCAAAGCTCGGTATCTTTTATCCCGAGTCTGGCTCTAGCCAAAAGAAGAATGCAGTTCCTAGGCAAACCATTCTTTGACGAACCCAAAACCGGATCTGGTTGACGCTTGGTGCATATTTGTAATCCGTCAAGGAGACACTGATTAGAACTCCTTCGTCTGAGTCGTGTCCGCTAGCGGCTATGTACTGCTGTGTATAAACTGTGTTGTTATAGGTAAGCTCTTGGAGCGAAGTATGATAGCTTATAATCGGTTTGAACTTAAGAGCCGCGCAGTGTCCACAAAGACATTTTTATGCGATCTATCAATAATATACAGCTCCAAGGGTAGAACAAGGTTTCATCATTCAAGGAATCTAAGGCACTGCATATGGTCACAAGAGATATTGAAAACACCATCGTCATCTGAGTTGGATCCGGTCGGTTACTATTGCGTTCCACCTTTGATGTTTGCAAACAAATCATGCCTGCAGTCAAGTTTGTGCCTACCAACTCACTTGGTGATCTTCTGTTCACACAGGCTCACGCACAAGTTATGATGCGATATCCCAGCAGAGTACTAACCATCGTAGGAAACGTTGTGTGATTCCATCTCTTGTTGGTGCACTTTCTGTTGTCAAAAAATAAGCATAATGAATTTTTGTTCCAATGACGAACCTGTTATTCGTGCCAAGAAAAATGTTTGGCCTCAAATTCCAATAAAGGTGCATTGTTTTTAGTAATGATGAAGAGAGGAATATTGGCCTCCAATGAAGATCAAGAATTTCTGGGGATATCATACTTGAACCGAACCACTTCAGTCTCAGCTTGCAAAGTCTATGTGGGCTCAATTTGTGCATGCTTGAACATCATCGGCCCCTATGATCACACTTTCTTGAACAAAAACTGCCTCATTTCGGCTCTTATCATTCACGTCACGCAAGTAAACATTCGTCTAATGTGTTTCACTTGAAAGCCCTTCCCTACTTCCACCCTCAAGTCCGACAGTAGCCTACTGAAAGCCATTGTTCGCAATCAAGTGCGGTATAACTGTCAAAACATAAGGGCTGATAGCAGTCCCATTTGCTTCCAGCTACAGGTCCGGCGAACTAGTTTGAATCAAGGTGCCTACATAGTCGTCAATCGAGTGGGCTTTCAGTGGGAGTATTTAAAGCGAATTTATAACCTCGTACATCGTAAAATCAATTCTTGTGAATTAAACCTTGGATCACGCTGGTTTCCCTTTTAATTTCATGCACCAGCCGGTTCCGCAACTCACGCGGGCTTATCATAATTCATCCGACTAGAGATAAATTCTAGCGTTGGCTGACTTGGCCATGTCACCTCTGGCAT
The DNA here is from genome assembly GCA_964034865.1 of Eristalis intricaria. Lineage (NCBI taxonomy): Eukaryota > Metazoa > Arthropoda > Insecta > Diptera > Syrphidae > Eristalis > Eristalis intricaria. The sequence goes on along the minus strand of OZ035876.1, from coordinate 69,697,611 downwards.
CACTCCCCGGCCAGATACTCACTTTGACAAGCTTCGTGCATCGTGTTTTCACAATTTTAACGACTTGGAAGCTCTTTGAAATCGAACGGATGCAGTGCTGCTTCCCCTTTATCTATGAGGGACCACCATTAAACGCACATAATTTAGTGTCTGGTATTGAGTTTATGGCTGAGACTCATTCATTCGAACATTCCGGCCATAAAGTGCTCATCTGAAAAGGCGCATGCGGTTTATTGGGCGAGCCGAGACAACATCTGGTGCGTCTTTGAGGACGTGTTCAATTGAATATGGGGTGCGATGCACGCATGGACATTGTGCTTTAAATTGTGTTTACTCTGTAGTTATCGAAACAATAAAAGGTGACGTAAATCGAGTGAGTGGCGTGAAATAATTAGTTATCATGTGACAACGGTCTCGTCAACAGTTTTGATTCTTGTGACTCTGTTTGCACGAGAGAGTTGGGCGAGTTTTTTGAGTTTGAGTGCTACAGGAAATAAAACAAGAAGAAGCGCTTGTGTTTGAAGATATATGGATATATCTAAGTTTCGTTGAATTTTTGTAATAATACGTTGTTGTTGCGCGATAGTCTGGGTGCATTTTGGCCTAGCTTCTACAGCAACCACTGTCACCTATTTCTGTCCAAGACCAGGCTACGATGTGTTTTAGAGTTACGCTACCTTCTGACTTCATATCAACAACGGCAAATGAACGAGCACGTAGCACTGCCACGACATGCTAAAGTGCGCTAAGGGCAACGAGATTACCAGTCGGTGCAAAAGTCTGTTTTAGACTCATGTTGTGGCAAGTGCAAATTTACTTAGATGTTCGGCCGGCGACCCATGGAGGTTAGAGCCGCTGACGATCCTGGGCACGCTGCTTCCAGTCATCAAGACCCGTCTATATAGCATGAGTTGGTCTTTGTACCAGAGATTCCCTCTCTTCCTTGCCTCGAATCAGGATGCTTGGATTCGAATACCCTCTTAGTTGGAGCATTGGTGCTCGATGCGGTCGAGCCAGTCAAGTCGACAGATTTTTACTTTCCGAGAATTCGCGATTAACTCTTCTCGCCCATTCACCGTCGTCGCCACCACTTTGGCACGTTGGGAACGCGCCGATGTCATCTGCGTATCCCAACAGTTGGACTGACTTGTAGAAGATAGTGCCATCCTTGCTTACACCTGGCCGCCGAACAATCTGCTCCAGTAGGTTGGGTTAGGTAGGGGGGCTGCTAGCATTAACCAGCACACATATACCATATTCGTCCATTGCGATACCACCATTGATGGACTACTCCAGTGATAGTGACGTTAATTTTATCCCAACGGCAAATGGTGACTGGACCACATTTGAAAACCCGATAAAAGCGTATTAACTGCTTTCACCGCTAACTACTAGAGGCAGGCACTCTACCAACTGCGCCATCCAGTCGTTTATCTGCTCCAGTACCAAATTGATGAAATCCGGTGCAGGTTTCAAACGTCTGGAAAGTCATTGAACCGAACTGCACGATGCATCGGGTATGTGTCGCGTGGTGCGTTGCAAACGGATCAATTTTCCAGGGATTCCGAATTCGACCATCGTTCCTTTCAGTGAATGTATCAGTTGTAGGAGACCATCTACGTTCTTGACGCTTGATCCGGCAGATGTTTCTTAAATCTCGTGGATTCCTTGTCTTCGAGCAGGGTATACTTGAAGTTGCATGCACGCATATAGACCTCTCATAACAACTTTGGTGGCCGAAGGCCTAATCAGCCAACACAAAGCTTCAGTATAAAGTATGCTGAAAGAATAGCTAACGGATGCACAGCCCGATGTAAGCACTGGACATTGTAGGACAAAATAAACAACAAACCGACACGTGAAATTAAACAGGTCATCAGTTGGGTAGCAATTGTTGAGCCAATACCCTAACCTTTTGTTTGTAAGTCTAGTCTCAATTGTAAAAATAATTTGTCTGTTCCAATAATATTTTTAAATCGCTAGCTCTCGGGTGTAAGAGTGTACGGGTAAACCTGATACTTCAAGTGATTGTGTGTTCCTTAGAACCTCCCTCCAAAGTTCAACTCTGAAAGCCAAGTCAAGCCATGTTTGTTCGCTTATTGAGATCGTCAGCTATTGGATCACACGTTGTACATATGTAGACATTTATCCTGTCCCAAGCAACAGACTTCCGCAGCTCCAAATGCATTCCGAGAAAGTCCTTGTTTGATACTTCGTTTCCTACTTATAAATTCGTGTAACCTACATGGACTGGATACCGTACGCAATAGCCTACGTTGTACGTTTTATGATTGTTAGTGGGGACCGTTGAAAGTCTTCATTTCCATTTTTCGCCAGCAACTCTTCTCTCATTGAATAAATCCTGCCACGTGAATAAGGTCCCTTGGAGTGGATATGACGTCAACAAAACCAAACTAACCAAATCAGGTTACACCGGTTCACTGGTTGATGCTTGGTTATAATGTGTGATGAATATTATTCGGGTCATTGTTTCGAGGGATGCCGTCCTTCTTAACTTGGCCTTCTCTTGTCTGGCATATGAAGACCCGGAAATGAATCAATGGTCAGCTAGCACCTTTCTTTAGTCAGCTCAGACTAGGTCAGCAAACGTTGCTCATTCCGTTTTCAAAAAGTCACCTTATTTCGTGACGAAGTGCTGTGGGCGAGGGTCTATGTACCTCCGCGCTTAACATAATCCAATCATTACCTCATGACTTGCTCGATTTTGGTATTGGATGACTAAAATGTGATTGACGCAATCAGAGTACGATTTTCCTTAGAAAGGAGTAAATCTTAAATTGGCGCCCGGCCCGGAGTCATGATCAGCACATTTTTGTTTGTTTCCAAAGTGTGTGAACATGGCCTGAATGGCGATCGCGTCCTAATAAGTGGTTTCCACATGCCGTTCTATAGACAGCATCAACGAACTTTCCGAAGGTCGTGTTCGATTACAGTACCTTTTAAAGCCTTCGTGAACTGTGCACTAATTTACAAATTCGTTCCATGAGCTTGTACGAAATGTGTGTGAACTGTGATCTAATGAAGTGGTAAAGAAACCCTGAGGCTGGATAATTTAACTGTCACCTCACCACAGCTTCACAGGATTCACACTATTATTGTTGGACACGGACTTGGATCATGTGCCTGGCGATAATGTTCACATTCAATTTATCTCTTGGTCTCAATTCAGAAAATCCATTGCTTTGAACATTATCATGCTCTAATTGTCTATTCGCAAAGATTCACTATCCAGAGAATTACAAATATTTTTTATCGCACTTTATCCATATTTTTTGTTTGAAAAAATACCAAAAGTCTGCATCATTACGCGGATTGTAAATCTCTGGCCCCTGTCCTAATGATACCTAAAAGTGTCAACTGGATTTTAATCTAAGCTATCGGCAATTAAACTGAATTCTCGCACATATCCATCCATCTCCCTGCCGGTGCGGCTGTGTGCTAGGAGCGTAGCTGCCACTGTCGTCAACGTGCGCGCAGCAGGCAATGTGCTCAACCGCAACCAAGACGGTAGCTGCACCAGCTCCAGCTTCAGTTGCTACTTGATTTACGTGAGACAATCCGAGCGCAGGGGTACCCACAGCGTTGGTTAAGACGTGCCGACCGACGACGCTAAACGAGTTTGCAAGAGAGAAATGTGTTCGCTGTTTTTCTACATAAGTGGCATAACGACTTTTTGACATTTTTTTTGTTTTTTTTTTTGGTTGTTGTTGTGTCTGTTGTTGTTTTTTCGATTGTTGTTGAATTGAGAACTCTGCGGGTAAAGTATCTTGAGGAATTTGAGTTTGAAGGAAACCGAATTGTGTCAACAAATCGCACCAAGAGATGCATAATTCATGTCATTAGGCAGCAGTTTCCCGCTCGCGGCTCTTGATTCATCCCGGCGAATGCAATTTGAAAGATTGCTCCTAATGCAGGATGATGTGTGCTAAACGTGTGCCAAACAATACAATTTGTCTGACGTGTGTGCGAGCACAAGGCGCTCCACTATCAGCCGTCGACGGCGACGACGTGCCGACGATGACGACAATAATTAGTGCAGATTCTGAGGCTGTGTGCGGAAGACTCAAACGTTGCGATGCGACGGCTATATTATTAACACAAGCGCTCTCGTAATTGTCTGTTTGCATCCGAAATCAGAATTAGATGGAATATTAATGCGGTTGGTGTTGATGTTCAGATGATGACACTAATGATGATGCTGCCCCATTTGATCTGTGAAGTTCTCTGGGCGTCTTTGGAGGAGGAGCAACAGCAACAGCGGCGGCGGCACACAGTGGCTGCGGGTAACTAATGAATGAGTTATGAATGAATTTGAGAAAGTGTTACAAACTGTGATGATGTTTCGTTGCGTATCTGTATCTCAGAAGACGTCGCGTCGTCGCTGTGAGAAGGTGAGGATTTTATTTCTCTTGTCAGTCAGCGTGTCGTCTGTGTTTACCAACAGTAGTACGGGTGTGTAATTATTATAATTTGTTAATGATGTGGTGAGAACGCGCACTGATTGCTTCCGCAGCAGGAACGATGAGGTTGGATTAGGACGGATGGATCTATTTTGTGGCCAAGTCAACACATGGAAGTTGGGCGTAATCGGTTTTGTGGATTAGAAATGACGGTGATGGGGGACGACGGAAAGAGATGTTTTCCTGTCGTTTGTTGCCAGGAAATGAATTATGTCGCGCCTTAAGCTGAAGTGGATCAATCGAACATAGAGCTCTAAATGGATTTATGTTGACAAATGAACAGTCTTGTGGGTAAAATTGCAAATACCAACAAGTTGCTGTGTTTGTGGTTTCAAACGACAGGTTTTACCGCAACACGTCTAGGTCTTCTGTTCCAAATTGAGGTCTTCGCACATCAGTCGTCAAGGTCTCACGTTACGTCGATAGGTCTCGTAATAATGGATTTGCCCACATTGTCTGGTTAACCTTTTGGGTTGATCGTTAAATTGAGTATTTGTTTTTTGCTTAAGCAAATCTCTTGCGCTCTCATTCGAAAAGCAAACCGATGTCACACATTCATTTGTGGCATACGCAAGGTTGGTTTCAAGGGCTTCTTCATATCGTATGGGGATAGATGACACGCCAGCGTGTCGGCGTTGTACTTACTGTCTAGCATTTGCGTTCGTAGAAATACAGGACCTCAAGAGGACTGCTGACTATCCAAAGCGTTGAAGAAGAAGTCAATCCATATTTGGGACAAATTTAGTGGTGTGCCTAATGCAGGTTCAGGGTCAGTTTCCAAAAGTATAATAATTCAATTCATGGCACCTTTAAAAGTAGGCGTCCATTTGAAAGCAGGCGTATGGTCATTTGAATCTTATCTTCCCCTGCGCCTCAACCCTGTGTGGATATCCCAACTCTGTTAGCTACTTCCATTCTTAGCCGTTCTGTGTTTATCGTCTTTCTTAGGCTGATTCACTCTTCTCCAAGATTAGGATAAGATAGGTAGAATGCTAGTGTATTCACCAGCATACTTAGACCATGTTGGTCGATAGGCCATTCCTGTGCTAGTGCCGTTAATTTGATCCCAACGGGAAATGGTGACTGGACCAGATATGAAAACCAGATAAAAGCGTATTAACTTTGCTTTCACTGGGATTCGAATCGCGGGCCCCGCTAACCAGAGGCAGGCACTCTACCAACTGCGCCATCCAATCGTTATTCTCCAATATTACATGCATTCCATTCGAAGACATGGTTAGCCTATTGCCACATTGATCGCTGGATGTCGACACGTTCTTGACTCCCTTTTGCGCATAATATCCCCTCGTGAAGCCACTTATCTATTGCGACTTCTATCTGTGAATGTTTTTCCCTTAACCTAGACAACCAGCAAGGGAACCAACACACATATCATCTCTATCCCATCGCGGGAACCATAGTAATTGAGGAAATAGCAGAGGCGAACTTGTGGTTTCGGTTTCGGGTGATTTCGATGGTCTAGTGCAGATGTTCCCAATCTTTATCAGCCCGCGGAGCGCCTTCTAGCTTCTTGACAGGAAACAACAAGAGAGTCTTAAGAAGAACAAAAATAAAATACAATAGCTACTTAGTCAAGTCAAGATTTGACACTGCTACTCTCATTTCTTGCCACATTGACCCATGAGCGATATTTCCTCTTGATAACAGCTAAAGTTGAAAATTCAGCTGCACACAAAAACGGAATAAACATTTTTAAAGCTTTTGAAGTTGCACTAATCCAGAAACGGTGAATCTATTTTTAAGACTTCTGTCGCAAGAGAGTTCAACGAGACTCTTCCTCCCGTGATACGAATTCTTGTGGATCTTGTGCATGAAATGAGTCTTGGATCCACGCAAGCTTTTCGACAACATAATCTACAAGGTAGGTAGGTAGCCCCCCTAGTGAAGTCACCAGCACACTTAGACCATATTGGTTCTTCGATGAGTTTCGAAAGGTGTTCCGTGCCTTCAGGTCTTGTGAGACAACCAGTTCATAGTATGCCTCATATTTATACAATTGCAGGAATCAATCTTGACCGCCTCCTTCGATTATCTTTTTTATCCACAACTGCGATTTCTTTCTAAAGGTAAGGCTGCCACTGAAAAAAAAAACGCGTCAAATGAATTGAGGTACCTATTTTTAAAAATTCAGATTACAAGCAGCTCGAAGCTTAAGTAAATTTGTATTTTTTTTGTGAATAACTCACGGCGCGGCGCCTCCATTTACTGTGAACGGCGCAACAGGGGTCCTCGCTCTAGTCCTGCTCTAGTGCATAATTGCATCGATTCTTTTGCCAAAGGTCAGTGGTTCTCGGCATAAACAATTTTCATAATTCACCACATCTCTCGATGTACTGGCAGTGTTCAGCAAATATAACTGTCATGCGAATCTTCCCAAAAACTCAGGTACTCGGCCTATCTTGTTTATTGGCTGTTGTGTTGACGCACACCAACTGACTGGCCATTCCATTTTGAACAAGTGGGTTAGTTTGCATCCTCTGCTGAACTCATTATACTCAAATAAGGATCCAAAGAGAAAGAACACTATTCTCCCCCCTTCTATACATATTTCCATGTCAGGCCAACACAACAATCCAAAAATGACTATAAGACTCATGTTGCTATTGTAAAGCCGTTGGCACGTAACAGCGTGATTAGCAGACAAAGTGAGCATTACACGCAAGTGCGTTTGCTATTGAACTAGACTGGGATTATAAAGGTCGCTGAGAGTACAAATTTCAAGTCAGAAATCTACAGTAGTACCGCGATTCTTGCTCTCAATGAAAACCGCTCGGTGCAAGTTTGCAGGATGTTGCAAGTACCGAATACTTACTTTTCATGTAAATTATAAGTCTAAAAAAGCCATTATACGGTCAAAATTACTTTTAATATAATGTGCCTATTATATTGAATTAAAAAGGTTTATAATTTTAGTTTGACTTCTAAGCCTCTGAAACGTCATGACATCATTAAAGGACGCATTGCTTTGCTCCGTCCATTCCAAACAAAAATTAAATGCTGATATAGCCTCCTCCGGTGTTAGTATTTTCTTCGTACTGAGCAGTCGTCAGTTTCTTCATCTCCAGTAATGTTATCATGGAGTTACTGTAGTAGGCCCTGAATTAGGTTCGCTTATCCATTGCTCGATTTCAGAATGAGCGATTTGCTGCAATGGCTCTATTTCCTGCAGCAAATTTGAAATGGATTGAATTAAGGATGCATCATTAGCAAACTGCAAATGTAACTCAGAATGAGGAATGATATCTTAACAATCGCAGTCAAACGGTTTTTCAAACAGTTTTTGAAACGATGAGCGAATTGAAGTTTGTGAGTAACGTAAACTTCTTGTGATGACTCTAGGAATAACGATCTAAGTAGACTCTATTGACAGTCAAAATGAATCGTACAGCAGCTTGGGAAGCCAACTTACTTAGCTGACTATGCCTGCGCCTTGACACATTTTGATGATCTAGGTCGCCATTAGACAAATGCTAATAGCTCCAACACAGTGGTTCAGTCCTATATCTCACAAGACTTTTTATAATTATAATAATAATATGAGTGGCGCTTCATCCCGTAGAGGCCATAGAAGGCCTTCTACCGCAGCCACTCGTATTGTGCGTGCTATCGTTCCCTCCTAAGTAAAAGTGTGTAAGGTCCACGCCCAGAATAAAAAAGCCACGGCCACCACAAAAATTACACTGAACTGATCTCTGTGCTCGTTTTCGTTATGTTCACTGCAGAGATGACTTTCATAGACATTCTGCAGGTTGAATAGATGGTCAATGGTTTGTGTGGTCAGTCAAGAACAGCATATGCTATATTCTTCCCTCATTTTCAGTTTCAAATCTCGTAAAGGCGCTATTGATGTCTGTTTGTGTTCGTGCAATCACCTAAATGTGACTCGTGATTGCTAGCAAATCGATATGTCTCTGATATTTCTGCACAATTTTCTCAAGTATCATGTGCAGGAAGTCGAGTGACGTCGCGTCACAGATGTGGTTTTACCGATTCTTAACTGATCGTTAAATAGCGTCAATATTTGATAAGGAACAGAAGAGGATTTTTGGGGTAGTAAATTAGATTGCTTCCATCGGGGCAAAAATGAACTCCAGAAAAGACATCCCAGGGGAGATTCGACGTGTAATCATCTTTGGTAAGCGCTGCTACTTCGGTTTGTCGAAAGAACTGTGACTCAAAGATATTAACTTAAGGGAACAAAATCGTACTCTAGAAAAAACTAAAACCGACTACCGGGCTTGGTTAGTGGGGTCGCCGGTTCGATTCCCAGTGAAAGCAAAGTCAATACGCTTTTATCTGCTTTTAAAATCTGGTCCAGTCACTATTTGTCGTTGGGATCAAATTAACGGTGGTCAATCAGTGGGTGCGTATCATAATCAGAGGTCAAGTCACAATCACAATAGATAAACATGGTCTAAGTGTGCTGGTGAATTTACTAGCTTACTAGTTTGGGCCTACATTCTACAGCACCCACTCCTCTTGAAAATTATCCTGTATGAGCATTGAGCAACTTAACAGAGGTGGTTTCTGGAAACAAGAAAGTTCTGGAATTTGACCCACGAATCTTTCGTGTTCTCCCATCAATCTTGTCCCCAGGAAACAGAGATCTTTCTTGTAGCTGGACACAAGAAAGAAAACAAATTCTGTAAATTACTCCGAAAAGGCCAATCTCTGGCAAAAGATCAATATGTACAATTGATTGAATCAAAATTACGCAGAATATCAAACGTTTCAAAATTCAATTCAAACTAATTGAGCATTGCGGCGCGTTAATGAGTCTTTACAGCCTTGTTAGCGGAAGCACTTCAGGCCAACTGTGTCTAACTCAACCTATCACCCAGGTCTTACGCCAGCAATCACACACACTCCATACGTTTGGAGTTAATTTCCGCCCTCAGCACCAAATCAACTTTAAACGATGCCTAACAGCGAGTAGGTCTCAATCTCGGGCACCAGAGGCGAACATTCCTGGGCACCAGAGGCGAACATTCCTGTTTACACGAAACAGGCAACCCTGTGGCAGGCCATACACTGTGGCATCATTAGCATTACTTCGTAGTGCGCTGCTACTCCTCAAGCTCTCCTCGGTCAGTCATAAATTGCAAATAATAACGCAGCGTACTGCCAGTTGCCATAAATCATAATAACATGGCAGCCAATTCCATTGCCATCACGTTCACCGAAAGCAACTGCTTAAACCTACAGATACACAATTTGCAAATATTTCATCGCATTTAATACGAGCCTTGTTCGGCGGCCCGCCACTCAGCTATGTGAGGGAATCTGTTTGCTGAAGTTCGCTGCGCAATCCAAAGAAAATACGAATAGCTGCACCAGTGCACTGCGCTTTTGTGTGCATTTGTGAATCATTACAAAACAACTTATGTAACATCGCGCGACTGGTTTGCTTATAAGGCGCCAATTTTTTCGCATCTATCGTATCTTTTTTCACTCATCCAGCAGGAATAGATACTCAGATACATAAGTGCACGAACATGTTGTTCATGTGAATTGTTCCCTCACTCACCGAAATTGATAATTGCTGATCTCAGAGTGATAGACACGCTTAATATCTGTATCTCGCTGTGTCATATAAGCTCGAGTGCACGTACCTCCTGATTCGCCCCCGCCCCCACCCAGATTGATGGTGTGTAGATGTGTGTGTAGAGCTACATCATAAGGTCGATATTGCAATTCTTTTTATTTCACGTATTTTAAAACGGTCATTTTGAATTGCTTGGCAATTCGGTGCGCGCGATGCTGCCACGACTTCTCCCGTTAAGGCCAGGGGCCACAAGTGTGTACGAAGGTAGTGCTGCGGCACAAGTGAGAAATTATTTTGGCATATTGCCCCTCTGGTGTGCAGTTTTATGCTGCCCCGAGGCTTGTGGCGGACAAAGAGATGGAGAGAGGGGGACGCGCACAGACAGCGAACATATTTTCGGGCAGTGTGTGCAGTATGCTTGATTCACTAGGCGGCTATAAATTGTAATGAAAATTGGTGTTTGAGACGGTTTTTTTTTGTTGTGCCTTGCCATGGCGACTTTCGGAATGAATTGTGCATGCATGCTGCTGCTTATGTTCGGGAGTGAATAATTTGTTCTCCTTTTTAGTGCAGACATTAATAGGTTGCTGATGATTTGCCGCATGAATGGTTGTGGTTGTTGATGTGATGCGAAAATTGCCAGATGAAAGTCTGTGACGTCTGGATTGGATTGTGAATATTTTTGTGAAGAACTTCCGTGCACTGTCCCCTTATGGGTGTCCATAGATTGAGGGGTCATTGGTTTTGCAACATAAAAGTCCAGTCGTATGAGTGGGTGTCGGACTTGCCAGACCTTCCAAAATCCCGAATCCTTCATTCACTTAAAAAGATATTTGAAATAACAAGACTTAGAGGCTGAATTTACACGATTCGGTTCATTATTCCAAAATGTACATACACACCTGAGAACACTGACTCATTGTACGAAGTCTATTACAGCATGTTCGGTCCCCACCACGGATGCTGATACTCTCCAATTCGTGGTTTGTGCTTCAAACCAGTGAGAAGTTGTAAAAACTGCGTAGTGTATGTTAGAGATGTGAGTGGTTTGGATGCCTGGCGGTGAGTCACTCAGTGTATCTACAGGTTTTTCAGGCTCGATCTTGAGGCATAAAGAGGATTATTGTTGCCGAAGGTAGACTTGTAAGTAGAGATTTAGAAGGACTAGGGTTTGCCTATCGGAAGGCATTTAATAATATTATAATAATATGGATGGGCGCTACATCCCCTAGAGTGCGAAGGCCTAGCTCCCAGCAACCACTCGTGCGCGTGCTATTGTTCTGAAGATTGTTTTTGGTCGTACCGGCCGGGAATCGAACCCAGGCAGCGAGGTTAAGTTGCGCAGGGGTCGACGCACTTACCCACAACGCCAGGGAAGGCATTTATGTGGTTTAAACCAAAATCACGGGGAGAATGGGGACTTAATACCCATTGGCTACCATTCTCTGTGATGTTTATGGAATTCTGTCCCTGTTCACTGTGGAGTTGCATTGCAACCAGGTGCTGTAACCCATAGAGCAACAGAGGTGTTAGATAGGCATCGCCCAAGAGGGGAGGTATTGTCCCTGGAGAAATTGGTACCTTGGGTAAAATTCAGGGCGTTAGTCGCAGTTTGCCAGACTCTAGGCGGTGAGGACCCCATAGTATTAAGTATTCACGTTGACTCCAACACTCACTTGTCCGATTATTGGTAACATTGAGAGTTTACAAAGCGGTGCAAAGTTTGGAGACGGAGATTTTATTTAAGCCTCTCGTTATCCGAGTTCAAGTGATGCCAGAACTGAGGGAACAGAATCTTCTTTATCACATCTTCCTCCTCCTTTGAAATCATCAATACGTCTTGTATTGTCTCTCATACATCTATCATGTACTGAGTTTGTATCTCAACTACAAACTAATCCATGATCCAACTGTTACATCAGAGTCCCCATGCTCTACGTGGGCTGATTACAGTACTCAAAAAAGGAAATGATTCCCTCCCATTTGTGAACAAAAAAACCTTGATGAAGATGGTGATTCTTGGGTAAATTTCGAACAGTGTTGGATAGCAATACTGAAATATAACTTTCATGTCTCACTCACTGTCACTCATGTCACTCAATGCCTCACCAGTGTTCCGATCACACAAGTGTGATTTTTCTCCGTTTACTTACTCATCAGGAGTTGAGTGACTCAGCTATCCATGTTGTCTTGAAGGATGCCTCTTGAGCCAGTAATTCCATTTCAACTGTTCTGACCTGGTCGAAGTGATACGGATAGACTTATTGTTTCCCGTCGTTCGTCGAGACTGAATGAAACACTGCGCCAGACAGCAGTAATTGAGTCTCCGTCGCCATTTAACTCAGAACTGATTGTCTTTGTACGGGTCTCAACAGTCAGCGCTTCTTTGTTAGCGTTATAAGAGCTCATAAATAACACCCTGCTTTTGTGTATTGACGCTTCGTAAGTGTCCTGTTTGTCTGAGGACTTCATTCTAGTTGGATGTGATGTGTACACGAATTGCTTAGCAGGCGAAATGAACATATTTGATGGAATCTATTCACTCTGTTTTCGGCTGTGAGTTAAAGGGAACGAAGTTCACGTTCCTTCTGAATGTAGTTCTTCTATGCAACACCGTTGTTCTTTCGAAATCCTTCTAATGCTGGTGCTTCGAAAATCGTTTGCCTTCAGCTACAAAAGGACCTAAAGAGTTTGGACCCACAGTTAGGCTAGAATAGATACAGTCCAAGTTGGTCACAGGCAGTCGCGTACAGCTGAATTTTCTTAGAACATAGCACTCGACTCTGGGTACTCTGGGTCCCAGGTCACAGGGAGTAGCAGATGACCTTGCCAGGGAAGGCGCTGAACACGACCCAGGCAAACCGATGGATCACACCACCTAATTCCGATGTTAAGAAAATGTGGATGACACAATCATAGAGCAAGCACATTAATGGTGGAACTCTAGCCACCAGTGAAACCATTCGAATGCTTTGGTGGCGCGACAATCTGAGGTGGACCTGGGTCTAGCTTCTCAGCAACCAACCACTCGTGTTGTGCGTGCTGTTGATCCTTTCCTGTCTCGAAAGAGGTTGACCTGTGAATTATGAAAGTTGGTAAATTAGGGATTCGAACCTGGCACCCTCTGCGTAGCCGACGCACTAACCCACTACGCCACGGCAACTCACGCGAATGCTTTTATATTTAATCGTGCAAAAACCGATAAATGAACCGATCGATGATACCCCTCACGACCCTTGCCAGCGCCCCTCTTGAGATATATGTATATCACTGGGAGAAAACTTATTTCAAGACCACCAGGATCTGGAAGAAGGTTTATTTGGTTTTCAAAATGTGCACAGCCAGCCAAAACATTGACAAGACGGTACGAGAAACGTCCTAAGAGGAGAAATATCCTCTACGAGCATCAAAAAGGACGTGGACGAGGATCACCTCCCGTGGATCAACCTCCTGTTGAAGCCTCCAAAGCCAAAATTCATGGTCTTGTAACTGACGGTCTGGTTAGCCCAGCTTGCCGTTGAAATTATTTTTGGAACCATCTTGTTCTGACACATTGATCGAGGAGATCTTAGAGTATGGTCGTATGCATGGAACCCCAAACTCATTCCAGAACTCACAGTCGCTTCTTAAAGCTTGCGAGAAAAATTTCACTAAGCCAACAACTCCGCTGGATCACGTATTCGTTTGGATTCAACATGGTTTACTGCTCAAATTTACCAGCATCGGTGTCACGATAAATGTCAAACAAGCTTGACAATTATTTAATTTTGTCCTATCACAGATTAACAAATTTGTCAATTAGCTTGAGATAATCCCCATCGTTAATACGGCCTCACCGGGTACACACAGTAAACATGAAAAACGCATAAAAACGCTCTGCCGTGTTCCATCGCCCGTCCGATTCCAGGAAAAAAATATCACATAATCATGTGCATTTATCTCGTTCAAAATGTGGATATGCCCACAGAAATGGAAATCAAATGAAATACGCAAGCAAACAATTTTCTGTCTGGACTGGATGGTCTCTGTTTCTCCCTCCTCCGTCCCAATTTGGTGATTTGTTTACGAGCGATACACTTTCGGTGTTTTTTTCTTTCGTGAATTACGCTTGAAGTTAGTTTATAAATCTAGACAAAGTAGCAAGTGTTAAAAGGAAGTCTCCAACAATTTTCTAACGCCACCAACCACACAAGACGCTGTTCCGAGTGAAAATATCTGAAAAACAACAAGAATATGCGCATTAATGCTCGACCCGACTGTATCTGTGTATATGTGTGTCGGTTCGGGTAGGCGATAGAACCAATGTATCTTCTAGCTAGGTACACATTTATAATAAGTATATTATCGTGACAAAATTGACTAACAAATGATCAGAAATAATTTATGCGCGCGGGTCTAAAGCAGCTATTCTCTGTCTTTTTGTTTCCTTCTTTCCGTTGAACCTCATGTCACGAGCGGGGGAAAGATACACTGATAGGTCTGCTGTGTAGATCTTGTCGTGATTTCTCTCAGACCAAAAGATTAAAAAGGGTGCGACCGGAGCGATACAGGAATTATTTATGATAATTAGTCATTCTCCTGGTTTTAATTTGAGTTTTTTTTTCTCCATTTTTCCTATAAGAAAATAGGAAAAAAAATGCATCTTGAGATGATAAATCGTCATAATTAAGTCGTTTATTTTATTAGATGCGAATAGTGAGGCGTTGTTGTTGGTGACGTTTGTATAGTATAGATCTTAACTTGATTTGCATGTGTGCGCTGCGATCGGGAATGAAAGGCGTTTACCCATTTTTCATGGCTAACTTAGGCGATGGATTGAAAATCTAAATTGATTAAAACTTATATAACGAGTGTATGGGGCGCCTTTGTTTTTGTCTTCCGAATGTGATCTCAAAAGTGAATGTTGTTTTGATGTGGATTGGAATTTTTCCATAACATCTTTGAAATTTACGACATCGTTCTGAAATGAACCATTCCTAAGCAGTTGAAGACCGGGATCAATTAATTTAAATAAATAAACATTTTGTGATCGAAAGTTTGAAGCAATCTTCCGCGATCATAAATTCGGTTGTAAGTGCCTTTCACTAATTTACTCGGAGAAATAGAAACGGACACTTAATTCCATTCAACATTCTTTAATCAGTTTTGAAAAGACCAAAGGCATCTTCAACCGCTTTCGATGTAGTCGAGCTGCTTGCTTCGCAGAGCAGAACTTGGCTGATCAGTCATGTTGTAGATCCCACTTTCTTGAGCTGAAGAAAACTCGTTGGCAGAAAATCCCATCTCTTTAACGCGGACCTAGGTGTACGAACTCCGTGACCTGCTCAATCTTATAGTGGTCCATTCTGGTGAAATCGTTGTATGTCTCAAAGATGGTGCATTGAAGCTTCTCTTAATGGACAGCCCTCTATAGGAGACACCTCTTTACGGACTATTCGTAATGGTCGCGGTATGAATGTGTTTCAATCCCTTCAGAACGGACACCCCTGAGAGTTAGAGAAGTTTAACTGTATTTACTTCGTTTTGCCCTTATTTACATCCATTGCCGTATCAATGACAGTACGTGTCGCACTGACGTCTCCCTGTGTTTGGTGAATCAAGTAATTGTCGACAGCCTAGCAGTTGGCGCGACTCTTGGACGATCGTACTTCTATTCTTTAGTCTCATGGGTAA
The DNA here is from genome assembly GCA_964034865.1 of Eristalis intricaria. Taxonomy (NCBI): domain Eukaryota; kingdom Metazoa; phylum Arthropoda; class Insecta; order Diptera; family Syrphidae; genus Eristalis; species Eristalis intricaria. Next base: position 69,681,891 of record OZ035876.1, on the reverse strand, counting down.
GGAAAGGACACGACACATCATCGAAGCCAACTTATTGTATACAATAAACTTGGATGTTGAGACCATTCTAGTACGGAGTGTGGACGATGGTACTCCCTTTACCGATTCACAAAAATCTTCTTCTTCATTTGGCTATACAATCCGGGGTGGAACTGGGAGTTACCCCAAGTCCGTACAGTCCAAGTTATAGTTGTCCATTATGATATTTTTAAGGACAGGATATAATTCGTTCTTGAGCATATACTTCGCTTTGTCACCGCCAGACCCATTCTAATCACTTCCGTCTCGATACCAGCAAACGCTTCATTGACGGCTTGCTGTGTTCTGCCAATTGTGTCAATCTCATCAGCGTATGCTGACAGTTGCACAGACTTCTGGAAGATCGTGCCAGCACTCGTTGTCAAGCCATGGGCTTTTCTGGGCCATCAGTGGCAGCTTCTTCGATGGCTTCTTGAGAACGCCTCCAATCTCTTTATCTGGAAGACTCGATCGACGAAGAACTTAGTAGTCCATTGCGATTGTAGTTTGCAGGCGTCAAACCGTGGCGTTCTTTCTCGAATCGTCTGTTCTCTCGATAGAAGACCTTGACTAAAAGAAGGAAATGGTCCGAATAACATGCATGAAACGTGTTTGCGAAACTGTGTATAGGTCCTGTGTTAAATATATGCGCGGAACTGGTTAAAGGTCCTTTATGTAAATAGTTCCCCTCATATGGGCTTATGGCTACCTTGGCATGGGAGTAAATATATGTATGGACGTATGATACATGATAGTTCCGACTCAGGTATGCACAAACGTGGTGTGCACCATTTTGTGTCATGTGCCGTATTATGTGTGCTTTTGTAGAATTTTTGAATACAAATTTTTGACATAGACATGTTTAGTTTGAGTTTTCGGACCGATTGGAGGAAATGTTTCCGACAGAGGAGCTATACATGTCCGGACTCTAGAGCATAGAACTATTTATAACCATGCTGCGTTCGAGGTACACTCCGAGCACATTCAAGCAGTCGTTTTGTTAAGGCACAAATTACATCAGATTTTCTGGAATAACTAGCTAAATTCGAGGCCGAGGAGCGAGGCCACTTATAAGCGACCTTATAAAGTGGCCTCGCGCCGATATTGTAAAAACAACTGCGATTATTACGGGGCGGATAAGGGGATCATGCGGTTAGATTAGGGATTCCTCATAATACACATTTGTCGTACTTGTAATGACACGGCAAAACGAGAAACGTTAATTTACTTCTGATGCGCAGCCCAGTCTCGTCACCTATAGCTGCTTAAAATACAAAGTCAATGATTTAATTGGGTTTAAGCTTTAGCCGATAACCGAACCACACGATTATAGTATGGCGGATTCAGAGTACTGACGGCTGTTGAAGTTTGCATGGACAACAGCAAATTATTAGTTTTTTTTTGTCCTGATTTGGCAGTATTTCTCATAAAATGTACGAATTGTACATACAACCATTCTGAAGTGTGCACAATGTTGCCATTTACTTATAATTGCCTACATTTCAATTTCTCGCTGACAGCATGCGCCAAGGCGTCATTTCCATAGTTGCAATATTGACTGCAGGCACTGGCATTAATTTGTAATCACGAATCGTATAAAAGACGAGGCAAATAAAATATGGACGAATTCGAACAACTTACTCAAGGAATAAATACTAAACACGTGTTTTATTCAATTCTGTCCTTTTCTATTGCTATCCCCCTCACCAGTGGTAAGATGGTATTAGTTCAAGCCAAACATTTTGGTCCTTCGAGCCGGATATGAACCAGCGATTACCTTTCAAAAAACCGAAGCAACTTTGAAATGCATATATCAGCATGCCTCGCATAGCTCATCGCTATTTTCAGTTCAGTTTATTTGCGTTGTATGAGGGAAACGTCTGCAACATCTGCTCGCATATTCCCCGTGCGAATATTTATGGCACAACGATAGTCTCATCTTGACCAGTTTTCCGTTTGAAAATTTAATGCACAATCACGCAAATAGTTCAAAGTAATTTCACCAACGATGATACCGGTTTGAGAAGCTGTACAGCAAACACTTACGATTCGGAACCGTTAAAATTGCTGAATGACTGTCAAGTGTCGATGGCATATGACGGTGCTTGCAGGGAGAGCATCAATTCACGGTATAGATCGTTAATTTCAATTATTGTATTTAATTACTGAAGTTCAGAAAGTCGTTAACTATGATACTTTAGAGGTGTGTCAGCAAAAAAGTGGGTGGCTTGAATGGGGTGTTGTCTTTAACGATGCGGTTGTATTAAGCAAAGCACTAAGATTATTTGGAAAGTGTGTAAATTTTTGTGAAAGGTGAGACAGTACACCATTTGACTTGACAGGAGAGTTAGGTCAGCCATTGGTAATTGATTTCTGCAAAGACTGCAATGGTATCGGTACGCATTTGTGAGTGGGATTTATTATCATAAATATGGGCCTTAAAACTTGACTCCACAACAGATGCCGACTGATAAGCATTCCGAGTAAGACGTGCATAGAAATTAAGTTGTTGCGATGGTCTTAGGGCCGTTTGCCGATACTCAACTTAGAGATTTAGGTTTAACTTAGCAAGTTAAGAAGGACTTATCGGTTTTCACGAATCGAAAAGTAGATCATATAGTCGGCTAAGTATAACTTAAGCTAAGAAATAGTGGATCATAAGACTTAAGTTGCACTTTTGTACTGGCAGTCGGATGAAATCGTGGAGAAATTTGTTATTAAAAAAGGAATGCTGAATTTGAAAATTATAGTATGGAGTACGAATTATTTAATTAAAAAATGAATATTTGGGTTTTGGGTTTTGCAAACGTTCTCGGCAAACCAAACACATAACCATGATTGTTTTACAGCAGATTTTCAAATTGAGAACCCCGAGTTCTTTTAGCGGGTACAGTTTTCCTTATTAATTTCCTAATGCAAATAACAATGAACATACATTTTCAATAAATAATTGGATGCGCCCATCAATCAACTATTGCCACATTGATGTTTCATGTGATAAACATTATTTACAAAGTATTAAATTTCGGAGGAATGATATAAAAATACAAGATTACCGAAGATAGATATGAAAATGCCAAGAAATATTTCCTTAGAATAGCCTTGTTTCCATTAGTGATTGGCGCCGTCTATAGAACCCACTATAAAATGCTTATTCACACACTGATTTATTTACAAAAATAACGAATTTGACATTTAAAATCCAAGTGAAGTTGATTGCATTTAATAAAAATCGTATCTTAGCTAAGCCCGAATTAAATATTTACGAGCCACGCAGAAAACGTAAAATTGAACTTAAAGTTTATGTATAACTTGGCTATGAAGCAGTACATTATCATTATCAGAAAACAGCCCTTAATCACTTTAGCCTTAGGCTGTATTCATCAGATGCATAGGACATGTTGAGGACCCCAACAGAAATTTGATTCAGGACGTCTTGGGGACACAAACAAATCAGATCTCATGACATAAAAGCTCATTTAGTACAAAATTGACACATCTTTCTTAGTATCAAATACCTAGAGCAAAAAATTTCGTTTTTGGATGACGGGAATTACCAAATTGAATGAACGTGAACGTGTATTTTCGTCCACCCTTCCATCGCGTTCCATCTTCAAATACAACTATTTTATGTTGTTTCTCATTTCGGAGGCATTTTACACAAAGTTGAAACCATCACCCTCCCCACACAGAACACATAAGTAATAAGTGAATTGTACCCCCTCGCACCAAAGAATTTATTTTTAAGCCTCTCCGTCTGTTACGCAAGAATGTAAAGATATAACCACATTCACTCTTTATTTCCTAACACGTAATTTATTAAAACCCACACAAGCACGCAATCATGTGTGTATTCGTATGCACCGCCATTCCACACACCATAAGAAAGGAAAAAACAACAAAAGAGGAAGAAGTCCCTAGCATACGGTAGTAAATCAAATTAAGGATAACAAGTATTTCCTACTTGTCCCTGGCTGAACGCTTCTATCTCTCTTTTCCTTTCCGCCTTGTCACTCTGCCTCACTCTCTCTCTCCCTCACTCTCTGTCACAGCCCCGGAGGGGATGCGATGAAGTTAGCTGAATTTTCAAAACCAAGACGTCACAACCTTCCTCCGCCATGCATTAGGTTTATATGCCACACGAGCGCTTCAAATTATGAAGGATATAAGAAAGTCATTCATGGTACAATCAGGAGAAAGGCAACAAAGCGTACTGTATGTGAGTGAGGGGCAAACACACTCCTCTGACGATGATGACGGCCATTCAGCGGCTGTAAGCTGATATTCCTGTGAAACGCATTGTGAGGGGTTGGCAAGGATGGGTGTTACGTTGCTACATTACGTCATCAAGGAACGTAAACAATTCTGTGACGACATTTTTTCTTTTGCTGATGCGCAAATTGGATTGAAGTTGTGAAGTTAAATTATTAACTGATAACTTTTTTTTGAATAAAGATGGTGAAGGCAGTAATGGAAGACGGCCTGAGGTATCAGTTATGCCATAAGGAGACTGCAAGATCCAACATTGTTGTGTTTATTTGCAAGTATGATTTGAAATAAAAGAAGAAAGAATAGCTTGTCGTTAATGATTATTTGTTTTATATGTCTATAAATTAACTGAAATGTATTTTTTAGTGTAAAATAGAACAACTATAAGTATGAATGCTATTAGAAGCCAACTAAAGCTCCGACTAAACTCAAGAAATTTGGACCATGTTTTTTTAGCAGCCGTACAACAAACCTTGGATTCCTTTTCGTCCATTGTGTCTAGGGACATTTTGGAGAGTATTAATTTCAAAATCACATACTTATCAACCAGCCCTCTTACGACATATGGATTGGGCCTCAAGTCTGAGAACTAGTTCCCCATACCCAATAGAAAGGTTCTACTTGAAGGCAATCAATTTCTTCCCGACTGAATGGAACCAAATTAACATCGAAAAGCAGTTGTATTGCATTCAAACACAATCAACATCAGTCTCAATCGATGAATGATCGTCTTTGAAAATCCATAAAAAAAAAACTCCCAGATTTGTAACGTAAACACAAATCATTTGCCCATCTGCTTAAGGAATTTTGATAAACCTCTATCTGAAATCAATCTCCGATTATGTTCTTTATTCATTCATTCTTCTGTCCTGATAAATTGAATTGAATAATTCAAGTCGAACACACACGCACACGTGAGCTTAACCATTCATCCATTATCTTAATTTAATCCTAAACTCTTAATCGTTAATCATCATGGAATCCCATTTGGTCGTAAACCAGAAACGGCCCAGAAAGCCGCCGGCCAACCATCATCATTAAGCCGCAAACGAACGACATCTCGCTCGCATCGAAACGAACTAACTATCTCCAATAATCCAGTCTTATTCTTTCATTCTCTCTTTTTTAGGATTAAGTGACGGGAGGAAGCCGTGAAAAGAGATCGCCGAGAGTCGATAAACCCAAAAAATGTTGTAATTACCGACGACAACGTCAAAAACCAATAGTGATTAACCATTGTTCACATTTTATGTGTAGCTTCCTCGCTTAAGTGGAAAATTGCATTCGTATACGAGGTGAAGTGAAGAGAATGGATATAAATACAAAGTCTGTTATTACCGCTTAACCAGTTGTTATTGTTAATTCAAATGTTATTCCGTACTTATTCATGTTGATCACATTAAATATACAACACTCCACTCTTCCCCTTGTGCCTAATTCGCTTTAAAAGTCGAAACAAAAAAAACAAAACCAAAACAATAACAAAAGAAACAAGATATTCGCTTCCAGTCTTGACCGCCGGAGAAACCGCCCAAGTTACGAATTTATAATCTTCACCGCATCGCGTGAAGTATCGTGAACAGAAAATTGACTGGAATCACTTTTTTTATGGATTTACTTAATGAGCCCCAAACCAAGAAGGATACTACAACATGTGGATTAAATTTGGATTACCAGTATTGAAATGTTTGTATTTATGTTTGAATCTTATTTGTAGTTAATTGATTTGTAGAATACTTGTCCGACGATATGGCGAGCGGGGAGTAGTTTGACATTTGTTTTTTTCGGTTTGTGGTTCATTTTTTGCACAAAATTTATTTTGCATTTAATCTGGTTACATTATTCACTACATCTATCTCATGAATTTGTGCACTTGAACGATTGGGCTTACAATTTTCTATTTTTGGCACGAAATAAAAGCACACGCGTAATAATTGTATAATCTATTTGAAGTAAGTTTGAAGACGGTTGAAATCAGCTCATTTCGCTTAGATGGCTTAATTTAATTGGAAAAAAACTTAATTTGTACATGCAAGAATTGTTACGAATACCCTTAACAGTGCAGAGATAAGGCACAGTACTAGGCGTAGTTCTAGAGGGAAAAAGGGGCGAGGACCCTTTTCTTGAGTGTTGGCTGGGAAGAGTATTGCACATTCACGTGGGTGGAATTACTGAGCTGATGAGCAGTTCTGGGAAGCCGACTATTGCCGGTACCGAGAGGTCATGGGCAGAGCCGTGCCCATTATATGTACAAATGCACAGGGCGCCAAGCTTTTAGGGGCGTATTGTGAAAAAAAAATATACATCGATATACAACCATTTTCTAATATTTTGGTCGTCCGATCAGCTTCTCATTTCTAAACGCTGCCTGAACACAAATTAATATATGCAATAAAAATGTCAGACAGTCAGTCACACTCAAGAAAAAAGTTGCAAAAAGCTAAAATGAAAAATCCCATCAAGACTGTGCACGATAACTTCTTATACAAATATTCAAAAAATGCCGTAAACGATACTGAAAAAATCTCAAAATTATAAAATCAATTGTCAGTTCCTTTGGAATGATTTGGGTGTAACGGCCAGAAATTATTTCTGGACGTATACAATTCACTCATCTCACAAATAGCCTGCCAAAACTGAAGAAAGGTTCGCTGAATGTAGGACTTGCACAGGCGCACTCATTTCGATAAGTGCATGTTAGTTTATGGCAATCCTTGGTCAATCAATTTTAAAAATGTATAAGTACAATTTCATCGCATTGCGATCATTTGTGCTGCGTTTTTCTTAGTTTTTCGAAAGAATCGGCGAACTTTCGAACCTGATACACAGCTTCATTTAGACTGTGCAACGACTGCGATTCCTTTTATCCTTTTTCCTTCACCCGTGTTGGACTTAATGCGGTCTTGATCAAGAGCGGAGTTTCGGCCGTTCCCTGACGTCATTAAATTTCCCTCTGAGACTCCATTGATTGTTTGCCATTCGGGAACCGCGTCGTCAAGTCAGAAGGTTGCCTTATGCGTCATAGCTATTACTTCTCTTACTTAATACCAAATTAGTACAGGGTTGCAGATCCGAACTAGAAGCCATTAAGTGGTCAGCTCAAAATTTGCCTCACCTCAGTTTTCTGGTCACGGAGACATTCCCAGAAATCAGAAAGCCGATGGCTAGGGAGGCGTCTGCCCTCCGAGGTACACATCCCACTAGAAGCAGTCACATAGTACTACTATTCTACGCACCTCCATGAAATAGCAAACCTCAGATGGGCCAAAGTGACAAGCTTGAAGCTGAGCAACATCAATGACAATACGGCACAAAGATCTCCTTCGGATAACTCATGGTATCACTAGTGTCTTTCTGAGACTATGCCGTCAAACTAGGTATTCCACACATTGTCACAGTTGCAACAACACCGTTGAGAGGGACGCTTCTAGTAGACCGTTTCGAAAGCCTGAAGTTTTCGATTTCAAGAGTGCGCGACGTACGAATCCACAAACGGACCTTCTATTACTTCTCGTGGCAGGTAAGCAAATATGTTCTGTCTCCAGTTGCTCTGCACTGCTTGAACAGATCTTCGTAGAATGTTGCTACGATTGTGTCATGTAATTGACAAAATTTTCTCTGGCCTTGCCTACTCAGTCTTGTGCTCCGCATAGCGTCTACAGAGCATAACGCGTTTCAGCTCGGTACTGACATTGTTCTACCTATTTACTGTGGAGCTGAGGTAGACGAAGTCCTCGACTATCTTGAAGTTATCGAAGTTATAGCTGCCCATTGTAACCCTCTGGCTAAGACGTTGTTGTATGTCAGCATATACTTGTCAGCATATTCTTGATAATGAAAGCATGTACTTTGTTTTGCCCTCATTGACCGCCAGACCCATTTTAGTCGCTTCCGTCTAAATGCCAGCACACGCCTCATTGAAGGTTCTGTTGTCTCTGAACATGTTTTTTTTACGTGGTGAAGCAGTTAACCCCACGCACAACTCCCAACTTGGTGGTCAAGCCCTATTCTTTAAGCCTCGGTTGAAGGGTCCGGGTGTATCCGGTGTCGGTAACATCGCTGAGGCTGTTAGCATCGCCCTTGGCCATTAAGCTATAGGGCTCTTCCACCTCCATCTCAATTCCAGGGCCCCGATCTGGTCTTGGAAGAACTTTCTAGACCTGAGCACCGAATATGAAGTAGTTCAAGAAGAAGAGCGCACCAAGTTACGCCTGCTGACTGGAGTTTCGGATGCCGTCTTTGGCCAGACAGTTCTCCAGCTCCTTCTCCGCAATACATAAAGAGAGGTGAGCACTTGTACAGACCCACTCTTCCCTCTCTCTCTGGTCTGCAGCCACCATCGACGTCCCACTAGAGTTGGTTACCTAGATATTTACATAGATACTCGTCTTCCCGATTTCATCACTTGGAGGTGAGAGTAGCAGTTCGTTGATAGAGGCTAAGTGCAGACGCCTGTGCCTGCATGAGACGCCATATCAACGCTTTGAAAACCATGCTCTATAAAACACTTATTTTGCCAGTCCCCCTATATGCAACCCTTGCCTTCGTGCCTTCGAAAGAAAAGTTCTGCTTCGGATAGAGGCTCCCGTCTGCGAGGAAGGTGAATGAACAAGAAGACACAAACTCTAAGATTGGGGAGCAAAACTCCGTTGACTGCACTTTCTTGGCCAAGTCGGGCGCATAGAGACCAAATGCTCCAGCAAAGAGTCTCTTCGGATCCCAGCGTCTTGGTTCGAGAATGCGAAGGAGACCGAATCGCCGTCATCGCAGCTTGTTTTTGATGACTTGAAGCAGCTTGCCCATGACAATCAACGATGGAAGGCAGCAATTGCTCTGTCTCGGACACTCGCACGACCTCTAAATAAGGCGGGTTGTCGTGTCCGCATTTGGATAACTCCTTCCGGTAGCCGCCACGCCCTGTCCAGACAGAAACTGTGGATGGTGGTGGTTATGTAGGCGTGCAGGAGGCCTTGAGGAAGGTTCAATGATTGGTATGAGCTTGTGGGCTCATCTTCAGATGAAGACCTTAACATATTTAATTTGTGCCTGCCCGGCGCTTGCTAGAGCCAGTCAGCGAGCGCTTGGTAAACCCTTCTGCAGCTCACTTGAAGAGCTTTTTACGGCAGTTATCAAAGAACTAATGCCTCGGATTGTATTTGGAGGTTCAAAAACAGTTTATATGCGGAGCTGTGGCATCAAAACGCCAGACTATTTGGGTTAGGCTCCATTGAGTGTGATCCAGCCGCGTTACGTCGATATGCATGCCATATCCTTGAAATGACATGTACATCCTGCATTTGTACATTCCTCACGAATTTCATTCAAATTCATTTTACGTCGAACCCCCCTTCCCATGAGCATATCTCTTTCACATGAAAAATATGAAATTTCCTCAACCAAATGTAAAATATTCAAGTCCTAACGCTCTTTCCAAGCCCATGACCCTGAACTCACTTCGACAGCATCGGCAAGACCAAAACTCAGCAAACAGAATACAAATGCGAATCAACTTCGTTCGAATTGAAAAATAAATTACATCTCTATTTGTTTATCCTTATAAATGCATTATACATTTCTTACTCGTTCTCTTGAAGTGGATACAATTTTTCTTAAAGCCACGGCTGCAGACGCTCTCCATGGGAGTGGGAGAGGGAAATAATCCTCGACATCGTCCACACAGTTCTATGATGTATAATTTTACATCCTTATCTGTACCAATTGCCAAATACTCCTTAGGGATTTGTTTGGTTAGACGAAGAAGATACAGCCGCAGCAGAGCAGAACTTTCATTTCGTACCATCGCTGTCCTGATTCTGTATATTGGTTTCCTCTCACAAAAAAGCAAGGATATTTGTTTCATCCTTTCTTCCAGTTTGTGCTTGTATTGAAAATTGAACTCTTTCTCGTATTGTTCTCGTTGCTCCGCAGGAACTACACCCGGGAGAAATGTTTCGTTCGTTTTTCTTTTCTTTTTTTCCTGAAAGAAATATCGAACTTATTGTTACCTCCTGAGCCCACAAAGACGATGCGGAAATACGGAAGCGAGTAGATCCTTTATCCGGGATATTAAAGTCGATTTCGGTGTTCGTAGTGTGAGCAGCAGTTGTGATGTCGTTACTGGATTTACGCGTCGTTCGCCTGCGGGCCACGCTTCGAATTGATGTATGGGCACAGTACCTGGGCATTGGAATTCACGTTTGAATACATTAACTGTCATATAGCGCCAAGTTTGACAGTTGATTTATGCTCGCAAATACTTCATGCCTGTTGGGCGAATGTCAATCTTGACTTATCGACATATTATACTGTAGGAGTTTAGCATAAGCTTGAAGTTCTGCTTCCCCGTTGATCTACGCAGTGCCTGAAGATGATGTATGGGCTACGTGAGGAGTCACACCAGGGGAGGCACTTGACAGCGTGTCGCTTTAATTAGCCTCGGGGTGAATGTGTCTTGCATTAATCCAAGGGGTCGCCTTGTGTGTTAAATCGTTGACCTGTTGGACAAGTGGCTGCAGGGGAATCGACAGAAAGTAACTCGTCGATGAACAATTTGGGGCTGGCGAACCCTGATCGGAAACTGGTTAGTATACTTCCAGAAGAAACTAGGTGTAAGGTCGCTTCAAAATTTTACAAGGACTGTAGAGTGGTGAACGACACGCGCCGAAATTTATTCGTGATTCGTTTAGGCTTGGAATAACTTTTTCTTTATTTGGCGTCACGTGGACAGTCCGCCACCGTTCTATGCAAAATTAAACAATCCTTCGAAGGAATTCGGGCCACTGTTGTCCAGACAACAGGAGCACTCATCGGCAACCCGACGTTTTCATCGGCCCAGTGAGCGGGCTAGCAGTACAACCCAACCAACTATCGGGGAATAAAAACGCTCGTAGTGTGCGGGTACTATTGGTCTAAATTATTGTTCTTATTATAATGGCTTTAAAGTCCGGGGTGGACCTGGGCCTTAACCAACAAGCGAACTAGCACAGTCTCTGGCTAGCTGCCTCCAGTGTCGCACGCCAAGTTGGTTGAGGTCCTTCTCCACCTGGGTGCGCTACCTTAAACTCGGGCGTCCTCTGTTGTGTTGTGCCACGGGTTCAGAGCCGAAGACTCTAGGGGTCGGAGCTTGGGGTTTGTTAATACGCTTTATATGTCCATCTTAGGCGTTAGATCCGTGGCTTGACTAGGCTCTTATACAGCCCGTACAGTTTATGGTTGACAGAAGGTTTCCATATGCGTCATAGCTACTGCTTCTGTAACTTAATACCAAACTAGTGCAGGGATGCCGGTCCGAATTAGAAGTCATTAGGTGGTTAGCTCAAAATTTGCCTAACCTCAGTTTTCTGGCCACGTAAACATTCGCAGAAATTAGAAAGCCGATGAACTGGCTAGGGAGGCGTCTGCCTTCCGAGGTACACATCCCACTAGAAGCAGTCACATAGTACTACTATTCTACGCACCTCCATGAAATAGCAAACCTCAGATGGGCCAAAGTGACAAGCTTGAAGCTGAGCAACATCTATGACAATATGGCACAAAGATCTTCCTATGCCGTCAAACTAGGTATTCCACACATTGTCACAGTTGCAACAACTCAGTTGAGAGGGACGCTTCTAGTAGACCGTTTCGAAAGCCTGAAGTTTTCGATCTCAAGAGTGCGCGACGTACGCTCCTGCGGAGCTGAGGTAGACGAAGTGCTCGACTATCTCGAAGTAATCGAAGTTATAGCTGCCCATTGTAACCCTCTGTCCAAGACGTTGTTGTTTGTCAGCATATATTTGTTAGCTTATACTTGATGATGACAGCATGTACTTTGTTTTGCCCTCATTGACCGCCAGACCCATTTTAACCGGTTCCGTCTAAATGCCAGCACACGTCTCATTGACGGTTGTGTTGTCTCTGAACGTGCTTTTTTTACGTGGTGATGCAGTTAACCTCACGCACAACTCCCAACTGCGTGGCCAGGCCTCGTTCCGTCTAAATGCCAGCACATATGTCCACCTTAAGCGTTAGACCCGTGGACGCTTGACTAGGCTCTTTTTGGTTGAAACTTCTACTCCAAAACCCGTCAACGCAAACAGGACGAAAGGTCGCACGCAGAACTTTTCTTTCGATGAAAACAAACACTTCATCATCCGCTTTTGAGATTGTCCATGCCTCCATGCTTGTATAATGTCAACTTGGTCCTTCGAGAGAAGGTTGTACTACTCAATTGTCTCTTGAGCCCATTGCTCTGCGTTTGATCTCGGTACTGATGTTGTTATTACTAGTTACTGCGGAGCCGAGGTAGACGAAGTCATTGACTACCTTAGAATAACACGAAATGTTATTTCACGCTGGTGAAATTGTTGTTTTAGAGTGGCTTTTGGTTATGTAGGAGGACTTCTAGTGAATTCACCAACGCACTTAGACCATGTTGGACAGTCAGACTACTACCACTGATTGACCACTTCACCACACTGCCGTTCATTTTATCCCGATGGTGACTAGACCAGATTTGAAAACTTGGTAGAAGCGTATTAACTGTGCTCACATTGGGATTCGAACTAACCAAGGACAGGCACTTAACCAACTGCGCCATCTAGTCGTCCAAGGGTGGCTACGCTGGCACAGTTGTCATTTAGCCTATAACCTATTCCGAATCGATTCTGACACAATGTCAGAATTTAATAAGGATCAACCAAATGGTTTGGAAGTTTAGCAGATGCAAACAGAAGAACATTCGGTTTTGATCAGACGGAATAAACATTTGTAAGAAATCCACTCAAACGGAAGACAGGAACACCTCCTCCGTTAATTCATAATTAGTTTCATCATTCGAACATACAACTTCCCCTCAGGCAAACACGAGAATCCATTCAAAGATGCGTCCTGTTTTGCTTCAGATCATTCATTCCCTCAGTCGGTCACAAAGTAAATTACCACCGGCACAACAACAAATAAACCGCAACTACTCAGCACATATTAGCAGAGCCGAGGCCTGGCGCAACCTTCGGTCCAGCTCCCCAGGAATACGTGCTAAAAACAATTACGAACGTTTTAATGTGTAATTCAGAACTGAGAGAAAAAAGCTCAAGGGAATTGACATTCATCCATGCGGCCGTGTCCCTCCCTTGGCTCTCTGTGGCCTCAATAGAGTTGCACTCAGCTCAAGATGTCAAACATCGGTGTGGTTTGCACATTTGCAAGACAACACACATCCAGTCACCGGAGGAAACTGCTCTAGGTATGCATGTGCGACTGGTGTTTGCAGAGCGAAGCAAAAGAATTATAGTCCTCCCCCCTTCTTCTGGTGTTCTTCATTACCATCAGTGCGTATACCATTAGGCAGCCCTTAAGGTACACGGGTTTCCTTTGGAGCTTCGTTTTCACACACAACTGAGTTCTCGCTACTGCAGAGTCGCCTGGCTATGTCTGTCTCACCAGATGAGTGCATGGGAATCAAATGGATGGCAACAAGAACAACGAGAAGAACAGTTGAAGTTGAATGAAAACGGATGCACTTCTGTATTCTGTTTTAGCGGCTTCAGTGAAGACAGCAACAGCCAGCACAAAAGGGCTGCTGAGGACACAGAACGTGGCCCGGTGTGCGGAATCACCCTGCGGAAAGAAATAAACTCCTGGGCAAGGCATGAGCCACAAAGCGGACAGGTTTGGTTTCCCTCTTACGTGGCTGTCTGTCTTGTATGACTTTTGTTCTCTTGACCGCGTGATGATTTCCATCGCACTGGGAGCGGGAATTCACGGCTGCGATTTTCTTTAGAAATCGTTTCTTTCTTGCAGAGCGCGCCCTGTCGTGTGTGTGTGTGTGCTGCATACCCAGCTGCATCACTTGCAAATTGCAAATTATTTGCAGGAAAATGTAATTACCACAGTGGAGACAGAGGAGACGATGACGAACACGCCAGCGACACCGACCACGACGACGCAGCAGACAAAGTGTGCATTCCCATATTTGGATACTTTGCATGTAATTACGATACGTCTTGGACGAAGGAAGAGGTTCGGTTGATATCGGATAAACTTGTTCCATGCCAGTGAAGAATTTGTATGCTTTCATCTTTCCGGCGGTACATTACCATCTTCAGATGGATATCAGTCATTGCTGGCGAAACCGGTATTTCGTCGAAGGGTCAAATTCAACAGTTCTTCTGGGGAGAGCTTTTTGAGCACTGTGAGAACCTACATTCTGTTTGACTGAACGCGGTTCTCGTCGAAGGCGTTGTGTTACCGCGAAATTTTCTCATAAAAGTGTGAGAAAAGGGCGAAACTGAGAGAGATCAGTTTTAGTCACTACAAGTAAAATTATCCTTGCCATGGATGGTTGCTACCTCGGCATCTATGTGTAGAGGCTGCTAGTACCCGAGTACCCGTATATTCATATATTATCCATGTACTTGCAATAGGTACTTCGAATGAATTCAAATTAAGTTCGAATTTAATTCATGCTAAAAATTTGCTTTTATAGCCGTTTCCCTTTCTTCGCGGTTTTATAATATTCACCAATAAAGGTGGACTTAATTATTGTTTGCACTGAATCAGAGTTTTTCTTGTTACCCGATAATGAGGAGTAACCGATAGCTGATACCCGCTAACTCGGGTATTACGCACATTACGCGCATTACCCGGGTACTCGTGTAATTGTCGAAAGCGGTATCACTCAGCTAAGATCCAGAGCACCAATTGAAAGTAATGTTTTAACCAGGCGTGGAATGTAAACAATGCTCTTTGTTCAAGATTGGATTTTTTTTTAATTTTAAGTATCCATTAAGCGACTCGACTCCCGCGCTCAATTGCAATTATGACCATAATCTGCAGCACAACGGTGGAGTTACTAAACTAATTTATAGAAGACGTCTGTTTCAACACTTCTTTAAGGGGCGCTTAAAGTCGGAAGTGGCTTCTCCATGGATTAGGGACTTGTTGCTCGTATTTCGAACCTCAAAAGTTGAGACCCCTTCCACTATGGACTGTCAAGGTGGTGGTGTATGAATGTTTAGTTGATAAATTAAACGTCCGTACCCACACAGTGGAGGTGAAACCATCTTACAACAACTTTTCGGTTCTGATTCCAATTTTCAGTTCGACCACTATCGAAGGGAGGACATTACACATCTTCCCAGACGGATTTCCAGAACGCCTGTTCAATGCACTTTACATGTTAGTGGAGTCCCATTGAAGCGGGTGGAGAAGTTTATTTATCTCGGGGTCTTCTTCACGAGTGATGGAATAAGCAATGCTGAACTTTCCTGTAGGATTGGTCAAGCTGGGTGAGCTTGGTACATCTGTTATCAGGAAGACTGAGCTTAGTGCGAAAGCCAATTTAGTGGTTTTCTAATCAGTATTTGTTCCAACTCTCACCTATGGTCATGAAATTTGGGTAATAAAGAAGATCCCGAATTCAAGCTGCTGAGATGAGATTCCTTCGTGAGGTTGTGGGAACTATGGTATGCTTCATTGGTTTGGTCACGTAGCACGGAAGTCTCCACCATCACGACTTTCGAGGCGGGAAATGAATGCGAATCCACCAGATAGGCGACCACTTGGCAGACTCAGGATGAGGTGGTCGGGAGGATCGAGTTGCCTGGAGACGCATCTTGCATTGAATCTTTCTCCAACTCTAATGAAAAGGAGACTGCATATTTAAAAAAAGAGACTTTGTTCGGAATAATATTGCTCACGATATGAAGATGTTTGAACTCGTCAAGCAGGTAGTGGATTAAAATTGTCTAAGTCTAAGGTGACCAACCTTCATTCCTATGATTGAGAAAGCAAAACGTATAGAGTTGGGCCATGACCGAACTTCTCTTGCATCTGCTATTGTTATCTTACGAGTGGAGGTGACCTACAGTTATATGCTGAGTCCGAACAGGCAGAAGCTGTTTCCAGACAGTCGTACTCTTTCGGCATCGTCAACGATTTGAAAGAGGTGGATCTGTGAAAATTGTTTGTCTAATCTGTAATCGAACCTAGGCAGTGGACACCATTGGCTTATGTGCATAAGAGTCGACGCCACATAATAAGCTGATACTTTGAAAATCCCACGCCCTTGCTTTTCTTCAGTTCTTGAATTTCTGCATCAATTGAAAATGAACACACTTTTCCGACCATGTAGGACGAGAAGAGTTTACTTTAGTCTGGTAATTTGTTATTCATCACTAAAAAAAGCTTAGAGGAATTGATATCCATCCCTACGACCATCCATCTTGCTTATGCCCAAAATAGACGCTTCTTGCTTATGCCAATACTCTATGTAGTTGCATCATCTCGTATCTAGGTACAGTCGAGGTAAAAAATGAGTACAAAGTCATTGACTAAAATTTTGACCTCTAAATTGACCGGAATGATCCATAAAGCTCTGAAATTTTGCTTTAAAATATGCAACATCCTTTTTCACATAACTGTAAATATAAAGCAGTGTTAGCTTAAAAAAAAAATTGAAAAGAAAATACGCTAACGGTACACTCAATTCTGACGAAATGAAACATGGAAGGAGGAATGGACATGAACAAAGTGTTGACTTGACTGTAGTGGGCAGACTTTTTTTTCCCAGCCATTAGCTTCAAGTTTCCTTTCAACCATTATCACTGATGAAGTGGAAGTCATGGTTTGCCGCTTCTTCTGGATCAGATTCAAACACTCTCTTAACTTAAGTAAACACTGTAAATAGTTTTTAGTTCACGCGCTTGATGTGGCTGAGGAAGCTTAGTCGCTCATCGCCAAAGGTTCGACCTACACCCTCTTCTTGGTGACTCTCTCAGCTAGCGCTTTAGTTTCCTCGCATATGTTATTGCCGGACTAATTTAGTGGACCCAGGTCTACTATGACGAAATGTAGCTCCGTACAAGACCATGTCAGAATCTATTTGATTGCCTGTTAAGACCTCACTTAAAAGGTTGCGTCCCATGGAGGTCCGATCGTTAATGGGTGCCGACCTCACTTAAAAGGTTGCGTCCCATGGAGGTCCGATCGTTAATGGGTGGCGACCATTAACGATAGAAGGCAGTTACACTCCGGACCTCCATGGGACGCAAGCCTTTTACCCAGCTTCCAGTCACCAAGGCCATATTGCCTTGAATCCGCGATGACTTAGTCCTTATACCGGTCTTCCTTCCATTCTCGGATTCAAAGACTCTTAGCCAAGTCTATGCAGTCGGCGGATTTTTTGTGATAGACTTCTGCTAAAACCACCATCATCTTATCAAGAAGGGGATCACAGTCATAACGTCTGTACAAAGCCACCTCATGTGGATGCCATCACTTGGCTGACTTGTGCATTGACACACTAGGCTGGTACTCAACATCTCAGCTCCATCATGTCAACAAAACAATTGTCACACCGTAATCCCTTTAACGACGAAATAAATACAACAGCCACTGTTTATCAAAATTCTATCTTTTTTGGAAATTTGTACCCTATTTGAGTTGGGAAAAGTCTCACGTTTTTTAGAGATGCTTATCGCCGACGCATGAGGCGTGCTCTCCCACAACGACTGTCCATTCGACGCGGAGACTGAAAATGAATAACGCGTCTAATTTGCATTAACAACCTATATCTCGGGCCTTGAACAGCTATCCAAAGACGGAATATATAATCACAAGGCCCGCTCAATGAATAGACACGTCAGCAGCTGTTGTCACCGACCGTATGCCGTGTTCACACTAAGGCCGTATGTTCAAAAAATATTTTCTTCTAATTACCATGCCGTCTTTTTCAGGGGCACCAAGCAGGCCAGACACCAATAGTCTTGAACTCGAAAACAAGAGAAGAGAAACCACAACGAACACAGGTCGTGCGTCGACTAAGACAACACACCCGTCGGCGCTGCAAGGCAAAAATGCATCTTCTGTTGTTATGATAGGTGCCTGCGTCTAATTTTCAATGTTCTCCCGTGTGTCGCTACCGCATTACCCAAAACACGAGAGGCAAAGTCCTCGTGTCCATTGAACAGGTAGCAAAGCAACTGCGAAAAGGCACCTGCATTCCAGTGGGCACCCACCTCAGCGTCGACGTCGTCGTCATCCTTCTCACATCCCGACCGTCGGGGTTTGTTCCGTTTTGGGTTTCAATGCAAATTACCTTGTGTTAATAAGATAATTGTTTTCTCCAAAAAGGATGTCTGTCGTTCGTCGAATTGATAGGCTAGGCAAAGTTAAAGGTGTGCTCCGTGCTTGTGGGTACCTGCTGCTTTTGCGGTGCCAGAATGCCAGCCACAATGTATGCCATGCGCTCTTCCTTTGAACAAAGGATACTAATAACAGGGACGAACAGAGATGGCATTTGCTGACGGTGGATTGTAGTCATCATCATTCTGTTATGGCAGCTTAAGGGATCGCCAGCACCTGCCATTGTTGTAGCATTGAGTTGTAATTTCACGGTGGACACGTCCAGGGGTAATCGTTTAACAAAATGTGTTAGAACAGAGGCTTTCCTCAAGAAGGCTCTCCCACTGACATGCCGAATTCGCCATGGAATCCGTATTATCCTTTGTTGAAATTGCCTTTCCATTAATTTATAATGTCTTACCGTGAAACACCCTGACGGTGTCATAAAATGTAGACACCGTGTTTTCAGATGAGATAGTGGGCAATTTCAAATTCATTACTTCACAGCACTTTTTGCCAGCAAGGAATGATGTTTTTCAATTTTAGTACCTCCACTGAAACAGCAGTGATGAATTAAATTAAAAGAAATTTGCTTTTATTCCCGGTGGTGGACGTGTCTCCTAAATAATGGCGAGGCGCTTGTCTTTCGAGAAAAGGTAAATTGTTTGTCTTTCTTGGGGAGGCAGTGAAATTAAATGTTATTCCCAAGAGTACTTCTTATCATTCTGCAGCAACAGTGCAGTCTCAACTGGACCCTGAGTCTCACATAGGCGAGATTTTGGAAGGAAAAACCATACTGTCACACAGTACAGAATTTAAGACAAATTCTCTACTTACCACGAACTCTAGCACCGAAGAAGACCATTCATCAACAAGTTCAGGAGCAGAAAAAGGGAGATCGCCCTATGTGCTGACAGTCATCTTGAAAAATCCCTGGTACAGAGCAGAGAGTCCGGAAGAGCCGAGTGCAACCACAATGGACCTTAAAGTTCTAAGTGAGGCAAATATCGCCCCTGAGGAATGTTTTCCAGTCACATCTACCTCAGGATCGACTGCAGCGTCTTTTACGCCGAAATGGCTCCGATACACGAAGCGGCATTCTACATACTAATGCCCGATTTCACAGTGTGAGCTTAGTTGTCCATCAAGAAATTTCGTTTCACAGTGGAAGTTAAGTGATAGATTCTACTTAAATAGTGGTTTAACTTAAGCCACCGACGGTCATGGCTTATGTGTCAATCCAGAGAGTACATAATTGCCATTAGTATATTAAAATAATTTCAAACCCCAAAATACAAAAGAGAAAACCCGCGTAAGCCACCAATTATTTTGTCTGGCAATGCTCCCGAAGAGAACAGAAGGCACACAAATTAACAGATGCACGCATATTATAACAATTACTGTACATGCATGAACATTCGCTTGTGAATTTCCTTTTTTCAGCAGTGTGCTGTTCGTGTTCAACCACACTAACTATTTTGTTCATCGATCACATGGTTGGTGGATTCAATAGTCCACAGTGCCAGTCAATCCATGGCTTATCTAAACCATCCCCAAACATTGAGTGTGTAAACGAAATATTTTTACGTTTAAGTTCGATCCAACACTTATCTAAACCAGCGGATAAGGTTGCACTGTGAAATCGGGCATAAGTGTTATAAACTTGTCAACTCCCAAAGAATTGCCTTACACACTATTCGGACCACAATGTTGTTTCGAACAATGGATTGAATAAGCTCATGGGTAGAGCTGAATGCGGAAGCTAGGAACTGGGAGAAGAACATTGAGAAGACCAGAATTAAGTTTGTAGAAGATGCGACGGGGGGTCACTACATCGTAGTAAAACACAATCTTGAGGATAAAAGCTACTTCAAAGACATCCACAGTATTCTCAAAATATTAACAATGCTTAAACTCAGTGGAGAACTCCTAAAACTCAATTAAGTATATCCCCCAAAGAGAAGATATTCTTCCTTCCTATATTCTGTAGTATGTGCAATTTGTAAGAAAGAGAAGATACCATGAGTTTTCTAGGTAAGTGCACAATCCTAAGTGAAACAAGGAGAAGTTTCTTTGAAAAATTCTCTTGGTGAATTCGGTAGTGGGGCATATTGGGATCCGAGAAAACGAAAACGCGAACAGTTTTGGGAAAACAGATCCGAGCTAAGAGAATCTGTAGCAATCATGGATGCGAATTGGCTGCTCTGCTCGATAAGGAAATAAGTAGAAGACGAAGTCCTGAAAGGAACCAGAGCTCGATAGCTTGGTCTGAGTATTGGAGCAACAGCAAGGGGCTCTATGGCCAATACTGAGCCAAAAGAGTTGATCTCTTTCATTGATCGGTTTTTGTTGCAAGGATGTAGGAATGCTTATAGGAGTCCTTACCGCGCACTATGCCATAGGTACATATGCAATCCGTCTGGACTCTTGGCATGACGATTTTTGCAGAAGCTACAGAACTCGAACTTCAGCTCTACTAGTGCCCAGCCCTACCAAATATACAAAGGAAGCCCTAGGCAAACAGTTTCTCATAGACCTTGAGGATTTGAACTTGACTTGTTGAACTGAAAAGTTCATGTATGGATCTGGTAAGTTTAAGTTAACCATTCCGTAGTAAGGGCCCCCTATGTTGGGAACAACGGTCAACTAGACCCTCAGGGAACCCAATTGCCTACACTGTCCATGTAAATCGAGCGAATTCGCCAAAACATATCTTACCAGTGAGCTCATGTGTGCCTCATCTAACAAGTTCATCTCCAGTGGCTCTTTAAGATTTCTGTGAACTGTCCATTTGCGCCGTTCGCACCCCTGGATGGCAAAATTCTCGCTCCTGCCTGCCTGCCAGACTTCTGATGGAACGAGCCTCTTGTAATGTTTCGCTAACAAGACTAAACTGTGGACCAAACTGTTATGAACTTCAATAAGCACCAGTGGCGATTCTGTGATTCTAATGTTATGATGTCCGTCTCAGAGATTTCTGCAGTAAACACACGCCTGCTACATCGCAGCAGTGTCACAGCGACAGTGGATATTTCGAGCGATGAAATATTTCGGAGACTCTTCTCCCCCGCATGGAATTGTCCAAAAAATGGCAAAAAACGTGCAACAAATGTTTACTTATTTAAATTTGGTATCTTGTTGGTATATGTTTGAGAATAAAGAAGAAACTATTTAATTTTACAGACAATGGACTTATCGAAAAGAACCGCAGAAAGGATAGGTCGAGGTGCAAATTATACCATAATTTATTCGAGTTAGAGGGAGCTTGACTTAGAGAGAGAGTTCGAGTTAGGGAGAGTCGACGGCAGTTTCTATGTAATTGCCCCCATAAAATGAATTATCCTCTGGTGGCTTCCACATGGATATGTATGGTTGACCAGAAGTATGCTGCACTTATGCGAGCCCTAGGTTAAGTCCATTTTAAACTAACTTCGAGTTGACAGACTTGAGCTGTTCAATAAACGACGAAAACGTTTTATATTCAGTTTTCCAAACGTCAACCACTTACTTTGTTGACCAAAAACAAATAAGCCATCACATAAGACAACTGTTGTGTCACCTGGGCAAGCATCCTTGTGATCTTCAGCAGGTGCACGCGAGTTAATCATCTCCAAACTTCAAATGTACATAAGCAAAGATCTCGTCCGTCAATCTTGCGCCACGCTCGATATCTAATCGTCGTCAGTCGGCATCTTCGGCCGCCTTGAATCAAAATCAAACAAACAAAAAAAAAAACAATCTCCAATGCCAAGCCAAAATTTGCTCGCTTCCGAAAGAGTTGTTTATTTTTGCCGAACATCTTAATGGAATGACTCATGTGATCTCGACAAAAAAAAAAAAAACTAACAAAAAGTTAATGTGTATATTTTTTATTGTTATTGTCTTCACTCACGCGCTCTGATGGCCGTCGCGACGCGTTCGCTTTTAATGTTATCAGTTTCACACAGCAATTTATGGCATACATATACCGTTGTATCAATCGATAAAAAGTGAATTTGTAGGAACGCGTTCTGCGCGTTCGCTTGGTGATAACACCTTTAATGGATTTGACTGCCTGTGGCGGCATTCTGAAAATAGATTTTCATTGAACTACCCAGGCACTGGGCGTAAGTGCACGATTTATTATTTATTTGGTTGTGGGAACGTGTGAATTTTATCGTCACCTCAATGCAAATCTTGTCCGTGTCCCGCCACGTCGCCCGCGTTAAGAGGTAAGTGCATAAGACTTGTGTACATGTTGTGATTGAATAGAATAATGCAGCGAGCATTAGTTGAATGGTTCAGACTTTGATTATAGTGCTTCGGTGTCCGCTGAGAGTTGCCCTGCTGAGTAGTAAGCGGTTTATGGTCTGAACATGGCATGTTTCTGGGTTGTTTCATTTTGCGTTTATACTTTGGTCTATAATTTTCAGATGACTGCGGGACATGACATGATATGGCTTGAAGCGACTTTTTACTGCCATTTCGCTGTGGTGTCGTCGTGTAAAAATGAGATGTGCGTCAATTCATAAGAGAAATCATAACATGTCCTATCCTATGCTATGTATTTTTTTTTTTTTGTTTTCTGATCAATTTGTTTTTAGATGAGATCAATTATTTAGTTGATTAAATATTGAGAAGACACGTCATATTTCGAGGAAATGTGGTATGAATCTAGTCACATTTTCAAAATCACAAGGGGAGTATATTTCCCATGGGTCGGGAGGCCGAGCTAAATGGTCAACTGCACTACCTCTGAACTAGGTATCACAGACTATTTGCTAACAAGAACAAGCGTAATTGTCCACACGGATAACTCAAACATGAGCTGCAATGTCGACGTTCAGAATCTCTTAACATCACCGAGATCTACATGATCTCAGAAAGCTCCAAACCTCTCCAAATCCCGCACATAACCAATAGGGTCAAGGCAGAAAATATCTATTATCGATGACAGGTAAACAGGTATTACATCAGAAACTAATTGCAAACCAATTTAGAGCAACGGACAGAGGTAACACTTATAGAAATTAATCTTAGCGCATTTATACGAAATTGACACAACTCACACCGTCATCCGTTCTCATATTCCGTTTAAGACGGTCAGGGCATCACCTGCGACCTGCTAAGAACAATATCCTGTACGCAATCAGGGTCTCGTCTTGTGACCATAATCGCTGTCTTATGGAACGGCTGACCTGGTTTTAAGAGTAAAAGAGCAGAGTCTTGGCTGGCGCCAAAGACCTGTGCTTCTCCCCTATTATTATTATTGTTGAGGGTAAACTGCATCGCGGCCCTTAGATCTATTGTGCCCCTTATTCATACATTTGCTTTCTTAAGAGATCCCCTCCCAAACAGCTCTTTTCAGAGTTGTTTTAAGGGTTATATGCTTCAATTGCGCGAAGGTGGAAGAGATTTATCCTAGAGTATTCTCTCTAAGCCAGTTTCCTCTAGAAATCTGAGAATGAGAGCTGGTTCTAGTGACTTCAATTCTTCCTCTGATGGTTAGTGCTTGCCCAGATATCTTTGTCTCACAAGATCCCATTATATGTTTTGAAATTTCATTAGATTCTCCCCAGAGACCTTCTTTTGACACACCTAGTTTCCTTAGGTGCTCCCTAAGTCTTAAGTGCCCCCGTTATGAATTTTGTTATGATACGAAGGTTGTTTTTGCTCATTCTGATACATCTCTCATACCTTTTCCGATTATTTTGGCCCAAGAGGTTATTGACGTGCTTCATGCCATGAGTATGTATCTGCTCGGTTCCTTCTCTCTAGTTCCCTAAACTCTTCTTTGAGGACGTGATCTCCTACAGCGCTGTTTGGGACCTATTAAAGGATCCGATGCTCTTTTCCTAGTGAGGGTGTCAGCCATTTCATTGCCTTCTTTTTCTTTAAATTCTTCTTCTATCCATATATGCCAAGGTATCTATACAACAGAGACGTTCTCACACGAGCTTGGATTTGATGATATAGGAGACTAGTGCCACAATAGTGGCACGACTGTCCGACGTTATTGCTATGTCGCATTGGGTATAGTTCCTTTCAAGATTGATCTGAGCGCATCTGTCTATGCCATAGACTTCTGCTTGAAAGATACTGGTTCGTTTGCCCATGTGTTCGTAGTACTTTGTATGTAATTGTTGGTCTGACAGTAGCTTACTACATCCATGTTAGGATACTTGGATTGTATCCCCTGGATTTTCCCGCCAAGCTCCGATTAGAGCACGCGCAGCTTTCTTTGTTACCTCTTCGGTGTGATTTTTCCAGAGGAGTTTGCTGTCTATGATTACTCCTAAATATTTAACTTCGTTTACAGGAGCCAGTGCTGTACTGACAGACCTATTGGTTTTAGTCGATCCAGTTTTCGTTTCCCTAGTCAAAGGTAAATGGTGGTTTATTGCCGGATTTAGGTTTAACCCAGCCGACAAGCACCATTCCTTAGTTAGTGTTAGTGTCCATTTGATGATGTCGCATAGGGTCTCCTCCATTTCGCCCCTGGCTATGATGAATATGTCATCCGCGTATGGCTGAGCTGGGCTCTCAATTAGCACGGTCTTGAGCCCCTTTCCAGCTGGTTACGCCATCGGAGGTGAGGTATTCCTCTCCCACATTGTTCCTCGGGTTTCGACTGAAAGGCTTGCCGTGCCATTTTTTCTATATGACCTAGCCATCTGAGACGAGACTATCGATTTCAAATTCGTTAAACTAGGCCATTCAATCTTCCATTCCAAACTCCTTCGTAAACGGGATCGAATATAATTCGAAGGACTTTCTTCTCGAAGCGACAAGAATCTGTTGATATTGTCCATACTTCTGCTCCATACAGCAGGGCTGGGATAATCAATACCTTATACAAATATAGCTTGGTTCTGAGAGATAGGGCTATAAGATAGATAAGCGATTGACCAGGATTATATTTCGTCTGATCTCCGCGGTTCTTTGTCCAAGATGCCTGTGTTAACAGACTATATACTGCATGTACTTTTTCTTACTACACACCTTAGCCGCTTCCTTTTCGATGCTCACAAAGGCCCCACTGACACACCCGTTGAGTGCTTCCGATGATGTCCATGTCATCGGCATATGCGGGCAGTTTCACATACTTGTGGAGATCGTGCTTGTAGTGTTGACGTCGGAGTTGCATGACAATTTTGATTGTATGTCTTTTAATTAAGTGAATCAATTGTTCAGTTCTAATAACCACTTTCCCAATCACCCACATGATAGAAACGATCTGCCATACATACTCTTCAACATAAAACTCCGCCATCCAATGTCCCAAACAGCAGTGAAATTGAGAAAGCAACTTAAACTAAAATCGAAATGAATGCAGAACAGCAATACGTTTCAATTCTGGTCGCACATTAAACCAATTACATGCGATTTTATGCATTCGCCCAAAACGAACCAACAAGCAGGGGTTCCTGTTTTAGTCACCAGCAGAGAATACGTTTATTGCATAAATTTTCAATTAAATGCACAGACACACGACTCTCGACACCAAGGATTAGCCATCTCTCGAAAGCACTATCAATTGTATACCAACATGTTGCATATACCGAGTACAAATGCCAATTTAAATGCCAAGGTGGATGAGATAAAACAATTCGATTCCGGTCTATCGATTTTTCACGCGCATGCAAATGCGATCACAATGTAGTTCGATAGATATCATGACAGTGTAGATATGTTTCTTTAGCACCCACTATGAATTAATGCACCGGCGGCAGCGACACACCCTTCCCATTGATTGGAGGGGCATTGCTTTCGCAAAGGCATTTGCAAATCAATATCAAACGGGTGATTAAAATGCAGCCGGGCACAGTCGGTGAAACATATCCGGATGGTGATAGCCGAAACAATCTCTACAAATGTGGGCATTAGGCGTTGCAGTTGCAATGAAAATATTGTGATGCCCTGTTTATGATGGCTTCTGTGTGAGAGATTTTGTTTGGTATTCGTCTTTAAAGAAGCAATCTTTAGGCCGGTATATCGGTATTTCGATGTGGTGTTTATCGCTTCGGAAAATCCCTGTTGTTGTTTGCTTTTGTTCAGGGAAAACATACGTTGCTGATACAACGGACGATAATAAAATCTTGAATAGAATCAAACTTGCCAGGCATGTGACAAGACGGGAAATCGAGCGGATACGGGAAATAAGCGGTTTAACATCGCCCATACAACCAATTCGCAGAGGCGGAAAAGGCTGTGAATGGTCAGGAAGGAAAGGCGGTGTTTTCCATTATGACAACGCCAGACCACACACAGCCTTAGCGACAAAACAAAAGCTGATTTAATTCACTCTTCAGAACTTGAGCCTTCTGAACTACCATCTTTTGCGCTCTCTCCAAAACAATTTGAACGGAAGTTGATTTAAATTTCAAGATGACATCACAACGTGCCTGGAGGGTTTACAAGGGAGGCCGTATGTCTCTTCCAGAAGTAATAGACCATGATAGAAAATGGGTGGTGCGAATAAAATTTGAGTGCGAGTGTTTTCTCAGCAGTTTGGAGAGAACACTCCATTTGGTGTGAATAAAAGTAATTTTCGTCAAGTTTAACGAAACCGTCCCTTGAGTTTAGTGTGCATTGGAGGTAACTTCAAGCGAGAAAAAGTTAAAATGGAAAATTCTATTTCGGAACTGGAATTCTTGGACAGATTAAGTGGAAAACCAATGTCTGGTGGATAGAATATAAACTTGTATACCCAAAAAACGTGGATTCATCTTAACCCTCATCAAAAGAATTCACTTAACAAACCAATACAAGTTGAAGAAAACATTTTACCTCCTTTTCCAACTTGGCACTATGACCTCACCAAAAGACAAATCAAGTACCTATTCACTAATAATTTCAAAGGGTTTAACTTGACGTCAGTAACTCGTATCTAAATCCCATCAATAAATGCAATCAAATACCAGATACAAAATAACTAATCCCTCTTAATCGTCACGCTCCACAAATCAAACAATCAGCAAGTGTGATTACAATTGCAGTGTGCTGACAAGTAAAAACAAAGCATTATGCGACGCTAAACAAACGAACCTTACTTACAGTGGGTTTCGTCTTCAAGTTGTTTGATGTGTGGTTTAGGTTATCCTCATGGCAATCCAGGAGACTTTTATTTAGCTCAAAGCGTGTTGATAAAGGGAATAAACAACTCTTAATAATCGCGTATGTATCTGTACAATATACTTACTTTTGCTGACACTAAACTTTTCCCCTATATTTTCTGCGCATAGGTACTGTCTCAGCTCAACTCATTTTATCTCATCTTCAGTGACCTGTAGGATTCACTAAAAGATTCGAGGGCGGCAGAGCACGCACGAGAAATTTGCGGCCACTCGAGTAGTAGTCCACGCGCAAATAGAGAGAGTTTTCTTTTGTTTGCACTTTAAAATGTAAAACAACGCCCAGAGCTTCCAAATTCTGTTGGCATTCTACAGTGGAAGTACATCTCATTAGATTCTATAAAGCCCAGTTTATGGTAAAACGAATAGAACGGCCTGTTCCAATTTTAGTTGTTCGATTGTTGAGATGGGAAAACTATTGTCTGAAACGGCGGCAACACACTTTAAAGTGGGGGCACGTTATGTAAGCTTAATCCTACTTCCTTACGTTAAAGGGATCCTGGACACGCTGCTTCCAATCATCAAACCAAGGCTGTCTTGCGTCCGCGATAACTGGGTCTTTATACCGGAGGTTGCGTCCTCCTCTCCTCCTTCAACCAAGAGGCTACCGGAGGTTGCGTCCTCCTCTCCTCCTTCAACCAAGAGGCTTCGATTCGAAGAGCCTCTTGTTGGAGCATTGGTGTCCATGCGCTGGATGTAACCAAGCTTTGCTTTCTAGACTAGATTCATGACAGTTCATATACCCTTAATCAACTGTTAATAATATTCGGGAATACGGCTGTTGCCGTTCATCTAGATTCACCTGCAACCACTCGTGATGTGCGTGCTATCTTTGAACGAAGCGAAGTTTGAGAAGTTTTCCTAAACCAGATGACTCTCTGAGCATTGTTAATTAGTGCAGAAAGGTGGATTCGTAATTTATGAAAATTGCTTGTGCCGGAATACTTTGCGTAGAAATCGACGTACCGTTTGTTTTTGAACGGTATAAAATCTTATCAGAGTGGAAAAAGTAATTAATATCTACGCTCTATTTTTCACAACTAGGAGACCTTAAAATTCTATATTTTCGTTGAATCAAAAATCAACAGGTTCCTCTAGCGTGAACTACAGAAATCACTGTAAGAACATCCGCCTGTTGACGGAGTTCTCGTTGAAATGAGACGTAAGCAGCTTTGCACCTCTTAAGTCCCCTGGTCTTAATGGTATCGGACCAGGAGAACTCCAAGGTATTACAAAGACGTGCTCAATGGTTGCAAATGGCAATCTTCAGCAACAATTTTAACACTAATCCATAATCCCATCATTTTAAGAAAAGTGAATGTGGTTCTCGTACCAAAGTTTGAAGAAGCACCACTTGGTAATCCAAAAGACGATAGATTCCTCACCCATTCGTATTTTTTGCCATCTTTGGAGTTGAATTTCCAACAAAGCTTCTGCTTTCGCAAAGGCCAAAAAAACGTTAGCATTTTTTGACGCAGTTTATTATAAATTCAAGGCGATTGATTATGCTTTACTCAGGTTCGAGATTAGTAATACTTTTCGACAATGGATAAGGGACTTCCTTGTCCACTTAAAACTCACACAGTGTCTCCAGAATAGTATACCAAAGACCCCAACACGGAGATGTTGATGGTGGTAGATGATGCAAAATGTAAACTACATGGACGTCAATTGCTTACGGGGACGGCATTGCTGCTGTTTTAACCGGTACTGATCTAGTCCTTGAGTCATCTTTGAATAGGCTAGCGAAATAATTAGATACGGCCGGGCTGACAGAGCTAGTGCTCTTGGTATGCCAAATACCTAGCCGTCATCCTGGACAGTGAATTATGTTGACTATCAAACAGATTTCACAAGATCGTATCACAAATGCTTCGATTCCATTATATAACTACAGGAAAGGTCTCAGATCCAAAGAAGAACTTGAAACGAGGGTTGTAAATTAGATACACACATCTCAAGTCTCTGACCAATACTCAATGGATGTGTCCATGTTTTTTGGCAAATGAAACTCTTCAGTTGTTTCCAATTGACATCCTTGGGAAGCTAATAGGCTCCTAAAACGGCAGTTAGACAGCAACCGTTGCTGACCATGCACGATATCTAGACAAATTGAATGTACACATTGAGCATCTCAATCGCAGATAGGCATGGCTTGATACTCTAAACTGATCTAACACTCCAAGACGACAGAAAGGGACAAGCATTGGAGTTGAAGCACTCTTTTACAACAACCCAACTCCTTAAGACATTATTCATAAATAAAGAAAGGCTTATAATTACTTATATGGCTCAAACCTAGTTCACTAACATTTTCTTTCGCATGGGACGCCTACCGCTTTCCTCCTAAGATTAAACAAATTGATGTGATTCATGTCCACTCTGTAGAGCAATACTTCACAACACGTCAGTTACCGCAAGACTAAATCTCTTCTAATCATTTTTATTTTTTATTGAATTTCACCAACCGAGGTCTGAAGCTTGGGGAGAAGTACAACCAAGTGAAAGCATTGCACACCCAGTGGAACATATTTCTACCCTCCTTTTAAAATGCTGGCTGTTAAATAACTAATAAGTACCAAACCCTCATTGGTCCACCAAACAATGCAAATGGTGTACAGTGATGTCAAGGATGTATTTCATACTTCACACATGCAGAAGCGTGTGTATCAAAAGGCACCCCTTGTATCACGTACAGAAGTCCAGCCTTAGTGGTCCGATTCCCATCCAAGCATAATCCCTTTGAAGTGAATGCGACTGGTTCTCCAATCTGTCCTCAATGAAAATATGAAAAAATATGATGAATATTTGCATTGCATGTAATCAAAACATTAAACTCCTTTGTTCAAAAATTCATAATGTATTCCATTCGAAAGATTGAGCACGTGTCAGTCGTATTACATCATTAACCTTGGCTCATAGCTCGCGGTCTATGCGCGTGACTCATCGTATTCTAACGCACAGACGTTTATTTGTCTTTCACAGCAGAACGTATCTACTTCTTGTAATTTTTTATTTTCATTCAACAGAATCCAATTCGTTGCCGTTGCAGAGATAAACAAATTGAATGATTTTTCATGAAATAAAGTTATTCCGGAGAAAATCAAATTGAGTTCACAGAGATGTGTCCTTCAGTTCAAGAAACGCGCATCGCGGTTGAGTTTGTGAACAATAAATGTTTACGAAAGAATTTGGTGATGATTTGAAAAATGGAAGCATGATGATGATTATTGAGCATGAAATGGAAATGTGCAAAGCGGACAAATGGGACAAGTGTGTTTGCAACTGAAATGAAAATCAGAAGAGTACTTGGATTTAAGACAAACACTGTTTTTGCTTGAGGGATTGAAAGAGGGGGAACCTTTCAGATTCGAATTGTTTGCATGGTGGATATTGTGTTTATAAACACAGACAGTGATGTCGGAATGTTGTGAGCAAGTTTGTTTTTCTTCATAGGGTACTGTGAGGACTTGTACTATTGTGGGCCTCACTGGATCATCTCCGTTATAAATACACAGTTTCAGACAAACCTTAAGCAACTCTCATAAGCAAACTGAGTATTTTTCAATCAGAGTTTTTTTCACGTACAGAAGTGACGAAACTGAAATTTTGTTCCTCATTTCTGAAGTTTTATTAAGCAAAACAAACATAGCATGATTTGATATAAAATTTCATTAAACATAGGAAGACTCATTCAACAGAGAATTCACCACGACAAAACTAATGCACCCCCCTGTATATTAACATTTCTCTATCAAATCGAAGGATTTATTGCAATTTTCTTTTCTAATATTCTTTATTTCACCGTTAAGATGATACCATGTCCTAGCCGAGCCACACACACCCTCAAACTTTTGACCTCCTTAGGAGCGACGACTGTCTGAATCGTAGACTCGTACACCTTATTACGAAAGACTTTAGGCAATGAAGCAAACAATCAGCGTAATCTAAAAATTAGTGGACGAAGAGATGGCCAGCAATTAATAAAAAAAACGATCGTCGATCATCTTGAGTCGCATCCGGGCACTGTGCCATTGGGACTCCTGTACAACCTCTAAGCAACCTTAAACCTCATAGTGACTATAATAGACGCTGCTTAGACGAAGAAAAAATGGAACATGTTCCGCGTTTGATCGCGAGTGTCCAGGGAATACAGCAGTCTTTAGGCAGAAACTTCTTTGACAAGGTTGAGGATTTAAGTGCAAGGTCTGTTAGAGAAGTCCCCACAGTTGTAAATAAATACTCGGGGTACAAATTTATACCCTCATACCCATCGAGGACACCACTCGTTGGTCCAAGTGGTCTCCAGGTCTTATATTGCTAGGCCTTTCATAAACTTATCCAATAGAGCCAATTTTAAGTCAAAATTTTATGAATTAATTGGTGTACATTTTGCAAATACGTGGGATTCCAAGAATAACAACCCACCAAAATGACAACTTGCTTCTTAGGACAACAAAAATTTTACCGATTGCCATCCTTGAAGTGAAATCACAAATAAGACTTACACCAAAGCGCTAGGACAATTTGTCGAAAAGTTGCGGATGATTGTATGTCAACTTGTTTTCTTTTGCAGATCGTACTAAAATCCTAAAGAAAACAGCTTTATGTCGACTCCGATCGGCGAATTTGAGAAGCTTTCTCTAGGCAGTTATTACTCTTCATGGAGTGGGTGAGTGCGCCGACACCTACGCAGAGGGTGCCAGGTTCGAATCCCGAATTTACCAACTTCCATAATTCACGGGTCCACCTCTTTCGAGTCACTGACAATCATCGTTACCAGATTATTTTTTTCAAAGCCTGCTAAAGCTAGGACAAGAAACTGCTACACCTTCTAGATAAAAACGCAAAAATTGCTAAAAAGAGAAGTTTTTTTCTAATTTTTAGTTTCATTTTAGTTTAGTCATTTTCGTGAATTGAATTGAAATTGAAAAAAATGCATATACATTTATTTTGAGTATATATTTTTTAAATAATTATTGACTATGAAGATGATACTTTAAATGGATTATCATTTCCATTTATTATCATTTCCAGCTTACAAAGTTATTGAAAATAGTTATTGGGAAACTTTATAAAGAACAAAAACATTTTATTTTCTTAGAAGAAAGTTGTAACAGCAAACGGGATGTACTATTTATTTGGAAAATTAATGCGGCGTTACTGAAGCGATTATGGCTCTTAGTTCCTAATGATGTGTCTAACATTTCCTTAAAATGTTTCAACTGACATGAATCTTATGGTTGTCAAAAGATCTCATGCATATTTATCAAATTTTATTTGTCAATATTCGTCGTAAATTTTATAAGTATCACTTTCCTGTACCATATGTGGGAACAGTTTTACAATGTTTCGCTTGCGGATTTAAAAATAAAAGATGTCGAATTAGTAAATTATCAATGGATGAACTGCACTGCAATTGTATTCAAAGCTTAATTAAAAATGCTTCCACATGTTGCACGTTCAAAATATGTGTTTATTCCTTCCTCTTTTGACGGTTGTAATGTGATTCGCCACATTAACACGTCAATATATTTCATTTAAATTTGCCGTTGCAAACTTGGTAGTAGATTTTATACGACCTTTCAGAAACTGACAAAGACTTTTCGAAAGCATGCTAGCAAATCTGCTGCGTGTAATTTTTATGGTAAAATCCTGCTAAAATCGCAGGAATCTGCTAAATCTGGTAACACTGCTGACAATGCTCAAAGAGTATTCCTGTTTCGAAAAAAGCTTTTCAACTTCGCTGTTCGGACTCGGCATAAAACTATAGGTTCCTTCCAGTGGTGAAAGAACGATAGCACGCACAACACGAGTGGACGACACTTCGGATTGTACCGCCACCCATATTATTTTTGCTCTTCGGGCATTTTCTGTGACGCGAAAGAGGTAGGGACGTGAACAATTATTTTGTCGTACCGGAGTCGAAGCACACAATTATAACGTCTCTTATTAAGGACTGACTTCATGAGCAAATGTTTGTCCATGTGTTTGTGTGTGTTGTGACCTTATAGTTGACCCTTTGACAGTTTTAGTAGTTTTCAATCTAGCCTTATCATCGCCAAATCTACCGAGTACAATTCCTGAGTCATGTGGATCCTAAGTAGAGGGTCGGGAAAGGTTGAGGGCCAAGTGCACTTCCTTGTTCTACTTCCTAGATCTTTGAGTTCAAATAACTCCATAAAAAGGATTCCGAGGTTGTTTGGGGGCAAATTCTGTACGCGACCAGGAAATGTCTCACGCAATAATTGAATTGCTTGCTGTATGACAAGTAACACTGTCTTATCAAAACCACATTTGTATTGGCCACATCAATATTAACCAGGAAGTATTATCATGTTGCGATAGTAGTTGCACCAGTAGCCGTCACTGCTTGAACAGCTTCATTTTCTAAAATGATGGTCCAATGATGCCTCCAGCCGCAAATCCGCACCAAACGTGACACGCTGTGATGTTTTGGATGTTTTGGACGAAGAGAGCGTTAAGCGTCTCCAATCCAGTATCCCGACATTCTGCGTTACGTGTTGCAATAGTTTATGAGTCTGTGATCAGTACGCCCTTTCCAAATTTCATCCCGCTTACACACAGAAAACTTTTGTCGGCGATTTTTCCAACTTGTCGGCAAAGATTTTCTATTCTGTTTTATCTGTCTTCGTGTGAGTTGCTTTATTCTTAAGTTCTCAATGTTGGGTATTGGAAGCATGTTGTACAAGCATGTGTGTGAGCATGTGTGAGAGAGGGTAGGAAACAGAAAAGGTTCAGAAATGAGCTCTCAATTGCAGAGACTGAAAGATTTCCTGTGTGAAGTGGCTTGAGATTGCAAAAGGGAATTGGAAAATATCGCTGACGAATTTTAGCGAGTGTGAAAGCGGTCATAGCGTATTTTCCTATTCCTTTCGTCTTCCTATTTGTAGAAAAATAGGAGCTGTGACTTGACAAAACGATTAGTCAACATGAGTAAAGCCCAAATTATTATTTTTGTGTGTTTGTTTCTTTAATAAACATAAAAAGAAAAAACCAAACGAATTTCAACCAAGTGTCTGTATCTTTTAAATTTGTCGCCGCTCGTCTCGGAATATAACTCGCGCACAAAATTTCAATTTGGCCTTGTCAATGAGATATTTTCAACGAACGGCATTGAGACGTACTCCAAACATTTTCGAATATGCTAACATTTCTTATCTAAAATCTATCTGGGCCACTGGAAAGTCATAAATGAAATGATCTCCATTTAAAAAAAAACAAATAAAACTGACGTTCCAAATGGCCTTGGGCGTGCTAACGACAATTATAACAACTTTCCGATTTGATAAGATTTACTGTTTATCAGAGTTTGCCAGCGGCGAACCGTGTGAAAATGTTGCCTTCAAAAGATTGCAAATATGTATGTACTCCCCGACATCGGGTAGCGATTGGGAATTTCCTAGCCTTGCCTCGACATGGAGGTGTTAAACCAAATTTTTTGCTAACTCTTTCCGCGATTTCCAAATGTTTCTATTAATCAGAGAGACCGACCTTATTCACTATCGTTGTGCTAATTCTCTTGAAAAATAAAAAAAATAACTCAACCACGCGTTGGATGAAGAAAAAAAAAACAAACCTGAGCGGTTTTTTTTCGAAAATGTGTATTTACATTTGATTTGCATAACAAAGCACATGCATACCTTTGAAGAGCCGAAACTATCCACTATCTGCTGCAGGAATTGGCGAAACGGTTTATTTTCTTTATTTTAATCTTTTTCTGCGTTAACCCCATTCGATTTTGAGATGAGTTGTGGGGTCAGTCTCCGAAATGTTTGTTTGTTCGTTTATCTGAAGTGTCTTATCTGCGAAGTCACCGCGACCTCCCGCGCTTCCTTTATCTGCTAACGTCTATCGTTTGATGATGTATTGCTAAACATTGAACACTGAACGTGTCTGTTGTGTTGTGACAAACGACGCACGATGGAAAGATACTAAAGATGCCATAAACTGAAATGGAACTCATTGTAGAATCGGCTCCGAGCTCTGTTTATATTTACATAATTGAGATAGATGAAGCAAATGAAATGAAAGGGCATAATGAAGAAGTCACAGAGATTTGTTTGACTGGAAAATCAGCGCGAATATACGAACGATTTTCTGATTAAATTTGGTGAGGGTTGGAGATTTCACAGAACGTTTAGGGTTTGGGGTGCGCTCAGTCATTTCGAATTGAAGTCCATGTTTGTACTTTTTTTGGGACCAAACAATTTTCAAAGAAAATAAATAAAAATTTAACAAATGGTGTTTGCTATGAAATATATTTCTATGAATGCAAACACATTTCACGGATGAAGACAAAATATTCAAACATATTCGAGAACATGGTCGAACATCAGAGAAAGTGTGCTGGGATTCCTAAAAAGGCAACTAAGAAAATAGAATGGCCAACTTCCGATCAAAAAACATTCACAAGACCTGATCAGAAGGGGGAGGTCAAATCTCAGAACTCTTATAATTGTCATAACCGGGCATTCTGCCATTGGAAATCAAGCCTAAAGTTTAAGCTTCCCCTACAATGACTTCTGCAGAACCTGAAGAGACGAGGAGGAAAAAGAGGCTATTACACACATTTTCTTTATAATTGCAGCTCCCTCTTCTCCGGAAGAAGAAGTCACTCAGACGTCTACTACCTTAACAACGTGGCTCCACTTAGTAGTAATAATGTCAGTCATCTCAACCGCTTTATCAAAAACACCAACTGGTTAACGGAATAGGATCAGGATCTAGCCTTAGTGTGACTGCTGCCAACCAGCTGTCAGCAGCACTAACATAGCTGAAGCTCTCTTCTGTATGCCCCTCTCGGCATGTGGCTGACTTCAAAAACATGGCACTTCGGTAGCGTCTAGTTTGCAGATTGTGCACAAAACTAATAAATCTCTTCTGAACGCTCCAGCACTGAAATTACCACTCCACACCTAGTGCTAAGCATGATACTTACTTACAATGTCTCCAAGGCTTGGGACGTTTGGCATACTGTCGGTTCCAGTACCCATAGCGAAATGAAAATTGCATAGCTGAAATGGTGTGCCTCATCCAACAACATGCTTAACTGTGTACAGCACACCCCTCAGACCAACTCCATAAAATTTATTTCTTCTTCATTGACTTGTTTTCTAGACCAATAAATCTGCTTCTTAAAAGAATAGGTTAGGTGAGGTTTTGAAAGGGGAGTGTGATAATAACTTCCAGTCGGAGGCCTTAGAGCCCATTGTGGAGTAAACTTTCTGTCAAGCTATGCTCTTCTGTGTTTACGAATCCTATAAGAGCCGATGAGTGTATTCTCTGAGAAGAATCTTTGGCCCAACGAACCTAGTTGTCGATTCTGGAGAGCTGGGCAGTGGCAAGGTGGATGTTGGATGGATTAGGTCTCTTCCTCGACAGTGATCACTGAATTCCTTTTCCGGAGTTCTGCTCCGATGAGGCAGTGTCACTCCGACGAGGACAAGGATCGAGTTTCGGTCCAACGCCAGAACCTTCTTTGTTTTGCCGTTGGCCACGTTGATTTTGTCGTGTGACAGTAATTTCTTGCAGGGCAAAACGAGTTGACTTCTTTTCCTATTATATAGCTTATGGTCCGGAATAATGCACTGATCGGTGGTTGCAATGATGTGTCTGCTTCGCTGATGTCCATTTCAGTCACACTTGTCTGACCAATTCATCCGCTCTTTTATCTGTGGCCCGGGACCCAGCAGAATTGGACTTTGTGGTGACTGGTGGACCTTAGGGAGTCGTTGCAGTTCATAACGTCTCTTGACTGGCTGTCAATACAGGTTGTGATATCTGATGGTGAGATATCGGTTGCTTGCTGCATGTATTTGGCTGCATTCTCCATTGCCAGAATCTCTGCTTGGGAGTCTAAATGATTCCTGTTTGTGCAAAGTGTCCGAGTAGAATCCGTCCCCAGTACGTGTGTTCATTTTTGATCCGTCGCGACAGATCAAAGGGCAACCTTGTGGTCGAAAGCCAATTGTCCCTGTCGGGGAAAAGTGACTTAAAATAAAGGTATCAGATAGTTTTTGTGGAAGTTTGTTTTGGGGAAGTGTAAATACCTAAAAACTGCTTTAGTAGCGTGGAAGCGGTGTGTGTTATTAGTGGCTCAGACTGTTTTTATTACTTCAATTCATCTCCTAGCCTTTTACACTAGTGTTCTGACACCCACACCAGAGTATCGTAAGCTCCTCTCCTCTTTAAATTTGGAAGCAATATTAAGCGGCGATAATGGTGTTCACACTTTAGAAAGCAAACATGGCCACAAATAAATCTAGCTTTCGAAATAGATCCCTCCTCTAGCCGTCTAGTTAACTGCCATTTGTTCTGCTGTGTTATCCTTTCCACATCTCGGTGATTGGTGACAAAGGGTTTGTTAATTACACACTTCGTTCCATTGACGTTTGCTTTAACATTCTGACTATAATTAGTTATTTACACATCACTCAGCAATCACATATCCGTGCTTGTAATGCCCAAGGAAAACAGACAGACAGTTGATTATAGTTCGTTAACATATCAGATTCAATGGCACATTCATTCCCCGTTTGACACACTGTATGCCCCGCACAGCGGTGACAACCATTTGCTAAATGCCACCTTCAAAAATTCAAATATGGATAAATATTCGAAAGAAAAAACAAAAACCGAATACAACCACTAAAGAAGACCCCCGACCATTTTACGGCGAGGCACCCAGACTTGATTAAGTAACCAAAAACTGGAAGTGACACTTGTTAAGCCGGTAACAGATAAATGCCAGAGAGCACAAATTCGAATTATGTGAGGGTCATCAATAATGAGGCTTTTAATGCGTGGATGGAATAAATTGTATAATTTGTGAGAGAATGAGAGGGAGAAACAAAACAACCAACCTTTTTTAATCGGTTATTGACGGATCAAAGATACGAACGACAGCAGTGCTCGTATGGTTTTGAGACAAAGAATTTGTTCGTGTCCTAATGAAGAGGTAACAAACACATGTTTATCGCGCTTCCTCTCCCCGTCTATTTCCATTTGTGTCCATTGGTCACGGCTAATAGAAAATTATTCATCGATTTCTCTCTTGTCTCTGGAGGCCCCACTGTGATGGGGAGGAGGACAATAACCCGTTGGAGGTGTAAATAATTACAATAAATAAATGCTTATGAATATCAAAATGAAATTAAGCCGGAACCACTGAGGTTCGACAAGAAAGGAATTTGTCAATACATATATCGTTTTGATTCAACAATAAATGGCTTTCGAGGAGAATGCATGAATTTGATCTTGATTTTGTTGCTCGTCTGAGAATGCTGCGGGATTTGGTTCATCGGATGTTTTTATGATGATGATTTTGTTGTTTTGGTGATTCTTTTCCCAATAGATTTACTATATCATGTGGGGTGCTGAACCGTATGAAAGTTTTATTGTTTGGGCCATGCTTCCACCAGGGCTTAGTGGACGTAACAGATTACACCCCTCCCAACCAAGCCTTCGCATCACGTTCTGATGTATGGGAAGGACGACGTCTTGGTCTCTTACCAGATGTGGACGTATACGCGTCGGTCTCGGTGCGGTTGATTACCCAAGAAGCTCTTAAAATGTCTTACTTTTTCAGACTTGCAGACTATGCTAATGTTTTCTAAGGGCAAATCGTCGTAGTTCACATTAGAACACTATGCCACAAAATAGAATAATTTTACATGTTTACAGTCAAGCTCCAATTTGGGATATTGACCTGCATACCCTCAATGTAAGTCAGGGAATGTCGCTGTTAAAGACAAAACTCCCCTAAATATAGCTCCCTCTGGATGTCAATAATAAAAGTGCTTTTTAGACAGAAAGCCACTAGCCCCTATACACATATATTTTTCTTATTTTGAGAACCACTGTACATCTTTCTTTTTGTTGCTCTCTTTCTCGTCCTTTTTGTTCATGATTCCAACACCTCTGCACATGAGGACGTACGTTGTACTTCGCCGGTTTTCATTTAATTACGGCCGTGCCGTTCAAGACGTCTAAAAAACCTTAACAGCCGCCATGAGCTGGCTTCACTGAATGAACAGAACAACCTCATCCAGAGGGAATGGGAGCGCTGAGGAAATCGCAAGATTAGGATCCGCACTTCTCGGATCCCACTCTGTTTGGTCAAGGTAACATCATCCGCGCCAGGAAATGGCTACCCTTGGATGGGCCAACTTGTGCAACATCTAGGAAAACTTGACTAGAATATAACTCGGCAAGAACAACAGATATGCTTTACAGAATTCGAACCGCTGTCGCAAGAATAGTAGGGATCGATCAACACGGGTTACTGCTCAGTAGGTGAACTCGCGGCCAAATTGGGCACCAGTCTAAAATGACCCGTAGCTGTGATGTTGCGTCACTTTGTTGCACCCGTTCAGCAGTTGGTAGACTCAGGGATCAAGCTGTGGGAGCACATTTCATCCAATCTCTCGAAGGAATATCCAAGAAGACCATCAAGAGATTAGTGATATTCCTCAATTCTAAAAGCTGGTTTGAATCTAATCTTGTTGTGGGTATGTACGTCGACCCCAACGCAACTTAACCTCGCTGCCTGGGTTCGATTCCCGGCCGGAACGACCAAAAATTGTTTTTATTATTAGAATAAGCCCCTTTTCCTCTCCTTTCAGAGTTTTGGTATCAAAACGACACTTGTGGTACTTAGATTATACGACCCATGCACGTGCATACTTTATGTACATATTCTAAAGTCAGGCCTGAATCTCGAAAAATAACTAATAAAACAGGACTTTTTCAGAATGTTGTTGTTAAACAATTGTTTTCTTCTTATTCGAATTGTGGATCGATGGAAATTAAATGTAAAATAGTTGAGAAAAGGGTCTAGTTGTGTTTAGCTTATAACTAACTTAGGTTAGGTTAGGTTAGGTAGAGGGGCTGCTAGTGAATTTGTCAGCGCACTTAGACCATATTGGTCCATTGTGATAACAACAGTCCACTGATTGACCACTCCAGTGACAGTGAGTTTATTTTGATCCCACCGGCAGATGATGACTGAACCAGATTTGAAAAGTCAGATAAAAGCGTATTAATTTTGCTTTCACTGGGATTCGAACCGGACAGCCCGCTAACCAGGGACAGGCACTCAACCAACTGTGCCATCCAGTCGTATATATTTGAATAGCATCTTGGTCAAAATCAACGAGTTGCCTTTCTCAGAATTTTTATCTAAACAATGTTGGTCTAAAAATCGGCAGGGTAGGGATTCTGTTGCCCTTAAGAGAAATTTGTTTACTAAAAGCATTTTGTTTACATAAACATAGCTAAGTGCTTTTAAATTGGAATTTGAAATAATAGGCTTCAAGGGAATGAAAAAGAAAAAATGCACTTTTTTCTGAATTCGAGGCAATCGAAGTTATACGGTGACAGATTTTTTTCTATTATTTGTTCCTGAAATTCATTTTTTAATATTTGGTGCCGAAACCAGGCAACGGAATCGGTCCAGATTGCCTTGAATTTCATAATATCGGGCTCGAATTTTTGATAAGACAAGCAGCACGTTGCCAACACGTGCTGTACTTGGTGACAATGTTAATAAAAGTTCAGAACTACTTGGGCGAAATTGAAGATGAGTTAGTGACTCTCATTCAGGGACAGATTAAAATATACTAAGTAAGGAAATCACGAGGAAAGACCTATCGAAAGCAAACGATCAAACTGATAAGATTGCAAATTACTAGGATGCGTTTGAAGAAATTACATCCAATACAGAATTCGACTACGGTTGAAGTAGATATTATGGGGGCATGATACCAGCCAACATAGCAAAGCATTTATTTAACGTTAGTGAATATTTAGACCCAAAAGGCGAACCTATGGAGACTTTTAATAGATATTTCACTTATGTAGGTCGTGGAGAAGTAGAAGAAGTAGGCTAATAGGTATCTCTGTCTCCTGGAGTCCGAAGGAAACATTGAAGGTTTTGAACCGTCTCTATCTTCTCCCCGTCAACATCCCGCATTCCAGATAGACATGTTAACATGACGACGAATGACCTCAAATGCGCCTGTTTTGCCAGCTATGAAAATCCCTTTCAGTGGCTTGGAGGCTAAGGTATTGTAATCAGTTTAACGGGATTTTCAGTCTGCTGGTAAATGAACATAAATTATTTTTTGGACTTGTAACTTGTAACTTTGTATGCAATTATTGAAGACTTAAAAAAGAAGAAAATAATTTTATATATTTTTTGGTGTTGTTTTTTGTGATCAAACAAAAGCCCTTCTTTTCGCCGGCGCATTTGCTTTCCGCTGAACCATCTGAAACCAAAAATTCCAACGGGATTAGGAAAAGTATATGTTTAGCTCTAGTAGGATTATTAAAAGAAATTAATAAAAATATCGATTTTTTGCAACCGTGAATGGTTTTTTTTTTTAATCGATTCAGTTGACCGATAATGGTTATCATCAACAAACTAATGGAAATTTACCCTGTTTTTAGAAATTTATGCCACTTTTAAGTTTACAAGATACAAATACAGTCGAACTTCGATAACATGAACCACCATTTGCCACATACAAAAAATTGAGTTATCAAGTAACATAAAAAATTGACATAAATATTTATTTATCTGTGATATAATACATAAAACGTAGAGGAGCATAATTATAATTTAAAATAGTCTGTTACAAATGACTGAAGAGCGGATTTTGTTATTTTGTTTTTAAAAAAAAATTGTCCATGGAATTAAACCATTGTGCCTTGTTGCTTTATGAGTATTATAAGACTTATAAAGCAACAAAATCAGTAATAAATTTGAAACAAACTCGCTTGAAGGTGGTTAAACTAAAGCATCCTCAATTATCG
The DNA here is from genome assembly GCA_964034865.1 of Eristalis intricaria. Taxonomy (NCBI): domain Eukaryota; kingdom Metazoa; phylum Arthropoda; class Insecta; order Diptera; family Syrphidae; genus Eristalis; species Eristalis intricaria. The sequence continues at coordinate 69,639,550 of OZ035876.1, read as the reverse complement.
TCAAGTCTTTCCCTATTGTCCTATCGTTATTGTCGTACTGACAAGATTCGGATTCAAATCTAAATATCTCGACAACATCTTAATCTGTAGGAAACTCCTAAGTAACAACATCGCCTAGTATATTTCGGGTACTTTTTCAAGTTTCAAATTTCACTTGCAGTTGAATTTCTCCCTCATTTCTTTCGTTTGGGCGTTCAGTTCTGAAAATCAGAGAAAAAAGCACGATTTCGTTTATACCAGGTCAAATGAACATAGAAATGCAGTGCCACGAAAGCGATTCCCTATAAAAGCGCACTTGCGGCATACGCAGAATTCGGGAATTTCTCTTCAGAATTCGGCTCATCGAAGGTAACGTCAAATAATCTGTTCGAGTTATCAAGACATTCGAGTAATCGAAGTCAAATTACATGTAAATTTCAGTCTTCGCGCTATTGCCAAACAATTTCATTTGAGTTATCGAAAAGTGAGTTGTCAAAAAAGCTTCCCCAATCTTTCTAACAGATCATCAACTCCAGCCAAGCTCATTATCCTTTCAATCGCTGAAAATAATCCCACAAAGCAGCTACAACCCCATATAAAAAAAGTTCGATCATAACAATAAGAAAATTTCAATTCAACGACATGTATTGCCATTCGTTTTTATTGATTGCATAGACGCGCGCATTTGTAAGAAAATTTTGCCAATTTCGAGAGGGATGGCCGCCGCTGATGAATGAGACCGACCCCCGATAAAAACGAAATTATTCACTGCCAGCAAACAGTGAAGGCGAGAAGGACAACACCCACAAAAACGACGTCACTCATAAACAGTCTTTATAGCTATTATAACGAGACATTTATAGATGTCGTTTGAGGCACATTTGAACTAAATAAAAACTCCGATGTGATTCATTCATTCAAAACTACAAACTAACACTTGTTTGTCATCAATTTGATACAAGCTTCAGATTGATTCACATTCCAAAAATAAACGTCTGACTTATTCGAGTCTATAAATAGACTGACGACTAGAATGGAAACTTTACAAAAGAGGACGATTTGTACTGGATTTTAGTTGCCATTATAACAATGAGAGTTGTGAACACACCAAAGAGGCTGTGTGTGTTCATATAACAAAGAACTTTCCCAAAGATTGTGCTCTGGGTACCGGCGAGGAGTGCGAAACTTTTCACCCACATGGACTAAATTGATTTCGAACCATTGAGTTGAATTGGGGGCAATTAGAGCATCGGTTTGATGCTGGCTCTCCGAATTTCACCTACTATGTATGAATGCTGAGTTTCAAAAGTTGCTTTCGTTTGTTTCAAAAGATGGGTTTGAAATTTACTAATGAACTTGAGCGGGTTCATCATTCTTCATTTAGATTTACATTGAAGATGCACTGTAAGAGAAATAAATATTATTTCGAGAATGAGAGTAAACATTAAAGAGTTTGATATTGCTTGGGAGTGGACTTAAATCACCGTAGATCCTATGCGACCAAACTTAGAGGGCTTTGGGAAGCCTGATTTAACTCCGAGCTTAAGTGAATTAATGCAATCATGTGTATTGAAACCCTCAATCCTCAAGTATTTTGCAACATTTGATGGTGTGGAAGGCAGTTGGCCCTTAAACATGCATACATTATCATTTTCCATTGAGACTAGACGGAGAATAAAGGACGTCGTCATTCCGGTTAAACATCTGCACAAATTCACCCTCAACTGCATCGCGTCTTGTTCAAAAGGATTTCATTGCATTTTTCAATTCTGCAATGAAGAAATAAAGCTTTATATTATATCTAATTTTTTATTTTATCATTGCAATGTGATTACAATGTTAATCCCCAAGCACGTTCGTTTGTACAAAGGGCTAAACATTTTAGTAAATCCGGAAATACTTTATTTGGTGACACTTCCGGATTAGCTTTGTCTTCCCACATTCAGAAAAGTTGAGAGGAATAGACGAGATTGAATATGAAGAAGGACTGCCATCGAGATGACGTGTCCTACGAAAATAAAGGCTGACATTATTAGCGTGCCATAAAATAGTTATTTGAGTTGATAAATTATTGCTTGTTAATTAATCCACAAAAATTATTCCGTGGAAATGATGCTGTTCTCTGTTCGTCGATCATTTGATCCCAGCACGTACTGTTGGAGTGCATGGAGTGAATTTCCCGGGTTGCTCGTACTTTCATCGGGCTGGGTCCAATCAGCGGTCGTGGAGTTATGTATATTTACGTCGACCGATACGCATTTAATCCTGTGGAGTGTAGGTTCGGTTCCTGGCACGACAAAAAAGAAATGTTTCACGGCGCCACCTCTTTCAACGCACCGGTCTTTCGGAGTCTGCAAAAAATTGAAGGTCACATCCACGTTCTCTCAAGAACAATAGCATGCACAACACGAATGGTAGCTGTAGAAGCTACGCCTAAGTTCACCTCGGAGTCTCGCGCCACCCATAGACCACGAAAAATAGTCGCTGGGTGTGTATCATTTTTGAAGGAAATAGCTCATTCACTTTTCACCGAGATTTAGAGATTGCGGCAGCTCATTCTGGTTCTTTTCAAGAGAAATTGTTTAAGCTTTGCTCTGATGAAAGTATCCCCAATACTAAGTAAATGTTTGAACTTGACACATGCCACAAAAAATTGAAAACTGAAAAACAACAAACACCAAAAGATCACTTAGTGTCATTTGTTGAATCCACCTTAGCCCTGAGGTAAACAAACTCCACCAATGATTTATCTTAAGTCTGAGATGGATCAGGATCACGACGAAACTTGAGAAAGCTACAAACAGAATTTTAATCCTCAGTTTATTCGGCAGTAACAAGTGCACTTTACCGTCGCCAAACTGAATAGACTCCTTGAATTTTTGTTCGCTGCAAGTGATTTATTCAGTTCGATGAAGATGCAGTTAAACCTCATGTTGTCCTCTTCGGAGACTATTCAATAACGCTCGAAACGAATCCCCACTGCAGTTCATTACGCCGAACAGTGCTGTGGCCCAGGTCCACCTTTGTCTGCACCATTGCCATACCACAGCCACCATGTGGCCATAAGAAATTTCATCACCCGCACCAATGCTCTAAATACAGCCCACATTGTGCGCTGCAGTTCAATGGAAAATGCTCGTACATCTTATCGCGCGTAAACGCCATCACCGCCCTGCGTTGTCGCTGTCAAGACCAGACCATTTTTGGGTTGATGTGCCACCACCACCACCATCATCGCCGCCCCACCAGAGCCCGCAGTGAAAGGAGAAAGTTTTCAGCACTCCGTTCGTTTTTGTGCCAATTTTCACGACTCACAGAATGAAAAGTTACACAAAAAGAAACAAAACAAAGAAACACCGAGGCAAAAATCAAATTATCCACTAGTGGAGTTCGACTTCGAACAGGATCTTATGCATATGCAATAGACCATGATCATACTGGCACGTCCGCAACGAAATGAAAGGCGAGGAATTCATGCAACCGATGCTGCTATGCTGCGCTGTGATGTGCAGTGGCTGTAGTTGCTGCAGTTGTGGGGCGGTCTATCGGGTATCTAATGAAAATGAAATGAAATGACTCTTTCGGCGGGGCTGACGCGGTGGCGTTAGTTGTAGCTTCATCTGATTTCGGTTTCGAATTTAACAAGATACTTTTCAATTTTACGGTCACGATGTGCGGCGGGCCTATGTGTGCGGATGTGTTCGTTAGTGTTTGCATGGCTTTAGTGGTGCAGCAACAGAGATAGCAGGGAATGCATATTCTATGTTCGCAAATCGATGTGAAAGCGTAGATGCAGAACTAAGCGATAGTGAAAGAAGAAAAATGACCATACTGTCAGTGGATTTTTGTTAAGTTCGTTAAATCCCATCCATAACCAGTGCTCAACACTAACTTGTCTGCAAAGTCTTGGTGAGATTACCTTACTTTAAGCTTGTCAATGACATCCCTTGATTCCATTTGGGTGTACTTAGGAGCAGAACCTCTGGGGAAAGTCTTGTCAGGTCTTCTTCTTTGTTGTAAATTGAAAAATATGTCCCCATTCATATTTCACAGGAGGCCGGTTGTATTTTTTCAAAGATTCTTTGTTTTCGTGTGTGGTCTGGAATACCTGGAAGAAATTGATTAAATTCTGGGGTTGTGGGGTCCGAGAAATGACACGAATATGCATATCTAAAGAGATTTACTGCCTTGGACCATTTTGTTGCCCATTTTGTGCCCAGTTGAGGTGGGTGTCATTCATGTGATTATGTCAAAGGAATTTTCTTGGGTTTTATTGATGATAGCATCGAACTTTGGGAATGGAATTGGGAATTTTAATTTTTCTTTCAGTTAAGGAAAAATATTTTCTTCAGGCATGTGGAATGTTTTTACTCTGGACAATGCCAGACATTTTTTCAGTATCTTGCTTACAAACTATGCATGCAGTGATATTTTAACTTTCAAGTCATAAAGTGCCTAGTTCCATTGTTATAATTTTTGGTAATCCGATTTAAAGCGCGTGAAGCATGGTGATCACTACTGTACTTGGCGGCTCTATTCATTGCGTTAATTCCGCCTCCAGTGGGTGATGAACACTTTGCTAAATGTGTCCTGACTGCTTTTGGGCCAAAGGTCGATGGTTAATTTGAATATAAATTTTGCTTCTCCGGATAAATAATATACAGTGAACTTCCCCTAAGTCGAACTTTTTCGCCATATTTTACATACATTTCCCTCATTTTTCCATACAAAAACTTCTCTCTAAGTCAAACTCTCTCCAAATCGAACTCGAATTTGATATCCCGTGACAATTCGACTTAGGGAGAGTCCACTGTATTCCGATCAATTCGCCAATTATTTCACTTTTGGAAAAGAAAGTTGTTGCTGCTAAAAAAATATCAACTTTTGGTGTTCGTTTAGGTTTCTACACGCTTTCTAATCGCGAGACATTTTAAATATGTTACCCAGGGAAGTTGAACATTATGCCTTCTCCTCTTTTCGACGAACTGCCCTATTTATGTATTCTCGGGGTTGGAAGTAATAGGGGGAGATACAAACAAGAAGCAAATTGAGCTTTGGTCAAAATTCACAGGAGAAGCGAATTTGTGAAACGCACGTGTGAATGTAACATTGAACAGCAATTTCTTAACCACCTATTATGAAAAAATATATTCTTACAAGTGTCGTCAATGACAATGATCAACGAGTGGACTCTCCTTATGTCGAATTGTCACGGGATACCAAGTTTTGTTCGAGTTAGAGAGAGTTTGCCTTAGGGAGAGTCCACTGTACTTCGTTTTTCTTCTCATATTTCGCCTGTCGGAGTCGGGATCAACTCTAGGTGTCCTCCACAGGTGGACACACAGAATACGAATGGTTGCTGTGGAAGCTAGGGCTATGTCCACTTCAGACCGACTTCGCTATTATTATTATTTAACACACTTCTCTGCAAACTTGGCTCGGTAACAAACATGTTCCTTGTGCAAATATTCAACGAAATTCATAGAAATGGAAGTGTGCGAAAGTTAAAACTAGGTGACTAGCACTCTGCTCCTTACCTTCAGAAAGATCTGATTTAAGCATATATTTCCTCATTTCTCCTTAAAGAAGTAAAAAATAGTACATGAGCATACGTGGCTTCGGGCTTGAACTTATCTCAAACGTCGTCCGCACCTTTGTATAATACAGCTTATCGGTAGACTTGTGGGACATGCCTTTCTGAGTCACACGCACTTGATGGTACGTCTTGCAGGTTATGTCTTCAACAAATGTTTACCACTTATAAAGCACTTTATTGAAAGCTCCAGCGCCCAGCTCATTGACAATGGATACATAACACATGACGTGACGATACTGTTTATCTTTCTGGATCAAGCGGCGGCGAAAATGAGTGAAATTACATAACACTTCAACTGCGGTCCGAACTCACTATCAGTTACTCTTAAAAAATTCAACTTGCTTCCCAACGACACCGATCGCCTACTACCCCATGAAATCTTCGGGAAGGAATTCTCGACCAACAATTCTTCGAGATCGGATTGAGTGTGGCAACCAGACGCTGGCTTCTCCTCTGCGTATCTTCACAGATGGATCGTAGACGAAGGGGTGGGACCTAGAAGCTCTCTGGACTCTGTAGCGTTTTCCAACAGAAACCACGGCAGGACCCAACCAGGCACGGTTCTGGCTCGAGAACAATGTAATATCCAAAAGGGATGTCACCATTTAGTCGGAAAGCCATGCCGCAAGAAGTCCTTGAACAAAGTCATGTTCAATTCAAAAACAACCCATAATCCCTGTCTTCTTAAAACGAGATGTTAGAGCATTTCAATAGACAGGTCATATGGGTCCATCCACCTCCAAATTTCCGTTTGGTAACATCATAAGGTTAACTATACTCAAATGGCATCACCTCCTTTAAAACAAAAGAAAAAGCCGTGCACTAATGTTCAATGATCACTTTGTCTGCGTGGACTAACCAGACCTACACTCAGGATAGTCATCGGTGCGAATTTTGGATAAGCTGCAGGGATGAAGAAGAGATACAAACCACAACCACCAACCATGCGCGTGTAGGGCTCTGGCTAGCCGTAGGTACTCACATCTATTGGCCTACTCTTTCAATAATCTCAGAGAACTAAATAACGCCAGTATTAACTAGCTTTGTCAAACAGCGTGATATAACAATCGGCCAACATTGGCCTAAGTGTGATTGCTTTCTGCAGTCAGCCACTCCTACCTAACCTAACATAGAAAGCACTTCATTCAAAGCTCCATGTATATAAATATTGACATGACGACATAATTAATATTTCTGTTTTAAAGGCACAGCGTGGCATGTGACATCTGAAAAATGAACGATGTGGTGTGAACGTCTTCTTTATTTTTTAAGGGGGCTACAGGCCGGGGTGTACCTGTGCCTCACGTGCCAACAAGCCACTCTAGCTGGCTCGATTTTTCGCCACCTGCTACTAATTTCGCACGCCAAGTTAGTTGAAGTCCTTCTTTACTTGTGTGCGCCATCGGTTCAGCGGGCGTCCTGGTTCGGAGTCGAAGACTCTTCGGGCTGGAGCAGTGTTGTCCATGTGCTCTACATGGCCTAGCCATCTTAGGCGGTGGATCCGTAGACGCCTGCCTAGGCCCCATAGTTCATGACTGATTGTCTTCTCGAAAAACCAACAACGCAGGCAGAACCAAAAATTGAACGCATAATTTTCTCTCGAAGAGACTAAGGGCTTCTTCATTTGCCCTTGAGATTTTCCAGGCTTCCGTAGAGCGGGACAGGGTTGATCAAGGTGTTGTATAATATTAGCTTGGTCATTGGAGAGTGGGCTTTACTACTCAATGGCCTCTTCAGCCCAAAAAAACATTGGCGAGAGTTGTTCTGCGTTTATTGTAACCTGATGTGAACGTCAGAGTATATAAAAAAAACTCTTGTTTTCTAACGAATGCTGCTGTTTGCCATAATCAATTTACGAAAAACAATATTTATTCCGTCAAATGCTTACATTCGATTCAGTGAAAGTTCAGTAACGCATTGAATTTTGAAACAAATTGAACTTCAAGTAAAATTGTTCCATCACCGACGTTTTTGTTACCATTTCCTTTGTTTGCTTATAATGTTGGGACTGACCCTATGTATACACCTACTTATAATCCCGTCAAGTTCACGGCCTACAGTAGGTCGTTAGATGTACATCCCATCACATATGGTGCAGTGCAATATATTTTTTTATTTCAGAACCATATTTCGTTTCCTTTACTGTCGGGCTTTAACCCGGTTATCATTTTAAATAAAACGGTCATATCTACTAATTCCACTCTAAAAGTGGACGTTTAAGATGCCATGAGTTGGTCGGATGAACAGACCGGAGTCTTGGCGTTTCCACGATTAAATAGATTCATTTGATTACATTTTCAAGTAAATTTCAGGTACTCTATCGATGGCGTATGAAATTATCATCAAGACTCTGACTCTAGCGAATCCCTTCAGTATCCAAAGAGACTCCTGCAATAGCTAACGAACATTCAATCATTAGAAAAAATAACGCCAAGACTAATACGGTAACCACAAAACCCAAAAACGTATAAATGTTCGCCCTTTAATTTAAATTATTCATTTACCCTTTGAAGAGCTCGTTGAAATCAAACAATAACATCCAATTTTCCCACCCTTGCACGGAGTGGCCTCAGAAAACAACAACAAAAATATGCAAAATTTGCATGTGTTTCTCTTTCCTTATACGGCACTGTTCACCGCTTTTAACTTTTTCCCACATTCCTGGTTGGTCTCCGCACTCCAAAACTGAATTACACTTTCAGTCAACAAGATAACAGAACTATAGGTCCTTTACCCTTTCCGGCTAGAGGAGACCGCTTCGTGACGGTACACCCCGAAAATAAAACCTACACATATGAATAAAATCGAGGAAAAAGCGGATTTTCCTCGTATCTGCACTTTGCACCGGAAAATATAAATTAAACGCCACTTCACCACCAGCATTTTTTTTTTCTTTTTCACTTTTTCACTCACTCGCTCACCACACACAGTTTTCATTGAACGGTATGTGAGCCAAAAAAAAAAAAAGAAGAAGTGAAAACGGTTTTTTCTTTTATTTTCCGTTAATCCATCTGGCACTTATGAATATTTTGTTTGCGCTTGAGTTGTGGAAAGTCGAAAGGATTGAGGAGGCTATGAAACGGTTTAGTTTTTCATGAAACATTTTTTTTTTGTCCAAAAAGAGGAAATCATGAATCAGTGCTTAGAAGGAGCGTGAAACTTGTAGTATTTTTTTCTGAAGACGAGTTCACGTGCATTTATCTTTTCAAAAAAATAAGTTTTCATTCTTTCAGTTGATTTCGTAGTTTGCAAGTGTTGCGAAAGAGTTTTATTGACTTACGTTTCATCATTCATCACCATTTTGCCCTCTAGCATAGCAAGTGTACAATGGTTTCTTTTTCATCCTCGCCCCTTCAGGTTCTACAGAAGTCGTTATGGGGAAGGCCTAGTCTAGAGGCGTGAGTTCCGATGGTGCAGTGCCCTGGTATAACGCCAATATGAGTTCTATGATTCGGCCAGCTCAATCTAGTCAGAGCCAAAGTTGTTTGGTAATGAGGCATCCTTCGTCACTTAACCATCTACGATCCATTTGAGCAAGTGTTTAAAGTTAAAGCAGATGTTTTATAGTAGCGGAGGGTAGATTGCCACCCGAAAAGAGTATAGAGCTTTTATCCCTTCTATTGAGTTCGTCCGCTTCGCAGTTCACAATGTCACAGGGTTCCGGCACCCACATGAGTTGGCTGCCAAAATACTTGACCTTCTCGTTAAGAGATAGGCGGCAATTAATGGAAGGCAATTAAGTAAAGTTGAAAGTGACTGAATTGAGAGATCTGTGCCACCGCGGCTTGATTCTCAACTTCTTGTCCGGCAATGTTCAATTTGGGCTCGGGTGTTAGAAATCCTAAGGACATTAGTTAGTGCTGCATCCCTTTTGAGCTGCACTTTGTTTGCCTCTGCTTCTAGACAAACATTTTTGATGAACAATTCCGTTGTATTGAAATCAAGCTCCGATTGGGGAATCAAACAGGTCTTCCTCTTTTGATTAACGAAGTGCCCAACCAGTACCTTCAGTCGTGTGTGCTCCTCTTCATGGACTGTATGAGCACACGTGTTGTTTGTATCCCACCGCCATGGACAATACACATCATCCACTGTTCACCTTTCCTAGAACAATCGATCGATAATTGACCTTGACCCTTGTACAACCATCCATAGCTTTAGCAAAAAAAAAACCCTTCTGACGTATTTCAACCAAAAAAATAAATAATGAAAGCCCTCTGCACCCCTTCTCAAACTCAGACACATGTATACGTGTGTTTCACATGTCCACCCACAACTTTTTGCATATTGCGCACAAAAATTTGCAATCTTTTACGTCACTTAAGAGACACCCCTCGGGCGCTTTTGTGATAAGCAATTTAAATAAACAACCTCCCCCGAGTCACCGGTGTAACGCTTCAGCCCCTGCACAATGTCATCAGTGAAATTGACAGAAGCCAGTGTATCTTGAATACGCCACATAGAAGAGCTTTGCGATGATGTATGTGTACAGTCGGGGGGCGGCGCCAAACTAAGGGTGTAAGCAGCAATCCGCATTTACGTCAATCGTTCAGGGGTATTTCCCAATTCAATTAAGTGGGTAGCTTACAGCAATTGATTAGTTTCGTTTTTGCCTTGCGGCCATTGGGCACATTACACTCGTGTGTATCTCCATGGCAAATGGTTTCATTACGGTGTGTAATGATGATATTATGACTAACTGGTGTAATGGTTGCTATTACACTGAGTGTCTGTTCAAGCAACCTTACCTGGCATCGAAAGGATAATACACATATAGTCAATTAGTCACTCGGTCGTATGTGTGATACAAATTGTATATCAGCAAAAGGACTTGCATATTGAATTAAGAATACTCGTAGCTTGTGCTTTATGAAATGAAATTTAATAATTCATTTAGCCTTCGACCTTTACGAATGGAATTCGTTTCATAATTTATTTAAACGCCTGTGTTTTGCTTGTCCTTCGGTTTGACTAAGTGATTTTGTAGTGCAGTGTCACTGAGGTTAGGTTGAACTAACGAAGACCTTTGAGAATCATACGTAACATTCAAATTTGCATTAACTGAAAACAACTCTCTTTAACTTTCCTCGAAAGAGGGAGCGACCCTCCTTGGCCGATGTTTAATTCCAGACCAATTTTTTGGATTTACTGACAACGATTCTAGATGTGATTTTTTTTAACAGGGCAAGTGGTGATGCTAAAAGCTGAGCTTAAATATTGCATCCTTCACCTTGTTCACGTCTTGCGATCCTGTGTACGCCCGCGCCTTGTGTACTGTCACCCTGTCGTGGGTACCATTGTACATTCATATGAATGTATTCTCGTTCTGCTTCTTGGACACTTGGATTTGAATAAAACACATCATCGTTTATTTGATCGATTGACAAGTCTCGATCTTCTACAAGTCAATCCAGTTTTTGGGTTAGGAGTCCCGTATTCCCACCGATTTAAGAAAAAGCTAGTCCTTAGGTAAAAATGCAAAATACGTGTGTACTGTCAAGCAAAAGTCATTCCGCCAAAAACCCAACTAGGACAAAACAATACGATCGGCAGCTGCACTTTTCTGGTAGAAAATTAGTTTGTCTACCGCAAACCCGCATTTGGCAACCGGTGCTACTTCGCTTTGTTAGAACAAATGGGATCAAACTGACTGAAACTACTAGCTAGAAGGACTAACAACCCTCTACAAAAGTCGTTTATTCCCAGTCCTCCTGCTTTATGGAGCTGAAAGCTGGACGATAAGCAAAAAGGCAAAACTGATTCGTGGTAGCTTCGAAAGGAATGCAAAAATCCGTTGACTGCACTGCACGAGGGCATGGACATTGGACACCAATGTTCCATCAGAGAGGCTCTTCGACGTCGAGCCTCCTGGTTCAAGAATGAGAGGGAGGCCGAAGCTCCGGTATGAAGAACAAGTCATTGCAGACACCATTCAGTTTCTTCCTCTTCTTTCTCATGGATCGCAGGCCGAGAGGGAGGGTATACACTGATTTTCAGGAAATATATTTGTTGCACCCAACCTGGTGTAACAAATCTGGAACGTCTTGAACAACTGGATAGTCAAATATTATCTACACAAAGAAGTCCTTAATTTTCACACATTCTATAATCATATAACTTATGAATCTATTTTCAAATCATCATAACTTCGTTCTTATGCCCATCACGGCTGAATCTGATAAATTTCATCCGAAGTGCACATTTTTCTCTCTCTCTTTCAAGTGTAACACATTTTGGCTTCCGTTTCTGACGTGTCTTCAGACACAGTTATCAAGAGGTGTAAAATGAATTCCATTACGTGAAATTATGCATTCATCACCTGCAGCTCCATTCAGCTTGGACCACATGTCTTCACTTTCACGCCGTTCAATCGCGCAACGAATGTCATTAATCATTCCTCTTTTGGGTAACACATTATTTTTCAAAAAAAAAAAAAATGACTCATTGACGTCAGCACTCCTCTTACCGCGTCAATCTGTGCATTTTAGGGATGCGGTTTACTCTCATGGGAACTCATCGCCGACAGCATTTTTTTTTCAATTTGCCGAAAATTCGATGCAAGTCATGGTCATTCTCTTCCTTTAAACCTTCACTCGTCCATTCCCAAAAAATGTTAATTTAGGAAACAGAGAAAGACGAAGCTGTTTTTGAACTACGTCAAATCTTAAAAGTGGGTTTTTCCTTCTAATATCAATTGAACTTAATTGTTTTGGTTTCAAAATTACTGTATAATTCGAAGCTAGGGACCTACCAACGGCTTCTATCGAGAATGAAGAACTGGTAAATTTTTAAAGTGCGATATGAATACTTTTATCGACATTTCTGTGTCGTTGTAGTGGCGACGTTTTTGTTTCGTCTTTATGTGGCAGGACAGCCCGGGGTACAGGTGGGACAGGCAAGGCTCTCGAAATTTTGCTTACTGTTCAGTGTTCGCCCACAAACTTGATTGAGGTTCTCCTTTTTTTGAGGTCCTTTTGGGTGGAACGACAAGCTTAAAGACTTACTCTTCGGGCCAGTTCTACCCTTACATTGTACACATCCTAGGCATTTAAGCCACTGGATCCGTAGACACCACATCAGTCAAATACAAGTTTCTTCTTAAAAATGCAATAAAATGAACAAAATTAAATTTTTTTCCATGTATTATGGCTTTATCATTAAGAACAAACATTCCCATTAATTATGAAATACAATGACGTTCATGTAGCTGCTTCGGCTGGCAGTAGCGCCAATCACCCCAATTTTCCACGACTTTGTTGATGGTGAGAGTAGCTAGGCCTTGGCACTCTTAGGGCTATAGCGCCACACATATTTATTATTCTTAATGTTTTCGGGCTGTGGCTTGCGGATTGCTTGGATGATATTGGCCTTAGTGGCCGAATCGTCTCCGGATTGGTAGCATCGGTCCTTCACGGTTCCCGACAAAAATGTCCAAAGGGATCGAACACGGGTTCGAAGACGGTTGATAATACGATTTGGGAATTTAGTACGAAAAAGATCGATTGTGACGTTGCATGAATAGGAGGTCGTCCAAACGAAGAAATAGTCGCTTAACTACGTCTCTAGGTCCACACATGTCCGACGAATTTTCGAAGAAAGATGGTTCATTGATGCTCCGGGCCACAGCAGCCACATTCTCACATGTATACGAACGACGGGGTCCATGAATTTTGTAGGTTAGGTTTAGGTAGGGACTGCTAGTGTATTCACCACCACACTTAGACCGTGTTGTTCCATTGTGATACCCATAGTCAGACTACTGCCATTGATTGACTACTGCAGTGATAGTGACATTAATTTGATCCCAACGGAAAATGGTGAATGGACAAGATTTGAAAACCAGACAAAAGCGTATTAACTTGCTTTCACCGAGATTCGAACCAGGGACCCCATTGAACAGGGGCAGGCACTCTAGCAACTGCGCCATCCAGTCGTTGATGAATGTTGTATGCAAGCATACCAGCCTCACACACTTTTTGCACAAACTAGCGTACAGTAATCGCGGTGGGTGCTTCATTTCGGCCAAAAGGTCTTTTCACTAAACGCACTGTTTTGTCTACATAGCACTCACTTTGGAAATACGTTTTCAACATTTCCAAACTTTGTTCAAGCGTAAAGCGACTCATTTCGTTCCTGACTTTCTGTCTTTTGTCTTTCCGTCAAATGGATCCAAGCCTTTTTTTCCGGCTTCAACCCAAGACAACCGTTATTGTCAAGAGTTATTCTGCAGTTTAGTGTATAACAATTCTTCGACGTCAGGGAATAAGGTCTTGAGTCAGAAATTAAAAGGTAGAAACCTAAGACGTTAATACCAAACTAAATATGCATCGGACTTATCTTAAGGGCTTTATTATTACGATGGAAATCAGTATCAAACGAAAGACTTATAAGCGAGAAGTTAATAATAATAATATGGGTGGCGCGATAGTCCGAGGTGGACCTGGGCCTAGCTTCTCAGCAACCACTTGTGTTGTTCACGCGTGGAAGGGACCTACAGTTTAATGCCGACTCCGAACGGCGAATTTGAGAAGCTTTTTCTAGACAGGAGTACTCTTTGAGCATTGTCAGTGACTCGAAAGAGGTGGAGCCGTGAAATATGAAAGGTGGTAAATTCGGGTATCGAATCTGGCATCCTCTGCGCAGGAGGCGACGCACTAACCCACTACGCCACGGCGAGAAGTTAAACCCCATCAAAAACTCAAAATCAATTTTTTGACTTAAGGCCTTTTTACTTAACGTTAATGTATTGGGGATGGACAAAAATAAAAATTAGTCAATCGGTCATCTTGTGCTTAAGATCTTACATTCTGGTATATCTGATGATAAACTAGTGCATTAAAAATGTCTTTTAGGAACCCACATCCTATTGGGACCTCTCACTACATCTAGTTATCACTGCTATCTCAAGATTACAAGCAATTTCATCCTTTTGAATTCAATTTAATAATACTCTTAACTTGGTTTCAACTGAAAACTGTTTCTACAAACAGTCTGGTGCCATACAGAGCTACTTTAACTTATTTTTTTTTTCGTTTTTACATCGACATCGAGCAAAGAATTCGAACCCTCAATTTGTCTCTTTAATTGATTTGTTCGTGTATCCTTACAAACTAGACAGCGACACACCCTTCGCTCCCTGTTGCACTTACCTATACCCAGTTGATCACCTAAAGCCCAGAGTTACCGCCCGATTAGGAGTGCACAGTGCACAAATCGACGTTTGATTCTATTGTTCAAATGTCCCTCGCACCTCGCATATCAGGAATAAGTGAAATCCCAAGACAAAGGAGGTCCCCTCTTGGTACACAAAGCCACTATCAAGCGTTGTGGGACCTTGAGGTAATTCGCTGCGTTCGCTTTTACGGCACTCGAATCTTTGCGCACCAACAAATATCTCCTTGAGAGAGAAAGAGATGCGAACGTAGATTAGATTTCAATTTTCCATTATGCGCAATTAGGAATTTAATTGAATTCCGATCCTCCTCCATTAGCCATTGCCGTTGACTGATTCAACGCCTTCACAATATTTTTGTCTCTTATTTTTGGCTCGGAAATTTCCATCGTTTTGGTGAAAAGCCATGCAAGCAAAAATGAAATCTCCAAACCTGCACAACTGCATTTGGCACTATCGGCCATCAGATCTGACAATGCTCCGTAAGACTGGTACGAGTATTGTCGTCGGTTGTTCCGTGTTTGGAAAAGTGTATGCCGTAGCTGAACTGGGCATTGTTTATGCGGTTGGTTTGGAGGAGTGGTGTGGAGTTAGTTGGTTGCGGCCACAACGGGGGAAATGCTGTGCAAGCTGCTGCAGCAGACGGAAACCAAACCATATTTCATTTTTCAATAGTTTTGAAGCCCTGTCGTGGAGTTGTGTGTTTCATGCCGTGCCAAGTGAGTAACCTTACTGCGAAGCAAATAAAGAGATAAAACAGGCTGCATCCCCATCGAAATACATGTGTTTTCTGACTTTTTTTTGTCAACTACTGTCACTCGATGCTTGGCATGTTTTTTTTCCCATGTTTTGGTCACTGCCGGACTAAGCCACGGGAGACAATTTTATAGACATGTTTAGGCTTTTTCTGCTTTTTTTCAAATGGACTTTGAAGGTTAACAATGACAGGTCTTCTTCGGACAACCACAGGGCAGGCTTGCTATTTCTGGACACGATTCAACAATGAAGGGAATATAACATCACTCAAACAATCAAACATCCTCCACGAAAGCTCTTCCGGGACCCTATTCAGGCAAATAAATGCAATTGTTTTTTTATAACTTGGACATACATATAATTTTCGTTTTTAAAGCGTCAGTAGTTGTTTGCATACAGTATCGAAAACAACGCATCCAGAACATTTTTCTTGTAATGAGCTCGAAAATGGTCGTTTTGTGTCGCAGCTTCTTGTTTAAATCGCATGTTTTCTACATTCATATGTTCCATTCGAGGCACGGTTATGTAGTCCTCATTTTCCAAGTTGTATGAATAAAATCATCAGACCAAATTACACCCGGGGTATTCTTGTGTCAATAGTTTTTCGACATTTGCAATGATTTCTGTTTATCCACAGAGTGTAAAATAAGTCTAACTGGTTAAACATATGTTTTGTGAATAGATATTGGTCGGTCAATCATTTTCGATCACCCAATAGGCGTAAAAAAATCACCCAAATTATGCAATCCCTGGTGTTTCCCGGTACTTGACTGAGTTGAACTTTATGAGGCGATTGCGAAAATAGGCCATAATGTGCCGTAAGAAGTCAAAATGGAGTACACGACCTGAAATGGGTAGATTTGAATCTCGTTCAACACTAGCATAGAGCATGCAATTCAATGAACTTAAAAGGCTGAATCGCAAAGTCGCGTGCGCACAGTCGATCTCAGCTTTCCATATCGAAATAAATAAAATTCCTAAAAAAATGAATTACTTTCGAAAATAATCGTCTCAGTTTGCCAAAAATTCAAATTGAGAAATAAATTTAAAAAATTGTTCGACAAATGTCGAAAAGCCTGAGTGGATAGTAGCTCTACCTAGAAATTTATGCTCGCGTTTACTATATTGCGGTCTGAGAAAATTCAACGGGTGATCGCCCCATATCGACTTTAATGTATAGTTTACATGTATCCTACTGAAAATGTGAAATCCTAAAAGCGCCGATGCGATATGGGCTAAGGACTTCAGTCAGATCCATGCTCTTAGAAATTTTGCTACAGTATAGTACGATCACATGGGTTTCCTCAGTCAACTAGTCTCTCCAGCTGACCCGATCTTTAGCCATCTGCCTCCAATTACAGACTCCAAGCTGGCTGAAGTCCATCTCCACTTGTGTGCGCCATCGCTTTCGTGGGCGACCTCTATTGCATTGTTTCACTGGTACGAAGTCGAAGACTCTTGAGGCTTTGTATAACCTAGGTGGCATTTTTATTCGCATGTTCATTGTGTACAACGTTGCGCTACCACATTAATCCACGATATGTATGTTTTAAATAAATGAAAGCAAAACTCATCTATCAGAAACTTGTTTGTCGTCGGAATCATAGATGAAAAAAAAAATGCTCTGAGATCGATCGATTAGTGTTCAATACTTTCAACTACGACCGTTGCGGTTGTAAGAGCGTTCACATTGTACTAATTAGGGTGTGAATGCCACTTATCGCATGAGCATCTGCAACATCTTATCCCAACTGCCCTACTAACTACAGACCTCAACATATTGTAGATCGAAGCAATAAACTCTCGAGTTGGCAATCTGAATTTCGTTCGTTAACATACTGTTCTTTAAGCCATTAAGGATGATTTTGTTCACCAACGAGTATTGCCGTCTGAATTTGCTCTCATTCAATCAAATTTTATGATTTGAACTTCCAATTTACAACTCGTGAGGTTATCAACTCCTCATTTCTTCAACTATGAAGTTGAAGTTCAGGGATTTTGCTCATTCTCTTTTCTTTAATTACTGTAGTTGCCTGCCTGTGTGTACACAAGATGGTATGATTGTGATTTCATTTATCGTATTCGTCTCTCAAAGCGGACAAAAATAATGGTGCTCGAACTAATACAGGAATCATTGTCGTGAAACAAGAGAAGACACTGGCCCTTTCGATTTGAATTATTTGATAGATTCTTTGTCATTTTTAAACAGACCTCGTGAATTATGGCAATTACACACTGACCAATCGTATTTCAATACTATGCACTGGGATCAATTCAATAGGCGAACGCATACTTTATTAGTGTAAGCGCTACAAACGTGCATAGTCGCTTGTGCTGTTCCCTTTTAAAATAGCCGGCGAAAAATGAAAACCAGAAGAGTAGAGAGGAGAATAGAGAGATCCAACCATTAGCTCTTCTGAAAACACTCGCTCTCAATTCTCACAGTAAATTCAAAGTTGAAAATGACATTGTATGTGTGAAATGTCAAAAACATCCAACTTCTGGATTTTAAATTTCAGACTCTGAGTTGATATAATGAACAAAACCAATTTTCAACTCTTCGGTTAAATTACGAGTTGAGATCAACTCCGAAGTTGAGCAACGCCCTGTTTCCCGGCAAGTTGAGCAATAGTGAACAAAACGACCCAAAATTTACTTTATATCGTAACGACACTTAGTTGCTTCGAAGTTTAACTCTATTATTCTCTTCCACGCTCTTCAAGCATGTTATAACGGCGAATGTGGAAAATGCAGATGCACATGCACATACCGATATCTTATTTGTCTGATGAATGAAGATATTGATTCAAGTGGTTTCCTATTAAATCTAGCTCCTTAGTCATATTGACACCTCACTTACAATGTTGAGGCTTAACATGTGGTAGATGTGTGGTAAATTCTCATGAAATAGAGTGGTTGACTTGAAAATAGCGTGGTTGGTCTCTGCCTACATACTAAATTATTAAGAAATTTCATGTACTCCGTAAACGCTCTCATAAATGAAATGAAAAAGCTCCTAACCACCCTCTGCGATTACATTTTTGTAATACAGCCGTCAGATATAACATTATCGTGTGGTAGATTTGAAATGTTCTTAAAATAGAAGTAATCTAGCACAATCGTTGTCAAGTCTCAACACTGCTTACCTGCATCTTTTAGTGAAATAAAATATACTCTGCCCAATATTGACAGCGGACTGCGCAGATTCCGATATTCAGCGTGTTTTCTTGAACCACCATCTCCATAAATGTTATGCAACACTTACAACGCCTCAGATTTTATTCCATTTGGCAGTGTTTCCCTAACTAAGTTATGTTTGTGAACATGGACTGTATAATAATTTTTTCATTTTATTTATTCTATACCTTTATTAAGAAGAGTCTCCAGTTTTTGAAAATGTCTAAAATCATACAAAACAAATCTACAAGATATGTACCTCTTCCAAATGTTAAAATTTCCGTTATCTTATAATAGAAGGATAAAGCGTCTGATACTTTATTCACATGTTGCACTGGTCAACGATTTTTTCTTTCTCGCGTCTGCATATCGTGCCTAGAACAATTTCCCATCAATGTGCTGATAACGGTGTTATTGGTTGTCTAAAAATCAGAGTTCGATTTGCACAAAATCCTCGGTTGGTGTGGTCACAATTAAACGATAAACTGACAGAAATCAACCATGGAATATTTTCTCTAAAAAGTCCTACTGAAGGTTGAAGATTCCCCTCAAATTTTAACACTACCATAACCTGTCTACATACTGACGAATTCCTTGCAATTCACCGAAACATTCGTCCATTCATCAAACAGGAAAATATCTGAAAGGGACTGCATGAATGTACAATCCCAAATAATTATTCGAAAACAAGTCATAAATCGGCTGCAAAAAAAAAAGCCAACACACGTAACGCATCTGCAAAATATTTCAACGCAATTGCTCATAAGTTAGTGACATAAAACTGAGGCATGC
Organism: Eristalis intricaria; assembly: GCA_964034865.1. NCBI lineage: Eukaryota > Metazoa > Arthropoda > Insecta > Diptera > Syrphidae > Eristalis > Eristalis intricaria. Next base: position 69,620,078 of record OZ035876.1, on the reverse strand, counting down.
GATGGGGACGCGGAACATCATTAAATTTTCAGGAACAACCTCACAACATGCGATACTTTGCAAAGAATTCAATCACAATCAGTCCCTCAGATGTGGGATAACAAACACGAAGGTCTTCCAATGTCCTTCGTGGAACTGGTATCGAACTGCTGCCGATCATCGCAGCGACGACGGCAACGACAGTTTGCCGAAGAAGAAAAATTGATGTTCAACACGTTGAATGTTTCTTTGTTGCCACAACTTCATGAGAGACAATTTGTAAAGCAATTTCAAATTCCATCTGTATCCACACACACACACCCGTGTGTAGCTCTGCAGATACGTCTGATTTAGAGGCCATTAAGTGGCGCCAAGACGGACAGAAGTGATCGTAAACGTGCGAATAGTGCGCAGCAAATTAATTCATTCAAAATCTCTTAATATTTTTCGTTTCGTTGTCAATGCGTAGCAGGATACATTGAATACTAAGCGGGATTGACCATTGAATTCCCACGGGAAGGGATCACAAATATACGATCACATCGAACATTAAGTGAGAACCTCGACGAGACCACCTCGTAAAACTGCCCAAGATGATCCAATTAGAGCGTGTCCGACCTGAGATATATCACTGCCAATAAAGGTATTCGTTCGTTGGGCCCCCTCCCTGGCAGCGGACTTGTGGACCCTTTCGTTTGCTCCTCTCAGATGGGTTCGTCTAATGCGATTTGTAGCATTCGCTACTGAAAGGAATTACTGAAATTCCATCGCATCCTCCGGTGGTATGGCAGCACAGAAGTCACTTCTCCAACTTGTTCAGAAGTTGTTATATAGCTTGCCACCACTGCCACATCTCTTCGCCGCCGTCGCGGTCGTTCAGATGGTAGATACAGGCATCTCTCTTAATGGTGAAACATAACTTCCAATCGTGCGCATTCCAAATGCAACCGCGTCGTCGATAGCCGTCGTCGTCGTCGTCGGCGGTGGTGGCGGTGGCGGTAGCGGCGGCGGTGGCGGTGTCGGTGTCTTTTTACAGAACGAAGACAGAAAAAAGTGTGGGATTGGCCGATGGTCGAGGCGATTAGATACACACAAACCTAGAGTGTAAATACAAAGATTTATTTGTATCTGTTGTGATATCTAAAATAGAAGTCACAGCACGTATCTAATTCGTGTACAGACATCGCTGGCTACTTAGCATTCATGACAGCCACTCACTTCGATTTACTTAAATCTGAACTTAAAGAAAAAAAGTAAATATCAAAAAGTTCGAGTTCGATGACGACAGACCGGTGACTGCGGCGCGGCGGCTATTCGCGAACGCACGCCTTACAATTTTGATTTCTCGATAAAATTGCACCGCTGCCGCCGTCAAGTTACGGCGAAATTTCCTTCAGTAACTTTTATGGAGGATACCGTCAGTAATTAATGACAATTAAAAGCGCTCGCCACTCGCCGCACACCGGTACACGAGCAGCTCCGATGGCGTGCGATTATGTCAATTGGCTGTTAGTTTTGAATACCTCGCTTAGGCAACCGCATCGCGTCAAAGCACGAGTATCTGCTAAAGACTTTGGTGGATAGAAATTCTTAAAATTGTCATCTACGGCCATAGAGTGATCGGCGTGTTGGCTGGGCTAATAAGTGAGTTGCATAGAATGGCTAGCAGAAAGCAGCTCTCGCACCATGTATGACGGGATGGTTGGTGGCGTTGCGCGAGTGCGCTGTGCGTGCGTGAGGAGGCCCTGCTGTACGCCGATGACGAGGATGTAAATGGAGAAGAATGTAAATGGATTGTGTGTAGCCCGAGAAAAGGCGGCAAAAATAAATTATGATTAAAGATTCTTGATAAGATACAACGATAAAACACTGTAAAATGTTTATAAAAAAAAAAGATTAAATACATTTCGGGATATTTAAAAAATGTACCTGTTAGTTGGTGCTAAGGATAAAACATGAAAGTTCGGAGATTTTAACTTTCTTTGCTTTGGAGCGAGGGTGATCAGAAATTAGTGTCATTTTGTTTCACTCGCAGCTGTATTTTAGCTGGATTTTTCGACAGCTTATTTCTCGAGAACGGTGTGTCCTACGACAAAATTGTGGTATACTTTTTTGTAGCTTATGACTTGATCTACAGGATGAAATTGGAAAATTCACCAAAGTACCCTTACTTGGGCAAATTTTTGACAAAAAGAGGGAAATTTGTTTCTCTATCGTAAATTATATGAAATTTTACATCGGCTTTGAAGGAAGGTCTATCTGAATTGTTGCTCTTGACGTGAATTTACATTATGCAAGTTTTCATCAACCTCCATCGTCGCCAAGGCTATAATTAATCTTATATCGCAAAACACTGTAATCATTTGAATCCAGAATATTTAACAGCATTTATTTTGTAAATATATTTACACGTTTACGAATGTTCACGAACTCAGCCATAATTCCAAAAATTAGCGGCGTCTTCACGGTCTGCGGTTCCAGTTCATATTTTGATTTGCCCAACAGAACAACCAACCAGCCAATGTATGAAACAAGTTCTTAACTAGTTTCATAGGGAGCATCATGCGGCCTGCTTTGTGCGATAGACTAAGTGAAGCGACCGCTCATTTCAAGTGAAACCCACGCAATCCCCCATGTCGCTCTCTCGTCCCGAGAGCTCCCGTCTGTTTCCTGCAATTTGTGCATACAACCCCACTTGTGTGCGTGCTTATTGCTTGGTTCAGTTCGCACTATTAACGATGTTCGAGGGCACCATATCAAGGGCATTTCCATCCATCAAAGGTATGGGGTGTAAACATGCACAACATCTTGACACGGATGCGTGGTTTTGTTGCTTGCAATTTGCCCTCCTTGCATGGCGTGTGGTTTACAATGAATGTAATTTATACAGACCTGCGGTGACTTCAAATAATTTATGTGTGTTCGTTTAAGAACCTTAACGAGACGATAGGTAATTTGTCAATTTTGCAAAGTGAATTATTCATAAAAGGGTTCGTCAATTCATTCAACAGTTTTGTACGAATGCAAAGAGACTAATGATAATCAGGAATGATTGCTGTGATCTGTTGCTTCTCTAATGTGTTTCAACTCTTCCTTATTCTGTGAATAGATGAAGGACTTCTGGATGTTGATCCATTTGTTCATATGAACATTTTGACATGCCATGTATTCAGCAAGCTTTGGAAAGTGGAAGAGATGAGCTGTTTGTCTGGCTTTTTCAAAGCAAAAATACGGATAAGTGATGTCTGGCTTAAATTCGTTTCCCACATTGCTAGCAAAAAAATAAAAAAATCGCATATAAGGGGGTGAAATGAATCCCACATCTTTAGTGTTCGAAAAAATTCAGAAAACTCTGAGTCAAAATGTTGCCGCACTTACTTCCATGGTGGAGTTTCGAGGTTCAACGAATAAATTCTATCCAACAGGCCCTTACAGCTTGTACGATAAGACACTAGTCATCTTCAGATTCTTACAAGTTGATTCTCTTTTGCGTTGTCCTACATCATCTGAATTAGGATTGTTAAGACACGAACTGTGTGCCGAACTGCAATCTTACCCACATAAATTGTCATCGACAATCTCTCTCCACTAATGCTAAGTACTTAGGAACTAAACTCAGCTGGAAAGCCAATCTAGGGCAGATTTGGAAGGCAAGTATAGCTTTCTATGACTGCAACAAAACTTACTCATAACTAACCAGATAGATTGTACACTGCCGTCACACGCCCTATCCTCATCTATGGGTCACTAGTGGTGACCACTAGTCACTGGTGGCCGGCCATTAAGAAAAAATGCAACGCGATATTAAACAAGATGCAAAGAATGACATGCATAGGCACCACAAGCGCGTTATGAACAACGCCTAATGAAGCTCATGCTTGAATGAAAGAATGCCGCAATGACCCCGCTGCTGCAGCGCAAATACAAAAAAATCGTCAATGAGCGGTGATAAAATGGTCTGACATGAGAATTGGGGTGAACGTGGGATGAACAAATTATGAGAGGTTCTTAAGAAAGGACAAGCAAAATATGCGTTTTTGGAGGAAACTATGCACAGATATAACTTCGTGGTTGTCAGACACTTCGTCTGCTTGGGCCTAGGACTACTGACAACTGTTGCTCAGCTCTTGTCAACAACTTGTCCAGCTCAAGAAGTAAATCAGTAATAGATGCCTTCCCCTAACAACTAGTTTGACTTTAAACAAGACCTGGTCATTCTACTCCAGCTCTACGTGGACAATAACAAGAGTGGAAGTTATTTTCTAGGAAAATTACTGAGTCCGATCTACGCTCTGATTGTGTTCAGGACATTAGGCAGAAAAAATCTGACCACGAAATGTACAGACTACAGTAAATTGAATTCAATGCATGAGTTAGCTGACACTTGTAAGGCGCATGAGACAACGACGAAGATCCGCGTCATACTGGAGCAAATTAGTGTAGAAGGACATCAACCAATTTGGTGTGCAAAGAGGCAACGATTGTGCAAGGAACCAGCTAGGAAGGTTTGGGGTTTATTCCCATGTACATTCGAATTGTGCAGACTACAGACAATCGAATTCAATGCATAAGTTAGCCAACACTTGTAAGGCGCATAAGACAACGAGGAAGATCCGCGTCATACTGGAGCAAACTAGTGTAGAAGGACATCAAGCAATTTGGTGTGTAAAAAGGCAAACGATTCTGCTGTAACTAGCTAGGAAGGGTTGGTGGTTGATACCCATATACGTTCGAACTGTAGCTCCACACAAAAAGAAAAACTAGGAAAAGAGGCAACAAATCCTGAAGTCTCTATGCAACCACTGGTTAAAACAGGCCACAAAATCTGGTTAAATTGACAGCTCTTTTCTTTTTCATATTCAATTGTTCAAAGTTTATTTTCCTAATTTAATTCCCAATCAAACAGAATTGAATCAGAGAATAAACTCTTAAAATCCACCTTTGATCCATTCACTGTTCGGCTATTCCATCCAATTCCACTGTCACCACTCATCGAACCGCTCGAGAAACAATAAAAGAGGGAATACGAAGTTATTTAACCTGCTTACGATCGAAAAAAACCCAAAAGTTCCTCGTTTTATTAGCTCAAAAGTTTCCCGATGGCCAGTCAAGCCAATGATTTCGTCTTTCTTTTCAAATCGATTTAAAATAATCAAAAAAGGCTAACTTCTTCCATAGCTTTCAAATAATTGTAATTCGCATAAACTCAAGTTCCGATTCTTCAATCACTTTGTCTAGAATTAATTTTTCTCATCAAAAACTTTCCGGTTAATAGCGGTTAGAGTATGTTATCAATGTAAAGCTGCTGGTGTGCTACGCCAAAGAAAAGAAAACTTCTTCAGAGTTTTCCGCTAACTTTTTTTCGCTGTGTTTCACTTGCGGAAAGCAAAACAAAGCAAGACAAATTTGAGAATAAAGATATGAATGCGCGCGTGGGAGTGGGGAACAGATAAAACAACCGAAGTATGAATGAAATGGTCGAAAGGAAAGTCTGGAAATAAATGTGGGACTGAATGCCTTCTTCGACATCTGGTAGAATGATTTATTGCTCGTTCGAGGTAGTGGTTGCGACGAGGAAGATATTTTGGTGGCGCTGATGACCTCTTGTAAAGTTAATGGAGCGATCAGTGCCGCTGAACTGCGGAATTGGGAGAATATTCGACACAACGCTCGTTCGTTTGAGAATGAAAAATTGCGTTTCATTCGGGGAATGTGTCATGGGAGATTTTTTTTATTCTCACATCCAAATCTATTACATTCTTAATAGTATTCAAATTGTATGTTTTATCTTCTTAAATTTTGGGAGTTTTGTCACTTGGATGTTTTATTGGTGCGAAGGGACATAAAAATGTTTTTTGATAATGGCGGGCAGATGCTTATGAGGGGGCATTTTGCCTAATATTCTCATCTACAAAACAAACTGGAAGGGGTAGATGATCCTGTATGACAGTATACAATAATGTGCAAAATTTAATTTTAATCTTAATTAAGCATGATTTGGAAATGCTCGACTTCCACTACGCCTTTCAAACTCGGATTGACTAAGTAAAATAGTGAGAGCTGTCAAGTCGCATTCTGAAACAACGTCCCATGTTTTGCTCAGCAATTTCAGTGGAAAATTTCTCATGAATGGCAGCAAGCAAGGGCTTCGAATTCTTTCGTAATGCAAGCAGTGCCCCATAAAAAAGTTCGACTGTGTTAAATTTACATGTGCGTTCGGATTCATCGTTAAAAAAAGTCGCGAAGATATATCATTAAAATGTTCTGCCTTCTGGCATTTGTGCAATAAAAACATGCTTTGAGTTCGAATTTTATTGCCACTAATTAAAAGCACATCTATTTTAAAAACAGGGAGCAGTAAAATTAGTACAGGATGCATTTCCTTTCGGACAAACTTAAAAATATTACAGTCATGCAATGGCTACGACGGTGGAATTTATTTGATTCCAGATCCAGCTTTGTGAAATGTAATGCTTAATTCAGCAAAATCAATAATTTCGCTATAAAATAGGTGTTTGAATAAACATCGAACTAACAAAGGACAACGGAAACGGAAACGTTCATAAATGCAGATTGACGATCATACTAACCTGCAGTACCTACTGTTCATAAACGTCGATATGCCATCGATGTCGGGTGGATTGTGCAGTCATAAATATTTGACTACAAAAAAGTCGCAATTGGAAGAAAACATGCTGTACTAAAGCAGACCTGCAGACATTCTGTTGTTTTTTCACGCTTGTGAAAACCAACTATTACCTTGTGCAAAGTCTCTATGTCCACCTAAGAGAACACACAGAATTTGTGTACATTCTCGACACCCAGATGGGCTTGTAATGGTACTTTAATTGTTTAATTATACATTTCATTGAAAACATCTTGAAAAGTTGAATTTTTTTTAACATTTTATCACTTTTATTTCGTTATCAAGTTGAGCTGTCCTATGTCTTTTTCTTGTAGAATTCTTTGTTTAATAGAGGCAGTTAGAGTTTTGCCACACAGCAGACTGTATGACGGCCGATATTTTAGTCGGACTGTTAATCTGTATGAAGGTGTATAAAAGTGCGCACAGTACAACGATTCGGTTTCGGCTGATAAAAAACTTTGCTAGATTACACGAATACACACCTTCATACTAAAGTATCAGGCAACTACTAAGAATGGCGCCACAGAGACGATCGCACACTACCGATTTTAGAATTCGCCTCAGAACATTGGCGCTTAATAGTTACATTTTTTCATGATGGCTTTGACAAGTACTCCTCCATCGGTGATCCTTAACAAAAAATGGCTATGTTCATTCGATAAAAGGTGTACCTACATTTTTTTCGGATAATCCAGTCCCTTGCAATAAATAGTGTAAACATTTTCAACCAATAATCTCTGACTATTGATGGGATGTGTGTTCCTTCTTTGTCCTTATCATACTTTGTATAATAAAATCAATAATAATAATTCTGGAAATAACTTTTATTCTATGCAAAATCAAACAATCTTTCAAAGGGATTCGGGCGATTGATCTCTAGACACGGAAATCCAGGAGCACTCATCGCCAACCCGACTGTTTCATCGGCCCAATGAGGGCGCTAGAAGTCCAACCCAACCAACTTTCGGGGAATAAAAATTCTTTAGTGTGCTAAATTATTGTTCTTAGTCTGATGGCTTTACAGCCCGGGGTGGACCTGGGCCTCAACCAACAAGCCTCTCCAGCTGGCAACAGCTTTAACCACCTACCTGCAATTTCGCACGCCAAGTTGTTCAGTTCAGTCAAGCTCTTATACAGCGTCAACTTAGTCTTCCGTCTTACTCAATTTCCTCTGACGATCTGCATTATTATTTGTTTTAGTAATCCCTTGATCGCGCTATAGTTTTCTGTATGGATTTCTACATCTATGAAAAAGGCCACTGTTGATAGAGGGTACTCAACATTTTCTGAAAAAATGTTTTTTGATAATGGCGGGCAGATGCTTATGAGGGGGCATTTTGCCTAATATTCTCATCTACAAAACAAACTGGAAGGGGGAGATGATCCTGTATGACAGTATACAATAATGTGCAAAATTTAATTTTAATCTTAATTAAGCATGATTTGGAAATGCTCGACTTCCACTACGCCTTTCAAACTCGGATTGACTAAGTAAAATAGTGAGAGCTCATCAAGTCGCATTCTGACACAACGTTCCATGTTTTGCTCAGCAATTTCAGTGGAAAATTTCTCATGAATGGCAGCAAGCAAGGGCTTCGAATTCTTTCGTAATGCAAGCAGTGCCCCATAAAAAAGCTCGACTGTGTTAAATTTACATGTGCGTTCGAATTCATCGTTAAAAAAAGTCGCGAAGATATGTCATTAAAATGTTCTGCCTTCTGGCATTTGTGCAATAAAACCATGTTTTGAATTCGGATTTTATTGCCACTAATTAAAAGCACATCTATTTTAAAAACAGGGAGCAGTAAAATTAGTACAGGATGCATTTCCTTTCGGACAAACTTAAAAATATTACAGTCATGCAATGGCTACGACGGTGGAATTTATTTGATTCCAGATCCAGCTTTGTGAAATGTAATGCTTAAATCAGCAAAATCAATAATTTCACTATAAAATAGGTGTTTGAATAAACATCGAACTAACAAAGGACAACGGAAACGGAAACGTTCATAAATGCAGATTGACGATCATACTAACCTGCAGTACCTACTGTTCATAAACGTCGATATGCCATCGATGTCGGGTGGATTGTGCAGTCATAAATATTTGACTAAAAAAAGTCGCAATTGGAAGAAAACAGACCTGCAGACATTCTGTTGTTTTTTCACGCTTGTGAAAACCAACTATTACCTTGTGCAAAGTCTCTATGTCCACCTAAGAGAACACACAGAATTTGTGTACATTCTCGACACCCAGATGGGCTTGTAATGGTACTTTAATTGTTTAATTATACATTTCATTGAAAACATCTTGAAAAGTTGAAATTTTTTTAACATTTTATCACTTTTATTTCGATATCAAGTTGAGCTGTCCTATGTCTTTTTCTTGTAGAATTCTTTGTTTAATAGAGGCAGTTAGAGTTTTGCCACACAGCAGACTGTATGACGGCCGATATTTTAGTCGGGCTGTTAATCTGTATGAAGGTGTATAAAAGTGCGCACAGTACAACGATTCGGTTTCGGCTGATAAAAAAAGTTTGCTAGATTACACGAATACACACCTTCATATTGAAGTATCAGGCAACTACTACGAATGGCGCCACAAAGACGAACGCACACTACCGATTTTAGAATTCGCCTCAGAACATTGGCGCTTAATAGTTACATTTTTTCATGATGGCTTTGACAAGTACTCCTCCATCGGTGATCCTTAAAAAAAATGGCTATATTCGATAAAAGGTGTACCTACATTTTTTTTCGGATAATCCAGTCCCTTGGAATAAATAGTGTAAACATTTTCAACCAATAAACTCTGACTATTGATGGGATGTGTGTTCCTTCTTTGTCCTTATTATACTTTGTATAATAAAATCAATAATAATAATTCTGGAAATAACTTTTATTCTATGCAAAATCAAACAATCTTTCAAAGGGATTCGGGCGATTGATCTCTAGACACGGAAATCCAGGAGCACTCATCGCCAACCCGACTGTTTCATCGGCCCAATGAGGGCGCTAGCAGTCCAACCCAACCAACTTTCGGGGAATAAAAATTCTTTAGTGTGCTAAATTATTGTTCTTAGTCTGATGGCTTTACAGCCCGGGGTGGACCTGGGCCTCAACCAACAAGCCTCTCCAGCTGGCATCAGCTTTAACCACCTACCTGCAATTTCGCACGCCAAGTTGTTCAGTTCAGTCAAGCTCTTATACAGCGTCAACTTAGTCTTCCGTCTTACTCAATTTCCTCTGACGATCTGCATTATTATTTGTTTTAGTAATCCCTTGATCGCGCTATAGTTTTCTGTATGGATTTCTACATCTATGAAAAAGGCCACTCTTGATAGAGGGTACTCAACATTTTCTGCATGGAAGTAGTGAGTCTATAAATCTTCCTGTTAGAATAAGGCCAACAATTTGATGCAAAATTATAAATTGTTTTATAACTTCTGAAAACTGTGTCACCAGACGGGAAAAAACTCTTATTGCCTTACATTTTCTGAAATATGTAAATACATATGTTATTCGTAAACGTTGAAGGAATGTCCTCTTTGCGTAAGGAACTACATTGAAATCACGTAATAATCACATAAACCATCTTCAACTGCTTCTCTCGCCATATCGACGCCAAGTGAAACTAACTCCATACGTTAACAATGAACCTAAAACCTATGTATTCTGACCTGACAACGTTGTTGTGTGTTTGCGTTCTCTAATTGTATAATTGTAGATTGTCCTATTGCCACAGAGACTTGAATCAAAACCACATCTCGATTTCAATTAATTTTCCACGTGCCCACGTGCAATCACAGTTTTGAAATTGAAAATTGAAACCATGAAGCCTTGCTGTGAAATGTGCGAAAGTTACGACTTATATCGTCGACAGGCTCTTCTGGAGAACGCGTTTGCATCGAAATCCAAAATCACTTCAGGTTCAACTGTCAGCATGAATACGGCATTCACAACAGCAAATGTTTCAAAAAACGATCTCATACACAACGATGTCCGCTTAAGTCGTTTCCGGAGCAATTACTGTAACAGAAGTCATAAAACGCCACCTCAGCGAAGTTTAAGTGTCGGCAGCAACGGGAGTAGTACATGCGAAACATTGTCGTCCGTATCGTCATTATCGCCGACAGCAAGTGTCCTGCCCTCATCATCGTCTCTTTCATCTTTGTCGTCGTCTTCTTCAATGTCGTCGCCTTTGGCATATCCCCCACCAGGAGGTGGTCTAGGGATTTCTGACAGTTTTATGGATGCACTGGGACTTGACGGCTACCACCACCAACTGGGAAGAATTGGAGGCGGCACAGGAGATGAACGAGGCAATTCTACGTACCGGAGTGTGACTGCTGCTGTAGGGGGTACAATGGCTGCCAATTTGGCACAGTCGTTCACCCTATTGCATCATCCTCAGCTGCATCATCATCCAATGCATCATTATCGTGAAATGCTGTATGCAGCAAATCTATTGAGTCGAGGTAAATGTTTGGTTTGGTTTGGTTTTCTCATCTATTTTTTGTTTTGAAATCCATTATTTTGCTGCCTATAGAATAGTTGGCACATCCTGCCAAGTGTTTAGGCGGTGGTGGTGTGGGCTTGGGAATAAAATGCAAAAATTCCATGGTTTCCATTGTACGGTTGAAGACCTGGCCTCATAAAAAAGTTCGATTAAATTTACTCATAAATTCACGAATCGCGTACTTATTCCCTGCATCTCCCTCAGCTATGTGCTTCCCACAAGAAATCTTACGTGACAGTTGCGGAGGTACGAAAAACCACAAAGTGCATGTGAACCATTTCGCTTGCACTGGCGTGCATCTCTTCTGGCCGGGGACAAAAGAACGGCTCTCGGGCGGCAAAAACACTGAGACCTGTTTGTCTCATAAAATGCAGCTTATGCAGCTCATATAGCTGACCAACAGCAAAAACTGCATTTTTCGCACAACAAAGAGAAATTAGTAAACAGTTGTGGCCATATCCTCCAATGCATGTGCATACGTATTTATGGAGTAGATCCTCAGACGAACGTGTTATGTACTCTCCCCGACAACGGACGACGGAAGAAAAGCTTAATGACCCAGCCATCACATAGCCATCCGATCCATGGATAGCATGAGAATGTCCAATAGAAATCGTAGTCGAGGAAATGACCCTCACTGTAGTCGCGTTACGAGCGCGAATTTTTCTTTCGTTCCGTTCTTCGAAGTAGGTTAGCTACAGTAGGAGATCAGAATACACCAAGTGGCCGTTACATTCAAACGTTCGTACATACATGTGTAATGTTTGTAGATATTCTTGAAGAAGTGGTGGACCGACACGGACGAATGCAATCAGGGGAGTAACTTCTTTGTTGGTCACGTCGATGCGGTGGTGACTTTCTTTTTGGTCGTGTCGCAGTCAAGTGTAACCAGTTGTATGCGAGATCACTTGTTTTTTTTCTTTCCTTCGTTTTTGTTTTATATCTTCAAGTTGAAGCGATGGGTCAGGTAGTCTTCGTGAGTTGATGCGGAGCTTTGAGTCTTGGTTATTTTTGTGCCTTTTTTTGTTTGTAATTTAGATAATTTTGTACCGTTTTAATAGTGCTACATGCTAACTACCGAGGTGCTGTTTCTGAATTTGGAAAAAAGTCACGCAAGTCACATGGTGAACACGAAACGCTGTAAAAATAGTGGTTTTGTTGATTGGAATAATATCATTTTGTTGATGGTAGCTTAAACAATCCTTGCTAGCTTCTCAGCAATTATCTGCCTCTTATGATAATGAGAGGGCTTTTACGGGGCAAGGACTTCTTTGATGTGCTGAAAGATTTCTTAGAAGAGGTTACTTAAATTGAGCTAAACGCGACCAGTAGCAACCCATACTCCATTTGTCACCATTTGCCGTTGGGTTCAAATTAACGAGGCACTATCACTTTAGTGGTCGATCGGATCGCAGTAGTCTGACTCGAGTCTGATACAAAAAAAGACAAGTATGTTATGTGTATCTGGTCATGGCTTGGTGGTGCGATATTGGAAGTCAGCATTTTCCGCATTTTCCTGTGGAGATGTGTGTAAGCCCAGACAAACCTGACTGCAACATTTCATTGCTCTTCATTTCATAGTTCAGATTTTACAGATTTGTCCTCGAACTCCAACTCTCGAGTTGAGGATATAATTAGTTGAAAAACACAATTTTCAACTTGATGTCAACTAAAGAGCCGGTGAAATTTAGAGTTTTCAGCGAGTTGAACAAAAGTTGCGAAAACGGCTCTAACTTTCCTCCATTTTAGTGTGGGCCCCAAACTTGATTTACAAATTTGAATTTTAAGCGGAACTCGAAAATTTTATAAGTTTTCCCATCCCATGCCTTCTAAAGCCATAGCTCGTTTCTTTTGACCAACAACCTTTCCTTCGACCAACAATCCTACACTTCATGTCGGGGCTGCGACCAATAATTCAACAATCAGAAGTCTGGTTAATACGGCGACCGGTCAAGCAAACAGTTTTTTATTTGGCTTGTAACTTGCACACCACACTGGCACGCATTGTCATAAAGGAAAAGAGCTAATGCGTCTCATCGACCATATTTTCGTTATTGTCGTTGCAATTTTATAAATTGTTGCCAGTAGTAATCCCCAGCAATCATTTCACGGGGTCTTAACACTTCATAGTGTACCATTCCCATTAGGTCCCACCAAATACGCAGTTTAAACTACCATCAATCGACATTGCACACTCGTTGCGAGGTTTATACATATGTGTTGTTCTGGCTTCACCCACGTGCTTGTGATTGTTGAAATAATGTTAAAAAAATAATGCAATAAAACTGAGCGCAAATGGTTCTCATCTGGCACAAAATTTGATAAAAAAATATTCTTTGTACACAACTGACTACTTTTTATGACCACAGACCAGAGTTTCAGCATTAAACCACAATGGTGTGCTCTATGTTAACCGACTATTGAGTATGGTGTGCTCTATTTTAAACCATTATTGAGTGTTTTGTTTAAAATTTCGACCAATTTCAATTCGTCCAGTTGCTTTGTGTGAAGCAATTTTATTCCTCAAATTCCCAAATTCAAAGCAGAGACTAAAGGCCTGGTTGTTGCAGCTAATTTCAATTGTGGGACATATCTGCCTCTTTTTCTCTCATGTATGTAACATACAGTCAGCACCAAAAGTGGGTGGACAGTCATCACTTGAACCTTTAAATCAAAAATTAAAAAAAAAACAGATTTTTTGAATATCTCCTTTCCTACAGTGAGTTTATGTCGGTCAACTCAATTATTCAGCCGGCACGTCTTCAGAACTGTCCCTCTAACTAACTTTCATTTGTTTCCGTGTCTCCAATCACAGAGCCCTCTTCAGCTGTGACCACGAACTCACCAAAGCCCCCCACATTAGCAGTCAAACCACATCAATTCGCACAATTTTCAGTATTATTCTGTGCATCAGCTTTAATTTTGCAAATAATCCGTCAATATATTCCGAATTCAGCATCAATCAATTGAGGAGCCAATAGCTTGCATACAAATTACCAAACGATATCGTTTTGATAGTCTACGTCCACATGCGTGGCCACCCCCACCGGCACATTAATCATCGTTTCTGGAAGTAGGCTTATTTTCCTTCACCCACCGCCGAACGGAGTTGGTTTTTCGTTTTTGCGGAGAATCAAACCGCGTCATTCATGCTCAGCCACGCCTATTTAATAAGCTCACGTTTTTATTCGTTTCCCTTTACCTTAGAATTCATCTCTCCTCGCTGTGAACGGGGTTCGTCTGCCTATTAGCTGTCAATAATTTGTCACGCATCACAGAAGCACGATTGTCACACGGTATGTCGCACGAAATTCGTCTCGATGATCACGACGACGCGACGAGCGAATGAACAGAGGAGACGAACAGGAGAAAAGTGCCTAAGCACACCCATCACTCAGTGACGTTCGTTACGTTTGGCTAGTTAGTCAGCCAGTCAGTCAATCAGTGGCAGACAGATTTGAATATTTATGGACCTTGATGACCGCCGCGGCGCAGAGTGTGTCTGCATGCCTTGAACGTGAAGAGGGGGAGTGAACTGTCGACTTTCTGTGTTTCTCTGCAGTGGATGGATGTGATGACGGTTTTTATGGGAAAGAATGCACCCGGCGCCGCATCGTCGTTGTGAGAATACGCTTTGTTCTTTCGTTGAAAAAAAGAAATACATACAACAAACTATCATTTAACGCATTAATTTTCGAAAAGGTAGAGTCTGGTAGCTAATCGAATCGTGGAATCAAGTTATGAATTTGTCATCGATCCAGACAAGAGCTAATAATTTATGTGATTAGGGTAAATTATTTCGCTAAATTGTTTCGATGACATTTATGTCACGCTATCCGTGAGCAGCGACAATAACCGCCTTAAGTGTGTGACAGGGAGTTTACTTTGACACTTAAAATGTTACTTCATTTATTATGCAGTGTCCGATTTGATGTGTAAGGACTTACATTGTAACATGGTTGATGGGGATTTGCCTTCTTGGACTATTTGCTGTTGAAGGGAACAATATGTTTGACCTTTCCGCAGTGTATGGGCATGTTTTTAATTGTAAATTTATTCAGTGGTTGGTGGTGTATACAAAACAAAAAAATGTTTACATTCTCTTGAATATCTTTTCGAATTTATAAATTATTAAACCTTTGTTTTTTCTTTTCTTGCAGGTAAGTGCGAAGCCCTAACAGACTGGTGCGAACTTCATTTCAGAGACAGTGGTAAGAGCAGCAACTATTTTTTCTACTTGTGCTGTAGACGATTGAATTTTATTTGGATCTGATAACGTAGATCTATTTACATGTTATTATTTAGCTGAAGTGCTAAATAACATCAATTTATCTGTATCTTGACCACTCAATCTAGTATGAACGTCAAAAGGAAGTGTAAACTTCTGTGTCGTGTGTTCATAATATCATACAGAGTCAGTTTCCTTAGACTGTTCTAAAAAAGGAAGGAGACGCTTTGCATCACAAAAACTCGAAGAGTGTCTGGTAGTCGTGGTGCAGAATAGCCTTTAGGATGTCGGACGGAACCATCTGGGTTGTAGGAATTGTACTTTATGTGCTCCCCTTCCCAGATAGGAGTCGGACGGCGTTTGATCACGTGATTGCGGCGGGTGGTCAAGCGTTGTGATGATTTGGCCAAGGCGAGCTTGATATTATTTATGCTGCGGCGCATAGTCATGTCACGATTATAACCGCTACCTGTCCAAGCAAAATATCTCCGGAATAACCATAAAATATTAAGCATTCACAGCCTGACCTTGAGGAATGAATACCTTGTATGTAATCAAAGCTAAGTCCATTTCGCCTCTTTGGTGTAAGTGTTAACAACGTTAGTACCGGAACTATTGCCAGAATTAATTGCCAGCTGCCCAGTTATGGATCATTCCAAACGCAGATTAAAACGTATTTTGTATCTTAGAGAGGAGAGTGCGATCTATGGGTAAATTTGAATTGCGTTCACCTTGAGGAGAAAATTAAACCACATACTCACAAGGGTTGTGCAGCGGCAATAATCTAACTGGACTATGCATAGCGCAACTTGGTTCCAGGCCAGAGATCAAATGTCAGTACCAGAAAGCTGTTTCTGTCCAGCACTCCAAGAGTTTTTAAAGCCGTTTTACACTTTTAAGCCCATTTGCAATTCACTAAGTAATTTTCTTTCCATCTTTATGTTTCAATATGCACTCGCGATTTTTCAATAACTGAAATGTTCGTATTTTTTGATCACATGAAGTAAAAAAAGAAAATACATAATGGCAAGGAATCCCTAAAATATGACAGGTTAAAAACTTATTGGTTCTGGCTCCTCCACTTGTTTGCGCCATCGGTTTCGGTCCCACTGATTCGGAGTCGAAGACCCTTAGGGCTGGAGCAGTATTCTCCCTGTGTTCTCAATGACCTATCTATTTAAGGCGATTAACTCGTAGACGCCTAACTAGACTCAAGTCCCTGTACCAAGCTTCCGCCCCATAGAGTATGACTGGGATGATCAAGTAGTTTTATAATGTTAGCTTGGCCCTTCGAGAGCCCTAAGAAACAGCGATTGGCAAGTATTATTCTGCAAAAAAAAATATAACCTTGACTTAACTTCTTGTCTGAAGTGAAACGGCTGGATTGTAGTAGAAAAAAAAAGTGGAAGTGCTTACAAAAAAGTCTTAAAATCTCTGAAATATCGACGGAAGTGCGTTGTCCCACTGATTCGGAGTCGAAGATCCTTAGGGCTGGAGCAGTATTCTCCCTGTGTTCTCAATGACCTATCTATTTAAGGCGACTAACTCGTAGACGCCTAACTAGACTCAAGTCCCTGTACCAAGCTTCCGCCCCATAGAGTATGACTGGGATGATCAAGTAGTTTTATAATGTTAGCTTGGCCCTTCGAGAGCCCTAAGAAACAGCGATTGGCAAGTATTATTCTGCAAAAAAAAATATAACCTTGACTTAACTTCTTGTCTGAAGTGAAACGGCTGGATTTTAGTAGAAAAAAAAAGTGGAAGTGCTTACAAAAAAGTCTTAAAATCACTGAAATATCGACGGAAGTGCGTTGTATTATATTATATTTGTCTTATTAATATGTTATTTTTACTGTTTATTGAACACACATCTTAAATAATAAATGTATTTTAAACATAAATACAGAAGGCCGACCTAATAAGAAAATTCGTTAAGTGATTTTTCTAAGGTCAGCCGCCTTTGTCTGTCTTAGAATAGTGTAAGTATCCGTGTTCAAACTCGGGCCGACTACTATATAATTAAATGACCGACTTCTGAAGAAGATGTTACTCTCGCGACCCCTTTAGTGGATTATGCGGGTCGAAAGATCATGATGATGATGTTTTTCATTATATTCTATAGTGCAGCAGGCAAAAAATATTTGTCATACGCTTTCTCCACTCAGCTGTTGATGTTTCTTGCTCTTCGGAAAATCATATTTAGGTGAAGAAACAGTGAGAACAGTAACATATATTCAAATTAGTCAGAATAAAGTCTTAAGCGCATTGCTTTTTAGTAGCATAGATTGTTTATTCTGGATGATTCTACTTTACTTACATTATTATAAACTGAATTCATAATGAAAACGAATAAAAAAACATAACTATACGCCGACAACCCACTTCACCCACAACTCCCCACATGCTCAGTAAACCATAAAATTTACTTGTATTACTCAACCTGCAGGTTTATGCCAAATCTTGCAGTCAAATACCCCACTGTGTGTTATCTCCTGACAGGTCCCGAGTGAAAGACTCATCGGGACGGAGCTAAATTGTCCATGGTTTCATTTCACTCAGTCTCCTTAGGAACTGCGAGGAAACTGGCCTTATCTTGCCGTAAACTGGTTATGACCTACTTTTCCGACAGCGATAGCTGTCATTAAGTTTTTGATTCAGATGAAACGTTTTTCGTTAAGTTTTTGATTCCGCATAGTTATGCTATTCATGATAAATAAATAAATAAATAAGTAAATAAATGTTCTGTTAAATTGTTTTCTCGAGTCAAGCACTACCTTAACACGTAGTCTCCACTGGACATGAACCATGCCTGAATTATGAACATGATGTGCAAAAATCTAGTGGCGGCACATAAATCCATGTGCACTCAAGTATCGTGTCGGAGAATCTCGATTTTACGCCATGGCTCTGTTCAAAAGTTGGACATGAGATTTAACGTTTTCTTATACGTGCAAGATTTTGTTTGAAAAATGAGAGTAAAATAGAGTACAAGTAGAAGTGTGAGTACATTTTTTTTTGGTACTCATTTTAGTGAGATCGACTTCGCTGATTGGGGGTTGATTGCCTGATGCTTGATGTTCACTCTCTGCCTATGATGTTGGGCAGAAATATGTCCTGTGGAGACGGTGTTTTAATACCAGAAATAATTTCCCGCAAAGTGTTGCTTCACTTTTGCTTCGATTTAAGCAAACACCTTCACAGATGGCTTAAAACTTCCGATTTGGAAGCAATTTACCATCTAATTGTTGATCCACCTCCATGCCAATGTTTCATATCAACGGGGCAACGGTCTATTTTCGTGTGTAACTGATGTTTTAATTCATTTAAATGTTAATCTTAATTTTCTTGAATAACTCAATCAATTTTGGCAATGCACGATAGCATTTCATAATCATCGATCGACCCTGTTCAAATCCTCGCAATCAAACGCCTAAATCTACACGAGCAACTTTCTCGAACTAAATCCTCGGTGAAAGATAGGATGGATATTCATCGTCGCAACGTTTCCTATTTTGCCTCGGGTCGTGAATTATACTAAGCCACGTCATCGCCCGGTTGGTGTATGTGGACGTTGATATTCCACTGCTTCCTATGTATGTACAGCCTTCTGGTACATGCGGCGAAACAGTGTACAAGAGGAACTACCGGCCTGAGTGTATACGATTGTGCAGATGCCCCAATTACTGGAGAACTCTGACCAGGTTCAGCCTCTGCTGTCTCGTTCCTCAGCCAGTCGCCAAGCATTCAATTGGAATTCCCCATTTAGCCACCGGTTGGCAGTTCGGGACATGACTACTCCCCCTTGCGTGGTAGCAGAGAGAAATTAAGCTGCATGTAAGTATGGATGTAGGTGCAACGACTGCCTGCTGTGCTGTGCAGTTGGCTGCCATTAATGCTACCGCTGTTGTATTAACCAGAAACTGTCGTCGTCGCAGTCGTCGTCTGATGGTTGTCCTGAATCCGCTGGCAAAGCAAGGTGAGATGAGGACGTAAAACACCCGAAGCATATTTCCTTGCTGCTTAACTGCATGCGCGCGTTTTTTTTTTGTTGCAGCGAGCTTGGATTCATACGGTTCAACGTGTAATCGGATTGCTGATCATTTTTGCACCTACTCCGCTGCACATTTACTGCGTGGACTTGATAATGCAAAATTTTGCGCAGAAAACTCCTTATTTGCAATTTGTTTTCACTTGAATTCACCCAAGACGGTGGACTCGAGAGGAAAGCCATCTCGCGTTATGTAAGGAATGCGAAAGGAGTGGAGAAATTTGAACACTGACTTCATTTTACGGGAGTATTTGTTTAGAAAAATAACGATGCGAATTAATGACATATTTTGCTTAGACGGTCACTAAGATTTCGTTAGAAGCTTGTAAACTGGGAGATGTCCGATTCTATACTAGGTATTTAATTTCGACTTAAATGAAATAAATCACCTTGCTAACCGTGAAGCATAAAAAAAGTAATAATAATAATAATAAATGCTTATAAATTCTTGATGTATGTGAATTATATGCTTCCTTCGTCAGTCAGTTAAACTACTATGTAGGTTAGATTGGGATAATGTGATCGAAACAAATGAAGTAGTTCTGGCCCACTTAGACCCTGATTGGATTCATTGTCATATCACTAATCGGCAGCTAACGTGCCGGTTCCTCTTTGGGTACTTACTAAATAAAACACCTCAAGATGCCTACTGGTGTGCTAGTGGCACATCCTGGATGATGCCACTTTGCTGGGTTACAGCCTATTAGTGTTTTTTATAAATTTTGCTATGTCCAGAATTTTAATGCCTCAAGGATATTGAATGAATAGCTGCCTAGCGTGGTTTTCCTTGTCCTTGCAAGTGCTGGGCAGGTGCCGAGATAGTGAAGTATAGTTTCTTCTTCCTCTATGTCTCTACACCTCCTACAAAAATCATTGTAAAAGGTTACCATTCTCCTGGCGTGTGTGTCTAAAAGGCAATGACCAGTAATAATGCCAACTAAATTACTGATTTCCTTTCTATATAGATTTAGGAGAGTGGTTGATTTTTGGGGATTTATTGAAGGCCATATTAGCCTTGAAGTCCTACAAGTATCTAATCCATCCACCTCCGATTAGCGGCGTTGATGGCATCTGTAAGTAACAAAGTGTTTATTACTTAAAGAGAGGGATATGCGGTGTCCTGATTACTTGCCATTGGCTAACCCACCCCTGTTCTAGCTAACTCGTCTGCCCTTTCGTTGCCTGGAATACCACTATACCCAGGGGCCCAGCATAGGGAAAGGTTGCATCTGACCGCAATTTCCCTAAGAGATAGATGGCAACGTTTTACCATCTTAGATTTTGATTGATGGTGTATACAGAGCCTTGATTGGTCGCCTGACTGTCTATGTGTATAACGATAGATAGCCCGTTTATCGGGTTCATTGACAGTAAGCGGGCAGCCTCTTGGATAGCTTTTACTTCTGCCTGGAATATACTACTGTGGTTTGTAATCGACGGGACAGAGAGAAGGCTATTTCCTGCGATGACGCAAATACTCCTAGTCCAGTGCCTTCCTCCGGTTTGGATCCGTCTGTGTATACTTCCAGATGGGTAGCTTCTCTGACTACGTTTGATGCCCTGTCTTCTCTATTTGGGATGAGTTTTTTATACACAAATTCAAAGTCTACAATGGGCGCGATATAATCTTTATGATTGGGATGTTCGCATTCTTGATTATTTCCATGTGACACAGTTAAACACCTACTAGCACCGTAATATTTCTATTAAATTGCTTACTCTTTAAATTCGACAGTAGTTTTATAACTACAGAATGTATCATTGCTTTCAGTCTGCTAATTTGTTCAGTATTTTATGCAGCATATTTAGCATGATCCATCTTCCATAATCTTGTTATTGAGTTTTTGCACTCAATTTTAAACTGTAAGAAAAGCTCCTTAATAGGAATATTAAATTAGAAATATTATATTATAAGAAAAGATGTTTAATAGAAATATTGTAAATTGTAACTTGAAATGAATTAAAATAACAATAATAAATTGCGGCTTAAAATTGGGTAGAAGTTTAAGCTCCACTTTTGATTTGAACTTCAATTTATTCAACAATTTGTTCGGTTTCAGTTTCGTTTAATCCTTGAACTGAGTTCAATTTGTAGTAAAAGTTAAAATAGATACCGCCTCTAGATTTATCTTTAAGCAGAAGGCATGACAAAGGCTGAATAGAAGCACGTATCGCACTTCTTACCTATGACCTAGGTGACATGAACTATTTTAAAGACCAACACAGTGCAGATACAATTTCCCTTATCTTCAAGGCTCGGGGAGGCCTCATAGAGAAGAAGGGAATAATGAGTGTGCTTTGTGTAATCTTAGGCCAAGAGAAGATATTCACCAATTCTTTGGTGTATGTCCCCTTCTAAAAGAATTATGGAGAACAATTTGGGGAAAGAACACGCTGTCGTATACACCACTTAATGGAAACAACTGGAGGGCATTGCACCTTTATCTGAGATAAGCTTTAAAATCAAATGAAGCTTTTTAATTATATGTTTAGTTTTTATGGTATCAATCAATAAAGGAATAAATATGAAAGAAGAAATCAAAACGCTCTTTTGGCTGACGGCAAATGCCAATGTTAAACAAATTAAATTCAAAGAAAAAATTAACTGAATACGAAGGATTTTTGTATTTGTACAGTACAGTTATTTGTACAGTATTCTGCTGTTCTGTATAAAACTTAGTTCCGCACCTTAGTTGCATTTTGCGGAAATACAAGCCAAGAAAGGTGCTCAAATACCCTACATTGGGCCCTCTTCCGTCAAACACAAACTAAAATCCCAAACGAGCCAAGGAAGCTATAGAACAGAAGATTCAAAATCTGACCTAAGATTGATATGTGGAACACGGAGCATGTATTTTCCGTCTCCAAGCCCGAGAAGAGTCAAAATAATAAACAGAACACCCTTAAAGGGTCTTCAAATTTTTGAAGGCAGCACTTAAGTCCTAGACCATAAGAAGCGGGTTCTATAGACCTTCATAGTCGCAATACTAGTGTTGGTATGACACACGCCAAATTGTTCAATTCAATTCAATGGATTAGCATAGCTCAGCTTTTTCCTTCTGGTGTTGTTTTTTTTCGACATTTTATGAAAAGTTGTTTGTTCCAGTGCGACGCTGTATAACGTTTAAGCTGTTAAACTTTGTCTATATTTATATGTTTATTATTTGTCTTTCATGGGTCAGAATCAAGGATGGATTTGTCTAAGGTAATTTGTGATGTTGATAGTGAAAATCTTCGTCTTCCGATAATAGCAAGGACGCGCTATAAAAGTTAGGATTGCATCAAAAGCGTTTTAGAACTACAGAGCATAGATAATACATCGAACAACTACATAAATTGTAGCAAAGACTCGCACCAAATGGAAAGAACTGTCATTGTACATTTCGTACAGGAAAGTGTTGTCGCAAAAGTTATAAAATTAAATTTGAATAAAAAAAATGCTGGTACATAATTGTAAGCTTAAGGTTGAGGCGTAACTTGATGTGACTGACTGCCGCGCATACGGACAGCAGACACACTTAGGCCAAGCATAGGCCCATTGTGTTACCACGCAGATCTTAGGCTACCTATTCCGCAAACCAATTTGTGCTGCTCATTTCAGCCTGATTAACAAGAAATGGGCCCCCAGAAGTCTGAATCTACTGGATGAGAGAGCACTGCAGCTACATAGCAATTGTAAACATATGTAACATAAATTAAAATGTTTCTCCTCCAGGCGTTTCCTGTAAACATTTAAAGACTTGGGACTAGTCACTCATCTGGCCAGGTCGATGATGCCGACTGGTAATGTGAGCTTATTACCTCGAAATCAATTATTTTCCCATTCGCAGCAAAAAGTAACTCTTTCATTTCCTAATATAACTAGAACAGTCCAGTCTACATTTGATTTATCTCGATCCCCAGTAATTCCTTTCCTGTCAGTTTTTGTAAAAAATAGTTTAGTGCACGTATCTACCGTTCGCCAAAAAAGGATATTTAAGAAAATTATAATCACTATACTTTCCACACCATCCACCATATACACCACACCAAGCAAATACACAAACGAATAAGAAAAAGCCTCGAGAAGGTGCAAACATCTCTATTGAATCCCTCTCTCTCACAGATTCCTGATCATCAGTTTTCCGCGCGATTTCCTAAGTCCAAACGATGTACAAAGATTTCCGTGATTGCATTACCGATTGGCACCCAGGTACGAGCAGATGCTTTACCAATATTTAAGAATTGAACGCATACATTCCGTCATGTCTTCCCACTCCTTGTTTGAACTGAACAACTTCACTGCAACTGCGACAGCGACAGCAGCCACTTTGAGGATCTTCCCGGCAACCATGTGCGAACTGCAGACCGAACACCACACTCGCCCATTAAAGCAAAGAAGTCAAAGGCAGCAGCGTCACCATTCCCCATTGCGTTTTAACCGTCGCCATCGTTGTCGTCCAATGCGCGAGCAAATAAATCGCGGTCCATTAGCATAAAAAAATAGACACTTCCGCAATTGAATTGATTTATTTTAAAACGTGGTGGGTACACGTTATTAGCGTGTTGCACTGAAATCAATAGCCATGAGGTGTGTGTTTGTGTTGAGTCCATAGTGGCTGCGGCTATAGTTGTCGTTGGTCAACAACATAAATCTTTTCAAATACGAGAGCATCTACAAGATAAACTGTACGATATACATAAATTTGTATACATGCATAAACATCTTATGATTCGGTGCAACTAAAATAATCTTCTTTTTCTGCATAAGTCGTTCAGTTAGGTAGTTTTCTTGTCTAGCTTTGCACGAAGAAAGAAATCAAACACAATGAGGTAAAACATTAATTTGCTTTATTATCAAGGAAGTTTCAGAGTTAAGGCTTGAAGCTAGTAAATTAATCCGATTGCCGTGCGGTTTATTTTATATGAGTCCGAGAAAACAGAACTCTTACCACATTTGTGTCCTCTTTTTCCATGAGCTCAATTGCCAGTCGAGTAATGATCTTTTCTTGAAAGTACCCATCGTCTTTGTTGTAGACCCTGATCATTTCTGTGTATTGCTGTACGATGCTGTGGCACATGGAAAGGGAAGAAGGGAAGCCATTGGTCATTTGCAGAACAAAAAAGAAAGTTCACAAGACTAAAGTTCACTCATAACCATATTCAATAGCACGATCATACTCAGTGTCTGTACGTAGTGTAATTATGGTCATAGTCTTACGTACTTATCATGTCAACGAGCCTTTGAGAATCTAACCTCAGGCAAATAGCGGTCTTGTACTATTGACCGTCTTGTTCACGCCTTCCCGTCACCCAAACTGTCAATTATCCAAATGAAAATGTAGTAATTTAAAATGCTGTAGAACCCAAGGTCCACCTAGAACCATCAACTCTGCCGGTCAACTATGCCGAGCTTATGCCAATTTCTACTTGTAACCCAAGAGCACGTTCTAAAAAGAGCAGTTTGGCACTTCCGGAGATTAATTCTAGTATGGTTGAATTGTATGTTATTTATTCCTTCGATCCGCTGACCTAATCCGAGATCTGTATGCTATTAACTGTGACATACTGTCTGTTACAGACCGTTTTCAAAATCAGAGACCAAGTCATATCGTCTGTTTTCTCGATAAAGGGTATAGCAGTGATTAACGAGCCCCTCCAACAGCGCGGTGTCGTATGTTTTCAAAAAAGTGTAACAGCCTGGTACCCGGTTACTTTTCCTTTTTATATATCAATACTATCATGCCCCGCTCTGAATCTGAATTGGTAGTGGTATACCATTTGTTATTTTTCTCAGTCTGCTTTTTCCGGACTAAAATAACTATATTTTCCAAGACCTTCCTTATATATGGGAGGCGACTTATCGACTGATGATTTGTCGTGGTACAGGTGTCTTCGGTTGCACCACGCCGGGTAATATGCATTACTTACAGCATTATGTTGCTTCTGAACTAATTGTTCATTCAACAAATTGAAGAATATTTTCCAGAGACATCAGGACGAAATCTTTTGGAAAAGCGTAGTAGTCTCTACAAGCGCTACTAGCGAAAAAAAATACATTCCCATAATCGATATCAGCGCTTTTGTGACATTGATGATTTTGGATCGTTTTAAGGATATCAACTATCAGATCTTTTAGGATCTAGACTGGGCCAGATTTGTTTGGTGATCTTACAAGTGGTACCATCCATCTGACGTTGACTTCTAGTTCACTTTGATTATTGAGCTGTAACTTAAAGGCAGCTAAGAGAGTGCCTATGTCACAAGGGGCTTCGACATCTGCCACGCGTGGAGTCGTTTTTTTGCGAGTTTGTCAGCTTCGCAGTTTCTCTTAATGTCTCTACGTTCTGGCACTCAGCACAAGCGAATGAGAACATTTTCGGAAATGTCTTCAAGGGATGTGTGACAGCTTATGACTGTTTATTAGAAGATATATGATATGAAGAGAATCCACCAAAGTACCTAAACTAATTGCAAAAAGCCTCTCAGACTATAGACACCCACCGCATGAAGTTTATAGAGCAAGTTGGAAAACCAACGCAAAATCGAAAAGGCAAAGTACTATCTACAACACCATCCGATACCTCACATCTATAAACACATTTACACCCAAAATATAGAGATATGTATGAAATAGATGCCAAAATCGAAAAGGCAAAGTACTATCTACAACACCATCCGATACCTCACATCTATAAATACATTTACACCCAAAATATACAGATATGTATTCGGTAGATGAAATAAAGAACAATTATTATAGTTATTATTAGTATTATTATTATTATTATAGAAATGTTTTTAGATATAATGGAAAAACAAATTACTGTATCCTGTAAACCGATGCGTCGACAACAAACGACACAAATTTTTTCCCAGTGACATGTGACACTACCAAGAGAATAAGGGTGATAGTATACTGATACGACAGCCGTCACGATCAATCTGTATTTCAAAAGCTCAC
This sequence comes from Eristalis intricaria, assembly GCA_964034865.1. Classification (NCBI taxonomy): domain Eukaryota; kingdom Metazoa; phylum Arthropoda; class Insecta; order Diptera; family Syrphidae; genus Eristalis; species Eristalis intricaria. The sequence goes on along the minus strand of OZ035876.1, from coordinate 69,593,716 downwards.
AAATCCCGATCAAAATTCATTTGTCGGTGAGATAATGGCATTAGTTGACGCAATCATACTCGCCAACAGAATATAGTATAAAGCAGCTATTTCTGTTTCTGTTGACAAAACCTCAACAATTTTTCATCTCTACTTTTAAATATGTATAAACTACACTTTCCAGAAAAAAACTTCGAAACCCTTATTCCGGACAAAGACCCGTGGTACTGGTGCCGCCGTATCGCTTTACGCTTTGGGAACATACACATACACTTTTTAAAATATAGGTCCAAGACGGAAGATAAAGCACGAAATGTGTCTAAACCTGACCAAATCCCTTCGCCGTACCACTTCGCTTGCGATTCCCAAGCCGATTAGCGATGCCCTGTCCTGGCTAAGGTGGAACGTGATATCCGCCCGCGTTATCTATATCTTTATGAATAGCTAAACAGCAATTGAATCTCTGGCATCGTTCTCTACAAACTCAAAAATAGCAATCGACTCCCGCGCTTCTCTTAATGAGATATCCGAACAGTTCAACATTCGCCTGTTCTGGGTGCTAGACCATCCCGGAACATCCCGGGATCTGCAAAAATGATGAACTCGCTAAACGCGCCAATAGACTGCCAGTTGATGGAATCTCTCATAACATAGGCACCCCTATAGCTACCTTCAATAGATTCTACGCACAAAAAATCAATGCCAGATGGTTGACAAGCATCACTTGCCAAAACTCAAAATAAATCTGGCCTCATCTCCATCCAAAAAGATCAAGTTGCCTGATCTCCCTCAAGAGATGCAGTTGGAATAATTGCATGGACACTGCCTATTAGGCCTTCACACAAAAAAAAAAAGCTGCCTGCCATAATAACGGCGACCCTCTCCTCCAATTTGAAACACGCTCTCGGCGCATGCATGTGGTGCATTAATGCCACTACCTAACTACCATTAAAAGTAAAATTGTTTCTGTGTCCCGTATTTTGTCCACAAAACTCTACTTCCTATATTTTGGAGTTTGAATTGTTTGCGAACACCTGCTCAAGAGAGGAAATCTAAATGCGAACTGGGTGGCCAGTTCACGTTGTTGTCGCGCGAAATTGCCATACTCTCAAATCGCTCGTAGAATGCAGAATGTCTCGTGTGGCACGCGCTTTGTGGCACGTAGCACCGTCATGTGTTGAGACAACGTGCAGTCGGTGTCCATACCATCCACTATTGGCCACAAGAAATTATGTACTTATCATTGATCACTAGCGCTGTATGAATACCACTTTCATTATGGAGGAAGTACTGACCAATGATTCTGCCAGATCCCCGCATCAAACGATGAATTTCCAGAGTTGTATTTAGGGCTGCTATCTCATGATTTGGTATAGTCTCCAATCTGATAATTTCGATTGGTCACATATCCATTCTCCAAGAAACAGGTTTCGAAACTGTAACTATACACGACATAAATGGTTTGGAGGAGTACAAAACTGTTCGGTCCTTGGACTTCTTCCAAAACACGTTAAGGACCAAACCCATAGAATCCGTTGCGTATCTTGCATTTTTAATCCATAAAAATCGTAGTCGCCGCATTCCAAAGATGTGTCTTATGGCCTACGTTGCGTGCGTAATCCACTCTTGCATAAATCTGAGATATTCGAAATTTTAAAGTTCCTGGTCAAAAACAATTTTAAACAAAAGAAAACGATACATATTCTTTCATTGTTAAAATATGCTAAAAACAATCACATAAGGAGCACCCGAATGAATTTCTATGGAAACATATTAACCGCACTAGAAGTTAAAAGTTGACCAATTCCATCCGTCGTGATGGATTCCTTATGGGCTGCATTTGCTGTTCCTTTCTCCCACTCATTGGGGCTTATGCGTATTTTTTGACAGAACTTGGGCATTTAATCATTAAAATCCTGTTTGAGACATAAGACCTCAGGATGGGTCTAGACTTTATCTTACAAAAAAAGTGATCGCCCTCTGATTTCTTCAATCCACTCCATGTCTTCGTTCATGAACAATTCTCCAACGTTGGTAATTTACTATTCGCAACACTTCACACTTTGTATTGCATAAGTAAGTGTTCGTCAGAAAAAGGTTATCAGATAGACTCCTTCTACTCCTTCCCCATTCTCTGAATTAAAATATGGTCGCTTAAGTTATCATAATTATGTGGGTCTAGTTTAAGACCTACCAACTTAACCGTATGTTATAAAGGCAACACTGAAGCCAAAATCTTCCAAACAAATTAGACCCCAATTTTGTTTCCATAACATTTAATCCTGTTGTAAAGTGAAAGTATGTCTCAATGTTATCTCCAGCTACAAAAAGGTCCACCACTTCCAAGGCATTACTTTATCCTCTTCGTTAAAAACCTCACGCATCCTCACTCGCATAAAGTAACGTAACGTATATACACACATTTTCTCATTACTCTGCTCTTATCGCGCGCTGTTTTTTTTTTTTTTTTGTAAATATAAATCATTTGTATCTTTTTCTCTTGCAATACATTGTATGTCCTATACGTACACATTTGTGTATCTGCTCCGCTCCCTTTTGCAATTTCATTTGTCAAAATCGCCAGTTTATGTTCGGTGAAAAAATAAGGCTTCAGTTCAACCACTAAGCCTTTCTCATTTCTGGCGCTTTTGTTCCTGAGATGCACTTTACCTACCACTAAACCTTTTCTTTCGGCATGCATTCGTGTTGTTGCCTGTAATCCTGTACACATAAGTTTAAAACGAGCGAACCTGTTTAAGCAGGTGGCAGTGGAATTGATTGTAGAATGTGAACGAGTAAGTGGTCGCCCGTTGAACAACAGGGGGTATAGTAGTCAGTTGAAAGTGTGTGCATATGTGCAGGTATGTACGTATTTATGAAAAGATGCGGAAGATAGATTTGCGGTCTCCTTCGAGTTGCATAAAGTGCAACAAGTCGCGCTAATGAAGAGTGAGGTAAATGACTGGTATTATTTCCGTAGTGATTAACGAAATTGCATATCATTGTTTTTAAGTACAATTTACAAAAATTATTAAAACCGCATCAGATGACAAACGCATTTTAATATATGGCTTATTGGCCTTTGTGGCAATAAGTACCTTAATTTGGATGTACTTCAGAGAGTGTGTAAACGTCTTTTTTTTGTTTATCAAGTATTTTTTTATTCTTCGAAATCCATCCTTTTCCTTTAACCGACCTTTTTGAACATTCATTCCGATCGGTTTATAACGTTTCATCTTCGCGCAAAAAACCATGTCTTGTTAGTATTTACACACTGAATAGGCACCATCAGATCCATTTAATTGAAAACGTCTTTTGAATATAAAACGTAATTTTAAAAGATATCTGAACATTAATTTTGTTTATTTTCATCCCACAGGCTATTATCAACCAGCTGGTCCTTTAATTTCACCACACGTGCTACCGTCAGTTGCTGCGGCACCACCATCATCCCAGCAATCACAATCAAATATTTCTCTAACTGGACTAAAGGGCAAACAAATTCCTACACCACTTGATTCTGATCCAGAACGAGGACAACTTCAGCCACCACCATCATCCACATCGACTGTGGAGAGTTCAGACAGTGATGTTCTCATAACAGGTGGTGATTTGACAACATTCCGCTATCCAGCGCAACAACTAAGTACTCAGCAGTCAGCAAACGTTGCCTCACAGCAGCAACAGAGTCAGCAGCAATTGCATCAACAAGCCGCCGCGGCGGCAGCAGCAGCGGCAGCAGCTCATCAGAGTGCACCACCGTATCCGAGATCAATGCATCAAATGCATTACACGTCGGCATATCCGCCCAATTATTATTCTCCCTACCCGGGTGAGGCGATGTGCTATTCGCCCTCCTACCAACCATATTTCTCAGCCAAAGTCTATCAAAGCGCTCCACCACCACCGTCATACAGACGTTATCCGCCGTATTATCAACCTGGACCACCAACTGGTCCACCACCTCCATCTGATATTTACGAGCAGTCACCACCTTCCAGTGGTCAGCCACCTCCGACAGGACCACCAACGGGCACACAACTAGTACCAGCAGGACCAGGAGCGGCACACACACAACATTTGGAGCATTATCCGGGTCCGCCTGGTTATTACTCGGCCTACAGTCCGGGCGGCGGGGGTCAATGCTACACCCGCAGCCCCTATATGGGTAAGGAAAAGTATGGTTAGCCACATACATGTAGATACGTATGATTCACTAACAAAATCTCACATCTAATAAAAAAAGAATTTCGATGAATTTTTGAAATCGATGTGACTGCGTACGGATTCATCTAATACGTAAGGCAACGTCCTCCAACTCTGGGACATGTAACCATATGATTTTATTTCAAGAATTCATCTGATTATTATTATTCAAACCTTTTTCATTTTAATTCAATGATTTCTTTTTTTTTTTTTGTAGAATATCCACCACAATGTCCATGCCCAATGCAACAGTCGTGTCCAAAAAACGTCCATACTGGGCCTCATATTGGTAGCAACACAAGCAGCGGCAGCAACAACAACAGCAGCAGCAGCAACAACAACAGCAACAATACATCAGCACCAATAACTACCAACAGCAGCAGCAATCCGACAGTTGCGATAACAGCAACAATGGCACCAGCAGCTTCAGCGAATATAGCCACCTCGGCGAACAATGTGAACAACAAATCGAGTGTGACCCCGAATTCGATGAGCAGCAACAACAATGTGTTGCCAGTGTCAGCTATGCTTAATAGTAGTGAAACTGTCAACGCTAATATCAGTAGTAATCAGCAACAACAGTTGAATATCGGTAGAGGCCCAGTAACAAAAAATAACAGTAATCCAATTCACCAACAGCAACAACAATTGATGATGTCAGACGGAAGCGTCGGCGTTGATACCGTCGCACCAACCGCACATCATCATTTCCTACACCATACGCATCATCATCCGCATTTGCGTCACCATCATGTTCAGTCATGTGATGAAATAGATCTTTTAAAGCCGCTGAAATCAGAATTGAAATCTGAAGACATAGACGTCGATTCCAAGAGCAGTCAGTATGAAGAAGAAGTAATTCAGCCTCCTACACCGCCCCTTAATTACGAGAAATCCTCAGAGGGATTGACAGTGTCACAGGACAATAAATCTGAAAAAACGGGAGCATTAAATGGACAGATAAACTGCCCAATAGAAGCTTTCGATCTTACAATGTCAGTGGGCTCCCCACCCATGGCATCACCTACCCCTCCTGTTGTTGCCCGAAAAGCTCGTATAGGTAAAACTATGGCAAGGGAAATGGTCTATGCCGGAGCCGCTGCGATACACAACCCCGCGCGACTACAGCAGATGCAATCAGCTCAACAGCCCACATTAACACAACTTCAGCACTCCATTGGTTCACTAGCACCTGTAATGAACAGTCCTAGTCACCTGAGTTCCAATAAAATCGCCGATCACAATTGTGAGGGAACAGTGCCCTTGATTCTGAAAACTAAAATTAAATCGGAGCAGATTAAAACAGAAAAAGAAGAAGATATGTCGGTGCTGCTGCCAGATGGTGAAGACGCAAAGGAGCAGTTAAGCAAAATCAAAATGGAGCTAGAAATAATCGAAGACACCAAAGTCTCGACTACAGAACTAGATGCCGACGATGATGACATTGAAATAACCAGTCCAGCGTTGGATGGGCCAAAGCAGCGAATTAAAATTCTTGAGTCTTACAAGAGTCAATGCAAGAAATCCCCTCCCAACAGCTACAAGAGCCTCATAAAGCAAACCGAACCAAAGTCCTATTTGTGCCTCAGCCGTAAAATCGAGAAACGCAATCGGTACGGTAAGTTTAACAAATCTTCGAAAGACAGGGGGGTCCGCAGGCGTCAGCTGATTCTCACCGATCAACAAAGGAAGAGTCTTCGAATGCGCAAGAAAACGCTGGCAGCTTTAGAACGAAAAAAACAAGAAAAGATAGAGAAGAGACAAGCTAAACGACTTGAAAAACGCCAGGCATTAAGAAGAGAAAAGCAAAAGTCTATATTATTCAAAAGCAATCAATCACCAACATCTCCGCATGAAGCGACAACGGATTTGGTATCACGAGGCTATTTTTCAGAACCTGAGACACGCTGTGCGTCATTGTGTTCTACAACAGGCCGTAAAGTGAGAAAGTCTAAAACAGCGGAAGTGCGCTCAAAGTCAGAAACTAAGAAACCTTCTCCGTCTCTGCTCAAGACAGAGCGATGGCTGGCCGCAACAACATCATCTACCTCAACCAAATCTGGCAAGAACCCATCTGCGAGTGCGGAAAAATCAAGAAGCCACAAAAAAGGAAAATCAGGAACAACTGTTAGTATTAAAAAAATTAGCAAAAAGAAGGGGACACACTCTAGTAACGCAACAGCGACGCAGGCAAATCCTCCAAATGTTTCGGCAGCTCCTACCTCATCTGATTGTGAGTGTGTCGATCAGAATCGTCTGACAGATATACCTGATAATTCAAGCGCGAATAACAACAACACATCGGAGGCAAATAACAATGATTGTTCAAAAAGTCCGCATTCTACAACAAATTCAGAAACTTCAATTGAGGCTACACGAGATACTGATCATCAACCAAGTTCAAATGTTGCTTCACTTCCCGTGCCACAACCACCGATTGTTGATTTTGTATTCCGGCGACCGGCTATACCGAGATACATTAGCAGGCAACATGGACCGATAAAGAGGATACGTTCGCGTTCGAAATTCGGCTGCCGTAAGAGACAAAAGCATAAACATTCCATTTCTATTGAGGTCGACGAAACCATTCAACCTACGAGACCTGATGTGGTGCCCAAATGGAATAACGGTTGGCGTTGGGAGGGTGAACCATTCCAAGGTGCTGTTTTTCTAAATGTAAGTACACTTGAAAAGTCTTTTTTTAATTTTTTTATGATTTGTGAAAATTATGCTTGAAAATGCACTTGCCTTGGCATGCTATTAAACTAAATTGAATTATGGGGGAAATTTCTCACATCTGACTATTAAATGTCATATTAAGTGTTCTGACAACGGGTGTTGTATGTGCTTAGAACTGATGGAAATTTCAATGAAGCTACTCAGTGACTAGTCCTGAAAGTAAGGTTTAAGTGAATTTTTCTTTCGAAATACTAGGAGTAGTGAAGCTTGTATCTCACGGTGTAGTTTTTTGCATCACCTTTAACTTTTGACTTTTCTCTTAGTTTTGGAGTAATCACTGTGCCATGTGACGACAGTTTCTAAAAGCTATCTCTTGCACCCTACGTAATCTCTTTTCAGAACATCTGATAGAGAACACAGATTGGTTTAATGACGATAAGAACCGTTGCATATGATGAGTGCATATACGGCTTTTTATCACCTGATGCATAATTGACCACTATATACTCGTGAAGTGATCACCTCCCAATTGATGACTTGAAAACTGACCGCTTTACAAAATTATATAGACAGAGTTGAGTGTTTGACTGCTCATATATTTATATTAATTCAAGCCTCTTTCTGAGTTTCACGTTTCGGTTGAAATTTGTCGATTCTTTCCAACATTGGTGTGAGGTTATAACCACAATCCGTCAGCTTATATTCTCTTACAGAATGAGTTGCAGGAGTTCGTAATCATAATTTCTAAGAATGTGGCCGAGCTATTATAAATTCCATTCGCCATGTAGAACCCCGATCAGTCGCTATACTCAACTATTTGTGTAACGTCCATGTTTGCACTCAATACACAAGTACTGATCAAATGTAGCATACATTTGTGCAGCGATTTGTTATCCAAATCCCTGGCGTCTCTTAAGCTAAGATAAAAGCACACACTAGTTGCGGAACGATAGGAGTTGAATTTTAGAGGAAATTGTATCAAGAAACCAATCCAGTAAAAATTTGTATTCATGAATTTAAGTGAGTTGACAAAAAACCAACCCAATTCCCACCCAAAAAAAATTCATCTAGTTGGCAACACTGGCTGCAGATTGTGTCTTCAAGTAGGATCAATTTCCATTCGGTGGTTGTATTTGCTAATTTTTGCTTATATAAAGATGCCATTAGCGGCTTTCACACTCAACAATTTGTCGCGACAATTTGTTTGAAACCCGTCGTTGAAACAAAAACAAAATGGCAGATTTGTTTTGCAAAGCACTTTGACTTTTCAGCTTCAACAAATGGTCACGATAAATTGTTGTGTCTGAACGCCGCTTTTATCGCAGAACTCGGGCATATTGGAGCGCGTCATTGCTAATTTTCTTGGAGTTTTTCTTGGGTTCGTATTTGATGAAAAATGCTTATAAATTTATAATAACACAACAAAACACGGATTTTCATTATCCACCATCACAGTTTATTTTAGACAATTCCACCCCCACCCCAGGTTCGAGGGCTATTCCATGTTATCGACGGTGGCATTCTGATATTTGTTCGATTAAATTATGTAGAATAACTCCAATACGGCGATCATATTCTATTTTGGTCATTATAGAGTTAACAGCTGCTAACGCAGAACTCGGGCATATTGGAGCGCGTCATTGCTAATTTTCTTGGAGTTTTTCTTGGGTTCGTATTTGATGAAAAATGCTTATAAATTTATAATAACACAACAAAACACGGATTTTCATTATCCACCATCACAGTTTATTTTAGACAATTCCACCCCCACCCCAGGTTCGAGGGCTATTCCATGTTATCGACGGTGGCATTCTGATATTTGTTCGATTAAATTATGTAGAATAACTCCAATACGGCGATCATATTCTATTTTGGTCATTATAGAGTTAACAGCTGCTAAAATAGAATATGATCGCCGTATTGGAGTTATTCTACATAATTTAATCGAACAAATATTTATTTATTTTTCATATATAATTCTAGAAACACGTACAAAATTAAAACAAAAAGCAATGAAAAGGTTTCAATTTAAAAAAAAATGCAATTGCTAAATTATCCTCCATTAATAAGACCAGTCACTTGAATTGTTGATAATACTAAACGTAAAAACATTTATGCCTATCGATACGAAATTTGGGTTCAAACTTACATATTTACAATCTGACAGATGTCACTGACCGTTCCACCAATCCAAAATGCTTTTCTTATATTATAATCACTATAGTCAATAGATTTACTTTGACGCATTAAGTTATGGTATATATCTGCGCTCGTTTTTCTTCTTGTTCAATCCTGTATTCTTTCTGCTTGCAAGAATTTTCCTTATCATTAATAAAGTTCTCAAGTGTCTAATGCTGTCGACTCGTTCTATATTTGCCCATTTCTATTGAGAACTATTCACACTTAATGCTCACACCATTTAAATCATTCATCATACAGATCATTCCGTTTATTGTACTGGCTATTACGACAGCTTCGTTGATACATACAATTTATTCTTATTCATACATCATTATCTGCAATAGCTTCTTGGAAAATGACTTCAAATGAGTTATTGACTAGCGTGGGTATAGAAATACAACCTTGTCTCTCACTCCTCTTTGGCTATTTGATCGAATTGTAATCCTTCTTTTGTTATTTTATCTTCTTAGATTTAAAAAAGATTTTCGGTCACTCTTATGCAATTCGCATCAACATCATGTCGAGTAATTCGGGTATTTTTTGTCCTTTACTGTATGGATGGTCTTTTCATAAAGCAAACATGTTTCTAACCATCTTAAGACTGTATTTGACTAGCATGTTAAATGCAAATCCGAGTATCAAAACCCTCTCTGAAATCGAATTGAGAATTCATCTGTGGCTGATTTTGGGATCATTTAGCCACACATTATCTCATTGTTCTACATTCTGCGGACTGCGATGTGTTATTTTTCTATGTCATTGTAGTGGACCTGGGCCTCAACCAACAAGCTTCTCTGACTAGCACGGTCTCTGACTATCTGCCTCAAGTGTCGGACGCGAAGTTGGTTGAGGCCCTTCTCCAACTTAGTTCGCCACCTTAAACGCGGGCGTCTTCGGTTGCATTGTCCCGCGGGTTTGGAGTCGAAGAATCTTCGGACCGGAGCATCTAGACGTTGTATCCGTAGACGCCTGACTAAGCTCATGTAGATTTACAGTCCGTACAGTTCGTGATTGAATCTTCTTCTCCAAAAACCCTCAACGCAAACAGGATTAAAGATCACACGAAGAACTTTTGTCGTCACACAATTTATAAATTGTGTTAAACGCTATATAAAATAAGTATCATGTTCCTTTTATATTTGTTTTAAGGTGTTGCCATGGCGTAGTGGGTATTCTTGTCCAGAAACATCTTTTACTGTAGAAACGATAGCACGCACAAGACGAGTGGTTGCTGTAAAAGCTAGGCCCAGGTCTGATATACATTTTAGATACATTTTAAGTTCGATACAAATTTTGTCTGGGCCTATGCTTGTTTTCCACTTGTACCTTTATGACATTTTTGTATCTGTTCCTTCAGATCTATAACGGGTGGTTTCATTTTAAGAAAGTCCTTTAATTCCTTCCAGCGAGAGAGTATTTTTCTTGTGCTTCTCACAGGATTATCTCACCTTTATAATTTAGTATCGTGCATTGTCCAGTGTATGAGAGTTTTTTATTTCAACATTTTTGGATTGAAATAATCATTTATTATCCTTCTACATCCTTACATTGGTTTTATAGATACCCATTGCTCTAATTAGGTATCCTGATTATACTACGTTTAGCTTCTTCTGTTGACGTTGATTTTTTTCTTCCATTAGTAATAATATTTTATTTGGCATTCTCATGTATTTCTACTTGCAAACCTCTTGCTCGTGTCAAATATGATATTGTTCTGAGTCATCCATTCTCAATACTCTTCTCATATCAGAAAGTCTTTCTCGTTTGATTTTGTTGGCGATGTCTAGTTGTATGACACATTTTTAATATTTTTAATGGGAAGGCCTGTGATCTAAACTCACGTCTATACCTGTGTCGACTTAATCATATTTCGCAATAAATATAGAATATATTTCTTTCCTTAATTCATTCCGCCGTACTCACTAGCTGAACTATTATAAATTTCATTTTTAAACTCTTAACATATTACTAAAGTTATCACAATATTCTTTTAACAGAGTGATGACCCACATGTCATCCGGACTTGTTATCCTGCAATGCGGCACTCCGAAGGAGACATTATTAGACCAAGAGATTGTGTGCTTCTTAAGGCTAACGAAGATAACGAATTGCCATATGTTGCTAAAGTTGCTCATTTGTGGGAGAATCCAGAAGATGGTAAGTTAATGCATGCTTTCACCTACAGAATAACCATTCAATTTAATATTATTTCCAATTATCTAGGAGAAATGATGATGTCACTACTATGGTACTATAGACCAGAACATACTGAACAGGGCCGTCAAAGAAACGACAGTCCCGATGAAGTCTACGCATCCCGCCATCGTGATCACAATTCCGTGGCATGTATTGAGGACAAGTGCTATGTATTGTCGTTCAGAGAATACTGCAGGTAAATTTTCTTAATATGACATATAAGCGACATTCGATTTACAAAAATTCTCTATGTACTTTTGTTTAGATATCGTCGTAGATTACGTGCCGCAGAAGAAGACATCGAAGATGTGTCGATTGTACCAAAACGGCCAAATTACTTTAATCCACGTATGGTCCCAGATAGCACAAATCCAGAATTAGTTATGTTCTGTCGACGAGCATATGAGTTCCGCACAAAACGTTTGCTAAAGATGCCAAATAAGCACGATTATGTCACAAGGAGTAGCAATTAAGTTGTATAATTATTTACCTTTTTTTTCACCATTACATATTTACTTACTATGTTATTACTTTATGTTATAAGAGTAGATTTAAATGTTAGGGTAATTTAAAGTAAAGCAAAACAAACAAATGAAAAAAGAAAAAATTTAAAATGATGAAAACTTAAGGAAAATTACTAACCTAAAAAAGCGATTACCAGAACCAAACGAGGAAGAGATGATTAAAAATCAAAATAATTAAACTCTCATTAAGACAACTACATACATATTATATTCAAAATCAAAATTGACCAAATTGTTTCGATTCTTATTTCTTTTACATTTGTTTATTATTTATATATGTAATCTGGGTGGGATAAAACATATCTTTTTTATATGAGAATTATACATAAAATGATAAATTTAACTAAAACAAGCAAAATGAAAAAAAAACAAGAACTATCCAAAAATAATATCACAGAGTGAACGTACTACATATTTGAGTTTTATTATCTTTTTTTCTAATTTCTATTATTTAAGTTACTATATTTTAGTATATAATATATATATATATATATATAAATATGATGTATGTTTTTCGTTTGAATATTTAATATATATTTATTTATAATTGTTGGAATACATTTTGTTTTGTTTCTTTTTTTGTTTACCTATGCGCTGCCATTTATATAATTGTTGGAACACATTTTGTTTTGTTTCTTTGTTTGTTTTTCTACGCGCTGCCGGTGTTTGAAAAAATTCTTTAAGAACAAGATTTCTGTTCGTAATTGATCTGCACTAAATCGTAACATAAGTTTGTAAATAGCAATTAGCATAATTTGATGTCACTTAACCAAAATTAGCTCGTCTATTGCTATACGCAATGATGCTAGTAGTCGGACGGTAACTCCAAACCCTGGGGAAGAGAGATATCAAAGGAATTAATAGCGGAATAATATCTATTTCATTAAATTGTAGTATTGAAACAGGTCGTGTATTTTTTACTCCTGATAGAACTTCTAGTGTATGTATTGTATATTATCGTAGATGTTTCTCTCCAGGGGGTTTCTCTTGACACATTGTCTGCCAACGGCAATACATTTAAATGTACGTGTACAATATTTGATCACTCCTATCTTCACAACTATGTCTCTGTACGTTTCCACATACTCAATCGGGTTTAGGATCCAGTGACTATGCGGGCGTTGTAAAGACACTGCAATTAACCCCTTACTTTTGTCACATGTGACTGTGACAAATTTTTCTTGGCTTAGTCACTTTATGGCACATTTATACGACGAATTGAATACAAATTTGTCATCGACATGTGACAGGACTAAGAGAATAAGGGTGAATGGCTGATTTAAAAAACGCCAAACATTTATGTAATGATGCGGTTTTACTGCTTTTTTGTGATGCTGATTGAACTGTTCGTTGTCGCTTCAGTGCGAATGTTAAACATTTTGTTGAGAAGACGTCTTCTAGTTCGTTTGCAGTGATGCTCGAATTTGGGTTTATGAAGGTGAATCAAACGTCGATGACGCATCGATGCATTTCTGAATTCATTCAATGTTAAGTTCCGTAGGTTTGGGACAGCCATAATATTGAAAGCAAGCGATGGCTTATAGTCGATTTAGCTTAATAATGTATACAAAGGATATTATTGTCAATTTTAATATAAAACGTCGTTGTCAAACCGATTGCTTCAAAGAAACCAATTTCATCTTTGTACATGATTCACCCAAAGTACTTTCATTGGCCTTTGAAAGCACTCTTGACTTGCCCTATGTAACATCATTGAGTTAAATTATCAAATCTTCTTTCCAGAATGTATCCTCGCCTTTCCAAATGTTTCCCTCTCTTTATTCAGGACAACGCCACATTATTTCTGACTTTGTAAAATGAAATAATGAAGTCCCGTCATCTTTCACGAACAAACACCACAATGCATTTCCATCTGATCAATCGTATTAATTGTTGATTTGTGTTTGTACTCAACTTATATTTAGTTAATAAAACGAAACTGTAGTTTGCACTTTTAGGTGGAAAAAGCTCACATTGGGCCTGTTAATCATTAATGTTATTTGTACACCACTTGTCCTGGCCGTAAACTCTTTATGTAGGTGTTCCTGTTATTATAGTGTCGTACATTTGTAGGCGCTTTAGAGTATTAGACCACCACACCGGGTAAATCGATAACATTTTTAATTTGGAAGTACAAACAGCGAGTCTTATAATTTGGCTTTAGTTTTTGGATTGGAATATTATAAACTCTTTATTCTTGAACAAAATGTCGGTATTATGGAGTTGATGTACATGTTTCTTTTATGACTGTACCACTCAAGAATGCTCTCAAGAGAGCTCCAACTGCAGCTAGTTCAGTTAAGTCTAATTAAGATGGCTTTTCCTCACAAAAGTAGGATGCACTTAGCTGGAGAGGGGCAACCACTACCTGAAAGCTGTGTAAAACAGGTAATTGGGTAGAACGTAATTTGTCACGTCTCACGTGCTGATGGACACCTTGTAATGCAGAGGGGTTTGAATGTCCTCATGCTATCTCAATTCGATGTACTATTTATAGTTGAGGGACAGAGTAAATGAATATCTGTAATGCATTGGATATTATGGAAGAAATTAACAAAGCAGATCAAGAAGACAAAGATTGGGGTGACAGAGATAAAGGTGTATCCTCTTCTTCGATTGACAAAGATTGGGGTAATAGAAGAAAAGGAGAGACCCTTCAACAATTTTGCTGAGGTAGAATGGCATCCTCCTCTTCCTCTTCATTTCTCCAGTTTCTGTATATATAATCGTTGGCAAGTTTCATTCATATACTTTGATGGTACTTGTTGCCAATAGCGAGCGCTCTATCTACCATTGCTAGGAAATTTTTGTCGCTCTAAACTAGCATTAATGGCGGTCATGGCGTTGTGGGTCTGCGCGACGACTCTGTGCGAAACCTCACTGTTTGCGTTCGATTCGCGGTATGACCAAAATAATTTTCACGGCCCCACCTCTTTGGTCAATGTGTAATATCGGTTTAGAAAAGGCTTCTTAAACCTGGCCGTTTGGAGTAGACATAAGAGTGTAGGTCCCTTCCACTCGTGAGAGAACAATAGCACGCACACCACGAGTGGTTGCTGTAGAAGCTAGGTCCTGGCCCTGTACGAGCCTCACCCATATTATTATTATTATTATTATAAAATTAACAGGTCCTAAACTTGGTGTTTGACTTTAGTTTTCAACATAAGCATCCAACATAATTTACGGCTTCACCCCTTTCGATCCACTGACAATCCTCAGAAAGCTTTATTGTCTTTAATAAAATCAAATATTCTGGGACTTCGATGTTTGAAGCTAGTATAAAAGCTATAGGTCCCACCACACGAGATAGAATAGTAGAACGAATAGACCAAAGCTTCCGAGTGGTTTCGCCGGTGTCCGAAGAACACCTTCTCCCTTCTCTCACCGATTCTAAGGTTGCGTCGCTTTTCCTAACAGCATTATCAGCTAACAGGCAACTTCATCAGCTAGTTCATTGCTGTCATGTCCCTGCGATAGAGAACCCAGCGTAGAATAATCGAGTCCTGCGTACCTTAAGGATGGTAGAGGCGGACAAGTACAAAGGAGGAGACAGCAGTTTTTTAGTTCATATGAATACATAAAAAATGTATGGAAGCACTTTGCCCTATCACCTTACTTATAGATATATGATCGGCAACAAACACATTGATGTACATATTAAATGGTTCGAAAAAACTTCATCTGCTTTTTTATCTAGTATCTCATTTCATAGGTAAATAGGGTTAATGATTAGTGATTCGTGATGTATTTAAATTCTAGAATCTGTAGATAAGTTGTGTAAGCAAAAAATGGATGACCGAATTAAAAACACTATTTTAAATTTACTTTATATACACATATAACTTGCTTACGCCTGGATGGCGCAGTTGGTTGAGTGACAGCCCCGGTTAGCGGTTCGAATCCCAGTGGAACAAAAGTTAATACACTTTTATCTAGGTTTGGGATCAAATTAACGGCGCTATTACTGGAATGGTCAATCAGTGGTTGTAGTCTGACTGTGGGTATCACAATGAACCAACATGATCCAAGTGTGCTGTTGAATGCACTAGCAGCCCAACTACCTAACCTAACCTAACCTATAACTTGCTTTTGAAAACTTATACACGTAGCAGTGCTCTTATTGAGCTAAAATAATGCATGTATGCCGCCATGATTAGCGCTAAACATTGCAGAACGATCAAGGGCCAGCCTCTTAAATATTTTCAACATACCGAGGCAGCTATTTTCCTCTTTCTATGTAAATTGTTTGGGATTATAATGTGCGACGTTCAAAGTGGTCGAAAATACTCTAGTGTACAATAGCTACAACAATTTATGAATATTTTAATTCCATTAAATAATTATGTGTGTGCTTATTGAATTAATGCGAACCACTTACAGATAAGCAATTTTAGCAGACAGAACAAATTATGACACTACAATTGAACACATATGAATGGGGAAGTTCTACAAACATACATACATGCATACGTATACCATATGTGTACACAAATCGGAATAGTAACCACTAAATTATAAGCAACCAAAACTATAACAAATGTACTCCTAAGAACATAAAGTCAATAGGGTTTTTGTATGAATAAAGAAAATAAAACATTTAATAAACGTAACAATTACGAGTATATACACAAAACAGGACACTAGAGTGCAATTTAGTAACAAAACATAGTGAAAGAAATATGAAGCAACCATAACTTAAACAAAATCTATAAAAATAGTGGATTGTTATCACACACAGATTAATTTTCCAGAAGTAAAAACAAACAAAACAAAAAAAAAACAAAAAGGGTGTGTAAATTAAAAAATGAGAATACAAAAAAGTTTATATTTCTATGATGAAATAATAGAATTAACTAAGGAAAATCATATACAAAACCACATTAATTTAAAATAGATTTTTAGAACATGAACAATGTTTATATTACATAAATCAAAAGCGAATATAGAAAACAGTTATGTTATTTATGTCATTGAAAAGCATATATGTAATTATTATTGCTATTATATTATAATTATTATTACAATGTAGGGTTATACAGTTCAAAATGTACTCCCGATGTAATTACAAATCATTTATAATTATTAGTTTATTGTATAATGAGAAAACAGAACAAAACAAATAAAAATAATATATGATTTATTAGACAAAGTGACTACAGTTTTTCAATGTGCCCTGAAAATGTTCCCCTCTTCCTGTTCCCTACTACGATCAAGAGTTTAGACATTGATTCAATTATAAAACAAAACTGAGTGTCCTTTTAAATGTCTTGTAAAACCTTACTAGCATTCCTGCTAGCTTCCAAAAATCTACTAAAATCGGATTTCCTAATCGAGTGAAGTTGTTTTCATTGTTGTACATTTCATTCGATATCACTTTAACCATTAGCTGATGTGATGGTCCAGAGATGGCAGAGTAGACTACATAAGGTAATCTGCTAGATTAATTACGCGTAGTTATTCAAATAAACTACACGCCTGATTTCTTTCATTGATTGTCTACATTTGTTACGGATTTTGCACTGTTTTTATAATGTTTTCCACATTCTTCGCATACAAGCACAATTGAACTGGCGTACAATTTACATCTCAACTACATTTTGACATTGCTTCTACGTCTACTTCATTTTCTTACGTATACTACTTTAACTGCCACAATGAGTAACAGACGTTAGAAATGTAGCTACTCCAAATTGGTCGGGTCCAATGGATCCACTAAAATTTTTTCGAATGGGTATAATAACAGCTGCAACCACCATTGAAAACTGCATTCAAAAATTTATGTAAAAAAAAGTTCCTCAGCCTCATTATTTTTATGATTTTTAAATATTTGTTTGTAAAGTTAAATAAAAAAAATTGATTCACTTACATAATTATAACGCATCAGCTAAAAGCTTCTTTCGAAAATTTCACAATTCATTAAACTAAATTTTGTTGAATTAAGATCACCCAATCAATAAAATCGAATTGTGGATCATGGCTATTCACATCGATTTAACCTAGAAAAAAAATCAAATCGATTTCGACAAAAGTGAATTACAGAACTCCAAATTTCATTTCGTATCGATTTCAATTTAATTTCAAGAGAAAATATTCCAAGCTAGGTACTGACAACTACTGGTTATACCAACTACAGCTATAGGGTTGTACCAAAGGAAGTAATAGAAACATACTACAAACTTTTCAAAATAAAGTGCTAAGGGCCATCGTCAACGCACCCTGGTATATACGAATGATATCCACAGAGATCATGAATTTCATCAGTCCAAGATCCAGTAAGAGAACATAAACTCTACTGTCCTTCCAATTCTCGGCGAAAGAAACTCTTCGCCGTCTTCAAAGCACTAAACCCCTTGACATAGTACGGTGAATTCAACTCGCGCTTAGCTGCGGTATTAGCAATAACTCTCAATCTCTTGCCAAATGCATTTAAACCAAGAAAGTAAAACTGCTGGATAATTGTAAAACTTTGTTGTAGTGGAAATATATTTTATTTGAAGAGAGGTGTTTTTTACTGAGTAATACTTTCGCTATGTGGGAACGGTCCCCATAGTGTCTTTTGAAGATTTCCACTTACCCTCGTAAAAAAAAAGAATTTGAGAGAAAGTAAAATTACTCCTTTTTAAGCTCTTTTATAATTTTTTATTCGGCCATGTTAACCAAACTTCCTTGAAAACCAGATAAAAGCGTATTAACATTGCCTTCACTGGGATTCGAACCGAAGATTCAACTAATCAAGCAGAGGTACTTAAACAACTGCGCCATACAGTCGTCACAAAAGTTAGTGAAAGTGAATGTAGTGAAATTAACTCCAACGCAACAGATTCGTATATACACATACGAAAACACCACCAAAGGTGGTTGGAAGTAATAGTTAGGCAGTCGGAGGAGGATGATCTGACAAAAGGTTGAATATTGACCAGGCAAAATTTAGTGAAAATTCCGAGGTCTTAAAATCCACTCCAGCGCATCAGATTCGATTGATATACACACCAAAGTGCCTAATACCACCCTGGTGGAATCGCGAACTGACGGAGCTACGCAAAGCCAGTAGAAGATGCTTCAACAGAGCATAATTCTCCAGAGATGTGGTCGACTGGGATCCATTCAAGCAAAGCCTTAAATCCTATAAAAAAGGAATTAATAAAGCGCAAAATGAATCCTGGAAGAAATTCTGTGAAAGCATTGAAATACAAACAGCTGCCTCAGATTTAATTATACCCCAGTATTAGGGAAAAAGGCTAAAGTAGTCTTCATACCTAAATGTGCGAAAACGGTACATAGCACTCCTAAAGACTGTAGACTCATCATCATCATCAGCATTTTAGCTCTCATCCTTCGTTTTTAAAACCATGGAGAGACAGATAGATCTACATATTGAAGCAAAACTCTATTCAAATCCCTCTTTTTGCACCTGCCTACTCGACTGAGACAACACTGCAGTCTCTAGTAAGTACCATTAAAAAATCCCTTGAAAACAAGGATTTCACAACGGTAGCTTTCCTCGACATAGAGGGGGCTTTCAACAACGTCCAATTCGAAGCGATAGGAAACCCTCCCAAGAGTGGATAAATAATGTCCTATATAACAGAAAAATTGAATCTCAACTAGGCAACAGTAAGGAGATTTTTCAGTGGCACACCTCAAGGGGGTGTCTTATCTCCCCTTCTCTGGATTATTGTAGTTGATGACATCCTTAAGAGATTAAGTGCAACAGCATGCACACCAATAGCATATGCAGAAGATATTGCACTAGCTATCACAGGAAGATTTCCAGATATCATAACTGACATGATGGAATCAGCCCTAAAAACTTGTGCAAGATGGACGAACAGCGTCGGACTTGATAGGAAGCCATCTAAGACTGAGCTGGTCCTGCTCACAAAAAAACATAAAATTCCAAATATCGCTCCGCCAATGTTGAAGGGAAAATAACTAACTTTCACAGTAAACTAAACTGGAGGGATAACATCCAAGAGCGCATCAGGAGAGCATCGATTGCACTATACACGTGCAAAAAAATAGTCGGACCAAAATGGGAAATCTGACCGAAAATAACACACTGGCTCTACACGGCAATAGCAAGACCAGTACTGTCTTATGGAGTCCTGGTGTGGTGGAAGGCACTACAAATACAACAAAATCTAATCAAGAAAAGCTGAATACAAAGATCGGCGTGCATCTGTATCACAGGTGCACTCAGATCAACACCCACGGCGGCCCCCAAGATCTTACTCAATCTCCTTCCCTTGGACATCTGCGGGGAGCGTATTGCCATGCATACTGCATTCAGTCTGAGAAAGCGTAAGCACTGGAGAAGAGCCTTTACTCGAGAACAGAATGGGATGAAGGAAAGGTGTCCAACTCCACTGTCACAGAAATTTTCACTGACGCCTCCAAGTCGGAAGAAGACACAGGCTCTGGTGTATACGCCAGTTCGCCGGAGCTAGCAGTAGCCATACGGCTCCCGAGCCACTGCAGTGTTTTCCAGGCAGAAGTAACAGCTATTCAAGAGGCAGCCCTCCAGCTACCAATGACTCCGATAGACGGAAGATCTATTGTTATATACATAGACAGTCAGAAGACCATAAAGTCTCTGGAAACACCATCGATCAACTCTGAGATGGTAAAACTCTGCCGTCCATCTCTGAGGGAGAAGAAGGGAGAGAAGCCAGAAGACATGGCGCACGATACAACGACAGGCAGAAGCTGCATGGGTGAGGAGGAGGAGGAAACCGTGTTACACTACCTCGGAACCTGCCCAACCCTTGCAGAGACAAGAAGAAGATATATGGGTAGCTACTTCCTCAATAGTCTTGAGGATCTAGCAACTACCAACATAAACGACATCCTCAAGTTCATTAAAGCACCAACTGGTCATAGGTATAATTGCATACACCAAAAAAGGCTAGTGAGAAAGAGTGTAGTAGGTCAACGAAGTAGCGGGAAAAGCCGAATAGTGACAGCACAGCGGACCTTAAAGGTATAATTGATGCAAATACCCATAAGGGCTTTGCCAGTCACATCTACGTACCTACACACATCTACCGGCCATATGCACAAACTCTATCTATGTATAACTTTCCGAAGCTAAGTACGACTTTTTTGTAATGGTCGGCTGTCTGTTGCTACTTGAAGGACATGTCAGTTGGCTATCCCTGATGCCATCCAGAATCCTAGGCACCGGGTGCCACCCCTCCCTTTTCGGCAGTTAGGCTTAGATAGGTTGTATAAAGCCGCCCTCTATCTTCATCCAAATGGAGGGCGAAATGCCAGTTATCGTCATACCTATGAACAGCGGCGAAATCTTGTCCTTATTAAATTCCTAAAATCGCAATCAACTTTCAAAATTTCCCTCAAATTTGTCGGTGAACTAGTGAATACGTTGGGAAGTCGGATATATCCCAAATATTTGATTTCTGCTTACGGGATTTATTGCGTCAAACCAGAAAGCCGCTATATGTGACTATTTTTGAAGAATATACGAGCTTAATATACATATATTGATATTCGGACATTTACCACCAGTCTTAGATGCATTTCCCGCATATCTAATCAAGAATTTCAAGCTTTAAACCCTTGTATACGACTAAACAGGCACAGATTCGTACGTTACCCTCTTAAGTGCCCAATAAAATCAGAAGAACTCTAAAAGCCGTTGTTCAGCAGGAAGAGCTGCAATATACTGTTGTCGGTCAATAGTTCAATGACCTCGCATCAATATTCCATTGATTATAGTAGGCTTATTTGTAACCCCTCGGCTTGAAAAAAGTAGAATATCGATCCCTGCTTTTCTATGAATAATAAAAGCATTTTATGAAAAAAAGTACATAGGTATTTCTATTTGGTTCTTGACAACATGAAAGTGATTGCATCGAATGAACGAATCATGAAAGCGAAAGCGATTTTTTAACGATGAACAGTGCTTTACAATATACATCCAACACAGCATTTGCATTCACTTTGAGTGAGCTTAACCTTTCCGTGATGCACTCTCTAATTAACTGCTCAGGGATATTATTTAATACCAATTACGATTACCTCAACCTCTTGTATTCCATTAAATAAAAAACTTACTGATGATCCATAGCTTTGTAATGATCATTGAACACGAGCATTTAGTAGTCCAAAATGTAAGGAAGCGACTAAAAAACAAAAATAAGAACACAATTATTCAAATTCTTCAGTCACTTTTTCTTCGTTATTATTTTTGCAAGCTTCTACTCGGAATTAATATTAAAATAGTAATATTGAATACAATTTTTTGTTTATATACGCGTATATGGTTAAAATTTTCACTAAAATTAAACCTAAATGCCATCCCTGGCCAAAAATACAATGAATTTGACATCACAGCAACGTGCGACAAGCCACAGAACGCACCATTAACCATGCGTTCATATGCGATGGCTGATTTTAATTCATTTTCGTCTGAATTTCAATTATCTCAAGTTGGCAGCCATGACGGTCAATGCCTGTGGTGGCAGCCATATTACAAAATATAGACGTTGATTTTTTTGCTCTCTCTGTGGGTCTCATCTATGTGCTGGCTCTACGTTCATTTTTTTAATTCTTCGCGTTCTTCATAACTCCGCTATCAAATAAAATTAACTAAAGTGGACTTCCGATCGTTGAATTTCGGTCCGCAGCAGCTAAAATACGGGTAATTCCAGTGAAAAATCAGTGAAAACATCGAAGAAAAATTTTCCTTCTCCCAGCAAAGAATTTTACTCCTCGAAAACCGAAGAAAGAACTTATCGTGGTGTGCGAGAACGTATGCAAAGTATCTGGCAGGGATTGGAAAAATTTTTATTCGTTAAAGTGTTACAAGTTTCATTTAAAATGCATTTAAATCATCATCGAAATATTGTCTTGTAAAAAAAATGCTTTGTGAAAAAGAAAAGAACCTAGATTACAGCGAAAAAAAAAAATCTTTTTTCCCTCAATGTATGAAATGAAAGTGCTTTGGATGTAGTGGTAGTGGTAATAGTGGTGTGGTGCGCTGCTCGCTGCTGTTGCGATGTTCATTTTGCTCTCTACACCTCTTTCTATGGATAAAAAAGAAAAAAGAAAAATTGGTGGTGTCTGAAACGATAAAGGAAGAGCTTCGACTTTTCCACATTTTTTTTTTTGTTAACTTCAATTCGTTTGCCTTTTTGCGGCTGAGATGTGGATATGTACGAAGAGTGAGATTATTTTACCAAAGAGGAACATTTTTTATTGATTTTTAAGTGAAAATTAATTGTTTAGCGTAATATTCAGAGTAATCGGTGTAAGGTGAAAATGACGTTTTAAGAAAAGTTTCGCACATCGCTATTCTTGTGGAGGACACATAAAAGAGTGAGATGCAGTTATATGTGCATTGACTAAAGTGTATGCGGTTGTGCTCCTCGGTTTCTATGTGGCGATGGCGACATATGGCAAAACTATCTAAATTGGGGGAATTGCAAACTGCAGTGGACATATTTGCTTTGTTTTCAACTGATGGATCTCTTGATCCATTTGTTTGATCTGTCAATTGTGTGCTGTGTGTGAATTTTGGATTTTTATGAAGATTTTCACTTGACTTTTCGTAGAAAGAAATCACTCATGTCCATTTAATGCCATCTCTGTCTGTTGTGTGACTTTTGTCCCTGCAGGAGAATCGAGTATCGAAATGCGATAAGAATGGTTATATAGTTGTCCTTCTTTCAGTTTAGACAAAAAGG
Organism: Eristalis intricaria; assembly: GCA_964034865.1. Lineage (NCBI taxonomy): Eukaryota > Metazoa > Arthropoda > Insecta > Diptera > Syrphidae > Eristalis > Eristalis intricaria. The sequence continues at coordinate 69,570,246 of OZ035876.1, read as the reverse complement.
TGATTCTGCTTTTTTTTTTCACTGTCCGCAGAAATATATCGTCCATGCTCAGTAATTTCAATCTTTTCGACTAATGAATTTTGAAATATTCAAAGAGCAAGTATGTTCATTCATTTCTAAATGACAGTTCAAGTTTAGAAAAGAAATGCAATGTTAATAGAAAATCTGAAGGCTGTACTTCGATCTAGTGTATGACAAATTCCAAGAAGTGACTAATTAAATGGGTTCCCGTGGTGTTCACACAGCTAAATTAGTAGATTGTCTATGTAACAAACTTGAATTGTTCTCGACTGAAAAGGACTTGACAAGGGATTAAGCATTCCTATGCCAAGGACCGCATACAAATGTGCGAGAGTTAACGTGGATTTATTGATTTAAAAAGTTTTACTTTACGTCATGTTTTTTAGTACATTTCTAGTATCATTCGGTCAGTGCAATTGAGTAATCATCGTTAGGAACTATGATCGCATAGTCAGATCTGTGTCATTCCAATGCAGAATTTCTTCATTTGAACAAGTCTTACGGGTGGGCTCTTAAAGTCGCTATTTCTGTGTGCTTGCCGAGTGGCTTGAACAATTTAGAACATTGAATGATGAATCTTGCCAAACTCTGTTGATTCTGGGCTTGAATTTACTAGAAAAAACATGGAGGTTTCGAATAGAGAACACGTTGTCGAAACGATCCTGAAACAAGTGTATTGTCAATTGTTTGCAGTGCTTTTCAGGAATCTGCATAAAACCATCCTCGTTCCCATAAACAAGAGGAAAATCTGTCGTCAGCAGATACGTGGAGGTGTCTATCTTCAGTGAAACCAAAGGCAACTCCCAAAAATTGAAAAGCGAACGCGAGCATTCAACAAGTGTACTCGACAAAAAATCCTTCACTTCGAAAAGTTTTCCATAAAGAAATTTTAAAGTTTCAAAGACATCAATCAACATATAAAAAGAATTGATACAGATGTAGCTCTTACCTGATTACATGGATAGGGGGGTAAAATACAACAAACATTACTTTCTTTTTCACTCAATTCAATGCAGATACTTTTACATATCGCACTGTCACACTCTGAAAATGATAAAGTCCATTACCAGATAGTCTGAAAGTATTTTCTCCAGGTAGTTCAGTTGTCAAACAACCGCTTCTAGGAAATAATCAATTCTCAAAGAATTAAATCGTATTTGTACTACTTATGTATGTACAATACGTTGTGTTTCTCTAAAGTATCCCTAAAAAAAGTACCTCTACCAAAATGGAAGGCGCCACTACTGGTCAGTTGACATCGGTTAGGTCAGCAGTAGAAAATGTGTTAAGTAAATTTATTTAGAACTATGTGCATGAATACATGTAACCGAAAATGGGTCAACGTATAGCAGATTTACCCACAAAGATAAAGCAAGTGCTTATTTTTTTCATCTGCTCTCTCACATTTCTTAGACAACGTCGTTCTCTGTGTCATCATAATGAAAAGCATAAGTATATCCGCAAGTTAAAGTACTTGTCTCTATGAGACTTTTCCTACGTCATGATTGTGACGTAAATAACTTTACAATTGAAGCATTTTGGCCCAAAAATATATATTTTTTTCCCTCTGTTACCACGAAAACGGTATTTGTTGGTGGGATGGATGAAGCTTCCGAAGAGAACATAGCAAAAGAATGACTTCTGTTTATTCTGTCGGGGTTGGGGGAGTACATTCCATCCCATTGAATAACTTTACCGCAGCGTAGTGCGCATCCTCGTTTTGTCGATACACAATTCTCTCTCATAATGCCCCTTTAAACATATCCCAGAGAGCGGAATTTCAATTCGTTCGTGGTACTGCACCAACTGAAGCGATGATGACGATACAAAAATCGACTGTCATTTAGCGTTTTAAACGACAAAAAAAAATATCAGAGAAACGTGGAAAACCTATTTAATTTCTTAATTAATTTCCTCAAAATGTGTCTCGAATAATTTTCATAAAACAGCCATTATCCGCATGGAAAATTTAAAAAGTTCACAAGAAATTCAGGTCGTCAACCCTCTTGTTCAGCGCAGTGTGCAACCAAAAGTGAATGTCTCCTGTTGTAAAAGTTCAAATAAAATGAGTATTCGTTTTGCAAGTGATAGAATTTTCAATTTTCATATATTTCTTGGGACTATATTCCAAAAAGCCAATTGCAAATTGCTTTAGATAAATCATAGAAAAGAAAACGAAAGCAGAAAAAATAAATCACAAAGCGGAAAGATAAAAAAGAAAGAAAATGTGAGTGGATCAAAGAAATCGATGAAAAACTAAATATGAAACGAAATGAATATGTGTTTTTTTTCTGTGGCCCAGTGAATACTGTGATGCATGAAAGCATAACAAATTCGTTTTGTTAAATGCAGTTTACGTTAATTTCTAAGAATCGACAATTTTATCTGCAAAAAAATGAACACATTTCTTACAGTTACAGTTTTGTGGCTGCTGCGCACAACTAAGTAATCTTTATTCTTGGCACAGTTGGTAGACTTTCCGTTTTGTAAGGGTTTTCGTTTTGTGAAAATTTAAAATATGTTAGATCCGCGAAAAAAAAAAAAACGTTGATCAACTTATGCGAATTCTCTGAAAATCATTTAGAACCAGTGAATGATATTTAAAGATACTTGTGGTATATTAAAAAAATAGGAACATTTCTTATTCGGTAATAAAGTATTCAGCCCCACCCCAACTAGAGCAGGGTTGCCAAGATAAAATTTGTTTGCTTATGTTCCAATTTGTTTTCCTGGCACTATTTAATTTCGATGACGCAAGGTTGGTCATTTAATTCGATAGTGATAACCTCAAAACGTGGTAAATTAAACGCGCAATTATACATGCTTTAACAAATGTGTTTTAGTACTGCCACTGTGAAATGATATCAGTAGTGGCTGCTTCTTGAAAATACTAAAACAATCAGCTATTACATATTTGTATATTTAAATTGCTGATTTAGGTCCCAAGATATAAGTTTAAGACCTAGATCCTCCACTTTTCGATTCATAGCGGAATTCGTGAGTTTAGTTATTGTCTACCTGTTATGGTATGACAGGCAATATTGTGCTTACAATTTCGCAAAGTGTGATCCCAGTTCAATCTGTATTAAGTAATTGTGCTTGCGTTTCCCTATAATGGTACGAATTCTTAAGACTAGCGCACCAACAAATGGAACCTATGGTCTTAACTTAATTCAATCTGAACCGTATGAAAATATAAAGCACTTTCATATGATTGAGCCATCATCTTCAAGTACACTTGCATTTAAATTACACCTATAATTTGTAACTTGCGAAACTTTAGATGCAATGGACAAACGTACATGTATAATTAACGCATATGCACGCAAGTCAATGTATAAAGAAATGTAATGAGAAAAATGTTTACACATCGTGCGTGTACATACATCAACAATTTTAATTTTTTAACAAAACTGAATTGAAAACGCCTGGCAATGCGAAAACTAAAATACTCTAAGAAATTCCACCTTTTGCTTGTAGTGTACCGAGATTTGAGGGTGTATATACATGTATGTGCATGCTATACCTATTTGTGGCTTCTTCTGTTTCTTCTATCGATTCTCCCGGCGAAAATCATTCTCTTGCTGTTTCTCTGGTTCAACGTGGTATGTTTATACGGTAGCTTTTTTCGTTGGCAGAAATGTAGGTTTTTGTGCTTCCTATGCACCTCTTCGTTCTTTTAAATGATAATAATTTTTCTTTTAGTTTTTCACCAATTCTCTTTTGGGCGTATTAATAATTGGGTCAAGTATTTGGGTTTGTAATAGTCATGGTTTTAGTCAACAGTTGACGTTAGTGAAGATGATGACAGTGTTAAGCTTGTGGTTTGGTACCTAGGCACAGTCGCACATTTTGGTGATGAATGAATGAAAGATTTGTAAATAAGCTCCTAAGTCCAATCGCGTAACGATGTTGTTTGGCGTAAGGATGTTGTTTGGACTTTTTTTTTTCTAATTGTGGATTCTTTGGCACAACGATTTTATAATGTGTTCGGTATGCATTCATTGCCAAATAACTAAGAGTTTTCACAAACCATTGAAAATGTTTCCCGAATAGAATGTTTCTTTTTTTTGTTTTGCTGAATATGTATTCTCTTAGTTATTAGACAGTCACACGGGATTGCGAGGAATTTAGAAATATTTGACGGCAGGGGCTCTGTCCTTCGATTGCACTTGATCATGTATGATCATGCAACTTCAATGTGTTTTTATTGAAAAACAAACTGATAAAGGTCAGAGAAAGTAATTTATTATAATGTTGATAAAAGGAAAAAATCCCTAATTTTTAATAATTAGTTCAAGAAATCTGTATTTTCTCAGACTTTGTTCTCCTCAAATTTAAAATAGGCCCAATTGAGGCTTGCTTATCAAAACTTAACAAATGTGGTGTCTACTTTTACGAGAAACGCCAAGTTTCGTTTGATGGCAGTCTAACAGAAGGTTTATTAAGTTAATTCATTGTTGGTGCATTTGTTCGGCCTTCAAACTTTGGTATAGCTTCTATTCTTTCTTGAGAGGAGGGGACTTGTATTGCAAAAAGAATAAAAACAAGGATTAAGTTCTTGCTTTGGCTTTGTTATTTTTCTTCTCGACAGCTCATCTAAAAAACATTGCTTATTGATTTCGCAAAAATTAAATGTCTGAATGCAGTTAGGTGTAGACCACTCGAAAAATCATTGATGTGAGGTGGGCAACATCTACTCTACTTAATTTAAGGTAGCCATCTTGGCTGGATAAAATAGTGAGTACACCACACAATCGATTAGCCATAAAACTGAATCAAAGAACCAAAGTTCGCAAGGCAATGAAAGAATCGGATTCTGTGGAAGTGTGGGAGGTCCGCTTGTTCACACGTGTGAATGAAGATGCTCGAAAATGATCTCCGTGAAATGATGGCTCAGGGATAAAATGATTTTATATCATCATGTCATGCTAGCGTGTAGGTTTAATGTAAGCATTCCGGGTATTGTCTTAGCTAAGGTTCAGAACCAAACAATTGTAAGATGACTGGAAATGATACGTCGTCTGATTCATGAACTCATGCCATTTATATTAATAAGTTGTCCTAGGTCATATAAAGCTAACAAAAGAAACATCTTATTTTTATTAATTAACTGACCGGAACTTAGGCTAAATAGGGGCGAATGCTCTATTAATGCCAAAAAAGGAGGTTACTGTAACTAATTCAATTCCTAATAGGTGAATATATTAAAGTGATTGTTCAGTCATTTATTTAATGTTTTATGAGTGATGAATAAATATGTTCTACCACTTTTTCAAAGGAACCACATATTTGTTTAGTGAAACCCATCTGGCTCTAGTAGAAGTCAGTCATTTTTACGTTCGAAAAACACTATGAATTTCTGGCAATGCAACAAGAAATGCCGCAAGAACTACGCAACTACCACTTCTATGAAAGTCAAAGCTACTTAGTATCACTTGAGCATTTTTGAATGAAACTATCACCATTTCATCATTTATACCTTAAATAAACACAACATAATAAAATTGATAATGTATTTATCTTTTTATATATTTTTCAGCAACCCAAAAATTTTCGCATGGATCCCATAATAATGAGAAAAGTGATAATATGCTTCAAATCGGTTTAACATAAAAGTTAAATGAACTCCATTGTGCAATCAAAATATCGAATAAATAAGACATAAGGAACTACAAAATTTACACTCTTTCTTACGTTGTTTTGTTGCCTCAGTTCTTTGAGATTCTTCGCACGCAGAGTTATACAACAGTGATTTCTTTGTTGACGTTTAATTTACACAAACCCAACTATAAAACAGACAAAAAGTGTATTTACTTCTTTTTTTCCTTAATTTTGGTGTGTGCACTTTTCTGTTAAGTACTTTCCATTTTGTACTAAATACGTTTAACTTAACCAATTTAAGACAATGTTTAATTAAGTGCAAGAGAAATTAGTTAATTTTTTTTTTAATTTTCTGTAAACTGTTGTGTTGAAAACTAGTGCAAAAACAAACGTCTGTTGAAGATATATCGACTAGCAGCATCACAGAGAGAGAGAGAGAGAGATACGTAAAGAAAGGTCCGAAGGACCATCATAAGCATCTCATAAACAGTTCACCCGTCATCGCCGTTATTTACATCGCCACCAACGTCATCATAGAGCAGTGTCACATTCACTGCAAAGGATTATTATAAGAATTTTTGTTTTGAAAAAACAGAAATACGGCATCATACACGATTTCATCCACCAGTGGCAGTAGTAGTAAAAAGAACGCCGACGACGACGACGATATGAGTGGGCGTCCAAGGACAACCTCATTCGCTGAGGGCAACAAAAATCCACCCAACTTAGTTTTGGGTGGAATGAAAATAAGCAGTAAGTACACACATTAAAGTCCTTTTGATTTCTTTTGTATAACATACAATACATTTGTTAGCCTTTGGGATTTATTCTCTTTCTTGTTCTTCTCTTTTCCTCAAAATTAAAGACATGGGGTCATTATTTCTTATGGTTTATGACTTGATTAGATGATTATTGTTTGGTTTGATTAAACCCTGGATAGGAATATCAAAAATTATATAAAATTGACGGTATTCTCAATATGTATATAATGAAATTTAATCATAACACTCATGAGGACAAAAGTATATGTATTTCGAAAATAAAATACATAATGCAGTTGCGAAGTGTTCAAGAATCAAAAAATAGCCAAATCAAAGAAAACAGAAATTCCCACACACAAATTTATAAAAGTAGGTCTGTCACTTCATATTTTTTTCTGAAATAAAAAATTCGAAATGATTGTTTGCGCAAAACACAGAATGATGCAGTTCTAGTATGATTTGTAGAACTCTTCGTGTTTTTATCTGCATTTGATACACACAATTTTAAATTCATTGAAAAGCGAATATATTCTAACCTATTGCGGAATTTTGACTCGATGTGACCCAAAGTCTTCATTCCAAATGGACTCGTCTATATTAGGGGTATTGAACTCTATGACGACAAATATCTTAAATTTGTTCAGATATGCTTTTTAGTCACAAATGTGCTTTTATTTGGTTGTTCAAAATGTCAAATAACTCGTGTTGAGTTCAGAAATCAAACAGCTACTTTTTTAATCGTTTCAAAACGTATTGACAATGCCATTTACCGGACATTTTATAAACTGCGAGTACACTAGGTTCAGGTGAAAATGATGCGTACTTTACAAGGCAAATGTTCGCAAACAAATGTTTTCGTGTAAATTGAGTATTTAAATGCGCCCATTTTCATCATTCTACTACTACGACTAGTATTTCCAAGAATCGTTTATATTGTGCGCGTACTTATGGTCTATCCCAAGTAAAGGACCTACAATTTTATGCGGATCAGTGACTTAAGGGAAGTGGTGCTGTGAATATTAAAGCTGTGTCCGGAATCGAACCTATATCTTTAGCGTAGAGTCAACGCACTACGCCAAACAAATCATGGTCATCAGCAGATAGATATCTAAGGTAGCTTTTGTACGTCATATGGTCAAACGGTTTTCGATTGTTAATCAAATTAGAACTGTAATAAAATGATTTAATAACACAAACCTGATGAATCTACACACGTTACTGTTTCCTCACACATACAATGTATATGTGCATGCATATATGTTAGTATCTTTCTTTGTTTGATTCTTATCTTGTTATGACCCATTCGATTGAAGTCTAGAGGTTTGATATGTCAATCTACTGGAGACAGCGACACGACACGTTGAAACTACTGCTTCTCAAAGTGCTTCCCTTACCTTGTGTTGTTCTACAAGTTCGGAATCGAAGACACTTCGGGCCGGAGCTGTGTTGTCAATACACTCTACATGCCCTACATGACGCCTGACTATGCTCATTTCGCTGTACAGCCCGAACAGTTCGTGGTTTTACTCAGTTCGCACGCAGAACTTATCTCTCGCAGAGACCAAGGACTTCCTCATCCGCTTTAGAGATTGTCCATGCCTCCACGCCGTACAGCAGGACTGGGATGATCAAGTAAATAAAGTCAGCTTAGTCCTTCGAGATATCTCTATTACTCAATTGCCTCTTCTTGAGTCTACAGAAACAGCGGTTGGCAAAAGTTACTCCGCGTTTGATCTTGGTACTGGCGTTGTTCGTACTATTTACTGCGGTGCCGAGGTAGACAAAGTCCTTGACTACCTCGATGTTATAGCTGCCTGCCTGCTCCGTCCAAGACGTCGAACTCCACTAAGGTTATTAAATTGATTTTGGGAGAGAATCGTACAATGGAAAGGAAAACTGATTTTTTTGTGCACATGCTAAACCGGATTTCTCTTGAACCGCTGGCGAAAAACTGAAATGCACTAAACGCCTTCATATTTGGAGCCTTCGCGCATGCAGGTTTCGTTGAACTGCTTGAGATGAAGACAGTACTTTGAATATGTCACATTCAATGAAAATAAGCCCTGCATGTACATGTAAGAACCAGAATCTAGTTTCGATACCCACTAACTCTCCCTTTGTGAACAAGATACAACACAACCACAAACCATTTTGCTTCTCCACCTGATGTGACAATTCCTTACTGTCTGTATTGTGAATTTTAGAAGAGCAACGATATTCGTGAACTATAAACGAACGTTGCCCAGTCCATAACCATTCGAAAATGCGATCCATGCTCGATTTGGAATTCTTCAGTTTTAAAATTCACAAAGACATCACTTTGGATTTATTGACAATGCTCAGAAAAGTCTTAGTTCCGAGCTGGCATAAAGTCGTCTTTTTTGGCTGTAGTATCAAATCCATACCGAACACAAGGGATTCACGATTAAAGCTTGCATCACTTTTTCAAATTGTATTTTTTATGCCTAACGAATTGCTTCATGAAATCATTATAAACGATAAATGAATTATGTTGGAAGTCGATATGATTAAGCATTTCCGTAGTTGTGTAATACTTAACTTCTCTTTCAGTTTTTATAAATCCGCCTTGGAGTTGAATTATTTTGGTAGTTTATTGATAGGGGCCTATCTAGATCATTTGTTTTTGTATCAGTTCTTCATTGAGCTCTTATACATTATCGGTGGGGATTTAATTACATTTTCATTTCAGCTAAGGTACACTAAGAACCAAAGCGTCCTCTCCTCTTTAAGCCCGCCACTCATTCCTGCTCTTTTTGTCAGATGCTATATAATTTCATTGCTACCAGTATTTGATAAAATCAATTACGCATGAAGTTAGCTTCGTCTTTTCCCTCCTTTTATTTATTTTTTTCTAAAAATGCAACCCTTCTCTGACAGAAGAAGCGGAGCCGACAAGACGATCTGTTCATCACAATATATGACGCACTTCGATCGTGTTTGTCTACACATCTCCGCCTTTCTTAATTAATAAACCGTCTATGTCTGTCGAACAATTTGTTTAATAAACTTTTGATTTAATTTTCTTATTTTGCATCCCTTTCCCCGTGAAATGAAATGAGAAATAAAAAAAACGAAAAACGTGCCAATAGATGGTATCGTGAATAGTTCTTTAATTTAATTCAGAAACTTAAAAAAAAGCATTTTCATTTGTTTTTTTTTTATATATATAGATACAGAAATTTATTTAAGTTTCTCTATGAATTTGGCGCGATTGAGATGAGTGTCAAAAAATAATATGCCGTGTGCTTTTAGAAGATGCGAACGTTTGAAAAAATAAAAATTTGCGAATTCCGTTTGTTGGCACTGTTCCAGTATATGACAGAAATTTTATTTCTGACGATACAAATTACGCGAAAGGAGGCAATGTCTTGAGAGTTGTCGATTATCACTGAGCACACCTTTATTCAGATGCTTCTCGGCATTTTTCTGTTTCGTTTTTTTCCTGTGTAGCATTGGCCTCTTTTGCTATATATCATTGTGTACGTCTATAGCCGGGAATTTGTATGCTGCTGATTTGAGAAAAACAAGTGTGTTGCTTTAGAACTCGTGATCAACGTGAATCAGAGTGAATAAAATAAAATGCTGTCGTAGGGAATTTATTGTTGAAATATTTTAAATTTTACTCATATCTTTTCAGTTAAAACCTCAGACATTATTGTTATCATTAAGTTTTTTGTAAATTGAAATAAAACGTCAATGTTGCTTTTAATAAGCGGGTAAAGTCCAAAATATTTTGAAAACTTAATTTTGAGAGCAATAGTGACAGAGAGAGAGAGTTCTGCGTTCGATCTGCCAATTGTTTAAAGAGACGATGATCACGAATGTCGCATAAATTATCACTCTACTGATAAATGTTAAATGCAGTGCTATTTTTTTGGTAAACTTACATTTAAGAGGTTATTTTTGAAGTCTAACAGTAAAACAGTAAAATGAAAATACACGCAGTATCTCTAACATAACTGTCTACAATAACAAAAAAAAACTTCAGCGGGAGAATGCTCTTTAAAAACATAGCCAGGTTTATTTGGCTTGAGAAACTGTTCGCGATTTTGTTCTGCAACCCTTAACATTTAAACAACAACTGAGCATATTTTCATTTTTGTCTGACTGTTTCAATTCCCCAAAAATTCATATATATTCCTCCCTGAAATTGCATACATGACTCCATATTAAAGGCGTTAATTTTAAATCTGTCAAACGTCGACAAAAAGCGCAAATCACACCTAATCGATTTGAATTGAAAAAATGACCTGGACGGGATTATAACGAAAATGATGTCATTCTTATTGTTCCGCTGGCAAATGGAATTATAATTTATGCTTGTTACGCATGTGTCAAACGCACCCTTCGATCGCCTTTACCACCATGCCGTCATTCAATTTCCACTCAAACTGCAGAGCCAACGTTTCGCAGGGTTAAGTCAACGACGAAGAAATTTAATAAAGGGCGTGTATGTATGCATATATGGATCTACAACGGCAACCATGTGATTGAATGCATTTAAGAGTATGTAAGAAGATACCCTTCCTTTGGCGTGAGTGATGTATCATTTATATTTATTTAGGAAATTGGGTCAGATCTTGACATTTTCATATCCTTCTGTAATTTGATAAAGTGGAAAGGTGTATCGTATACAAGGAGCTGAAGGATGGGTGAAAAAGCAAGAGGATTCTCATGAGGTTCTCTGTGATGAGTTTTGCGTGGTCATAGACAAGTGCAGTAGGAAAAAAATGTAAGTTCTGCGTTCATAATACAGAAACAGGTAGACAGGTGCATCATTTCTTTTAACTCTGGCTTACTGAAGCAATTTAACGAAAACTGCCTGAAGTTGTTGAAAGATAAATTCAAAGAATGTAAAGAACCTATAGAAATTCATTTCTATGTAGACTTTGTTCAAAGGACAAATGTGAATGATTTGATCCTCGTAAAAACCTGCCCTGGATACAAGTAAACCAAACGGCTTTTCGGCTGTTGTCTGGATATCAATTTCTGATGACAATTCAGAAAAAATAAATAATATGTACACTTGAGTTTCGATTATATGTTAGGTCAGTTCATATAATCGAAAAGTTCACATATCCTAATCAACTTTTTCTTCAATTTATATTTTCCAAATTATATTTTCATTTATATTCAATATTCAAATTCAAATATTAAAATAATACCAATTCTTGGTAAAAAAAACGAATTTTCTTTTATAGACAGCTATGTTCTGGGAAAATTGTTTGAGACTTTAGCTTATGTTTGTTTTTAAGCTCATTGTAATCGCTCATACACGTATGTTTCGAAGCATCAGAAGTTCCTCATGGGTGCAAGAGAAATAAATAAAACCAAAGCAAACAATTTCGTTTTCCGACCAAGTGTCTAGAGCTCGTGTCATCTCCTCAATCGGGTCGAACCAAATCTTACAACCTCGGTTCTCGTGTTTAACATCTGAACGTGAATTTTTATAAACATCCCTCTATGGCTATGGAATGTTCTACTGCGCAATATTAGAAGACTTAGGCATTATCGAAGTTTCAAGAAGGATATTGCCACTTCTCTACTCTACTCTTTTGCTATCCTCTCTGCGGAGAAGAATGTTTTTATGTTACCTGATAATATTGTAACTCTAATCTGATCTATGAAATTTACTTGTAATGATATTACTTATGTCTATGAAATATTAAATGTCTATTATCAATATCTTACGCAGCCCTATTGCTGGTATTATTTTATAAGATTGTGTCTGTTCCTTACATAAATAAATGAATTGGATCTCGGGTCAACAGTTTCGTTAGAAAAACATTTAGTTGATTGAAAAACAACCTCTAAATGGGGAAAAAGAGGTAGCAGTTACAAATGTTAGAGCTAATTGTATGGATGTGTACATCTACGAGTGAAAATAGGCGATTTCCTCGAAATGTCGAAAAAACAAATGTAAAAAAACGATTCACGATTTTCAATCTGCTGGTAAATGAACATAAATTATTTTTTAGGCTTATAACTTTGAATACATTTATTTGAAACTTAAAAAAGAAAAAAAAAATTACATAATTTTTTGTTGTTTTGTTTTTGGACCAAACGAAAGCCTTTCTTTTCGGCGGCATGTGATATGTGATTTCCGCTCACTGGAACATCTGAAACCAAAAACTCCAACGGGATTAGAAAGAGCTCCGGTATGAACTAGGATTATTAATTTCGCACAAAAATTAAAAAAATGGAGGACCTTTGAACACTCTGAGAAAAATTTTTTTTTTGAAAAACACCTTTTATATAGCCACAAATCAAGTTTAAAAGTAAAGAAGATCTTCACCGATTTGATTTATCGTAGTTTCGTTTCAGAATATTGAAGCATCCACAAAATTGTGTTATTTTTATTTTCTATGAACCCTAGCCATTCGAAGCCATACAAATGAAGCATGTTTACTGAGAACACGTCAAAATTTTGTATGCTGACTTTAGGGTTTTCTTCTTTTTCATACGACAAGTACAAATATAAACCAACTTATTTTGTCCTTTCCTGCTAATCACATGGCTAATGTTATGAATGCAAACCGAACAAAAATATCGTATAGCCCGGAAATACATAGCACAAGTGTAGATGTGTTCGATTTATTGAGATATAGTGAATATAGGCCACTAGCTAGCTACGTGTCAAAATTCTACTTCTTTTTGTTAAACTTCCGAACATTATTAGAGAGAGAAAACTTTTTTTTCTTATAAACCATTAAAACGTAAACAAATTTGCAAATGACTAACACGTACCTTTGTAACTCGGGGAACATTCTGGTATCTAAGTCGTACCAAACTTTTTACCGATGTCTATTGCTTTACAGGCTGAGTGTGAGACGCAGTTTTTAGCATTACAACTAATCTATAACTTTAAAGAATAGCTGACAAATAAAGATACTGAACAAAGTCAACCGCGTAAACATTAGAGGCTCTTATCCCAGGCAGACCAGATTGACCCAACGACCCACGTTGGATGAATGATAACGACAAAAAAAAATGGTATACTTAGATTAGTAGGTTGGGGGCATATTGTGTTGGACTGAGGTGCCACAAGTACAATTAAAGCTCATCCACATCTCTGAAATGAAGCAGCGCGCTGCTATAATATCAGAAATATTAACTATCCGACGAATCTTCAGCCGGCGATCATCCAACATAATTTATAAGATTTTGTTCCATATGTTTTTTTGGTTATGTCGACGTCCAGCTCTTTAGTTTTCGTATAACAGCAAAACAATTCAATAAACCACTTGCGCACAATTCTGTGCGAGGAAGCCGTTTCCATATTTTTGCAAGCCTGTTTTCAATCTCTAATGGTTTTACAGCTCAAAGCAAGTAGCTCACATGATCACATACCAAAATTCTTTCGATGAGTGTAGAAAGCCACGAATTTGACATATCTATTTTTAGATAGATTGTTTTTTGTCTAAGCCAAAAAGAAACAAAAATATAATAAAGTAATCCTGTGTGCATTCAGATTGCGATTTCCCATCAAAATAACTGACTTATCAATCAGCTTCGGTACTTTGTTGCTCTTTAATGAACATGTAATTAGAAAGAGACGGGTACTCGGGTACACGTGTACGTCGTATATATACACAGCCATGTCCGAGGTACAGTGGACGCTCACAAATTAGAACTTTCGGATTCAAAACTTTCGATTAATTCGAATCTTCCAGAAACTCGGACCTGAGTCTTTAATGCATTGAAAGCTCTCAAATTAGAACTTAAGGGTCTAATTTCTGATCGGTTATTTTCTTAGCTTTGCACATATATCGAAATTCCCATTTTTGTATTTATTTTACTTTAACAGACCAAAGTAAAAAGGCGAATCACCAAATCATGCATGTGGATCAAACCAATGAATCAAATTATTGAACCAATGGATCAGAATGCCATAAGGTTAACAAAATTGATCTGCAGAAATAATATACTTGCTTAATTAATCCCTGAAGGTGGTGAGTTGAATAATCTTTTGAAACGCCATTCCATTCAAAAAGCATTAATGTTACTAAAACAAGCTTGGGATGTGTTTCCACAAAGGGTGCTAAAGAATTCATGGTTTAACTTGTTAAATTGGGACTCGAACCACTACGACAGCGTGGATGATTTGCCACTAGCACAACAGGACTGCAAAGAAGTTCTTCAAATAAATGGAAATCTTGTATCAGAATTCAAAATGTTATTGAGGGCGCATCTGAAAATGAACTCAGTAGCGATGATGAGGCTTCAGATAACAACAAAGACAAAATGTGGTCGGTTCAATTAAGCCAAAAAACAAACAAATATTACTGATAATAAGCTACAAAAAGAATAATTGTTAATTAATAAGAGAGATTTATGTGAAAATACATTGTAGTTTCACTCTTCATTTTACTTTTTAAGTAAATTTAAAAAAAAAACGTCCAAAAATAATATATATTATAATAAGAGAATTTCGGAAATTAGAACTACCCCAGGAACAAAGTGGTTCTAATTTGTGAGCGTGCACTGTATTGCAATTATATTTAGGTGACATCGTTAACCTGATGGATCCTTGGCTATAATTCTCATCTTTAAGTTGCTATGTTAGCAAATTAACTTGTCAGAATATTGATTACTGGCAGGAGTTTTCTTTTTCCAATTTTGACACCATTGCAAAGGTATTTTGCCACAATTCACAAGTAACGACCTTCCGTTCCCTTGCTAAATTCGTATATTTATTGATTTAATTATGCGCAAAGACTTGATGGTGTTATTTCTTAGAATTCACAGCCACGTTCTGTGAGTAGAAACAGTATCGAAGGCGAAACTCTACACTCTAAGTATAGTCCCCGGAGTTATTTTTATGCTCTACACGGAAAGATCGATAAATTGAAATACAAACTAAGAGCTCCTCCTTCCTTCTTGAAGCTCATTTTCAACAAGACCCAAGAAAGTCATATCGAACATTGGTTTTTTTTTATTTTTTATTAAAGGCTTTGAACGTAAACTATCACGAACTAATTAATATACAGGAATGAGGCGAACGCATCGTATATCAGCAATCAATATACTAAAATTAGAATTTATGCTGTTGTACATAGAAGAAGCATACTGCCAGAAGTCATGCACACAATATTTACTAGTGAGTTAATAGCGTTGGGAAATGTATGTTGATGTTTGTAACATCGAAACGCGCGCATGTAGGTCTGGGCGCTTTTTATGTAGTGGTTTAGTTTTTTTTTTTATTCCTTAGAAGATTTATGTTTACATTTTATCTGGCAATCTACTTCCACATCGTCTTCTTGAATAGCTAGCTCATACACATTGAAATTAAATTGCATTTTCCCTTTACCGAATCATTGTTTCACATAAAGAAATAAATGTTATACTAGTTTAAACAAACAAATATTTATTTTAATTTTCTTTGTTTGCATAGTTATCTTTCGTCTCCGCCAATGCAAGGGTTTGTTTGCTATCAACTCAACTGCATTTGGCTTTTAATTCTATTGTATAACGAGTTTAATTGCATTGCTCCAGGGCTATTTTTCTTATTCAAGCTTTGTATTATGGATAAACCAACCATACATTTTAACGTGAACTGTTGACTTTGGCTTACATTAATTAAAGTGAAAATTCCATTCGTTTGCCTTCTTTTTGCATCGTAAAATGTTCAAAATTGGTTTAGTCTTATTTATGAATTTTGCAAACCTTTCACGGCCTTCTTTGCTCAGTGGTCCATAATTCTTTGAACATGATATTCCCTATAACGTTACTATCAATAAAGAACTTTGTATCTATTTGTTCAAGGACGCCCTAGTCTCACAAACTTTTTAGCGAATTTGGCTTACCAGATTATGTGGTTGACAATGTAGGAATACGAGAGAGATTAAAAACAGTCACCTTGAATGCAGTCAACATTCACCTTGGCTACTGAAAAAATTAAAAAGATGGAACCTCGGATTGCACTTCACTTGAAGTAATCGCCAGAACCTCTGCCTCCGTATCAATTGATGTAAACTCACTGATAACTCTCCTTCAGTGATACTAAACAATCTGAATATGATTATTTTTTACTTTGTCTGAGGTCGTTTATAAGCTTTGCTACAGCAATAGCTTCTCTATCTACCTTAGTGTTCAAAGGTACTAGAAGTTTGCCTTTATTTAATATTTTTTTCTAGGAAATTGTAGGACCCATTTGTGTTCCTTGCAATTTTGCATAGATGCCAATTATTATGTGATGCTTGCTGGCATGCCAAAAATATAAATTGTTTATTAATTGTATTGTTATAAGTGTACATTTATGTTGCTTGTTAACTAGTAACTTTTGAACTCTGAAGTTTCCCTACCTGAGAATACCCCTACCGTGCCTTGAAGATTTTATATGACTAAAAAGCTCTGAGAATAGCGTGGTAATCCCTGCTAATTGGAACTTTGGATGAAGCAGCCATTCCATTGAGATTTGTGAAAGCTACAGAACCAGTATGGTTGGTGTGCCTGTTTGTGAACGCATGTCAATAAAAGAAATCTTTAAACCTATATTTTATATAAAGAAAACGCCCTTAGTGCAGAAATATATTTGATCCCAACGGCAAATGGTGACTGGATTTGAAAACCAAATAAAAGCGTATTACCTTTGCTTTCACTGGGATTCGAACCGTGGACCCCGCTAACCAGGGGCAAGCACTTAACCAACTGCGCCATCCAGGCTCTGAAAATAGGCATGTATCTGTTAGTCCGTCTACAGTGTCCTGCAGATTATCTCGAGTTTCCTGAAATTATATCGAAGGTTAATTGCAAATCGTTCGATTAGGCCATTTTTTAGAAATCTTGGTCACCGGCTTGGTAAACATAGTTTTCGGAAAACACGTTTAAAGATTTCTTTACTTAGTCATCTATTCCAGGGCCATAAGTGGGAGCCTCCGTACTCTGTAGCAGCTTCTAATAATACGAGTTGATGTTGTCTATGAGCCATTTTTCCTAGTTTGAGGTTTTTCATCCATAAAACTCTTTCTTTAAACAGATTTCACTAGTACATACAGCGTGGGGCGATAAACCGCGTAAAAATGAAATAAGCTTCACATTGATACTGACTCAAAACATGTGTTTTCACATCCTGAAGATCATCTGCCTCAGATGGGATCTCGCCGTCTTCTAAATTCATTAATCGTTTGATAATTTTGGCCAGCGATGGAATCAATAGATTTGTTTCGGCCTGTTTCCTGCTTCTGTTGTACTCCTTAATGTTTTCAACTTGGAGATTTTGATTTTTTCCTTTCAACTTAAATCCTCATCTCCCTTAAAGTCCATCTTGTTGATGGGATTCAAGAAATCCTCTTGCTCGACGGTCTTCCTTTTTGCAAGACACAAATTCGTAGGGACTCCTCCCACTTTGCTTACCAATTTTGGAACAATATAATCGGATTGTGCAATGGGTTACTTTGCTGATGGATTATTTAAGTGGAGGACATCCTTTTATTGAGACCATGCAGTTTATTCGAGGAGGCTATTTTTATTGGGAAGAACGCTTAGCTGAGCAACGCAACTGCAAAGGTTAATTTCTCCATCGAAATCTCAAACGGTAGTCGCCGATTGTTTATTATTAGTGATGTTCCGTGTAGGCGATAATGAGTAATAGGCCACACGATTTGAATCCAATTCGATTGGCCAACATAACCCTGTGTTATACTTTGCTTAATCGAAGCAATTTATATGTCTTCGCCAACTAACAGTCTCGCTATAAGCAAACATTTTTTACTCCAGTGACTAAAGAAACAATTAAAGAAAAGGTATGGGACAACTGGAAACGTCTGGTTCGATAGAATAGAAGTTGTGCTTCAAAAACGATGAAATCCTGATGGATTCTTGGAATGAAGAAAATTGTATCACTGGAACTTCGTTTAAGAAGGAATTCTATCTTATCGCAAGAAAAAGAGACCACACAGCGAAAATCCACATAAATGATGGAGGGTTCATAAAAATGAACTGAAAGAATAGCGCGTAGATTTCTATCGCTACCACCTGTTGACGTTCCTAGCGCATAGCTGCTTAATAGCTCGAGCTTGATTTACGAAACTCTGGGAAACATATTGGAGAATGAAAAAACGTCGGTTTTACTACTTCTTAAATATAACGCATAAATTTTGAACGTTATTTACTTTATAATTGATAACTAAAAAGGAATATATTCGTATCCTATTTTTGATAGCATAATAAAGCTTCGTTAAAAATACATTTAGATCCACATACATATGTATCCGCGGATGTGAGTCCTTTAAAATCAACATTCGTATCCGGATCGGCCGATGTGAAAAAATCGGCATCCGCAACATCCTAGTTCTTATTCACATGTTTGTGATTCATACTTCAATATTGTACATACACTGGCTTCTTTCTAGATGCTCTCTAACCTCTGAATAGTTCCCCGGGCGAAATAACAGCCTTTGTTATATTTTAATCCTTGAATTTGGAGTTCTCCTAGAATAAATGCGACACAATTAGCTAATGCCCAAATTTAATTGTAGTGGAGAAGCTTGTTGGTTGTGGTTGAGAAGCTTGTCCGTCATGACATCATGTTGGGTGTCCTATTTTGAACCATTGTAAGCAATACAAGACTCGTTTACATATTTATACACATGTGTAAATTTTGTTTTCTCTTTTACTGCAGGATAAAGACGCCTTATAAATGCTATCTGATAATCGATTTATTTAAATGCAAGCTTTAATGTAATAATTAAAAGACGTTGAAAGGTGAAAATTCACTGTCGGTTTTCATTTAATAAACTTGAATACTTTTGACTAAGCTTATGAATATTCCTATGTGAATATTGATGCTTGTGAATAACAATTATATCGATGGCGCTACAGTTCAGTGCAGATATTTGGATGAAGCAGTTTCATGCCGAAACTGAACGACGAAGTTTGAGAAGGTTAGAGTAAACTCTAGACAATTTTACACTGTGAGCATTGCCCGTGAATTTGTTTGGTATCCGTCTCTGAAAACCGGCTTAGGCAAGGCACCGATAGTAGTTGAAGAAGCGAGACCTTTTCGTAAGCTTTCATTTCCAGATTAACTTAAGTGATTTATTGTTGGAACCAAGCGAAACAGTATTTTCTTCATGTCATATAACTCCATTAAGGCGTAACAAGAAATTAGAATTAGTCAAGGACCTGGGCCGCAACCAACAACCTTCTCCAGCTAGTACGATCCCATAGTGGTTCAGGGCTTTCTCCACTTAATAATAATAATAATATGGGTGGCGCGACAGTCCGAGACGGACCTGGCCTAGCTTCTACAGCAATCTCTCGTGTTGTGTGTGCTATTGTTCTTTTACGAATGGATGGGAGCTACAATTTAATGCCAACTCCGAACGGCGAAGTTGAGAAGCTTTTTCTAGAGAGAAATACTCTTTGAGCATTGTCAGTGACTCGAAAGAGGTGGAGCCGTGAGTTATGAAAGGTGGTAAAATCGGGTATCGAACCTGGCACCCTCTGCGTAGGAGTCGACGCACTAACCCACTACACCACGGCGACCCTTTCTCCACTTGCGTGCATCAATTGCGGAAGTTCTCTGTTGCTCTGACCCACTAACTCAGAGTCGAAGATTCTTCTAGCCTTGCGTTTAGTTTGTCGGTGAGTCTGTAGACGGATTGTTTGGTGTGTATTGTGAAGATACAAGATATTTTTAGTGATATACGTACATACTGGTACTGCAGTCCGACGTGGACCTAGCCCTATTGTTTTCAGCACCAATCGTGTGCTGCATGAAATGGTTCTCGCACGAGTGAAGAGATAATTTTATGCGGACTCTTGGAAAGCGTATTCTGACAAATCTACTCTTTGAACATGTTCGTGTGGACCCAGAACCCTCAGAAGAGTCGAATGATCTATCACCTACGCCACGCCGGCGAGTTTTTATGTTGTTTAAAGTTAATTTATTTAACCGATTAACTGAACTGAAGTTTGTTTATTTATTTAACAGATAATCTCAATCAAGCCCGAAATACAATTGACGGCAAGCTACTTCTGTTTATTTCGCCTACTCATAGGTTATTACCCTTCTTCGAAGAACAGAGGCAGGATTCACTGGCGAGGTCCTGCCCATTGTGTCTGTAACTGTATTTTAGGGACTTCTTGCATTAATTAATTACTCTCCTTGGCAGATATATGCAGATTCGTATCCAAAACACCGACCTTATGATAGGATAGGTTAGGCGCGTGGGTAGACACGGGTAAGCCACGTCTCCGTCGTCCTGTTGAACCCATTGCGATTGTGTGTTTACTATGTTGTTCAGCTACCCAGATATTTTTAGAGGGGTGTTTGCTCTCCCAGTGTTTTATGTCTGGCAGTGGGCAGAGATTGGGACAATGACGAAGGTAGTGAGGAGTGTCCCTTGTTTATCCAGGTTGCCGCAACCTTTGCATATAATGTCGTTGGTTAGTTATTTCACTGTTAGTCAGATGATTATGGTCATTCAACGCTTTAACTACCAGCGATAGCGAGTTTCTTCTCTTTCTTTTCTGCAAGCTCATCTGCTGTTTCCTTGCCGGTTGTGATCCTGTGGACCAGCGTAGAGTACGTGTATTGCGTGCTAAGAACCTTGAACTTTTCGCGGCAGAATGGGACCAGTTTGAACTTGATTTCCTATTGCGTTGGCTTACGGTGGTATTTCTGACATTGATATCATTCTGGCCGTTTTCTTGACTGCCTGGACCTCTGCTTGCAAAACACTATCTTAAGCAGGAATTCTGATGGAGCAGTGCATGTTAAACAGTTCGTAGAAATTGACCGCTCCTGTACCTTTTCCACCTTCGATCCATCCGTGTATACATCGTTGGATTCATTTGTGGTCCACTCCTACCGTGGTGTTAAATAGCACCGTGTTCCGTTATCAAGGAACGGAGGAGCACAGGCTCTTTCGACTTGATTAATTTGTAGTATTTGGCTTGGGAGCCAGCTACTGGATTGTCTGATCCTTGTGGCGCAGTTTGCAGCAGCAAACCTCATGATACCTAAACCCCTCTTTAAGGAAATTTCTGAGCCAGAAGTCTGAATACCAGACACTAGACGGTCCTCGTCGAATTTTCACAGACTGGTCCAAGATTAACGAAGGCATGAAGTGCGGTTGTCTTATCTAGGGGTCTAAAATTTTGATTGTCATTGTCATAGTACCATATCTCTGCATCGTATAGCAGAGACTACCACGATAAGGTAAGCTCTGTCCTGGCCAAAAAATTGTAATTACAAGCACAAATATAGTCATCTGTTGTGACAGCCAGGAGGCGATTTAATTTCTGAATACAGTCAAATTCAACTCAAAGACTCGTGAATTGCTGCCCATCTCGAGAGAGACCAAGTATTTTAGCATCCAACTTACAACTACAAAATTCCAGAGAACTATGAGGCGGACGACCGCGCTAGTAAGGGCACTGGTTTCATAGTCTTTCCGGATGGATATCTATCATCCATGTATATCGCTGCTGCAAAACAATTACTGAAGGTTGAAGCGCTTCTCAGACAAATCGTAGATGGTCTACCGGCATTGGGTGCCTAATTGCAAAACAATCATGACCAAGTCTCGATCCATGAGTAGACAGAATCTTAGAACCATTATCGGCGTCATAACCTGCCATTATGCCATTGGAACACGCTTACAGATTACACCTTCCTTACAATGACTTATGCAGAAGTTGCAGAGACGACGAAGAGGAAGAGACTATTGTGCATCTTTCGTGCAATCTCCTCCCGTAGAAGAAATCTCTTAAATGCCTTCTAATTTACCAACCTGACGGAACTAAGCAGGATTGGTATCAGTCATCTCCACCGCTTTATCAAAAGCGCTAATTGGTCTTTGAAA
Source organism: Eristalis intricaria (assembly GCA_964034865.1). NCBI lineage: Eukaryota > Metazoa > Arthropoda > Insecta > Diptera > Syrphidae > Eristalis > Eristalis intricaria. The sequence goes on along the minus strand of OZ035876.1, from coordinate 69,548,027 downwards.
TAGGATTAATCCGATCCGCTTTGTAACAAAATGAGCCTACTCTGGCTCAGGTGAGAATGCTGCCAACTAGCATTCAAGAACTGCAACTTAACCTTACTAACCTCCTAACTCCAATCTGCTTACATTTTCAAGAAGAAAACTGAATAAAACAAAATCTCGAGTAACTTTGTATAGTATACACGAACTCAAAGTCAACGAAATTCAGTTTTTAAAAGACAAAATGCCAGCCATCAGCAACCGGACAAATTTCTTTTCTAGTCTTGTCGTCTGCGGTGTATTAACCACTTGTTAAATAATCAATAACAACGCGAATTCCAGTTTCAATCGACGGAGGTTGCTCAGTATTTTCGGCAACCAAACAATAATCTTATCCTGACTAAATGTCGTGTCCCGTCGTATCACTCTCTTTATCTATTTGCTCATAAGGATCAAGGTAACCTTATCGCATTCAATGTGTCTATGTTGAAGAAACCCACAGGTCAGCTAGTCGTTTAAAAAAAAAAAAAACCTTTTCTTGGCATTGAAGACTTAGAACTCGATGTCTCGCCGGTGACGTCCATAATTTCTTGTAGATCGGTTATAGCTTTTATACCAGACGACAATATTAGAATTCACAATATACAAAATTTAGTTGGAATAATGACGAAGTTTTCAAATTAATCTAGAAGCTGTGAGGTAAACATAATAACACAGTGGACTCTCCCTAAGTAGAATTGTCACGGGATACGGATGTATGGAAAATTGAGGGAAATTTATGTAAAATATAACGAAAAAGTTCGAGTTAAGGAGATTTTCGACTTGGGGAGAGTCCACTGTACTTGTGTTTTAGGTGCCTTATCAGATTTCATTTACAGAAATATTAACTATACAAATCTTATATTACACAATCAACTAAACCAAATGACTAATCAATTTATGTTTTCTTTCTTCCAGGTAAGTTTACTTATTAATTTGTTTTACATAACCTCATTCAGGTAAGTTTTTGAGCACCGCATTCAGAGTACGACAACAACGTTTCAACGTCCAAGACAACAACTGCATCAAGCACTACATGGTAACTACAAAAAAAAAACTTTGTTTCTGCGGTAGCAAAGAAAATTTTTTAAATGTTTCATTGAACACTTAAGTGGAGCACCAGGCACATCGTGTCCCTGGCCTATGGAGAACTACACAAACGCAAGGGCGTACCGAAGTCGAAATTTATGTGTGAATAATTTTGTATATCAACTTTGTCTTCTGTTGAAAAGAATATATATATATATATATGTTATTGTTTGACCGGGAATCGTAATCGTGAAGATGGCGCGATACCGTTCTTGTTTCGAGAATTGTATTACTCATGGGGATTAAATGATAATAAGAAAAAATGATTACAGATTTACACAAGTACAGAAATGTTTCCAGTTAAAATCATGTTTTTGGTTCCACCTGAAGTTTCTTCATTCTTAATTGTGTTTAAATTGAAATTGATTCATTTGATCTGTCCTGTCCTTCGCTCGGTTCTCTGTTTCCTTCCGGAGTGTGTTAACAACTTTTATTACTTACACCAATGTTGTTAATGTTGAGGGACGTGGGTTGCAGAAGGCTCCCTCAATTTTCGCTGTACACACTCGACTAAGGTTTGCAAACTCTTTAAGTATGTAACATGTATTAATTTGTTTCAATAAGCATATAGGTGTAGGTTAACTTCTTAATTACTGATTTCTCAGATCAGTGACCAATGGAGAATTTGAGCCGCAGCTACGATTGCCTCCTATCGTTGACTGTCATGCTGTTCTTCAATTGTGTGGCATCTGCGATCATTGTCCAGTTACCGGTGTATCATCCAGCTTTCAGCACCAGGAGAAATAGCCAGTGAGGTTTCTGTATCGACCTTATTTTTTTCATACAGAAACTTAAATTGACTTGCAATTTTAAGCAAATATGCGGAGGGATCTCTTAGATAGGTAGGAAGGGTCCATGCAGTGACCATAATATGTAACTATATTCCACTAAGACCTTTGTGGAGGATGGGCTGTCTTCTTATTCTGTGTGAGAGGCAGACTCGCCCACTTTCTTGCTAATTTATCGGCTCTTTGAAGGGTAATATTGAATCTGGCCACTATCTCCTTTAGAGACATACGGTAGAGTTTTACCACGTTGGAATTGATTATTGGTCTTTCCAGCGTCTGCATGGCCGCCTAACTATGGCTACGTATAAAACTATAGGTGTACTGTCTGTCAGACTCATTGATAGTCGGAGACCTGCCATTTAAACATCTGTCACTTCTGCTTGAAATACACTACATTGTGAACTATTTGACGAACCAGCGTATATACCAGAATCTGTGGATTCATCCGGTTTAGATCCGTCTGTGTGTATTTCTATCGCAAAAAGGTTACGAACTTTATCTCGGTTCCTATGCTCTCTCATGGGAATTATTGTTTTGTGCTTAAGTTCGAAGTTCGCAAAAGACGTCAAATTGTCTTATTGATGGTTTTTCCGAGTTTTGGAGTGCCTCGATATGCCCTTTGCTGCGCGTTTTACCCCAGCAGTTACCCAGTCTAATTGCAACAAGCTCAGCCGTAAGCCATTTCTTTGCAAGTTAACAATGCAATCAATGCGTTCCTGTATGTTTCGTTTCCAGCTTAGTTAACACCTAGGTATTCAGCGTGATCAGTGAAAGTCGGTTATTTCCCTTTTATCTTCGGTGGAATAATATTTGGAACTTTATATTTCCTTTGTGAACAGTACGATTTCGTAAATACTTTTGCGACTTTCAATTCAAGTGAAAACATTTTAAAAAGTGCAATTAAAAAGTTCGACGAGCCTTGGCTGACAAACCGAAATTACGCACACCACACCAACCGCAAATACATATTTCTGTTTTTAATTGGTTTTGTAGGAACATGATAAACAATTATCACTAAGCTACGATAATAACGGCAATAAACCAGGCAGCGCCAATACTTATCTTTGAAATATGTATTCCTCTGTGTGCTTGCGGAATATTTATAAGATAAAGAAGACCACATTATAGATCTCCGATAAACGATAACCTTCCCATTCCAAGGGTTTTTATTAATATTGCACAAAATATAAATACGTTCAAGGACAGGTGTAATATTTGATTTACTTTCATTGCCTAGTTATCTGTCACAGTTGTGTCTTCTTTTTTGGAAAAGCTAAATTCATTGAGTGCAAAGAAAAGAAAGAGCACCGTGTTAATGAACTTTTTCTGCGAACAAGTATAAAAATAAAAGCAAACAAAAATATAACGCTCACAAGAGAAGTGGGTGTACAACTACGTATATGGGAAAATGTGCACACTCACACACGGGTGCGAAACATTCTATTGACGCAAATTGTAGGTATTTTGTTGCCATTGCAGTTTGAGGTTTAGTAAGGCAAACCTGTACACCATGTTGAATCTTTTAAGTCACGATTGCTTTTCTCAGTGTGCACAACTTTGCGGACATGTTTTGTTTTAAACATGCAATATCTTGTTTGTTGCTCTCTTCTTCGTGTATCTCGAATCCTGCCCAATGACACGCAATCAGAATCTCTGCATCAGAATAAGAACATCAATATAATCGGCTTTCTTAACTTGAGGCAGACTTTTCACGCCTTGCATACCGTAAGAGAGGGACGCCATACTTAGACGTTAATTAACTGTTTCAGTTATATTCAATCATAAGGGCCAATTATATGCGAGTTGTCGCTACGACAATATAATGCTTCTGAGCAGCACTCATGACTTAATCCCCTCCATTTGACTAATGTCACGAGTTGTAATAATAAGTCTCCCAACGGAACGGGGTATCAATTCTCTTGGGTGCTTGATATTTTTTTCTTTTACCATGTTTTTGGGTGTATTCATTTCACTTTCCACTCGTGTCGACGCACTCCATTGGTGTCACTTAATCTGAATATTGTGATATGGTGTTATGCGTTGGGCTATTCTCTGACGCAGTCAACACATCCAGTGATCGCGTCATTGTTTCCGTTCGATATTAATCGATTAATATAGTATCAAATAATAATTTAACACTTTCATATATTGTGAGTTACAAGCCAAATCAGAGCAGCCCGATGTAATGATTCACAATTCCTCCAGTTCGTTTACAATCCAAGAGCGCTAATTGTTGAAACTTCATGGCTAGATGTCCAATATTATATTCTACATAGGTGTATTTTGGTTAATTGTCTGGCATATTCGCTTATTAGCATTAAACAAGAAAAAACATGTCAATTAACTAAAATGTTTGTCATAAACCCATTAACGTGTCTCCATACGCATTCTGTATGTATGTACAAACTTGTCTTGTTGATACGTTTTGAATTAAGATTCAAGACTTATGACACGACATATGTACGTCAAAACGTGACTAATTGATTACTTTCCCGCGGTTGCAAGGCTCATGTTCTAAAATAAATGATGACATGAAAGCTGTATTCTTTAATTTGACTATGCCGTACAGACGTGGTAGATCCGTAGCAAGGTTACAAAGATATTTAGAGAGAGGGGCTAAAAGAAACGCTTTTTTCTATTAAGATCGCATGGTTTCAACTACAAATGTATCAAAAAATTTCTGAGTATACAACGTTGAAAAAAAGCCCTGCAGTTTCAACTTGACCCGTATCCTTTTTGAAGAAGAAATTAATGGAATACAAATTTAAATTAAGAGTCGTCATCCGAATCTCTGTTAACAAAGTCGAATTGTCACGGGATACCATAATTTATTCGAGCTAGAGAGAGGTTTTTGTATGGAAAATTGAGGCGAAAAAGTTCGAGTTTGAGAGAGATTCAACTTAGGGAGAGTTTTCTCATCCGGTCAAGTTTAAGCAAATGGTACTTAACAGATTAGGCACAAAGATTGTTCATCGAATGAGGAACCTTTATTTTTCGCTAAATGTTTTTTTTAGATAAGCCTCATTTTCTCCTCTACCGACGGAAGCATCCTGTCTCTGGAATATCGATTAATATAACTTATTTCCTCGATTTCTAATCATGTGCTTTCTTTGTTCAGCGTTCGAATAAAGTCCTATTTCATCGGGGTTGAAAAAACTCGGTTAAAAAAACCAACGGAATAATCTTAAAACCTCCCCGGCATAGATTTTATCACAAATAAGAAAATTTAGAAAAAAACCGCAACTCACAAAATTATATATACACACGCAATTAAACCCAAAACAAAACCTCATGGTAAAAACACAATCAGCACTATTTTTTTTCAATCTAATATAAAATCTAAAAACATGCCCTTTGTGGCACCCGTAAATCGTACCTCCTAGACTTTCGATGAGCAATTGAAGCAGATCCCGAAAGTTATGGAAACAAAAAAAAATGTTCTCTTTTCGTGATTCTTCATTCTACTAGGAACACTGTCAAAAACTACATGTGTTGTTGAACACAACATGTTAAACGATGAAACCATTTTTGCGTTATTACTTATATCTTTGACGCGACCGAACAAGAATAAGTAACAATATAAGCTTAGAAATCAATAGTAATTTCTTTGCTTCCCAGTAAAAGTCAAATTAAAAAAAAATTAATTATGGAAACTGATTATTGTTCCCCAGATGTAGAATTCTACCGCTCGTTGCTTCTTTTCCATCTGCATTGTGAGATAAACGAAAGCAAAATTATTACAGAAAAGGGCACGTGTTTGACCTATATGCAAATTGAGTCAAGGCAGCGTAGAAGTGGCGTGCCTATTTACCACGTCACAAAGGCAAAGATGAGCTGCGGTTACCGCTAAACGAATTTTTGATTGATTTTACATAAAGAATCCACTCTTATCTTATCTTATATCCTAACCAGACTCAACTTACGGTTCATGCTTCTATCGTACCAACTAAACCACATATGTACCTCAAGTCATCATAAAAAGGCTCTTTGGATCGATGCCAAAGCGTTTTACCTAGCCGATAATTTTCCAAATGTATTAGCTATTGATTTTGAAGTGACCAAAGAAATAAACGAGTACATTGATGGTTTTATCTGCTGTTCCCTACTATCCACACGAAAATTAAACTGGCGATGTTCACATAGTTGGCGGCTGTTGTCTGACTGGTGTCGGGACTTTGTGACATACTGGGTTATGCGAAATCGATAAACTCGTTAGACGTGCTACGACCTATACCTCTCATCCGCGGGAAAACGCACGCTATACCTATCTTCTAAATATACTCAACACACAATCAAGACGACAACAGTGTTGGCCAAAACTTAAGCAACTCATAAGCCAGAATGTTAAAAATGCTGTCTATTATTATTATATACGTGTTACAGAAAGCAAAAATGGTTCCACATCAATGAAAAAGACAAAAAATAGGCCCTGTACTAATTCATTGGTTGTCCTAAACTAAAGCAACTCTTCTATATTCCATGGTGGAAGACCAAGAATAACACATCTCGGGATTATAAATTGCTTCTAATGACTGTAAAATTGGTTCCGTCATCCAGGGAGTTATAGAACGAATTTTTTATTCAGAAGCAAGCGCTAGGACAAGTCGCGGAACGAAGTTAACGGAGTCGAATCTTAGCAGTGGCACTTAAATCTAATCACAGACATTCTAGTGGGTTTGAAGTCCAACAAAACGTTGGTAAACCTAAGTCAACTTAACCATACGAGCGAATACACAGATATTATGAATTCATGGTAACCATAACAAATCTTTTCTAAGTAAGAATCTAATCTGATTCAAGTTAGAACGAAAACGATCACTCGACATCTATGGTCTTTAAATTTTCTCAATGCTTCTGGCTACATTTCGTTCGGCAAGCTTAAGTATAACCAATGCAACTAACAATTTTGTACTACTGGTAATGAATTTTTGCTTTGTTTGCTTCCACTGGTTATGAAGTCACAAATTTCAGCACAGTGAGTTTTTCGTCAATGTCACTTAAAAACGAGTTTCGTATTTTCACTAAATTAAGTAAAACAAAACCTTTTACGATCTGAAATTTATAAATGTTTTATTGCCATTAACTTAATCTCACAAAGATCACATAAGGCTCATTACATTAGCCAAGTAAATGTGGTTTATTACAATGACGTATTCAATTAAACTGCAGTGCACTAAGAATTCTATATATGTATGTATGACCTGGGGCTTTTATTAAAAAAAGGTTTTTTATGCAGCATCACCCTGAATTCACTTTAAATGTTGTTCATACATCCAAGTTTAATCGTTTTTTTTTATACATTCCATTCAAGTCAACACTTCTTACTCACTTACGAACACATCCACATACTTTTGGTATAATTTGCAAACAAAAGTAAAAGTTGTCAAATGATTTCAGGTGATACTGGTTAACTGTGTGTACTGAGCATGTACTACTAATTTGAAACTATTGCGTTCAATTTAAAACTAAAGCTAACTCCACGCAAACATATATGGAATTGCAAAAAAATGTATCAAGAATTCAATTTTCAAGTCAAAAGATAATACGAAACCCCAGATGCATGCGGTATATGAACGGATCTAACTTGAACTTTAGTAACGCAATATTTGAGCACGAAAGCTTTTGTAGATTCTTTCGTTTTTCACAAGCTTCTGGAATGAAGGCACCTTCGTATTTTCATATATGCATGTAGCTTCAATGTGGCTTGGGAGCTTTTTCGATCTAGAAAAACGAAACACGTAAAGAAATTGATGTATACTTTTAGGCGGCACTGACTATTCGAGTTCCTTCCTGGCAATGACGTTTTTTGAACGTTCTTACGAACACTTGTTTATTCACTAATTACCACCCTATCGTGTATCCAATTGGATATTCTATGTAACTATCCAACATCTTTATGCGTTTCCCCTCGAAGAAAGTTAACCAACATTCCTTAAGTGTATACATTTGAAATTAACTTCTCACGCACTGAGGGAGGACACCAACAAGCCAACTCCCACTATATACAGCAGAATGCATCAACTGTTCGTTTCATAAACGGACTCAAAGTGAGTGCTCTTTAATTACCGGTGGGAGATACATTAACTCAGCGAGTTGACAGGTTTCGATTAGACACATTTCTACGTACAGTTTTTTCCCCAGATAAAGTAACCCTGAACATAAAATACCAATAATAGTCGTCGTCCCTGTAGTTGGGTTTTTTCTTTTTTCAACAAACTCCAGGTATTAAGCCTATGGACATAACATAATTGAATGGAATTGTAGCTACCTGTATGTCAGAGGAGATTACTCATTTGCCAATCACTTGAAAATGTACTATCATTTAACCTTCTGAGTACTCTTTTGACCTATATATGCTTTGTTTCACATGATTTACAAGTAATCTATATGGACAATGTGTGGTAAAGCAGTTGTTTTCACATTATCTCCATTGTTGAGATCCGTTGTTTTTTTCTTCATCCAAGGCATTGTTTATCTTTTATTTTTTGAAATTTATAGCTCAAGTGATAAGAAATGTAATTTCTTATCATACATAACTCGATGTGTAATTATAACAAAGAAAAATGTACTTATTTTGTTTACTGTAAACAGAACAAAACATCCACTGAATCGAGAGCAAATGCAAACTTAGAAAAACAATTAAATGTGTGCTACTTATCGTTTGTTGAACTCAATCTAGCCACATATGCATCGAATGCGCGTAAAATGCATTTTCCTTGCTTCACATAATCGTGACATCATTGGGAACGATATTGGCTGTCGATTGAATGCGGCATTTCCGGCAATAATGACATGACTTTTTACCGGTTGTGTCGAGGAAAACTCGCGTCCCTTGTGTGGCGTGTTGTATCACAATTCAATTTCCATCAAACTTTGTTTCTTATTTTTCCATTTATGTTAAACAAATTAAGAGACAGGTGCACTTGCTGCTACTCACAATGTGTAGGTGTCATAAACTGCCTTAAGCAATCGATTCAAATTAAAGCTGCCCTCTTTAGTTTGTGCATAAATTTGAAATAATTGACTGCAAAGAAAAGTAAACAAGTAAAGAAAACAGAACGTGATCAATAACTTTCCTGAAAACAGAACTTAAATCACAACAATCACAAGTTGTTGTTTATCCTACATCGTTAAAGTCTTGTACTGAAGAGAAATGTCGTGTGATAAGTATGGGGGAAAACCGGCTTAAGTCCAATCTGATCGATTCCAAGAAAACACGAAAAAAGAAGTTATGACGGGGTATTTCTCTCTCCGCAGGATTGTTGATGTTGGTAGTGTTTTTTTTTTTCAAAACCAAACGTAAATATGACCTTTCTGATTGCCTGTTTAAATAATTTTTGGTATATGATGTTTGGTGGATGGATGTTCTGGTCTGGTTTATTGAAGTACCTTTTGTAACATTAACTACTACGCACACAAGGTCATGTGGGGGCATTTGGAGCGGGGGTCTACTGTACATTTGAAAGATCCCTGTGCTGAGGTGACTAGTGTAATACAGGCTGATCAGGTTGCGATAAATAGGGCAGCACTTACATCAAAGGACTACCCACCCATCATTGACCATCACAACTTCGGCTTTTGCAGTCGGAACTTCAGAGACACGTCATACAAGTCGCTTCCTTTTGCTGTGTACCAGGACATACCCAAGTCAAACGAAATGAATGAACAGATCTTGGCAAATCCCTAACTATCCTTTTTGCACACCAAACTCAAAGCTCTATGAAGGTGAAACTAGAAGACGACTAGTTAGAATAGATTATGATGGCCGGCGGATGATCGAGAATAACAGAGTAAACCTAGCTGTAGTCTGCTGGAGCTTATAAGCAAAATGTTCCAGTGGTTCTTGCAAAATTTATGAGTTGTTTTCTTACTACAGCCACATAATTTCACGATACAAAGAGTAGTTGACCTAATGTTGTATATCGAGTTTGTTTTGCTAAGTTCGGGCTAACCACTGGTGTTTCATGTAAAATCAGACTTTGTCAATGAGCAAGGAGACACAGCAGGCAGTGGCTCGTAATGGCCTCTGGTAGTATACTGTAGTGAACTCTTAGTGACGAGAATTGTAGTTTAGTTTTGGAGATTTACATTCAAATCTTGGTTTTGATTCAAGAATTACTACTCTTGGTTATTAGTAATTCATTGAAGAAGAAATATATATGGGCTTTATCGGATGACATTGTGACGGTAGCTGTTTCGTTTTCCTGGATTCCAAAGTGTCCAAAAACCCCTAGGAGGGAAACTGCGTTGTTACATCAGAGTTCCCGTAACGCATTAAAAACAATTACCGGTTTGTACTTTATTGTGTTACTTGTAAGTGCTTCGAGCGCTGTGTGACTGTCTACTTTTATATTAATGCGAGTACGGTTTGTTTAGTGACGCTGTAGATGGTGTTGAAGCCTTAGCTCCCGTTATTCCAATGCACATAAGGCGTTGGAGCCTTTCAAGCTTACGCCTTAGATAAGTAATAAACTCTAAACAATAAGCAATAAAATTTTGTGAATGATTGTGATTTTAACGCTATTGACAAACATTAAGGTTTATTATGGTACTGTCAACACTTCTTCAAAAATCAGAAATCCAAACCGACACCAATGCCTAGATTCATTTATTTATGTAGAATATCAGCATACACAGAACGAGCAGTATCAACACCGGATATGTGAAAGCCTTGTATGTGCTACCACACTCCTGCTTGGGTTGTATGCGATGTTACCCTTACCCTCTGCAGCATAACCAAACAGTGTTGATATACTTTTGTTTTGTTAATTTCCGTGTTCCAAGAGAATAATACATACCATTATGATTACTTATTTATGTTTCCTTAATATTAGAAAACATGTTTTGACGGACACTTGTTGTTTTAGCTGTATGACGTAATTATTGAAAAATAGTTATCATCAATGAATAAGAACTTTGGAATGTCCCACGCAATAAGTAACTTTGGCTCTTTAAATGACGATGACGCTACATGACGTTGAACACATAAAGATTAATCGGAATATTGGAATATTTTAAAACGCTTGCTATCAAGCGCTTAACGCAGAACTGATAATTAGAATTCGTGACAGATATCCGTTCATAGATAAAGACGTATTGCTCTAGACTACTACGTTCAAAGTCTGCTTAAGAGTCGTACTTTTCACCGCTGATACACAATATTTGCTGGATTGAAGCTCAAATTTATGTGCTCGATTAGATTATCATATTTCTCAACGTGGCTTATATAAAAATGTATGTACATATTTTCCATTTGAATTAATAATGCATCTCTTGTGGTTATCCACTTGAATAACCAAATCTGAATAGGTACTTATTTTTAGATACACCAGTCTCGCCCCTTGTGCTAACCCTTTTTTCAAAAAATGTTAATGATTTTAATGTATCTGCTTTATTGCGAAATTAGGGTACTCACTCTTGTACTAAAAGTCAAATTGAAGGGGATTCTATTTTGAGCTGTACCATCTCTTCATTCTGTCATTATAAAGACGGACATACATTTGAATGTGTGTATTAAAACCCTAATCTCCATTTTATAAAGTTTGACTGGCACATAATAAACGTATGGCTTGCACTACAAGAACTTGTGTTGCAAAAATTACCCAAAGAAATTGTTAAGATTGTTGTTCATAAAACGTGGTTGTCGGGCATGAAAAAAACACAATAAGTTGCCGTTTTCCTGTCCTATCAGCAGTCATCGGATGATAATCGCAGGTTTTTTAATTGAATGTAATTTAAAATGATTGATTACACCCATTTAACATGTGTTTAGTCAAGCAATGATTATGAGATAAGAATTTATTCTATCAGTAGATGTACTTAATGTTTATGACTATATTTTACTACCTCTATTTCTAGAAATGTGATATATTGTATGTCAAAATATTCATATTCTGTTATAGCAAAGACAGAAAAGTGGTTAAGTTGTTAAACATTTTAGTTTTGCTAAGGCGACAAATCGAGAAGAAATGAAATAGTGTCTACACTTAATGGCTCTTAAATAAACCCGGACAAAGGTATAAGGAATCAATATTTCTTTCAAAAATGTTTATTAATTTCAAATTAAAATTAAACCTTCAGCAGAATCTCGGAAACATGAAAGATGAACAATTAGGAAAGATGAATTGATTTGGAAGATAACTTTCTTCTGGGCGACAGTCTTCCGTAGATCAGTTCTTTTTTAAAGAAAAACGTTGAAATAATTTTTTTATAAAATTAATGGCGGATGTATGTACCCGTGTTTCTAATTTGATTCTCGAAAAGACGAACAATTTGAAAAGATGTTTTATATATGTTAGGACTTACAACAATAAAACCCAAACCATTTGAGAAATCTCGACAATTTTATTATTGATTTGAAGTATAAAAAAACATTTATGTAAGGAATACCCTTCCGTTCATTTGTGCACTACGGACTCGTTTGCTGTGGTCGATTCGTTGAATTCAAATTTCGGCAGAAATAGTGGTTATCTCAAGTTCAATATTAGTTCTTAACTCCTCAAACTCCGACTAGGTTTCATAGACCACTGATTAAACATAGTCCCATGAAAAGTCTGGAGATTTTAAATCACACTATGTCTAGTTGGACGCCGGAACCACTTCTCGAAATAACTCAGTACAGTACATTCAGCCAAAAATTCGATTCATCACTTATGGTGATTTATCTTCCAACACTTCCATAGACCTCAACCCTAGAACCTACGCGCTGCATATAATCGAGTTCTTTAGTTAACTCCATTTTTATTTTAAAGGAGTGCCATAATCCTTTTGCAAAATTCGCCACAGTGTCTCACGAATGCCCAATTCTTGAGAACGCCGTGGAATTGACTGCTTTGCTTAGTTTGCGACGGATGCTTGAAAGGCAGCAATATTCTCTGCACATCGCCCAACCCGATGTCTCACTGTTTGGGTTTACTACGCTCAAACGTGTTGTTGAATTGCCTATCTTCTCGAACGAGAATTACGATCAAAAATTTACGTTAACGCTATTAAAGTTGCCGTACCGACTCGGATTTTTTTTTAAATGTAGATGTTCTTCGTTCTTGAATCAACTCACGATAATGAAAATGTTGCTTTGACATTGACCCTTTGGTCAATAGTTTATGGGTGTGTTCACAGTAACACAGTGGGTTGGGGTTAACCTGGCCATTCTGTCATCAATAAGGAATATGGGGCTTATACTGTACACCAAATTCGACGGCGGGCTCTTTATTTGAATTGAGTTTTTCAGGAATGATTTAATTTGTCCATTATAATAATTTATATTTTGGGAAAGAATATAAGATAATTTTATAACGATATACAATTGTTAAGAGTGGCAATAGCAGACATATAGGAAGAGAAGATTACACACTTTTATGACTGAAATCTGTTTCAAAGATACGTTCACGTGTCTTCATGCTCTACCAAATTATTTGCTAGCAGATCGTACGGAATGGTTAATGACAAGGTGATCTAACATCACCATCATCATCGTCATTCGATCTGGATTTGAAATGTTTCCTTATGTGGATTATTGAAAGTAACGTCGGTTATCCATTGAAACGAAATGTGTACGTCTATAATTGTATACATGCTGTGTGACCTTGACGTTTGTTTTGAATTTTGAAATTCTAATATACGCCGTTAACTTTCGGGAAATTCCAAACGTCAAAGCAAACGTATGCATGACGTATGTAGAAGTAGTTGAAACGAAAACAGAAATACAGTCGCTGATATCCGGTTTTTTGGTGCAATTCTCGTTTTGTAAAAAATTCTAAAAATTAACGTGCTCAAGCTTGAAAAAAAAAATAAGAACAAAAATTCCCCACTCAATTTACCGCTATGAAGAAGTAACCAACCACTTGACAAACGTGCAGTCTGTAGAGCTAGACCCACGAGAACAACGGGATTCTGGGAAACTGAATGTTGGCTGATAAACAATAAGCTACTTGAAAACGGTATTACGATAGAGTTAATTGTGAACCTGTACAATGCGACGTAGATCGCAGATCAGAACAGATCTTTATATAATTTTCTTGAGTCATATTCTTTTATTAACGGTTAAGATTTACTTAAGAATGTCATAATTAACTATATATCCATTTAGTAAAGTCTGTTAAATCATGTGATATTTACCATCGACTCGCGCTTTCATCTGCCAAAAATGATTCAACCATATCATGGCACAAAATTGTTGGTAAACAAAAAAAAGAGGAGAAAAAAAAAATAAAAAATGTATGTTAATTGATTCATGGATGTGTGCCTCTTATCAGTAAAATATTTGATCACATTTAACACATTAGTGCTTCGAACTTTAGTTCCACCCTGTAGCCTTCATGGCACTCCTCTCTAGTATTCGGCGCTTATTTCCGTTCGACTCTATAAGCATTTGCTGGCTGCTGGCGCTCACTCTGATGAATGCCGCATTCTTCTCTCTTTTATTTTATTATATTTGGATGAAGATGATGATAAAGACTCTTAAAACTTCTCGTCCACCAACATACCATACAACGCACAAGCACAAGATATGGGTGCACATACACCAGCCGCGCACTAGCAGCAGTGAGCACCAATACCACGGTAAAGCAGTCACCAGACCAGCAGACAGCAGCGCACACAGTAAATATTGGCGGGCGGAGGCTCTACAATCAGTCGTTCCTTTCCAGCGATTTAGTATCGCTTCGGACAATCAAGCCGCTATACACGCGCGTCAATTCAATTTTAATTCACTCTGAGTGGAGTTCAGTACCACCAATCGATCACTATATAAGCCATTTGATGCGCATGCGGCCAGTTGAGTAAAAAAAAGAAAAAGAAAAAAAGAATATAGCCCCGAGTGGAAATATAAAATTAATTAGAGCTGATCGGGTTTTTGTGAAGTGAATTATTTTAAATTTATTGTGCAAAGGTGTTCAAGTGTTGCATAAGAAATTCTAGCAAATTCTTTTTTTTTGGCAAACTACTGACCTCCGTTCTGTGTCCATATGCCGCAGCTTCAATCAACCGTATTTGGATTTGGTAAATGCCTGGTGTCTTAACTGTGTTTGCAATTAGATTCAAAAGAAATGCATTCCTGCTAATAAACTCTCCACAGCATGTTTTCACTGCCGAATCTATATGTATGCATGACGAACGAAAAAAAAACCCAAAAACTCATCAATGGAAAATTTTCTGCAATCGGAGTGTGTTTGTTGTTGGTGTATGTCTTCGTTTTCCATCTCTTTTCTTCACTTAAACTTGGACTGAAACTCCGAAACCAGTCTTATTTTAAACTCTTCGGATTTTTTCTTCTTTCCTTTGCATTCTGCTTCACCACTCTTCGTGTGGATGACTTTTTGTTCGTTTCATTGAATGAGCGTTTTTTTTTATTTTTTTTTTGTTGTATTTTTGGTTTAAGAAAGCGAGTACAAAAGTCAAATAGAAATAAATAAAAAGTATCTGCCACTCCACCGTCGGACGCTAGTGTAACGATGGGTTTCTTTAGTTGGGTTTGTGCGTTTGCGAGCGTTCCACGACTGTGCCCGTTTATGCGCGGATCTTAAGTAGCTACACGCGCACTCGTGCGGCATACCAATGATGATGTTGTGGGTATGATAAAGTGCTGTGAATGTACTCGTATTCATGGGGATTTTTTTCAGACGAGCTAGTGGTGGATGGAATGCCTTGGGGGCTTCGCGCATATTGGGAGCAATAGCAGTGCGATGTCGCAATGCGAGCAGATATGTGTATAGGGCCATAAATGACGCAGATACACATGTCGCGACAGCAACGATGTCTGTCTCACTAGAATTATAGGTGTTGATATTAAATCCCCTCCCCTTCTGCGGATCCATTCGATCAGCTCGAAGAGTTAAATTTACCACAGAATGTTAGCAAACGCGTTTGTTGGTATCAAGTTGTATGTATTCAAGGGGAAAAAGGCGTATATGTACACGTATGTAGTCACCGGAAGAAGCTGATATTGATGTTGCAAGTCTGCAGAAGGTACACATTTCGAAACGAATTATTGCGAGTGCATTTATTTGATTATGTAAAGTTATTCGAATTTTGTCTGGTCTTTGGAAAAGAATTAGATTAAAAATTTCTTTCATCAGATATTTAGATTTCTCAAAGTCCAAAGCCCGCTTGATGATATCTCTCCAGACGCGCAAATATCCGGTCCAAAGACAGCCATTATTTCATTTACACAACATCACAAGTTTCAAATCTTGTTGGACCTTAAACACAAGATAATAGCGCTTGGAGGCAAAGCCGGAGCTATGTACGTACATATGTACTAAGGTCTAATGGAATGTCATGGAGATCAAAGTAGAAAAGAAATAGTAAACTCCTTTGCTCCCAAGAACAGTCCCACGTGAAGTGGTATTAAGATTTGTCAAATGTAAGCTTCACTTTAAATTCCCTCCTTAAAACACAAACTGATTAAACGATTATTCTTAAGTGTCCCCAAGTGAAAGCAGGTCAGCTTGAGTACATTTTTAATTAGATTTTTAACTCCGGCGCATGCATGCTTGTCATTGTAATGACATCGATTACAATTAAAGTGTGTTACACGTGTATGCTCAAGTTCATGGTGCAAGTCAGATCCTAAAAGATTATCCAAAGGAGACCATGCTCAGATGAATACAAAATGTATCACGGATTTTAGCAATAATCCATCTCTGAATGTGGTGGTGATTTAACGGATAGACGTAGACTCCCAAACTATTACGTTGCTTGGCGTTAGAAGAGAGAGACAAGAAAGAAAAAGAAGCAAATCGAATGATTCATCTTTTTGAATAGACACAATCATGGTCTCTGTTCACATTGCAGATTGAAAACCGAAATTTTTGAAAATATACAAAACAGTTCTATTTTTTGCTAGTCGCAACTAGAATGTTTATAAATATTTTCAGAAATGCCTCCCATAAAAGCACGGTATGTTGGGCATAGGCTATTTGCAAGAAAGACACATGAAACATGCACGAACAGTACAGTGGATCATGAACATGCAAAATCAGTTCGAAAAAATTGTGCCTAGACAGATTTTACTGTAAACTTACTGAGTATCGCTTGGCTTACATATCAATATTTGCAAAATCATCCATTTTTTGGTTCCGAAAACAAATTTAAATACAACACATTTATGATTTAGATTTCCAACAAACTGTTGTTGAAAAATATTGTTTGGATCTTGCCTTTCGGATTGAAGATCAGTCAAATATCCTCATGGAGAACTCGACAAGGTAATTTTCGACAAATATCGGCTCACAACTCGGTCATAACATGCGTTTCAAAGCGGCCAAGGTTTATAGCTTCAATATAATCTCTTACATAAAAAAACACAAATTAAGTATCTTCTATTTAAGACCAAACAATGTTGAATAATTGACCAGGCAACACTCAATTAGTCTTTCCACTATTACAAACGGTTTTATAATTTGTTTCTTAACGCATCAAGCAGCCAATCATCGTATATAATTCATCACAGGGAGCGTCCATTATACTTGAAAGATTTATGCAAAATGCAGGCGAAACCCAGTCATACCCAATATCGTTTTAAAAATGAACAGTCGCATTTTTTCTCCAAAAATAGCAATATATGTAAATGATATTCCTTAAACCAGTAAAAGAACAAAAAAATAAAGTATAAATCAAAAACCTGCCCATATGTCTTATCTACTCACGTTTACGGCAGACCGACTTCCTAACTGTTAATCTATTTCTAACAATCAACAATTGATGCAATAATTACTAACTATTTCACGATCTAATCAATGAATGGGACGGCTATAAATTAGACTTAAACAAAAATGCCACGACGATTACGATTTGACTGGCATTCAATAAATAATGGAATTTGAAAATGTAGTTTAGAAAGTCGATTAAATTTGTGTTGTGTTTATAATTATATGGTATGTCCTTGAGCAAAACCAACGGAATCCTTCATAAAATCTCTTTTTTTTAATTCAAAAAACGAGCTTAAAAGATACTCAAATTAACACACTCATATCCATTCTGCGATTGTGTGCAAGTGACTGCTATTGACGGTATTCGGTCGATTTCCGTTGCTGCAAGTGTACAATTTTAATTTGCATATGACGTCTGTGTTTAGCCGAACTTAACAGTTCAAGTTTAATGTCATCTGGTGGTTGGCTCTCTGTGTCATTGTCTCAGAGTCTAGAGCTTCAAGAACATACTACAAAATGATATTATATAATTGCGCTTCACAAATGACTTTGGGAAATATTATTTCTATATTATTCGCAGTTAGCTTGAAGTGTATTGATGAAGCGTGAAGATAATAAAATTAGACTTAGACTGCATGTTGGAAGAGGCGGTGAGAGAGAGGGTGATGTGCTGCTGATTAAATAATTGTTTATGAATTCGACCTTAGATCTGTGTTTTAGAAACCAATTTTTGGCCTTTGAGGGCATTCAGTTCTCGTAAATAAGGAATTCAATTGCAATTTAGCCGAGGAAGCGTTGCGTTATATATTTATGCTGATATCAATAAATTACGTGATGTTTGCTTCCTGTTGTTTGTTGCGCAAACTGGAAACCTCAACTTAAGAACTTATCAACTATTTCCGACAACGCATACGTGAAATATTTTAAAAATATTGCGTGTTTTCTATGTGTCCGTGTGAATATGGTTCTTGTTTGCATGTTCTTTGTTCCGTTGGAAAACGTAATGGCTTTGTTGCCTTACATTATTTTGAAACGTTTCGAAACGTATTTGGCTCATTATATTTCCTCATTTGTAAGAGGAAATGCAAAACCTAAGTCAGATATTCCTCAAATATTTCCATAATGTTCCCATATAACTCATTACTTACATACTGTTTTACAATAAAACAACGACAAAATGTGACTTTTAAAATATGTGCAGTTTCATGTACATATTTCTTGAATGGAAAAGGATTCCTATTTTATGCGAGTATATATTTTTGCTGTTTCCAACGGAACTTACATAAATCTACTACCTATAGCCAAATTATTTAAATAAATACTGAGGGCACATCTTGATTTTAAAATATTCAAAATTGTAGAGAATTGAAAATTCTGAACATTGCAACATATTTAAATATATACTTGTGTGTTGAATAATATTTACTTAATGAGCCGGCAGATCGAATGACCAAATAAGGGTCACACATACATATATTCCACGCCTTGAAGTACTGGTTATTTAATACTCAATGTAGCACAGTTTTACCGTGGAAACCTGAAATTTACCATCGTGAGGGCATTGACTGTTGGTTTTACAATTTGTTCGCAAGGTCAACTGAATTTTTATTATATTGGGTTAATTAATGTATGTCAAATATACTTTAGCTGAGATAAACCAATACAAACGTCTAATGTCGGAAATTGAAGCATCCCTTTTTCTTTAGGACAATCTTCATAACTAACATGAAGAGATAATCTTCTTAGTTAAATTAATGAAATAATAATTAATTTATATGATGAACCAGTTTCGACATTTTTGTACGTTTTTTTCGAGTACAAGTCGATCGTTGTAAACATTAACATCACATCAAATTTGTACTCTCCGTTAGGGTAACATCTTCCATGATAACTCCGTTTTTTCTCCGAAAATAGTTTTAATACATTACTTTGATATAATATTATCGGTGGCGCTACAGGTCAGGGTCTAGCTTCTACAGCAATCACTCATGTTGTGCGTGGTAACGTTCTCTCATGAGTGGAAGGGACCTACAGTTTTATGCCGACTCCTCACGGCCAAGTTTGAGAAACCTTTTGCGCTTTTGCGCTTTGAGCATTGTCAGTGGTTCGAAAGAGGCTGGGTGGTGAAAAATGATTTTGGTCGTACCGGGAATCGAAACCAGATAGGGAAGTTCAATTGCGTAGGAGTCGACGCGTAGACCCACAACGCCATGGACACTATATCCATTACTATCGGGTACTATCTACAACAGTTAGGAAATAAGGTCTAATTAGATACATCGCTATTGGAAATGTAATAGATCCCGAGGAAAGCACCAATGTTTTCTCCAAAGATGTACTG
Source organism: Eristalis intricaria (assembly GCA_964034865.1). Taxonomy (NCBI): domain Eukaryota; kingdom Metazoa; phylum Arthropoda; class Insecta; order Diptera; family Syrphidae; genus Eristalis; species Eristalis intricaria. The sequence goes on along the minus strand of OZ035876.1, from coordinate 69,528,144 downwards.
CATAACTAGACAGGATTATAAGACCTGATCTGATCATGACGTTGACTATGTCTAATATCAAGGGCGAAGTCGCCAAGCCATTTTATAGCCATTGGATCGCAGGAAGAATGATCTTTATTCTTCTTTGTGTAACGCTGCAATTTGCGGTGAACCTGGACATAAATCAACGATCCTATCCACCTAGTGTGAACTGTGGTATTTGCCTTTAATTGCACACATCCAAGTTGATTGATGTCCCTTTTCATTAGTCTACGTCACCTTACATGCCCACCAAAACATGTCAAGGATTTCATTACATCAATCTTGGTACTGATGTTGTTAATAGATGCTATTTACTGAGGAGCCGATGGGACCGAAGTATCGACTACCTCGAAGTTATAGCTGTCCATTGTGACGCTTTGTCCTCCAAGACGTCGCTGTTGTCCTTTCGTGAGGACTGCATTTATATGTTTCGTTTTCGCTTGTTCACCGCCAGACCTATTCTGGTTGCTTCCGTCTCAAACGCTTCATTGATAGCGCGCGCTGAATTCTCGGCGTCTCGCCATCAATGTCATCCGCATTTGATAATAACTGAACGGACTTTTAATAGAATATCACAATTATTTCTCGACTCGAGCTTGCTGATGAAACTTTAAAACTTAAAACTATTCTCACGTTAGGAAAAGAGGGGACACTTTTTTTCAGTTCAGTATACACTAATAGCACGTGTCTTTACGCATGTAGCGATACTGAAAAAGGTGAACAGAAATGTGTGAGCACGTTGCTAGTGACAAAATTAACCTCACCTACTATAGAAATTCTATTACATGAACTTGGTCTTTCAAGTTCTGTATTATGTTCAAACCATTAAGTTTGTCCCTCGTTTAGTAAACACGGTTTGTATTCAATGAACCCGGGGTGAATATGGATCTAGCAGCCAAATTAGATATGTACATAAAAGTTAGTAAATTCAATATAAAAAATATACATGCGTCATAGATCGGTGTTCTCGGAACAAATATCGTTGTATACTTAAGCGTGTTTACGCAGAAATGATAATGAAATAAGTGCGTCATGTAAACGCAACGCAATTTCGTTATTATTACGATAAGGTGGATCGATTTTCCTTTTTTTAATGTTCAAATATATTAATTTTATGAAGCCGAAAAACAAAAACAAAAAAAAAAGAAAGAGATCCGAAATCCGTGTTCGTCACCACAAATGCATTAAACAATACCTTTTACACATTGTAGATGACCTTCAATTTTACTAAGAAACTTGTTGACCTTTTGCAGATCTAGTTCTACGCGAGAATATGTGCAAGCCCTTTCCCGTAATACTTGGCCATTACTTCTATATGGTGGACCTCTCTTTATATTCTCCTTGTATGCTGATACATAAAATATACTGCAATTCGTTTAGCTTAATCGATCGAATGAATTACTTGAAGCTATGTCCTTGACTTTCTGATTTCTGATATATTGCGTCACTCACTTGAATCAAGTTAGGTTTGGTGCCAATTTTATATGTATACATGTATGCCTAAATTTTGTTGCCTCCGGTTCGGATGAATCAAAGTAAATTTGAACGTATTCATCGATAGTGCTTACCATCGATATTGATGTGGGAGTCCCCCTTATATCACGAAAATTAAGAAGAACCCCTCAAATTGAATGACGCAATATTTGCCGAAAACTACGTTATACCAATGCTCGACCTCTTTCAGTGTTCGATTTCCAATTTGGCCACGTTGTTCCGGCTTTCCTTCAAAGTTTTAAACTCACAGAACATAAATATACTGGTGTAGACTAGTGTATGTACATATGTGAGTGTATCTTCATACATGATACGTTATTCAATGATCCAATGTTAGGCGAAACTTATTTTAAGGCAAAGTCAATGACGTAGATATCATGATCTCCCCCATTTACAATTATTTGGAACTTACGAATTGATTCCAAATAAAAAAAGATAAAACAACTGCGACAAATTCCACATGAAAGATATAAAAAGTAAAAGAGAGAAAGGCACAAGACACTCGTGGCCTGTGGGTTTTTAAGAGGGGGAAAAATGGAATGTGAGCAAACCTCTCGCTGGTGAGTCGCGTCGCGACATCTTTCCGATTTTAAGAGCTTTATGAACGCGAACGTTCGCTTTTAATTTTGCTTTGTTTGTTTCTCTAATTTTCGCCACTCCATATTGAAAGATTAATCACAAAAGAGAATAGGTATAAAAAAAAGTGTCCCACACGAACCGATAAAAATGAAATGATGAAATACTACTTTGAAGTTGAATTTTGAAAGAGTTTTTCGGTCAAATACTTTTGCTAGTAAGCGGTTTATGAATTGCCATGAACTATGGCGCTTGACCTGGCTGACAATCATGAATGGCTCAAAGTTTAACAAGCCGATGATCGTTTGTTTTTGTGGATGTTATGCAAAATGGTGCAAAGTGTATGCTGCAGGGGTATGATTGAGCACCCATTCTATTTTTATAATTTTGAACTAGTTTGGAGAAATTTATACGTTATCTGATGTTTGTTTTGCTCTTATATTCGTAAGTGATGATGTCGACACATGTTTGCCGAATGTTGATGATTTTCGATGGCTTCTCTGCAGTCTTTTTTTTCTTAGATGAACGCATTTCAGGAAAAGGGGATTGAACTTTGATTATTTGCGTTTTTCATTAAAAACATATGTAAACTTTGGTTTTTTTTATATTAACCTTAGGCATTGTTTACAACTTAATTTTGAGTTCATGGGCAGTTTGAGCTTTTGAGTTCCTAATCATTCATAGTGAAAAGTTGTATTGTCGAGAGCAGAAGGTGTTGTCCTTTAACACTGTATTAAAATATGAATGTATTCCAAATTGTTCCCTTCAAAACAGAATTAAGTGCGCTGCTCTTAGATTTTCAGCGTTTTCTTCAGATTCCTGATTTGGGAGACACCAAATTTAATTACACAGCACACTCTCCCGTCATTACCAAGAATATGAGCATTCGACATTTTGAAGCTGCAGTCCGTCCATGCATGTGAGAACTTCTACAACTTCACGTAAATTACAAATCAATTTAGGGAAAAAAAATCGTGTATGTCCACAAGTAAATTTAATTAATGAAAGTTTGTTAAATAAGACAACCTACACATTGCAGATCGTATGTACATAAATTAACTTATATGCATGTATTCAAACATCACCAAGCAATAGTCTCTGTTGATATATTTGAGCGAATAGTCAAGGCATTCAATAGGTAGACGGTATTGGGTCTCCTACTTTCCTCTTCGCATCATGCATACGGAAATTAAATCTTCTGCATTTTTTGTTTGTTCCCCTTTAGATTGTATAGTTTATACACACAAAGCACGTATTTTTCAAAGCGAATTCAAAATCAGCTAAATAGTAATGCGTTGTCTTTGTCATGTCCAACGATTACTGGACATCATCCAGAGGGATATTAAATAAAATTGTCATTGTCACAGAATTTTCTGATTTTGAATATTATAAAGTTACAATACATAATCTTCTATTCTCTTGTGTTTAAGTGTAGGAATTAAACAAAGCCTATCAAAGATTAAGCTTGGACGTGCAAAATATCAGAAACATCGTGTGTAAACAAAAGGCACATCCATATTCTATTTTATTAAAACTGTTGCCATAGCAGGCTTTGCTTTTGATTGAAGATCAAAAGTACAACGCGTGACCGAAGTCGAAGGCAAAAAAACATTGTTTTTATCAATCAATTGTTTTAGAGGTCATAAATTTCATTTGAAAATCAAAATCAATTTACTTGTATGAGCAGGAATGTACTTGCTACTAGCACGCAACGTAATTCTACGCAGTCTAGTAAATGTCGACACTGCCAATGAAGTGATAGTTGAGAAAATTCTTTTACCTACTACTAACTCGGCGATTAATTGCCACCTAACAGCCGTGTACGACAATGACCACATTTCTTTGTTAATTTAATTTTGTTTATTTTATCAATTAAAGAATACACACGCTATTCATTGAATAGGATCACTCAATCATGTGTCTGCTTTATACAAGTCATTGTTCTCGTCTACTGCATTGCTCTGTGTCTTCTTCTACAAAAACACAGCGAATCAATTGATAAAGCTACAATCAGGGATTATTAATTGCGCCTTTGGGTGCAGTGATTGATTGAATGTGTCAAAAATTCAATGAAGAAAACAACCAATAACCTATTGGTTCAGCCGATCAGTTGATAATCATGGATCTTTGAACTGTGCCTACGCAGTGCTGGATTTGAGTTCTGTTTATTTATTCTCAGTTCAACCGATAATTGTTTAAACTGTATATAAACTTTTGTCATTTCAGTGAGTACACTCACCCTCACAATCTTCGCTGAACTCATTCTCAAACTGTATCATTTCTATTTATTTTATTTTTATTGATATTTTTATTATTTTATATTACTGTATATCATTTCCGACTTCGAATTTTTCGTCGTTCGTAAGTTCAAATATTTTAAATAGCAAACAAACGAAACTTTTTTAATTTGTCTTTCTATATTTAGATCAGTGTTAACGCAACTGTTTACCTTTTGCGTTTTCTGTTTTTATTTATAGACGATGATTCATTATTTTTGAAGAAATTTAAATAATAATCCAAACATCGGCTTTGTCTTCCTAATAGGATAGATATATTTCTCTAAACCCAACCACTTAGCACTAAGAGTGACAATGTGTGGCTGCGTGGTGTATTGGGTACCTGGTAGGTACATCAGCTGGTACGCCGACTATCGAGGTTAAATTTCCGAGACGAACAAAATGCATCATTTATGGCAATTCATTGATAATGCTCACAAAGTATGTGTACGTGTCTCTGCTTCCCCAACTTCGCTGTTAGGAAAACAACTACAAGTCCCATCTACTCGTGAGATTACAACAGGAGTCGTTTCTGTAGAAACTTGACCCTAGGGTCCCTTCGGAGTTCAGCGCCACATATAATATTATTAACAGTAACATACTGTTTAATTATTCATATGTATGCTCGTTGCTAATTTGCCTTCAAATGTAATTAGGAAAAACCTTCAAGCCATAGCTAACTATCAACCATGTCTAGTACAATAGGTTTTTGGTAAGCGTTGCTATATTTGTCAAAGCATTTACTTGCAAGCTGACCCGTGCGCACTGCTCACATTTAGACTCCGTTTCCGCTCAGTTTTGAATATTTATTGTTTTCTTCAACGACTTCACTACACCTAGCTTTTGCAACAGAACACTAGGTACTTATTTGCTCCAGAGTCTAGTGGATATTCTGGTGTAAAAATTCGTGCAATTAGGTTTCTATAAAGCAGGAACTGTTGTAACGCAAAATAGCATCAAATTAGATTTCTAATATGGAATATATAGTAGGACTGACAGCGGGAAAGAGTAACTGAGGTTTCTCCGAGCGGGACAATTACAACAAAACGCATCCCGACTAGTGCTAAACGTAACCTGGCAATTATTTATTCGTTTATTATATTTCAAATTAAAATTCTTCGTATTCTTCTACAGTCCGGGGTGAACATGGGCCTCAACCAACAAGCCTCTCCAGCCGGTACGATTTTTAGGCAGCTATCTCCAATTGCGCGCGCCAAATTCGTTGAGGTCCTTCCCTTCCATCGGTTCCGTGTGCGTCCTCTATTGCGTTGTCCTACTGTTTCAGAGTCGAATACTCTTCGGGCTGGAGCAGTATTGTCCATGCGCTCAGCCAATTGAAATAATATATTATCAAAATACTACACATGTTTATGATGCCATAACGGCTGCGCTTGGTCAGTCGCTTCAGATGTAAAGACTAGCATATTGATTTGGAACGCTGTATGGGACATATTGTAAGCTCGTATGGGCATGCTTGCACTTGCTTACATTAATTGAGCGAAGGTGTCAAAATTGCAACCGTTACACTTCTTCTCTCTCTAACAACTCAGCTATTATGGTGTGCATGGTCGATAAGGAAAGATGTCTGTTTTGGAAAGATATCGAGCATTGTCGGGACACTACAAGGACAACTGTGTTTAAATACATAACTAGATGCTGGAACGCTGCCCATTTTCTGCAGATTTATGTTTTGGTTGTCTGGAAGAACACTAAAAATTAAGTAAAGCTTATTGTTTATTTTCAAACATTCATGTGTAATCCAGTTCTTGTTGCCTACAAACGTCAACAATTTGTTCATAGACGCAATCTGTTCCTGCTGCACAGCTTCCTGAAGTTTGGAAAATATCCGTAATAAAGGCTAGTTACAACAAGTAAATGATGCACAATTATTTATAAAAGTCTGGACTACATTCGGTAATACATTTGAGTAACGTCCTTAATGTCAACTCGCTGCTGGTCTCATATGAACTTAGAAATATTAATATTTTACCCTCTCCTTTGAAACCATAACATACACGCCTAAAAATACAAAATCTCTAATGTGATGTTATCACGCTATTAGTAGAAATAGTCACGGTCTATATGTGGACCGACCCATATTTTTATATTCTATTTATTCATTTTTGGAAATGAGTCTCAAGGGTCCAACGAATTCTCTCCGCACAGATCCTTGACAAAAGAAAAGGGTTTGGTCTTATGTTTATTTTAGTACACCAACCATGTACACATTTTATAGGATATGTCTAAATATTTAAAAACTAATCTGTGGAAACAAAACTAATATGAAGTTCACGCACGTTCGCTTAAATAATTTTCAAATAATTTTGTTCTCTTATTTATTTTTTATTTTTTTTTTCTTCAAGACCACACTCTTAATTTCAACTATCTTTCACCCAGCAGAGAGTTCCCTTTCGCAGTCATTGATCTTCTGTAATAAATTAGTTTCTTGAAAATTCTAAAAGCCACTACAAATGTTGTAAACACTATCTCGTAAGAATGAACGTCCTAGACCCACTTAAATTAGAAAATTATTTATTAGTATACACCCGTCGATGTGTACAAAAATAAATAAGAGAGATTGAATTATACGTCACAATAGTGTTATTCTTTGTTTGTTTTTTCATTGAAATTCTTTCGGTGTGTCGTAGTTTATTATTGCAGTGAAGTTAAGTTGGAAAGTGCAATTATGAATGCTCTTTTTATTAAAGTCGTTCTCTACTACTACTCTATTCCTGGGAGTCCATAGTATGTGAGGCTCGAATCGAAATCGAAGATTATGGATATATAAATTACAAGGATTTGCTCCAGCGACTACATTTTTATCTATGAACGTGAACCTAGCTGTTGACGGTCATAGATTGATGTTGCCGAAGATCACATCGAACGTTTTTTCGAACATATAATAGAAAACTAATTTAGTGATATAAACAGTTTCTTAATACTAGTCATTCTTCTTTCACACATTAACGTCACTTATACCACCAATTTAATCTATTGCGTTTTCCCAATCCAATTTGAAAAAATGCTTTATCATTTTATTTCAAATAAGTCATCATCAATAATCGATATTTTCAGTCAATAGCCCTTAAGTACAAGAAATACATGCAAGAGGGTATGCCTCAGAAAGCTCTCAATGTCATTTCTGAGTCAAACTAAAATAACTTCTGCGTTCGCGTGACCGATAATGTTTTATACCATGTCCCTCATTTACTTTTGACTTTTATAATTAAAATGTCTTGAAAATTGTGTTTACAATATCGCTCATCAGAAAAGGATTTTCCCATTTTAAATGGGGAAAATTCCCAAAAGATTTTGAAAATAATTTTGCTGCAATTTGCATGTTTACAAAATGTGAATTTTCTGCAGTCTATTCGTTTTGTTTCTATTCATCTATTTATAACGCGGTAATCTAAAAATAGCAACCCGAAAAAATATATAAGAACCATCACCGTTCAGCAGTATGACGAAAGATTATATGTATTCATTTGTGTGGTTGGGTGGTGATGAACATGGCGCACCCCCACTAAATAGAACCAACTTTCGCTTTCGTTGTATATCCCTCCCACTGAACCCACCAAAAACGACCGGCGCAACGCACCTCTCGGTTAGTTCAGTTCATTTGTTTCATTATGAGCGAAAAGGCAGAGAGAATTCCTTGCGCGAAATCATCAGTAGACATTTTTAACCAAATAAACTATACACTTTGATTGCATACAGACGCGCATAATCCGTGCATACTTTTGGAAACATGGCTGTGGAGACGTTTATACATTAACATTTCTTAGTGCAGCAATAATAACATTTTTTCCATATTTGTAGCACAATCTGCAATGTGACTTTAAAAAAGAGAAAACTATCTTAAAATTCTATCAATTGTTTATAAAGTGTTATCATAGAAGTGCGCAGAAATAGACAAGAAAAAAAAAATAAACAAAGAAAAGTATTATAATAAATAATAAGACAAAAATAAACAATTTGTAAGTAGAAGGAGTATCAAAGAAAAGAGTGTATGAAAACAATTCTGATGGAAACAACACCAGCACCAACGGAACCAATTAAAATTCCCTTGAGCGAGAAGTTCTCCTCATCCACTATTGGTCAGCAGCAATTTGGCTGTTCCGCCGACAGTGGTGTAATCACAAGAAAAACTTCTAGCCAAAGTCTACATATTTGTAGCACGTCAGGATCTCTGAGCCTACGTCCGGCAAGATGCAATCATTTAAAGTTGCCTTATAAACTCCTGTCCCAAGACAGTGGCATTGAAAGTGTTACTGATGGTCATTGTGGGAGTGAAGGTGATTTAAAATGTCAAACAACGCGTTCATCGACTGTGTCGTCGTCAACCGAATCACTGGGGACAAGCGCCTCGTCGGGAATTTCATCGGCCAAAGTATCAGAATGCATAAGCAGCAGTCTACCCGTAGATACCGAATTACTGCCACCTGTAAAAGAGGGATATGTAATGGGGGAAGACACCATATATGTAGGGGAAATTGCTGCTTGTCCTTTCAAACAAATAATCAAATCAAAGATGAACCCGATCACTGCAGCACTAGTTGTGGGGGATAGAATTGATGAAGTCATCCTGGAGGATGACGATACAAAGATTGAATCTCAGTTAGCTTACTCGAAAGAGAAAAATGCTACTCACAACACTACAGCCAGTGCGCCTATCAAAGAGGGCTATCAAAAAGGCGACGATATCGATTTGTATTTTCCCATTTTCAAAAACGTCGATGAACCGATGATTGATGGGAAAATGATCAACAAAAAAGACGGTTTGCAGGATACAATGTATTATTTAGACGAGTTCGGCAGTCCGAAATTGCGTGAAAAATACGCACGTAAGGAGCGTTTGAGGGAGATTAAGAGACAAAAATCTAATGCTAATGCTATTAAGAAGACCAAAAAAGATGGAAAAACAACCAAAGTTCCTAATGTTGAAACTGCTGGTGAGGATAATGAGATAAATGCCGATGAAAAACAACAGATCAATTGTGATAATAGACATATAAGTGAAAGTAGTTGTAAGAGTTTACCTAATTACGAGAGCGGTGATGAAACAGATAAAGACGACGAGTGTAACTCTGAACGTATGACAAATAGTTCTACACCATCTTGCGTTAGCTGGACAAAAGTATTTACAAAGTTCCGGAATATATTGGGTAGGTTCCTGAATGTGTTGCTCAAAAGCTTTTGCACTAGTTTTTATTAATTTAATATTCATTTTTATTTATTTGTATTAATTAATTCTTCTTTTTTCTAGGTAAGTGCGCAACCGGTAATGACAATTCACTTATTTTATCAATGGGTCAAGGTAAGATGCAACAGTTATACCAGTTAAAAAAAAACAATTAACATTTATACTATGTATTTGAGAGTTTATCAAATTGTCAGAAACATGCACTATTCAATACAACTAAAGACCTGTTAGATATTTTCAGTTCAATTCCACCCACTTATATCGCAAGCGTTAGGTCATGTAACAATTTCAGTCAGATCAAATTTCAGGAACTCGCCTTTATTGATTTTACTTCAGAGTTGAAAAGAAATCAAGTCAATATTGATTGATAGAATTTAGGTTTGTTCCTTAAAATGCAACGTTGGGTAGAGGACAGGAGCACTGATAGTAAATACAAAATAATCTCTTTTTATCGAATTAGTAATTTACATAATAGCGCTAAGTAAGCATACGCGAGTTTCGGTTCAAAATCACCGGATTATGATGAGAGCACGCAATTTAACGCTAATTGTTTTATTTGCATCTAGGTTTAGGTTAGGTTATAATATCTTGAATCCACAGAAAAAAGTACGAAATGAAATTATAATCGAGGTGTAATGACGACTTAACTGAGCGATGTATTGTACTTAAGTGAAAAATGAGATCTTAGTATTTGGACATCGAGTAAATGCTTCTTCTTTAGGAGGTACGAGAATAGATGGGTTTTAGCACGATTTGATCCATGGACCTTCGCTGAATTAAACCTTCGAGACAATTCCTCACTATGCCATATTAGAGTATACGACATTTGAGTGAATAGTGGCTTTGTTTTATGCGGAAGCATATACATATAATTATTATATAGCAGGCACACCTGAGCCTAAGCCTGAGCTACAATGTATAATAATATACAAAGAGTGTGTGAGTTTTAATTCTCAACTGAATCTGAAGCTCTTCTTTGATAGATGCGATTATCGTTTGCTGAAAGTCTATGAAAAGTAGAGTGCTGTAGTAAAGTAAGATAAATGTACGTTGTTATTTAGATAGTTCTACTAATAATCTCAATCATTATCATGCATCGAAAAAACAACACATAACCGTAATTTGACGTAATTTAATAATCTCAACTTCAATACATAAAAAAGGGCATAGATCAATGGATCAATTGGCATCCTGGAAAACTGTTCTGAAACTACTTACAAAACACAAGCCCTATATATAGAGATCAATGTTTGTTTGTTTGTCCTTTTTAGACTCTTAAATGGTAAGAAGAAGAAAAATAAGATAGATTAAACCTATTTTCTGTTTATTCCTTAATCTTCCGAGTGACCACTGCAAAAGCTGGTCGATTCTATTATTTTTGTTCACAAGACAGGAATACAGTTCAGTTTTAATGTAACATTTATAATTCCCTTAGATGTGTTATCTGTGCATATTTTTACAATGTTCACATATATTCATTGCTGGAAATCTTAAATAGCCATGGCTAACTTTAGAATTCACAAATCAAATATTATGTTGTTCGTACTTCTAAACGGTGGAGTGAATTCATTTTTGAGGATGAATTATATATATAAATATTGAATAATCTTAAATGAAACAAAAACATTTTCTTTTTTTTTTGCAATTATTTACCAAGTACTCTAAAACTGCGTCACTGTTTAACAAATATTTACGAAAAATGATAAGTATACATATGGCCTGAAAAAAATGCAAACATTTTCTTGTTATTAGCGACAACAACATGACATTGATGAGTCTTGAAAATGGGAATCCACAAGAAAAGCTACTGTCCATCAAATTATCTGCAAATTCATCATTTTTTTTTCTTGGCATATTCCTATCTCGGATCACATGATTTTGCGACTAAGAAATTCTCAATCACATTAACATGTTGACAACGCAAAAGAAAACAAAAAATCACCAATTAAAAGCGTTGTTCAGACACGCCCTCTTCTTCATTCGCTTGTGTTATCGGTTTTGCTTTTTGAAAAGATACAACCAACCTCTCAACTAAGACAAGATATAGTTCAGTCACCAAAAATAGCCACAGATACAGTCAAATAACTTCTTACTTGATTGTGTTGATATTTTTTCATTTGAATTAATGAAAAGAAAAAAAGCAAACTGTAGACAGACAATTAAAAGCATTAAAATGTATATTTTTATTTCATCGCTTTGTTTACTGGTGTCTGAGTGATACTGCACCTAGATTTTGTAAGGTAAACAAAACTAATCATTATGTAAACTCATGAGTGATAAGGATAACCTTTCGCGCACAGCCTCTGATTGCTGATTGAATGTAATCTTATCTTGTGCGGGATAGTGTACCGAAATTATAGCAAAAAATGAAATGTACATATATGCAAATACGTTAGACTTACTGACACAGAGATTAAGTTAAAAACATGAAATTATATGTATACATGGCTGTTTGTAATTTGCTTTGGGGGATCGTGTCATTGCTGAAAATACATTTTTTGATCACACCATTTCATTGATGGAATAAAATTCGAATATCACGTTCACAATTCCATATTTTATATAAAAAAAAAAAACATGTGATTCAATGAATCGATTCAGATTGTACCTTATGCTCTGCGTTTCTTCTTGATATTGAATTTTGAAATGTTGCTGGAAACAATGCCTACAATAATCGATTCGAATGAGTTTCATTGAATTATTTTTGTGTCAGAATTGCGAAGCATTTCGAGAAAAACTCGTTTGCAAAATTCACGAATATTCACGGTAAAATTTGTACCGCCTGTCCGCTTGTCGGGGATCGGTGCATATTGTCACAAATTAAGAGCGCGAGAACTCTCTTAGAGCTGACGGCATTTATAAATCCAAAACGTTCGTTTTGTCCAAAAATTAAGCAGCACATTGTTTCCCCAAAAACTAATAAAAAGTTATAATTAGAAGCATATGCTAGAATTGTTACAGTTGAATCAGTAACGGTTTTTATATACAACTTAAGAAATGTCAAAAAGTATACTGAAATACATAAGGATCTAATTTTGGATGGCATATTTATATGAATAGCATTTTTTGATTTTTATTTTTGCAAGTTGGAATCGAACAAACACTTTTAACTACAGTTGCTATCGCAATTCGACTCAATTTATAATGTCATAAAATTATGGTAATTCACTTATATTTTCGTATTATATTTGCACAGAAACATATGTCAGTGTGTCAGAATGATATTTGATATTAATTTCTAAAATTCTGTTTGTGCGTTTTGATTGTTCAAAAGTTTCTTAAAACAGTTATTTATATTCAAACGACATTCAAATATGAGAATGTTTCCTGTTTTACATCAGAGTGAGTAATTTTTGTGTAAAATATAATTAATACGTGCATATAAGTGTCCGTGTACGAAATTCATATTTTGGGGCGGGGATCATGTTTTCGGACATACCCCTGAACATCCTCGTGGTCTGTCTATCGGATGCCGTCTTGGTGTTTAATTTTATGAGTCTATTATATAGTGTTAACAGCGATCAGAAAATTAAACGATAAACAGTCAAAAAGTAAGCACGTCATAGAACGGTTCAGACAGAAAGACTGCGATTTAATAACAAGTTGTGTATAATATTTATCATCAAGCTATCACATTTAAAGGTTTTGCCTACAAATGCTTCAGCTCGTAATTTTGTTTTTGTTTGTTTTAGTTTATCAATTACTTAAAGGTGCAGACGATGAAGAAGGTATGGACATGGTTTCAAGTAATCATCCAGTTTATTTGAGGAATGTTTGCGATTCATTGTGAAACAAACCCTTAACATTAATTTTAACATGTGTTGAAATATAGTTGCCACACCACTCCTTTACACTGTTGCGTATTGCGAAAATGTATTTTGTGCAAATTACGTTTATGACTTTGTTCCACACTCTAAAGTCTAAATATAGAATTAGTGATTCAATCAAAGTTATGAAAATTGCGTTTCTGGACACCTCGATGAATACTGATTGTGTCTTTGTTAAAACAAAATGAGGATTTGTGAACTTCGATGGCTGAGTATTCTGTATTTCCGCAACAAACAGCTCATGGCTTGTCATATAAATTATTGTCAAACAAGGAATACAAAGACTGTCCCAGCCTTCATAATGGCTAACATAAATGTCATGTCTGTCTTCAGTCCTTATATATGGGTTTATGGCTATAATGGGAAGCGTCTACTAAGTTTACCACTTGGCTCCATGCTTGGACAAGAATTTTACTTTGAGTTTTTCCTGGTACTGCGTGTGGTCTTGCTAACCTACTTGTCTATTCTGACACAATATCTAGTTTTTAAAATATTTTCAGAATGAGTCATAATAAAATACACTTTAGCTGTTAATTTTTAAGCAACTAACAAGATTCCATTGAATATATGGTTAGGACGCATACACTAATGAGTAAGGCAATCAATTATCAAGAATGAAATCCGGACTTAAAGTAGTAAAATTGCTGAATCCATTAGCTCTCCCATAATTCAGATCAGATTCGTCTGCGAGGCACGTGATTGCGAATTGGATTTTCAAATTAACAAGTAAATCTGATTAATTCAGCTACGTGTATAAATTTACCCGGTCTGCATGCAGCATTGTAAAATTTATACTGGCGAAAAACTAACACTGCTTTTATTTGCCTCAGAACTTGTATGTCCTCGTGATGTGTCATTGCTAATTATTTCTCATTCAGATTCTAATAATGTGACAAGTGTGTCAAATATAAAAAATTTATTTTTTCAATTTAAATCACAAATTTTTGTTCTGTTTAATGTGCCACGTTTATTTGATGATGGTAAACTGATTGATTAGAATTTAATTAGCTTTGTTTGTCACCAATCATTGAAATTATGTTTTCTTACTCATTAAATTCTACATGTAGCTTACATACTACTGCTTTAAGGCAGGGAGTTGTGATGTGTGCAAAAAAGGGATAGTTATCAGACGAATGTAGTGATCAGCATTTCAACACAATCATGTCAAGGAAACCGTTCACCAACAAACAATTATATTGGTAATGCAAAAAAAAAAAATATCTAAAATAGAACTATACCAAAACTAAAGCTCATTTCCACATTTTTAACAATTTGTCTCCCGATATAGATGAATGCTAAAATTTAATTGCAATCTAAACAAAAACTTTCGACTGCAGTTGGTGATCCACTTCAAGAAAAAAAAAATGCTTGAACAGCTGTTGGGTTATATCCGCATTTAAGGATGATTGCAAGTTCAACGCAAAGTCGTTCAGTACATATCTTATTTTCATTCATTAGCCTTGCGTATATCAAAAATCTTTGCTGCGCTTGAATGTTGAATTTTAATTGCAAAACCTCAACAAAGTTCATCACTGTTCACACCACTTAATTGTACTTGCATTAATTAGATAAGAATACAGACGTGCACGTAGTCAGTTCGGTACTTTAGAATGGTCCGAATCAATATCACGAAAAAAGAATCGAAAGAGAAGATAAAAATCTAGAATCAATCGATTGGACTTATCTTTTTCTTCTCATCAGTGTTCTTTATATAAATGGTTTTGTATTTGTATTCTTATTTTTTCCCTTACATTTGTGTCGTCGGACTATATCCTCGGAAGACCTGAAATGCGCAAATTTTAATTAGTTCATGATTGATCCTCAACTTAATCGGGGTCGGTATATTTCGGTTATTTTTGTTATAAATTTATACGGATTGAACAGTTTTTGTGTTTGAAGCTAAACCTAGTTGTTCGTTATTAAGTGGAACCAGTGTGTCATTACAAAAAAAAAAAGTTTTTAGTTAGTTAGTTTTCTGTATCATTCCAATTTAAAGTTTCGGTAATGGGTCGCCTAAAGAAAGTTATCAAAATAAGACGTAAAAAAAAGACCAACGATGACAGTGAACTAAATACGGATGGTAAAAATTCAGACATTTCACATCACCCAACATCGTTTGACAATGACGATGCAGATGACGATGATTTAACCACACAGAATAGTAAAAAGACAAGACATAGAAGGCGGAGTAGTGATAAAAGCAAATACGATTCCGATAAAAATGAAATTTCCGGTACTTCATCATCGACGAGTAGTACTACTACAACATCCTCATCGAAGAATAATAAAAACATTCGGTCATCCTCAAAACAGTACACAGATTCAAGTAAAATCAATTACAAATTAATAAAAAAAATCCAGACAAGAGTTCAAATTGAATTCATAAAGAGAATATTATATCATTTATCTATCACCTGAAATGTCATGATATTGATGAGCAAACTTTTTTTTTAAGTTCCCACTGCTGTCGAATGCGTTTTTTATGTTTAACAATCTAAGAATAGCTAAGTATTAGGTTGGGTTCTTTTGAAGTGAAAGTGTATTTGTATGTGGTCTTATATACATCTTTCTTTTCTTTTGAAGTTATTTGATCTTGACTTGAATGCTGTGGCCGTGTAACACTTTTTTCGCGCTTAGATTTTACGTAAAATAAAACAACAAAAGGGTAGGCCCTTGCTCTAAAAAAAATAAATATATTAGTGGACCTTTCAGTGCTTATTTTATGCGGACATTGCTTCAATGATTACTCTTAACGTTTCTTCTTGTCTGTACAGTTTTGATACTATTATGTATTTTCAAAATAATTGAGAAAATTGCATCAGCCTAAGTTAGTTCCTTTTTCCTCAAAATAAACGCAACAAACAGACAACTTCAGAAAGTCCATCTTAAGTTTGAGTCTCATATGATTTACTCCAGTACACTACTTTGTTTGTTAGTATTTCATTTATACATTGATGTATTGCCTTCCCTCCTTCACTAGTTTTTGACAACTGATCACTGAGAAAGATTTCCATTTGACATAAAATACCTTGTACATTTTGTTATCTAAATCCTAAGTTAAGCCTATGGACTTGTTCTACTGATAAATCTAAGTGATATTGATAGAAAGTGAATCCTAATTGGATGATTATTATGATAAGGCCACTTGTACTCAAGATAAGTAAAACAATAGTTCTCAAGAGGAATTAACTTATCAGCATTCTTTTAATTATCTTTATATATTCTTAAGAGTCACAGAGGGCCAATTCCAAAGTTGCTTAATATTTATGTTGGTTTAGCATATACATTTTTCGCGTTTTTTTCTTCATTAATCTGAAGTCCTACATCCGATGAAAGAGACTAATAAATAAATGTACACTCGTATAGTGATAATATATAACTGCACATACCATTGTGAAAATTACAATGTGTACATGTTCTTAGTTTAGAATAAGAATAATCGACGGGGAGGTTAAACAAGTTATCGATTTTGAACAAAAAACACTCACTTATAGAGCACCTGATAATATTTAAATCCACACTGTGTATTTTAGCCGAGAGCAAAAGTCATGGCATTATTTCAAGAACCAGGGATATAAATAGAGGTACATACAAAAAATACCTTTGTTTACAATCAAATAAATTTAAAGGAAAACGCAGATGCTTGGGGGCTTTATTTTAAAGTTTATACAGTGGTATACTTCTGTGTACAAGACAGCTTGATTATGAACTCTGCAACACTTAATTTGTTTTTCTCACAGAGTTTTAAAACAAAAATAACGCACGTCTCAATTAGCATTTTCTTATATCTAATTGTAATTGTTTTTGCATGTCTCAATGCGAAGTCCGAGAAAACATGACATCCGGGGTCGTCGTTTAACGGCTTGAACATACGAATTCGTTTTCATCCTCCTTGGCAGTTCCTTCATGGACACGCACCAAATAAAACAAATATTGACTTCCGTTTTGACACCTTGAGGAGTCAAGTGTACACTGTCAATTAATCGATGCGATAATGTAGCAATGGAAATACCGTAAAAACAAGTCTTGTTTTATTTCATCATCATGATCAATCGATATCAATCATCAAAGTAAATTTTCGTAACGACTAAATTTGTATAGCATTAAACCTCTTGTCTGGATCTGCATTTATATGATAAAAATATAGTACGAATTATTTTCGTTAAGTAGATATGAAACAACTTATTGGGAAATTACAAGATCTATGGCCGGAACATAGTGTTGCACTTTCCATTCCAAAGGAAATAGATACAGCCAAAGAACAATTACATGGGACTTCTTCAGAAGGTATCGTATTCAATTGCATGTGAATAAACTAATAAAACATTAAATCCGTTACCTGTGGTTTAACTTATTTTTTTTAACCAAACGCATTCGAAATATCAATGATTGAGTCACTGGGTGTTGTATGGAAATGGCGTCAGGTTTGTCTGATGATAAAAAATATTTGCTTGTGTTCATTGGTTAGGGCGTCACATGGGTCTCCTTTCTTTCTTTCTTTTTTTTACATTCAATGACAAATGAATCGTAATTGCACAACTGGAATTTCGTATTGCATTTTTCAGTGCAAGAAAAAACTAAATAAATTGAACTCGTATCTTCTGTACATTTTTGATTTTTTGGATAGGCTACGATATATTTGGAACTGATTTTAATTATTAATTTAATTACATAATACAAATGATATTCTCTATCAGTTTTATTGGATTGTGTAGATATTAGAAGGCAAGCTTTATAATTTATAATCAAGAAGAAAAATAGTTTGTTCCATTCTAAAATTGTATTTGACAAATTGGAAATTGAATTTCGTCACTTTAATAATAAGTAAATGCATAACATCAGTGTTACGATATGTTAGTAAAATAGACAGACTGACAAGCATTTGTCACGTCTCACTTAGGTCCTAATGGATCCATTGATAACAGAAAGTTAACATTCTGCCTTAGTTCCACTTTACATTTATTTTTAAGCGTTTTTAATTTTTCTTCACTTCCATCCTTAATATTAATTGAACTGTGTTTCTGACAATTTTCTTCTTTTTAAAAAAAAAAAAAATCGTATAACTCTTGTATCAAAAAACTGGCTCTTGGAGTATTTGAATTGAAAAATTGTATTAATTTTGTTTTTGCTGTTAAAAATATTTAGGTAGAGATGGATCGAAAATAACAACGGTGGTTGCCACACCTGGACAAGGCACTGATCGTGTACAAGAAGTTTCATATACAGACACAAAAGTAATTGGCAATGGTAGTTTTGGAGTCGTATTCCAAGCGAAATTATGCGATACCGGTGAACTGGTAGCAATCAAAAAAGTTTTACAAGACAGACGATTCAAGGTGAGTTTTAAAATGTTTCTCTCTTATTTCTTACAACTACTGTCTTTATGCACGAACATTTTTATATAGGCATTGTGGTCAATTTTAGAAACAATAATTTAAAGATATGATGTACAAAATGTACATTTGATCGAATTTATCTTGCTGAATTTTGATTTCAATTGAAACAACTATGGAAAAGTTTCTGAATACAAATCTAGAACACGCTTTTGAAACATTTTATAATGTTCTTAGAAACTCCGTCGTTCGGAGTCAGCTTTAAACTGCAGACCCCTTCCACTGGTGAGAGAACTCTCTTGTAAACAGAAACAGCTTGATACGATTTCAAATTTAGCGTCATATTGACATGGTTTTCGTCTTGATATAACTATACGAAATCGAGGATTTCTTTATGCGCAGCCTAAACATGACATTGACTCACATTCAATTTCTAAGCGCATCAATCGATTGAATGTCCGAAAATCTAAACGTTTGTTTTATATGTTGCAAAATATATTTTTGACTTTCACCTGAAGGTGATGTTGACCTGACCACAAAAGCATATAAAGAGTTTCAAAATCATATCTTAGATCGCACCAATTTTGATTTTAATAAGCTAAATTTGTCTCTTTACAGAATCGGGAATTGCAGATTATGAGAAAATTGGAACATTGTAATATTGTTAAATTGTTGTATTTTTTTTATTCGAGTGGCGAAAAGGTAAGAAAATGTGAAATTTTATTGCATATTTTTTTTTATTTTGATTTGAATCCTATAATTTATTCTTTTGGACACATTTGTCTTTCCACTTTCATTTGCATTTATTTTTTAAACAAAAAGTCAGAATCGTATATACTAGTCTTAGCAAGCATTACTGAAATGGTTTATTTGAATTGAATTGTGGTTTTGTTCAAAACCATTTTGGTTCTACAAGCTTCTATTGGTAACACAATACTTTTTAAAGAAAGAAATAAAAAAATAATACATTTGCTAGTTCCTCCCCCTATGCAACCATCAAAAAGCAAACAAAAAAAATAAAATCTATGATTCAAAATTTAGACAATGAGTAAGTTACTGTTGTTGACAGACGAAACCTCAGTGTAATCATCCGGTTCATATAAACTCAAAACCTAAATTGATGCAAAACAAAAAAAAACATTTAATTTCCAATTTGTTTCGTTAATAAAATTTTACGTTTTTTCTTATATTTCGTTTTTTATTATATATAAATGAAAAAAAAAAAATATTTACATTGTATGTACAAAAAATATTACTATCGGCCATCAGTTAGCCGAATTTCCCATCGATTTGGGGATATTTGCAGGGGTGCTTAAACCACAGGTAGTTATTTATAATTAACAACAAATCTCACTCGTCCATTTAATTTGTATCTTATTTTAATTTTGTATTATTCTTACGTTGTCTCCTATTTAAATAATAAACAAATGGCTAATTAAGATGAACTTATCACAGGCATATAGTATTGCTTTTTCTGCAGTTAATCCGGGTTAATCCTAATGATAGTACACAGCTACGGTGTCTTGTGTGTTGTCATTGCAATACTGTAAGCAGTAAGACGAGGCATTTGTTTTTGTAAAAAAAATCCTTGCTAGATTTGGGTTGCTCACCTTACGTACTTCCAAAGGAATATTTATGTAAAGTAAAAAATAGTTAAATTGTTTGTATGGTTTATCTAACATTCATACTCGCTTTTTTGATTTAAATTTGATTTTCAATAAGTTATGTACCTTTCAAATCGAATACACATCAGATTATAGTCATTGAATTGCTTTAAAACAATCATTCCAAAGTAAAAAATATAATGTATCTCAAGCCACTGCCAGAAGTCCCATGGTCTCAAACTTCGCAGTTAACTATGAGTTGTAAAACTAGCACTCCCAGGATCATTCTAGAATGATTGTTTACTTCATTAAGAAATATGCATTGATCGGAGTGTGTTCTTAGATTATTCGGCAACCGGCAAATAACCAATATTGCTTAGCCTACTAAACTTCCAAACACCCCTTCAATTGGATTAGCATCATTTCTCGTGTACTGTTTCTGATCAGAGCTAACTGTCAAGAGGCTTCTAAAAATTCGTTATCAGAAGTCGGCATAAAACTGTCAATCCGCTCTACTCGTAAGAGAACAGCAAGGAGTAGTACACATGAACCGCGAATCTTGGAATGCAAGAAGCTGCCCTTTGTTGTTATCTAGAAAAATCTCCCCACACCTCATACCTAATTATCGATTATTTTTCTTGCGACTTAATAATTTCCATGGTGACTTGTCAAAACCGAAAGCTCGTTACATAGTGTGCCGGGCGAAGTCTACAGGTTGACAACTCAAAAATCCCGATTGCTATTCACGAACAATTTAAATGTGGTTGCTTTAATCGGTAAAGAAATGGCCAGATTTTTTTTATCGAGAACAATCTCAAAAGAAAATAGTTTAAATATCCTATTTCTAGATTTTAAATGCGACTTAAACATTTCTTTGGCGACTTCTTAAGCTGAAAACGTTATCCACAAAAAGGGAGACTAGATCCATAAATTTACGACAAAGAAAAGCGCAAATGCAACGCGTACCTATCTGCTAATTGAGAAAGGTAAATGTGAAAGAAATGTCACAGTTTGCAAAGTCCGCAGATAACAAGACGTGGCTTAGCACTTAAACGTACAGCATTTTTATCTACCAAGGCGACTGGATGGTGCAGTTGGTTAAGTTACTGTCCTTGGTTAGTGCAGTTCCTGGTTCGAATCCCAGTGAAAGCAAAGTTAATAAGTTTATATCTCGTTCACTATTTGCCGTTGGGATCAAGTTAACTACACTATTACTGGAGTGGTCCATCAGTTGTAGTACTCTCACTGGGTACCACAATTGACCAACATGGTCTAAGTGAGCTGGTGAACTTACAGGCCCCCTACCTACCAGATAGTAGCACGAATATTAATTTTATTTGATTTAATTTAGAACGTTGTCCTACTGCTGGATAATATCAGTATGACACATTTTAAAATATTTGTTTCTGAAGAAATGTCGCAATTCAATTCGTTTACAGAATTGATATTAATTAATTTACAGGACAGATTAAATTGACTTAACACAATTAGCATTTTTGACACGGTGCGAACGTGTTTTCATAAATTATAAATTTGATTATTATTGATATAGTATGCAACCTGTACTGTTTTTAAGACTAAGGTGTGTGTTTTTTGTTTCTTTTACTTAAAAAACATGTTATGAATATGAACTCAAAGTACTGTTATAATGGTAATTTGTGATGTAAATAACAGAATATCCAACATAAACCCTATTGATATAATTAGTTTTCAGTTGAATATAACATGAGATAAATTATCAAACTAAATTAATGGTTTAGTTTTATTTATTGTTAGTGAAACATTATATATTTTCATAAATCTGTTACATTTTTGTTTTAATATTTTGTAAAGATAAATATCACAATAGGTAAATTTGTAGTTTATACACGTTAGGGCACAATGTCCTTTCATCTGTGTTGTGTGTGTGTAATCACATGAAATTATAAATGTTTTGTTCGGAATGAGGTACTGAATCTATCGCTCAGTTAAATTTTTGCTTTTTGATGAGAAACCTTTTTGAGGAAATACTATTTATATAGTTTGTCTTCTTAATGCTTACTCATTTTTAATTTGCCTTATTTTTATTTCACAATTACCAGATACATACATATTAATAATGTGGGTAAAATTAATGAAATTACTCTGAGAAGTTCTACAGTTTATTATTTTTTGCATTTGATCATCAAACAAATATATACCGTATAAACATATCAGTGAACAATAAGCTCGTTGATTAAAAATTTTAGATTTGAAAAAAACTAACCTTCATATTCACTTACTTTTCTTTTCAGCGAGATGAAGTTTTTTTGAATTTAGTACTCGAATACATACCGGAAACCGTATATAAAGTTGCTCGTCAGTATGCTAAAACTAAACAAACGATACCAATTCATTTTATCAGGGTAACTATATACAAAATTAATGGCAAAATCTTTCGATGCTAATACCTTGTCATTAATTTCAGCTCTATATGTATCAATTATTCAGAAGTTTGGCATATATTCACTCATTGGGTATTTGCCATCGTGATATTAAACCACAAAATTTATTGCTGGATCCAGAAACGGCTGTGCTTAAGCTTTGCGATTTTGGCAGCGCTAAACAATTGCTCCACGGCGAACCAAATGTTTCGTACATATGCTCTAGGTATTATCGTGCACCTGAGTTAATATTTGGCGCAATTAACTATACTACGAAAATTGGTAAATTCTAAACAGTCGGAATATCTTTGAAAGCATTGTTAATATGAAATTTTCTTTAATTCATAGATGTGTGGAGTGCTGGTTGCGTGCTGGCTGAGTTACTTTTGGGACAGCCAATATTCCCCGGTGATTCTGGCGTTGATCAACTAGTTGAAGTTATTAAGGTATTGGGTACACCAACAAGGGAGCAAATTCACGAAATGAATCCAAATTATACGGAATTCAAATTCCCCCGAATTAAAAGTCATCCATGGCAAAAGGTAAGTCTTTACATTTAATTTTGTTTAACATATTGCATTATCCATAGTATGCATATGTATACATGTTACTTTTATTCACTTCAATCGAATTGGTTTGAGTTTCTTTCGTATGTCACTCGTCTCTTATTACCACTTGCGACACTGCATGTGACAATTTCGTTTTCCTACCCGATTTAAATTACCATTTAATGTAGATCCATCACCACAGATATATCATCAGTTCCATTTAACGAATGATTAATAAACAAATTCCAATTGAATAAAAACTTTTTGCAGTCACTTCTTGAATGTAGTCTATTTCCAAATGCCCTAAACCAGAAGCGACGTTGGAGAGTAAGAAAATTATCAAAAAAACAAATCAAAACAAAGAGTAGATTGCAGAAAACCTGTTACAATACCTTTGCTCAATTACTGAATTCACTCACAACATATAGATAGTTGATTGTTTTATATTTTCTGTTTCGTTATGCAGTGTGAAGTGTTTTTCCATTCCATTTTAAAATTGCCGAATGACTTCAAACTGTGATTATGTTTGCGTTTAGTTTCCCTATTTGATTGTGTTAACTTGTGTGATCAGTAATATGTTATATCCCATTTTGATCGATTGGGGTTTGAACTTACAAGTTAATATTGACAACTACAAAATTTGCAAGATACCAAAAGCTGGATCAAGATGTACACAATATTTGAGATCATTTACTCTTTTTTCATATTTAAATAAACGTTCCTTTACTTTTGCGTGTCAGTCTACCTCTTTACCTCATCTTTGTATTTTTATTACCAAACACTATCAGATTACATAAACCTTCAACGTCATGCTTGCATTACTTTAGTTATATGTGCAAGATATAGAGAGAGACAAAGTTAAATTAAAGACATGTGACAAAAATCTTGCTTTGCCACTTACTATAATAAGTGAAACTTAAAGAACGACGGAATTCTTACTTATGCAGTTGTGTGCAGAGCAATGTTATACATAGATTTAGACATACTAAGTGTTCTCTAATTGAAAATGAATGATAGATTCATCTAACAGCTGTAAATTGTGTATGTGAATCCTGACATGTGCACTTCGATTGATGTACACAGATGTTTTAAATTGCGTTAATTTAATTATTTTGCATTCTATACCAAACCAATTCAATAACCAATAACTGTTTGTTCTCAAAGCATTACCCTCTTTTCATTTTAATATACATAAATGCATATAACAAATATTATTTCCTTTTCCTTAATTCCAGGTATTCCGCATCCGTACACCTCCAGAGGCTATAAGCCTAGTATCGGAATTGCTTGAATATACACCCAGCGCCCGAATTACGCCTCTCAAGGCTTGCGCACATCCTTTCTTCAATGAGCTACGCGAGGGCCCTCAAGTTTTACCGAATGGAAGAGAATTCCCACCACTATTCAATTTTACCGAGCACGGTAATTATATTAAATTATTTATTTTTTGTTGAACAAATCTCATTCATATTTATCTTAATTTTTCTTTAGAACTTTCAATACAACCGAGTTTAATACCACAACTGATGCCACAACGACATGATAGTTCAAACCGATCAGGCGCTCCAACTGCTTCTGGCTCAAATTCAAATCCATCAAGTGGCGCCGGAACGCCAGGAGCAACCTCACAATCAACAGGTATATTTACATTTTAGAGGATATCTCCAGTTCATTAGATTTATTAATGTTTGTAGAAATAGTATTGTTAGCATGTTTTGTTGACATGGATAAATATATGTTGGTTATGTCTTTCGCTGTAAATGTGAAATGTTTGGTGGTGCCAAAGTAGTAGAATTTTAGCGAATATTTGTTTGCATTTCTCGGTCAAAAAAAAAGGATGTTTCCTTATTTATAGAACATTGTACAGTAATCAAAAAAATTTTTTTGCCAAATTTTTAGTAAAATACTCGTTGCTACTCGAGTATCTACAGTATGCAAAAGGTGTGCGATAATTCTAAGGAAAAAAATAAAATCATTACTTCCATTCTTGTCTTTTTATTCGTGTCACATTTTTTCGAAACAAGGATGTTAAATGATCCAAAGCTGAATTGTTCTCTTTTCATAGCTTTGTCTTTGCTCTAAGATTAAATGCAAAAGGCAACCGAATATTGGCAATATGCGCCATTGATCGATGCAGCGCCAAAACACTGTCCAGTCCATCTTGAAACCTGATCAATTATATTCTAGAAAATTTCATTACAAGTTATTCGTAACATTACACTACAAAGTATTCCACATTTTTTGCCTTATTTTGCAGTCCTCTTTAAAACACAAAAATATGAACAAAGAAGATATTATAAACTATCGCGAAATGAATTATAAAAACATGAGAAGTCCACCCTGATTCAAAAAGAGAATATCAAAAACAGCCAAACGTTTTCGTAAATAATTATAAATTATTCTCAAATGTGCACTCTTTCAATAAGATGAGAATAAATTTCAAGTCATGAAAATAATAAATGTCATACCAATATTTGAAGGCAATTGTAATTAGAAGCAAATTACAATTACTTACTTTGGCGTCTCTGTATGATGTTCCAGTCCAGATTCAGCCTGGGCCTCAAACAAAAAACCTTCCCATCCCACACGTCCTCGGGCTAGTTGTATTCAATTAAGCGCATTAAGTTGATTGTGGTGCTTCTCGACTTGTGCCAGCCACGTTTGACGTGGTCGTTCACTGCGTTGTCGCACAGACTCGGAATTGAAGAGTTTTCACTTACTTTACTTGGCGTAGCCAACATAGGTGTTACATCTCTGATGTTCTGCTCCAATGCTCCATGACCAAAGATCGCAAGCAGAACTTTTCTGCATAGATTGTATAAATCTATAGTCTGTAAAAATTTAGTGTTCGAAACCAAATTGTGGTTTCCTAAAAGTATACAACAACCAGGCATTATAACTATTTGTATTGTATTTTGTTTGTTGTATGTTTTGTTATTCCTATTGTATTGCCTTTTTCATACTAATTAGATTATTAACAATTAAATCACCGATTTTGCTATGCCTCTTAGACAAAAGTCACACTAACTAACACTGATGGTCCTTAATCGTGTAATATCACTTATTCATCTATTTAATTACTTTTCTTCTCTACGCTATTGTTTTTTCATTTTTTTACTTGTTTCTATTCTTTGCAGATTTGTAGTTGGCATTGTGAAAAATATTGCTTTATTTTAATGTACACATACTTATAGAAAGTTATAAAAAAAAGTTCTAAGTAAATGCAGATCAATTGACAGAATTATACTTCTCTGTAATTTTTCTTCTAAATAATTTCTAGATAATTAATAAACCACTTCATCGTTATTATTATTTATATAAAAATAATGTAACATTACGCAAGTTATAAACATTTTTAATTTATAAATTGTATAACACTAAACTACTTCCTTTATTTTATTTTTTTCTGAAATGCTTTTTTTTTGTTTATTGAAAGAAAATGTGAATTTAAAAGAATTATTAAAGTTCAAAAGCATTCTCAACTCTTGTAAATTAATGCTGATTATAAAAAAAATAAAGTATATACAATTGCCCATATCAAATGATTTTAAATTTGTATTTTCTTTCTTTCGTCATACTTTATTCTTGCAATGATGTGTTGAGAATGATAGTTGGTGTACATGGTAGTTGGAAGATGGCTTACATCACTAGTTTGCATGATTTCAGTATACAATGTATGCAGACATTTATTTGCCTTATTGTTATTCATTATATCTGTTTGCATTTTATTTTAACTCTGTCGTTTACGTTTGTATTTATCAAACGCTGATTGGTGATGGGAAGCTGCTGATTGGTTTACACAACATTTTATCCACCATTTTTCCTATGACTATCATTTGATGTGAACTTATTTCTAATTTTCCAACATTTTTCAATTTTGTGCACTCAAACCTAACATATTTTCCCTCCGCACGTGGTTCTTTCGATCTACTAAACTTTGAATTTATTGTTATGACTTTTAGTGCTACACAACAAGCATTGTATTTATTTGCGTGTTTATATACTAAAGAAGATAAAGCAACCAAAAAAAAACTTACAACTTATACTTGCTTACCTATTTATAGGCAACCAATCATCGAACATTGGTGGCGCCGGTAGTTCATCAGCATCGGGTAATGCAGCATCTACAACACCAAATTCAGGTGCGGCTGGTACATCATCCACACAGCAGCCGCAGCAACCGTCAGATGGAACTACAAATAATAGTCAAGCCGCAGCAACATCAGCAACAACAGGAGGCGCTACAGCGGCTACAACATCATCGGGGGCAGTGGGAAGTTCACAAATACAACAAACAGCGACGACAATGGGTTAGCTAGCTGCATTAGGGCTAAATTCACATTATTATAATACAATAATAGTTATAATAATGATTCTAACAGAAAATATTAATAAAATTTATATTATTATTACATTAAAATTATTATTACTATTATTAAAACCAACTATTATAAATACTATTAAAATAACAAACCAACCAACAACAAATCAAAAAAAATGAATAAATTGCAAACAATTTTTTCCAAAAACAAAAAGTAACGTGCACCAATTCTTTTTCTTCCTCTTTTTAAACAAATGAAAACCAAAAGAAATTAATTCACACAACACAAAAGGAAATACATTATCATCTCTCATTAAGGCTCACCATGGTGGTTTTCTCATTAGTTTCTTAAAAAGAAATTGCATATAAATTAAATAAAGTATATACATAAACTTAAAAAATAAAAATGTTCACATAAAGAAGTAAAAAAGCAAACGATAGAGAGCAAACTGCTGTCCCTTCCCCTCCCCTCCCCACCCTTTAGCAAAATACTATATAAAAACAATTTTAAACTAATTAAAAAGAAACTAAATACTATTTGCAAGAAAAAGAGAAACATGAAACAAAATCATTTTACGTGTATCAATAAATTTAGAGAAAATCATAAATAAAAGAAAAAAGTTAATGGTATCATAATATAAAAGAAAAATATTAGTAGCTTCTGTGAAAAACTAAAAAAAAAACAAGAAAAATTTAAAACTTCAAAATTAAAGTTAAATTTAAATTAATTATTTTTTAGTAAGACAATAGGTACGATTACTAATAATTTAAACACAAACAACATTACTATATGAAATATATATAAAAGAATGTTATAAGAATAGCTACCGCCGCCGATAAAAAAAAAAGAAATAATTTTGACGATGTATAAATAAACAAAATTATATAAAGTTTAAAATTGAGTAGATATTTTAAGAAAGGAAATAAAAGAATATTTAAGATAACATAGAAATCATACCACACATTTCAATGAGAAAGAGAAACAAAATTGTAATACACAAAAAAACATACATTAACTATGTCCTGCTGTACGCCGTTACTTGAGAGACTATGGTCAGCAATATTTAAAAGAAAACAAATGAAAAGAAAAACACAAAAAAACGTTTAAATTAATGATGAAAAATCAGTAAAAGTACATAGAAATATAACAAAAAAAAAAAAACATAATATGATGAACGCATATATGTGTGTACATATATTCTTACGTAAAGACATGCATACGTATATACATATATGGAGAAAAACAAAAATTTGATGTAAAAGAATGTTTTAGTGTCTTTTTAGTTGATAAGTTTTCAAAACTCTGCAAAAAGAAAAGAACTATTATAAAAATGGCATAATAAATGTTTCAAGAAAATCTAGATATGTATATTATTTTTTTGTAGTTTTGATTAAGAAAAGAGAAGAGGCATCTCATTTTTCAGGTTATCTCTTTTTTATTATTATTAATATTATTATTCCCTCTCCTGAAGCCTTGATAAAAAAAAACTGCGCCGCTCATACATAGACATTGCGCAGCTCCGAAGGGGCAACATTTTTATTCAGTACTTTTCTGTTTAATTGTTCTTAGTGCATAAGCAAAGGTGAATTTGATGAGCTGCTCTATAATGTCACTTCCATTAGTTGTTTTTTTTTATTCAAAACAAACTCAACAATTACAAGGTGAAATTGTTCATTCTTTTGTAGTTATTGACTTCTTTTTGTACCTAAACTACATGCATACATGATCATTTCAGTTTGAAAGGAAAGTTATATATGCGCATATATACATACATGTATGTGTATGCATATATTATATTTCACATTTAGCTTAAGAGATTTTAAAAAGAAAACAAATCTTAACAAAATATAAAAGATAAACAATTAAGAGGAAACTAGATGAAAAATATTTCGCAGGTTATGTTTTTTATATACATATAAAAAATAACAATTAAATATATAAATATTGAAAAAAGATACAAAACAACAACAAAAATAGTTTAGAAGGGAATACTGATGTTTATTATTATTAATATTATTTAAAATTTTGAAAAAAATAAAATACAAAAAAAAAACAATTCACTGTATTTTCTGATAACATTAAAACTAAATAGAAGAAATGATAATGTAGTAGAAAATAAATAACGGTAAATAAAATGATGAAAAAAAAAACATAAAACACGTTAATATGCCAATCTTAGTAAGGAGTTGTTATTTAACAGGATACTTTATCTTTTGATTATTATCGCAAACTTGCATTTGACTGCTATTTTGACTCAACATCTCAACATTTTTGCAATAAATATCATCGATGTGATTAATCATCATTGATCCGATAGTCCGGTGATTTCCATAATATCGAATAGTTTGTGGTTTGGTTTAGGTGTGCTGATCTATGTCACATACCGTTGTGTTTATACCAACAACAGAGAAAAGGGCTCATGCTAAGGGTCTATATTTAGACTATCATCCTTCGTGCTCAAGACTCGGGAAAAAACTGATTGGTTTACACAACATTGAGAGGACAATCGCGATAAACAAAATGCCGACCTCTCAGATTGGCTACAACAAGGGCAAATCTGTAGAAACAGCCCTCCACTCGCTTGTAGGCATTATAGATTATTATTATTATTACAATATAAATAAATTTACATTATAAGTGTATGTGCAGCACTAGCTACAAGGGCTTTCGGCTGGCTGTAAAAAAAATTAGATTTTTGTGTCGATGTTCAGTATTGTTAGTAATTTGTAGATAGATCTTACATCGGATCGGATCGGTTAATTTTTTGTTATGAAAAAGAGCATTACATAGTTCGTTAATTTTAGGGCATTCCGATACAAGATGGTTGATAGTTAAGTTGCGACTGGATTGGCAGAGATGACAGATGGGTGGGGGATCCTTGTTCAAGAGGTAGCTGTGGGTCAATTTCATGTGTCCGAGGCGAAGGCGAAGAAAACATGCATTCATTCGAGCGGATGTGTCTACGGGGTACTTTGTTGGATTAGCTGTTGGGTTAATGGCGGAGTAGTGATGTGTGTATGCGTTCCATTCAACTATTCTTTTCTGTTCCCAGTGTGTGCTTATCGTCCTCAGGAAATCCGATTTAGTGGGTGGATGCGGTGAGATGTTTAGTTCTTCTGAAGCCGTTTTAGCTGCACTGTCGGCTAAAATATTGCCTTTTATATCTGCATGACCTGGGACCCAGACCAACATTATTTTCTTTCTACATTTAATTATGTTGTCGCAGATTTTGACGATCGTAGAAGATTGGTTATTAATATTGGTGATGGCATTTAGGATGAGAGGCTGTCGGAGCAGATCATGATGTTCTTTGCATTGTTTTGTGCCAATTCAGTGGCCTTTAAAATTGCATGGGATTCAGTAGAGAAGATGGAATAGTAGTTGGGTAGTCTAACCACGTGAATCACTTCACCACTTTCCGTAACAATAGCGAAGCCAGTACTGTTGTCGGATTTTGAGCCGTCTGTGTAGCAGATATCCCACAGATTCGTGTTGAATTGGTCTTTCAATTCCAGGAATAGCTGAGAGTATTGATGGTGTCGAGTGGTAGTAGCCATGCTGGGAGTAAACCGAGAGGTGATGCAATCAGTTCAGGTGTGATACCTGGTGATTTGTAGGATTGGCATATTTTGGGGGCAAGAATGTCTCTCCGGCGCTCGATGGATGGTAAGCCGGCTTCGGTGAGCAGGTTCTTCACTGGAGAGGTTGTAAAAGCCCTCAGGCTGGATCTAATGACCGAATGATATGATGGTTTTATGATTTGGATGGTTGATTTTGCACATTTGCCGTAGATTGCCAATCCGTAGTCGATTCTCGATAATATAATGGATTTGGTTAAAGAAATTAAAGAGTTATGATGGACTAACGAGTATTTAGATGATAAGAATCTTATGACCATTACTGACATTGGGGAACCTTTTAACAACATCGAAACCCAAGCAGTAACATCGGCACTTAACTAGATCGGAATCGAAAACTCCATAGTGACTTGTATTGAAAAATACCGGGTGCAAGATCATTGCCTATGCCGATGATGTTGCCATTACGGCTTCTAGAAAGTACATATCCACGATAAGGAACATTAAACACAGTGATAGACCAAAGAATTGCGGAGCAGACGAACTCGATAGAATGGGTACCTCAACACTTTTTCCGGATGGAGCACAGCCGTTCACGTCTGTCGCCTCGGTCACTTCCTCATCGCCGCAGCTCCCGAAAGAGTTCGCTAGATTCCGCATTCCATTTCCGGAACATTGCTTCGATGAAGCAGTGTCCTGTGTTCACTCTGACGAGTACACGGATCGAGTTTCGATCCTATGCCAGAAGCTTCTTTGTTTTGCCGTTGTTAAAAGTTAAGCTTAGGAAATAAAACACTATTATTTTATGTTTATTGCGTATTTACTTTTTGGAGTCACTCTTAAGACTGACTTAATTCTACCTAAAATATGTACATCGAGCGAAGTGATCGATGTGTGCATGCATGCAGAGAACTCCGTTGAAACCGCGATCAAAATTGTCAATTGGGAAAGTTTCAACATTGTCGCTGTTGACGATGTTGAAATAATTTCGCGACTCAGCATTTCTGTTTAGATTGCGCAGAGTGCAAAGCATTGTCTATAATATGAGATATGGGCCAGCGGTTGTCGGTTGAATGGCTTAGTAAATAACCTGTTCATATTATGGGGTGGTTGACAGTAAGAGTTAAGCCTTGGCCGCGTTCATCTCGTTGTGAGATAGTCATTTCTTGCAAGCCAGGCCTAGTTAGCTTCTTTTCATATTGTATCCCTAATGGTCCATTATAATGCACTGATCGGTGGTTGCAGTGATGTGTCCGCTTCGCTGATGTCCACATCAGACCTGTGTGGCCAATTCATCAGCCCTCTCGTTCCCTGGTATGAGCTGTAGCCCGGGACCCAGTAGAGTTTGACCCTGTGGTGACTGGTGAACCTAAAACATTCCAGCTGTTGATCTCATTGTACAGGATCCTATTAACTTTAGTGCGCCCTAGCTGTCAACAAAGATTGTGATATCTGATGATGGGATTGTTGAATGTGTTTGACTGTTTTCTCTATTGCCAGAATGTGTGTGTGTAAGGTGTCCAATTAAAATCCGGCACCAGTACCAGTGTCCATTCTTGATCCGTCGGTGAAAAGGGCAATCTCATGGTCGCTGATAACGGCATTCAACGGCTACTTGTCTCTATCGGGGAACAGAATTGCTATTTTGGGGGAGAAGTCGTCAGCTATTCTGATTATGTCGCATGCCCATAGTTGGCTTGTTTCCACGAGAGGAGGATTTATTGCGGCGTAGCCTTTTATGAATAGGTCCAGAGGAAGGCGATGAAGTACCATGTCCAACCCAGATTGCGGCGAACTTCTTAAAGCTTCCGTTGTACAAATATCGGCTGACGTTTGTACTTTGTTGCGCATGCTCATATAGCTTTTTGTGTTACTAGCAATTCACCAGACTAGGGTCCCATAACTTATTATGGGTCTGATGATTGCTGTGCACATCCAACGAATGATGTACGGTTGCGAGTCCCATCTTTTGCCGAAGGCATTTTTGCAAGCATAAAAAGCATTTAATCCTTTCTTCATCCATTCCTCCACCTTTCTCTTCCAAGAAATCTTGGAATCAAGAATGATGCCTATATACTGAGCCTTCATTGTGAGTTTGCGTGGAGTTCTGGCGGAAGAAAATGTCGGGATTTTCCTTTACTGTTGAACAAAACCAACTCGGTTTTCTGGGGGTTTATATTCAGACCGTTCTGACTTAACCACGAGGATAGTTCCTTCAATGCGGATTCCATTAGTTCGCTGACCGTTGGTAGGAATTTACCTGTTTTCAAGATAACTAGGACATCTGCATATGCAATGGCCGTTGTATATTTCCCCATAAAGATTTTAAGGATTTTGTTAATTGTAAGAAGCCACAGTAGGGTGGACAGAACAACACCTGTGTACCTCTAGTTGTCACCTTTATTATAGAACTGTGTCCAATGTCTGCATGGTTCGTCTACTTTTATGTCTTCTAGAGCTGTTATTATGTATCCTGTGTTTACATTTTTGAAGGCCCCATCGACATCTAGAAAGGCTGAAATTGTAAATTATTTATTATTCAAAGAACCCTCAATTCCAAGAAAAAACGCTATGCAGTCTATTTGCCATTCATCTGCCTTTTACGTAGACGAGTTGAGTATTACATAGGTTGTGGGAATTGATAAGGTAAAGCAGTTGTTTCAAGGTTCTTATAAGAAACGACGAGAGACTGATTGGCTGGGAGTCCTTTGCAGTAGTACAGTAAATATTGGTTTATAACGATAAAGTGATGAACCGGATATAACCATATACACAAGTATTTTCACAGTCGACAAAACTCCGTTTAACATCGAGTTATTTCAATCAATAACAATGATGCCGAATATAACGATAGGATTGGTTATAACAATGGAAATAATCAAGATTTAAGTGTAAAAACTGGTATTAACGATGAAAAAATATTGTTCTCACATTTCTATGAGCTGTGTCATTGTGTGTCAACATTAGTTTTGATTAACTGTGCAGACAATGCCAGTCAAAAGAGCACCAGGCCCAGACGGAATTCGAGTGGAGGTAATTAAATTGACTGCCCAAGCATGCCCAAACCTGCTGCATAACATGTATAACAGTTGTCTTAAAGAAGGGACCTTCCTACGAACTCCAAAGAACAACGATTAGTACCCATCAGCAAATGAAAATGAGAACCAGACTCCACATCGGCGTACAGGCCCTTATGTACGCTAGACACTGCGGGGAAGATGAGGAAAAAGGTACTGAAATCACGACTCACAGATGTAGTACATAGAATAGGAGACTTGGCAGGAAGGCAGTACGTGTTCTGGAAAGGACGCTCCACGGCCGGAGCCGGAGCTATTGAAGAAGTGGTGAAGGCTGTCCAAACCGCCCAACAGGGATGTTGCCGCTCTAAGAATATCGTTTTTCTAGCATAAGAAATGCATTCAACTCACCCAGGTAGAGTGATATACTTAATGCACTAGAAAATAGATTCAACATCCCAGCCTATCTAACATCTGGAGCAGCACAGGGATCAATCTTGGGTCCAGAATTCTGGAACATCTTTTATAATGATATACTGCGGAGAGAGATATCCAAATACACCTTTCTCGTTGGATACACAGACGACATCGCGGCAGTGATGAGCCAAGTCATCAAGATAGTCCTTCTGACAAAGAAAAAATCCCCACGCTAATCGACTTTCAAATTGACTTTAAATAATGGATGCGGTGAGGTAATTGAGATTGAGGCTCGACACACAACTAAATTTCTGTCAACAGATAAAGTACAATCAACGAGCTACAACATCACTCAGGAGACTAATGGCAAACAAAGGTGGTCCAACGTTCAGCAAGTACAGATTATTAATGTCGACAACGCAAGTCATTCTCCTATATGAAAGGCAGATCTCTGCAGAAGCGCTTCGACAAGAAAAGTACCGGAAGCAGTGCAAAGACGCGGAGCTCTACGCGTGGCAAGCTCTTATCGAATGGCGTCGGACTCACATTTTCTTGTAGTTGCAGGTACAAAGGAAGTACGTCCACGACAACATAACGGAAATCGAATTTTAAGCGGTAATCGACCAAGCAGAACAGCAAAAGATACGGAATAAGCAAGAGCGCTGAATCTCGGAAAGCAGAGAAAGGTTACTTCTTACAGCGAGGCTGATAAGAATCGTGGCTGAGTGGAACGACCGGCGACACGGTGAGGTCAAATACTTTGTCACAGTCACTTACCGGACACGGAAATTTCAAGCTTTTCTACATAGGATCGGCAAAATGGATAGCCCAGCCTGCCAGTATGACGACTCCCCAACAGATGACGCACAGCACACGTTTTTTTGCTGCAGAAGATGGATAGCCCAACGCACAGCTCTGGAAAACAGCATTGGTGCCTTCAACGCAAAAAACGTAGTCAACTCCCCAACTTAAATTGGGGAAGAAAAGAGAGTGAAATCCAGTAGCGATTTAACTGGTGTTTCTATCAGATCGCTAAGGTTATTAAAGAAGTAGGAGGCTAGAATGGCTTTCCTAGCTACGGCGAGTGCAGGGCAGCTGCAGAGAAGGTGTTGCACACTTTCCTCCTCTACGTCATTAAGACAAAAATCATTAGAGAACAGTCTGTCTTTTCGCGTGTTGACCCAATAGGCAGTCTTCGGTGATTATTCAAATTACGGTGCTAATTTTGTATCTTTGGTGATTTGGCAAGTGTTGCGTGTATTAAATCTGGCATTGACTTCTAGTTTACTTTGATTACTGAGTTTTAACTTAAAAGTAGCTAGCGAAGTACCTATGACACGAGGGGTTCCGTCATCTGGCGGTGTGGTGGCGATTTTTGCGAGTTTGTCAGCTTCATAGTTTCCCTTAATGTCGCTATGTCCTGACACCCATCACAGGCGAATGTGAAACAGTTCAGATATCTGTTTAGAGTTTATCGAGAAAGTGTTAGTTGATTAGGTAAGTTAATTGATTTGTTAAGTTTAAGATGTTCAGAGAACACCCCACTCCTACTCTGTCTTCAATTTTAGATCCACCTGTGTAGAAGTTTATGCCGTTACCAAATGAATATTACCATCATACCACAGGTCTCTTTCCGGAATCAGGGTTTCGACGTTTTTCTCTGGGAAGTAAACAGGTGAGATGTAATACATGTTGATAGAGGTTAATTTTTGTTCTATTCGAATGTGCAGTCTTGCCATTGAGAGCGCAGTTGGTTGCTAATTGCTTACTATGAATACCTAGGGGAGCAACGCTTAGTATGATTTCAAGTGCATCCGTGGGAGTCGGTCTCAAGGCTCCAATACAAAATAGTCGTGAACTAGTGACTGACTGCCCGACAATCCCCTTAAGGATTTGATACGATTATTTTAATAGTTTTCTTTCATTGTATCGAATATAATGATGAAATTCTAAGGTCCCTTCGACATCGTTATAACGGATTTTTACGGCATCAGGATAGAAAATGTTGATGACGGTAAAAGAAAAATTATTCTATGTTGTAATTAAATACATTTTATTTTGTTTCTATAAATTATACACTGGCGTTTATTTGCCGGAATACTATAAAATTTTTGAAATAAAATATATACAGTTATGGAAATTTTAGAATCTACTCTCTACTCATGTTACTAAAAAGACCGAGTTGTTATATAAAATATGTTTAATTTGAAAATCAAAATATAACAAAATAAAACAAATTTCAGTTTGCAAATGCATTGGTTTTCAAAGTTTTTTTTTTTTTATAAAATATTCTTATATTAATATATGTATGTATGGATTTCAAGATCAAATTCTCTTGAAGAATGTCTCGATCCTTGTTTGGTTACTGGGTATATTTGTGGCCTATTAAGACGATGAAAAAGTTACTCAATTTTCTGCAAACTAATACTGAACAGCTAAGAAAACTTACGGCAAGTCGTTGAAAAACACTTCTTCTGGATCGCTTCTTCTTGTCCGAACGAAGAATATTACAAGTAAATGTTTCATGAACCCCATTATTTGGGCTGATGTTGAGTTCAGATGAGATATAGGTTAATATAGATAGTTTTTGCTTGGTTCCCTTCTGACTTGAAATATTTGACCGATCTGCAAAATACAATATAAATGCGTATAACTGAAACAAATATTGAATTGAATTAAATTCTAAGCCGAATCCGACTGTGAAGGTTAACCCGAATATTTGCTTTGACATTGATCACAAATATATGGAAAGTATACAAAAAATTTCAGGGTTCTAGCATCGCACGTACTCCGTACATAAACGATACGCTGATTGATAAGAAGCCGCAGTTCTACAAGTTCTGTTCTAAGAATTCGGTGTGGAGCGACATATTCTTTTTGTGGAAGCTAATGTCTTTCAATTACTAGTAAGCTGCTAGAAGACCCAAGACATCTTAGTAAGTAACTAAGATGTGGAGTAAGTATTATTTATGTTTCAATCGCTATTCATGACAACTATACCCTCGGAACACAGGTGTGACACGAGATTTATGGTGTCCTGATATACAAAAACAGCTGTCTTTCGTTGTAGTTTAGATCGTACACGCAGGTGGCAAAGCAAGTGTAAAGCCTTGTAGATGATTCAATATGTATTAAATAAATGCCAGTTTTCCTTCGACAGAAGAAAGCTTCACACCCATTCGCTCCGAAAATCATGAGAAACAATGGTAGAATAAAAACACACGAAAATCGTACATACCGCAGAAGAAGGCAATGGAAGAAAGCCAGCTACTAGCTAGATGCTTTTCTTATACCTTGT
This sequence comes from Eristalis intricaria, assembly GCA_964034865.1. Lineage (NCBI taxonomy): Eukaryota > Metazoa > Arthropoda > Insecta > Diptera > Syrphidae > Eristalis > Eristalis intricaria. Next base: position 69,490,228 of record OZ035876.1, on the reverse strand, counting down.
TTAAACTGTAAGACCATGCAGAAAGTAACGAATTTAAAGTATGAACTAGTTTTACGATTATATTAATATCTGCTTTTGAAATACATATATGGATCTAAATGGGAGCCATTTGGTTATGAGAATTTTTTGAACATTAAAACACGCTGCCGCACATCAAAGACACAAGCACATGTTAAAGGTAGTTTATTACAGTCATGAGATTTCAATTTTCTGGCAAAAGACATGTTTTATTGATTTAGATGTGGAAAATTAGAATTCCACTTACTTTTGAATATATTTTCAATTCGTGGTTCTAAAGGTTCTTCTCTCAAACAATCTTCGTCCAGTATCTGTCGATCTGCAACTCAAAATAAGGTCTGTCACAATTAAAGTTAATACAAATGATAATATAATCTATATTGACATTACATACCCGATAGTGATTTTTTCTCCTTAACGTAAGCTGGGGTAATAAATGCGTTGACAGAACTATAATTTAAACCAAATGGTGATCTACCTCTAGATGGACGCCTTGTGAGTCTTGAAACCGAACTAATACAATCATTTTCGTTTAGGGTGCTATTGCTTTTGTGTTTCTTATTTAGACTAAACTCAGTACTTGATTGGGAATCGCTTCGACTACGCTTATTGGCACGACCATCTGCATATAATAGCTTTTGCGACTCTAATCGGGAACATCCCGGATTCTCATCTAGAATCGAAGTCGCCTGTAGAGAACTACGCCTTTGATTCACTGAAGTTCTTGATGGTACATTTAAGCATTCTAGAGACTGAGCTCTTGATCGAGATGTTATTTTTTTCCTAGTATTCTCGACTTCGTAGTTTGGAACAGTATTAGCGGCGACAACTGTTTTCACCTCAGACTCCAGTTCTATTCCATTCTTTGTTTTCGCCGCGTCATTTGACATCTTCTCAGATACGAGTGGAATATTTGTTGGGGGATTAATGGTAAGGGATGAACTTCGTGCTGAAGACCTACTACGGGATTTTCTATTTATATCAGGTTCTTCCGAGCATATTTTCATATCTGCATACATAGACTGACGTCTTGTTCGTTTTGCAATGCACCAATCATCTTTTGGTTCATCATTCAGAGACACAAATCTTCTTTTTATTGGCTTTCTAGACTGATTATCTGTAGATTTTTGCACTTCAATCTTGAAATTATCCGTTAAGAGCGATTTGTCTGCGCTACTATCGGAACGATCGCTTCCAGCGCCACTGTCAAAAAAACTATCAGAGTTCTTTGATGTTCTGAGTTTTGCCTCACAAACAACAGTTTCGATCGAATTGCCACTATCCGACGATTCAACACTACCGATTCTCCGGCAACGTCCCTGAACTCGAATATTTTTGACTTCATCGCTGCATTCACAAGTATTATCCTCAGTGGAATCTATTCTGTTAACCCGCCGACAAAGATGATGTTTGGGACGCCGAATTATATCATCTTCAGTGTCGGAAGATCCATCGTCATCAGAAACTGGTAGCCTTCTGTTTTCATTCCTACCTAAAGGTCTCACGGTTTCTTCAGTGGTTTCAGTTTCGATATTATTTATATTTTGCTCGCCATCATCTTCGCCACATATATCCACATCTTCTTCTTCTCCACTATCTGTATGATGACTCATATTGACCACAGTTGTATCATTTACTTCGGTGAATATTTCTTGGCAATCATTACAATAAAAGTTGTCAGCTTTGTTTGTAATACAACATCGGTGCACAGCTACAGCACCACAACCCAAACAGAATTTCAGTTTGTTTCGGGGATGAGTTGAAGTACGCCCACCTCTGGCACTGCATTCATCAGCTGAACATATCGCCGGTCTTTCCAATAACTCTGAAAAGGCATTTGGTTCTAACTCCCAAGATGCATCCCTGTGGAAAATATATTAGACAGATTTGTTATTCAGAATTTGTTTACTCTATTTAATGTACATTTTTATAAAAATATATATGTGTGTAGGTTTTTATCTATGATTGTTAAGAAATCTCGCGTATCTCATATCCGATTTCCGATATCACAAAAGCAATTAAATGGAAAATGTCTTTTTGTTTGATTTTTTAAGTAGGACAAATAGTTTATACGGATGAAGATGAACATTGCTCAAGAAAGAGTGACTGCTATTTTATGTGCGTGGACATCTAAAGATACTGAGAATTTTGAAGAACCATTTCCGCTGTCAGGCAGAATGTTCCACTCAATATGGACGATGATCGACAAAATTTCCGTCCCCCCGACTTAGACGAGGTCAAGATAGCAATATCAAGACTGAAGTGTAATAAAGCTGCCGGTGCGGACGGACTGTCCGCTGAAATCTTTAAGGCAGCTGGAGATGATCTGGTCGGCCCGTGCACCAGCTCTTCTGTAAGATATGGTCGGAGGAGAGCATGCCCGATGAGTGGAATCTCAGTATCGCTTACCCGATCCACAAGAAAGAAGACCCCTTTGACTGCGCTAACTATAGAGGGATAAGTCTCCTGAACATCGCATGGAAAAGACCCAAGAAATGCAAATCGACACCCACCACCTTTTTGTCGATGTCAAGGCCGCATATGACAGCGTGCATAGGGACGAGCTATACAACGCCATGTCTAGTTTTGACATTCCTGCCAAACTCGTCAGGTTGTGCAGGATGACGATGGAGAATTCCCGCTGCTCCATCATGGTCGGTAACGAACTCGCCGCTACCTTCAATGTCAAAAACGGATTTAGACAAGGCGACGCGCTGTCATTTTATTTCTTTAACATCATCCTGGAGAAGATCGTGCAAGACTCACACGCCAACACTAGAGGCACGATCCTCCAGAAGTCCGTACAACTGCTAGCATACGCGGATGACATTGACGTGATTGCCAGAACACAGCGAGCCATCAATGAGGCGTTTGCTCGCATTGAGGCGGAGGCGGCTAAAATGGGTCTAGCGGTGAATGAGGGCAAAACGAAGTATATCATGTTATCAAGAAAGGACACACAACATCGCAATTGAATAGTAGAGCCATCTCTCGAAGGACCAAGCTGCCTTTATACAAGACCTTGATCATCCCAGTCCTGTTGTACGGCGCGGAGGCATGGACAATCTCAAAAGCGGATGAGGAAGTCATTGGTCTCTTCGAGAGAAAAGCTCTGCGTGCTATCTTTGGTCCTGTTGGCGTTGACGGTTTCTGATAGGAGAAGATTCAACCACGAACTGTACGGGCTGTACAGCGACATGAGTCTAGTCAGGCGACTTCGGATCTAACGCCAAAGATGGCTAGGCCATGTAGAGCGTATGGACAACTCAGCTCCGGCCCGGAGAGTCTTCGACTTCGACAGGTGGAGAAGGACCTCAACCAACTTGGCGTGCGACACTGGAGACAGCTAGCCAGAGACCATGCTACCTGGAGAGGTTTGTTGGTTGAGGCACAGGTCCACCCCGGACTGTAGCGCCAAATAAAGAAGAAAGAAGGACATCTAAAGAAATTTCAAACACGAACACTATGCGCTCTAAAGTGACGTAGAGTCTGATGGGCCGAAGTGTTTGGGTCATGGCTCCGGCCTGCGGGTTCTGCACAATGCGAGCAGTGTTGAATGTTTACTATGCGTTCGAAAAGGAGGATTATGATTTCCAAGTTTTGTTATAAGTTTGCCTTATGTTTTACTGCATCACTAATCAAATCTTATTATGTACCTTATGTATATATCTTATTATGCCTTAATGTCATTAGTTGAAATGACAACTTACCTGTCTGGAATGAATATTCCTCTATACACCAATCGTTGGCGAAAGTATTTATTATCATTACAAAGAGGACATCTAAAGAAATATCCAGCGGATTTAGCAAATGATGCCAAACACCATTTATGGAACCAGCCATTCTTACAGCACGGAGCTTGTAGCATTGTCACACTATTATACTTGTATTGCCCTTCTCGTAGATCATCATAGCATATGGAGCAAATTTCGCCTCTTTCGGGTCCCCGTAGCTTTTTTCCCCTGACGTGACGATCACAAAAAGACTTAAATGTATGAATGAATTGATTTTCACAATCGTTCCTAATACCGCATATAAGATGGAATGATCGTCGACACTTTGTGGCACAGCAGGCGATGTTTGCTCCATTTTTCTTGCAGTAGAAGCATGCCTTTAAATATTATAAGAATACAGTCAACGGGCGAGACTGTAAAAAAAATTAACAATATTTACCGTGTGTGCGACACGACGAGCTTCATTCTTGATGTCTTTCACTAAGAATCCCAAAAATCCTTCATCATCTTTGCCTCTTTGCAATAAATTTGAGGATAAAAGCTATAAAACAGAAAATGTTTAATGGCACAGTTGAGTTTTAACATCTTGTTTAGTGAGTACCAAGCAGAAGTAGTGCACGGATATTTCATCTAGGGTAATAAATTCTCCATATTTTATTTCGTCCAGTTCTCCAGATTTACACAAATAACACTTTCCCATTTTGGATTAAAATGCATCGAAAATTCTATGAAAGATTCACAAGTAAAAAATATTTCCAACTATTTATTTTCGTTATTTCACTAAGAACTGGTGCACGTTTTGGCGGAATTATTTCTACTGGGCAGGAGACCTATGCTGCTTAGAGCTGTCAAATTTAAAATAATGGGAAAAAATTGCAGCGTCACGAAAATGGCTGCGTCCAACAATAACGTTTTTTCTTCATCCCATAAAATACTTATTGTAATTTGTGTTAATAAATTGATACAAATTATTATTATATCTTATTTTATGAGTTTTAAAAATATATATCCAGTTTAACAAACGAGCACAGAAAGTACCTTGAGCCTATACCTCGCAATAGAAAGTAGTAATTCTATAATGTGCTTTAAATAAATTTGCATTTAAAATAAATAAACAAAAGGTTGTTGCATATATGATAAATGTTTGTTTGCTACTTACCTATTCTTCATCAAATAATAAAATTTAATCAAGTTAAAATTTACATTTTAAGCCCCATTTTACACTCGCCTTGCATAATCATTTTGATAACAAGGTAGAAACGTTAGATTCTTCCAATTAAATTCATACCAACAAGAAAAATCCCTTTCTTAATCAACTCCTTAACACTGGCGAAACCTCTGTTTGTCAATTCTTGGACAATTCGTTTTTGTTTACTTCAAGTTTTTTGCTTTCTCATATACTTCTAGGTATTAATTGTTTTAGACATTTGTTGATCGCTTAATAAAATTCCGAATGATATTACAACTAATAAGAATATTTTAGAACTTTTTGTATGTACAGAACAAAAACATTATTCCTTCGATGTAACTAAATTCATAAAGTTATACCAATAAGCGAAAGAAATGCTTCCCAGGCAATACAACTGTGATTTGGAGTTTCGTAAAAGGCAAATCGACACGTTAAAGATTTTCAATGACAAGTAAGTTTTGATAAAATTACTGAATCTAAAACGTTTGACTTTCATGAGCTATATAATTATTTGCAGTGTTCAAGAAGTAGTAAAAAATGAAGAGTATGCAATCCAATTTGAGTCTGCAGGTCGTGTTTTTCATCTAAATGTACAATTGAGTGCAAATTTCCCGACAGAAAAACCCAAAATTATTGTATCTCCGTCGGTTCAACATCATTGGGTCACTTCAAACGGTGGTGATATTGAAAACGCTCCAGGTTTGTTAAATGTAGGTACATATATATTGCTGTGTATTAACCTTAATCTGACTCCTAATTTGGTTTCAATCTACAACAAACAAAAAAGAAAAAATATCACAGTGTCAGATGGCCTGCAACACAAATCAAGTTAATGTGCGCAATCGACAGTTTATCAATTAATTTAGCAGTATGAGTAGGGACTGAGAATCCAAAGCTACTGCCACGAAACAGGTGAGAGGGTAAACATAAAACCCACGCATACTAGAACATGTTTTCTTCTTTATTGCTGTATACATGCGGAAGAGAATTGAATGACTATGCCTCGAGTAGATTTTACCGGCAGTGAGATCCAAGGAACTGTTGTGGGTAACAAGTAGCTGACGGCATATTGTCACGGTCATAAGTAGTAAATCAATTCTGATTTGCCAATATGAATATATTACAAGTGTTGAGGTTAAAGTAACACATTTTTGAATTAACATCTTAGGCAGATTTTATAAAAATCACAATTATCTCAAGATTGACCTTAAGCTAATTACCCTAAGGAAATAATTATGGAAATATAAACAATTGAAGTTTTTCGTCGGAAACTTACGTCACATTATTCTCGACGGTATATTGCACTATTAAATCTATTGCAACTTTGCTTTCTTAAGAATTCCCCTCACGTGCAGCTCTTTTCAGAGTTCTATTGAGGGTTATGGACTCTCGTAGCGCAAAGGTGAAAGAGATTTATTCTAGATCTATTCTCCCTAAAATAGATTCCAGGTTATAGTGACTTTAATACGCCCTCTGATATTAGGTGCCCAGATATCTTTGTCTTTTGTGGGCTAATGCCACACAAAATCCCAGTATATGTTCTGGAATTTCATTAGATCTTCCGCTGAATCTGCAGAGTCCTACTTTTGATACACCTAGTTTCCTTCGGGTGCTTACTGAGTTTACAGTGCCCTGTTAGGATACATATGTTGTTTTTGCTCATTCTGATACATGCCTCAAATCTCTCCGGAATATGTTGTTCCAAGAGTTTCTCGGACTGCTTCATGTCAAGAGCGTTGTTCCAGGTATCTGCCCGGTTCCTTCTTTCTAGTTCCCTGAATTTTTGCCTGAGGATATGGTCTCCTACAGCGAAGAATGGTTAGGGGCCTATAAAAGGTTTGATGCTCCTTTTCTAGCGAGGGAGTCGGCCATTTCATTGCCTTATCCCTGTATGGCCAGGTATCCAGCAGAGTTTTAAGAATATGCGATGTTAATTACCGTCTCGCTCTGTTTATCCTGCTTAATTCTACGCTTCTGTGGGCATTCTCACACAAGCTTGGATTTGATGATAGCGGCACGCCTGTTTAGAGATTTGGTATGCCGCATTTGGTACAGTTGATTTGAAAGCATCTGTCTATGGCATAGACTTCTGGTTGAAAGATACTGTTGCCCATGGGTTCGTAGTAGTTTGTCCGGGCTCCATATACTCCTGCCCCTGTTCCTTCATCCATCTGTATACCATTTTACGGTATTGCTGCTCAGTCTGTGGAATAGAGTTTCATTGCTGCAGTCCTTTTTGGTGCTGAGCTTAATGGCAAACTCCTTTGGAAGTTGAATTTCGGAATGGCCAAGAGTGGTTGCTTTTCGACTATTGCATCGAATTGTCTCGATATAATGTATTTGTCTTTTCCCTTCCCTTCTTTTGCCATACTCATGATTGTTTTGTGTGCACATTTTGCAATTACTAGATGCAAAGGAGTCAGCTCCTGTAGCACCTTCAGGGCAACGCTGGGCAAGTTCTCATGGCATTCAGAGGCATGCCAACCTTTGAACATTGTTGAGTGTCTCTCTTAGGCTGATCAGGTTGGTTCTTTTGGACAATGCTTTTGCGCTCTATGTAATTGTCGCAACAAAAACCGCCATTTAGGCCAATTTTACAAGGTCAAATTTCGTCGCATCAATTACCGCCGTTTATGGGAACTAATCGTACCATGCTATACAATTTTGATAAGTAGACGATTTTTTCTTTGCCTCATTCGCACGCTGTCTCTTACTCAAATTGAAAATAACACAAAAGAGGAAGAGTGCGAAAGTCAGCTGAAAAACATATAAGACACATGCCCTTTACGACTCGGCAGTCGGGAAGATTCAGATTGTACCACATGTCGAAACACCCTCTACATCGACCAAAAATGTCTTGCGTTCACGTTGTACTGCGCGGTAGACCTGGGTCAATCGTCTAAATCCAACGAACGAATCATTCTTGTATGGCTTAAAGAAAAATATTCGGTAATTTCAATCGATCGTTCATTTTAATCATCGGTCATTCAAAGATAGATGCCGTTGTATTCGTCCAATACTACAAACAGCAACCAAAAATGGTTCCAATCCAACCAATCGATATTTGTTTGAAGAACAGATGTTGTTGTATTAGTCTACATTAAATTAAATTTAAATTTTTTTTATTCTTAAACAATGTCATGTTTACAAAATACATTGGCATGCCCCGTGAATTGATATATTCTCTCCGTAACGTAAGGAAAACAAGCTTTCCATCTCAAAACCTGAATTGAATTGTTTTGAAATTAAGCCTTTGTTTTATTTACATATTTATGTGTTTCTTTTGATTTACTTTTTGAACTGTTAAAAGTATGAAAATGTAAACATTTTCGGGTTTCAGTCAAGTTCCCAGTTTCACTCAAAAAACACATCTTTAATTTTCAGTTCAAAAATCAAAATCAATCAGAAAAATAACAAAAATTCGAATGCAATCGATTCTTCTTTTTTCAGTACTCTCAACATTCTGACTTGGGGCGAGTTGTTCAGGCAATCATCCGCGAGTTCGAAAGATTTCCACCACCTCTTCTAACTACAAATAATGTCAACTCAAATACAACGGCCACAGAATGCTCTCAATTGGACAATTCGACTACTCCTTCCAATAGCGATTACGATCTGCCTGATCTGTCGTCAATGTCATTGGATGAACTAAAAAAATTAGACAATGATCCTGAGTTCTTCGATGATTTTATTGAGGAAATGTCCGTAGTACAGCATCTTAATGAAGAACTTGATTCAATGATAAATCAAGTTGACAATATATCTAGTAGGTTCTTTACTACAATGATTCTTATTCCGTTTTTTTAAATACATATAAAAACTATTTTAAACTGAAGGAGAAAATGAATCCAAAGAAATGCACTTAATCGAATTAAAGCAAAAATTAAGTGATGATGTCACAGCTTTAAGAAATCTTGGTGAAAAATGTGATCAACTCAACCAGAAGTATGTAAAAAAGTCAGAAGAATTTGCTCCCCAACATATCAGAGTAAGTTCAACGGTTTTAGTAATTTTAATTTGAATAATCAATTATTTATTTATATCGAATAGGAACTCCTTCAAATCGCAGCTTCCAACTCTGATACAGATTGCGAAAAGCATGTAGAACAATTCTTAAATGGAAAAATTGATGTGCAAACATTCTTAAACAGTTACACATACTCGAAAAAAATAAGCTCCGAGCGGAAGGCCAAAGAAGAACGGTTGGGACATCAACTTTCAGCATTAGAGAGGGCAGGAATCTAGAACCTTTGTCCAAGCATAACAAATTTTCATTATTTTAATTATTGATGTAAAGAAATAGAAAATATTATGTAACTTCGTTTCTATCCAATTAGTATTAAACCTTATCTATTCCTATTCTGTTCATTTTGTCATTATTAGGTAGAATTAACAGAGAGTGATGTGAGGATCAATTTCAGTTGAAAACTGCATGTATTATACATATACGAATCAAATTCTAATAACTATCTGTGAATCGTTTTATTTGTGTGTGTTAATGAATAAGTCCTGTTTGGATTTAAGTGTGAATAGGTAGTTGGTGAATGGGCCCTTTGCAAATAGGGAAATGTTGTTGTTTGCTCACAAAACAGTTTGACTTTGAAATGTGGTTGCATTGCCTCTCAGCCATCAAATAGTCTCCTGCCTTCTCCTACTATAGAGAAACTTATGTGTCTGATTAAGATCTCCTATAAGATTATGTATAGCGTAATGTATCTATATATAAAACCGTTTTGCACATTGTGCCGCATTAATCGGCACGTACCAGTGCGGCTTCCGGCCTGGCAAGTTGACTATAGACCAAATATTCACATTAAGGCGTAGTCTGAAGAAGACTCGCGTTTCAACTCGATGCCCAAACCAACATATACGCTATCAAGAACTGCCAACCGGCATCGTTTTTTGGCAAAGAGAGGCGATGTCGTGTGATTTCTTCAATCTGGTACTGGAGAGCATTGGGCAGCGGTCTGATGCAAACACGGAAGGCACTACAAATCATTCCAATTGTTGGGTTACGGAGATGGCATCGACAACATCGCGTGTTGCCGAGGTTCATGTTTTCAAGGCGATTGAGGAACAGGCGAAACCAGCTGGTCTTTAGGTCAATGACCCCAAAACAAAGTATATGCTTAACCGTTACGAGCTTCGAAAATGTATATATACACCTTCCTCTAAGTCCAATTTCCCTCAAACTAAAAATTATTTCGGTCAAATTGTGGGCATCCAGACTCCGATCGGCGAAGTTGAGAAGCTTTTTCTAGACTAGAGGAATACTCTTTGAGCATTATCAGTGACTCGAAAGAGGTAGAGCCGTGGATTATCAAAGGTGGTAAATTCAGGTATCGAACCTGGCACCCACTGCGTAGGAGTCGACGCACTTACCCAGTACGTCACGGCGACCACGGCATCCATTAATATCCCGTGAAAATTCGAAAAGTATGGTTATCAGAGAAGATTGAATGCCTGGGCTCGAAAACACTGGTATACAAAAGTGTATATATAAGTATTATTATTTTAACAATTTATTAATAAGTAATTAAAATTAAAATTGCATGACAATATACAATATAACATAAACCTACTTGTGGACACTATTGGTCATCATCTCCTTCAGACTCACATGATCTAAAGGGGTCGCAGGAGTAAAGCACTTGAGAGAGATCTGCAGACAACCCGATGCTTCGCCTTCGACTCTAACTCATTAGGAGCTACGCCAAAGCCCAAGCCAAGCGAGTTTTGAACTTGGTCCATCCACCTTGTCCGTGACTATAACCCCAAGCTCCGCCTTCTTGATTATAGACCTTGCAAGCTGCTTCAATATCGAGCGTAACATCTGTACCTGATTCACATTTGTCCACGATAACCTTCCTAGCAGCATCAGAGCCTGGGCCTCAAACGACGACACTCAATCACCTACTCCAGCAGAACACTCCCTAATTTACCTCTAGGAACTCAGTCGTATTTCCAAATGTACAAAGCAGCTACAGATCAGTTTGGTATCACTGCCTTCTTAAGGGTCATTCTTAGTGTGAAAAGTTGGTTATATTGTACTTCTACCGGGATGAAAGCCGGCGATTCAATCGCCAAAATGATGTCACTCACCGTTGGACTATTCTCCGCCTACTTAAGACAACGGATCTACCATCCCCAATGCGTTGTTGGAGATTGAGCTCCGAAAAGTGCTCGTTCCATCCACCCAAGATGTCCTCTTCATTGAAAAGAAACACACTATCATTGAATTACCTTCCGCTGAGTCGTCGAATGGTTTGCCAGAAACAACTTTTTAGCCGAACTTAAACCACAGTTCTTTAGCTGCACAGCCAATTTGTAAGTTCTTCGCGTTGCAGTGTACCGGTCGAGAAACAGAATCCCCAAAAAAATCCAGTATCTGTTATTCATCTCTGAAGGCGTCTTGAACTCCGAGTGATTGAAACCACGCAATTCTTTTCTCACCACATCAGACAGGATGTGGCCACTCCAAGCCGTTCCACACTCCACAAACATACCGTTCAGAGGCAATGGCAGCTATAGAAAACAGTCGCAATCCTTCCTCTATCCTTTACACGCGATGGAGTTGGAATTCGTTGAAACCTTTCAGATATGTAGCGTACTAAATTTAGCCGCAACTCACTGTTCTGTACTTTCTTCCACCGTATGCATCATATGTTATGACTTGATCTAGAGGATGGAATTGGAAAATTCACAAATTTACCCTTATTTGGGCAAATTTCTCAAAAAAACAGGGAAATTTGTTTCTCTTTTGATTCGTATGGAAATTTTGACAGCCTATATCACGGGAACGGTGCCTCATACGAAAAAATTGCAGTACAAAATTTTGTGGCTAAATTTAGCCCCAACTCACGGTTCTGTACTTTCTTCCACCGTATGCATGTAACCACACTTGATTGCCACCTTGGTAAATGAAGTGCTTTATCAGCCATAAATAGCGTAGATAACACCGGGTAATAATCAGTTGAAAGTTCAGCTACGCTCTTCAGTACGAACGTCACAAACTATCCGTTTTACAAACGATGGTACTACAAAGAGATAAATGATTCCTGTTAAAGACTCCGATTGTACCACTTTCATTTATGTATGCTTTCGTGTGGAAAGGGGTTCATTATTGACATGCTATTATTGGACAGCAAAAGTCCAATAACCTCTCTCCGTTGGCGTCCTGATGAGCACCGTTCCTCAAATCATACTCCCCCATGTCGTTATAACAACACCCAGGTAAGCATTGAAGTTACACAGGTAAGCATCAGTCAGTCAAAGAAATGCGTCTCCGTTACCCTATCAAGGGCAGCATCAATTTCATCTAGATTTGGTGGAAACACCTGCACCAGAGCTAAAGTTGACCTTTTAAGCTTGAGTTTTAAGGTCCCGAATCTCCCTCCAAACGAATCCCGCTCCAATATCCTGCCTTCAGTCTCCGACTGACAGCCAAGCCAATAGCATCGTTTCGTCTTCAAGTGCGCTTGTCGGATGTTTTTCCCGTTACCCATTTTGCTACTAGATTATCATCTAGCCATCTCTTTCTAACATAGTTTAACCCTATTAATTACTGTACAAAAATAAAAAACAGAAACTCTACATAATGTCCTTCGATGGCCTCGATATCGAGTCGCTATCCGAACCCAACACAAAAAGAAAAAAAAGCTAAACACTACCTTTATTATTGACGCCTTCAGCCCTCAACCAACCACTTCAAACTCATCCGACCCCAAATATATTACTCTAAGCGCGAGTGATGAAAAGAAACCTCTAACAGCGTACAATGTATTCCTCCTGAAGAAAGGCATCGATAGCATCAGTACCGGTTACGAATCAATTTCGCAACTTCGAGATGGAAGTCTATTAATCCTATGCAAAAATCAAAAAGTTGCTGACCTATTTAAATCAAAAAAGAAGCTATCAAACATATGCCCCATCAATGTTGCGCTCCACAACACACTCAACTCTTCTAAAGGGACTGTTTAGGTCCCCTGCTTAATACAGGTACCAGAGGATGAAATAGTTAGAGAAATGAAATCTCAGGGAGCTAGCGAAGTATTCATACACGAGAAATCAAGATGGCTTACAACGTGCAACCGGAGTTATACTGATTACATTCGATCGCTTCCGCCCACCTCCAAAGGTAAACATCGGTTGGTATAATGTCAAGGTAAGAGAATATTTCCCGACAACCATGCGCTGCAAAAATTGCCAAATCCTGGGCCACACTGCTAAAAGTTGTAACAATCCTACTCGCTGTGGCACATGACCCAGCTAACTACACATTAACATCCTGCGCAAACAGTTCCGAAGATCACCCAGCTTCTTCCAAATCATGTAAAGCATTCCTCCAGCAAAAAGAGATTTTAAAAATCAAAACCATCAACAAGTGCACTTTGGCAGAATCCGACACACTTTCTCTCCAACACTTTCGCAACAATAGTAAAAACCGTCCAGCACATACATCAACTTCAAAAATTATTTCAACCGACAATACAACTTCTTCCGGACCTCACAAGGAACATGTACAATCTCCCACCAACCCAATCAACATCGTACAACACAGGACTCCATATAATGTAGAATCTCAAAGCGCACATAAAAATTCAACTAAATCCAATGATCAATCCACCTCTACCCCCATGATTGCTACAGGCAGTCTACAGAAACCCCCTCAACAGAACTCCAATAGACCAAATTCACCAATCACAAATTTAACACAAAATCTTATAAAAAACAACCAATATTTCACCTCTAATATCTCATCTCAACCCTCCTCAAGCTATCAACCACAATACAAGAACAAGAACACTCAAAACATAAACTTTCCCTCTGGGCACAATTTTTTGGAATAAGATGATTCGTCTTAACCATCCTAAATTTACCACCGTTAATGACCCCTCTGTAACCAAAACGACCGGTTTGAGCTCACACCATCCAAGCTCTGGATGGCGCGGTCCCTTCAATAACACCAAATTATCACCCACCACAAATCATACACCACATATTATCTATGCCTTGAAGATAATACAATGGAACATCAAAGGCTATTTGAATAATTATAATGAATTATTAATACTTATAAATACTATCTCTCCCGAAATTGTAGCTTTCCAAGAAACACACCTAACATCCGCAGACAATACCCCTATCCCAGTCAATTACCTTCTTAACCCCCAAAACCAATCCCCAAACCCACATGGTGGAATTGCTTTCCTCATTCACTCCTCCGTACAGTTTGACCAAATCAACCTTTGTAATGACTTCAAAGCCCTTGGTATTTCAATTATATAAAAATTAAAATTCACAATCATAAATGCCTACATCTCCCCTTCCAATACTTTTAACCTCCAAAATCTTAAATATGCTCTCGATTCCCAACATCTACCAACTCTAGTAGTGGGCGATTTCAATAGCTGGAACTCAAGCTGAGGCTCCCCCAAAAAACAACACCCGTGGCAATACTATATCTAAATATATTACAAAACCTGATTACCATTATTAAGCCCCACTAAAAAAAACTAACTAACTAACTTCTATCAGACTCTTTTAGACTCTCATACCATTGATCACCCCATCAGCACCAATAATAAATAAGCAGCTAACATCCACAAAATTATACTTCAAAGCGCCGATAGATCGATTCCCCAAACTTAAATTTCGACTAGTAAACCAAGAGTCCCTTGGTGGAACAAAGAATTAGAACAGCTAAAAAAGGAAAAAATCAGACTTTGGAATTCCCTTAAACGTAATATCTCGAATAAAAACGTCATTAAGTACAAAAGAGCCCATGCCCAATACAAAAGAAAAATTAAAATTTCGAAAACTGAATCTATACATAACCTCACCTCCGAAATAAGCCCTAGCATTTCTACTTCTAAAATCTGGTCTACTATTAGAAGATTTTGTGGCATTACAACTTTTTCTCCTATTCATTGTATCACCCCTCCAATTTCACCAATATTAATATTACTAACCCTCAAACCATAGCCAACAACTTTGCAGAATTCTGGTCGAAAGTATCAAACGACTCCAACTTCTCCAATCTGTTTTGCCAATGTTGAATCGTATAAATCAACAAACGAATGCACAAAAGAATTGCATCGTATAAATCAATCATTGTGTGTTTAACCTAAACTCTTTATACATATATCTGTCTTTTGTTTTTCGTCTTTGTATCTTTTCCTTTGTCCTCCTTAATGTACTCTTTCCCTTATCCATTTTGAATTTCAACGAAATAAAACTTTTATATTTCTTGTGCTAAAATATTTTGTTGTACATCAGCCAAAATAAACCCCTTTCTTCCCCCCTCCTTCTCCTATTCCCCTTCGACAAATGCAAAAATGATTGACGGTGATATCAGCCTCTTGGAACTAGCATTAAACAAATTAAAAGGCAAAACCCCAGCAACTGATAGAATTTCATATCAATTGATCAAAAATTCATCTCCTTCCATGAAATCCAGACTTCTAAAATTTTTCAACTCAATTTTTCAAAATAATATCCCCCAATTATACAAAAATAGCACGGTCATACCTATCCTTAAACCAACGACCGACAAACCCCTTCTAGAATCATATAGACCCATTTCTCTTAACCCTTGCTCGACAAGATAATCGCAAATGGACTCTGGTGGTTTGTCTCTCACAACAAACTCC
This sequence comes from Eristalis intricaria, assembly GCA_964034865.1. NCBI lineage: Eukaryota > Metazoa > Arthropoda > Insecta > Diptera > Syrphidae > Eristalis > Eristalis intricaria. The sequence continues at coordinate 69,474,635 of OZ035876.1, read as the reverse complement.
TTAGCAGTCAATAAATGGGCTTCAAGAAAGACAAATCAGTAACAGACTCTCTCTTATATCTAGACCACCACATTACCGAATTTGATGTCTCTCCAAGAAAAGCCACATTTCCCTTATCTCCCTAGACTTCACAAAAGCTTTCGACAGGGTTGGTATTCATTCAATCAGCGACCAGCTTAAATCATGGAAAGTAGGCCCAAATATCATCAGATATATATTCAACTTCATGAACAACAGAAAAATTTCGGTTCGCGTTGGTTACGCCTTATCCTCCTTTTTGCCCCTCTTCAACGGTATCCCCCAAGGCTCTCCCTTATAGCCTTCAATAGACTCTCCAGTATCCTAATCCTCCATAAAGAAATTAAGTTCTGAGCCTACGCTGATGACTTCACCTTCATCAAAAAGCTAAGTAAAGAATCGACTTCATACATAATAGACTTTAACTCAGTTTTCAAAGATATATTATCCTGGTGCGACTACTCCGGAGCCAAATTTTCCGAAGTAATAACGAAGAGTAAACATCTCCACATTTGCAGAAAACATAAATGCACATGTAAAATGTTATCGAATATCATAAATTTAGATACTGTTGACAGATTGAAAATTTTAGGCATATTTTTCCAAAAAAAAATGCAGAGGGAACGCCCATATTAATTATTATTATTATTTATTAACATATAATAGCAAATTACATGTTAATATTACTAGTTTTAGAGCGCTAACTTCAATTGTAAACCCCAAGTAAAAACGGGTGATCTATTGCAAGATTTCGCAGCTTGGTCGGCTTTCTCGTTGCCTATTATGCCTATATGACTGGGAACCCACATGAGCTTCAAACTGTTGGCATTTCTTATTAGAAGGTCCCGAATGTTGGTTATTAAACTACTGTTGTGATTGCAGTTGGAGACGGCACGAAGAACTGAAAGGCTGTCAGTACATATTACCAGTTTCTTGCCAGATTTTACAGCCGTTTTGGCAGCTTCGTAGATGGCTAAAGCTTCTGCAGTGAAGATTGATGTAAAATCGCAAGGAATACCTTTTTTCAGCAAAGTGCCGTCTTCTTGAGTTATGGCAAAGGAGGTGTTCTCGGCGGATTTCGACCCATCCCTAAACAACGGAGTCCAACCACCTTGCTTTAGGTTTACCATGGTTTCTTGGAAAGTTGAGTGATATACCCTGCTGTTGGTGCTTTCCTTGTTGTAATCTGTAAGTTTTAGTTCAAAGGATTTTTGGCATAAGTTCCAGGGTGGGAGATGTGTGCTGTGCCCTTTAACACGTTTGTAGGGTAGGCCCATTTCTTTTGCCCTTAAAAGAGCAATATTGATTGCAGAGGGAAGACGCTTACTTGTTTTTGATTTGCTCGTTAGATCGATGTCTCTATCAATCATGGAATCTTTATAAAAGATAAGTTTTGGAATGATTTTTTGAAAACTTTCCGCTTGTTGTTGTTCTAGAGTGGGAAGACCAGCTTCCAGCATGATGTTGACGATTCGGGTGGTGCGGTAAGCGTTGATACTCCTTCTTGCAGACTGGTTGTACGAAGATTTAATAATGTTTAAAGTACTATTTGGGCATTTACCATAAATATATAAACCATATTCTATCTTACTTAAGACTAAAGATCTGGTTATGTTACATAAGGTGTTCACATGTACATTGAATTTGCTTTTCGATAGATATTTTACAATGTTACATCTTGAAGCTAGGCTCTTTTTTAGGTACAAACAGTGGGGTTTCCAACTAAACTTACAATTAAATTTTAGACCTAAGATATCCAAATTATCTACATTTTCTATATTTACATTGTTCATCGCTAAATTTAGCTTAGGACAGGACAATTTCCGACATACGTGAAGGTGTTTACATTTGTTGAGAGAAAGCTTAGCTCCACCGTTAATACCCCAATCTAAAATGTCTTTAAGAGTGTTTTTGGATGTTTCTAAGTCATTGTGTTAGCACAAGATGAAGACGTCATCGGCGTAAACGATCCAGATGACTGTACTAGCTAATAATGGTACTTATGTCGTTAAATGCGATTAAAAATAATACTACCGACACACGACGACACGATCCTTGGGGTATGCCTTTGTTCAGTGGGTAAGTTGCAGAAAAGGTATTGTTAAGTTTAACAGATAATTTCATATTCAACAGGAATGATCTGATAAACACGTATATTTTGGGGCCAACACCCCAATTGCGAAGTTTGTCTAATATTAGGTGAATTCCAATTCTGTCGAAGGCTCTCATGAAATCTAACGATAAAATAGATATATACGTGATTGTGGGATGCCAGAGCATTTGATACATAATGGTCGATATGTAGTTATGCATCCGCACAGCCCCTATTAGCTTTGAAGGCAACTTGATTACACTAATCAATGATAAGTTTTTTGGTTTCTAGGAACCAGAAGAGCCGTTTTGCAACTATTTTTTCCAAAACTTTCGACATGCATGGGATGAGGGAAATTGGCCGGTATCCATCTATGTAGTCAATTGGTTTGTTCGGTTTTGACAACGGAATTATATACGCTGTTTTCCAAATTTGTGGGATGGCACTGGTGTTTAATATTTCATTGTACAAAACAAGAAACCTAGATTTAACTTCAGGTGGTAGATTTCTAATCATAGGATAGGAAATCCGGTCTCTACTTGGGGTTCTACCTTTTAAGGCACTTAAACAACATTCCAGTTCTGTGTGCGTTATTCGAGTTTCAATTTGTTTCGCTAATGGGTCCCCAGGGAATAGGACTGGCGAGTAACAAATGTTTTGGAGTTTCAAGTCAACGAATGCTGGAGAAAAGTAGTTGTCGCTAGAGAGGGTAGACCAGAAAGAGGCGAACAAATTGCCTATGTCTATACCAGATGAAATTGGACGCGTAGGCGTTTGTATGCATTTAATCGAACGGGGAACGTAGTTACCCGTAAGACTCCGGATATTATGCCATATTTTACTGGTTGGATAATCAGGGTTGATTACAGAAGTAAATTCATATAAAGATTTGGCTTTTTTGGATTTTAAATTTTAAACACGGGAAAATTTTGAATTTATTTGTGCCAGTTTGAATTTGTACTAAGATGGGAAAGTGATCACTGTTATGAAGCTCCTCTAGTATATGCCAAGAAGTTGGTAGAGCAGCATGTAATGTCAACATGAGTGAAGGTGATGTGTGTTGAAAAATGATAAGGAGAGCCATCATTCAGTAGCAACAGGTCGGAGAAGGATAGGAAGTCTTCAATTAGTTTAGGTGGAATGTAAATCGAAAGAATAGTGAATTTGATTGATAAATTAATTTGTACCGCGAGGGATAATATAAGAGAGTTTATATTTACTTGCACATGAGGTATGTTCTTTTTAATCAAAAGAGCTATACCCTGCTTGGCCCTTAGGTTATGCGAAAAGTTCCGAAAATATCCTGAATTGGATCTCGGTGTGATTGGATTTGATTGAAACGCACAATGTGTCTCTTGAAGAGATAAAGCACACGGCGATCTCTCTTTGATGAGTAGGTTGAGCTCATCGAAGTTATTAATATAGCCTTGCATATTCCACTGGAGAGCTTTGAAATAATTTGGGGATATCAAAGTTGTGTTGTTTGGTTTTTGATGGTGTTCGGTTTTTAGACCCCGCTATCTAGGGTGTGGGTGCTTCAAGTACAAGACAGCAGAGTCAGGGTTGGGTTTATGAAATTTTATTTCACAGATTTTTAAACGGATACATCATCCGTTTCTGTATTGTGAATGAAATAACTGTCGGATTGGAGAAGTTTTTATGTTGTTTGTGAGATGGGTGAGGAGGTAGGGTATCCTGATGTGGATGGTAAGTTACTAGGTGAATTTATTAAGCTTTGATTATTAGTTGAGATAGAATTGGTGCTTGGTTGAGATGAGGTGTGTGCATTTAAATGCGAACCATTATTTTTTTGATGTGACTGTGTGTGTTTAATATTGTTGGTAGCGGTTGAGAAAATAGTTTTTGATGAAGGTGGTGCTGATAATGGTTGTGAAGGAGTTTTGGTGATTGAATTGTTTGATGTTGTGGGCACGGGAATAGGAGTGACGACTGTGCTATTGTTTTGTGAAGTGGGGGTGCGAGTGTATTTACATTTGTCGCCTTATTAAGGTTAGCGTAGGCTACATTTGCAAATGAGTTTTGCACATTCGTTTGTATAAGGTTTTGTTCTTTGTACAAACGTTTTGCGTCTGCCATGAAACAGTTTTTTTTGGTTTTTATTTTTAATATATCTTTCATTTGAAGTCAGTCTTTTGAGTCAGATGGGTGGGAGTCGAGGCAATTTGCACACATTCGACGGGTGCAAGCAGAATTGGCATGAGGTGGCAATTTGCATATGTGGCACGTTGGGGAGTTAGTACATTTTTTTGTGGTGTGCCCTAGAATCTGACAATTCCGACACCGCATGAATTTACAAACGTCTGTGACGTTTTGGACGTTAATGAGTCACGAAAGGTTTTTGGGGACGAAAGGTTTTTTTTTGACAAAAATCTATCTGCAATTTTTGATTTTTTGCTAAAATTAAGATTTTACCATCTCTGAGTTGGGAAATTTGCTCATATTCGGTGCTGATTGCGTCAATAGCTTTTCTAAGAGCGAAAATGCTTATCGACGCGAGCGGTTGATTTTCGTTTTCTGGCGATATTACCACGAAGCGCGGATTATTGGAAAATGTTTTTTTTTAAGTTCCGGGAAATCATCAAATTGTGGGTTAGGGTCCGTGCAAGAGAGAGAAAGGAGATGTTGTTTGTTTGCGATCTAAACGGAGTTTATAGAGATAAGGAAATAAGCGCAACGAGAACGGTCGGACAAGAGCTAGTCGGTGACTGCATATTAATTATATCCTTCCCGCTTTGGGTAAAAAACTCAATGTAATTAAATCCCTCTCATTTAAAAAAATGTAACTGCAAACCCATTCTGCTTAACCTCTATTATACAATCCATACTAATCAGCAAAATTGAATACCGCCTTTTCCTTTACGGATACTCCTCTAAAGCGAACCTTAGCAAATTAGAACAATCTATAATGCAGCAATAAGAAAAGCACTTAACGCATATTGAACAACCCCATCAACCATCTCCTATTCGAAGCTAATATGCATTCAATTGAAGATCTTAGACATCAATCAACATTAAAACTGTATAGAGATATAGATCCACCCTTTTCTGCAATGATTCCCCACTTGCCGATTCGCGAAGAAAAAAAAAATAACAAAATTAAATCTAGTTTAGAACGCTCCTCAGACCTCTGCAATGAGATCTATATCCTTAATCAGTCCGTTTGTTCCTACCCCTCTACTCCGCCTCCATGGCTATTTCAATCCTCTTCCATCCTCTCCACATTAAGCCTTAAAAAACATACACCACCTGAGGTGTTCAGAACTCATTTTGCTAGGCTCAAAATAAACTATCCAATTATTGTTTCATTTACACAGACGGCTCCATAAATATCCGACAACATAGGCTTCAGTGTCACTACTGAAAGAGAGACCATTTGCTCCTTTTTACTCCCCCCATATTCCTCAACTTTTTCATCCGAAATAATTGCTATCCTTCAAGCTTTACAATATACAAAAAAAATGTAACCAACAGTTTGCCATCTGCACTGATTCTCTCTCGTCTATTGATGCAATTCTCAACCCCAATAACCAAACCTATTATCCTTCCTTAATCCGCCACCTGCTCAATCTTCAATTCCCTAATACCAAATTAATATGGGTTCTTATTCCAATCTCTTCTAGGAGAAAACTTCGAATTGGTACAAAACAGCCAACAAAAACAAGCTGTCTATCAAAGACTATGCCAGGAATTTAGAACCTTCCAAATTTTCACGTCAAGACATTACAAAAATCACTAGACTCAGGCTCGGTCACACCAGGCTTTCCCATGAACACTACTTCAATAAATCCAAGTCATCAACCTGTACATACTGCAATCAATCACCCATTAGCATCCGCCATATCCTTTTCGAATGTCCACTATCTCAAAACCATAAACGAACTGCTTTCCAATCCTAACCAAAATAACATTAATATCCTGATAGATTTTTTGAAAACGACAAAACTATATAACTCTGTATAATCATAATGTTAATATATTTGTACAGCCTAAGGCCCCTTGATGCTCTGGTTACAAAAGCTACTCTACAATTTTAATTGTATTGTAGCTATCTAATAAATGAATAAATAAATAAATAATCCTACCTTACAGTCAGAGACTTGTAAGTATCCCCACATTCGGAATTCTCGCTTGGGTTTTTATTAAGTTTAAGATCGAAATGCTGATCTATTAGCATATAATATATTTACCACACTGGCCAATGCGGTGTCCGGAAGGTTATCTTCTTCCCAATTTTCGAGAGTTACGGCAAACGGTGTGTTGAATGATGTCTTAAGTCCGTTAATGAACGCAATGCTTCACCCATCTGATTTTAAAAAGGTATATCTACTACCGAAAACTGACGATATGTTATGTTGTTAGTGATTTTCTTTTTATAACTTGCTAGATACAACTAGCAAAGTAGCTTTTCGAACTAGCTTTGTTGTTTCTTACTCGGAGATTATTTGCAGTTGCTTTCGCAGTGGCGTTGTCGGAAAGTGCGTCGACTTCTACGCAGAGGGTTCCATTTTCGATACCCGAATTTACCACCTGATAATTTACAGCTCCAGCTCTAGTCGAGTCACTGGCAATACTCAAAGAGTATGCCTCTAGTCTAGAAAAAGCTTTTCAACTTCGCCGTTCGGAGTCGGCATTAAACTGTAGATCCTTTCCACTCGTGAAAGAACATTTCATCTACAGTTTAAGCACGTACAACATGAGTGGTTGCTGAGAAGCTAGGCCCTGGTCCTCCTTGAACTGTCACGTCACCGATATTATTAGTGGTAGCGATTTCTTTGTAAGTCTTTGCCTCATTGTGTGTTTTAGTGTTAACATATCTCTTCGTTCTCTTTATTTACGGACACTGTCCGCGCGTCCGCAAGTCTACTAAGCGGTATTTTAACATTGTTCACATAACCAAGTGCAGTTGGCGAGACGCACTTTCTATACTCGAGAAAATACCAAAGAAAAGAGAACAAAGTTAGCTTGAGAGGACAAGGACTAGATTGCCTCTTAGGCCAGAGAAGCAGCGGGGGGTAAGTGTTATTGGATACCGGTACTGATGTTGTTAGTATTGCCCTTTTTGGAACTTTGTCCAAGACGGTGATGTTTTACATTTTTTGAGGTCAGAATATATCTGATCTTTAGTGTTTGCTACCCCAATAGTTACAAGTATGAAAGTGCGCTTTAACGGTTTTATTCCTCAAGAAGAGATTGCTCTTATATAGATTTACCTAATACAGGATCCGCAGACACGCTGTTGTCTTTCACTACGAGCGCGATTTAGTACTTTTACTGGTGGTTACAGCAAAACTAGTCTGCCGAACTAGGTAAGGTTTTAAGAAAACAAAATATATACATATATACAAAACCAAAAAAAAAAAAAATAAAGAGGAATAAAAATAAAAAAATGCACCATGTGTCATATGTTAAGCATATAAAATACGTATACGCCCTACTGCGCGAGTCCGTTATGTTACTGCACCAGACATAAGACAGTTGTAAAATTTACGTTAGGTTAGATTAGTTTAATTATCCTAAATTTTTTCCCAGTTTTCTTGGCCAAAAACTTAAAATTGAATAGCCTAGACTACCCGTAGTGGTAGTAGGTTGGACGCAACAGCATTTGCTAGGATAATTAAGTTATTTTTAAGCTTTAAACAAGCAAATAATGAATATGAATTGAATAGACAGATAAATGCATTTAAAAAAACGACAAAAAACTTTCTTTGCAAAGTCTGTCTATCGCAATTCTGGCTTAACATCTAGTCCTAATTATTTTTTTTGTGATTAAGCAGGCGAGGTACTATGAAAATGTGACTACCATATACAGTTACTCTTGATTTATTTATATTAAGAAATATAACTATAGACAAAGAGGATCATGAACCAAAACTTAAGGGGAATTCACATGACAATATCTATAATGATCTATAAATGGATGATTTTGATTACTACAACAATTTCAAAAGTATTTATTTATATAAAAAAACTAGTATTTATTTATTTAAAAAAGCTAACATATAATTGTTAAAATTATAAGGGAGCTGTCAAGCCAGAGCGATGAAGCCTTAGGCTAATCTCAAAAGCAACCTGTGTCAAATGCTTAAAAGGGCTACTTGCTTATTTATGATAAGCCTATACTTTGTGGGATATCCTCAAAATTTGATTTGTTTTAATCAAAAATTTAATGTTATCACTGATTAGTAATAACTTTACAAACCAGCAATTAAGATTTGCCCAGTTTTGTCCAGTTTGATTTTAATTCAGGTTCAGAACATGGACTGTTTCCTATTAACTTTCCTATTATGGGTGACTGTAATAGCTTTGATCAATCTTGGATCCATCCATGTACAACGAATTTCCTGATTGTGTCATGCTTCCAATGTTCTTCATTTGGAATTGCTGTCTTTCTTCTTTTTTCTTGTTTTGGCCCACTAATTCACACTCTTAGTCGCACAGCTGTAGCTATAATACGGGTGGCTGAAAAATGTGACCCGATATGCTCCCATTGTGCAAATGCGAACATTTTGCACATTTTGAAGTTTAAGTTTCAAATTTTGAAAAGTCCCTTTACTCTCATGAATGCAAACGCTATAAATTGAACATTCAACAAAAACGATAAGATATTTCTTTCTTTTTTTTTTGATTTCAGAATGAAGCGCACGTACATTAAAGTGGAAATAAATAAATACAGGAATGAATAAGAGAAAAGAAATGAAATACAATTTGTTAGTGTTGAAAGCCCTTAAAGATGTTTCAGTATTTTATTACAAGTTGAGAAAAAAAAACATAAAAAAACAAAAGCGAACATTAGTATTATGCGCTTTCATAGTTTAAAAAATAAATGTTGGCTTAATTCATTATTTAAAATAAACAGTTACTGTTTGCAAGGGAAAAATACGTATTTTATGTTTATTTCAAAAAAAAATAACCTCAATACTTTTTCCACAGAAGGCAAAACCTTAAGGGCTGTCCGATCCATTCGAATTCAAACTTACCATTTACAATCCACTAACCGCACCTTCCTTGATCATTTCTAATATTTGAATGAGCTCTGAGGAACGGAACGTAATGAATTCGACCTGATCTACGTTTATAAGGCATTTTATTAAAACTGTTATTAGCTCAGCACTACCAGAGTGCAAGCAAATTGCCGCAAGAGCATTTATGTCTTTCATTTTGAATCTATAATTCGGAATTAGTGCAAATTGCTCTATTGTAGCTGAAAACATTGGGGCTTCCGATTCGATAATAATTTCCAATAGAACATCAATTACTGCACTGCAAGTTTCTTTTGCCCGGTTCAATATAAAACGACACGCGTTAACTCGATTCAACCCGCATGTTATCAAAGCCGAATAGATATTATGAAGGAAATGTTGGCAATTATACTGCATTTCACAATCAGTAATCATGTTCGAAAGCTTACGACGCATATTCCGACGAGCGTATTCGTCACAAAAAATTGGAAAATATAATTTAAATAGCTTATAATGCCTCCATATTAATCTATAAGAAGAATTTAGTACATCGTTTTGCAGATACACAAGAGAAGTCACCACGGTTGACGGTTCTAAAAGCTGATGACTAAATTTACAGGAAATCTCAAAGCACTTATCAACCAAAAAGTTGTAACACAATGTTCCGAATATTTTCGATACATCTTTAGAGGAGAATACTTCAGGTGTCTTGACAACTGAATTTCTATCCAATGCTGTGTTTGATTGGCTACTAGAAATCGAAAACTTAATGCAACCACCAGTGTGAGAAGAAGAACTTGGCATACGTGACGTTTTTTCCAGGTCATTTCTTTCAGATACTTTGTTTTCGGTTTGCGCTGCATCTGGCAGACCTTCCTTCGACCTCTTCCTAGGTATCCGGAAGTTTCTACCAACTGTTTCTCCGTCCTTTTTGGATAGATCTCCCTCCTTTATAATAGGTATATCTGTTTCCCCCGTTCGAGAAGTATCTGAATTGCTTACGCTATCGTTGCCCATTGAGTGTCTAGCATTTGTTTCATTTATGTCGAATATACTTGATTCAGCAAATCGGTCATCTGTTGGTGAGCTGTAAAAAGATTAATTAAATGTTTCAGTTTCAGGCATTTTAGACACCGTGTATAAAATAAAATATCAAGAATTTTTTTGTTTTTTGTTTGTTATGCACAGCTATACCCTCCCTGCTCTCAGTATGAAAACATAGACGAAAAACCTTCAATACAGCAAATTACATTTCATTTAAATTAAAATCTAGTTCCATAAAATACTCTATGGAACTAACACTATTTACATGTATTCAACAGTAGCTATTATTTTTAAGTTGTAAATATTCGTGTACAATCACAATATCACAACAAAAATGTCTTTATAGCTCGACATTCCCATGTAACTGCAACAATCATTGAAATTGTATTTAAATGCATTTCATAAAACAATAATCATTGGTTAATAAAAAAAAACCGACCAGGAAGATTTCAAAATAGCAAACAAATTTGATTGTTCTTTACTGAAAACGCAAATGTGTTTCCGGTTCAACGAGATCGCCCAAAACCTTTAAGTCATTTTTACTGATGATTCAAAACCAGAAGACACCATATCCTTCGTTATCCTCCACGAAGATGAACTTATTATTGAGTCTGAACTTCTACCGGACTATACATCCAACTACACGGTAGACGACTCAGGCATACTGGATGCTGTGAAAATTTCAAACCATCATGTGGGTTAACACATTATCTGTTGAGATAGCTGGTGATCTATATAAACATTTCCCAACCCGAACAATAACCACCTTTTAACTAATCGTATCAAAGGTTATTTTATTAAAACACGGATAAAACATCAAGCTCATGAGAATTCCAAGTCATATCGAAATGCCAGCCAATGATACCAAAGCAAGGGAATGTGCTCGCACTCCAGTCCATACGCTTTGTAACTGCACTAAAATCGACCTTCATCGACTCATCGACACATTGACTAAACAATTTGCTCATTAATTGACAAAAGCACATACATCTGTAAACAAACGTGCATCAATTTCTCCCACCTTCGCAATGAGTGTGGTTATGTAATTCATATCCTACATTTTCTCCAGCTCGGACAAAAACAAGCGAATTAACAATCTACTTAAAAAACAAATACTTTAGTTTTGAATATATAGATTAGATTAGTACTTCAATCTAATCCAGTGCCTTAAGCCGTTGCATATAGCGACCCTATTAAGTAAAAATGTATATTTGAATTAGCTTGTAAATATATATTTATAATTTTATTATTCTTTACTAGTTACTCAGTGAAATTACTGCAAATATTTAAAACAAATATTCACCAAGTAGCGAATCTTCGCAAAACAATTGCAGACCTCGAAGTGCAATGCAGACATTTGAATACAAGTAAGCGGAAGCAGACTTAAAGAGCATGACTATTTATCATAGCATGACGTGTTTTATCATGACTCTATACACTTGGAGTACTATTTGTACATAAGCCAACCATTCTCCAAAATGGGAACTAGCACCTACTATTTAACAGATTCCTACACAGTGACCATGACATGTTGACCTACAAAGCGTGTCAATACTAGGATCGGAGTTGAGTTTGAATTCATAAAAAGCCTAAATAGATACATTCGTTTTGAAAAAAAAAGATATTAAATAAGAAACATACTTGAAACATGATGACGGTGCAAGTGATAGTAAATCGTCATCCATGCAGTTTTCAAAGTCCAACAATGAGTCGTCGATATTATTTTCAATTTCCAATAAGGACATTCCTTTCATTAATTCTGGCTTAGTCTTGTCATTAGATGTGAATTTAGCATTTTCTATAACATTTGAGGAACCCTTTCTTTCGACTTCAATTGCAGAATCTGCAATAGAATCATCTGGACTTCGCAAACAGTTAGACGTAAATGATGGTGTCGATGGTTGTATGCTAAAAATAACACTTTTTTCAATATGTTCGCTCTGATGCGGAGAACAAAATAAATCTGTGTCCATGTCATCAAGTGATGGCATGCTACGATTAGTGCTGAAAATAACGGTTTTTTCTTTATTATCGCTTTGTTGAAAACTTTGATCTAATGCGGATGACGATAAGATCTGTTCAGTTTTCTCTCTTGTCAAATCTAACACTTCAGGATTTGTATTAGTGCTATGGTCTCTTGAAAGATCTAAAATTTCTTCATGTATATTAATTTCACTGTCGTTAGCTGTAGAATGAACCATATTAGTATCGTTAGATATCTTAAATAGGGATTCTGTTGCTCCGTCAAAATGTGTAGATGGTAATATGGGCTGATTGACTTCTGAATTAAAATTACTTTTATTATTTAAGGGTATCTCTACAGAAAACCTTATGGCATCTGATTCTTGTGAATTTATTCTGGTCGGTGCTGTTTCTCCTGAGCCTTCTAAGACCCTGGCTATAACGTTGTTTTCAGCATCAAGCGATGGATTCTCTATGAAATTAACCTGAAAAAACAAAATGTTTGATTATTATGATACACAAAATTGTTTTCAATTTGCATACGATTAAGCGATAACATTGTTTTCATTGCATGTTTTGAGGTTATGTTATATATACACTAATCATTCATGGAATTGAAAAGAGCATTAGAAGCAGTAAGACAGAAGCAGTACAAGATATTATACACCAATATGTATTACATGTTTAATTTAGAAGTACATATATATTGAAACTACTTACAAAATCTTCGAATGGAATATATGTTTCTTGACCACTTGTCGATTCATCCAAATTTACTACATTGTTTGTAGTAGACACTAAATGGTTGTTATTTGGTGGAGCACTCAAAGTCCATTCACCATTCATGAAATAGGCGATTTGACCATTCTGCTGAGGCATATCCCAATTTTGTGTGGTTGATGTAACAATTTGTGAAACTGCCGAGGGAGAACTAGCATTACAGGCGAACATCTCAACATACTTAGCAAGTTCACTCTTCTCATCCTTTTTCTTATTTTTTGAACCCGGTTTTCTGCCACGTTTTTTCGGGGGATCGTTTGCTGTTTTCATTGGTTTTAATCGTTTTCTTCCACGCTTTTTCCCCGTTGTGGGTTGCTCATCTGGCTCTACAGAAATAGAAGCAACTGATTCCACTGCAGCAATTGAGTCTTTATTTTCTTGTGCACCATTTAGTTCAGATGTGATGCTGTTTTCAGTAACATTACAGTCCACATTTGTTTCGCCATTTTCTGCTTTGTTCTCTAACTCCGTGTCACATTTTATCCCGCATCTTATCTTCAGTTCGTTTGCTTCAAGAGAATCACATTTTTCAGATATTTCAATATCGGTACTTTGCTTTTTATTAGTTTCTTGATTTAAATTTACTTGTTGTTCCACATTCAGATCTAAAATTTGCTTTGTCAAATCTAGACGATTCAAATCAATAGATATCTTGTATTTGCAACTGTGTAATTTTTCCTGCAAAATCGATGGAACAAATATTGTAAGAAGACTGGTGGAAGCGGAAATTGGAAGAGCTTCAACATGAACTATTTCGTTTAGTTCAGATATCTTGTGACAACACTTGCTATTGCTGCATGCTGGAGTAGCATTCGATTTAATTGCAGCTGACGAGAAAACTTTACGATCAAATTTATTTCGATTGAAGAAATTTATTACGACCGGATCCTGATGGACGGATTTTCTAATACGTGCTGTACGCCTTACTTGTTGCTGAGAAACAGACTCATCAATTTTCTTCTGAAATTCGGATAGAGATCTTTTTATATTCATAATAATATATTCTAAATCCAAGCGTTCAAGTTCAACTCGAGGGCATTTCTGAATGAGCTGTTCCTCCAGCTTTTGTCGAATTTGGTTGCCTTCATTATCAGATATACGTCGAGAACATATAATGCGAATTTGCTGCACAAGGTCATTTAAATTGATGTTATGTGTATTCTGCATATTTTGCGGTTAATTTTGTATCAGCTTCGGGACAATAATCCGATTTGCTTGTCAAAAAATGTTTTCATAAAATTGACAAGTTTTCTAATAATTGTATGTAATTGTTAGACATGATTTTGAGTGTAACTGATCTTAAACAATTCAATCTTACCAACAAATACAACAGACAACTTTGACCAAAAATGAAATAATATTTTATTTCTACTTTCGATTCTTTCACAATGTGTATTTTTGAAAATGTAGCAATTGCACACTTTTATTTAAAGACATATGGAAGTTAACCGTTATTCATTTCCATTGTTGTCTGAGGAAAATCCAATGGGGAGACTATACTATGTTAAGTCATTTTTATTACTAGGTCTTTTTTACGTTCAAGTAGTGCCAATTTGAATAGGAACATATGAATATTTATTATTTTTAAAGTTCTTCAATTTAAACTAAAATAGGCGTTGTCAAACCCTAAATCCCATAGGGTTTGTATGGCATGTCCTTAACTACCGTGTCTGATTGGCCAAATCGTCATTGTGAACGCTCGTTACGACGAATCGGCAGACTATTAGTACGGTAGACAAAACATTTTGACTTTTCGGCTTGCTTGATCGAAATGATGTCTGTAGTTAGATCTGAACACTTCGAATTTTCTCTTAAACTGAGGTCTGTCAAGCACAAGATTTTTTATTTCGTAAGGAGGTGAAACATGCTAATGGTAAACCATGTCTCATGTGCACGAGGTTTGCTTGGCTTTTTCCAAATTCTCTTTTATCTCTCTTAAGCCCGATTTCACAGTGTGAGCTTAAGTGTCAATCCATTGGTAATGTCAAAATCAACAGAAATTTCGTTTTCACAGTGGAAGTTAAGTGATAGATTCCACTTAAATAGTGGTTTAACTTAAGTCACTGATTGCCATGGCTTAAGTGTCAATCCACAGTGTACTTAATTGCCGTTAATGTATTAAAATAATTTCAATCCCAAAAACAAAGAGAAAACCCGCATAAGCAACCAATTATTTTGTGTGGCAATGCTCCTGAAGAGAACAGATACCACACAAATTAATAGATGGAGGAGTTTTGAAATCAGACACAGGAGCACACCAAAGATTGCCAGAGCCTAGAAGAACAATTTAGTGAGAGACTGCCAACGTCGAACACAAACGCCAACGAGATGTTGCGTTTCCTCTCGACGGTCAAAGAGCTAGCAGAAGCTACTTAGGCTACCTACCACCCCGACAAGAAACTTGACATACCAAAAAGCCCAAGAGGAAAAGGAGAGAATAAAAGGTCCCTCGCAACCCCCAGCTCAAGCAAAAAATACAGTCATTTTACAAAAAAGCCAAACTACTGGCCTCAGGCTACAGGAAAGTCATTTAGGCTCTTCGAAATTGTGAGTGTAATCTAGTTATTGTGGATTATGGTGGAGCAGCATTTCCAACAGCTGTTAATTGGGCCTGACCAGGGGAGTGTGATAGGGAATCAGGGAAACCCAACTATTGCCTATAAGATCCTGTCCAGCGTACTGTATGAACGTCTAAGGCCATTTTGCACCTCACTAATTGGCACGTACCAGTGCGGCTTTCGCTCAGGCAAATCTACTATAGACCAAATTTTCATACTAAGTCAGATCCTGAAGAAGTCTAGCGAGTTTCAGATCGATACACACCACCTTTTCATCGATTTTAAAGCCGCATACGACAGCATTCATTGCAAGGAACTAATCGATGCGATGGCCGAATTCGGGTTCCCAGGAAATCCTGTTGATCCTGTTGTGTTGCACCACTATAACACATACGCCATGCACCGTGCAGTTCGGCTCAAGGACTTCCTAGCCGTTTGAAACCTCCACCGGATTTCGGCAAGGAGATACGCTGTCGTGTGATTTATTCAATTTGGTATTGAAGAAAAGGCAGTGCACAAATCAGTCCAACTGTTACGGGTACGCAGATGACATCGAAATCATTGCCATTCCCAACGTGCCATACTAGAAGCTTTTACGGCGATTGAAGAACAGGCAAAACGAAACATTTTTTGACAACTAATCGTGAATCGGGTACTTGTATGAATTATTTCAGTACACCGTGTGAAAGGCATTGGACCGTGAAAATGTTATAAAAATCGCAGGATTACTTCGTCGCTCCGCTAAGTTTATATCAACAACTGCTTGGCAGGTGCCTGGAGCTAAAGTGTAATTTCCAGATTAAACCTCAATATCTCCTAATCTAAGTAAAATCGAGAACTGTGGAATTTATATTTTGTTCTTATATCATCGAGATTTACAAAACTGTGTTTTCAAAACATGAAACCACGGAAATCGTAATACCCCCGAAATCGCAATCTATTTATAATACCTGATTTATGGTTCCAAGACACCTAAAGTACGTATGACACTACATATTTTCCGGATATTTAATTGAAAAAGAAAGATGCATAAAGTTTTTGTTGAAATATTGACTTCGATCATGTGTTCAAAGGAAACACTTAGAATTTTCTCTCAAAACTTAAGTCTGTCAAGCATTTTTTGTATGTGAACTCTTAACAGCAATTTTTCGTCAAGCAAATCGTATCGATAAATTGTTGAGTCTGAGGTTAAGACTCTGAACGCCTCATGGCATTACGCTACGTTTCCGCCATAGCAAATCTAATATGTTTTTACAAAAACCAAATCCAAGAATTTTTGCAAATCGACAACACCTTGGATTTCTACACCAAAATTTCAAAATATTAATTCTGTTTTAAAAAATTTAATTGAAGTTAAATTTATAAAAATAAATTGAAAATGTGGAGTGATTGTTGAAATACAGGTCAGATTAAACTTATCGGACTGCCTCAATTGTTTGATAATGCAATTTTGACGCTGAATGCAACTTTAACTTAGCAGCTTTTCCCCTTTCACATTTTGTTCCCGGTCCGTTTCTAAATTGTTTCTATTTTGACACTTTATGCAACGCCATTTGTTGAATTCCACCACCATTTCACCTCATCAACGTCAAATTTGCAGAGGAGGTTTTCATGTTACATCATACGAGTTTATTAGTGCGAAATAAATTTCTTCGAAAGGAAATTATTAAAGTGTAATTGTTAAGATTTTCACATACACAGTTATTGCTCTAATAATGTTGCAGGTAGAAAAGTAGAGTACAAGTTGAGTTAACGTAAATCAAGATAGCAAACGTGCAGTTAATGCGAACGTCGCTCGCATAAAATGTCAGAAAACGATCAGGTTAGATGAGTTCGAGTTCTAATCGAATTAAATTACTTTCTTTTGGTGTTGTTTTTTTTATGTGTTTATTTTAATGACTCTTCCACATTACGTATGTAGTTTTCTTTTGCGCAGTCTTACTGTAATTTGTTGCACGCGCAGATATTTTAAGATGTATCTAATTGGTGGATGAGATGTACACACATTTGAAATGCGTGCATTTACTCGAAATATTGTTTGTGTGCATATTATTTGATATTTATTTGCAAAACTTGCAATGATAAGTAATTCTTATGCCTTTCTTAGTTCAAAACACAGTGACATCCTGTGGATATAAAATTCTGGAATTCCTACATCATACCTAATAGCGTGTTTACTTACGAACATACATAATGTATATAGGTTAAGTAGCAATGTGTCCAGCTGTTCGTAAATTATTTTGACTGTTTATATTTGGACTATAGACCGGTGTTTAATGTGCTTCCAATCAGAAAATCCCAAAGAAAAGATAAAGCAAAAAAGTGGGATACAAATCCATCCATCATAATCTAATTTAAACTAATGCAACAATTTGGGAATACGTTGTTGGTACCCATGCACCCCCAATTGGTCGAGTACTTTAACATCACAACTATTACTACACAGTCTAACTTTCAGAATGAAATAAATGCAATATCTTAGCATTTTTAAAGCGATAAAGCAAATAGATGTCAAAGTGCATAGAAACCAAATATATTTAGTACAGAGTACATTAATTCGAACACCGGCTTATCTTATCTATCAACACAGCATACGCAATTTGTTGATTCTAAACATTCGAATTAATCTAGAACACAATGCCTATTAAGATGTCTTGTCAATAGTTTGAATGAATTAACGTATCTGCATAAAATAAAATGCATACACAGCAGGAAACCCACCCAAATGCTTACGTAATATTTGAATATTAGAATACCCTTCTCCATCCACCTTTATATTACAACCAGAAAATATACTTTGAGTTAGAATACTTTGTTTTTACCTATATGTCTTATTTTGATTTTACTTCACATGACGCATAATTTGTTCATTATTTATTTATATTCCTTTCAGTTCAGTTGCTGTATTTTTTAGAAAAACAAAAAAACCAAACCCAATTTTACACTAAACCTTATGATGAGCAAATTTTAATTTGATAACTTTATTGACTGTTATAATTTCATTTAAAATATTTATTTTGTTTTGAATTTTTTTATCTGTGCATCTGTAAAGTTTATAATAGTGAAAAACAAACACAGACAATTCTATTAATTATTAATTTTAAATAAAAAATAATGGCGGCATATTTGAATCGCACACTTTCAATGGTAATCGGACATGACGGCAACCCGAATACATCGCTCGGTACTGATGCTCTTACTGATGTTCGTTCACTGCAAAATGCGGCCAACATGGACAAATCACCTTTACAGGTATTTGTGAGGGCAAAAAAGAAGATCAACGACATATACGGTGAAATTGAGGAATACGTTCTGGAAACAACTCAGTTTATAGATGGTAAGTATCGGTTTTGGTTTTTCTATTATATTTTCAAATAATTGCATTACATTTCAGTCTTACCACATGATGTGGAAGTTGTCGATAAATCTGAGAGGGAATTGTTTCACAGCTATGTACATAAAATTGCGGCAATCAGAGAAGTTCTTTCCCGGGATCACATGAAAGTTGCATTTTTTGGTAGAACCTCAAATGGAAAAAGTTCTGTGATAAATGCAATGTTACGTGAAAAAATTCTACCAAGCGGAATTGGACACACCACAAACTGCTTTTGTCAAGTTGAAGGTAGTGATGATCAAGAGGCATATTTGGTGAAAGAAGGATCTGATGAAAAACTGAATGTCGTGGTAAGTTATATTATATGAGTGTGGACTTTATTTGCCTATTGTTGTATTAAAATGCATTATTTCTACAGACAAAATAATAAACATTGTATGTAGACAGTCATATTTTCTAAAGTATAAAAGGCTTAAAACGTATTCCTTATGTGCTCAGGTATGCGCGGTACGTTTTGCACAATTTTTATTATTTTTATGATCATGATGATGACTCCCGCTCAACAGCATTACGATATTCTTATCAAGATCGATTAATTACTGGCATTCAAACTTACCCAACCTCAAAATAAGAATTTTTGGAACTCTTCAGTTCTTCACTTCAGTTTCAGACAGAGTATACTTTTATGTTATATAGTCAACGAAAGAATTAAACAAATCTATTACGCTAGTAGAAGCAATAGATGATGTGTTGATAATTGCTCAGCAGATGAGGTTGTGAATGCTCTATTGCAGAAATTTCCATCGTCATAAGGCGGATTTTTTGGTTTGAATGAAGTTATTTATCACAGCGTTATAATCAAAGGGAAATCGTAGCTTCAGCTTACTTTTTGTGCTTTCAGAACTTTTTTTTTGTACCTTCTTCGATCTAATCTTAGTTTATCTTTTCATTTTTAGAACATTAAACAACTGGCCAATGCATTGTGCCAAGAGAAACTCAGTGAGAGTTCGTTGGTTCGAATATTTTGGCCACGTGAACGATGCAGTCTATTGCGAGATGATGTTGTTTTCATGGACTCACCTGGAGTTGATGTTTCTCCTAATTTGGACGACTGGATCGATAATCATTGTTTGAATGCTGATGTTTTCGTTTTGGTGCTAAATGCGGAATCAACTATGACTCTTGCTGAGAAATCATTCTTTCACACCGTATCGCAGAAATTGTCAAAGCCTAATGTGTTTGTTTTGAACAATCGCTGGGATGCATCAGCCAATGAACCTGAATGTCAAGAATCGGTGAGATTGAGTTGTCCATTTTAATATTTCAACAGTATTCACGAGTTAGAGTAAATGTCTTCAATACTTTTGTTTTTCTGTTCATTTATTTATATCCTTGTTGGTTGTTGTGTACAGGATCTAGAAAAGGTAAATTAACGGCTAGCCCCTTTTTGTCACCGTTTGATTTATCCCCCAATCCTTGCTATTTTATTCAAAACGCTTAGCAGTAATAGTTGTAGCAGTAAAGTAAAATATAAATATTAAATATTTCTATTAAAGGTAAAATCACAACACACAGAGAGGTGCATCGATTTCTTAACGAAGGAACTTAAGGTCTGTACGGAAAAAGAAGCCGCTGAAAGAGTGTTCTTTGTGTCAGCCAGAGAGACTTTGCAGGTAGAATGGTTCTTCACTTGTTTTCAGAATATCAACTAAAGAAGATTATTTCATACAATAGGCTCGCCTTGAAGAAGCTAAAGGTAATCCAGCTCATATGGGTGCCATTGCTGAAGGATTCCAGAATCGATATTTTGAGTTTCAAGATTTTGAGCGCAAATTCGAAGAATGTATTTCAAAGAGTGCTGTCAAAACGAAATTCGAGCAACATAGTTCCCGGGGAAAGAATGTTTCAAGTGATATGCGTTTGATGCTGGACAACATTTATGATCGAGCAAATACATTGCGTAATCAGAAAGTGGAACAGAAAAAACTGATCACAGATCGCATCCAAGGTACGGAGACCCAAATGATGCAAGTCACACGAGAAATGAAATTGAAAATTCATAAGATGGTCGAAGAAGTCGAACAAAAAGTTTCGAAGGCCTTAAATGAAGAAATTTGGCGTCTTGGAGTGCTGATCGACGAATTCAATATGCCTTTCCACACAGAGCCGTTGGTCTTAAATATTTACAAAAAAGAACTGAACACTCACGTAGAAGCAGGTCTTGGGTCGAACTTACGTGCTAGGTTGTCAATGGCGCTAGCAATGAATGTAGAAACTGCACAACGCGAAATGACAGGTAAGCCAGTGATATATATAAAATGTATGTTGAGAGTGCTAAGAGAAGATTGCTTTTAATTTACTTATCAGACCGAATGCACGCATTGGTTCCTAGTGAAAAACTTATAATCCAAACGAAAGTAGTTACACGTACACAACCCTTCGAGATGCTTTATTCACTTAACTGTCAAAATCTTTGTGCTGACTTCCAAGAAGATCTTGAATTTAAGTTTTCTTGGGGTATAACAGCCATGATTCAAAGATTTACAGGCAAAGTAAAGTATCACAATAAGAAAGTTCCTGCAATTACTTCAAACCGACAAAACAGCGTAAGTGATAGTGAAATACGTGTATTAAGTTGTTTAGACTAACAAAGGTTTTGCATGAAATATCTAGAACATGTTGTCTCCTGTAACTCCGGTTTCAGACACACCATTGTGTCTTATGCCAACAAATCCAGGTGGAATTACTCAAGAGCAATTGTCAATGATATCACGTTTTGCCGTTGCTTCCATTGGTTCACAAGGAACTGTAGGTGGACTAGTAGTGGCGGGAATCGTAAGTAGAAAGTGTCTTGATTTCTGAGTTTTATTCTGAAGCTTTATTTTAAGATGCTGAAAACGATCGGGTGGCGAGTACTTCTGGGAGTTGGTGCACTGTATGGTTGCATCTATCTTTACGAGAGATTGTCTTGGACTAATTCAGCGAAAGAACGTGCCTTCAAGGGACAATACGTACGTCACGCTACTAAAAAGTTAAAGATGATAGTTGATTTAACATCTGCAAATTGCAGTCACCAAGTGCAACAGTAAGCAAAATTAATTTAAATTATATTATAAATTGTTCCTATACTCGTTAATTTTATAGGGAGCTTTCAAGCACATTTGCGCGCTTATGCCGTGTTGTGGACAACGCCACCACCGATATGAATGAAGAACTCAAAGCAATCGAAACTTCTCTGGCGATTCTTGAAGGTAATCAAAAGCAAATTAAGCTACTGCGTAACAAGGCCAACTATATACAAAATGAATTGGAAATTTTTGAAAATAATTACATTAAATCAAACTGATCGTTGGCCAAGAAAAGTCACGTCTTCTTCAAACGAACGAAAATTGTCCCAAGAAATATACCTACTCGGCATAAAAAATGTAGAGCATTGAAGTTTGCCGAAAAGAATAACCACATCAACAACCTGAATCCAATTTATGTCATCCCCTAGAGATATAAACATAATTACACAACAATTCGGGATAGATATCTGAGAAGAAAAATCTAACTACACTATAATTCTCTATGATCTGTTAATCTAACCATTAATCTACATATGTTTCAATTTTATGATTGGCTTTGATGACCAAAGAAAAAATGTTTTTTTTTTAATTTTCAATCTCTTCTTGTAAAATGTTTCATATATAATGCAAAGGAATAAACCAATTAAATGAAGAATTTGTACATTTACTGCAGAAACAAAAAAAAATAAAAATGACTAGTCATGCAGTCACTCGAACGAATGAGTTTTGATTATTCAACGCTATGAATTGTTAAGTACTGAAACTTAAAGAAAAATTAAGCTAAACCCTTTAGATATACTATAAAAAAGCTAAGCAACTTAATAACTCAAATAAAAACTGTAAAAGTGTAAAATATATTTATAAGGTGAAGTAATAAAAATGAACAAAAAAAATAGAAAAAGAACATACAAGAATGTGTTTGCTCTAGACATCGATATACAGCTCCGAAGCAGAATTTGAGCGGGGAAAGTAATTCGTAAACGAATGAAACCTCAGCATTGTGTCTGAAAGTTTATCTACCCATTAGTATAGCATAGACAAACATTTTTGTGTATCACCTGACTAAACAGTTCAAAAGTCGTGGCATCTAGCGTTGATGCTCGCTGTAGTTAAAATGGAAATTTCTTTATATTGTAAAAATTATAGTAACCTAACAAAGCCTTCTTTGACACGGCAATGCCACGCACCTCATGATTTTCGGTCTGAATACTGTAACTTGTTTTACCAGTTTCAGTTGATTTTAAATTTACAGAGTTATTTCAAAATGCCAAGGATTGCACAGCCACAGGATTTGAGGTAGTTATGAATGAAAAAAAAAATGAAATACATATTTTGTATGCATATTTAGAACAAAATATTATTTTATTTTATTAATAGTCATCTTCTTCTTCGTCATCATCAGGGGCTTTCATTTGTTTATGCATCAATTCAGCATTATGTTGAAGAGCTGTGGCTTGTAGACTGTTCCATTGCTCTTGTTCTTCTCTCGCCTGCGCTTCTCTTGCTTTTTCAAAAAGTTCTTGTTGTTGCCTTAGAAGTTCCTCTTCAGGGATACCCAAATGCTCTAACCGTGTACTCTGTCGTCTTCGTTTTGCTGCCACCTCTTTGCAATCATTAAGAACAGATTCAGCTTCATGCTTATAGTCTTTAAATCCTAATCGATCAAGAGCTTCTAGAACATGTTCAGCGTTGATGGTTTTCTTATTCCTTTGGTTACAGATTTCATTCGCTTCTGAACTAATTAGATGTATAAACTCTGTGCAGCAGTTTAGAATTAATTCACGGCTTTCATTTGCTACACGAATAGATGGCACCTAAATTAATAACTAATTAATACAAATGTTTTCTTTGTAGATATTTTTTTTAACTAATTCTTTGATGATTTTGTAAATACTAGCTCGAGGTAGTGTAAGTTCATCATCTTCGGTTGGTGGCGGACAGAGTTCATCTTGAGGATTGCTCATTTTTATATTTTTATTTTCACTTTGAGTACAATTTAAAATACATGAATCGAAAACTCTAGGAAAGCAAAACAATAAATAATAAGAGATTTCGAAGGTGAATTGTTAAAAGTCAACAGAACTGTCAACTGCCAGTCTCCGTTCTCATTAACGTGAGAATGAACTGAATTGAGCACTGTTCTCATCGTCTTTAACATGCGGAACACACCTGAATCGGATTATTTTATATACTACATGTTTTTCAAGCAGTATGAATAGCGGCGTTCAGACACAACAATTTGTCGTGACGATTTGCTTGGCAACCGTGATTAATTGGACATAATCGTCAATGTGAACTCGTTACAACAAAACGGCGACTGGGTTTGCGGCAGGCAAAACATTTTGACTGTTCAGATTGATTGAAGCCAAGCAAATCGCCACGACAAATGTTGTGTCTAATTTTAGTCTAATTTTATTAATTAAAGCTTTGAGGTGAATGATTTTTTGCCGGATCACTTCATCTTTCCATACACGAAAGTTCAAAGTTGTTTATAAGATCCTTAACAATTATTTTTTCATTTACTCCTGCCAGTAGTGGCGAATAGGTTACACATAAATTTCCTAAAATCGGTCAATACTTATAAAATGAGGAGCATTCAAGCTTTTAGCATCGACGACTTAAAGTAAGAGACATGGTAAACCTTGCCCACGAAAAAAATAGAGCGAATGGATGTTCAGATTGTGGGTGTGATGTTAAATGCATACGTCAGGTGGGGACGATATGACTGTGAATTTACGACGCGACAAATTTGTAGTAGATTTGTGCACGTTTCTTTTGGAAAAAATTGCAGCACTAATGTAAAGCAAAACGGAACCAACATTTTTGATGGGATGATAACAGTTTAGAGAGAGATTTACAATGAATAGCACCAGTCTAGGTTTTTTATTTGTCGTCCTTTACGAAATATTGAAATGGGAATACTAGCAAATTAACCTACATATTCCTCAACAACTGAAGGAGACCCGGTAATATATATTGTGCCCATTCATTAGCCATTTGGAAAACCAAATACAAACACAAGTAAGTTTACCAAACAAATGATGACGAATCGAAAGACGTTGACCCGGGTCATGTCTCCATGAGAAGCATGTCTCCATGCAGTGCAATGTTATAGAAGAAAATCGGTGTAAATTTTATAATCAAATATACGCTTTTAAAACTAACTCTTTTCAGTTTTAATTTCTACAGGATCTTCGATTTCAGTTTTTATCTTCTTCTTCTTCTTCTTTTTGGACTTCGTTTCAGAAACAGATTCATCAGCAACTGCTTCCTCGTCCTCTTCTTCCACTTTCTCCTTCTTCACAGAAACTTCAGCTTCTGAATGTTTCCTTTTCTTAACGGATAGTGTGCTATCTGCTTCAGGTTCATAAGTAAACACCTCACTGTAAATAAGAAAAATTATATGTAAGTGGAAGTAAGAAGACAAAATTGAGTTTATTTACCTCTTTATCTTATACTTTTCTAATTTCGCTTTGGCTTTTCCAGTTCCGGACAGACTACGAATATTGCCCTCTTCTAAAAGCCTTAAACGAGCCTCTAGCTTAACCTTGTGAGCTACACCCATTTCAATAGAGGCATCTTCACCAAATGCATCTACCCTTGTGGCTAAGGATGCTTTTGCAGCCAAAGACCGGGACATCTTTCCCTTATTCTTCATACTAGCCTGTCCGACTAACTGTGAATGGAAAATTAATCCATATTTTGGAGTGTCTTTCTTAGTTTTGAGTGCTCTAAAAAGTGCTTTCTCAGCACCTAAGATTTGTACTGTAGAAGAAGGATGCTTTGCCAAGTTGATTAGGGAACCAGCATGGGCAATAAGGCGGGCGCCGACAGTGTCTCCAACAAGGACTGTTAAATTTGGAGCCATTGCCATCATACGCGTTTTTAAATAATCATATAAATGAGTCCTGTAATCGTTAATCGAAAGGATTTCATCACAGAGTGCCTGAATGTTCATTATATCTTCTTCAGAAATTTCCGTACCTAGTAATAAAATAAAAAGATAGCAATATTATAGACCATTCATGTAACTAATTTCATAAATTAAGTGCATCGCAACTTGACATCAGATAGCCAAGGTTTTGAATCAATACGTTATGTTCATATTATTTGCGAAACCTTTTTGAATATCATCATTTCGATTAAGCTCACATTAAGAGACATATTAGGCTGATAAAAATTTGTTCATACCCATTGAGATTTCTGCTGCCTCCTTTGTACGTGCCTCAATTTCTTCTGGTAGAATATCTGACAAATCCATTGCAGACATATTCTCGCGTGTACCAACCAGTTTAATGGTTTTAACAAAGGCAATATTATCGGTTATAATTTTACCAAGTTCAGGGAAGTGCCAACCATACCTGTACAGAGAATTTTAACCTTTTTGAAAACTAAGTATCGCAATTAAATTATTAAGGATGTAAGAGTTTCATCAGACAGCCAAGGTTTTTTCATCAAAACTCCTAAGAGTTCAGATATATGCGAAACCATTTTATTGTCATCATTTGAAACGTCTTATTTAATGATTATACAATCCACGCATTGGTATACATATATACCTGCATGAATGCACTTGGGTTGTAGGATAACTTATCATATGGAACACTCATGCTTACCATTCTCTTGCCCGCATAATGTAATTATTCAGCTCTTTATCCAAATCGTCCAGCAGACACTGCGCTTGAACAATCATGGTATCAATCTTATCCGGGGAGAACTTCAATTTATATCTGGAGAGTGAATGAGCGAGACCCAGTGCCATTGCGGTCATTTCTTTTTTTGGCAAACCGCTCAGCAGACTATCGGACTGAGTTCTAATGCATCGCATTAGTTCTTGAACTCCAGTATTGTAAACGCATTTAACTGCAAATTTATCTTTAATAGCGTTTCCCAGTTTTGCATCAGCAACCATTAGCGTTTGTTGAACATCGTCATTGAAAAGCTTTTTCAATGTCTTCTTCAACGGTTTTGCAATTTTGCCCTCAACGGCTGCTGTTGCTGCAGCCAGTGCTTCTGTAGTGTCATTGAACTTCTCGAAATGTTTTAATTTTAGACTGAAAATAAAGATTTTTTTTTATTTACTTTATATTAAAATATAAAACGAAATCAATACTAGATTTAAGGTTGAACGACTTGATCTACTACAGTGAGTAAAATGGGAGGCCGTACCATCCAAATAAAATGTGGTATTCATTAGTGAGGTTAAACTGAAGTTTTGCTGTTGGAACACCGCAGCAATAGGAGGGGAATTAACACACTACATGCACAAGCTAAACGATTTATAAAATGTTTCAAAAGCTGTATCTGGAGGGAAATGCTTTAAATTTGGCTTAATTTGTAGGAACTGAATTGCATGCAGTGCTACATTTCTAAGGTAAAATTATGTTAGTAAATTCGAAATCATACATCACATAGCTTGATGCGAGTACGAGTGAAGTATCACTACATTTTATATACGAAACCCTAAAAATGAGAATATTAATATCCAGATATTCCCATAGAACGATTTCGAAATAATGAAATAAAAACGGCTCTTTTGGTTAAGGTTATGATAAACGTGGTTTTTGGTGCAATCCGTTCTATGTACATAATGCAAACCTCGAATAACTACTCATATTATACCACAATCAATTGTTGGGGTAAACAGATATTATTACTTACATTTTGTTTGCCTTCTCAGGAGTTTGAAACTCTAAATACAAGTTATCTACTTCGGATATCTTTTTTTCATCCAAGAGCTGTAAGAAATTGATGTCTTACATTAATAAAGAAAGCCGCACGAAAAAAAATATTATCACTTGCCTTGAATATGGCATAGCCAGCGGGAGTTTCGTATAAAACGAACATTTTATGAAATTTATTAGGGTTTAAAACACATTAAATTGTACTTTCCAGTTATTCTTAGAGACGGCCACATGCGGTCCCAATGAAATACCGCACCGAAAGAGACAGATTACGAACGATGGGTTGAGGGGGTAAAAAACTGCACGCGGTTTTAAAATTTCATCCAGCAAGGTTGACAGGGCGCCCTCTCGATGTGAAATTTCTTGTTGTTTTAAGGTGATGCCACAATAATATTAGATTTCGAAGTTTGCATTATTTTAATTGAACAAAAAATGATTTACCTGCACTAGAAACGGAACGTATAGCTGAATCAATTAAGGTTTTTGGTTTAATTCATAAGAGTGGAATCTATGTAAGAAAAAACATAAATGCTCATATTTAGCTTAACATATTCATGCACATGCATATGTTAGCATATTTTAATAAAATGAAGGGATTTGTACTTTTCTCAGAAGTTATTCATGAATTCGGTGGCCATGTATCAATTGTGGATTTTGAATATTGTGTTGAATTTTGAAAATGTTCAAGAAAAAACAAATACAATACTGTTCAAAATTATAAATATGATACATTTTTTCAATGTTGCCCCAGACTATGTTAAATCTGGGTCACATTAAGTGTCAGAAATTACCCTCTGAATACAAATAAAACTTGTACGTATTTATGAACACAACCCATCCATTAAATTTTATATGATGGAAGTGCCATAAAGTGACATTTTTCTGACATTTGTTTTATTTATTAGCATTCTACCGGAGTATTGTATCTGCTTTATAATTATAAATTGTTGCCAATTCCAAAGATTGAAGAAGTTTACTAGTCATAACGAAATCATTAAGTATAGCTCTAAAAATGTCTTTGCCACCTGCCTTATTGAAGCGTTTAGCGTCTCGGGGCTTAGTCAAATCTGGGACTACAGCGGAAAGTAAGTGCGAATATATTTTCGATATCAATTATTTCATTGGCATTTTTCCTAGCACCAGTTGAAAACAAAGATGAAGTTTTGGAAAGCGAGGAGATTATTGCTGAAGATTATGATGAAATTGAATATCCATCGCAATATGACTCGTATGAACCAGCTAGAAGAACTGAAGAAAATTTCTGGATTGAGAGAATGAAATTGAGAATTGGTGATATGAATTTAGGCGGATGCAAGGGTTGCCCCAACAAGTACAACATTTACCACAAGTGCAATGTATTTTGTGTGACACGATGGGGCAATGGTATTTCGGATCCCGATAGAGGATATCTTAAGAGAAAAGCAAGACTTTTAAAGAAATACAGTTTGCCCAAAGGGTGGAAGGAAGTCTACGATCCTGGTTGTGGTTGTTTTTACTACTGGAATACAATTAACAACAATGTAGCTTGGTTGCCTCCCTCACATCCAAAATCCAATGTGACCAAAAGTGCAGCTGTTTTTCGACGTCAGTTAGAAGAAGTTTCTCACCTGGGCAACGAGGATGATAAAATGGATGCGGACGATGACTCAAACCCGGATGAAGAAGACGCAAACATGCAACCGCGATCCAGGTCGAAAAGTCCTCCATCAAACCGACTAAAAAGCGATGGAAGGAGTCAAAATTTGATGAGTGTTAAAAAACATCGCAATCGTGATTTGGACAAGACCATCCGTCAAAAAGAGATTAAACGTTACCGTGATAGGATCTCCTCAAACAGTACAGCAGTTCATAAACCTAACTTGCCAAAGCAAACACGGGATAACGATGAAAGCGCTGCACCCAGGGCAAGCGTAGATTAATAAAATACACTTTATTGCTTTGAAAACAATTAATAAAATATATGTAGACTTTATGAAAAATGTTTTAATTAGCTCTCTTTAGCTCAAAATACTTTCGGCTGTTATATTCATGGTGTTCAGAAAAACGCTCATTGGGGTAGTTGGTCCAAAACTCTCCATGGTGTTGACGACTTTGTTCCGAATATTTCTTAACCTCAGTGAGGCATGCACGAACGTTACTAAAGAAATATATAAAATATAAATAAATAATTTTTATTCTAATCAGAAAAAATATGGGGTAATTTGTACTTACTTGAAAAAGGCAGAAGCAGAGTAAACAAAGACCATAGAACAGCGTTTAGACAGTACAGCAAAAAATATCCCCCGACAAGAGCCACAGTCAAATAATACCACTTCTGTTGGCTATTTGCAATGCTCTGCCGATTTGGAGAATCCCCAAAAAATTGGATTGCGATGGCAATCACAACAGCCTGAACAAATAGACCGCAAATAATTTTCACTGGGTGCAAAAACGCCATGAGTGTATAGACCGCGATAAACAAAAGAAAATAGTTAGTCTGATAATAGAGAAGATTTTTCACCACACGATTTCCCCATTTGTCCAAATCCTTCAAATTGGGAAGCTGGAAACGAGCAGATCCTAATGCGAAATCATCGAGTGATCGCAACGGCGGCAATTGTAAATTTTGAGTGTTTAACTGTGTGGCACTTGACATTTTGCTAAATTTACTTAAGAATATTGATCAATGGTATTTAAACTGTATATATCGAGAGAGAGACACGTTAAAATACTTCCGAATATAGTGACTGATTTCCAAAATCTCCAACACGTCAAGCAAAATGACTAATAATGACGTAATAGATATAAACGCAATCGTGTGTGTTTTATTAAACAAAACTGTCAACATTTCCACATTTTGCACTGTTGAGAACAGCTGACAGAGACAGCACAAGCTGACAAATGTCTAAATTCATTTGTGTAGGAGTTCATAAATTATGCGCCGATTGATTTTTTTATAATATAAGAGACAATTTTTATATTATTACAATTTTTAATTTCAGGGATCACCATCAAGGCTTTCTTCACTGCCCCACGTATTCGTAAGAATTATTTATATATTATTTGCCAATAAAAGCGAAAAGTACAATTATAACTCGCCTTTTTTCCACTCTTGCCTAAATTGTTCAGAGTGCGACCGGCAAAAAAGGCCTCATTTAGTACAAGTTGACGACTATGTGGCATGATTACTATTCTCACTCGTTCGATTCTTGTTGGAAAATCAGACAAATATTCAATTAATCTTCTTAAAGTTCTTTGAAAGTCTTTTAAAATTGTTCTCTATTTTCAGGCTCTAATTCATTTCTAGCCTGATGTGAACGGGCACTTATACTTAAATTTTGTCGGTAACACAGTGTATATTAAATCATTTTCCAACATCACTGGAAGTCTTTATTTGTATCGATTTGCTTGTCATCATCGCTGGTTCTTGTAGTCTATTATCTGTGTTCTAAACATTCAATTGTGTCTGGAGTCCCTATTGTTTTTTATGCCTTCACTCGATAATTAAATACGCCGGGAATGTTTAGTTGAAATATATATTATTCAATAACATCAGACAATGAAGTTAATCAATGTAATAGTTGAAGTGTTTGCATTTGCTTACTTTTTTCTGCAAACAGATACACGAAAAGTGGATGATATTTTCCTTGTAAATAAATACGATGATCCCAGTAATACGGAAGTGAATTTGTTTTCAATTCAAAATAAACATAAAGTAAAACGTTCTATTGAAACTAATTCTTCTGAAAACTTATATGTTAAGGTGAGTAAAACGTACATTTATAAGCTCTCCAAAGCTAAGCAAATTTGTACTGTTTAAGTTTACTTTCCAAATATTTTGCTGTTTTCATCTGTCCATATATGTATGTGCCAGATGCCTGGACGAATATAAATAAGTACATATAGAAAGGTATACTAAGGTATATAGGTCAAGTGACATTCTGCGCATTTGTCTTCTCAACTTACTCAGTTTTGTTTGGTTCCCCGAACTTCTATTAAATTTGCAACAATTTTTATACTGATTATTTACTGGCTAGATAAGATATAAACACCAGCATGTGATTAAGTTTGATTATTTTATCGTTTTTATTTCTTCCTATTTGACTTTGTATTGTTTTTGTGGACAATATGTATGTACATACATATATCCAAACACAAGTGGTTTCATATTACTGATGACAACAGCAATAATTAAAACGGAATATATGCCCCAACAGCAATATTCAATTGGATTTAAGTTACATGCTCTAATATTGTCAAATCTGTTCATAGTATTAAATGCCGGGGTTATTGACCAATTACTATATATACTAAGTCTAGTATAGCATACTTTTTCGACAAAACTTACACTACCCTATTGTACTCGGAAATCAATGTCATGTAAATAAAGTCAATTACGTCTCCATCAGATTTTGCCCTTAGATTTTTTCCCGTTGAGTAAGCATGGGAATGGGTAATCAAAAAGATCGCCAATTCAACAATTCCAATCAAGAGGCATATGCATACGTTATACGTGCGTACACAAATGCCCGGATGTAAACGAAAGCAAAGGAAGTACTATTTGTCACAAATACTTATTTATGGTCTTTGTCTTGTATGGTAAATATGGCAGTTTGGTTCTTCCGATTGTAACTTATTGTATCAGAAAAACAACACAGATTTGTTCATTTGGATCTGCTGTTAAAAATGTTTGAATTGCGTACATTATTTTTTGAAATAACATTTTATTTGACATTACGCCTAGCAGCCGCAAATCCCCCTTTTACGTATTGCTTTTTTGCTGGCTCGGTGTTACATATTGTTCTGTTCTGTAGAATTCTGTGGTCCCCATATCAATAAGTAGCTGTTTCGCAGTAAATCTATTCTGGGTAGAAATTAAAGGAAATTTAGTCATAAATGAGTCCAGGCCTGTGGGAGCGTAACTAAAGAAATTGCCATTCAACGAGAGAAAGAATGTCAGTTTAGCTGCTTATTTATACCGCTGATATTGCTCTTTCTGTTCAGGAAAATTGTCTGCAGGCCTAAGAACAGATCCTACAACTATGAGACAGCGAATCAGATATATGTAGACTCAAGCAACTACAACACCTTGAAAGTACGAGTGCGTCCAACAGTTGGCAGTGTTTTTTTTTTTTATTAAAGATTGTCTCTGACTGAATTCAAGTCTTTTTAGAGATGAGAAAAGTACCAAAAGTAACCAAACAAAAGGAGATCTTCGACAGCACATGTAGTACATAACCCCAAATTAATGATGGCAGAACCCATTGCGATAAGATTGTTGCAGTCATAATTTATTTATAAAGTCTAATCTATATCCCTTTGTTGCGTCTCGGTACTAAGTAATCGTACGAATACAGCTAAACTTCAACTTTGCAGAACACACTTATATAGTACATGTTTTTATTTTTCTCGTAAACCACTAGAGTTGCGATAAAGTTGAAGTCAGAGAGAGGCTTCGTAATTTTTTGCTCACCTTTTATGGAATTGAAATTGGGTTTATATAAATGAACAAAGCCATTGCGCATTCCCGCATGTTATTTATAGGGCAAACGTCACAAATGGATGGACAAGTTAATTGTAGTAGAAGCATCAATTTGAATATCTTTAAATGATACTCTTACCATCACTTTAACTACATCTATAAAATTTGCTTGAAAAAAAAAAACACATTATTCTATTTTAGGTAAATGGTCTAAATGATATGCACGCTCAGCTTATGGTACATTGGCTAAGAAATGGGTCGGATTTAATGATTTGCCTTGCTCGTGATCCGCCCGTTGAACAGAGTGATGATACAAAACAAGTGGATCAAAATCCACCAAAAGTGTTCATTTCGTTTGACTATGGGGATAATTTCAAAGACAAAACTAACTTATTTAAAATACCTGTAAATCAAACATTGGTGTCTGCTAACTTGGATCAATTTCTCACTGATCCAAAGTACGATACAATAATATTTACGGATACAAGAAACAAAGCGATTTTTAATTTCGCTCCTAAAACCGAAAAAGTCCGAAGAACAATGTTAGATTTTACACCATCCGATATTTCCTTTTACGAAAAGGATCCTAATGTGTTTTTAATTTTGGACAAAAAGGACGTTGAAAGAAAATTATATTTAACAACAGATGGTGGAAATACCTTCCGCCTTTTGCAAGAACGCGTAAAGTCATTTTCATGGTCTAGTGGAGCTGGTGCGCCTTTGCTATTGTTCATAGAAAGGGAAGAACTTTCAGGTAAGATATAAGTCTATTTTGTTAGTTTTTCGCTGATTATTTGTTTTTTTCCTTAAGGTACTTCTTCAATAATCTACATGGATCCCAGAAATTTTACAACATCAAACGATCGCATGGGTATTGATGTGTTGATAGAAAATGTTAACGAGTTCTTTATCAAAAAGGATTTCACGTTTGTCACTCTTAAGGTATTTACTTAGTAGTTGGTCAATTTTTATGTGTTATCTAATGTGATTCTTTTTCTAGGAACGAAATACGGTTGACCTTTTAATTTCCTACAGACGTGCTCCTTTTGTGAAGGCATATTTCCAAACAGAATTGGACATTAAAGGTTTTCATATTTCCGATGTGGAGGGGAAAATGATCATGATTTCAGCCGCTCATAGCAATACAATGGCACATTTATATGTTGCTGAGTTCGATGAAGGACAAAAAGTTATAACATTCATTAAAAGCTTGGATAATATTTTCACGTTTATTCCGAACGTATTATGGAAATCTGGATGGATAATGTAAATACACTGCCTACACAGTAATTTTCACAACGATCAACCTCTTCTTTTTTAGACAAACAACAGACGAGCCGTTTTCAGATTTATATAAAGTTGAAGGTATGGAGGGTATTTATATAGCTTCAAAAATACACAAATTATCAGAGTCGTCAACTTCCGAACCATCCGTGGGACCGGAACACCTTGTATCTGTGATAACATTTGATCATGGGCACACTTGGCAGCCAATAGCAGCGCCTAATGTTGATGACGAGGGCAAGCCTATTGAGTGTATTCAGGATTGTACTCTTCATTTGTCGCAGAAATTTAGCCAGTTATATCCAGTTACCAGGTATGTAGTTCTATTCGTGCTTTGCTCTAAAAGTTTATATCATTACATATTCTGTTGCATTTTTTTAAGATCAATTTCAATTATGAGCTCGAAACTTGCACCCGGCATTATAATGGCTTCTGGAGTTGTAGGGGGATCCCTCAAAGGACATCCCGGAGTGTTTTTATCGAAGGACGCAGGTTTAAACTGGAAACAAGTTCTTAAAGGCTATCATTTCTTTAACTTCGGAGATCATGGAGGAATTCTAGTTGCTGTGCGATATTTTAAATCCAAGGGTGAAACACGAAAAATATTGTACTCAACGGATGAAGGAGATAGTTGGCAATCGTATAATTTTCACAGTAAGGACCTTAAAGTGTACGGCTTAATGACAGAACCAAATTCAAATTCAACAATATTCACACTTTTTGGATCGGAGAAGGAAGAGCACCGTTGGATTATTGTTAAAATTGACTTCCAGAAAGCATTCTCACGTAATTGTACAGAGGCTGATTATAAGTTCTGGACTCCGAAATCGACTACCACAGAAGGTGAAATGTGGTGCACACTAGGAAAGCAATTGCTACTGCAAAAGAGAATTGCTCATACGAGTTGTTTAAATGGGAAGGACTACAAAAGAATCAATACGACTACAGTATGTCCATGCTCTAAGCGAGATTTTGAATGCGATTACGGTTTTATAAGACAGGCTTCAAACAATGCTTGCATTTTAGATAAGAAAATAACACAAGTTGTCGATCCATATGGAATCCCCGCAACATGTTCTCCGGGGAAAATGTACAATCGAACGAGAGGTTATAAAAAGCTTGAGGGCGACCAATGTGTTGGTGGAATTGCGAAACGTTATTCTCCACAAACCCTACCATGCCCATTTGAAGAGTCTAGTTATTTCCTCCTAGTAGCGCAAAGGGAGTATATATCTCGGGTTAATTTGAACAACTTCACTGTTGAGAAAATACCGATAAATGATTTGAAAAATGTGATATCATTGGATTTTGATATGAAGAACAACTGTGTATTTTTTGCAGACATATTCTCTGACAAAATTGTTCGCCAGTGTCTGAATGGCGTCAGCGCTCCGGAAATTATATCCGAATACAATTTAGCTTCCGTTGAAGGCATGTCTTATGATTGGGTTTCAGAGCTACTCTTTTTCGTCGATGGAACTCGTGCAAAGATAGAGGCTATCAAAACATCAAATGATTCCTTGTTTCAAATGCGCACAACAATTCTCGAAGCACCAGTTTTGATAAAACCACGTGGCATAGTAGTGCATCCACTAGAAGGATATTTATTTTGGACTGACTGGGGAAGCAGCAGTCCATCACTTTCGCGAAGTAATCTCGACGGCACTAATGTAAAACAATTGTTCACGAAACCGACAGTCATCTGGCCAAATGGAGTAACAATTGATTACTTTGCTCAAAGAATTTACTGGGTTGATGCGGCTGATGATTATATTGGTAGCTCAGATCTAGATGGTAAACATTTCTCAAAGGTTTTACATCACGACTCGAGAATCGCTCATCCGTTTGCAATAGCAGTTTTCAAAGATAAAATGTTTTGGGACGATTGGAAAATGAGGTCAATTTTTTCTGCAGACAAAGACCACGGCATTATGATCGAAACAGTGGCTACTGATTTATCACACTTAATGGACCTGAAAGTATTTGCACATTCCCTTCAACACGGCACCAATCAGTGCGCTAAGCACAATTGTTCGCACATTTGTGTAGGGCTGCCAAACGAAAAATTCGCCTGCTTATGCCCTGATGGCTACATTATGTCAACTAAAACAAATGAGTGTATTTGCGCAAGTGGAAATAATAACTCTACCTGTGAGGTCAATCTGAAGAATTGTGGCAAAGGTTATTTCGCATGTAAAACTAATGGTCAGTGTATTCCTCAGTTATATACCTGCGATGGTGAAAATGATTGTGGCGATATGTCCGATGAGGAAAACTGTTCTCCAAAAGGTGATGACTTTGGGATCACGTGCTTGCCAAATATGCATGTGTGTGAGTCCGATGGAAAGTGCATATCCGAGTATAAGGTTTGTGATTTCGAAAATGACTGTGCCGATGGTTCCGATGAGAAAAATTGCACAGTACACGAGTGTTCTTCGCGAGAGTTTCGTTGTAAAAGCGGCCTCTGTATCATGAATCAATGGGTATGTGATGGAGACAAAGATTGCGCAGATGGCTCAGACGAGGCTGATTGCAAACATATGACCAATGAAACTACTTCAAAAAGGCCAGATTGTAAATTAGATGAATTCCAATGTAGGTCTAATGGCGAATGCATACCTCTTCAGTGGAGATGTGACATAGACTATGATTGCCCAGATACATCGGATGAATTTGATTGTCAAAACCAAGTTTGTGATTCAGGGCAATTCAAATGCGGCAACGGTAAATGTATAGTTAAAACTTGGGTTTGTGACGGAGACGTTGATTGCGACTCAGGGGAAGATGAAAAAAATTGTACACAGTCTGAGAATACAACGTCGTCAACCAACTTCCCATCGATAATTTGCCACAATTGGATGTTTCAATGCACGAACGACAGCAAATGTATCCCAATGTGGTGGAAGTGTGATGGCGTAAATGATTGCGGGGACAACAGTGATGAGTTTGGTTGTGCCATCTTTGGGAAAGATGTAATAACAACTTATGAAACACCAAACCAAAAAGACTATCAAGAGAACAAATGTGCGTCTAATGAATTTGAGTGCAACTCTGGCAGTTGTATAAACAAAATGTACGTTTGTGATGGATCTAACGACTGCAGCGAGGGTGAAGATGAGGAACATTGCATCGAGCATCATGCAGAAATTTGTCAAGACAATCAATTTAGATGTACTACTGATAAGAAATGTCTGCCGATCTCAAAATATTGTGATAAAGTAGTGGATTGCTCTGATGGGAGCGATGAGAAAGGTTGTGACACTTTGAATACAACATTAGTGGCACAAAACACAACCTGTGAAAATGGTTTTTTCCTCTGCTATGAATCATGTGAACCGCTCTATAAAAGATGTGATAAAAGGAGAGACTGTTTTGATGGAAGCGACGAAGAGAACTGTAACAACGTAACACGTGTATTACAGATTACCAAGTACAAAATTCAGCCAGAAGACGTTACAGAGAACTCGATAAGAATATTGTGGTCAAGGCCTTTGCCCTACATGCCAAATATTGAGTACTTGCCTTCAATATCTGATACCAAAGTTAAAAGTTGGCGGAATGCCTCATCATGGATAACAAATTCGTACCACGAGTTTGTAAACTTAATGCCATACACAGATTACAACATGACAGTTTATGTTCGAACTAACGATCACATTCACCCACCTTATTTATATAGCAGTGTAAAAACTTTAGAGGGCGCACCCTCTGAACCGGTAAATTTTAGGAAACTACTTCTAAATTCAACACATATAAAACTGGGCTGGAATAAACCAAAGTACATAAACGGTGAACTGGAAAGCTACAATGTGTACTACAAATTTAAAGATAATCTTCGCCGAGAACTTGTCGTCAAGGTTGAGAATCTGACTGCACTTGTTGACATAAGAAATTGGTTTAATGGAACTTATCAATTCTGGGTAAACTACTACAATTAACTTAAACAAATCACACCTTCACTAATATATCTTTTTACACTTACTCAAGGTTACTGCAAAAAACAACCGAAGAGAATCAATGCCATCAAATTTATTAGGGCTTGTCCTCAATCCTCTCCGATATAGAACAGAAATTCGAAATCTTTCCTATACAATAAGCGACGATAACACAACCATTAGCTTGAAATGGGACTCGGAGGCGAACAATCAATCTTATATGGTGTGGACTATCTTACCTGAACAGTATCCGTATTTGCCCAGCAACAAAACCAATACTACAGGAATTACATTTAAGAAATTGGCACGCGGAATAGTTTACACATTCAAAGTTTCTGTCCTAGGCGGGGATGATATTGGGAATTCGAAATCTATTCGAGTTTACCTAAAGGGAGAACCTTTACCGGAGTTAACTAACCTTCATGTAATGAACAATTTTATAGACCATACAGCATCTTTGGAATGGGACAAGGTAAACATGTCGATGGCGAATATAACTTATGGTATTTACTACGGAACTACTTTACAAGAATATCTAGAAAGTGAGTATATATGGTATATTCACACTTTCCCTTTTTTGGTTACCACATCAGCATGTTAAGACTTACTTATGCGAAATTTTTCATTTCAGAGCCTCGAGCAATTACTCAGTACACAAGGCATTATTTCAGGATCAAGCCATGTTTGTCGTATTTGGTTGGTGTAAATATCGTTGGTCCTTATGGTCCTGGACCGTTGCCTAAAAAACCAATGATTTTGGAAACACCAGATGACTATGAAAAAGCTCCAAGGAATCTAAATGCAAAAATGAGTTCCACAGAAAAGCGCACTCTAATAATTAATTGGGATCACAGTTGCTCGTATATAACAACGTATCCACCATACCTCCTTAGCATTTATGAACAAAAACAAAACAGAACATATCACATTGAGATTAAATCGAAACGAGATAGAACAATGTCTCACTACATAGTCGATATACCATATGGTGCGGTTTATAATATATCTGTTAAAAGGAATTTGGAGGAAGCCCAATACGCTTCGATAGCCTTTAACTCGTCGAAACTGGAAAGCCCGAAGCAATTGCAGGTGCTACAAGAGAACAACAATTCAGTTTTGGTTTATTGGAAGAAAATAATGCCCCCGGCAGACCTTGTGTAAGATTCAAAGCATTTTTGTTAAAAAAAATAGTTTTACAATTTTTCTTTTTTTCATTTGTAGTTTTAAATATCAGGTTGTCATCTATGAGGGCATATTGTCAAATTATTCTAGTCCCGACGAGGCTCGTATAGTAAAAATAATTGATGCCGATGCTCCCCCAGTGTCTGTTAGTAAATCAGAAATGGGCCTTGACGATACAGTTGGAAAGGTATTCACATTTGGCATTCGAATTATGTCCAGTGATGGTTACGCTTCTGACATAAGAGATACTGAAAACGTTGAATTCATATCTTCATCCAAGTGGTATAAACAGGTATCCTCTTCATCATACATTTGGTTATTGCCAGTCTGCATAATCGTATCAATAATATTTATCGCATCGGTGTTTTATATTACTAAACGAAATAAACGTGAGCGGGCATCGTTCACTCGATTCGCCAACTCGCATTATGATCCAAAGACTGGTGCTACGCGAATAGAAGATGGTGGCATAAATGATGTGAATACCTCTAATTATGATCATAATAGATTTTCAGACGACGATCCTCTTGTTCAGACATAGACGAGTCAAAATCTTATGTATATATTTAAATTTTGTATTGTGTTGTAAAATTTATAAACTTAGAAAACATAAAGGCTGAAACTAAAATTATGAAGAGTTTAATATTAAATGATTTTTTTTTATTTATTCATTCTCAATGTTTGTGGAGACTGTTGACTTAGTTGAGTTCAGTCTACCAATGTTATTTTAAATTTGTAGAATCATCTGCCAAAAAGTTAATATAATTTAATATATATGTGTGTAAAAATAAATGAAATAAATGTATAAGGCAACGTTATGAGACGTTGTTAACAGATAACCCGCTCAGCTATCATCTTTTTTGAGAACTTTTCGAGTCGAGAGAGAATAATACTGGTTGATTGCTCTGTTTCCACCGCCACTAACTAAAAAGGCATATGACCTGAGGAATTGTAATGACATAAATTAGTTGCTTCCGCGGAATGTATCACCGAGATACAACTACATGCTGGTCTGTCTCAATCACATGTGTAACAGCCTGCTGGGAGACTACTGCACTTGCTATCGATGGAACTATAAGCCAATCGGAGGAATCGAAGATATTAAAAGACATCGCAATAATTAATAAGCAATTTATCAGTGCGGCAATGGTTGCTAGCAATGGTAACTGGAGAGCTTTTTGATCATGATATTAAAATGGGAATCACGATATTAAATTGGCAATCACGGGCTGTGGCGAAGTTGAGGAAGAGTGTCATTTTTTTTGCCACTGCCCTAGTCTCTATAATTTGAGAAATACAACACTGGAAGATAACTTCATGGAAAGTATCAACAAGGGTCAGATATAAATGGTGTAACGAACTAAGACATCATGCAGGCGATTGGTATTGGTATTGGTCCATTAAGACCTGCGCTCAATATAGCAGGAGA
This sequence comes from Eristalis intricaria, assembly GCA_964034865.1. Taxonomy (NCBI): domain Eukaryota; kingdom Metazoa; phylum Arthropoda; class Insecta; order Diptera; family Syrphidae; genus Eristalis; species Eristalis intricaria. Next base: position 69,433,824 of record OZ035876.1, on the reverse strand, counting down.
AGTAGAATAACTGTTTTCCTTTTGCATAAAATAAATTTGGTCCTTCTCGTCAGAAGTTTTTTCCCAAATAGGAATTTGATTTTTGAATTTTGAATAATTTAAACTTTTTGGTGAGGTGCGAGTTCACCTAGTATATTTTCAAAGATACCAGGTAAGTTGTGAACTGGTATATTTACCAGTGCATTCGCAAAAATACCCTCATATGGTTCTTCGCAACGCTAACTTGCTTTTGTTTCTGTTTTTCTTTTCCAAGCATAGTACGAACCCAGGTTTATGTATTGGTTGTTAATGCAATTGAAAACCGAATGCTGTCATTTTATAAAATTTCACTGCTCAAACTGTAAATGGATACGCACACATGTCAAACCTATCTAATAAATAAATTTGGTTTGATTTTGAGTCATTGCAGTGATGTACGTGTAACTAAAAAAATTATAATAGTATTTCTGATATCACTGATATTTTGTAGAAATCTTATGATGTAATAAAACTATTTATTCTATTAATAACTTTGAATAAAAGGAATACAATACATTTAATATAACGAAAAGGAACACAGTAAAATAAACACATGTTGCAGTGTTTCTCAGTGAACACACACTTCCAAAACCAATTTTCAGTTGAATGCTAGAATGACAGCAGTTATCAAAGGTTTGTGTTTGTTGTCCTGTCAATTAAATATTGTCAACTTACAAATTTTCATCGTTTCTGTAAAGAGTGCGATAATCTACTTTATTAGGTGTGTTTAGAACTGATTTAAATTCACTTTTTGTTCAGTTTCACTCTTTATTTGGTTCTTTATATAAATAAGAGTACATTGGTCAATTTATTGATTTGTGGGTCAGTGTACGCTGAAGGTATATATCGATTATTTGTTTGATAGGTACAAGAAATTAGAGGGATTTTAGTTCTGATCAGCGAGTTTTTAGTTGAAATTATTGATAATAGTTCCTAATAGTAGGGATCATAATTTTTCGTGAAGACTTTTTCGATTGATTTGGACAAGACATTAAGAGATGTCTTTGAGTGAAGCTACAGTTCGGGTGCACCTGTCCTTCAATCCAAAGGCCTTTCCAGTTAGGAGGATCTCTGGCTAGTAGTCTTCAGTTGTGCGCACAAACTCAGAGGTTGAGGTCCTTTCTTATTTCCACTACTGGGTTGTTTCACAAACTCGAAATCTTTTCGTATTTTTTCTTTTTTTTTTTTCCTATTTTCCGACACTAGCATACGTATAAAAAAATTAATTTATATCATTTTTTTAAGGTATCATGGCACAACCACCTGAAACTCCATCCCAAAAATTAACAAATGATGACTTTCGAAAGTTGCTCGTCACCCCACGACCGAATTCTCAGTCAAATTTGGCAACGGGTTCTGTTAGAGATGCTGGCTTAAAACCAATCAAAAAAGCTTCTGCTCCATTAAGTTCAGATAGAATTGAGGCACGAAGAAAAAAGAAACATTTCTACGCCGCTTTAAAGAAACAAGAAGACAATAAGTTAGCAGAGCTTTCGGAGAAGTACCGTGATCGGGCTAGAGAACGGCGAGATGGAGCGAATCCCGATTATCAGAATGTTGAAACTCCAGGTCATGGAAATAACGCTTACAGAGCTGTTGCACCAGATGTTAAATCTGGAATCGATGCAGCAGAAAGAAGACGTAGGATAATCCAAGAATCAAAGTTCTTGGGTGGTGATATGGAGCACACTCATTTAGTGAAGGGTCTTGATTACGCTCTCTTGCAAAAAGTCCGTTCGGAACTGCAACATAAGGAAGAAGAACAAGAAAAGGAGCTTGAGAAGGTTTTTGAAGAAAAGGAAATCACTGTAACTCTGGAAGAAAAAGAATTTTCGAATGAGCCAACCTTTAATACGGTTATGGCAAAAAATATATACAATATCATACTTGCCGCTAAATCGAAAGAAATAATCAGGCATGAGCACTTTATGCCAGGGAGAATGGCCTATATAATCGACTTGGATGATGATAACGCTGAGAGTGATATTCCCACAACATTAGTCAGATCAAAATACGACGTCCCTGTTAACCTTGACGACACTCAAACTCTAACAACCAACGATATCGTTATCAACAAACTATCACAAATTTTGTCTTACTTGCGTTCCGGAGGACGAAATAAGAAAAATCGAAAACGTGACAAGGACAAACCACTTTTCAATGACAACAATGACAATTCGAAGAGTTTTGTCAATGATAACATATACGATGACATCGGTGAGTATAATCCTCAACCGAAAGGCAGTAGCAGAGGACAGCAAGGGTCCAGATCGCCGTCAAAATATGATAAAGAATCACACGCAGACAAGAGTTTTTCAAATGTTCGAGAGGGGAACAAATATTTTCAAGAAGAAGAGCAAGTGCCTGAGGATTCTCCTCCGAAAAATATTTTGATCCCGCAAAAGATATCTAAAGCATTTGTGTCTAAATTTTCAAATGAACCACAAGGATATGCTGAATGCTATCCAGGTCTAGAAGAAATGAATGATGCTATCGACGATTCGGATGATGAAGTTGACTACACCAAAATGGACTTGGGCAATAAGAAAGGTCCAATTGGTCGGTGGGACTTCGATACACAAGAAGAATACTCCGATTACATGAGCACCAAAGAAGCTCTTCCGAAAGCAGCTTTCCAATATGGTGTAAAGATGCAAGATGGTCGTAAAACTAGAAAGAATAAAACGGATAAAAATGAACGAGCGGAATTAGATAGAGAGTGGCAGAAAATTCAAGTATGTATAACTGAATTTAAATATGTAAGTATTTATAATTTGAACAATGTTTTTTTCTGCTTTCAGACAATTATACAAAAGCGGAAAACAAAGAAATCTGCTGATGAGCCAGAGTATAAAATAAGCAAATTTTAATAAGCAATAAAAAAATTGTTTTGTTTAATTGGAATTCGATGTGTAAAGTTTAATATCATAAAAATAATATCTGCCATTAGCTAAATTCGTGTGGCCAGAGTGTAGCAAAGCTAGTTTTTAATTCATCTCTCTCCTCACATAGAGTATAGCGAACATAATACCTATTCCAATCTAGTAGTTGCTGATTGTAATTGTGTTACATTTTTAATCTACAATTTTAAATACAGAAAAAAAATACGGAATCCATTTGAGATAAGATTACGTCGTCTAAGGCAAGAAAATCTGCCTCTAAGCTCCTGTTCTATTGTATGTAGGCGTCCGTCGTCAAACCTCTTACGTCGTCTACGGTAAGAAAATCTGCTTCTGAGCTCCTGTTCTGTGCTATGTAGTCGTCCGTCGTCAAACCTCTTACGTCGTCTATCATCAACTCATCAACTAAAAAATGTACAAAAAAACGACTGGATGTTGATTAGTGGGGTCCCCGGTTCGAATTCCAGTGAAAGTAAAGTTAATATGCTTTAATCTGGTTTTCAAATCTGGTCCAGTCACTATTTGCCGTTGGTATCAAAACAACGGCACTATCAATGGAGTGGTCAATCAGTGGTAGTAGTCTGACGGTGGGTATCACAATGGACCAATAATGTCTAAATCTGCTGGTGACAACAAGCAAAGATAGACACTTGTGTCGCAAACATCAGCAGTAAATAGAGGAAACAAACACACAGTCTCGCAGCTATTTCTCTATATTTTTGCGAAACTTTGCAATCCAATATAAACATCGTAAAATGACTAAAAGTATCGTTTTCAGTTTTATAATGGAACCATAATAGCCTTAAGGAAAAAATTCCTGAACTAGAGATATTCTTGCGGAACGTTAACGCTGACGCATGCTTGATTTCAGTAATACATGAGATGAAGAAATAAGAGTACTTTGTGTATATCATGCATACCATCCTTCCAAAAGAGACAGAGGATATGCTAAAAACTATCGCTTACAAATTAAGCATTATGTAGATACAATAGGTATTGCGAAGGGGCACACTTTGTTTGGATGGTCACCGAACACGGAGCCAATAACATATAATACAAATAAATACAAATTAAAAAAACAAAAGGATGATTTAATCACTGGGCTAGTACTTTCGACAGAAAATTGGGTGACTTATAGGACTACTACATCGAAAGTATAGCTGCCTATGGTGATGTTCTGAAAAATAAAGGTCTACTCTTGCCTGACCAATAGCTGCTTTACATCGCTGACAGTCCTGGGCGTACTGCTTCCAGTCATCAAGACCAAGCTGTCTTATATCCGTGATTACTTGGTCTTTATAACGGGGAATCGGTCTTTCTCTCCTTCTCGAACCAGAATGCTCGGATTCGGAGACCCTCTAAGCTGGAGCATTTTTGGCCATAAGCTCAATGTGGCCGAGACAGTGCAGTCGACGGATTTTTGCCTTCCAGACTACATCCCCATCTACAGTCCGTAGAGTTCGCGGTTATATCTTCTCCTCCATTCTCCTCCCTTTCAGGAGGGACCGATGTAGAATTTTTCTTTCGAAGGCACCAAGAATCAATTCTGCAGTTTTCCTTCTCCTCCAGCCTTCGGCTCAGAAGTTCTTGAGTCGAAGTGCACGGTGCATCGTGTATGTGTCAACGTGTTGCGATACTATCAGATGAATTTTCATCAGCATCGAATACCTCCTTGCAATAAACATTGTTGTTAGCATTAATCGATGAAAAGGTTGTCCGTCTCGATTTGAAACTCGCTTGTTTTCTCCAGGATTTGCCTAAGTGTAAATGTTTTTTGTATAGTCGATTATTGCGGTGCAAAACGGATTTAGACGTTCACATAGTACGCTGACCAAGATCTTATAGGCGACATTGAGCAGGGATATACCTAAATAGTTGTTGCAAGAGGTAGGTTTGCCTATTTTGTGGATGTTTTTTTTTATTATACAACTGTTCATTACTTAACCCCATCAATATACGCTTATTTTAAGACAGTAAAAAATACCATTGATGTTAATGTTATACTCGTTGAAAATTTTAACAAACATAGTTGAAGAATGAATTTTAAATAAATGTTTATTTAATTGTTTTCTCTAAAGTAAATTGTAATTTACATTACCATCTCAATGTCTTATCATATATTATATATACAAAACTATCTTCGGAAGAATTTGATGAAACGCGCTCCAACGTCTCCAATGCGAAAGGAGAATTCCTTTTTCATAAACTCATTGGATTATTTCTACCTTGCAGTCCAAAAATATTTATTTTTAAAAAATAAAGTAGTTATTACCTTACAATTAATACATTTGCTCAATCACATATCACAACTTTGACTGTTCTTGTGATGCTCACAAGTTGTGAAGTTTTGCTCAGAATAAGAAAACACAACAATTTGAAATTCACCACTCTCTTCTCAGGTAGTTGTGACTTGTGGCACATAAGAGAGGTGTGCCAGAATAGGGCCATAAACCGTGTTTCTCGTGTTTTTTACATACATACAAAACTCAACTTTATAATACATTTCATGTCCGAGCCGGATGAACCAACGACCTATAGATATTCTTCTTCTTCTTCTGGCGCTACAGCCCGGGTGGACCTGGGCTTCAACAAACAAGCCTCTCCAGCCGGCACGATCTGCTGTCTCCAAATGAGCACGCCAAGTTGGTTGAGGTCCTTCTACACCTGGGTGCGCCATCGGTTCTGTGGACGTCGTCTATTGAGTCTTCCCACTGGTTTCGGGCTGTAGCAGTGTTGTCCATGCGCACTACATGATCTAGCCAGACCTATGGATCTACAGGCCCTATATATATAATTTGGAAAGTTTAAGAAGATAGATCTATTAGCCTCCGCAACTACTTTTGTGTATATTGTGTATTACCAAGTAATTTTATCTACTTATTTCATTCAATGGCCACAGTGAATGGACCCATGCAATTTGATCTTGTCATATGCACGATGAAACATGAATAACAAAAACGGACATTTGCATATGTTTAAAATTAATAAAATCATACAATTTCCGTTCGTACTGTACTATTCTTCAAAAATAATTAAGTGACATACCATCCTGCTTTCATGAACAGCTGATAGAGCATGCTGTATAGTATATGTGATAAGAGTTATTTTTATTACCAACTCTAGATACATTTTAAAAAGGTGTTTGTTGTGAATATTTCAATTAGAATCTAGATTAAAAAAGAGCCACCAGATCAAAAGCTCAAGCCAGACATTTTGCCGAAAGAAAACTAAACATATAGTTTGTGAACTTCTTTAAGTTATTCATAAGTTACTTAATTGCTAGCTTAATGCATTCGTATTTAAATTGTGGGACATGTTTCGAAAAATTATTGTCGGTATATCCGGTGGAGTGGATAGTGCTGTAACTGCACATTTACTGAAAGAAAAAGGTTCGTTAGAGTTAATTTTACTAAGAACAAAAAATACTTCTCAGCAGTAGGTATTAAAAAAAGAAACTATAAATTGAATGTGATTTGTGTTGCTCTCTCTAGGTTATTCTGTCCTGGGAGTTTTTATGCGAAATTGGGACGAGGTTGATGAAACAGCTCAATGTACTGTAGAGCAGGAACTAGTTGATGCTAAGTACGTGTGTAATAAAATTGGCATCGATTTAGTGGAGGTGGACTTCGTGAAGGAGTACTGGAATAATGTATTCTCGTAAGAATCTATTGTCTGCGTTATTCCAAAATATATATATTTTTCTATTTGAAGGAGTTTTCTTGAAGACTATCAGTCCGGTCTTACACCTAATCCAGACATTCTTTGTAACAGACATATAAAATTTGATCATTTTTATAAGTACGCAACAAAGAAACTTAATTTTGATGTCATTGCTACGGGTCACTATGCGAGGACATCGTTTGGTCCATATTTAGAGAATTATAAGAAAAATGAAAGTATGTACTGCTTTATAATGTTAAGTACGTTACCATTTGGAAGATTTTTTTGTTTTATTTTAGACGTCCGTTTACTTCAACCGATGGATACATTTAAAGATCAAACATTCTTTCTGTCAGGTATCAATCAATTGGCCCTTCGAAAGGTCATGTTCCCATTGGGTGAATACGTGAAAGCAGATGTCAAAAATATAGCACGGCGAATTGGGATACATAAAATTGCATCCAAGAAAGAAAGCACAGGAATTTGCTTTATTGGAAGTCGTAATTTTCAAAAATTCATTAAAGAGGTATAGATTCTTGGTATGTTGGTAATTTTACCTATTCTTATAAAAGCATCTTTAAACATTTCTTAAAATACTAATTTCAATGCTTAAGTCAGTTGTTTTTATTTTCAGTATATACACTCAAAGCCAGGCAGCTTTATTGACATAGACACGGGAAAAGTGGTTGGACAGCACGAAGGCATTCATCAATGGACTATCGGGCAGAGATGTCGGTTGCATTCATGTCTTAAGCCATATTTCATTGCATGCAAGGATGCAAAAACAAGTACTATTCTTGTAGCTGCTGGCACAGACCATCCAGCACTGCTCTCGAACCTTGTGTACACACAGGAACCCTCGTGGATTGCTCATGACCCCCTAAAGAAGGCAAAACAATTAGAATGTAAATTTCGATTTCAACATACAAAACCTTTAGTTGACTGTGTCATAGAGAAAAATGAACCGTCCGGACTTATTGTGAATTTGGAAAAACCGCTTCGCGCAATTACTCCCGGCCAATATGCAGTATTCTATATAGAAAACGAATGCTTGGGCTGTGCCAGAATAATTTCAACGGAGAGAATGCATGTAAATAATGATCGTCTTTTAAATGTAGTTATGTGAAAGAAAAGAGGATGTTTTATCAAATTTTGAAAAGGCATACACATCTTATTTTATTTTGGAGGGTCCTGATTACACTAAGAAAGCTTACAACTATGTTATGTCTATTTTAACAAATAAAAGGTGAACGGTTATCTCCTTACCGCAGTCGAACTTTATCTTTACGTTTTTGAATTATTGTCTAATGCAGGAGATGAATGGGAGGATTGTAACCAATAAATTTCAAGTTTAGTTTCTAATTTTAATTTGTGTCAAATAAATACTACTTAAACATTAAATTTTATAACTATCGTATTTTAGCTCAACAAAACCGTTAATGTATCCAGAAAACGAGTTAAGTCACTCTGTCGTATTTGAATTAACGACGGATCGAAGAAATCTTGTCGAATAACAGAATCGCTCTTTTGGGCAGCTTGTTCAAATGCTTTGCCAAAGAAACTTTTTGGGGAATTTTCTCGAACTGGTGGTACCCCAACCAGAAGGCACAATCCACGCCCCGCATCAATTGGACAACTGGCGATTAGAGGCAATTCAGGAGCACGGCGACTTCTTGAGCCCGATACGTATCCATGTAAAATGAACTTGGCCAACATAGAGAGACCATATGGATACGAAAAGAAATTATGTTCCTCGCTCATCACGAAGTAGAAGAAAGGTCCAGCAGAATGCACTTGATGTGCCTCAAGACTACTTTGTACTTGCCGAAATACAGCTGAAAGCAAAAGTTTTGCGTTTTCGATTCCAGCTGTCAGTATATCTTTATGGGTTCTTGACAAGCTATCAAGAGCTTCCAAAAAACAGTCTTCTGGAGTTTTATCCTTCTTCACGGATTCGAGGATGGCGAGCATCGCGTACACATAATCCGCTGCTGAATAACGATTCCTATAGCCGTAGTTTAACGTGAAAGAACCGTACACAATATCGGGAATGCCATACTTCTCGGCAAGTTTCTCGACCATTTGATGAAATTCATGCCGCAAAGTGAGATCCATTGAGTTGAACATTTGTTTTGCATGTGTCAGAGGTAGTCCCATTTCGACAAGCAGTTCATGAAGCTTCTTTTCACCACGAAGTGTCCAGAGTTTTAATTTACAAGCAGGATACATGGAGAATCTGTAATAAAAATAATAAACAATTAACGAATTGCTCAAACAGGGTGACTCAAATTATAAAACACATTTTTTAAAAAAAAAAAAAACGTACAAAATAACATGAGCGTCGTTAAGGAGCGAAAAAATATAGATCGGCGGAATCGTTTTGTTCGGCTTTTGTTGATGAAAGTGTGAATAGATACTATAAAACAAATCCTGCAACTCATTCATTTCTGCAATATAAGTGAAAACCATTGATTGAGGGGATTGTCGCAGATTACTTTCTGTACCTGTCTATGGGCAAGTGTTTATACTGGTGCTAAATTATGCAGATGAAATGTACACAGCTTCATATGAACGGTGCAGTTAGGAATATCCGACACATCAACAAGTCAAGGAAACGGAAACATTGCGACAGAAATCATTTGGACACATCTTCATTAGTGCGACGAATCTTCCTGTGATTCCTGGACCTTGGACAAACAACTTTCACTTTTTCGTCAACACCAATATGATTTATAACAAACGGAGGATTTATGTAAATAATTCACTTAATTTTGAAAATTAAGTGAGATTCATGTTTATGACCATTCGCGACGAGACCCATTCCCACTTCTGGAACTATGTATCTTAATAAACAATATCAGCTCCAAAGCTATTTTTAAGGATCAGTGTTAAGTCTATCGATGGTTTGAAAACGATATGTGCCTTATTACTACACGGACAAGATTTACTCACATAGCCTAATTAGGCTGAGCAGACCAAGACTTAGGACCTTTATTGGGACACGTGACATTGACACGGATCCAGGTTGTGTGGTAATGAACTGAGGTGGACTAAGTTGTAAGACTTACACTAGCCTACCTAAGACTTATATTTAATTTTGCCTTGAACTCAAGAGGACTATAGAAAATAACTTTTACGGAATCAAAATAGGTTATGAGTTACGACCCTATGAAGATGATCAAACTACCGGAAGAAAAATAATCATGTAGTAATAATATTTACTCACTTCATTGATTCCGTCACTGACCAATGTCGATATAGTGCCAAATGCAAATCATTTTCAAATGTTATCTTCGAGGCGCTGTGTGTGGTTTGATCACTAGCTTTATTTGTCAATCTAGAAACATGACTTTGTATACTATCGATCTCTAGTGTATAAGTTGAACTTTCAATCTTTCCCAAAATCAGTTGCTCTGTTGTGCCCACAATGGCCCACCATAGAAGATCTGTAGAGTCCTTTGACAATTTCCAAGCCAACTCAAATATAATCATTGCTGAACTCTTTGAATAGAAACTATACTGGGAGTACTCGAACATGATCCGGTCACGTTCATTTTCCCAATTTCGACGCTCACGTTGTTTGATAATTCGACTCTCATGTTTTTGTAATCGTGTTTGGTTTTCATTATCAGACTCGGCATCGTCATCGCTGTCTTCTCCGTCGGACTCCCGAAATATGGCATCAAATGCTGGTATAGTTTCTTCAGCAGATGAATCGGCGAGTATGCACACCTATACGGGAATTAAATTAGGAATATTACACAGATGTCTTGTATTAGTAAACAGTACAGTGAAAACATTTTGATCGTAAAAAGAAAATAATTGATTTACTTTTCTACTATTTATTAACTTCTAAACATACTTTTTCAAAGCATGTCTTATTGCATTTTTTTCGTCAATGTCACATGGTGCTGTTTTACGAAAAAGCAATAAAGTAAACCTTACGAACCTGTTTATCACTGTAAATATTGCAAACATCAAATGGCCTATGAGAGTCGCAAACAAAGAAAGTAATATCTTCCTCAGGTTGTAACAAATCCACTATGTCCACACAACCTCCACAATTAATTAATAAAACATATTTCACATCATCACGATTTTCTGTATAGGCCCGTTGCAAACCAGCCATTCCCATTATAGGGACCACAGAGTACAACATATGATCATATCTGAACAATGATTGCAAAATCTTACTGGCACAAATCGCGTCAATGTCATAGTTAACAATTATAAGTATTCTTTTTCCAATAAGTACGTTGTAAAATTCGTTCTTCAAGTCTTGCACAAACATATTAGCAATTAATTTTTGTAATGCCTTGTTCAAATTTTGCACTTAGTCTTTGATTCATTTAAATGTCGACGCGAACAACCAACGAAACTGCAATGTTATTCATTATGAAATCAGTCCTTATCATGTATTTGATGGGTTATTTTGTGAAATCGTTAACACATTTTGGATATAACACATAGAACAAGCGATATTTTTTAAAGATATAGAACATTTAACGCATATTTTAAAGCACGCAAATGAAATCGTGTATGTTAATAATTTTCAACAACTGTCAGAAAGCTGGCGGGAAAATTCGAGTGACCTGTTCACAATGTAGAATTAAATGTGATAAAATAAGATCACTTTCTATGTTAAAAATAAATAATATATCCCAACAATTACATAAAATAAGGCTTCTTCCAAAGTTTTGCATTTATTTCATGTAAATGTTAAAATTTCTATATAAAGTCATTTTTTGAAGTATGTATATTATCGCATACGAATGTAATTGATAATTTTGCATGATCGCGGTTTTTCGTGAAATGCGAAACGAACAGTATTATTAGCGGGTCTCTCAATCAACGGTTTTGCTTGTCAAAGCTTTCAACCACGAAAAACGGAAAATATATCTGTTTGAGTATTTTTGTAGTTCAACTTTAAATTTTTTGCCCATTGTATAGCGCACACAGTACAACATGTCCTACGGCACAGTCGTACGACCAAAATACTTCTTGCGTTCACAGTATACTGCTCGGTTGGCAGACTTCATACGTCAAAGTAGTTTCGAGGCATGAACATGGTGGCGGCGTGCGCTCTTCTCGCAGTTTTGATAACTGAACAAATATTAGAAAACGAAGAGGAAGTGAGGAACAAAATATTTCTTTTTTTCTTTACCAATGCTCAGGAAATGTACGGTAACACTCAAGAAATCCAATCAAAAATCTTTTCACTAGTGGATGCCATTTTAATTCTTCCGCTGATGTTAACTCGTTGAAATCATAATCATAAATGCAAGTTTGTACTGCGGTCGTACGACAAGTATTCGTACTGGACCACATGAGGTACGGTCGTACGAAAAAGTTGTGAAAATTGGTCTTTACATACGACCGTCGTAAGAGCATACAAACTTGTACTTGGTGAAACCGACGCAGCCATACGAACGTGCCGTAGGATATGTGGTACTGTGTGAACGCCGCCTAAAATATGCCGACTTCAATAGAAATATATCTCTACAAATAAAAATCCTGAATTTATAATTTTACTTTAAATATTTATCTCGCAAATTTAACTCCAAGATACGTTTATAAGTTAACATACTTCTTTAACTGATGTCCATTAGATTGTTGGAAAGTTTTGTCAAAAGCATTATGAAGTGTCAACTCTGGTTTTAAAAGGAGCCTTAATTTTTTTGACAACTAGTCAAATAACTGTCATGATTATGTTTTTGGTTTACGTCAAATGTCAAAGTTTAAATCAGTCCATTTGTCACTAGACCAGATTTCTCGATATCAATCGCAGGTGGATTATTTGAGTCTTTCGGCATTTCCTCTATTTTATATCATTTTCCAAATAAAACGGCTTAAGAATGGGCATTTACGACACAGTGATGCAGGAAAAACCTCCGGTTGTTCTTGATGTAGGAAGTGCTTACACAAAGTATGATATATATCCAAAGAAGGTGAGTTGTATGATGTCATCTCCTACTAACATTTTGTTGTTTTTTTTTTCTAGAGTTGGTTTTGCGGGCGAAGCTCACCCAAGATTTATATTACCCTCAGAGACTGCTACGCCAGAAAGCAGAAAGACTAAGAAACTTTTTGATTACGATTCGCATACTCAGCTCTATGACCAAGTTGTAGATTTTCTGCAGACTATATTCTTCAAGTAAGTGCCATTAGAATTGCACAACTCACTGACTAAGTAAATGAATTTTTCAGGCACGTTCTGGTTAGCCCAAAAGATAGAAAAATTCTAGTGGTGGAGAATGTATTTGGAGAAACAATTATTCGGGAGACCCTAGCCAAAGCTTTGTTTAAGCATTTCGAAGTTTCATCAATACTTTTTGTGCCTACTCATCTAGTTGCCTTGTCCACTTTGGCAATACATTCGGGAGTAGTTATCGACATGGGATATAATGAAGCAACAGTCATTCCTGTATTTAGCGGCGTACAAATTCTGCGGGCTTTCAAAGACCAGGCGTTTGGAGCTAAAGCAATTCACGACGAAATAAAACGACAATTGGTCGAAAGTGGAGTAAATGCAAGTCTTCTAAACGAAACGATACTGGAAGACATTAAGGTTCGAACATGTTTTGTGACCACACTTGAACGAGCAAAATTATACAGAGAAGGCCAGCCAGTAACTGCCCCACCCAGTGTTGAATATTCCGTCAATGAAAAGGAAATTATAAACATACCCGGAACCGTTCGTGAGACCGCTTACGAAGTAATGTTCATTGAAGACAATGAACGGTCAAGTTTACCTTATTTGATACTGGATTCAATTCTCGAGTGTCCTGTGGATGTTAGAACAGTATTAGGTGAAAATATATTCATTATCGGCGGTACTTCAATAATTATGGGCCTGATGTCACGCTTGAAGACGGAGTTGAATTTGCTTTTGGATAACAACATATATAAAGATAAATTATTCTTTAAAAATGTAAAATTTCATAAGACTATTGGGCGACCGAATTTTTCGGCTTGGCTGGGCGGTTCAATTTGCGGCGCAACGGACCTTGTTGCGACACGTTCACTCACGAAGGAGGCATATGCTAAATGCGGAAGAGTCCCGGATTGGGTCAACTTAGATGATAATCGCTTACCAGAATCGATATATTAGACTTAAGAATATACATTTACCATTATTTATTTATACACTATAAAAATTATAACTGTTGCAAACATCCACTCAATATTTTTGTTTTTTTTTGCTTACTTGTACTTCTTCTCTGGTGAATTTTATTCTCCCCCCTTTGAAGAGTTCGTCACGTGTTTTTCCTTCAAGCCAAAATAGCCATTTTAAAACGTCGCTGTAATTGGATCTTGCTGCCGTATGCGTATTCATACCGATGCCTCGAAGTTTCAGGGACTCGCATGAAGTTAATTTTTTTAACCAGAGTACCATAAAACACAACTTTTATTTTTCATAAAAAAATCTTAGTTTTATTGATAAAATATTACGCATTTTGTTGTTGTTGTTCCTTTCCATAGGACATCAAAATAGGTTTGCATGGGTCTAGTAACATTTGTCTTCAAGATTTTGTTTTTCTTCAATAAACAATATTCTATAATAATCATTACACTCTACATTCTATGACTAAATATTGTAATATTTTGAATTCAATATGTTTTACTATAAAATCCTGAGCTAGTTTATTTTTTTTATTTTGCTCCTTGTTCATGTTGCAGTGATCTTGCTATTATTTTTTTTCTTATTTTTTGGTATACAAATATCGTCTTTAGAGGTTTTGAAACAAAGGTACTTGTTGTTTGCTTTTCATAACATATGCTATTTTTGTTGAATGCAAAAAAAATATATTGAGGGAACATGGTTCGCGAACCGTATTTATGAACATTTCAGTATAAAGTAAACATATGATGCAGAATAAGTGATTAAACTCATTGCCTCGCTGAGCGCTCTGTCTCCATTAGGCATTCACGAACTAATATCCTTGCGTGAACTATTCCCCGTTTGAGTCTCTCTGTTGAACTTCGAGAGCCTGTGTATGTTGGTCGTATATCACGGCCCATTTCTTCAATGACTGCAAGCAATTGAGCATATTTTGTCAAACCATGTAAATTTGTCAAATTGGATGGAATATTTGCTGCTGATGTCATTGGAGTCGTAATATTTGCTGAGGTTTGTGTGGTTATTATTGCAGGTGAGACAGGTTGAGGTGGCGGAATTTGTGGCACGTGATGAATAGCTGAAATTTGAATCTGTGGGGCTTGATCGCGTTGGTGCTCTCTTTGCTGTTGATAATTATAGAAGTTTTGCACTTGAGACCGAGGAATTGGTGTCACGGTTACGTCGCTCAGTTTTGATTCGACAGCTTGTATGTCCATAATATCCATATCTAATATTTAACGAAGGTTTAATATCAATTTAAAGATTTTGTTAGTGCACACTTACTGATCTGTTAAAATGTTTTCCGACAAATTGAAATCAAACGAAAGGGGGAAATGGTTTTATCTACGAAAATAATAAACAAAATCTACCAAGAAAGAAAGTGTACGCAATGAATGAAAGAGAGCATCATACATGGAGGTGTGGATGAAAGGAAAAATAAACAAGTCGTCATAGCATAGGTATGATATAGAAGTACTTAAATTGTGTATGACGTCATTTCGTTCGAAGTGTGGTGAAAATGAGCAAAGAGTTGAATTAAAAAGAAAATATTTTTCCATTTAAATAAGAATTTGATGGATGCTTTTTAATTAATTATTTAATTAATAAGTTAAATTAACTATAAATGAAACACAATTCCTAAATGGGAATGATTTTTTGTTATGGTCGATTTTACGTGTTTGGTTGGTTTGGTTTGGTTTGGTAGGGGGGCTGCTAGTGAATTCAACAGCACACTGATTCCATATTATACCATACATCACTGATTGACCACTTCAGTGATACTGCCGCTAATTTGATCCCAAGAACAAATAATGACTGGACCATATTTGAAAACCAGATAAAAGCGTATTAATTGTGCTTTTACTGGGATTCGAACAGGGGACTCCACTAACAACTGCGTCATCCAGTCGTTTACATGTTTGGTTAGTCACAACCATTTCAGAACCTTCAGACTAAGATGAAGACTCTGTCAAAGATAACTATTGCGACCTCTTGGACGGTGTCTATGGAGCCAATCCGGAATACGATGTCGAAATCGTGCTCGGAGACTTCAATGTCAAAATCGGTAAGGAAAACTCCAAGGCGGACTGATCGGAACGTCTGCCGACTCACTGACTTTGATTGCTATGCGTATGACTATGTCGAACACGAAAGCCAACGAGATATGGTTGCATCGTCGCTCGACATACCAAAAGGCGCTGCAATTGAAAACAAGAGCAGCGCGATAGTATCGGATTAAAAGAAAGTTGGAGCAGACGTTTTAACGGCTGAAGAAAAGGTCTCTGCCTTCGAAATTATGTGAGTTATCTAGTTAATCACCCGCAGGGTATAGTTTGGGGAGTTGTTTAAGCAGCACTTCCAAAAGCTGCTTAGCAGTCTTGATCAGGAGCGAGTGATATGGAACTTGGAAATCTCGACAGTCGGCGCAGCATATGAAAGACTTAGGTGGCATAGCATCAGACCTCTTCAAACCCGGTGGCGATATTCTGGTAGGGAGTGTGGCGTGATTAAATGAAACAACGAAATAATGTTTTATTTAGCTCTGTTCTAAATCATCACTATGCTGGTTTAGAGCAGACTCCTCTATTCTCTCCTGCTTGAAAGCACCCCGGGAATTTCAACTGTTACTATTATTTCTAATACACACTGTGTTAAGTATGAAACTCCACCCTCTCCCCTCTCGTAGAAGAATGAAAACTCACTCTTTGCTGATATCGCGTTTGGTACCTTCCCGTTGTTGTCTCTTGCTGTTTGGGGTTATCCGCTGCACGCCACTTTCAGATCTATGCTTACATTCGTCTGCCTTCCTTGAACGTCTAGGGTGAAATACTTGTCGTCACGCTTGATAACAGGAAAAGGGCTTTGGATGCTGCTTGCAACGAACGTCTATCTGCGTCGTGTAGAACAAAGACTGATGAAGAAGTATACTGATCTTTCTCTATGAATGGTGAGTCGTTGGCTTGGTTGGATGTTTTTGTTGGTTTCAGCTTTCGCATCTGTACATGTAAGCCTCTAACAGTGGTTTCGTTGTTGTTATGAGTGTGCAAAAATTCTCCTGACAGTCGGAGAGTATCTCCGTACAGCATGTCTGCTGGAAACCCAAAAATATTAGTGGATGACCGTCCACGTCTCTTAGCATTTGATGGCGGTATTGAGTGAGCTGCGCCGCTGATTGATGTGTTACTCCCGAAAACCTGGTTAGATCACGAAAATTATCCTCAGTCATAACTCCAAATCTTGATATCCAATTTGAGTAGAAGGTGAAATGAACGTCTTGTACGGTGATGCTGTCTAGTGAGTAGGCTTCGGTTCATCGGGCAAGCGGTCGATGCCCGTGAGGTAGTATCTTGATTTTGATAAGGCTTTATAATGTCCATATGCATATGCACTAACCTTTGGCTTGGGACGACTGGATGGCGCAGTTGGAAAAGTGCCTGCCCCTGGTTAGCGGGGTCTCTTTTATCTGCTTTTATCTGATTTTCAAATCTGGTCCAGTCACCATTTGCCGTTGGGATCAAATTAACGGCACTATCACTGGTGTAGTCAATCATTGGTAGTAATCTGACTATGAGTATCACAATGTACCAATATGTTCTAAGTGTGCTGGAGAATGCACTAGCAACCACCCTACCTAACCTAACCTAACCTTTGACTAGGGGAGGATATGTAGATACAGGGGCCATATTGTGTAGATGCGTTTTCACACTGGAGGCTGGTTTGACACCTTGACTTTCTAGCGCAGTTTACTACCGACATATGGAATATGGAGCATGCTAGAATTTGGAAAGACGAAAGCATGCCCGAGAACTGGAATATTAGTCCATATGCCCCATCCATACAAAAGGCGATCATGGCAACAAGTGTAGAGTTATATCCTTGCTCAACGTCGCCTACAAGAACCTGTCTAGCGAACTTTATGCACGTCTGAAGCCATGCGGCTTTCAGCCCGGCAAATCGACTATCTAGATCAAATTGCTGGAGAAGACCAACGAGTTTCGAATTGATACACACCACCTTTTCATCGACTTTAAGGCCGCATACGAAAGTATTCATTGCAAGGAACTATTTGAAGTGAAGTTTGGTTTCCCGAGAGAATTGATCCGGTTGTGTAGCACCAAGCTAACGCATACGCATGCAGTTCGGATCAAGGACTTCCGAACCGTTTGTATGAGTTGATTGGCGGATCGGTAAGGAGATGCACTGTGGTGTGATGTCTTCATTTTCGTACCGGGAAAGATAGTGCGGCGCGCAATTATAAACACGGAAGGCACTAACTTCTACAAGTCAGTAAAATTGTTGGGTTATGCAGATGAGAACGACATCGCCGCGTTTCTCAACGTATTGTAGTGTAGGCATTCACGACAATTGGAGAAGAAGTGAAGCTGGTCTTAATGTCAATAAGGACAAAACGGAATAAATGCTATCGAACAAGAGGCTTTCCGTCGCATAATTCCGACAGCTATAATTTCGTGGTAGTAAAGGAATTTGTCTATATCGGGACAAACGTTAAGTCCACAAACGATATCACTGTGGTGATACGACGTAGAACCACCCTTGGCAACCGGTGTTTCTTCGGTTTGTCATTTTGGATCAAAACTCTTGATTCGAAGGACCAAAATCATGAACTACAAAACTCTTATCTTATATGCTATATGATGATAAGCAAAACTGCGGAGCTGATTCTAGGAGCCTTGGAAATTTCTATGTCGTATTAGTGGTCCCGTCTGCGAAGAAGGTGCATGCTGCTACGAGCTGTGCCAAGATGTGAATGTAGTTTGCAAAAATCCGTCGAATGGACATCAATGTCAAGAGGGCATTCAAATGCGGGTCTCCTGTTTCGAAATGGAGAGGAATACCGAATCGCCGCTATAAAGACCAAGTAAGAAGCAGCATGCCCTGAACGATCAGCGATGGAAGGTAAGTATCATGATGACTGCGTAACACATCAACACGACGAGTACGAAGTTGGGGTAAGATGTTACATCTACATATCTACCGTTAGATATTCGGTATGTTCAGTGGCAATCAACTTGTACCTATGACAAAAAGCTCAGTTAGGACTCCTATTAGCGAGCACACTTCCATGCCACTAAAACTGATCCATGATGATGATGCTTCTTGCTCAGCGTCGGCCATAGAACCCTTGCTGTTGCTACAGTATCAAGACCAAGCTATCTAGCTCTGACGCTGTTCAGAGCTTCTTCTACCAGTTTTTAATTTATGAAGCTAAGCGATGTTTTCTTGGATGCTCTAGTACCCAGCATAGGGTCACCGTGTTCACCAAGGAACTGACGCTTCGCCTACATAAACTGACCAGTTTCCTTTTCAGAATGTCCGGTGCTATGGCTTTTGTTGCCGCTGTTTATCGTCTTTCCACGCAAGTGCTGCCTCCTCTTGTATCGTAGTTACTTCGGCTTGAACAAACGGACAAACCGTTTATCATAGTCCTTCGGCCTCAACACACGGACAAACATTTGTATGCGCACACATGTAAATATGCCGTAACACAAAAGAAACGGCCACCGGCTTACCTGTTTTCTTAAGAATACAATTTAGGAATTTCAACAAAACAGTTAGAATTTATTGGCGACAGATATGCATTGAAATGCTAAACAGAAGCACCCTTAAGTGCGAGGAAGTCGAAAAAAACACAAGAAACACAAAAAAATAAAAGAAAGCACATTCAACTAAGCGAATAAACTTCCAGCAATTGAAGAATAAATTTTGGATAATGTTTTATTCATCTTAATGACTAAGAAGCCATTGCATCTTACAATTTTGCTGCAAATATGAGAATGCCTTCCCACCGACATTGGCGTTCCCCTGTGTAATATTTGCCAAATCGCATGTAAACTAAAATGAAAATCCCTGGAACGGGGGAAACAAAAGTAATGTTCGAGTAGATACGAGCTTGTGCAGATATCTGAATGTGTACCTTTTCTAAATTGTTTTTGCGTAATTTTTTTTTGGAATTCATTCGCACCGAAGCATTCAGGTGCTAGCAGAAGCAAATGAATGTGTCTATTTCCACGATAATTACCACTTATGGAATTGTTCTGTTTGTCGGTTTCCTTGAATCTTCGACGAAAACAAACACAAACTTTTCTTATTAGCAACTCTCAACATTTACAAATTACTGCGGATAGAGTGATTTGTTCATTCCACAAGCTATGTCCTAACTAATTATCACGTAACCAAGCTGACAAATGGCAGCTATTCGTATTGCTCAGTGGGGAGGGTGACTTAGGTCAATTTTTTCGTGCTATCGTAAATGTGTTGGGCAATCCTCATTAAGAGTTTGTTACCCACTTAGTTTTATTCTATTTATCAAGAAAGTAGGTATGTGTGCTCCATGCATTGAACGCCTTAAAGAAACTAGTACATTTTTGAGGCCGTAAGGAAATGCAGGGAAAAAGAATATCCGTGATAAAGGTTAAGTCATCATACATCATATTTGAACTACTTGAAGAAATATGTGCAATTATGCACTGAAATAAATCATTTATAAAATACATAACGCATTAATTAAGTACGTCATGTATCTGCATCTTGACGGGAAGGTGTTGACATGCGACTGGAACAGATAATGTTTTGGTTGGGTGGATGGTTTAAGTGTCTACCCTATTTGGCTCAATCTGGGAACAAGTAGCGCAATTGTGCGCCGTTTTGATGCCACACCTCGTAGACCTGGGATGTTGGGATTAGCTAAATCCAACTTGTGGAGTTTCGGAATTTGATTGTTTGCTATACTCTGACTAGCGATATCGGAGAGGTCATTAAGGAAAGGTTTGCCGAAAGCGATTTTTATTTTATAATTTGTGCCTTCACAAGGGAGTTCAATGTGCACATTGGTCTTAAATATCTGCGGTTTGTGGTCTGTGGGAAATATTAGGCTGGGAGAAGGATTCCATATTCGTGTAGTGCGACTGAAGAACGAGTCTGTGTATTTAACTGTGAGTCGGAAACCAGGCTACTGATGGGCATTCTTGGCGAGACGGGTTTTGCCAAGAATGATAATCTTATTGCCATTAATGAATGAATTCATGGAGATGCAGTTGGCTAACTCACTTGAACATCGTTTGTTGAAATAGCGTTAAAATACGGACAAAGAAGAGACGGCGCGTCGATGTTCGAGTGAGTGTAATGACTCTGCGATAATATTGTCTCCTATTAGTCTTATCGCAACCTTTTGGATTCTATCTAGTAAGTGCAGGGTGGTCTTGGGGGCACCACACCAGACATGAGCGTTGTACTCAAGCTTGGGGCGGATGTAAGCCATATAAACTAAACCCAAATCAGAGGGGTGAAATAATTCTTGCATCGACTAAGAAAACCTAAGAATTTCGTAGCATTTTTGGCGACCTCACATATGTGATCGTTCCAACTCAAGTTGTGTTGATACACATACCAAGGATGTAATGTATTTCCGCAGCAGACAGCATTGAGTTTTTGAAGCATTGAATTCCACTCTATTGTTTTTTTCCCCAGTTAATTATGCTGTCAAGATCAGAATTCAATATGCTTAACATACACTGCCGTTTCAATTCTAGAGCCGAAGGGCGGGGTCGTTATTTTTGGAACGAATAAGAAAAGCTGAGGGTGCTGTCATCAGCGAAGGAATGGATTGGATTAGAAGTAAAGCCTTGGGGAACATCAGCCGGACAGTCACAACGAAAGTGAGGTATACTCTCCTCTGAGTGGGTGTCGAGGCAACTGTGACAGTATGGGTTGAACGGTTTTCCTAGTCCTGCATTCAGAACTTTTCTCTCGAAGAGACCAAGGACTTCCTCATCCGCTTTTGAGATTGTCCAGAGCCCCGCGCTGTACCGTAGGACTGGGGTGATCAAGGTCTTATATAAAGTCAGCTTAGTCCTTCCAGAGATATGGCTCTACTACTCAATTGCCTCTTGAGCCTTGACTACCTCGAAGTTATAGCTGCCCATTGCGACGCTCTGTCAGTCTCATTGCCAGCAAACGCTTTATTAACGGCGCGCTGTGTTTTGCCAATCACGTCAATGCCACCCGCATATGCTAACAGTTGTACGTCAGGCACGGCTAAGAGGAGGAGGAAAAAACGAACCTCCAAAGTTTCAAAGCGTCGCCTCACTGACACGTCACAAGAAAGACGGCAGGAGGAAGACAATCCAGAGGCTACGTCATCGAATGAGACGGCAGCCGAGGCCGACGCAGATGATGATGGGTACTCGTACGTATCTGATGGGAGGGAAGGGCGGTTCACTGTAAGCAGTAATAGCTTCGAATCCATGCCCTCCGACACGGAGGAAGAAGTCGAAGAAATAATTCGCTCCAAAGAAGCGATTGTTACGAATTTGAAGGAGGAAACCGACAAACTCCTCAAAGAAATCAGAGCACTTCGTGCAAGTACTCTCGCAAGGAGAAAGAAGGAGAATGAGTTGAAAACGCAAGAGTGCAAGCAACAACAACAGGCACCAAAACCAACTCAACTACAAACGCAGCAAACAGCAACACAGCAGTTGAAGCAGCAACAACAGACATCTGTCCAGCAAGCAAGCAAAACAGCAACAAAACAGCGCAAGCAACACCAACAGGCAAAAGTCCAGCAACATCAGCAACCAGCACCACAGCAGGAGAAACAGCAGCAAGTGACAGAAACGCAACAAAATCAGCAGCCAGCAGTTCACCAGCAACAGCAACAACCCCAAAAGAAAGAGAAAGTGCCACCGATAAACCTCTACAAACCGGATGTCAAACAAACTGCACAGGACGGCCATAGGCAGTGGTAATTTTCTTATAAAAAAAAATAAAGGTTTTGAGAAGTACTCAATCTGCTGCAATACAGTAGACCAGTACAATAAGGTAAAAAAGTGTTTAAAGCGTTCGACGATAGAGTTCTTCTCCTTTACGCCAAAAGGAGAAAAGCTCCAGTCAAAATTATTAAAGATCTCCGGACCGCTCGAAGCGGAGGAGATCTTCCAACTGCTCAAGGAGCATGTGTGTGACGGTGTCGAGATCGTCGGAGTCAAGCCCTTCACCACAGCTAAGGCAAAAAGGGAGGGGCGGAAATTACCGTTCTTCGTTGTGCAGGCTACACCCAATAGCAAAATAGATAAGCTAAACGATATTGTCCGTTTGGCTGACTATCATTGCAAATGGGAAAGTATAACTAGGCGCGATGGCATTGTGCAATGCTACCGCTGCCAAAGGTTCGGGCACGCCGCGTCGAACTGCCAAATGCAGCCTCGATGCGTAAAGTGCGGCGAGGACCACAATGCGGAGAATTGTTCTCTGGGTAAAGAAGGAGCAGCTGACAAAAGTCAGCTCAAGTGCGTACTCTGCGGAAACGCGGGGCACACCGCCAACTATCGGGGTTGCCCTAAGTTTCAAGAGCGGAAAGCAAAAACGGTTCTGCAG
The DNA here is from genome assembly GCA_964034865.1 of Eristalis intricaria. Taxonomy (NCBI): domain Eukaryota; kingdom Metazoa; phylum Arthropoda; class Insecta; order Diptera; family Syrphidae; genus Eristalis; species Eristalis intricaria. Next base: position 69,410,733 of record OZ035876.1, on the reverse strand, counting down.
AAGCAGCCCCCTATGAAAAAGCCGCTCGGGCCAGCCATTCCCGTAACTCCTCAACTGACCTACGCCCAAATGGCGTCCGGCCAGACGAGCACGGAAAAGCAGCAACTACCAAAGGTAGTGCCGCAACCTTCAGTGCCAAAAGCACACGAACCAGTGCCTGAATGGAAAGCCTCCATTGAAGGGCGTTTGGCTCGGTTAGAGGAGCAGGTCGGCCAAATTCTGGCGCTCCTGCAGAACCAACCACGTCAAAAGTCTTAATGGCTGCGCAGACGGAGAGCATTTTTAAGATCCTTGCAGTGAATGCAAATTCATTGATAGGGATCCCACGAAAAAACGAGCTCTATAAACTTTTGGATGACCAAAGCCCAGAGCTGATGCTGATTAGCGAAACCAAGCTAACTCGGAGAGGCATACTGGAGCACAGCAATTATAGTGTTATTAGAAGAGACCGGCCCAATTCCAGTGGTGGAGGCGGTGTTGCGATCTTCATTAAAAATAACATAAAACATAAAGTAGTGTATAGTGGTGAAGTACGAAGGTTTCAGGAGTTGGAGGCCTGCATCGTGTGCATTTCGCTCCGCAGTGGAAGGAGGTTGTATGCGGTGTCGGTATACTCCTCCGGCAACCCTAGTTCCAGAACGACTATATCAGAGCTCGATTCACTCTTCCGATGCCTATGGCTGGACTCGGAGGAGAACTATTTCATTTTGGCCGGGGACTTAAATGCCCGACATGGATATTGGGGAAACATAATTTCCAACTATAGAGGGGACCAGCTTTACAGCTGGTTTTGCTTGCACAGTGTCGAGTATAGACTCGATTTGAAGGCAACAGAGATCTCGTCGTTCCCCAGGAGCGGCTCTTATCTGGATCTCCTGCTGTTAGACGCAAGACTGCAGCTGACAGACACAGACGCACAAACGGTAAACTGTTGGAACACATTCGTGTATCTCAGTGACCATTGCGGACTCAGTGCCGAAATCAAGATCCCCAACGACATTGCGGACTTAGGAGAGTTTGTTCAAACGTACCCTTACAATTACAGTAGGGCTCGATGGACACGCTTCTCCAGACAAATGACGCGAGCACTCTCTTCGAACGAGCTCCACATACCGTCCAATAGAAACTTGTCAAACGAAGAGATTGACATGTATCTAATTCAATTGGACGAGACAATCAAACGAACGATGGACAGCACGATACCACGGTATATACGTACAAACAACCAAGACATTCACCGCAATGCGACAATTGACGCACTACACCAACAAAAAAGTAGACTCCTAACAAGATTAAAAAACTTGTACAAGCGGTTTACTGACAGACGTAGTGAGGAAGTTAGGACACTGAAATCGCTAATTAAGAACATTCACGACATTAATTGCCCAGAATTACAGACTTTCTGTTAATTCTTACTGGAATGATAAGATTCGGGCTGTTAGATCTAACAACCCGAGCATGTTCCCGCAAATAAACAAATTCTTCCGTAGCAAAAATAGCGATCTTCCGTGTCTTAAACTTCCCAGAACGACGGACAACGAACGTATACTGACTACAGCAGGTATCACTCCAGATAATGCCGTACTCGACGATAACTTCTTTGTGGTCGAAGATCCGCAAGAAAAAATGGAGGTACTAGGCGCGGTCTTCCAAGAAGTGTATAAGGTGAATGAGAGCGTTCGCCCGAACCACGACTTGGATAACCGCGTACTGGCTAGCAACTCTCAACTTCGAGAAGACATGCAACAATGGCGATCTGAGAACACTGGCTTTGTCGTGTTCAATGATGATAACATGGCAGATAATGCCATCGCCGACGAAGGGGTGCATCCCCCGTTCATATCGAAGACAGAATTCCAAGCGGTCTTCGAATCATTAAAGAAGAAAAAGTCTGTTGGAATCGACGGGATCTCCAACATTGTGCTAAGACACCTCCCCCTGGAAGTGGTTAATATGTACACAATCCTGTTTAACAATGCTCTGAATAATGGACATTATCCGGAGCATTGGAAAACTGCGATTGTGCAACCCATATCCAAGAGAGGAAAAGATTCTTCGAATCCTTGCAACCTCCGGTCAATTAGTCTCCTTCCGAACATCAGCAAGGTATTCGAGAAGGTGATCAATAGAACTCTGATCAACTGGACTAAGGACAAAAATATAATTCCGGATAACCAATTCGGTTTCAAAGCGGGGCATGACACTATTCATGCTGCGTCGAAACTGGTGTCGGATATCCAATGGAACAAGAGCCAGAAACAATGTACGGGTGCCTGCTTGATTGACCTGGAGAAGGTCTTTGACACCGTATGGTTAGAAGGTCTTTTTTACAAGCTCAATCGGCTAGGCATAAGCAAATCACTGCTGTACCTACTGTGTAACATGCTTACCGGTAGACGGTTCGTAGTCAAGAATGGCAACGTGACCTCCACAGGTATATTTGAGGTAAAAAATGGTCTCCAACAGGGTGCCGTTAATTCGCCGATCCTGTTCAACATTTACTTGAGCGATCTGTTAAGTTCTCTTCCTCATGCAATTGCGTATGCCGATGACTTAATCGTGTACAGATCAGGCAAAAAGATCGAGGAAATCACTACCCTCACGCAGGGTGACTTCGATTCATTCATGAGAAGTTGCGATGACTGGAAGTTGAGTATCAACTTCCAGAAGTCGGAAACCATTCTGTTCAGGACGCCGTTGTATAAGGCCTCGGCGGACACGAAAAAGAATTGGCGAAAGTTCTCAATCGTTGGACGACACGGGGAACCACTGGCGCAAAGGACTGTAGTCAGATACCTCGGGATCTGGCTAGACCAGTATCTATATTTTAATAAACATGTAGATGCTGCTCTGGCCAGGGCCCGAGGCGCTTTTGCCCTTGCAAAGAGACTGTTTTACAACAGCCAACTCGATGCAAGGGTGAAGGTCATCTGCTACATGGCGCTCATCCGGCCAATGCTCACCTATGGCTGTCCCGTGTGGTTCAACGTGAGTGCAAGCTTAATGGAAAAGATCCGGTTGTTCGAGAGGGCTTGTCTTAGGGCTTGCCTTCGCCTTTATCGAACTCCAGAGTCCCAGTACATAAAATACTATTCCAATGAGGTCTTATACAACAGGGCAAACCTGATAAGAGTGGACAATTTCCTGTTGAAGTTGGTTCGAGGTCACACTGCTAGAGCGATGAACTCGTCCAATAACTTGATCTCAGGGGCTTACTACCCCAATCCCCAATACCACGAAAGGGTACGTCACAACGGCTTCGTCCCCCCAGAAGCCTTTCTCCATTTAGACAAAAACGGGCTGTTACAAAATATAAATGCGGTACCGCTCATCTTCCACATAGCCCGTTCAACTGTGGATGGGCGACTCAACCACGACCGCTCCGTCGCACAACGAGCTGAGGAGGGTCTTCTCCGCTTCAGTACGGCGGTATCAAGGAGAGATGTTCTGGATGTTGCATCGCAACATCGAAAATTCTGGTGGCTGGGGAGAGAGGGAACTCCCTCGTCGAACCCTTTAGACCCGGGGTAGAAAGGGTAGCGCGTTCCCCCTTATGGGGAGCAGTCGGTCTCTGTCTTGCAGCGGAATAGATGAAAATCTATAAGCTGCAACCTATGGCCGACCTACATAGCCTAAGGTAGTTTTAAGGTAGTTGTAAGATGTAAATATATATATATAAAAAAAAAAAAAAAAAAAACCCATTCACATGGGTACACCACTGTGTATCTATGTGTATACATTGTATATATTAAGTACATATATATACATGTGTCTATGCATTCATATATACATATGTGTATGTATGTAGTTTAGCTTAAGTTAGTTTAAGTTAATTTTAAGGTAGTGTGTAAGTTAGGTTATAAGTTTTAAGTAAATCCTGTTCAGTCATTAAGTTTTTTTTTCTCAATTTTTCTTAATAATAAGTCGTACAGATCATGAAATTATTCTTTAAATGCATGCAGTTTTAGTTTAAGTCGAAAGACATAGGATAAGATTAAGTTTAGCTTAGAGTGCCCGCCTAGGGCCAGTAAGTTATATATATCGTATAATTATATATATCGTAATTCTGATCGTGCCTCTTGTGTTGGCGTGTGAATCTTGCACGATCTTCTGCAGGATGATGTAAATGGAGTCACATGACAGCGCGTCGCCCTGTCTAAAACCTTTTTTGACATTGAAGGTCTCGGTGAGTTCGTTACCGACCTTGATGGAGCAGCGAGAATTCTCCATTGTCATCCTGCACAACCTGACGAGTTTGGCAGGAATGTCAAAACTAGACATTTCATTGTATAGCTCATCCCTATACACGCTGTCATATGCGGCCTTGAAATCGACGAAAAAGTGGTGGGTGTCCATCTGCATCTCATGGGTCTTTTCCATGATCTGCCGTAGTGTGAAAATCTGGCCGATGGTGGACTTCCCTGGCCTGAAGCCACACTGAACCTATGAGGTTTTTTTTATAAACGGCTTCAGGCGAGTACACAAATCGGCGGACAAGGTCTTGTATGCGATGTTCAGAAGATATTCTCGCAGTCAAAGGGGTCTCCTTTCTTGTGGACCGGGCAAACGATACTGAGATTCCACTTGTCGAGCATGTTTTCCTCCAACCATTTCTTACAGATAAGCTGGTGCATGCGTATCAGTATCGACTGTGACTCTACTACTAGTTCTCCATTTTCGACCCGGCAGGCTTCTGTCCGAACTTTATATCCATTGGATTGATGTTTCACCTTTTGACACCATTTTGCAGTAGCTTTTCGATCGCGCAAAATATGGGTTCCGAGCGGACTCCACTGAAAAAAAAAACAACTTGTTCGGAAGACGTGTAACTAACAACTGATTTATTGAATTTAATTTTTATTACAATTCGGCTTTTTCTCTTTGCAGAGGTGACTGTCTGAACTTTATTTAGAACGGATGCGTCCCAGACGCTGACACTACAGTTCATGCAGTCACCTGTGCAATCACAAAAATTAAATGTACAAATATAAATGTATTCGTTGACGTGTCTGCTGACGGAGTAGGTTTGCAGATTGCTTTCAGTTTGGTGATCTACGTTGGTTTGGTCAGGGGGCGACGGGTGTGCAGGCAGGTGTCGTAAGTCCTCCCCCCTTAGCATGAAGCGACGGAAAAAGGTACTCGAACCGTGGACTATGAGCTGGAGCGTAATTATCGATAATTATTGTTCTGGATCTAATTCTTCTGCAAGTGTAAACCATTAGTATTAAACAAAATATTGTAATAGTTATAATTGAGCCGAATGTTAGATAATATTTGTTTTCAAAGTTCAGCTTTTCTATGGTTGCCTTCGCGACAAGGTTATGCTGAGACAGCGGTAGCATGAGTACTTCTTGCCAGAATACAGATGGAGCATATGTTATGAAATTTATTTTAACGTTGCAATCCTGGAAGTGTATGAGGATGGTGCCTGAAAATTTGAATGATTCGTGGTTACATGACGAGTTGATAAGAGTAGTTGGTGCTCGAATCAGGAGGATGTAGTTTCGTTCGTGTTGTATGATTTTTGAAATAGGTCCGACATCTTCCAGTGTACAGTTTGCTGGTTGGTTCTGAAGAAGCTTTCCGAAGCATGGTGATTCGCTCGTTTGTTCCTGGTGTCTGGGTTCTTTGCAATAGTGGATACTTTATACTACAGCACATGTTTCATCGAGGTATTGAATATTTTCAGAATTGTGAAGGACATAAGATGTGATTGAAATTTCTTTAGTGTGGTTGATTGGGAGTGGGATTACATGGATGAGGGAATAGTCTCTTTGTGATAAAATGGGAATTTGAACGTTAAGAATAATCTTCGTATTATTAAAATAAGCTTGCAATCTTAGCATTTCATAAATATTCTCATTTGAGATAATTTTGATTGATTGGTTAACAAGAAGTTCCTGGATTTCAATTAGTTCGGTTGGTATTAGTATGAATTTGGGTATAACGTTCATTCTTGCCATAACAATTGACTCAGCTATATTTGTTAAATGGTTATTAAGAAGGTCAATATTGTAATTTATTGTGTGTGGAGTAAAATTTCCTCATTTGTTCTCATACGATTATTGTTGTCGTCATTAAGTTTGTTGAGAAAACTTTCGATACTGTTTTGTTGTTTATTAATATGATTCGTTATGTTTTCAAATCTTTGAATCAATTTCGTATTAATTATTATCTGATTGTTTTATTTGTTTTCAAAATTTGTTTCTTTTGAATTAAGGTATTTTTGCATCGTTTGCATTCATATTTCCCGTGATAAACTTGACAGCGGAACCAAGTTCGTTTATTATTCCTCTTCTACTTCTTAATTTTGGCGTTAATGCATTCAGTTTGAGTTCTACATCTCTTAATTTGGTTTTTGTTACGCCTATGGAATCTTTTAAGTTGTAAGATTTGTCTAGGGCTGATAAAGATTCGGATATTTCGTTAATGTTACTGTAATATGTGTCTAAATCTATAATGTGAAGTAAGTTGTTGTATCCCTTAGCACTCGTGCGGTACCTATCTTAAGTGGAAGTATGGGTTGTTATCTAGTAAGCTCCCGTGTCTCTAACTTTTGTGCTGATATCCCTAGTGCCCTGGAAAATAATCACTGCATTAAATTTGACTGTCTTTCTTTTTGCTTTTTATTTTACATTTATGTAGTTTCTTATTTTCACTAGTTATTAATGATACCTTTCTGTCTTCTTTCGCCTAGTGCTTTGAAAACGAGGCGTTATTTTGTTCTTCTACGACATTCTTTTCTGAAAACTATATCATTAGTTTGTACTTCTTCTGGGTCTTCTCTATCTCTATTAAGCTTTTCTATACGTTTTTAGTAATGTCTTCTAATTTCTCTTTTATTTGTGGATATATTTTTTCTTGGTATTCGTTAAGTTCCTTTAAATAGTCATGTTCACTATCAAAATGTATAGTTTTGTTAAAATCGTGGGTTTCTACCGTAAAATAATTCGTATGGGGTTAGTTTTGTTGTAGAGTGAATAGCGTTATTATAGGTTATTATTGATTCTTGTAAAATTTCTTCATGATGGAGATCTAAATTGTTTTCTTTACGTTTCACCAAAATAATTCTATAAATTTCTCACTGAAAGAATGAAGTAAATGAGTAGAATGAAGTCTCTCAACTGGAGAGTTACTACTTGTTTTTGATAATGCTTACACTATTTCTAGAGGGAATTGTGAAAGCACTGGCGAATTTTGAAAATTTGTCGATAATGGTTAGAATATTTTTGAGGTCAATGGTATACAAGTCAATATGGATAATAGAAAGTGGTTTATTAGGGGTTTCAGGTTTTTTGAATTTCGGTTTTTGTGGGTTCCTGTCGTATTTTAAGATTTGTCATCTTTCGCAATTGTTTATAGTCTGTGTGATCTTCGCTTTCATATGCGGGAAGTAATATGTTCTTTTTAGATGAAGGAATGTTTCGGCTATTCCTCTGTGATTTTTTTTATGTGGTATTCATTTATTATTTTTTCTTGTTCATCATTATCCGTTACGTCTTTTAGTATAATAGTACATCTAATTAGTTTAAAAATCTTATTGTTAGAAAAATACGCAGAATATACTGACTGAATAATACGAAATGTATCATCGTCTGTAAGTATTGCTGTAAGTCTATATGGTGGAATACATTTCTTAAAAATATCTATTATGTCCAGTTTGGTAAAATCACTTCTTTGTATAAGGCGTCTATGGTTATTCTTGAAAGGTACGTTTAAGTTCATAAGGGAAGTATCCGATAGTTTTGAAATGAGTTGGAGATTAAAGTCGTTAAGTGGTCTTTCTGCTATATTAATTGCATCATTCATGTTTTCGTCTGCTGAATGTGCAGTTGTATCTGAAGTGTAATATTGGGGATTGGTATCATTTACATTAATATCTGCTTTCATAGAAGAAGGGTTTGGGATTTTGCATCGGCATTGGTGTTAAGTTTGCCTTTTTTGTAAACTATTTCGTAGTCAAATTCGTCTAATTTCAGTCTCCATCTAATTAGTTTGGAATTTGGTTCTTTTAAGCTCATCAGCCAAGTTAGTCGTCTATGAGCTGTGAGGATCTTGAATTTATGACCGAATAGATATGCACGGAAGTATTTCGTCGCCCAAACAATAGCCAATAGTTCCATCTCGATGGTCGAGTAGATTACTTCTGTGCCCGTTAAGGTGCGGCTTGCATAGCAAATTGGCTTATCACTGCCGATTGGACCTTGTGATAAAACTGCACCAATAGCACCAAGTCAGGGTACTGGAGGATTGGGTCATTGGTTAAAATGTTTTTGCAATTTTCGAAAGTTCTTACATATTCTTCGATTAGTTCAACAGTTTTTCCTTACTAAACGAGCAAAATCTTTTCTGAATTTTCTATAATATCCCAGGAGACCGAGAAATACTTTGATCTCTTTCTGAGTTCGGGGGATTGGAAGCTGTTGGATGGATCGAATCTTTTCTGGGTTCGGTTTAACGCCATTAGTCGACACTATGTGTCCGAGGAAAGCAATTTCCTTATGGAGAAATTCGGATTTGTCGAGTTGGATCTTTAGATTTGATTCACGAAGTCTTTCGAAAACTTTTGCTAGGTTCTCAATATGTTCATGTAGTGAGGTTGAAAAAATAATGATGTCATCTAAGTACACCAAACATATTTTTCCTTGCAGATCTTTGAGAATGTTATCCATCACTCGTTCAAATGTCGACGGAGCATTCTTTAGTCCGAAAGGCATTCTCAAGAACTCGAAGTGTCCATTTTCAAGAGAAAAGGCTGTTTTAGCTATATCATTGGGGTGCATTTCAATTTGGTGAAATCTACTGGCCAAGTCGAGGGTGGAAAAGTAGAGGCATTTGCCCAATTTGTCTAAAATTTCACTGATGTTGGGAATTGGATAGCGATCTTCTTCTTCTTCTTCATTTGGCGCTACAGTCCGGGGTGGACCTGGGCCTCAACCAACAAGCCTCTCCAGCTAGCACGGTCTCTGGCTAGCTGTCTCCAGTGTCGCACGCCAAGTTGGTTGAGGTCCTTCTCCACCTGGGTGCGCCACCTTAAACGCGGGCGTCCTCTGTTGCGTTGTCCCACGGTTTCGGAGTCGAAGACTCTCCGGGCCGGAGCTGAATTGTCTATACGCTCTACATGGCCTAGCCATCTTAGGCGTTGGATCCGAAGATGCCTGACTAGACTCATGTAGCTGTACAGCCCGTACAGTTCGTGGTTGAATCTTCTCCTCCAGAAACCGTCAACGCAAACAGGACCAAAGATCGCACGCAGAACTTTTCTCTCGAAAATACCAAGGACTTCCTCATCCGCTTTTGAGATTGTCCATGCCTCCGCGCCGTACGAGTTCTTCAGGACTGCGATGATCAAGGTCTTGTATAAGGTCAGCTTGGCCCATAGAAACAGCGGTTGGCAAGAGTTACTCTGCGTTTGATCTCGGTACTGATGTTGTTTTTACTGTTTACTGCGGAGCCGAGGTAGACGAAGTACTTGACTACCTCGAAGTTATAGCTGCCCATTGTGACGCTCTGTCCAAGACGTCGATGTTGTGTGTCCTTTCTTGATGACAGCATATACTTCGTTTTGCCCTCATTCACCGCTAGACCCATTTTAGCCGCCTCCGCCTCAATGCCAGCAAACGCCTCATTGACGGCTCGCTGTGTTCTGCCAATCACGTCAATGTCATCCGCGTATGCTAGCAGTTGTACGGACTTCTGGAAGATCGTGCCTCTAGTGTTGGCGTGTGAGTCTTGCACGATCTTCTCCAGAATGATGTTAAAGAAATAAAATGACAGCGCGTCGCCTTGTCTAAATCCTTTTTTGACATTGAAGGTCTCGGTGAGTTCGTTACCGACCTTGATGGAGCAGCGATAATTCTCCATCGTCATCCTGCACAACCTGACGAGTTTGGCAGGAATGTCAAAACTAGACATGGCGTTGTATAGCTCGTCCCTATGCACGCTGTCATATGCGGCCTTGAAATCGACAAAAAGGTGGTGGGTGTCGATTTGCATTTCTTGGGTCTTTTCCAGGATCTGCCGAAGTGTGAAAATCTGGTCGATGGTGGACTTCCCTGGCCTGAAGCCACACTGATAAGGACCTATCAGGTTATTTATAAACGGCTTCAGGCGAGTACACAAAACGGCAGAGAAGATCTTGTAGGCGATGTTCAGGAGACTTATCCCTCTATAGTTGGCGCAGTCAAAGGGGTCTCCTTTCTTATGGATCGGGCAAACGATACTGAGATTCCACTCATAGGGCATGCTCTCCTCCGACCATATCTTACAGATGAGCTGGTGCATACGCTCAACCAGATCATCTCATGCTGCCTTAAAGATTTCAGCGGACCGCACCGGCAGCTTTGTTAGACTTCAGTCTTGATATTGCTATCTTGACCTCGTCTAAGTCGGGGGGACGGAATTCTCGTTGATCATCGTCCATATTGAGTGGAACATTCTGCCTGACAGCGGTATTGGTGTCTTCATCGCCGTTTAGCAGTCTGCAGAAGCGGTTCTTCCAAATTCTCAGTATCGACTGCGACTCTACTACTAGTTGTCCATTCTCGTCCCGGCAGGCTTCTGTGCGAACCTTATATCCACTGGATAACTGTTTCACCCTCTGGTAAAACTTTCGGACATCGTTCCTACCGTAGCACCTCTCCATCTCCTCGATCGCGCGCTTCTCGTGCTCTTTCTTCTTTCTCCTGAGAAGATAGGGTTTGATCCCTTCGTCTCTGTTCGTAAAGCTCACGAACAGCTCTCGTCGTTCGTTGCAGCGTTGCTTTGTAGGCTTCCAGCTTCGCTGCATGTGCCAGCCTACACTCGTTGTCAAACCATGGGTTTTTTCTAGGTGGTGCCGTAAAACCCAGCACATCAGTGGCAGCATCTTTGATGGCTTCTTGACAACGCCTCCAATCTTCTTCGATTGTTTGCGCAGGTGGCGACGAACTTAGAGAGAGATTCCGGGAGACTCGATCGGCAAAGATCCTAGCAGTCCGTCCGATTGTAGCTTTCCGACATCAAACCGTGGTGTACTTTCTCGACTCCGTTGATCTCTTGCTATCCGAGTTCTT